>BSBN01001115.1:392500-5192500 GCA_027924645.1 Cunninghamia lanceolata
TCATATCCATGTGTTATGCTTAATGTTGGCATTGCAAGGAACAATATTAACGACCAATACCAAACCTTGGACAATGATATCCAACAAACATACATAAAAGAATGAATGTTCTAATGAGTTTGAAGTGGTTGGACCATACAAGACAATGATTCTACCAGCCTCTAAGGATGAAGGTGTTTTAATTGAGAAGCGTTATGCCATTTTTAATGATGATCGCACCTTAGCTAAACTCAAAGGGTTTGAAATAAAGTGTCGAGACCAATGGATTCATATTCTTGATAACATAGATTTGATAATGATGAGTTGCTAAATTTTGTATCTGAATCAAATACCATGAACAAATCACTATTGGACTATGGTGAGCAGAAGTTAGCTGTTGTTGCAAGAAGGCTTGCTGATTTTCTTAGAGATTCAATAGTTAAAGAAAAAGGGCTTATGTGTCCACATATTTGCACAATATCCATAGGGTGCTCTTGGAAGTGAGTATGTTATACCTATTGCAATTTTCAAAACAAAACTTGAAAAATAATACAAGAAATAGTTATGGGAAATTAATGTTCAGTGGGAGACTACTCTCTTCAATTCATAATGACAGTAGAATGGTGTAACAAAAACATGATATGGACAAATAGTCAGAAGTAATCAAGCTACATGGATTACATGATGAAGATAGTAGATTCCATAGTGCTTGTGGGTAGATTCCATAGTGTTTGATAGGGTACAAGATCTAGGCTTTATGAGCATTACAACATGATTCATCACATTGGCATGAGCATCTTAATTTATGATTTCTTGAGGATAACCAATCTTGGGAAGGGCAGACTATAATGTCCCCACCTTAAAATTAAAACCAAATTTATCCCAATTCCCATCTCTTTATTTTCTGTGGCTTTTGGGAGTCTTATATTAAGGGAATGAACTTGATTCAAACTATTAATGGCTTGTATTAGAATTAACTCAAGGAGGAAGAAATAAAAATTTTGATTATATTATTGTATCAACCAATACTTAAATCATGAGTGGTCAGATACCTTGTGAGACAAATTCTACAAGTTTCCATTCATATCAGTGACATCACATTCAAGTATTGGCCTTCAACTAAGTGTTTTGGCACCCTTGCCTCTGCAAAGCCATAAAACTTCTAGCAATAGGTGATTTCTATGAATTAATTAATATTAAGAAGGTTGTCACTTAAGGAGAATTAAGAGAGTTATGGATCACCCAAAGATGAATTAAATAATGTTAAAAAATAAATCATAATTAAGTGCTTTAATCAAAAGACATTAGAGGGGCGGTAACTCTTGGAGAAAACAACCTATTTAAGGGAGATCAAGCAAGAAGGAGGCATGCATTGTGAATATTTATATCTAATGTTTACTCCTTGAGGACCATGAACTATGGTTCAACCAACCTAAAGATGAATCCCCTCTAGATTAGAAATTAGAAGATAAAACCCCCATAATTTCCATTGTTGAGTTAGTGGACAAAAACCCTTGATTTAGGTATTTTTGCAGACACTTCAAAAGCATTTTGGTGAAGATAAATTAGTACAAACTTGGGATAAATTAACAAAAAATACAAAGGATAAGTTCAATCTTTTTGATATATTCTAAGCATTATATCTGATTAGATAATAAACTGTTAAAACTGTAGTTTCTAGGTTGATTTCATATTTATAATTAATTGTGCAACTAAATTGTTAGCTAGGGTTTATTATATTTAAAGGAAAATAAGAAAATTCCAAATGGGACATTACAATTTAGTTTTATGAGCTCTTAATAAAATTATACAAGTGGACCCTAGCAGTGCATTCAAGTTTGCAGACTTATATCATGCACATACTCACACCCCCTAATTAACACGTAAGCTTTTTGAACCAATGGCACTGCCTCCTTTTCTTTGCATCTTTATTTTCTCATTGGTACCCCACAAGCCATTGATTTGGTTTGATTCAATGATGTGATTTAACTAATGTTGTTATATGGAGCCTAATCAGACTCGGAGGTTAAATTTTCCCCACTTTTATTAGTGCAGTTTCCCCCCAAATTATTTAACGAGGGAGTATAGGGCGCAGAGCCCCTCCTGCGGGGCCTGAGGGGCTTATCCCTAGTGGGGGCTGGGGGTGGAGCCCACGGTGGGGGTTTGGGGGCAACACCCCCAACAGGGGCTACTGGGGGCAGTGCCCTCGAAGCAAAAATTGTCTATTATTTTCTAAAGGCGTCGGGAGTTATTTTTTCTATTAGCCAACATTAAAAAAAAAACCCTATTTTGTAATCGACATAAGTCTTGATAAAAATAGCTAAGGGTGAGGGTTTCCATTGATATTGTATTGTAACATTTGCAGCAGTATTGAGTTGCAGGGATTGTTGGTTGTAATTAGTTTGATTTACTGGATAATAATATTGGACTCTCTATTGGTGGATGTAGCCCGAGTTTGGGTGAACCATGTTAAAATTATCTCTCGCTGTTATTATTTATGTGTATTTTTCATTCCTCTGTTTAATCTTTATTTGCATTTAATTGATATCTTCTATCGGCTAACCCTAACAAGTGGTATCATAGTGGGTTGTGTTTAATTATCATATGCAGGAAGGTCTCATAGTTGAGTGGGAGTCTCATGGTTGAGTGGGAGCAATGGCAGACGAGGGTAAATTGAAGGTAGACAAATTCAATGGGCAGAACTATTAGTTATGGAAGATGTAGATTAAGGATTACCTCTATCAAAAGGATTTATGGAGGCCGTTGGAAGGAATAGCCAAGAAACTAACAACAATGACTAATGAGGATTGAAATATTCTAGACAGAAAGGCACTGGAAACCATTTAGTTGTACCTGGCACCATTTGTAGCATTCAATATAACATAAGCGACAGCAACAAGTGAACTAATGAAAGCTTTGGCTAAATTGTATGAAAAACTCTTAGCCTCAAATAAGGTATTTCTCATGAAGCATTTGTTTAATCTGAAAATGATTGAAGGTGGATCTATGACAGATCATTTAAATGAGTTTAATATGATTACCAGTCAGCTAACTTCTGTAAAAGTAAAATTTGATGAAGAGGTGAGAGCTCTTTTGATATTATGTTCTTTGCCAGAAAGTTGGAATAGCTTGGTAGTGATTGTAAGTAAATCTATCTCTGGTTCATATACTTTGAAATTTGATGATGTTGTTGGTGTTGTCCTTAGTGAGGAAATGCGATAGAAAAGCTCAGGAGGGTCCACATTAGGTAGTGTTTTGAATGCAGAAAGTAGGGGCAGATCAAAGGAGAGAGGAAAAGGTTCTTGAGGTCATGGGAAGTCATGAGGAAAATCAAAGGACAAGAGGTCCCAATCCAGAGGACAGAAGGATTGCTAGTACTGTGGGAAACTAGGTCATCTGAAGAAAGATTGCTGGTCTCAGAAGAATAAAGAAGGAGACAAACAAGAAGGCAATAAGGAGGTAAATGTGGTAAGTAATAAATTTGAAGATGATGCTTTGATTCTTTCCCCAGATAATGCTCACTACAACAAATCCCTGTGATTAGCTCCTTTTTTTGCTCCATTTTTTGTTTCCACCCACTGTTTTAATGTATTTTTGTCCAATTTTTTGAAAAAGTTGGCGCTATTTATTGAGATGGCACTTTCTTTGGCATTTTTGGCACCGATCAGAACAAGTAGGCGCTAAATTAGGTGCCAAATTGTGCCTAAATTAGAACCAACTTTAGCACCCAAATTAGTGTCAACTTTAGCACCGACTTTGACATCTAAATTAGGGCTAACTTTAGCGTTGTACCTCAAAGCCTCTATGGATTGTGTTGGATCAAAATTTTAGACTTTAAAATTTTTCCATTCCCGCCATAATCCCTAATAAGATGTTCTACTTGAACCCAAAAAATATCACCATTCCCTTATTAGCCCTAAATTCTATACCTCAACCATAAAATATTTGATGAAAAAATTAATATAGCTAACATCGGCAAGATGATACTACGTCGAGGAGACTCAAAATATAGTCTCTTCGATGACCCGAAGGCACAAGCAGACAAAAATAAAATCACATAAAAACCTGAAGTAATGAACAAATCGAAGAGACAGAGGATATCGGCAAGAGTCATTCAGCAATCTCATCGATACCCTAAAAGTCAAACAGATAAGGCACATCGGCGTGACACCAAAACATGTAATGACGATCAAAAGAAAATATCGATAACCTTTAATGGATTCGGGATATCGAAGTGATATGGTTTAGAGTCTCATCGATGAAAAGATAATGTAAATGGTATTTCAAAGAAACTCTACTATGTCGAAGAGAGGGTTTTTGGGGTCTCTCTGAAAAGGTGACGAAAAGAAATTAAAATATTAAAAGGGTGATTTCTTGTTCAAGGAGACTCATATTATCGAAGTAACACCAGTTAGGGTCATACCAAAATCCTGAACAATAAATGAGATTGCAAAACACATCACCTCAAAATAAAGTGACAAGACATAAAGGTGGCGATCTAACGCTCTATTTTTGAAAACATTTAAATTCCCTTCAATGATATGAGAAACACAAGCAAGATGCCATTGATAGCATAGAGTTAATATTGTTGAATGGGAATTTAGAGGGCATTGCAAAGAACAAGTGTAGGGCATGGATGAATAAGCAATTTAGGACTAGAGTGATTTGACAAGTAAGTACTACGAACATGCTTGTATAGATTAGTCTGCATTTACAAATCACAAAGTTGAAATCTAGACATAGTGATAGAATATGGAAGAAACAATTCAGAACCCAAAGAGTAAAAGACAAAAAACTAGGGATAGGCATCTAAACTAGGATTTATTAGACCAATGTCCTAGGTCAGGACAGAAATCTAGAAGAAATGCCCAACTAAACCCACATGCTGAGAAATTTGAAGATTTATACAGGGATATTGGGGATATATGGACACCAGTCAGAGGGTATGATCTCTTTATCTCCCATTACAGAAAAATGCACAAGCATAAACCCATTTCAAACCCATGGTGGCTAAACTTGGGTAAATTGGTAGTCCCAAATGTGTTTGTAAATGTCCAGTTGATGAAGTTTCTTGCAGAGAAATACAACCCTAAGACTTGTTATATTGAATTCAATGATGGGACTAGTTTCTTCCCCATTAATAGAGACTATATAGCCATAGTGTTTCAGTTAGACACAAGTTTAGACAAGAAATTCATAATCAAGGATTTGTTGGTTGAGTACCACAATATGAGTAGCAATTATAAGAGATGGAAGTTACCCTTGCATAGGCCTTGCGGTGACAATAACCAACTTAGGGTATTTTCAAAGGGTGAAGATCCACCCTACTCAATTGAATTGTTTGAAGATTATTTCAAAAACACATATTACTTTGCCTGCCAGATATTAGGAATAGAGGCCTCCATGTTCATGGAAATTACACCCATGGTCCTAGCTGTAGACATATAGAGTCATGATGCGTGGCATTTTGATTATGTTGAATACATGGCATATAATATAAAAATTATTTAATGTCTATTAAGAATGGAGGAAGTAAATTCAGACATTATTCTTTATTTATGCATATGGTATTATATGAAGGACAATGTATGGGCTTATGGGATAGAAATCATAGGGTAAGAGACCTAGACATCAATGGAGATATAAAACCTATACAAATGTGGACTGCTATTTGGGATAGCAGATGTGACAGATCCCATTATTTATATTTTGAAGAGTTTTTTGTGAAACCAATATTCAAACGGTTTGGACATCCTTGCAACCACAATTTTTCATTGGAAATATAGAAGTTTTTGAGACCAAAAGATAGACATGAAGAGGGAAAGTTTAGCCATAATTAGGGTGATTGGTATGTTTTCAAAGATTGCACTATGATAAGAGTATTCAGATATGAAGGGCCACCCTTCCTGCTACCAAAGACATGCCCAGATCAAGTTGCATACTTAGAAATTGTTAGGCAATTGGCTTTGTCAAACTTCATGCATCTCAAGAATCAGCATAAATAGTCATTTATGCCTGGGACTTTATGCTTTGGAGATTTCATAGTACTTTCTGACAAAGGTTATCAATTAATTGATAGTAAATTAGAACAATTTAGATTACCTTTTAGAAATGCAAGAGGAAATTTTAATCCAGAACACTTCATAAATAGTGTGAAAACAAGGCAGAAGTTAAAGGGATATGATCATGTCCTATTTGTTGATGAAGATTTAATCAAAAATTGTGATGAAACTACAGGAGAAGAAAGAATAAGTTTATACCATAAAACCATGTTAGTAGAGGCTTGGAGGGTAGCCCAAAACCCCACCTACACCAGAGTTTTCCATGATATTGATGATCCTATCGAAAAACTGGACACTATGATTACACATGCACCAGAACTGATCAAGAATGTTCACCTTCATGTATTTAACAAAAAAGGAAAATAACTTAAAGATGCACAGGTTGAGTATGAAGTACGCCTGGGTCACTTGTCACCTCAACCCACACTGGATATAAGTTTCTCTGCAAACACAAACATTGCAGAAGGAGAGGGAGAGTTTGAAGAAGGGGTGCAAAGTTATGACCCAACCATTGAGGGGTATGAACCATTTGATGACAAAGAAGTTGTCACTGTGGAAGCACCAAATGATCTATCAGAAGACATAAGGCACCTGGCCAACAGTAAATTCATATCAGATGATGATTTCATCAAAACACCTGAGTTTAAAGCCTTCTTATATGAAGACAAGGGCAAACAAGCTAGGAAGAGAATGAAAGATATCACTCTTGACATACATGATGAGTTGTTGTATGAGCTTCAAAAGGAGATTGACAATGAATTGGAGATAATGACTCTAGAAAGGGGAAGGACCTTGTTACAAGAAGCAGGCCTGATTTTGATTCCTGGATGGGACATGGCTTTGGCCATTATATTTGATACTTTCAATAGAAATCAAGATAACAAGTTGAAACTCAGCATAGGGGCAATGGATGATATCAGAAGAGGATTAGGGTATGACCCTGATAAAAGAGCATTGCTTATATGGGCATTGTATTCTCCAAATAAGAGACCACATATCATTGATGATCATAATAAAGCTTTTGGTCACCTATTGATACAAAGGATTGAGGATACAGATCCTATGGACACTCCTAATTTGAAAGTTAATGTTGCAAGGTTTACTAAAGCACAAATTGAGAAATTAATCAAAGATAATAATATATATAAGAAAAAAAATGTTATGCTAAGACAAGAGATTGATTTGCACAGAGACAAGTTGCCTTCATCTAGCAGCTACTCACCACACCTAGAAGGTGATCAAAGGGTAATAGAGGCCTTGGCAGATGTGAATTATTGGAAGTATAAGGCAAAAAAGAATCAAAAGAAAAGTGAGCAGCTAGAAACTAAATTGAAAACTGTCAAATATAGTATGGCCTCTGAATTGATTCAAAGAAGGTTTGGCCGCATGATGAAAATTAGCAACAAGGTTTGGGATTTGCACAATAGAACACATCAATTATACCAAGAGCATAAAAGACTACACCTCAAAATGTTGGAAACAAAGGAAGGGTTGAATGCTAAAGCTAGCACTGAGGAACAAGTGTTCAAATGATATAATGAATTGATGAAAGAACATGAGAGATTTAATGGTATATTGATAGCAGATTTGAAAGATTTTGATCAATGTATTGATTTGGCATTTCCCAACTTCTTCAATGATGAGGGCAACCTAAAAGACAAGGACACTTGGTGGAATGAACTGGGTCAGTTACTGCCACCACTACTTGAAAATGTAAATAATGAGGAAAGGATGATAGAGAATACTTATACATGTCTGGGAAAGATATTTACTATGAAATCAATGATGAGTAGTTTACTTGAGACTGGTCCATGTGATGATCAAGGGTACATCGACCATATCGGTCAAATAAATCTATTTGTATCCAGAGCGTTGTGATGAAGAAAAAGCAGTACAATTTTGTCAAGCAATGTAGGTGTATCAATCTGTATTATGGAGATGAGGACGACCTTGCTAGGCCTTTGAGTCACAGGTCACTCTATGGAGATTAATGGAGCCAGAATCAGATTGCTGCATATGCTTTTATCTTCATTTGTGTTTGTTAATTATGCATTAGTTACTAAAAGATGTTATTATGAAAAGGTACAATGTTTCGGGCCTGAAGCTTGTTTGCATCCTATAAAATAGGATACCAAGGCTACTATGAAGGAGATCATCCAATCTATTTTAGAGAAATATATTTAATATAAAATCAATACTCAAAGAATCCATTTCCATCTATCTATGTTTTTAAACCAGTATGTATTGGTAAATTAATAAAAAGAATCAGAGTTAGTTGGTGGATCCAAAATTGATGTTCAATTGTTGTGTTGATGTTAATATTTATGAGTTGCATGATTGTCTCCAAAGTGGTTTGCCAAGTTGTTTAAGTTAATATATCAAGGATATCATTAATTTTTTAGTATACATTTGCTGTTACTATATGATCTATGTGATTGGTTTCTAGGGAAGTTGATTTAAATCCGGTTGAGTAGTCAGTGTTTGTTGGTCTCTACCCAGGGTTAAAATCCTTTCAATAATCTATTCTAGTTGGTTTCCTTCCTGTTAGAATTAAAATCCTTTTTCTAGGTCATAGAAATTTGAGGAAATATCATTGGGATTTATAAGAAGAATCTTGTACCTCAACATTCTTACACATCTGTACAAGATATAGATTTACATAAATGCCTAACAATCTGAGTTAAGTCAATATAAAAATCCATTACACCATTGATTTTTGATTTCTTTACCCAATAGATAAAGCATTGGTCCAATTTCCTATTAATATTTATACCCTATTCATATTTGCAAACCTTACCCTTGGAAATACATTCCAACCCTTACATCTACTTCAACCCAATTACCACTGTGAAGGTTACACAAAAATATGCAATATCTTTCAAGGTACACTGACCTAGGTCTAGCAGAGCCGAAAGTGAAGGGGGTTTAGCCATATCTACCCTGTGTCGTTAGCCAAAATGTCAAGAGAGCTTGGCAACCTCTTAGGGTTAACAACCCACATTTTTGTGACCTAACAGATTGTTTGAGATGTTTCATTTGGAATGTCAAAGGTTTGGAATCCTCTGAGAGGAAATATGCAGTTAGATATTTTTGTACCACTCTATGACTTTTAAATGACACGGTTCAATGCTATTCCACCCATGTAAAGGAGTTGTATACCATCATGCAATCCATCAAGAAATGATCTCACTACATCTTGGGAAAGGAGGTCCAATCATCCATTTTGATCACAAGCCAATCCAATTCTTGCAAACTTAGAATAAATTGGAAAATGTGCACCACATGAAATGGATGACATGTCTACAACAATTCCATCTTGTTATCTACAATCATGAGAAGGGAAAAGACAAAAAGGTATTTGACTACCAAAGCTAATAGCTAGTTCATGCACTCACTAGAATGTTGGACTCATGTGGTCACAACTTCTTTGACTAGGAACCTCTCTACCCACCAGACTTGTACTTTGCATAGAACTACACCAAGCTCTTACAAGGCAATAGGTTGGTGAATTTTACATGTCGAACAAGCTTCTCTACAAAGTCAAGTATCTCTATGTTTTAGACACCACACCACACTAGAGACTCATCTAGGAAGCATACTATTCCAAAATAACTCAACACTTCAACATTACTAGAACATTAGCAATAGTTGAACAACACTTCTAGTGGCCTCACATATGTGCAAATTGAGAACCACATCAAGTCTCTCATTCTTTGTAGCATTTTAAAATATTGGAAATAGGAAGCTTGGACTCTACACCCCTCTCTTAGTTTTGACACCACTTTGGGAATCATTAACATGGATTTATTAAGAAGACTGCCTATGACAAAGCACTAGTGTAACTCCATGACTGTGTTATCATTATGTATTTTTCTTATGTTTGCCATACTTATTTATTCTTATATTTGAATGAATATTAATTATTGAGCCTCAATATTGTGCTTATGTGAATGAATATGCTGATACAGTAAAGCATTTATTGTGGATGTTTTTAGTTACATGTTCAAAATTATGTTCAACATAAAAATGGAAACTATTTAAAAATAATAAAGTTAACAAAGTTGCTTATTTAAATAATTGTGAGTTACATGCATTAATATTTTATTAACTTTTGTATCTTCATGATCATATGTTGATACAAAATGAATGGAAGAAGCATCCAAGTAATCCTAATTTTTTTTGCCAACAATTCATACCAAAGATTGAACAATTTAAGGATATTGCAATAGGTAATTTGTATCGACACAAATAATATTACTGAAGTGTTACAAAGTTTAGGCCATAAGAATCATCCTTTTTTAAATATGGATTGCAAATAATTCTAAAAATTTAGAAGTCTTAGTCATTAACATTATTGTCTGCTACAATGTCATCAAGTGTATCATTGTCAATGTTCATATGTTCTTTCAAAAAATTAATATTATCATCATCCTCATCTTGACCTGCATCATCTTCATCATCATTGAAATTTGACTATAGACCATCTATATTGTTACCAGATGTATTTGGATCATCATTTTCTATACCATCCATATTGTTGTTTTCTATAACATCATCTAACTCTAGATTGTTGTCTTCTTGTGCCTGAACATAACCATCTTCAACATCATCATGGATGTCAATTTCTTCAATGTTCTCTAATCTATCTCTCATTTTGTTGGCCATCATTGTTTTGCTTAGTATCCACTAATGCATCATCAAACACATGCCTTAATCTTGGATCATAATGTATGACAAATATCCATTTCAGGTCCAAAATATCCTCATAGAAAAATACCTGCACATGAATGACATACATATATTAGATGTATGGTATAACAATTTTATTGATTAATAAACACATGTATATATTCGCAATAAACTATGAATTAATAGATTAATGATCACTACCACTTCTTGTTTGAGTTAAAGAAATACATGCTCACAATGAATTGGTAGAACATAAGGCTCCTTATCCTCTGATAGGAAACATGAGGAATCTATAGAAAACAATCCACTATGGGTATCATATCTTCGTGTCCTCTCAAATGCTTCATACCATCTACACTTAAAAACACAACATTTAAAAGAGCGGTAATCCAACTCAATAATTTCTTGTATTTTCCCAACATATTGTAGATTCCCTTCAATTATATTCTTATCTTTTGAGCTTGATCGACTGGATTGCTTGAAGTCAACCATGATGCCACAATCGAAGGATCGTCTCTTTACATCTACACTTTCTACATGATAATGTCGACCATATGACCACATTGTTGGATATTTCCTCACCTGTGAAAGACCATTTATTTTAGTGAAAACAAATATAATGATGAATATTAAAATAGTTAATAGTGTCAAAACTGTAAAGAAACAACATTTTGTAAAATTCCAACTGTACCTTTCTTTCACATCCTCTAGACATGTTGATTTCATCTTCTGTTATGTTTGAATCTATACCTGCATCTTCTATTTGATTTTGAATTTGTTTAGTAACCCATTCTAGTGTGCAATCTTTGCCCCATTCACCAAGCAGATTAGTGGGAAGTGGAGTATTCCTTGGGTTCAATCTCTTAAACTGTCTCCTTGCTTCTAACACTTCTTCTCTCTTGTTATCATACAGATCAATCCATTTGTTCATAAAGTCCATGTGGTACAGAATGAACTTGTCAAGTATAGAACTTTCGTCTACACCTATTACATGTCAACATGTTTATTTCAAACTCCAAATGTCATGTTGTTAACTTGACAAATAAATTACAGAGTAAATTAATGATTGCAAGAAAAAAAAACACACTGATCATGAATTTAATTACTAATTTCTACTTGAACACCATTAGATTGTGGTTTTTCTCCATCAATAATATCTGATGCTCGTTCTTCATCCTAGAAGCGAGGCCCATCTTCAAAATCCTTACCAAGGAATTCACACAGGAAGAAAAATGCTTCATTCAATACATACCCTTCAGCCATGCAACCCTTTAGATGTGCCTTTTGTCAGACATATCTTTTTAGAGTTTTCATATACCTCTCAAAGAAAAATATCCACGTCATTGATACGACACCTTCCAATTCAATGTCATCAACTAGGTGTATAAGTAAATGGACTTGTAGGTCCATGAAACTTGTAGGGAGCTCCTTCTCAAATACACATACAATTTCTGTAATTTCCTTCTTCTATTTTGGCACTTCACATTCGTGGATCTCCTTGGAGGTCACCCACCTAATATAGGAATAGTAAATTAGTATGAACCTTTAGTCAAAAATTAAAATGCAATATAATATATCTATGTCTCTCACACATGAAGATTTCATATAATCACATACCTTGTAAATGCTGACAATCAACTTGTTTGTGTTTCTTCCGAATCAGCAGTGGGTTTACCAGTTCCAATGCATAGGCAAATTTGGCCAACTAATACAGGAGCTTGCGTGAGCTGCCTCCCCTTCACTTTTGGTTCTACCATGCCAAGGGGGTATCCCTATTAGCTAAAGATTTAACCTTGACTCACCCAATGACATAAATATTTAGCTTTACAATAACAGGCAAAATACTCTCATGTATGGACCAAGGTTTGAATGATAGATCACAAGTTTGGCAACACTCTTGGACATATCTAACTGGTTGAGGATGAGAGTATGCAAGGAATCCTAATCCTACTCCTACAACTAACAGGCTGGAAATATGGAATGATTGTTCTGATGGTTTAGATGCAAGACAGGGGGTTTTGGATCATAACTACTTCACAAGGGCAGACCGGTGCTTATCCTAGGGCAAGGAGTCAACTAGACGTATACATGAGAATGGCTTGCAACTGGCATTCAAGTTTCAAGGGGTTAGGACTGGTATTTGCCTTACAAACACCACCTAAGATTGAGTATTTAGCTGCCTCTACTTACAGATATCCTAGTTGCCATACAATCTTCTCCATACTTAACCTAAAACAGTTTAATCCATTCCTTGAATGGAAGTTATAGATTATGCATGCAATACAGAAACCTGTATCCTAGAATCTATGAAACCCTTAGCAACCAGATTCAGAAGAAGGAAGGTATGCAACAAAGGAGACAAACAGTTAAACACATGCACAATGCATTTCTCATATAAAATGACATGAAACTGAACATATGTACAAGATGCACTCAAATGCAACTCATAAACTCCAACAAAGATAAAACAACTAGGAAAATGCTCTGTATTTCATTATTTAAACAAAAAATGCCCAAGTCTTCAATCACCTCTAATGAGTAACATAGTTTTCATTTTATAGCAGAACTGTGTACTTAGCAAATTAATCACATGGCAAATCAAAATTTCACTAGATACAATGCATTATCTGAATGGCACTCAAAATATTGAGTACAATGGAGAAACAAAGAGAAGAAGCAGGTGGAATCAGGATCTGCACCGTAGCCTGAAGATTTTCCTCATAAAATTAGGTTGGTAACCCGTCACTCCAATGATCATCCTTCTGCATACCACCATCAATGCCCAGCTACCTACAGCTCCTCTCAAAAATTGCAGCAGCATGCCCATAAAGAGTTTTCCCACCTAAAATGTGGCAACAAATACATAGAAATCCATCGCTGCTGCGAATTTGAAAGATAGCTATCGATCCCCCTTCCATCACTGAGATCCATGGTCCTAAAATACACTGAAAAGTTGTCAGCTAGTGATAGCGAGCCACATAGGCACCCTGAGCCTCCATCGCTAACTTTTCCTCTCTCTATTTTATCCTTTTCACCCTTGTATATGCATGTTCAAATGCATATACAACTGCTAGCTTTTTGCCTCTCAAATCCCTTTGTATATGCAAGAGCATATACATGCAACTCTTCAACATACAAGGCAGACCCCAAATTATTTCAGAACAAATTAAAATTCTATTCAGGTCTAGCCTGCATATACATTCACCTCATACATACAAGGCACGGACTTCAAAAATTATGAAACACATTGCATCCGCCTTGAAATCCAGCTTGTATCTCATTACCTTTGTATATCGGCACATATACAAGCATACATACATGCAAGCTACGGATGCCAAATACTTATAGAACAAATTTGAATCATTATCAGGTCTGGCTTGCATCTTAACCTTTGCATCTTCGCAATGTATATCAGCATATACAAGCACCTAATATACATATTGCGGACCCCAAATTTTATTCACTGCATTTGATTTTCAATCGGCTCCGGATTATATGTCATATTTTGTATATCGGCATGTATGTTGCATATACAATGCGAACATACAACCAGTGGGCCCCATAACTGACATTGACCGCCGCTAACCTATTTGTATATATCACCTTGTACATCTCCTTTGTATGCCAAATATACAAACGTGAACATACAAACACTTTTACATACAAACAAGGAATCTTTTCTGGAATATGCGATATATATTCTCTCTTGTATGCCTGGAAATGCATATTTTCCTTTGTATGTCATGAATGTATGTGCGAACATACAACACAATATACAAACAAACCTTTGATACATCTGTTGAATATTTTAGGAATCTACAATGTATATTCTAGCATTGTATGTCGGACATGCATTCACCTTTGCATCTGTCTCGATGTACATTTCCTCTTGCATGTTGGCTTGCATCTTTGCAATGTATATTTTCATTGTATGTCTAAACATACAAACCCGATGTACAAGTGAACCTGACATACAAACACAGAATATTCCTAGAATCCTGTGAAAGATTCCCCAATGTACACGCAAGCCTGATATGCATATAAAATGCATATAACTCATTTTTCTCACCACATTTGAAAGCTGATTGAACATACAAAGCACTTTGTATGCCCGAATGTACATTTGACCTACATGTATATACAAACATCCTTGTATATACAAAGACATGCATACAACTAATTTTGCATTTTTTCAACTGCAAAGGCCAAAAGTGTTAGATTTTTTTGGATTTTTGGGAAGGTGCCTACAAATTAAAATGCTTGAAATCTAAATGTTTATGTAGGCACCACCATTGGCTCTGTCTGGGGACGCATGCCTCCCGCAGGCATGGTGAGAACTTCAAAATCTTGGGTTTCGCAGATTGGGCCTTATCTGTTGGGCAACAAAGTCTAATATTGCACCAACCTACACACAAATTATATTTTCAAAGATTAGTTTGGCGGCCCTGGGCAGCCAAAAATGAAGAACCACAACCTTTTCCTGTCAAATGCCTAATTCCAAACTAAATAATCCCAACCACAGCTGAAAACATTAGAACAATCTGCCCACATGTTGATCTTGTCACATACATGCTTTACCATTTTTTAAAGCTTGCCTCTGTCACTATGTGTCTTACAATCAGACATATAACCATACATAGTAGAATATTTTTCAGCATTAGGTAACATATGTAGGTTATAATCCTCAAACAGTATATCCTCATATTGCATTTGGTAATACTCATTACTTACCTAGTTATTGCACATTACCAAACACTCATCCAGCTGATCCATAGACTGAAAACACTCAGAATATATGAGACCTTCAATATGATTCATATCACCTATTGACATTGAAAACAAAACTTGATCCACACAACCATAATTGCACATGTCTAAACCAACTGATGCTGAGCATTCATTATCCACAGTTTGCAAATCAATGTCATCATTTTCAAACAAAGGGTTAATTTTCCACCACTGAAAGTCATGACTCACAATGTCAAATGCATCTGCAAGCTCATCATAAAGGGGATTTACACTCATTGCAAAGGCCTCTACTTCTTCTTTATGACAATCCAACTCGTTTTCATCATTATCAAATCTAAAGCCATAAGAAGAGCAAACCTGATGCATGAACTGATCATGGATATCATCTTTATCATCTTTAACATCTAATTGCCCCACATACAAAATTTCCACTACTTCAATGCATTCTAAAGTTAAACTATCTACATCATTTTCTAGCCCTCTAATGCTTCCCAATGAAACTGATATTGACTCTTGATCCATATGATCACAACTTTGCACAACTGGATCATTTAAACACGAATGCTCTTTGTTTAGGACTGGCATGCAAATATTACTTGAAAAATTATTATTCTCAACTTCATTTGTTGGGAAAATCAAGACATCCTCCTCTATAACAGAAACATCATCAACTTGGAATGATGCAAAAACTAGGACAACAGGGGTGTGAGTACTTTGACATTCATCTCCAACATTTAAACTATATCCCTCATCAACATTGGTGGGTTTAGGGAAGCAAATTTTTTTAGAGAAATAACCTTTTTGAATCCCATACCTCCAATTATTTTCAATGTCTATTACAAACTGATGTGCCTAATGCAATGTGGTGGGCTCCTTATCCCTCAACCTATAGCTCATTTTATTAACAAATGCTCCCAATAGACAACTAGACACAATGCATCATTAGGTCTCATGTATTCTGAGATTTTTTTGAATGCCCTCATAAATCTAAGGTTAAAAAATGGAATCAACTCATTCTCTTTAATATGGATATACATTGCCAATAAGGGCGTGGTTCGGTGGTTAAGTCACTTGGTTATAGTGGCGGCCACCAGAGTTCAAACCCCCGCTGGGCCAACGAGCTCGCAGGCTTTATGCCTTCACTAGGCCAACGAGCTCACGGGTTTGAAGTGTTCTTGCTAGGGGATGAGGTCCCCCATGTTGTCGCCTCACTGGTTCATTGCTTCGAGCAAAAGCATTCAGGTGGAGCCAGAGGGCGTGTCGCACCAGTGTCGCCAATCATGTTAAAAAGTTTACCAGGTGCATTAAAAAAAAATAAAAAAAATACGGATATACATAAAATCACTAATAACTGCATACTTAGAGATTATTTCACCATATTGTTCTAGAAATGCATATTTAAAAACTTGCCAAGAGCTAACAGAGTGAGCTGGAAGATAGGAGAACCAATCCCTTCCATATTCATCTAAAGATTGAACAAATAACCTCATAACTACATCTTTATGGTCAATCTCAAAATCATCTATCACATTTATAAATTTCTGCAAGTGTTTCTCAGCTGATTCATCCTTTATACCATTGAATTTGGGCAAATATTTTTTGATTTTAGATGGAAAAGCATTTAGATAGCCACAAATGCCATTAAAATTTATGGGCTTATACCTGTTAGTGCTGAAACCTTTTCTTTCACATGGTTGGGACTGGTTATTATACATCATTACATTTAACACCTCACAAGGGTACATGTGCTAATAATACATTTTTATATGTTGTTGCAACCCTTCTCTCAACTCAGATTTTCAATTACAACAATGACCTTAGGCCTTTTACAATACAAACTGCTATTTCAGCTTGCCTAAAGTCCTCTACATGAGTCTTTTAACAACATTGCATACTCCTTTTGAAATACAAACTAGGTTCTTACAAAAGCATGCAATCTAGTCACCAATATTTCCCTTTTAACTAGTGTTGTTTCACCAAATAGGGAGTCTTTTAAAACTTATGTAAATACCTAGATATGTTGCAACAACTACAAATTTAACACCTTTGGTGTCCTCTTATCAGGTTCTTTATATGTAGAGTTGCCACCTCCTTGGCAGAGGAATGAGCTTCAAACAAGCTGAAGCTGAAATTGATTTCTTGTCTTTCTAAGTTCTCCCATAGTAGAGCCACACATATAACTTCTTCTTTTGCTGCAACAAAATACTTCTAGGTCTGAAACTTCAATCTTTTAGACTCATACTTTCATGGATATGGCATTACGTCCCTAGCAGAGTCGCCACAACTTATGGCATTCCTTAAGTCAACTGTAAGATAGGAATCCCCCCTAATTGCCAATGGCATGATATGCTATCAAACACATTTATGAAAAGGTCATTAGTAATTTTTCATCACACAACAAAATATCAAAATATATTTAGTACTTAATCAATGTTACCAATAAATGTTAAATGATGATATATAATACCTTCATAAAATTATGAAAATCATGTGTTTTAAATCTTGTGATATGTCCATCAACTGTAAAAGCTTTAGCCAATGATGACCCATAGACAGTAGGTGTCCTTATTGAACACATGACATTTTTTAGTTGGTCTAGCTCTTTTTTTTTTCAAAATCCATGGAGCTTCTGCATATCTTTCATTTTCCCTATTTGGCCACAAATGTTTTCTATCAATTTTGTTATGCGAAAGAGCAATATCTCTCCTCAAAGACAAGGTGTCCTCTTTGCCTGATATATGTCAAAATATAGAATCTGGGACATTTTTGAAGATGTGCATAGGATCTAATAGGTGAAATATTAATAGATCCTTCCAGTAAGGCTCATAAAATATGGATTTCCTTTTCATTCCTTCTGGCATATTAACTACAACTTGTTCCGGTTCTTCAATTGAATCACCTCGATCAAAAAAATCCTCCTAAGCTTTCAATTCAACATCTTCATACTTCCTAAGCCAATCACCTAGACCTATAATCATGGGATGGCCTCTATTTTCAACTTTTCCATCAAATTGATTCTTCAGGCGATTTCTAAACTTATGATCTAGTGGTAGAAAAACTCTATTGTTTGCGTAAATAAATTTATGTAGATCTTTAGAATATCGCCCTTGAAATTGTTCTGCACATCTTGGACATGCAAATATCCCCTTTGTTTGAAGCCCTGCAATTTAATAAGTAATGTTAATAATATCAAAAAAATATTATAAAACTAAGTATGAAAGTTGGGATGGAAATAAATTATGAGTGTAAATACGTAAATAATTGATCTTACCAGAACAAACACCAAGTCCTGGGAAATCATGAATAGTCCAACATAGCACACCATACAACATGAAGGACCTATTTGATGGGGGACATGATATGTCATACATTCTTATGCCTTTCCATAGCAATTGCATCTCATCAATAAAAGGCGTAAGATAAACATGCATGTTTTTAACTTGATGTTTTCCTGGAACAATGAGAGTCAAAATAAGGTGCTCCTTTCTAACACTCGTCTATGGGGGAATATTGTATACTATCAATCTGACTGGCTAAACACTATAATTTGAGCTTAGGAAAGAGAATGGGCACACTCCATCAATTGCAAGACCAAACCTAATACTATGGGGTTCATCTTTAAATTTTCTTGGTCATTTTTTCTCTATGTGTTTCATTGCTTTGGAGTTGGCTGGAATTCATATGAATCCATCTTTAGTCATGTTCTTTACATGCCAATCCATCAATTGTTCAAGTGACTTGCAATGAAACATTCGTTGAAGTCTAGGTATAATTGGCATGTGACATAAAACCTTCTTTGGAACTGTAAGACCTTGTATATCTATACGATATCTCTTCTCTTTGCATACAGGGCATTCTACCTTGTTTTCATATTCATCTCTATATAAAATATAATCATTTTTACATGAATGAATTTACTTATATTCAATCCCCAACTCAACCAACAACAGACGCGCCTCTCTGCAAGTTGATGGCAACACATTCTCTTCAGGGAATATTTTAGTTTTTAGTGCCCTGTAAGATTGCCAAAGATTAAATCAATTGAATGTTTGACTTATGATGAACATGTTTCATATGTCAATCTATACTAGGACTATTTTTATACAATATATGGTTTTAAATTCCCCTTAAAGAAATATAAACAAAGTTCATGAATGTTTATGAATTATGTACACCAATTAACAATGCAAAGTGAGAAATGGATTTCATCTCACTTTAGTAGGGTAGTGAATCCTTTGTCTAACCAACCAAATAGTGACTTGATTTCTAATAATATTTAATGTGCATGCCAGTTTTGAAGTTCTACTTGCACCTGATTTGAACACGGGTGTCTTCGTTGCTTTCTTGATGGAGTCTTTCAAGTTGTTATCATCAACATTACGTTGGTGGTAATTACCCCCACTATCATCATTACTATCAACCATATGATCATTATTGTCATCATTGTTTCCATCCCCAAAGAAACCTGTAAGCATTTCATTTAATCCTTCTTCATGTACTGCATTTTCACTATCATGATCATCATCATTAAGGCTAGTTGGCATGTCATCAGTGTATGCGGATCTCATCAGCAATTCAAATTTCTTAGCTACTAGTATTCTCTTCAATGTTGCTCTTTTATGCCTGGTATGGTTTAAAGGATGGTTTGGATCATCTCGTCCAAACCTTAATAACCCAGTTGGATCTTGGGTATTAGTATGTGTTTCATCAACATCTTCTACCTATCAACAAACACAAGCATTATTTAATGTTTGGCAACAATTGCACTAAATTCAAAATGTATCAATTTCAAAGAAATATAATCAAATATGGCTTAAAAAATAAAATAAAAAATTGTATGAATATATATATATCAATTGAATAATGGAACATTATTTTATAGACTACCTTTTTTATACAATAATTTAAATAAAACACAATTTTGACAACATAGTTTATAAAACATCAGTCCACACTCATTTATTATTCTTTGGTTTTCTTCCTTTAAGAACATTCTTAGGGAGACCTTGTTCTTCCCTTTTCTTTCATACAAGAGTGCATTTTAAGAAGGGGTAATCAATCAATAACTCATCCCCATTGGTAAGGTCCATAATAGCCTCAACCATTATCAATCTATCAACCCCTCTTTCCATATCTCCATCTTTATCATTTATAACATCAACAAATTGACAATTCACTCTTATAGTAGGGTCCCTTCCCTTACTACTATTTATAAATCATGTAATATTTTTGTGTGTGTATGCATGTCCATCTATATACATAAGATGACCTCTATTCATTTCTTTTCCACTTTCCAATTGGAGATGATGTGTATACATATTCGAATTTAGACCATATGCTAACATGCTAGGCTTATATTCTGCTAGCTTTCTCCATTCACCACTGTAATATGATGGACCATAATATGGCATTAATCTCCTAGTGGTTTGTTCTGAATTATTTCTATGTTTAGATCCCACATGTACATTTTGGATGACAAAGAGGCCTAGATTCTCTCCATGAATATTGGAGGGTCATATCATGTAGTTGTGTCCCCAAAATTGAAACACCTCGTACACTCTAGGTAGTTGTTGATCACTAGGCCAAGTGCAATATAGTTGACGATCAAATGTCTCTTTGTAAATTGATCTCAAACTCAGGGGCAAGTCATCATCTCCATCACATTCATTCTCATAGGGTATGTAGTCCACCTTCCCCTTGTCTTTAAGAAAATTATGCATCTTTAAACTAGTTCTTGTTCTGTTACTTGTTTTCATCAATTCCTCATCTTTGGAGCTAGTATATTGGCACATATTTTTGTTAGATGTATCATCTGATGAATTATCATTTCCCTCTAGGCTAGAAGTCAGTGATCTAGGAAACTTTAAACCAAGAACTTTATCTTGCAAGCATCCATTAAGAAAAAAATTAGTTATTTAAATAATATAAAACAATGTTTAAACGAAGTATACATGTTATTTATATCAAATTGGAAAATTCCTTACCACAATTTATATTGGATTTGAATCAATTATAGGAGGCATACTACCAACTGGAAGCTCATCATATATGTAATGTCTTTGTACAATTGCTCATTTGAATTGTTTCTTTCCACGACATATAGAACATCCACAAACAACAATTTTCTCAAAGTATTCATCCCATGTACTATAGTCCTGACCAACCTCTTGTTCAGTGCAATCATTTATTGTGTCTACAATATCCATTGTCATATCCTCTTCCAACCACTGTCATCTACATGATTTAACAGTTTTAGGTCCATGTCCACATGCATATCTTTTTCTTTTGCTAGTTGAATGCTCAGGCTCTACATTTGCTCCAATCTCCATCTAAAATAATCAACAACATGCATTAATTTATGTCAAGATTGGATAATACATTATAAATTTCAATAATACTATGAAAAAAGATGGATGTATCACAAAATGCCATTAGATAATTTTTGCCTAAGTTAAGTCAAAATTTGAGTACCTGATGTCCTGCTTCATCTGTTGTGTCCTCATTTGATATGACACGATCTGTTGCCATGGCCTCGTCTGGCCCCTATAATACACAACATAGTAAATAATGTTTAGTACACCAATTATATCATTTCAATGAATATGTTATCCAACACAAAACCTCACTTTAGTCATATATATGACATATTCATATCATGTTTTGGCCATCCTAATTTTCAAACTTTTCCCTTGATCATAGAATCACATTTAATCAGCACTTCCTGTGCATTTTCAACGAATAAGTTTGACGTCAGAGCCCTCATGGACAAAAAAATGACTTTATCTCCTCTATGTTGTAGCATTTGTGAATTCATAAACACCTTCCTCCTTTGGTTGAGGTTGCTTTCTCTTCTTACCTCTATTGTATCTGCAGATTATGTTGTCATATCTATTTCCACCCACTTTCCTCTCTATGATTTATTAGTTCTACGTCGTCCACGTCCCCTCTCCATGGCCTCCTCTAGATCTTGTAATACACAACAATGACAATAGTCACATAACAGCTGTGCACCAAGAGGTTAAAAGGAACCAATCAAGATAACCACACATGAACAGCAAATGTGTCCTAACAGATTATATAAATTTCCTATATGTTTGCATTTATCCTCTAACCTTTCTACATCAGCCCTCAATTGTGCAGACCTCCTAGTTGTTATATGCAAATTATTTGTATCCTTGCATTCCCATTGGCAAATATAGTGAACTGATTTGAATCCTTGTATAACCAATTTGTAGGTACAGTGAATTGATTTGAGTTTTTGTATTCACAATTAAAAAATCACAGCGAGATGGTTTGAATCCTTGAGTACTCAATTACCAAACACGGTAAAACGATGCAGGTTTTTGCATACCCACTTAGCTATTATAGTGAAATGTATATGAATATTTGAAGATCCATTCACCATACATGATGACTATTTAGACCTGGGACTTCGAAGTCCATGCACTAAACAGAGGAAAATAATACATTAGTTTTCAATGCCTGATGATATGTTTAAAGACATCTCTTCCTTTGACAACATTTAAAAAGGGAAGAAGCAGGTGACCTAATTTGTGAAAGAATGGTGATCACTTTCACTGGTAAGCTCATTATTCTTGCATTGGCAGAATTTGATAGATTTCTTCTCATTTGTAAAATTGTAAGCAAAAGGTTTTCATTATAGTATGAGCAAATTACAAGCATCCACATCATCCACTCCTAGGTCTAAAATTTTCCAATAGTTGTTATATGCAAATGATTTGTATCCTTGCATTCCCATTGGCAAATACAGTGAACTAATTTGAATCCTTGTATAACCAATTTGCAGGTACAGTGAATTGATTTGAGTTTTTGCATTCACAATTAAAAAATCACAGCGAGATGGTTTGAATCCTTGAGTACTCAATTACCAAACATGGTGAAACAATGCAGGTTTTTGCATACCCACTTAGCTATTATAGTGAAATGTATATGAATATTTAAAGATCCATTCACCATACATGGTGACTATTTAGACATAGGACTTTGAAGTCCATGCACTAAACAGAGGAAAATACTACATCAATTTTCAATGTCTGATGACATGTTTAAAGACATCCCTTCCTTTAACAACATTTGAAAAGGGAAGAAGAAGGTGACCTAATTTGTGAAAGAATGGTGATCACTTTCACTGGTAAGCTCATTATTCTTGCATTGGTAGAATTTGATAGATTTCTTCTCATTTGTAAAATTGTATGCAAAAGGTTTTCATTATAGTATGAGCAAATTAGAAGCATCCACATCATCCAAATTACAAGCATCATCATCATCATCATCAAATCATTTGTATCTTTTTTCAATCACTTTGGAGACAGTACAACAACATATAAACATGAAAATTAACACAACAGTTGAACACTAAAAAAAGGTTACCATTTAAGTATAGTCTTCTCCATAATATTGCTTCATAATATATATATTAATTGCAAAGTTTTTGGAAGATGAAAGTGGATGATTGGGATGGGTGCAATCTATCTTCTTACTAAGTCCCCTAAAATGCTTCAGAAAGAACTACTACCCTCCTTTTTTCTCTTGGGTCTTGGTCTCTCTTATATGTGAGAGGCAACAAGCTATAGACCCATTACAAAAAGACATGACTTTTGATAGCTAATTATAACTGAAAAGAAAAACATTTCATTAAATGGATGCACCGATCTATTAATCTCCGAATAGAGGCCCGTGACCATCTAAGGCCTGTGCAAAGCTTCTATTTTCTGATATGATGCCCATCATACTGTTGGCTAATCTCCTCCATCCGATGATTGTCCTGTCGTATCTGGCACGTTCATGGTTCAATTGATAAACAGATTTATTGCAAAGAGAGGATGGATGTAGTCTTGTTCTACATAGGTATTCACATTGATAATCACTTCCTTCATATCATACTCCATTCACATCATTTTTTCCAATTGCTTATGAGTATTTTTCAAGACTATCTCTTCATCGTTGATTTCATGTAATGCATTAGTCAGAACCATGGCCAATTCTTCCTTCCAATCATCACATTTTTAGAGATTCCCAGAATTATCATGAAGTAGTGGAGCAAGATTAAAATAATCAAGCTCTTCTTTGAGCTTGTCATGATATTCATCATGTGACTCTATCAAATCATTATATACCTGTAATGTTTGTCCCACCAAGATCCCTTTGCCCAAAAGGTCTTCTTTCTTTTTAGTCATCCTCCCCTATAATCTTTTATTTTCTGTCATTGCTGAGCATGTCAGCTTAAATAATTTCCAATAGGTATCAGTATAGCTCATCATTTTATTGAATCTTTCCCTAATTAATTCAGATGCTATATCGTATTTGATATTTTTTACTTCCTTCTCTATCTCTTTACATTTCCCATGAGATTTCAGATGGCAATTTTTCCAATAAGATGCACGAGTAAGTGCATCCAACACTTTCTTATCTTTCTCAAGGTCTAGAGGATAGAATTGTGATATAGAAGAGGAAGAGGATATTTCCTTTTGATATAATAGCTCCTTCTTTTGTCTATCATTTTCTTTAAGCAATTTTTCAACTTGTGCCTTATTGAACTTTCCCACATTAATGTTGAGCTCTACTATTTCCATGGGGTCAGTATTCCCTATCCTTTTGACTAAGAGATGATTGAACATTTGATTTGAATTATTAGTAATTGGTAGTCTCTTATCATGTGGGTAAAGTGACCAAATGAGTAGAGTGGCTTCATCTGCATTATACCCTAATCCTGATCCTAAGTATTGTTGCAAGTATGAGGTTAATCAGTGTTGTCATTGATGTCAACATACTCATATTGCATTAACAAGAAGGATTGGATGAACTGTGAGCTGAGGATATTGAGAAAATTAGTCTCAAACAAGAACAGTGAAAAATAATGATGAGATGAAGGCAAAAGTACTCAATACGTTGATGATCAAAGGATGCGGATTAAAGGGTTTGTAGCTATGAGTCTTGAGATGATTCAGTTAAGTTTTTAGAGGTCTGCATGCAGATTTGAAGAAGTTGTGATTGATCAAGTAGAACCGGTTACGGGAGGTGCTCTAGAGTGACAGAGTTCTACAAAGAGGTCTGGTGAGATCTGGAAGTGCATTATCCTATCTTGCAAATTGGATGGAGTGTTTGGGATATCCCTATCATGTGTCATATTAATGTGTTCATGATTTGAAGGTCCGGAAGCACATGTTTTAGTATGACAGTGGTGGTAGACTATGTTCTTGAAGTTCTGGATAAGGAAGAGAAGAGATTTTGGTGAGCAGAGGAAGTGCGGATGTTCCTGGTCGTTCAGGCTAGCTTGTAAAGGTTCTTGGATTGTGTTGAGGTTATGTTGTCAGTTCGCATTGGTGGTAGAGCCCAGAATTGAAGATATTCTTTCAGATGAAGTTCTTGTTCAGACTAGCTGACCGGATGAGTTGTTCATCTTACAAATGTTCTTGTGGTGGCCAACCGGATGTATTATTCATCTTGCGAATGTTCTTATGGTTGAGTGCTGACTTAGATGCTTATTCCTAAGTCGATGTCTTGTATAAATAAAGGTTTGTGAGTTCATTTCAAAGTGTGTTGAGGAGTGGATGAGTGTGGTATAGCGAAAGAGTGAAAGGCAGAGCATTTGTGTTTCAGGTGTAAATGGAACTGATCCAGACATGGTGAAGATGTCATTCTCTAGTTCAAGGTTGTGATACTTATGATCTTGTAGATAGTGTGTCTCTTTTGTAGGTAGTGTGCCTCTTTGTGAGCAGTGTGCTCCGGTAGTGAGCCCTGACTAGCATGTGCCATTTCTTTTTCTTATTCTTCTAACAGAGAATAATCCTTGGGTTAATCACCTCATGGTTTTTCCCTTAACCGGGTTTTCCACATCAAAAATCTTGGTGTCTAATGTGTTGATGTTTTCATGCTCTCTGCTTTCATGAATGATTAATTGATATGCTATTATCTAACAAAGAAGAATCAAGTGTTTAAGTAGATGCAAGTTTTTTGTACAACTGATTCAACCCCCCTCTTAGTTGTGAGCCCTAGATCTAACAATTGGTATCAGAGCTAAGTTCCTCTAAAAGGAGCTTAATTGCTTGAGGAGATCCAGGATGTCATCATATAAGAAGGATAGTCCAAAGTTTGATGGAACCAATTTCTCACTCTGGAAAGGTCGCATGAGATGTCACTTGGAGTGTATGGGAAAAGCATATCTGTCCATGATCTCAAAGGCTTATGTACCTCCACAAGGTGGTCCGACAACACTGAATCAAATCACAGATGCTGAAAACAATTTGCAGACCAAAGAAGCTCTTCTAAGCGCACTGAATGATACAGATCTCTCAAATGTTATTGACCTACCAACTGCATATGAAATCTGGACTAAACTGGAACTTCTGTATGAAGGAGATGAGTTTGTCAAGAGTGTAAGGTTGCAAAGTCTGAAAGGGAAATTTGAAAGATTGAAGATGAGAGATGATGAAAATATCACTACCTTTATGCCAAGAGTGAATGAGCTGGTGTGTGGAATCAGGAATGTTAGTGGAGTTCTAGATGAAAATAAAATTGTTTGCAAAATTCTCAAATCTCTTCCTGCTGCCTACAAAATCAAGGTTGCTGCCATTGATGAATTTAGAGCCCATACAACTGTCACAAGAGAGCAATTGGCTGGCAAATTAGCTGCATTTGAAATGACTAGGTTTGGAGATGATCCCCCCAAGACTGAATCTGCATTCAAAGCCAGTGCCTTTGTGAAAGGCAAACAAAGATTTGATCCGAGAGAGAACTCTTCAAGGAAGCTGTCATGGTATGATCAAGCAAGGAAAGACATGGAAGAGGAAGAAGCAGAAATAGCTCAACTTGAAGCCCTCATTACAAAGAGACTGCCAAGGGGATCCGGTAAGTACGAAGGAAAACTACCCTTTAAGTGCTTCAACTGTAATAAGATAGGTCATTTCGCTTCAAGATGTCCAGAAAGATCTGCAAGGTCAAATGCTAATAGACAAAGGTTCCAAAAGAACTGTTATTATGTTCATGAAGAAGATGATAATGAAGGAGTAACAGATGATGAATTAGAAATGGAAAGCAAATCTGGAAATGAATGGGTGTTTATTGCCATCAAGGAAGAAGATTCCATATCTTCTAAATCTATCAATCATAAGGTTGTGGAAAGAGCCTTGGCTGCCCAAATTGAAGAAAAGGATGACTGGGTTATTGACAGTGGATGTTCTCACCGCATGACATGTGACAAGAACAAGTTCTTATATTTGGAAAGGTATGAAGGAGGAATGGTGAAGTTTGGTGATAATTCTGCTGGCAGAATCAGAGGTAGGGGAACTATTTCTTTTGATGGAAAGAGCAAAACTGGTAATGTACTATATGTTGAAGGATTGAAGCACAATCTTCTCAGTGTCGGTCAGTTGGTGGACAAAGGCTATGATCTCTGGTTCAAGAATGGAAGATGTAGGATCTTTGAAAGCTCCAAAACTGAGATTGCATCCGGTACTCAAACAAAAGGTAATATCTTCCATCTAGTTGGTTCAAATAAAAGTTGTCTGTTTGTTCAAGTTGATCAGAGTTGGTTATGGCATAGAAGAATGTGTCATGTGAATTTTGATAACATCATCAAGATAAGCAATACTCAGGCTGTAAGAGATCTTCCAAAATTGGTGAAACCTACAAATAGTTTGTGCAAAGAATGTCAGCTAGGTAAATAGAGCAGAGTTTCATTCAAATGCAAGGATCAGTCCTCTACCAGATTATTGGAATTAGTTCATACTGATCTCTGTGGTCTGACAAGAATCAAGAGTATGCAAGGTGACAGATATTTCATGTTGCTAATTGATGACCATTCCCGGATGATGTGGGTTACCTTCCTAAAAGAGAAATCAGAAGCCCTTGAGAAGCTCAAAATCTTCAAGGCTATGGTAGAGAATCAAAGTGGATTGAAACTGAAATGTTTAAGGTCTGATAGAGGTGGTGAATTCACATCCGGTGAATTCATAGACTTTTGTGAGAAGCTTGGCATAAGGAGACAGTTGTCTGCTCCTAGGACTCTACAGCAGAATGGAGTAGTTGAGAGAAAGAACCGGACCATCTAGGAAGCAGCTAGGACAATGATGATGGAAGTAATGTTCCTCAGATGTTTTGGAGAGAAGCTGTCAGCACTGCAATCTACACCCTTAACGAGTTCAAATCAAAAGCAATACCAGTAAGACTCCTTATGAACTTTGGTTTGGTATAACTCCCACTGTGAGATATTTCAGAGTATTTGGTAGCAAGTGTTACATCAAAAGAGATGAAGATTTAGGAAAGTTTGATGCTAGAAGTGATGAAAGAATTTTCTTGGGTTACTCCACTCAAAGCAAAGCATACCGGTGTTACAATAAGAGATTGAGAAAGATGATAGAAAGTACAAATGTGAAGGTTGATGAAGGAGTTGAGAAGCCCTCAAGATTCTATGAATGTGAAGAAGATGATCAGAATGATTCTCTGGTGCAAGGAGCTCCATCCTCCTCTAAAATTCAGATCCAGACTGATCTGGTAAATCAGGAAGAAGAGGTTTGTCTGAATGAGCCTGATCAAGAATTAGTAGTGCAAGAAACTCCCAAAGTTCCAAGGTATGTAACTCTAAATCATTCTAAAGATCAGATTATAGGTGACAAGAGTAAAGGGGTACAAACAAGGAGAAGAATTGCTCAAGACTCAAATGAATACTATCTGATTTCAAAGATTGAACCTAAGATAGTTAATGAAGCTTGTAATGATGAAAACTAGACCAAAGCAATGGAGGAAGAATTGATGCAAATTGAGAAAAATCATACTTGGGATCTTGTTCCTAGACCTAGAAACAAGAATGTGATTGGAACCAAATGGGTCTTCTGGAACAAACTAAATGAAGTTGGTGAAGTAATCAGAAACAAAGCTAGATTGGTTTGCAAAGGCTACTCTCAAATAGAAGGAATTGATTTTGAAGAGACTTTTACTCTGGTGGCAAGAATTGAAGCAGTTAGATTATTTCTTACATTTGCTACCTTCAAAGACTTCAAGGTATATCAGATGGATGTCAAGTCTGCCTTCCTAAATGGTGACTTGGAAGAAGAAGTGTACATTGAACAACCAGATGGACTTCAATTGTTTGATCATGATGATATGGTCTACAAGTTGAAGAAAGAACTGTATGGTTTGAAGCAAGCCCCAAGAGCATGGTATGAAAGATTGGATAAGCATCTTGTACAGATTGGCTTCAAAAAAGGTACTGCTGATAGCAACCTATACTTCCAAATAGATAAGGAAAATATCTTGATTATTGAAGTATTTGTTGATGATATCATCTTTGGAGGAAAGGACAGCATGTGTAAAACTTTTGCAAATCAAATGAAGAGTGAGTTTGAAATGTCAATGCTTGGTGAAATGAATTTCTTCTTGGGTCTGCAAATTACGCAGACAAAGAAAGGCATATTTATCTGTCAAACCAAATATGGAAAAGAATTGTTGAGGAAATTCAGAATGGAAGATTCAAAGCCAATGAACACCCCTATGGCAACTGGTTGTAAGTTGAGTAAAGATGATGACTCTCCTAAGACAGATCAGACCAAGTATAGATCAATGATTGGAGGACTATTGTATCTCACTCAGACTAGACCAGATATAATGCAGGTTGTTGGTCTTGTGGCAAGATTTTAGGCTGATCCCAGAGAATCTCATGTCATGGAAATCAAAAAAAAATTAGGTACTTGAAAGGAACAACTGAGTATGGTCTATGGTATCCTAGAGATCAAGATTTCTCTCTTCATGCATACACAGATGCAGATTGGGCAGGAGATGTGGATGACCAGAAGAGTACAAGTGGAGGAGCATTCTTTTTGGGAAAAAGGTTGGTTTCTTGGCTTAGCAAGAAACAAGAGGCAATATCCTTGTCTACAACTGAAGCAGAATACATTGCAGCAGCAAGTAGTTGCACTCTGATCTTATGGATGAAGCAAATGTTAAAATACATTAAAGTAGAATATAAGGAGCCTATCACAATTTTCTGTGATAATTCCAGTACAATAAATATCTCTAAGAATCCGGTGTTGCATTCTAAGACCAAACACATATCTATCAAGTTTCACTTCTAAGAGAGCAAGTGAACAAGGGAGAAGTCAGATTGGAGTATGTACCCTCCAAGGATCAGATTGCAGATATTTTCACTAAACCTCTTCCCAAGGACTCCTTTGAGTATCTCCAGAAGAAGTTAGGGGTCATGGCCCCTCCAGTGATGAATTAGGATGAACTGATGTGCATCAGTTTGGTGGATATCACAGTCATATCTTGTGATCCAGATTGATGATGGGGAGCTGCTACTAAGGGGGAGCAGCTGGTATGATTCTGATGTGTTAGAGTTGCAAGTATGAGCCCTTTGCCATTGATGTCAAAGGGGGAGAGAAGACATGTGAAAAACAAGTAGTTGATGATCAAAGGGGGAGTAGTAAAGGAAGAAAAGACATATGAAGAGTTGTTGCTGATAGGGGGAGCTGTGACAGAAAGAAGAAGATCTTGTCTTGATGGTTTTTCACATCATATGTTGCCATCAATAACAAAGGGGGAGATTGTTGCAAGTATGAGGTTAATCAGTGTTGTCATTGATGTCAACATACTAATATTGCATTAACAAGAAGGATTGGATGAACTGTGAGTTGAGGATATTGAGAAAATTAGTCTCAAACAGGAACAGTGATGAGATGAAGGCAAAAGTACTCAATACGTTGATGATCAAAGGATGCAGATTAAAGGGTTTGTATCTATGAATCTTGAGATGATTTAGTTAAGTTTTTAGAGGTCCACATGCAGATTTGAAGAAGTTGTGATTGATCAAGTAGAACCGATTCCGGGAGGTGCTCCGGAGTGACAGAGTTCCACAAAGAGGTTCGGTGAGATCCAGAAGTGCATTATTCTATCTTGCGGATTGGATGGAGTGTTTGGGATATCCCTATGATGTGTCATCTCAACGTGTTCATGATTTGAAGGTCTGGAAGCACATGTTTCAGTATGACAGTGGCAGTAGACTGTGTTCTTGAAGTTTCAGATAAGGAAGAGAAGAGATTCTGGTGAGCAAAGGAAGTGCGGATGTTCTTGGTCGTTTAGGCTAGCTTGTAAAAGTTCTTGGATTGTGTTGAGGTTATGTTGTCGGTCCGCATTGGTGGTAGAGCCCAAAATTGAAGATATTCTTTCAGATGAAGTTCTTGTTCAGACTAGCCGACCGGATGAGTTGTTCATCTTACAAATGTTCTTGTGGTGGCCGACCGGATGTATTATTCATCTTACGAATGTTCTTATGGTTGAGTGCCGACTTAGATGCTTATTCCTAAGTCAATGCCTTGTATAAATAAAGGTTTGTGAGTTCATTTCAAAGTGTGTTGAGGAGTGGATGAGTGTGGTATAGCGAAAGAGTGAAAGGTAGAGCAGTTGTGTTTCAGGCGTAAATGGAACTGATCCAGACATGGTGAAGATGTCATTCTCCAGTTCAAGGTTGTGATACTTATGATCTTGTAGACAGTGTGTCTCTTTTGTAGGTAGTGTACCTCTTTGTGAGTAGTGTGCTCAGGCAGTGAGCCCTGACTGGCATGTGCCATTTCTTTTTCTTATTCTTCTAACAGAGAATAATCCTTGGGTTAATCACCCTATGGTTTTTCCCTTAATTGGGTTTTCCACGTCAAAAATCTTGGTGTCTAATGTGTTGAGGTTTTCATGCTCTCTGCTTTCATGAATGGTTAATTGATATGCTGTTATCTAACAAAGAAGAATCAAGTGTTTAAGTAGAAGCAAGTTTTTTGTACAACTGATTCACCCCCCCCTCTCAGTTGTGAGCCCTAGATCTAACAAGTATATCTTATTAGTGGCTTCTTCAGTCAAATTCATTGTTTTGTCTTCTCTCTTCCTGAAGCTATCAAACATAATTGTTGAACTCATATCCCACCCTGACAAGAGCAATACTTGGGCTTCTTGAAGCAACTCCTTTCCTCTTTCGGGAGTGATGGACTCCATCTCTTTATCAACTTCTCTTTTTAATTCATCCAAAGTAGTAACCTCTTTTTTAGAAGTGACATCTTGCATTTTTTCTCTCACCTTTTTTCCTTTGTACTCATAGAAAAATGACTTAAATTAAGGAGTTTTAATAAAATCATCATTAGAAATAAATTTATGTGCAACCAAGATTCTAATGTTATCAGATAATTCATCTGATGTCTTGATACAGAGAGGAAAGTTCCTCCCTTTCAAATCTACAACAAATACCAACACAAAAGCCTATGCAAGAAGGCTACAAATGAAGTGAAACAATAGAAAAATGGAAGAGAAATCTGCAACACTTATTTTATTTCAATAAGAAATTTAATTACATTAACAAGAAGCTTATGAGCTTCCTAGATTTATACATGCAACATCTACAACAAATAAATTTTCAGCATCCTAGACTCATTTCCCAACATCTGGGTCTCTCTTCCATTTTTTTCTCTTAGCTCCAATAAAAACCCGTCACTTATTCCTTTCATTGTGCCCTCATTTCTTGGAATTTATTAAAATTGTTTCTGGGTTTCATGTCTATCCTTCCTAGATTTCTAGAACATTTTTAATTTCTAAATGTCAATAAGATATGATAAAGTTATGCTTGTTTTACTGAGACTAGGTCTCATAATTATGAACCCCCATTTTTGGAGTTACAAATTTTGGAATTACTAAAATGAAACTTGGGAGTTAAGTCAACCAACCTGGGCCATAAAGACTACAAGATTCTTTACTTTATGATGGTTACAATAATAAGTGCCATTAATTCCATGATTCTTGGTAGCCCCACTTATGACTAAATAAGTCAAATCCAACCAAATTACATTTACAATTTCACCCAAGGGAAATTACATTTGTTGCAAATTAAAAATATGATTTTCCCAAATCCCACAAACCTTATTGAAAACAAACCAAATTAAAGTAACAATATTTTTGGTGATGCAAGATTGCTAATTTGCCATGGATGCTCCTGCATTAGAATCCTGGAGAAAAGAGAATTCAAGTCCCATTGAATGCCTGTTTCTCCTTCTTCCTAGTCTTCCAATTCTTCTGCAATTTACCCTTCATCTTTGCAATTGTCCCTGAGTCCTTCTTCCTCTTCTTTTTCTTATACCATCTCCTATTCAGCATCCTCTCAGTTTCAGGTTCTAAAATTCCATTTCTTGTGCATATACCTCAGTAGCATCATCATTTATGTCTTCATCATAAAATATAGCAGCATATTCACCATTACCACAAGCTACATAATACCCTTGCAAATCTACATATACCTCATTAACAAACAAATCTGCAACATCTTCATTAGCAACTTCATTACCAACAACTTGATCATGAATAACATCAATTTTATCATCAACAACTTGAGTATCAATACCAACAACTTTATCTACTTGTTTATCAGCAATAATATCTTCAACCATATCATTAATCTCAACATCATGTTTCTCACCCTGCACATCTTGAACATTAGATTCAAACTTTACCTCTTCCTCTATGGTTGCTTCTTTGGTTGTCTTTTCCTTCTTTGCATAATCTTTCTAATGAGCCATACAACTTTCTTCTTTACTGCCAAACGCCAACTTGTGGCTTGCCTATACATCTGCTCCATCTCAGCCTCAAATCTTTCTATCCTCATACTGATTTCCCCTAGTGCTTGCCTCAATTCTTGATCCTTCTTCTTTTGCTTTATCTTTTCCTCTTTCCTCTTCCTCTCTTTTTCTTCTTGCTTCTTCTTTTATGAACCCTCAGTCTGCAAGTACCTTCTAAACAAATCCATCTTTCCTCAAGCAAGTCTCTTTCACCTTGCTTCTTCTTGTCTTTGCCTCACCTAGGTCTCTTCTTCTTCTCTACCTAGTCTTTTGGCAACCAAGTTCTCTGTCCAATCTACACAAACAAAAACGCACAAACAGCAAACTCTCTTTTGCCCAGACCTTCTGAGCTCTGATACCAATTGATGTAGAGAGGAAAGTTCCTCCCTTTCAAATCTACAACAAATACCAACACAAAAGCCTATTCAAGAAGGGTACAAATGAAGTGAAACAATAGAAAAATGGAAGAGAAATCTGCAACACTTATTTTATTTCAATAAGAAATTTCATTACATTAACATGAAGCTTATGAGCTTCCTGGATTTATACATGCAACACCTATAACAAATAAATTTTTAGCATCTTGGACTAACATCTGGGTCTCTCTTCCATTTTTTTCTCTCAGTTCCAATAAAAACCCGTCACTTATTTCTTTCACTCTACCCTCATTTCTTGGAATTTATTAAAATGGTTTCAGGGTAATAAGTGCCATTAATTCCTTGATTCTTGGTAGCCCCACTTATGACAAAATAAGTCAAATCCCACCAAATTACATTTACAATTTCACCCAAGGGAAATTACATTTGTTGCAAATTAAAAATATGATTTTCCCAAATCCCACAAACCTTATTGAAAACAAACCAAATTAAAGTAACAATATTTTTGGTGATGCCAGATTGCTAATTTTCCATGGATGCTCCTGCATCAGACTCCCATAGAAAAGAGAATTCAAGTCCCATTGAATGCATGTTGCTCCTTCTTCCTGGTCTTCCAATTTTTCTGGAATTTACCCTTCATCTTTGTAATTGTCCCTGATTCCTTCTTCCTCTTCTTTTTGTTATACCATCTCCTATTCAGCATCCTCTCAGTTTCAGGTTCCAAAATTAATTTCTTGTACATATACCTCAGTAGTGTTGTGTGGTTACACAACACACCCCATTTTGACTTGGCAAAACAGGGACCCAACTTTTTGGCTTTGCTTGTGTGTTTTTTTTGCTGGCGGTCTAGTAAAATTCAGTCAATATAGATAGTCCTTGCATAATGGATGGAAGTCATCATCATGAGGTTAGTTTGTTAAGGTTCATATTTCATTTCATTAACCTCATATTTGGAAATAGTATTAAATTTCATGAAGGTTTGCCTTTTACATCACCCTGGTATTCCTTAGGATGCAAAAGTTATGAATGGTCAAAATCTTGGTCAAACCTGATATTCCTAAAGGGGGGGAAGTAAGTCATTATCATATTTCTCAATATCAGTCATCTTACGAAATATCACCCTGATCCAATTTATCATTCGATAAATTATCTGTTTGCGACCTGCAGACGTCATTTTTAGGTGGTCATGATACTTACCCGTCAAATAACAACATATATTCCGCAAGGATGATATTTTGAAATGTCACCTGATATTTTGAATATAACCTTATCTTTCAAATATCATCCGATCGCTGAATATCACCCTGGAACCTTTTATCCTAATGACATCATCCAACCCAATAATGAAGAGAATCAACACGATGATGATGTCATCATCATCTTTACCTCGCGGAGGTATATTTCCTAAAATCATCCTTTCATAAAACATGATGATGATGGCATAATGCTTCAATGAAAAACTAAACCAATATCATGGTGACGTCATCATGATATTCCGAGCGAGGCTACTTAAGTATTGCATAGGGTCATCATCCTTTTCAAAACATCACCCGATATTTTGAACATCACTTGATCTTTTATAACATGACCCGATGGTCTGAAAATAACCCGATATACCGACATAGGTGTTTCTCGCTAAGACCTGGATGATCATATTATGAGACGCCGATATTTTGAACATCACCTAATTTCCAAAACATCACCTGATATTTCAAATGATCATCCTCCTCTTCTTGTCGCGCGACATTGAATGCTCATTAATATGGTAGGTGTATCCCGCTAATGGTTAACACGATGCTCACACCTGGCAACCTCTACAGGTGTCCATGTGGAAGCTTAATGATTATGGTAGATTTGACCTAATTTTACCCTAAGTAACCCGATTCAGGGGTTAAAAGTGAATTTACAAGGCATTTTACATTTACATTGCGATAAACCAGTTTTTACAAAGAGCAAAGCTTCTGAACCTTCCGACGAACAACATCCTAACGCACGTGGCTTACAGCAGAATGAAGAAATCAATTATTGAGTAGTATCAAGATCACTTTCAGATAATCTGGGGTATAAGTAAGAGGATAAGTGCATCGAGTAAGTAATTGAAACCCTCTTGTTGTCATGTTCTGGATATTCAGGTATTATGGGGTCTTTGGTTTGAAACTTCAAATTATGCATGTCAGGATAAATGAAATATAGAAAGAATAATAGTATGCATGATGAATAATGAACATGTAACATATATGCATGCTTGTATATTATATCAATTGTAAGACCAAGTTGTGTAATTGCAGGCACTCATTGCAAATAAAAGATTAGCTAAGTCAGAGGCTGAATTCTCAAAGCCTATGTTTGCTCATCCTGAGGATGTCCAATTCAAGTATGGAGCCATCACTGATACACACCAAGGGAATACAGATCTGGCTACATGGTTAGCCAAAATGAGTGATGAGAAAAATAACAGCACCCTGCTAGATGTCGTCTTTGTATCAGGAATGTGGAATGCAGTTGGTTTCCCATACTCTATGGAAACCCCTGAGCTGGTGATAGAATGTGCAAGGAATTACAACCCAAAAACCAGGAGGGTAGAAAAGCATGACAGGATATATGCTGATCTGTCAATTAAGGGTATTGATGCCACATTTGGTTTGCCAATGGGCAAGAAGGTTGCCAACATAGATCTGAAGAAATCAGAAGTAGAGTATGAGAATAACAAGAAGTCTGCCAGGAAGAAGATGTATCAATGGAGGGCGAAGAATAGCCCCTATCCAGCGGTAGCTAAACTTCCGGTTCATCTATATAAATATGACTTTGACGATGAGTATTAATACATGATAGCACTATTGAACAGAGTAATAGGCCAGCCTGATGCTGGAAGTTTCAGGGATTCGATGTATGCAGTCATCCTGATGTGTTTATATACAGATAACAAGCCAATGTGGGCCAAAATGATAAGTGATGCTCTGGACGAGCAACTAATGAGCCTTGGGGGTCCAAATTGTTCTTTTTATATGACATCATACATTGTTTATTCATGTGCCTATAGGGGTACATTTGATGCTTTGGTCACAGATGGAAAGATTGGAGGAACAACTAATGATGCACACATATGGGATCATCATCCCCAACTGCAAAGGGTAAATTACCTCCAAGATTATAAATTGGTGAATGATGCATTCTCTATGCATCTAGTAAGGACCATGGAAGAAGACAGAACTAAGAGACTGAGCATGGAAGCTCAGGATGTAGTATACAGGCATGGGGCCTAGTTCATTCAATTTGCAACCTTTTCATACATCAGGATTGAAGGTTTTGAGGAGGAGCCCCTCATGCTCCCAAGGTATCCCACAGATGTCATTGTCTTAATGGAGTTTCTAAGACAAATCTCCACAACATTGAATGCCTATAAGGCAAACAACAAGCTTCCACCAGTTTTGTTTGCAGTCACAATGGGCTGGTATATGTGCCCAGACTCTGAGAATGTCAAGAAGGCCATAGCTGGTTTGAAAATGATGAATTTCTAGCCTTTTGCATTAGTAAGATCATATGACCCATTTGGGAGGATGCAGAAGATCATGGGGAAACCCATCCATCAGAGGAATCTTGAGGACTTCTAGGTAGATTGTGAAGATGAAGCTGAAGCCCGAAGAAGAAGATACCAAAGGTTAACACTGAACCAAATCAAGACCTTTGATTGCATCTCCATTCTAGCACAGCTGAAGAAAGATGATGGAAAGGTAATGGCTGATGAATATGAAGAGAAAAAGATTTATAATGATACCATCTCTACGTTAGATCTCACTATACAAGAGGATATCTCCTTGGATCCATTCACAGGTAGGATATTACATCTAACCCAAGCTTGGGTGGATGAGAAGATAAATATACTGAAGAAGAAAGGAGTGGTCATCACTGTTGATAATAAGAAGAAGGGACAGGAAGTGCCTGAGGGTGAATTTAATGATTTCTTGGTTGAGAAAAGGAAATCCAAAGGAGAGAAGGCACCACCTCCTGAAAAAAGCAAGAGGTCTTCAAGAAGTAAGAAGACTGATCCTGAACCCAAAGGGGTTATAGTGGAAAGAGTAATAGTGCCTGTTGAGGATGCATTAGGATCTAGGCAAGCATTAGCATCATCAGCACAGCCTCCTCAGGATAAGCAAAAAGCCAAACAAATCCAAAGGCCAACTGCATAGCCTACTATTGCATGAGGAGGATCAAGCCTCGTAGAAGAATAAAGAGAAGGATATTCCTTTAGAGGAAGAATCTGAAGAAGAAGAAGGCCCTTTGTCCTTCACAAGGAAGACAAGAGCACCTCAGGTGGTAACCACTACACCTAAGAAACCAAGGACTGCTATGAGAGGTGAAATAAAACAAACTCCCATAATGTTGAGGGGAGCCAGTGGGGAGGTATTCAAGAGGGAGCTGCAGCATAATGTTCCACCCCCCACCATTGTAAAATTCAAAACTGAATTAGCAGAAGAATAGGTAAAAGAAACCTCTAGGATACTCCAAAGTGGTATTGTTTCATTGGAGGAGACAGTTGACCTATCCGATGATGAGGTAGTGAAGGATGTAGCTTCACAGAAAATGGAAACCCTTGCTGCTGGCACCCAGATAACTCCTCATGGAACTCCATCAATCCAAACAGTGTTGGAGGAGATAAAGCAAGTGGAATTAGACAAGGAAAAGAGCTTAAAAAAGGTAGCTCAAGAGATAGGGCTTGATACATTGATTAAGCAGGTAACTGGTCCTGCAGTAATTGATCTAACCTACAAACAGGATGCAAGTCTTGAAAATCGAGGAAATATTCAGGATAAAGAAGAAAATATTGAGAAAGTAAAAATGGCAAAGATAGAGAGTCATACTTTAGATATGGGTGAGTAACAACAAGAGGAAATACCTGTTGGGCCCAAGATAGTTGAAGTACAAGACAAGGGAGGAGAAAAGACAGATATATCAGATTATCCTGCCCTAAAAGTACAAGAGGTAATTGTTACACCTGCAGGACAAATTGCCGCTGCAGATCAGGTGGACAAGCCTAAGGTAGATGCAGTAATATCTACGGAAACAAATGTGCCTCATGATGAGGAAATCATTAAGGTAGATGAGACACCCGTGGAGGAAGCAAAAGATCAAGATCAGGATAAACATGTAGATGATCAACAGGATCACCCTCCAGAAAAGGCAATTCCTCAATAGGAGGATATACCCAAAGATCACCCTCATGAGGAATATCATGAGGAATAAATAAGGAAATCACCCTCCCCATCGAACATGATGGTGGATATCAGAGATCAGGGTGATCATGATGATGATGATGGAATCCAACAGCCAAAAGATCAAGTTCCTTCGTGGCTGGAGAAAGAAATTGGTGAAGAGTCAGACATAGGGATACAAGAGTTTGATGTATCCACACTATTTGTAGAAACCCTAATAAAGCCAAAGAGAAAGGCTAGAATAACTTCTACCATACAAAGGGATCCTGATATGGGCAAGAGAATAGCCCAGGTAGCTGTTCCTACAGTTGATAAAGAAAAAGGCAAGATCACTCTGGATGAATTCCAGATTACTACAGTAGATTTGGGGTTTGCCAATGAGGATCAGGAAGGCCAAGAAGGTAAGGATATTATTGATTCATTAACTCAAAGAGTTAAGAGAGAGAAAGAGAAGAATAAGCAGCATAAAGAGCACATTGCTCAGCTGCATGCATATATAAGAGGGTTAATTAACCCTGACAATACATCTAGTGATCATGCAATCCCATTGACTACTATTTCTCAGGAGGAGATCAATAGGTTGAACCTCATGAAGCATGAATCAACAATAATGTTGAAATGGATGTCATCTGCACTCGATGGAGTTGAAGAAGTAGCAAAGGCCTCTTTGAAGAGGTGGAATTCTTTGGGCACCTCTAGGAAAAAAGTAGATAAACTGCAGATGGAGATCGACAGGAGGTCATTTCAGATAGAAAAGATTATCAACATTTTGGATGAAATGAAGAGGATTGATCCATAGATCCTAATAAAGAACCAGGTACTGAATAATAACATAGCCCAATTGATTGATATCTAGGATAAGGACGTCAGATTTGAATGTGATGTACTCAAAAGATGCAACAATAAGTTGAGAGAAATCAGCATGAAGCTACATGATATGATGTCCCATTGAGGCTGAAGTTTTGGAAACATTAGAAGGAGATGCAGAAGACAAGATAGAGAACCAAGATGAAGAGTTTGTCATCAAAGCTCTACATAGTAATTTCTAGCTAGTTGCTGAAGACCCTCTCAAACACCTGACAGAAGAAGTGATTGATAAAGTAATGAGAATAAAGGTCAAGGTGGAAGACTATAATGAAACTGCCAACAGTATGAAAAATAAGTTGGAATCTCTCCGGAGCAAGTATCAGGTGCATAAACATGCCGTCACCAAAGTGAGAACTCAGGATGGCAGAGAATTGGAGAGAATAGTGCAAACATATGAGAATATCAAGACAGCTATGCAGGTCCATATCCAAAAAGACAATCATCATGATGATGAAGATAGTGAGAGCGGTGAAAGTCATGATGATGACAAAGAACCTAATGAGGATGCATCATAAAGGGAATATATGCATTAGATGCTTATGAAAGAAAATAAGTATTTCAGATGGTTTCCAGCTGGCAACCTGTGCCATGTGGAAAAGATTGACTTAGTCAATGAAATGTAAACGGTAGATTTCAATAGATAAATCTTGATTGTAGATCAATTGTAACAGATCCCTCACCTTATTCTATAAACGGTGCAAGGATGCCTCATTTTAAACATTAGAAACTTAATTGAAATCTATTTGTTGAAGTATTCAGGACTCATTTCAAAACAATTGTATATGTACATGTCTTTTGCATACTTAATGAAGGAGAAGAGTATTTCAATTACAAATCTTTGTAAATCTTGAGTAATCTATAACTGAATTCTGGATATGTGCTTTGATTTGCTATGTCCCTTAGAGTGCTTATCATTTTGCATGTATTATTTTCATTCATCATCCTCTGAAGTTTGCATCAACCGTATCTAGTTGTGGAACATCCTGGTGAACATATGGTTTGATTTCTTCTCCTAATAATAGTATCAAGTATGTATGTGGATCAATAACTAAAGGTTCAACTTTAATTTGAAGTATTTCTTTCAATTTCTTTAAATTTCAAAGAATTTCATCATCACAACTGCAAATAATTGACAATCTTAAGCAAATAGTACAAATATGCAGACATCCCATAGATAAATAAACATATTCAGCATATTTGAGGTTAAAGCTTGTCACAATGATAAATATCATGCAAAGTTTTGAGGATAGACACAATATTTGAAGTATATCCTGTGTAGAATAACTATCCTTGCAGCATCATTACAGGAAACAATATCTTACTGATGAGATCTACGTAAGGCCCCAAAATAGAAACAGCAACACACATCAACCTTTGAGTAACGTCAGAAGATTAAGAACTAATCAACGGAGACTTGAGATTATGAATTCTCTGAATTCATCATATCTTTCAAGATGAGTAAAGGTTAATGTGTACTTTTATTCTATGTTTGTTTATGACTAACATCATGATCAACATAAATTGGTGCTAGAAGGAGAGCCATAGGATGAGGATCATCATCAGTAGTTCAGGTGATGATAAAGATTGTAAGGTAATGCTCAGACACTACCAAATTTCTAAGCTAGATGCAAATATTTGTTGTTCTGAGTTGATTTACGCTAATCCTGTGTAAAGATTTTGAAATCAATCATAAATTATACAATCTTTATAGTAGATCATCATGTATTTGTAAAGATCGGCCTTATTTCGGGTAAATTTGTCAAAGCTTTGAGGTATCCTACTTTAGAAACCCGATATGAACTTGCTAAGTGTTGCCAAACCAATAATCACCTCATATTTGCAGTATAGCTGCAAATATTCTAGAGATACTTGATCAATTCCCAATCCTGACATAAATATAGTCACTGCTAGTACATTCTAACTGACATTTACAAGGTTCCAGCCAATTTGCCTCAAAATTGAGAAATCCTAGCTCATAGGATAAATACCAGGTCTAGACCTAGTGGAATCTTTGAAGAATTACTTGTTAGAGGTTTCAGACCTAGAACTGTAGACATCCATCACACTCCAGGATCTAGTGCATCAAGAGCATCACCAGAACCTCCTCTCATAACTCCTATTGGTTTACAAATACCTTCTGGGATATCTATGACACCTCCTGTCCAACCTCAGCCAACTATACCACAGGCTTAACCTCCTCCGGTTGCAATGTCATTCTTTGCAGCAGAGTCACCATTGACCTTCACTGCCTATCACAAGTTGCCAAAGAATCCAGATAAACTTTGTCCAAAATATCATCGTTATCAGGATGCTGATGATCATATCAGAACCTTCAAAGAAGCCTGTTGTAGGGCCAGAATAGAACATCAGGATGTTGTATGCAGATTATTTCCTTTTTCCTTAGGGGAAGAGGCTTATAATTGGTTCATTAGTCTTGGTCAGAATTTTGTTGATTCATGGGCTATCTAGAGAAAGCTTTTACTGATAGGTTCAAAGTATCTATTGATCCTTTAATGAACTATCACCTATTTGCCACAATCAAGCGGTTTGAGGGAGAACTGATAGCCAATTTCAATGCTAGGTTCCAGAAAATGCTATCCAAGTTAGTTACCCCATATACTGTAGCAGATACTACTGCTAGGAGTATCTATTACTCAGCTCTGGATCCATTGACTTCTATGTTTATCAGGAGAACACATCCTGAAATCACAACCTTGACAGGAGCTTTTCAAGAAGCTATCAAAGTGAATCAGCAATTAGTTCCTGCTCCTACTCCAAATATTGCATTCCCTACATTGCCTGGCATGTATTTAACATGTCCTGCACAATATCCTCCCCAACCACAGTACAATGGAGCAATGATGCCTCCAGTAGTAATGCCAGCACCTCTGCAGATATCCCCATTAAGTATCATGCCTCCTCCTCCTAGTGGGAATGGTCAAGTGCCTCAGTATCCTACACAAGCACCAACACCTAAGGGAGCAGATCAAAACAATAACCCTGGATCCTCTTTTTTCAAGCCTCAAACTGAAAATGTAGTGGCTAAAGCCCAAGAGGAGAAAGAAGAAATCAAAGAAATCTTTGCTCAACTAAGAAAACTAATTACAGAGGTCACTCATCTGAGAAATCAGAATTTCTATTCTCAGCCTAACCAAAACAGAGGTTATAAGAATAACAGACCTAGTTATCCTGATAGAGGGTACAACAATAATAATTTCAACAATAATGGTGGAAATAACAACAATCCTCCTAGACAGCCTAGAGTATGGAACTCCAGGCCAAATAATGGCTCACTACCATCACCTTTAGATAATCAGCCACCTGTTGAAGTCAAACAGACTACTAGAGTCAATCTTGCCGAGGCAACCCTCACCAATTGGTGCAGAATACACAATACAAATGTCCATGCAGAATTAGACTGTCCACAATTTAGAATTACTGCTAGCATTTTCCAGATAGAAGCATCTAATACTTCTAGAAATCCACCTCAGGTGGAGGGAAATGAAATTGTCCCTTGTGGATATGACTCTGCATTTGTATTAGAAAGTTATACTGATCAACATCATCAGCAGACTGTGTCATCCCACCAGTATTTTACCCAGACATGAAGAATCTGCCATGGCTTTTGAGTCAAATTATGTTTTCCCCTTTGAGGATGAGAACGAGCCATCCAATGAACATGAGGAAGTGCATGCTTACCAGCAGCAATATCAGGGTAAGCACAATTATAATATGAGAAGTAATTCCAACAGACCTACTGGTCCATTAACCAGTTCCTTGCCTCCGAATAATTTTAACACACCTCCTGATCCCAAGGCAAGTAACAATCCAGGGTTTCCAAAGGTAAATGCACAATATCTGTCACCACAAAATATAGTATCAAAGTTGTTGGCCTACCTCATGAATCTGACAAACTAGTCACATATCTGGCAGATGAGATGAAGAAGGTAAAGATCATCCCGTCTCTATTAGAGTTGTTGAAAACTCTTGCAATTAAGAAAGCATTTATGAAGTCACTAGATGATCCTGCTCCTAGAGAGGATAATCATCCCCCAGGTCAGCCTAGTAATAGGAATCATGCTGTCAAAGATAACATTGTCAAACATAAAGTGCCAGCTATAGTTCAAGCTACAGAAACCTCCCACATGACCTTGTATAGGGACAAAAGTGAGTCACCACCTTTCCTCCTTACCATAAGGATGTTTAGCAAAAACCTACACAACTGTTTGGTAGATTCAGGTGCATCTACAAATGTCATGCCCCTATCAATATGCAATGCTTTAGGAATGCATCTTGCTAAATCCTTAAAGAAGGTGACACAGGTAGACAAAGCAGAAGTACGTGTGGTAGGTGAACTAACTCATATCCACATGCAACTAGCATCTGATCCCAGGATCTAGTACTACATCGATATCCAGGTAGTAGATATACCTGATACATACGAGATGTTGCTCAGTAGAGACTGGTCTAAAACCCTCAACAGATATATGGCTACTGACTTCAGTCACATGTGGTTACCTTGGAAAGGTATACCAAACCAAATAAGAATAGATGCTAAGCCTAGAATGAAGCACATGATCACCAAGTACAACAAAACAAATGAGATCATGTACATAAATGTTGAACCTAGAGTTTATGACATTAGACCACAGACTATCAGGATAGAAGAGATCCCGATGCTTGACTTTCATCATCATCATCATCATGATCATCAGGAAGACATACCAGTTGTAGAAACTAATAGTAATTTTGAGAACGAGAATGAAATAGATCGCTTCAGAAATTTTGAGATGCATCTGTCCAAGCAGGTAAAACGTTGTCAATTGTTAGATATACCTGGTCATGACATTTTGATTGATGGTTGGTGTAGATTACACGAAAAAGCACATTCAAAGAGAACTTGTGAAACATGCTTAGACATGATGGAGCTGGAATAGACATGCAGTGAGGCATCATCATCATATTCTGAGGTAAGTTCTACATCTGGTGATGATGATGATACTAATTCTTGTTTGTCTTCTGCAGGAACCACATAAAAGGTGACAGATCATGACAAAAATCAAGTTTTGAGAACAGAAGAAATTCTAGAATATGACCAGATAAATGTTAAGAAGAAAGAAATGATCACCCCTAGTAGTGATTGTCTGATGGAGTCAGATTATAAACTGTCTGATGAAGACAGAGGTAGTAACCTGACTAGATTCGAAGAGTTTTTATTAGGAGAAATTAAGAAGATGATAGAGCAAAAGAAGTATCCATAGGATGCACTGACTGAAGGATGGTGTAGGTTGCATGAGGCACCTCACTCGAAGACTACCTATTCATTGTGCCTACATGTCTTAAAGAGACATACATTACCAGATCCAGAGGATCATCCTCCTGATGTTGAAAAGAAAGAAAAGGAATCAAATTCACAAAAGAAAGGAAAGATGAAGTCTAAAAATGTCAAAATTCCTAAGTTAAAGTGGATATCAGGTGGAGCAGCTGCCAGAGTTGCAAAGAAAAAAGAAAGTTTAGTTAAACCTCCTACTGAAGATAAACCCTGGATTCTTAGATTTGATGGATCCAAGTCCAAACAAGGAGCTGGAGTAGGGATTGATCTCATTGATCCATCAGGAAAGTCCTACTTAGCTACCTATAGATTATAGTTTTCCTGTACTAACAATGTGACAGAGTATGAGGCTCTGATTCATGGGATACTATTTGCTCTTAAGAAGAAGGTTAGAATTCTACATGTCCTTGGAGACTCAGAATTAATTGTCAGACAGGTAAGAGGAATTTACTCTTGCAACTACAAGAAATTGTCAAATTATAGACACAAAGTGTGGGATTTGATTGAAGACTTTGATGCCTTTAATATCACCCACGTACCAAGAGAACAGAACCATAGGGCAGATGCCTTAGCACAGGCTACCAATACATTAGAGCCCTTGTCTATATCAAGCCTAAAGAGATTTTTAGTAGAACTGGTATCAGTGCCTTCAGTACCTGATAATGTTACTAACCTCTAGGTTTTTGATGATGATCAGCATATCCTTGATTTCATCTCTAACAGAGACATATTTGATGCTCAGATCATAGATACGAATAATGTGGAAGATCATGTTTGGGAAGAAGATGAAATATTAGAACTGCCTAGCAACAGGATTCCCAAAGGTATGATTGAATTAGAAAGAGCTTTTGACTTGGATAATATGCTGAAGCAGAAGGATCTTCCCAAGGCTGATGGAGGTCAATATTCACAAGTGAATATTGGACAAAATGATGACAAGAGAAATGTCTTGATTGGTAAAGTTTGCACACTAGAGGAGTTAGAAGGAATAACTCAGGCCCTTAAAGATTACATCCATGTAATTGCGTGGACTTATGATGAGTTGAAGACATATGACACATCAATCATAACTCACACTATACCTCTCAAGCCAAATGACAGAAGCAAAGGCCAGTCAATGCTTTGCTTGAACCAATAATTTTTGAAGAAGTCAAGAAGCTATTGAATGCTAGGATTATATTTCTTGTGAGGCACTCCACTTGGGTGGCCAATCTAGTGCCAGTAAGAAAGAAGAATGGAGACATCAGACTGTGTGTAGACTTCAGGAACCTGAACAGAGCATCAGAGAAGGATAATTATCCTTTACCCTCATTAGATGAAGTTCTACAGATTGTCAATGGAGCTAAAATGATGTCCTTCCTAGATGGCTTCTCAGGTTACAATCAAGTCATGGTTGACAAGATTGATAGGCTGAAGACTACCTTCACCACAAAGTGGGGGATATTTGCTTATAGACGCATGTCATTTGGGTCGATAAATGTTGGAGCAACATTCCAGTGAGCAATGGACATAGCCTTTAGAGGCTTAATAGGAAAATGCATAGTCATTTACATGGATGACTTAACAGTGTTCTCTAAAGAGAGAGGAAACCATGTAGCAGATCTCAGAAATGTACTGAAAAAATGTGAAGAGTATGGGATATCTCTAAACCCCAAGAAATGCATATTTGGGGTGACAACAGGAAAGTTGTTGGGCCACCTGATAACTAAAAATGGGATTATCATTGATCCTAACAGGGTGGAGTCCATTATGAAATTACAGCTTCTAGGAAGCAAGAAAGAACTCAAATCTTACTTTGGTAAGATAAATTTTATCAGAAAATTCATCACCAGCTTTGCAGAAATAGTTAGACCTTCAAATGCTATGCTGAAGAAGGATGCACTGATTGAGTGGACATCAGAAGCCAAGGTAGCCTTTGAAGACATAAAGAAAGCTATTTCTGATGCTCCTGTCCTTATCAGTCCAGACTACACCAGAGACTTTTATATTTATTCATTTGCTTCAGAACATACCTCTGCAGCAGTGCTAACTCAGAGAAATGAAGAAAAGGAAGAGAAACCAATTGCATTCATGAGCTACCCTTTCAAAGATGTTGAACTAAGATATGTAGATGTTGAAAGGCAGGCACTTGCTTTGGTCAGAGTAGTAAAGAAATTCAGGCATTATATCTTGAGAAGCAAGGTGATTGTTGTGGTACCAGATGCAGTAGTGAAGATGTTGTTATTGCAAAGTGAGCCTGGTGAAAAAAGGGCTAAGTGGATCATAGTTTTACAAGAATATGACATGGAGATCACACCCATGAAATTGGTAAGAGGACAGGATTTAAGCCAAATGATATCAGAGATTGATCCAAACATAGTAAGTCAGCAGTATGTTATCAGTGCTAAAGACAATGAAGAGTGGTATGCAGATATCAGGCACATCCTAATTACTGGAAGATGTCCTCCAAGACTGTAGGCTTCACAGAGAAGAGCCTTGAAGATAAAATCCCAAAAGTACATGATGAAAGTAGGAGTACTTTTCAAGAAAAATTATGAAGGCATATATTTGAGATGCTTAGAAAAGCTAGAAGCAAGCAAAGTTTTTATTTCCTAGTTGGGCTATTTATTTTTTCCTATATTCCTAGGTTTTTTCTACACTTCTATTAATCTTTCTTAGGTTAATAAATCATGTCTTATTAGGTGAGTGGTTGCGAGGTGTCATCTTCCTACATGTGAGCATCCATTAGCTATCTTGGGAATATACTTTGCTATCTTTAGTTCGATAGATGGTTGCTCCTCATTGGTCGGTGTTGCCACCTCCTCTCTCTTCCTAGTCTATATAAGCATGCTACCTGGCTTGTATTTGGTATCTTTTACTTTTGCATCCTCTTAATGATATTTTGCTTCTAGCATTTGCATTACTCTCTTGGAGACTAACTCTGTGTTGCTATTTTGATTTCATATCATTTGTATTCATAGTTTAGATATCTATTCTTTGCACTAGTTTTCTAGGTTAATAATCTTTTCAGATTCTAACATGGTATCAGAGTTGTTCTATGTGCAAGAGTAGATTTTAGTTTCCATAGTTGAGAGATTCGAGGGGGGCTAATAAATCTTATTACAATTTTTCAGAAAACCCAATATGCTCTTCTCTTGCATCTTCAGATGATCTTGAGAATCAGAAAAGTTTGACGGAAACTTTTTTAATCTATAGGGTTTGCACATGTGTTTTATGAAATCTAGGTGATTGTAACATTTTTGGTTATACTGGCAGCATTTCCGACTGTTCCAATGTGTCCAAGAGGCTTGAGAAAGTCAGATTTGGCTTTCATTTCACCGAAATCGGAGATTGTCATACACAATTGCAGAACCGGGGTTTCTAGCTCAAATCTAACAACTAGCTTACATATTTGGTCTTTTGAATCAATATTACAGGTTCCAGCATCTAATTCAGCCTTTGCATGTCATTTTTTGGCTGCTGGGGTCATTTTTTGTAGCTAAAGGCATACTGTTTACACTGGAGCAACATCTTCTGTACATCTGCAAGAAAAACACCTTCTGGGTTTTGTTCGCAACATAGAAAAACCAACTGGGTATCTTTCCATTTTTGCATGTAGTCTATATATTTTTGCATAAACATGCTCAGAAAGCTATAGCAGGACCCCTCTCTGTTGGTAGTTGAAATTTTGAAGGCAGTTTTCAAATGCTCCGTTCTTGCTCATACAGACTCCTTTTCCCACAATTTTTTTTTGATTTTGGCTATTTTTTCATGCTGTATGCACTAGTGCAAATATTTTTTGATTTTGATGCCAATATTTTTCAAAAATTGCAGATTCTTAGTCATGACATTGCAGAATTCTCATTTTGGGAACTTCAGAGGATCAGAACTTTCACATACAACCTCGTATCGAGGCGATTCTTTTTTTAAAGTGCATGATTTTTCAAGTAGATTGCAATGGTACTATTTATTTCTCTGAGTATTGTGCCAAAGTTGTATTTTCAACATATGCTCTTCATGAGGGTTTTGTAATGCATTGAAATCAAGACCACTTAGTATTTCTTGCTAGTGGCAGTTGTAAACGCACTAATATAAAGTGCCAAATCATATTTTCTTTGGGGGGGTCCTTTGATTGAGTGAAAAGAGGGGGTTGTCTTGGTTGGGTTCTCTTCTTTTCAACACTTCTTCTCTGCATTTCTTCATCATGGATCAAACAAATCTGCCCATCCTAACTCCATACAATTACTTTGAGTGGAAATCACGCATGACAATTCACTTAAGGAAAGTTGGATTAAATAGGATAACTATGGGACTTGAAACTGAACCTACTAAAGATGAAGATAAGCCTAAGTGGTTTAACAAATGTGATGAGGCATATGGAACATTGTGTTTATCTGTTTCTCCTGGTTTGCTCTTTCACATTGAGTCTTTGAATACACTAAATGAAATCTGGACAAAGCTAGAAACACTATTTGGCACACAAGATTCAATGAGGGGTCATAAGTTGGAAAATGAACTAATTAGCTTAAGTCCAGGCAATTTCAACACAATTCAGGATTTCTTCACTAAATTGAAATCACTAAGGCTGCAGTTAAAACAATGTTGAATTGAAAAGAAAGATGAACAATTGATTCTTAGTATTCTCTCTAAGCTAAGTTCAGAATATTCTGTATTTGTTTCTACCTTCTATGCTACTAAGGGTGCACTTAGTACTCAATTCACCATGCCATCTTTAGATGATTTTGCTGTCAATCTCACTTAGGAATAGGACAAGTTAATCCAGATGGGCACTCTTAAGTCCTCTAAGTCACATGCCTTAGCTGCCAACCAAGGCACAAAAGAACAAAAAGGACAAAGTAGTAACAATAATAGTAAGGATAAGTAACAAAAGAATAGCAAGGAGAAGAAGGATTAGATAACGGTTGCTTCAAAAGCAACTAATGAGATCCAATTTTCCAAGGGCGACAAGCCTAAGAAAGAGAGGGTCCAATGTGCCTATTGTAAAAGACTCAGTCATGATGAATATAAATGTCTAAAGAAACAAATTGATCACTTGACACACATTCTTGAGAAGAATAATATAAGTGTTCTTGAGTCTATCAAATAGAGTTCTAATGAGGGATCTAACAAAGCAAAAGAAAACAACAAGGGGAAAGGAAAGGGCAAGGCCCTTGTTGCAGTTGCTTCTTCACCATCCACTTGGGTTCTTGATTCAGGTGCTTCGCACCACATGGCTTCTTCTAAGGAAGAACTTGCATCTTTGGAGCCGTGTACTATGCCTTCTATTTTGATAGGTGATAACACTCCTATTGAGGTGTGTGGGAGAGGGTATGTTGATGTGGGGGATGGCACATTCCATGATGTTCTTTGTGTGCCCTCATTATCAACTAATCTCCTATCGGTATACCAGATCACTCACACAGGTTCAGGCAAGTGAATTGAGTTCACTCCTGATTCAGTGGAGATTCATGAGTTGCACAGTGGTTCTACAGTTGTAGTTGGTAGAGCAGATCATCAGTCACGGCTCTATCTATTTTCTCACTTTGTTCCTAATCCTCCTTCGACTATTTTGCTCACTCATTCTAATGATGTGAGTAGATTATGGCATGAGCGGTTTGGCCATCTTAACTTCCGCTACTTGCAGCAGCTCAACCAGTAGAGCATGGTCACAGGGTTGCCTTCAGTTCAGTTTTCAAGTGGTGTTTGCCAAGGTTCCATTCTTGGTAAGCATCCTAAGAAAAAATTTGACAAAGGTAAGGCATGGAGAGCTTCATAGATACTGGAGTTAGTTCACAGTGATTTGGCTAGTCCATTTCAACATCCTTCTTTCAGCAGGGCTAGATATGTCCTCACATTCATTGATGACTTTTCTTGATATACTTGGGTGTACTTTCTCAAACAGAAGTCAGAGGTATTTGATCATTTTTAGGACTTCAAAACTTTTGTAGAGAAGCAATCTGGGAAAGCCATCAAAGTTTTACGCACTGACAATGGTGGTGAGTATGTCAACCATCGGTTTGAGAGGTTTTGCACTTCACAGGGGATTGATTTACAACATTCTATTCCATACAATCCTTAGCAGAACAATGTTGCAGAATGGAAGAATAGGTCCTTGAAGGAAATGGCGAATTGCATGATTCACTCCAGATCTCTTGCACCACAGTATTGGGCAGAGGCTATTAACTGTGCTTGTTATATCCAAAATCATTTTCCTCACCAAGCCTTAAAGGGAGTCACTCCTTTTGAAGCTTGGAGCAGTCGGAAACCATCAATTAAGCACTTTTGAGTTTTTGGTTCTCCTGCATGGGCCCACATTCCTATAGAGAAACATAGGGCCTTGGATCCGCAAAGCAAACCTTGCATATTTGTAGGTTATCCTGATGGTGTGAAGGGTTATCGGTTGCTCCACCCTACTACACATGAGTTGTTCATTGAGAGGAGTGTTCAGTTTGAGGAAGGCTCTTCGAGCTCACTTTCTATCACTTCTCCAACTCCTTCTACTTTGACATTGGAGTCACTTGGGATACATGACAGATCTTCTAATGAGTCAGATTCACCTGAGCAGTCTTCTACCTCCACTTCCGATGCAGAGAGTGATTCAGAGGACTCACCTCCTTCCTCTCCTAGTAATCATTTAGAGGTTGATGATTCTCCTCTAGATTCTCCATCTTTCAGTGCACTTTGGGCTAGATAGACCTTGCAGTCTGCAGGTGATTGGGTTGGGGATCCATTAGACACCAGGTAGACTCGTTCATAGTTCTAGGATGCTCCACATGTCTTCATTGCTACTGCCTCAGATCCATAATCTTTTCATGAGGCTTTTGGTATTCCTGAGTGGGATACAGCTATGCAGGACGAGTATAGTTCCTTGATGAGGAACCACACATGGGATCTTGTCCCTCTTCCTAAGGGAAGAAAACTTGTTCGATGTAAGTGGATCTATCAGATAAAATTTGTAGCAGATGGGTTGGTTGACAAGCATAAGGCTTGCTTGGTCACCAAAGGATTCTCCCAGGTTGTTGGGATTGACTACTCTGAGACTTTTGCGCCAGTTGCCCGAATGAATTCCATCTGACTTTTTCTTTCCATTGCTGCAGCTAATCGTTGGGAAGTACACCAGATGGATGTGAAGAGTGTTTTTCTTCATGGTGACCTTCAGGAGGAGATCTACATGGAGCAGCCACAAGGGTTCCTTCGGGATTCTTCACTTGTGTGCCATCTTCAGAAGTCTCTATATAGCCTCAAACAGGCTCCTCGGGCCTGGTATGCCAAGATGGACTCCTTCCTTCTATCAGTTGGGTTCACTCAGTGCCATTCTGATCCCAATGTCTACATTCTACAGCAGGATGATTCACTCCTATTTCTGGTTCTATATGTTGATGACTTGCTGATCATAGCAAGTTCTTCATCCACCATTGGGGCTATCAAAACTGCCCTTCATGACAAGTTTTTGATAACTAGCTTGGGCTTGTTGCATTACTTTCTTGGGATTGAGATCTACCAGTCTGCTTCTGGGATCACCATCAACCAGTCCAAGTATGCTCTAGATTTTCTCTCAAGGTTTCATATGGCTGACTGCAAGCCTGCTTCGACTCCCTTTCTTCCTGGAGTCAAACTTGAGGCTCAGTGTTCTTCTCCACTTGTTGATGGCACTTTGAACGATAGCTTGTTGGGAGTCTCATTTATCTGACTCATATAAGACCTGACATTTCATATGCTATAGGCATGGTCTCTTGATTCGTGCAGGAGCCTCATGAGTTGCACTGGAAAGCAGCCAAGCAGATCCTTCACTACATTCAGGGTTCTCATAGTTTTGGGATTCACTATATAGCGGGCATTGAGCTTGACTTGGTGGGCTACATAGATTCAGATTAGGTGGATGATTCTCAGGATTGCAAGTCTACTTCAAGTTACAGCTTCTCACTTGGTTCAGGTCCTGTTTGTTGGTCGAGCAAGAAGCAGTCTACTATTGCTCTATCTTCTACTGAGGCCAAGTATCAGGGGGCTGTGAATGCCGCCACTGAGGCCATTTGGCTTTACAATCTTCTCACTGAGTTTGGTATCCAGATCAAACAGCCATCAGTCATATTTTGTGACAACCAGAATGCCATTCAGATCTCACGAAATTCAGTCCATCATTAGTGGACCAAACACATAGAGGTCCACATGCACTACATTCAGGAGCTCATCCATGGCCATGTCATCAACCTTCGCTACTATCTGACTGCTGAGCAGGTTGCTGATATCTTCACCAAACCCTTCACTGAGAGCAAGTTCCTTCATTTGCAAGCTTTGTTGGGGGTGTGGGATGCTTCATCTTTTGGGGGGGCTTCTTCCTCTCACTCGGAGTCTTGACTCTCTCTAATCTCGCACCCCCAGCAAAGCTCGCAAATGAAGGAACTTGCTCTTAGTGAAGGGTTTGGTGAAGATATCAGCAACCTGCTCGGAAGTCAGACTATGGAAACTATAATAAGATTTATAAGCCCGCCCCAAATCTCTCAATTCTGGAAACTAAAATCTACTCTTGCACATAGAACAAGTCTGATACCATTTTAGAATCTAAAAAGACTATTAACCCAGAAAACTAGTGCAACGAATAGTTTTTTGGGTTAATAATCTTTTCAGATTCTAACAACATCTTCATTAGCAACTTCATTACCAACAACTTTATCATGAATAACATCAATTTTATCATCAACAACTTGAGTATCAATACCAACAACTTTGTCTACTTGTTTATCAGCAAAAATATCATCAACCATATCATTCATCTCAACATCATGTTTCTCACCCGGCACATCTTGAACATTAGATTCAAACTTTACCTCTTCCTCTATGGTTGCTTGCTTTCGTTGTCTTTTCCTTCTTTGCATAATCTCTCTAATGGGCCATACAACTTTCTTCTTTACTACCAAACCCCAACTTGTGGCTTGCCTATACATCTGCTCCATCTTAGCCTCAAATATTTCTATCTTCATACTGATTTCCTTTAGTGCTTGCCTCAATTCTTGATCCTTCTTCTTTTGCTTTATCTTTTCCTCTTTCCTCTTCCTCTCTTTTTCTTCTTGCTTCTTCTTTTGTGAACCTTTAGTCTGCAAGTACCTTCTAAACAAATCCATCTTTCCTCAAGCAAGTCTCTTTCACCTTGCTTCTTCTTGTCTTTGCCTCACCTAGATCTCTTCTTCTTCTCTACCTAGTCTTTTGGCAACCAAGTTCTCTATTCAACCTGCACAAACAAAAACCCACAAATGCCAAACTCTCTTTTTCCCAGACCTTCTGAGCTTTGATACCAATTGATGCAGAGAGGAAAGTTCCTCCCTTTCAAATCTACAACAAATACCAACATAAAAGCCTATGCAAGAAGGGTACAAATGAAGTGAAACAACAAAAAAATGGAAGAGAAATTTGCAACACTTATTTTATTTCAATAAGAAATTTCATTACATTAACATGAACCTTATGAGCTTCCTAGATTTATACATATAACACCTACAACAAATAAATTTTCAGCATCCTGGATTCATTTCCCAACATCTGGGTCTCTCTTACATTTTTTTTCTCTCAGCTCCAATAAAAATCTGTCACTTATTCCTTTCACTCGGCCCTCATTTCTTGGAATTTCTTAAAATGGTTTCTGGGTTTCATGCCTCTCCTTCCCATATTTCTAAAACATTTTTTATTTCTAGATTTCAATATGATATACGAAAGTTATGCTTGTTTTACTAAGACTAGGTCTCATAATTACGACCCCCCATTTTTGGAGTTACAAATTTTGGAATTACTAAAATAAAACTTGGGAGTTAAGTCAACCAACCTGGGCCATAAAGACCACTTACAAGATTCCTTACTCTATGATGGTTATAATAATAAGTGTCATTAATTCCATGATTCTTGGCAGCCCCGCTTATGACAAAATAAGTCAAATCCCACCAAATTACATTTACAATTTCACCCAAGGGAAATTACATTTGTTGCAAATTAAAAATATGATTTTCCCAAATCCCACAAACATTATTGAAAACAAACGAAATTAAAGTAACAATATTTTTGGTGATGCAAAATTGCTAATTTGCCATGGATGCTCTTGCATCAGACTCCCGGAGGAAAGAGAAGTCAAGTCTCATTGAATGCCTGTTGCTCCTTCTTCCCGGTCTTCCAATTCTTTTGCAATTTACCCTTCATGTTTGCAATTGTCCTTGAGTCCTTCTTCCTCTTCTTTTTCTTATACCATCTCCTATTCAGCATCCTCTTAGTTTTCAGGTTCCAAAATTCCATTTCTTGTGCATATACCTCAGTAGCATCATCATTTATGTCTTCATCATACAATATAGAAGCATATTCACCATTACCACAAGCTGCATAATACCCTTGCAAATCTACATATACCTCATTAACAAACAAATATGCAACATCTTCATTAGCAACTTCATTACCAACAACTTGATCATGATTAAAATTAATTTTATCATCAGCAACTTGAGTATCAATACCAACAACTTTGTCTACTTGTTTATCAGCAACAATATCATCAACCATATCATTAATCTCAACATCATGTTTCTCACGCTGTACATCTTGAACATTATATTCAAACTTTACCTCTTCCTCTATGGTTGCTTGCTTTGATTGTCTTTTCCTTCTTTGCATAATCTTTCTAATGGGCCATACAAATTTTTGTTTTACTATTAAATGCCAACTTGTGGCTTGCCTATACATTTGCTCCATCTCAGCCTCAAATCTTTCTATCCTCATACTGATTTCCTCTAGTGCTTGCCTCAATTCTTGATCCTTCTTCTTTTGCTTTATCTTTTCCTCTTTCCTCTTCCTCTCTTTTTCTTCTTGCTTTTTCTTTTGTGAACCCTTAGTCTGCAAGTACCGTCTAAACAAATCCATCTTTCGTCAAGAAAGTCTCTTTCACCTTGCTTCTTCTTGTCTTTGCCTCACCTAGGTCTCTTCTTCTTCTCTACCTAGTCTTTTGGCAACCAAGTTCTCTATTCAACCTGCACAAACAAAAACTCACAAATGCCAAACTCTCTTTTGCCTAGACCTTCTAAGCTCTGATACCAATTGATGCAGAGAGGAAAGTTCCACCCTTTCAAATCTACAACAAATACCAACACAAAAGCCTATGCAAGAAGGGTACAAATGAAGTGAAACAATAGAAAAATGGCAGAGAAATCTGCAACACTTATTTTATTTCAATAAGAAATTTCATTACATTAACATGAAGCTTATGAGCTTCTTGGATTTATACATGCAACACCTACAACAAATAAATTTTCAGCATCCTGGACTCATTTCCCAACATCTGGGTCTCTCTTCCATTTTTTTTCTCTCAGCTCCAATAAAAACCCATCACTTATTCCTTTCATTGTGCCCTCATTTCTTGGAATTTATTAAAATGGTTTTTGGGTTTCATGTCTATCCTTCCCAGATTTCTAGAACATTTTTAATTTCTAAATGTCAATAAGATATGATAAAGTTATGCTTGTTTTACTGAGACTAGGTCTCATAATTACGACCCCCCATTTTTAGAGTTACAAATTTTGGAATTACTAAAGTAAAACTTGGGAGTTAAGTCAACCAACCTGGACCATAAAGACCACTTACAAGATTCCTTACTCTATGATGGTTATAATAATAAGTGTCATTAATTCCATGATTCTTGGCAGCCCCGCTTATGACAAAATAAGTCAAATCCCACCAAATTACATTTACAATTTCACCCAAGGGAAATTACATTTGTTGCAAATTAAAAATATGATTTTCCCAAATCCCACAAACATTATTGAAAACAAACGAAATTAAAGTAACAATATTTTTGGTGATGCAAAATTGCTAATTTGCCATGGATGCTCCTACATCGGACTCCCGAAGAAAAGAGAATTCAAGTCCCATTGAATGCATGTTGCTCCTTCCTGGTCTTCCAATTCTTCTGCAATTTACCCTTCATGTTTACAATTGTCCTTGAGTCCTTCTTCCTCTTCTTTTTCTTATACCATCTCCTATTCGGCATCCTCTCAATTTTTAGGTTCCATAATTCCATTTCTTGTCCATATACCTCAGTATCATTAACATTTATGTCTTCATCATATAATATAGAAGCATATTCCCCATTACCACAAGCTACATAATACCCTTGCAAATCTACATATACCTCATTAACAAACAAATATGCAACATCTTCATTAGCAACTTCATTACCAACAACTTTATCATGAATAACATCAATTTTATTATCAACAACTTAAGTATCAATACCAATAACTTTGACTACTTGTTTATCAGCAACAATATCATCAACCATATCACTAATCTCAACATCATGTTTCTCACCCTGCACATCTTGAACATTAGATTCAAACTTTACCTCTTCCTCTATGGTTGCTTGCTTTCGTTGTCTTTTCCTTCTTTGCATAATCTTTCTAATGGGCCATACAACTTTCTTCTTTACTTCCAAACGCCAACTTGTGGCTTGCCTATACATCTACTCCATCTCAGCCTCAAATCTTTCTATCCTCATACTGATTTCCTCTAGTGCTTGCCTCAATTCTTGATCCTTCTTCTTTTGCTTTATCTTTTCCTCTTTCCTCTTCCTCTCTTTTCCTTCTTGCTTCTTCTTTTGTGAACCCTCAGTCTGCAAGTACCTTCTAAACAAATCTATCTTTCCTCAAGCAAGTCTCTTTCACCTTGCTTCTTCTTGTCTTTGCCTCACCTAGGTCTCTTCTTCTCTACCTAGTCTTTTGGCAACCAAGTTCTATGTTCAACCTGCACAAACAAAAACCCACAAATGCCAAACTCTCTTTTGCCCAGACCTTCTGAGCTCTGATACCAATTGATGCAGAGAGGAAAGTTCCTCCCTTTCAAATCTACAACAAATACCAACACAAAAGCCTATGCAAGAAGGGTACAAATGAAGTGAAACAACAGAAAAATTGAAGAGAAATCTGCAACACTTATTTTATTTCAATAAGAAATTTCATTACATTAACATGAAGCTTATGAGATTCTTAGATTTATAAATGCAACACCTGCAACAAATAAATTTTCAGCATCATGGACTCATTTCCCAACATCTGGGTCTCTCTTCCATTTTTTTCTCTCAACTCCAATAAAAACCCGTCACTTATTCCTTTCACTCTGCCCTCGTTTCTTAGAATTTTTTAAAATGGTTTCTGAGTTTCTTGCCTCTCCTTCCCATCTTTCCAGAACATTTTTTAATTTCTAGATTTAGATAATATATGAGAAAGTTATTCTTTATTTACTAAGACTAGGTCTCATAATTACGACCCCCCATTTTTGGAGTTACAAATTTTGGAATTACTAAAATAAAACTTGGGAGTTAAGTCAACCAACCTAGGCCATAAAGACCACTTACAAGATTCCTTACTCTATGATGGTTACAATAATAAGTGCCATTAATTCCATGATTCTTGGCAGCCCCACTTATGACAAAATAAGTCAAATCCCACCAAATTACATTTACAATTTTACCCAAGGGAAATTACATTTGTTACAAATTAAAAATATGATTTTCTCAAATCCCACAAACCTTATTGAAAACAAACCAAATTAAAGTAACAATATTTTTGGTGAAGCAAGATTGCTAATTTGCCATGGATGCTCCTGCATCATGTCTCAAACTTTACAACATTCAATTCAAGAGGATGCTCATATTGTGCTATTTCAGGAGCATTTATTGGATTCATTTGTTCACTTTCTTCATCACTTTCCCCTTCGTCACTTATGTCAATATCTATAGAAAAACATACTTTAGGGGTAGGCTGTGAGGCTTCGTAGCCCAGAGGCTCTATATCTTCAACTTGTGTTCCTGAATAGATTGTATAAGTTGTATCAAAAACAACTAGGGGCACATCTTTTATGATTTCATCTGCATGAGCAATCAATTGTTCAATCCTTGCCAGTGGATCCTATATTTCCCAAAACATTTTTGAATAAGATTGGACATGTTTTCTTTTCCATTCATCAGTAAGAATCACTTTGTTGAATGTACCCATTTTGTTGATAGTAGAGGCCTCATCAAGGTTTCTAATCACATCTTCCTCTAAAAATAAATGTTCATATCTTGAGAGCCCTTGTGAAATCTTTGCTTTATGAATAAAACCCTCTGAATTAAAATTTTGTCTTTCATTACCTATTGGAAGATTGAACTGTGCCAATTTAGTATTAATTTCTTCATACCCTTCATTTGTGACCACTGTGAAATATCCAAAACATAGAGTGCTATGATTGACTATTTTTTATGCTTCTTGAGGTGTATGGCATCAGATTTTGCTAATTGCCTCCCAATCTCTAGATAGGCAATCCGATCAGGAACTATTCATGGCAGCAAATGTGGGGTACCCTCAAATCCATAAACTCTAATCATTGTGTAGTCATGGAAAGTATACCAATCTCCCTAGTTATGGTCCACTTTACTTTTAGGGTCATTTACTTTGGGTCTTAGAAATCTCTGCATCCTTGGGGATAGGTTATAGTTCCAAGGATATCCCAGTAACTCCATTAAGGGTTTTACAAAAAACTCTTCAAAGTAGAGGTAGTGAGATCTACCAAATTGGCTATCCCATAATGAAGTCCACATCTGTACAGGTTTAGGATCCGCATTATCAAAAGAATCCCTTATCATTAGTTCACTGCTCCAAAATCATCTATCATGTCTCTCATACAAAAGCAAATGCATTAATAAGGAATAGTGTTTGAAGTTGATGCTATCACTGTTATTTTTTTATTTTTTCTAGCCCTTGATTTAGGGCATTAGCCACAAAGCTAGCATAGTCAAAAGGCTTGGACCACTTAGTCTGTACATCTGCAGCTAAAACCATTGGTGCAATTGACATTAGAGGTGGGACCTCTACTCCCAAGACTTTACTAGTTGTATAATAGCTGTATCAAAAATACTCTTCAAACAAATCTTCATGAAATGGAGGATTCTCATTACTAGAGAATTTCCTTAATTGTCCTTCTTTGTCCTTAGGCCTATGCAAGGCCAACTTCCACCTTTTATAACTAGTATCCATAAGACGATAACTTCCACCTTTTATAGCTAGTATCCATATGACGATACTCTAGCAATAGATCTCTAATTGTGAATGGTAAATCAAAACCACACTCTAATTGAAATACATTGGAAATGAGATCTTTCGAAATAACCAGTAAATTATCACCACTGTGTGTTCGAATAGTTCTCATTTTCAGATCATATTTACTAGCAAGGGCTTTCATTAATTCCACATTGAGAAACACCTCTGGCACAACTAATCTCCCTAGGTTCAGCCTCCATGGGTTATAGATTGGTAAAAGCCTATATTGTTTTTTGTAGTGGTATAAGAAAAGTTTGTACCCTCATAGTGGAGTCCATACATCTCCCAAGTCCTTTTGATTGTCCAACAATCGATCATGTGAAGAGTTCATCTGTACACTTCTTTTTGGTCTTGGTCCTGACCCAGGACACTGATCTATCAAGTCTTGGTTTAATGGTCTCTTTTCAGTTTTTAGTTTCTTATTTTTAGGTTTTTCTGCACTATCTCCCATTGCTTGAATTTAAACCTTTAAGAGACAGAATTTCTCAGCTGGATCGGTGTACTTACTTGAATTTCACTTTCCCACTGGTTTTCTTTGCTTTACTATGTGAGAGCTTCAGTCCCCTTCACCTTAAGCCCCTTTTGTAATTTGTTCAAGTTTTACAGGAGCTATGTGATCAAACTATGGTGCAACTTGCTTTTATTCCTAGTTCATAAATGGACCTTTCATTTTTGTCATGTCATAGGAGGAGGTCATTTATTTTCAATATCTGAACGATGCCTCGGGATGTCACAATAATTATTATCACTGCATCGTTGAGACTGTTATTTATGTTTCATCGATGTTAGCTTCCTTCATCGATGAATTCTTTGTGTCGGTGTATCGGTGGGACACCAGGTAATGTTACCCCGATGTACCTTAGCTTGGGCAATATTGCACCTTTGGTTAACTTATGGTCATATCAGGTTATCGGGGGAACATAAACATTTGTTCCGCCGATGTTTATGAGTCACAATGATGTGCTAGCTTTTGTTGATTTTATCGGTCTATCGATGAGGGACTCTCAAGAGTTAGGCCGATAGGATATTGTTATCCTGATATCGCTATGAGTTATGTTTATAGAACTATCAGTGGGAGTATGATGGGAACTCCAATGATGAGGGCTAACAATATTGCACCTTTGGCTATCTTATGGTCATTTCGGGTTATCGGGGGAACTGAAACATTTGTTCCACCAATGTTTATGAGTCACAACGATGTGCTAGCTTTTGTTGATTTTATCAGTCTATCAGTGAGGGACTCTCAAGAGTTAGGCCAATAGGATATTGTTAGCCCAATATGGCTACAAGTTATGTTTATAGGACTATCAGTGGGAGTATGATGGGAACTCCAACGATGAGGGCATGTTCAACCGATTATGTCTAATTTTGGACAACCCATAGTTATATCGGGTCATCGGGGGAATATGAATATCTATCCTACTGATGACTATGTGTTGCAACGATGAGCTCATTGTAGTTGGCTATATCAGTCTATCGGGGTAAAGACTTCAAAGGGTAGCCTAACAAGGTATTTTTAGATAGATAACGCTATAAATTATTTTTCATAGGGTTGTTGGTGGAGCTATAAATAGGGTTCCAACGATGAATTGTTGCTAGGCTGATACACTTAGGAAAAGATATTATGAGGATTTGTTCATAAATGTAATTGTTCTAATAGGATTTTGTCACACATGTTTTATCAATAGGAGTTAATATGGATCTTGTCACACAAACTTTCATAAATTGTTTTAATCACAAAATTATAATGTGGCCAATTTCCATGGTATACAGAGGATAAGTGTGAAGAGGTTGGTGAGAGATGTAAAGAATTTTCTAGTTCTAACAAGTTCAATCCCTTTTCAATCAAAATTGTTCATATAATGTTCATTCATGCGGCCATTAATGTCCATCACTGGAAATGAATGTAACAGATTTTTTGAATTTTGAAATGTCAGATTGCATCAGTGGGACTCTCCTAGTTTCAGGCCAATCTGTGTGCTTCATTTGGTGTCATCTTTGTTTATATATTCATAACTGATTGCCAAGACTCACTGAATGTATTTTTGATATGTAGTGTCCCTTTAGTTTTCTTATTCAGTCAAGAACACATTTAGTAATCTTACCGATATTACATAGGTGTCTTTTGTCTTACTTAACATTTCAGGGACAACAATATGAAGTTTACCTAATATCAGGGTAATCTAAATTATTAGAAATCCTTTTAGTTGTCATCGAGTGTCCTTCTGATGAATAATGGTCATTCCTATTGTTATCAGGTTGACATAAGGGATTAGGGTTTAAGTTTTAGCGATAAGGGATTAGGGTTTAGGGTTGAGGGATTAGGGTTTAAGGTTTAAGGGTTGAGGCTTCAGGCTGTAGGGATAGCATTTAGGGTTGAGGGATTAGGGTTTAGGGTGGAGGAATTAGGGTTTAAGGTATAGTGTTTAGGGTTGAGTTTTGAAGGATGTATTACGTTGCACTGAAAGGTTATAGTCCCACTAGAGAATGATGTCCTCACACATGGACGATGTCGAGTGCCCTCATAGATGTTGGTAACGGATACATGGAAGGCAAATGGATTAGGCATATACTATACCTTAAACCTTAATCCCTTGACCCTAAACCCTAAACCTTATCCCTAAACCCTAATCCCTCAACCCTTAACCCTCAACCCTAATCCCTCAACCCTAATCCCTCATCCCTAAACCCTAAATGCTATCCCTATTCCTAAACTGTGAACCCTCAACACTATACCTTAAACCCTAATCCCTTATCCCTAAACCCTCAACCCTATCCCTTAACCATCAACCCTTAAACCTTAAACCCTAAAACCTATCCCTAAAACCTTGACCCTCGACACTGTATCTTAAACCCTAATCCCTTAATCCTTAGCCCTAAAGTCTCAACCCTCAATCCTTAAACCTTCAACACTAAACCCTATCCTTAATCCCTATACCCTTGACACTCTACTTTAATTCTAATCCCTCAACCCTCAACCCTATCCCTAAACCCTCAACCCTTAACCCTCAATGTCAAACCCTAATATGTCAACCCTAAACCCTAATCCGTCAACTCTAAACCCTATCCCTAAACCCTCAACACTATACCTTAAACACAAATCCCTTGACCCTAAACCCTAAACCCTAATCCATCGACCCTCAACCCTCAACCCTAATCCCTCAACCCTCAAATGTAATCCCTCATCCCTAAACCCTAAACACTATCCCTATTGCTAAACCCTCAACCCTCAACACTATACCTTAAACCCTAATCACTTATCCCTAAACCCTAAACCCTATCCCTCAACCCTTATCTCTTACACCTTAAACTCTAAAACCTATCCCTAAAACCTTGACCCTTGACCCTATATCTTAAACCCTAATCCCTTAACCCTCAGTCCTAAAGCCTCAACCCTCAATCCTTAAACCTTCAACCCTAAACTCTGTCCCTAATCCCTATACCCTCAACACTCTACTTTAACCCTAATCCCTTAACCCTCAACCCTATCCCTAAACCCTCAACCATCAACCCTTAATGTCAAACCCTAATATGTCATCCCTAAACCCTAATCCCTCAACCCTAAACCCTATCCATAAACCCTAAGTACTATACCTTAAACCCTAATCTCTCAAACCTAAACACTAAACCCTAATCCCTCGACCCTCAACCCTAATCCCTCAACCCTCAACCCTAATCCCTCATCACTAAACCCTAAACAATATCCCTATTCCTAAACCCTCAACCCTCAAAACTATACCTTAAACCCTAATCCTTTATCCCTAAACCCTAAACCCTATCCCTCAACCGTTAACCCTTAAACCTTAAACCTTAAACCTTAAAACCTATCCCTAAAACCTCAACCCTTCACACTATATCTTAAATCATAATCCCTTAAACATTCAACCCTAAACCCTATCCCTAATCCCTATACCCTTGACACTTCACTTTAACCCTAATCCCTCGACCCTCAACCCTATCCCTAAACCCTCAACCCTCGATGTCAAACCCTAATCCATCAACCCTAAACCCTCAACCCTCAACGTCAAACCCTAATCCGTCGACCCTAACCCTATCCCTAAGCCCTAAACACTATACCTTAAACCCTAATCTCTCAACCCTAAACCCTAAACCCTATCCCTAAACCCTAAACCCTAATCCCTCGACCCTCAACCCTAATCCCTCATCTCTAAACCCTAAACATTATCCATGTTCCTAAACCCTTAACCCTCGAAACTATACCATAAACCCTAATCCTTTATCCCTAAACCCTAAACCCTATCCCTTAACCCTTAACCCTTAAACCTTAAACCCTAAAACCTATCCCTAAAACTTCGACCCTCGACACTCTATCTTAAATCCTAATCCCTTAACCCTTAGCCCTAAAGCCTCAATGCTCAATCCTTAAACAATTAGCCCTAAACCCTATCCCTAATCCCTATACCCTGGACACTCTATTTTAACCCTAATCCCTCGACCCTCAACCCTCGACGTCAAACCCTAATCTGTCAACTCTAAACCCTAAGCACTATACATTAAACCCTAATCTCTTGACCCTAAACCTTAAACCCTAATCCCTCGACCCTCAACCCTTAAACCTAATCCCTCAACCCTCAACCCTAATCCCTCGTCCCTAAACCCTAAATGCTATCCCTATTCCTAAACCCTCAACCCTCGACACTATACCTTAAACCCTAATCCATTATCCCTCAACCCTCGATGTCAAACCCTAGTCCATCAACCCTAAACCCTAATCCCTCATTCCTAAACCCTATCCTTAAACCCTAAGCACTATACCTTAAACCCTAATCTCTCGACCCTAAACCCTAAACCCTAATCCCTCGACCCTCAACCCTTAAACCTAATCCCTCAACCCTCAACCCTAATCCTCATCCCTAAGCCCTAAATGCTATCCCTATTCCTAAACCCTCAACCCTCAACACTATACCTCAAACCCTAATCCATTATCCCTAAACCCTCAACCCTCGACGTCAAACCCTAGTCCATCAACCCTAAACCCTAATCCCTCATTCCTAAACCCTATCCTTAAACCCTATCCTTAAACCCTAATCTCTCGACCCTAAACCCTAAACCCTATCCCTAAACCCTAATCCCTCGACCCTCAACCCTAATCCCTCATCCGTAAACCCTAAATGCTATCCCTATTCCTAAACCCTCAACCCTCGACACTATACCTTAAACCCTAATCCATTATCCCTAAACCCTAAACCCTATCCCTCAACCCTTAACCCGTAAACCTTAAACACTAAAACCTATCCTTAAAACCTCGACCCTCAACACTATATCTTGAACCCTAATGCCTTAACACTTAGCCCTAAACCCTCAATCCTTAAACCTTCAACCCTAAACCCTATCAGTAATCCCTATACCCTTGACACTCTACTTTAACCCTAATCCCTTGACCATCAACCCTATCCCTCAACCCTCAACTCTCAACATTAAACCCTAATCATTCAACCCTAAACCCTAAACCCTATCCCTAAACCCTCAAACCTAAACCCTATCCCTAAACCCTGAACCCTCAACACTATACCTTAAACTATAATCCCTATCCCTCAACCATACCCTTAACCCTTAAAACTTAAACCCTTAAACCTATCCCTACACCCTCATCACTCGACACTATATCTTAAACCCTAATCCCTTAACCGTCATCCCTAAAGCCTCAACCCTCAATCCTTAAACCTTCAACCCTAAACCCTATCCCTAATCCCTCTACCCTCGACACTCTACTTTAACCCTAATCCCTTGACCATCAACCCTATCCCTAAACCCTCAACCCTCAACCCTCAACTCTCGACATTAAACCCTATTCCATCAACCCTAAACCCTAATCCTCAACCCTAAACCCTATCCCTAAGCCCTCAGCCCTCAACACTATACCTTAAACCCTAATCCTTGAACCCTAAACCTTAATTCCTCAACCCTAAACCCATTAGAGAATGATGTCCTCACGCATGACCATCTCAAGTGCCCTAATCGATGTTGGTAAGAGATACATGGAAGGTAAATGGATTAGGTAGATAGTGGATTATGACATGGATTCTAGAGGGGAGAAAAGTGGATTATGTAGGGAAAATAGTGGATTATGTCAGACTTATGTCAAAGCATGGACCATAGGGATGGTATGTGGAGGGTATGTAGGATAGTGGATGAATGATGGTAGATTTATTGCAGAATGGAAGGGAACCATGACCAATGTTTGCACACATTGTGGTAAACATTGAAGCTTGTGATGCGGAGGTGGTGTAGGGTGCAATGGAGATGTTTGCTTAGGAGATGGATGATGAAGGGCTTTAGGAACCCACATAGACTTAGGCATTTTATTACTTTTGTTTTGCTTGTGGGATGGAATGTTTTGACACTTTTGAGAAGAATGGGAATTTGAGATGGGAGTAGATGGTTGGGATTTTTTAGAGGTAGATACCTCATTTAACTTGATCTCTTGTTGCTTAGGTACCCATACCATTTTGGTTTTGGACTTTGCTTGTGAAGGTATGGGCTTGGATAACTTTTTGGATTGATTTTTCTTTGAATCTTTGTTTTTATGTCCTGAGGCATGAGGACCCTTAGGATGTTTGGCTTTATCAGTAGAGGCATCTAATTTTGTATTTCTAGATCCCTTGGGGATAGTGGAATGAGTGGAAGCTTTAAGTTTAGCTTTAAGATTAAGGTTAAGGATTAAGGGTTGAGGGATTAGGGTTTAAGGTATAGTGTTGAGGGTTGAGGGTTTAGGGTTTAGGGTTAAGGGTTTAGGGTTTAGCATTTAGGGATTAGGGTTTAGAGTTGAGGGATTCGGGTTTAAGGCATAGTATTGTTTAGGGTTGAGGGTTTATGGATAGGGTTTAGGATTTAAGGTTCAAGTGTTGAGGGTTGAGGCTTTAGGGATAGGGTTTAAGGTTTAGCAATAAGGGATTAGGGTTCAGGGTTAAGGGATTAGGATTTAGTGTTGAGGGATTAGAGTTTAAGGTATAGTGTTTAGGGTTAAGGGTTTAAGGATAGGGTTTAGGGTTTAAGGTTAAGGGTTTAAGGTTTAGGGTTTAAGGTTTAGGGTGGAGGGATTAGGGTTTAAGGTATAGTGTTTAGGGTTGAGGGTTGAAGGATGCGTTACACTGCACTAAAAGGTTATACTCCCATTAGAGAATGATGTCCTCATGCGTGACCATGTCGAGTGCCCTCATTGATGTTGGTAAGGGATACATGGAAGGCAAATGGATTAGGCAGATAGTGGATTATGACGTGGATTCTAGAGGGGAGAAAAGTGGATTATGATGTGGATTATGTAGGGAAAATAGTGGATTATGATGTGGATTATGTCGGACTTATACTAAAGCATGGACCATAGGGATGGTATGTGGAGGGTATGTAGGATAGTGGATGAATGATGGTAGATTTATTACAGGATGGAAGGGAACCATGACCAATGGTTGCACACATTGCAATAAACGTTGAAGCTTGTGATGTGGAGGTGGTGTAGGGTGCAATGGAGATGTTTTCTTAGGAGATGGATGATGAAGGGATTTAGGAACCCACATAGACTTAGGTGTTTTATTACTTTTTTTTTTCTTGTGGAATGGAATGTTTTGACACTTTTGAGTGAAATTGGAATTTGAGATGGGAGTAGATGGTTGGGATTTTTTAGAGGTAGATGCCTCATTTAACTTGATTTCTTATTGCTTAGGTACCCATACCATTTTGGTATTGGACTTTTCTTGTGGAGGTATGGGCTTGGATAACTTTTTGGATTGATTTTTCTTTGACTCTTTATTTTTATATTCTGAGGCATGAGGACCCTTAGGATGTTTGGCTTTATCAATAGAGGCATCTAATTTTACATTTCTGGATCCCTTGGGGATGGTGGAATGAGTGGAAGCTTTAATTTTAGCTTTAATATTAGGGTTGAGGATTGAGGGTGTTAGGAACTTGTGTTTAACCCTTCTCTTTTGATGCGCGGACTTTCAGAGGTCATAACTTTTGACTCGGATGTGGGTTTTCTACGAAATTTTACAAGTGGATGCATTATGAGGTGGCTAGTGGTTTCGCAACCCACCCTAGTCAATTGGACCTTATCTTGGCACTTTTGCGGGGCTTGAAACTTTCATCTTGGCCCTCAAAATGGCAATTTAGTGTTTTTTTCTAGTTTTTTAAAAGTTTCTTTTTTTAATAACTTGAAACTCATGTTTCGAATTTAGAATATTAGTTGGCATTTCGTCCTACCTTAGTTTTAGGAAGCTTTTGGGAAAAAATAGGATTTTCTAGATATGATTGTAAAATTACCTAAAATAGCAAAAATATGACAATTGTCAAAATATGCCAAAAAGGGTAATTTTTATTTTTTTTTGTTTTTATTGGATATAAGAGAGTTTTCTCTCATTGTAGCAACAGAGTTGATGAATAAAAGTTTTTTTATGTTCCAGTCTTCAAATATTTGGCTCTCACATGATTAATGGCAAAATTGTAGTGAGTGTATGTTGTGTGCTGCATCATCTGGTATCAGAGCAGGAAGATGGCTGGGAGAGGAAGAGGAAGAGGTGGTCTTGCCTAGATGCATAGAGAAATGCAAAATATGCAAAGGAAAATAGCAGAACTTACAACACAGATGGAAAACCAAAGACTGGGTAGAGGAGGAGATGAATTTGATGAAGAGATAGGTCGAGGAGGTGCAAATCAAGATATAGAACATGAAGAAGAAGAATTAGAAGGCATGAGTTTTGAAGAGAGGATGCTCAGGGCCTTAGAAGGGAAAAATGAAGGGATCAAGGTAGATGTTTCAGATTATGTAGGTAGTCTTAAACCAGAGGAGTTGATAGACTAGTTGAATGACATGAGAAATTTTTTTGAATGGAAATCCATGACAGAGGAAAAGAAGGTAAAATTTGCATGCACCAAATTAAAGGGTCATGCAATGATTTGGTGGGATCATCTTCAAAAGGAATGAACAAGGAAATGTAAGGATAAGGTCAGGACATGGAATAAAATGGAGAAGAAGTTGAGAGAAAAAATTTTGCCCATAGATTATGCACAAACCCTTTTTCATAGGTTTCAAAATTTAAAGCAGAACCTCTCTTTTGTGCAAGATTATACAAATGAGTTTTATACACTGTCTATACATATAGAGCATCAAGAAACTGATGAACAAATGACTGGCTGATATGTGAATGGCTTGAAATTTTCTATTCAAGATGAATTGAGCATGCATCGACTCAACAGTATGGAAGAGGCTTACCAATTGACTCTAAAGGATGAAGAAAAACAAAACAAATAGTACCATCAGAGGAATAGAGGAGGAAGAAGCGGTATATCAACACCATTTTGAGGAGGTTCAAATTATGGCAGGGGAGAGTTATCCCATGGATTGGAAAAACAAGTAGACACTCAAAAGGTTCCTCTGAATCAAGAACGAGGAAGGGGATTTCAAAGAGGTAGAGGTTATGGTAGCGGTAGAGGATGGGAAAACTAGAGAAGGCCTTTCACTTGTTTCAGATGTGGAGAAGGTCATAGGGCATTTGAATGCTCAAATTATAACATGCAAGAAAGAAATCAAGGAGGACAACCTAGGGTGAACCTGATTCAAATGTAGCATGAAGTGAAAGGGACAGAACTAGAGGTTCCACCAGATGTGGGAGAAAGTCTCATGATGAGAAGAGCAATGGTGATTCCAGAGAAGGAGAAAACACAAGCCAAAAGCTCTGATGGTTCATGGCTTCGAACTAATATCTTCAAAACTAGATGCACTTTGGGTGGCAAGGTATGTCAAGTTATTTTTCATGGAGGTAGTTGTGAAAATATGGTTTCTAAAGAAATGGTAGAAAAATTGAATTTACACTGTGAAAAACATCCTCATCCATACCGCATTGCATGGTTTTAAAAGGGAAATGAAGTCACTATTGATAAAAGATGCCTAATTAAGTTTAGCATAGGGAAGATCTATCAGGATGAGATTTGGTGTGATGTTGTCCCAATGGATGCATGTCATGTGTTATTGGGAAGGCCATGGTAGTATGATAGAAAAGTTATGCATGATGGAGAGAAAAACACATACACCTTTTAGAAAGTTGGCTCTACGGTGATTTTATTGCCTCTCAAGGATGAAGGAAAAGGTGAGACCATGTTGTCTGAAAGAGATCTTGTTAACGAAATGAAGGTGATAGGATGTTGCTATGCATTAGTAGTGAAAAAAGGTGAAGAGGAAGACATTTCAGTTCCCCCAGAAGTAGCAGAGCTATTGAAAGAATTTGTTGATGTTTTGCCTGATGAATTACCTGATTGTCTACAGACAAAGAGAGATATTCAGCATCATATTGATTTGATTCTAGGAGCAACTCTACCCAACCAAGCAGCTTATAGGATGAATCCAACACAATATGCATGGTGCAGGAGCACCTACCTGACAACTGGTCTTGATAAGGCAGTTAGTAGTTTAGGTCCTGTTTATGTTTCCAAGAAGGTCTGTTAAGACCAAATGCATGTAATAAGGTCATGCTGATCGTGATAAGATCATGCTGACCAGGCTTTTGCTATTTTTAGCTAGTTAGTTATAACAGCTGTCATGATGTATGTTCGGTTGGATCTCCCAGCCGCCTGGAGAGTTCCCAGCCGCTTGGAGTCGGGTCAGTAGTACTCGTAGGAAAGTCTTTATAAGCATGAGATCGGTTGATATTGGATATACAGACAGATATCATCGATCGGCAGTATAGGGTTGCATTAAGCAGAGGAGGTTGAGTGTTCTGTGTGAGGAACAATCATATTGTATTGCATCTTTGAATTAATAAAGATCCTGTTTGTGTTCTTGCTCTGGTTGGATTCCTTTGTGTAATCAATTTGCTGGTTTGAGAGGGTTTCATGGATTTCCTAATCCATTCCACTGGTTGACTCATCTGATCGGTGGAATGGTAATGTACAGTAGGGTAGGTTGTAGTTTGTTTGTTTGCATGCAGGTGTGCAGGATCGTGGTCGACAGATGCTGAGAAACCTAGCATCCTCATGTGCTAGGTCAAGTTGAGAAGTTTGAGTTGGAAGGTCACCCTGAGACTGGATCGGGTCATCCCAGGAGGATCGGCGAAGTGGAATTTCGCTGAGTGAAGAAGTTCGCTAAAACGGCATCATCAGGATATTTCTGCAAATATCCTGCAGATAGTTCGGATATCGTCATCCGGATAAGTGAAGGTGAACATGATGCAGTTGAGCGCATGAAGTGCGAGTTCGTCGAGGTGATCATCATCTGGAGGAGCCGAGGAGGAGTGCATCGGCATCAGGTAGAAGATCGGGTCATGAAACTGTTGAAGATTGCATGTTGCGAGTGCATCAGGATGTTTTGAGTCGGACATATACTAAGTGTATATATCGGCATCAGGGTCATCTATCGGGAGTGCCAATCATCCGCGTATCGCGAGTAGATGCGAGAGAGAAAGTTCGGTTTTTTTGGCTAAGTGTTGAAGAGGTCATCAGGATATTGGGTGACGTCATCGTCATCAGGACATTGAGATATCCCCTTATGCGAGTTTATCCTGCCGTCGTTAAGCGCTAAGGTATCGGCGGAAGTCTGTAGCAAGAAGTTGTGAAGCATCATCAGGAGGTTTCGAGGGAACCGGAGAAAGCAGATCATGATGCTGTTGCTTGTATCATCGGCTAGCGGAGCATCGAAGGGAAGGTGCTGAAGGTGATCGTCATCAGGATATTTGGAGCAACTGGATGTTGAATATCCTGCTGACGAAGGAAGTGTTGCATATCATGATGCCGATGGAGTTCGGCGCCCGATGAACAGTGCAACCGGAGGATGTTTGCGCCTGCTGAACATCATGATGATGATGTTAGGAGGAAGGCGGAGGAGGTGAATAGTAGTCGGCAGGAGGACAATTGCGAGTGTCCGAAATATGATGATGCTGACTGTGTAACGCGAAACATGATGATGCTGTTGGTGATTTTAGGGAATATGATGATGATGGCGAAGATGATGATGATGGGGTTGGTCTGCAGACATTCATGCTATATGCGAAGGTTATAGTGTGGATGCCTCTGCATCATAGTGGTATCAGAGCTCAACAAAACATCTGGGCTGTTGTGTGTTGATCCTGTCACCGAAAGGGCAGAGGTAGAGTTGATTGTGTGTTGTGATTGAGAGGTTGACAAAATGCCTCCGAAAGGTAGTGGTACTGCAAGGGAACTGCAGGAGATGAAGGAGAAACATGCTAGAGAGATGAGGAAGATGAAGGAGCTTGCTGAAGCACTTCAAGCCAGGCTGACAGCCCTGGAAAAGAACAAAAAGAGGGAAGTGGAAGACAGTGAGTCTGAAGAAGATGCAGATACTGTTGAAGAGTATGAAGAGGTAGCTGAAGATCTGGATGCTGAAGACCAGAGATTGGCAAAACTATTAAAGGCAGTACAGAGTGAAAAACCTAAGGTAAAGGTTGATGTTTCCAAATATACTGGCAGCTTGAATGAAGATGAGTTGTTGGATTGGATTGCTGCACTGGATAATCACTTTGAATGTGAAGATGTTGCTGAGGATCAGAAGGTAAAGATTGCAAAGACCAAGTTAGGAGGTCATGCTTTGGTATGGTGGGATTATGTACAATCTGAGAGAAGGAAACAAGGGAAGTCTAAGATCACTTCATGGGATAAGATGGTAGCAAGGATAAAAGGTAAATTCTTGCCAAGGGATTATGAAATCCAGATGTTTAAGAAGCTGTAATTTTTAAAGCAGAAAGACAGGGATGTGAAATCATATACTGAGGAATTTTATCTGTTAAGTATGAGATCTGGTCATCATGAGAATGAGGTAGAAAAGGTGGCTAGGTATTTGGCTGGTTTAAGGTTTAACATACAGGATGAGTTAGTTTTAGCTAACCCTAAGAATGTGGAGGATTGTTATCAAATGGCAATCAGGATTGAAGAAAAGATGAATAGAGGACATGAGAAGTCCATGAGAGGAAGAGGAAACAATAGGGGAAGAGGAGCAGCCCCTGCACAAAAGCAAACCAATGAGGGTCAAGAAGACACTGGTAAAGGACAGGGACAGTCTGATTTCAGAGGTGGATGGAAAGGTAATAGAGGAAGATTTGGAGGTGGTAGAGGTTCTACTACATTTTCAGGAAAGTGTTACACCTGTGGTGAGTTTGGTCATCCATCCTTCAAATGTCCAGAAAACAAAGGTTCATCATCCAGAAATGATAGAACAAGTGACAAGAGAGTACAACTTGTGCAAGAAGAGAAAGTAGAAGAAAGTGCACAGAGTTCAAACAAAGGTCCTGAGAATTATGGATATCCAGAGAGTGGAGAATCATTGATGTTAAGGAGAATCAGTTTGCAGGCATCAAAGGATCTGATGCAAAGAAGAGCTCTTTTCAAGACCACATGCAAGAGTAAAGGTAAAGTATGTAAGGTTGTCATTGATACTGGTTCAACAGACAACATGGTATCTCAGGAAATGGTGGATAAACTGAAGCTGGAAAGGATTCCACATCCACACCCTTACAAGACATCTTGGGTGAGTGATAGGCAATCACTTTTTGTCTCTGAACAGGCATATGTGGATTTCCAGATTGGGCCATATCATGATAGAATTTTGTGTGATATTTTGCCTATGGAATGTTGTCACCTACTGTTAGGTAGACCATGGCAATTTGACAGAAGGGTACTGTATGATGGGTATGCTAATACCTACACCATCAAGAAGGATGGGAAGACTATTACATTGATGCCATTGCAGGCAAAAGCTGCAGTCCAGAAGGCAGCTCAAATCATTTTAATGGGAAAGAAGGAGTTTGTGCAGATGCCTAGAGGAGCAGGCATGAAGGCAGTTCAGGATACTGCAGGGAAAGGAGTTGTTCAAGACAACAAGCTGAAGCAAGTTTCAGTTGTGACTGACAGAGGTCAGCAGCAGGTTCAGAAACAGGTTTGCACACAGCAACCATCAGTTGAGAAGAATGACAAGGATGTTGTCATAGTTGGGACTATTGCTTCTCCTATGAAGATTGACAGGAAGATACAGTTGAACACCACAGAGGCAGTTCAGACAGAGGGTCTGGTCAGACAATCTGACAAACACAGAGATAACCTGAGAAAGGCCTACATCAACAGGCATGCAGATTTACTTGCCAGAAAGCAAGTTACAGTTCAGAAGTCTTGGAGCAGCCAAGAGACAGCAGCAGACAAAGCTGGAGCAGGTCAGACTATTGACAAGGCAAAGTGTAAAGGTGGAGGACTTCCACATACTAAACTCATGGGACATGAGTTCTTTTCTTTTGGGGAGTATGGTGCAGGAGCACCTACCTGACAACTGGTCTTGATAAGGTAGTTAGTAGTTTAGGTCCTGTTTATGTTTCCAAGAAGGTCTGTTAAGACCAAATGCATGTAATAAGGTCATGCTGATCGTGATAAGATCATGCTGACCAGGCTTTTGCTATTTTTAGCTAGTTAGTTATAACAGCTGTCATGATGTATGTTCGGTTGGATCTCCCAGCCGCCTGGAGAGTTCCCAGCCGCTTGGAGTCGGGTCAGTAGTACTCGTAGGAAAGTCTTTATAAGCATGAGATCGGTTGATATTGGATATACAGACAGATATCATCGATCGGCAGTATAGGGTTGCATTAAGCAGAGGAGGTTGAGTGTTCTGTGTGAGGAACAATCATATTGTATTGCATCTTTGAATTAATAAAGATCCTGTTTGTGTTCTTGCTCTGGTTGGATTCCTTTGTGTAATCAATTTGCTGGTTTGAGAGGGTTTCATGGATTTCCTGATCCATTCCACCGGTTGACTCATCTGATCGGTGGAATGGTAATGTACAGTAGGGTAGGTTGTAGTTTGTTTGTTTGCATGCAGGTGTGCAGGATCGTGGTTGATAGATGCTGAGAAACCTAGCATCCTCATGTGCGAGGTCAAGTTGAGAAGTTTGAGTTGGAAGGTCACCCTGAGACTGGATCGGGTCATCCCAGGAGGATCGGTGAAGTGGAATTTCGCTGAGTGAAGAAGTTCGCTAAAACGGCATCATCAGGATATTTCTGCAAATATCCTGCAGACAGTTCGGATATCGTCATCCGGATAAGTGAAGGTGAACATGATGCAGTTGAGCGCATGAAGTGCAAGTTCGTCGAGGTGATCATCATCTGGAGGAGCCGAGGAGGAGTGCATCGGCATCAGGTAGAAGATCGGGTCATGAAACTGTTGAAGATTGCATGTTGCGAGTGCATCAGGATGTTTTGAGTCGGACATATACTAAGTGTATATATCAGCATCAGGATCATCTATCGGGAGTGCCAATCATCCGCGTATCGCGAGTAGATGCGGGAGAGAAAGTTCAATTTTTTTGGCTAAGTGTTGAAGAGGTCATCAGGATATTGGGTGACGTCATCGTCATCAGGATATGACGTCATCGTCATCAGGACATTGAGATATCCCCTTATGCGAGTTTATCCTGCTGTCGTTAAGTGCTAAGGTATCGGCGGAAGTCTGTAGCAAGAAGTTGTGAAGCATCATCAGGAGGTTTCGAGGGAACCGGAGAAAGCAGATCATGATGCTGTTGCTTGTATCATCGGCTAGCGGAGCATCGAAGGGAAGGTGCTGAAGGTGATCGTCATCAGGATATTTGGAGCAACCGGATGTTGAATATCCTGCTGACGAAGGAAGTGTTGCATATCATGATGCCGATGGAGTTCGGCGCCCAATGAACAGTGCAACCGGAGGATGTTTGCACCCGCTGAACATCATGATGATGATGTTAGGAGGAAGGCGGAGGAGGTGAATAGTAGTCGGCAGGAGGACAATTGCGAGTGTCCGAAATATGATGATGCTGACTGTGTAACGCGAAACATGATGATGCTATTGGTGATTTTAGGGAATATGATGATGATGGCGAAGATGATGATGATGGGGTTGGTCTGCAGACATTCATGCTATATGCGAAGGTTATAGTGTGGATGCCTCTGCATCAATGCAGAGATGAATAAGCAAGTGACAAAACTCATAAGTAAAGGTGTGGTGAGAGAGAGCATGAGCCCATGTGTTGTACCTACATTGTTGACCCCCAAAAAAGATGGAACATGGAGGATGTGCACTGATAGCAGAGCAATTAATAAGATTACCACCAAGTATTAGTTTCCTATACCTTGTATGGAGGACATGATGGATGTCCTTGTAGGGGCCAAATATTTCAGTAAGATTGACCTACGAAGTGGCTATCACCAAATCTGGATCTGAGAAGGGGATGAGTGGAAGACAGTCTTTAAGACTGGAGATGGATTATATGAGTGGATGGTTATTCCATTCGGGTTATCAAATACACCTAGCACATTTATGAGATTGATGAACACTATACTACGACATTACATTGGTAAGTTTGTGGTAGTTTATTTTGATGATATTTTTGTATTTAGTAATAGCAAAGAAGAGCACCTACAACACTTGAGGATCATCTTTGGTGTGTTAAGGAAGGAGAAGCTCTATGCCAATTTGAAGAAGTGTAGGTTTATGTAGGACAGTTTAGTTTTTTTAGGCTTTGTCATTTCTAAAGATGGTGTCAGAATGGATCCAGAAAAGGTGAGGGCAATTCTAGAATGGCCTAGTCCAAGCAACATCATAGAGGTAAAAAGTTTTCATGGCTTGGCCACTTTCTATCGAAAGTTCATTCAAAATTTCAGTAGTATTGTAGCTCCTATAACAAAATGCACCAAAGGGAGTTTGTATGGACCAAGGATGTTGAGGAGAGCTTTAAGTACTTGAAGCAAAAGGTAACAGAAGCACCTATACTTGCATTGCCAAATTTTGATAAGGTATTTGAAGTAGAATGTGATGCCTCCCATGTGGGAATAGGTGCTGTGCTTAGCCAAGATGGAAAACCTATAGCTTTCTTTAGTGAAAAGCTGAATGAAGTGAGAAAGAATTATTCTACTTATGATTTGGAATTTTATGCAATTGTTCAAGCCTTGAGGCATTGGAGACATTATCTAGTTCCCCAGGAGTTTGTATTGTTTACAGATCATATTGCATTGAGATACTTGAACACACAGAAAAATTTGAATAGTAAGCATGCCAAGTGGGTCTCTTTCTTGCAGGGTTACAATTTTGTGTTGAAGCATAAGTCTGGAAAAAAAAATTAGGTTGCAGATGCATTAAGTAGGTGTGTTGCACTTTTGACCACAATGGAAACTGTGGTGATTGGTTTTGATGCCATCAAAAATTTGTATGAGTTTGATGATGATTTTTGGGAGATTGTGGAACAATTGAAGGCACCAGTATCTGGTAACTTGGATCACTTTAGGGGTGAATCTTTTATGTAAGATGGGTATCTATTTAAAGGAAAACAACTATGCATACCAGCTGGCTCTATGAGGGAAAACATTATCAGAGAATTTCATAGTAGTGGGTTGGCTGGACATTTTGGACAAGACAATAGCCTTGATAGAAGATAAATATTACTAGCCAAAGATGAAAAGGGATATAACTAAGTATGTAACAAGGTGTAGAATCTGCCAAGTGGCTAAGGGACATTCACAGAATACAGGGTTGTATATGCCATTACCAGTACCAGTTGCACCATGGATAGATTTGAGCATGGACTTTGTGTTGGGACTTCCACATACTCAACGAGGTAATGACTCCATTTTTGTAGTTGTTGATAGATTCTCCAAGATGGTTCATTTTATTTCCTAGTAGAGTTATTTTTTTTAGAAGTTGTTCGACTGCATGGTGTTCCAAAGCTTATTACCTCTGATAGGGATACCAAATTCCTCAGTCATTTCTGGAGGACTTTATGGAAGAAGATGGGGACTAAGTTACAATTTAGTAGTGCTTATCATCCTCAAACAGATGGGCAAATAGAGGTAGTCAATTGGAGTCTGGGAAATTTATTGAGGTGTATTATTGGAGAAAATCTAAAACAATGGGACATGGCATTACCCTAGGTCGAATTTGCCTATAATAGTTTTGTTAACAGATCAACAAGAAGGTCTCCTTTCCAGATTATGAATGGAAGGAAACCTCAGGGTGTTCTAGATTTGGTACAGCTACCAATGAAAGATAGGGTCAGTGATGATGGGGAAGCATTTGTAGAACACCTTCAACAGTTGTAGAAAGAAGTGAGATAGAAGTTGCAGGACAGTAATGAGAGGTATAAGAAAATAGTGGATACTAGTAGGTGACATCAGACATTCAATGAAGGTGACTTAGTGATGGTATATTTGAGAAAAGAGCGGTTTCCTACTGGAAGATACCACAAGTTGAAGTACAGGAAAATTAGTCCTTGCAAAATTACAAAGAAGATCAATGATAATGCATATGAGGTCAGTTTACCAGATGATCTCGATATTTCTCCTGTGTTTAGTATTTTTAATTTATATGCATTCCATGGTGAGGATGATGCTGAAGATAGTCAACCAGAAGTGGCATGGCACCACCACATTCCCCATAAGAAGAAGGAAAAGATTGCACAGGTTCTTGATAAGAAAACTATCTACACTCGGTAAGGGCATTACAACAAGTATTTAGTACAGTGCGAAGGATTGCCACCAACAGATAGCACGTGGATTACAGAGTGGGAAGTATAGAGGTTAGATCCAGTCAAATGGCAGCGGTTTGAAGACACTCACTTGCAGGAGCTGTGTTCTTTTCAACTAGAGGAGAATGATGCAAGGACTTCTGGAGGTCATAACTTTTGACTCATATGTGGGTTTTCTACGAAATTTTACAAGTGGATACGTTATGAGGTGGCCAATGGTTTCCCAACCCACCCTAGTCGGTTGGACCTCATCTTGGAACTTTTTCAAAGCTTGAAACTTTCATCTTGGCCCTCAAAATGGCAATTTAGTGTTTTTTTCTAGTTTTTTAAAAGTTTCTTTTTTTAATAACTTGAAACTCATGTTTCGAATTTAGAATATTAGTTGGCATTTCATCCTACCTTAGTTTTAGGAAGCTTTTGGGAAAAAATAGTATTTTCTAGATATGATTGTAAAATTACCTAAAATGGCAAAAATCTGACAATTGCCGAAATCTGGCAAAAAAGGTAATTTTTTGATTTTTTTTGTTTTTCTTGGATATAAGAGAGTTTTCTCTCATTGTAGCAGCAGAGTTGATGAATAGAAGTTTTTTTATGTTCTAGTCTTCAAATCTTTGGCTCTCACATGATTAATGGAAAAATTGTATTGGGTGTATGTTGTGTGCTGCATCATCTTTACATTGTTAGTATATTGTTGTTGGATGCATATGCTTTGTAAGTCATCCCATGAGTATAGTGTATTATCCCACATTCATGGGGAGTAATAGTTGTTTAGATTAGACTTAGTATATAAGTACGTGTTGGGGCCAATGAAGGCATCCACGAGTTTATTGTATTGAGCTTGTTCAGAGGAGGTTGCCCCCTCAAAGTGGCCTACGAAAAATAAATTCCTTCTGTGTTCTACTATTTCTGTTATTTCATGTATTTTCATTATTTTGTTGTAGGAGGTTCCTCTCATCTAGTATCAGAGCACTTTTTTGGGCTCACTGGGTGGAATTTCTGCCAAATTTTTTTCGCAGTGGCCTCCAGGCACTGTGATTATTGTAGTAGTTCTTTTTTATTTGCATATGTATTGTTCATTTCAATTGCAGGTTCAGATCAAGGAATAATCCCTATCCACTTAACTGTGGGAAGTGCCTGGGCGTAGCCCTAAAACTCATTATGAGGAGTACCACAGGAACCCTAAAGTAGCTGGCCCATTGAGAGGACCTGCCAGCGAAAAGGGCAATGGCCCCTACCTGATTAACTAGTTCCCATCCGTGAGATAAACCAAGAGCTGTCATTTGTGGCAAAGTGGTTATCAGTTTTACCTGAGCCATGGAGTGAGGGGTACTGCCCCAATACGCAAGTCGTTAGACAACATTGGTAGCCGAGTGAATCCCCTGAACCTTTAGGAAGTTGAACATACCTGAGGTCCATATCTATTGCTAGCTAATAAATCATAGATTGCATCTATCTAGAGCCATTGCAGATCATTTCCAGAAAAAAATTAAAAAAATAAAAAATAAAAAATAAAAAAAATAAAAAAGTTAAAAGTAAAAAAATTCTATTTTTTTGCCATATCTTCCTTGCTTTAGCTCTGTTTCCCCTGAAAATTCACTAGAACCCCTAAAATTCAATTCTACATATTTCCTTCCTTGATGACCCTATCCCAAATTCCACTTATCGAAGCCAGAAATCCCACATTTGTCTATTTGTAGGGTTTGCCATAACTTCTAAGATTCTCACCCAATCACCTTCAAATTTTGCCACAATGTTCATTTCCTATTTCTGCTCTTTTGTCCCTCTTGGACAAATTTTCCCATTCTTTCACCCCGCTTCTGAAATCCCCATTTTCTGCTTCCCTGTCCCTCAGAAAGTGTCCAAAACCTAGTCAAACCTCAATTACCCATCAGAGTTTTTTCCAAATCCAAATTTTCCTTTACTAAAAAAGTTTCCATTTTTGTTTTTCTACCCATTCCCCAAAAAAAAAATCCTGGTTATGGTTGTCACCCGCGCAGGTGCAAAAAACATGCAGGATGAACTTGCAACCCTCAAGACCAAACTCCAAGATCTGGATGAAAAAATTCTTAGCCTCACTCTTCAGCATTCAGCCATGAACAATTGAGGGCAGCTAGAGTCTTCTGTAGACACTGGGTTCTCTTCTTCCAGCAATTTTCATGGGCCAAAGCTTGATTTTCCTCGCTTCAATGGTGATGATCCGACTGGATGGATATACTAGGCAGAACAATATTTCAGTATGTATAATACTTTTGATGTCAACCAAGTCCCACTTGCATACTTTCATTTGGAACATGAAGCCCTTCAATGGTTCCGTTGGTACATCAAGGCTCATGAAGAGCCAAAATGGACAGATTTTTTCAAACTCATTTTGCAATGATTTGGCCCTAGTGCTTTTGATGACTTCATAGGAGCACTCACTAAACTTTGCCAAATTGGCACTGTGAGAGAATATCAGACAGAATTTTGAGAAACTGACCAATCACATAGAGGATTGTCTGATGAATTCTTTAGTAGTTGTTTTGTCAGTGGTCTGAAGGATGCAATCCGATCTGAGGTTAAAATGTTCTATCCAAACATAATGATGGAAGCCCTAGGGTTGGCTAAGTTGGTGGAGGACAAGATCATAGCTCAACAATGCTCCAAATCCACTTTTGTTCCATTTAGAAATATGATTTCCCAAAGACCTCCAATCATGCCATCTCTTAGAACAACTCCTATCAAGCATTTGTCTGAAGCAGAGATGCGGGCACGTAGAGAAAAAGGGCTTTGTTATAATTTTGATGAGAAATTCACTCGGGGACATAGATGTGTTGAGTAAAAGCTCTATCTCTTGGATGTGGATTCTCCACCTACAACTAAAGTTTATGAAGATGCTTAGGATACAATAGATGATCGGGTCAACATTCAGTAGCCGCCTGTTGACTCTCCTTCTCAGGACGACCACCCAGAGATATCTCTCCATGCTTTAGCAGGAGTCACCACCCCACAAACCATGCAGGTCAAGGGTTACTTCAAGAATCTCCCTCTTACAATACTCATTGATTCTGGTAGCACTCATAACTTCATTGACCCTCGGATCGCCAAACAGGTTGATTGTTTTGTCCATCCTTGCTCCAGCTTTGAAGTCATGATTGCCAATGGGGGCACCTTACCTTGCAAAGGGAAGTGTCACATTGTGCATATCTCTATTGGAGATTATAACCTACACTCTGACATGTTTGCCTTGCCCTTAGCCAAATGTGATGTGGTTTTGGGTGCTCAATGGTTACACACACTTGGACCCATCTTATGGGATTTTGCTGAACTTTAGATGTAGTTTCCAGACAATGGGCAAAAAAACACATTGAAGGGCTTACAACCAGGGTCTCTTAGCATCATCAGTTCACATCGCATGGAAAATCTCCTTAAGAAGAATTCACATGGTGTCATCGCTCAGCTCCATTCCATTCAGATGCAACCATCAGTGATCTCCACTACTCCTTTGAATCTACAACGAATTTTGGATAGATATGCATGTGTCTTTGCTGAACCAGTGGGATTGCCACCTTCATGACCAGAGGACCATCATATTCAACTCCTTCTTGGAAGCGTTCCTCCCAACATCAAGCCCTATCACTACCCATTTCACCAAAAAATAGAGATTGAGATGCTCATTCGGGACTTACTAAAGCAAGGTATTATTCGCCCTAGTACTAGTTCCTTTTCTTCACCAGTTCTTCTTGTCTAAAAAAAAGATGGGTCATGGCACCTCTGCATTGACTTCTAAGCACTTAATCACATCACAATCAAGGATAAGTTTCCAATTCCTGTTGTTGATGAGCTTCTTGATGAGCTTCATGGTGCTCATTTTTTCTCTAAGTTGGATCTTTGTTCTGGGTATCACCAAATTTGGGTTCATGAGGATGATATCCCTAAAACATCTTTCCGCACACATGATGGCCACTATGAGTTTTTTGTCATGCCCTTTGGCCTCACTAATGCTCCTTCCACATTCCAGGCATTGATGAATAAAATATTCCGGCCCTACTTGCGAAAATTCATTCTGGTCTTCTTTGATGATATCCTCATCTATAGTAAAACATGGACTGAGCATCTCCAACATCTGGATCTTGTATTGCAACTTCTCTCTGATCATCATCTCTATGCAAAATAGTCTAAATGTGTTTTTGGGTAGGAGAAAGTAGAGTATCTCAGGCATATTGTTTCAGCCCACGGGGTTCGCGTGGATCCTGCCAAAATAGATGCCATGAAAAATTGGCCACATCCTCAGACACTCAAGAGCCTCCATGGTTTTTTGGGACTGACTGGCTACTACCATAAGTTTGTCAAGGATTATGAGAAGATTTCAGCTCCATTAACAGCTCTGTTGAAAAAGGATGCTTTTACATGGACACATGCTGTTGAGTGTGCATTTGAAAAACTGAAACAAGCTATGTGTACTACACTTGTTCTAGCTATGCCAGATTTTTCCAAGACCTTCACTATTGAGAGTGATGCTTGCGGCAATGGACTTGGTGTTGTTCTCCTTCAAGATGAACATCCCATTGCGTTCACCAACAAAGCCCTTTTAGGTAAGAATTTACTACTCTCTACATATGAGAAGGAAATGATGGCTATTTTGCATGCAGTACAGAAGTGGCGGCCATACCTATTAGGGAATCATTTCTGCATCAAGACTAATCATCAGAGTCTAAAATATTTCCTGGAACAACGGGTCTCCTCCCCAGCACAATAGAAATGGGTTAGCAATAAGAAGGGTAAGGACAATATTGTGGCGGATGCTCTTTCTTGCACATTTGATGACCAAGCTTCTCTTTCAGCTATTTCTATGCCTGTTCCAAATTGGTTGGAATCTGTCCAGTAGGACTATGTCAATGATTCTTCATTATCTCAAATCATCCAACAGTTGGCCAATAACCCTTCTATTGTACCGTATTACTCTTGGGATGGTGCTTCTCTGAGATACAAGGGTCGTCTGGTGCTTCCCCAAAGCACAGATCTTCAACAGGCCATCTTCTATGAACTCCATGCTTCTCCATTGGCAGGGCACTCTGGGTTCCTCAAAACTTATGAGTAGGCATGACGTACCTTCTTTTGGAAGGGAATGAAAATGGCAATTCAATAGATGGTAGCTGAATGTGATACTTGCCAGTGCAACAAGGGTGAAACAACACTCCTTGTTGGATTGCTCAAACCCTTGCCCATCCCTACACAGATTTGGACAGATATTTCTATGGATTTCATTGAAGGGCTCCCTAAATCTGGAGGGAAGACAGTGATCTTGGTTGTGGTTGATCACCTCTCCAAATATAGTCATTTTTGTGCCCTCAGCCATCCCTATACCACCTCCTCAGTCGTACAGATTTTCATGGACCAGATCTTCTGTCTTCATGAAATCCCTTCTTCCATTGTCTCAGATCGTGATGCAACTTTCACCAGTCATTTTTGGATAGAACTATTTCGCCACACTAGCACCAAACTGAAGATGAGTTCAGGGTATCACCCACAAATAGATGGTCATACTGAAGTTATCAACAAATATTTGGAAACTTATCTTCATTGCTTCACCTCAGAACAACAACATCAGTGGGCAAAGAGGCTCCCTCTCGCTGAATGGTGGTACAATACCTCCTACCACACTTCATCTAAAATGACTCCATATTAAGCAGTCTATGGTCAGGCACCGCTAGTGCTCCTTCCATACACCCCCAATAGTTCACTAGTTCAGGCAGTTGACATGGTTCTCTGAACCTGAGATCAAATTCTTCACATTTTGCAGGACAATCTTCACATGGCAAGAAATCGAATGAAACAACAAGCCGATCAGCACCCTTCTGAGTGCACTTTTCAAGTAGGTGATATGGTTTTTCTTCATCTACAGCCATACAAGCAATCCTCCCTGAAAATCAAAGGGCATCATAAGCTAGCTCCAAAGTTCTATGGGCCATATAAGGTTCTTTAGAAGATTGGGTCAATTGCTTATAAATTGGAGCTTCCTCCTTCCCGCGTTCATCCAGTATTTCATGTCTCTTGTCTAAAGAAAGTTCTTGGCACCAACATCAGAGCACAAACTATTTTACCAAAACTAGATAATGAAGGATCCATCATTTTGGAGCCAGAGGCCATCCTCGACAGGTACACTCATCAGCTTCGCTCTCAATCCATTACAGAGGTATTAATTTAGTGGCACAGAATGCAACCAGAGGATGCTACATGGGAACCACTCCTTCAGATTCAACAACAATTTCCACATCTTAAGCTTTGAGGACAAATCTTTTCTAAGAGGGAGGGGATGTTAGGAACCCGTGTTTAACCCTTCTCTTTACTTTGTTAGTATATTGTTGTTGGACGCATATGCTTTGTAAGTCGTCCTGTGAGTATTATGTATTATCCCACATTCATGGGGAGTCATAGTTGTTTAGATTAGACTTAGTATATAAGTACATGTCAAGGCCAATGAAAGCATCCATGAGTTTATTATATTGATCTTGCTCAAAGGAGGTTTCCCCCTCGAAGTGGCCTGTAGGAGGTTCCTCTTAGAGGGTTGAGGGAATAGGGTTTAAGGTATAGTGTTGAGGGTTGAGGGTTTAAGGTTTAGGGTTTAGGGTTGAGGGTTTAGAGTTTAAGGATTAGGGTTTAGAGTTGAGGGATTAGAGTTTAAGGCATAGTATTGTTTAGGGTTGAGGGTTTAGGGATAGGGTTTAGGATTTAAGGTTCAAGTGTTAAAGGTTAAGGCTTTAGGGATAGGGTTTAAGGTTTAGCAATAAGGGATTAGGGTTTAGTGTTGAGGGATTAGGGTTTAGTGTTGAGGGATTAGGGTTTAAGGTATAGTGTTGAGAGTTGAGGGTTTAGGGTTTAGTGTTGAGGGATTAGAGTTTAGGGATCTTTACTCTTGAATCTTTACTCTTGTTCTTTGCATGCTAGTCCATCAATTGTGTAAGTGACTTGCAACGAAACATTCGTTGAAGTCTAGGTATAATTGGCATGTTGGCATGAGGAACATTTTGGTTTGGCACAGCTAGGCACTAAATTAGGTGCACTTTGCACCAGTTTTGGCATCCCAAAGAGATTACATTTAGGGCTAAAAGTTGGAGCTAAAGTCAACATTAGAGACACTGACTTTAGCACCGACTAATGAATCCAAAAAAAAATTTAAATTTGCGCCTGCATTAAAACATACCACACAAAAAAAAAACACAAATAAGTTAATACATTTAAGTCCACAACACAGTGTACTCTGCCTCTATTTTAGTTTTCCTACTAAGAATTGTAGGCTGCGAAGCGATGATTTTATTAGGTCAAAAATAGAAGTTACTGAAAAGTTTCTACAATGGATCCGTGAATTTGTATTTTATTTATTTTTGGTTCTAGACATCCAGAAGATAAAAATTTGCTTTAGCTAGCTGCTAAATTTGGGGTTTCTAGCTACCTCATCCATTCAATCAAGCTTGTTCGTCTGCCTTTTAGTAAGTTCTAATTGCTAAGCAATTAACTCTTGACCTAGGTTTTTATTGATTTTGATATAATTTTGAGCTCAAAGAAAGTTTTTCTAAGATGTTGTACTCACGCTTTAGGGTTAATTTGAGTAGTAATGTTGTTAATTATCCTTGATTGTAGTATAACTTGCATTTACCATTTTTGGAAGGCCTGTCGAATAAGGTCTCTTTCTACATCATACCCAAAATACGAGCTATTAGGATTTGTTTTTGGCTACGATTGGTCAAGCACGCTTTTAATTCTTACGTGGCTATGATTGCCTCCACAGACTGGACGAAAATAATCTGCCCTAGATCACCTCAAAATGTCAAGCAATAGAGGGAAGGGAGAAAACTCTTGCCACAATCAGGTAATTCACTGTCAATTTATAGATTTGTAAATGTTTCCATTGTTTCTTTGATTTTTAGTATTTAGTTTTCTATTTCTAAATTTAAAAGAAGAAATTTATTTTATATATATAGGGACATGAGACTGACAAAAAGATAAAGAGGCATTGGCTTCCATATTGGGGGTAGAGGTAGTGAACAAATTGGATGGTGTTGACTTGGAAATTCTTGCCAGATACATAGAAAAATGATCTAGTAAAGCCCCTAAAACATTGCAACCAAATCAACAGTGTCAAAGGGAATCAATTGATTCCCCAACCAGTCATGGATCGGGCAAAAGATCCAAGAGGAAATCAATAAAAATAACCTCTAAGAATGTGGAACAGGGAGTAGAGGCTTCCAATGTCCCAGCCACTCTTGAGACACAAACATCTTCGACCACCACGCCATGTTTTGCATCTTGCATTGGTAGCTGTGATACCAAGATAGAATATGATGTGGTTTTAGGGGAAGTCCAAATGACAGATGCTAGAAAAATGTTTGTGAATAGGTTGAAGGAGTCATGCCTTCAACAGTTCAAAGACTGTCTACATTTGCCATTCTCAAAGATACCCATTCACTTGCAAAAAGTAGTTATCCATGACATGGAGACTGAATTTGGCACAGGTTGGTCTGTAAAGAAAATAAAGCTATGAATGTCTCAAAACTGCAAGAGATTTCGGTGCAACCAAACAAAGAAGATAAAAAAAATCCCTCCTGAGCTAAGGCTCAAAAAAAGGCCAATTGATGTAAGTCTGAAAGTATGGAAAGATCTTGTAAAAGAATATAAGAAGTCCGATGCACAGAAAAAGTCTAGTGAGGAGAGTATGCAGGTATTTGAATTTTCTCATAAGGTTTTATCAAATTTATTAAACTATTTTTAAATTTTATTTGTGCATAATTAAATTGAATTAGTATATGTTTCAGGACAAGGCCTCCAAGGCTAGGCTTGACAAACTTCGTGGCACTCATCACAGTGGCCAGAAAGGTTTACAAGCCTTGATCTGTACATTTGTAAGTATATTTAATATGTTAAATGATATTTTTTTAATTTCCTAGGAAAAACTAGATGATTGCATATTAATTAGTTTAACTAGTCCATGTGCCATGTTTTGACAGGAGGAGAAATATGGTCGGCAACCAACGCAATTTGAAAAGGAAATGTTACAAAGCAAAAAGTGGACCGATTTTGTAATCTGGATGGAGAATGAAGTATCAATAGTTGACTTTCAATAACTTAGTTGGATATTGTTGTGTTAATATGTCAATTTGCATTTCTTTTGTTGAGTTTCAATAATCTTTGAAGAGGTTATAGAGTGATACTTGAGACAAACAGTTACATTGTACTCTGTTTGTTGTGTTTGGTTTCTATCTGGTCTTCTTGTCTTTTTGACTCAAGTGGATTGTTATTCATAGGTTGCTTGTCATTTTTTGTTGATCATGTGGATGTAGTTATCATTGAGTTTTCAGGTGGTCTCCTAAGTGAACAGACCAAAGGGTTTATCTCAAGTCTTTGTTTCCTAACCTTTTATTATAAGACTTAAAGGGGGGCATGCATTACAGTTACGTTGTTGGTTATATTTCAAACCTTTGAAGTATAATAGTGGACATTTAAATTTTAATATGCACATTTTTTTTGTTGAGAAGGAGCCATCATTGGTAGTAGGCATTAAGTCTCCTCTGCCATAACAGCTCTGGGAAGTACTAGTCTTTAATGTGCTTGGTTTTGGGGTATGTGAGGGAAAAAAGGAAGGAGTGGGGAACCATTTTGGGGGGGAATTCTTCTTTTCGGCTTGGGGTCGAGGAAGGAAGGTTGATGGTTGGACTGTAAGTGATTTAGAGGAAGGGAGACTTTGGGTGTGCTCATCATGTTGGCTGAGTGTCTTGCTGTTTGGGTTGGAGACTAAGAATCAAATCACCAACTGGTCTTCTTCAACTAAGCTAACCTTTCTTTGAAGTAAAGATCCTTGTCATCCATTCTTGTAAAATTACACTAACCATTTTGGTGAAATATTTCCTTTAACTTGTGTAACTGTATGTGGTCTTGTCAAAGCCTATGCTAAAGGGTTTGGATGAGGAAAATATTGTTAACTATGAGAGTTTAGACTTAAGATCAAGGGACTTATGAACTGTGGCAAACTGTTGGTTATTGTGTTTTGGATTTCTATTATGAAGGAAGCTACATTAATTTGGTCACAGTTTGAGGTGGAGTTTCAAACCCTAGCTAGAATTGCTAGAATGCTATCATTGCAACATACCATGAGTCTTGAGGAAACCTGGCTTGGTTCATGGTTATCTTTTTTGACATGGTTGTAAACCCTAATGGTGTTGGTATTTCAACTATAAATGTCCACTCTCTCAATTGTGGATGTGAGGTCTTCTTGGGATTAATAATGCTACTCCTAGGTGGGGTTTTGGGATGGTTTTGGATCCTTGGTTCAGGCCAACTTGCCCCCCAACACTCCCTCCAAGGTTATGAGGTTTGCATTACTAAAGCCATAATGGAATACATTGTTGAAACAACACTACATGATTGTATTTGATTACCAATTGACTCTTGGAAAGAATGGGTTTTGTCAATTGCATATAGTTGTGTAACATTGCAATAGTTGTATTGTAATTGTAACTAGAACAGTCTATTGTGAAGGCATTTGTTTGATGAGAATGACCTTTGAGTTCATTCTAATGACTTGCACTAACTTAGAAATGTGATTTCAAACTAGTATTTATTAAATTGGAGACTGTTTGTGAACAAATTTATCTTAGTATGGACTTGCCTGTGTTTGAATGACTGAGCACTACCCACGGAATAGTAGATATTATGTACTTGTGATCACTACGTCATTTGGATAGAGGACTCATAAATGGAATATAGGACCTTTTGTTTCATTGTCCATAAAATCCTAAGGGTTGATTAAGTTATTGTGCATGGATGTAAATGGAAACTTTAAGCTCTCTAAAGGCTTGCTTATTGTTTGCAAAGTAGCATTAATTTCATATTTTAACTGTGGAAACATCTTGTGGACACTAGTATGGTGTTGACTAAGGAATTATCTTGTAAACACTAGAAAGTTCTATGCATGTTAATCATAGATTGTAACCCTACATTTGGAAGGAAATTGTTACTGTAGATGTGATATATACTGTACAGTGGTATCTGGTCTATGCATGACATCTTTAGTAGGAGGTACCTTCAGATTTTAGTAGCATCATGTTTGGGCTAAGGTACTATAAAGTTAAGTGTGCATTGTATGGTGTTATTGTATTGGAGGTTGTTGTATGCAAATCTACAGTGATATAAGGAGACTTGACTCTCATCATTTTATTGCACAAAGTGAGTGATAAAATAACTACCTAGTTTAAAATTGGCCCTTATTTAAGCAACATATGTAGCAATGAGACTTAGGATTCTTGAAAATGAGAAGCATCCTTCTCCCCATACAACCTGCTAACTAGGGCCACTACATTTTTTACTGAACCCTTGAGGCTGATGGAAGGGTACCATTTAGTGTTCCTAGAAGTTAATTGTCTAACTCCTTGTCTTGAGACAATTTCCTTGTATGATGAACTAGATGATTGGGATGACCATCTTGAGTATGTAATTGAAGACTTTTGTGCTTGTGTAGTGTTGCAAATGTACATTCCATGGGGACAAAACTTGTAGATCTTAGTGTTAATCATGATATAGGCACAATTTTTTTAATTCTTGGTCATGTAAATGTGAGTTTTCAGCTACCACAAGTGTACTCTTAAGGACATGTAAGAGAATTTAATCAATTGCTACTTAAAAACTCTTTAATGTTTCTATCTAATGCAGGTTATTAGATTATTAGTGAAAAATAACATACATTGACCATGCAATTTGTGGCACTTAAGGTTATGTAATAGAATTTATAGTTGATAGTTAAATTGTATAACAAATTTTTTTATGATCTTTAGTAACGTTTATTAGAATTGTTGCATGTTTTACATCATTGGAATGACATATTAGCTATAACTTTTTTGAAATTTTATTATGGTATGTGCACTTTGATATGATGTAATATGATTATGGTTTCATTTCATATGTTGGAATATTAGATATATAATAGAAAAATAAATTATTACATGAAATAAATAATAACTTTTCATTTTAAATATTTATTTTGCAAAACACGGGTCTTCCAGAAGATGAAGATGATCCTGATGATATAGATCCAAATTATATTGGTTCTGGTACAGATCACATGTAAGAGGATGATGATGATGTAGATATAGAAGACAACGAGGCCAATGATGATGATGGTGATGACGACGATGATGATCATGATGATGATGATCACGATGGTGATGATGATGATGAGGCAGTTGTTGGTAGTAGCCAGTGACATTCATGATCATATAGACTGCATCATGGATCATTATTGATATATCGTTATGATGCCTCTTTTCATGGTTACTATCATATGTATCATTTTCACGACCTGCAGTACCATATTATTGAGTTGTATCATTTTCACATGTATCAATTTGACTTATATCATTTGAACATGTATCATCTTGACTTGTATCATTTTGAGTTACATAATTTATCATTTTTACTTATATCATTTGTACATGTATCATTTTGACATGTTATTGATCTACTGGCATATTTGACTTTCACTTGTTTTAGTTATATGATGATGATCTTATCAGTATTGACTTGTCATTTTATATATATTGAAAGTGGTCAATGATTTTTTGATGGATATTTATTACGTATGATGATTTTAATTTATTGCTCAGGATGGATGTTGTAAAATTCAATTAAATTATAGATATTTGACTCACTTGTTATAATTATAGATGATGATCATGTTATAATAATTATCTTGTTATTTTATAATAATTATCTTATTTTTTTATATAATTATCTTGTTAAATTGGAAGCAAAACCCAAAGCAACAAAGGAGGTCATAATGGAAGCAAAACTTGGCATCAATTAGGAAGCCAAAAAAGAAGCTATTTTAGACGCCATACAAGAAGAAAAATATGAAGCACAATTGAGAGCAAAACTAGAAGGAAAAATGGGAGTAGATATGGAAGCAAAACTGGAAGCTAAATTGGGTGCCAAATTTGGTGCTAAATTGGAAGCAAATCTAGAAGCAAAACCCAAAGCAAACCTAGAAGCAAAATTAGAAGCAAATCTAGAAGCAAAACTAGAAGAAAACCTAGAAGCAACACAAGAAGCCAAACCAGAAGCAAAATTGGAAGCCAAACTGGAAGCCAAATCTGGTGCTAAATTGGAAATAAATCTGGAAGCAAAAATTGAAGCAAAACTGGAGGCAAACTTGGAAGAAACACAAGAAGCAAAACCAGAAGCAAAATTGGAAGCCAAACTGGAAGCCAAATCTAGCACTAAATTAGAAGCAAATCTGGAAGCAAAATTGGAAGCAAAATCAGAAGCAAAACTAGAAGAAAACCTGGAAGCAAAACTAGAAATAACACAAGCAAAACCAGAAGCAAAATTAGAAGCCAAATTGGAAGCCAATTTGGGTGCCAAATCCGGTGCTAAATTGGAAGCAAATCTCGAAGCAAAATTGGAAGCAACACTGGAAGCAAAACAAGAAGAAAACCTTGAAGCAAAACCAAAAGTAAAATTGGAAGCCAAATTGGGTGTCAAATCTGGCGCTAAAGCTAGTGCCAAATCTAGCTATTGCTTTCTTGTGCTAAAGTCGGCACTGAATCCGACGCCGAAGTAAGCATGCAAACTTGCGCTGGGTTTTGCACTAGAAAAAAGTGTTCAATTCTTGAGCTTAATTGCACTAAATTTCAGCTCTCTTTTAGGTGCTAATTCCTTTTCTGTTGTAGTGGCTGATGATTCATGGGTTTTAGATTTAGGGGCCTGATTTCATGCTATGCTCCATAAAAGTTATTTTCTTGATTATGTCCAAGGGGATTTTGGGCTAGTTTATTTGGGAGATAACAAACCCTATTAGATTGTTGGAAAGGGAAGAATCAAAATTAAGTTGCAAAATAGGAATCATTGGCTACTAAAAGAGGTAAGGCGTGTTCCAAGGCTGAGTAGGAATTTAATTTCAGTAGGGCAGCTAGCGGATGAAGGTTGCATTGTTACATTTACTGATAAAAATTGGAAGGTTACAAGAGGTGCCTTAATAGTAGCAAAATGTGTGAAAGTAGGCACCTTATATCTTTGTATAGGTCATACTATTCCTTCTACTTTAGTTGTTGCAGAGAAAAAATAAACAGGTTCAGGAACAGTTGCTACAGGTTTGCATGAAGAGACTAAAACAGTTACTGCAGGTACTGAGACAACACTATGACATAATAGACTTGGGCATATGAGTGAAAAAGGTATGAAGGTACTTCATTCTCAAAAAGTTTCACCAGGTCTGAAATGTATTAATATAGATTTATGTGAAAGTTGTGTGTATGGCAAACAAAAGAGTGTTAGTTTTCTCAAGGATGGGAAGTAAAAGAAAGATGAAAAGTTGGAGCTTGTGCATATAGATGTATTGGGACCAGCTTAGGTATCTTCTCTTGGTGGCTCTTGGTACTATGTTACATTCATAGGGGTCATCCCACAATAATGGGTTACACTTTTTGGCCAAACTTGACATTGAAATCAATATTTTGAACTAAATCTTCACATTCTAACACCTATAGCCACTAAACCATTAGGAATTTGAAGATGATGTGAACTAGTGATTTGTGAGATTTTGTTTGTAGATTCTAAGTACATTTTTTTAACAAAATTTGGAGTTAAATTGTAATTTTTTTTGCATCTCATTTGATAACTAGTTTTTAATAGTAAACAACATTTTTTTAAAGTGATGTGTATTCCGTAGCACATAACTTTTTTTTCTACAAAGGATAAAATTCTGATTCTTTTTAATTTAGATTGGTAACACTAATATATAGTGTATACATTTGGTTTCATAATGTTTTGTTGAATATATTTTTTTTAATTAATTTTTGAAGTCAAACCAATTATAATTTAGACATAGGCATATTCTATAAAAAACAACTTTTTCTGTATGTATCAAAATTTTTTTTTTTTTCTTTTGTTGAAACAAGGACATCAATACCTAGTGCATAGATATTTTTTAGAATTTTGTTATAGTAATTTACTAATTTTTCATGTGTGTAGAATACAAAACTTGATGTTTGGTGAAAAAAAAACATTCACAAGAAATAAAAAATTAATATAATAATCAAATTAAATATATTTAAAATTATATGTTTTGGGAAGCTTACAATAAGGACTACATACTTACAAAGCATAAATTTTAAATGAATTCATTTGATCCCTCAAAAGATAAATCAAAATTGGTTTTTTATCAGCATTTTGAAAGGTGTAGAGGAGACTCCATTACAGGTATGGTTTAAAACTAGCAGGGTTCTATCTAAGGGGGTTTGAATCTAAGAGGGTTTGATCAAACCCTCTTCAATTAAAATCCTTTAAATGGAATCTTTCAAGGCTTAAATCATTATATTTTATAAAAATATGTGATTTCAACAAAAATTAGGATGTCCAAGAAAGTGTAACCCATTATTGTGGTAGCACCCATAGATGATGCAACTAGGAAGGTTTGGATTTATTTTCTCAAGCAAAAATCTGATGTATTTGAAACATTTAAGAAATGGAGAAGCTTGGTTGAGAATGAGACGGGTAAAAGATTAAAATGTCTCAGATCTGATAATGGTGGTGAGTATTGCAGCAAAGAATTTGAGGATTATTGTTCCTTTAATGGAATCCATAGGTAGAAAATGGTTCCAAAGACTCCACAGGAGAATGGAGTGGCTAAGTGCATGAATAGGACAATAATGGAGCATGCAAGGACCATGAGATTGCATGTTAGGCTTCCTTTAAACATGTGGGCAAAGGCTGTCAACACTATTGCATATTTAATTAACAAAGGTCCTTTAGTTCCTTTGGGTTGTGGTATTCTAGAGGAAGCATGGATAGATAAGAAGGTGAGTTATTCTTTTCTCAAAACCTTCGGATGTGAAGCATTTGCACATGTAGATTCTAAAAATAGAACCAAGTTAGATGCAAAATCAAAAAAAGGTACCTTTGCTGGATATGGCATTGATGAATTTGGTTATAGGCTTTGGGATTTTAAAAATTAGAAAATTGTGAGAAGTAGGGCTATTGTATTCAGTGAGGTGTTGTACAAAGATTAGTTGCAGCAGCATGATTAGAAAAAAAAGGATTATGTGGTTCTGAATGATACTCTAGATAGTGATGTTCCAGTGGTTCCTCATGCTCCGCAACAACAACAAGAAATACCACAAACTCCAGTGAATGTTAAATGGTCAACAAGGCTAAGTAGACCTCCTAAAAGGTTTTCTCCCTCTTTGTATTATATTTTGTTAATAGATGCTGGTGAACCAGAAGGGTATGATGAAGCTTTGCAGGTGGATACAAAGGTTCAGTGGGAGCTTGCAATGAAAGAAGAAATGGACTCCTTGCTGAACAATCAGACTTGGGAATTATGTAAGTTGCCTACAGGTAAAAAAGCTTTACCAAACAAATGGATTTATAGGCTCAAAGAGGAAGATGGAGGTAAGAAAAGATTTAAAGCCAGCTTAGTTGTAAAAAGATTTGTACAGAAAAAAGGTATTGATTTGGATGAGGTATTTTCTCTGGTTGTCAAGATGACTTCTACTCATACTATTTTAAGTATTGTGGCTGCTGAAGATTTACATTTGGAACAGTTAGATGTGAAAACTATCTTTCTCCATGGTGATTTGGAGGAGATCTATATGAAACAACTATAGGGATTTGAGGTCAAAGGTAAGGAGAAACTCATGTGCAGACTGAAAAAGAGTTTATATGGCTTGAAACAAGTACCTTGACAATGGTATTTGAAATTTGATAGTTTTATGGTTGAGCAAGGCTACAGTCAGTGTAATTCTGACCATTGTGTTTATTTTAAGAGGTTGGATAATGACAACTACATTATTTTAAAAATAATCAAATCAAAATAGAAAAGTCCAAGGTGTTTATTTCTAGTGGGAGCCACAGGGTCAGCGGTGTTATGATCAGTCTCCAAGTGGGAGATGATATGGTGTGGAGTCTGATTAGTCTCCAAGTGGGAGATTGTTGTTATATGGAGCCTAATTAGACTCAGAGGTTAAATTTTCCCCACTTTTATCATCACAGTTTCCCTTCAAATTATTTAATGGGGGAGTGCAGGGGAGTAGAGCCCCTCCTACAGGGCCTAGGGGGCTTATCCCCCGATGGGGGCTTGGGGGCGAAGCCCATGGTGGGGGTCTAGGGGCAACGCCCCCAGCCGGGGGTTCAGGGGCAACGCCCTCGAAGTAAAAATTGCCTATTGTATACACCTAAAATGACACAACTCTAGCTAAATAAATATTTTAAATATTTATTTCATGTTAAATTTCTCTATCAATAAATAAATAAATCAATTCATTTATTTGATTCACATTTCTCCCAAAATTAAATAAAACCATTTATTTAATTAGATCATCCAAATTCTTCTAAAGTCATTCTAAATTAAATAATACCAAATTATTTAATTAATTCTTCTCATTCTCTTTATTTAGATAAATCCAAATATTTATTTAAATTATCTTTTTCCTCCAAAATTGAATTAATACCAAAAATAATTCAATTTATCCATGTGCACATATAATTAAATATTTTTAATATTTAATTAGCTAATATCCTCACACACACATGTCCTATTTCTCCTCTAGTCAGATTAGTTAACTCATCAATCAAATCAGTTAACTAATGAGTCATCTGAGTTCATTGTTCAATCATCTTAGTCAACTCCCTAATCAGCCCACTTATGTCTCCAATCAATTTTGTTAACTATTCAATCATCTCAGTTAACCCTTAAATCTATTCTGTTAACTCCCCTATTGCATGAAGGAGCAGGACACTTGTCCTCTCCCTATTCACGCACATCCTCTCAAATTTCCTCAACCGTTGATCTTCTTATTCATTCTATACCGTTGATCTTCTTTCTCTCAAGTCTATAAATGCAACCCCTATTCCTCCATTTAAACCATCCGAGATTTTTATAAAATTACTCTACAAGAATCATAGCACACCTTTGGCACAATCACTCCATAGCTTGAGATCAATTATCACCATTATCATTGCATTGTGAAGATCCTCTTCATTTGCAAGACCTATTAATAGCCATTCTCCATTTTTATCTTGGAAAAAAGAAAGGGAAGTGCACCTTCTGAGGGCACTATTCATACACAAGATTAATTTGAGATAGGTGACTAATGCAAGTCACAAAATAGAGAGGTTTCACAAGGTATTGTGTTCTTTGTGTTTGATCTTATTTATTTCTAATTTCATTGAAATTATTGGATTATTGATAGTTTAATACTGTTAACCACATTTTCTGATAACATTTCTAGTGCCCACCATGGGGCGCTTGCCCCGGTTTAACTTCAAAATTGAGCTTTTATATTAGAAATCATACACGAGACGTTTCTGTGCATCTATCAGGTATGCGCATCTGTTCTCTATTACGGTGCATACACTCTATGTCACTACGCATATGTTAAATCTATGCATTTATTCACTATTACTGCACATATACTCTCTGTAACTGCGCATCTATTTCTGCGCATTCATTCTGCTAGGGTTTTTGGGCTATTTCTCAAGAAATTTCTAAGGCTAACATCATTTACAGGAATATTCTTAGATCCACCTTGCAGGTTAAGAGCTGGTTAGACATATAGTTGCATGGTTAACTCTCACCTAGATCTAAATAGCAAAGGAAGTAATTAAACTTGTTTATGCAAATTTCACTTAGATTCTAAATAGGAGGGAAGTAATTTGTACTTTTTACATCACAACTTGAACATAGTCCCAACTAGGAGGATTAAAATTGAACAATTTCTTTCAAAAGCTTTTTCAAAGTTAACAAATCTTGTGTGCCCAAGTAGAGTAACTCATCTAGTTTTTTCTCTTTTTAACTAGGAGAAAGAATCAATGTTTTCTATGATTTTGGAATGATGATAGGACTATGCTCTCCCCTTAACTAAGTGAACAAAATACCAGAATCATCAATTCACATGTGTTTCCTTTAGAGAGGCTTGCCCTTGGAGTTCCTTCCTTCCAAGCAGGATGACCTTAAGTGGTAACGAGCTAATGCCAAGCTCTTCTGATCCACTATAAATAAACTGTGTTTGAGGTGAAAGCTTCAACCAATGAGTGCGGATTAGTTATACCAACATCCAACCTCCCCATAAACCCTGCAAGGTGCAACCCTTGCAAGTTGGGAGACTCCATAACAGAGAGTAGTGTTGCTATAAGTATAACCACTCAAACGGTTTCCCTTACTACATATCCATTGTTTGTAGAAGCCAAAATCCCCTATTCGGTGACACAGGAGGAAAATATTCTCCAGAGCCATCCAACGTCATACACTCATTTAGTGTATAGATAGGAAAGTTCAACTCTTTGGAGGAACTATAGCTTGGTATGCGTGAGAAGTGAGTGCCGTGGAGGAGAGCCAGTGCTACCAAGCTATTAGTTGTCTGCCTTTATGCAAGTGGCTGGTGTAAAAATTAAGTTGAAACTCATTGAATACTGTCCTTGCGTACCTTAGGATTATGCTTGCATTTGTAGTCAAAAATTAAAAAAACAAAAAAAATCAAACAATCGTGAAAATATTCTATGTGTGATGTGTCTTTCTTTCCATAATCAAAGAAACAAATAAAAAAGAACACTATTCAGACAAAGAACCCAAAAACATTGAAAAATGTACCTTTTTTCAATTCAAAATTAGTCAAAAACACGAAAAAAAGACAGAGCTATGCATCTGCTTCATCCTACTGCACATTTGCTTCATCCTGCTACGCATTTGTTTTCTGCTACATATTTACACTATTTTGCTACGCTTTTATCCCATTCTACTGTGCATCTATTTTTTTTACCAGTCCTATGCTTTTGTGATCTGTAACTGTACATTTGACCTCTATTCTGGTCCGTTCACTTTGTCACCAGATCTATGCTTTTGTTCCCTATTGCTGCGCATATACACTCTCTTCCTGCGCATCTATTCATGCACATCTGTCACAGTGAGCACTTCTGTACAGTTTGTCAAAAAAACACTTACCTTTTTGAACACCCATTTCAGCCTTGTTTTAGTTTCTGAGATCAAATTAACTGTGCAGTCAATTCTTCTGTCCATTTCTGTAGAGTACCCTCTTTTCCACCAATCACCTTGTCAAATTTCACAAAAACTTCCCAAGAGAAAATCCAACTATCAAACCAGGTTACCACAAGTCAATTTTTAATCATATCAGACTCAAACATCCCTAGTAAGTCTCCACTAATAGGATCTATCATCCTTCTCTCTCAGAACTTCACTAGTTTGTTTTGGTGCAAAACTAGTCTCTACCAAGTAATCAAATTCTGACCATCCTTACTTTTGGCTACTGTTTTGTATCAACTGACTTGTTTGACACCATTGATCAAAGAGAACCCTTGTTCAAAACTTATCACCATTGGTATCCCCTTCACTACAACCTCCAAACACATCTTACCAAAGTGTCCAATTTCACCTCGCTCCATTCCACATCACCTTGCATGGTACTAACTAGATCCCAGAAGCAAAAACAAATTCAAATGGCTAGAACATCCAACAAAATTGTATCCCCTCACGACAGTGATGAGGAGATATCTCATGAGGACTTACAAGAAGCCCTCCAAGGTAGAAAATTTTAATGAATGATGGACAAAGTACTCCACCAAAACCCTACAAAGTTCTTTCTCCACCTAGCAAACCAAGGAGTTAAGGCCCCTCTGACTTTGACGTCACAACATTGAAAGAAACCAAAGAGGAAAGAACTCATGAAGACAACACATGTGAGGAAAGAACCCTTGACATAGACAAAGGCAAGAAAACCATAGACTCAACCACACCTTTAGACATGTTGATAAAACAAGTTCAAACCCTACAACAACAATTAGTGGACCTCCAAACAGGGACATCCACTAAACACTATTCATTGGAGGATATCTCGCCGTATCCCATCGATAAGAGCTTGAAAATGATCCCCTTTCCCCTTAGATTTGAAGTTCCAAAATTTGACAAGTATAGAGGAAAGGGTGACCCTAGAGACCACATCAGAGAATTTAGTGTTGCATGTCTAAAGGTGGCCCACAATAAAACCTTTCTCATGAGACTCTTCCCTAGATCTCTAGGAGGGCAAGCCATGGAGTGGTTGTCTCGACTTCCCCTGGGTATTTGTACCTTTGATGAGTTAGTGAACAAATTTGTCACACATTTTTCATATAATATTAAACATGAGGTATCCATGCTTAACCTTTGCAACACAAAAAAAGAGTGGTGAATCTTTCGCTGCTTTCTTACAAAGGTGGAGGCAACTTGCCAACAAATGTCCTCATCATATACCAAAAAAACAAATGCTTGAAATGTTTATCCATAACCTCAATTCTGATCTAAGCTACCAAATTCAGATCCAATGCCCTACCTCATTTACGAAAGTCATTGAGATGGGGTTATTCATCGAAAAATCTATCATTGCGAAAGGACAAATAAAATTGTTCAAAGACATTCCTAACTCAAACTATACCACGGATAAGTCAAAATTCTAGACCAAAAACAAGAACATCGTCAATGATGAAGTGATTGATGCTAAAGTAGTAGCTCCTAAACAACCAATTTTCAATCTCAAAGGAGCATCAAACAATGCAACACCAAGCAAACCTTCATCAAACGAACCAAGACAATGGTACAACTTTCCTCCTAGACAAAAATTTACCACTGGGGGAGTCATATGAATCTACTTTGAGAAAGTTGTTGGCAAACAATGAGATCACCCTTCCCACCACAAGCGACTATGAACCTCAAGTCAAACCTCCTTGGTGGAAGGATATAAATTTCTATGAGTATAATAGAGGAAAAGTCCATAAAACTAATGATTGTATTCACTTGAAAAATGTCATACAAGACTTATTAGACCAAAATTATGTGGGTACAAAAGATCATCCCTCTAACGAATCACATGTGGCATTCAAGGATCCGCTCCTTAACCATGATAGGCAAAACCCTCACAACAACAACAATAACAATTGGCAAAATCACAATAATGGGAACAATGATGCTAACTACATGAATGTGTCATTCGATTACACCGTTAATTGCATATCAGAGCATATCCCGCAAATCAATGTGATCACATTTAACAAACAGTTAGATTCCAACACCAAATCTGATTGCAATATCACCACCCGCAGTGGGAAAGTCACCTTGTACACACTCCCTCCAAGGTCATCATCCTCACCATCTACCCACCACAAGTACAATGTCATTGACCAACTATGAAAGACTCTGACCCATATATCCATATTAGAGTTGTGTCTATCACCGGCCCACAAAGAGATTCTTGATAAAACCCTAGTGGAAACCACTGTACCTACCAACTTGGCCCAAGAGAAATTTCAAGACATGGTAGGTCATCTTACCTCACCTAACATCCTATCATTCATGAACAGGATGATCTATCTGTATCTCAACCCCATAACACATCATTACATATTGAGGCCTTCATTAATAAATGTCGCATCAAAAGGGTTCTCATTGATGGAGGTGCAAGTTTGAACATTTGGATGCTTAAATTAATCCTTACATTGGGGTTCTCAGAAACTGCAGTGGATCCACAAAAGAAGATCACAATAAAAGCCTATGATGAAGAAGAATGGACAACCAAAGGAATAGTGGTGTTACCATTAAGAATTGGACTAGTAGTGACAGAAGTTGTTTGCTAAGTCCTTGATAGGGAGCTCGCCTATAACATTCTCCTAGGTAGACCTTGGATACATGCCATGAAAGATTTGCCTTCCACATATCATCAGTGTATCAAGTTCCCTCACAACAGCTGAGAGATCATCCAAGGTGACCTTGATCCTTTTCAACACTGTAACACTATCCAACCAAAGCCAGATTTTAGCATCCCCAATAATAGAGCTTCCACATCTTCTGCTTCCCAACATGATCCTGGCTCCCAAGCATCCACATCAAAAGCCAAAGAGAAGAAGGTCAAGATTAAAGAAACAGGGGTAGGAGAGTATTCCATCAAGTATACCCTTTGCATAGCCAAAATGCGTTTATCTCCAAAGTCCTTTGGGCGACCTACACCCTTCCCAAAACCATCTACTCCTCCTAAGCCTCCCAAAGATCCCGTTGTCAAATGGGGCACCCTATCAGATGAAAGCGAAGAAAGAGACATTCTACAATGGCTCTACATAGATGAAGATGACACACCGCAAGACAAACAATCAAAGCTCCCAACAGAAATCTATGGGCATGGTCAATCTATCTTACACAGAATGGGCTATGAAGAATAGGGTCCCATCAGCCTTAGAAAAGAAGGAATAGTTGAACCCATTCAACACTCTTCATCCTCATCAGCCTAAGACACAAGAGGTCTAGGGTACAAAGACAACGACAAAGGCAAATCCAAGGCTACTACTTATTTTGTGGAATAGATCCATAACCTTCAAGAGGATAGTGACACAGATTCTAATGAATGCGAATGGGATGAGCTTTCAAAACATTCCTATGATGACAAGGGAATCGATACCGTTCATACCTATAGCCCCTACCATGAGGGACAAACTCTAAGGCCTAGACCAGTAGAGCGTGATTCACCCATTCCAGAGAGAACAACTTACAAGGAAGTTCAGAGTTCCCACAAAATAAACAATCTTGAAGAGAGTACCATCATAGATCTTATTCCTATCACTCCCAATCCTAATCATATATCCATCCTTACCATCACACCCATTAAATCAGATCAACCTATCGATCCCCTCCCCCTAGTACATCCTGAGCTTATCGATTGGGATCTACGAGGAACCCCCTAACTAGACATGTTCTAGAACGATGATGCCTACATTGATTACATGGAACTAAGAGACCACCTATCTGCAGGAGATCATAAAGCTGGCTTCGCCATAGAACTCAATACTGTATCTTATTTTGGAGAGGGTTCCAAGCCTTCCAGTCACAAAAATATAAAAATCAAACATGGATCTGATGCTGAAAACTACTTTGCAGTAGTGTTAGATCCAAAAAAAGTAAAAATAAAGGATGCATCTAATGGTGAAAACATCTCTGAGGCACTAGACGATGGAAGGCTTGACTCTTCCCAATGACATATATTAGGAGAAGTCACAAATTGTTGTAGAACCTATAGAACCTGTTGACATCGACATGAAAGGTAACCCAAAGATCATACACTTTGCCAAGTCTCAAACTCTGTCAGAAAAGATGAAATTTGTGCCCTTCTTCAAAAGGAAATAGGTCAACTTTGCTTGGTCCTATGCAGATATGACCAGGTTAGATCCAAACTTTATCTTGCATCATCTACCACTAGATCCTAGATTTAAACATGTTAAACAAAAACTCAAGAAAATGCATCTACATGTAGAATTGCTAGTCAAAGAGGAACTTAAGAAACTACTAGATGTAGGATTCATCAGAAAAATTGATTATCTAGAGTGGGTATCCAACATTGTACCAATATCAAAACCTGATGGCAAAGTCATATTGTGTAATGATTTCTGAGATCTCAACAAGGCATGTTACAAAGATGATTTCCCATTGCCCAACATTGACATCATCATGGACTTGATAGCTGGACACACTATGCTCTATCTTATGGATGGTTTCTCTAGATACAACCAAATCAGAATAGTGCCAGAAGATTAGCATAAGATGGCATTCACATGTCCATGTGGAACCTTCTTCTGGAATGTCATGCCATTTGGGTTGAAGAATGAAGGAGCCACATACTAAAGGGCAATGACTACTATCTTCCATGACATGATGCACATCACTATGGAAGACTATGTGGACAACATCCTTGCTAAGTCACTCATAAGGGAATCTCACTTAGATGTCCTAGAGAAAATATTTCAGTGGCTAAAACAGTTCAAGGTCTGATTGAATCCAAAAAAATGTTTGTTTGGAGTCACCTCTGGTAAACTCTTGGGTTTCATACTATCAGCCAATGAGATTGAGGTAGATCCTACGAAAGTAAAAGCTATCATGGAGATGCCACCACCAAGGAACATCACCCAATTGTGGTCTTTAAAAGGAAAATTATAGGCAATCCATTGATTTATCTCACAACTAGTGGACAAGTGTCAACCTTCCACTCATCTCTTGCATAAGAACATTCCATTTAGATGGGATGAGAAGTGTGAAGAAGGATTACGCAAATTGAAGGAGTATCTCATGAATCCACCTATATTGATGCCACCTATCCAAGGCAAGCCACTATATCTTTACATATCTGCTACATCGACAGCTCTGGGAGCCCTTTTAGTTCAACAAGACTATGAAGGCAAGGAACATACCATATACTACATCATTCGTGTTGATGGTAGTTTTAGCACACAGCAATATAGGTGTGATTGTTGGTTTCACACCTCTCTTGAAAAGTATCCTACCCAAGATAGGACTGCCCCAAGGATAATATAGCTAGGTCTTATCTTGCTTGGAATGACTCAGTGGTATGTTCTAGCTATTCCAACAAGGGGTCTTACATGAAAAGTAGGGTTTATGGAGGATGACAACAATATATATGCAGAAACCCTAGTGGTTCAGACTGTAAAGTCTAAAATTTCAGCAGATGATCAATGTGATGCTGCGCAAATCCTAAATCTACCAAACTTTATGTAAATAAAATGCAAAAGGAAAAGGAGAGGGAGAAGGGATAAGAGATCCTATAAACAATTGCAAAAATGATCAATAACCAGATAGACAGATTCCCAACAATAAACAAATCTCTGCTTAACCAGGTAGCCCACAATGCCACAAAGAATGTGCAATCTTATAAGGAGATGTAATGATTTTCAAATTGTAGAGGGTTCATCAAACACCCAATCCTTGGCGCAACTCAATGAAATCATATAATAGAACTTATCTCATAAACTATGCCCAGACTAACCATGCACAATGACATAAAATCAGCAAGCCATTAATGGTATGGACAGGAAATCCATCAAATATCTGAATAATTAATCACAAGTGCAACTGAATATCAACTAATTTCATAATGACATGAACCATGAAGACCAAAATAAGACAACACATAATCACAAATTCCCAGCAACCTGCAAAACTTGCTTTGTATTGACTGTATTTTGGCAAAGTCTCAGCAATTCAGTATCTATCTTACTTACAAATGAGAGAAAAGGATGGCCCTTTTATAAGCAAGGCACCATACTGAGTTTTTCAATGGATGGTGGAGATTAACTTGACACCAACAGTCTAGATTACATGGCATCTATTGAGATACATTAGTTTGTTACATTTTAGGATTTGCCTTTGTCTTGTAGGAAAAAGATAAAATACAGCATGCAAATACATTGAATCTGGACAAAATGGATACCCATTTGGTTGTACATGATGAAAAGCCAATTTTCAAGGCCTACTAAAGCCAAAATAGAGTCACATGACACTTGAAAACTTGAGCTGATATGGATCCACAGGATTCTAAGTGTTGAATGGACCAAGAGGAGTATGTGGCACATTATTAGTGAAGATATATCCAACTGGATTGATTCTTGATGACTGGACTGCTGGGATAGATGTACGCATGTCTTGGTGATCCAATCCAAGGTCATTTGAGTGGTATTTTTGGGAAAATATCAAAAATATAATTTTTGGTATTTTCTACATCATAGTAAATTGCATTTTCAGAGGCCTTCAGAGCAGAATGGGGGCTTGAAACTTCTTGGTTGCTTGGCATTAAGCCTTAGCAGCTGAGTAGCTCAAACTAGATAATCAGTTTATCTTTCCAATGAGTCCAAGAAGTTTTAATTATGATAAAATAGCTAAGAGTTATGACCCCCATACTGGATCACCTAGACATTAGATTAGATCTATAGGAACAACAGTGATTTGGCATGATTTAGCTCCTGAGACTCATCTTTATCATCTTGGACATTATACTGACTTCCATTTGCATGTGCAGTAGTAATTTGGTTGATAGAATGTTGATTCTGCATCTCTGGATCAGCATTGTATATCTGTGTGCACATCCTTCCAAGATGGCTCCAACAAGCTCCTATGCTCTCTAAGACCTACAATTCACAATGCAAAGCATCAATTTCATCTTAACAAGTCATTTCTTTTATCAATTCGGATCAAAATATGTCCATTTGCAGTCATAGATCAGTCAAAAATAGCTCATTGCTAATGTTGGTTCCTTATAGTCCTATTCACAAACCCTATGATTTTTGCATGATTTTCTACGTTTTTCATCATTTTCAAATACCCATTTGGCCAATATATTGATCTAGGAAGATTTTGCAGTCATTAGGATCCATTTACACACTTTTATTTCATATTTTTCTAGCCTTTTTTGCAAAAAGCTAGATTTTTGGGGGTCACAGACTTTTCATGTGTAGTGGCATTAATTATCGTAAAATGTACAAAAAATCCACACAAACTTGGTAAAATGTTCATCATGATGTGAAAAATAGTATGCAATTCAAATCCATCAAGGAAATCCAACGTGCTCCTTGAAAAACTCAATTTCTAAGCCAAAATGTCAAAAAGTGGGAGTTTTGGGTGTCACGGACAAAAAGTCGATGGAGGTCAAATTTAGCGCAGGTCCGTGAGGTGTAATTCTAGTGCAAAATGGTTTTGGTGCTGATTTGGGGTCCAACCGACCTTAGCACAAATTTTAGGTCCAACCGACTAAAGTCAGTGAAGGCAGTTTTTAGCACAGGTCCGTGAGGCCGATTTTTAGCACAAACTTCATTAGTGGGGATTTTCAATGCAACCGACTTGCGCGAGTTTTGGCACTGATTAACCTGCATGACTTAAGTCAGTGAAAGGCCATTTTAGTGCAAGTCTGTGAAGTGGGTTTTTAACACAAAGGTCTGTAGAGGCTATTTTTAGCGCTTAGGTCGGTAGAAGGCATTTTTAGCACTTTTTGCAGTAGGGAGTGTTTTTAGTGCCAGTCTTGGAAATGTCAAGGGTGAAAGTATATTTAAGTATAAGTTTAGCTATTTTTTAAATATACTTTCAGGATATTTGAGATAGTTTCTAGATCCGTAGGATTTCATATGCAAATTCTAGAATTTTGAGGTTCCCCTAGATTTCAAACTTAGCCATTTTTTAGGATTTTCAGGATTTCAGACTTAGCTAAATCAGGGCTTTAGGACCATGTGACAGAATGAAAGTACATGAACACCTTAGTGAAATCTAATAGAATTTGACACAATTTTGCAAGTATAAGATTTGGAAACTAAGAATTTCAACATGACACATCCTGCAAAAGCAATCTTAAGGGCAATATCCAATGACATGGGATTTTGGAGCAAAATATAGTAACACCCAATTTCAGTGCAGAAAGTAACAAATGGTAATCTTTTAAGCACAAGACCACTCAAGAGACTTCTAAATCAATCGTGAAAGACATCAACTGACTCCACACATGTGAAATACCCAAATCTGTAACAAATCATGCATTCTAAGCACAAATTCACCTTCTCATCATCATAAGCAAGAGAGGTTGAGACTCTAAACCAAAGCAAAAGAGGGGGTCTCCATTTGGCAAAATGAGGCGTGTGTGCAAGGCACAATAAATGGTGATTCTGCTGGGAAATGATCTAGAGCATTTGAAAGATAAATGTCAGTTTTGAACCTAGAATCTATGTGTTTCCCAAATGCTAGACAAGAAAACATGATATCCTATCAAAGAATCAAAGACCACTAACTAGTGCAACCATCCATATCCTAAAAACTTGAGTGTGTGCAATTGCATTCATTCCCATCCTTTGGTGACTAAGTTCACCCAAGATCCTTCATGCTAAGCTATAAAGGTTAGATCATTTTATCACCAAAAGAATGATCCAACATTGAGATATAATGAACTTTCAAGTAGTAATCCTTCTATAGTGCCTTTGATGATCTCTGATGCTAATAATCTTTAGATGATAGTATTCATGTGAGAGTCTTCAAATCATAATATTTATATTGATACTTTGTAGTGGGTCTAGTGTTGAAAAACACCTTTTATTTTTACCTAGTAGGCTAGCAGTACTTAGTATCGCCTGCCACCCTCATCTGGATCTGTAGAACTGATGTTAGTGGTAAAAATGGGGATTCAAACTTTTTACTTAACACAAGATCACCTAGACTCACTTAGCTACCTCAGGATTGTTTAAAGTGTGAGAAATATATGGTTAGAAAATACTTCATTTGCACCAACTAATGACTCCTTCCCAATGAACAAACATCTCACTCCTTGGTATAATAGTGGAACCCACAGGAAGACCTAAGTAGAAACCTTGGCTTCTCAAAGAAATATTCCAAACTACTTACCCAACAAAGAAGCACTTGTAGGTCTGCACAACTGCCACCACATTCGATAAATGGAGAACCCAAGCAAAGCAAGCACAGAAGCGAAAAGCAAAGAAAACTACTCTAACCAAAGAAAAACATGCAGAAAGCAATAACTAACAACTAAAGAAAAGACAAAAATAGAAAGCAAAAACTAAACTAAACAACAAGAAACTAACTAAAACCTAACTAGAAACAAGCAAGACTATGTACAAAGATCTTGGACAGTAGGTATTTACACTACCCCGTGACTTATTTCTTAGGACATGCAGAAGTAACAAGGTGCAGGTCAATGACCTAAGTCTGGCAAATTCATCTTTATACTCTAAACAGTAGGGTATGGGCAAGCTAGACTCATGTTCAAGGTGCCAGTCACATAAGATCAGTAATTGGGGCAATTCATTAGGGCCATGATCAATTCAAATGCAAGTTGTCTTACCTAAATCACCATAATCAAATTGATAATTGGAATTGAGTGGAGAAAGGGAAGAGACAACCTGATTTGCAGTACTGATAATCAGAGATGTGAGTTCAACACCTTCTTGCATTGCACCAACTACCTTCTCGTCTTCAGGGGGAATCAGCTCATGGTGGATCATCTCTTGTGCATCAGGTACCTCCAGATCACTGAATGCTACAGTAATCTCCTAAGCAAATAGGAAGTCTGGACAATCTCCTTCAGAATGTGGATCATCTGGATGAACTCTACATAAAGTGGCTAAAGCAAAATCTGACATGTGTGGTGAATTCCCATGTAGCAGTATAGCCTTGCTCATTGTTGCTATCAACTCTGATGTGATCAAGTGATTGACATGAAAAAGCTTCCAAGCCGTCACTGTGCAGGATAGTTTGATTTTCATTCTTGGATTGCATACTATTGCTCCCATCTATCATTACTAGGCCAGCATCAACCATATGAAGATCTTCTTTTATACAAGTATGAACATGATCAGCTTGATGAACATGTGATAAACTTGAATTGTCCTCATCAAAATCAGTCACATGTTCTGAGAAAACTTCTTCTATATTAATCAACAACCCTCCTATTTGGACTGCACATTCATTTTCTGCAGTAGCAACAAGGTCCCTTTCTTCTTGCATAGCTAGATTTATGATGTCAATGTTATCTTGGAGTGGTGCATTTTCTTGCTTTTCTTTATTTGACTTAGCTTGAGACCCTTCTGCAGCAATTATATCAACCTGATATGGCTGATCATGATGATTTACTGGGCTGATACAGTCAAGAACTTGATCATTGTTCTTTGGATAATATGATTGTGGCTCAAATATGTCAACTGGAACGACTTCCTGTGTTGTTGCCCGTGATTGTTCTTCATCTAAAGGATTGATTTCTTCTTGTTCTTGCATATTTCTGATTTGAACAACCTATTGTTCTAACTTTGAACTATCAGCAGTCTGAAATAGACTGCTGTTCTCCACCTCTGCAGTAGCAAATTTAGTATTAAATCTTGATATTTTTAAAGCATGTGATTGTTGATCCGCATCCTCAACATGACTACTCATCAAGTCTGATTTATCATTTATCTTGTCAATATTCTTAGCAATAGAAATCTGATCTTGTGTATTGCTCTGTTCATTGTCCTGTGACTGAGAATTAGGCTTCAACCATGCTGGGACTATATTTTCAAAGTCCAATAGATGAAAACTAGGTTTTAACCAATCAGGAACTGTATACTCCTTAGTTGGGTGACCTACATACCACAAACATTGACTACCATCATCATCTGGATATGTACTTTGATGATCAACTTGAATTTTTTCCATATGCAGACTACCCTCTTTACTATGATCAACTATGAATGGTGGATTTCTAGCCTCGCCAGCCTTAGCTCTTTGTATGTTCTTAACTGAGACATGATCACATGCACATGCATCCATCCATTTTGCAACTCCTTGTGAGGTCTTTCTCTGAATATGAATATGTCCGTTATGCCTATATCCCACTTCAGGCTTGTAGATCTCAAAGATAGGGAGTAATCCTTTTAAATGCAGATCCAACCTTTGGAGGAAGGTCAAACAATCTATTTTGTCATGCAACTCTCCAAGATGTACAATGCAAACCTGAGGTGAACTAAAATCAAGCAATGTAAATGGAGGATACTTCACTCTTATCTGCCTATCTAACACTTCTTTGAAAAGTGTGATATCAACTTGGAAGTTCTCTTCATGATATGATAGCTGACATGGTCCTCTGAAGAATGAAGGGATTTCATGACTAAAACCCTTATGTGTACCCATTGGATCAGACTTTTCTACACATTCATTTCATTTCAGCATGTGCAATGAACCAATAAAATTGAAAGCCTGCATAAATTCTTGGTTCAGGCCCTCCTTCTAGCACCAATTCTGTTGATGGCAGTTTTATCACCTAGCAACGCATGTGTGATTGTTGGTTTCACATCTCTCTTGAAAAGTATCCTACCCAAGATAGGACTACCCCAAGGATAATACAGCTAGGTCTTAGCTTGCTTGGAATGACTTAGTGGTATGTTCTAGTTGTGCCAACAAGGGTTCTTACATGAAATGCAGGGTTTATGGAGGATGACAACAATGTATATGCAGAAACCCTAGTGGTTCAGACTGTAAAGTCTAAAATATCAGCAGATGATCAATGTGATGCTACTCAAATCCTAAATCTACCAAACTTTATGTAAATAAAATGCAAAAGGAAAAGGATATGGATAAGGGATAAGAGATCCTATAGACAATTGCAAAAATGATCAATAACTAGATAGACAGATTCCCAATAATAAACAAATCTCTACTTAACCAGGCAGCCCACAATGCCCCAGGGAATGTGCAATCTTCTAAGGAGATGTAATGATTTTCAAATTGTAGAGGGTTCATCAAACACCCAATCCTTGGCGCATCTCAATGGAATCATACAATCAAATTTATCTCATAAACTATGCCTAGACTACCCATGTACAATGACATACAATCAGCAAGCCATTAATGGTATAGATAGGAAATCCATCAAATATCTGAATAATTAATCACAAGTGCAACTGAATATCAACTAATTTCAGATTGACATGAACTATGAAGACCAAAATAAGACAACACATAATCACAAATTCCCAGCAACCTGCAAAACTTGCTTTGTATTGACTGTATTTTGGCAAAGTCTCAGCAATTCAGTATCTAATCTTACTTACAAATGAGAGAAAAGGATGGCCCTTTTATAGGAAAGGCACCATGCCGAGATTTTCAATGGATAGTGGAGATTAACATGACACCAACAGTCTAGATTACATGGCATCTATTAAGATACATCAGTTTATTACATTTTAGGATTTGCCTTTGTCTTGTAGGAAAAAGACAAAATACAGCTTGCAAATACATTGAATCTGGACAAAATGGATACCCATTTGGTTGTACATGATGAAAAGCTAATTTTCAAGGCCTAGTAAATCTAAAATAGAGTCACATGACACTTGAAAACTTGAGTTAATGTGGATCCATGGGATTCTAAGTGCTGAATGGACCAAGAGGAGTATGTGGCACATTATTAGTGAAGATATATCCAACTGGATGCTTGTTGGATTGATTCTTGATGACTGGACTGCTAGGACAGATGTACGCATGTCTTGGTGATCCAATCCAAGGTCATTTGAGTGGTATTTTTGGGAAAATATCAAAAATATAATTTTTGGTATTTTCTACATTGTAGTAAATTGTATTTTCAGAGGCCTTCAGAGCGGAATGGGGGCTTGAAACTTATAGTTTTCTTGGCATTAAGCCTTAGTAGTTGAGTAGCTCAAACTAGATAATTAGTTTATCTTTCCAACGAGTCCAAGAAGTTTAAATTTTGATAAAATAGCTAGGAGTTATGACCCCCGGATTGGATCACCTAGACATTGGATTGGATCGGCAGGAACAATAGTGATTTGGCATGATCTTCTATGTATTTTAGCTCCTAGGACTCATCTTTATCATCTTGGACATTATACTGACTTCCTTTTGCATGTGTAACAATAATTTAGTTGATAGAATGTCAATTCTGCATCTCTGGATCAGCACTGCATATCTGTGTGTACATCCTTCCAAGATGGCTCCAACAAGCTCCTATACTCTCCAAGACCTACAATTCACAATGCAAAGCATCAATTTCATCTTAACAAATCATTTTTCATCAATTTTGATCAAAATATGTCCATTTGCAGTCATAGATCAGTCAAAAACAACTCATTGCTAATGTTGCTTCCTTATAGTCCTATTCACAAACCCTATGATTTTTCATGATTTTCTGTGTTTTTCATCATTTTCAAGTACCCATTTGGCCAATATATTGATCTAGGGAGTTTTTGTAGTCATTAGGATCCATTTGCAGACTTTTATTTCATATTTTTCTAACATTTTTTGCAAAAAGAGGGATTTTTGGGGGTCACGGACTTTTCATGTGCAGTGGCATTAATTGTCGTAAAATGTGGAAAAAATCTACACAAACTTGGTAAAATATTCATCATAATGTGACAAATAGATATGCAATTCAAATCCATCAAGGAAATCCAACGTGCTCCTTGAAAAACTTAATTTCTAAGCCAAAATGTCAAAAAGCGCGGGTTTTGGGTGTCACGGACTAAAAGTCGGTGGAGGTCAAATTTAGTGCAAGTTCGTGAGGTGTAATTCTAGTGCAAAATAGTTTTGGTGCTAATTTGGTGTCCAACCAACCTTAGCGCGGATTTGAGGTCCGACTGACTAAAGTCAATGAAGGCAGTTTTCAGTGCAGGTCTGTGAGGCCTATTTTTAGCCCTAACTTCATTGGCTGGGATTTTCAATGCAACTGACCTGCGTGAGTTTTGGCACCAACCGACCTGTGTGACTTAAGTCGGTGGAAGGCCATTTTAGCGCAAGTCTGCAAAGTGGGTTTTTAGCGCAAAGGTCGGTAGAGGTTGTTTTTAGCACTAAGGTCGGTAGAAGGCATTTTTAGCACTTTTTGCAGTAGGGAGTGTTTTTAGTGCCAATCTTGGAAATGTCCAGGGTGAAAGTATATTTAAAAATATATTTAAGTATAAGTTTAGATATGGTTCTAGATCCATAGGATTTCATATGTACTTTAAATATTTTTAAATATACTTTCAGGATGTTTGAGACAGGTTCCAAATCTGTAGGATTTCATATGTAGATTCTAAAATTTTGAGGTTCCCCCAGATTTCAGCCTTAGCCATTTTTTAGGATTTTTAAGATTTCAGACTTAGCCAAATCAGGGCTTCAAGGCCATGTGACAGAATGAAAGTACATGAACCCCTTAGTGAAATCTAATGGAATTTGACATAATTTTGCAACTGTAAGATCTAGAAAATAAGAATTTCAACATGACACATCCTGTAAAAGCAATCTCAAGGGCAATATCCAGTGACATGGGATTTTGGAGCAAAATATAGTAACACCCAATTTCAGTGCAGAAAGTAACAAATGGCAATCTTTTAAGCACAAGACCACTCAAGACACTTCCAAATCAATCATGGAAGACATCAACTGACTCCACACATGTGAAATACCCAAATCTATAACAAATCATGCATTCTAAGCACAAATTCACCTTCTCATCATCATAAGCAAGAGGGGTCGAGACTCCAACCCAAAGCAAAAGAGGGGGTCTCCATTTGGTGAAATGGGGCATGTGTGCAAGGCACAACAAGTCGCACATTCGTGGGGTATGAATTGCAATATTCTCAAATCGAGAGATCTTGTCTTGTTGTGTTTTTTGCTTCCCAAAAACAATGCCATTACATGCTTGCACATTCCATCAAGTTAATTGGAAAGATTGATCCACTCAAATACTTGTTAAGCACAGCAGCTCTAACAGGCCGCCTAGCTAAATGGGTAATGCTACTAAGTGAGTATGACATTGAATATGTGGAAAGGAAAGCTATCAAAGGTCAAGTCATCACCGATCAGTTGACAGAGGCACCATTGCAAGATACTACTCCAATGACATTTGAGTTTCCCAATGAATCAATTTTTAGTATCACAACACATTCATGGAAGCTCTACTTTGATGGATCTTATACAAACCACTAATCGGGGGCAGGCATCTTATTAGTCACACTTTAAGGTGACACAATACCTAAGTCCTATTGTCTTCTTTTTCCTTGCACAAACAATATAGTAGAGTATGAGGCCTTAGTCATTGGTCTTAAGATGGCAGCAGAGTGGAAAGTGAAAGAGCTACATGTCTATGGTGATTCGCAACTCGTCATAAACCAAGTCAATGATGAATATCAGACGAAAGATGACAAACTAATACTGTACAAGCCTATGGTAAATGACTTTAAAGGATACTTTGTGATAATCTCCTTTGAGCAGATTCCTTGCATAGAGAACAAAGCATTAGGTGCCATGGCAACCATCACCTCACTTCTCAATATACAAGAGAATGAGTCACGTATTGAGTTCTTGGTGGAGCCACTCGTACAACCAACTTATGATATCCCCAAAACACAATCCATTTGCCTCCTCATCGGATCTGATTCACCCTTGTATGGTAAAATTTACACTTACCTCAAGGATAACACCTTACCAGCTGACTTATCCAACAACCAACGCTGAACCTTTATCCGCCAAACATCCCGTTATACCATTATCGCCAAGACCCTCTACCACCGAGGTCTAGATGGTACTCTACTCAGATGTCTTGAACGTGAAGAATCTCAAACCGCCTTACGAGAAGTACACAAAGGAATTTGCGGATCACACTCTAGTGGTCCTACCTTAGCTAAGAAACTCGTGTGTTTGGGATACTATTGGCCAAACATGGAGACATACTCATACCATTATGTCAAGAAGTGTAAGCACTGCCAGATTCATGGTAACCTCATCCATGCACCAGCTCAGGAACTGTCACCTTTAACGACACCTTGGCCCTTTTGTTAGTGGGGACTCGACCTTGTGGGTAAAATCCACTCTCCATCATCCAATGGTCATAAGTTCATCATAACCACCACTGAGTATTTAACCAAGTGGATTGAAGCCGTTCCACTCACCAATGTCACAGGCAAGCAAATTATCTCCTTCATCCTTAATTACCTCATTTGTCGATACAAAATTCCCTCATCCATAGTCATGGATAATGGAAGACCCTTCAAAAACTAGGATGCCCAAGAGCTCTATGATAAATTCCAAATCCAACACTGCTTCTCCACCCTGTATTACCCATAAAGCAACGATCAGGCAAAGGCATCCAACAAAACCATCTTAAAAATCCTCAAGAAAACTGTCAATGACGCCAGCCATGATTGGCACATGCAACTAAATCCCACTCTATGGGCCTTTCAAACTAGCATAAACACTCCCACAAGTGCCACACCATATTCCCTTATCTACGGTTCTGAAGCCATTTTGCCCATTGAGGTCAAGTTACCATCTTTGCGGGTGTCGTTAAAAGGTCTTATAACTGATGAGGACTACAGAGTTTCCAGACTACAAGAGTTAGAACTGTTGGAGGAGAAATGATAGAATGCTTTCAACCATCTCAAAGCCTACCAATAAAGAATGTCATGAAGCTATAATCATAGAGTCTATCCAAGGGTCTTCAATGTTGGTGATCTAGTGCTCAAAGAAAATCCCCGCAATCAATAGGATTGGGAGAAGAAAGGAAAGTTTGAACCCAACTGGCTTGGTCCTTATGTAATCATTGATGCCTATGGATCAGGAGTGTACTAGTTAGCTACATTAGAAGGTGAGCTATTCAATGACCCAATCAATAGTATGCATCTTCGCCAGTTCTATACCTAGAGAACCCCAGTATAAGGGGGCAAAACAATCAAAAAAATAAAAAAATGAAAAAAAAAATATAGCAAAAAAATATCAAAAAATGAAAAAATAGCAAAAAAAATTGAAAAAATAGAAAAACAACAAAACAATCGTCCTCTGGTGAAAACCTAGTAAACAGGCACCTTGGATAGATACCATGATGAAAACTTGGTAAACAGGCTTCATGTGTATTTCATAAATGTTGCAATAAAAACAAAGTAGTGAAAACTTGGCAAATAGGCACTCTTTGCAATGAAAATCACTTCCTCCATCTTTGGGAAACCATCGCCTTATATCCGTCCTCCCTACCATCATTTATCATCCGATCATATCCGTTTCACTGAACCACCTAACACTAACCTATCATGGCTTGATACTCTTTCAAACATTGTCACTTTATAGCCTAAGGTTTATCTAGTATCTTATCCATAGTGTCAACCTATCATAACGTCCGTTGTCAGTAGTCTTATCCTCCTAAACTGCGTTGCCTCTATGTTGTCATGTAGGCAAGGCCATCATTGATGGGCCCCTGAGGCTACCCATCCTCTAGTCCATCAGCATCCATACCACTTCCTATCACCTAGGTCCTAGGTCCACATAGTTCACCCCAAACTACGTTGCCTCTGTGTCATCACGTAGGCAAGGCCATTTAGCAATGAGCCCCCAAGGCACTAGATTAGTCCCTTAGGGCCCATCCCATCGAGTCTACCATAAGTGTCTCGTGGTCTTTCATCCATAATACATCGATCATCTACCTGACTGGGGGCAAATCCTCGACCTAGTTATGGAGTTGGATTCTGCAATACCACATGTTCTAAGAGGGCACCAATAAGGATTGTGATATCTTTCACCAAACACACAAGCACAACAAAACACGCTTCCAAATAGAAATTTTGATGTAAGACATCAACCTATCCTAAACAAAACACACAAGTGCCTAAACACTCTGAATGATTTTATTTAAATTATGGCAAGAAAACACATCTAATGCAAGAAAGTTTTGTTTTGATTGGTTGTGCCTAAAAATTTTAATTTTTGTTATCATGTTTCCTACGCTACTCAAGGATGCCTAAAAACTAGAGATGCTATGATGGGGGCATGATTATTTTATTTGTTTGCTGCTTGTGGGTTTATCTTTAGTAATGTGAAGCCTTGTCTAAGGACATGATCAACATAATGATCATTGAGGACATCAGGGGTCTAAACATGAAACAAGTGTAAATCCTTATTTGTTGACATGCAAGAAATACTCAAGTCATCTAGATTCAATTTTGACTAGATGCTTGTATTAGCTTACTATATCAAAATCCATGTAAGGGATACTCATGTCATCTCGGTTTAATTATACCTAGATGCTTGTATTTTCTTACAACATTCTAAAAACACAAAAAAATAAAAAATGCCCAATGATGAAATGTAGCACTTCAAAATACTTGCAATATCAAGGTGACAAATATCCGCATCCATAACATATCCTATTGCATTTCATATACCATCCATAAATAAAGGCTTGTGATTCCTTCATTCGCGTTTCCTCTATCAATCAAATTCCTATCTAGCATTTTGTCTTTCATCGAGTCTCTTCTACATAGATCAAGTACACTTGGACATAACAAAAACATAGTATCATATTGCATTTCATATTAGGTGAGATAGTCAGTTCATTGATTAGATCATTCGCATACATATAGGTGCATTAAATCATATGTATCATATTGCATTTCATATCATCATGAGATAGTCATTAAATTGATTAAATCATTTTGCATACATATAGCTACATTCAAATTATCCATCTATACATTTGTAACAACATAAACATAGATGCATACATAGTATCTCATCAGAAAACCATCAAAAACATAGCTGTCAGTTATCATCTCATACCATTTTATTTACATAAATAGGTGTTGCACATTAGATATCATAACATTTGCATAACATATAAACATAACAAATAGAGTGCATCCATGATCATTGTATAAAGATAAATATGCATGTAGACCATCATCACTGCATCATCATATATAATCATAAAACATAAAATTGTCCACATGTACAATATCAATCCGTCATCCATGAGTCAAATCACAACAAGTGTATACATACATAAAAAATAATAATGATACATGTCTCAGTAGCTGTACAAAATATGAGTGGTATATACATAATCTAGCTATCCATTAGCCATCAAAAACTATATGTACAAAAGCCAAAATCTGTACAAACTCAAACCTAACCCTGCTACTGTGGGATGCTGCTCCCAGCACTATCCCCTCCCTCTCCTCCACCTCAGCCTATCCTAGACTGCTGTGGGCCCATGCCTGAAGCTGCCAACCATGAACTGCCTGCCCTCCATGAGGACACAACCATTGACTGGGTCTTATAACTTGGCACCCTCTCATCTACTAGCATCGCCCCATGATATAGCCCTCTGCAATACTGAGTCTGAGCTCATGTTGTAGCCAACTCCCCATCACCTATGTCACTTGAGCTTGAGCCTGTGTCAACTGTGTCACAAGCAATACTATCGCTACATCTGTGCCCAGGGCATCTATGGCTACATCCCTCTCTACTGTCAGGGCATATACCCTAGCCAATGCTACATCTCTCTCACATGTCAAAGCCTATACCCTGGCCAGGGAAGTATCTTGCTCTGCAGTGACGTCAGCAATGATCCATGCGTCTCCCTCTCTCCAAACCTCAGCGGCTCTCAACTATGCCCTCAACTATCTAACCTAGCCTCATAGCAATGTCACTACGTCCCCCTGCACCTACTGCTACCTATACCTACTGTGCCTCCTGCTGAAGTGGGGCCTGCCCCACTCTCTGCCACTGTCTCAGCTAGCTGTCACCTCTGTCATCTCCTCCATCTCCTCGGCCTCCTCCTCCACCATCTCCTCCATCTCCTCACCCTCTACCATCCCCACCTCTCCTCCTCCTCTACCTCGTCCTTCGTCGGCCTCCATCCTCCTCCTCCTCTAACTCAACCTCCTCTAGACGAGGAGCTAACTCTCCTGGTCCTGAGTATCTAGGGAATAGGTGTGTAGTAAACCAATCCTCGAAATCCTATGTCATCCCTACATCCACTATCTCCCTCCTGATTAGCCATGCCTAATAGGGAATCTGAAGAAAATTTGCCCGGGCCTCCTCGTATGAAGCCACCGGTCCCCATCGTCGTCGCTTAGCAAATGTCCTCGCAAAAAGAGCCTGCCCCTGTGACATACCATGAACCCGCCCAAACTATTGAAGGACACGGTTGACTATATGCCTCCAAAATGTGTGGAGTCTGACCAATCAACCATCGCATCTAAAACACGTATGGTAGCTCGTCGTCCTCATCCTCCCAAACCTCACACTCTATGTAAGGTCACCACACAACTGCATCCACATTATCCAACTGATGATGCCAGTACTCCAACTTACCCAGCCTATGATGAGTAAGTACACGAGCATATCCATAAGAGTATGGCTCATTCGACTGTCGATGAAATGTGCAAATGGGCCAAGTCACTAGAATATGCTCCCAAGCCCAGAACTATAATAGTGAAACCCCTGCAAACAGACTAGATGCTCCATGGTAGTCAACCTAATGCATATCATGGTATAGATGGGAAAGCACGCAGACACCCCAAGCAAAGCAGGTGCCCTCAGTCAGCATCCTCTCTAGAGTCTGACCCTAGCCAACTAGAAAGCCGTGAGATCTCTGATCGGGGCATACAACACCTCTGATCAAGCTAGCCACAATCCCTGGAAAGTAGTCATAATAATCGTACATGTCCCGCCAGATGATAACTGATCCCTCTATCTCGAGATCATCAAAAACCCTCCTACACTCAGCTAACCTAGCATCATGCTAAGGGTCATACTCTACCTACTCCCCTACTATAGGTAAGTGCAAGATCCTGTACACATCCTCCAAAGTAATAGTGATCTCACTAGTGGGGAGGTGGAATGTCCCATCCCCACTGTGGAAGCACTACACCAGAGCAGTCAGCAAACTAAGGTTCACATGAACCTCAGGCATGAAACAAACATAGTATAATCTAATTACACCAAGCACCAGATGATCTGCCTCTATTAGCATGTGTCATCACCGCATCATAATAGGAAATTGCTCTTGTGACATGAGAGTGTCAGAAATATCCTCTTGCAATCAACAAAGAAAATGCGTAAACCATAACCATATCAATCCAAACCTGCTCAACTATCAAACCTATCAAAATCAATTACTTAACATATCAAATTGATCAAACCAAGCATATCATCTCTTGTCTAGATTCTATCAATCTTAGAGATTGCTTATAGATTGTCGCATCGATCAAGATGCCAATCGAGTCAAATTCGCTAAGTAACTGACCACCCTAGGCAAATGTACCTCTCCAGGTGGCATTTGCACCATATCAGAGCAAATGCATAGCTTCATAATGCATGCACAGCCAAAATATGTAAATGCGTGGTTTCACTACAAATGCGTAGCCCTATGCCACAAATGCACATAACTAACATATGCGTAGCCTAACAACTTAAATGCGTAGTAGCATAACACATGTGCAGAAACACAAAACAAATGTGCAAAAAGTGCAAATGCACATCAAGATGACCTATATGCTTTGAACTAAAACAAATGCATAGTTTCAAGGCACAAATGCATCAAACCGCCAAGCTATGCATTTACTCTCCTATCTTTAACATGCATTTATTGCACTAATAAATGCACCTAGCCTAAAATTGAAGCCATACATACTGGGGGTCCTGCCTTTGTTGCCTACTTGAATCATCGAACCTGCTCAAAATGATCCTCCTTGTGTGGAATATCCATCTCTCTGCTGACTGCTCTAGCTCCTACGCTCTACAAAGCTCCTAGTATCTCTCACAAAGTGACAAGTGTGCAAATGACTAGGATTGTGGATGGTCCAGCTTCTTAAGGTAAACATGCCAACCTACCTGGCTGTGTGACAACCTGGCTTGCTCTTCAGATCCTTTCTCCACCGTCTTTCTCAAGACGAAGCCTGTTTCCTCCACCGTTTCACGTGTTAGTTAACCTTCTTCATCGTGAGATTGTCCGTCTCATGCCCTCCAAATTTTCTTCCCATCCAATCTCCCAAGGGGGCATCCTAGTATCATGCAACCCTGTACCAGGGGCAAACTAGAGCATGTATCATTCTTTGAAACAACGTGATAAAACACATTGCATCAAAGAGGAGCAAAATGTATACACCTAAAAATGACACGGCTCTAGATAAATAAATATTTTAAATATTTATTTCATGTTAAATTCCTCTAGATCAATAAATAAATAAATCAATTTATTTATTTGATTCACATTTCTCTAAAAATTAAATAAAACCATTTATTTAATTAGATCATCCAAATTCTTCTAAAGTCATTCTAAATTAAATAATACCAAATTATTTAATTAATTCTTCTCATTCTCTTTATTTAAATAAATCCAAATATTTATTTAAATTATCTTTTTCCTCCAAAATTGAATTAATACCAAAAATAATTCAATTAATCCATGTGCACATGTAATTAAATATTTTCAATATTTAATTAGCTAATATCCTTTCTCACAAGTGTCATATTTCTCCTCTAGTTAGATTAGTTAACTCGTCAATCAAATCAGTTAACTAATGAGTCATCTGAGTTCACTATTCAGTCATCGCATTCAACTCCCTAATCAGCCCACTTATCTCTCCAATCAATTATGTTAACTATTCAGTCATCTCAGTTAACTCTTCAATCTATTCTGTTAACCCCCCTATTGCATGAAGGAGCAGGACACTTGTCCTCTCCCTATTCACGCACATCCTCTCAAATTTCATCAATCGTTGATCTTCTTTCTCACAAGTCTATAAATACAACCCCTATTCCTCCATTTGAACCATCCAAGATTTTTATAAACTTACTCTGCAGGAATCACAACGTGCCTTTAGCACAATCACTCCATAGCTTGAGATCAATTATCACCATTATCATTGCATTGTGAAGATCCTCTTCATTTGCAAGACCTATCAACAACCATTCTCCAATGTCATCTTGGAAAAAAGCAAGGAAGTGCACCTTCTGAAGTCTCTATTCATACACGAGATCAATTTGAGATAGACAACCAATGGAAGTCATGAAATAGAGAGGTTTCACAAGGTATTGTGTTCTTTGTGTTTGATCTTGTTTATTTCTAATTTCATTGAGATTATTGGATTATTGATAGTTTAATATTGTTAACCACATTTTCTGATAACACCTATTATTTTATAAAGGCATCAAGAGTTATTTTTTCTATTAACCAACATAAAAAAAAAACCCTATTTTGTAACTGACATAAGTCTTGATAAAAATGGCTAAGGGTTAGGGTTTCCATTGATATTGTATTGTAGAATTTGTAATAGTATTGAGTTGCAAGGATTGCTAGTTGTAATTAGTTTGATTTACTGGATAATAATATTGGACTCTCTGTTGGTGGATGTAGCCCAAGTTTGGGTGAACCATGTTAAAATTTGTCTCTTGTTGTTATTATTTCTATGTATTTTTTATTCCTATGTTTAATCTTTATTTGCATTTAATTGATATCTTCTGCCGACTAACCTTAACAACTAAAATATGTGTTTTCCCCTATTTGTAGAAAGGATGTAGGGGACAGTGAGGCAAAACCATCAACATAAATTTATTTGGAATGAAATATATCGGGGACCACTGATATAGTCTAAGTAAAAAAGAAATATAGAACTAATGTTAGAGAGATTAATCATAGAATAAATAATATAGAACTACTAAAAAAATAAATATTAAATCAATATCACACATGACAAATATGCAAGACTACAGGTGCACATGAAAACTATTGTTATAGAGATTAATCATACAATATACAATACAAAATGTGATGCAAATTGAAAATTATGTCTTTGTTACTCACCAGGAATAGAGGACTGAAGTAGAATTGTAGCCTATGTCCATTCCCCAACTTTTGAGAATGTACCCTTCCATCTCATAGTTGGCAACTCACAATGGATTGATCAAATACTAGACTAGAAATTACAAATTCATAATGTAGGAAATAGGTGAATCCAAAATCAAATGCCTAAAGAGTGAATGGAGTATTATCTTCTTACATAAATACCAATCCATACAACATAGTCATACTATGTTTTTCATGGGTGATTAAACACATTAACCCTAAAAGACCTATAATTCCAAGGTGATGGGCCACACTTTCTCAAAACTGGCTATAATAAATGTTTTCCCAAATATAACTATGATTGCATGGTGATATTACTTGTTTTCCCTAAATTCATTATAATTTCACTGGCAATTACACCACCATTTCACCTTCATTGATTATAATTTTACTGGCGATCATGCCCCTTTTTCCCTAATTGCTCATAATATTTTAGTGATCACACCACCGTATACCTGTGATTAATGTAAAAAGGTGGACAATTGAAACCTAAATTAGAAGTTACCTCATCACATGACACACAATTGGACCCAGATTAAAAGTTACATCTAAGGTGGACGATTGAAACCTAAATTAGAAGTTACCTCATCACATCACAGGCAATTGGACATAGATTAAAAGTTACATCTATAATATTTTAGCAATCGGGACCAAACTGCAATAAATAATATAGTGATCTAATGGTATTCTAAGATATTAAAACATCAATTCATGAGAAATCTGAAGCTACGGACCTGAAAAATACAATCAAATTTGGCCAAAAGCATACACTGCCAAAACTACTAATATTCGTTATTTTCAACCCCTAAAAAATTAGAAAATCACCAATTGGTGACAAATCACTACTAAAATTTTTCATGGGTTGGATGACCATATTTATGCATTTTTTCCATTAAATACAATCAAATTTTTAAGAAGACTATATCACATGAAAGGGGAGATTTTGAGTAGACCATCAAAATTTCCGTACAATTATTCTTGAATATATATTTATGTTAAATAAAATATTTCTTAATATTTGAAAGACAACTTTAACATGATTTTGATAGACAAGATCAACCGTCAAATTTAAGCACTTTCAGCCACCATTTCTAAAACTAAACTCAGTCATACATTGAATTACCATCTAATAAAAAGATATAAACCCTTCATTGAACTCCCACATCTAATATTGTGGACATATCAACACTACTACCAAACAAGGGAACACATTTATCTCCTTATATGAGAATGCCAATTGTGAGCCATGACTGCAAATAGTAACAATGCTTTACTTCCATAACTTAATCTTAAAATATGAGAATGCAAAATTTTCTTGGTAAGCACTAAAAGAAGAAATTCATTTTGGAGATCAGAAAAGTGTCTACAAATCTTATACACAAAATTTACTTTATGCCAGAGAATTATAGTCTTCACTTCAAATGCCATAAAATAGTTATGTGTTGAAAACCCTTTACGCCTTTGTTAGAGAACCGAATCGCCTCACCTCTCCCATTTATCAAGTATAGTGTTATGATTGAAAAACAACTAATCTACGACTCTGTAACAAGAAGATTTAAGCTCTATGTATGCAAATTGTTATGTAAACTACTTTGTAAAATGCCATCTTCAACTGCTCATCTCTCTAGAGGATTTGGTGACCTGCCATTTGTTGCTACTACTCTAGACCCCATTCAACCATATACTACCAAAACCACTAATATTCATCATTTTCAACCCCCAAAAATTAGAAAATCACCAATTGGTGACAAATCGCCGCTAAAATTTTCCCTGGGTTGGATTATCATATTTATGCATTTTTGCCATTAAATACAATCTCTCAAAAGCCTCTCTACTTAGGATTTGGTGGCCTACCATTTGTTGCTGCTACTCTAGAACCGAATTCAAGCAACTCTTTGCTTGTGTCATCCTTGTGTACTATTACTTCAATAAAGCATAAACAATCCTTTTTTGGTCCCTGGGCAGTTTTAATAGCCTCAACAACCTCTTCTTCTGTTTTAACCTAAAGAACAAAACATATAATTAGATGATAAAAGAATGATAGAAAATGTTAAATTTGAACTTGATATGAAATTGATTACATGAACTGAAGTGAGGATTAAGTTTCAATTTTTTAGAAGAAAATGATATGAAAAACTGGTTGAGCACAATTAATGAGAGTGATGGTATGTTCTTTGATTATACCATCCACCAAGATTCAAATCCCCTATAAGTGCAATAATTAAGAGATGAGGTTAGGACCATGCCCCAAATGACTTTGGCAGAATGGATATCCCTCAATCCTTAGCTTTCAAGCAAAGAGAGAGCATATCATCTTAGATTTGTGCTCCCATATTGAATTACCAAAAAAAAATGAATTTGACATAAGAACCTTTTAAAAAAAAATTCTCTAACAGTAAACAAAAAAAAGGGCTAAAGAAATCTGACCGAAAAAGACATGACCAAATGATTAATAAAACCAGTGACAATACCGATTGATTGACCTAATTTAGTAAAACGGACTAATTGTTTATTCTAAAAATTTACCCTTTCATAAGTCTCTCAATTAGCCAAGTGATACGCATATTCACGGATGCAACTAACCATACAAATATTTTACAAGAAAAAACTACGCACCTGACACCCAACAAGAGATATTGCAAGTAAAATAATCTCCCAATTTACTAATTTCCCCTCAAAAGTACCCTAGTTTATTGTTCAAAGTATAAATGTTTTGGCAAATTCCAAACAAGTGATGAAATGGACTTAACAACACTAAAACATTCTCATGTATGAAAAAGAAATTTGTGGACAAGGAATTCCAATTTAGCCACAACTATAGTACTAGGCCTGAGAATGGATAGAAAATAACTAAATAAGCTCTCTAGCCTCCTTGGAGTTGTAGTACTCAGCATGGTGGAGAAAAATACCAATTGAACACACATTTGATATTTTAACTAAAATTTGGACCAGAAAAATATGAGGTGTAGACACCCAAATTTGTCCCAAATTTGTTCAAGTCTAGCAACACCTTGTCAAAAACATCACTTAGACATCATGTAACATTTTGTCCTAAATCCCACTCTTAACCCCACTTATTCCATTAGCCAATTAATTAAATAAATTTATTTATTTAATTAATATCCTCTCATATCCCAACTAATTCAAATATTTTATTTGAATTAAGTTCTCATCATAAGCCGACTTTTCAATTAATTAAATAAATTTTATTTATTTAATTAATTTATCTTATCATTTAGCTGACATGTGTGCCTCTTTCATTTAAAAAGATAAGTGGTACTACATACTTTTATTTAATATCTTTTATATGTAGTACTTTTTATGTATACAAGCACACATGAGCCCTATTTTCCTTGACACTTGTCAAATGACTACAACTCCCTTGAAGATTGGGATAACCGTATCAATCCTAGCCGTCCACATCAATCAATTAGCTTTTTAATCTCAACCATCCATTTGATCCAAGCCTTTCCTATAAATCAAACCCCTCACAAGCCATTAGCATGCATTGATCCTCAAGTATCCACATACTGTCGAAATATCATTAGAGCCTTTGCATCCTTCATCTATCATTCATTCTAGCATCTTCATCTTAATGTTATGCTGCAAAAGTGAGCACCCAACATTCCTCCAACAATAATCCTTCAAAATCTTGCATGCTCATGCGAGGTAGAGAAGAGCAATGGAGATAAATCGAGCATAGCGTGGTGATCGATTTGTATTTACATTTGTTATTTTGATTTTTATGTTGTCTTGTGCTTCATTGTGCATTGCTAGGGTTTTATCATTGTTGATTCTTCATTTATCCTATTTGCAATTTTACCCTAACTACATTTGGCACACCCGGTGGGACTCACGTCCTTGATTAACCTCTCTTGTTTGAGTTGTTTTTATGAAGTTTAGATCCCTTGGAGCGCTAATCTTTCATTTTTGCAAGCTTTTGTAGCAAAAAATTATATTTTTCTAACCCTAGTTTGCAAAGATTTGGCTAAAAATGTATGTAGATGATCTCTTAGCCCAAATCTAACCTCACCATTGTGCTTGGGAGGCCGTTTCCATAAACTTTGAGTACACATTTGCCTAAAATTGATGAAAAATGGAGCATTTGGCAAAGAAAACAAGAACCGGACTGCAAAAATGCACCTCTGGTAATTCAGGTCGCCTTTGATTAAACAACAATCGCCTGGGCTAAATCAGCTCGCCTTTGATCAAACAGCAGTCACTTATGGTCAAATTTGGATCACTTTTAAACAAACAGTCATAAGCTTTTGGTAAAATTCAGCTCGCTTTTGAACAAAAACCGATCGCATCTGGTAAACTTGGTCGCATATGGTTATTATCTGCAATCTCTCACCCGAAACTTTCCAGATCACTTTTGGGCTATTGTTGGTCACCTTTTGTCTTTTCTTAGTTTCATATGAGCTATTATCTATCGCTTCCATCTTTTTTTGCATTGCTTCTGAGCAAAAATCCACTGCTTTTTGTATCTCTGCGTCGCTTTTACACTGGGATCAACCGCTTATATCGCTTTCTGGATCACCTTTACATCGACAGTGATCGCCTTAGGTATGATACGCATCGTTTTTATCTCAATAGAGCTCGCCTGTGATCTTTAATATTATTAGCGGTTGCTTTTAAATTGTGTTGCTCGCTTATGACCTAACAGTAATCGCTTATGCAATATTCGAGTTGCCTTTGTGATCACAGTGATCGCTTTTAAACTGATCCGCATCGCTTTTGAATGGACAGTAGCCGCTTTTGCAATAACAGTGTCGCTTTAGGTTTGACAGTGCTCACCTTTAGTAGAATAGGGTTTTTATTGCAACTGTTGTTTTGCAGGAACAGAACGTTTATAAGCCGAAACAGTTCGCATCTGGGATTTTTCGCATCGCTTACGAGCTGAAACAATCCACATATGATATTATCAGATTCGCATCTATGATATAACAGCTCACCTGCAAACATATTGAATTACTTATGATCAATAGTGTGTCACTTATGAATCCCACCTGTGGTAAAATTCAGATCGCTTCTAATCAACAGTAAATCACATCTGGCAATTGTAACTTGCTTTTGGTAGCTGTCATTGTGTATCTTGGTGTTTCTATCATAGCTTTCACATATGGAGGCCAAATCACACAAACAAGGACTCGTTGGAAAGCTGGGAGGACAAAATTCACAACTGTACCACTTTTATTAGGTGACTATACCATTTTTCAGGCTTTTTTATCAGTCAAAGTTCAGGTTCATTGCAAACTTCATTTGAGCATAACTTGAGCAATTTTGATCGTTTTTCAGCGAAACTTTTTTTCAAATTGCTTAGAATCTCCTGAATTTTCTGTTTGTAAAATCTATTCTTTTGTATCAAATCATTTTAATCAAAATTTTTGGATTTAATATTTTTCATGTAATCATCTTCTTTGCAAGTTTACTTGTTTCTTTTTCGAATTGGTGACTTGTAGAGGCATCTAAGGAGTTGGAGCAGCATTGGCATCAACATCTACAGAAAATTGGAAAGTGATTGTATTAGGTGCACTCATTTTAATCTTTCATCTCTTAATCTTGTTTGATCACACATTTGAACTTTGGACTAAAACGAACATTGTTTGCAAATTCACATAAAAAAAAAAAATTGGGCTAAAACAAACCATTGTCTTTCATCACATTTGGATTTGGGCTTTAAAACAAACAAGTTCTTGAATTGTCTTCCACACATTGAATTTCTAAGGTTAATGAACCCCATGCGAGTGTGACCAAGTAAATGTGTATGCTCTCTCCTTAAGTCCTAACACGAACTTGGAGATCAAAAACATTTACTTGTGTTGCTTTTGTTTAGCCTTAGAGAGGCCTGCCTTGGTATCCACCCCAAGGGAATGACCTCAAGCAGTACTTTCATCCGGTCCACTATAAAAATTAGAGGATAAGGCAAAAGCCAAGTCTAACTGGTATTAGCGCTCACCATATAGTGCTAACTCGAAAGGAGGTGTACCTTTGTGTATACTAAAACTCCTAGTAGGGTTAGTTAAAGTCTTAAGTGGCTTGCTGGATGCTTGTGGGATGCCGGTCCCCCAGATTTTCACTAGAACCTCCTTGTGATAGTGGCCTTGCCTTAACTAGGACTTGTTGAGTGTCTTCATGTGTTTGCTTAACCATCATCACATTATTCCAAACTAAAACTTGCTTATGTGTCTTGCGTGAGTGATTCATGTGTGTATATGCATAATCATTTGTTTGAATATTGACACATCAAGCTCTAAACACCCAAACACATAAAGACAAGTCATCCTACACATTCTTCTAATAACATTCAAACCCAATCACTTTCATTCCAAACATAGCCTAGTCATCATCCAACCCAAACATAGCCAAGTCATCCAAATAATCCACATCATCATCAAAACCCCTAAACAAGCACTTGCTAAAAGGACTTAAGGCAAACACTTGGGTGACAACATGTTTACACTAGAGGACCCAGAAATCAAATTCCAAAGATTCCTCCAAAATCTTTATCAAGGATCACAACCCCTAAACCAAGACGCCATTGAAACATTACAATTCTTCCTCCAAAGAGCTCAACCCCATGCAAGTCAATCACCTCATCTACAACACTTCATAGCCCAAGTCAAACACCTTTTACCCACTAGTCAAGCTCAACAAGTACATCAATCCTTAGCCACTTCATACCAACCTAATCCACTTCATAGCCACATGTCATATCCATCCACTTCCTATCAACCTAATCCACCTATCCACCAAGTCAATTCCACATCAACCTATGAATATCCACCTCAAGCTTATCCAATCCCTCATGTTAACATTCCAATGCACTACCAAGCCCATCCACAAAGCAATCAAGTGATATTACAAGAACAACATGAAAGTCCAAATAGCCCTTTGTACATAAATCAAGCAGGTCCAAGTACACCTTTTCAACAAGACCATCAAGCACCATTGATAGACCTAAGTCCACCTCTCCAACAAGAAGCACATCCAAGTCCAAGTGGCCCCTTGTATATAAATCAAATGAGTCCAATTTATCCTATGCAAGATCTACTAACCTTTGACAAGGGAGATATCAATCTAGAGTGGCCTCCACCATCCAATCCCATGCCAACACATGAGCCAACTAATCCTATCCCAACACCACCATGTGATCCTACCCCTAGTCCATTGGTCCACCAATCTTCATCACCTTCATCCCCATGTTTTACCAATCTTCCACCACAAGATCCCTTGGACATAACTGTACAACAATTGGTTCAAACAAATTTGATTGAGCTGCCACCGATAGAACCTTTTGAACCAATCCTTAAACCCCCTTGGTATAATGAAAATCATTATTGTGCATACCATAGGTATAAGGGCCATACAACAACCAATTGTGTCAAACTTAAGAGATTAATCACAAACCTCATAAATTGTGGTAAGATTATCCCTTCATCCAATCCAAATCCTAATCCACCCAATCCAATTAGCCCCCAACCTAATCCAATGCCATATACCCTTATCATCCATCCCCTATATTGCCCATCCACTCATACACTTGCGAAGGATGTGATCCATTGGCTACTAGCTAGGAATAAACTACCTCCATGTCAAACATCCATTCATGAGCCTACCAAAGAACTTCCAAAGGTCATGTCCAATCCTATAATTCCATCATGTGGTCCACCTATCCTTGAGCTTCCTCAAGAGCCTTCCATTAACATACCTAATCCTATAATCCCATCATGTGACATACAAGCCATCAAGCCTATTCAAGAGTCATCATGTTCTCATGTTGTTGACCAAGAGCCTATCCAAGAGCCTTCCACTTCCATTCAAGCAACCCAAGAGGTATGTCAAAGGTTTAATCCTAAGCATGTGGAAACATTAAGCCCTAGTCCAAATCAAGATCAAAACACTTTCATGCAACCCATCCATAACATTTACTTTCTTTATGATCAAGATGATACCTATGAAGAATCTATCCATGAGCACCTTGATCCTATCCATAATCCTATATCTATCCATGAGCAAGATATCCACATTGCTCCTAGTCATCTACCATCTAGCCCTATCCATAATAAGCAAACATTCACTTGTCATGATGAGACACTTGTCCCCCAAGTAAGCATAAAAGATAAAACAAATAACTTGGATCTTAGTGAACACAATGCTAATCAAGATCCTAATGATCCTCCTTCCATATCCACCATCGATTCCACTTCAAGTTCACCATCATGTCCTATTGGTCTTACCACCCTTATACACGAGTGTTCTTCCTTAGGACAACAACAACCTTTATCCACTTCATCTTCTTCATCCAATAAAGAAGTCAAGTCTAGTTCCCAAAACACATCTAGTCTCATAGTCAATCGCATCATCCAAAACATGAACTACCAAGGCAGAGGTCTAGGTCGTTATGAACAAGGTATTTTGGAGCCAAACCATGTCAAGATTCCTTCATGCTCATATGGCCTTGGATACACACCCCAAGGTAAACAATTTAAAGATGTTGGTAATCCCTTCATGCATCCTAAACCTATCACTTTCCATCACACCCCCCATCATACACTCAAAACATATGTTGTCATTCCATCTCCATCATCCTATAAATGTCAGAAGCATGTGACTGTACACCTTCTACCATCCACTTTGCCTCCACTTTTACCAACTCCAAATATCCCTCCATCCACCTTGCCATCGTTGCTTGCAACACCTAACATACCTGTCATTCATAAGTACCCTTGCATCACTAATCATGACCAACAAATGTACACATCGCCTAAGCATAAAGCTTCCAATCATTCCATCCACTCCACCCACCCCATGGGATTAAAAAATAAACATTTGGATGCCTTTATTTATAAAGCCAAAAATCCAACTAAAACTCCTAAGGACCCTCATGCCTTAGGGCATCAATGTGAAAAGTCTCTAAATCATCCATCTTCTAAGCAAAGAACATTCACAAAGCTATCCAAGCCCATACCTCTAAATGCAAAGCCCAAAAGCAAAATGGTTTAGGTTCCTAAGCAAATAACTAGCAAGTCAAATGAGGCATCCTCATCCACATCTCAAGAATCCAAACTACCTATCTCCATCCAAGAGCCTATTCCCATCCAAAACTTCCATTCCCTTCAAAAATCCCACAAGCAAAACAAAAGCATTAAAAATATTAAATATATATGGGTTCCTAAATCACTTCATCAACCATCTCCTAAGCAAACATCTCCATTGCTTCCTACACCACCATCCATTCACAAGCTTCAATGTTTAACACGGTGTGTGCAACCATTGGTCATGATTCCCTTCCACTCCGCAGCACCTCCACCTAACTACATCTCGCCATCCTTCATCCATTATCCTACATATCTCCCCAATCACCTTCCTATGGTCCATGCTTTTGCATAAGCCACTAGCCTACCCTACCCTAATCCACATCATAATCCACAATCCCTTATCCTTCCATGTATAAGCCTTTCATAATCCATTATCTACCTAATCCATCTCCCATCCACACAATCCCTTATCAACATCTATGAGCATAATGACATGGTCCATGCAATGACATCCATCTCTAACGGGACTACCAACATTCATAGCACTAAACCCTTGAGTCCCTCCTATCCATTACCATGGTGAAAACTTGGCAAACAAGTGCCATGTGTAATTGTCAACCCCTCTAAAAGCAAAAAAAAAAAAAGAAAATAAAAGAAAAAAAATCAAAAATAGTAAAGAGAAATCCCTTTGTCCAACGGTGAAAACCTGGTAAACAGGCGCCTTGGATAAGTACCATGATGAAAACCTGGAAAATAGGCGTCGTGTGTAGGTTGATCTTCTATGTCACTTACACTTGGGGGCACATTGTCTCATCCAACCTATCCATTTCTAAACTATCTATCCAACCTATCATTTTCCATCTTATCATGTCCTATCTTGCCATACCATCCTACCATCCTTAGCCATTACATAAACATGCCTATCCTATTGACTCCATTCATCCTCCCTTCCTCCTTTTGATCTTGATGAAGACATAGGGGCAGAATGTTGAAACATGTTTGGATATTTCTTGACAGGGTAAGTGCAAAAAGATGGGGGGCCAAAAAGTGGCCAAAAAATTTTCAAAAAAATTTAAGTCATAATGCGAGCGCGTTATAATGCGCTCGCGTTATGGCTTGGCAATTACAAGCCTTAGGCTCGTCATTACCGAGCCATAATGCGAGCGCGTTATAACGCGCTCGTGTTATAAAGTTCTATAAACAAAAAAAAAGGCAGTCATTTTATTTCATTCTAAATTTTTCCTCTGCCCGCGGCTTCAAAACCCTCAAAAACGCGCTCGCATTCTACAAAACGCCAATCAACACAAAAGGCTTGTCGATTCATCGCTGAAATGCCGCCGCGACGTCGAGCACGCCAAAGGGGTGAGTTATCTTTGTTTTTTTGTTTGAATTTCTTCCTAAATAGGTAGGTTTTTGTTGGTTTTTGATGTATATTTCATTAATTGTAGGAAATGTTAATGCACCTCCTCCTCCTCCTCCTCCTCCTCAAAATCCACAAAATCTTGAGGAAGAAATACCTGCAGAACAACAACCTCCTCCATTCATTCCTCGACATGCCCCTAGAACATAAGATAATATAATGGGGGAAATTGAAAACAACAAAAAACAAATTGAAGATATAATTGCAAGGTTGAAAGATCCTTCCACTTCAACCTTGCATAGGTCCACGCTTGCCGAATCTCTTGAGTCTATGTTATCAAATGTAAATTCAATTAGCAAGCAAATAACTAGTTGGACCGATAAAAAGAGAGAGTTTAGAGATTACTATGCAGATAAATTGTCATACCAAGATGTCAAAAAATTACAAATTACAAAAGTAGACTTGTGTTCAATTTTCACAAACCCACAAACAAATCAACCTCCACCCATTACATGCAAGAGGTTCCCTATCCATTGGTGCAACAACCAAGCGATAAGGGACAATTTCGGGCAGAGGTGGTGGATGGTTTTTGACCATCCTCCATGCAATAGCAATGAGGTCCCGCAATACTTTTTGAGGAAACTCTACTGCGAGTTTGTCCTCAATAAAGTGCCAAACTATTTTGATATGCGGGACTTCCAGGGTAGAGGTGGGGGCTCAGCACAGGATAGACCAAGGGCACGTCTTGACCCACAACAGGTAGTGAGATGAGTAATCAGCAGACCAGCCCATGAGCATGTTTCTATCCCTTCCATTGTGAAGGAGAGTGTTGAGGTCGATACACTGAGGTCGATTAGTGCCTTGACCCAGAGCATCATAGAGCATGCCGATCCTGCAACACAGAGTGGGTTGGGAGATAGTGCGAGGAGTAGGGTCCCACTGCATAGTTGCCAGGCTTGCGGGTCAGCCTGTGGTTATGACCCCATGGACAGTCAGGACGCAGGTGCACAGGCTACATCTGCAGCTGAGCAGATGGTGATGACAGATACCCTCCTGAGTGAGACTTTTGGCCTTGATACTCAGGTAAATATTAGCAAGTTTATTGAATTTAATTTATTAAATTTCATTTTTGAAATACAAGATTAACTAATTTAAATTGATGATTTTAATGAAATTTCAGGGTCATAGCGTCGATGCAGTTTTCAGTGGTTCTCCACCTACATTTTTCACTAGATCATCTACTGTCGAGGTATGTAACTAGTAAACAATTATAAATATTACATGTGAATAGCATCGTTATATGAATGGTATTCTAATTTCTGATTTTAGATGTTGAATAGGTTAACATTGTAGATTTCATGGCAACACCTGCCAGCGGTGGTGGACTTCAAAGCTTTACGGAGGTAATAAAATAAATAGTTTAATGCATGAATTGTACTTACTAAATTTTTCTATGTGATTTGTGTGTTTTATTGTGTGTACTTCCATGTTTAGATGAACGTGTGTGTATGTTAGGAGCCATGATTTGCATCACTATTATAGTTTTCGTAATTGAATAATGTTGTTTTATTTCTAGATGATGCAGGCTGCGGATACACCTCCCCATGTTCATAGGGCAATGGAGTAGGGTGTGGCCTCTATGATTCATAGCTCTATGGCATTGATAGGGGTATGAGGCAGATTAGTAAATTTCAATTTACATTCATTGTTAAAGTTGTCTATTTTTGAAAAATCAAAAGATTATTGATTTGAAGTTTAATTTCTATCTGGATGGTTTCTATAGGACATGACATCACCAGGGCCTATTCCTGCTACTGAGGCAAGCAAGGAGACAGATTATATGTTAGCGGTAAGTGATTATTTTGTTAAATGTTTCATTTTTTTTATAACATGTAATTTCTATATATTAATATCTATACTTTTTTTTGTAACAGGTAAAGGTGGAGGAAGAACTAAATAGGAGGAGTAGCCCTCAGGTTCGTAGTAGACCACCCACATGCATGTCTCCATCCCCTAGAAGATCAAAGGCTGCTCGTGATTTATTCTCTTCACTAGCCAGAGGGGAATGACTTTTTATTGTGTTCCTCTGTTGTATGCCTATATGGCATTTGTGGACATATATTTTGTATTGTACATAGTTGACATTGTATGCCTATATGGCATTCTTGTAAGCCTATATGGCTATTTTGTATATATGTTATACTTATATCGACAGATATTGATGTATGCGTATATGGATATTTGGTTAATACAAATCTTTTTTATTGATGGCATCCATACTTGCATTATAAATCCACTTTTGAATGGATATTTGTAGATGGCTACTTCAAATATTTAAAGTCTGATTGTATTACATAGGATGTTTGCATTTTCTTTGATAGGCTTGATAGGCCATGGATTACATGATGGTGTTTGATGGAAAAGTATGGTACTAGAAGACTCTAGTTCATTCTTAATAGGCTTGTGATTGATAATATCTTTGCATGATTGCACTTGATCTTGGATCATGGGCATGTTGTTAGGATTTTGATTGCATTGTGATGTTTGATGGATAGGCATGGTGTAAGTGTAAGATACCCAACTAGTTCTATGAAAATTTTTCCTTACTTAAACACTTTTACTTGCTAACAATTCATCAACTACTTCAATAACATAAAGATATACATCAAGATAACTATTTGAATGAAACAACATTAGAGTTGGGTACTTGTCTTGTTACTTGATTCAATCAACTTGCAATGTCTTATTACATGGAAAATGCTTTCAATAGCATGAAGTACAACTCATTCAATGGAAATACAAGGACAGGCCTTGAAGCCTTGATGTTACAATGTCTTCCTTACTTGAGCAACATTTGAAGATTTGGAATGTTCAACTCATCACCTCACAAGGTAGGCGCATATTTGAAGGATTTACAGGTTTTTCTGACTTGGGTGCCAAGTTGAGGTGACCTCCTCCTAAAGTTGCGCCTTGTCAACATTAGGTGTCAATTAGAGTTTATGGATGCTCTGGATTGTTTCCAAGAGTAGGTGCCAAAACATCATCATTATGAAAGTGTTTTAAATGCTAGGCGCCCAAATGAGCCCTTTGGAGTCTAGGCGCTCCTTTCATGCATTCTGTGTTCTAGGCGCCAATTGAAAGGAGTGGAGAACAGGGCAAGCGCCTTCCAAACTAGGTGTTTCCTTGAGGTGACAAGGACTTAGAAAGTGCGCCTAAGGTGAGCGCCTTGAGTGAAAAGGTCTAACAAATATCTTTGAACCCCCTTTCAAGGTTAGGCGCATTCTGGAGGTGGAAACAAGTAGAAGGTGCGCCTTAGCTTCCTTTGTCAATTCTTTCAAGTCTTTGTTGATTAGGAAGGTGGAATGCTTCATTGTAGAATGAGCGCCTATCTTCTAATGTCCAAACTACTTCTGGTTCACTCTGTGGCTAGGCGCCAGAGCTAAACTGTTCACACAAGGGAGTGCGCCTAGACTCACTTGATGTTTTCTTACTACTTCAACCCCTGGAAGATGTTCCAAGGTGTTCCCTTTTACAAGCACCTGACCTCCCAAGTTCCTTCATGTGCTATTCCTTGAAGGTGCCAAAACTGAGCTCCAGTGCCATGGGATTGTGCCTAACATCTTTGAAGAGTTTCTAAGCCTTTTGCAAGTTGATATCCCAAACTTATCTTCTAGGTGCAACAGGAGCTTTCCAAAGGAGTTTCCAAGTTTTAGACGCCAAGCGAGGTCATGGGTGAATGGAACTGTGCCTTAGGAGATGATTGGATCCTAAGCGTCAGTCTAGAGTTACAGTGGAATTGATATGCGCCTCAACTAGCTTAGGTGCCCATTTGAAGTGATTCCTTTAGCACTTCTCTATCAATCTCAACTGCAAGGATGATCTCCTAATCCAATTTTGATCCTCTGGAGATGCAAATAGCTTTTCATTTCACTAGGCGCCATCAATGATGATCATCAACCAAAGCGCATTTCAAAGGTGAGATAGGCAAGTGAGACGCCAAACTAGTCCTTAAGACTTATCTCCTTCTATCAAGTCAATTTCAACTATGTGAGAGAGTTCTATTCTAGGCGCAAAATGGAAATGTTTCATCAATTGGTGCATCTTACAAAGCTCCCAATTCTAGGCGCCAGAGCCAAAGAGTTTTTCCCAACACATGCACCTGGGCTAGGAATTCACCTAAGAGACATCACTTAGCTTTAAAACTTTCAATCTATAGCCATCTGGGCTAGGCGCTCCAATGGAGGATCCTTGAACTCATGCATTGGCACCTTCTAGTTCTAGGCACCCATTTTGGATGATTCATCCTTATACTAGCGCCCAAAATGACTAGACTCTTTTCATCATCCAATTCACTTAGAAGACTCAAGTTGGAGATTTAGTTGTCTATCCATGTTCTCCGGAAGATTCATTGTACCTCTATGCACTTAGGTGCCCTAGTTGATGTGATTAAAGTGCTTCAAAGCTCCATGATTCTTGGTTAGGTGCACATTTGACATTGAGCAAGCAAGAAAGTCCGCCCTGACTCTAGGAGTCCTGCCTTAGTCAAGTTTAGCATCCAGACTTAACTAATTTCAAGTTTCTAACTTTGTTCCTGCAAAAAACAAAAGTTAAGTTAGTCAAAAACTAATTCATTCCCTCATTATTTCAAATTAGCCTCCGAGAATGAGGAATAGGCTAACTCATTCTTCATTTGATATTCCTCAGAGAACTTGAAGTTACTTGCAAGATATTCCTCGGAGAACTTGAATGGATAGATGCCTTGAAATTTCAACATGACGTTAGTGATGAAGAGTATTGACATGTTGGACTTGATGTGACCTTGCTGAAGGCGCATTTTCTTTCTTAGCATGATCATCCCAAACCAAGGTGCCAACTTGGAAAACCCTGTGAAGGTGCCACTATCTGGAATTTCTTCCAAGGTGTTAAAACTTGACATCTTTTCTTCTCTAGGTACTATCTCCTTCAAGGCGCTCCTTAAAATCATTAGAAGTGCTCAGGACTTACCTTAGTCCAAAGCGCCACAATCCATTCCTTAAAGCACAAAGAATTCTCAAAGGTGCCCCTATTTACCTCTAAGCACTCAAATATCATTTAGATTCAAGGCACACATTTAGCTCCACAACGCAAATTTCCATCATCAACCCATCAAGGTGCATCATCTTCCCTTTGTATCCCCTTCAAGGTGCAGACATTCACTTCTTCACACTCCAACTCACTCTCTAGCGCCAGAATAGGTGTATAACTTCAAATAAGGCACTAATCTTAGGTTTCTAAGTACTTAGTTTGATCTTAAGGCTATCCTTCCTCTAAGCACTCTCTTCAACTCCCTCACTGAAGGCCCTATGTAAGTTTGGGCGCATTTCATCCCAAGGTGCTTCAACATCATCCAAGGCGCAAATTCACTCTCCAAGACAAGGTACAAAAAACCCTATCCTAAGGTGCTCAAATCTTGCTTCTAGACCTAGGCGCACAAACATGAGATTGTGACTTCAATCATCATTCTTGGTTAAGGCACACAAACTCTCATTCAAGGCGCATATCTTTCTCCAATAAGGCACATATATTCCTCCAACAAGGCGCATATTCAATTCTAGGGTGCTCTATCTTGGATTAAATCAAGGTATCTCCTGAACAAGGCGCTCCAAACCATACCAAGGCGCTAAAACACTTAATGCAAGTTCTTCAAGTGCTTATCCAACTTGATTCCTCCAACACAGGGCGCTCAATCTACTTTCTCAAACTTTCAACTCAAATCCTCACCTTATATTCTCCAAGGCAAAAAGGTGCAATTTGATTGAGGGCGCTAAAACTCTTAGACGCACTTATCTCCCTGAACTTACCTCTCTTCTTCCCTAGGCACCAGAAACACCTCTTTATCTCAACTAGGCACTTATCTTCTCTAGGCGCACATGGTCTTCAAGGCGCATTTCATTCATCAAGGCACCTATCTCTAACAATCTCAACACTCAAAGGGACTCAAAACTCATCTGGACACCATCACTTCCCTAAAGGTGCAAAATTGGTGTAGATACATTCCATTTATTAAGGATCATTCTGGCACCCAAATCTTGTCAAAGCAAAGGATCAATAGGTTCTCTCTAAGGCACACTCCAGGGTTTGATCTTGCAAGACTTCTCACGTCAAAATTTTGACCAAGACACTCAAGGCACTAGTCTTTATCATCTAACCCTACAGTGCACTTACTCATTATGATATACTCCTCAACTTTGTATTCAACCTTGCCCAAGGCGCATATTCACTATAAGGCATTCTCACTTTGTCAAGGCTCAGAGGGCTTCAACTTGCTAAACGGTAGAGGTCTAGGCGCATATCTGACTTGAAGCTCAAGGCGCTCCAACCCTCTTGCTCTGGAATTCCTTCTAGGCACTAAGTGACTTCTCCAATTCCTTGAAAATATTTGAAGTGTTTTACCTTCTCAAGGTGCTCCTTTGAACTTGACTCCAAGGTGTTATAATCTCAAAGGTGCTGACATCATCTGAACCAAAGGCGCTCAATGATTCATCCCATATCTAGGTGCTAAAACACTTAATCAACCAAGTCATTCAAGGCGCCATTCAGTAAACTCATCTTCCATGATATTCCTATCAAGGCGCATATCACTTCTCTCATGGGCTTTAGGCGCTTAGTTGAGTGTTTCAATACTACTTAGGTGCCAAATTCATTTTAATGCACCAAACACAAAGAGCTTTCAAACACTGGGCACTCACAAAGAGTCTTCCAACCTTGGGCACTAAATTAGGTCTTTGCAACTATCCAAGGCGCATATCTTCGTTTGAACAACTTATGGTGCCAAGACAACTTCTCATTAGGGCACTCAAAACACTTGTGTTTACATTTGAAGTGCTTTACCTTCTTAAGGTGCTCCAGACTAACCTGACTCCAAGGCACTCCATCATCATCCTTAAGGTGCTAAAAACATCATCTCCACTCTAGGCAAAAACATCATCCAACTCCTTAAGGCACTTCACTGTCAAAGTCTGAAGGCGCTCTACCTAGACCTTTCCCCTAGGCACCAGAACTCCTAAGCGCTCACCAGATAACTCTCTTCTTCAAGGCGCAAATCTTCCTATACTATGATTGCCTCTGAAACGCTGATTAACGTGATGTGAGGGTGCAAAGGCTACTCCAATCCTTAGTGAGCGCCTAGTTTAAACAAGGAGAAATAAAGCATTCAAAACTATCCAAATGATCATCCCCTTCCTAATGTCTTCACTGCTCCGGAAAACCTTGGCCAAAATGACACATAACAACTCTTGTGCAAAGCACCTAAGCAAGAAAAGAGGGGGTCCCCAATCTGATGGGGTGATGTGTGATTTGGGCACATGTGTGATTTGGTCAAAAACAGGCACCTAGAGTGAATAGGCTTTCATCCTGACTTAATACACTGCCTAGAGTGGATATTAGCGCCTTCGTATGGTTTGAAGCGCCTTTAGCTGTGCCTTGAGGAGATTTTCTTACATCTTAAAGGAGGTTCTAACACCTTGCCCCCTTTGTATCTAGCGCCCTAGTGGCTTTAACCTAACGCCTTTGGAGTCCAAAATGCGCCTTGAAAGTTGAAGTGAACCTTGATAATTGGAGTCTTCATAATGAGCACCTAGGTCTTGTTGAGTAGAATACCCCACAATGTGCGCCTAGGTCTTTAAGAAGAGTAATGATACTTGAGATAGAGCGCCTTGAGGAGGTAGTTGAGCGCCCTGGATTGAATAATTGGAGTTCAAGGAAGGTTTGAGCACCCAAGGCATATGGCTAGAGAAGTTGTAGAAAAGACCACTTTTGGCACCTTAAAAGTTTGAATGCTTGGGGAGTTTTTGCAAAGATCTAGTTTGAGCGCCCTTATGCCCTAGGATCATCTAGTTTGTGCATCTTGTAATGAGGAGTTCATGTAAGTTTGGAATGAGCGCCTTGAATAAGTGTAAACTAGCCTAGAGAAGGGTATGTGCGCCTTGAGCACCTTGAGCATTCCAGAGATAACTGTGCGCCTAGAACAATATGAGCGCTCATGATGATGATTAACGCCCTGATGAGACTATGAGTGCCTTGTTCAGGAGATACCTTGTTTGATCATAAAATGCACCTTGAGTCTTGAAGGTTTTGAGTGCCTAGGTGATTTGGATGTTGGGATGTTGGTATGCGCCCAAGATTGAGGTAAGTGAGTGCTTGTAATGGAGGAGAGCAATGAGATGGAATGTCTTGTAGAGATTGGTGCCTAGAGACCCATTTTTGCGCCTTTGATGATGACCATTTTTGCATAAGAGTTTAGCGCCTTAGAGTTGTAAACTTTCTCTTTGGGCACCCCTGAGTGAATGTTGGCACCTTGGACAACTAAATACGCCTTTGATGGAGTGGAGCCTAGAAGGGGAGTAGGAGGAAACCCAATCTTCAAGATTCATCAAGCTTCAAAGTTTAGGTCAGAGGTTATCCACTTTATCCAAGGAAGGTGTTATCATCTACACTCCGAGAAGGTAATGTCAAAGGCCATCATGAAGGATCACTTCATCAACTTCAAGTCCTTCAAGTTCAAGTCCTTTCACCTAGCAAGTCCAAGAGAGATTTCTACTCTGATTCATGAAGTAAGCTTATATCATCCTTATCTACTCTGCGAGAAGAAGAAACATTACAAAGTCAATCAAATGAGTTACAAGTACCATACATCCAATTGCAAGGAGTGAACCACCTTAAGGAAAAATAGTTCTCTTGAAATTACTTGAAATGTCAAAAGGTTTAGCGCCTCCAAGTAAGGTCAGAGGTGAGGTTAGAGGTGAAATGTGCCTTTGGACCATTCTGGCGCCTTGGATGAAGAACCTATATCTTGAGCCCAAGAGGTAAAATTTGCGCCTTAGTGGATTTGGAGAGTTACAGAGATTAGAGAAAAGTGCCTTGAAGATAGAGTTGTTTAAGGCGCATGTGTGATTTGGTCAAAAACAGGCACCTAGAGTGAATAGGCTTTCATCCTGACTTAATACACTACCTCCTTCTGACGATTTTTGGGGCAGCAGAAAGCCTTTCACCATGGGCAAATGCCTCAGAGCTATAAAAAATTGAGAGAGGTTATTGTAGAGGCACTCTACATGATCCTATTGCCTCAGACAGAATGTTTTTAAGTGACATGGTTTTCAAGTAACATCTCGTCAAAGATTGCTGCCTTTTTGCACTTTGGACTCTTTAGGGATATCGTCGGTACAATGTAGCTCTGACTATTTCGACATGTTTGGGTGAAAAATAGGACCATGCCTAGCATAAATGTACCCATTTGGACGTGTTGGAATAGTCAGTTTGGTCGCATTAGGAGCAGGATGAAAGTTACACCCCTTTGCAACTTTACATTGCCTCCTTCTGACGATTTTTGGGGCAGCAGAAAACCTTTCACCACGGGTAAATGCCTCAGAGCTATAAAAAAATGAGAGAGGTTATTGTAGAGGCACTCTACATGATCACGTTTCCTTAGATGAAATATTTCTAAGTGACACAGTTTTCGAGTAACATCTCGTCAAAGATTGCTGCCTTTTTGCACTTTGGACTCTTCAGGGATATCGTCGGTACAATGTAGCTCCGACTGTTTCGACATGTTTGGGTGAAAAATAGGACCATGCCTAGCATAAATGTACCCATTTGGATGCGTTGGAACAGTCAGTTTGGTCGCATCAGGAGCAGGACGAAAGTTACACCCCTTTGCAACTTTACACTGCCTCCTTCTGACGATTTTTGGGGCAGCAGAAAACCTTTCACCACGGGCAAATGCCTCAGAGCTATAAAAAACCAAGAGAGGTTATTATAGAGGCACTCTACGTGATCACGTTGCCTTAGACAAAATATTTCTAAGTGATACAATTTTTGAGTAACATCTCGTCAAAGATTGCTACCTTTTTACACTTTGGACTCTTCAGGGATATCGTCGGTACAATGTAGCTCTGACTGTTTCGACATGTTTGGGTGAGAAATAGGACCATGCCTAGCATAAATGTACCCATTTGGACGCGTTGGAATAGTTAGTTTGGTCACATTAGGAGTAGGACGAAAGTTACACCCCTTTGCAACTTTACACTGCCTCCTTCTGACGATTTTTGGGGCAGCAGAAAACCTTTCACCACGAGCAAATGCCTCATAGCTATAAAAAACCAAGAGACATTATTGTAGAGGCACTCTACGTGATCACGTTGCCTTAGACAGAATGTTTCTAAGTGACACGATTTTCAAGTAACATTTCGTCAAAGATTGCTGCCTTTTTGCACTTTGGACTCTTCAGGGATATCGTCGGTACAATGTAGCTCTGACTGTTTCGACATGTTTGGGTGAAAAATAGGACCATGCCTAGCATAAATGTACCCATTCGGACGCGTTGGAACAGTCAGTTTGGTCGCATCAGGAGCAGGACGAAAGTTACACCCCTTTGCAACTTTACACTGCCTCCTTCTGACGATTTTTGGGGCAGCAGAAAACCTTTCACCACGGGAAAATGCCTCAGAGCTATAAAAAACCAAGAGAGGTTATTGTAGAGGCACTCTACGTGATCACGTTGCCTTAGATGAAATATTTCTAAGTGACATGATTTTTGAGTAACATCTCGTCAAAGATTGCTTCCTTTTTGCACTTTGGACTCTTCAGGGATATCGTCGGTACAATGTAGCTCCAACTGTTTCGACATGTTTGGGTGAAAAATAGGACCATACCTAGCATAAATGTACCCATTTAGACGCGTTGGAACAGTCAGTTTGGTCTCATCAGGAGTAGGACAAAAGTTACACCCCTTTCCAACTTTACACTGCCTCCTTCTGATGATTTTTGGGGCAGCAGAAAACCTTTCACCACGGGCAAATGCCTCAGAGCTATAAAAAACCAAGAGAGGTTATTGTAGAGGCACTCTACATGATCACATTGCCTCAGACGGAATGTTTCTAAGTGACACAATTTTTGAGTAACATCTCGTCAAAGATTTCTACCTTTTTGCACTTTGGACTCTTCAGGGATATCGTCGGTACAATGTAGCTTCGACTGTTTCGACATGTTTGGGTGAGAAATAGGACCATGCCTAGCATAAATGTACCCATTCAGATGCGTTGGAACAGTCAGTTTGGTCGCATCAGGAGCAGGACAAAAGTTACACCCCTTTGCAACTTTACACTGCCTCCTTCTGACGATTTTTGGGGCAGCAGAAAACCTTTCACCATGGGTAAATGCCTCAGAGCTATAAAAAACCGAGAGAGGTTATTGTAGAGGCACTCTACATGATAGTGTTGCCTTAGATGAAATGTTTCTAAGTGACATGGTTTTCGAGTAACATCTCGTCAAAGATTGCAGCCTTTTTGCACTTTGGACTCTTCAGGGATATCGTTGGTACAATGTAGCTCAGACTATGTAGACATGTTTGGGTGAAAACCAGGACCATGCCTAGCGTAAATGTACCCATCCGGATGCATTGGAACAGTCAGTTTAGTCACATCATGAGCAGGACACCAAAAATGCAAAAGTTGCTTTGTGCAACTTGACAACATTGACACTTTTTTGCAACATGACTCAAAGTGACTTAAAATCACCTTGATTATAGAGGTCGAGGCGCTCCTTATCATTCAAACATCTTAGATGAGCGCATAGGAAAGGAAAAAGCTCTAAGTTTCATCATCATGAGTGCCTAATATTAAGAGACTTTAATGCATTGATTTGGCGCCCTATATGTGAAGGAAGATCTAAAGGCATGAAAGTGGATGTCATATTGCAAGAGTTTGGATCATCAAAATTGAAAGAAATAAGTCTATTAAGCTTGGGCGCCCTTGGTCTTCTTTTCATTCATTATAAGCGCCTTGGGAGAATGGTATATAGGTCATCATCATGATTGGGCGCCCTGGATCCAGAGTGTTGGAGAGATCATCAAATGGTGTCTAGTAGAGTGAGTTATGAGTTTGGTCGCATCAGGAGCAGGACACCAAAAATGCATAACATGATGATGTAAAAATGTGTACATATGTGTAAAAATGCAGGAGGAAATAAAAAAAGACAAACCTTACAAATTAATGTGCATACTTACAACTCAATGTAACATAACTTTACAAAATCAATGTGAATACTTACAAATTAATCCAATGAACCATCCGGATTTGCTCTACTCTTTATTGTGTCAAGTATTGCTTCATGGTCAGACTCACGCACCTTCCACAATATTTTGTTCAAAGGTCTACCCCGATACTTTATCAAATGAACATTGGATGCCACGACAAGGTTCGAGTAATGAAGAATCTTTTGATGCATGTCAAAGTCCTGAAATAGCCAAATATTAACACTCTTATGTGGGTACCTTCTAAGCCATGTTCCAGTAATAACCACTGATCATGTAGGGTATTCGATGTTTTCTCCATCTGTAACAGGGGCCTCCAATTTCTTTTTGGCCTCAACACAACGACATAAGTAATAATCTGTTCCCTCTTCATTATCTTCATCTACAATAACTGCATATACGTGTCCTACATTGATATGTGTAGCAAATTAGATGAAATTAGTCAACATTACAAAAACACTACAAGGTATAGATGACATTACCTGGTTGAACTAGATGAAATTAGATGCATATACGTGCCCTATATTACCTGGTTGAACTAAATCTGATATGTGGTCAAAGTCAACTGACGATTCCATCTGTGTTAGTTCTAGTGTCTTCGGGGGTCGATACGTGTCAAGTGGGCTAAGATAACTTAACTGCCATTCGTCAACCCACTCCTTTGACTCGCACTCATCCCAGACTTGAATTGTACAGGAAGAACAAAAGCATGACATCTTTCGTGTATGGATACTCCATGAACCTGCAATTGAGCTTCTGAAAGAGTGCATCTCATTTGATCCTGTCAGTGTACAACAATCCTCATATGGTGTAATGTTAGTATCATCTATCAACCAAAAAAATCTACGAACTAAAGACTTACCTTCATTACCTGGACCCATGGAAGCATTACACCACTCGACAATCGATTTTGCATCTGTCAACTTTGCATTGTCTTTATACTTTAACTCTTCTTGTGCTGTGGCTCTTTTGATACATGCTCCTGCACCATCATGCTCCCCCTTTCCATGCCCGGCCTCACAAAAGTTCCACATATGTTGAATACCTGTAAAATTATGCCTCCTACTCAGCCAATAGAAATTCTGTGAGTTCTTGAATTGTGATGCACAATTATCCGACCATATGATATGCTGACTGAATGATATGCCCCTTCGAGCCAAATCATTGTAGAACACCTGAAAGCAACCTTGCACGAACTCCGTAGAATGTGTGCGATCATCACTAATATAGAAATTATACTCCCTTATGATCTTTCTGTCATCCTCTGTACTATCATTCACATGAATGAATGCGATGTGCACAAATATAGAAACCTGTGTGGAGTTGTAATATTGTGATTGCACCTCACGCTGTGGCTGTAGACTGTAGTTCTCTGCAAAGTCAACGACTAAAACAATGCTACCAACTGGAAATGTGTCCTTGCATAACTTGAATTCCAAGTCCAACCATCGAGCTCTATGGGCATGTCTTGCATACTCATACACTATGCTGTCACGAAATATAGGCATAAACTGATACACTGGAATCTTTTCAATAACTAATTCACACCTCTTTGCTTCTTTACCATCTTTTGTATTGTATGCCACTGTTTTATACTTGCCAAACTCTACTAGTTCATTTCCAACCACATGTGTTATTTCCATATGTTCACATATTGGCAAATGTTGCAAGCCACCGCAACGATGACATGTGCCATCCAAGCATAATTTCTTGTAGAATATTTGACCTTCCTCTCTTTCACATAAAATTCTTGATATGAAGTCTCTTGAAGATGTTGGTGGGGCACATATGGCACAACCCTACAAATCATTGTTAGTATGCATATCTAAACATGTAGACCTATAAGCATCAAAATGGTTAGAAAATTCAATATGTAATCTACAACAACAAGTAGTGCGTGTGTGATTTATCTTAACATAGAAAGGTTTTAGCATTTCAAAATATCTTTGACAAATTTTAATTTGAGGATACTTCTCTAGAAATTTACCATAAAACTGTGTTTGAGTCTCATCCAAAAAATGCTTTGGATGTGGCTCGCGGTTTTGACTACCAATTCTCCTTCTTACCACATCCCTTTGGTTCGGAGATACCCTTGTGTAATTCTTCCAAAAGTCTTCAATTAGTGATCTCAATGCTTCAACAATTGGTTTATCTTTTCATGGTAGTCTCCCCGAGAACACCCATAATTCATTGGCATTAGTGTCCTCAATTCTTTGGCATCTTCCAACGGCTCTTGATAAAGTTTTCCTATTAATTCTCAATTCTTGACTTGTCTTTCTAATGAGACAAGCTTTCCTCGTTTGACTACTTACTGTGAGGGTAAAATAGTGCATCAATCAAATGAATAACAGATGACCCAAACATCAACAGAATAGAGAAACAAAGAAGATTCAAATGAACAAAGCAATGAACAAACACAGCAAACCTCTTCCGTTTCGAAACTTCTGTTGTTCGCCTATCATGAATCGTCCTTTCGCAGATGAGATGAGCCCTCAGAGAGTGCAATCTTTTAAAAGCTGTTGGAGGAAGTCGATGGTGAACGGCTATAGTGTGATATGCAATGAAGGTGAGCTCCAATGCAACAATGGTGATCTCAAGCTTGTGGATGACAAATGGGTGCCAAAGGCGCGCTGGTGATATTTCTGCAGAGTAACGATGTCAAAATCCTGGATCATTAGAATGAAGGGATGAAGCTTCATTTATAGACCCGGAGGAATAGGAATCAACGGTTGAGAGAAGATATGAAGATCAACGGTTGAGGGTGGTTGAGGAATGTGCAACCAGTGGAAATGTGACAAGTGTCCCAGCTCCATCATGAAAGGTGGGATGTGACAAAACTGATTGGAGAGTTAACTCCATTGACTGGTCTGTTAACAGAATTGATTGATCAGTTAGAAGAGTGGATTGTGGAACTGACTGGATTGATTGAGGATTTGACTCAACTGACAGGTTAGTTAACAGACTTGATTGATTGGTTAACTGACCTCTGATTGGAGAAGAAATAGGCCATGTGGGTGAGGGAAAATAAGATAATTAAATATTAAATATATTTAATTACATGTGCAACCTGATGAGGTGGACAAGGTGAGGTGGAAAGGTGACATGGAATTTTGAATTTAGAACTTTAGGATAGAGGAAATAGGATTAATTAAATAATTTATGATTATTTAATTGTGAAGGACAAATGGAAGGATTTTAATTAAATAAATTGAATTTATTTAATTATGGAACAGTGAATTGATTAAATAAATTTAGAATATTTATTTAATTAATAGAAGAAGGGAATAAATATTTAGAATATTTATTTAGGATGATTTGTGTCATTTTTAGGCGTATACATTTTGCCCCTCTTTGATGCAATGCAGTTTACAGGTCCTCGATGATCTTTTGCCGATCACGTCCTAAGACAAGGCTTCACATTACTAAAGTTTAATCCCAAAATAGCAAACAAAGAAAGTAATCATGCCCCCATCATAGCATCTCTAGCTATTGGCATCCTCGAGTAGCATAGGAAGGTATGATAGAAAAATCTAGACTATGTAACTTAACCCTAGGTTCCAATCTACAAAAGCACATTTGTGTTGATAAGTGTTTATTTCTTGCCTTAATTTGCATAAAATCATCTAGAAGACCTTGGGTATTTGCTTTGTATTGGATAGGTTAAGATGCTCATTGTCGGGATTTCTGCTTGAAGTGCGGGTGTTTGCTTGCATTTGCTTACCTGACGAGAAGGTTGCACTATCCTTATTAAGAAGACGGACCCTAAGGGACTGACCTAGTGCCTCGGGGGCTCATTGCTAAATGGCCTTGCCTACGTGACGACGCAGAGGCAACGTAGTTCAGGGTAAACCCTAATGGACCATGGATGGACTAGAAGAAAGACGACAAGAATGAAGACAAGAGGGGAGACAAATGGGACTTTGGGGGAGATGGAAGCCTCGGGGGCGCATTAGAATAATGGCCTTGCCTACGTGACGGCGCAGAGGCAACGTAGTTCATGGATTCGGACCACAGACACTGACGAGAGACACTACGCTAGGCTCACTTCGAGGAGACAATATGGGACAAAACCTTGGTTGACAAGGCCACAAGCTGAGTATCAAGCCATGATAGGTAACTGTCAAGTGTTTACTGTGGGATGGATATGGGTCGAATGGGGAAAATAGAGAGAGAATGGGCTCAAGGTGATTGGATTCCCAAAGATGGAGAATGCGGTTTGTCACAAGTAATGCCTGTTTACCAGGTTTTCATCACTTGCTTTTATTTGCACGAGAAGCTAGAAAGTAACATGACGCCTGATTGCCAGGTTTTCATCAGGCTACCTATCCAAGGCGCCTGTTTGCCAGGTTTTCACCAAAGGACGATTTTTTTTGCATGCTTTCTATTTTTTTCAATTTTTTTTTTTGTATTTTCTCTTTGTAACTTTTGATGATTTTTATTTTTTTTTTTTTTATTTTTTTGATTTTATTGCGCCTCCTTGCATTGGGGTTCTCTTAGGTATAGAACCTGCGAAGGTGCATGCTGTTGATGGGATCATCAAACAACTCACCTTCTGATGTGGCCAACTGATATGCCCCCGATCCGTAAGCTGCTACAATTACATAGGGTCCAAGCCAGTTAGGCTCGAACTTACCTTTCTTTTCTCTATCCTGCTGGTTGCGAGGGTTCTCTTTTAGGACGAGGTCCCCAATTTTGAAGCATCTTGGTCTAACCTTGTGGTTGTAGCTTCTTGACATCATCTGTTGATAGGCTTTGAGATGGTCAAAAGCTTTCTGGTGTCGTTCCTCTAGCAGTTCTAGCTCTTACAGTCTGGAGACTCTGTACTCTTCGTCTGATATGAGACCTTTCAACGACACCCGAAGGGAGGGGAGTTCGACCTCAATAGGAAGGATGGCTTCGGAACCATAGACGAGGGCGTAGGGTGTAGCACCTGTGGGAGTGCGTATGCTGGTTCGATAGGCCCACAGAGCGGGATTGAGCTGGACGTGCCAATCGCGACCAGCTTCATTGACAGTCTTCTTTAGGAGTTTCAGAATGGTTTTGTTTGATGCCTCAGCTTGGCCGTTACCTTGGGGGTAATATGGGGTGGAGAAGCGATGTTGGATCTTGAACCGTTCACAAAGTTCCTGGACATCTTGATTTTTGAAAGGTCTCCCGTTATCCGTTATGATGGATGAAGGGATGCCATATCGGCAGATAATGTAATTCAGAATGAAAGAGGAAATTTGCTTTCCTGTGACGGTTGATAAGGGAACGGCTTCAATCCACTTTGTAAAGTATTCAGTAGCGGTTATGATGAATTTATGGCCGTTGGAAGAGGGCGGATGAATCTTTCCTACGAGGTCAAGTCCCCACTGGCAAAAGGGCCAGGGTGTCGTTAGAGGTCTCAACTCCTGAGCAGGTGCATGAATCAGGTTCCCATGTATCTGGCACTGTTTGCACTTTTTGACGAACTGATATGAATCCATTTCCATATTGGGCCAGTAATAACCCAAACGCATGAGTTTCTTAGCTAAGGAGGGACCGCTGGAGTGTGTTCCGCAGATCCCTTCGTGCACGTCTCGCAAGGCAGTTATAGATTCTTCCTGTTCTAGACAACGGAGTAAAGTACCATCCAGACCACGTCGGTAAAGGGTATTGGCGATGATGGTGTAACGGGAGGCTTGTCGGATGAAGGTTCGTTTTTGGTTGGAAGAGAGGTCCAAAGGAAGGATATTGTCCTTGAGGTAAGTGTAGGTCTTACCGTACCAAGGTGAATCAGATCCCACTAGGTGGCAGATGGAATGGGTTTCAAGGAGATCATAAGCCGGCTGTCGAATTGTTTCTACTAGGAACTCATACCGTGACTCCTGTTCAGGTATCTCAAGAAGAGAGGCTATGGTCGCCATTGCGTCGGCTGCTTTGTTCTCTATCCTGGGTATTTGCTCAAACGAGATGGTCCCAAAGTGTTCTTTGAGATCGTCGACCATTCGCTTGTATGGAATGAGCTTCTCATCTTTGGTCTGATACTCGTCGTTGACCTGGTTTATGACAAGCTGAGAATCACCATAGACATGTAGTGCTTGAATTTTCCACTCAGTGGCCATCTTGAGACCAATTACCAAAGCCTCATACTCTGCTATATTGTTAGTGCATGGAAATAACAACCTGTAGGACTTTGGAATTGTGTCACCTTGGGTAGTGATAAACAAGATACCTGCCCCCGATCCATGGTTGGTGTAAGACCCGTCGAAGTAGAGTTTCCAAGGAGATGTGGACAGAGTGAATAGAGATTCATCGGGGAACTCAAACTGCATTGGTGAAGTGTCCTGTAATGGTGCTTCAGCTAGTTGGTCTGCGATGATTTGCCCCTTGATGGCTTTTCTATCCACATACTCTATATCATATTCGCTAAGAAGCATAACCCATTTGGCTAGTCGTCCTGTGAGAGCTGCCTTGCTGAGAAGATATTTTAGTGGGTCGATCTTGGCAATGAGTTTGACAGGATGTGCCAACATGTAGTGTCGGAGTTTTTGTGAGGCAAAAACCACCGCAAGGCATGAACGTTCCACCTGTGAGTACTGCAGTTCGTAGCCCACTAAGGTTTGACTGATATAGTACACAGCTCTTTCCTTGTTCTCATAGTCTTGCTGCGCTAGGAGAGCCCCAAGAGCAGTAGGTGTAGCGGATATGTAGAGGATCAAAGGTTTTCCTTGGATCGGAGGCATGAGTATAGGAGGATTCGTGAGGTACTCCTTGAGCTTGTTGAATGCCTCTTCGCACTGCTCATCCCATTTAAATGGAACGTTCTTATGTAGAAGGTGGCTGAAAGGATGGCACTTGTCGGCCAACTGTGAGATGAACCTGCGGATGGCCTGTAGCTTGCCCTGTAAGGATCTCAACTGTGTTAGAGTTTTGGGCGGAGGCATGTCCATGATTGCCTTGACCTTGGCCGGGTCTACCTCTATGCCGTTTGCTGATACGATGAAGCCTAGCAGCTTGCCTGATGTGACCCCAAACACACATTTCTTCGGGTTCAATTTTACTTGGAATTGGTCCAGCCGTTGGAAGACTTTCTCTAATGTGTCCAGGTGTGAGTCCCTGGTGAGTGATTTTGCCAAGATGTCGTCAACATAATCTTCCATGGTCACATGCATCATGTCGTGGAATATAGATGTCATGGCCCGCTGGTATGTAGCACCTGCATTTTTTAGCCCAAACGGCATGACATTCCAGCAAAAGGTACCCCATGGACAAGTGAAAGCAGTTTTGTGCTGATCCTCTGGTGCTATTTTGATCTGGTTGTACCCTGAGAATCCATCCATAAGTGACAACATTGTATGTCCCGCCGTGAGGTCGACTATGATATCGATGTTAGGCAAGGGAAAGTCATCCTTGCGGCATGCTTTGTTTAAGTCTCTAAAATCGTTGCATAGTCGAACCCTGCCGTCTGGTTTAGACACTGGTACGATGTTTGATATCCATTCGGGGTAATCAATGGCCCTGATGAACCCCACGTCTAACAATTTCTTGAGTTCTTCCTTGACCAGGAGGGCAATATGGGGATGCATTTTTCTCAGTTTTTGCTTTACGGGTTTCACCCCTGGATCCAATGGCAAGTGATGTAGAATCAGGTTTGGGTCCAAACCTGGCATGTCGGCATATGACCAAGCAAAACTGCCTCTCTTCTTTTTAAAGAATGGTATAAACCTGGTTTTCTCAGGTGGCGTGAGAGATTTTGCAAAGTGGATTATCTTAGGCTGCTCTTCAGATCCAATGTTCACTGGCTCTGTTGGCTCTACCACGATCTGTGACCTTTCTTGATACATGTCACTTGGGAGGGTGTCAAGCAATCCATCGTCAGGTGCCACAGTTGGGTTTTCACCTTCAGATACGTCCTTTCTTTTTACTGTTTTATGATCTGACACTGCCGCATGGCAGTTTTCACCGTCAGATCCCTTTTTGATCTTTACATTTTTGCGACTAGAAGGCTTGGCACCTTCCCCAAAGTATGCTACAGTATTGAGTTCGATAGTGAAACCGGCTTTATGATCTCCTTTTGGTAAATGATCCCGAAGTCCCATATAGTCAATGTAGGCATCATCGTTCTGGAACACATCTAATTGAGGGGTCCCTTTCAGGTCCCAGTCAATAAGCTCAGGGTGTAAAAGGGGAAGGGAGTCGGATGAAAGACCTGATTCGTTGATAGTGTGGATGGAAATACTAGGAGCACAGGTGGGCGTAGTGTTCTGGGTGGTACTTTCTTCCAGGTTGTTTATCGCAATGGAATCGATACTTTCCTCGAAAGCCATAACTTCAGGGAGGGGCAAATCAAACTCCAGTGGTCTGTCCCGTTGCGTTTGTCTCTCATGATATGGGCTAAGGGTTTGGATGGTATCAATCTCCTTGTCATCGTAGGAGTGTTCTGTCAGTTCGTCCCATTCATACTGATTGGAATCATCTGAATCTGCGTCACTATCCCCTTGGAGTGTTTGAATTGTCTCCACTAGGCAGGCATTTTCTTTGGCTTTACCTTTACCTTTGTAGCCTAGGCCAGTCGTGTTTCTAGCCGAAGAGGAGGAAGAGGGTTGTATAGGTTCGATGATCCCCTCTTTTCTGAGGCCGATAGGGCCTTGTCCTTCATATCCCATCCTATGCAAGATGGTTTCACCTCGCCCATAGAGCTCTGTAGGGAGTCTGGGTGGATCTTGGGATGTGTTTTCTTCTTCGGCATAGAGTCATTGTAAGAGATCTCGCTCCTCTGATTCATCAGATAAGGTCCCCCATTTTACAAAGGGGTTTGTGGGAGTTGTAGGAGGAGCAGAGGGCTTTGGAAAATGCATGGGTTGATGTTTGGGCTGGCCAAAGGAGCGAGGAGACAAGGGCATTTTTGCAAGGTTGAGGTTGTGCTCAATCTGGTATTCCCCCATGCCATTTTCTTTTATGGTGATTTTCATGGGTTTGGGCTGTGAAGAGGAAGCTTCAGCAGTATGGTCTTGTGGCGGAGTAGGGGAGATATGGGCTCGGTTGTTGGGAATGACACATTCCGGTTTGGCTTGGAATGAGTTGCAATGCTGGTAGGGGTCGGGGTCGCCGTGTATGGTGACCTGCTTGCCATCGTGTGGGAACTTTATGCATTGATGGTAGGTGGAGGGGACAGCTTTCATGGCATGGATCCATGGTCTCCCTAGTAGAATATTGTAAGCAAGCTCCCGATCAAGGACTTGGCACACCACATCTTTAATAACCAGTCCCACTTGAATGGGTAGGACAACCGTGCCCTTCGTGGTGCGCTCCTCCTCGTCATAGGCCTTTATGGTAATCTTTCTCCGTGGATCCACTGCCTGTTCAGAGAACCCCAATGCAAGGACTAGCTTCAAAGTGCAAATATTTAAACCGGCACCCCCATCAATGAGAACCCTCTTGATGCGGTGCCTGTGTACGAATGCGACAATGTGTAGAGGAGTGTTGTGGGGTTGAGACATGGAAAGGTCATCTTGTTCTGTGAATGATATGGAAGGGGAGGATGTCAAATTACCCACCATGGTTTGAAACTTTTCTTGGGCTAGGTTAGTGGGGATAGTAGTCTCCACTAAGGCTTTCTCAAGAATCTCCTTATGAGAAGGAGATAGACGCAGGAGCTCCAATATAGAAATATGAGCCGGAGTCTTTTGCAATTGGTCGATGACATTATATGGGCGGGGGTTGGACGGAGATGGCGACGACCTTGGAGGAGTGGTGTTGATCGTGACTCTACCACTGCAGGTAATTATACTACAACCAGTTCCGTTAGGTCCTGGTTGTTGGTTGGGGGATATGACGTTGACTTGCGGAACATGCTCAGAAATGCAGTTAATGGTGTACTCAAAGGGAACGCTTGCATAGTTAGCATTACTCGACCCACTGTTCTGGTTTGGCCTGTTACGATTGTTGTCATTATTGTTATGACCATTGGAGTTGTTGCCATTGTGACCATTGTTGTGGTTGTAACCATTGTTGTGGTGGCCGCCGTTGTGATTGTTGTTATACGGCCGGTTGTGGTTTAGGAGAGGATCTCGGTAGGCCACATGAGATTCATTGGAGGTATGTTGTTGTGTTCCTCCCTGATTTTGGTCCAGTATATCTTGTATGACGTTCTTAAGACGGATGCAATTATTGGTTGTGTGCCCCCTTCCTCGATGATATTCACAATAGTCTGTGTCCTTCCAATAGGGAGGTTTGACTATAGGCTCATAGTCACTTGTTGGCGGTAGAGAAATTTCATTGTTAGCCAACAACTTTCGGAGAGCAGACTCTTGAGATTCTCCTAACGGCGTGAATTTTCTCCTTGGGTTCGAATTGAACCAAGGTCTAGATTCCCGAGGGGGTGGCTTGTTGAGTGCACCGTTATTTGCTTCTTCCTTAAGAGTGAATATGGGTTGTTGTTTAGGGGCTGCCGCCTTGGCATCCACTACTCCGTCGTTGACCACATTCTTGTTCTTGGTCCAAAACTTTGACTTGTCGGTTGTGTAATTGGAAGGAGGCGTGTCCTTGTAGAGCTTGAGAGTTCCTTCAGCGATCATAGCTTTCTCAATGAATAGCCCCATTTCGATGACTTTGGTGAATGAGGTAGGGCATTGTATCTGAATTTGATAGCTAAGATCGGGATTCAAATTGTGGACAAACATTTCCAATAGTTATTTCTCAGGCATGTCGTAAGAACACTTGCTAGCTAGCTGTCGCCATCGTTGTAAGAAGGTGGCGAAAGACTCTCCACCTTTTTGTTTGGTGTTGCATAGGTCGAGCATAGATACTTCGTGTTCTATGTTGTAAGAGAAGTGCGTTATGAATTTATTGACAAGTTCATCAAAAGTTTTGATTCCAGGTGGAAGACGCGAGAACCACTCCATAGCCTGACCCCCTAAAGATCTTGGGAATAGTCTCATTAAGTAGGTCTCGTTGTGAGCTACTTCTAAACATGCCGCAGTGAATTCCCTGATATGATCTCTAGGATCCCTCTTCCCTTTGTATTTGTCAAATTTCAGGATTCCGAACTGAAAGGGGAAAGGTTTCATGACCACACTTCTGTCAAAGGGGTATGGTGCTATATCTTCCAAGGAGTAGTTCTTGGAACTGGTGCCGATCTTAAGGTTGGAGATTTCTCGCTGGAGACTCTCAATTTGTTGTCTCACATCCACTATAGGAGCATTTTGATCTATGTGTTGTTTTCCGCTTGCATTGGCCTGGGGGACCGTGTCATTTGTGCCTCTCTCATGTGCCTTTGGGACTGTGTCATTTGTGTCCCTCTCATGTTCATTGTCTGCATTTTCCATGATGGAGCTAATGTCAAAGTCTGCGGGGAGTTTGAGTCCGAGACTAGCAAGATGATGGAAATATTTGGTGGGATCCTCAAGGAGTACTCGCTCCACTAGGCGTTGGAATTTGCTATCTTACATGTGTGCCACTAATTCTTCATGAGAAAATTCTTCATCATCATCGCGTGGTGGGGCGATGTGATCGGAAGGGTCGGCCATTTCCGTTAGCTTGTTGTACTGGGATCGAGTAAGAACCATGCAAGGTGGGGTGGGACGAAATGGACAAGGATTAGAAATTTTGGCAAGGTGCCGACTAAGACTGTAATGAATGGGATATCTAGGACAAGACTTGGACAAAGGGTTCTCTCGCTCAATGACTTCAGGTAAGACGGTTGACACAAGACTCCAGCCACTAGCAAGGGTAGTTGATACCAGTCTCACTGTGTAGGGCTCAGTCGTTCAACAAGACTACTAGCAAAAGGTACTGTGACCTACTAGGCTTACGTGAACTCACTAAAGAAGGACCTATGTCGAATCGGTATGGGACAGAATGACGATGGGGTAAGAGTGACCAGGACAGAAGGTGACGGGGACGACCGTCGAAAGAGAGAGAAATGGGTGAAATGGGTGAAAGTTGACTGCAAGGTTGATTCTAACCTCAGAAAATGGAACTAGGCTGAAATGGGTACTCCGAACAGCTGACGAAAATTTCTCAAAAATAGAGCAGATGCTCACTGTCACACATGCGCAGAAACAGATGCGCAGCAAGAATAGGTAAATGCGCAGTAAGTCGCTGTATAAGCGCCGCTCTGGTGAGGTATGTATGCGCGGTAACAGTATGCAAATGCGCAGCAGAAAAGTATATGCGCAGCAGGTCGGCGTATATGCGCAGCAAGTCGCTGTAAAAGCGCAGCAGAACAGAGTATATGCGCAGCAGAAAGTACAAAAGCACCGTAAGTCGGTACAAAAGCGCAGTAAGTCACCGTATATGCGCCGCAGAAATGGATATATGCGTAGTTCTGGTATTTTTGGGTAAATTTTTGGGATTTTTCTCTGTTTTTGGGTAATTTTTGGCTGGAATAAGTCTTCCTGATCTGATTTTATGAATTAATTTGGCAAGAAAACACAGCAAGCACAAAGAATGTTTTGTAGTTTTTCATTGTTTTTGTAGTTTTTCGACTCTATTTTGGACAAAAGCAAGTACAAAATCCTAGGCGAGAAATGGATTATAAGGGATTTGGGCCACTAAAACAAGAGGTTTGTAATTCGGGCAACCGTTCAAGTGGTTACACGTGCGGCGGCGCTACTCTCCGTTATGGAGTCTCCCAGCCTCACAGGGTTGCGCCTGAGAGGGTTTTGGGGGAGGTTGGCCGTCGGTGTAACATAACAGCACTCGTTGCAGGAGGTTTTCACCTCAAGCACAATTTATTTTAAGTGGCTCGGTAGGGCTTGGCGTTAGCCTGTTACCACTCAGGGTCGTTCCCGCTTGGACAAGCGTGCATCCAAGGGCAGGCCCCTCCTAAAGGTTAAACAAGTAGAATGACAAGTCTGGCACTCTGATCACCCAGAAGAGGGGAGAGCATAAGCCTATTGTCATTCGCAAACACAGAATACACTGATTTAATCCACCCTAATTAAAAAGATAAAAACTAAATGGGCTAAGCTAGTCAAACAAAACTTTGAAGTGATTTTGACAATATTGCAGTGGTTCAATTTTAAGTCCCAGAAAGCAGTTGTGAGTTCAATTTTAAATCCACGTTGCGCGAGATTGTTAACCTTGAAATTTAGGTCTCACGATATAGCAATGGTTCATTTTAACTCCAGAATGCAGTTGTGAGTTCAATTTTTAAGTCCACGTTGCACGGGATTGTTAACTTTGAAATTCAGGTCTCACGATATAGCGATGGTTCATTTTAACTTCAGAATGTAGTTGTGAGTTCAATTTTAAGTCTTAGATAGCAATAACTTGGAAGTTTGTTTGCAATGCAAGCATGAAATAAACCAGTTACTTCCTCCCTAATTAAGACTAGATGAAGATTTGTAATGAACAGCCATTTTACTCTTTCCCAGAAAATGAAAGGTGAGCTAGTTAGATGCAACTACATGTAACTGAACCCGAGCCTAACCTGCAAAACCGCTCCAGCAAACACCTGCAAAAGGGTTAGCGTTAGCAAAATACCCTAGAAAAGAACCAAAACCTGAGTCAGTTACAAATGCGCAGCTTCAGTGATCAGATGCGCAGAAGTGATCAACAGAAGCGCAACATTAACGAATGCGCCATTAAAATGAACAGATGCGCAGTTTTAACATATGCGCAGCAACAGTCGTCATAAGCGTCGTAACAGACAACGGATGCGCCATTTTAACGCATGCGCAGCAATATTATATGAAAGCGCAGCAAAAATCAACAAATGCGCAGTTTCAACAAAAGCGCAGCAACAGTCTATAAAAGCGCCGTTACAGTCAACAAATGCGCAGTTTTACAAAAGCACCGTAACAGTCTTCAAAAGCGCCGTAAAAATGAACAGATGCGCCGAAAGAACCTGTGCGTGACTCTGCGGGGTCTGTACGGAACCTGCCTTCAAAAAAGCTCAAAAATGGTAAAATAAAGGGGCAGCGGCCCCACGGTGGGCGCCAAAAATGTGAGGGTAAAATAGTGCATCAATCAAATGAATAACAGATGACCCAAACATCAACAGAATAGAGAAACAAAGAAGATTCAAATGAACAAAGCAATGAAGAAACACAGCAAACCTCTTCCGTTTCGAAACTTCTGTTGTTCGCCTATCACGAATCGTCCTTTCGCAGATGAGATGAGCCCTCAGAGAGTGCAATCTTTTAAAAGCTGTTGGAGGAAGTCGATGGTGAACGGCTATAGTGTGATATGCAATGAAGGTGAGCTCCAATGCAACAATGGTGATCTCAAGCTTGTGGATGACAAATGGGTGCCAAAGGCGTGCTGGTGATATTTCTGCAGAGTAACGATGTCAAAATCCTGGATCATTAGAATGAAGGGATGAAGCTTCATTTATAGACCCGGAGGAATAGGAATCAACGGTTGAGAGAAGATATGAAGATCAACGGTTGAGGGTGGTTGAGGAATGTGCAACCAGTGGAAATGTGACAAGTGTCCCAGCTCCATCATGAAAGGTGGGATGTGACAAAACTGATTGGAGAGTTAACTCCATTGACTGGTCTATTAACAGAATTGATTGATCAGTTAGAAGAGTGGATTGTGGAACTGACTGGATTGATTGAGGATTTGACTCAACTGATAGGTTAGTTAACAGACTTGATTGATTGGTTAACTGACCTCTGATTGGAGAAGAAATAGGCCATGTGGGTGAGGGAAAATAAGATAATTAAATATTAAATATATTTAATTACATGTGCAACCTGATGAGGTGGACAAGGTGAGGTGGAAAGGTGACATGGAATTTTGAATTTAGAACTTTAGGATAGAGGAAATAGGATTAATTAAATAATTTATGATTATTTAATTGTGAAGGACAAATGGAAGGATTTTAATTAAATAAATTGAATTTATTTAATTATGGAACAGTGAATCGATTAAATAAATTTAGAATATTTATTTAATTAATAGAAGAAGGGAATAAATATTTAGAATATTTATTTAGGATGATTTGTGTCATTTTTAGGCGTATACACTTACTATAGTCGATGTAATCACACGCCATGTTGCATTACTATCTTTTGTGCATGAGGTGTTACCCACACTCTCATACGCACTCATTAGATTCTTGACAATAGATTTTTCACTTGAAGCCTCTGATGTTCTCAACCCAAGAATCTTCATGATAGACCTATACTTTATACTTCGCATCATTTCAACGAATAGTTGACATCTTGCAGTCTCATTTAACTTTTCAAAGAACAATCTCCAAATCTTATTAGCATATCTTCTACAAGTGCGTTTTGGAATCTTACCTTCCATTGGCTACAAAATATTCTCATCAATATCAATCAAATTCTTTGGCTTTCTATGCAAAATTCTAGGTGGTGTCAAGTTAGGTAAATTCATCTCAACATTAGGAATTTCATCAATATTTAAATGAGATGGGTTAGATGGCATACCTTCGATCGAAGATGGAATAGATGACATACCTTGAGGTTGAGGTGGGAACGATGGCGTACCTCCTTCATCACATGTGAGTGATGATGTACTCTCAACTTGAGATGTGGTAGATGGTGTCCCTACATGTTGACTTGTGGTAAAGGATGTGTCTCCAACTATGGTATTCAAATCTCTCATACCACGAAGTTTTTGCATTCGTTCTCTTTGTGCCGCCAATACCATATCTCTTTGTGATGGTTGTGGTTCCTCTTCAATTGGTATGTCTTCATTTATTGTGTCCAATTTCCTCTTCTCATGAAGTTCCCTCATAGCCATTGCTTTCTTTGCATTCTTAGCTTCTATCTCTTCCTGTGTTGGTTTAATTCTTGATTGTTTCCTCGGCATGACGGAGAATTTGTCTGTAGCATGATAAAGAGAACAATATTAGTTCCTAAGAAATGAATACATGATAATAGTGGGATTGTATTTTTTTTATGTTGTAAGGATTTATTCTTGTATAGTTTGACATCATGGTATGAACTAAGGTTTGTTTATTACACATAATTATTAAAGAGCCCAAGTGTAGAAAATATACATGGCATCATGTGAGATTGTAGGTTGCTTTCTTGATTGGGAATGTGTCTATTTTAAACATGTATGATAAAGCATGATAAAGTAATTCAATCTGAAATAAGGAAAATATAAAGAAAATGCATGTAAAGACTTGACATACCTAAAAAACAAAGATTTGAATGGAGAGAGTACCCAATTATGTAGTGTTTTTATCTTCTTGCATCAAACTCCTCAACAATTTGAGTTTTTCACCACTTGCTTCCTTTTCAATGTTAAATTCTTAAAATTGAATCACAATTAACATTGCAATACTACAAAAATTGAAACTTGAATAGATATATATCAAACTTGGTTTGAAAACTATGTTATTTCCTCCTTCTCAAGTTGGCAAAGCAGAAAAGGTGGTGGAAAGATCATGCAAAGGTGGTACAATGTGTCAAATGTGCATGTGAACTTCCCAATAGCATGAAAGCACTTCTTTTTTGTCGGAGCACGCGTAGAATCAGTAAGAAAATAGAGCATGTGGGCCTGGATCACGGGGATAACCACTTTTTTACCATTTCAGTAGAAATACAAAACGCGAGCGCGTTATAACGTGCTCGCACTATAACGCGCTAGCACTATAACGCGCTCACGTTTTGTCCTGCTATAGGTCCCTAATCCCTAAACCCTCAACTCTGATCCCTTGACCCTCAACCCTCAATGTCAAATCCTAATCCCTCAACCCTCAACATCAAATCCTAATCCCTCAACGTCAAATCCTAATCCGTCAACCCTCCAACCCTATCCCTAATCCTTACAACCCTCAACCCTAATCCCTTAACCCTTAACTCTGATCCATCAACCCTCAACACTATACCTTAAACCCTAATCCCTTCAACCTCAACCCTATCCCTAAACCCTTGACCCTCGAACCTCAGCCCTCGACATCAAACCCTAATCCCTCAACCCTTAACTCTGATCCCTCATCTCTCAACCCTAACCCTAAACCCTCAACCCTCAACATCAAACCCTAATCCCTCAACCCTCAACCCTAATCTGTCATCCATCATCCCTCAACTCTAATCCCTCATTCCTAAACCCTAAACGATATCCCTATTCCTAGACCCTCAACAGGCTCGATACTATACCTTAAACCCTAATCCCTCTACCATCGACACTCTTATTTAACCCTAATCCCTTGACCATTAACCCTATCCCTCAACCTCAACCCTCAACCCTCAACCCTTAACTCTCAACATTAAACCCTAATTCATCAACCCTAAACCCTAATCCCTCAAACCTAAACCCTATCCCTAAACCATCAACCCTCAATACTATACCTTAAACCCTAATCCCTCAACCCTCAACCCTAAACCTTATCCCTAAACCCTAATCCCTCAACCCTCAACCCTAATCCCTCATCCCTCAACTCTAATCCCTCATCCCTAAACCCTAAAGGCTATCCCTATTCCTAAACCCTCAATAGACTTGATACTATACCTTAAACTCTAATCCCTTATCCCTAAACCCTCCAACCCTATCCCTAATCCTTATACCCTCCACACTCTACTTTAACCCTAATTCCTCGACCCTAAACCCTTGACCCTCGAATCTCAACCCTCAACCCTCAACATCAAACCCTAATCCCTCAAACCTTAACTCTGATCCCTCGACCTTCAACCCTGATCCTGAACCCTAAACCCTCAATGCCAAATTCTAATCCCTCAACCCTTCACTCTAATCCCTCAACCCTAAACCCTATCCCTAAACCCTCAACACTATACCTTAAACCCTAATCCCTCAACCCTAACCCTAAACCTTGTCCCTAAACCCTAATCCCTCAACCCTCAACCCTAATCTGTCATCCATCATCCCTCAACTATAATCCCTCATTCCTAAACCCTAAATGCTATCCCTATTCCTAAAACCTCAATAGGCTCGATACTATACCTTAAACCCTAATCCCTCTACCATCGACACTCTTATTTAACCCTAATCCCTTGACCATTAACCCTATCCCTCAACCTCAACCCTCAACCCTCAACCCTCAACTCTCAACATTAAACCCTAATTCATCAACCCTAAACCCTAATCCCTCAAACCTAAACCCTATCCCTAAACCATCAACCCTCAACACTATACCGTAAACCCTAATCCCTCAACCCTCAACCCTAAACCTTATCCCTAAACCCTAATCCCTCAACCCTCAACCCTAATCCCTCATCCCTCAACTCTAATCACTCATCCCTAAACCCTAAATGCTATCCCTATTCCTAAACCCTCAACAGACTCGATACTATACCTTAAACTCTAATCCCTTATCCCTAAACCCTCCAACCCTATCCCTAATCCTTATACCCTCCACACTCTACTTTAACCCTAATTCCTCGACCCTCAACCCTATCCCTAAACCCTTGACCCTCGAACCTCAACCCTCAACCCTCAACATCAAACCCTAATCCCTCAACCCTTAACTCTGATCCCTCCACCTTCAACCCTGATCTTAAACCCTAAACCCTCAACGCCAAATTCTAATCCCTCAACCCTTCACTCTAATCCCTCAACCCTAAACCCTATCCCTAAACCCTCAACACTATACCTTAAACCCTAATCCCTCAACCCTAACCCTAAACCTTGTCCCTAAACCCTAATCCCTCAACCCTCAACCCTAATCTGTCATCCGTCATCCCTTAACTCTAATCCCTCATTCCTAAACCCTAAACGCTATCCCTATTCCTAGACCCTCAACAGGCTCGATACTATACCTTAAACCCTAATCCCTCTACCATCGACACTCTTATTTAACCCTAATCCCTTGACCATTAACCCTATCCCTCAACCTCAACCCTCAACCCTCAACCCTCAACTCTCAACATTAAACCCTAATTCATCAACCCTAAACCCTAATCCCTCAAACCTAAACCCTATCCCTAAACCATCAACCCTCAACACTATACCTTAAACCCTAATCCCTCAACCCTCAACCCTAAACCTTATCCCTAAACCCTAATCCCTCAACCCTCAACCCTAATCCCTCATCCCTCAATTCTAATCCCTCATCCCTAAACCCTAAATGCTATCCCTATTCCTAAACCCTCAACAGACTCGATACTATACCTTAAACTCTAATCCCTTATCCCTAAACCCTCCAACCCTATCCCTAATCCTTATACCCTCCACAGTCTACTGTAACCCTAATTCCTCGACCCTCAACCCTATCCCTAAACCCTTGACCCTCGAACCTCAACCCTCAACCCTCAACATCAAACCCTAATCCCTCAACCCTTAACTCTGATCCCTCCACCTTAAACCCTGATCCTAAACCCTAAACCCTCAATGCCAAATTCTAATCCCTCAACCCTAAACCCTATCCCTAAACCCTAACCCTAAACCTTGTCCCTAAACCCTAATCCCTCAACCCTCAACCCTAATCTGTCATCCGTCATCCCTCAACTCTAATCCCTCATTCCTAAACCCTAAATGCTATCCCTATTCCTAGACCCTCAACAGGCTTGATACTATACCTTAAACCCTAATCCCTCTACCATCGACACTCTTATTTAACCCTAATCCCTTGACCATTAACCCTATCCCTCAACCTCAACCCTCAACCCTCAACCCTCAACTCTCAACATTAAACCCTAATTCATCAACCCTAAACCCTAATCCCTCAAACCTAAACCCTATCCCTAAACCATCAACCCTCAACACTATACCTTAAACCCTAATCCCTCAACCCTCAACCCTAAACCTTATCCCTAAACCCTAATCCCTCAACCCTCAACCCTAATCCCTCATCCCTCAACTCTAATCCCTCATCCCTAAACCCTAAATGCTATCCCTATTCCTAAACCCTCAACAGACTCGATACTATACCTTAAACTCTAATCCCTTATCCCTAAACCATCCAACCCTATCCCTAATCCTTACACCCTCCACACTCTACTTTAACCCTAATCCCTTCAACCTCAACCCTATCCCTAAACCCTTGACCCTCGAACCTCAACCCTCAACCCTCGACATCAAACCCTATTCCGTCAACCCTTAACTCTGATCCCTCATCTCTCAACCCTAACCCTAAACCCTAAACCCTCAACCCTCAATGTCAAATCCTAATCCCTCAACCCTAAACCCTATCCCTAAACCCTCAACACTATACCTTAAACCCTAATCCCTCAGCCCTCAACCCTAAACCTTATCCCTAAACCCTAATCCCTCAACCCTCAACCCTAATCTGTCATCCCCCAACTCTAATCCTTCATCCCTAAACCCTAAATGCTATCCCTATTCCTACACCCTCAACAGAAACGATACTATACCTTAAACCCTAATCCCTTATCCCTAAACCCTCCAACCCTATCCCTAATCCTTATACCCTCCACACTCTACTTTAACCCTAATTCCTCGACCCTCAACCCTATCCCTAAACCCTTGACCCTCGAACCTCAACCCTCAACCCTCAATGTCAAACCCTAATCCCTCAACCCTTAACTCTGATCCCTCAACCCTCAACACTATACCTTAAACCCTAATCCATATCCCTCAACCCTTAACCCTTAAAACTTAAACCCTATCCCTACACCCTCAACACTTGACACTATATCTTAAGCCTTAAACCCTCATCCTTAAAGCCTCAACCCTCAATCATTAAACCTTCAACCCTAAACCCTATCTCTAATCCCTCTACCCTCGACACTCTAACCCTAACCTCGACATTAAATGCTAATCCGTCAACCCTAAACCCTAATCCTAAACCCTCAACCCTCAACCCTCAACACTATACCTTAAACCCTAATCCCTCAACCCTCAACCCTAAACCTTATCCCTAAACCCTAATCCCTCAACCCTCAACCCTAATCCATCATCCCTCAACTATAATCCCTCATCCCTAATCCCTAAATGCTATCCCTATTCCTAAACTCTCAACAGACTTGATACTATACCTTAAACCCTAATCCCTTATCCCTAAACCCTCCAACCCTATCCCTAATTCTTACACCCTCCACACTCTACTTTAACCCTAATCCCTCAACCCTAAACCCTATCCCTAAACCCTTAACCCTTGAACCTCAACCCTCAATGCTTAATGTCAAACCCTAATCCTTCAACCCTTAACTTTGATCCCTCGACCCTCAACCGTAATCTGTCATCCCTCATCCCTAAACCTTAAACGCTATCCCTATTCCTAGACCCTCAACGGGGTCAATACTATACCTTAAACGCTAATCCCTTATCCGTAAACCTTCCAACTCTATCCCTTATGCCTTAGCCCTCATGATTAATAGCCTTGAACATAAAAAAATTTGAGTGGGACATAACGCAAGAGCATTATAATGCACTCGCGTTATGTCAGACATGGCAAAAGACAGACTTGCGAGAAAGAAAAATGCAAGGCAAAACATAACGCGAGTGCGTTATAACGCGCTCGCGTTATTTCTTGCTTTGGGAATCCCAAGCCTTGGGCTTGGGATTTGCTTTGGATTTCCAACCCAAAGGCTTGGAGTGCCTTATGAACAGTCACAAACGTGTTTTTCTATATTCTTCAAAATTTCACATAATTTTGTTCGTGCTAACCCTCAGATTTGCACATGTTTCAAGGTTGAACAAATCGAACACATGGGTAATGTTAGGCTTTCTCTTAGCTATTTGACGATGTGATTTTTTTCACATTTTAACAATGTTAAGCCTTTCATCTTTAATTTCTTTTGTTTGTGTGTCCGTTTTTATGCAAAAACCACTGTTTGGTCTTTTTTTCATTGTAAAATAACTATTCATTCAAATTTTAAAAAAATTACATATTTAGAAACTAGACTCCATTCTACAAATATTAAAAAAATAAAAAAATAATTTTCAATTAGTTTTCAAAATTTATAGGGGTAGCACGGCCAAAATTCTATTTTTTAGGATGTGTCCACTTTAAAAATTAGTAAAAAATCAAATATTCATCAAAAAATTATCAGAAAAATCAGTATAAACTACATGCTATTAGCTAATTTTTTACCGAAGTGATTTTAAAAATACCAAAAAAAAGTTGACCTTTTGAGGGAGCCACAAAACATGCTATGTTATGTTTTTTTGACAGAAACAACACCAATTTCTGTGGCTCCCTCTTTTGAACCCCTTAATCTATGCCATTTTCAAAACAAAATAGTAGTTTAGAAAGTAGACTCGGAGCACTACGAACATTGTTTTGGTTGCATCTCCAAATTTTGAGTGTAACTATGCTCAATTTCTCATCCAAGGCCAGTATTTCCTGATTTTAGAAAAAAAAGTGGCCACTTAAGACCCCTTTTTGGCCCCCCATCTTCTTGCACTTACCCGACATACCTTCTTTCCAAACCACATCCTACCCATTAACCATTTATCCATCCCATTAAACCAATCCATCATGTCCTCCTATCGTCATAAGCGTTGTCATGAAAAATCCTAAGCATTACCACCTAGAATGGGGCAAGTTATTCTTCCTATGCAACATAGCCTTTGGAGATCACATCTGAGCTCCCATATGATCCATCCACTATGGCGTATCCTTATCATGAGTTTTCCATTTTATAGCTTATCCTCATCTGTTTATCATGGGATTTTCACTATAGCCTACCTATCCATTTATCATGAGGCATGCATCCATCCCTTATATGGCTTATCCTCTTATCTATCCTTCCAACTCTCATGAACCTTCCATCCCATTTACTATCATCCATCCTTTTCTCCATCCTTTTATCCATCCCTTGCACCTAGACTTGGTTTCCCCTTGTCATTGGTATCAAGTACAAAGGCTACCCAAATTTTAAATCCATTGACATCTCAAAAAAAAAATTTCAAAAAAAATCAAAACATTCAAAAATCTAAAAAAAAAATCAAAATATGTCAAAAAAATCAAATATCCAATGAAAAATCCAAGCAATAAAACCAATCACATCATCCAAATCAATCCAGTCCATAAACATTCAATCAAACTCAAATCATCGTCATCATCAATTCTTCCTATCAATAACATTCATTCATCCATTTCAACCAATCACTTCTTCCAATCATATCAATCAAATCAATCTCAGCAATGATCTTAAATATTAATCCATATGAAGCAAGCTAATCAATCAAGGAACATATCCAATCAAATCAACAAGTTTTTGATCCTAATCTTGTCATGTGCTAATCAATCATCATCAATCATCATCAATGGGATATATCATTCCCACATCATCCTTGTGTTGATCTAGGGATATAGCTTTCCCCGCAGTGACACAACACTATCTACTATCAACAATCAGCAATCAATTATTGGTTTATGACTTGACAAGGGGAATACCTTGTTTGTTTTACATCCTTTGAGCACACTGAGAACACTTGCTTATGCTTAGATTGAGTGGACACTCTAATCATCACTCCATTACTATCATCATTCAAAATAAGCCAATCATCAAACAATCAACCTAGCAATAGCAACCATCACAACCAAAGCACATCAATCCAATCATCAAATAATCATCCTATCAATCATCAACATTAACACCAAAGAAAATCAACTCAATCACATCAAGCCAACCATCAAAACAAATAAAAAATAGCTTAATCCACCACATATCATCACATCATCAACATTTCATCAATCCATAACTTGATCACATCAATCTATTTTCATCATCATCAATAAAACACAAATCAGAACTACATCTCATTTCCATTGTTAAGTGCCTTGATCCCGTGGATACAGGGTATGTAGGCAGTTTGGAGTACGAAGGAAGTGCCCAGATTCAGGCACAGGCGATTTTGCCTCTTTCTCCTCTCATCATTTTTTCTATCATCTATCTTCTACATCATCAATAAACAACTTCTTCCAATCAATCTATCATTCAATCAATCCATTTCTTTCAAATCAATCATCAACATTTCCTTCAATCAAATCATCCATTCCTCAAATCAAATCAATCCACAGAATCAAAGCAATGATCCAAATGCAAGTCATCATTAAGCTATACCAATCAAGTTAATCAATCAAAACAAGTTATCCAAACACAATCAATGGTCTTGATCCTAGCCTTGTTGTAAGGCAAATCAATCAGCCAACCAACTCAGCAAACAACTTTGTGTTGATCTAGGGATATAGCTTTCCCCACAATGACAACACTCTCAACTATCATCAATTAAGAACAATCAATTAATCATTGGTTTACAGCTTGACATGGGCAATACCTTGTTTATTTTTGAATCATTTGTGCATGCTTGCTTACTTGCTTGTGTGTGCTATCATTTTATCTTGCATTTGTATCACATCTGATCATTCTAGTTAATATTCATATCTTGTATCCAAACAAGGTTGTATTATGCTGGGACATGAGACACATCGTCACCCTGGTCCTTCTACCTTGGTGCATAACGTCTAGTGCTATATCAAACATCATGGTTGCTCACATTCATTGCAGCATAATGCATATCTATTTCTTCTATCTCTACCCTTATCTTTCTTTCTTGACCAAGCCATTTCTTTTCGAGAGCATACTCGTGCTTGTCCAACCCGCATATCCTCTTAAGGAGGCATCATTATCCTATTTTATCCTTACATCATCATTCTATCCTTTTTCTCTATCCATACCTTAGCTTCTTTGAAATGATGTTACTCGACATAAAGCTCATCATCTCGAATATCATCTCAAAGAGGGGCAAAATGTAGACACCCAAATTTGTCCCAAATTTGTTCATGTCTAGCAACACCTTGTCAAAAACATCACTTAGACATCATGTAACATTTTGTCCTAGATCCCACTCTTAACCCCACTTATTCCATTAGCCAATTAATTAAATAAATTTTATTTATTTAATTAATATCCCAATCATATCCTTATCCTACTTAGCCAATTAATTAAATAAATTTATTTAATTAATTAATATCCTCTCATATCCCAACTAATTCAAATATTTTATTTGAATTAAGTTCTCATCATAAGCCGACTTTTCAATTAATTAAATAAATTTTATTTATTTAATTAATTTATCTTATCATTTAGCTAACATGTGTGCCTCTTTCATTTAAAAAGATAAGTGGTACTACATACTTTTATTTAATATCTTTTATATGTAGTACTTTTTATGTACACAAGCACACATGAGCCCTATTTTCCTTGACACTTGTCAAATGACTACAACTCCCTTGAAGAGTGGGATAACCGAATCAATCCTAGTCGTCCACATCAATCAATTAGCTTTTTAATCTCAAACATCCATTTGATCCAAGCCTTTCCTATAAATCAAACCCCTCACAAGCCATTAGCATGCATTGATCCTCAAGTATCCACATGCTGTCGAAATATCATTAGAGCCTTTGCATCCTTCATCTATCATTTATTCTAGCATCTTCATCTTAATGTTATGCTACAGAAGTGAGCACCCAACATTCCTCCAACAATAATCCTTCAAAATCTTGCATGCTCATGCAAGGTGGAGAAGAGCAATGGAGATAAATCGAGCATAGCGTGGAGATCGGTTTGCATTTACATTTGTTATTTTAATTTTCATATTGTCTTGTGCTTCATTGTGCATTGCTAGGGTTTTATCATTGTTGATTCTTCATTTATCCTATTTGCAATTTTACCCTAACTACATGAGGCAAAGAATGCAAGTAATGATAAAGTGACCAATAACACAGAATTAGATGTACCATTAATGAAAACATAAAATACCTTGGCAGTCCAACATTTCCCTTCGCTGTTATGAATGGCATCTACCAAACCAGTGTAATTCCAATTCTTTATGACATTGTATGGTCCATCATGAATTACAACCTCGATGGTATATCCTCCATTTTTTATCAGAAATATGATACTTTTATGGCCGCATCGAATCATGGTAGATATATCCTGGGCTGTTACCTACTCAGACAAGAACACAAGTAATTATAAAGCTAATTCACAATCATAGCATTATAGACTTAACAATAGATAAAATAGTTATGAAGTTAAAATAAGACGGTGCATCTTTTGATGGTAATGAATATTTGAAGAAGGCAGATAATTACATTCACCATTGTGATTCAATATTTATAAATTCTACAAATAGTTGTTTATATAGAACTCAAATAATTACAGATTAATGAAAGAAAGAGATTTGCATCCACACTTGAAAGCTTCCATCACCAATACAGGCAATGACCCACTTCTCTGGAGTGGCTTGAGCATATCCCAGTGTAGCTCCGACAGACCAACCAATTGATCCATACTGCAATTGGAACTCATACCTGCAAAATCAACATTAGATAAAATCATTCAACACTGGCACAAATGCAAGAATAGAAAAAATAACATCATAAGTTAATGGTTCTGGGCACAAGAGACTCCCATTTTACATTAAATATTGCAGTTAGTTATCGAAATAAAATCTCACCTGCAAGGGAAACAAGATCATAGTTTGCTTGCGAATTATTAACTTTAACATAACACCTATGTAGAATAGCATGCTTTGTAATCAGGTGAATTTATAGAGGCATAGAAGACTATTGGGCACGTATGGAAATTTTGTTCTACAAAAGATTTACCACAATTTCAGATTCTAACAACCTTAGCATTTATATTTAAAACAAGCAGAAAAGATCTATTCTGTTTGTTCTTCAGACTAGACCTGATAACCAAATAGGGGTATAAATAGTTCCAATAGATTGTAGGTACTATTTTCAGTGCAAAGTTAAAGCTCCTCAGTACAACAAACAAGGTATTACAGTACTATGAACTGTTTCAAGGGAAAGGGCTTTTAATTACCCGCATTTCTCTGGAAGTTTAAGCTTCTGGCAATTGAACCAAGAGTCCCCAACTTCAGCAATTACAGTTGTATCATTTGATAGCATGGCCTGCAACCAACCAGTTTTAACTTTTTACCCATTAATATACAAGAACCAGAACAAAACCAACAATTGAATTACTGAATGACTATAAGTCATTTTACAATATGGAGAGATTCTTTATAACATTACTTGAATGTGCTTGAATAACACATTGCCTCTAAGAGCCTCGTTTGGAGCACTTTTCAAGGGAACACCATGAGGTACAAAGATACGTTGATAATTCTCAAAGGCTGTTGTGTTGCACTTCAACTTCTTTGCGAGGGCTTCTAAGAAGTCTTTCATTAGTACACAGCCAAAAGTGGGTCCATTTGTGACAGTTACCCTGTTAGCCTACACAATTATAGCTTTATCCTTCTTCAAGAGCAACGAATATCCCACTGAACTAAAATCATTGAAAATGGGCCCTGCAAATAAGTATGCATCTGTAGACTCAACTATTTCAGCACAGAATACAGTACTGACTGCACCCTAGTAAGTTCCTATGAAATGTGGATGGGTCTCTAAAACCTGCCCCTTAGCAGAGGGCATTGCTGCCACAGCATAACCTGAAGCATCTACCAATTCACCAAATGCATCTTTTGCCTTAGCAACCCTGAGCTTTGGACCCCCAACCAACACCGGCTTAACTGCAGCATTTAGGAACTCTACAGTAATTTCCACAGCTGCTTCCAAACTTCTTGGATTGCTTTGCCTATAATTCATGTGAGCAAAAAAACACTATTACAAAAACAAGTTACAAGTATCTTCAAAAGCAATGAACAATATAAGAGCTTCATCAAATACAAACTTTGCTTTATATTACATTAATGGATTCTGCTACCCACCGAGGCACTTCAAACATTGCAAAAAAATATAAGAACACACCATGGTGAAGCAAAAAAAAATGCACAGTTTTAAAAACACCTTGAAAAGGACACAAACTCATAAGGAGAAGCCAAAAAAAAAAAAACTTCACCTTGAAAAGGACACGAAGATGCTTCTTATTTGTGTTATTCCCATTCAAATATACAAGAAAAAGCAAGCACCCCAAGTACCACAGAATCCAACGGCAATGTCAATTTATTGTCCAAATACATAAGAGAAAACTCCTAATCCCTAATCTTTTGCCACAGGAAGCCAATGCTTTGAACGAAAATTTAAAACCCAATACTGTCAAAAAAAATGTTGGAAATGATGGTAGTGTGTATTGACCCTTGTGTGCTCAAAAATACACTGGACCAACCGAGTAAGAGGCAAAAATAGTATAAGGAAAATAATACCAGGTCAGAGCCACTTGTTGGAGATGCAGAGGTAAACTTATCAAGTTAACCGAGCACATACTTCAAGTTAGAACGTCTAGATTTTGAAGAAAAAGTTACCATAAGGGAACGAAAGATAAATGCAAACCATGAGATTACCACTGATCCAATATAAAATTTAGATGAAAGATGTATCCGGATCATCTAAAACCAATGTTTATGTCCAATTTTTTTTTTTTGGTGGGTATGAATATTCCCTATTAAACATTATATCAATAATATAAAAATACTACAATATTCAAAAAAAGGGGAGGGTGGTAAAAAGCCGCACCCACAAAGTCTAACAATACATAGTCTTAAACAAAGATGAACAATTAAAAGGGCCAAGCCCATAAAGTACTAAGCAGCTAACGCAATGCCAAGAGAGGGTGGATCATGATCATTGGGATTTCCCTACACATCTCCAAGGGAAGTATCATCAATCAGCTCCCAGCCAGTGAGAGCACCTTCTTCTTTAGGAGTCTCCTTTGTAGGCTACTGAGCACAAATTGGAGAAATGGCAAGCCGGAGATGAGGAAACTTGCTAGTATCAACCCAACCAGTCCCCCTATGCCCTAGAGAGGAAGCAGAGGGCAACCTAGAAGGCTGGGACCATCCTCTACAAGCAACAAAGTCCCTAGAATTTTGAAGCTGGGGACCACGGGAGTGAAATCCATGGTCACCGCAGTCACGTCTAGTAGAATGGTTGTGCCCATGCCGACAACCTCTTGAAGAGGTAGAGTTAGGAAGAACCTTGGCAACAATGTAGAGGGCATTGCCCTAGTGGTCCAACAACTCCTGAAGATGAGCAACCTCCAGTGCAACTTTACTAGATTGCACCTGGATCTACATAAGACCATTAGAACATATGATAGCTTTAGTGTAGAGAGAAAAATGAACATCAACAGCACAATGGGAAAATAATGTTGTATTTCTATCCTTCCATATACTGAAAATAATTTCCACCTTAAAATCATGTTAGATCTAGGTATATTTGAGCAAGAGACAAGGCCAATGTCTAAGCAAAACCATGTGCCAAGAACAAGGAGTAGACAGAAAAGGTTTGAAGAAATCATAGATCCAATTCCAAGCTTCCTAAGCTCGTGGGAAGAACTAGAAGAGATGCTTGAGTGTATCAATTTATCCATAGAAAGGACAATGAGGGTTGGGAATGCCTATGTGAGCAAGATGGGCCCTCATCGAAAGGTCTTGATATAGAATGCACCAAGTGAAATGAGCCAACTTAGGTTCCAGCACTGCAAAGTAGATGCATTGGAACCGTTTGTGCCAAGTTCCATGAGAGGACTAGAGTTGCTAGTGGTGATTAAGCTGATCGACCATATGAAGGTGTGGAGACAACCAAAGGTATCCTTTACAGGCCCTATAATTCTGAAAGGGGTATTCAGATACCATTTCCAATATTTCCACCAAGGCTTAAGAGACCACACCCCTATCTTATGAAGCATCTAGAGAGGAATAACATTGATAACAACCTAAAAAGTCTCCTAGTCCTAATTAGAGAGCTTAAACCTAAGCTTAATGTCAGGCCAAGATAGAAAATTCTTGGTAGCCTGTTGAATGAGGTCAGGTAAAACCCGCACTCCCCATTTAAAAAAAATTAAAGCATGAATCCAAGGCAATTTAGCCAGGGACTTTTCTTGAACATTGAGAATAGAAGACCACCAGATAGACTGATGATTAATGGATAGACCATTATGAAAATCATCTCCTACCCATTGAATCCAAGGATTAATGGTTTCCAAGCTTTCTAAATGCTTTTAATGAAAAACATACCCTGAATCGTAACACGTTCCCTCATAGTGAGAAGGGTACCTAAACCCAAGTCTTTTCACATTGGACACCCTGAAGGTGTACCATTACCAATACAATGACAAACAAGAAATTTTCAAACTTCATTAACTTGGAGAGCCCTAATGATCCATTTAGCACACAAGGCAATGCCTAGAGATCAAACCAAGTTCTCCAGCTTCAGGAGCGAGGCAAAAAAACTCCCAGGCAACATGATGGAAGCCTTGATGCCCATCACTAGAAACCCAAAGAAAATCTCTGAGGAGATTCTCAATCTTCAAATAAGAGGCTCTAGAGGAACCCAACAAGAAGAGTAGTAGACATGCATGGCGGCCAAACTTTTAGAGCAAATATGAAATTTACCAGCCAATGAAAGGGGTTTGGTTATCCAATAATGAAGTTTTTTCTCAATTCTAGTGATCACTGCCTGCCATAGCTAGGAAGGAGAGACCTGGAGAGCAAAAGGGATTCCTAGTAATCTAAAGAATTCTCCATGATCAATTTTTTTCCACCTAAAAGAGTCAAGTCAACCTAGTTTGGGAAGGAAAGATTGCTTGTAACACAGGGTCTTATGCCATTGGATGCTTGAACTAGAGGCCTAGAAAAAAATGCCTAGGCAATCAAGCACTTGTTTGACATTATTCTCCTCTTCAATGAGTGAGAAAGGATTCATCGACAAAATAGCCACTAACCAACTGTTGGGAAGAGTTGGGAAGAGAAATCCCCTTAACACAAGACTAAGAAAGTGCCTTTGCCAACAAATAGCTGAACCTTATAGCTACCAAGACATACAGAGCCAGGGCAAAGTGGTGGCCTTTTTGGATGGACATGAAGAGTCCAAAAGAATTAGATTGTTGGCTAACAATGGTAATGCACGCAAAGGCATGTTTGTAAACAACATCTGGACCGTGTGAATGAATTAGGATCCAAAACCAGGTGCCTGCAACATGGCTAAGATAAATGGCCATTCAATATAGTCATAAACCTTAGAAAAGTCAATCTTGATAAAAATAGTTGATTGATGAGAATGGCGAGCCCATACCATCCCTTCCCAAATGACTAAATTATGTTATCCACAATAAATATAGATTTGATGAAACTAGTTTGTTTCGACTAAACAATCAAAGGAACCAAGGAGCAGAGCCTGAGAGCCAGAGCCTTAACAATGATTTTGTAGGAGACATTAATGGCATAATAGGCCACTGATTATTCATGTTTTTGGGGTTACCAACCTTAGTTATGAATTTAATGTTTCCTTTGTTGGTAAGATTACCCAATTAGTGAGATTGCATGGCTTCAAGATAAACATTATGTAGGTCATTATCCACAATATCCCAAAAGGTTTTATAAAGCTCATATGGGAAGCCATCTAAGCCAAGGTCTTTGTCATTGGCCATAGAAAAAACCATCTCCCTAAAATCATGTTGAATGAGAAGCTAGTCACAAAGAATGCATTGAGCATTAGAAACCTGGCAGGGGACGACAACAAGACACTGATGCAAGGCAAGCTACCTAGCAAGAGTGTAATCTTTAGCTAAAAAAACATGTTCATAATGTCAAACAAAGGATTAAAGAATGTCTAGTAGCTCCTACAGGAGTCGCTGTCCTTCCTGAATCTTCTTAACATATTGGGAAGTGTGGTAGGCATGTAAGTCTTGGAAAAACTTCTTTGTCACTTTATCTTCAATCTTAAGCTAGTGGAGTCGAGCTTTGATTTGGGCTCTAGGAGCTATATGAGTATCAACAATCTACTTCTAGTGTCGTAGCTAAGCTACCTGAAGTTGGGTGGTAAAATCAAATAGTTGAGCCTCCAAAGTAGCGATGGCATGGTGAAGCTTATGAGTGGTGGCTTTGTAGGAGTGGTGGCAAAAACGAGCAAGTCATTGCCCATAAATGTAGAGAAATCATGAAGTATGGGTTATGACATCATTCAACCAAGATATCCACCTAACCCCATGCATGGGACGTGTCTCCAAATTCCAAACACGTTGAATATGAGCTGATGTGGCTTTGTGATTGAGGAGAGACGTGTTTAGAAAAATTGACTCTTCATTGCTTTGGACTTGGAAACCTGCCACTCAATACAAAATTGTATCGAAAAATGGTCAAATAGGACAAGGTCTGCCAATAGCTCAACTGACAAAGAAAAACAATTGGCAAAGGTAAAGAAAGACTATGCTGACATCATAGTTTGATAAAGCTGTTTTAAGACCCTATCAGGGTTGGTTCTTAGATTGCACTGTGTGTACCAGGTCGTATGATCTTGGTAGTGGCCAATATTGGGGTTAAAAAGAACTAATTTATTACGCATAACAAACCAAGCCTCTCTTTTGCCAGTTGTCCAACACATAGGCAAGGCTCTGCATTTATCATAAGTTATCTCGATCATATTAAAATTCCTACACAAAACCCAAGTGGTGGAAAACATTAAATTTTTAATCCATCTCCAAAGAGAAGATCACTCCACAGCATCATTGGGAGCATAAACATTAATAATCCCAAAAGAATGATTATTAATGTGGAAAAAAGCCCATAGTGCATGGTTGGTGGGGTCACATCCATGATCAACCAAAAGCTAATGCTATGTGGGAGAGAGAAAGGTGACAACTCCCCTCGACTAGCTTCATGGTTACTACAAAGAAAATGGCTAGAAGGCTAAATAACATAACAAGCTATGGAAAGCAAAAAATGACACTTTGACCCCCTGGAGGTAGAGAATGTCTAGACCTAGAGATTGAAAATGAGCATCACGAATAAAGTATTTTCATGGGAGGTTTGTAAGACCTTGCACATTCCAAGAAATACAGTTTATTTAACAAGTTTTGAGAGGCATGTCTTCGTTATCTAGCTCTTCAAGAGTAGATTAATTGTTCTGCAATACTACATCTTGTGCCTCGAAGCTTCCAATCTAGAAGCTAAGTTGCACAGGTTGCTATTTCCTTGGTACATATTTGTTGTCCTCCAATTGCCCGGGTGGGCTTTGGGACCTCCTTTGCCTAGTAGGAGGAAAGGAAGCATGTTGGTTAGTGACAGCTAGTAGCTGAGAAACAACTGAAACTGCTAGTGGAGAATTTGAAACTGTCAACACATTCAATGTTCTAGCATCAGAGGGTTTTGAAACAATAGTCTAAGTTGAAGTCCCTGAACTTGGAGGTTTGGGGGTGGGCCTGGAGGTGCTAGTGTTCTTAGTTTTGTGAGAAACCATTATAGACCAACCTTCTTCTTTAGTAGGAGGAGGTGGCTAGGATGAGGGTTGACTAGAGGGTTTGGATCATAGGGAGGCCAAAGGGCAATCTTGAATCTTGTGTTTGGATGATTAACATCAATAATAAGTGTTGAGAAGGTTGATATACTAGACATGCTAAGTATAGCAGGTTTGGCCAACATGAATGCTCACTAAATCCTTGAGATCTTTGGAGATGTCCACCTCCAGATAGACCCACCACTGAGGATGAATTAAGTAAAACTTCTTTGGTTCTATGCAAACCATAGTCTAACCTAAGGAGGAGGCTATCTAGCTTAGAAAATTCTAGAACAACAAAAGTAAACTAGGAAGTTCAACCCAAACGAGGACTCAAAAGGACTTTTCATTAGAGATGACAAAGTCTCAAGTCCATGGTTTGAAGACAAGTAAGGAAGAGTGGACTGACCATAGGCCCTGGCTGAGGAGAACCTCAACATGGTTGGCCTCAACAAAATGAATAACAAAAAACCCCTTGGTGAGGTTTTGTACAATGTGAAGATGGATCCCATATGGGGTCTAGGCCCTACCAACCTAGTCTCGAAGCATGCTTTCATGAGGAACTCTACCCATAAAATATCCAATTAAAGTAATTTTTTCTAGCCATTTGTAGGCAATATTAAATACCAGAATGGGAAGAACAACATTTGGAGGTGTTTTAGGGGATGTACCTTGTGGAACACCTTGGGGACAAATTTTCAAGGGCGTTTGAGTGGGGGTGCCATTGAAAGTCGTCATCAAACCTTTAGCTCCAATAGTAGCAGATGCGGAGGAATGAAAAGTTGAGGCCATATAAAGGGGGCAAAAAAATACTTGCAAGCCTAGCGACGTAAACCACATTGAAATAAATGCAAACTAACACTAGAAAATTCCTACAGAAAATTATAGTTTGACATAAAAGCAACAAAGCCAAGAAACCCTAGCAAAGCAAAAAACTGTAACAAAGGTCTAAAACTCCTATGTCCAAAATTTTGAAGATGTAACCAACTCATAATAATTTGGATATGAAATCAAACACAATAAATTAGTAATAAGATAAGTCCATTGGTGTGCTAAGTGCTCTAGTAATAAGCTAAGCATATCACTCTAGTACACTGGTGTGCTAGGGTGTCAATTTCCTAGAGAGAATTTTTTTTAGGGGTCTATAGACCTTTTGGTTCACAAAGGATTCAAATTTTAGATTGACTTGTTATCATTTAAAAAAAATTCCCCTATAAAATATTATCAACCTCCAATACAAAATATTCAAACACATGGATTTACCTCACAACATATTTATAAAAAAAAAATCTGAAATTTCATTTCTATTTCACTTATTTGCGAGTGAAAAGACTAGCCAAGGAAACTAAGCTTTCAATATACATAAAAGAGAGAAGCCCAAAGATGAGTAAACCTTGATCATCCTAGGAGAAAATTGTTTATTCTGAAACCATCCAAAGAGATCTACAACATGAAGAACCCAGACATTTACTAATTGAAGATATAAAAAGCAAGTAGGAAATTTTAAAACTGAAAAAATAGAAAACTGACTCAACAAAAAATGAAGAAGAAAGCCCACCTAGGTCTGAGACAGAATGGAAGAGACTCATGACTGAACGTGTGATGAGGAATTGTAGGGAGATTACAACTAATGCTCATATACATTGGCTTGCTCTCCATAAGCGCTGTAGATATCGCATGGTCAATGAGCTCGCTGGCATCATCCAAATTGTTCACAATCACCTAAAAAACACAAAAAAAAAAACACAATTCATTTTTGGGAAATAGAAAACTGAAATAGGGAAAAGAAGAGAAAAATGGTTGAAAGAGCGTGAGGGTACCTGAGCGCATGTTACCGTCTGAAAGCAGCGATACTCCTAGCTAAAGTCAGGAAGACCAATGGTATGATGAAGAATACGGTTGGTGCATGATCATTGGAGTTGGGCCCACCGACGATGCATATGACTGGCAGGTTATCACTGTAAGCCCCTGCAATGGCGTTGAGAACGGAGAGGCTGCCAATAGTGAAGGTGACAACGCAGGCTCCCACGCCTCTAGAGCGTGCATAGCCATTGGTGGCGTAGCCAGCATTAAGCTCGTTGTAGCATCCCACCAAATTGAGCTCAGGCTCTGCAATCAGATGGTCGAGCAGCGTCAGATTGGAGTCCCCTGGCACTAAGAACACATCACGCACGCCCACCTGAACAAGCCTCTGCGCCAGGTGGTGCCCCAGCGTGGCAGGCCCCACCGCACTGCCAGAGCCCTGCAGCGTGCAGTTTACAGACGGCAGCGGCTACAGGGCATTCATGATGCACCTCCCCCATCCATGGTGCCATAGACACAACCCATGGCCATCCATCCTGTCCGTACTCCTCGCCGCCCCCTTGTAGCTGCCATAGCTACCGTAGCTGTTGGATCAATCAAAATTGCCAGGGCCCCTCTTCCTTCTGCGTTCTTAAATAGCAATCACGTCCCGACGTCACTGCAGGTGGCCAGCGTCTACCAATTTATTGTCATCCGCAGCCATTATAGCTCAATTCGAATTTGCCCGCCCAACTCAGAAATCTTCATTTTACCGAGCCTTGCTTGTCTGCAACAAAACCAAAGTGGTTCCAATCCGAAAAAATTGCACATGTTCATATGAGAAATGTTGTAATAAACCTTCCAATGGATACCAGATCTGGGTAGAGGAAATAGATTGTTGTTTTATTTTAGCACAGGCCACCCATGACTGTTCGGTTCCCACACTGCCAGACATTTGGAGGTTTGGCGGTGGCCTCTTTCCTGAATAAACTGTAGCCATTGAAGATCGTTGTTGAGGATTTCAGAGAAGATCTCCAGACTCCTTCGACACTCCAATATCCAGGTTTCACCGCTGATTATGACTTTTTGTTTGCTTCATTATGACTGTTTCTTTGATGGCCTCATTACCACTAGAATTTGTGTATTCGTCCACATAATTTCAAGAAAAAAAGGACAATCTAAATTTCAAAAATAGTGCAAAACGTGAATGACAAAACAATTTAGAATTACTCAAAAAAAAAAAAGTTCTTGTAATGTGCGAGTATTAGTTTCCATTGGTTTCCTCTCAGCTTTTTCCTACTACTGAGAATGATAATTTGTGGTAGTTAATAAAAAAATTTAAGACTATGTGAAATATCAAAAGGCCATCTGAAGTCAAAATACGAAGCTAAACTAATATTTGTAGAAAATGCCCGCAAAAAGTAAAGAGTAGTTATTTGAGCTAAATGTAAACTACTTTTATCCCTTTGAGCCCGGTGCCCACCCAGTACTTTGAAACTTGAGGAAAGGCCCACCAAGTTTGATTTATTAAGCTAGATGGTAGATAATAATTAATTTAAAATTTAGTTTTTAAGGATATTATTTATTTATATTTATTATGTTAAAACTATGATATTTAAAGATTTATAATTGTGGTGGTGAAAACTATATGTTGGTATTTTTACTTTTTGCTTTCAGTTTATATTGATTGTGTTGTTCTTAATGTAATTCCTAGTATATAGGTGGTCTATTTCAGCATAAAAATTGGTAAATACCTAAACCTCACTTAATTCCATCTACATATATCTCTAAGAATTAGTCTTCATTCTTAGTTTATTTATCTATTGCCTTAGGTCAAATATGTAGGCATGGAATTCACCTAGTTCGATTTCATGGGTGTGGAAATGACCCTAGTACTTGCAAATTTAAATTTAAATCAAAAAAATTAGAAAATTTAGAAAAAATCAAAAGAATAAAGGGAAAAAAATTATGTCCAAAAATTATTGGTTATAATATTCAGGCAACAATCCCATCTAGTAAAATAAGCAAAAGAAGTCCTACCCAAAAGCCATCCCTATGAATGCAAGCCATCCAAATCCATAGCACAATACAAAAAAACAATCCTAGCAATGTAATCCAAACATAGCCAGAAAGTAAAAAAATCCACACAAATATTGCCAAACAATCTAGCAAATTATCCCAAAGCATCTATAGGTTTTGTTCCCAGCCTTGCTACAAGCCCTGCTTAGTTCTAAGAAACTCCTCACCATTAGGATATATAGTTCACAATCCTTGCATTGTTTTTGGGATATATCATTCCCACGTCAACAATGCTATCATCATAATCAATCAAACTTAATTTTTAGATTGACCAAGGGAAAATTTTGTTTGTCTTTGTATCATTTTGGCATGCATATTTGCTTGCTTGTGTGTTTTATCTTTTTGTTTTACATCGATATTGGTCCTTCTAACATATTGCCTTAACAATATCATAATCTTCCATATCATGGTACCATCGGTCAAACATTTTCTTGTGACCTTTTCTTTTGGGTCCATCCTTAACACACTTGGCACATCATCATCATCATCCCTTATATCATGATACATAAGGCTAGTGCTACAACAGATGTTGTCAAGTGCTCTCTACATAGAAATTTCCTTCCTAGCATGTACCTACCATCAACCATACCTAAGTATCATTACCCATATCCTCATCCATACACCTCTTCCCACATATCATAATTTCTCCAATCGCCATGCATCTAACCATTTCCTCCTCTTCTATTTATCTAACTCCTTCTCATCCATTTTTCAACCCTTCAGACCTGGCTTTCCTTTCAAGAGACCACCCAGGTCCCTGTAAACCCACTTGCTCTCTCGAGGGGGCCACTTCCTAACCCTCATTCTTCTAAATGACTTGGGCATCCTACCACTAATTATATCTCACCAAGTGTCTATACTTATCTTCTTTCAAACAACGCCACTTCTCTTAGTCATAATGCCATCCAAAAGAGGGGAATTTAATGTACACACTTAAAATCTACTTCCACATTTTAACCTAACATTATCATGCCTCTATCAATCCCCATCATTACCCTACATCAAATCTTCACTAATTAATTAAGTAAAATTAATTAATTAATTAGGTCACCTTTCCTCTAATGATTAATTAAATAAAGCATATTTATTTAACTAATCAAACTAACCCATTCAATAATTAATTAAATCATATTAACCTAAACTACCCTTCCTCCAAATAATTAATTGAATAAGACATTCTTGTTTAATTAATAAGCTAATTAGCCTCAATCATTTTCCTTCTATTTAAATATTCAAGTCCTCTTTCACTACAATCATATGAATCTTACCCTCCAATCCTCACCATCCATTTCAAACTCCAAATGCATCTTGACCATTCATCTTCACACATGTCCTCCATCAATAAGACTATTAAATTTTATGGTACTACAAAGCCTTATGGTATGACTAAAATTGTTTTCATGTTCTATCCCTTCTTCCCATTCTAATTCTATAAACTACATGAGGGTTTTCCATTCTCATTGTGCCTAAATATTTGTCCATTCTTCACACATCTTGGTTTTCCAAACTTCTTTCTAAAAGGAGTGAATGAAGGTTTCCTAGTTTTCACATTGTCCTTAATCTCTTTCCTAAAGTTAAATAGGGATAATAGATGTATCTATTTATTGAGCTACTATGATCTTGTTATTGAGTCACTATATAAAATTTTTCATACTAGTATAAGCTCATTTGGCTAATAAATTATTTAGAGGACTACTAACAATCTTAATATTATTTAGGAGGGGGAGAAAAAATAAATGGAAATTATTGCTTGAACTAGATGTGCAAGATATTCCCAACCAAACAAATTATTTCTCAAGTGAGAGCCTTGAATGGACGCCAATTGGGGAAGATAATGGTGAGATGGATTTATGTGCTGCAATCCCTCTTGAGAGACTCACTGACTTTGTGAAAGGAGAAGGTCTATTGGATGCTACAGAGACAACATTTGTATGCAAATTACATAGAGAGAACAACTCTACAAACTACACTAACCATAGTACAAAAATGTACTCAAGGTTTGCTTAGATTTAACATTCTCATTAAATATGTCATCTTTTTAATTTTAGTTTTTGTTATATCAATTAATATATCTTATTTTTTTTGTGCATGTATAAATAGTTATTGGTGTGCTTTTGGCCCTAATGACAACAGAAACAAACCTGCAAACAAGCAAAGGATATGTAGGTTTCAAAAGAAAAGAGGTTGTCAAACTCACTTTTAAGTAAGAGTCATGTATGGTAGAACAGATGTTGCAATTATTACATACAATTAGTGGAGCCATTGTGATGCTAATGGTGAATTTTGTCATGGAAAGGATGACCCTTCTGGTGATCCAAGGAGTGCTTTTGCACCGAGGTTGTCGAATGAATGTAAATCATATATTGAGTCATTATTGTTAATGGGTGTGGGGATTGACACAATATGTGAAAAGCATTACTTAGACAATGGTTTGACTAAATTGATGAACAAAAGGAATGTTTGTCTATTAAGAAAAGATGTAATGAATGCGTGGAAAAGAATACGCTCCATTCGATCCCAAAAAAGTGAAGATGATGCAAAAAGTGTGAACTTGTGGCATGTAGAAGAGAAAGACAACTTATTTTACTACAAAAGGCCAAATATTGTGGATAATGCACCATTTATGATAGGCATCCAAACACCATGGATGCGAGAAATGATGGTGAAACATTCACATAATTCAATTATTGCAATGGATTCCACATTCTCGACAAATAAATATGGTGTAAGTATAACAATTTTAAATATATTTTTGGATCTCAATTTAATCATTTATTTATTTTATTTAATAAATTAATTTATTAATATTTTATTCATGTACAGTACCAATTGTATACCTTGCTTGTTTTTGATGAGCAAGAGGCTAGTGTACCTGTTGCATGGGCCATATCGTCACGAAATAAAGTCGAGGATATAAATGAATGGCTCACTGAAGTTTATACACGAGGAAAGTAGTGTAAAGAAAATTGGCATGTCAATGCATTCATGACAGATGATGCTAGTGCTGAGATTGAATCCATCAGGTTTTTACTAACCTTAATTTCTTTATTTAAACTAAAGTGAACTCATTAGAATTGTCTAATATTTAGTTTGTAAGAATATATGTTTCATAATTTACACCACATAATGGTATCACCTTAACAATGCATTTTGTTGGAATGTTACTAATCACCTTTTACAATGTAACTTGTAGATTGTCCTTTGGTTGTCGAGTAATTCTATGTATTTGGCATGTACGTAGGGCATGGCTAAAAAATGTGTACAGGTAAGTGGATTGATAATTAAAATATATGGAACATTACATATTTGAACCCCATAGCTTGATATTATGCCTTATATTTCAGGTATGCTAGTAATAAGGATGTCGAAACAAATATGTTTGATAGATTGGGTGAGATTATGTATGCAATGAGTGACAATGAAGACATTATCACTCATCTAATCAACAAATTTATAGAGGAATTCAAACAAGAGAAGGACTTCATTAATTATTTTAAAACAACTTGGTGTCATGATGAGGGTCGTATTGTTAAGATTATGAAATTCTTTGTTATGGTTTCTTTGCATACATTATTTAACTTGATTTTTGTCTATGCTAAAACATCATGTTCCTTTTTTATATAGAGATGTGGGCAAAACACTTCCAAAACTTCTATCATGTGAACCAAGAGACTAATGCTTCCATAGAATCATATCATTTCCACATTAAGAGTCATTATTTAAGTGATCGTGCTAAGAAATGCACAAGGAGAATGGATTGGCTTATCCACACACTTCTTCATAGGGTAGAGCCATTCTACAAACATAAAAGATATTTGCAATTATCAGGATTTCTAACAAATTTTAAAAAGGAAAGATATTATATTACTGCATTGGAGAGGTCAAAAACAATACCAGATGCAGATTGTTATCCATATGATCTCCTCATTAACACATATAAGGTAAGAAGCCAAACTAATGCAATGAAATGGTATCACGTGAGAAAGTTTGGACCCAACTTCCATGTATGTGATTGTAAATGGGCACAAAGGGGAAACACATGCAAGCATGTGTTGAAGATTTTAGATCTCATGAAGAGAAACAAAATAGATGAGAAAGATCAAGTTGCTAGTAAGTGTCACTTGATATTTACATTTTACATTGATATTTTTAATGATTATTATATTTCTATTTCAAAACTAACTAAATTACTCTCATTGAATTATAGATAGTGCTACACCATTGGTTGATGATGACATAGAAGGGAGTTTTGGTCATGAAAACAATGTTACTGGTAATGTTGATATGTTACTTTTATAATAAAATTTTGATTATTTTTTATGGTTTCTAAAAGTTAATAATTTTTATTCCAATTATAGATAGTTCTATTCCATTGGGAGCTCAAGATGTAGTTAGGTTTGTCACTCTTGAAGACCAAACTATTGGTAAGTATTGATATCAACATTTAGTAATTAAATATTAAGGTTTTTCTATTTTTTCTTATGACTAAATTATTGTTATTTGAATTATAGATGGTAGACAATCATTTGATCCTAGCAATGATAACCTAAAAAGTTCTACTAATTTTTTGAACTCACTACCCCAAATTTTACCAACAACAGTAGATGAATTTTTTTTTATTTTTAATGACTGTGTTGAAAGATATATATATATTTCTATTTCAAAGCTAACTAAATTACTCTTATTGAATTACAGATGGTGCTACACCATTGGTTGATGATGACATAGAAGGGAGTTTTGGTCACGAAAACAATGTTACTGGTAATGTTGATATGTTGCTTTTATAATAAAATTTTGATTATTTTTTATGTTCCTAAAAAGTCAATAATTTCTTTTTCAATTATAGATAGATCTATTCCATTGGAAGCTCAAGATGCAGTTAGGTTTGTCACTCCTAAAGATCAAACTATTGGTAAGTAGTGATATCAACATTTAGTAATGAAATATTAAGGTTTTTCTATGTTTTCTTATGACTAAATTATTGTTATTTGGATTACAGATGGCAGGCAATCATTTGATACTAGCAATGATAACCTAAAATGTTCCACTGATTTTTTGAACTCACTACTCCAAAATTTACCAACAACATCAGATGAAATTCTTATTTTTAATGACTGTGTTGAAAGATTTAAAAAAGATATCCATGAATCTTTTGCTTCCTCTTTCAAATTCAAGTCAATCCCTGGATCAGAGGACATGCCTATGACATGGATATCACCATGGTTTAGTCCCACCAAAATGCACAAACATCGTTTTATCCATCGAAGAGGTAATGCCATTGCTCAAGACTTGAATGAAAAAGCTGAAGAGTATGAAGAATATCAATTCCCCACTATAGGTTGTAAAAAGAAAAAGAAAAAGAAGGTCTTCAATCATTCAGGCATAGCGACACAAGCAGAAAGTATTAATATTGCACAACAACAAAGTGAGTACATTTATTGAAAAGTATTTAATTTTTTTATGCATCATTAGTTCTTTCTCTAATTTGATAAATGCTAAACATATGTTGTTGTAGCTTTGGATGTTCAAGACAATACTTGTCGACATCATTTGCCTTTCTCTATTGACCTAAACCAAACAACAACAAATGCAACACAAATTATAGATGGTAAATTTTTCTTTTCATTGTGTTTACTAATATACACAAAAGCTACTAAATATTCTTATTTCTAATCACTTTTCTATATGTAATCAAACAAGCAGTGGATGCAATTTGTGGAGCTCAACCATCAATGTTCAATGATAGACCCACTCAGACATTTCAACAAACCATTTCAGGCACTTAAGGTTGTTGATATTTTATTAACTTATGTTCTACATATTCTAATCTTACACTTGAACACTTTATAGAATTTAATGTGTTAAATGTGCATGTTATTATAGATTTAGATGATTAGCAATACACTCAACATAGAGTACCCCCTTGTATTGATCTTAACCAAAGAACGACAACAATTATGGATGGTATGCAAAGTGTGGATGGTAAATAAATTCCAAAAAAATCTATCATTAAGTTACTCTTTTGGATATGATTTTTAGCTTTGAAATAACATGTTAAGATTACATAAATTATATTTTGTAGCTAAATCATGGAATTTTTAGATATTCATTCTTATTTCTAATCACTTTTCTATAACTATTGAAATAAACAGTGGATTCAATTTGTGGAACACAACCATCAATGTTTAATGTTATCCCTGCCCAAGCATTTCAACAAACCATTTTAGGCAATTCATAATGCTATATTTTATTAACTTAACTACATATTGCAATCTTATGCTTGATCACTTTATTTAAGTTGATGTGCTAAAAACTCATGTCATTGCAGATTCAAGTGATCAACAAAACAATCAACAATATAGGCCACCCATTTGTATAGATCTTAACGAAACAACAACGATGGATGCAATGCAAAGTATTGATGGTAAGGAAATTACAAAATAAATTTATATCATTGATTCCTCTTTTGCATATGTTGTATAGCTTTGAAATGACATTTTAAGACTAAGTAAATTATTTTATAACTAAATCATGTAATTTGCAGGGGTTGATGATAATATAATAGAGGATTATGGTCAATACTTCTATGGAAGTTAGATTACTCCTCCCATCTACACTTATATTCTAAACATGAATGGGTGTTTCCTCGTTGTGGCCCATTTGCAGAAGGTGAAAAGGGTTGTCAAAGTCACCTCCTTTCTAGTTATGTATATGTTTGAGGATGTCTCTAGTGAGGGCTCTTAGGTACATTAATTCTAGTTACCTTAATTTTATATCTTCATTAGTTGTTACTACTTCTATTTGTGGTCAAGAATTTTTTTTGTAATATGATTATATAATACAAATGGTTCTAGTGCCCATTTCTTAGTGGATCACATGGATTTTTCTATGCATAATGATGATATGCTATCATTTGATGTCTATGGGGATTCTCCTTCGAATTTTTTTCTAGTTTCTTGTGATGTATCTTTGAGTTCTTTTGTAGTGTATTCTTCTACACTTTGTATTGAACAAACATGTCTTAGAAATGCATGAGGATAAACAACATGAGGATATTGGTATATGTGAGGATAATGTGCCAACACCACAAGCCATTACTCAAGTCATATTTTCAGCGTGACTCTCCAAGAGTTTATTGTAGTTGAAACAGGTTTGAGTTACAGCATGACTCCCCAAGATGGTATCTCTTTTTATATGCTGATTACTAAAAGAAATATTTTGTGCAAGGTTATGGATTATCTTTAAAAGATGGCTTCTCTTTGGGAGTACTCATACCAAAAAAAAATTGGGCAAGGTAATGGGTTGCGTTTAACTTGATTTAGGATGGGCACGTTTTGAAGATTAACAAACATGGGTCACACATGTATGTACCTATTCTTAGGATTTCTAAACATTGGCCATGACTTCGCCTCATGCTGAATATTTGTAAACAAGGGTTATGCTGGAATGTCTACCTTTTTCCGCTTGGTTGCAGCTGTGAACTACAGTAGAACTTTCTATATGCTGCGTTGATATTTTACTGCTGCTTTATTGTTCCTGCTGTGATTTTGGTCCATCCTCAGGTCTAGGCATCTTTTGCTGAGTGTATGTTTGTTAAATTGAGGGTTAGGATATATAAAACTATGTTGTCATATTATTAACCTGATCTTCTGTAACTGTTGTTGTTTCTAAATGGATATTTATTGAGACTTGTATATGCTTATTGCCTTATTCTTTTTGGTCTGCTGCGTTTGCTTTTATCTGAAGTGAGTTTACCAAGTTGTAGATTCAGAGATAGAGATTTGTCTTCATCAATAACCCCATGTAAAATGCCCAGAAAAGGTAACAGTTGTGTCTGTATTTAACAATGGTACTACTTAAAAGACAATTTCATGAAACAGGGTTTGTGGAAATAGGGTATCACTTTTGAGCTAGTATAAAGGCGTTCATCCTATGTTTCATCATTTTTTTTATATCCAATTTTGACACATATGAAAGATACCTAAAAGCATAAATCTCGCCTACCTCTACGAATCACCAAAGGAGGATGAATAATTATTGTTTTTACAGTGCAGAAAAATGTTGCCTATCTATTCTGGCCCAACTGGAAGGCTATTATTAATTATTGTATGTAAAAATGCCCCCACTCTGCAAAAACTACAAAATGAATTCACTTCAAAATTGTTACTTCTAAAGTATATGCACTACTTTATTTACAAAACACCTGATCAATTGATGGGACTATCCATGCAACTAACCAGCACATAACACCAAGTTCTAATAAATGGGGATTGTTATTTTCCATCAGCAACAATGATCTCATTCGATATTGAACTTATAGTGACAATTTATTACTTGTGGCATTTTTCAGTTGCTTTGGCCTACTTCAGTCATTTATGGGCATTGATATAATCATTCTTTTTTAGTAGCAGTTGCCAATTTCTTAAACTTTAATATCTTCCAATTTGATAGTTCTTGCTTTGATCCAATTGCCACAATGGCATGCAGAGTACAAATGACTACAATTGTCACAATCTTGTGCCAGATGAGAGCTTTGGAATAGGGTATGTACATCCATCAAAGCATAAAGGAACAGGGTATCACTTTTGAGCTAGTATAAAGGCGTTCATCCTATGTTTCATCATTTTTTTTAAATCCAATTTTGACACATATGAAAGATACCTAAAAGCATAAATCTTGCCTACCTCTATGAATCACCAAAGGAGGATGAGTAATTATTGTTTTTACAGTGCAGAAAAATGTTACCTATCTATTCTGGCCCAACTGGAAGGCTATTATTAATTATTGTATGTAAAAATGCCCCCACTCTGCAAAAACTACAAAATAAATTTACTTCAAAATTGTTACTTCTAAAGTATATGCACTACTTTATTTACAAAACACCTGATCAATTGATGGGACTATCCATGCAACTGACCAGCACATAACACCAAGTTCTAATAAATGGGGATTGTTATTTTCCATCAACAACAATGATCTCATTCGATATTGAACTTATAGTGACAATTTATTACTTGTGGCATTTTTCAGTTGCTTTGGCCTACTTCAGTCATTATGGGCATTGATATAATCATTCTTTTTCAGTAGCAGTTGCCAATTTCTTAAACTTTAATATCTTCCAATTTAATAGTTCTTGCTTTGATCCAATTGCCACAATGGCATGCAGAGTACAAATGACTACAATTGTCACAAACCTGTGCCAGATGAGAGCTTTGGAACAGGGTATGTACATCCATCAAAGCATAAAGGATATAAGAATTTTTTTAGATGTTGTAGTTGTAACTGCTCTAGGAGTCATGTATGCAAAATATGGAAGCATAGACAAGGCACGTGAACTGTTTGACAAAATGCCTCAAAGAAATGTGGTCTCATAGAATGCCATGATTGCATTGGCACAGTCCGTTCGATCTCATGAGCTATGGAATGAAAAATGTCACACCTAGCACCTTTCCACTGCATCAAATTGAAGCATTTTGCAACAATGCGTTTGATTTCAGCACGGTCAAATGGAATGGAGTTGACCAAAAATGAAAGAGGTTATTGTCGACGGACCCCACGTGCACTTGTAGGTCCAAACACAACATTCCCAGCTATCATGAATTCTAAGAACTGCTCCGTCAAAGTTTGGCACATTTTTGGTCTCAGGGATCTTAAGGGACTTTGCCGGTAGCGTCTTGCCTAGAACAACTAGGATGCTTGGCGCACGAAACAAGACCTCCACTGGCATTTACCTACCCACCCCAATGCGTTGGCGCAGTTTGTTCGACCCCACGAGCTATGGAATGAAAAATGTCACACCTAGCACCTTTCCACTGCATCAAATTGAAGCATTTTGCAACAATGCGTTTGATTTCGGCACGGTCAAATGGAATGGAGTTGACCAAAAATGAGAGAGGTTATTGTCGACGGACCCCACATGCACCTGTAGGTCCAAACACAACATTCCCAGCTATCACGAATTCTAAGAACTACTCCGTCAAAGTTTGGTGCATTTTTGGTCTCAGGGATCTTAAGGGACTTTGCCGGTAGCCTCTTGCCCGGAATGACTGGGACGCTTAGTGCACAAAATGAGACCTCCACTGGCATTTACCCACCCACCCCAACATGTTGGTGCAGTCCGTTTGACCCCATGAGCTATGGAATGAAAAATGTCACACCTAGCACCTTTCCACTGAATTAAATTGAAGCATTTTGAAATAATGCGTTTGATTTCGGCACGGTCAAATGGAATGGAGTTGACCAAAAATGAGAGAGGTTATTGTCGACGGACCCCATGTGCACCTATAGGTCCAAACACAACATTCCCAGCTGTCACGAATTCTGAGAACTACTCTGTCAAAGTTTGGTGCATTTTTGGTCTCAGGGATCTTAAGGGACTTTGCCAGTAGCCTCTTGCCTGGAACGACTGGGATGCTTGGCGCATGAAACGAGACCTCCACTAGCATTTACCTACCCAACCCGATGCGTTGGCACAGTCCATTTGACCCCACGAGCTATGGAATGAAAAATGTCACACCTAGCACCTTTCCACTGCATCAAATTGAAGCATTTTGCAACAATGCGTTTGATTTCGGCACAATCAAATGGAATGGAGTTGACCAAAAATGAGAGAGGTTATTGTCGACAAACCCCACATGCACCTGTAGGTCCAAACACAACATTCCCAGCTGTCACAAATTCTGAGAACTGCTCCGTCAAAGTTTGGCACATTTTTGGTCTCAGGGATCTTAAGGGACTTTGCCGGTAGCCTCTTGCCTAGAACGACTGGAACACTTGGCACATGAAACAAGACCTCCACTGGCATTTACCCACCCACCCTGATTCATTGGTGCAGTCCGTTTGACCCCATGAGCTATGGAATGAAAAATGTCACACCTAGCACCTTTCCACTAAATCAAATTGAAGCATTTTGAAACAATGCATTTGATTTCGACACGGTCAAACGAAATGGACTTGACCAAAAATGAGAGAGGTTATTGTCGATGGACCCCACATGCACCTATAGGTCTAGACACAACATTCCCAGTTGTCACAAATTCTGAGAATTGCTCCGTCAAAGTTTGGCGCATTTTTGGTCTCAAGGATCTTAAGGGACTTTACCGGTAGCCTCTTGCTTGGAATGACTGGGACGCTTGGCACATGAAATGAGACCTCCACTGGCATTTACCCACCCACCCCGACGCGTTGGCGCAGTCTGAGAGAAATTTTTTTCATAGTCAGCTCTTTTCCCTCCATCTCAAAGCTTTTCAACTCATATATGAATCACTCTTTTCTTCTTTTGTCAACTTCTCTCTTTGACTTCCTCATGGTTGAAGTTAAACTTGTGAAACCACAATGATAATAATTATATCCTATTGATACACTACAAAAGACTAACTTTCAAACTTTAGCTTTCTTACTACTTGCATAAATAGAGTAGTTGCATGATCAATCTCAAAATTAAACCTAAAATTTTATCCAAAGTTAACCAATGGGGTCTCAGAAGATGTGAGATTCATTTTAGGCTTGCAACCTACACTTTTAACTACATAATTTACTTCATGAATACTCTTGAGGTCATCCATTGATATGAAAACCTAATGTGTTTGAATTCACCTGATCCTTTTAGTTCTAGATTTCACATGACTTTATTTTTTAAGGTTCCAACAAACACAAGCCTTATTAGAACCTAACTTAATCTTCTTTCAATTTTAAACAAAAAACATGTTTTACATAAACATTTTATGTTCTACAAAATGCGATCGTGTTTTTTTTATTCCACCTTTTTAGGCTTGGAATTGACTTGGGCAACCGATCCTAAGAATTGGACCTCTATGATACCTCCGAGAGAAAAGTTTTTCATAGTCAATTGATAGCTTTTTTGAACTTCAATGTTGTCAGATTTTTTCATATTATAACAAAATTTAATGAAACACCACAATGATAACAATTATATCCTATTGATACACTACAAAAGACTAACTTTCAAACTTTAGCTTTCTTACTACTTGCATAAATAGAGTAGTTGCATGATCAATCTCAAAATTAAACCTAAAATTTTATCCAAAGTTAACCAATGGGGTCTTAGAAGATGTGAGATTCATTTAAGGCTTGCAACCTACACTTTTAACTACATAATTTACTTCATGAATACTCTTGAGGTCATCCATTGATATGAAAACCTAATGTGTTTGAATTCACCTGATCCTTTTAGTTCTAGATTTCACATGACTTTATTTTTTAAGGTTCCAACAAACACAAGCCTTATTGGAACCTAACTTAATCTTCTTTCAATTTTAAACAAAAAACATGTTTTACATAAACATTTTATGTTCTACAAAATGCGATCGTGTTTTTTTTATTCCACCTTTTTAGGCTTGGAATTGACTTGGGCAACCGATCCTAAGGATTGGACCTCTATGATACCTCCGAGAGAAAAGTTTTTCATAGTCAATTGATAGCTTTTTTGAACTTCAATGTTGTCAGATTTTTTCATATTATAATAAAATTTAATGAAACCACCACAATGATAACAATTATTTCCTATTGATACACTACAAAAGACTAACTTTCAAACTTTAGCTTTCTTACTACTTGCATAAATAGAGTAGTTGCATGATCAATCTCAAAATTAAACCTAAAATTTTATCCTTAATGGCTCATTAGGCCCTTTTAAACCATGTAAAAGATTGTGGTCTTACAACATCAATAAATCCCTATGAAAAGTCACCCAAAAATTCTTCTAGATAGACATCCTTGGCTTCTTGGGTTAGATAATAACATTGAGCTTAGGCATTCATGTCTAGGTCTAAGAAAACCCTTATTTTATCTTAATGTAGGGTGACAATTGAGAGATAGGCCTTAAGACAAGATTCAGTTTAGGTTGAAGCATCAAATTTCAACACTCAGTATGGGAACACATGGCCAACTCCAATTGGTACATTCTTGTGTTCATGAAATCCCAAGCATCTTTGATTTACTTTAATTATGCTTATGGATGTGAAAGCATTTTATACAACTTGATTTAATTGGGTGTCTAGATCTAAAAATTTAATGGCCTTAGATTTGATGGCCCAGTGGATGCGAGAGTCATATTAAAGATGACATAATTGTAAGTTGGTTCTAGGATCCTAAGGTTGTATTCTAAAGTTATCTAAAGAGATCACACATCTACTAGGGTTAACTTTGATACAAAGACATGGCATGCACCCAATTGTTAGGTTTCTTGACTCTCAATGTCTTAGGCACAAACATATTATCAATTCTAATTTATTTGGGAGAGCTTGGTTTTGGAACTCAAAGGATTTATCTCTAGAGTTCCATAGACCTAATGCGCATACTAACTTTGACTAATTTGTGCACTCATGTTTGAACTTCCTAATGATTATCTTCCAACCCTCATCTATCTATGAACACATGTATGTGAAGATTCAAACTGCTAGATTCTAGTGTCTATATAGATCCAATTGGGCCATCAATGGTTAGAAAATCCACTAGTGCCTACCATAAATGTGGGAACTTTATAAATTTTGACATGCTCAGGCTCTCTTTATCTCCCTTCCCAGACTAAGAACTTAAACCATGAGACCATGCAGGCTCAATACTCTTAACACCCATATGACACTATAGACATAATTGGACTAGCTACCTAATGGCTTCTACTATTCAAATGAAGCCAAAAAGATACAAAAGTAACTTAACTAGTAGTCATGATATTTCCACAGTCCATGATAATCTGAAATTTTAAGCTTTTGGAAAAACTGTGTAGCTTTTTTTACCTCGACGTATCGGATCACACTCCATGATTCATTTTCATTCTCACTTTTTCTTCTTGATGATGGACCACAGAGTGTGATCCGAAACGTCGAGGCAAAAAAAGCTACATAGTTTTTGTAGAAGCTTAAAATTTCAGTAACTTAACTATCATACTCTGCAAGCTTCAAACTCATGTATATATCTATGTATGCCTATATGTATTAATCATGTATGTATATATGTATGCCTATATGTATGTATGTATGTATCTATGTATGCGTATATGTATGTATGTATCTATCTATGTATGCCTATATGTATGTATGTATCTATGTATGCCTATATGTATGTATGTATGTATGTATGTATAGTGTCGAGGGCAGAGGAGGGTAGAGATGAGAGTGAGCCAGATAGGGGAGGAGAGGGGTGGATAAGGATTGAGTGATTAAAGTTTAAGGTTAAGGGTTGAGCGTTTAGGGATATGATTTAGAGTTTAGGGATAAGGGATTAGAGTTTAGGACCTTGAGGGATTAGGGTTTAGGGTTAAGGCTTTAGGGATAGCATTTAGGGTTAAGGGTCAAGGGTTTAGGTTTAAGGTAGAGTGTTGAGGGTAGAGGGATTAGGGATAGGGTTTAGGGTTGAAAGTTTAGGGTTGAGGGATTAGGGTTTAAGGTATAGTTTAGTAGTTCTTGTGGAAAGAGCTAGTAAACAATGGGAGATTATTTGCATGTTTCATAACAATATACCTTCCCTAAGTGCGGGGTCGACAGCAAGAAACATAGATGTACCCCAATGTAAATCTTTTCTCATAATGATCATCCTTCTGATTTCAACTGTTAATTACTCACTGTGGATGTACCATACGCAAAGCTTTTCTCATAGGGTTTAAGGTATAGTGTCGAGGGTTGAGGGTTTATTGATAGTGTTTAGGGTTGAGGGATTAGGTTTTAGGGTTGATGGATTAGGGTTTAAGGTATAGTGTTGAGAGTTGAGGGCATGTTGACTACTTAGCTCATGGTTTGAGTGTATTGTTTTGAAAACCATTTATAGTTTCCTGTATTATAATTACTTGTATATTGAAGGCATGGGATAGTAGTTATTTATCTTTGCAAGTTGAAGGATTGTTATGTTGTTGGAATGCTGCTAGAATGAAGGGGGAATTGACATTATATACATGTACTCTACTTTTGGAGATTAATACAAGCTTGTGCTCTCTTTGGTGGCAGGGTTTTTAAATTGCAAAAAGTTTTCCCCACATGTATTCGTGTTCTTATGTTTCTATAACCCTTTGTTCTTTTCAAATTGAGTTCAAAAACTTATTGCATATGAAAGACCATCTTAGCATTGAAAGAGAGGGACATACTATTATCCAGCGCGAAAATATATTATATGTACATATATTTTAGTATAATATTATATTGTAAAACTATATATAGATTAAATATACTATATATTTAATATTTATAGATTTTTATTATTTAGTTATATATGCTTTATATATTAAGTTACATTATGCGGATGCAAGATGGGGTGGCCATTGGCATAACCATTGCCATTGGAGTTGTTTGGATAAGTCTCGTTGAGGGGGTGTCTCTTGCCGATGATATTATCATCGGCATAGCTTTCACCGTCGGCTAACTTTGAAGTTTTCACGCCGATAGGCCGCATCTCCCTGATAGCCGTTTGTTATCGGCATAACATTCAAAGTCGGTGGAGTTTCAAATTGTCTCCCCGAAGGGAGGTTTCTCGCTGAAAGAACAAAGGTGATCGGCATAACTCTCAATGTCGGTGTGCTTTGGAATTGTCTGGGCGAAGGGGGGTCTTTCGCCAATGGAAGGAAGAGGAGCGGCATCGGGAAGACTCACACCGATACAACGCCCATCGATGAAACGAACAATGATCAGAGCAAAAGGTATAACCTTTGCCAATAGGTGATCTTTCGCTGATAGAAAGAAACAAAGGGGTATCGGCAGGAGATCATCTTGTGTTACACCAATGAAGGAAGCAAAGTGGGCATCGGCGGAAGATCATCTGGTGTTACACCGATAAAGGAAGTAAAGTGGGCATCGACGAAAGAACAACCTTCGGTGAGAAAACTTTGAACTCGCCCGATCATTCAAGTTAAATACTGATGGCCAATGGCGATAGGGGAGATCATACCTTTAATGTTTCATTTCACCTGTAGTGATGTCAGGCAATTTTGATTGATCTGATAGCTACGGCAGCTACAGGGGGGCGGCGAGGAGTACGGATAGGATGGATGGCCATGGGTTGTGTCTATGGCACCATGGATGGGGGAGGTGCATCGTGAATGCCCCGTAGCCGTTGCCGTTTACAGACTTGTTGGATGGTGGACATCCTAGTGTACAAGACTTAAATTTGACAGTTGTATAGCTATATTTAAACATTTTAGCTGTAAAATACAATTTGAAATTTTGAAACGACCGTATTATATGAAAGGAGAGATTTTGGACAAACTGTCAAAATTTATATAGGATTTACTTATACTAAAGTATGTCATAGTACCATTGATTAGATTAGCTGTCATAAATTAAAAAATTTGCTTGACAAGCACGGTTGACTGTCAAATTTAAGCCCTGAGACTCCCACATCATTGCTCTCACGCCACTGCGAGTTTACATCTATGCTTGATTCCATTTTCTCTCTCTCTCTCTGTCGCTATAAATTCTCTTCAACCTCCGCTAAATCAAGCTTAACTTGTTTCACCTGTCGTCAAAAATCTCTGCTGAATTTGGAGCTTTTGGAACGATGATGTGTGTTGTTTGATTTGAATGAATTTGTAGGTAGCCTATAGGAAAAACCAATTGCTTCTAGGAGATACTTTCTGGGTTCAACTGATAAAATAGGTAGAATTATGAAACCGAGGAAAGGGCAAAAGATGAACCCGCTGGCAAATAAAATAGTCTTTTAATTTATAAAATTAGTGAAATGTAAATAAGGTATTAGATAGAGGCACTGACTTTGATAAATTGATTTAGAAATTAAAATTAAGTATGTCAAGTAGGAGTTTGGTTTGGTAATATGTCTTTTTTTTTGGTTTACTTAATTTGAAGGGAAATAAAATAGTTTTTTAATTTATAAAATTAGTCACATGTAAATAAGGTATTAGATATATAGGGTGGACTTTGATAAATTGACTTAGAAATTAAAATTAAGTATATTAAATAGGAGTTTGAAGTTTGGTTTGGTAGTATGTCATTTTTTGTTGGTTTACCTAATTTGAAGGGAAATAAAATAGTCCTTTTAATTTATAAAATTAGTCAAATGTAAATAAGGTATTAGATATATAGGCTGATTTTGATAAATTGATTTAGAAATTAAAATTATGTGCTAAATTGAAATGAGAGGATTAGGGTTTTGTATATTTTGAAATGTGAATTTTATTTTATGATGTATTGTGAGATAAAACAAATAATTAAAGGTCTACTATTGAATTTTAGATAATAATGCTAAGATGAATTTGATTATGAGAATCTAAATGTATGTGACAATCACGTGACATCAATCCTACCTAAGGGCATGATTCGAGCACAATTTCTTATTATTATGTCATAAATAGAGTTTGATCTTTAATGCTTGTAAGATCTATTAACCCACTAATATTTGATGTATAGAAAAATGTATCGGTGTTAAAAAGCATAGTGAAGTTTATACTGCAAGGATTGATGTTTAAGACTTCTTTGCACCTTAGTGAAGCCTCATAACTGAATTAGCAATAAAAGTAAAGAGATAAGTAAGGTGGCAATGAATGTTGATGTGTGGATTATCCTCAAAGTTATGCTTTGACAATTTATGTTTCTTCACATAGAGAAATTGATTGTTATTGATGTATGACAAAGAAGTGGCCAATGACTAATGTACCAACAAAATGGGAGGAGATTGCATGAGCACTCTTAGAAATGTTATCTAATGTTAGTTTTACAAAAAAACAAACAATTACATAATTTTCAAAAAAATGCATTAAAAGCCCTTACATCATTTCAAATATATGTAAGTTTTAGGGGCTTCAAGTTAAATAGATGGATCGATTTTATCCATTTCCTTTATAAAAATGTGGCACATTACTCAAGTTTCACCCTTTACACAAACATTAGTTTTTTTATGACTATTTATCTATATAAAAATATATATCAGCGTGACAAGAATTCTTTCCTTGGGTGTTAAATATAATTTTTAATGTTTTTAATACATTTTATATTTATTTCTAGAGAAAGCAAATCAACCTTATGTTTGGACACTAATGACCTACTCGTACTAAATTCTTTTAATATATAAACATATTAAATATTAAATATATATATTCTCAAAAACTAAGCTTTTAGATCTACAAAAGGGTGCTTTTGGATTTTTTGAAAAATGATATCTACATGTATTAATTGATGGGAATATTAAGCTTTTTAAATAATTTCAAATGTTTGTAAGTTGACACCAAATTGATGTCAAGTATTTATCTAGCAAACATTTTTGGCCAAAAAAGTTTTAGTCATGTCTATTTCAATCGAGAACACATTTTTGGCCAAAAAAGGCCTTTCGGTTAAATTTTTAAAATTGCGTGTGTTGAAAACTTGTCCTAATGTGTGACACAACTATGGACTTCACCCATTAGGGTATGCACTTTTTTGTTCCACATTTTTCCCCAATTTGGTGTGTGTGAAAAATTAGGTGTTCATGCATGTCGAAGTAGAAATACATAGAAAAAAGTAAGTTGTGATAAAAAAGGATACCGATTGTTTTGAATTATGGATTATAAAAGTAAAATTATAGATATAATATGGCCCCTCAACTTGGGTCCAACAAAGGTGTACACATAAATCAAGGAAGGATGGAGAAAAATATGTGACTAAAAATAGAGTGTGATCATGTAAAGTTAAAATTGTAATTTTGAAAAACTAAGAATGAAAAGTGAACAAAATAAGTAGGGTTGAGTATAGGATGTGTACCTGAAGTGTACTTACCTATGTAGTTAGAAAGTGTGTTTGAAAATATGCTCCCATTTTTGTGCTGAAGAAGAGAAAGTATGAGAATACAAAACCAACAAAAATCAAGAACATCTTGCTTTCCAAGTGACAAGATCGAGTGTTATCGTATAGAAAACCATAACATCTAATAGTGATAAAAATAATTTCAGTGAAAAATGTAGAAATGCTCATACTCTTAAAAGTATGTATCATAAGAAAACATGCGCCCATGGGAGTATCCTTTAAAATTATATAGTTGCACATGTGGTGATGGCAGAGGATCATGGTCATGAATTCTTTCTTTATGAATGTAAACATTGTTTATAAGATGACACATTTGATGTTGTTTCTCGTATTGATGTTTCTATAGATGTGTCATTGTTATGACATGGATCATGATCATGAGAATGTCTATAAAAATATGTACATCTTTTGAAACTTTTGTCTCATCTTTAGAATGTGTATCTAAAGATGTGATCATGAGAATGCATATCTGGGTAAGTGCAAGAAGATGGGGGGCCAAAAAGGGGTCTTAAGTGGCCACTTTTTTTTCTGAAATCAGGAAATATTGGCCTTGGATGAGAAATTTAGCATAGTTACACTCAAAATTTGGAGATACAACCAAAACTATGTTAGTAGTGCTCCAAGTCTACTTTCTAAACTACTATTTTTTTTAAAAATGGCATAGATTAAGGGGTTCAAAAGAGGGAGCCACAGAAATTGGTGTTGTTTCTATCAAAAAAACATAACATAGCATGTTTTGTGGCTCCCTCAAAAGGTCAACTTTTTTTGGTATTTTTAAAATGGCTTTAGTGAGAAATTAGCTAATATCATGTAGTTTATGTCCAATTTTTCTGATATTTTTTTGATGAATATTTGATTTTTTAGTAATTTTCAAAGTGGACACATCCTAAAAAATAGAATTTTGGCCATGCTACCCCTATAAATTTTGAAAACTAATTGAAAATCATTTTTTTATTTTTTTAATATTTGTAGAATGGAGTCTAGTTTCTAAATATGTAATTTTTTTGAAATTTCAATGAATAGTTAATTTACAATGAAAAAAAGACCAAACAGTGGTTTTTGCCCAAAAATAGACACACAAACAAAAGAAATTAAAGATGAAAGGCTTAACATTGTTAAAATGTGAAAAAAATCACATCGTCAAATAGCTAAGAGAAAGCCTAACATTACCCAGTGTTTGATTTGTTCAACATTGAAACACGTGCAAATCTGAGGGTTAGCACGAACAAAATTATGTGAAATCTTGAAGAATCTGGAAAACACGTCTGTGACTATTCAAAAGGCACTCCAAGCCTTTGGGTTGGAAATCCAAAGCAAATCCCAAGCCCAAGGCTTGGAATTCCCAAAGCAAGACAAAATGCACTCGCATTATGGTTTGCTTTGCATTTTTCCTTTTCACAAGTCTGTTGTTTGTCATGTTTGACATAACGCAAGCACATTATAACACGCTCACATTATGTTCCCCTTAAATTTTTTTATGTTCAAGGCTATTTATCATGTATGTATGTATGTATGCCTATATGTATGTATGTATGTATCTATGTATGCCAATATGTATATATGTATGTATGCCTATATGTATGTATGTATGTATGTATCTATCTATCTATCTATCTATGCCTATATGTATGTATGTATAGTGTCAAGGATAGAGGAGGGTAGAGATGGGAGTGAGCCAAATAGGGGAGGAGAGGGGTGGATAAGGATTGAGTGATTAAGGTTTAAGATTGAGGGTTGAGCGTTTAGGGATAGGATTTAGAGTTTAGGGATAAGGGATTAGAGTTTAGGACCTTGAGGGATTAGGGTTTAGGGTTGAGGCTTTAGGGATAGTGTTTAGGGTTAAGGGTCGAGGGATTAGGTTTAAGGTAGAGTGTTGAGGATAGAGGGATTAGGGATTAGGGTTTAGGGTTGAGGCTTTAGGGATAGCATTTAGGGTTAAGGGTCGAGGGATTAGGTTTAAGGTAGAGTGTTGAGGGTAGATGGATTAGGGATAGGGTTTAGGGTTGAAGGTTTAATGATTTAGGGTTGTGGCTTTAGGGATGAGGGTTAAGGGATTAAGGTTTAAGATATAGTGTCGAGTGTCGAGCGTGTAGGGATAGGTTTTAGGGTTCAAGTTTTAAGGGTTAAGGGTCGAGGGATCAGAGTTAAGGGTTGAGGGATTACGGTTTGACGTTGAGGGTTGAGTACATTGAGGTTTGAGGGTTAAGGGTTTCAGGATAGGGTTGAGGGTCAAGGGATTAGGGTTAAAGGGATAGGGTTGGAGGGTTTAGGGATAAGGGATTAGGGTTTAAAGTATAGTATCGAGCCCATTGAGGGTCTAGGAATAGGGATAGCGTTTAGGGTTTAGGGATGAGGGATTAGAGTTGAGGGATGACGGATGATGGATTAGGGTTGAGGGATTAGGGTTTAGGGATAAGGTTTAGGGTTAGGGTTGAGGGTTTAGGGTTTAAGGTATAGTGTTGAGGGTTTAGGGATAGGGTTTAGGGTTGAGGGATTAGGATTTGAAGTTGAGGGTTGAGGGTTTAGGGATAGGGTTGAGGGTCGAGGGATCAGAGTTAAGGTTTTAATGTTGAGAGTTGAGGGTTAAGGGTTGAGGTTGAGGGATAGGGTTAATGGTCAAGGGATTAGGGTTAAATAAGAGTGTCGAGGGTAGAGAGATTAGGGTTTAAGGTATAGTATCGAGTCTGTTAAGGGTTTAGGAATAGGGACATCATTTAGGGTTTAGGGATGAGGGATTAGAGTTGAGGGATGATGGATTAGGGTTGAGGGTTGAGGGATTAGAGTTTAGGGATAAGGTTTAGGGTTGAGGGATTAGGGTTTAAGGTATAGTGTTGAGGGTTTCTTTCGTCAAATGTAGATTTATGGGTTTGATTTATTGATTGCCTCTCTAGTTTTGGGGTGTGGATGTTTTGGAATCAATCAGGAAGTCTTCAGGAGACTTTGTGGAAGTGGATTGTAAATCGCTTGACAGAACCCCTGCTATTTATGCTTGGATAAGGATTTGTCACAAACTAGAACTTCTGCTTCCAAAGAAGATCTGTCTTTCTTCCTCGATGGCATTTTCTATCAAGAACTTGAGTGTGAGCGCTTGCCCCTTCATTGTTATGCCTATCATATGGTGGAGCATCTGGCAAGATCTTGCAAGAAACAGGAAAAGTTCTCCCTCAAAAACCTTGTGGTCATTCAAGTCTGAAGGGGAAGGTTTGGAAAGAGATGTGATCAATGCAAAGGATGTGATCAATCTATAGTAGTACAAAACGCAAGCGTGTTATAACGTGCTCGCGTTTTGTCTTGCTATTGAAATGGTAAAAAAGTGTTGACCCCCGTGATCTAGGTCCACATGCTCTGTTTTCTTACTGATTCTGCGCGTGCTCTGACAAAAAAAGAGCTTTCATGCTGTTGGGAAGTTCACATGCACATTTGATACATTGTACCACCTTTGTAGGATCTTTCCACCACCTTTTCTACTTTGCCAACTTGAGAAGGAGGAAATAACATAGTTTTCACACCAAGTTTGATATATATCTATTCAAGTTTCAATTTTTGTAGTGTTGCAATGTTAATTGTGATTCAATTTTATGAATTTAACATTATAGATTGGTTAATAGTATTGTTGTTAGTAATTATATTTAAGTGTTATTCAATTTAACATTGAAAAGGAAGAAAGTGGTGAAAAACTCAAATTGTTGAGGAGTTTGATGCAAGAAGAAAAAAACACTACATAATTGGGTACTCTCTCCATTCGAATCTTCATTTTTTAGGTATGTCAAGTCTTTACATGCATGTTCTTTACATTTTCCTTAGTTCGGATTGAATTACTTTATCGTGCTTTATCATACATGTTTAAAATAGACACATTCCCAATCAAGAAAGCAGCCTACAATCTCACATGATGCCATGTATATTTTCTACACTTGGGCTCTTTAATAATTATGTGTAATAAACAAACCTTAACATACCATGATGTCAAACTATACAAGAATAAATCCTTACAACATAAAAAAAATATGCACATTAATTTGTAAGGTTTGCTTTTTTTTTATTTCCTCCTGCATTTTTACACATATACACATTTTTACATCATCATGTTATGCATTTTTGGTGTCCTGCTCCTGATGTGACCAAACTCATAACTCACCCTACTTCCTCTAGACACCATTTGATGATCTCTCCAACACTCTGGATCCAACGTGCCCAATCATGATGATGACCTATATACCATTCTCCCAAGGCGCTCATAATGAATGAAAAGAAGACCAAGGGTGCCCAAGCTTAATAGACTTACTTCTTTCAATTTTGATGATCCAAACTCTTGCAAAATGACATCCACTTTCATGCCTTTAGATCTTCCTTCACATACAGGGCACCAAATCAGGTTAAAAAATCTACATAAGGGTGCCAAAATGGATGAAAAGAGACATGAAGTGCACCTTAGGACTCTATGCTAAGGTTTGAGCCATTAAAGTCTCTTGATATTAGGCGCTCATGATGATGAAACTTAGAGCCATTTCCTTTCCTATGCGCTCATCTAAGATGTTTGAATGATAAGGAGTGCCTCGACCTCTATAATGTACATTGGGCACCAAAATCAAGGTGATTTTAAGTCACTTTGAGTCATTTGGGGTCAGTTTGAGTCTTTGAGTCATGTTACAAAAAAGTGTCAATGTTGTCAAGTTACACAAAGTAACTTTTGCATTTTTGGTGTCTTGCTCATGATGCAACCAAACTGACTGTTCCAACGCATCCAAATGGGTACATTTACGCTAGGCATGGTCTTGTTTTTCACCCAAACATGTCAAAACAGTCTGAGCTACATTGTATCGATGAAATCCCTGAAGAGTCCAAAGTGCAAAAAGGCAGCAATCTTTAACGAGATGTTACTCGAAAATCATGTCACTTAGAAACATTCCATCTGAAGCAATGCCATCATGTAGAGTGTCTCTACAATAACCTCTCTTGGTTTTTTATATCTCTAAGGCATTTGCCTATGGTGAAAGGTTTTTTGCTGCCCCAAAAATCGTTAGGAGGCAATGTAGAGTTGCAAAGGGGTGTAACTTTCGTCCTGCTCCTGATGCGACCAAACTGACTATTCCAACACGTCCGGATGGGTAAATTTACACTAGGCATGGTCCTATTTTTCACCCAAACATGTCAAAACAGTCTGAGCTACATTGTACCCATGATATCCCTAAAGAGTCCAAAGTGCAAAAAGGCAGCAATCTTTGACGAGATGTTACTCAAAAACTGTGTCACTTAGAAACATTCTGTCTGAGGCAATACACGATCACGTAGAGTGCCTCTACAATAACCTCTCTCAGTTTTTTATATCTCTGAGATATTTGCCTGTGGTGAAAGGTTTTCTGCTGCCCCAAAAATGGTCAGAAGGAGGCAGTGTAAAGTTGCAAAGGGGTGTAACTTTCATCCTGCTCCTAATGCGACCAAATTGACTGTTCCAACACGTCTAGATGGGTACATTTACACTAGGCATGGTCCTATTTTCACCCAAACATGTCGAAACAATCCGAGCTACATTGTACCGACAATATCCGTAAAGAGTCCAAAGTGCAAAAAGGCAGCAATCTTTGACGAGATGTTACTCAAAAACCATGTCACTTAGAAACATTCTGTCTAAGGCAACATGATCACGTAGAGTGTCTCTACAATAACCTCTCTTAATTTTTTATATCTCTGAGGCATTTTCCCGTGGTGAAAGGTTTTTTGCTACCCCAAAAATTGTCAGAAGGAGGCAGTGTAAAGTTGCAAAGGGGTGTAACTTTCGTCCTGCTCGTGATGACCAAACTGACTATTCCAATGCATTCGGATGGGTACATTTACGCTAGGCATGGTCCTGTTTATCACCCAAACATGTCGAAACAGTCTGAGCTACATTGTACCGACGATATCCCTGAAGAGTCCGAAGTGCAAAAAGGCAGCAATCTTTGACGAGATGTTACTCGAAAACTGTGTCACTTAGAAACATTCTGTCTGAGGCAATGCGATCACATAGAGTGCCTCTACAATAACCTCTCTCAACTTTTATATCTCTGATACATTTGCGCGTGGTGAAAGGTTTTCTGCTGCCCCAAAAATCGTCAGAAGGAGGCAGTGTATTAAGTCAGGATGAAAGCCTATTCACTCTAGGCACCAATCTCAAGTTGCACAATCATGAATGGGCGCCTAGAGTAATAAGGTGCTACATCATGGTTCCAGGACCTTGAAATGGCACCCAAGCATGTAGGAGGAATTTTCAAGGAGCCATAATATTTTTGAAACTCTAAGGAACTAGTCCAAAGACTCTATGGCGCCATCTTGATACCATTGAGTCAACTTTGGAACTCAAACATATTGAAACAGGGCTAGGAAGCTAGGCACCATCTCTTGCCAGTTTAACCTCTCAGATGTGCCAACATTGGAAAGACTCTTAATGAGTGCCTAAGTTTGAATTGATCTTGTGATTGAAAGTTTGGTGATGTATTGGTGCGAGATGATCTTTAGTTGAAGCAATCTAAGTTCCAGGAAGGGTTTAGAAGTTATCAACCTCTTCACTAAGTTAGGCGCACTTTACAAGCTTTCTTACCCAAGAGTTGCACCTCATTAAGACAAGGCACATCTTAATCTCTGGGACTTTTCCAAAGAAGCACTTCAGTTTATTAGCACCTTTGGACCTTGTTTTGCATTCTAAAAGAGAAGGCACACTTTGGAGGCATTTCTAAGTCCCTTGCCTATCGGTAGGACTTAATCCCATTGACACTCAAAAACTCTTCTGTCGACACACCGATCTCACCAATGACAACCTTTGGACCACACCCATTGGTGAGACTCCAAACATCAGTGAACTCTAATCTCGTTGGGCCGATACACCGATGGATTTTGACTGTCGGTGTGACCCCCTTCATCGGTGAATCTCTCAACTGCTCTTCTGATGTGCAGATGGGATTATCTTCCGATACACCAATGTCTTTGACTTCGAACCACACTCGTCGGCAAGCCAGACCACTATCGGCAAAGCCTAACCAAGGTCTGTTGATACGCCAATATGACCAACTCTTGATGTCCATACAAGGTTCTTTTGAAGGCAAAGGGTGCCTAGGCTTATGGGGCTCAATTTGATGTATTTATTGAAAGCTCAAGGTGAATTGATGCTTATTGAAAATGCCACTTAGTCCTTCATTTGCATTCTAGGCACCATTTCCTATTGACTTATATACTCATCCTCATGCTAGGGTGCCATAATGAAGTGGTTTAGACAATAGGTGCGCTTCACTTACTAGAGGCTTGTTCTCCTTCCACCTTAGGCACACTTTTATGGTGGAACAGGTGTCAATGGGTGCCTTGTCTTAAATGAATGCTCTCTCTAAGTTGGGAGCCCTTTTGAGGCTTTATGAGTTGCAAATTGCACCTTAACCCTTCATGTTTGTTGCTCAATGTTTGAATGTTTAAGAAAGTCTCCTTTAGGCGCTCATCTTAATGACTTTTTCTCAAGGCACAATCATCCTAATGACTTGGATATTCATCCTAGTGTTTTAGGATATCAGGCTACCAGACTTAGTCATTTTCAGGATCTCAAACATAAAGAATAACATGATGATTCATTTTTTTGTATTGCATATAGTTGACATTCTATGCTACTCATAAAGAATATTAATATTTTCTTTTCAACATGATAATTCATTTTTTTTTTAAATACAACTTTTATCTTTTAGTTCCAAAATGAGGTTTAGGTGATACTTGAATAACAATAGCTTGCTTATTGGATCAACAAACATCCTATGTAATACAATTGGACTTTAAATATTTGAAGTAGCCATCTACAAATATCCATTCAAATGTGGATTTATAATGCAAGTATGGACGCCATCAATAAAAAAAATTTGTATTAACCAAATATCCATATAGGCATACATCAATATCTGTTGATATAAGTATAACATATATACAAAATAGCCATATAGGCTTACAAGAATGCCATATAGGCATACAATGTCAACTATGTACAATACAAAATATATGTCCACAAATGCCATATAGGCATACAACAGAGGAACACAATAAAAAGTCATTCCCCTCTGGCTGGTGAAGAGAATAGATCACGAGCAGCCTTTGATCTTCTAGGGGATGGAGACGCACATGTGGGTGGTTTACTATGAACCCGAGGGCTACTCCTCCTATTTAGTTCTTCCTGCATCTTTAGCTGTTACAATAAAAAGTATAGACATTAATATATAGAAATTACATGTTATAAAAAATGAAACATTTAACAAAATAATCACTTACCGCTAACATAAAATCTATCTCCTCACTTGCCTCAGTAGAAGGAATAGGCCCTGGTGATGTCATGTCCTATAGAAACCATCCAGATAGAAATTAAACTTCAAATCAATAATCTTTTAATTTTTCAAAAATAGACAACTATAACAATGAATGTAAATTAAAATTTACTAATCTGCCTCATACCCCTGTCAATGCCATGGAGCTATGAATCACAAAGGCCACACCTTGCTCCATTGCCCTATGAACATGGGGAGGTGTCTCCGTAGCCTACATCATCTGGAAATACACAATAAAGCACACAAGTCACATACAAAAATCTAGTAGGTACAATTCATTCATTAAACTATTTATTTTATTACCTCTGTAAAGCTTTGAAGTCCACCACCACTGGCAGGTGTTGCCATAAAATCTATAGTATTAACCTATTCAACATCTAAAATCAGATATTAGAATACTATTCATATAACGATGCTATTCACATGTAATATTTATAATTGTTTACTAGTTACATACCCCGATAGTAGATGATCTAGTGTAAAATGCAAGTGGAGAACCACTGAAAACTGCATCAATGCTATGACACTGATATTTCATTAAAATCATTAATTTAAATTAGTTAATCTTGCATTTCAAAAATGAAATTTAATAAATTAAATTCAATAAACTTGCTAATATTTACCTGAGTATCAAGGCCGAAAGTCTCACTCAGGAGGGTATCTGTCATCACCATCTGCTCAGCCGCAGATGTAGCCTGTGCACCTGCGTCCTAACTATCCATGGGGTCATAACCACAGGCTAACCCATAAGCCTGACAAGCATGGGGTGGGACCCTACTCCTCGTACTATCTCCCAACCCACTCTGTACTACAGGATCGACATGCTCTATGATGCTCTGGGACAAGGCACTAATGGACTGTAGTGTATCAACCTCAACACTCTCCTTTACAATGGAAGGGATAGAAACATGCTCATGGGATGGTCTGCTGATTACTCGTCTCACTACCCACTGTGGGTCAAGACGTGCCCCTGGTCTATCTTGTGCTGACCGCCCACCTCTACCCTGGAAGTCCTGCATATCAAAATAGTTTGGCACTTTATTGAGGACAAACTCGCAGTAGAGTTTCTTTAAAAAGTATTGCGGGACCTCATTATTATTGCATGGAGGATGGTCAAAAACCATCCACCACCTCTACCCAAAATTATCCCTTATCGCTTGGTTCTTGCACCAATGGATAGGGAACCTCTTGCATGTAATGGGTGGAGGTTGATTTGTTTGTGGGTTTGTGAAAATTGAACACAAGTCTAATTTTGTAATTTGTAATTTTTTCACATCTTGGTATGACAACTTGTCTGCATAGTAATCTCTAAACTCTCTCTTCTTATCCGTCCAACTAGTTATTTGCTTGCTAATTGAATCTACATTTGATAACATAGACTCAAGAGATTCAGCAAGCATGGACCTATGCAAGGTTGAAGTGGAAGGATCTTTCAACCTTGCAATTATATCTTCAATTTCTTTTTTGTTGTTTTCAATTTGCCCCATTATATTTTCTTGTGTTCCAAGGGCATGTTGAGGAATGGATGGAGGAGGTTGTTGTTCTGCAGGTATTTCCTCCTCAGGATTTTGTGGATTTTGAGGAGGAGGAGGAGGTGCATTAACATCTCCTGACAATTAACGAAATATACATCAAAAATCAACTCAAAACTACCTATTTAGAAACAAATTCAAAGAAAAAAACAAATAAACTCACTCCTTTGGCGTGCTCGACGTCGTGGTGACATTTTGGCGATGAATCGATAAGATTTTTGTGTTGAATTGAGGAATCCAAAACGTGAGCGTGCTTTCTAAGGTTTGTAGACCACGGGAGTTGTGGAGAAAAAGAAATAAAATGAGATGCAAACCCTTTTTTTTATAGTACTTCATAACGTGCTCGCATTATGGTTTGGTTTTGACGAGCCTTAAGCTCATCATTACCAAACGATAACACGAGTGCGTTATAACACGCTCGCGTTATGTATTGTTTTTTTTAAAAACCATTTGGCCACTTTTTGGCCCCCCATCTTTTTGCACTTACCCATCTAGGAAAATTATCCTTTCAGCCCTCAAGTTGGAAAATAAAGCATAAAGCATAATATAGAAGATGAAATAAGCATAGGAGATGAAAAAAATGGCATAAAAAAAAGATAAAGTGTAAAGACAAGTAAGAAAGAGCTAATGCTAACTAAGAATATGAAAAAATATCCATATAGGAAAAAAAGAAATCTAAAAGTAAGTAAATAAATAAGGCATAAGAATAAGTTTAAGGTCTCGACAAATAACATTAGAGAGATCACCATCTAAGAGATCAATTGCATCCCAACAAGTAGCATCATGTTCTATATTGTCAAGTAAATTATTGTCATCATGATAAGAGGTGGTGCTCTTAGTAAAAACACTAGCAATAGGTGCAATTGATGATTTATCATTATTTATCCATTGATCTTGCTTCTTTAGAAGTAGCTCCATACAAAAAAAATGAATTCACTTATCCATTATATCTTTCATAGGTTCCCATGAATAGGTAGTGCCTTTAAGATGAAACCTAGGTTTATCATACACAATTTCCTTAGTTTTCTCTTTCTTGGTACATGAGTAATAAGTTTCTCATAAGGATCATTTTAAGTCATGCATATATCAAGACCTTTATGCATAAACACTATAGGATGTGCAACTTGAGGGTCCTTAGGCTTTTGCATTTCATTAAGTGCATTAAAATAAGAAGGTGACCATAGTAGGTTTTGTAGGTCTATAAATGTTTTTATTCTTGTTTATATTTGTCCTTCATTGTTCTTTTTTGTGAAACTTATATAAATCATGCATACCATCCTTCACTTATATTGAAGCTCCTTACGATTTTTATAAATATATCCAAACTAAAATGAATTATATTAGATAATAGCTTATATCTATTGAGCTCTATAAGATTTAACCACTTTACATTCATTAACAAATTTAACACACTAATGAGTATGTGCATGGAAACGAGGGACCAAAAGGGGGTCAAAAGTGGCCACCTTTTTTTCTTTTCTGAAATTAGTAAAAAACTAATCTTGGATGAGAAGTTGAAGATAGCCACACTCAAATTAGAAGATGTGACAAGAACAAGATTTGTAGTGCTCAGAATCTAGTTTCTAAACTACTATTTTTTTCTAAAAATAGTGGAGATTAAGAGGTTCAAATAGGGGGAGCACACAAAGTGCTCTTGTTTTTGTCAGAAAAATATCGCATAGTGTTTAGTGTACTCCCCTTAAAATGTTGACTTTTTAAAAGTATTTCATAAATCACTTCGATGGAAAATTAGCTAACATCATGTAGTATATATCCCTATTTTTTCTTCTAATTTTTAATGAATATATGATTTTTTTATGAATTTTCAAAGTGGACACATCCTGAAAAATAAAAATTTGAGCATGCTCCCTCCTTTTTTTTTTTAAAAACTAATCAGAAATCAATTTTTTTCTCAATGTGTAGAGAATAGAGTCTAGAATCTAAAAATGTAATTTGTTTCAAATTTTGATGAACGGGTAAAAAATGACACCATAAATACTATATAGATGTTTTTTGAAAAAAAAAAAAACACTAGGAAAAGAAATTGAAGATGGAAACCTTAATGTTTTCAAATTTTAGAAAAAATACATGGTCTAAGAGCTAATAAAAAACTTGAAGCCATCCCGACATTTTTTTAGATTAAACCTAATGGAAAGCATGCTCAAGATTTAGTAGATTTTTTATGTTTCTTAAAAATGCATCTTTAGGCATCTAAAAGGTAGGTCTGGAACACTTTGGGTTGGAAATTCACAAAGAAGCAATAAATGTGAGTGCATTATAACACACTCACATTTCAAATCACCTAAAAAGGTGAGCAACGGTCTAAAAAAATGCATATCACGTGATTTTAGACCTACGGGCTCTGTTTAATCCCCTGCTCTACTATTTTTTTGACATACAAACACACTTTTGATGGTTTTGAGGATCTACAATCATTAGTTAACAAAATATCTCACTTTCTATTCTTATATTGATGTACAAGATTCCAATTGCATGTTTTTAAATCACATCTGATATTGTAAATCATTATTTTAATACTTTGAGGAACTAAAATACTTAATTGACAAAACTAATCAATTTTTTTGTCTTACATTGACAAAAAAATTCTAATTGCATGTTAAATTGTATTTGAATTTGATAAACTGTCAATTATTGTATATGTTTTTTTTTACCATTTGAGTTAGATTGATATAGAATTCAACATCATACCAAGAAGACGACCAAAAACTCAAACACTAGAGGAGCATGAAGATGAGAATGCAAAGAAAAGAGAATGAATGAGACAACTTCGTAAAAATAAGAAATTGAACTCCATAAATGAAGATCAACCATTTTTGCCAATTGAATTAGATCATGAAGCATCCAAGAGAGAAGAATTTGGAGAAACAAAGGGAAAAAATGAAAAATCTTCGTGTAAGTAAAAAATTGAATGCCAGAGTTGAATGTACATCATCTTTGTCATCTTAATTTGATATTGTAGAAACTGCTCAATCATCGATTGAAAATGATGATGTAATTTTAATTGTGAATATAAATATTACAGCAATTGATCAATTGTTGAATGAGCAAAATTTATCTAATGATTCAAGTTTTCCATTGAGAACACCTCCTAGAATTTTGCATAAAAAACATAATTTTTTTTATTAAAATTGATGTGAATATTATAAAACCAATGCCTAATAAAATTCTTGAACATACTTGTATAATAAATGTTAATAAAATATGAAAAATATTTTTTGAAAAACTTTAGTGAAATCAGAAGATGTCAATTATTTGTTGAAATGATGAAAAATCTTTATGTTTGGACCAAGCATGAAGATTCTTGGTCTAAGAACATCAAATACCAATAATGAAAAATTTATTGTAAAAAATTTAATCAATGCATATCAAAGCATTGGTTCCACCTCACACACCAAAGATAATAATGGCACATGATGTGTCATTGCATGAACTACAGTAAGTAATCAAACAAAGAAATTTCTTTTGATAAGAAAAATAAATCAAGCACTAAAAATAAGTAGAAAAACATTGATGAAATTTGTTGGCAGGCGTTAAAGAGTTGTGAACCCAAATAGCAATGAACTATGTGCATTCTCTGGTAGACTCCCACATAAAGATAAAGTCATAGTAGAAACCTTAAAATCTCTAATTGAAGAATTTTAGAGAAATAACACAAGAGTATCTCCTAATCAAAGAGATATGTAAAAAGGAGAATTGGTTGTCAAAACTGTGAGCCACATCCAAAGTATTTTTTGGATATGACAAACATAATTTTTCTCCAAATTTGTAGAGTTAAATCATCAAATAAAAATTAGTCAAAGGTATTTTGAAATGGCAAAACCTTTTTATGTCAAAATTGTTGATAACTGAGAGGGGGGGTGAATCAGTTATCCTAATTATTTCCCTTATTGAACTTTCCTTTTAATTGATGCAGCATAAAATCAAACACAAAAACATTAATCATGAAATAAGAAACACATGACACAGTATTTTTGACGTGGAAACCCTGTTAAGGGAGAAAACCACGGGGTGATTAACCCAAGAATTATTCTCTGTTAGAAGAATAGGAAATTACAAAAATGGCACTTGCCAATTAGGGCTCACTGCCCGAGCACACTGCTCACAAGAGGCCCACTGCCTACAAGAAGACACACTGTCTACAAAGTGATGAGAATCACAGTCTTGAACTGATTGGAAGCATCTGCATATGCTGGAGTTCAGTTCCGGTTAGGCTCAGTACACTGATCTGCTGCACTTCATCTTTCCTCTGTTCTTTATTCTGCTATCTTTCACATACCGGATCCTTTTTGCTACCTCTGCTCTTATCTGGACTTATTCGCATATATCTCCACACTACCACACACTTCACAACTGAATCCATCCTCTATATATATCCGCACAAGTAATTTCATCACTTTTCTAGTCGGCATCCGGAATAGTCTAGTTTCTTACAAACTTTTGTTCTGTCGGCTGAATCCTTCCTCACCAAGCTATGCGGATCAAGCATATACTTGTAGATATCATTAATCATGTCAGCCAAACATGATTCATGCCTTCACAACCTCTGTCATCAACAGTAACACATCCGGAAATCAGTCTGATACTCTGTCAGTCAGTTCTTCCTCTGTTTTCACTGTCTCTCAGGAATCCGGTACTCAACCATTCATATTTTTTTCCTTGTCCATCACCGGAGGCTAAATCCTTGGAATATACCACTCAAGGTAGTCCTCTTGACTTCCCCAAATCCGCACTGCACCAAGACACTTCCTCTGAGAGATCCGGACCAATCTGTCGGACCTTGCCACATGCTCTGTTCTTCTTCACCGGACCACAACATTCTTTATTCTGACTTCCGGTAGAGGCACATCATGACTTGCGGATATGTGGGATGACCTTTGTTGCCATCAATGACAACAACCATGAATCCATATAGTGTCTCTTGCCAACAAAAATAAATCACACGCACAACTTCTTGTTGTAGAGTTCACGTGAATTTTTCTATGCATTATGATATTTTTTTACATATATGCGTATCTTTGCACACTAATGATCTTTTACAGGAGTGCATAATAGAAGCTCCCCTGACAAGAGATTTTATTTCAAGCATTTTTATGAATCTTGAGTAGATGGACAATTGTTTTATAAGAAATTGTGTTTGGATGGAACACATGATAGTTGCGGTGGTTTGCAATGCTTAAGAACTTGTGTATGTATATGGAGAATACACATGCAATTAGAAATGAACTAGTATCATTTGAGACATATAAGTCAGTAGCATATACTCTAAAAGATGGTAAAGAGGTAAAAAAATATGAATTGGTGAGTGAAAAAATACTAGTAAATACATTTATGCTTATTTTTTGAGAAAAGACAGTGTATGAGTATGCAAGGCCATACACAGAGAACTCAATGGTTGGACCTACAATTTTAGTTATGCAAGGACACATTTCCTCTTCATACAATCATGTCAATTGTAGACTTTGTAGAGAATTATACACTACAACCATAGAATGAGGTTCAATCACAATACTACAACTCTACTTAGGTTTCTATATTTGTGCATATAACATTCATTAATGCACCCAATAGTACAGAGGAAGATAGAAAGATCTTGAGAGAGTATCATTTTTATATTAGTGATGATCGCACACATTCTACAGAGTTTGTGCAATGTTACTTTTAGATGTTCTATGGTAATTTGAGTAGTAGGAACATCAAGTTTGGTCAGCATATCATATGGTCGAATAATTATACATCATAATTTAAGAATTCATGGATGTTCTATTGATTGAGTAGGATGCATATGATGAGTGGTGTTCATATATATAAATTTTTTTTGAGACTATGCATTGAAAAAGGGAGCATGATGGTGCAGAAGAGTGTATTTAAAGAGCCTTAGCACAAGAAGAATTAAAACTTACAAAGATAATGCAAATTTGATAAATACAACATTCATCGTCGAATGGTGTAACTCTACAATGGATCCAAGTAATGAAGGTAACTCTACAGTTCGTAGAGTTTTTGGTTAATAGAAGATAACATTACAAAATATGAAAATTGTTGTGTAGTGACTGTAAGAACTAAAAAGATGCATGGGCCTACATGGTAATCCTATGATGAGCTATGATCCTAAACACATACATGTAAGCATGTATATATGACCTCTCAGCATGCATTCTTCTTGGTGACACGTGGATTGGACTCTTTTTTCGCTTTCCTCCTTTGTTTTCCCCTTGCTAATTTGTGCAATGTTGTCCTTTCTTCATTCGTCCTTTGTCAATTATTGGTTTTCTTTTCTTTCTAGCCTTTTCACAAGACCTATGAGTGTTGTTGCCTAGGGAACCTTTGGACCTTGTTGACCTTTTTCATCAATTTTAGGCCTTTAGAGACCCTGCATTGACATGTACTAATTTCATCCTCAACCCTAGTTTTTGTCAACCTTTTTTTTTACCTGGTCACCCCTATTATTTTTGGGTCACCCCCTGGGTGACCACCCCTTATGGCATCATTTTTGACAAAACAGAGTTGCCAAGTGTCTTCTTCAGCCCCCCAAGTCCACTCTCCAACCTTCATTTTTCACCCAGACCCTTTTTTGACCCCAGTCGCCCCATTTTGACCATGGTCGCCCCCTGGGTGACCACCCTACGAATGTGGGTGACCCTGTCATGTTTTCTTCCGCATTTTTACTTCAAGTTTGAGCTTGAAAAAGCATTGTTTTGCTCCAATTTGCATGAGATGTTGACCTTAACTGATCTAGTCATCTATTCTTAACCTTTCAATCAACTTTGATCATTCAAATTTAGCTCATTTGAACTATAATTAACTCCTCCCTCTCTCATGCTAACTCCATTTTATCTCATGTGATAAGATTTCAAGCTCACTTCACTACTCAATCAATCAAGTTCACTAAGCAGTCAATTGGGTTAACTCTCCAATCAAGGGAGTTAACTCTCCAATCAATCCCACCCTTCATTCCTCATTCCAACCTATAAGTATCCCCCTCCTCTAAGCAATAGAGGAGGCAAATTCATTGTTGCAATCCCATTTTGCTTAGTTTTTCTCTCCCTTAACATTTTCATGCTCACACAGGACTTATGAGCCTTTTTCTTTTTGCTATTTTGCCCAAGCTTTCTAAAAAGCTTCATACAACATTGTTATGCTAGCTGTTTTGCAAGCCCGAGTGCTTCTATCCAAGCATTCATAGCTTCCATCCAAGCTTTTTCAAGCTCTTGTTTGAATTATTTGTCATCCAATCCTTGCCACCAAGAGGACTACCCCGTTGTTGCAGAGGAAGGGAAGGCTACTATATGGATCTCTGAGGATATGCTGGGCTCATGCACCTTCAATTTCAGGTTCCTTCATGCTTTTTGTAGTAATTAGATAACCAAATCTTGCTCTTGGGAATACTAATTTAATTATTGCAATTTCCTTGATAGGCTAGTTAGTTAGTTTTAATTAGTTTATTTTCAAGCAATTACATTATTAGATTAGCTTTTAAATTTTGTACTTTCATTTCATAGCATAGTTGTACAAAAAAGCCTTTGAAATAAACAAAAACATAGATAAATTACATTGGGTAAAATCATGGTTAATTGCATTCATATTTGATTTCCTAGATTAATTAAGTCATTTTCATTCCAAAAAAATAGAAAAGAACAAAAATATTGCTTGCATACATTTAGTTGCATTCATTCAAAAACATCAAAAATACCAAAAATAATAGAAAACCAAAAAAATAAATCAAAACAAGTGCAAAATCCCTCGATCCCATCATGAGGTCAATCAATCCAATCAAAGCGAGAACCAAAGAAAACCTTAGGTCATCACCCTCGGCCAACGTAAATCAACTTGTGGTAAACTCAAGCCAACTCTCTCTGTTCACGCCTACGGATGTGCCCTAGACTTAGAGGTGGGTGGGTGAGGGTGATCCTAGAAGAGATCGAAGAGATACACCCTAGGCCTCAACACGCACAATTGACAATTCAAGAACAAGAACATAGGCTTAGGTTGATTGAACAAAGACATCAAATCCAACAACTCCTTCAAGTGGGAGAGGAAAGGTTTTGATGTATTAGATTCATAAACAATTACAACAAACAACCAAATAGATGTTGGAATCTCAGAAACCCAAAAAGGTGATCAGTGACTAGTGACCCTTTGGGTCATATCATTATCTCCACAACTATGGTCATGAACACAACTTAGCAAACAATCTACAAGAAAGGCTTCAAGACGGGCTGACCATTGGGTAAGTGCATGGATGGAGGACCAAAAGTGGGTCAAAAGTGGCCATTTTTGCTAAAATAAGAAAAAATTGATCTTGCATGAGGAATTGAAGATAGCCACGCTCAAAATTAGAAGATGTGATAAGAACAAGTTTTGTAGTGCTCCGAGTCTAGTTTCAAAACTACTATTTTTTTCTAAAAGTGGTGGAGATTAAGAGGTTCAAATAGGGGGAGCACACAAAATACTCTTATTTTTTATCAGAAAAATATAACATAGTGTCTGGTTTGCTCCCCCTAAAATGTCAATTTTTTTAAGTATTAGACAAATCACAATGGTGGAAAACTAGCTAACACCATGTAGTTTGTGCCTGCTTTTTCTATTAATTTTTTTATGAATATATGAATTTTTTAGGAATTTTCAAAATAGACACATCCTGAAAAATAAAAAATTTGAGCGTGCTCCCCCCCTTCCCCCCTCAATTTTTTTGAAAACTAATCAAAAATCATTTACGATGGTTTTCGAAGGGATGGGCAGAGATGTAACTATCTGTTTCTTTTTTTTTTGAATGAGAAAGTCCTTCACATCAGGGTAAAAGCACAATAGTGGGTCACACTTTCGGCTAAATAAATAATTCTGAGCGGATCATTTACGCATGATTTATTTACACCCGGTTTTGTTACGCTCGAAACCATGTTGGGCCTATGTGGCACTTACGTGATTGTATGTTTCCTAGCGGAACCTTATCGAGCGGTACATTTATGCCCGATTAGGTTTCGGGTGTAACCAAAAAAAAAAAAAAAGACAAAAATATCATTTTTGCTTGGATTGATACAGTTTTGAAGTGTTTCGCTTGGAGCCCACAATGGATAGTGAACCCCTTTATTCGACTGCACTGCACCACCTCCAGGTACCATTACTGCAACTCCACTATTTCTTCACTGCAACTCCACAACACGCACATGCACAAATAGATATATAAACTATACCCACCTGCAGAGATGTGCATATACCCTAATCATAATATACACAAGATTATCATGTATACATGCTGGGAATGTGTCACAGAAATGAGATCTTTTTGTGAATGTGTTATAGAGAATGATTCCATCCCATAGAGGAAGAATGCAAAACCCTAATTCTACTTGCCGACTGCAAAATCCTATATGATTGTTTACAGTTTGTTCAAAATCTCTCCATTCATATGATACAATCTTTTCTCCTTTGATATGATACCTGGTCTTTTTAAAAATGACTACATACAGCTATACCTAGTCTTTTTAAAAATGACTACATACAGCTATACCTGGTCTTTTTTTAGAACTGTATAGCTGTATTTAGGCATTTTTATTGTAAAATACAATTGAAATTTTAAAAAGACTGTATCATATTAAAGGATAGATTTTGGACAAACTGTCAAAATTCATATAGGATGAGGGATAGACAGAATCAAAACTAGAAGTAGTTTGTAGGGGCATGCCCTTGTTGAAGATTGTCTTCAATGGATAATCTTCTTAGCATAATTATAATTTATCTTGATGCATTTAGCCATGATAATTATATATTTCTTAGTGTTCAAAGATTCAAAATTGAAAGAACATTAGCACTCGTTGGCTTGACTTCTGATCTGTACCTTACTATAATTCAAGAATTAATGGGGATATTATATTCCTTATTCTATTTTTCATGATTTCTTAGGGTAACAATTTGTCATTTGAGAAGAAAAATAGTAGGGATTCCCTCTTAAAACTAGGGAAAGAACTCAGTTTAATAGAACAATAGAGGAAATTATAGAGACAAACCAAAAAGGGAGCAAAAACACAAATTTCTAAGCCACTTGAAGGTTGGGACAATACGGAGGCTTTCATAGGAAACCAACAACATATTTTGAATAGGTTTCCAATTGACAATAAATAAAGTTTGAATGTAGATCTCCCAATTTGTAGTAAGAAATTAGGTGGGTAAGTTGTCCTTTGTGTTTACAAAATACATTTATTCCTTGGTTTCTTTGCATACATTTATCTCAATTTTTTTTTATGATGTTATTTCCATAGAAATAAGACTACAGCTATCCCACATCCTTGTCAATTCATTCTAAAAATAATAAAAATGCCTTGAATTAAGTAGGTTAACCACTATGATGTAAGGGCATCCTAGTTTAACAAGTAATAATGTATCAACTAAGAAGATATGTTTTGATTTTTTAGAGTATTATTATGTCATAGTTTCTTAAAATGTGATTAGATTTATAGCTTATAGTTTTGTTAGTTTAAATTTTGAATTCCTGAGATGAGATGTAGTAATGTATAGAATATGAATGTGGCTTTCTTGTTGCATAAATACAAAAATAGTCATAGAACATTCTTTAATCTTAATAAATGGTATAAATCATATGTTAACAATTTAAATATAATTTTCACTATAAGTTGTTGGTTAATATTTTAGAGTTAGAACTTTATGATTACTTATTTAGAGATATAATAAAAGGATTGTTTAATTATCTTCAATATTCATCTAAAGTAGGTCTAGTTATATGGATGTGAGTGTGCTCTTTATGGATGTGTTATTTTACCATTGTTATCTTTTCCCTCCATTGGATATGCTGGGGCTTACCCTCTCCTATTAGAGACGTTTATGGAATTTACCCACACACTTCATAATGATCCTCTTCCTTGCGATAACAATGAACATCTATTTAGCAAAATATTATTATGTGATTCTACCACACCCCTTTCACTTATGTATGACAAATTAGTATACCTCTTGATGATACATCCTTTAAATGTCATGTTATCCCTATGTCCATAGATTCATCTAATTTGAATGAATTACCCTATTTCATACATCATGATGAGTATAGTGATGACCATTCTTCTATATTTATGGTGAATCTATGGATACTTGCGATAGTCTTTTGCATAATCTTGTTCTACATGATAATAACTTATCCCTTGATTATAATTCATAATCTTCTCATGTACCCTTCATTAATACTTTGAAATGTCTCATCCTACATTACATAAATATATTATGAGACTTAGTGATGAATTATTGCACGATGACTATGATGGATCTACCAATGTCACTTACATGTAAAGTAACTGACTTGCTAGTTATGAAAATTTAGATGATATATTATTGATTAGTGAGTTTAGATTATACTTGAGTGGTAGAGCTTTACAAGGGTTTCATTCATCTTGCTTGCTTTGTACACTTCCTTCATGAACGTGGCCCATGCTTTTATTGCATATATCTCTAACCTTAATTCACATGAGAATAGTATGTACTTAGAAATGACTTCTAATGACTTATCATTTGATCATAATCATCCTTCGATCCATATGGTCCATGTCTCTTCTATATGCTACTTTCATGCAGCCCTCAATTCACATGATCATAATTTAGTGGGGATACACATCAAAGGTTAGGAAGAGGACAAGATGTTAACTTACTAACACCAATTTTTCCATCTATTACACATGAAAATGTTGAAATTAGGGCAGACAACTGAGAGGGGGGTGAATCAGTTGTCACAAAAACTTTATCTTTTGCTACATTTAATCTTCTTTACCACTTAGAAACAAATGAATGATATAACCATGAAAGCATGAATCAACAACACATGAGCAGAAACATAATCAGCACACATAACACCAAGATTTTTACGTGGAAACTCAGTTAAGGGAAAAACCACGATGGGGGTTAACCCACAAGGTTTATTCTCTATTAAAAGAATAGAAAATAGGAAGGCACTTTTGTTCAGGTGCACTTCCCAGAGCTCACTACTCAAAAGAGGTTCACTGCCTACAAGAACATTTACAATGTTAACACAGAAAGATTGAACTGGGATACATCATCTTCTTCATGCAAAGTTTAGTTCCATTGAAGCGCACAATACTTCTGCTCTACCTCCAAACACTTCTTCGCTATCTCCTCATCCTTTACTGCCCTTCCTCTGCTCTACTCTGCCTTTCTTCCTTTCTTAGGATCTTATCATTTTTGCACAAGGGTGACTTTCCACAACTCAACCACATGTATTTATATGCTTCATCAACCTTGGAATAAACATCAAGGTCGACACTACAAACATCTGACTTAATGTGAATCACTATATTATCAGCCAAACATAGCTGGGACCCAAATCTTCCTCGAACAACATTACATGCTTCATAGAACCTCTCTTAGATCATCCATAACATGTACAAAGCATCTGGTCGGCCAAGACTGGAAAGAACAACAACACCCAAGGAGAAATCTTCATCCATGAGCTCAATCCTCAATGTGGACCATCAACACAATAGGAACATGATCCAGAGAGCACCACAAGCACAATGAAATCAATAAGAACAATAGCACCACCTCAAATCTCTAGAAATACTTGCACCTTCATCTGGGAACTCAAGAACACCAGTTGTCATGACTGTCACACTAGAAATATTGCTTGTTGACCTCCAAACCATGAACCACTTGAGTTGAGGATACACACTGACATCCGAAACACACCTCTAGATCCATAGATCATAATATTCCAATGTGGACCAATCTGGACCAATTTTATGTCACTCTATCACCTTTGAACAACTGAAAAACTTGGTTCTACTCAGATGGCCATAACTTCACAAATTCTTTATGTGGATCCCTCAAATATTAACTAGAGCAACTTTAGACAATCCTTTACAACACCCGTTGGTCCACAGACTCTGATCTTCATCTCACAGGGAATACAAAGCAATCTACTTCACTGAACTGCATTGTCTTCATTGTCTCTTACAGAGAGATATGTAACTCACTTGTTTCTTCCAGAGAGGCTAATTTTCTCAATATCCTCAACTCACAGGTCCTCTAGAACAGTTGATACCAATGACAACAAGGATATGTTGACATCAATGAGAACACCTATTAGACACATATTTGCAACAATCTCCCCCTTTGTCATTGATGGCAACATATGATGTAAAAAATTGTTTCAACCATCAAGACAAGAACTTCTCCCCGTTTCCCTTAGCACGCCTGCAACCATTTTCTTTACTACTCCCCCTTTCACCATCAGCTGCTTACTTCCAAGTTTTTTACATGACTTCTCTCCCCCTTTGACGTCAATGGCAAAGGGCACATATTTGCAATCATCTCTTCCTCTTTTTGTTTCTTAATCTAGAATCAACTTATTGACTACTCCCCCTGAGTAGCAACTCCTTAACACGAATCCAGATCACAAGATATGACTGTGAATTCCACCAGATTGATGCACATTAGTGCACCTTAGTTCTGAACAAGAGGGGTAATAACCCCTAGCATCACTCTGAGATACTCAAAAGTATCCTTAGGTAAAGGCTTAGTGAAGATATCTATAATCTAATCTTTTGATGAGACAAACTCCAATCTGACTTCATTCTCATTTACCTTCTCTCTCAAAAAGTGAAACTTGATGGATATATGATTTGTCTTTGAATGTAACACCGGATTCTTTGAAATGTTTATTGTACTTGAATTATCACATAAGATTATAATAGGTTCTTCAAACACAACTCTGATATCCTTCAACATTTGCTTCATCCACAAAACTTGAGTACAATTACTTGCTACTGCTATGTACTCTGCCTCTATAGGAGACAGAGATATTGCCTCCTATTTTTTTCTCAACCAAGAAACCAATCTCTTTCCCAAGAAAAATGCACCTCCACTAGTACTCTTCCTGTCATCCACATCTCCTACCCAATATGCATCTGTATATGCATGAAGAGTAAAATCATCACCCTTAGGATACCATAAACCATAGTTAGATGTTCCCTTTAGATATCTAAAAATTCTTTTGACTGCTACAACAAGAGATTCTCTAGGATCAGCTTGAAATCTAGCAACAAGGCCAATTGTATTCATAATATCAGGTCTGGTATGAATTAGATAATGAAGTTTTCCAATCATTGATCTATACCTTTTCTGATTTGCCTTAGGAGAATCGTCATCTTTACTCAACTTGCATCTAGTTACCATAGGAGTACTCACTAGTTTTGAATCCTCCATTCCAAACTTTTTCAACAACTCTTTCACATACTTAGGTTGAGATATGAAGATGCCTTTTTTAGACTAAATGATTTGCAGACCTAAGAAGAAATTCATTTCACCAAGCATGGACATCTCAAATTCACTTTGCATCTGATTAGCAAATTTTTTACACATACTCTCATTTCCACCAAAGATGATGTCATCAACAAATACCTCAATAATCAAGATGTGTTCATGATCAATTTTGAAATAAAGATTATTGTCAACAGTGCCTTTGTTAAAGCCTAACTTTAGTAGATACTTATCTAATCTTTCATACCAGGATCTTGAGGCTTGTTTAAGTCCATATAATGCTTTCTTCAATCTTAGACCTTATATTCTTGATCAGATAACTGGAATCCTTCCCGTTGCCCAATGTAGACTTCTTCCAACTCTCCATTCAGGAATGCTGACTTGACATCCATCTGGTAGACTTTGAAATCTTTGTAAGCAGCAAAGGCAAGAAATAATCTGACAGCTTCAATTCTTGCCACTGGAGAAAAAGTTTCTTTAAAATCAATTCCCTCTACCTGAGAGTAACCTTTGCACACCAATCTTGCTTTGTTTCTCACAACTTCACCATCTTCATTCAATTTATTCCGGAAGACCCATTTAGTTCCAATTACATTTTTGTTTTCAGGTCTAGGAACAAGATCCCAAGTATGATTCTTTTCAATTTGTATTAATTCTTCTTCCATTACTTTTACCCAACTTTCATCATTATGAGCTTCATTCACTGATTTTGGTTCAATCTTTGAAATCAGACAATACTCCTCTTGTTCTTCAACAATTCTTCTTCTAGTTTGAACACCTTTATTTTTATCTCCTATGATCTGATTTTCAGAATGATTCAATCTTACATACCTGGGAGTTTTGGGATTTTCTTCAACTTCTGATTCTTGAACTTGTTCCTCAACATTTGTATTAACTTCTTGAGTCATTGGATTCTCTGAAGTAAACTAAACTTGCTTTCCTTCATTTGGACTTTCATTTTGATCATCTGATTCATATCCACAAAACCTTGAGCGTCTCTCCTTGCTTTCATCAACCTTGAGATTAGCACTTTCAATAGTCTTTTTCAATCTCTTGTTGAAGCACCGGTACGCCTTGCTTTGATTAGAATAACCCAGAAATATTCCTTCATCACATCTTGCATCAAACTTGCTTAGATCTTCATCTCTTTTGATAGCAGTTGTTGCATGTACGAGGATAACTGGTGTTGTCATTGATGTCAACATACTCAGGTTGCATTAATGAGAAGGACTGGATGAGTTGTGTGCTGACGATATTGAGAAAATTAGTCTCATTCAGGAACAGTGAAGAACAGTGATGATGACAAGGTAAAATTCCAAGATAGGTTGAGGATCAAAGGATGCGGTTTAAAGGGTTTGTAGATATGAGTCTTGAGATGTTCCTATCAAGATTTTAGAGGTCCACATGAAGATCTAAAGAAGTTATGGTTGCTCAAGTAGAACCGGTTCTGATAGATGTTCAGTGGTGATAGAGTATCATAGATTGGTCCGGTGAGCTCCAGAATTGCATTATCTCACTCTGTAGATTGGAGGGAGTGTTGAATAAGTCTGTGTGAAGTGACAACTAGATTTGTTCATGGTTTGGAGGTCCAGAAGCACCTTTTTCATTATGACAGTGATGACAGATTGTGTTCTTGAAATTCTGGATGAAGAAGAGAAGAATTCCAGTAAGCTGATAAAGTGCAGATGTTCTTGATGACTCAGGAAAGGTTTTGGTGATCTTTGGATCATGTACAATTCTTATTAGCGGTCCGCATTGAAGTTAGAGTTTGGATTTGATGGATAACCACTGGTTGTTGGTGTTCTTTTTGTGACTAGCCGACTGGATGAATTATACACCTTGTGAAAGATCTTGTGGTTGTTTACTGACTTAGATGTTTATTCCTAAGTTGATGTCGTGTATAAATAAGGGATTGTGAAGTCATTTCAAAGTGTGACTGTGAAGATGAGTGTGTGGTAGTGAAGAGAAGAGCGAAAGGTAGAACAAAAGTTTTTGGGCTTAAATGGAACTGATCCAGGCATGGTAAAGATGTCAATCTCCAGTTCAAGTTTGTGATACTTGTTACTTTGTAGACAATGTGTCTCTTGTAGGCAGTGTGCCTCTTGTGAGTAGTGTGCTCAGGAAGTGAGCCCTAATTGGCATGTGCCATCTATTTTTCTTATTCTTCTAATAGAGAATAATCCTTGGGTTAATCACCCCGTGGTTTTTCCCTTGATCGGGTTTTCCACGTCAAAATCTTGGTGTCTCATGTGTTGATGTGTATCTGCTCTGGTGTTTATGCTTTATGCTTTCATGAGTGATTAATTGATATGCTATTAAATAACAAAGAGGATTTAAGTGTTTGAATTACAAGCAAGTTTTGTACAACTGATTCACCCCCCCTCTCAGTTGTGTGCCCTAAATCTAACAATTGGTATCAGAGCCAAGTTCCTCTAAAAGGAGCTTAACCGCTTGAGGAGATCCAGGATGTCATCATACTAGAAGGATAGTCTAAAGTTTGATGGAACCAACTTCTCTCTCTGGAAAGGATGCATGAAATGTCACTTGCAGTGTATGGGAAAGGCGTACTGGTCCATGGTCACAAAAGCTTATACACCTCCTCAGGGTGGTCTGACAACTCTAAATGAAATCACAGATGCTGAAAACAATCTGCGGACCAAAGAGGCTCTTCTAAGCATATTAACTGACTTAGAACTCTCAAATGTTATTGACCTACCAATTGCCTATGAGATCTAGATTAAACTAGAACTTCTGCATGAAGGAGATGAGTATGTTAAGAGTGCAAGGTTGCAGAGTCTAAAAGGGAAATTTGAAAGACTGAAGATGAGAGATGATAAAAATATTACTACCTTTACACCAAGAGTAAATGAGCTAGTGTGTGGAATTAGGAATGTTGGTAGAGTTTTGGATGAAAATGAGATTGTTGGCAAAATTCTCAGATCCCTTCCTGCTGCCTACAAAATCAAGGTTGCTACCATTGATGAATTCAAAGCCCATACAACTGTCACAAGAGACCAATTGGCTGGCAAACTGGCTACATTTGAAATGACCGAATTTGGAGATGGTACCCCCAAGATTGAATCTACATTCAAAGCCAGTGCCTCTGTGAAAGGTAAACAAAGATTTGATCTAGGAGAAAACTCTTCAAGCAAGCTGTCATGGTATGATCAAGCAAGAAGAGACATGGAAGTGGAAGAAGTAGAAATAGCTCAACTTGAAGCCCTCATTGCAAAGAAACTGCCAAGAGGATCCGGTAAGCATGAAGGAAAATTACCCTTTAAGTGCTTCAACTGCAATAAGATTGGTCATTTTGCCTCAAGATGTCTAGAAAGATCTACAAGGTCAAATCCTAACAAATAAAGGTTCCAAAAGAATTGTTATTATGTTCATGAAGAAGATGATAATGAAGGAGTAACAGATGATGAATCAGAGATAAGAAACAAATCCGGAAATGAATGGGTGTTTATTGCCATCAAGGAAGAAGATTCAATATCCTCTAAATTTGTCAATCATAAGGTTGTAGAAAGAGCTTTGGTTGCCCAAGTTGAAGAAAAGGATGATTGGGTTATTGATAGTGGATGCTCTCACCATATGACAGGTGACAAGAATAAGTTCTTAGATTTGGAAAGGTATGAAGGAGGAGTGGTAAAGTTTGTGATAATTCTGCTGGTAGAATTAGAGGAAGAGGAACTATTTCTTTTAATAGAAGAAACAAAACTGGTAATGTACTGTATGTTGAAGGTTTGAAGCACAATCTTCTTAGTGTTGGACAATTGGTGGACAAAAGCTATGATCTCTGATTCAAGGATGGAAAATGCAAAGTCTTTGAAAGATCCAGAATAGAGATTGCATCCAGTACTCAAACTAAAGGTAATATCTTCCACTTGGTTGGTGCTGGTAAAAGTTATTTGTTTGTTCAAGTTGATCAGAGTTGGCTATGGCATAGTAGGATATGTCATGTAAATTTTGATAACATCATCAAGATAGGCAATACTTAGGCTGTAAGAGATCTTCCAAAATTGGTAAAACCTACAAATAGTTTGTGCAAAGAATGTCAGCTGGGTAAATAGAGTAGAGTCTCATTCAAAAGCAAGGATCAGTCCTCTATCGGATTATTGGAATTAGTTCATACTGATCTATGTGGTCTGACAAGAATCAAGAGTATGCAAGGTGATAGATATTTCATGTTACTGATTGATGACCATTCCCAAATGATGTGGGTTACCTTTTTGAAAGAGAAATCAGAAGCTTTTGAGAAGTTCAAAATCTTCAAGGCTATGGTAGAGAATCAAACCGGATTAAAACTGAAATGTCTGAGGTCTGATAGAGGTGGTGAATTCACATCCGGTGAATTCATAAATTTTTGTGAGAAGCATGGTATAAAGAGACAGTTATCTGCTCCTAGGACTCCACAGTAGAATGGAGTAATAGAGAGAAAGAACCGGACCATCCAAGAAGCATCCAAGAAAATGATGATGGAAGCAAATATTCCTTAGATGTTTTGGAGAGAAGCTATCAGCACTGTAGTCTATGCTCTCAATCGAGTTCAAATCAGAAGCAATACCGGTAAGACTCCTTATGAACTTTGGTTTGGCATCACTCCTATGGTGAGATATTTCAGAGTATTTGGTAGCAAATGTTACATTAAAAGAGATGAAGATCTAGGAAAGTTTGATGCTAGAAGTGATGAAGGAATTTTCTTGGGTTACTCCACTTAAAGCAAAGCATACTAGTGTTATAACAAGAGACTAAGAAAGATGATAGAAAGTACAAATGTGAAGGTTGATGAGGGAATAGAGAAACCCTCAAGGTTTTATGAGTATGATGAAGATGATCAAGATGGTGTTCTGGTTCAAGGAGCTCAATCCTCTCCTGAAAGTCAGATTCAGACTGATCTGGTAAATCAGGAAGAAGAGATAGGTCTGAATGAGCTTGATCAAGAAGCAGAAGTGCAAGAAACTCCCAAAGTTCCAAGGTATGTAAGACTGAACCACTTTGAAGATCAGATCATAGGTGACAAAAGCAAAGGTGTGCAAACTAGAAGAGAAATTGCTCAAAATTTAGATGAATGTTGTTTGATTTCAAAGATTGAACCTAAGACAATAAATGAAGCCTGCAATGATGAAAATTGGACCAAAGTAATGGAGGAAGAGTTGATGCAAATTGAGAAAAATCACACTTGGGATCTTGTTTCTAGACCTAGAAACAAGAATGTGATTGGAACCAAATGGATCTTCCAGAACAAACTAAATGAAGTTGGTGAAGTAATCAGAAATAAAGCCAGATTAGTCTGCAAAGGCTACTCTAAAATAGAAGGGATTGATTTTGAGGAAACCTTTGCTCCGGTGGCAAGAATTGAAGCAATCAGACTATTTCTTGCATTTGTTTCCTTCAAAGATTTCAAAGTGTATCAGATGGATGTCAAATCTACTTTCCTAAATGGTGACTTAGAAGAAGAGGTGTACATTGAACAACTAGATGGATTTCAGTTATCTGAGCATGGTGATATGGTCTGTAAATTAAAGAAGGCACTATATGGTCTAAAGCAAGCTCCAAGAGCATGGTATGAAAGGCTAGACAAACATCTTTTGAAGATTGGTTTCAACAAAGGTACTATTGATAGTAACCTATATTTCAAAATTGATCATGAAAACATCTTGATTATTGAAGTATTTGTTGATGATATCATCTTTGGAGGAAGAGACAATATGTGTAAAACCTTTTGCAAATCAAATGAAAAGTGAGTTTGAAATGTCAATGCTCGGTGAAATGAATTTCTTCTTGGGTTTGCAAATTACTCAGACAAAGAAAGGAATCTTTATCTCTTAGACCAAATATGTGAAAGAATTATTGAGAAAATTTGGAATGAAAGATTCAAAGCCAATGAACACTCCCATGGCAACCAGATGTAAGTTGAGCAAAGATGATAAATCTCCTAAGATAGATCAGACAAAGTACAGATCAATGATTGGAGGATTATTGTACCTCACTCAAACTAGACCAGATATAATGTAGGCTGTTGGTCTTGTGGCGAGATTCTAGGCTAATCCCAGAGAATCTCATGTCATGGCAATCAAAAGAATTTTTAGGTACTTAAAAGGAACAGTTGAGTATGGTCTATGGTATCCTAGAGATCATAATTTTTCTCTTCATGCATATATAGATGCAGATTGCGCAGGAGATGTGGATGATAGGAAGAGTACAAGTGGAGGAGCATTCTTTTTGGGAAAAAGGTTGGTTTCTTGGCTAAGAAAGAAACAAGAGGCAATATCCCTATCTACAACTGAAGTAGAATATATTGCAGCAGCAAGAAGTTGCACTCAACTTTTGTGGATGAAGCAGATGCCAAGAGATATTCAAGTAGAATATGAGGAGCCTATCATAATTTTCTATGATAATTTAAGTGCAATAAATATTTATAAGAATCCAGTGTTGCATTCTAAGACTAAGCATATATCTATCAAGTTTCACTTTCTGAGAGAGCAAGTGAACACGGGTGAAGTCAGATTGGAGTATGTGCCCTTCAAGGATCAGCTTGCAGATATTTTACTAAACCTCTTCCCAAGGACTGTTTTGAGTATCTCAGGGAGAAGTTAGAGGTTATTGCTCCTCCGGTGATGAACTAGGATGCACTGATGTGCATCAGTTTGGTGGATATCATAGTCATATCTTGTGATCCAGATTGATGATGGGGAGCTGCTACTCAGGGGGAGTAGCTGGTATGATTCTGATGTGTTAGCATTGCAAGTATGAGTCCTTTACCATTAATGTCAAAGGGGGAGAGATGACATGTGAAAAACAAGTGGTTAATGATCAAAGGGGGAGCAGTAAAGGAAGAGAAGACATGTGAAGGGTTGTTGCTGATAGGGGGAGCTGTGAAAGAAAGGAGAAGTTCTTGTCTTGATGGTTTTTCACATCATATGTTGCCATCAATGACAAAGGGGGAGATTGTTGCAAGTATGAGGATAAATGGTGTTTTCATTGATGTCAACATACTCAGGTTGCATTAATGAGAAGGACTGGATGAGCTATGTGCTAAGGATATTGAGAAAATCAGTCTTAATCAGGAACAGTGAAGAACAGTGATGATGACAAGGTAAAAGTCCAAGATAGGTTGGGGATTAGAGGATGCGGTTTAAAGGGTTTGTAGATATGAGTCTTGAGATGTTCTTAGAACATCTCAAGATTTTAGAGGTCTACATGAAGATCTGAAGAAGTGATGGTCGCTCAAGTAGAACTGGTTCTGACAGATGTTCAGTGGTGACAGAGTATCACAGATTGGTCCGGTGAGCTCCAGAATTGCATTATCTCATTCTATGGATTGGAGGGAGTATTGAATAAGTGCGTGTGAAGTGACAACTAGATTTGTTCATGGTTTGGAGGTCTAGAAGCACCTTTTTCATTATGACAATGATGACAGACTAAGTTCTTGAAGTTTCAGATGAAGAAGAGAAGAATTCCAGTAAGTTGATAAAGTGCGTATGTTCTTGATGACTGAGGAAAGGTTTTGGTGATCTTTGGATCATGTACAATTCTTATTGGTGGTCCACATTGAAGTTAGAGTTTAGATTTGATGGATATCCACCAGTTGTTGGTGTTCTTTCTGTGACTGGCCGACCGGATGAATTATACACCTTGCGAAAGATCTTGTGGTTGTTTGCTGACTTAGATGTTTGTTCCTAAGTTGATGTCGTGTATAAATAAGGGATTGTGAAGTCATTTCAAAGTGTGACTGTGAAGATGAGTGTGTGGTAGCAAAGAGAAGAGCGAAAGGCAGAACAAAAGTTTTTGGGCTTAAATGGAACTGATCCAGGCATGGTAAAGATGTCAATCTCCAGTTCAAGTTTGTGATACTTGTTACTTTGTAGATAGTGTGTCTCTTGTAGGTAGTGTACCTCTTGTGAGAAGTGTGCTCGGGCAGTGAGCCCTAATTGGCATGTGCCATCTATTTTTCTTATTCTTCTAACAGAGAATAATCCTTGGGTTAATCACCCCGTAGTTTTTCCCTTGACCGGGTTTTCCACGTCAAAATCTTGGTGTCTCATGTGTTGATGTTTATCTGCTCTGGTGTTTATGCTTTATGCTTTCATGAGTGATTAATTGATATGCTATTAAATAAAAAAGAGGATTTAAGTGTTTGAATTACAAGCAAGTTTTGTACAACTGATTCATCCCCCCTCTTAGTTGTGTGCCTTAAATCTAACAGCAGCTACTACCAAAAACTCTAAAATATTTCACAGAAGGAGCATTGACAAACCATAGTTTATAAGGTGTTTTACTAGAATAACCTTTAATGTGCACCCAGTTAAGAGTGTAGACAACAGTACTTACAGCCTCTCTCCAATAGACATGTGGAACATTTGCTCCCATCATCATGGTTAGCAGCCTCTTGAATAGTTTGGTTCTTCCTTTCTGTTGACATTTCTTCTGAATCAGCATTAGGGTTTGCCACTTCTAATGCACAGGCAGATTCAGGCCAACTGAATACAGGAGGTTGCGTGAGCTCCTCCCCTTCACTTCTGGTTCTGCCGCACCAAGGGGGGTATCCCTATAACTCAAGATGTAACCTTGACTAGCTCAAAGATAGAAAGATCTAACTTGACAACAACAGGCAGAATACTCTCATGTGTGGACCAAGATCTGCATGATAGATCACAAGGCTGGCAACATTCTTGGACATGATGTCTGGTTGGGTATGAGAGCATGCAGGGGGTTCCTAATCCTACTCCTACAACTAACAGGTGGAAGTATGAAATGGTTTAGTTTGAATTTTGGATGCAAAGCTGGACATGGTGTATAACACAAGAACACAGCATGATTGGTGCCTATCCAGGGCTTGGAGTCGGTAGACATACACCTGTGAATGATCAGCATAAATAGCTAAAACTGGATTTCAGGGGGATACACATGATATCTGCCTTACAGATATCTCCCAATATAGAGTGTTGAGCTATCTCTACTTATGGCATCCCTACTGCAGTATACCCTTCCCAATGTTCAACCTGAAAACAGTTTAATCTGCCCCTTGAGCAGAGGTTAAAAGATCAGACATTCAACATAGGAATTCTATGCTCTAGAATCTAAACATAAACAAACATCCAGATCCAGAAGAAGGATACATGCAATACTGGAGACAGAATTAACACAACACATGCTAAGACAGCATTACTCATACAAGATCAACCATGAAATCAGTGGATTCATGCCAAGTCCTACAACAGGAGATACATAAACTCACAAGATAAACTGTACAGAGCAACCAGATCAGCTGGTTTTGGATTACAGAGCCAAAAATCTACAACTTTCAACAACCTTTCAAATGAGCAACACCACCTGCTTATAACAGCCAGGTAGGTGCTCAGCAATTAATTACAATGTTGACCAAAAATCCCGCCAGATACACAGTATCATAGAAATGGCGCTTAAAGATTAATGCAGCAGGTAGGGGAGGAGATAGGAAGATTTTTCGAGCCTTGCGCCGCCGCCTAGGGATTCAGATCTTCAATCAGGTACTACATCAGCCCACGCCATCGCCCATACCTCTGCAACAATCGCCATTGATGGCACACCAACCTGCGGCCTCGGGAAGAACATCAAATAGTCGATCGCAACCACTTCCCGCCGAGGTTCATCATCATGATATTTCGAATATGCAGGATACAATTATCCCACATGCACCCCGCGATGACCTCAATAACACTTTATATACTAAGTCATGAGCATATATCATGTCGGTGCTTTTGCTCCTGACGACACTAGTATAAGACTTCATCATCATCATCCTCCAGCAGCATGATATCCTGTTGTTCGAAATATCACCCTGACGTCATCATGATATTTGAAATATAACCTTCATGATAATCGCCTTCATCGGCACAACCTGATCCATCGGAGGAACATCCTCCTGCTGAGCTTATAACAAAAGTCTGGCTGATGAACATCCTGATGACGTCATCATCATATCCTGCTGACGTCATCATCATATCTACCTACTGCGCACCTCCTCATATCTGGATGATGTCATCATCATGTTTGCAAATATAGGGAGATCTCCTCAAGATGATCAGTGTTAGAAATATGACCCCCCCGGGACCTTGATGACGTCATCATCATATTAACATCATCATGATATTCGGAAGACAACCGAATATTTGGAAATATCCTCCTGATGCACAAATATCAGGTTGCACTGTAGCTCCACTACAAGATCGGGGCGATAACTGAATATGATGATGATGCTTGAAAAGATCACCCCCAGTAGATAATGCGCGAAGCCAGCAGGCGGATATCTCCTTGATATCAGCATCATCATGATGCTGGAACAAACACACTCGAGTGATATGAAAATATCACCCCCTCCTTTGGAAATATCATGATGCAGATAGGCAGAAAGAACCGGATATCACCCTGATATATGGATGACGTCAGCATCATCAGGATGACAAAACTACGAACAAGAGGTGATACAACATCATCAGGATGATATTGACTAAGATCATCCTGACGTTCAAAATATGATGACCCTAGTGAATATCGGGTCGCACTTAGAACTCTTCAACAACATCATCAGGATGATCATAACCAAGATCACCCGATGATAGAAATATCACCCCGGCGAGATATCATGGTGCAGATAATATGATGACCCCTGCAAGCAACACGGTGATAACTGGAAATATGATGATGATGACGACGACCCTTAGGAAAAAACAAGTTAGGTCGAGCAACTCAAAGAATAACCCCTTCAGAATAACGGGGCAACATCATCATCATGTTTGCGCAAGGTGATAAATGGAAGATCACCGGATACTTGAGAAATCACCCCCGCAAACAAACCAAAGCGCATTGTAGCTCGTCAGCATCATCAGGATAAAACCCAAACATCACCCGACAGTGAAATATGATGATGACGATGAGAAACCGGTCGACGGAGAACATGATGATGCTGACCTGCATGGAAACAAACATGATGATGATGACCTCCTCCTCAAGAAAATATGATGATGATGCTGAAAACTGCTGAGGAGGTCCATTACTTAGAACATTTTTTGGATACTTAGGGAGAGTGCCTGAATGAAAATTGCTCAAAAAACTACCAGTCAATTCAGGCACTAACAGTGGCTCTGTCTGGGGACGTGCAGGTGCAAGACTGTAGCGAGAACTCCAGATCTCTGGGAAGCAGACCAGTCCCTTATCCATTGGGCACAGAGTCAAATACTGCACTGACCTGCATCACCCAACACACTTGATGGCCTAAGGCCACCAAGAAAAGAAAAACATGTATCTCCCTTTGTCAAATATCTTGTTTTCATCTGCATGCACTGGGTCAAGCTTGGAGATACTACAAAGATCCACCCACAAACAAATCTTGTCATCTGCATATTCAACCCTCTGATTTGGCTTGTCATCATCACCCTTGTGCAGATAACCCTCAGCATCATGTGACATGTGGGTGCAGAATGTATCAAACAATGCATGTTCATATGGCATATAGCACTTATCACCTATATCATCATCATGCATTGCAACATGATCTCCTAGCTGGACTGCAAATAGGAAACACTCGGAGTCCACCGCAAAACGAGGAAGATCAAGGCTCATTGTATTATATGCTGGCTCATCAAAAGAAAAGCTTTCAAAATCACAATTGTGTACATTATGTACACAACCATCTGGTACACCAGGCTGGAAAAGATCAGGCTCTGGCATCTCTTTTAAGTCAGGCACACTTTCACAGTCACTTACCTGATGTATGTTGTTTCCTCTTTCATCAGGATGAGAAACAAAATCCAAGCCAAAAATAGTATCTAGATCCTCACCATACTCAGACAGATCCTCATCACCATATGTGTCATAAATGGGTGACCTAGGTGCATCAGTTTCATCATAGTATGCCATTTGTTCATGGGCAGCAGAGCACACCTCTTCATCATCAATGGATTCACTCTGTGGAGGAGTATCAGCTTGTGTGTCATAAGCAAGACAGCCATCAAATGAAAAACAATCATGCTCTGAACTAGCACTTATTTCAATTTCTGACTGCTTTTCATGATTTCCATGTGTTTGAAAGGTAGGCAATGGGTCACACATAGGACTACCTCTCTGTTTGCTTATACCTTCTCTGTCTTGAGTACAATACTCACAATTGTCTCCACAGGTCCATTCTAAAAATTGCTCATTGCTGTCCACAACCTCGTTATTGTCTTCATGGTCAGCTGCCTCATCATTGCAATGGGAATCCTCATTAGTCCTTTCACTGGCATCCTCAACCGGTGAACAACCCAGTTGAGCAGTATTGTTAGCATTATGTTCAAATACAGTAGTCTCAACCTCTATGCTTTTATTTTCATTTTCATCTGCACATGATGCCATAATCATTTGGTCATTTGCAGCTTCACAACAATTATTCACACGAAGGCCTGGGGACAGGGGTTTTAGCAGGTGCACATTTCTCATTTCTTCTACATTTTCTAAAAATTTGTATGCCATCTGCATACTTGTCACCTTGAAATCCCTCAGTAATGCACTAGAGCCCTCCTCAAAAGCTTCAAAGAATATGCCAACACAGGCTGAAATATCAGGTCTGAAACTTTCAGGGACATGTGAAAGGGCTACTGCAAACCTATGACTGAAATCAACACATGGCTCTTCATCTTGTTTTCTGATTCTCATCAATTCTACAACAAGATCAGCCGGTTCTTTTGCAAATTCTTCCTTGAAACAGTCAGCAAGCTCATCCCAACAGGCAAAAAATTTCTTTGGAAAACTCAAATACCAGTCTTTTGCTTTTGCATCAAAGGACCGAACAAAAAACCTCATCCACGTATCCTCATCTCTGAATGAATATTTTCCCATAAAACTTTGAAAATTTTGGATATGTGCATTCCCATCACATACATTGTGACCACTAAATCTAGGCATCTGACAGTATATCCTAGCAGGCATAGTTTCTACTTTATAATCCACCCATGACAAATCCAGTTGGTCATACAAAGGATCAAAGGGGCTGACAGGAGGTTTAGCTTTCTGACTGGCAGACACAACAGGGTTACTGCTTCTCAACTGGGCCTGCTCAGCCTCTAAGAATATCAACCTATTTCTTATCTCTTCTATTCCTTTATCCAACATTTCACCACTGAGTGTGGGATAACTCATACTTGGATTCATAAAAACCCTACTCTTAGACATCCTTTGTCTGTCTAAGACCTAAGGCTTCCCCTGGCATCTAACCTATGCAGTAAAACAACAAATAAAGGGGAAGGAACAAGGTACCTTTTCTCATACAGATGCAGAAATATGTACATCTTTCAACCAATAACATACATTGATCTTTCATGTGCATTTGGATCTTTTTTGCAGAGTCGCCACCTCTCCAAAGAGGACAAAATTTTCAATAGCTGAAAGCTACTTTTCAAGGTTCATTCCACCAGCAGAGCATCATTTTGTTAGTGACTCGGATGGGTCACAAGATATATTACTGGAGATGATTAGATCATACTTTTACTGTTCAATCCCCAGCGGAGTCGCCATTCTGTTGACATTTCTTCTGAATCAGCATTAGGGTTTGCCACTTCTAATGCACAGGCAGATTCAGGCCAACTGAATACAGGAGGTTGCGTGAGCTCCTCCCCTTCACTTCTGGTTCTGCCGCACCAAGGGGGGTATCCCTATAACTCAAGATGTAACCTTGACTAGCTCAAAGATAGAAAGATCTAACTTGACAACAACAGGCAGAATACTCTCATGTATGGACCAAGATCTGCATGATAGATCACAAGGCTGGCAACATTCTTGGACATGATGTCTGGTTGGGTATGAGAGCATGCAGGGGGTTCCTAATCCTACTCCTACAACTAACAGGTGGAAGTATGAAATGGTTTAGTTTGAATTTTGGATGCAAAGCTGGACATGGTGTATAACACAAGAACACAGCATGATTGGTGCCTATCCAGGGCTTGGAGTCGGTAGACATACACCTGTGAATGATCAGCATAAATAGCTAAAACTGGATTTCAGGGGGATACACATGATATCTGTCTTACATATATCTCCCAATATAGAGTGTTGAGCTATCTCTACTTATGGCATCCCTACTGCAGTATACCCTTCCCAATGTTCAACCTGAAAACAGTTTAATCTGCCCCTTGAGCAGAGGTTAAAAGATCAGACATTCAACATAGGAATTCTATGCTCTAGAATCTAAACATAAGCAAACATCCAGATCCAGAAGAAGGATACATGCAATACTGGAGACAGAATTAACACAACACATGCTAAGACAGCATTACTCATACAAGATCAACCATGAAATCAGTGGATTCATGCCAAGTCCTACAACAGGAGATACATAAACTCACAAGATAAACTGTACAGAGCAACCAGATCAGCTGGTTTTGGATTACAGAGCCAAAAATCTACAACTTTCAACAACCTTTCAAATGAGCAACACCACCTGCTTATAACAGCCAGGTAGGTGCTCAGCAATTAATTACAATGTTGACCAAAAATCCCGCCAGATACACAGTATCATAGAAATGGCGCTTAAAGATTAATGCAGCAGGTAGGGGAGGAGACAGGAAGATTTTTCGAGCCTTGCGCCGCCGCCTAGGGATTCAGATCTTCAATCAGGTACTACATCAGCCCACGCCATCGCCCATACCTCTGCAACAATCGCCATTGATGGCGCACCAACCCGCGGCCTCGGGAAGAACATCAAACAGTCGATCGCAACCACTTCCCGCCGAGGTTCATCATCATGATATTTCGAATATGCAGGATACAATTATCCCACATGCACCCCGCGATGACCTCAATAACACTTTATATACTAAGTCATGAGCATATATCATGTCGGTGCTTTTGCTCCAGACGACACTAGTATAAGACTTCATCATCATCATCCTCCAGCAGCATGATATCCTGTTGTTCGAAATATCACCCTGACGTCATCATGATATTTGAAATATAACCTTCATGATAATCGCCTTCATCGGCACAACCTGATCCATCGGAGGAACATCCTCCTGCTGAGCTTATAACAAAAGTCTGGCTGATGAACATCCTGATGACGTCATCATCATATCCTGCTGACGTCATCATCATATCTGCCTACTGCGCACCTCCTCATATCCGGATGACGTCATCATCATGTTTGCAAATATAGGGAGATCTCCTCAAGATGATCAGTGTTAGAAATATGACCCCCCCAGGACCTTGATGACGTCATCATCATATTAACATCATCATGATATTCGGAAGACAACCAGATATTTGGAAATATCCTCCTGATGCACAAATATCAGGTTGCACTGTAGCTCCACTACAAGATCGGGGCGATAACTGAATATGATGATGATGCTTGAAAAGATCACCCCCAGTAGATAATGCGCGAAGCCAGCAGGCGGATATCTCCTTGATATCAGCATCATCATGATGCTGGAACAAACACACTCGAGTGATATGAAAATATCACCCCCTCCTTCAGAAATATCATGATGCAGATAGGCAGAAAGAACCGGATATCACCCTGATATATGGATGATGTCAGCATCATCAGGATGACAAAACTACGAACAAGAGGTGATACAACATCATCAGGATGATATTGACTAAGATCATCCTGACGTTCAAAATATGATGACCCTAGTGAATATCGGGTCGCACTTAGAACTCTTCAACAACATCATCAGGATGATCATAACCAAGATCACCCGATGATAGAAATATCACCCCGGCGAGATATCATGATGCAGATAATATGATGACCCCTGCAAGCAACACGGTGATAACTGGAAATATGATGATGATGACGACGACCCTTAGGAAAAAACAAGTTAGGTCGAGCAACTCAAAGAATAACCCCTTCAGAATAACGGGGCAACATCATCATCATGTTTGCGCAAGGTGATAAATGGAAGATCACCGGATACTTGAGAAATCACCCCCGCAAACAAACCAAAGCGCATTGTAGCTCGTCAGCATCATCAGGATAAAACCCAAACATCACCCGATAGCGAAATATGATGATGACGATGAGAAACCGGTCGACGGAGAACATGATGATGCTGACCTGCATGGAAACAAACATGATGATGATGACCTCCTCCTCAAGAAAATATGATGATGATGCTGAAAACTGCTGAGGAGGTCCATTACTTAGAACATTTTTTGGATACTTAGGGAGAGTGCCTGAATGAAAATTGCTCAAAAAACTACCAGTCAATTCAAGCACTAACACTTTCTACAACTCCATTCTACTGAGGAGTCCTAGGAGCAGACAATTGTCTTCTTATTCCATGCTTTTCACAAAATGCATTAAACTCACCGGAGGTAAACTCTGCACCTCTGTCGGATCTCAGACACTTTATCTTCACACCAATCTCATTCTCTACCCTAGCCTTAAACACTTTGAATTTGTCAAGAGCCTATAATTTCTCTCTCAAGAAAGTGACCCACATCATCCGGGAGTGATCATCAATCAGCAACATAAAGTATTTATCTCCTTCCAAACTCCTAATTCTGACAGGACCACACAAATCAGTGTGCACAAGTTCCAACAATCCACTTAAAAATTATTCTTTACTTTTGAATGTAGTTCTGCTCTGTTTTCCCAACTGACATTCCTTACACATGCTATTGGTAGGTTTCACAAGATTTGGAAGATCTCTTACAACCTGAGTAGCACTTATCTTGACAATGTTGTCAAAGTTTACATGTCACATTCTCCTATGCCATAGCCAACTTTGATCAATCTGAGAAATCAAACAACTTTTACCAGTACCACTTAGATGAAAGATGTTACCTCTAGTCTATGTACCAGATGAAATCTCAGTTCTGGAGCTTTCCAAAATTTTGCATTTTCCATGCTTGAATCAGAGATCATATCCCTTGTCAACCAACTGTCCAACACTGAGAAGATTATACTTCAACCCTTCTACATACAAAACATCATTAGTGTTATTCTTACCACCAAGAGAGATAGATCCTCTACCACGAATTCTACCAGTTGAATTGTCTCCAAACTTCATAATTCCACCTTCATACCTTTCTATACTTACAAACTTACTCTTATCACCTGTCATATGATGAGAGCATCCACTATCAATTACCCATTCATCCTTTTCTTCAACCTGAGCAACCAAGGCTCTTTCCACATTCACATAGCTAGCAAATTCAATAGGCACCGGATCTTCTTCTTTGATGGCAATGAACACCCATTCATTTCCTAAGGTACTTCCTTTATCAAATTCATCATCAGTGACTCCTTCTTCAGCAGCTTCTTGGACATAGTAGCATTTCTTCTGAACCCTAGGTCTGTTAGGGTTTGCCTTTGAAACCCTCTCTAGACATCTTGAGGAAAAATGACCAATCTTATTGCAAGCAAAATATTTGAAAGGCAACTTTCCTTCATACTTATTGGATCCTCTTGGTAGTCTTTTGGCAAAAAATGCTTCAAGTTCTTCAAGCTCTGATTCATCTTCTTCAAGATGCTTCCTTACCTTCTCAAATCTAGTTTGTCTTCTTGAAGAGCTTTCACCTGGATCAAATCTTTGCTTTCCAAAAACACTGGCCTTAAATACAGATTCAGATTTAGGAAGAGAATCACCAAACTCACTCATTTCAAATGCTGAGAGCTTGCCAACTAACTGATCTCTTGTAACAGTTGTCACAGTCCTAATTTCCTCAATAGTAGCAACTCTATGTTTGTATGAAGCAGGTAAGGATCTGAGCACTTTGCCAACAAATCTGATTCTTCCAGAATTCCACCAGCACACCTGATACTGCACACAAGTTCATTCACCTTCTGCATGTAAGAAGTGATGTTTTCATCGTCACTCATCCTCAAATTTTTGTATCTACCCTTCAAGCTCTGCAACTTAGCACATTTGACATATGCTTCACCTTCATATAGAGTCTCCAACATCTTCCAGATTTCATGAGCAGTTTTCAATTCCAGGACATTTGTCATTTATGTATCAGTCAGGGCACTCAGCAAAGCTTCTTTAGCTTGAATGTTGTTTTCAACATCTTTAAGTTCATCTGGAGTTGAAGGACCTTTCTCCGGAGGCTTATATTCATCCTTTGTTATCAGCCAATAAGCATCACCCATGCATTGCAAATGGTACTCCATGCGACTCTTCCAAAGAGAGTAATTTGCTCCATCAAATCTCAGACTATCCTTCTTATAAGTCAACATCCTGGATCTCCTCAAGTAGTCAAGCCTCTTTTAGAGGAACCAGCTCTGATACCAATTGTTAAAATTAGGGCAGACAACTGAGAGGGGGGTGAATCAGTTGTCACAAAAACTTTTATCTTTTGCTGCATTTAATCTTCTTTACCACTTATAAATAGATGAATGATATAACCATGAAAGCATGAATCAACGACACATGAGAAGAAACATAATCAACACACATAACACTAGGATTTTTATGTGGAAACCCGGTTAAGGGAAAAACCACGGTGGGGGTTAACCCACAAGATTTAATGTTTGTTAAAAGAATAGAAAATAGGAAGGCACTTGCCTTTGGGCGCACTACCCAGAGCTCATTGCTCAAAAGAGGCTCACTGCCTACAAGAACATTTACAATATTAACACAGAAAGATTGAACTAGGAAACATCTTCTTCATGCAAAGTTTAGTTCCATTGAAGTGTACAATACTTCTGCTCTGCCTCCAAACACTTCTTTGCTATCTCCTCGTCCTTTACTGCTCCTCCTCTTCTGCTCTTCCTCTTCTCTCCTCTACCTTTCTTCCTTTCTTAGGCTCTTATCTTTTTCGCACAAGGATGACTTTCCACAACTCAACCACATGTATTTATATGCTTCATCAACCTTGGAATAAACATCAAGGTCGGCACTACAAACATCTAACTTAATGTGAATCACTATATTATCAGCCAAACATAGCTGGGACCCAAATCTTCTTCGAACAACACACCATGCTTCATAGAACCTCTCTTAGATCATCCATAACATGTACAAAGCTTCCGGTCGGCCAATACTGGAAAGAATAGCAACACCCAAGGAGAAATCTTCATCCACAAACTCAATCCTTAATGTGGACCACCAACACATTGGGAACAAGATCCAGAGATCACCACAAGCACATTTCAATCAACAAGAACAACATCACCACCTCAAATCACCAGAAACACTTGCACCTTCATCTAGGAACTCAAGAACACTAACTGTCATGACTGTCACACTAGAAAGATTGCTTGTGGACCTCCAAACCATGAACCACTTGAGTTGAGGATACACACTGACATCCCAAACACACCTCTAGATCCACAGATCATAATATTCCAATGTGGATCAATCCGGACCAATTTTCTATCACTCTGTCACCTCTGAAAAACTACAAAACCCAGTTCTACTCAAATGGCCATAACTTCACAAATTCTTCATGCAGATCCCTCAAATCTTAACTAGAGCAACTTCAAACAATCCTTTACAACACCCATTGGTCTGCAGACTCTAATCTTCATCTCACTGGGAATGCGGAGCAATCTACTTCACTCAACTGCACTGTCTTCACTGTCTCTTACAAAGAGATATGTAACTCACTTGTTTCTTCTAGAGAGGCTAATTTTCTCAATATCCTCAACATACAAGTCCTCTAGAATGGGATACAGTTGACACCAATGACAACAAGGATATGTTGACATCAATGACAACATCGATTAGACACATATTTGCAACAGAAAATTGATATAAAATTTATAAATTAGTTAAATGGATATTAAATTTATAAATTAATACACTTATAAAAATTAATTAAAAATTTATAAAATTATTAATTAAATTGATATAAAATAATTAAATTGATATAAAATAATTAAATTTATATGAAATTTGATATAAAGGTTATAAATTAATTAAATCTAAGAAACTATTTAGTTAACTAATCTAATCTAATATTAGATCAATGGAATTCATAACTTTTTAAAGTATAAAATATAGTTATGAAAAATAAATATACAAGATCCATGAACATATCATATAGATCAAATATGTACCATATATGAATGTATATATAATGATCCTTAAAATTATGCAATGTTCATGTGTATCAAATATAAAACACCATACAATATATAGATTCGCATCTCCTAAATCTACAATGATAAGGTCTGCCTCCTAGAAGAGAAGGCTTTAGAGTGTAAACTGCTATCCCTTGAGTGTTGGTGTGAACCATCCTACATGCACATGTGTGTACATGTAAGCACATATGTATGTATGTAAATAACATGTAATTAATTTTTAAATATTTATTACAAAAAAATAAAAAATGTACAAGTATTATCTCACTTGTTGAACACTATCCTAATCTAAATCATGGTGATGTACAATGCCACTCTATCTAATAGGAACATTCCCAAATAACCCTTGTGTCCACAAAAACACATGTTTTAAAAATTAGTAAAAGTTCAAAATATCTAGACATTGAATTATATACAAAAGGTCTTAATTTATACCTCTTTGCTTACAAGAGGATCATCATGGTGTTCCAAATCTTTGTAACATGGATTATATCTATCAACATTAGTATCAACATTGTATCATCTACTAAGTGTTACATGGAATCACCAAAAAGTGTATATATCGGTGTCCCCAACGAATCAACCAAACTCAAATGCGTAGAAGGCATGGCCTCTAACATCATATCTGCATAGATTAAGATATGCTTAGAATGGCTAACTACATCAAGTATGCCATGATCAGTAGATGTATAACCACCATGAGTAGCTGAGGCAACCAAAATAATTAACTTTGTCATTTTCCTAACAACATTATATGTGTGATAGGATTGCACTATTGTCCATCCAAAAACCATTGAAAACCCCAAATATAGTCATTTGTATTTACTTAGTCTTCTCAAATTTGCATTCATTTCAATAGGAAAAATCTATTTGTTGAAAATGAGAAATTTGAACTTTAATGTATTTCAATTCAAAAGGATAGTTTTTCCATTATAGAAATAGATTAGTGAGTTTTGTATTTACATTTATTTCAATAAAACTTGCATTTTTATTTAAGATCTGAAATCTAACTACATTATTAGTTTGAAAATCTGAACTTGGCTAGACGTATTTGAAATATGTGCGCATACTTGAAACCTACTTGCCTTGGTGTATGTGACCCACAATAACCAATTTAATATAAATAAGAACATGTAGGTTGTTTCATGTTTTATACTCTGTGTTGCATGTCTTGATTTAATATGAATGTTTAGATTGAATGTATTTAATTTTTTAATTTTAAATGTTTATATAGTTTTGTAACTAATTTAAATGTGTAGATTGTTCATGTGTATTTAATTCTTAGATTTTAAATGTTTTTATTTTTGTTAATTTAAATGTAAAAATTGAATACATATAAATTCATTTTATAAATTAAATGTATGTTCAAATTTGTTAAAATGCAGAAATTTGCATACATGGCATCTCATCATAGTGATGGTCATAATAGTGAGCATAATAGTGGTGATGCACATAGTGTTAGGAGTGACTTATATGCTGCCACTCTTGATAGACTCAATAAAGCTTTGACACATTTAGATCAGATGATCCATAGTACACCAAACCTGTATAATAGAGACAGGTTGGTGGAGACTAGCTCGCAGAGTTTGCCCGTATGATTGACATAGTCAAATCATACAATCCCTATGATGATTTGAGTATTAAGGATTTTTATGTGTCACTTGCTAGCACTGTTACTAGGATAGTGAAATGGCCAGCACTTAATGGGGTTGTTTCATTGGATATGGTGCATAGTATGTTTCCACATTATCACGGACATGATAGAGTTCGGGGCTATTTTGTCACCAAGTGTACAGATGTTGTTGTTGCACCACTTATATATCCTAAGTGGTTAGCATCACATCATAGATGGCCACACAATGATTAATTGCCATTATATTTTTGCAAACAATTATTTGTTGTTGTTTATGACTTGATGTTGATTTCACATCTATCCCTCGACATGCGGGATAGGGTTATGGGAGGTTTTCAAAGAAATTCCAACATCCTGATCAAGATCTGCCCAAAAATAAGAGGGCATTAGTGGGTCCCAACCTTTTTGTACTTCCCAAAAGGTTAAATCTAGGACAATTAGCTGAGGTGGCAGTTGCATCATCGAGACAATGCATTTTTGAGAGTTTAGGTTCTATTGCCAGTGACATTGACTGCTTGACATTAGATCGAATTGGTAGATATATGTTGCATCCACGCACCAACATAGGATCAGTTGATCCAACTTTTGCTAGTTATTATCATTACATATGTGCTAACATAGTTTCACCAAGTGATGTGGTGCATACTTTTGGAGAGAGTACTTTACGTAGATTGAGTACATGTTTGGTGCAAGATCTACTTTATGCATATCAGTTTGTCAGTTAAGAGTATGGGATCCCTCTCAAGATCATGTCCACATTTGTCAGTCAACGGAGTGATCAGTGAGCTACACATATGACTGACACAGTGCCTTCACAGTAGACTCCATCATAGCCTAATGCTGGTATTGTGCCACCTTACACACCAAGATCATTTTATGGACTTTTGTTTGAGGATAACATTGCGATGACCCTTGATTCATCTGAGGTTAGTGGGATTGGGAGGGTCATCCATGGAGCTACACAGGTTGCTGATGACGAGGTATACATTTTAAATTTTGTGTTTAATCTCTAGTGTAATTTATTTGTTAAATAAATAATTTATATATTTAAATTATAAAATTTAGTCTTGTCCATCATGCATGTGTTGACTCTTATTTAATCAATCTTACATTAGGGACTGACGAGAGAGGTGCTAGGACATGACACTATGCAGCAGACAGTGGATGTGGTTGAGGCTGGATGCGAGGTATTTAGTATTTAATTGTACATTTAAAATTTGAACATGTACTTGAGATTCCATATTTTTTAATATATATAAATTTAATTTAATAGAGATAATTTTTATGTTTAGGGATCTACACATCACTCAGATGTTCATAGATGGATGGGATTAGATACACATGGTTCAGGACAAGGCTCGAGACGGGGATCAATACAAGGATTAGTACAGGGCTTAGCTCATCATTCTAGTCCTAGGTTGAGTGAGGCCCATTCCACCCATAGGAGGAAAGAGTCACGATGTTGTGTAGTTAGATGTATTCATGTTCTTTGTTATGTTTTCCCAAACTCTCATGTGATGTTGTAGTTAGACTTGATGTTATATTGAGTTTACATGTTATATTGCAGTTAGACTTGATGTTATGCTGTTGCATTTACATGTTGCAGTTAGACTTTATGTTATTTAGACTTTATATATATGATATGTATATATGCACATTTAGATGTTTAGTTATATAGATCTATATGGATGTTTTCCTTTGAATATACAAGTCTTAATTTGGATAAAATCAAGTTTTAACTTATAGTTTAAATGTGTATATATGTTTACTTGTAGATGCAAATAAATTTACTTGTAGATGTGATGAACTATTAATGATTGAGAAATGGTGTCAACACCTTAGTCATTGATATGAATAGTTTTTATGAAATATTTGGGAATGTATGGAAAAATAGATAAATTATGTTGTATAATAACTTTTAAAAATGATGAATAATTTAATTTAATTTATATCTATTGAATCTTGTGAATTAAAATATATATTTTTTAATAATATATAGTTGAGCTTATTGGATGTGTCCACTATATTGAATTTGATAGTTTTGTCACATGTTTTTATATGGCTAATAAAATTTAAGAATTCTTTTTTTTTTGGTTTATAATGACTTCTAATATATCATTGACAAGATTGTTCAAGTCTATATAACATGTATTAAGAACTAGATATCTTTATATAAAGAAAGGCATATTGTAATTGTCCATAATTCTTGTAACAACTTCCTAGGTTTTTATAAAATGTCTTCTAAAGGCTCCTTTAATTTAGAATTCTGAAAATATAAAATCACATTCACAAATATAATTTAATTCTAGTCATTCACATTCCTCAATTAAAACATTCTATTGTATTAATAGCATCTAATGGACTATTTCTAACCATTATCCTCCAAATTTAACTCCAATATAGCTTTTGATCTATTAAAGTTGTATGTTAAGTTAATAATTGGTTGTCACATTCATTAAATCTAATTTTAATAAACGATTCTATATATTTATTTATTTACAACAAACATATAAGTACAATAATGCTTATAGCAAAAAATGAAAGAATGTAAAATTGATAATTCTGGAACTTCTTAGGTTTTTATAAAAATCCCTTCCTAAATGCTCCTTTAATTTAGAGTTCTAAAAATATAAAATCTCGATCATAAACATTATTAGTTCAAGTCATGCACATTCCTCAATTAAAATATTCTAATATATTAATAGCAACTAAATCTAAATTTCTAACCATTATCCTTCAAATGTAACTCCAATATAGCTTTTGATCTATCACAACTATACATTAAGTTAATAATTCATTGTCACATTCATTAAACCTAATTTTAATAAATGATCATTCTATTTATTTATTTACACATATAATCTTCCCATGATAACTATATATTAAAAAAGTGATCAATCCACATAATCACCAAAGATCCCATTACATGTGGTCTCAAGCTATACATCATTATGAATATTCCAATGCACCAAGGTGAACAAGAAAGACCAATCATATTATGGTATTTAAAACTCACCTTTCGAGTTACTAAGTGCTTGGACTCATAATCCTAAGGGTTCATTTTATGGATTATTCCTTCCACATTATTACAACATTCACAATTGACACATACATACAATCCTGGATACTTTTATTGATGATTTATCAATGCATAACCTAAAATTTTTACAAGGGTTATCATTTTAATGCTTTACTAAACACAAAGCCCATTAGCTCAATAATGAGCAATAGGTTAAAAAACTTAATACATAGAATAATTCTTGGAAGCAACTTGAGCATAGACTTTTCCTAAGATTAACCCATACACAACCATACAACTTTATGTCAATAATGCATTATCCAATACAACCCTTCAAAAGTTTAAATAAACACATTTCATACAACCTAAAGAGTATTGGTTACATTACTAAATAATAAACCCCATCAGAGCCTTCAAACCAAGTGATAGACCTCATAAAACTCAACAAGCTAGAAACCAACATAAATGTTCATCGGGCTACTCAAAACAAAATCACCAGACTTGCACACACAAGTCTCCTATCCACATACCAAGAAAAAAAACTATATGAAAATAACAATCAATATCCTCAAATATCACTATCATACTAATAACAATAATCTAAATTCATATGAATCACTTTCAACACATATAAATAGTATAAATTGCACTCAACTTCTCTCTTGAACTCAATTCCAAAATTTAAAGTGCCCCACTATTTAGAGAACCCATATAAGAACAATTCACGAAATGATACACGTAAGTAACATACCAAATCATGGTTGCTACTCTAAATGAAAGAAAAGAAATTACAACATGCCTATACATTCCAATAAGGATAATGTCAGGGATTGGCTGCGAGTGATAGCTTCCAATAAGGATCACAATGTATACGAGCTACATTATTTCAACATTGCTGAGAATGAGACAGAAGATGAAGATTAGATTTAAGTTTTGGACCAGTATTTAGGTATGAGTGATACTAATTTTTTAAACTATAAATAGTTAGCTGCTGCAATTCTCTTATAAATGTCATACATAGAAAATCATGGTTGCTACTCTAAATGAAAGAAAAGAAATTACAACATGCCTATACATTCCAATAAGGATAATGTTAGGGATTGGCTGCGAGTGATAGCTTCCAATAAGGATCGCAATGTATACAAGCTACACTATTTTAACATTACTAAGAATGAGGTAGAAGATGAAGAATAGATTTAAGTTTTGTCAGTATTTAGGTATGAGTGATACTAATTTTTTAAACTATAAAGAGTTAGCTGTTGCAATTCTCTTATAAATGTCATGCCAGGTTTGAGTTTTTTTTTTTGCTTGTATTTTGGCAGGGTTTCTGCCTCAATTATTGTGTAGGTAGAGAGCTTATATCATGAGAGTTTGGGGACATAAATTTATGCAAAATTGGAACATAAACTAGGTTTTGTAAATTGTATTTATATACATGATCTAGCATATAAGTGTCTAGTTGAACAAATGAAATTGAAGATTAAATGAAAGTGAACTTAACAAATCCATGTTTTGTAAATTTTATATATATATATATATATATATATATATGAGATCTAAGATTCAACAAATGAAATCGAAGATTCAAGTGAACTTAAAAGAATTCCATGTGTCCAGCATAAAAATGCAATCAGAAATATAGATATGATTTTTAAGGGAATTTAAAGGCAAAATATATGATCTAGAGTCACTAGGTTTTGTATTGAAAGCATATATATGATCTAACATGTACATTATGAATTCCACATGGAACAAATTTAAATACAATTGGACAGAAATAAATGACCAAACCTTTGGAAAAAACTCATTCTAAATCATGTCACATTTCCAATCAATATGGATATCTAGATAAATCTATAAAAAGTTTGAGTACATATATATATCCAGTCATATGTATGTACATATATCCAAAAAACAACTTAAAGCTCCTAGTACATATAATCTGGATCCTCTCTATTTTTAATTATCTCTAAAATCTTTTCATGATCTTCAATAGGCAACCTCCACTTTTGTTTGGCACGTCCTCTTTTAGGTAAAGTTTCTAAATTTATTTTTGTTGCTATAACTAAGTGACTATAATGTAGAACCTTTTGTCCTGACATATAATCAACAAATATAATACCATGTCTATCTATCTTTATTTGTTGATAATATGTGCCTTCAATAATGACTGATATGATGGGATACTCTTGTCCATCACCATCTATCATCGATTCCACCAATTTTCTTTTTGGTTGCGTACATCTTAGTAGATAGTAATCTACACCTTCCACATTGTCAGGATCTGTAACTACAGCAAAAATATCTCCTAGACACACACCATGTAAATTTTATGAAAGTTGTAAATATATATAAACATGCTTGAATCAAACTTACTTATACATAGAATATATAAATCAATTTTAAGTTAATCAATTAAGTACATACCTATAACAACTAAATCAGATACATGTTCATAATCAGCTAAATATAGAGGATCCTAGACATCGACATTATCATTTTCTTCAAAAGGAGGCATTGATATTAATTGTTTCATTTCCCAACATGAAACATACCCATCTCTAATAATCTCACATTGAACAATATTTGCATTAACCTCGATGCAATCAACACAAAAACATGATTTTTCTCTCACATTAATTACATAAGGCTTGCTACCTCCCATTGTCATGACTTGATACATGCTTCTAATACCATTAATTGTTTGACAATTAATAGCATTTGATCGATCAATATCTATAAATTATGTAAACATCCAAGTGATTAATTTATATATATATTTAAATTTGAAAATTCAATTAAATCATGTGTACACGTGCACTTTGAAATTCAAATTTAACAAATTTTGACTAGATGTACCTGTAACTTCCCAAAAATACCGTGTGTTGTATGTTGAGTCACGAGCGGAAAAATGACTTTTGCACCATTCAACAATTTCATTTGTTGAAATCACATATTTTTAGAAAATATAATGATTTAAGCCTTGAAAGGTTCCATTTAAAGGATTTTAATTGAATAGGGTTTGATCAAATCCCCTTAGATTCAAACCCCTTCGATAGAACCCCGCTAGTTTTAAGCCATACCTATAATGGAGTCTCCTCTACACCTATCAAAATGCTGATAAAAAATCATTTTTGATTTACCTTTTGGGGGATCAAATGAATTCATTTAAAATTTATGTTTTTGTAAGTATGTAGTCCTTATTATAAGCTTCCCAAAAAGTATAATTTAAAATATAATTAATTTGATTGCTATATTTATTTTTTATTTCTTGTCAATGTAGGTTTTTCATTGAACATCAAGTACTCTGTTCTGCACACATAGAAAATTAGTAATTAGTGAAAATTTTTTTTGAAAAATATCTATGCCCTAGGTATTGATGTCCTTGTTGCAACAAAAAAATAAAAATTAAATTTTGATACATACAGAAAATACATACAGAAAAAGTTATGTTTTACGGAATACGCCTATGTCTAAATTATAATTGGTTTAACTTCAAAACTTAATTAAAAAAATATATTCAACAAAAATTATGAAACCAAATGCATGCCCTATATATCGGTGTTACCAATCTAAATTCAAAAGAATCAGAATTTTATTCTTTGTAGAAAAAAAATATGTGCTACGGAATACACATCACTTTAAAAAAATGTTGTTTACTATTAAAAACTAGTTATCAAAGGAGATGCAAAAATTTTTACAATTTAACTCCATTTTTAAAAAATATATATATATATATATATATATTTAGAATCTAGAAATAAAATCTCACAAATCACTAGTTCACATCATCTTCAAATTCCTAACGGTTTAGCGGCTATAGGTGTCGGAAAGTGAAGATTTAGTTCAAAATGTTGATTTCAATGTCAAGTTTGGCCAAAAAATGTAACCCATTTGTTTAGGGAAAAATTGGATTTGTTAATGTTCTAGTGTTTAGATGCTTAAATCCTCCTTTCCACCTTACATTCAAGGATCTAGGGTCAAGTGACGAGCACTATCATACCCTAGGCCACTTGCAGATGTAGGGAAACTTAGATTAGGGAATTTAATTATTAATTTTCCTTCTTTTATGTCCAATTAACCATTAAAACCCTAATTATGCAAATATGACAACAAATTGATGAAAGACAGAAAAAGCTCTTGCAGACAAGAATAAAATATCAAATCACAAAATACCTTTTTCTGAGGTTCCAAAGTGGAATAGTCGGGGACACTGGAGCAGGCGCCCAAGTCCAAGGTACCTACTTTTTCACAGAATTCGAACCTCCTTCCGACACTGATCGACCCTGTAACTTCTGTTTTTGGAGATCTGTCTGTGGAGGATACTAGAGCGAGTGCCCAAGTCTTGGAAGTGCTCCTTTGTCTGACTTTTCTTTAGATCCTAAATCCTTGATGCCTACCAATCCTTCATGCAACTCCACTTTTCCCAAATGCAACACCTGTAACCTGCAATCACAAGACTTGGTTTGGGGGTTGTGGTGTTTAGAGGCTTGCCTCAGTCAAGCCCTGGAGGACACTTAAGTCTCAAAACACCATTATCAGATAAAAGAGTGCATGCCCTTGTGAGGCAGAGGCAAAAACCAAAGGAATCAATGATGAAAACACAATATTATATCACTTTGTAGTGAAGCTCTGATGGAGGAAGATGCTCTTCATGCCATGAGGAGATTGATGCTCAAATATACAAATATCAACACACAAAACACACAAGTCTGCTCTTGCAACATAATAGAAGCCTTGAATCACCTTGAGAACACTTGAACATCACAATTTGTATCTAATTGAAATCTAGTTTACAAATGAATGCCTAAGCTTGCTTATATATGCAACTACAAGCACTCTCGCCAAGATTTTAAAAATCAAACTTTACCGTGTTGGCAAAATAACCAAATAACGGTCATAAACTAACACCCAAAAATTAGGGCTGCCCTTAAATAGGGTAGGACTAGGGTGCAGGTGCCCAAGTCCTCCCCCCTATTTTTGGGTAGAGTACAGCTCAAGGAGTCCACCTAGGTCCAATTTTCTATGGACCCTAGGTCTCATTCCATCGGGATGCCAAAATATGAACTAAGATGTCTTAAATGCATACTAAAGACCCTAGAGCTAAACCTTATGAGGGAAAACCCCCAAGGGGACATTTTCTGATGTTACATTTAGCCCCCACTTTAATGTATGTATAAACGCGAGGCCAATACATGCATTAAAGTAAGATCACAAACACAGTAAACACACCAAGCATGGGGAAGACACGCTAATGACATAGAAAGCAGTAATATGCACACAAAATCTAAAGAAGACAGTTACAGTCATGTAGAATACAGAGAAGACAATCAATGCATAGAAGACACATTAATGCATGGAAGACAGAAATGATATCTTTTCTTTTCTTTTTCTCATATATATGAAATGCAAATGCAAGTACTGGAAAGTAAACAAACCTCCCATAATACAGGATGCACTACCTTAAGGTGCACGTCTCTGTATAAATGGGGTAACACACACAATACACACAAAACCTCCCAAAACACAGGAAGCACTACCTGAAGGCGTTGGTCTCTACATATGGGCAACAAACATGCCACACAAAACAAGCACGCCACACAAAACAAGCACGCCAAAACACACACACTTGAAGACACGGAGAAAACATGAGACAAGTGATGGAGTGTACCTATTTCTAGGTCCAACACCATCTCAGGCACATTACAGGCACACACCAATGATTGGGCTTTGCCACAACAATCGCCGAAGACACGCTTAAGGGTTGAGTTAGTCACAGAACCGTTCCCTGCCTCCACAGAAGACTTTTGAAAATGCAAACCCACCAGCATCACGGAGATGCCTTACAGTGAAAAGGAAGCATGGCATACCACCCCACCCGCGTCACGGAGACGCCTTACAGTGAAAAGGAGGTATAAGCTCAAAAGTATACAACCCCACCCGCATCATGAAGAAGACTTACAGTGAAAAGGAGGTATACGCAATAGATAGATTGATTGATTTCAAACAAACTTAGGATGCAGGAAGTACTCATCGTACTAGCCTACACCTAAGGACAAGCACATTGCTAATATCTACAACAGGCAGCTTACGTTATATATGCCCCCACCTTAAGGTGGTTGATATTAGTTATCGATATCAAGCACGTTAAGGTAGGAAGAAAACACACAAGGGAACACTGACTTTCACAAAGCCCATGCCCCCCAGAGGTGACATGTGCTTTATGATCGCCAAATGTTCCCATAAACACATCCCTGCAAGAAACATGTTAGTGTCTACAACATCATGATAAACAACAACATCAATGCATATGATTAACTACACAAAGAGCTAAGGTTATACAATGAATTTGGAGTTCAAGGATAACCATGGGGTTATATCACAAAGCTCTCAGAATCGAGTACCACCAAGGCTAGATTCAAAGGAAAACAAAGGTGCACGGAGCAGCAGTATTGTTAAGGTTTGTAAATGTGACAGAAACATCATCAAATTCACTATGCAGAAAACACGAGTGCTTCCACTAGCCAAGCGTTGGATAAGATATACAACCCCATCGTCATATTAGGAACTAAGTCCATTTTTTGATTGCTCTCGAAAGGGACACTAGGTCCGCATCAATATAAATGTTTATCGTCATCCGCCTGCTAGATGGAAACACTAGAGGAAGGGAAATAATAAATAAGAGAGGAGAAACAAGTGCCTTAAGGAGAATCATGTAGGAGGGTGCCCCCAAGTCACCAACCATGACGCTATGTCCGTAAGACACAACACTCAACAATGAAATCAGAGAGAGCAATTTAGAAGAATGATGATACAAATAGAAGAAGGTCACAATAGAGGTGCTCTCCTGGTATCCCGAACCTTACAGGAGAATCTGAGGTCATTCCAAGAGGCCTAAACAACATATAACACATCACGGGGGGAAGCACATCACAAGAGAGATCAAGGGTTAGAGATACTTACCTATAGGGTGGCCCATGCTAGAAGTCATCAACAATCAAATCATCTTCTTTCCAATCACATATGTTTGAGAGAAAAGGTCTGTAAGGTACCATTGCCAAGTTTTGGTTATTATTCTTTTGTTCATTCTTAAATGTTTCTTGGTTTGACTCAATGTTAGGTGGAATGTTTTCTTGTTGACGTTCATTAGTGCACACATTTGCTATCCTCTTAGGTGGTTGGAGAAGTAAATTATTTTGAGTGATCTCAACATCCATCCTTGAGGGATTTAATGTGAGATACTTCTCCTCATCCACTAGGACTACATCCTTAGTGATGTCCAAATGACTTGAATATTCAAACAAAGGAGGGACATAAAAGGTCTTCTCTTCCTTAATGAAATCCAAGGTGTGTGAACACTCAACTAAAGGAATAATATTTGTAGGATGAGCCATAGATGTTTCATGCATAGAGTTTTTATTGTTGTTAGATGAAAGCTCATTTTTGACCCATGGAATGTTCTTTATTAAAGGGAACTCCTCATTCACAAATGCTTCATCTTGGCCAGGGAGAGCAATGGAACGGGAAGGTGGTGGTATGATGGTAAGAGATGTATCAATGAAATCACCCTCTTGCATCAAAGTGTACTCATGAGGAGGAAAAATTTTGGGAGAGGGATCATAAGGTAAACCAAAGTTATCATCACATGTTTTAGCAATAGGTACCATAGTAGAATTTCCCATAAAGTCATCCAAGGCTTCATCTAACCTTTTAAGATCATCATTAGTATATGTATTATTGATCATGAATTTAGTGAGAACATCCAATATCAAAGGGTATATTCCCATGAGAGTTGTGAAGCTATCAAAATCAAATATATAACAGAGGATTTCATATGTAGAGCACATAGAGAGATCAACATCATGAATGTGTGCTATTTGTTCCAAAACTCGAGGATGTTTATTAGTGAGTTTAGAGAAATGATCAATGTCTATGATGTATACAAACAACTCTTCTAAATAAGTAGCCATGATATATGTCTCCAAATGAATGTAAAATCATATTTTGACAGTTTTCCAAAAGTATGTCAAAGACAAGTGCAAAACTACATGCAAGAATGGCCTTAAAATGCTTGGTTTTTGTACTTTTTCCAATGCAAATGAATGAAACAAAGGATGTTGTAAGGATTTTGATCAAGGGAAGAAATTTATATGTCTGATATCAGTCCAAAACAGCAATCTAATCACTCTCAACACACTCTTGATGCAAATCCAAGATAATGCCAATTCAAAATATAGTGAAAATATGTCAAAATAGGCACTTTTTTCACCAAAACTCAATGCAAATGAGCATAACAAAGGGTGTTGTGAGGAAAATTATGATGGAAAAAAAATAATATCAGTAATAACAACCACTTGGTACTAAAATACCCAACACAACACAATTTTAGTGCCACTTAAGGTAAAACCCTAGTGAAAATATAGCAAAATATGTAATTTTTCACGGTTTTTCAACTCCAAGACCTAGAAAAATGGGTGTTGTAAGGAATTTTATGAGGTAAATAAAATAATATCAATAATATCAGTCACCTCAATCCATAAAATTGATCACAACACACTTGGAGTACAAACTAGGTCAAACCCTAGGGCCAAAATAGCCAAAATGTGTGGTTTTTTGCAAAATTTTCACTACAAGAGCCTGATAAAAGGGTGTTGTGAAAATTTTTATGAGAGAAAACAAATTATTACCCTGATAAAATAAAATTAGTGCCAAAATATCTTTCACAACACACCTATGGTGCAAGTTTACAAAGTCGATAAGGCCAAATTTAGTGAAAATTGTTGTTTTTAAAGCCCTAGGTTTGAGATCTTGGGATGAAATTCTATGTGAATGTTTTGAAGTCTGATTTATGATTAAATTGACTTACTCTCAGATCTGAAAATTATTTTCATGCTTTAACATGCAAAATGCCCATTCAAATTTAATGAAAATGCATCAAAATTGCTAGTTTTTGTTGAAATTTTATATGTAAAAATACAAAAATTTTAATTCTAAATGCAAATTCACACTAAAATGCAAGACTACATCCAAATGAAAATTTGAATAAGCTTATAAAATTAGTAGAAAAATATGATAAAAGATTTTGCCTACTAACCCTAGATTTTAGAATTACTAGGTTATAAAAAATTGTCAAAATTTCCACAAAACCCTAGCAGTTAAATCATGAAAATGCAATGCAAATTTTTAAATTTTTGGATTTTTCTATAGTTTATATCAGATCTGATTCAAAAATCATGAATTAGGAAAATTTAGGAAGAATTGATGCAATTTAGTAAGCCAAACAATGCAAAACAAAAATTTGTATTTTTCAATTTTTTTTTTTTTGAATTTTTCTCAATGCAATGAAATGAATGACTAAATGAATGAATGAAATCAATCCAACTCTGAAGACAAACACTCAGCAAGTTACAATTTAAGTCCAAAAACACATGTTCACCAAAATGTTTAGGGGAAAATTGGATTTGTTAATGTTCTAGTGTTTAGATGCTTAAATCCTCCTTTCCACCTTACATTCAAGGATCTAGGGTTGAGTGACAAGCACTATCATACCCTAGGCCACTTGCAGATGTAGGAAAACTTGGATTAGGGAATTTAATTATTAATTTTCCTTCTCTTATGTCCAATTAACCATTAAAACCCTAATTATGCAAATACGGCAACAAATTGACGAAAGATGGAAAAAACTCTTGCAGACAAGAATAAAATATCAAATCATAGAATACCTTTTTTCAGGGTTCTGAAGCGGAACAGTCGGGGACACTGGAGTGGGTGCCCAAGTCCAAGGTACCTTTTTTTTGTGGAATCTAGACCTCCTTCCGACATTGATCAATCCTGTAACTTCTATTTTCAGAGATCTATCTACGGAGGACACTGGAGCGAGCGCCCAAGTCTTGGAAGTGCTCCTTTGTCTGACTTTTCTTCAGATCCTGAATCCTTGATGCCTGCCAATCATTCCTACAACTCCACTTTTCCCAAATGCGACACCTGTAACCTGCAATAAAAAGACTTGGTTTGGGGGTTGTGGTGTTTAGAGGCTTGCCTCAGTCAAGCCCTGGAGGACACTTAAGTCTCTGAACACTATTATCAGATAAAAGAATGTGTGCCCTTGTGAGGTAGAGGCAAAAACCAAAGGAATCAATGATGAAAACAAAATATTATGTCACCTTGTAGTGAAGCTCTCATAGAGGAAGATGCTCTTCATGCCATGAGGAGATTGATGCTCAAATCTACAAATATCAACACACAAAACACATAAGTCTACTCTTGTAACACAATAGAAGCCTTGAATCACCTTGAGAACACTTGAACATCACAATTTCTATCTAATTGAATTTAGTTTATAAATGAATGCCTAAGATTGCTTATATATGGAACTACAAGCACTCCCACCAAGATTTTAAAAATCAAACTTTACCGTGTCGGCAAAATAACCAAATAACGGTCATAAACTGACACCCAAAAATTAGGGCTACCCCAAAATAGGATAGGACTAGGGCACGGGCGCCCAAGTCCTCCCCCCTATTTTTGGGCAGGGTACAACTCAAGGGGTCCACCTAGGTCTAATTTGCCATGGAACCTAGGTCTCATTCCATCGGGATGCCAAAATATGAACTAAGATGTCCTAAATGCATACTAAAGACCCAGGAGCTAAACCTTATGAGGGAAAAGCCCCCAAGGGGACATTTTCTAATGTTACACCATTATTGTGGGATGATACCTAAGTAGACAAGTACACATGTTGGCAAAATTTGTCACCTGTTACTTTCAAGGTTTATTTAAGAATTTAAAATTTAAAGTTTAAATATAGATCTATTTTTTTTTAAAACATCTCTAGATTCGATATATATATATGGCACGAACTACCTGCAAGTTCATGTTGACGAAGTGCATGCTTCACACATGCTCCTGCTCCATCGTTCTCTCCTTTTCCATGTCCACTCTCATAAAAATTCCACAAGAATTTGGTGTTGCATCTAGCATGTTGATGGCTTAACCAAACAAAAGCTTTTGTAGACTTGAATTGTCCTATAAAGTTACAAATAATTACACTCAAACCAAATTAGCTTCAAAAAACTTGACATATTAAATATATTATAAGTAATTGAACAATTTAAATCTCAAATTTAAAAATAAATAAAAATTTAAAATTAAACCCTAAACAATGTACTTACCAGTACATCCATCAGACCATATCCAGTGTTATTCTTGAAATTTATGCCACGCCATCTTAGGTCTTCAAAAAACATTTTCAAACAATTAGCTACATAACTTCTATCATGACCTGTATCATTACGGATATAAAAGTGAACATCTTCGATGATAATTTGATCATCTTTGCTACTTTGTATACCATCTACCTGAAACTCGGCATGTCTATAGCAAGCTTGCACAAAGATTGCAACTTACTCTGAATGATAATATTGACTTTGAATCTTAGTTTGAGGACTATATGTATAGTTCTTAGAGAAATCCATAATAGAGAGAATACAACCTGGTGGAAATAAATTCTTTGAATCACGAAATTGCTTATCTTGCCATCTTGCACCATGACAATGTTGGATATGTGGATATATGATATTGCAAAATTTATTCATAAATTCATTGTAAGGCAATCTACTCTCTTTGAGAACAATTTTTCTAGCCTTGACTCCTGACTTCGTTAAGTATGTCTCATATTCAAATCTCTTCCAAATAACTTGCATTTCAATGTTGTCAACTTGTAAAAAATTCTTCAAATTTCCACAATCATTACATATATTTTTTATACACTGAACATTGAATTCATCTGAATATTTTAATTTTTTGTATAAAAGAGACTTCACAAATTGTGTCGTGCTTCTAGGGATGGCTATATTTCGATCAATTACTGCCATAATTTTTTTATATGATTGTAGATGTAGATGAAAATTCAACATGATTTCGACAACAAGTTTCACCTACTTTATTTATACGTACAAATGATGGTCGTAGTGTCTCAAACATCCTTTGACAAATCTTCACATTTAAAAATTCTTGCTTGAATGCTTCAAAAAGTTCACTTTGTGTTGTATCTATAAAATATTTTGGATGAGAATTTTTTTTACCATCTTCACCTATTATTTATATAGTATCCCTTCTATTGGAAGAAACACGAGAGTGATTGGTCCAATATTTGACCACCTGTTTCTTTACATCTTCTGAAATTCTCTCTTTTCGGGGAAACCTACAAATATTTACCCAATTTTTCTCAAATTTTTCATCTATTTCATTTCTCTTTTCAATATACCTTTGAATAGTTCTCTTAGAAACATTTGGTAATTCATAAATTGCTTGAACTTGTCTTCTATGTGATAATTTCTTGCTAGAAATTATAGTCATCAATGCTCTACGTGCAACAGTTGGATCACTAGCTCAACTCTTGTTATCAATACAATTCAATGCTTCTTGCAAGTTTTCAACAATTGTTTGTTTTAATGAACCTGATGACTTTTTCCTATTATCAACCCCTAACAACTCCAAAATAGGGGTCATTTCTTTTCGTCTAAGGGTGATCCCACAATAGTGAGTTACACTTTTGTGGACAAAGAAAAATTGAAGATGCCAAAAAATCTCTAGCAGGCACCTTCGTTCGAAGGTCTTTCCTTTGAACAAAGGTCTTATCGATCAAATCAAAACTTAAAACAATAGAACCTTCATTCGAAGGAGGTCTTCGCGTGAAGGTAATTGAGCGCTAAATTAAAACAATAAAATAATGCCTTTGATTGAAGAGGGTCTTCGAGCGAAGGCATTATTTTATTATTTTTTATAAATAGGTTAAAACTCTCAAATGATATTTTTTTGTCATTTGAGAGCGTAGTAGTGAAAGGAAGCCGCAGACGAAGGCAACAGGCACCCATGGACGAAGGTGACAGGCACCTGTGGATGAAGGTGACAGGGAACCCAAACGAAGGCAACATGGACGAAGGTGACAGGTGGGAGCTCTGCGACAGGCGAAGACCCCACATCAGCATACATGTCAAGCACACAGGTGCATAAATTTGCCACCATTTCTATGTATATGCAAGTGCAGTTTGAAATAGATGCTTGTCGTGAACTCATGTATTTGCTTGCCAACATTTCAAGGCCCCATATGCTTGTCAACAGGGGCTTCCATTAGAAAAAAATGTCATTCCATTATAGTCAATAAAATACAACTATCAAACCCAAGTTTGGCAAACTAGGGTTTGTCAAACCCTAGTTTGGCAAACTAGGGTTTGTCATTACAGTTAAGAAAATACAAAAAAATCCATAAAATACAAGAAATTTGCTTGAGACAATGAAAGAACTATCAAACCCCAGTTTGTCAAACTGGGGTTTTTCATTACAGTTAATAAAATATAGAAAAATTCCATAAAATACATTGAAATCAACTTGAGACAATGAAAGAACTATCATACCCTAGTTTGGCAAACTAGGGTTTGTCATTACAATTAATAAAATACAGAAAAATTCCATAAAATACATTAAAATCAACTTGAGACAATGAAAGAACTATCAAACCATAGTTTGCCAAACTAGGGTTTGACAAACCCTAGTTTCAAAAGAAATTAGGGTTTGACAAATTAGGGTCAAACTAAATTCATCTTGTCAAATTTGAAAAGATGAATTTATTTTCACCCTAATTTGACAAAATCTAAACTAGGGTTTGGCAAACTAGGACCATTTGACAAACCCTAGTTTGAAAAGAATATCAAAGTTTGAAAAGATGAATTTAGTTTGTCAGGTGGACCTAATTTGGCAAACTAGGGTTATGAAAAAAGAATCTATTTGCCATGAAAACTACTCTTGAGCTCTATGCAACTATGAATGACTGTAGCTAAAAGACTCTAATTCCATTCAATAGCTCCCAACTTTGTAAAAAAAAGCTCATTTATTATTTATGAAATCATGCCTCTTAAATTACTTAACAAATTACAAGAGAATTACTGATATTCATTGCAATGATACGTCTATAGCCACACAACCAATCTCTCTTTTTGCACCTGAAGGCAAAGAACAGTTTCAAAATTTGTAACTATTGTATGCAGTTTAGATGTATCATGTTCAGCTTAATATGTGCTAGGTATCAAAATCTCTTATCTTATTTTAATTATTTCATGTTATATGGCAATAGAAATCCATTGGTGGCACTTGCTAAAAATAATTTAAAGATATATATAAATCTATTTCCAAAAAATTCTAACAACATGTAGACATGCAATTGTTATTAATAACATATGAACATTTAGATGACACCATCTTACTTATTAGTGAGTTTAGATTATACTTAAGTGGTAAAGCTTTGTAATGTTTTTATGCATCTTGTTTTCTTTACACTTCCTTCACAAAGTTGGCTCATGCTTTCATTGACTATGTCTCTATCCGTAGTTCACATAAGGATAATAAATATGGACAAAACATTTCTCTTATGATTTATCTTTTGATCCTTGTTCTCCTACTTCCCATATGGCTTATACATATACTAAACCTACTTTTCATCACACTCATGGATATTCTAAGCAGAGGCATTGCATCGATACGTAGAGTTCAAGAAATTATAAACAAATGGAAGATAAACATTACACACACTCATGAGCAAAAAAAATCTCTCACAAGTGATAAGATGAATCATGGAAAAACAAGTCACATGAATGTTAAGATCCTAGTCTTGTTCACCATAACCCACACTATATTGAGGTTACATGACATAAAATATAAACCACCCAATATGAGAGATGAATTCATTGCTTACACATACTTCTTATTACTCACCATATTTTGTGCTTTTTTCTTTCCTTTTCTTGGATTTATGTTTTTGTCCATGTTCCTAGTTAGCATGTGGATGACACAAAGACACCTTTATTGGTGCATGTTGACACTAGTGGCTTTGAATATGTGTTGTGTTGTTCATGTAACTTCTTCCTTGTGCCTTATATCATTTTTATTTGATTCTCTTTTAATTATGTAACATATGTTATGATCCCCTCACCTATTGATCCATTTACCTTGTGTGTCCATATATTTTGGCCTTTTTATTATGACTTGTTTGTTCTAATTTTTACACTCACCTCACCTTCCATATTTGGTTTCATACTTATCTTCCCCACTTGGGGGGTATCTTGGTTTCCATTTTCCTTGCCTGACATATTTCCTCCTATTCTTGTTTACATACACTTTACTCACCTTTGCCTTTTTTCTTTTATTTCCCACTTGTGTTGCTCACTTGCCTTTGCTTATCTTTTTCTTCCATCTCCTTTCCTCTTTTTATCATGTTACTTCTTGCCTCAAGGTATTTTATACCCATGGCCATGTGTGTTCCTTAGTGTTTTACTATTTCTTATGTATTGTTGATCTTATATTGTTATATCTTGTTTATTAGAGCCTTTACACTGATCTTAGATTGTTATATCACACTCCCAAAGTCACTTATTGAGCTTGCCTTGTTTTATCTAAAACTTATACTTTGATCCTATATTTCCATACCATGATTTTAAATCTTACATATTGAGCCTACATTGACATATCACATTTTTAAAATTACCACATTAGATCGGGGGCATATAATGCCTTCCCCCCAACCTATTGTACTCTCATTGCCACATTGAATTTACAATAGGGACATCATGTTTTCCCTCCTTTCACATCTTATGTCTTTATATTGAGCTATATATTTATATCATGGACATCTTATCTCCCCACTCACAAGCTCTATTGTGCTATTTTTCCCATCAGGGGCTATTTAGCTATACATGTGATTTGATAATCACACCATTACACACCACTTTTTTGTGCCTTCATGCTTATCTATGACCATTATTAGACATTGATTATGAGTGTATAGTGACACATCTTTCAACTTATATTGAGGGTGACCACACTAAATCACATTTTCATTCTCAAATAATTCATTAGATTAATATAGCAATAAAACAACTAGAGCAATGTTAAGCCAAGAGGGGAGACTAGTGGTCATGCACTTTATTGGAAAGCTAAATGACATAAAGAACAAATATTCAATTTATGATTATAAATTTATGCTATTAAATATATGTGCAAATTGAATAAGTGGATGTATTAAAATTGTTGCCAAATAAGTTTTTTTGTATATTGGTCATTAGGCACCGTAATTTATCAAGAATCAATGTAAATTTTGAACTAGAAGCACATAAAATGGTTTAAATTTTTGTAGAGTTACCAAAATTTGTGTTGAATCATAGTAGTAAATATAGCTACATAGTAGATATGTTGAGAAAGAGAAGTGCATTGAGAGATCAAATAGATGAGAGTTAAAGTTATAAGACTTAAAAACACGAAATTTTATTTAACATAATATCAATTTTGGGGAGGCATGCTAAAATATAGTTCCAATCAAGATAGGATACATAGTGAGTGGACTACTTCATTCTTGACATGGGTTGTTGTTAAAGATATAATATTTATGTTTATCATAAGGTCAATGCAAGAGAGTTTGATTAGAGAAAATCCTATTGGAGGGATGGATAAAGACATTAGAGTGGACAAGACATTGACACTTTTGAGGAAGAAATTATTGGTCATAAATGAGAGATAAAATACAAAGGACTACATATAGAAATGTCAAGTTTATTGATTTGGTAAATGAGAATTCAAGAAATTATGGATTGTATAATCTCTTACACATACTAGATAATTCATGGAATGATAAATTAACATCAATTATTTTGGGAATCATGAGGAGTCAACACTATAGATATTTATTGCTTATAGTAGTATACATGATATCCAAGATGCCATATTTTATACCATGTGAATAGACAAGTGATGCTTCACATACTTCTATCTTATAAATTTCAATGAGATTGTTAGGTATTGCCTAGTATACCAAGAAGCATTATTTGGATAGTGACACAAATTTTGTAGTTTACATGTATTTATGTATTTTTGTGATGTTTCTTGTAAGTTGGATATGCTATAAATCATATTGAGTTACCATGGAAATATATGAATGTATATTGTATTGTCATTGGTTGTATCCATGTTCTTGGTGTGTAATGTTCATTATTGTATATCTTTAATTGTTGAACCTATGTGCTATAATGATTTCAAAAGAAATCTCTTTATCTCTCTCTCCCTTGACCTAAGTGTGTTCACAAAGAAAGATTTAAGTGTATGGAGTAGGAATGTCTTAAATGTTTTATTGCACACATGGTATTCATTTTTATGACACTGATACATATGACATTACACATGTGTAGATTTGGAAAAGTTAATCTCTCTCTCTCTCTCTCTCTCTCTCTCTCTCTCTCTCTCTCTCTCTCTCTCTCTCTCTCTCTCTCTCTCTCTCTCTCTCTCTCTCTCTCTCTCTCTCTCTGTGTGTGTGTGTGTGTGTGTGTGTGTGTGCTTTGAAAAGGAAAAGAATCATCCATGCATTTTAGAAATGAAATCTTTCCTCTTGTTCAACTATTTAAAATGTGTTGGAATATGATAATGCTATTGGAAATTTGTACTTCATTTATTTAATTATAACTTCTAATATAACTTTCTAGATTAAAACATATATGTGTTAAAATATATATCTGCTCACATAAAAATGTACATATTTATAAAAAAAAATTATTAGATTCAACACAGTCTATGTATGTAAAATTAAATTGTTTGAAATAGACAATTATGTGTTTCAAATTATACTTACAAAACCTTATTTATACCAAGCTATAGTTGCATTAGGATGGCCATGTTTAACCAATTCTCTACAAGATGACTGATATGTCTCACCAACACCAGCGATAACTAGTGTCTACTTTGGAAGTTGTGGAACAACACATGTCAACATACACACCTACATCGGAGAAGAAATTGTATGTTGATATAGGTGAGTGCAACACAATATCCCTATCTACTCTAATGTAGGACGTGTATGTTGATACATTTGTTCCATAGTCCAAAGTAGACACTATATCACATGTTATGATGTTGGTGAGACATCCGTTATCAAGTGTAGAGAATTGGTTCAACATGGCCATCCTAATGCAACTATCTAGAGGTATAAATAAGGTTTTGTACAAGTACATATTTTGAAAAGAGAAGATAAAGTGAATGATTTGGCTCGTCCTGAACTTCCTATCATTATTGTGGGAAGCAGTACTTACAATTTAATCTTATTTATATAGAGCTATATTTGCATTAGGATGGCCATGTTGAACCAATTCTCTACAAGATGATTGATATGTCCACCAACATCAATGATAACTCTAGTGTCTACTTTGGAAGTTGTGGAATGTAACATCAACATACACACCTACATTAGAGAAGAAATTCTATGTTGATATAGGCAAGCTTAAATCACCAGGAATAAGTGAGCTCAACAAGTCAAAAGCAAGAAATTGTATACATTGATAGGCTCGAGCATGTAACACAACATCCCTATCTACTCTGATGTAGGTGTGTATGTTGATACATTTGTTCCACAACTTCCAAAGTAGACACTAGATCAATGATGTTGGTGCAAGACATATCACGACCATCAAGTGTAGAGAATTGGTTCAACATGGCCATCCTAATGCAACTATAGAGACCTATAAATAACCTATTAAATGTAAGTATAATAATAAACCTATGCTAATCAAAAGAGAAGATAAAGTGAATGATTTGGCTCGTCCTGAACTTCCTATCATTATTGTGGGAAGCAGTACTTATAATTTAACCTTATTTATATGGAGCTATAATTGCATTAGGATGGCCATGTTGAAACAATTCTCTACTTGAGATGACTAATATGTCTCACCAACATCAGTGATAACTAGTGTCTACTTTGGAAGTTGTGGAATGTAACATCAACATACACACCTACATCAGAGAAGAAATTGCATGTTGATATAGGTGAGCTTAAATCACCAGAGATTAGCAAGCTCAACAAGTCAAAAGCAATAAATTGTGTACATTGATAGGCTCGAGCATGTAACACAACATCACTATCTACTCTGATGTAGGTGTGTATGTTGATACATTTGTTCCACAACTTCCAAAGTAGACACTAGATCAATGATGTTGGTGAGACATATCAGGACCATCAAGTGTAGAGAATTGGTTCAACAAGGCCATCCTAATGCAACTATAGAGACCTATAAATAAGGTTAAATTATAAGTACTACTTCCCACAATAATGATAGGAAGTTTAGGACTCCAAACCATTCACTTTATCTTCCCTTTTGATTAGCAGTGATCTTGAGTCTCTGTTCAGCTTAAATTTCATCTTGTGATCAACAAGGCTCCATCATTCTTTCCTTCTTGAAGTGGTGCTTTAAGTTATTGCACTTGCTTTTTATGTTATCACTTACATTTCAAACATGTAAATTTTAATTTTTTTCACTTAGTGAACTAGAACATGTATGTTCCTGGCTTGGATGTTAAACATGTAAAAATTAATTTAGATACATAGTAAGTTAGATGTGCACACATGTATATTGGAATAAGTAATTTATTTTTACATACACAAATTCAGGTCAATATATATCATGGCACATGCGCCACCACCTCCTGGACCTTCTATATTTATGCGTACAGATACTAAGATTCAGAAATTGATAGGTGTTCTTTCTGACCCCAACACAATAGGGGTTTATAGGGACACATGTAAATCAATTTTATTTAGCTTGCAGTGCATTAGATAGAGTCTAGGAGATACCCGTGCTTATTCGGGTGATACTCTTGCTACTATTCTTGCCTAGATGTGGCAAGAGGTTACTGGTGATGTTTCTCTTGCTTCTGTTCAGCTTACTATCTCGAAAGAGACTATCAAATCTCAATGTTTCCCATATTATGTTAGTAAGCCTAATGTGAGGGGCTACCAAGTGACTAGATGTGTAGACCCTCTTATGGCCCCATTGATATATCCATGTTTTCTTGTTTCTCATGGTCATTATCCCAATAATGACTAAATTCCTTTATATTTTGCACAACAGTTATATGGAGAGGTTCATATGGGCCTCAAGGTCAACTACTTGGATTTGCCAGCATATTTTGGTCAGGGGAGGGGTAGGGTTGCTAATAGAGATGCCTATCATTGACTAGATTGACATGCTCTAGTTTATAGGGCCTTGGTTGGGGAGAGGATGCCTACTATCTCCCCAGCCCTGGCCCCTGTTGCTGATTAGGTTGTCATTGCTTCCCAAAGGGAAGTAATCGACAGTGTTGGTGATATTACAGTTGCCACATGTATTATATCTTCTGATCATGTGGGAAGATATTTGATGAGTCATCCTAGACGATCCAGACCATCGGATCATGCTACTGATCCTTATGCTATCGCGGGTTTCCTATCACTTGTAGACATAGATGGTCTGATAGGAGACCATATGCTTTGGATTACATCATGTTATCTTTCTGAGGACCTATTAGAGTCATATGCTTTTATTACATCAAAGCTTTGTATCCCTTTACACGAGGTTAGAGGACATGTGGGTAGAGCTTTCCGTTCACAGAGTGGGTCACGATCCAATCAAGCTACGAGACCTTCTCATCAAGTGCCCAGGAGTACTCCACATCCTGATCCACCCACAGATCATTTGACTACTGTAGAGGCAGATACACCTACCCCTCGTGTTGAGCATCAAACATCCCAGTCCTCCCTAGATTCACTTGAGAAGTTACAGTTGTAGAGGGGATCGTCAGGTTTTGTGCATATGCTTCTACATTCAGGCTCTTCGATGCCAACTCACCTGCATAGTCCACTTCACTCTTCATTACTTGAGCTAGCCAAGGAGGCATTGGATACAATCATTGTAGAGAATCATCCTACAACACCTGATACACATGTATGTACATGTGTATGTGCACGCATGCATGATTTAAACTTGAACTTAAATTAAATTAAGTTAAATTACTTTGCTAGATAGAGTCCTAATGTTGTATATATATATATATATATATATATATATATATATATATATATATATATATATATATATATATATATATATATATATATATATATATATATATACACATATATACACATATATATACATATATACACATATACATACATATATATATACATATACATATATATATTGTAGGGGTTAGCTCATGTTACACCTAGTTTGGGGACGGACCGTGTACGCAGGTGTGATTCAGCTAATGGCAATAATGTTAGTGGATAGGTGAGTTTTAAATTTTTAAATCATTACAACTTACATGTGTAAATGCATATAATTTGTACATGTGCATGTACACATATATATTTAACATTATTCTAAAATTTTAACATAATTTGTACACTTTTATACATACATGTGTGTTGTACTATCTCCAGGGATCAACACATCCATCATATCAAAATGCTCACTCAGACTCAGGTCACTCAACTCACAGCCGACATGATGACCAGGCTATTGGTAGCACTTCCTAGACATGTTTCTCCAAATATTTCTCTATCTATATATTTGTTTTCAAACATTTCTATCTGTACATACATTTACATGGACATTTCTATAGATACATTTGCACATGTGTGTTTGTGGACATTTCTACATGAACTTGTGGACATTTATACATGTTTGAGGACATCTCTATCTACATGTGTTTTCAAACATTTCTCTAGATCTACATGTTTTCATCTACATTTCTATCTATACACATGTTTGTGGTCTAGCCCTTAGTACCATTCTTTTGTGCTTTTTATTTTATGCTATCACTATCTAACAATGGTGTATACAAATACAATTATCACATTGAATAGAACCCAATATGGTGTGGATTTGTTAAAAAGAAATTATCATGTAATGTTTTGTATATTTTATTTCTTTCCTTAGTATTCCTTACTTATTTCCTTCAAAATTGTTATGATTATAATGAAACCTTTGAGAAACGTTGTAAGATTTATCAATGCATTTTGACATTACAAATTGATGTACCTTGGCAATATGTTTTGTGTCTTTTGTAAGACAACTATTGATATTAATTATAGAGTGTTGAGTCTCAAGGTGTGACTATAACTTGATTGATCCTAATATCCAAGGGAGTTGATCTCTATTACTCATACTTCTATAGATTCTTTTTGTCATGAGAAGTTATTATATATGAAATTAAAACTATAGTGATGATCTAGAAATAAGTTGAATAAAATTTCAAATGCATAACTATGTTTCTAAGGGTATACTTTTGTTTATAAAATTGCTAGTTGTCAATTTACTTTCGATCCTATTATGTTATATCTTGGTTCATAGTTCATTTAAGTGGAAATTATGTTATTCTAAGGATAGTTCATTGATGGCATAGTCACTAAGTGGAATGCAATGTTATTACCTTTAATGAGAAGTGAAAATATGATATCACACTAATATCATCTCCTAACTTAGTGATTATGTGGTGATATTTGATTGATATCATAGAAATATTATGATATGTCTAAATATTATAAAAGCATGTTAAATACAATGACATTGGTAATTAATTCCTTGATGTAAGGTTGAATTTGCTGGATAAATGATAGACTTCCCTGTGTTAGACATATTGACATTGGTGAATTATGCCTACTAATCAATTATAGGTTCCACTTAATAATTGGCTACCAAATGACTATTATGTTGTGGCCATTAAAACAAGTATCTAATATTCTAGGTAATGGCATACCTTAAGGTTGGCTATGGATTCCTAAATGACTTATTATTATAGTTTGTTTTATATTTACTTGAATATCTAAAAAGAATCACTAAAATATGCTTCGTTATACCATGAATGATTAGGAACCATTAAATGTGTAAATTAGTTGGTGAATGTGGCCTTATTTAGTAATGACAAGTCTCTATGGTTTAAGAAAACAAGAAGTGATAGATCATGGTAAGCGGTGAGTTAAATGAAGAGATACCTTAAACACTATTGAATGGTGTAATACCAATGTGTTAAGGAACATGAGGAGATAACTATTAAATGTAGATCCTTAAGGTTACATGTTGTTTCCTCCATTGCTTTCTAAGTTTGTTGATTGTAAGAATTCCTATGATTGATAACCGATAATAGTTTGCATGAATATTAACTATGGTCCTAGTGCATATAGGACTAATAATGAGCTTTGGTGAATTATAAGTGAAATATTCCCTTAAGAAGGTGTGAATCTTGTGAAGGTTCTTAAGAATAATTTATCCCTATTGTGGGTGCTCATGACAATTGTATCAAAGTTAGGTTCCTCAACAACTACTACCCAAGGGTTGTGCTTGTAGAAAAGAGCACTATTTGAGTTAGTCTTTAAATGATTACGATTACCCTTATTTGAAATTTGATAAATATTGAGAGACTTCAACATAGTGGGACAAAAGATCCAAAATCTAGGGCCTCTAGAAGCTTTATAAAGTAAACCTTGTGACAATAGAAAGGTGTGTAGGTGTTAGAAAAAGACTTGCATGGTTTAATAATTGATGTGTAATATATTATCCTTCCACAAGTTCCTTGTAAATGAAGGGGAGAAGGAAAGACTTAAAATATATACTTGGTTGGTGCAATCAATAGATGCAAAATAGGTTGTAATTTTAGCAATACAATTTCAAATCACAACAAACATTCACAACAATTGGAAGAATCATTTTTGGAATGAAAAATTTCCTCTACATTTATGAGGGGATCTCCTTTGTGCACTTTTTGTTAGTTTTCGTTGCACCAAAAGATTGACCTCTTAATGCTCGATACAACCACTTGAGTTAACAAGCATGGGAGGTGGTTAAGCCCTTGTAGCAAACCACCGCAGTGCAGCACTGAACAAGGAGACCAAGGGTCACACCTTGCAACAATCCCCCCTAGCGCAAGTGTGGGGTTTGAACCCATGACCTCAGCTCTGATACCAATTGTTAGTTGACGTTGCATCAAAAGACCGACCTCTTAATGCCGGATACAACCACTCAACTTAACAAGCACGAGAGGCGGTTAAGCCCTTGTCAAAAACCACCGCAGCGCAATGTTGAACAAGGAGACCAAGGGTCACACCTTGCAATAATCCCCCCAGCGCAAGCGCGGGGTTTTAACCTGTGACCTCAGCTCTGATACCAACTGTTAGTTGCTGTTGCACCAAAAGATCAACCTCTTAATGCTCGATACAACCACTTGACTTAACAAGCACAGGAGGTGGTTAAGCCCTTGTCACAAACCACCACAGCGCAGCGCTGAACAAGGAGACCAAGGGTCACACCTTGAAACACTTTCAACCTAAAAGAATGAAAGGAAAAAAAATGGGAAAAAGATTTAAAGGAAAATGGGGAATCCTAAATAAGTTTGCACAAGAAACTATGTTACAAGATTCCTCAAGCTAAATGTAGAAAAAGGAAAAGAAATACTTTGCTACAATTAACATAGACACACAGTTCTTTGTTTATGCATGTAACATCAATGGTAAAGGGAGTAATTGACAATTTATCTTTTAACACACAAGAAAATATGAGGAATTAATTCCATATTGAACATAAAAACATTATGCAATAACAAGCGAATAAACAAAAAAATTTCAAAATTATTCTTCTCATTACTTATAACAATCTAAGCATAAAGTCTCAATTCCATTTATGTATAGCCAAATGGGCAACAAAAACATGAAGAAAAGATTACAAGTTAACATACAAAAAACATGTAACTAGTGAAAGTATAAATAACCTTAAGTTTAGAAATATTCTTCAATTTGTCTTGTGATTTCAAAGCACAAAATTCTTTTTATGTAGTTTTTAGTTTTTGCTACGTGTTGAGAAGAAAAGCACCCAAAAAAGAACTAGCATACAATTGAGATAACCTTGTATATATATAGCTTTCCTTCTCCTAACTAAATCATGACCACTATTTGAAATAATAAATTTATTTTATACCTTAAAGTATTCATTTTTAAGTCATAAAAGTGACTTAAGTTACAATTTCAAAAAAGTACAATGAGAAAATAGAATTCAATAAAGGGAATTTTATGGCACTTGTATAGAGGTAAAATAAGATTTATGTCCTTTTCTTTTGTAATAGCAAGTTTCCATTCATCCTCAATTTCAAGAATCTCTTCATATATCTAGTTACTTTTATGGTAATCGAATGAATTACTTCCATTGCCATGTGCTTCACTAAGACAACTTTTGATCCTCCTCATGGAACTAGAGGCAACTCTACCCTCTTGTATGGCCATCATGGTGAGGTCATCACATGACAGGTTGATACTTTCACTTGTGTAGTGATGATTTGCGCATTGATATTGAAAACTTTGATTTTAATTTAATTTATATTATGACATCTCTAGTGCATATGTACATGTATTGTAGCATAGTTTAAAGAGCATATATAGCATTAAATAAAAGCATTCAAAAATTATCATATCGTGCATGCTTGAATAAGAATCTAGGGCATTCTCTACATGACTTCTAATAGAGAGATCATTTGTACATTAAGAACCGCATGTTGAAATTTAAAATTTGTTCAACAAAAGAACTATTAATTTAACTTGCATAAATTGTAAAACAATTAATACATTCAAAGATAGATCTAGATAGTGAATTTAGGTCTTCAAAACATTAAAAATTGTAAGTTTTTAATCCATATTTTTCATACCACATCAAGTGGTTCAACTCGCTCTTCAATGACATCTAATATTCTTTGATGATCATCACTATCTAGTCTCCACTTACGACGTCCACATGTGTTTGAAACTGTATGAAGAGATAGGCCGGTAGCAATTACTAGGTGGCTATACTGATATACCTTGTTCTTATGTTGATAATCAATAAAGTGAATCCTATGTTGAACAATCTTGACTTGTTTGAGATATGCCCCTTGCACTACAACTGAACCTGTGGGAAACATCATTCCATGATAAGACATATAACATTTTCAAGGTAAATGTAACCTATGTATCTATGAACATGTATAGCATTATCATTGCTTGGTAAGACATAACATAAATTATAATATAAAAATTGAATGTTTATATCACTCTTGAGGTACTTGGCATGTACATATGTAACAAATTCAAAATTATTTAAAATATATATTAAATAAAGTTAAACATGTGGGAAACATCATTCCGTCACTTGTTTCTAGATTTATTAGCTTTTGCCTCTCTTCTGTGCAACACAATAAATAATAACTAACGTCTTCTATATTTCCATTCTCTGCTATGACTGCAAAAACATCTTCTGCACCAAATTTACATGTCCAAAATTTGTAACTAAAAAAATTTAGATACACACACACACACACACACACACACACACACACACACACACACACACATAACTTTTTTAATCAATCCTGAAATATGGTTATAATCAGTTGAAATCGAAGGAATGTCTTCAAATCTTTCATCCTCATCTTCATTGTATGTGTTGGTAACAACTAGTGGCACGTTTTCCCATTCATTGACATATCCATGTTGTTGGTTCTTACAATTCTCAAAATCTCCCAACATGCACTCATAACAAAAACAAGAGTAATCCCTAGTGCACAATGCCAATGTCTGGCTATCTGTACTCATGACACAATGCAAAGATCTTGTTTTCTCTACCCTCTTGCATCCATGCATTGATCTTCTATCCACACCTACAAATTTAATATATTGTACATTATGAATATAATATCTAAATAATTAAATTCAAACTAAAATAAACAAAATCATGTACACATATCATATATGAATATATATTTAAAGTACACATTAAATAAATTCAAACAATACATACCTGATATCTCCCAAAACACTCTATGTGGAATTTATCAGTTTGTTCTTGAAGATGTGCTGACCTCATTTGGCGCAAAGTGTGACTTACACCATTCAACAACATCATGTGCATCATTTATATGATCTCCCTCATAATTCATTTGATGTTTTCTTAGAGCACATTTGATGCAAGCTCATGTGCCATCATGTTCACCCTTTCCATGCCCACTCTCAAAGAAACTCTAAACATGTGGTATATTGTCATTTCAGTGATATCTACATAGTGCATAAAATGGCCTTGATGATTTGAACTGTAACGCACATCCATATGACCATACAAAATACTTTTCAAAATTTACACCCTTGCTTGCCAAATATCCAAAAAATCTTAAAGCAATGTTGTACAAAATGTGTGTTATGCTCTTTATCATCACTAATATAAAAGTGATATTCTTTCTTAATGACTCGTGCTTCAGATGTACTTTCAACACCATCCAAATCTAATTGTGCATGTCGATAACACACATGCACCATAATAGTGATCTGCTCTGAAAAGTAATATTGTGATTGAATCTCTTTTTGATGTACAAAAGAGTATTTTTTTGCAAAGTTGACTACTGATAAAATTGTTCCAGGTGGGAAAGTATCTCTTAATGTTTGAAACTATTGTACTTGCCACTTAGCAAAACAAAGTATGATGTATGTATGGTTGTATCAATTTACGAAAATTTTCCATAAATGTTCCAATAGGTATCTCCTCTTCTACATAATCTAACCTTGCACGGATTCTTTCCCATTTTTTGTTTGAAACTTTATGTACTTGTAACTCTTGTAATTTACCAACTTCATTGGGTTGATATCTTCATTTCTCAAAGGCATTTTAGCCAAATTTCCATATGTTTCACAAAGACTTTTTATGCAGTTTATTTGACTAGTTCCATTAATATCATCATCTGATTTGTCACATAAGATGGATGCTATGAACTGACTTACCCATTTAGGAGGTGCATTTCCAAAACCATCATTGTCTTCTCTAATATTTTGAAACACCTAATAGTAGAGATCAAATTTAATATGATAATGACAACAAGTTTTAAAAACCTTGTTTTTTTTCACATATTATGGCCTTAACCTTTCAAACATTGTTTGCCCAATCTTTATATGAGGATTTGATTTACAAAAGTTCACATAGATCTCATATTGTGTTAAGTCTAGCCAATGTTTTGTATGTAGTTCATAACTATTGGGCCCAATTCCATGTTTGATAACATCTCTACTATATGATGAAGCACGAGTATTATCTTTCCAAAAGGTTGAGATCAAGTTTCTAACAACATCTTGAATCCTGTCAGATCGAGGAGCTCTACACATAATTGCCCAATTGCCTTCCGAGGTACTATCATCCAATAATTTTCTCTTTTTCACATATTTTGTTACTGTCTTTCTACTGTAACCAATCTCAGATGAAATTTCAGACAATTGTCTTTTTTTGGAATTTCTTTCACTTACAATACATGTGAACATCACTCTTCTTGTAATGGACTTATCCATAGATCGAGATTGTTTCCCAATGGAAGCCAAACCTTCTTTAACATTTTCAACATCTTTTTCTAGGTGTCAACCTTTCCCCTTTTTCAATGACAAATCCACACCCAACAATTGTAATGGCTTATTTAGCTCCTTACTAAGAAGTACAATTGATAACAATTGGGTTCGCCCAAGTGTATCAAGATTATCGAAATGAGCAATTAAATCCTTTGCATTTTTATTCATTGACCTCTTATCAGTACGTCTAGGTTGTTCAGCATAATGTTTCAATTTCTCAATATCCATTTTAAGTAAATAATCTAAATTTCTATAAGAAAATTTTCTCTTCACCTCTTTAGCTAGATTAATATGCTCATCCATACCAGTCAAAGGAAGTGATCCTAACCCCTCTCCCACATCCATTGTTTGCACTTGGGCCTCCTCTTGGCTAACATCAACTATGTGTTCTTCAGCAACATTTGCTCCAGTTTCTGTATCACACATTAAGTAAATAAAACTTTCTAAAATCCTATGGATTAAATCATGATGGTTAATTTAACTCTACATATCTTATTCTATCTCAATCATCTTTCTAAATAATAAACATTCTTTTTATTTTTTTGATTTATACTCTTTAAGTTCTATTGTAGACATTATTATGTTGTCTAAAAAATACTTTCATTCTTTAGGAAAAAAAAATCTAAAAATTTTAAAAATATTTCAACAAATTTTTTTCTTAAAAATTTTCTTTTATTCCTTAATTTAGCATTAAAAATCATAAAAACACAAAAATAAAAAAACTAAAAAACATTCATGATAAAAATTTATTGGATAAACAAAAGCTAACAATTATTATAAATATATTTTAGAGAAAGAAAACAAAAAAGCAGCTATTGTAAAATGTTATTTCATATATATACACGTTCAAAAAAATTAAAAATAAACTACTATAAGAGTTTGTTTTAAAATTAGGAAGTGTGGCTTTTTAAATATAACTTTTAGATAAAAGACTTTTTAAATAAAAATAAATAATCAAGAAAAGAAATAATCTAAAATGAAAAGTGAACTTGATTATTTTAATAAATTATAATAGAAATATATGTTACCACTTTAAAAAAACAATGAAGTTGAGTTGGAGATAGGGAGAGGGATATGGAGATTTAGAGAGGGAGAGAGATAGCTACGGAGGCCCCAGTGAGGGAGAGATAGAGGTAAAGAGAGTGGGCAACTTAAGAGAGAGAGTAGTGGATAGAGAGAGAGAGAGGTAGGTAGTTATCTCTAGGTAGAGGGGTGGGGATTATAGCCAAGAATGACGAATGACTTAAACTAAATGACATCCTAGCTAAATGAAATCAATGCGTATATATTTAAGTATAAATCAAGTGACCTAGATTAAATGACATCCTACTACATGATTCATCAATACATGTATATATTTAAGCATAAATAAAATGACCTAGATTAAAAATAGAAAAGAAAACATATGCATACCTTGTTTTTGTTTATGATATTTTTGCAATCTTTCTTCATTCAATCTTTCTATAGTTTCTGCAGAATACTTTCGTGTAGTCTTATTTTGTCTTGTCTTTTTGTTTCCCATCTCCTTCTTTGTAAAATATGACTTCAAAATTCTTCTCTCAAAGATTTCCTCCTCCCTTGTAGAACAAAAATGTAAATTTATCTTGTTACATTGATTTGTAAAAAAAAACATCCTATTTATATGCAATATGAAAAATTAAAACATTAAAAAAAAACAAGTCGGCATGCCTTTGAACAAAGGTCAGCCGTTAAAAAAAGATAATATTTTTTAATGTAAGGAACCTTCGAACGAAGGTCGGTCATTAAAAAAAGATTTAATATTTTTTAATGTAAGGAACCTTCGAACAAAGGTGGTCATTATGGGGAATTACACGCCATGTTTGCACCTTCGTTCGAAGGAGTCTTTACTTCGAATGAAGGATGTCAGCAACCTTCGTTTGCAGGGGTCTTCGCATGAAGACCCCCACTAGACACCTCCCTCCTTTCCTTCCCCTTTCTTCTGCAAAATTTTGGCTTCCGAAGCCCAGTTGAAGGTCCAAATGGATTCATCTTTGCCAAACCAAATTGGAGGATCACAATCCTCGAAACGAGCTTTCCAACGAGTATAGTTTTGATATATTTTGATTTTATTATGATTGTTTTTTTTAGTTTTACTAAACATAGGTTTTTCACCGAACATCAAGTTCTTTGTTCTACACACATGGAAAAATAGTAAATTAGTGAATTTTTTTTTTGAAAAATATCTAATGCCCTAGGTATTGGTGTCCTTGTTTCAACAAAAAAAAATTTGATACATACAGAAAAATTTATATTTTATGGAATATGCCTATGTCTAAATTATAATTGGTTTGAGTTCAAAATTTAATTAAAAAAAATTCAACAAAACATTATGAAACCAAATGTATGCCTTAGATATCGGTGTTACCAATCTAAATTCAAAAGAATCAGAATTTTATCCTTTGTAGAAAAAAAGTTGTGTTATGGAATACACATCACTTTAAAAAAATATTGTTTACTATTAAAAACTAGTTATCAAAGGAGATACAAAAAAAATTACAATTTAACTCTAAAATTTTAAAAATATATATTTTTAAAATCTACAGACAAAATCTCACAGATCACTAGTTCGCATCATCTTCAAATTCCTAATGGTTTAGCGGCTATAGGTGTCAGAAAGTGGAGATTTAGTTCAAAATGTTGATTTCAATTCAAGTTTGGCAAAAAAGTGTAACTTTGCAACTAATTGTGCTCTTCCAATTAGAGATTTTTCTTCAAAAAAATCATCCCATATTCTTTTAGAGTGTAATTTTACTGTGCTTTCAGGTAACATATCTTCAAATGAAATATTATTGAAAAGAGAATCCTCATCCATCTCCATCAAATTTTCCATACCATAGAAAAAAATTCTATTACTAGGTTCAATTTGTTCTTGTACCTGTACGTCACATTAGTCATCATTATTTTCCATGGGTTGTTCTTTAGTAGATGTTCCTTCACCCATTTTTCTCTTCCTCTCTCTTGTTAAATCATACTTCCTCGATCTAGTCCTTGAATTCCCCATCACAAATTACACTCAAATTTGAATTCACCTGCATACAAATGTACACACATGTGCTTTCAATGAATGCACAGTTAATATTGCATTATAAATAGAACACTAAATTATAAATTGTTCGTTTGTTAAAGTCAAAGTAAAAAAACATTCAAATTACAAACATATCATGAGAAAATTTGGCTTCATGAGCATATTTGGTATATCATGATGCCTCTAATTTAAGTATATCGTAATAAAAGACTTATATGATGTGAAAGAGAGAAAACATGACATATCTCCTATGAAAGGTATATAGCAATGAAAGGATAAGATTACAAAGGGGAAAACCTATGATTCCTTAAATGCAAAGGTGTAACAAATAAAATCACACTATGTAATTGATTTCATTTGTTAAATACTAATATAATTGATTTCATTTGTTAAATACTAATTTGTAACAAGGGATGGAACCCACACATGAAAAATAAATGAAAAGTAGAGAAGAGAAGAGGTGCAAGGGAAAACATAATTGTAAACATGCATAAAGCTAGTTTTCCCTAGATGGGTAGGATAGTATATATAATGATTTACTTATAGGGGGGAAGGCATGATGCCTCTATTTTAAATATATCATAATAAAAGACTTATATGATGTGAAAGAGAAAAAACATTATATGAAATAAAGCTTCTTTTGTTGAAATAAGTCTTCTTTTATCAAAATAAGTCTTCCTTTGCCGAAATTTGCCTTATTTTGTATTTAATTGAATTTTCTTGAGTTGAAATTTTTTTAAAAAAAATGTATATATATCGACTATTTTCGGCTAATAAGTTATCAGTCGACTACATACCGGCTGATAACTTATTGGCTGATAAAGTTATGCCCGAAACCTTGTCGACCGTAACTTACTTGGCTGAGTATGTCTAGTTGGCTACCTACATGGCATCCAACTCACCTTTTTTCACAAATTTATGAAACATTAAACTTTAACAGAGTATTTCCCCTGTTAGAATGAATTTTCTACAACAAAGAAAAATACCCTTTTGTAAAGCTCAGAGTGGTGAATGCAAATATGTAATTTTTTTCATATTTTGATTAGTTTTAATATATTTTATTTTTAAAATAATGCAAGTAGGTTGTTAAAGTTAAAAAAGAGGTTGATTAGAAATTTTTTAAAAATAGTAAAACATATTAATTTTTTTTTTTTTAAATATATGATGCACTAAATGAGAGAGTCCTCTTCAAAAGGGTATAATTTATTTTTTAAAAATCATTAAAAAAAATAGACAATAGTTGACGTCCTATGAAAACTGTCAAATTCTGACAAATTTGACTTTAAAACGTTATTACGAAAAAAATATACATCAAAATTTAATTTTTTTTCCCATGCACTAGATATTAAAGTTACATATTTGAAAAATAAAAATTAGGGAGAAATAAAGTTTTTTTTAATTTGTTTCTTGACATCCCGTGAACGTCACTTTTTCTTAAAATTTTCAACATTCCAAAATGTGTTCTTAAATTGATAAAAAAATAATAAAAACAATTTTTAAAAAATCTAAAAAATTACAGAAATAAACTTCATCAAAAGTTCTACATTTCATTAGTTTACATCATTTTAAAATTCAAAACATAAACACCACTTTATATAGTCGAAGTTTAGAAATTTTTTTGCTGTTGGCCGATTCCTTTATAAAGTGTGACACAATTTTGTGCTTTTACCCGTCATTTTTTTTGTTTGAGCTTGCAATGAATGCTTCTCTTAAGTTTTTCCTTGCTTAGCCTAAACATTTACAATGGATGTTCTTTGTTTGTTGTTGTGATTTGTTGATTATTGAACCTATGCATGAGAGCTGAACCACTGCATCAGTTGATTTGTTGATTATTGAATCTGTGCATGAGAGTTGAACCGCTGCATCATTTCATTGGCGATTGCACCACCATTTCCCCTTAATTGATTATAATTTCACTGGCCATTGCTCCCCTTTTTCCCTAATTGCTCATAATTTAATTAGTGATCGCACCATCGTACGCCTGTAATTAATGTAAAAAGGTGGACAATTGAAACCTAAATTAGAAGTTGCCTTGTCACATCACAGGTGATTGGACCCAAATTAAAAGTTACCTCTATAATATTTTGGCAATCAAGACCAAACTACAATAAATAGTATAGTGATCTAATGCTATTTTAAGATATTAAAACATCAATTCACAGGCACTCTGAAGCTACGGGACTGAAAAATACAATCAAATTCGGACAAAAGCATATACTACCAAAACTACTAATATTCATCATTCTCAATCCCCCAAAAATTAGAAAATTACCAATTGGTGACAAATAATTGGTGACAAATAGCCACTAAAATTTTCCCTGATCCGATGACCATATTTATGCATTTTCACCATTAAATACAATTAAATTTTTAAGAAGATTGTAACACATTAAAGAGGAGATTTTGAGTAAACCATAAAAATTTCCATACAATTATTCTTGAATATATTTATATTAAAATAAAATATTTTTTAATATTTGAAAGACAACTTTAACTTGATTTTGATAGACAAGATCAACCGTCAAATTTAAACACTTTCAGCCATTTCTAAAACTAAATTCAGTCATACATTGAATTACCATCTAATAAAAAGAGATAAAAGATATAAACCCTTTCATTGAACTCCCACATCTAATATTGTGGACAGATCAACACTACTATCAAACAAGGGAACACATTTATCTCCTTATATGAGAATGCCAATTGTGACCCATGACTGCAAATAGTAACAATGCTTTACTTCCATAACTTAATCTTAAAATATGAGAATGCAAAATTTTCTAGGAAATAAATAAATAAGCACTAAAAGAAGAAATTCATTTTGGACACCAGAAAAGTCTCCGCAAATCCTATACACAAAATTTACTCTACGCCACAGAATTATACTCTTCACTTAAAATGCCATAAAATAGTTGTGTTGAAAGCCCTTTATGCCTTTGTAAGAGAACTGAATCGCCCCACCTCTCCCATTTATCAGGTATAGTATTATTATTGAAAAATAACTCCTTTGTAAAATGCCATCTCCAACTGTTCATCTCTCAAAAGCCTCTCTACTGAGGATTTGGTGGCTTGCCGTTTGCTGCTGCTACTCTAGATCCGAATTCAAGCAACTCTTTGCTTGTGTCATCCTTGTGTACTATTACTTCAATAAAGCATAAACAATCCTTTTTTGGTCCCTGGGCAGTTTTAATAGCCTCAACAACCTCTTCTTCTGTTTTAACCTGAAGAACAAAACATATAATTAGATTAAAAAAGAAAGATAGAAAATGCTAAATTTGAACTTGGATGACAGATGAAACTGACTCCACGAACTGAAATGAGAATTAAGTTTCAATTTTTTAGAGGAAAATGACATGAAAGGGTTGTAGCTCAACTGGTTGAGCACAATTAGTGAGGGTGATGAAATTCAAATCCCTCATAAGTCCTTAACTTTCAAGCAAAAGGTGAGAGCATCTCAGTTTAAACTTGTGCTCACATATTGAATTACCAAAAAAATCTAAATTTGACATAAAAACCTCAAAAAAAAAAATTCTCTAACAATTAAAAAAAGGCCTATAGAAATATGGCTGAAAAAAACTTGACCAAATGATCAATAAAACCGGTGACGATACCGATTGATTGACCTAATTCAGTAAAACGGACTAATTGTTTGCTCACAAAAATTTTCTTTTCGTAAGTCTCAATTAGCCAAGTAATACGCATTCTCACGGATGCAACTAAGCATACAAATATTTTACAAGAAAAAACTAGCAATATTGCAAGTAAAATAATCTTCCAATTTACTAATTTCCCCTCAAAAGTACCATGGCTTATTGTTCAAAGTAAAAATGCTTTGGCCAACTCCAAACAAGTGATGAAATGGACTTCACAACACTGAAACATTCTCATGTATGAAAAAGAAATTCGTGGACAAGGAATTCCAATTTAGCCACAACTACAGTACTAGGCCTGAGAATAAAAATAAGCTTTCTGGCCTCTTTGGAATTGTAGTACTCAGCATGGTGGAGCAAAATACCAATTCAACACACATTTGATATTTTAACTAAAATTTGGAACAGAAAAATATGAGGCAAAGAATGCAAGTAATGATAAGGTGACCAATAACACAGAATTAGCTATACCATTAATGAAAACATAAAATACCTTGGCAGTCCAGCATTTCCCTTCGCCGTTATGAATGGCATCTACCAAACCAGTGTAGTTCCAATTCTTTATGACATTGTATGGTCCATCATGAATTACAACCTCGATGGTATATCCTCCATTATTAATCAGAAATATGATACTTTTCTGGCCGCATCGAATCATGGTAGATATATCCTGGGCTGTTACCTGCTCAAACAAGAACGCAAGTATTTATAAAGCTAATTCACAATCATAGCATTCTAGACCTAACAATAGATAAAATAGTTACTAAGTTAAAATAAGACAGTGCATCTTTTGATGGTAATAAATATTTGAAGAAGGCAGATAATTACATTCACCATTGTGATTCAACATTTATAAATTCAACAAATAGTTGTTTCTATTGAACTCAAATAATTACAGATTAATGAAAGAAAGAGCTTTGCATCCACACCTGAAAGCTTCCATCACCAATACAGGCAATGATCCGCTTATCTGGAGTGGCTTGAGCATATCCCAGTGTAGCTCCGACAGACCAACCAATTGATGCATACTGCAACTGGAACTCATACCTACAAAATCAACATTAGATAAAATCATTCAACACTGGCACAAATGCAAGAATAGCAAAAATAACATCATAAGTTACTGGTTCTGGGCACAAGAGACTCCCATTTTACATTAAATATTACAGTTAGTTATTGGAATAAAATCTCACTTGCAAGGGAAACAAGATCACAGTTTCCTTGCGAATTATTGACTTTAACATAACCTCTGTGTAGAATAGCATGCTTTGTAATCAGGTGCATTTATAGAAGCATAGAAGACTATTGGGCACGTATGGAAATTCTGTTCTACACAAGATCTTACCACAATTTCAGATTCTAACAACCTTAGCATTTATATTTAAAACAAGCAGAAAAGATCTATTCTGTTTGTTCTTCAGACTAGACCTGATAACCAAATAAGGGTATAAATAGTTGCAATAGATTGTAGAAACTATTTTCAGCGCAAAGTTTTAACTTAGAGCCAAGAAGTTAAAGCTCCTCAGTACAACAAACAATGTATTACAGTACTACGAACTGTTTCAAGGGAAAGGGATTTTAATTACCTGCATTTCTCTGGAAGTTTAAGCTTCTGGCAATTGAACCAAGAGTCCCCAGCTTCAGCAATTACAGCTGTATCGTTTGATAGCATGGCCTGCAACCAACCAGTTTTAACTTTTTACCCATTAATATACAAGAACCAGAACAAAACCAACAATTGAATTATTGAATGACTATAAGTCATTTTACAATATGGAGGGATTCTTTATAACATTACCTGAATGTGTTTGAATAACACATTGCCTCTAAGAGCCTCGTTTGGAGCACCTTTCAAGGGAACACCATGAGGTACAAAGATACGCTGATAATTCTGAAAGGCTGTTGTGTTGCGCTTCAACTTCTTTGCGAGGGCTTCTAAGAAGTCTTTCATTAGTACACAACCAAAAGTGGGTCCATTTGTGACAGTTACCCTGTTAGGCTGCACAATTATAGCTTTCTCCTTCTTCAAGAGCAACGAATATCCCACTGAACTAAAATCATTGAAGATGGGCCCTGCAAATAAGTATGCATCTGCAGACTCAACTATTTCAGCACAGAATGCAGTACTGATTGCACCCCAGTAAGTTCCTATGAAATGTGGATGGGTCTCTAAAACCTGCCCCTTAGCAGATGGCATTGCAGCCACAGCATAACCTGAAGCATCTGCCAATTTACCAAATGCATCTTTTGCCTTAGCAACCCTGAGCTTTGGACCCCCAACCAACACCGGCTTAACTGCTGCATTTAGGAACTCTGCAGTAATTTCCACAGCTGCTTCCAAACTTCTTGGATTGCTTTGCCTATAATTCATGTGAGCAAAAAACCACTATCACAAAAACAAGTTACAAGTAGCTTCAAAAGCAATGAACAATATAAAAGCTTCATCAAATACAAACTTTGCTTTTATATTACATCAATGGATTCTGCTACCCACCGAGGCACTTCAAACATTGCAAAAAATATAAGAACACGCCATGGTGAAACAAAAAAATGCACAGTTCTAAAAACACCTTGAAAAGGACACAAACTCATAAGGAGCAGCCAAAAAGGAATAAAGTTGACGAAGATGCTTCTTATTTGTGTTATTCCCATTCAAATATACAAGAAAAGACTGGCCAACCAAACTACGCTTGCATACCTTAAAATGTTCAATATACATAAAAAAGAGAAGCCCAAATCCAGGACAAAATTGTTTATTCGAAACCATGAAGAGATCTACAACACGAAGAATCCGGACATTTACCACTCTACTTAAGTATTATCCATTTCAATGGTCAAACAATCAATAGCAATTTTACACCTCATTGACAAAACAAAAGTGGTAAATATTTATCCTATTTTTATCGGCCAAAATTGACCTTTGACTGTTGAATTGAATGATATTTAATAATAGCTGACATTAATTACTACTTAAAATATAAAAAGCAAGTAAGAAATTTTAAAACTTAAAAAATATAAAACTGACTTAACAAAAAAGAAAAGAAAGCCCACCTAGGCGTGAGACAGAATGGAAATGGCTCATGACTGAACGTGTGGTGAGGAATTGCAGAGAGATTACAGCTGATGCTGATATACACTGGCTTGCTCTCCATAAGCGCTGTAGATATCGCATTGTCGATGAGCTCGTTGGCATCATCCAAATTGCTCACAATCACCTAACAACACACCAAAAAGACACAGTTCACTTTTGGGAAAGAGAAAACCGAAACAGGAAAAAGAAGAGAAAAACGATTGAAAGAGCGAGAGGGTACCTGAGCGCAGGTTACCGTCTGAAAGCAGCGATACTCCTGGCTGAAGTCGGGAAGACCAATGGTATGATGAAGAATACGGTTGGTGCCATGATCGTTGGAGTTGGGCCCCCCAACGATGCATATGACTGGCAGGTTATCGCTGTAAGCCCCCGCAATGGCGTTGATCACAGAGAGGCCGCCAACAGTGAAGGTGACAACGCAGGCTCCCACGCCTCTGGAACGCGCATAGCCATCGGCGGCGTAGCCAGCATTGAGTTCGTTGCAGCATCCCACCAAATTGAGCTCAGGCTCTGCAATCAGATGGTCGAGCAGCGTAAGATTGGAGTCCCCTGGCACTGAGAACACGTCACGCACACCCACCTGAACAAGCCTCCTTGCCAGGTGGCGCCCCAGCGTGGCAGGCCCCACCGCATTGCCAGAGCCCTGCGGCGCGCAGTTTACAGACGTCACTGCAAATTTGGCGGGGGTGCGAGTCGATCCGAGGCGGAGGTTCCTGGCGAGGCGAGATGTTGTTGAGCCTGTCACAAACCCTGACTTGGAGATCCACGGACACGACACGCCCATGGCAGCCTGAGTAGTGATGGACGCCATCTCTATTTCTTCTTCTGCTGCTGCAGCAAATTCTGCTCAACTGTATTGAGCCAATCTCTGCCTCTGCATATTGATGTACGTATGATTTGGTTTAGCTTTGACGTTCAATTCTGTGTCAGAGATTTCTGGCATTTTCAACGGTCCAATATTCATTTCGAGCTCCGTGCAATTGAAGATATAAATCAACGACCTAACTGCTAGTGCAGGTGCAAGGACGACCATAAGATCAGTGAACAGTGATCTTGACGTACAACAGTAGAAGGAGGTGCCCAAATTTAGCTTATTATGCTGACACCTAGCCGTTCCCTTGCAGGTAATGTCTGCAAAACATTCAATGAACGCGGCGGCCATATTCGTCGGGATTAAAGAAGCATGCCTGAAAGTGATTGCCTCGAAGAAAGGGAAGCTTGCCATGCAAGCTAGCGAAGTAGTCTTGGGACGCAAGTTTTTGTCTTGTCATTGTTGAAGATGATCAGGGTCTGCAAATTCTGGTTGTGGTGTATTATATCTCACAGGTAGAAAACCATAAATACGATCGACCTGGAATTGGTGTTTTGGTTTGAAGTGCAGGTAATCTAGTTTTAGTTTTGGTTGTTTACAGTGAAATAAACGATAATATTACAAATGGCGAGCAAATGAATGTTCAAAAGTTATCTATTCTATAACATGTGAACATGCATGAACTGGTTTCAATTTTGCCAACTCAATGATTTACAATTCTTTGGTCCTATATAGCATAGCCAAACTTGTAAGGTGCAGATTCATCCCATGGAGCTTTGAGAATATCCATGCTATGATGTGCCATTGATAGCAATTTGCAGCTTTGAAGTGGAAACAGCCTACCATTTGGAATTTGGAGGAGTGCAGCACCGGCGCTTGTTCCGTCTGGTGCATTGAAAGCAAACAGTCCACGGCTATCATAAGAATCAATCCTCACATCTCCTCTCCACGCCGCTGCCGCTTGCTGGGTCGTATATAATCTGGTACCAGATGTTAATGGCTGGATTTGTTTGGCGATTAATAGATTTTTTGTTTCACCTGTTGGCCATCGAATTAAATAGAGTCGTTTTTTGTATTCTTAACAGTGACACGGGATGGTTATAATTAGAGCCATTTTGTCAGGTTTGCTTCAATACGTTGCTATTGGGGTTTGCAAGTAAAAGTTCCCTGCATTTGGATGCTGCTGGCGAGTAGAAAATTAATACCCTTCCCCAACCTATAATTCTCTTTTGTTTGAAGATGCTTAGTAATAGATTCATTGAGAAGCGTATTGCGTTTTTGGAAGGAAGTACAAAGAGATTGTATCTGTGCACCAATAATTTCCACCTGTTCACTTAAATCAGAGCATTGAAATTGGAAATTTCTATCATTCTTTGCCCCCACTTTGTAATGACAATCACTAATAATCCTTTCTCTTATTCTTTACTTATAAAATCTCCCACTTTTCTTTAAATTTTGTTTTAAACCGTAAAATTCTATGTTAGCAAGTAGCTGCACATATCAAACAAGGTCCGTTACTATCATGTTTAAAGAATAAATGTATTTTCACTGGGTTCCTATTTTTTTTCCAGATTTTGTGACTCATACCAAAATTCCTGTACCTCAACTTGAATACCTATAATCCTGGGAAATATCTAGTTTTACATTTTTGGGGGGGCTGCTGTGCCATTTTCATTTATGCCATTGAGATCAAATGCATGGTTAGTATACCTGCAACATATTGCCTATCTAGCATTTTAGATGGACATTTGTCTGTAATTATTAATTAATTGAAACTCGAAATATAACATGGTTTTGAATTTTAATTAATTAATAAATATGGTCAAATGTGCATGGAGAATGCTGGATAGATGTTGCCTCTATGTAAACTTATGAGTTTTAGACCGAAAAAATTAGTTTACATATAGATTATATTGCACACTATATTCTTATAGAAATGTGGAATAATTAATATTTCTTACATGCAATTGTAATTTTAGAAAACCTGCATTTTTGTATTGTAATTAGAAGTCCCGTGTTCTTAATTCAAAGAATTATTTCAAATATGTAGTGACAACATGTTTTTGATTAAAAAAAAAATGTGTGAATAATCTGCTTGAGTGATGGAGTGTAAATTTACTTTCAATTGACGCAATTTTTATTGGTTCAAAACTTGACACTAAGCATTATATCAACCGTCCGATAGAATATTGTACTGTGCCGTTCATTATGTGCCTAATATATCAAATATTTTTACCTTTGTCTTATGGAAGGCTAGAGACTGCAATTTGCTTGGTTAAAAATGTATTCATATGAATATAAATGCATTACTTGGTTCTAGTGACGCCCTCCATCTAACGTAATACATCTTATTGCAGAATCTAACATCGTGCCATTATAGATGTAATGCATAAATTTGAAATAAGTAGAAGAATGCCATCATATAGTTAGTTTTCTTATGAAAAGCTACATGAGGGTTTTAAACCACTTTCTTTTTGAAATCCTCCATCATTGCTTTATTAAAGCATCTATTATATGAAAAGCTCCAATTGCTTTATAAAACTACCTCTTTAATGAAGCTGAAAAGCCCATCATTGTTATGAAAGCAATGTGAAATTGTTGCTCGTTTTTGGGTAGGTTTTTTATTTTCTTGTGTTATTTCCTTTTGTCACTCCAGTGTAGGTTTAAATAGATGTTTTGCTTTTGAGTAACTTGTCATGACTTGCATTATTTGCATTTGTATTTTCTTTTTTAGTCTAATTTACTTTATTTTCTTTTCTCTCTCTTTGTTAGATAAATGATGGTTAGAAAACTAGGCTTTGTATTAAATACATTAGAATATAGTTAGGCAAAATAGTGATTGTTGATGTTTGTTAGGATAGGTAGTTTGTTTTGTCTATTCACTTGTCTACTTTTGTACTTATTACATAGTTATGAGTTTTGTTTGGATTTTGTACCAAAATTGTGTACATCAAACCTTTCAAAAATTTGGAAGAAGAGAATCTATGTTGTTTACATGTGGTTGTTGCAAAAAATGTTTTGCACAAGTTGATGAAAGTGAGGCCTTTGTTAATCTAAAATCAATAATATCTCCTCACCAATTTTGTTGAAGCAGTTATAATATGTTTATGTTGATAGGTGCTCCCATATAAAAAAGCTCGAGCTTGCCACCATAGACTTGAAATTGTTAATGAACCAGGATATATAGGGAGCTTGGGTCTATGAGAGAACATGCAAGACATCATTAGATGCAAAGAGCCCAATAAACTTAATTAATGTAAAGTTTGGGTCTACAAACATCCAAAACTTCTAGGATTGAAAGAGACTTTTATTAAGCAAATTCTAAAAGGTTTTTGGGCCTGATATTCACTTGTCTTATTTCTTGCAAAACCAACTTGCCCTAGGTATATAATTAAGTTAAATGGATGTTTGAAGTCCAAACTATCAACTAAATGTTTGTGGGATTTGCATTTGGTGGACCTGAGAGTTTCATTAATTATATTTTAGAGGAAGCCTCCTATCTAAAGTTTAATTTGCTCCATGCTTGTGTTCTTGGTAGACCCCAAAAATTTTATGCAATAGAGCTTAACAAGTGGTCTTAGGTCATGGTATATATACTCTCAAGTCTGTGATTGTAAGGTGGTGATTGGGTGAATAGAGGTTTGACATGTGGCAATAAACATGTGTGAGCTTTGTCAAGTTTTATTGTTTTTTCAAACCAATTTGCAAGTAGAATAGATGTAGGGAAGCAAATATAATATGATTGATCAGAAAAATTGGATCTATTGTGACCTACAAATTCATGTCTTCAAGATTTTAAATGTGCCAGGATTAATATAAACTTAGACCTAAGATGCTCTTATGACCATCCAACAGTATCTTTAGACCTCCAAGCTTAACAATGTTAGACATGAGAGAGTGGCTTAATCAAGGTTTCTTGGGTCTTCCAAGTCCTTAAGCAAATATCAAACACCTAACTTGAATGTTTGCAAATAAATTTTGACTTAATGGAACTCTTTCTTTGAATAGACTCTATAGAATTAAAACTTTGAAATCCTTGTCATGAAGCGAGAAAACTTGACTAACAAAAATGGGTGTTTATTAAGTTAAATCTATAAGGCTTTTCATGTTCTCGTTTCTTGTGGAACTAAGCATAATTAAGTTGAGTGAACATCTAAAGTCCAAAATATCAAGTTGAACTACATGGGGCCTACATTTGGTGGACTTGAGAGTTTCATTAGTTGGATTCTAGAAGGGACCTTGCATCTAAAGTTCACTTTGCTTCATGTTCATGTTCCTAGTGGACCCCAAAAACCTTATGCAATAGAGCTCAATGATTGGTCTTGGATTTGCGGTATTTATACTCTCTAGTGCATGATTAGAAGTGTTAGTTGTCGTTGCACCAAAAGATCAACCTATTAATGCCCAATACAACCACTTGACTTAACAAGCACAGAAGGCGGTTAAGCCCTTGTCGCAAACCACCGCAGTGCAGCGCTGAACAAGGAGACCAAGGGTCACACCTTCCAACAATCGCCCTCCCAGTGCAAGTGCAAGGTTTGAACCCGTGACCTCAGTTTTGATACCAATTGTTAATAACTGAGAGGGGGGTGAATCAGTTATCTTAATTAATTTAACTTTATGTTCTTCTTTAACAACTAGTGTAGCATCAAAGCAAATAAGCATCCATAATCATGAAAGTAGAAACAAAGTCAAAACACTTAACATAATGATTTTGATGTGGAAAACCCTATTAAGGGAAAAACCACAGGGTGACTAACCCAAGAATATATTCTCTGTTAGAAGAATAGAAATACAAAATGGCACATACCAATTAGGGCCCACTGCCCGAGCACACTGCTCACAAGAGGCTCACTGCCTACAAGAGACTCATCTTCTACAAGTAATAAAGAGAGTAACAAGATACTTGAACTGATGAGAAGCATCCACATATGCTGGAGTTCAATTTCGGTTAGGCTCAGTATACTGATCTACTGCACTTCATTCTTTCTCTTCTTTGGTGCTGCTGTCCTGTCACATACCGGACCTACCTTACTGCTTCCACACTATACTGCTGCTTTTCTTTGCACAACACACCACACAACTCACACCTTCACATCCAAATCCATCTGGTATACATATCCACACCAATGATTTCAACACCTTTCTAGTCGGCATCCGGAATAGTCAATATTTTCCCAAACTTTGATCTATCAGCTAAATCCTTACTTATCAAGTGATGCGTATCAAGGAGATGCTTATAGAAGTCATCAATTATGTTGGCCAATTATGAATGATACCTTAAGAAACTTGATCACCATCAATAACTTATCCGGATTAAGGTCTGATGCTCTGCCGGTCAGTTCTTCCTCAGTTTACTCTGCTAAACAGGAACCTAATACTTAGGTGCTCATATCTCTTTACCCTTTCATTATCAGAGGCTCAATCCCTAGAATCTATCAGTCAAGGTACTCTTCTTGACTTCCCCAAGTCCGCACTTTACATAGATACTTCCTCTGAGAGATCCGGACCTGATTGTCAGACCTTACTGCATACTCTATTCTTGGTCACCGGACCACAACACTCTTCAATATGACTTCTGGTATAAGCACACCATGTCCTATGGATGGGTGGGATGAGCTTTGTTGCCATCAATGACAACACTCATGAAGCTACAATGTGTCTCTTGCCAACAATCTCCCCTCTTAGCATTGATGGCAACACTTAGTGAAAAATGGCTAAGTGTCACACTACACTCCCCCTTAGCTGATGCTCTGTTCTAATGTACACTTTACTGGAGCTCCCCCTTAGCTGGATTCCACATTTTTTACTTCTCCTCACTCCCCCTTTGACACCAATGGCAAAGGGTAGGGTCCGTACACCAAAATTTTCAAGAAAAACAATCTATACATATCCACATAAGTGTATATACAATTTGTACTTACATATACTTAAGTATGTCTGCAAAAGTATTCTTCAACTGTATAACTTTTGTAGCCCAAATCTACTTCATCCTGTCCAAAATTGAGATGTGACCACTCAACAGGAATGCAAATGCTTCTGCCTTCTTAAGATCTGTCGAATCATTGGTCTGGGATGTGGCCTGAGCATTAGTTAGGGCCTCATGCATGGCCTCTAACTTAGGGATGATGATCCCTCTAAGTTCACTCAACCTGTTTATTCTATTTTTCTTCTCCTTCTTAAGCTTCTTTATTTCATCTATGACTTCAATAGTCTTACACTCTTGATTTACTATGGAGGAGGAGAGAGGATCAAAACTTTGAGATAAACTTAACAGTTTATCCTCTTGCTCTTTTACTTTCTTCTCAATATCCTTGGTCACTTTAGGCCAAGATAAACAAAATTTATAGATATCTCTGCCATCTTTAAGAGCATTTTCCAAGCTCTTTATTCCAATATCCATAACTCTCCTATCATTTGTTATTAGACCCTATACTTCAGAGAATCTTTTTCCCAAAAACTCCTTCCAGACCTTTTCTTCTGCTGACTTCTCTAAGGAATCAAAATGTGTATGAACAGAATTCACAAGAGACTTTAGACTACTGGATGTGGAGGCCGAAGGATCCTTTTGGAAGGATGGCACGATCTTTTCCAATACACCTGATGCAGCTTCTATAAGCTCACAGTCTTCCATGTGAAACTTCAGAAGTTTTTCTTTTGCCTTTGCTTGAGTAAAGGATGCTAGCTTCATGGTTTGAACTGAGGAGAGGGAATCAAAATTGAATGGACCTTGAAGAATTTCTGGTTCATCAAATTCCATCATCTCTTTGGTTAAGAAATCTTTGACTGCTTCTGTTGTGTCTCTTGCTGGTGATAGGGTTTTCTCCCCTTCTGCAGCCTTAGCACTGTCATCTGTGGTCTTTTCTGTTTGACTTTCTTTGCTTCCCTTTACTTGTTCTTCTTGACTGATGCTCTCGTCTTTTCTTTCTTCTCCTTCAATTCTAGAGTATGCAGGAGGATCTGGAAGAGAAGTGTCTTCTTCTTCATGAACTTCCTCTTCCGGAGTAGAGGAATCTAAGTCTTTAGCTTTCTCTTCACTTGTCTCCTTTGCCTCTTTTGCCACTATCTCAGTAGATTCTTATTTGTCATCCATGGCCGAGGGATCATAACCTAAGTCCTCTATAATAGGAATATTGAATCTTTTGTATGCATTCTAGAGGATGTCTTTTGTTTCTTTAGCCACCTTGTCAGTTTCTCCAAGCATAAGCTAATTCATCCTAGCTTTGCTCTGGAACTCACCCTTGCAATCTTTGAAGATCATATTCTTTTGCTTAGGAGTGATGGAAGAATAGAGCTAAATGGCTATCTATTCCTGGATCTCCATATCCTTTGCTTTAGCACTATTCTTTTTTATTTCAAGTTCCTTTTCAAGGCTTTTAGGAATTAGAGATATGATTTCAATGAAAGCTTTCTTGTAGATATTCAGATACCTAATTGTGGCATCTTGCAAGATCTTCTGGTTAGCTTCATTACATTCATCATAAAATTCTGTTAATGTTTTCAAGTTTCCATCCACAGTAATTACCTTGATGATATCGTCAAGAGTAGGCTTCTCAACACTTTTATCTGTCTTTTCTTCTTCCTTGTCTAGACCGGAAGAGGATTCTCCAGATACTTTCTTCTTCTTCATCATCTTCTTGATCTCTTCATCAGATTTTGTCTCTTCATCATCTTTGAGGCTTGTATATGATCCTGTAGCCTTTGTCTTTGTTCTCTTTTCTCCTTTACCGGATGATTTTGCTTCCAGTTTTGATGCCTTTGAGCTCTTAGAGGATCTGGTTCGAGAGGGGGCTTCTACCAGAGTACTCTCCTTTTCTGCTTCTTCCTTTTCTTTCTCTGCCCTTTCCATCTTCTCTCTGTTTGTATCAAGTGCCTCTTTTGATATGCCATACCTTTTGGCAACATTCTCTACTTCTTTTCTCACTTTTCTCTTCATCTCTAGTTGTCTAAGTTCCACATGAATCTTTACACTCAACTCTTCAAAGGTTCCAAACCTTTCTGCCTTAGGATCCTTGGGTTGACTAAGCATGTGTTGAACATGTACCTCTACAATTTTCTCATCTACTTCATACCCCATTGGCGTGATTCAGACTATCCTTGGCTCCACAGCCTCCATTAGGCACTAATCAGTTTCTACCATAAAGCATATTGTATCCTTATACTTTTCAACCAATGATTGGGGGAGTCTTTCTCTGGCCTACATCAATCTTTGGAAGTTTTTGAAGTAACCCCACAGAGCTGTGTTTTGTGCCTTGGCATCACCAAGCCCATGCAAATAATCCTTGATTTGTATGGCTACTGGTCTGTCATTTTGCCACATCCAACCACTGGATCCGGGTAGCTCATTCATGTAATAAAAGAACAGACAGAGTACAAGCCACTGTATTTGAGAGAGTTCTTCTTGTCCTTCTTTATCTTCTACAGATTCTCCAAAAGTTGGTTTAGAAGGAGCTCAGAGAGATCATAGTTAGCATTTTCTTTAAGCATCTAATAAGTAGTGTAAATTACAGTTCCGGGTACTGAAGTTTCCATCCTGGAATGATATATCTTATAACTGATTATCATGGAGGCAAACTTGATATCCGGATCAGTGATATCTTCTATTGTCATTGCTTTCTTATCAAATTTTGATCCTGTTGCCTCACTCACTGTCTGATTCTTGACTGACTTGAGAGCAAGTATCCCACTGGATGAGTGCAATCCAATAACTGCCCTAATGGCATCCTTGGTTATCTTGAATGGTCTCATCAACCACATAAAGTTGTCATGTAATCTACTCAAAACATACCGGACCCATTCACCTTCTGTAAAATAGGGGAAATGAATGTATTGTGCAAAATGCTTGTCCCGGATGGCTTTGTACTGAGGTTTTAGTTCAAATGATTCTTCTATTAGTTGCTTGTGATACATATCCATCAACTTAGATTCCCCAAAATCCTCAATATTGGCATGAATGTATGCCCTAACGTCTTCAACATGTAAACCCCCATGCGGAATGCTAGAAAAGGCGCCTAGGGGATCAACTTCTAGGGATTTGTATGGATGTTTCTTGAATTTTGGATGCGGTCTATCAGTGATCTTCACAACATTTGGTGTAGCCATCTTTCAAAGGATTTAGAGAGAGTTTTCAAGAATGGAAAATACCTTTTACACTTTTAGGGTTCATGGAATGAGCCAAAAAGATCGCCGGTTGACTTGAATTCTGCAGTTGATCCTTGAGAGAAATGAAGCAAAATTGTTTGCAGAGCTCTTCTTATCTTTTTCACTAATGCAAATGTGCAAATGATGAGCACATGAGCCCTTTTATCTCTGAGCAAACCCTAATTTCATATTGCAATAAATGCGCAACTTAAGTCATTCCGGTTGCCTTGTTCTCCTTGTTTTGAGAGAGATCTTTTCCAGATCACTAAGATATACATAGAGTTTTTCTTGATGATTAGTGACAATCTATCCTCCTTTCCCAAACATTTGATCTACCCACAAATCAAGATACTTTGAATTTGAATCATACCGGATCTGTCTATGAAAATACTGTTCTTACCGGATGACTGTTAAACTGGATTAATCTCAGATGATTAACCTCTTCAAATTTCTTGCAGATCTTTCATATCTTTCCCAAGGGTTATTTAGATATTTCCTTGAGAACCCTTTGATCCGCAACCTTTCATGTGCCACTTTTAGGCACCTATTGACTGGCTGGGGGAAAATATTTTTCTTTTGTTACTCCCCCTGAGCCAAAGCTCATCTATTTAGTTTCCGAAAGGAATATCAGCACCAGATTCTAGTGCGGATCCATTCCCATCATTTTCTATACTTCTCTTCACCCATATCTTGTTCATCTCTCTTTGAATTTCATCTGCATTCACTTTTCCTTTGCCTTTGTCTTGGTTTTGATTATGATGCACCAGACCCTTTTTGTCCTAATTCTTACTTCTACAGAATTTGGCAATATGACCAGATCTATTGCAATTGTAACAAACAACATTTCTTTGCATATTTGACTGATATCCTCTTGATCTACACTAATTAGCCATATGTCCCATTCTATTGCATGCAAAACATCTACCATTGAATGAATTGTTCATTTGCATATTTCTGCATTCATGAGTTTTGTGACCATACCTTTTGCAATTAAAGCACTATCTAGAGAAGGATGAATTAGTCCGATTCATTCTACTTCTGCACTGATTTACTTTATGACCAAAGTTATTGCAATTGTGGTAGTATCCATTGAAGGAAGGATATCTTTGAGCATTTGGTTGCCTTATCGGAGGTTTTCTAGGCATGTTTCTTGGATTTTTTGATCTGGAGTTCTTCTAACCGGATCTGGAGCTTTCACCTTTTTCATACCCCAAGCCTTGCTTGTCATCTACCCTCTTTTGGCTTTGAAGAAGAACTTCAAGTTGAGTAGAGCTTATCTTGAATTTCTCTTTGTATTCATTTGCTGTTTGAAGATCCCTTTTAAGAGTGTCAATCTAATTCTCAAGTTGTTCTTCATTATCTCTAGCTTCTTCAAGATCAGATTCTAGATGCCTGATTATTCTATCCATTTTGTGGCAATCTTCTGATTTCTCCTTGAGAGATTGTCTTAGATCATCTTCAGTTTTTCTTTTCTCTTCAATTTCTTGGGTGAATTTCATAACTCCTGATTCCATTTCATGTCTTACCATAATGACCTCTTTTGATAGCTTTTCACACAACTTGGTTTTATCCTTCAGATCTTCATTTGTATCATTGGCTTCGCCTTGACTTGCCAATTGCTGAAGTAGATCCTTTCTCTTTTTCATAGAGATACTCAATTTCCCTTTTAGTTCATTTATGAAATCATCAGCATGTTTGAGTCTTTCCTTTAATTCATTGACTTCAGAGTTAGATTGCTCAAGATCATCTAGGGTAGACTGAAGTTGTTCCCTCATACCATACACATCCATTTGAATTCCCAGATCTTCCTCAAGCTGTTAGGCTCTGTTTGGAGGAACTTAGCTCTGATACCAATTGTTAGTTGTCGTTGCACTAAAAGATTGACCTATTAATGCCCGATACAACCACTTGACTTAACAAGCATGGGAGGCAATTAAGCCCTTGTTGCAAACCACTGCAGCACAGCACTGAACAAGGAGACCAAGGGTCACACCTTGCAACAAGAAGGTGGTAGCCAAGTGAGTAGGGGTTTTGCATGTGGAATGATAGTGACATGGACTATGGCCTAGGGGAATCAACAATATGTGCTGAGAGTTGTCAAGTTTGGTTGGTCCTTCAAACAAGTCTACGAGTTCCTTGGATGCATAGAAAAAACTATAATTTCATTGACTAGGTGAGTCTAGGTCCAATGTGGTCTTTGAATTCATGGATTTAAGTTCTCAATGCAAACTTAATATAAAATTTAACCTAAGATCCTTCTGGGTCTATCCAACAGTCTCCCTAAGCCTCAAAGCTTGACATTGTCGAAGGCAAGAAAGCAACTTAATAAAGGTTGCCCAAGTCTGCAAGATACATGAAAATCAAACTTAAACACAAGAATAAACTTTGACCAAAATTGACTCTTAGCTCTAAAAGGACTCTATGAATGGAATAATTTGAAGTCCTCATGCATGACAAAGTGTAAAATATATGATTAGGGGGCTCCTTTAAGGTTGCTAGCCACTCAAACATTAAGGTATTTTAATAAGCTCAAATGTGGATAGGGAATTACAACAAACTTTGAAAGCAATTTGGGTTTAGAAATATTGTGGGATTCAGTCCAAAATATCAAGTTGAAGTATGTGGTGCCCACATTTGGTGGATTCAAGAGTTTTGCTAACTAGATTCTTTATGCCCATGTTCTTGGTGGACCATAAAATCCTTATGCAATGGAGCTCAAGGAATGGTCTTGGGTTCATGGTATTTATACTCTCAAGTGCAAGATCTTATAAGGAGGTAGTTGAGTGAGTAGGGGCTTGACATGTGGCATGGTAGTGACATGGACTATGGCCCAAAGGAATCAAGAATACGTGGTGAACTCTATCAAGTTTTGTTGCTCTTTCAAACCAATATGCGAGTTCCTCAGATGCATAGAAGCAAACACAATTTTATTGACCAAGTGAATTTGGGTCCACAATGGCCTATGAATTCATAACTTTAATCTCTTAGATGTGTACTTAATATAAACTTTAACCTAATATGCTTCCAAGTCTCTCTCTCTCTCTCATCATTCTTCCCATCCAATCAACTTTCATTTTATCTTGTTTCCATTTCATCCTCCCAATTTATATCATCATCCCTCTTTGCATGACCTAGTTTTCTTATTTCTATTTTCTTTGTTTATAAGGGAGAGCGATATGGAGGAAGAGGGAGAGAGGGGGGAGATGGAGGGGAGAGATAGATAGATAGAGAGAGTCCTAGTTTTCTTGTTTCCATTTCCTTCGTCGATAAGGGAGAGGGAGAGATAGGGAGATAGAGGAATGATAGGGGAGAGAGGCAAGAGATAGGGAGAGATAGATAGGTACAGAGAGAGAAGATAGAGATAGGGAGAGATAGAGGAGATAGAGTGGAGAAATAGGGAGATAGAAAGTGAGCGAGATTTCTAGAGAGATAGGGAGAGAGATTGAGAGGTAGAGGGATGATAGAGAGGGAGATAAGGGAGAGATATGGAGATAGAAGTTTAGGGTTTCTTGGGTTTAGGGTTTAGGGGTTATGGGATAGGGGTTAGGGATTAGGGAATTATTTAGGGTTTAGGGTTTTTGAGATAGAGAGAGAGTGATTTTGACATGCAACCCTAAACCCCTAAACCCTAAATAATGCCCCTAACCCCTAAAACCAAGAAACCCTAAACCTCTATCTCTCTATCTCTATCATCCGTTAACCTCTGAATCTTCCTCCCTATCTCTTTGGACATCTCCTCACTTTCTATCTCCCTATCTCTCCCATTTGTCTCCTCTATCTCTCCATATCTATCTCCTCTCTCTCTACCTATCTGTCTCTCCCTATCTCTTGCCTCTCTCTCCCCTATCATTCCTCTATCTCCCTATCTCTCCCTCTCCCTTATCGACGAAGAAAATGGAAACAAAAAAACTAGAGGGGAGAGGGAGAGATATTGGGGAGATAGAGAAATGATAGGGGGGAGAGAGGCAAGAGATAGGGAGAGATAGATAAGTAGAGAGAGGAGATAGATCAAGAGAGATAGAGGAGATAGAGAGGAGAGATAGGGAGATAGAGAGTGAGTGAAATGTCTAGAGAGATAGGGAGAGAGATTGAGAGGTAGAGGGACGATATAGAGGGAAGTAAGGGAGAGATAGAGAGATAGAGGTTTAAGGGTTGAGAGAGAGAGACTACTTTTGACAGGCAACCCTAAACCCTAAATAATGCCCCTAAACCATGAACCTAAGCAACCCTAAACCTCTAAATCCTAACCCCTAACCCCTAAACCATAAACCCTAAACCCTAAATAATGCCCCTAAGCCCTAAGCCCTAACCCCTAACTCCTAAACCCTAAACCCCAAACCCCGAAACCCTAAACACTAAACCCAAGTAACCCTAAGCCTCTAAACCCTAAATAATGCCCCTAACCCCTAAACCCTTTTCACACTAAACCCAAGCAACCTGAAACCTCTATCTCCCTATCTTTATCATCCCTTTACCTCTCGATCTCTCTCCCTATGTCTCTGGCCATGTCCCTCACTCTCTATATCCCTATCTCTCCCCTCAGTCTCCTCTATATCTCCCTATTGATCCTCTCTCTCTAAACCCTAAATCCTAAACCTCTAAACCTTAACCCTTGAACCTCTAAACCCTAAACCCCAAACCCCTAAACCCTAAACCCAAGCAACCCTAAACATCTATCCCCCTATCTCCCTATCACCATTGTCCCTATACCTCTAAATCTCTCTCCCTATGTCTCTGGGCATGTCCCTCACTCTCTATCTCCCTATCTCTCCCCTCGGTCTCCTCTATATCTCCCTATTGGTCCTCTATCTCTCTCTAAACCCTAAACCTCTAAACCTTAACCCACCCAAAAACCATAAACCCTAACCCCTAACCCCTAACCCCTAAACCATAAACCTAAGCAACCCTAAACCTCTATCTCCCTATATTTATCATCCATCTACCTCTCAATCTCTCTCCCTATGTCTTTGGACATGTCCCTCACTCTCTATCTCCCTATCTCTCCCCTATGTCTCCTCTATCTCTCCCAATCTCTATCAGTCCCCTCTCTCTATCTCTCTCTAAACCCTAAACCTGAGAAACCCCTAAACCCTAAACCCTAAATAATTCCCCTAAACCATAACCCCTAATCCTTAAACCCTAAACTTGAGAAATGATAAACTCATAAAAACTAAATAATGCCCCTAAACCTCTCTCTCTCTCTATACCCCTATATCCTAAATAATGCCCCTAAACCTGAGCAACCCTAAACATCTATCTCCCTATCTCTCCCCTCTATCTCCTCTATTTCTTCCTATCTGTCTCATCTCTCTGTACCTATCTATCTCTCCCTATCTCTCGCCTATCTCTCCCCTATCATTCCTCTATCTCCCTCTCCCTTATCAATGAAGGAAACGAAAACAGGGAAACTAGGACTCTCTTTCTATCTCTATCTCCCTATCACCCTATCTCTCCCCTCTCTCTCCCCTCCATCTCCACCCTCTCCCTCTCCCTTATCGACAAAGCACATGGAAACAAGAAAACTAGGACATGAAAAAAGGGATGAGGATATAAATTGGGAGGATGAAATGGATACAAGATAAAACTAAAGTTCATTGGATGGGAAGAATGATGAGAGGAGAGGTGGAAAATAGTAAAATAGGGAAAAATTGGTGGGATCTTAAGGGAAATTAGAAAGGAAAAGGAAAACTAGGAAAGATAGGAAAAGGAAAACTAGGAGGTAGATAGGTTAGAGAGAGAGAGAGGGTGGCGAAGAGAGAGAGAGAGATGTTTTAGTTCACCATAACATGAGCATGTTGTAACACGCTCATGTTATGTGTTATGTGAATGCACATATTCACATAACGCGAGCGCATTACAACGTACTTGTGTTATGCTTTGCCTTGGTAGTTTCCAAGCCTTTGACTTGGATTTGCCTTGGGCTTCCAACCCAAAGGCTTGGACTGTGTCTAGGATGTTCAAAGACGTGTTTTCCATATTGTAATAAAAATCACGTAATCTGGAGCGTGCTCACCATCAGGTTTGCACTTATTTCAATGACAAGTCAAAAAAATACCACCATAATCTTCATCTCTCTGTTATCTTTCTAACCATATAATTTTTTTCACATTTTAAGTATGTTAAGGATTTCATCTTTAATTTCTTTTGTTAGTGTATCTATTTTTTGTCAAAAACCAATGTCTGGCCTGTTTTTGACTTTTGTTTTTAACCGTTCATCAAAATTTCAAATAAATTACATTTTTAGAAACTAGACTCCATTCTACATGTATTAAAAATTTGATTTTCAATTAGTTTTCAAAAAAATTAGGGGGGAGCACGCTTGATTTTCTATTTTTTAGGATTTTTCCACTTTGAAAATTAGTTAAAAACCAATTATTCATGAAAAAATTATCAGAAAAATCAGGGATAAACTACATGGTGTTAGATAATTTCTCACTGAAGTGATTTTTGAAATACTAAAAAAAAGTTAACATTTTAGGGGGAGCACACCAAACACTATGTTATTTTTTTTGAAAACAATAGGACTAATTTGTGTGCTCCCCCTTTTTGAACCCCTTAATCTCAACCATTTTTCAAAAAAGAAAAGTAGTTTAGAAACTAGATTCAAAGCACTGTGACTCTTGTTTTTGTTGTATCTTCAAATTTTGAGTGTAACTATCTTCAATTTCTCATCCAACATCAATCTTTCTTGATTTCAGAAAAAAAAAGTGGCATCTTAAGACCCCCTTTTGGTCCCCCATCTTTGTACACTTACCCGTGGGATTGAGTCCAAAATATCAAGTTGAAGTATGTGGGGGCCGTGTTTGGTGGACTCGAGATTTTTATTGATTGGATTCTAGAGGGGGGTTCACATCTACAGTTAACTCTACTTCATGCTCATATTCCTGATGGACCCCAAAAACCTAATGCAATATAACTTAGTGAATGTTCTTAGGTTTGTGGTATTTATACTCTCAGTTGCATGATTTTAAGGTGGTTGCCAAGTGAAGACATGTGGCAACATGGATTGTGGCCCAAGAGAATAAAGAGTACTTGGTGAGTTCTATTAAGTTTTGTTGGTCCTTCAGACCAATCTACGAGTTCCTCATATCCATGGAAGCAAGAATAATTTTATTGACTGGGTGAGTCTAGGTCCATTGTAGTCTATGAATTCATGGATTTAATCTCTTAGATGCATACTGAATATAAAATTTAACCTAAGATGCTTATGCATCTATCCGATGGTCTCCCTAGATCTCCAAAATTGATAATGCTAGAGGCAAGAAAGCAACTTAATAAAGGTTGCCCAAGTCTACAAGAGACATAGAACATCCAACTTTTAAAACACAAGAAAAAAATCTAACTAGAATAAACTCTCATCTCTTAAAGGACTCTATGGACGTAATTATTTAAAATCCTTACACGTGACAAAGAAATCAAACTATGACTAGGTGTCTCCTTCATGGTCACTAGACACTTAAACCTTAAGATATTTAATAAGTTCAATGTGGATAAGAAATTAAAATAAACTCAAAAAATAATTTGGTTTTGGAAAAAGTGTGGTATTGAGACTAAGATGCACTTGGCAAATTTATGCATCTCTATGGCCTTCGACTACCAAGGGTATGCCTACATGAAAGATAATGCATGTCTTCCTTGGGAAGAGGGAGGAGGATCATCTAAACATGATCACTAGCTCTTCTTGTTAGACATTTCAAACAACAATATGCTCCAACTCCTTCCTAACTACAATTTGTATGCTACTAAATATGTCAAATTTTAACAATGTTCGTATTTCTTTCAAATTGTTTAGTGGTAAAAAGAAGAAGATGGTAATTTCAAGGGTTTATGTTAAATCCTCCTTTCACCACAAAATTCAAGGACATTCAACTGAGTAGAGAACTCTACTACATATCTCCTATCACTTGGAACAGAGGGGAAGATTGGAATTGTGTGAATTTGTTGATCAATTAAGCCCAATTATTCTCAAAACCCTAATTTCATAAAATCGTAAACAAACTGACAAATCACAGAAAATGATCACACATAGAGATATCAAATGACAATAAAATACATATCATATTTTGAAGTTCAGTGTGTGAAAAAATTGAGGACTAATGAGCGAGCACCCTAGTCCAGTGTACTTGTTTTTGTCGGGATCTCTGAAGAATGTCTAGGACACAATCCAGTTGTTAGAGAGATTTCACCATATCAAAATCCAGAGGACTAATGAGTGGGCACCCTAGTCCAAGCCCTAATTTTCTTCTTTGCTTTGCACTTCTGATAGTCTGTAATGCCTCCCTGCAACTCCACTTCTTTCGCTTCTAAAATCTGTAACCTGCAATCATAGAAAAGTGGGTTGGGGTTGTGGTGTTTAGAGGCTTGCCTCGGTCAAGCCTCGGAGAGACATTCAAGTCTTCTAAACACTATTGTTAGATAAAGAGTGCGTATCCTTGCAAGATAGAGGCAAAAACCAATTGATAAATGATTGAAAACACAAATGAATGTCACCTTGATGGTGTAGCTCTCATGGAAGGAAGATGCTCTTTCATGCCATGAGGAGATGGAGCCAAACCTGCATAAACAAACACAATAACAAACAATACTGCTCTACAACACAATGAATATTTTGAATCACTTTTACATAAAGTCACAAGTTCACAATGTCCATCTCTAGTTTACAAATGAATGCCTAAACATGCTTATATATGCAACTAAACAACTTCCTGCCAAGAAGTTCATAATTCAAACTTGAGGTGTTGGCATAGGACCTAATAATGGTTACATAACCGACACATAAAATAGGTCCTGACTCAAAATAGGGCAGGACTAGGGCATGGGTGCCCAAGTCCTCCCCCTATTTCAGGTAGGATTCATCACAAGTGCATCCCCTAGGTCCCATTTGTCATAAAAATTAAGGGTTTCTTCACCGGAAGTCCTCATTAACATGCAAGATGATCTAAATGCATTCTAAAGGACTCGGGAGCTAAACCTTAAGAGGGAAAATCCCTCAAGGGGACATTTTCTGGCATAACATTTAGCCCCCACTTTAATGTATGTATAAACACAAGGTTAATACATGCATTAAAGTATGGTCAAAACACAACAAACACGCCAAGCATGATGAAGACACACCAAACACATTGAACACAACTTAACAGACACACAAAACATGGAGAAGATAGTAACAGTCATACAAGACATGGAGAAGATGGCATTGAATACACACGAAGCATAGTGAATATAGTGAATGCAGTGATTTTTTTTTTTTTTTCATTTTCCCATATATGAATGCAAATGCAAGTACAAAGAAAGTAAACACACAACCCATAATGTAGGAGGGACTCATTGCCACTAGTCTTTAGACTGCACTTGAGAACAAACATGCTTCGTTAGTATCAAAATCATTAGACATCTTACCTTTATATGCCCCCACCTTAAGGTGGTTGATATCATGTATCGATATCAAACACGTTAAGGTAGGAAGAAAACAGACTAGGGAACAAGAGCTCTCGCAAAGCCCATGCCCCCAGAGCTAACATGAACCTTATGATCACCAAATATTCCCACAAACACATTCCTACAAGAAAAGAGGTTAGAAATATTTCCATAAGATAATAACCACATCACATGATCAAAAGTAATGTACTTAACCACATCAAAAAGCCAAGGTTACACTATGTATTCACAAACCGATTATAACCATGGGGCTATACTGCAAGATCTCATAATAGAATGTAAACAAGGTGAGATTCAAAGATAAACAGAGTGCACTGAGCAGCTGTGTTATAGTTTTTTAGTGCGATAAGATAACATCAAAATATCACACAAAGTGGTTCTACTAGCTAAGCGTCGAATAATATTTATCAACCCTATCGTCATGTATGGACTAGGTCCATTTTTTAATTTCTCGTTGAAGGGACACTTGGTCCTTATGGGTAAGTGCAACAAGATGGGGGGCCAAAAAGGGGTCTTAAGTGGCCACTTTTTTTTTTTTCTGAAATTAGGAAATGCTGGCCTTGGATGAGAAATTGAGCATAGTTACACTCAAAATTTGGAGATGCAACCAAAACAATGTTCATAGTGCTCTGAGTCTACTTTCTAAACCACTAATTTTTTTTTAAAATGGTATAAATTAAGGGGTTCAAAAGAGGGAGCCACATAAATTGGTGTTGTTTCTGTCAAAAAAACGTAACACAACATGTTTTGTGGCTCCCTCAAAAGGTTAACTTTTTTTTGGTATTTTTAAAATTACCTCAATGAGAAATTAGCTAACAACTTGCAGTTTATGCCTGATTTTTCTGATAATTTTTTGATGAATATTTAATTTTTTACTAATTTTCAAAGTGGACACATCTTAAAAAATAGAATTTTGGTCGTGCTACCCCTATAAATTTTAAAAACTGTAACATCCATGTTCTAAAAACATAGTAAAATCAGAAAATTTACCATAAAGTAATCTAACGAGGTAAAAATGAGATAGAGAAATTTTTTCTTTTATTCAACATATAATCAAGTAACTACAATTACAAGATTTCTCATTACAAAATACAATAAACCATATTGTCTTTCTCAAGTACAATGTTTACAAAAGTAAATCAATTACAAATATCTGCATTATATAATGTTTTTACATAGTCTCAATAAACACTAGTCTCAAGGATATACTGCATCTAGAAATCTGACATCTTTATCACAAGCCTTGGCATGTCTTCTGCTAGAGAGAGTATCTTTCCATTGATTTACCTCCATCCACAGACCGGCGGTCTCCCATACATCTTCCACATAGGAAGTGGCCCTACCCTTCACGAGGGATATAGACCAAAGGTGACTAGTGGTAATTTGCCTTCCTGAGTACAAAGTGTTGTATCCTACACAACTCTATCAATCATACAATTCTAGATACCCTCTAGCTAAGTATGATTTTTGATAGGTTGTGTAATCTAGATATAGTGAACCGACAATGCATGCAGAGACATGCATTACTATGGCCATAGTTTCAAAATAAATTGACGTTCTCAATGAATGTTGTCCCACCCCAACTCGACTTGGATACTATCATATTCCTACAATTCAACTTGGTCAACTACATTTAATTTATGAAGTCCTGAAAATTTCAATATTTTAGTCTTCCTGACCTAGACAAGTTTACATTCACTGTCTAAATTCCATAGACCTTATCGACTACTTTATTTACGAGGATTCTCATTGCACCATCGCAATACCCGAGATCCAAGATTTATCAATTCATAAGAGTTTTAAACTGATTAGTATCGACTAAGATGGTTACCTTACCCAGGTTAAGCATCCTAGTCTATGAAATTATTTCCTTTCTTACAAGAATAAATATACATAGTTAGGGTACTTGTCCCTTCAATCTCGATCTATATAATAATCACAACAATTTAATATATCTTATTTGGTCAAGTTAAGGTTTAACTAAAGAATTTTATCTAACTCAAACCTAGTCCTTTTTGACTTAGGTGGATTCACATGACACTATCATTGCTCCATAGACCTTGTGGAATGACTATCCATTCTTAGGCATCTCCTTGCATCTTTGTAGCATTTGAGACTCATCACTTATCAACAAGTAATAGCTAAGGGAAATTGTGACCAAACGGTATAAGAAACTTTATGGTTTACTAACCATTTAGTAGTACCTCTTGCATGCTTACAAAACCCGAGGCTTATGACTTAAATCACAAGTCGACTTGTAACCAAACAAATAGGTTCCTCTACCTAAGGTTTAAACATTATATCGACTAATAACAAATCTCCTTTCAATAAGATAAATGAAACATTATTATTTAGGGTTCTCGACCCTCTATTGTCTACCCCCATAAAATAGCTAAAACAGGTTATAACCATGAAGGTGTCATCAAATAATCTTTAACCCTTCTAGGTTAAACTAGGGTTTTATTTTACCCTTGAATAATCAAAATAACCCTATCTCATAACTTCAAGACTAAGGTTATAAATGACCTTTGGTTTAACTCAACCATGGTTTAAGAATACTATGGTTAGATAATAACTCCTATACAAAAGGGATATGAATACTTTCCATTATCCTCACGTGATGTCATTGACCATCTCTTCTTATATACTCATATATGATTCTATACAAAGTCATTTCTAGATAGACTTAGTCTATTCCATCATAATGGTTTACCACAATGTTATTCTCATTTAAAGAATGCGTAGTAAGGATGGTCCTATGATCCTTGTTTTCTCTATCATAACATTCCCAATGATCTATCACACGATTTGTATAAAAGATGGCTTTCTAAAGCTTAATAAGAATCTAAGTTCTCTTCAAAAGAAATCATTTTTGACATTTATAAACTTAACAAGAAATGGTTTAAACTACCATTATCCTACCTCTAGGATTTAACCACCTTACTTAAACTAAGAGAGCACCTATCTTAGTTTTCATTGCACTAATATATGTGAAAGTTGTTGCATGATTAGCTTATAACCAAATACTCGACCTGCCACATGATTATCCTTACTCATTATATTAACTGGTCTTTCAAGGTACATGATATCTATATTAACCTTCTTCAAGTATTATATATATATAAAAGATCATCTCATCATCATACGGAAGTTAGACTTGTTTAATAGTTTAAATCACAATGAGTATATGGTCGGCTCTATGCATTATGATATAGAATTTGATTATATCATCAAGCATCAGCCCATTCAGACTGAATCGATGCTCTTTGGATTCCATTAAGTTAACTATATAGTCTTACAACGACTCTATATACGATTCGATACAGTCGACCCTTATTGTTTTGAACAAATACATAATGAACTTAATAAAGAAGCCATGCTGACATATACAATTACCCACAACAAGACAATATAGTGGACATAATATATATTCAATTTTTCAATGCCTTTCAATGTATATAATGCAAGAATATTACCTGGTAGTGACGGTCTTAGATGAGAAAGGGTTACAATTTCAATGATCAAACTGACACCTAAGACTTTGCGTTTTCTTCCTTTCTGAACTGGTTGTTTTTCTCTGATGCTAATAGTGTACCTTTTTCCCAAAAATCTTCCCCGATTCCTAGTATCCTATCGACTCTTAATGAGCCGTCCATAAGAGACTTCCCCTTTTCTTCAATTCTCCCCAAGTCCATTTAATAAACACACTATTTGACTCATTAAAGAGTCGCTCCCCTCTTCTCCATGACTAACCATCATGTAGGCTCCACTACAAACCGCCGAAGACTAAATCAAAATTTGTTAAACACAAAGTCCTTATGGTTCACAGATATTGACACATGTGAGAAAGTGCTATTACTTCTCCCATGATGCTCAACTATCCTTATCATTAACGACTCTAAGAGAGTCATGGTTTTATATCACATAACCAAGACTAACCGACACTCAATCATTTAAAACCCCATGATTAGCATTAAATCAATAATAAGTGTTTGCACCCTAAATGTACTTTGAGTGACGTGGGTTTCCACATATCATGTTTGCTTGTGCCTTTAACTTGAGTAAGAGGAGTTAAAGAAAACATGGTATTAATTGCCACATAACACATAGTAAAGGCTCTTAAATATATATGATAGATATAGAAAAATGATAACAAGTTAATAACTTCATTAGCAAGTAATAATATAATGCAACAAACGATTATCACAAAATCGTGATAGGGTCAAGTTCAACTCCCCTTCATGACCACACACACACTTTTTTATGTCAATTTGACTTGATAAGATTGTCATTCGACGTTAAAAGTTGACAATAATCATGTATTCTTAACTCGATGATATCGTCTTAACATTAAGAATTATTTGTAACACATCAAGGAACTTAATAAAATAAGAGAACCATTTTATGACAATTATGTCGTAATATTTACGTTAAACGTAAATAGCCATAGTTTATATTCAAATGATGTCATTAATGCTACTAACGACCATGATGACTTTCTACGACTTACAAAGATTCATAAGGTATCAATACCTGTCGATTGGGTTTAAGTAAACGAACAAGTTAAGGCTTACATCTCACAACACATTGGTTCACACTTTTGTTACACATGATACTCATCTGGAAAATAGACCACTCATAACTCGAGGTCTATATCTCTCTCCTTGAAAGATACTCTCTCTCTCTTTTCTTCGAGAGTCATCTCACAACCTACAATCCTATATCAAACTTGTAACCAACAAATTATGATCAATGCATCGTTATTCAAATGATAAACCAAATCTCATAGTGCAATATTAAAATGATAATAACACAATCATTTTCATAACTTTGTAAATAAAATTCAATATAACTCCATGTCTTTTCTTGGCTTTAATCTACAACATCACAATAGATTTACTTATGTCCCAGTAAAAGTGAAAAGTTTAGTAAGATAAAAATTGGGGATGTAACATATCTTTCCCCTAAAGATTCATCATCCTCGATGATATAAAATATCAAAATGTAACTAAAATGCAAGTTCATTGTTTTCAACTGGTAACAACATTAAATAAATGAAGAAAATTTCTGATAAAATTCATGGTAATCCTCCCATTTAGCATTTTCCTCAGCATAATGATCCTATTGGACCTTGCACTGCAAGACCCCTATGATACACAAATATTGTTCGTAAATCTCAAGCATTTAAGAAGCTCGATCATAACTATTCCTAGGTTTTGTACTTGTAAAACATTCATAGAATATAATATTCTTATATTACATAAATATATATTTTCATATATGAATCACAAAAAGCATTATGCCTCATGTCAATAACTGGTAATAGATTGATTCTTGAAATCAATAAAATTTATAACCTTGAATATTTAGAAGAGTCCTTTATACTTAGGAACTAGTTTGGAATACATTCCACACTTTATGAAACTTTTTCTGGGGTTTGACCCTCAAAAGAACTTTTCTTCTCTAATCGAGAATTGTCTTAGTGTACGCTTAACATCAACATAACTTTTCTATTCATTATCAATTTCCACTGATCTTTTTTGATCAGCTAAATCTTTTCATCCATTTCTTATAACATTTATGGACTAATGCTAATCCTATCTTCTAGCTTACTCTGCTTATACGAATTCGGCATCCTTTCTGTCCAGTGTTTCAATTTAAGTCATCTTAATAGCAAAAAGTTTAAAATTTTCACAAGTGATAAGTAGTCTCCCTACTTATATTGTTGATCCATTTAATACATTTGCAATAAGTCTTCCAAAACCTAGTTAACTCTCTCCTAGTTTGCCCATCAGTTACACGATGATAAGATATACTTCACATTAAGTTTAGTCATTAGTGCAAAAAACAAAGTTTGCCAAATCCTTGATGTTACATGTGCATCTCTATTCAAGATAATATTTTTAGGGAAGCCATGCAATCTAAACATCTCTTGCACAAATTTGTGAGCTAACACTGGTGCTCCTTCAGTTAAATTCCCTGGTATAAAATGTGCTACCTTCAAGAGTTTATCAACCACAAAATGACATCATGTTTATTTCTAGACATAGGAAGACTTTGTACAAAATTCATACTAATAACTTGCCATTTCCACTCTAGCATATCATGTGGGTACAACAATCCTATAGGTGTTGATGTTCTACTTTTGACCCTTTGGCACTCTAGACAACTTGCTACAAATCTCACAGCATCATTCTTCATTCTTTTCATGAAATTAAGAGGTTTATCATCTGCTAGAAGTTTGGTCACTCCTGGATGTCTAGAATATGGTGCCATATGAACTTCTTTCCATATTAGATTCCTTAATTCAAAAGAATTAGAAACACTTATACTTCCTCTGAAACTCAATAGTCCGTCAGACTCAAATTGGAATCTATCATACCTTGAATCTTAGGCTATCACTTGCTCATCATGAATAGGTACACCCCTTAAGCCTTCTCTTAAGGCATCAGTTTTTCCCTCAAACTATTCTTCGGGGTCAGGGATTCATAGAATTGGTGCTATTGTAATTTTTCTTAACCATTGCAGAATCACTTACACATAATGATAATGTTGTCCTTCATTCTTAAAATAAATAAGTATATCGTCAGAAAGATTAGAACAAACTTATTTATATAATCTCTAAGCACACTATTCATGAGGTTCATGAATATGACATAAGTATTTGTAACTCTAAAAGGCAACACTGCAAACTCATAGTGCCCATTTCTTATCAAACAAGTTGTTTTATGGGTAACCTCATCCTTCAATATTGACTGATGATATATTTATCGCTAATCAATCTTTAAAAACACTGCAGCCCCACACATCTAATCAAAGAGGTCATCAATGCATGGTGAAATATATTTGTTCTTTATCATTGCTTTAATGAGCATACAACACTAAATACACAATTGCAGAGTTATGTCCTTCTTCTTGACAATGATAACTAATGCACCCCATGGTAAAATACTGGATCTAATCAAACCTTTAGCCAAAAATTCTTGTAATGGAGCTTTGATTCCATTAATTCTATAATTGTCATATGGCAGGTTACTTTTCTAGGTAACTAATCCCAAAACTCTAGGAATAAGATTTTTAGTTGCTCCAATCCCTGTTCCATCAACTTTGGTGGAATAACTTTCTTCATATTTAGGACAATCCTAAGGTAAGCCTATCCTTTGCTTCCTTTTAAGATCTAAGGTTTCAGGATTTTCATTACTCTCACCATATTCTTGGTGATTTCCCTGCTCATCCCATGAGAATTTTTTTTTTCCTTTTAGGGTTTCCTTGATCTCTTTCTTTTCCAAAATACTAGGTCTCTCCCAGGTTTTTATAACCATGGTTAGGATTGCCCCTTTTTGTCCAAGAGATTAACTAGTGGTTTATTCTCTTCTAGACTCTCACCCTTGTTTGTTTTTGTATGAAACATGTCATTTTTCTCACGCTAGATAAATAAGTTATCTCATAGTGACTCAAAACATCAAACCATTTTTAACTCATAACAATCGATAGATTGATACAAAGCATTCTCATCTTTATTATCATTTATTTAGGAAGAACCACATCCTTATTTATATAGTTGATACGACAAGACTATATGTCACTGTTGATTTAACAATCTTCCAATTAAATAATCATAGAGGGTGGATGTACACACAAGTACTCTTCCAACACCTTTTCCCTAAAAAAAAAGCATCACGTCAACCTTCAAGTGACATGCCATGACTGGCTACAATTTACTAGGTTTTACTACACAAGTAGAAATAGTAGGATTCTTGGCCAGTTAAGAATGTTCTTTTCTTGCTAGCTGAATACACTTAAGCATATCAGCAAAAGTCTCCGAATCCTCTAGCCATGCACCTTTAAAGTAAATAATATGCTCTTTAAGTTCAACCTCCTCGATAGGTTTCTTCTTAACCACTAATTCAGGAAAATGTTGGGGAACAGACTTCCTAGCAGTTTTCTTGGTTCTTTGCCTTGCCATGCCATTCTAGCACAAGAAAATTCAAACATTAGTTAACCACATAATGTTGACTACAGGTTAGCACAGTGGACTCATAAGCCCTAGTGTCAAACTTGGTAGCTCTGATACCATATGTAACATCCATGTTCTAAAAACATAGTAAAATCAGCAAATTTACCATAAAGTAATCTAACAAGGTAAAAATGAGATAGAGAAAAATTTTCTTTTATTCAACATATAATCAAGTAACTACAATTACAAGATTTCTCATTACAAAATACAATAAACCATATTGTCTTTCTCAAGTACAATGTTTACAAAAGTAAATCAATTATAAATATCTGCATTAGATAATGTTTTACATAGTCTCAATAAACACAAGTCTCAAGGATATATTGCATCTAGAAATCTGACCTCTTTATCACAAGCCTTGGCATGTCTTTTGCTAGAGAGAGAGAGTATCTTTCCAATGATTTACCTCCATCCACAGACCGGTGGTCTCCCACACATCTTCCACATAGGAAGTGGCCCTACCCTTCACGAGGGATATAGACCAATGGTGACCATTGGTAATTTGCCTTCCCGAGTACATAGTGTTATATCTTACACAACTCTATCAATCATACAACACTAGATACCCTCTAGCTAAGTATGATTTCCAATAGGTTGTGTAATCCAGATACAGCGAACTAACAATCCATGCAGAGACATATGCATTACTATGGCCATAGTTTCAATATAAATTGACGTTCGCAATGAATGTTGTTGTAATGTTCACCCAGCCCAACTTGACTTGGATACTATCATATTGCTATAGTTCGACTTGGTCAACTATGTTTAATTTATGAAGTCCTGACAATTTCAATATTTTAGTCTTCCTAACCTAGACAAGTTTACATTCATTGTCTAAATTCCATAGACCTTATCAACTACCTTTCTTTATGAGGATTCTCATTGCATCATGGCAATACCCGAGATCTAAGATTTATCAATTCATAAGAGTTTTAAACTGATTATATCGACTAAGATGGTTACCTTACCTAGGTTAAGCATCATAGTCTAGGAAATTATTTCCTTTCTTACAAGTAAGAATAAATATACATAGTTAGGGTACTTATCCCTTCAATCTCGATCTATATTGTAACATCAGAAAATGTCCCCTTGGGGTCTTTTCCCTCATAAGGTTTATCTCTTGGGTCTTTAGTATGCATTTAGGACATCTTAGTTCATATTTTGGCATCCTGATGGAATGAGACCTAGGTTCCATGGCAAATTGGACCTAGGTGGACCCCTTGAGTTGTACATGCCCAAAATGGGGGGGAGGACTTGGGCACCCATGCCCTAGTCTTGCCCTATTTTGGGGCAGCCCTAATTTCTGGGTGACAGTTTATGACCATTATTTGGTCTTTTTGTTGACACAATAAGTTTTGATTTTTAAAATCTTGGCAGGAGTGCTTGTAGTTGCATATATAAGCATGCTTAGGCATTCATTTAGAAACTAGATGATCATTGTGAACTTTAGGCATTCTCAAGGTGATTCAAGGCTTTCTATTGTGTTGCAAGAGTAGACTTATGTGTTTTGTGTGTTGATATTTATAGATTTGAGCATCAATTTCCTCATGGAATGAAGAGCATCTTCCTCCCATGAGAGCTTCACTACAAGGTGACATAATATTGTGTTTTCATCATTGATTCCTTTAGTTTTTGTCTCTACCTCACAAGGGCATGCACTCTTTTATCTGACAACGATGTTCAAAGACTTCAATGTCCTCCAGGGCTTAATTGAGGCAAGCCTCTAAACACCACAACCCCCAAACCAAGACTTGTGATTGCAGGTTACAAGTGTTACATTTGGGAAAAGTGGAGTTGTAGGAAAGATTGGCATACATGAAGGATTCAGGATCTGAAGAAAAGGACATAAGAGCACTTCCAAGACTTGGGTGCTTGCTCTAGTGTCCTCCACATCCAAGTTTCAGGAACAAAAGTTGCAGGGTTGATTAGTGTCGGGAGGAGGTCCGGATCCTACGAAGAAATTGACACCTTGGACTTGGGTGCCTGCTCCAGTGTCCCTGACTATTATGCTTTGGAACCCCAAAAATAGGTATTCTGTAATTTGATATTTTACTCCTATCTGCAAGAGCTTTTTCTGTCATTCGTCAGTTTGTTGTCGTATTTACATAATTAGGGTTTTAATAGTTAATTGGGCATAAGAGAAGGAAAATTAATAATTAAATACCCTAATCTAAGTTTCCCTACATCTACAAGTGACCTAGGGTATGATAGTGCTTGCCACTCGACCCTAGATCCTTGAATGTATAGTGGAGAGGCAGATTTAATCATCTAAAATCTAGAACATTAACAAATCCAATTTTCCCCTAAACATTTTGGTGAACCCATGTTTTTGGACTTAAATTGCAACTTTATGAGTGTTTCTCTTCATATTTGGATTGATTTCATTCATTCATATAGTCATTCATTTTATTGCATTGAGAAAAATTCAAAAAAATTGAAAAATTTGGAAATACAAAAAAATTACATTGTTTGGCTTACTAAATTGCATCAATTCTTTCTAAATTTTCCCAATTCATGATTTTTGCATCAGATCTGATATAAACTACAGAAAAATCCAAAAATTCAGATATTTGCATTGCATTTTCATCATTTAATTGCTAGGGTTTTGTGAAAATTTTGACAATTTTAATATAACCTAGTAATTCCAAAATCTAGGGTTTGTAGGAAAAATCTTTTCTCAGATTTTTATATTGATTTTATAAGCTCATTCAAATTAACATTTGGTTGTAGTCTTTCATTTTAGTGTAAATTTGCATTTAGATTTAAAATATTTGCATTTTTGCATAGAAAATTTCAATAAAAACTAGCAATTTTGATGCATTTCCATTAAATTTGCATGGGTATTTTGCATGTTCAGGCTTGAAAGTTATTTTTAGATCTGAGAGTATTTAATTCCCATCATAAATCAAACTTCAAGACATTCACATAGCATTTTGTGTCAACATCTCAAACCTAGGGCTTAAAAAACAACGATTTTCACTAAATTTGGCCTTATCAACTCTCTAAACTTGCACCATAGGCATGTTGTGAAGAGTATTTTTGCATTAATTTGCTGTTATCAGGGTAATAATTTTCTTCCCCTCCTAAAAATCTTCACAACACCCTTTTATCGGGCTTTTGTAGTGAAAATTTGGTAAAAAACTACACATTTTGGCTATTTTTGCTCTAGGGTTTGACCTAGTTTACACTCCAAGCATGTTGTCATCAATTTTATAGATTGAGGTGACTGATATTATTGAAAATATTTTCCATACCTCCTGAAATTCATTACAACACCTCTTTTGCTAGGTCTTGGAATTGAAAAACCGTGAAAATAGCCTATTTTTGCTATATTTTCACTAGGGTTTTACCTTAAGTGGCACTAAAAGAGTGTTGTGTTGGGTATTTTTGCATCAAGTGGCTGTTATTACTGATATTATTTGCTTTCCATCATCATTTTCCTCACAACACCCTTTGTTATGCTCTTTTGCATTGAGTTTTGGTGAAAAAAATGCCTATTTTGACATATTTTTACTATATTTCCACTTGGCATTATCTTGGATTTGCATCCAGAGTGCATTGAGAGTGATTATATTGCTATTTTGGACTAATATTAGACATATAACTTGCTTCTCTTGATCAAAATCCTTACAACATTTGTTGTGTTCATTTGTTTGCATTGAAAAAGTACCAAAAAATCAAGCATTTTTGCATATATTTTGCATCAATGGATTCTCCTAAGGGTACATCTTTAGAAGACTTATATGAGTACATTATGAATTATGATAATTTTTGCAAATTCAGTGACAAATATTCTCAAGTCTTGCATCAAATTGCATACATCTATGGCATTGATATAACCAATAGTACCACGTGATATCCTTCGATCCATAGCCTATTTTGATAACTTTCTTGAGACTGTGGATGTTTTTCCTTCAATCATGGAGAATCTCAAAAGTTTTATAGCTGAAAACAATCATCGGGAAAGTAGTGGTGACAAATTTAATCCCACTCTCCCTTTGTCTCATGATGATATAATGCAAATCCTAGCTAAGACCTATGAGAATGAAATAGTAATTGGTGATCTATCATACAAAGAAACTTGTCCCAACATAACTCCACTTGGTGAGGATATATTGGCACAAGAAAAACATATCATCGATACATTTTTCCACACTACATTGCCATCCCTTTCTGCTCTCCCTAATCAGGATGAAGCTTTGGATGATGCAAATTCTTAACTATTTGCTTGAATCTAATGATAATTTTCCACTTGATGTTCAAGAAATTCTCAATTACATTCTAAACAAGAAAACAGATCATGAACTGTCACATACTCTAGAAAGCAAAGAAATCCTACATGTTGTGGAAGAATAAGCTATCCCTCTTACTCAATCCATTCCAACTCCTTATAAAAGGACTAAAATGGGTGTCTTTTGAATGCCTCCACATGCTCATTTAAATGGCATTTCAAATGCTCCTATGGCTGACATAGACAATGGAAACATCCCCTCTCAACCATCATTAAGAGAAAATTTTCTTACACAGTTACCCTCACAAACTAATGAACATCTGGAAGAGAGAAGAAGTGATAACACCTTAACCATTAAGATAAAGATCAAGATTCATGATACCTGCTAGCCTGACAGGGGCCCTACAGGTAAGTGTTGATGTGGATGTTAGTCACACACAAACATACTAAACAAAAGTTACACAACAACCCTTGTTTGTCTTGAAAGATACAATGAATTCAAAGAATTCATGATCCCAAGTCCCCGTTGATTAGTTCATAATCTGCTAATGTTACTCAGTGGTTGATGTGTATTGTTGTTTTCCATTTTGGGGTCTTACGTAGATCAGTAGATTCTACTTCTGCAATAATGCTTTACAGAGAGGTTACCCTACACAACATATATCTCCAAATGATATGTCTAAGTTGATATTTGCATGAGTTCTACCCTTATTTGTGATTTTCTACATGATATTTTCAATAGTACATGCATCTAGCTCAAAAAACATGCTAATGATATTCAGTTATCTATGGGGTGTCAGCATATTTCTCTGTTCTACTTAATATTCATCATGATGTGCAATTATGGAAGGTGATTTCTATGAAATTAAAATGAGAAAAAGGGTTAAAGAGATGAGATTCCTAAGATTACTTGACTAAGATCATTGATCTATATGCATGTTCCCATATAGCAATGAAGAGAAGAAAACTAAAATCATACTTCACCAGGGCATTCCACAAAGCATGATCCAGTGAACATCTTCAGAGGTAAGGTTGACAACAACATGCAATGGAATGAAAGTGCTTCTATAGAACACAGCATTCACCAGTACATATCCAAGAGTCAACTTGAAGATTACTTAAGTTTTACAATAAGGATGTAATCTGAAGCTTCATCTCCATACAGTATGTTCATAAAACAGGTACATTTTTAATGATCTAAGGAAAGAACCTTGATTATTTCAACAATCCAGTCCCCACTAGTCTCAGTAATCTAATCTCCTACATGAAATTGCTACATGTCCAATTTTGAATGATTGACCTCCTCCCTCCTTTACTGATGTAGAGAACCTAGGTACTAAGAAGGACACTTCAAGCCTTCAATGGAATGACTCAAGATTGCTGTTTTCTTTTGACAGAGATCAAACCTCTCATGAGGAAGAGTTGTAACTCAACAATGTACTTGTTCATGACACAAAATGAGGGGACTTTAGGACACATATCACAGGATACCTAACTCTATCCAAGATCCCATCCAACCCACTGTGCAGGGTCTGCAGGATAGCAGTCTCAACTATGTCTTCTAAAGACAGTCACACATTTCTGCTTTATTAGAGAGACAGTCACAGTGTTCTCCTTGGGATGATCTCCATTAATACAACTCAATCTCATACTACATGCCAAATCAATAACATGCCTAACATACCTAATGCCTTCATTGACAAAGCAATAACATACCAAACATACCTAGTGCCTTCCTTGTGGTGGTTGTCTCTTAGGAGGACTGACAGAGATAGAATAAGGCACAGTGGACTGATTTCTCAGAGAAGTCTCTTCCTACTTCTTGTGACAGGGCCATGGTCAGATCAAGAGCCCTTTGTGTTGGTCACAATTCTTGGCATTTCTTTGATTGTCCACTGAACATAGTCAAATGTTACCACCTAGCTATAGCTGTTCATCTCCAAGTCTCAACACATGGTTCTGCAGGGTCATCTACATGGCCAACTCAGTCCAAACCATTCTCCTACCTCCAAAATCCTCACAAGACCTTGAACCATCTACTATACATTCCATTCCACTGATCATAAGCAAAAAAGATTAGTGGAATGAGGAGAAATCCATCGAGTTGTTCATAAGAAGCCCTAACTCAAGGTTTACAATAGCCAATAGAAAAACCAATGATTTATTCCACCTAGTTTACTGTCAAGACCTCAAACAAAGCTCAAATAAAAGCTATCTCAATCCTCTAATCATCCATTATACTCATGGGCTATGACAATTCTGTACAAGATCAGGTACGGGCTGGAAACAGTAATAAAACACAGAAAATGCAGGAAACCAGTTGTTTCTTCATTCTTATTCCACTTCCACCAAATGCCTCTCAACAATGAATCCTTCACAGGCTTAAAGTAAGCCTCCTACATTTGCATGAAGTCATTTGGGAGTGGTTGGAGTCAATGAAACTGCCCCAACCATCGAACTTCTTCTTTGTTTCTAACTGCAGCAACTGTTTATTGTTTAGTAACTGTCCTCTCTTGGACTATATCGACTATTTCTGGGTTTAATAATGCTTTCCAACATTTGGTTAACATTGGACAAGGTTCTAACACACCTTCTAACCTTTGACATGCTTCCAACCATGAGGGTTGCCTCCTACAAACTTTAGGAGGGCTACAAACTTAAGGAAACATATGACTGCCTTTACAATATGACTGTCCTCCTTAGGACTTCAACATGAAAATAGGTTTTAGTTAATTGGACATAGTCCTTTTACAAGCATGGAATTCAAGCCTTATTACAACATGGAGATGGTCTCAAGGACCTTATTAATCCAAAACAAAATACTTGAAGATCAAGTAAAACCTAGATATCTTGGTGCTCCTGCACCATTTACAGAGTGAAGGAGCTGAATATATGTCTCTGACTATCCCCCATACATTGCCTAGGAAACCCTAGCAAAATCAATGGTCTTCATCTTGAAGTGCAGCATCCGACGGTGGAAAAAGGATCCTGCCAAGAAATCAAACTGTGTCTAGACAGGGCACCGCTCCCTCAATAATGTTTCCACCAGCATTCTCCTCTGCATTGAAAGCTTTGTCTCCTCCTAGTGTGTTTGCGACCTCTCATGATCTGGTCCACCGCCTGGGATGTCCCCCACCATTAAAGCTCAGTTGTATCTCCACCTGCATGCCATCAGGTTCTAGAATGGATTCAAAATCCACCTGCCCTACCTTTCCTGCCCTTTTGTATTGTGAACTGTACATCGCTCTAGTCAATGCACCTGCGGTCAACGCACATAAGTTAGGCATCATCACCAAATGTAACCATCAGGAGGAAAAAACACTTACCAAATCATGCTTTGAATGTACAAACATATATATATAGTCATGAATCTGCAAGAATCTGCATGCACACGAGTATTTAATCTCTTTTGATAACTCTTCTGTTTCGCTACCTGCATGTAGATTCTACGTATGCACATTAATCAGGATATGATGATGACATCATCATCATATACAGGCTCTGCTAAGGTGTGGAAGGGTGACGTCATGGTCGTATTGAAGGAAATCGGGGTCCAAAATATGATCCTGAGGAAAGAACCTCAAAGAATATCAGCCTGAGGGAAGATGATGTCATGGTCATGTCGAGCATTTGTATTGGGTCATGATTTTAAGATCAGGGTGATATTTGAAACATGACCCCTGCAAGAAAATGACCCCCCCGAGAAAAGGTCCAGATGAGGTCATCAGGTCGATGACTTGGTTTTATCGTTGTAGTTACTATGACGTCATTGTCATGTTATCGGATGGGGGTCATTTGAAATACACCAGCGTGAGGTAAAAAGGATGATGATGTCATCATCATGGGGGTGATCTCCTTCGTTCGTTGGGCTTAGATGACATCATTGTCATATCAACATGGGGGTGATATTCCATGAGGGGGTATTTGAAATATGACCCCCTTGCAAAATATATATATATATATATATATATACATATATATATATGTAAGGGTGCCTGATGGGTAGATACAGTTATCATATAAACTTGACACCCGGACTTTGCGAACAAGGTGATCATCAGGTGATAAACTGATATCGGGGTGATCTTTGGAAGATCAGGGTGATCAAATGTAAGGTGACTGATAGTTGAAATATGACCCCACCCAGAATATCAGGTTTGACTAGAACTTTGACCCGTCATAACTTTCTTACTTGGCTGAATTTCAGGGTGATGCAAAAGGCAAACTTGCTTAGAATTTTACACTCTTTCACATGGCAAGCCTCTTGAGGAAGGATTCAGACTTTAAATTTTTGGGCTTAGACCTGAGGATCACAAATGCACCTGACATGATGCTACTTTTTACCATTATCGCCCAGAGCACAAAAACAAGGGAGCAAGCCACAACAGGGGTCCTCATTTTTCTAAGGAGCAAAATGGGGTGTGTTGTGAACATCACAATAGTAAGTATCTCTAACCCTTTATCTCTCTCATGATGTGCTTCCCCCGTGATGTGTTATGTGTTGTTTAGGCCTCTTGGAATGACCTCAGATTCTCCCGTAAGGTTCGAGATACCAGGAGACCGCCTCTGTCATGACCTTCTTCTATTTGTATCATCATTCTTCTAAAATTGCCTCTCCTTGATTTCATTGTTGTGTGTTGTGTCTTATAGACATAGTGTCATGGTTGGTGACCTGGGGGCACCCTCCTACATGACTATCCCTAAGACACTTGTTTCTCCTCTCTTATTTATTGTTTTCCTTCCTCTAGTGTTTCCATCTAGCGGGCGGATGACGACAAACATTTATATTGATGCGGACCTAGTGTCCCTTTCGAGAGGAATCAAAAAATGGACTTAGTTCCTAATATGATGATGGGGTTGTATATCTTATCCGATGCTTGGCTAGTGGAAGCACTCGTGCTTTTCGTGTAGTGAATTTCATGATGTTTCTGTCACATTTACAAACCTTAACAATACTACTACTCTATGCACCTTTGTTTGGCTTTGAAATTGACCTTGGTGGTACTCGATTCGGAGAGCTTCATGATATAGCCCTACGGTTATCCTCAAACTCTGAATTCGTTGTATAACCTTGGCTCTTTGTGTGGTTAATCATATGCATTGATGTTGTTATCTATCATGATGTTGTAGATAATAACATGTTTCTTGCAGGGATGTGTTTGTGGGAACATTTGGCGATCGTGAAGTACATGTCACCTCTAGGGGGCATGGGCTTTGCGAAAGTCAGTGTTCCCTTGTGTGTTTTCTTCCTACCTTAATGTGCTTGATAGCAATAACTAATATCAACCACCTTAAGGTGGGGGCATATATAAGGTAAGTTGTTTGTTGTAGATGTTAGCTATGTGCTTGTCCTTAGGTGCAGTCTAAAGACTTGCTCGATGAGTGCATCCTGCATCCTGAGTTTGTTTGCAATCAATCAATCAATCATGTAAGTCCTCTATAGAGGTAGGATATCACATATATCCTTTTTATCCTAAGCCCTCTGCAAAGACGGGGATGGTGTATTTCTCAGAACAGATTGCATCATCCTGTCATTTTCAAAAGTCCTTTGTGGAGGCGAGGATCGGTTCTGTGACTAACTCAACCCTTAAGTGAGTTTTCTTTGATTGTTGTGGCAAAGTGCAATCATTGGTGTGTGCTTATAATGTGCCTGAGATGGTGTTGGACCTAGAAATAGGTACACTCCATCGCTTGTCTGTCGTGTCTTCAAGTGTGTGTGTTTTGGCATGCTTGTTTTGTGTGGCGTGTTTGTTGTCCCATATGTAGTCTAAAGACTTGCTTGATGAGTGCATCCTACATTTTGGGAGGTTTTGCATGTATTTCGTGTATGTTGCCCCATATATACAATCTAAAGACTTACTTGAAGAGTGCATCCTGTATTATGGGAGGTTTGTTTACTTTCCAATACTTGCATTTGCATTTTATATAAATGAGAAAAAGAAAAGAAAAGATATCATTTTTGTCTTCCGTGCATTAATGTGTCTTCTATGCATTGACTGTCTTCTTCATGTTCTGCGTGATTATAACTATCTTCTATGTGTTTTGCGTGCCTGTTACTATCTTTTATGTGATTGGCATGTCTTCTCTGTGCTTGATGTGTTTGCTATGTTTGTGACTTTACTTTAATGCATGTATTAGCCTTGCGTTTATACATACATTAAAGTGGGGGCTAAATGTAACATCAAAAAATGTCCCCTTGGGGACTTTTCCCTCATAAGGTTTAGCTCCTGGTCTTTAGTATGCATTTAGGAAATCTTAGTTCATATTTTGGCATCCCAATGGAATGAGACCTAGGTTCCATGGCAAATTGGACCTAGGTGGACCCCTTGAGTTATACCCTACCCAAAATAGGGGGAGGACTTGGGCACCTGCGCCCTAGTCCTATCCTATTTTGGAGCAGCCCTAATTTTTGGGTGTCAGTTTATGATCGTTATTTGGTCCTTTTGCTGACATGGTAAGTTTTGATTTTTAAAATCTTGGTGAGAGTGCTTGTAGTTGCATATATAAGCATGCTTAGGCATTCATTTAGAAACTAGATGATCATTGTGAACTTTAGGCATTCTCAAGGTGATTCAAGGCTTTCTATTGTGTTGCAAGAGTAGACTTGTGTGTTTTGTGTGTTGATATCTGCAGATTTGAGCATCAATGTCCTCATGGAATGAAGAGCATCTTCCTCCCATGAGAGCTTCACTACAAGGTGACATAGTATTGTGTTTTCATCATTGATTCCTTTGGTTTTTGCCTCTGCCTCACAAGTGCATGCACTCTTTTATCTGACAATAGTGTTCAAAGACTTTAGTGTCCTCTAGGGCTTGACTAAGGAAAGCCTTTAAACACCACAACCCCCAAACCAAGTCTTGTGATTGCAGGTTACAGGTGTCACATTTGGGAAAAGTGGAGTTACAGGAAGGATTAGCAAACATCAAGGATTTAGGATCTAAAGAAAAGGACACAGGAGCACTTCTAGGACTTGGGTGCTCGCTCTAGTGTCCTCTGCATCTAAGTTTTAGGAAACAAAAGTTGCAGGGCTGATCAGTGTCAAGAGGAGGTCCGGATCTTGCAAAGAAACTGACACCTTGGACGTGGGCACCTTCTCCAGTGTCCCTGACTATTTTGCTTTGGAACCCTGAAAGTAAGTATTTTGTAATTTGGTATTTTACTCCTGTCTGCAAGAGCTTTTTCCATCATTCATCAGTTTGTTGTTGTATTTGCATAATTAGGGTTTTAATGGTTAATTGGGCATAAGAGAAGGAAAATTAATAATTAAATTCCCCAATCTAAGTTTGCCTATAGCTACAAGTGACTTAGGGTATGATAGTGCTCGCCACTCAACCCTAGATCCTTGAATGTAAGGTGGAAACGAGGATTTTAACATCTAAAATTTAGAGCATTAACAAATCCAATTTTCCACTAAACATATATAGTAATCATAATGATTTAATATATCTTATTTGGTCAAGTTAAGGTTTAACTAAAGAGTTTTATCTAACTCAAACCTAGTCCTTTTTGACTTAGGTGGATTCACATGACACTGTCATTACTCCATAGACCTTGTGGAATGACTATCCATTCTTAGGTATCTCCTTGCATCTTTGCAGCATTTGAGACTCATCACTTATCAACAGGTAATAGCTAAGGGAAATTGTGACCAAAGGGTATAAGAAACTTTATGGCTGACTAACCATTTAGTAGCACCTCTTGCATGCTTGCAAAACCCAAGGCTTATGACTTAAATCACAAATCAACTTATAACCAAACAAATAGGTTCCTTGACCTAAGGTTTAAACATTATCGACTAATAACAAATCTCCTTTCAATAAGATAAATGAAACATTATTATTTAGGGTTCTCGACCCTGTATTGTCTACCCCCATAAAATAGCTAAAATGGGTTATAACCACGAAGGTGTCATCAAATAATCTATAACCCTTCTAGGTTAAACTAGTATTTTATTTTACCCTTGAATAATCAAAATAACCATATCTCATAACTTCAAGACTAAGGTTATAAATGGCCTTTAATTTAACTCAACCGTGGTTTAAGAATACTATGGTTAGATAATAACTCCTATACAAAAGGGATATGAATGCTTTCAATTACCCTCACGTGATGTCATTGACCATCTCTTCTTATATACTCATATATGATTCTATACAAAGTTATTTCTAGATAGAATTAGTCTATTCCATCATAATGGTTCACCACAATGTTATTCTCATTTGAAGAATACGTAGTAAGGATGGTCCTATGATCCTTGTTTTCTCTATCATAACATTCCCAATGATCTATCACATGATTTGTATAAAAGATGGATTTCTAAAGCTTAATAAGAATCTAAGTTCTCTTTAAAAGAAATCATTTTTGACATTTATAAACTTACAATAAATGGTTTAAACTACCATTATCCTACCTCTAGTATTTAACCGCCTTACTTAAACTAAGAGAATACGTATCTCAGTTTTCATTGCACTAATATCTGTGAAAGTTGTTGCATGATAAGCTTATAACCAAATACTTGACCTGCCACATGATTATCCTTACTCATTATATCGATTGGTTTTTCAAGGCACGTGATATCTATATTAACCTTCTTTAGGTATTATATATATATAAGATCATCTAATCATCATATAGAAGTTAGACTTGTTTAACAGTTTAAATCACAATGAGTATATGGTCGGCTCTATACACTATGATATAGAATTTGATTATATCAGCAAGCATCGGCCCATTCAGACTAAATCGATGCTCCCTGGATTCCATTAAGTTAACTATATAGTCTTACAACGACTCTATATACCATTCGATACAGTCAACCCTTATTGTTTTGAACAAATACACAATGAACTTAATAAATAAGCCATGTTGACATATACAATTACCCACAACAAGACAATATAATGGACATAATATACATTTGATTTTTCAATGCCTTTCAATTTATATAATGCAGGAATATTACCTAGTAGCGACAGTCTTAGATGAGAAAGAGTTGCAATTTCAATGATCAAATTGATGCCTAAGACTTCATGTTTTCTTCCTTTTTGAACTGGTTGTTTTCCTCTACTGCTAACAGTGAACCTTTTTCCCAAAAATCTTCCCTGATTCCTAGTATCCTATCAACTCTTAATGAGTCGTTCATAAGAGCCTTCCCCTTTTCTTCGATTCTCCCCAAGTCCATTTAATAAACACACTATTTGACTCATTAAAGAGTCGATGCCCTCTTCTCCACGACTAACCATCATGGAGGCTCCACTACGAACCACCAAAGACTAAAACAAAGTCCTTATGGTTCATAGATATTGACACATGGGAGAAAGTGCTATTACTTCTCCCATGATGCTCAACTATCCTTATCACTAATGACTCGAAGAGAGTCATGGTTTTATATCACATAACCAAGACTAACTAACACTCGATCATTTAAAACCCCATAATTAGCATTAAATCAATAATAAGTGTTTGTACCCTAAATGCACTTTGAGTGGCGTGGGTTTCCACTTATCATGTCTTCTTGTGCCTTTAACTTGAGTAAGAGGAGTTAAAGAAAACATGGTATTAATTGCCACATAACACATAGTAAAGGCTCTTAAATATATATGATAGATATAGAAAAATGATAACAAGTTAATAACTTCATTAGCAAGTAATAATATAATGTGACAAATGATTATCGCAAAATCATGATAGGGTTGAGTTCAACTCCCCTTCACGACCACACACACACTTCTTTACGTCGATTTGACTTGATAAGATCGTCATTCAACATTAAAAGTCAAAAATAATCATGTATTCTTAACTCGACAAAATTGTCTTAACGTTAAGAATTGTTTGTAACATGTCAAGGAACTTAATAAAATAAGAGAACCATTTTATGACAATTATGTCAATATTTACGTTAAACATAAATAGCCATAGTTCATATTCAAATGTTGTCGTTAACTCTACTAACGACCATGACAACTTTCTATGACTTACAAAGATTCATAAGGTATCGACTACCTGTCGATTGGGTTTAATTAAACTGACAAGTTAAGGCTTACCTCTCACAACACATTGGTTCACACTTTTGTTACACATCATACTTGTCTAGAAAATAGACCACTTGTAACCTGAGGTCTATATCTCTCTCCTCAAAAGATTCTCTCTCTCTCTTTTCTTTGAGAGTCATCTCACAACCTACAATCCTATATCAAACTTGTAACCAATAAATTATGATCAGTGCATCGTTATTCAAATGATAAACCAAAGCTCATAGTGCAATAATAAAATGATAATAACACAATCATTTTCATATCTTTGTAAATGAAATTCAATATAACTCCTTGTCTTTTCTTGGCTTTAATCTATAACATCACAATAGATTTACTTATGTCCCAGTAAAAGTGAAAAGTTTAGTAAGATAAAAATTGGGAATGTCACAAAAACTAATTGAAAATCATTTTTTTTAATATGTGTAGAATGGAGTCTATTTTCTACATATGTAATTTTTTTCTAATTTCAATGAATGCTTAATTTACAATGAAAAAAAGACCAAACAGTGGTTTTTGCCCAAAAACGGACACACAAACAAAAAGAAATTAAAGATAAAAGGATTAACATTGTCAAAATATGAAAAAAATTACATTGTTAAATAGCTAAGAGAAAGCCTAACATTACGTAGGTGTTTGATTTGTTTGACCTTGAAACACATGCAAATATGAGGGTTCAGACAAACAAAATTATGTGAAATCTTGTAGAATTTACAAAAAAACGTTTGTGGATGTTGAGAAGGCACTCCAAGCCTTTGGGTTGGAAATCCAAAGCAAATTCCAATCCTAAGGCTTGGGATTCCCAAAGCACAATATAACGCGAGTGTGTTATAACGTGCTCGCATTATGTTGTTCTTTTTTCCCTTTTTTGCAGGTTTGTCAGTGTTTTCTTAGTTCGACATAACACAAGCATGTTATAACATGTTTGCGTTATGTCTTCCTTTGAATGATTTATGTTCAAGTTTCATAAGTATGTTTCATGGATATATATATATATATATATATATATATATATATATATATATCCGTATGTATGCTTGTAGGTATGTATTAATGATTGCATGTATGTACATGTATGCATGCTTTTATGTATGTAAATGTATGCATGTTTGTATCTACGTATATATGTATGCATTTTTGTATGTATGTATGTTTGTATGTATGTATGTATGTATGTATGTATGTATGTATTTATGTATTTATGTAAGTGTTTTGGGTTTAGGGTATATAAGGACCTGAGCCTATATAGTTTTTAGGGTTGAGGGTTGAGGGATAAGGGCTTAAGTAATAGGTAGAGGGTAGAAGGTAGAGATTAGAGGGTTGAGGGTTACTATTTAGGTTATTGAGTGTATAAGATTAAGTGTGTAAGGCATGGGGATTAGGGTTTACGATATGGATTGAGGGTATATAAGGCATAGGGTGACTTGGGTTGAGAGCACGTATGGTTTAGGTTTAATTTAAGTATAGGGTTAAGGCACAATATTCGGGATTTAGGATATATGGGTGAGGTTATATGGTATAGGGATGAGGGTTTGTGGGTGTAGGCTTCAAGGTTTAAGGTATAAGGTTGAGGATTGAGGGATTAGGGCTTAAGTATATGGTTGAGGGTAAAGGGTTGAGGGTTTAGGGATAGGTTTTAGGGTTTAAGGTTTAAGGGTTAAGGGTTTAGGGATAGGGTTTAAGGTTTAGGGGTAAGGGATTAGGGTTTAAGGTATAATGTCTTGGGTTGAGGGTTTAGGAATAGGGATAGAATTTAGGGTTTGGGTAAGTGCACAAAGATGAGGGACCAAAATGGGGTCTTAAGTTGCTACTTTTTTTCTAAAATTAGGAAACATTGATGTTTGATGAGAAATTGAAGATAGCTACACTTGAAATTTGAAGATGGAACAAAAACAAGAGTTGTAGTGCTCCAAATCTAGTTTCTAAACTACTAATCTTTTACAAAAATGGTTGAGATTAAGGGGTTCAAAAAGTGGGGGCACACAAATTGGCCCTTTTTTCTCAAAAATACTTAACATAGCATCTGGTGTGCTCCCCCTAAAATGTTAACTTTTTTTTAGTATTTCAATAATTGCTCCAGTGAGAAATTAGGTAACACCATGTAGTTTATCCCTAATTTTTAATGAATGATTAATATTTTAGTAATTTTTAAAGTGGACACATCCTGAAAAATAGAAATTTGAGCGTGTCCCCCCTAAAATGTTTGAAAACTAATCAAAAAACAATTTTTTTTTGAATTTGTGTATAATGGAGTCTAGTTTCTAAAAATATAACTTATTTCAATTTTTGATGAATAGTTAAAAAAATTCAAAAATACTAGCTAGTTTTTGATAAAAATTGGACACAGTTACAAAATAAATTCAAGATGAAACACTAAACATACTCAAAATGTGAAAAAAATTATATGGTTAGATATCTAACAGAGAGCTTAAGATTATGGTGGTATTTTTTTTGAGTTTTTATTGAAAAAAGTGCCATCTTGATGGGAAGAATGCTCCAAATTATCTCTAGATTTTGCTAAAAACTTATGTGAAATCAATAACATGATCGCGTTCTAATGTGGTCGTGTTATGATGAGCATAATTGGCAATACACATGCCAATTGCATTTGCTTGAAAGTTTCTAAAGCCTTTTCAACAAATCCATTTTTTGCATATCTTGCAGTCATTGCATTCCATTATAGAACATCTCTTTGAGGTGTTACGTCATACAATTGACATGCCTTGTCCATGCTTCCACACTTTACGTACATGTCTACAAGGGCAACTGCACTTCCCATCATCTCTCTCACTCTATTTCTCTCCCCTCTCTATATCCTACCCTTTCTCTAGGAGTCTCTGCTTCCCTCCCCTCTCTACCTCCCACCTTCTCTCTTACTCTCTTCTTCCCTCCCCCTATCTACCTTCTACCCTCTTTCTCACTCTCTACTTCCCTCCCCTATCTACCTCCTACCCTCTTTCTGAGTCTTTGCTTCCCTCGCCTCTCTACCTCCTACCTTCTCTCTCACTCTCTTCTCCCCCCTCCCTCTCTACCTCCTACCCTATCTCTCTTCTTCCTTCCCCTATCTACCTCTTATGGTCCTCTCCCACTCTCTACTTCCCTCTTATCTCTACCTCCTATCCTCTCTCACTCTCTCTACTTCCCTCCCCTCTCTACCTCTCCTCATTCTTCCCATCCAATGAAATTTCATAAATTATCTTATTTCCATTTTGTCATCCTAATTTATAAACTCATCCATCTTTACATGTCCTATGTTTCTTGTTTCCATGTTCTTTGTCAACAAGGGAGAGAGGATGGAGATGGAGGGGAGAGAAAGGGGAGAGATACCTGGTGATAGGGAGAGAGAGAGATAGTCCTAGTTTTCTTGTTTTTGGAGAGAGAGAGGGTGGGTCGGCTTAATGAGTTTAGGGTTTCTTAAGTTTAGGGTTTAGGGATGCTCATGTTTATGGTTTATGGTTTAAGGGTTAGGATTTAGGGGCATTATTTAGGGTTTAGGGGTTTTGGGAGAGAGAGAGGTTTAGAGTTGCTCAGGTTTAGGGTCATTATTTAGGGTTTATGAGATTAGGGTTGCTTAGACCTTTAGGGGAACTATTTATGGTTTATGAGTTTAGGGTTGCTCAAGTTTAGGGGTTAGGGTTTTAGGTTAGGGTTTAGGGGTTTACAATTGCTCAAGTTTATGGTTTAAGGTTTAGGGGTTAGGGTTTAGGGGTTAGGGATTTAAGCTTGCTCGGGTTTAGGGTTTAGAGAGAGAGTGAGGGGATCGATAGATATTGGGAGAGATAGGGAGATAAAGGTTTAGAGTTACTTCCAGGGTTTATGGTTTAGAGGTTTGGGGTTTAGGGTTTCTCAGTTTAGGGTTTAGGGGTTAGGGGTTAGGGTTTAGGGGCATTATTTAGGGTAACTTAAGGTTTATGTTTTAGGGATTAAGGGTTAAGGTTTAGAGGTTTAGGTTAGGGTTTAGAGAGAGGACTAATAGGGAAATATAGAGGAGACCAAGGGGAGACATAGGGAGATAGAGGGTGAGCAACTTGGCCAGAGACACAGGCAGAGAGATTGAGAGGTAGAGGGATGTTAAAGACAATGAGATAGGGTTTAGGGTTGATTTGGTTTAGGGTTTAGCCTTGTTAGGAGTTTAGAGAGGGAGAGATATGTAGATAGAGGGTGAGGGACATGGCCAGAGACATAACCAGAGAGATTGAGAGGTAGAGAGATGATAGAGACAAGGAGATAGGGTTTAGGGTTGATCGGATTTAGGGTTGATCAGGTTTAGGGTTTAGCATGGTTAGGAGTTTAGAGAGGGAGAGATATGGAGATAGAGGGTGAGGGACATGGCCAGAGATATAGCCAGAGAGATTGAGAGGTAGAGAGATGATAGAGACAAGGAGATAGGGGTTTAAGGTTGATTGAGTTTAGAGTTTAGGGGTTAGGAGTTTAGAGAGGGAGAGATAGGGAGAGAGGGTGATGGATATGGCCAAAGACATAGGCAGAGAGATTGAGAGGTAGAGAGATGATAGAGACAAGGAGATAAGGGTTTAGGGTTGATTGCATTTAGGGTTTATGGTTGGTATATATGATGTATAGAATGGTGTAAACGACTAACATATTGGTGCTTATGATGTTCTGATGGCTCTTATGGCTGGTAGAGGGTAGAATGACACATGTGACTAGCTAGGTGTAGAATGGTGTTTGTGATTGATAGGTAGGTGCTAGTAAGGAGCATATTGGCACATACAATATACACAATGCTGCAAATGACTAACAAATTTGCATTATGATCTTCTAATGGCTCATGGTGAGGTATTTGTTTGATTTTGATTATTTTTGGGATCATTTGAGATGGAGCTTAGATTGATTTGGGATGAAGTTGGGATGAAATGGATTTGTTTAGGGATGATTAGAGGTGAAAAGGACTAGATTAGGAATGATTAGAATGGTTTTAGGGATGGTTTGAAGTGGTTTAGTGCTGATTAGGGAATGATTAGAATGTTTTAGGAATAGTTTAGGGATGGTATTTGAGATAAAATCCAAGTTTATTTTAAAATGATTAGGGATGAAGTTAAATTGATTTGGATGTGATTTGGGATGGTGTGAAGTGGTTTAGGGCTGATTAGAAGTGGTTTAGGGATGATTAGAGATGAAATTGAATGGATTAGGGATGATTTGGGATTGATTAGGAATGAACTTGGTTGGAATGAAAGCTTAATGTTTTCATGAACTTTCACGTTATAGAGATTGGGAGAGATAGGGAGATAGAGGTTTAGGGTTGCTTCTAGGTTTTATGTTTTAGGGGTTTAGCTCGTTGCTCATTTTTAGGGTTTAGGGGTTATGGGTTAGGGTTTAGGGGCATTGTTTATGGTTTAGTAGTTAGGGGTTAAGATTTAGAGGTTTAGGTTTATGGTTTAGGTAGAGAGGTGAAGGGAGATACAAAGGAGACCGAGCCTGGGAGAGATATCTATGTCTCCTCTATCCCTCTCTAACTATACCTACCTCTCTATCTCTCTCTATCTCTCCCTGTCTCTCTATCTTTCTAGATCACTTTCGATCCCCTCTCTCTAAGTCTACCTTTGTATCTCTCCCTCCCTCACTATTTGAGGTTTACATGAGTTTAGGGTTGCTCAAGTAAATAGGATTTAGGGTTTTGGGTAAGGGTTTAGGGGAATTATTTAGGCTTGAGGGGTCTAGGGATGCTCGAGTTTAGGGTTTAGGGTCTAGGTTTTATGAGTTAGGGGTTTAGGATTGCTTGATTTTAGGGTTTAGGGGTTTAGGGTTGCTTAATTTTAGGGTTTAGGGGTTAGGGGTTAGGGTTTATGGTTTAGAGGTTTAGGTTTATCATTTAGGTAGAAGGGAGAATAGGGATCCCTATCTCTATCTCTTTGGACATATGTGTTGTAAGTATGGGCCTAACCAGTGTTGTTATTGATGTCAAGGATTGGATGAGTTGTATGCTAAGGATATTGAGAAAATTACTCCCATCAGGAATAGTGAAGACAGTAAGGTGAAGATCCCAGCTAAGATGAAGATCAGAGGATGCGCTTCAAAGGGTTTGTAGATATCTGTCTTAAGATGATCTAGTAAATATTTGAGAGGTCCGCATGAAGATTTGAAGAAGTTATGGCCACTTGAGTAAAACTAGTTTTGGCAAATGTTCAGAGGTGACAGAGTGGCACAGATAGGTCTGGTGAGATCCAAAAATGTAATATCTTGTTCTGCAGATTCTGTGGAGTGTTTAGGAAGTCAATGTGAATTGACAACTCAATTGGTTCATGGTCTGGAGGTCCACAAGCATCTATTCCAACATGACAGTGATGACAGATTGTGTTCTTGAGGTTTTGGATGAAGGAGAGAAAGATTTTAGTAAGCAAAAGTAGTGTGGATGTTCTTCGTGATTCAGGCAAGCTTGTGGAGGTCTTTGGATTATGTCCAATTCATGTTGGTGGTCTGCATTGAAGATTGAGCTCATAATTGAAGGATTACTTTCGGATGATGATGTTCTTCCTAAGTTTGTCCAACCAGATGAGTTACACATCTTGCAGATGATCTTGAAGATGTTTAGTGAAGCATGGCGTGTTCCTCAAAGAAGATTGAAGTCTCAGATCTATGTAGCCGACAGTGTGTTGATCCACGTGAAGTCTTTTTATAATTAGTCATGTTGTATTTATGTATTTTCTCTGTAATGTATGCTGACTTGGATGATTATCCCAAAGTCAAACATCTTGTATAAATAAGAGTTGTGAAGTCATTTCAAATGCATCTTGGCAAAGATGAGTGTGTGGTAGAGAGGAGTAGAGCGAAAGGCAGAGCAGAAGTATTGGGCTTAAATGGAACTAACTCAAGCATGGTGAAGATGCTATTCTTCAGTTCATGTAATATTTATCATTCTGTAGATAATGTGTCTCCTGTAGGTAGTGGGCCTCTTGTGAGCAGTGTGCTCAGGCAGTGAGCCCTAATTGGCATGTGCCATTTTGTTCTTCTTATTCTTTAAATAGAGAATACAATCTTGGGTTAGTCACCCCGTGGTTTTTCCCTTAACTAGGTTTTCCACATTAAAATCTTGGTGTCATATGTATTAATGTGTTTCTGCTCTTGAATTGCTGCATATGTTTCCATGATTGATTTATTATTATGCTGATGAATTACAAGAAGGATTTAAGTGATTAATAGGAAGAAAGTTTTGGACAACTGATTCACCCCCCCTCTCAGTTGTTTGTCCTGAATCTAACAATTGGTATCAGAGCTAAGTTCCTCTAAAAGAGCTTAACCATTCAAGGAGATCTAGGATGTCATCCTACAAGAAGGATAGTCTGAGGTTTGATGGAACCAATTTTACTCTTTGGAAAAGTCACATGGAATGTCACTTGCAATGTATGGGAATGCAATATTAGATCATGGCTTCAAAGAAGTATGTTCCTCCACAAAATGGTACGAGAACCGTAGATGAAATCAAAGATGCTGAAAATAATCTATGGGCTTGATGCAGGAGCATCCAGTGGTGTAAGGGCAATCTTGCATCACCCAAAAAGAAAATGTGTTTCAAAATTGTTGATATTCTACCCATTTCTTCTCAAAATCTGTGGTTCTGGTCCCATAATCGCCTGAATAATAATGTAGAAGTTTCAGTTTTCCCAAACTGCTAAAAATAGTAAACTGCTATTTTTAGAAAGTTTGCATTTGGGCACGGAATGAAGTCAAAATTTATAGGAAGTTACATAATAGAAATATAAGACCTTTGGCGAAGGAATCACACGAAGATCATTTGCGAGCTGAAAGATATTAAAGTTTCCTTTTCTTGAAAAATGCCTGAAAATTATTCAAACTTAGGTTTGAGGTACTAAATGGCCTCGTATGGGCCCAAAAATAGCCAAAATCATAGCGCTGGTTCTTAGCATGTAAAGAACTATGCGAGATTTCCAACGCATAAAGCGGTTTGTCAATCAGAGTCCCGGGTCAAAAGTTATGGCTCCCAGAAGTTGACCTATTTTTGGAGGGAGATGCAAAATTCAAAATTAGGTTGTTGGCTGCCAAAAAGGCTATTAATAACCATTTTTGGGAACCCTGGGTAATAGGAGAGTTAAGGGGGCAAGTGTAGAGTCTAGAATAGGTAGGAAAATAGAAACCCTAGCTGATTTGGGGGTTATAGAAGGCAGAAGATTCCAGAGCCTGGTGATGGTAGCTGTAGTGTGTTGCAGCCTGTAGAGGACTGATTCCTCTGATTGTAATTAAGCTTCTGTAATGTAATGAGTTGCCCAGATCAATAAAAGAAAGTTCTATTCTCTGTGTTCAATTTCTATTATTGTGTGTTTTGTGATTTACCCCCTTCATCAAGTGGTATCAGAGCAAGGGTTCTTGAGTGTGTAGACAGATCACCGATTGTGAGGCAGTTTGCACCAGGACCTAAGGTTGTGGGTTTGCTACAGAAATCAAGATGCCTCCATGAAGAAACTGTGGTGGGAGGAATGCTTTGACAGAAGAGGGTTTTAGAGCCTTGCAAAGACAAATTAATGCATTGCAAGAGGAGCTGCGAAGAGGGTTTGAGTTGAGAAGGAGAGAGGAAAGCGAATATGAAGCTGAAGAAGAGTTATCCAAGGAAGAACAAGAAGCTGCAGGAGATCCTGCAGAAGTTAGGTTGTTGAGGGCCATTTTAAAGATTGGAAAGAGGCCCAAGATTGAAGTTTCTACATATTTTGGAGATTTGAATCTAGAACAGCTTATTGATTGGATCAATGACATGGAGGAATACTTCGAGTATGAAGAAGTAGAAGACCCAGATCGGGTCAAGTTTGCAAAAAAAAAATTGAAGGGCCATGCCAATATTTGGTGGAAGGAGGTCCAATTAGAAAGGAATAGAAGAGGAAAAGGAAAGATCACCAGATGGGATCGGATGGTGGAGAAACTAAAGAAGCAGTTCATTCCTGTGGACTATGAGATGGAGTTGCTGAAGAAGCTGCAAGGGCTAAAGCAAGGTAACAAGTCTGTTAAAGAGTATACAGAAGAATTTTATAAAATTACTATCAGAACCGGTCATGTAGAGCCCAATAAGGAGAAGGTAGCCCATTACATTAATGGGTTGAGGCCGAGTATTCAAGAGGAGCTGAGCCTAGTCAGAATGACCACCATAGAAGATGCATACTAGTTTTCCTTGAAGGTGGAAGAGAAGCTAAATAAAAGATTTGACAGCAAGCAAAGGGGAAGAGGTCAAGGTGGAAGGACTGGTGGAAGGCCCTATGGAGGCCGTAATGAAGATCAAAAGAAAAGTGAAGAAGTTGGCACCAATCGAAATCAGAGAGGGGATAACGCCTACCACCCTCGTGACCAGAACAATGGTGAGCAAAGAGGAAGAGGAAGAGGTAGAGGTAGACCTAAGCAAAGACCCAGAAGAGGAGGTTTTAGCGGAACCTATTTCCAATGTGGGGAAGAAGGGCATCGAGCATACGAGTGCCTGCAACATCAAGGAAGGACAAATAGAAGACTTGATGGCAATGCACGAGTTGTACATGTAGATGAAGATGCACATTCTGAGCATTCTAAAGATGCTGAAAGGGGAGAAACCCTAGTTGTTAGAAGAACCTTTCTGAATGAAGAGAAAGAACCCAATTAGAGGAAGAGTTTATTCCGCACAAGGTGCAAATGTGAAGGTAAGTGTTGTGATATTATTATTGACAGTGGAAGTACTGATATTCTTGTTTCAGAGGAGATGGTTGACAAGTTGAAGTTGACAAGAAGAAAGCATCCGCATCCATATCGGATTGCATGGTTGCAGAAGGACCATAGAGCTTTGGTCAATGAGCAGTGTTTAGTGAAGTTCAAAATTGGTGATTACCATGATGAGGTGTTGTGTGATATCATACCGATGGATGCATGTCATATGCTATTGGGGAGGCCGTGGTAGTATGATAGGAGTGCTATCCATGATGGCCGTGCAAACACTTATTCCCTGACAAAGGATGGAGTTCGTCATAAGTTGAAACCCTTGAAGGAGGTGGAAGAAAAGGTATGTAGTACTGCCAGAATTTACTTGGTAGATGGTAGAAAATTTTTGGAGGGTATGAAGCATGAGCGTCATTGCTTTGCATTAATTCCTAAGATTAGTCAAGAGAACTGTGAAGATGCACCAGTAGAAGTTTCAGATATGTTGGAAGAGTTCCAGGACATTATCTCTGATAATGTACCAGAAGGTTTACCACCAGTAAGGAAGATAAGTCATCAAATGGATTTGATACTAGGAGCTAGTTTGCCAAACAAAGCAGCCCACAGAATGACTCCTGCAGAGAGTGAAGAGTTGAACAGACAAGTTCAGGAGTTGTTGAGGAAGGGATTGATAAGAGAAAGCCTAAGTCCATGTGCGGTACCTGCAGTACTAGCACCGAAGAAAGATGGAGAGTGGAGGATGTGTATAGATTCCTAAGCCATCAACAAGATCACAATCAAGTACAGGTTTACATTGCCCAGAATGGATGACATAATGGATTGTTTGAGTGGAGCCAAGTACTTCACGAAGATTGATCTGAAGAGTGGGTATCACCAAATCCGAATTAGAGAAGGAGATGAATGGAAGACAGCTTTCAAGACAAAGGAAGGTTTGTATGATTGGTTAGTCATGCCATTTGGGCTAACCAATGCACCAAGCACATTCATGCGGCTCATGAACGAGGTACTGAAAGAATTTTTGGGAAGTTTTGTTATTGTTTATTTGGATGATATTTTGATTTTTAGTAAGACTTGGGATGAGCATCTGATGCATATCAGAAGAGTTCTAGAGAAACTAAGGGAGGAGAAGTTGCTGATTAATCTGAAGAAATGTAGTTTTGCAAAAAAAGAGTTGGTATACCTGGGATTTGTTGTCTCAAAGGAAGGTCTTAAGATGGATCCAAAAAAGGTAAGGGCTATCATTGAATGGCCTATACCAAGGAGTGCAACGGAGGTAAGATCTTTTCATGGTTTGGCAAGTTTTTATAGGAAGTTTATCAGGAATTTTAGTAGAATTTGTGCACCCCTCACTGAGACAATGAGAGGGGATAGAAAAGAGTTTAGATGGACTAAAGGGGCAGACAAGAGCTTTGATACATTGAAGAAGAAAGTTGTAGAACAACCTATTTTGGCACTTCCAGATTTTAATAAGGTATTTCAGGTAGATTGTGATGCCAGTGGTAGTGGTATAGGAGCTGTTTTGAGCCAAGAAGGTAAGCCCATTGCCTATTTTAGTGAGAAGCTTAATGATGCCAAGAAAAAGTATTCTGTTTATGATCAGGAATTTTATGCAATAGTTCAGGCTTTGAAGAAATGGAGACATTATTTGTTGCCAAAAGAGTTTGTTTTATATACTGATCATCAGGCTTTGCAGTATCTTAATAGTCAAGGAAAGTTGAACCAAAGGCACTTAAAATGGGTTGAGTTTTTGCAGAGTTATACCTTTGTTTTGAAGCACAGGAGTGGGAAGTCCAACAGAGTTGCAGATGCCTTGAGTAGAAGGCAAAATTTGTTGACAGAAATGAAGATAGAGGTTGTTGGGTTTGATGAGCTCAAAAGTTTGTATCCTGAAGATCCAGATTTTGTAGAGGCCTAGAAAGCTTGTCTGGAGCCTGTTACTTTAGACAAGACAAGATGGTTGGATTTCTTAATCCAAGATGGCCTGTTGTTTAGAGGAAGCCAGTTGTGCATTCTAAGGAGTTCCATGAGAGAGAACCTGACTAAGGAGAAGCATAGTGGAGGATTGGCTGGACACTTTGGTCAAGATAAGACCATTTCAATTGTTGGTGAAAATTATTATTGGCCATAGTTGCAGCAGGATGTGAGGAAGTTTGTGAAAAGTTGCAAAGTATGTCAGATGGCAAAAGGAACAAGTCAAAATACAGGGTTGTATCAACCATTACCTATACCAGAGAAGCCCTGGGATGATATCAGTATGGATTTTGTTCTTGGTTTACCAAGGACACAGAGAGGACATGATTCCATTTTTGTAGTGGTGGATAGATTCTCAAAGATGGCACATTTTATTCCTTGCAGGAAGACTAATGATGCTGTTCATATTGCTGAATTATTTTTCAAAGAGGTGGTGAGATTACATGGTCTACCAAAGAGCATAGTTTTAGATCGAGATACCAAGTTTGTTGGTTATTTCTAGAGGACATTGTGGAAGAAGTTGAATACAAATTTGAAGTTTAGTTCTGCACACCATCCACAAACTGATGGATAGACAGAAGTGGTGAATAGGAGTTTGGGTAACCTACTACGATGCTTAGTAGGGGATAAGCCCAAGGGATGGGATTTAATTTTACCACAAGCAGAATTTGCTTACAATAATTCTGTCAATAGGAGTACTGGTAAATCACCATTCTAGATTGTATATGGAAATAGTCCAAGAAATTCTTTCAAGTTAAGGAATCTAGATAAGGGAGAAAAGACAAGTGCCGAGGCTGAAGACTTTGCAGAACATATGAAGAATTTGCATGAAGAGGTGAGAAAGCACATTAATAAGATGACTACTTAGTATAAGGCTAAGACAGATCAGAAGAGGAGGTATAAGGAGTTCCAGGTGGGAGATGAAGTCATGGTTCACTTGAGAAAAGAAAGGTTCCCAGTTGGAACATACCATAAATTGAAAATGAAGAAATTTGGACCATGTAGAATCCTGAAGAAGCATGATTCTGGAAATGCATATGAGGTAGAGTTGCTGAGTGGGATCAATATTTCTCCTATTTTCAACATCACTGATTTAACAGAATATCATGAAGGTGGAACAGAGGATGGACCAATAGAAGTGCAGTGGAGTATTCCGGCATCTACTTCAATAGAGGAGATAGAGGAGATCTTGGATAGCCATGTGGGAAGGAGTACTTGAAACAGGCAATATGAAGAATATCTAGTGAAATGGAAAGGAAGGCCTGTTCAAGATTCTTCTTGGTTGTCGAAGGCAGAGGTTGACCGTTTGGGTTTTCCTCGCACAAACACCTAAGACGTGACAGGGTCACTTCTCAAATTACCCTGGGTGTCTGATGTAGGAGCATCCAGTGGTGTAAGGGTAATCTTGCATCACCCAAAAAGAAAATGTGTTTCAAAATTGTTGATGTTCTACCCATTTCTTCTCAAAATCTATGGTTCTGGTCCCATAATCGCCTGAATAATAATGTAGAACTTTCAGTTTTCCCAAACTGCTAAAAATAGTAAACTGCTATTTTTAGAAAGTTTGCATTTGGGCACGGAATGAAGTCAAAATGTATAGGAAGTTACATAATAGAAATATAAGACATTTGGTGAAGGAATCACATGAAGATCATTTGCGAGCTAAAAGATATTAAAGTTTTCGTTTCCTGAAAAATACCTGAAAATTATTCAAACTTAGGTTTGAGGCACTAAATGGCCCCGTACGGGCTCGAAAATGGCTAGAACTTGAAAAACTAGTTCTTAGCACGTAGGGAACTTCGTGAGCTTTCTGACGCATAAAATGGTTTGTTAATCAGAGTCCCGGGTCAAAAATTATGGCTCCCAGAAGTTGACCTATTTTTGGAGGGAGATGCAAAATTTGAAATTAGGTTGTTGGCTACCAAAAAGGCTATTAATAACCATTTTTGGGAACCCTGGGCAGTAGGAGAGTTAAGGGGGCAAGTGTAGAGTCTAGAATAGGTAGGAAAATAGAAACCCTAGCTAATTTGGGGGTTACAGAAGGCAGAAGATTCCAGAGCCTGGTGATGGTAGCTGTAGTGTGTTGCAGCCTATAAAGGACTGATTCCTCTGATTGTAATTAAGCTTCTGTAATGTAATGAGTTGCCCAGATCAATAAAAGGAAGTTCTATTCTCTATGTTCAATTTCTATTATTGTGTGTTTTGTGATTTACCCCCTTCATCAGGGCTAAAGAAGCTCTTCTAAGTGCCTTATCTGATTCAGAGCTGACAAATGTTATAGATCTAAAGGCCGCATATGAGATTTGGGAAAAACTAGAACTTCTGCATGACGGAGACAAGTATGTTAAATGTGCCAACCTATAGAGTCTTAAAGGAAAATTTGAAAACCTGAAGATAAGTGAAGATGAAAATATCACTACATTTATGCCAAGAGTAAATGAGCCTGTTTGTGGCATTAGATGTGCTGGTGGAGTCTTGGATGAAGATGAGATTGTTGCCAAAGTTCTCAGATCCCTACCTGCTTCTTACAAATACAAGGTTACTGCTATTGAAGAATTCAAATCTTTTTCAAATATCACAAGAGATCAATTGGTTGGTAAATTAGCTGCATTTGAATTGGCCGAGTTTGGAGATGCACCCCCCAAGACTAAATCTATTTTTAAAGATAGTGCCTCTATAAAAGGAAAACAAAAGTTTGATCTGGGAGAGAACTCTTCAAAGAAACTATCATGGTATGAAAAAACAAGAAAAGATCTGGAAGAAGATGAAGCAGAAGCTACTCAACTTGAAGCCCTTATTGCAAAAATACTACCAAGAGGATCCGGTAAGTATGAAGGAAAATTGCCCTTTAAATTTTTTAACTGCAATAAGATTGGTCATTTTGCCTCAAGGTATCCGGAAAGATTTTCAAGGCCAAATCCTAATAGATCAAGATTCTAAAAGAAATGTTACTATGTTCATGAAGATGATGATGAAGGAGTAACAGATGATGAATCAGAGACAGGAAACAAATCCAGAAGTGACTAGGTATTTATTGCCATGAAGGAAGAAGATCCAATGCCCTCTGAATCTGTCAATCATAATTGGTACAAAGAGCTCTAGCTGCCCAAGTTGAAGAAAAGGATGATTGGGTCATTGACAGTGGATGCTCCCACCATATGACAGGTGACAAAAATAAGTTTATAGATTTGAAAAGTTATGAAGGTGGAGTTGTAAAATTTGGTGATAATTTTGCTGGCAAGATCAGAGGTAAAGGAACTATTTCTTTTGATGGAAAGAACAAAACTAGTAATATATTGTATGTTGAAGGTCTGAAGCACAATCTTCTCAGTGTTGGACAGTTGGTGGACAAAGGCTATGATCTCTAATTCAAAAATGGAAAATGTAAGATCTTTGAAAGTTCCAGAATAGAGATTGCATCCGGTACTCAAACAAAAGGTAATATCTTCCACTTGGTTGGTACTGGCAAAAGTTGTGTATTTGTTTAAATTGATCAGAGTTGGTTGTGGAATAGGAGAATGTGTCATGTGAATTTTGATAATATCATCAACATAAGCAAAACTCAGGCTGTAAGAGATCTTCTGAGACTAGTGAAACCTACTAATAGTTTGTGCAAAGAATGTCAGTTGGGTAAGTAGAGTAGAGTCACATTCAAAAGTAAGGAATAGGCTTCTACCAGATTGTTGGACTTAGTACATATTGATCTATGTGGTCCAACAAGAATCAGGAGTGTGCAAGGTGATAGATACTTCATGTTATTAATTGATGACCACTCTCGGATGATGTGGGTGAATTTTCTGAAAGAGAAATCTAAGGCACTTGAGAAATTCAAATATTCAAAGCTATGGTAGAAAATGAAACAAGAATAAACATAAAATGTCTCAGGTCTGATAGAGGTGGAGAATTCACATCTGAAGAGTTCATAGAATTTTGTGAGAAACATGGGATAAAAAGACAGTTGTCTACTCCAAGGACTCCACAGTAGAATGGAGTAGTGGAGAGAAAGAACCAGACCATCCATGAAGCATCTAGAACCATGATGATGGAAGCAAATGTTCCTTAGATCTATTGGAGAGAAGTTGTAAGCATTGTTGTCTATACTCTTAATCAAGTACAAATCATAAGCAATACTAGTAAGACCCCTTATAAACTCTGGTTTGGCATCACTCCCACTATGAAGTATTTCAGAGTCTTTGGTAGCAAATGTTACATTAAAAGAGATGAAGATCTAGGCAAATTTGATGCTAGAAGTGATGAAAGAATATTCTTGGGCTATTCTACTCAAAGTAGAGCATACCGGTGTTGTAACAAGAGATTGAGAAAGATTATAGAAAGTACAAATGTGAAAGTTGATGAAGGTATTGAAAAACCCTCAAGGTTTTATGAATATGATGAAGATGATCAGAATGATGTTTTGGTCCAAGAAGTCCAAGCCTCTTCTAAAATTTAGATCTAGATTGATCCGATGAATCAGGAAAAAGAGATAGGTTTGAATAAACCTGTTCAAGAAATAGAAGTGCAAGAAATTCCCAAAATTCCCAGGTATGTAAGACTGAATCACTCTAAAGATCAGATCATAGATGATAAAAGCAAAGGTGTTCAAACAAGAAGAAAGATTGCTCAAGACTCAGAAGAGTATTGTCTGATTTCAAAGATTGAACCAAAGTCAGTGAATGAAGCATGCAATTTGAAAGCTTGACCAAAGCAATGGAGGAAGAGCTGATGCAAATTGAGAAAAATCACACTTGGGATCTTGTTCCTAGACCTAGAAACAAGAATGTGATTGGAACCAAATGGGTCTTCCGGAATAAACTGAATGATGATGGTGAAGTAGTCAGAAAGAAAGCCAGATTGGTCTGCAAGGGTTACTCTCAAGTAGAAGGAGTTGATTTTGAAGAAACTTTTGCTCTGGTGGCAAGTATTGAAGCAGTCAGATTATTTCTTGCCTTTGCTACCTTCAAGGACTTCAAAGTATATCATATGGATGTCAAGTCTTCCTTCCTAAATGGTTACTTGGAAGAAGAAGTATATATTGAGCAACTGGATGGATTTCAATTGTTTAATCATGGTGATATGGTCTGCAAGTTGAAGAAAGTACTATATGGACTCAAACAAGCCCCAAGAGCCTAGTATGAAAGATTGGATAAGCATCTTTTGAAGATTGGTTTCAACAAAGGTACTGCTAATAGTAACTTATACTTCAAAATTGATCATAAAAATATCTTAATTGTTGAAGTGTTTGTTGATGATATGATTTTGGAGGAAGAGATAGTATGTGCAAAACTTTTGCAAATCAAATGAAAAGTGAATTTGAGATGTCCATGTTTGGGGAAATGAATTTCTTCTTGGGTCTACAAATCATTCAAATAAAGAAAGGAATATTCATTTCACTGACCAAATATGTGAAAGAATTGTTGAAGAAATTTGGGATGGAAGACTCAAAACCAATGAGTACTCCCATGGCAACTGGATGTGAATTGAGAAAAGATGATGACTCTCCTAAGGCTGATCAGAAGAAGTATAGGTCAATGATTGGAGGACTATTGTATCTTACTCAAACTAGACCTGACATTATGAATGTTGTTGGTCTTATTGCTAGATTCCAAGCTGATCCTAGAGAATATCATGTCATGGCAATCAAGAGGATTCTTAGATATCTAAAAGGGACAGTTGAGTATGGTTTATGGTATCCTAGAGATCATGATTTCTCTCTTCATGCATATACAGATGTGAATTGGGCATGAGATATGGATGACTAAAAGAGTACCAGTGGCGGAGCATTCTTTTTTGGGAAAAGATTGTTTTCTTGGTTGAGCAAGAAACAAGAGGCAATATCTATGTCTACTGCAGAAGTAGAATGTATTGTAGCAGAAGATAGTTGCACTCAAGTATTGTGGATGAAGAAAATGCTAAGAGACATTAGAGTGGAGTATGAGGAACCTATCACAATCTTCTGTGATAATTCAAGTGTAATAAACATATCAAAAAATCTAGTGTTGCATTCAAAGACAAAACATATATCCATCAAGTTTCACCTTTTGAGAGAGCAGGTGAACAATAATGAAGTCAGATTGGAGTTTGTGCCCTCCAAGGATCAAATTGTAGATATTTTTACTAAACCTCTACCTAAGGACTCTTTTGAGTATCTCAGGAGGAAGTTAAGGGTTATTACCCCTCCAATTCTGAATTAAGGTGCACTGATGTGCATCAATCTAGTGGATCTCACAGTCATATATTGTGGTCTGGATTGATGATGGGAAGCTGCTACTCAGGGGAGCAGCTAGTATGATTCTGAAGTGATGCAAGTATGTGCCCTTTGCCATTTATGTCAAAGGGGGAGAGAAGACGTGAAAAATAAAAAGTGGTTTCTAATCAAAGGGGGAGCAATAAAGGAAGATAAGACGTGAATGGTTGTTGTTGATAGGGGGAGTTATGTTAGTCAGTAAGGAGAAGTTCTTGTCTTGATGGTTAAAATAGTTTTTCACATCATATGTTGCCATCAATGACAAAGGGGGAGATTGTTGCAAGTATGGGCCTTATCGGTGTTGTCATTGATGTCAACATACTCATGTTGCATTGATGTCAAGGATTGGATGAGTTGTATGTTGAGGATATTGAGAAAATTAGTCCCATCAGGAATAGAGAAGAACAATGAAGACAATAAGGTGAAGATCCCATCTAAGATGAAGATCAGAGGATGCGCTTCAAAGGGTTTGTAGATATGTGTCTTAAGATGATTCAGTAAAGATTTGAGAGGTCCGCATGAAGATTTGAAGAAGTTATGACCACTTTAGTAAAACTGGTTCTGGCAAATGTTTTGAGGTGACAGCGTGACATAGATAGGTCTAGTGAGATCCAAAAATGTAATATCTTATTCTACAGATTCTGTGGAGTGTTTAGGAATTCAATATGAATTGACAACTGAATTGGTTCATGGTCTGGAGGTCTGCAAGCATCTATTTCAATATGGCAATGATGATAGATTATGTTCTTGAGGTTCTAGATGAAGGAGAGAAAGATTTCAGTAAGCAGAAGTAGTGTGGATGTTCTTAGTGATTCAAGCAAGCTTGTGGAGGTCTTTGGATCATGTCCAATTCATGTTGGTGGTCTACATTGAAAATTGAGCTCATAATTGAAGGATTACTTTCAGATGATGATGTTCTTCCTAAGTTTAGCTGACCGGATGAGTTACACATCTTGCAGATGATCTTGAAGATGTTCTGTGAAGCATGGCATGTTCCTCAAAGAAGATTGAAGTCTCAGATTTGTGTAGCTAACAGTGTGTTGATCCGCATGAAGTCTTTTTATAATTAGTCATATTGTATTTATGTATTTGCTCTGTAATGTATGCTGACTTGGATGATTATCCCAAAGTCAAATGTCTTGTATAAATAAGAGTTGTGAAGTTATTTCAAATGCATCTTGGTGGAGATGAGTGTGTGGTAGAGAGCAGTAGAGCGAAAGGTAAAGTAGAAGTATTGAGCTTAAATGGAACTAACTCAAGCATGGTGAAGATGCTATTCTTCAGTTCAAGTATGTAATATTTCTCATTCTATAGACAGTGTGTCTCCTGTAGGTAACGGGCCTCTTGTGAGCAGTGTGCTCGGGCAGTGATCCCTAATTGGCATGTGCCATTTTATTCTTCTTATTCTTTTAATATAGAATACAATCTTGAGTTAGTCACCCCATGGTTTTTTCCTTAACCAGGTTTTCCACATTAAAATCTTGGTGTCATATGCGTTAATGTGTTTCTGCTCTTGAATTGCTACATTATGTTTCCATGATTGATTTATTATTATGCTGATGAATTACAAGAAGGATTTAAGTGATTAATAGGAAGAAAGTTTTGGACAACTGATTCACCCCCCTCTTAGTTGTCTGTCTTGAATCTAACAATATGGATCCCTATCTCTTAATCTATCCCTTGCTACCTCTCTCTCCTCTTCTTTATCTCTCTCCCCATCCCTCTACCTCTTGAAATCTCTCTCCCTATGTCTCTAGACATCTCTTGATCTCTTTCCCTATCGAGCTATCTATCCTCATAACCCCGTCTCTTAATATACCCCTCTCTACCTCTCTCTTTGTATTTCCCTATCTATCTCTCCCTTCCTAGATCTATCTCCCTATATCTCCCCTCTCTATATATATGTATCTCTATCTTTCTCCCTCTATAGACCCCTTTCTCTATCTCAATCCCCATCTCTCCCTCTCACTATCTATATCTCACCTATCCTCTTTATCTCCATGTCCCTCTCTATCTCTCCATGTCTCCCGATCCCTCTCTATATATAGGATAGAGAAATGAAGAGAGAGAGACTCTCCCATGTAGATACAAGGTTACCTTTATGTTATTATGCTTCCCAGAATGCACTCATGTTATAACATGAGCGTGTTATAACGTGATCACATTCTGGTAAGCATGGAAAATGGTAAAAAAGCATGCGAGATCCGTGTTTCAGACCCCACATGACTGTTATTCCTACTTTTCACGAGTATATCAGACAAAAGAACACTTTTCATGTTGTTTGACTAATTGAGAATCATTTTTATATGAATCCACCACCTTTTTTTGTTTTTTCAACGTAGAAGAAGTGATTTTTCATGTTTTTGGAGAAAACTTGATTATTTAAACTAAAAGTTTCATGTTTCATGTGTGATTTTGTTTCAAAGCCAATTACCATTGATATATAGATTGAATTTGATGATATATGTTTGTTTTTTCCATAAATTTTACTAATCCTATTCTAGAATTATATAGAATTCATAATTAAACTTGCGAAAAACAAGAATTTGAGGATTTTGAAGCCATCCTTTGGAGAATTGGTCAACTGCAATATCGAATTCTAAGGTATATTCAATTTAAATGTCTATTTTAATTCACATATATATGTTCTTATGTTCTTTATGTCTTTATTATGTCTTTATGTCTTTATGTTTTTTATGTTCTTTATGTTCTAAGATATATATGTGTCTAGGTATATCAGTTCGTTTAGTCAAAGAGACTCCAAATTCCTCATGTTTCCACCTTGTTTCAGCCCTTCATGCCTTCATTTCACCTATTTTCAGCTATACAAGAGAAAAATATTATCAAATACTTCATAAAATGATTTTAGTGAACAATTATTTGTCATACTCATATTCGCATGTATACATGGAGCCAAAATTGATTTTGGAAGACTCTTAATTTTTTCCCTAGGATGATATAGAAGGATTTATTCCTTAATACATGCATAATTCAATTCATTTAATATAACCATGCATGAAATGATAGTTTTCTTACAAAAATGGAGGAAATGAGCACCACAACCTATTTGACAAATTGTCACAACTCACTTTGATACCACTCAATCCATAAAGAATATGATGGAGATTATATACAACATAACAAAATTTTAGAGAAGAGAGTTATATACAAATATGTACGGACATACAAGAATCATGACACAAGATGATACAAAGGGAGTTACAAGGAATAAAACACTAAAAAGGAGGTTTTCATGGCTGTAGGATAGTCACAAGTCTATATAAAAAGGATGTTTTCATGGCTGTAGGGTCAAAGGGAGGCTTAGTATTAGAGATATACCTTTACATAGCATGATCTCTCAACACCTTATGGTCTCCACAAACTCTCACAACAAAAAAGTTTCACAAACAACTTGATTTGTACAAAGTTTCACAAACTTGTGTTCTAGATTGGCTTCACAAACTTTTATAATGACCCTTTAATGAATTAGGTCTCCAAGGTCTACAACTTGCACTCAAGGATTCAGACCTTCACATGGGCTTGATGAGGCATCTAACAAGATTAAGTTCACGAACCAAACACAACCAAACCTAATTTCCTTATATGGTTTCAAACCCAAAATTTAATCAATGTTTTGAACACCCATTATCAAGTTACATCACATATCTCAAACTCAACCTTGACTTCTTTGGACTATGTGCCTCAAAAATGACCTTTTTTGCTATCCTAAAAGGGCTAATTAGGCCTATATTACAAAGGAACTAGCTTCTAAACTTTCCACAGACCCCTAAACTTGTTGGGATAGTATTCTTCATGTGTCCAAACCCTCAAAAACCTAATTTGTTTCAGGAGAAACATTCACCTACATACCAAACCACAAAGCCCTTAGTTTGGGCAAAATGAAAGAAGGTTTATTGAAAATAATGGTTCCTGACACTTTCTCCTCAGACCACTACTTTAGAAACCTTGGTATACACCTACACATGCTCAAAAAACCATCAGACAAACATTTTCTTTTGATATTTTGTCAAATACCCTCTTTGGTTCCTCTTTCCCACATGAAAACACTCTTTAAAACCCTAGGGCATCACACTAAAACAACACCAACTAATCTTCTATGCCTACCAAATCATGAGAACACTTAGATTACTCTTTGAAGAGTCATTCCACTAAGATACAAGTCATGATAGTAGGTGCAATGACTAAAACATTGTTTAAACCCCAACCAAAGCCCTCACTGGCCTTATACAAGGAGTTTGAGAAATTTGGTTAAATCTCCCTCTAAACCTAATGAAAACCTCTCAAACTTGATTCAAAAGAAATTTAACACAAACCCCTAACACATCAAATGAGTTTTAAGTCTAGACAGTATCGTACAGGGTCGTAGTATGGTCTGAAATAGAGAAAATGCAGAGAAAAACATGGTTACAACAGAAAAATAGAGTAAATGTTGTTCTTTCTTCATCAAAATTTGTGTCTTCTTCCTTGTGTCTTGATGCAACACCAGGTGGTGGGGTCCTTAAATCAACTCAAAATGATCAAAGTTGAACAATGAATCTGATCTCCAAACTCTTCAAACCATTTAGTATCAACTCACCCTCAATGCCTAGTAGCCATCAAAACTTGAAAAATGGGCACAACTTCTTGGAGGCACCTCAAACCCATGAACCAAAGGAGATTTAGTCACCTCTTATCAAGTTATTCAACATGTGTGATTTGTACATACTGTTGTTTCAGAGATTATATGAGAACTAGGACCGGTTATGCACCAAATTAGACCAAAATATGTCTAATTTACAAAGCAACCACCCTTAGATCACACAATAACAGTCCAAAACCACCAAATAGAAGATTAGTATGTCATAAAACTCCTAAATCCACAGTCACTTGGACTAGTCATGCACATTTAGACTCCAAAGTGAGAAACCCTTATTTTGCTCACAAATAGAGAGGGTTTCATGAAAATCTTGCTTCCACACCATCCCCGATAAAACTATCACTTCACACACCTTTCAAATGGTTTGCCTATGCTTTAGGAACTCTTATTTGTCAAGGTTCAACCCAAATTCTCAAAGAACCCATACTATGCCACCTCTTGCACATGGAAAAAAACATCAAAAGGCCCCCAGGGCATCACGTAAACAATAGCAAACTTCAATCTCAAACCGTTTTCATTTGGAGACTTATTAAATCATTTGTCAACCATTTTCCAACTGATCCAACAACATTTTTGGAGGATATGACCATTGGATTTGTTTTAAAATGGACAAAACATGTAATTTGCATAAGCAATATTATGACACTTGACAAAACTTAACTACTTGACCCCCCTAAAGGACTCTAAGACATACAAATGATCTTTTATAGACCTTATTATATCAAAATAGGATTCCACACATGGAAAGAAACATTTGAACTCAATTACATTGTATTTTCCATAATTGGCCTTAAAGGACTAGGTGCTCCTGCACCATTTATGACTTTGTATGTTCAAGTGTATACTACATGACTTATATGTGTGTTCAAATGCATACTCCATGACTTATGTATGTTCAAGTTATCTTGATATGAGGTGTCTTATTCATAATTTTGTAAGACCTTGTTATTCATTGTCATTATAAAATTTCTAATTATTATTGTCTTATTCTTCATGCTTGTAGAAATCATCATCATGCCAAGGAAACGAACAAAGAATCTAACACTAGAAGAGCATGAAGTTGAGAATGGGAGGAAAAGAGAAAGAATGAGGCAAATTCAGGAAAGTAGGGAATTGTCAACCATACAAGAAGACATTCCACCATTGCCAATTGAAGAGGAATGTGACATGTCTAATGAAGCTAAGAGAGAGATGGAATTGGTAGAAAAAAGGGAACGAATGTAAAACCTCCGTGCAATGAGGAAAGTGGATCTCCAAGTTGGAGGCACTCCATCATCCACAGGTCAAGTTGAAGGAACACCATCATTAGCTTCTCGAATTGGAGACACTCCATCTTTCACAGGTGACGTAGAAGGCACATCTGCATTTTCTTCTCAAGTTGGTGACACACCATCATTCACACCTCAAGTTGAAGGTACATCGTTTTTAACCTTTTCACCTCCAATCGAAGGTATGTCATCTATCCCATCTCAAGTAAATATTGAAGAAATTCCTAATGTTCGGTCTACTTTACCAAATAGAATGCCTCCTAGAATTTTTCATAGGAGGCCTAAATTTCTAATTGATATTGATGAGAATGTATTGGAACCCATGCAGGATAAGATTCCCATGTGCACTTTCCAAAGATATGCAAATAAGACATGGAAATTATTCTTTGAGAATTTAAATGAAATCGAAAGATGTCAACTCTTTGTTGAACTGATGAGAAATCTAAAATTTAGGCCCACTATGAAGATTATTGGCCTAAGAACATCAAATGTGTCAAGTGAAAAATCAATTGTCAAGAATCTAATGAGTGCGTATGTGAGTGTGGGTTCCACCTCACGCACCAAGGATAGTAATGTCACATGACATGTCATTACATCGACAATTGTAAGCCAACAAACAAAAAAAGTTCACCTCATTAGAAAGACAAGTCAAGCATTGAAAATAAATAGAAAACCTCTAATGAGAGTTGTTGGAAGATGTCAAAGAGTTAAGGATCCAAACACTAATGAATTGTGGGAATTCTCTAGGAGACTCCCACGGAAAGACAAAGTTGTCAAAGCTTTGAGATCACTAATTGAAGGCTTTTGGAAGAATTACACAAGGGTATCTTTGAATCAAAGGGATGTGGTAATAAGGAGAATCGGTAGTCGAAATCGTGAGCCCCATCCCAAGCATTTTTTGGATATGACTCAAACACAATTTTTTGGTAAATTTCTAGAGAAGTATCCTCAAATTAAAATTTCTCAAAGATATTTTGAAATGCTAAAACCTTTCTTTGTCAAAATAAATCACACATGCACTACTTATTGTTGTAGATTACATATTGAATTTTCTAACCATTTTGATGTTTACTGGTCTATATGTTTAGATTTGCATACTAATAATGTTTTGTAGGATTGTGGTATACATGCCCCACCAACTACCTCAAGAGACTTCATATCAATAATTTTATGTGATAGAGAGGAAGGTCAAATATTCTACAGGAAGTTATGGTTGGATGACACATGTCAGCATTGTGGTGGCTTGTAACGTATGCCAATATGTGAACATATGGAAAGAACACATGTAGTTGGAAACAAACTAGTAGAGTTTAGCAAGTATAAATAGTGGCATACACTACAAGAGATGGTAAAGAAGCAAAGAGGTGTGAATATGTTATTCAGAAGATTCCATTGTATCAGTTAATGTCTATATTTCATGACAACATAGTGTGTGAGTATGTAAGACATGCCCATAGAGCTTGATGGTTGGACTTACAATTCAAGTTATTCAAGGACACATTTCTAGTTGGTAGCATTGTTTCAGTCGTCGACTTTGTAGAGAATTATAGTCTACAGCCACAGTGTGAGGTGCAATCCCAATATTATAACTCAACACAGGTTTCTATATTTGTGCACATCGCATTCATTCATGCGAATGATAGTACAGAGGATGACAAAAAGATCATTAGGGAGTATCATTTTTATATAAGTGATGATCGTATGCATTCCACGGAATTCGTGCAAGGTTGTTTTCAGGTGTTCTACAATGATCTGGCTAGAAGGGGCATATCATTCAGTCAACATATCATATGGTCAGATAACTGTGCATCACAATTCAAGAACTCGCAGAATTTATATTGGCTGAGCAAGAGGCATAATATTATAGGTGTTCAGCATATGTGGAACTTTTGTGAGACTGGGCATCAAAAGGGGGAGCATGATGGTGTAGGAGCGTGTATCAAAAGATCCATAGCATGAGAAGAGTTAAAGTATAAAGACAATGCAAAGTTGACAGATGCAAAATCAATCATTGAGTGGTGTAATGCTTCAATGGGTCCATGTAATGAAGGTAAGTCTTCAGTTCTTAGATTTTTTTGGTTGATAGATGATACTAACATTGCACCATATGAGGACTATTGTATACTGACAGGATCAAGTGAGCTACACTCTATCAGAAGATTAATTGTAGGTTCATGGAGTATACATATGCGGAAGATGTCATGCTTTTGTTCCCCATGTACAATTCAAGCCTGCAATGAGTGCGAGTCACATGAGTGAGTTGACAAATGGAAGTTTAGTTATCTTAGCCCACTTGACATGTATTGATCCCCGACAACACTAGAATTGGCAGAGATGGAATTGTTAGTTGACTTTGACCACATATCAGATCTAGTTCAACCAGGTAATATATCTACTTGCATAGTTAAATTTGAAATTCCTAATCTTATCTTAAACTTTGTAGTATTTTTGTAATGTTGACTAATTTCATCTAATTTGCTGCACATATCATTGTAGGGCATGTTTATGCAGTTATTACAGATGAAGATAATGAAGAGGGAACATATTATTACTTGTGTCATTGTGTTGAGGCCAAAAAGAAATTGGAGGCCCCCGTTACAGATGGAGAAAACATCAAATACCCTATAGGCTCAGTGGTTGTTACTAGAACATGGCTTAGAAGGTACCCACATAAGAGTGTTAATGTTTGGATTTTTGAGGACTTTGACACGCATCAAAAAATTTGTCATTACTCTAACCTTGTCATGGCAACCAATGTTCATTTGATACAATATCGAGGTAGACCTTTGAACAATACCTTGTGGAAGGTCTGTGACTCTGACCATGAGGCAATACTTGACACAATAAAGAGTAGAGAAGACCCAGATGGTTTGTTGGATTAATTTGTAAGTATGTATAAAAATTTCCTAGATGGTTACTTGTACTTTGTTTTGTATATAAATAGTAGTATGAATTGCTTCCCTCGAGTATATTTATGTTTAGTCAATTTTTCTTTTGATGCTTCTCACAGGAGGTGACAACTCCAGTTTGTCCAACTACGGACAAAGAAGCTCAAGAAAAGATGATGGAGAGTGATCATCAGATGGCGGTAAGTGATCGATTACATAAGTGATGTTATATATTTGATGTACATTTTGTTATAGTAATGTGCATATTGTTTGATTGTATTAACAGGTGGAGCTGCATGAGCTTCAACTATCAAAGAGGTCTACTCGACAGAAGAGAGAGGATGAGTCATGGATGTTTTTGTATATATGCTTGTATGGCTTTGTTTGGACATGCCTATATGGCTTTGTATGTAAACTAGATGTTATGTTCATGACATTATGTATACGACAATTTATATTAAATATTTAATATGATGATAAATTATCCTTGAGCAGTGGTATGAACTGTGGGTAATGAAGGCTTCATGTTTCGTTTGATTTGTTTTCTATGGTATACATTTGATGTTTGCATCATCATCATGTTATGCTTCATGGGGTTAGATCTAAGTAATGGATTAAGTTGATCCTAATTGGTCTTAATCCTATTCACTTGTGTTTCACTCATGTTATATCAAGATTCATGTCACAGGGCTTGGATGTTAGTTCATAACATTCATGTTTATCATGTTACAATAGTAGGACATAGTTGCTTATGTCATTGGTTCATTCCATTGGATCATTGGATTTGGTTGTGGTTTTTCATCATAACATGTCATGATTTCAAGAGTTAGATTGGGTTGTGGTTCTTCCTCATGACAGGAGTTTGTTCATGTCTTCATGCTTCTTTTTCCTCCATGTCTTGAATGTTCTTAGTGTCTTCATGTGTCAAGGATTTCTTCAAATGCATTCTTGCAACATGCCTCAATTTCATGCAATGGAAAGGTGCTAGGAGTGACATTTGCATTCCATAGCTCATGGGGCTGAATGAACTTCGCTAATGCATCAGGGTGGGTAGGTAAATACTAGGGGAGGTCTCATTTCATGTGCCAAGCATCACAGTCGTTCAAGGCAGTAGGCTACGGGTAAAGTCCCTTAAGCTCCCTAAGATGAAAAAATGCCAAACTTTGACGGAGTAGCTCTCAGAATTTGTGGAATTTGGGAATGTTTTGTTTGGACCTACAAGTGCATGTGGGGTCCATCCACAATAACCTCTCTCAGTTTCATTCAACTCCTGTCCATTTGACCGTGCCGAAATCAAACACAATCTTACAAAATGCTTCAGTTTCATGCAGTGGAAAGGTGCTAGAAGTGACATTTTACATTTCATAGCTCGTGGGGCTGAATGGACTTCGCCAATGCATCAGGGTGGGTGGATAATTCTAGGGGGAGGTCTTGTTTTATGTGTTAAGAGTTGTAGTCGTTAGGGGCAGTAGGCTACCAACAAAGTCCCTTAAGCTCCCTAAGATGAAAAAACTGCCAAACTTTGACGAAGTAGTTTTTGGAATTCATGGCATTTGAGAATGTTTTGTTTAGATGTATAGGTGTATGTGGCATTCATCCACAATAACCTCTCTCAGTTTTGGTCAACTCCAGTCCATTTGACCATGCCAAAATCAAACACATTCTTGCAAAATGCTTCAGTTTCATGCAGTGGAAAGGTGCTAGGAGTGACATTTTACATTCCATAGCTCTTGGGGCCAAATGGACTTCACCAACATGTCAAGGTAGGTAGGTAAATGTCAAAGTAGGTCTTGTTTCATGTGCCAAGCGTCAGAGTCATTTGGGACAGCAGGCTACCAACGAAGTCCCTTAACCTCCCTAAGATGAAAAAACTGCCAAACTTTGATGGGATGGTTCTCAGAATTCATCACAGTTAGGAGCATTCTGTTTGGACCTACAAGTGTATGTGGAGTTCATCTACAATAACCTCTCTCGGTTTCGTTCAAATCCTATCTGTTTGACCATGCTAGAATCAAACACATTCTTGCAAAATGCTTCAGTTTCATGCAATGGAAAGGTTGCCAAGTGCCATATTTTTTGTTCTGCTCATCATGGGGCCGAACGGACTATGCCAATACATCAGGGTGGGTGGGTAAATGGTAGGGAAGGTCTCATTTCATGTGCCAAGCATACCAGTTGTTCTGGCCTACAAGCTACCAAGACCTAGCACTTTTCGAGTTTGTTGGTAGCTTGTAGCCTAGAACGACTGAGAGACTTGGCGCACGAAATGAGACCTCCCCTAGCATTTACCTACCCACCCTAATGTGTTGGGGTATTCCATTTAGCTCCATAATGCGCAGAAAAAAAAATATGGCACCTGGCAACCTTTCCATTGCATGAAATTGAAGCATTTTGCAAGAATGCGTTTAATTCTGGCACGGTCAAATAGATAGGAGTTGAACGAAACTAAGAGAGGTTTTTGTGGATAGACCCCACATGCACCTATAGGTCTAAATGGAACATTCCCAAATGCCACAAATTCTGAGAACTACTCCGTCAAAGTTTGGCAATTTTTTCATCTTAGGGAGCTTAAGGGACTTTGCCTGTAGCCTGCTGCCCCGAACGTCTACAATGCTTGGCACATAGAAAGAGACCTCTCCTGGTATTTACCTACCCACTCTGATGCATTAGCAAAGTCTGTTCAGCCCCATAAGCTATGGAATGCAAAATGTCACTCCTAGCACCTTTCCACTACATGAAACTGAAGCATTTTGCAAGAATACGTTTGATTCTGGTACGGTCAAATGGATAGGAGTTGAATGAAACCGAGAGAGGTTATTGTGAACAAAATCCATGTGCACCTGTAGGTCTAAACAAAACATTCCCAACTACCACAAATTTTGAGAACTACTCCGTCAAAGTTTGGCAGTTTTTTCGTCTTAGGGAGCTTAAAGGACTTTACTGGTAGCCTGCTGCCCTGAATGACTGCAACACTTGGAACATTAAACAAGACCTCCCTTGGCATTTACCCACCCACTTTGAAATGTTGGTAAAGTCTGTTCAACCCCTGAGCTATGGAATGCAAAATGTCACTCCTAGCACCTTTCCACTGCATGAAACTGAAGCATTTTGCAAGAATGCATTTGATTCTGGCACGGTCAAATGGATAGGAGTTGAACAAAACTGAGAGACATTATTGTAGATGGACTCCACATGCACCTGTAGGTCCAAATAGAATGTTCCCAGCTGCCACAAATTCTGAGAACTATCCCATCAATGTTTGGTAGTTTTTTCATCTTAGGGAGCTTAAGGGACTTTGCCGGTAGCCTGTGTGAGGCCTACCTTTTCACTCCCTTACTTTGTTCATTTTATATTACTATTGGAGATATATTTTAGACTTTCAGGGACTGTTGATCCTAATATGTAGGACTATTAGACTATATGCTTTTGATTTGATTTATTATGTTTAGCATGGTTGTGATGAAACTAGATGTTGATTTCAATTACTGATGAGGATATTGATATGTGACTTGCATTATGATACTATCTATGATACTAGACATGTGATTATGGTTATGGATTTATTATGTGATTTTATCTTGTGGTGGATTATTGAAATGCAAAATTAGGAATTTAATTATGATGTTTTATATGATCATGAGATGATGTGAGTGTATGTTTGACTTTGCTTCAGCTATGATATACATGTTGGATTAATCTTTTGTTTAAGTGCGCAGGTGTTCTAACCAAGCCGTGGATAATCAAAGATCATCCTACACACTTTGTAATTTCCTGTGTAAACCTGATCTAGTTCCAAGAGGAACCAAGATCAACTATGTTATGCGTGATGAAATTTTTGTAATGTTATTGTGCGATGTTGTTGGGTTAGGTCTACCCCTTTTATATTTGATTTTTATTTGGTGTTGTAAAAGTGTAATTTTTATTTGATTTTTTTTTAAGTTTTTATTTTGTGACCCCTTTTATGTGATTTTTCTCACCCTTTTGTGCTCAAAGTGGGTTAAAAGTGACCCTGGGTTGTAACCTTAGGGTCTAGGGACCTTTTGAGCTTGTCTAACCTTAGGTAAACTCCCATTTGGTCACTTAAACTTCACGCTGAAGTAAAGTGACGAAAATGGAAGTTTGGGAAGGAGTGGAAGGGTGGGTCAAACACTCAACCTCATCCTTTCCTCTTTCCAAGGTTTGGGGAGTCTTCAAGACCCCTAAATTATGGAGGACTCAACTCCAAGCCTCTCCCACAATTGGTGAGGGTACCTTGGGGTTGTGTGGGCTTTCATAGGAGGAGATGATTGGGGCACTTGTAGTACCCACTCCTTTGGCTCCACTTTTCTCTCCCACATGTGTGAGAGAGCACAAGTGGATGGGGGCAAGACTTGTTGGAATGGGTGGGTGACAAGTGTCACCACCCCATTTCATGAAGCTTGCAAGTGGTAGTGTGGAGGAGTGAGGAGGTGATAAGAGTCACCTCCCCATTCCTCAAGGCTCATGAGGAGAGCCTATTTTAATCCCTCTATAAGAGAGGGAGGGGGTTGTTGAATTATTTGCAATTTTGAATTTTAGTTGAATTTTGGGAAGAGATTTAGAGGAGATTTTGGAGGCCCAATTGGAGGAGTTAGACATGGAGTTGGAAGGGCTCTTCTCAACTATCTTCCTTTTGGGCTATTAAAGGTAGAATTCAAGGCAAATGCCTTTCCTTATGTATTTTCATTTCATGTGTGATGCTTGTGTGTTGTGTTTTCATATTTTGTTGTTGTGGGGAAATTTTGTTATGGGTGTTGTGAGAGCCTCTCCACTTGGAGAAAATGCTCAACATGTGTGGGGTGGGGGAGGAGTGAACCTCCTCAAGGTCACATCCTAGTTTCTTTTGTGGTATTTTAGACTTGAGGGCAAGATGAGAAAATGAGTATTTGAATGGCTTGAGAACCATGATAAAATTTATGTGGAAATTGGTATTTATGAGATGGCTTGAGGCCTTGTGAAATTTGGTTTTGGGAGTTATTTGGAGTGGCACTCTTGAGTTGAGTGATGTCCACTCCCCTACCCCATTAAACTCATTTTTGGTGAGTTTTATTTTGTGCAAGCCAAGGGAGTTAATATTGCTTTTGTGTTTGAGTGTTTTGTTGTGAAGTGGTGTGTGTGTTTCTTGTGTAAGGATGACCTCCAAGCTCAGGGGTGACTCATGAGTGAGTCTATGGTAGGGAGGAGAGTGGTTTTTGTGGTTTTTTTCCCCCTTTTTCTATGTGTTTATTGCAAGTTATTTGAAGTCATGGAGTGTGGAAGAAAAAAAGAGAAATTTGTGGTTGTTGTTCATTTTCTTTTTGGCTATTGTGAGCCATGGCCAAATGGGTCTATTTGTATTTGTGTTGTGGAAAAGAGAGTGGATTGTTCTCTCTTGAGTAGTAAAAGTAAATGCCTAAATTTTGAGTTGTTTGTAGTTGTATTGAACTTGGAAATATAATATAAGTGGTTGTTTTGTTTTATGGAAATTCATTTAAAAAAAAAAATACATTGTGTGCAATGGTTGTCATAATATGCTTATAGGTGATTTTTATTTACATATGTTTCAAAAAGAAAGAGTTGCAGATTTATTTCTAGAGAACAAAAAAAAATATGTATATGAAATGTGTTAGTTTCCTTTTTCAAAATTAAAGTCTATTTAGCTTACCATTCCATTTTATAAGGAAAAGAGAAAAAAAAAAGAATATGTTGTTTGACACAATGGAGATATTCATTTGTATGCATAGTTATAAGAAAATTATATATATATATATATATATATATATATATATATATGAAAACATTTATATTTTTTTAATATAAATTTCCCATTATTTTAGTTTCCTGGGTAGACTGGTTAATAGAGAAAACTAAGAATATATATATTTATTTTAAATAGTTTTTTTTCTTTTTTATATGTATTTTTAAACAAACTAAAAGAAAAAAAATTAGTGATATTGATAGACCTGTGTATACCTCTTGAGTATACACACACACACACATATATATTTTAAATATATATTTTTAGGCTATATTGAAAAACTGTGTATAATGTTTATCAAAAAATATAGGTTAAACAGAAATAGTTATCAGGCATTTTTGTTTTATTTTTGTTTTAATGTTAAAAAAACAAGGGTTTGGGGCGACGACAGTAATGTCGTCGCCCCGTGGTTGTTGTTATGTGTGGAGTGGGGGTGGGGCGGAACAATGGAGTGGTGGGTGGGGTATCCACCCCACCCCCAATACTATTTGTTGTTTTAAAATAAAAACACAAACCATTGTGAATAGAGGTGATGCCACTCACATTTGCTGCCCCTTTTGGTCGTCGGCCCTCACACAGTAACCTGATGATACTTGTTTTTTTTGTAATATATATAATATATATATATATATATGGTGTTTATGCCTAGTTTCAGCAAGAACAAACTAAATTACCTTTGGTCTAGTTAAAACTAGAGTATATATATATCAAAACACAAAAAAAAAAACATATATACAAATGTATATACCTCCTTAGAGCTTCCATTCATGGCTTCCCTATTTCCAAACCTGCAACAAAAAAAAACAAGAGGAAAGAATGATAAATTTTTGAGAGGAGAAAACAAAATGCTAGATTAGAGGATAGGGTTAGGGTTTTCTATGTTCTCATAAGGAAAATGTTATTTTATTTGGAGAGTCAACTAGGGCAAGTGGGTTTAAGTAGTTTTATTTATTTATTTACTTCTCCTTTTCCTCTCTTTTTGGATTTGATTATGGGTTTTTATTTTGACTAATAAACAAGTGTTGTCAAAATAAGTAGAGGGGAAATTCTAATTTTAAAAGTGGGTTTTTAGTTTAATTAGTAGTATTATTTTATCTAGTTGTTATTTTGAATTATTAGAGGATACGAATTAAATTCTAATGTTTTTATGGTTGGGATCATTTAAATTTATTATTTTTACTAGAGGGAACTATTGATTTGATTTAAAATATTTGGTGTAGGTTTAATTAATTTATTTATCTTCCCTCCGAACTTAACTTTAGAAAACGTATTTATTGCTATTCTAAATTGATTTAATCTAAATGCAAACTTAAATCAATGGGGATGAATTTTAATTTAATTAATTTAGTTGTATTTAATCTATTAAATTTAGTGTGTATTTTATGATTAACTAATTAGTCATTAATTCATTTTTAGAGAACCTAGGAAACCTTTGTTTAGATTAATTTGATTAGAATAATCCCTATTCACACCTGTGAGGCATTATGCTGCCAGATTTTTCTAGAATCTAGGGTTAATTTAATTTAGCAATTTTAACCCTGCATAGAGTAATGGTTGATGTTCCTGCAACTTGTTGAGTTTGAATAAGCTATAATTTATTTTTTTATGTTATTAGTATTAGGGTTTTAGATTTTGACTCGTATCGAAATCCATCACTCACCTAAGAAAACTTAGGGTTTTGATCAACCAATCCTAACCCTAATGGTGACACTTCTCATGTCGCATTGACCCCCTTAGTCATCTTTCATCATGTAGGGGAATGCACATGTGAACACATTACCCTAAAATTGATTAACATGTTTATGCCTTATGCGTATTGCCACCGAGCATGCTAACGTGTGTGAGGGGGTTTCTAGGGATGCATGGAAATTTTTTTATATTTTGTGTCATGACCACATAACAAATGTGGACATGACAAGTGTGTTGCATGTCGTGATCACATGGGAAATGTGGGTATGACAGCCTGCTGTCTCAAATGACTGTGATGCTTGCCACACAAAATGAGACCTCCTGTGGCATTTACCCACCCACCCTAATGCATTGCAAAGTCCATTTGGCCCCATGAGCTATGGAATGCAAAATGTCACTCCTAGCACCTTTCCACTGCATGAAACTGAAGCATTTTGCAAGAATGCATTTGATTTCAGCACGGTCAAATGGACTGGAGTTGACCAAAACCAAGAGAGGTTATTGTGGACGGACACCACATGCACATGTATGTCCAAACAAAACATTCCCAAATGCCATGAATTCTAGGAAATGTTTCGTCAAAGTTTGGTAGTTTTTTCATCTTAGGGATCTTAAGGGACTTTGCCGGTAGCCTACTGCCCTGAATGATTGCGGTGCTTGGCACATGAAACAAGACTTCCCTTGGCATTTACCCACCCACCCAAATGCATTGGCAAAGTCCATTCGGCCCCACGAGCTATGGAATGCAAAATGTCACTCCTAGCACCTTTCCATTATATACATGTTGACAACTTTTGTAAAATTAACTCAAAATGACTCTATAGACCCTGAACATGGTGTATTGTGACCTTATTAGACCAAAACAAACTCAATTACATGTGAATCAAACAACCTTCAAGGTGCCTAGTCTCAACCTTCATACTTTTCATGTTTCAATCAGGCTTAATCTAGTAGGACATTAGACCTTGTTTTTGGGGTTTTTCTCTCAAACTTTCCAAAAGACCTCCCAAACTAAATACAGATTTACATACTCATTTCCAAGTTACATAACATATCTCAAAACCAATAGTGATTCATTTGGACCATGTACCTCAAAAATGGCATTTTTCGTTCTCTAAAATAGGTTAATTAGGCCTAGTTTGTGAAGAAACATACCTCTAAACATCCAAGAACCCCTTAGACACTATGGGGCAGCATCTCCCATGTGTCCAAACTCTCAAAACCACAATTAGTGTTAGGAGAAACCCTCACTAACATACCAAACCCCAAAAATCCTCAATCTAGGCCAGTTTGAGGAGGGTTTATTGAAACTCTACCTTCCACACACTCTCAGACTTTGCCAACACTTGGAACACTTCAAAAATGGTCTACATATGCTTTAGGAACCATCTCCCAGTACTTTCCAACCTTCTTTTAACAAACCCTAGCCTAAAACCATCCTTTCTTGCTTGGAAACAAGGCAAAACTTGCTTAGGACAACACCATAGTTTGGTCAAACTCCATCTCTTGCTTCCCTAACTTTATGGGCATCTAAAACACATCCAAAACAAACCATTCCACTAAGTTATAGGATCATACAGCAAGTGGAATGGTCTAAAACATCCCTTTACACACTCAAACCCTTGTTTTGAGGGTTACACAGGTAATTTCAGAAAAATGAAGATATCTCACTCAAAACTCAATGGTTTCTCCTCAAACCAAGTGCATTTGAAAGTTAATACATACCACTACCACTTCCAATAGATTTTAGCACATGGCTGGGCCGTACAGGGTTGTGGTATAGCCTGGAACAACATTTTTGTAGAAAAAAAAACTAAATTTTTATTCAAATTTTGTAATACAGTATCTTTGGAACATAGTATAGACATCCATCAAAGCATAAAGAATATATGAATTTGTCAAATGTTGTAGTTGTAAGTACCCTTTCAGACATGTATGCAAAGTGTGGAAGCATATACTTGACAAACATGAATTGTTTGACATGATGCCTCAAAGAAATGTTGTCTCATGGAATGCAATGATTGCAAGATATGCACGAAATGGATTGTTTTGGATAGAAGGCTCCAAATTCATGACAATTCAGTTTGAGACTAGGCATAATTAGGCCTCCTTTACAAGGCAACTACTATGCCAATGCAAACCCACCACACCAAACTACTTGGGAACCCTAGCATGCATGGAAAAGGAACCAATTTCACTAGTTTTGGCCTTTGAAACACTTGTTAAGGCACTATTGTATGGACTGCACCCTCTTTTTGCCTAATACACGGTCATATTAGGCCATTGCATCCTCATACTCTGCTATATTCTTGTTTCCTGACCTAGGGCTTATTGGGAACAATGATCCTACCTTATTCCATCCCATTCCACCAATCTAACTTGGTGGAATGGCAAAGAAATACATAGTTTTTGGCCTCAAAACCCTAGTTCAGGATTTTATGACAATTTTTAGAAAAATGTGATTTTGGCCCTCCAAATTTAATGAAAATGCCTCAAATAAGATGCAAATGAAAGGTCATTCACTCTCCTTCACAATGTAGGTGATTTCAAACCATGACAGTACTGTACGGATGAGTAGTATGTCATGCCCACATTTCCCATGCGGTCACGACACACAACACATGTGTCATGTCCACATTTGCCATGTGGTCATGACACGAATTATGAAAAAACTTTTCTACCTATCCCTAGGAACCCCCTCGCACGTGTCTACATGCTCGGTGGCAATACACACATAAGGCGTAAACATGTCAACATAATTCGGGGAGTTGCATTGTCCCACGTAGTTCCCCTACATGATGATAGCTGACTAGGGGGTATGTGACATGAAGTGTGTCACTTTTAGGGTTAGAACGATTTTAATCCAAACCCTAAGTTTCCTAGGTGTGAAGATGATTTCACCAGATTTGAAACCTAACCCTAACTCAGGTCAAAATGAAATTGAATAATGACTAAGAAAATAATGGTATGATGGATGTATGATTAAAGTGGAATGGTGAAATAAAAGTTAATAAAATATCGTAAAATTAAACCCTAGAAATCTAGGAAAATTTCGACAGCATAACGCGTTTTCAATAATCGACTTATAAATTTTTAAAATAAAACTCCAATAAGGAATTAAACAAAATTTCAGAATAAGATTTAAACTTAAGAACAAATTTAAAACAATTTACAATAACAAAATAAATACCCTGCCAAGCTCAAATAGTTCGACCTTGCATAAAAGGGTTAAAAATTAAAATAAAATATTAAAAATAATTACACAAAGCCAGATTGGATATCAAATTTGAGTCCGTTAATAAATATAATTTCGGCATTACATTTATTAATGAACTCAGAATAATAGAGAAGGGAGGAGATTAAGATACTCTTTCCCGTAAAATAACAGTAAAATTGATAAAATCATGGTAGGGAAAAAATAAAATAAATATCCCAACTAAAATGAATTAAATACAAAGGGAATTCCCAATTTAAACAAAATTAACCCCTCCCATATAAAATATAATTCACAAGCCATTAAAACAAATGCAAAACCCATTTAAATTAAAGACAAAATTAAATGAACACAAGAATTAAAAAGACAGGGCAAAATAGAGAGTAAAAAAAAACAGGAATAAAATAAACTCCTCACAACTCCTCTCATTAAAATTGGTTTTCAAAATTAGAAAAAGCCCTAATTTTATTTTAATAGTTTCCATAAAGAAACCCTAACCCTTGTTTTTCTCATTTTGTTTCCTCCTCTTCTTTTCTCCCATTTTAGTTTGCCTCCATTTGTTTTTTGCTTGTTTTGTTTTGATCACTTTCTTGTAGGTTGGAGATCTTTCAACAATGGCATGGAAGCCATTAAAATACCTCAGAGGTTTGCATCCAAATTTCTAAGAGTTTAGTTTATCTATGTTTATTTATTTATTTTTTTGTGACAGTGTGATATAGATATAGGTATCAAAGTGTATACAAAATGTATATGTTAAGATTTGTTTCCTTGTTGTAGGGTAGGACAAGTGTGGGGCTGAATGGCGGCCATGGCGGGGAACAAGGGCACGGTCTGTGGGGAACGGTGGGGAGGCGGAGAGATGGAGTACCGTGGGGAGGGTTTGAAGTTCAGTGCGGGGGAGAGAGAGTGTTGTGAGGTTTAAACTAAAGGACAATGGTGGGGAGGGGGTCGAAACCCCCACCCACACCCACTGCTAACACAAATCTTGAGGTGGGGACTGTGGTGGGTGCCGACGCCCACCACAGTGCCCCCTCAATTTTTGTTTTGTTTCTTTTTTTTTTTAAAACAAAAACCCTTCGGCCCAACTTAGTCTACCGGATTTGGATCTCTAGTTTTTTTTGTGTTTAATATAAATTTTGGTTAAAGATATTTATATATATATACATAAATATATGTATATATATATGTGTGTGTATATATATATATATATACTCAGATTTAAATCAACAGTTTGTCTAAAATATCACAGTATAATTACATTTTCTACTATTGTATATTTATATATATAATGTATACACTTATATATATAAGTTTATATATATATTATAATATATACAACAAATAAATAACTTCTATATTTTCTTTTAATCTCAACATATACACAGTAATTATTAAAAAGGAAAGAACAACAAGCTAGATTCATAAAATAATAAAACAACCAGTGTATATATATATACCCATATATTTATGTATAAATATATATATATATATATATATATATATATATATATATATATATATATATATACACATTGCACTCATTTTCTCAAACAATGTTTTAAAAATAGAATACTGACTTGCAGATTTGGAACTTAAAATAAAACAGTAGCATTCCTCTCTTTTTTTTTGAAAGCCTAAATATACATGGGTAACTCTATGCATTTTTTTTTTAAGGAATTCATTTAAGGTAGAATACGCATTTTAATCTACATTTTTCCAACATCTTCATTTCCTAACACCAACAAGAAATATGAACTTTCAATGCAACAATAGAAAACTAATTTAAACTTTTTTTTTTGTATGCAATAAAATTTATTTTACAACTAAGATGTATTTTCTTTCTTGAAGAGAACAATGACAGAAAATGTATATACTTGAATTCAATGCATTTCTCAAACATACCAACTCCACAATATAGGGAATAAACAAGTTTTATAAGGAAAAACATAAAGAATGCTTACATTGCAATACTTACTATAGCCAACTCCATGGGCAAAATAACTTAACAAAATTAATTACAATAGGGCCACAAAGGCCATGGCTCAAACAACCAACACCATATAACTATAAAAACACAAATCTGGACTCCTCTCTAACTCCATTTCTCCAATAAGAACCTACAACATAAAACGCAAGAAGGGAAAACCTAGCCACTTCGAAATGCCCTCCTCTCTACTGTAGACCCACAAGTGGGTCACCCCCGAGCTAGAGAGATAGGGATTCACACGGTTGCAAACATACCACAACAAGCATCAAAGTAACAACAACACAAAAATCAACCCCAAGGATAAACACATAATACAACTCATGAAAATGAGTTTGATAGGGGTAGGGAATGGACCCCTCTACTTCAAAGGCCACACCAAAATACCAAAATACCAAGTCTCATGGCCTCAAGCCAAAACCTCCAAATACACAACTCCTCAAATATCTCAAAATAAACTTCCATGGCACTCTTGCCATTCGAATATTCTCCACAACAAGTAAGAAGCCCTCAAGGCCATAAATAACACAAATATGGGAGTGACCTCAAGGAGGTTCCTTACCCTACCCCAAACAAGTTGAGCCTTACCTCCAAATGGAGGTGCTCTCACCAAACTCCCATCCCACACAAAAATGAAACCACAAACAACAAAACTACAAACACATCACAATAAAATATGCAAGGGTAAAGAACATAGTCATGAGGCTTACCTTCAAATCCCTATTAAGGAAGCATGTTTGCTGATGAGCTCCAAGCTTCTCCAAACCTTCCAATCTCCAAGAATCCCTCTAACTTCCCCAAAAATTGCTCAAAATAGAAAGAAAACTCCAAAATGCAAGAACCTCGCACTCCTCAACAAGAGGAGGTAATATAGGCCATCAATTTTGGCCTTGAGGAATGAGAAGGTGACACTTGTCACCTTCTCCTTTATCCTCCTATGCCACTTGCAAGGGAGAGGAAGTGTGAGGGTGGCAAGTGTCATCCTCCAATTCCATCTCAATCCTCACCTTATCCACTTATGCTCTCACACGTGTGAGAGGATAAGTGGTGAGGTGGCATTTCCCTCCAAGTCTCCATGAGGATAAGGGATGCCATATGGCATCCTCTTATTCTCTAAGAGAGCCATCTCCCTCCAAGATGCTCTCACATGTGTGTGAGAGTCTTGGAGGAAGATCCCACACACTTGGGAGTCTTGGAGATCTCCCAAGTCCTCCTAAGGAAGGGATTCCCAAACATTGGGAAGGGAGATGAGTCTTTTCCAAAGCATGACTCATCTCCCACCCTTATCTAATTCAAATTTTGTCACTTTGACTAAACCTTATTTAGAGTGACCAAAAGTGAGTTAACCCAAAGGTTAGTTACTTAAAATTGACCCTAGACCCATGGGTAACCACCTAGGGTAAATTTTGGGACACTAAGGTTCACCTAGGGTGTCATAAATCCACTTTAAATGGCCTCAAAAATAAAAATAATACCAAGTGGTATAAGTCAATAAAAATTATACAACACATAATATTAATTAATTAAACAAAGGGGTACTAGGCTAAAATGATAAAATTAAACAAGCACTTAAATCAACACTCAATTCAAACGTGATCCTCATCCCTCTTGGGAATGGATCTATTTTACAGGGAATAACATGTGTGAATTCTACCTCCAATTTCCCATGGCCTGGGAATGTAATCCTGCACATCTCGATCAAGTGTCAATCATATCATGAATAATCATAGCCGAAGCAACCGGAATTAAATTCATGCCATCAAATACAACAATAATCATCTCTAACATAATTCTAAATTAAAATGCATTTTTCTATCACAAGTCAAATAATCATCATCACATAAATAACTAGAAATCACATCACAAAACATCATCTAATATATCAAGTATGTTGGATCATAAAATAGCATCAAAATATGATCAAATCAAATCACCATATGTCTAATCAATGTCATAACAAAAATCATGAGATATAATCAAGTCTGTAAAATGAAACCATAGTCTCTAAAAGTTTGATAATGCCATCAACTAAAATGTATAACGATCAAAATAAGGAAGGAAAAATAATCGGCCTCACATAGTACATCCTGGAACAGTCAAATTTTAGGAAAAGTAGCAGAAAACTTAGTTTTATTCAACTTTGACCTTTAAAACCTTGTTCACCAACCCCTCCTCGATGTGTGTGAAGGTTTTTATACATGTTTACAATAGTTCCAATAGATCATAATTGACTTTCAACCTATTTGATTGTTGGGTAACCTCCTTATTACATGATTTGTTAAGTTGACAAAGAAACTTCTTACAACTACTTGTATTATTAGACTTTTTGTTTGACAACAACATAAAACATGACTCCAAACACAAATGACATTGGTCATTTGACCTTACTACATGCAAAATGATGAAACAAGACCATCAACTTGTCCTATGATGTCCTAGGACCTTGTTATGACATGCTCCTAGCCAAGATTGGCTATGGCTAAGGTGCCCCTGCACCATGAAATATGTTTCCATGGTGTTAAGTCATCCTCCTTACCTACTACATCACCCTTGTAGACATGTATGCAAAGTGTGGAAGCATAGACAAGGCACGTGAACTATTTGGCATGATGCCCCAAAGAAATGTCACCTCATTGAATGCAATGATTACAAGATATGAACAAAATGGATTTTTTGATAAGGTATTAGAAACTTTCAAGCAAATGCAATTGGATGGTGTAAAGCAAAATTTCACAACCTTAGCTAGTATCCTCCTTGCCTATGCCAAAATGAACATCCATCAAAAGGATAAAACATATGGGAATTTTGTTAGATGTTGTAGTTGCAACTACCCTTAGAGACATGTATGCAAAGTGTGGAAGCATAGACAAGGCATGTGAACTATTTGGCATGATGCCTCAAAGAAATGTCACCTCATGGAATACAATGATTGAAATATATGAACAAAATGGATTTATTGGTAAGCCTTTAGAAAATTCCAATGAAATGCAATTGGCAAGTGTAAAACCAAATTCCAAAACCTTAGAAATGGTATGTTTGGAGCACAGTCTAGACATCCATCAAAGCATAAAGGATATAGGAATTTTGTCAAATGTCATAGTTGTAAGTACCCTGCAAGACATGTATACAACTTGTGTGGAAGCATATATAACAAACATGAACTATTTAACACGATGCCTTAAATAAATTTTGTCTCATGGAATGCAATGATTGCAAGATATGCACAAAACAGATTTTTCATAAGGCTTTAAAAACTCTCAAACAAATGCACAAAAATTAATTTCAACCATTTACACAAATTTTGGCACATCTAAAACCAAATTGCACAACCTTAACTAGCTTCCTCCTTGCCTATGCTATAATGGGATCTAGAGAACATGGCGTGGACAACCATCAAAGCATAAATGATATAGGAATTTTGTCACATGTATTGTATTTGTAAAGTTGCCCTTGTAGACATGTATGGAAAGTATGGAAGCATAGACAAGGCACGTAAACTATTTGAAATGATACCTCAAAGAAATGTATAGTCCTGCAGAATTCAATGATTGCAAGATATGCACAAAATGGATTATTTGAAAATAATTCATAAACTCTCAAGAAAATGCAATTGGCACTTGTAAAACCAAATTCCTGTAACAATAATTGATTATCATATTAAATATTTAATATAAACTGTCATATACATAATGTCATAAACATAACATCTAGTTTATATAAAAAGCCATATAGGCGTGTCCAAACAAAGCCATACAGGAAAATATACATCAGATTAACATACAAAAGTATGTATACAAAGCCATCTAGGCACACAAAAAAGTTCCCAAAAACTAGTTTCCTATGGACTTTTAGGAAATAATCGGCGGCCCTTCTTTGACTATGAAGATGGAGAGCCAGTCAATGGCAAATCCTCTCTCTATCATCGAGTAGACGTCTTTGAATAAAGTTCATATAGATGCACCTATTAATACAAACAAACAATATGCACATTAGTATAGAAAATGTATGAAATATATAACATCACATATGTAATTGATCACTTACTGCCAATAGATGATCACTCTCCATCATCTTGTCTCTCTCTTCATCCGTAGTTGGATAGACTGGAGTTGTGACCTCCTGTGAAAAGCATCAAGAAGCAAAATTAACTAAACATAAATATCATTTATGTACATCAAATGACGAGATAAAAAAGAAATACAAAATTATGATATTTTCATGTTATTGGCTCATACCTCAGTTAAAGGATTTGCAGACATCATGGTTGCATCAATGCTTATCTGTGCTAACTCATGAAGATGAGGAGGAGTCCCCACTATATTCAACATCTGAAAATCAAGTTCAAGATTATTCAAACAAAATAAATACATAACATTATTTTTAAAATGCATAATGATTAGAAATGGTTAAATTTACCTCCATAAAAGTGGTGGTTTGGCATCCAGGGGACCAAGGAAACCGTGGAGGTGATGGTGACTATTGAAATCATTAAATTGTCACAAAATGATATTACCATTGACATATCTACAATAATTATGAATATGAGATAAATTACATACCTGCTGACTTGAGCTCCTATCATAATCTGCCAATGAATGGCTAACAGAGGTAGGATTAAGACTCTGACCCTGGAATTTCATTGTGCAAATAATTACATACATTATTTTTGACTTATAATATAGATAATCATATAAAATTAATTACAAATTTCAAATAACAATATACTAAATTAAGATTAAACTTGTAACAAATTACCTGAGAGTCAATACCAAATTTATGTTGTAAGAGATCATCACTGAGAACAAGATCATCCAATATGTCCTACCCCTATGTCGCATCATGCTGCCCCTATTTCCCAGCATGCTGCCCCTGTGTCGCAGAGTCCTGTTGTGCCTCCTGTGTCCCATAATCACATAGGTTCCCACATGTACTGCACAAATGTGGGGACACATGATGCCTACTAAGTTCTCACCCTCAGCACCTTGGGTAAAATTATCTGCATGCTGTGATAGAGTTTGGGTGAGAGTATTCAATGAATATAAAGTCTCCAGCTCAACACTCTCCTTCAAAGCCAAAGGGAGTGACCTACGTTTTGGCCTTGCTCGGGGTATAGGCACATGCTATTCATCTCACTAAGCCCCAGGTCTATCTTGGGCAGAGCCACCACCTCTACCCTGGAACTCACGAATGTTAAAATAATTTAGAATCTTGTTGAGGACGAACTCGCAATAGAGTTTCCTCAAAAAACATTGTGGTAACTCATCATTGTTGTATGGCCACTCATCGAAGACCATATACCATCTATCCCAAAAGTTTTGGGATATGTATTCATTCCTACACCAATGTATAAGAAACTGTTTGCAACTTTCCTCTAATGTTTGGTCGGTTTTGGGATTAATAAATTGTGCACATAATTGAGATTTTGTAATTTTTTCCTTCTTGACTTGTTCATATGACAACTTGTCAACATAATATTGTCGACTCCTCTCCCTATAGTCTTGGAATTCAGTGATTTGTTTCATCACCAAATCTATGTGGGAAACAATCTCCTGTAGTGATTTTGCAAGTGCCCTCCTATGCTCAGTGGTTCCACTTGGATTGTTTAGGGGTTGAATAATAGTTTCAAAATGTTTCTTGTTTTCTTCTATTATCCCTAAGTAGTGTTCTTGATTATCCCTTACATGAAAAGAGGGTGAAGGTGGGTTTTGAGGGTTTGGAGGGTTTTAGGGGTTGTTTTCACCCTCCTCAACTAGATTTAGATTTTCTGCTTCTCCAATAACTATAAATGTAATATAAACACAAATCAAACATTGCAAAACTAAAAAATTGTTCTAAAACTAACAAAATCAGACAAGCCCTACCTTCTTCCTGTGCTGGAGCCTCCAAATTTACATGACAATGTCTTTGGTGGTGAGGTGGCATTATGATTTTCTTATTTTCTCATGTGCACTTGATTCAATGTCATCTTTTTCGACGCGATCGCGTTTTGCTTGGTTTCTTTGCTACTGTCAAGAGAAAAGTTGTGTGATGAATGAGTAGAAAATGTTTTTTTTGCTTTTATTAAAAGCAAAATGCAAGCGCATTGTAACATGCTCGCGTTTTGTTTTAATTTTGGAGATGGTGACACCTTTTTGGTTCCCCATCTCCTTGCATTTACCTGTTTAGGGATGAGGTATTAGGGTTGAGGGTTGAGGGTTGAGGGATTAAGGTTTAAGGTATAGTGCTGAGGGTTGAGGGTTTAGGGATAGGGTTTAGGGTTTAGGGTTGAGGGATTAGGGTTCAGGGTTGAGGGATTAGGGTTTAAGGAATAGTGTTGAGGGTTGAGGGTTTACGGATAGGGTTTAGGATTGAGGGATTAGGGTTTAGGGTTGATGGATTAGGGTTTAAGGAATAGTGTTGAGGGTTGAGGGTTTAGGATTGACGGATTAGGGTTTAATGTTGAGAGTTGAGGGTTGACGGTTGAGGGTTTAGGTATAGGGTTGATGGTCAAGGGATTAGGGTTAAAGTAGAGTGTCAAGGGTAGAGGGATTAGGGATAGGGTTTAGGGTTGAAGTTTTAATGATCATTAAGGGTTGAGGCTTTAGGGATGAGGGTTAAGGGATTAGAGTTTAAAATATAGGTTTTAGGGTTTAAGTTTTAAGGGTTAAGGGTTGAGGCATAGGGTTTAGGGTTTAGGGATAAGGGGTTAGGGTTTAAGGTATAGTATCGAGGGTTGAGGGTTTAGGAATAGGGATAGCATTTAGGGTCTAGGGATGAGGGATTAGGGTTGAGGGTTAAGGGATTAGGGTTGAGGGTTGAGGGTTGAGGGATTAGGGTTTAAGGTATAGTGTCGAGGGTTGAGGGTTTAGTGATAGGGTTTAGGGTTGAGGGTTTAGGGATAGGGTTTAGGGCTGAGGGATTAGGGTTTAGGGTTGACAAATTAGGGTTTAATGTTGAGAGTTGAGGGTTGAGGATTGAGGGTTTAGGGATAGGGTTGATGGTCAAGGGAGTAGGGTTAGGGATAGGGTTTAGGGTTAAAGGTTTAAGGATTGAGGGTTGAGGCTTTAGGGATGATGGTTTAGGGTTTAAGGCTTAAGATATAGTGTCGAGTGTTGGGGGTGTAGGGATAGGTTTTAGGGTTTAAGTTTTAAGGGTTGAGGGTTGAGGGATAGGGATTAGGGTTTAAGGTATAGTGTTGAGGGTTGAGGGTCTATGGATAGGGTTTAGGGTTGATGGATTAGGGTTTAATGTTGAGAGTTGAGGGTTGAGGGTTTAGGGATAGGGTTGATGGTCAAGGGATTAGGGTTAAAGTAGAGTGTTGAGGGTAGATGGATTAGGGATAGGGTTTAGGGTTGAAGGTTTAAGAATTGAGGGTTGAGGCTTTAGGGATGAGGGTTAAGGGATTAGGGTTTAAGATATAGTGTTGAGTGTCAAGGGTGTAGGGATAGGTTTTAGGGTTTAAGTTTTAAGGGTTAAGGGTTAAGGGATAGGGATTAGGGTTTAGGGATAAGGGATTAGGGTTTAAGGTATATTGTTGAGGGTTGAGGGTTTAGGAATAGGGATAGTGTTTAGGGTAGAGGCATTAGGGATAGGGTTTAGGGTTGAAGGTTTAAGGATTGAGGGTTGAGGCTTTAGGGCTAAGGGTTAAGGGATTATGGTTTAACGTATAGTGTCAAGGGTAGAGGGTTCATGGACAGGGTTTAGGGTTTATGGATAGGTAGAGAGATGAGGGGAAACAAAGGTGAGAGATAGAGAGGTGAGGGGAAATATATAATAAAATGAGAGAGGCTTTAGGGATAGGGTTTAGGGTCGAGGGATTAGGGTTTAAGGTATAGTGTTGAGGGTTTAAGGATAGAGTTTAGGGTTGAGGGATTAGGGTTGAGGGTTGAGGGATTAGGGTTTGACATTGAGGGTTGAGGGTTGAGGTTCAAGGGTTGAGGGATTAGGGTTTGACATTGAGGGTTGAGGGTTGAGGTTCAAGGATTGAGGGTTTAGGGATAGGTTTGAGGGTCAAGGGATTAGGGTTAAAGTAGAGTGTCAAGGGTATAAGGATTAGGGATAGGGTTGGAGGGTTTAGGGATAAGGGATTAGGGTTTAAGGTATAGTATCGAGACCATTAAGGGTTTAGGAATAGGGATAGTGTTTAGGGTTTAGGGTTGAGGGTTGAGGGATTAGTGTTTAAGGTATAGTGTTGAGGGTTTAGTGATAGGGTTTAGGGTTGAGGGATTAGGGTTAAGGGTTGAGAGATTAGTTTTTGATGTTGAGGGTTGAGGGTTAAGTTTTAAGGGTTTAGGGTTTAGGGATAGGGTTGAGGGTCGAGGGATTAGGGTTAAAGTAGAGTGTCGAGGGTATAGAGATTAGGGATAGGGTTGGAGGGTTTAGGGATAAGGGATTGGGGTTTGAGGTATAGTATCAAGCCCATTGAGGGTTTAGGAATAGGGATAGCATTTAGGGTTTAGGGATGAGGGATTAGGGTTGAGGGTTGAGAGATTAGGGTTGAGGGTTGAGGGATTAGGGTCAAGGGTTGAGGAATTAGGGTTTGACATGAAGGGTTGAGGGTTGAGGTTTGACGGTTGAGGGTTTAGGGATAGGGTTGAGGGTCGAGGGATTAGGGTTAATGTAGAGTGTCGAGGGTATAGGGATTAGGGATAGGGTTGGAGGGTTTAGGGATAAGAGATTAGGGTTTAAGGTATAGTATCGAGCCCGTTGAGGGTTTAGGATTAGGGATATCATTTAGGGTTTAGGGATGAGGGATTAGGGTTGAGGGTTGAGGGTTGAGGGATTAGGGTTTAGGGTTGAGGGTTGAGGGATTATGGTTTAAGGTATAGTGTTGAGGGTTTAGGGATAGGGTTTAGGGTTGAGGGATTAGGGTTTGACATTGAGGGTTGAGGTTTGAGGGTTTAGGGATAGGGTTGAGGGTCGAGGGATTAGGGTTAAAGTAGAGTGTCGAGGGTATAGGGATTAGGGATAGGGTTGGAGGGTTTAGGGATAAGGGATTAGGGTTTAAGTTATAGTATCGAGCCCATTAAAGGTTTAGGAATAGGGATAACATTTAGGGTTTAGGGATGAGAGCTTAGGGTTGAGGATTGAGGGATTAGGGTTGAAGGTTGAGGGATTAGGGTTTAGGGATTAGATAGAGAGGTGAGGGGAAAGATATAATAAAATGAGAGAGGTAATAGGGATAGGGTTTAGGGTTGAGGGATTAGGGTTAAGGGTTGAGGTATTAGGGTTTGGTGTTGAGGGTTGAGGGTTGAGGTTTAAGGGTTTAGGGATAGGGTTGAGGTTTGAGGGATTAGGGTTAAAGTAGAGTGTCAAGGGTATAGGGATTAGGGATAGGGTTGAAGGGTTTAGGGATAAGGGATTAGGGTGTAAAGTATAGTATCAAGCTCGTTGAGGGTTTAGGAATAGGGATAATGTTTAGGGTTTAGTGATGAGGGATTAGGGTTGAGGGATTAGGGTTTGATGTTGAGGTTTTAGGGTTGATGGTTGCGGGTTTAGGGATAGGGTTGAGGGTCGAGGGATTAGGGTTAGAGTAGAGTGTTGATGGTATAGGGATTAGGGATAGGGTTGGAGGGTTTAGGGATAAGGGATTAGGGTTTAAGGTATAGTATCAATCATGTTGAGGGTTTAAGAATAGGGATAGCGTTTAGGGTTTAGGGACGAGGGATTAGGGTTGAGGGTTGATGGATTAGGGTTTAGGGATTAGATAGAGAGGTGAGGGGAAATATATAATAAAATGAGAGAGGGTTTAGAGTTGAGGGATTAGGGTTTAAGGTATAGTGTTGAGGGTTTAGGAATAGGGTTTAGGGTTGAGGGATTAGGGTTTGATGTTGAGGGTTGAGGGTTGAGGTTTGAGGGTTGAGGGTTTAGGGATAGGGTTGAGGGTCGAGGGATTAGGGTTAAAGTAGAGTGTTGAGGGATTAGGGTTTATGGTTGAGGGAATAGGGTTTAAGGTAAAGTGTTGAGGGTTTAGGGATAGGGTTTAGGATTTAAGGTTTAAGGGTTGAGGGTTGAGGCTTTAGGGTTTAGGGTTAAGTGAGACCTAGATGGCTAAGGATGGATGGAGTGGTAGACAAGGAGCAATTGAGAGACATAGAGAGGGGAGAGGTAGAGAGGTGAGGGGGAGAGATAAGTGAGATATAGAGAGGTGAGAGATAGAACATGAGCTAATGGAACTAGAGGTGAGATATTGCAAAGGTGTTATCAAAGGTGAGATAGGCACAAATATTTATGGATCAATCTATAGAAGGAAAAAATGTGAGCACATTATAATGTGCTCATGTTTTGTCCTACTATAGAAATGGTAAAAAGGCCTACACCCCCATGATCTAGGCCCACATGCTCTATTTTTATGCTAATTATGTGCATGTTCTGACAAAAAAAAGTGTTTTCATGCTGTTGAGAAGTTCACATGCACATTTTGCACATTCTACCACCTTTGCATGATCTTTCCACCACCTTTTCTGCTTTGCCAACTTGAGAAGGAGGAAATAACATAGTTTTCACATCAAATTTGATATATATCTATTCAAGTTTCAATTTTTGTAGTGTTCTAATGTTAATTGTGATTGAATTTTAGAAATTTAACATTATAGATTGGTTAATAGTATTGTTGTTACTAATTATATTTGAGTGTTATTCAATTTAACATTGAAAAGGAAGCAAGTGGTGAAAAACTCAAATTGTTGAGGAGTTTGATGCAAGAAGAAAAAAAACACTACATAATTGGGTACTCTCTCCATTCGAATCTCCATTTTTTAGGTATGTCAAGTCTTTACATGCACGTTCTTTACATTTTCCTTAATTCTATTTTAATTACTTTATCATGCTTTATCATACATGTTTGTATCACTTGTATCCAGTATGCATAATAAAAGACTATGTATACATATCTTGTGTTTATATAATAGACTATGTTTTAAATTAGTTCATGGTATGCATAATAAAAGATATCTCAAACGTCAACATTAATTAAAATAGACACATTCACAATCAAGAAAGCAGCCTACAATCTCACATGATGCCATGTATATTTTCTACACTTGGGCTCTTTAATAATTATGTGTAATAAATAGACCTTAACATACCATGATGTCAAACTATACAAGAATAAATCCTTACAACATAATAAAAATACAATCCCACTATTATCTTGTCATATTAACAAATTAAAATACAAATGAATAGGTGCCAAGATCATACAAGTATGCACATGACATGATGATTTGTATGCACATATCTTTGGCTAGGACATTCCTTATGCACCTATTCCTGATGATTTGTATGCACATGACACAACAATATTTCAAAATTTCCTAATTGTCCTTTGTTAGCATATGATGGTGGTTACCTTGATCGACTATATACCATTCATAAGCTTTCCTCTCAAGAAATCTCCCTATACAAAGGCAGAAAGAGGGTCTTCAATACTTCAAAACCTAACAAGGTTACTAGAGGTCTTCTTACCCCTAGTAACTCAGACACAACCATTCTAAACCCTTACTCAAGTCTGCACTCTTCAATTGTTGTCTATTCCTTCAAAAGCCACCCAAATCCTAGTAGCCCTAGAACTAACAAAACACCTTCTCAATTCCAAATTTCAACTTCTTGATCTCAACCAAGTCTCAAATAGCCAAAATCAAAAAAAATTATCCTCTAGATCACTTCCCTATTCACCAAATCATTAAACCCTTATTTAGGCCATTCTAGGGATGCTCAAGGTGGGTGTATTGGAACTCAATACCTTAGGCTTTGTTTCACCTTACCAATGTTTCCAACACATCATAATATGTTTTCCTATGCCTAAACCATCATCCACACTTTAACAATGCTCTTTCATCAAAACCCTACTTGAAAGCATCACTTTTCACCAAAAGAAGACATGTGATTTAACAATTATAGATTGTAGTGTTGCAATGTTAATTGTGATTGAATTTTAGGAATTTAACATTTGACAATTTTGAGCATTATATTCATCATAAATAAGTCACTTTTAGTCAATAGAAGCCAAAATACATCCATTTGCAATCATGGATTAGTTAAGGACAACTAGGTGGTAAATTTGTTGCCATTGGCAACTTAAAAAATTTGGTGTCTTATCTTGTCCTCCTTGGTTTTCTGCATGGATCTCCATCATTGTCTTCATGAATCATATAGTTCGTCATGTCATAGTGCCTTCATCATTCCATAATTATCTTCTATTTCCCTTCCAGGACAACAAACAGGGTTTTTGTGGTATATCTTGTAGAAAACAACTCCAACCCACAATCCAAAAGCTATTTAAGATACCCTTTTGGGAGTTTTAAAACATATCCAAAATTTAAGGGTGGTTGTTTTGTAATACAAGACCTTAAAATTGACTGTCCCACTTGACAAGAGGCCTAATTAGGCTTGTGCAAATAGGTCACTATAGGTTTTTTGATCTCCAGGCTTCCAATCTTCAAAACAAGACACCAAACATGTCAAATTAGGTCTGCCTCAACCTTTTCAAGCATTACAAACACCTTCCAAAGAGTTTCTCTACAAACCCTAACCCTTATGCAAATTAATTGCCTAAAAACATGAGTTTTCAGCCTGGAATAACTTGCCTCTAAAATACACATGACTATCTACTTGAGTTTGGCACTACCATATTAATGAGCCTTGACTTTAATAATTATCTCTTGATATCCCTTCTTCACCCTCTACACTAATCCAAACCATGCCCTAGTGTAATGTCTCCCACAATCTCAATAACACATCCTTTCATGACTAGATGGTTATCAACAAGTAGTCAACATGAAGTCCCATGTACTCTTCACTTGTAGCCTCAATAGGTGACTCTCCTTTGACCTTATCCTCATCTAGGACTAAAGTGAACTTTGTACCATAATGCTTTGTATGGCTGCAATAACATTGTGCAATAATGTTTTGTATGGCTGCATTAATGCTTTGTATGCTTTGTACCTATTTTGGTTGAGTGAAATTTACTCTTTTACATGATGATTCTATGTACATTTACTATGAAGGGTTGAATGACATATATTTTAGTTATTTGTATGGATTCATTTCTTAGGAACTAATACTGGTCTCTTTATCATGCTACAGACAAATTCTCCATCATGCCGAGGAAATGATCAAGAATTAAACCAACATAGGAAGAGGTAGAAGCTAAGAATGCGAAGAAAGCAGTGGCTATGAGGGAACTTTGTGAGAAGAGGAAATTGGACATGATAAATGAAGACATGCCAATTGAAGAGGAACCGCAACCATCACAAAGAGATATGGTATTGGCAGCACAAAGAGAATGAATACAAAAACTTCGTGCTATGAGAGATTTGATTATCGTAGTTGGAGACACATCCTCTATCGCAAGTCAACATGTAGGGACACCATCTACCGCATCTCAAGTTGAGAGTATATCATCACTCACATGTGATGAAGGAGGTACTCCATTATTTCCACCTCAACCTCAAGGTATGTCATTTATTCGATCTTTGATCGAAGGTATGCCATCTAGCCCATCTTATTTAAATATTGATGAAATTCCTAATGTTGAGATGAATTTACCTAACTTAACACCACCTAGAATTTGTATAGAAAGCCAAAATATTTGATTGATATTGATGAGAATATTTTGCAGCCAATGGAAGGTAAGATTCCAAAACACACTTGTAGAAGATATGCTCATTAGATTTGGAGATTTTTCTTTGAAAAGTTAAATGAAACTGCAAGATGTCAACTATTCATTGAAATGATGTGAAGTATAAAGTATAGGTCCATCATGAAGATTCTTGGGTTGAGAACATCAGAGGCTTCAAGTGAAAAATCTATTGTCAAGAATCTAATGAGTGCATATGAGAGTGTGGGTAACACCTCACACACACAAAAAATAGTAATGCAACATGGCATGTGATTACATCGACTATAGTAAGTAGTCAAATGAGGAAAGCTCATCTCATTAGAAAGACAAGTCAAGCATTGAGAATTAATAGGAAAACTTTATCAAGAGCCGTTGGAAGATGCCAAAGAATTGAGGACACTAATGCTAATGAATTATGGGCATTCTCGGGGAGACTACAACGAAAAGATAAACCAATTATTGAAGCATTGAGATCACTAATTGAAGACTTTTGGAAGTGTGAAGGGTAAAAGTGGGATGAATAAAACTAATTATAAAAACCCAAAACATCAATGGAATGTGCAGACAAAAAGGATTTAAAATAAGAGAGAGATACTCACAACCTTTTTGCCTTGTGATTTCCATTGTTCACCTATTCTTTCTTGATCTTTTGGTGATGAAGATGGCCCTCAGGAAGCTTTCTTCCTTGCTTCAATTCCTCAACATGACAAGGAGAAATGACTTGGATACTTATTGTGTTGAAGATGAGCTTCAACACAATATGGAATGGATGATATATGAAGTGATGTTAAAGTGGGGTGCCAATGGTGTGCTATAGATTTTGTAGCATAAGTTTACTCAAAAGTTGGATCTGAAATGAAGAGATAGAAGGTTGTATTTATAGAGTTATGTGAGAGAAGATCAATGGTTGAAAAGAAATAAGAAAATCAATGAAGAGAATGTTCGAGAGAACGTGCGCGGATAGAAGAAGGACATGTGTCATTCAAAAAGATACTTTGTTGAGTTAACTGCTTTCTTGATGAGGATGAGTTTTTAATTCTTAAATTAGAATATATTTTTCTAATTTAAGAGCTTTGTTGATAGCTTTAAATCAGTTAACTCAGCTTTTGCTTTTGTATGACAAGAAGAATTTATTTTTAGAAGATATGAAGATTTTTTAGAAGATAAGAAAGCATTATTAAATAAATAAATTTATTTAATTACTTGTAGATAATTTGGAAGAATAAATAAAATATTTAAATATATTTTATTTTTAGAGATTTAATATAAATAAATTTGCATTTTATTTAAATTTGGAAGAATGAAAGATTTAATTAAATAATTAAAATTATTTAATTATTTAGAAGAATAAAGTTGATATTGAAGGAATTAATTAAATAAATGTAATTTATTTAATTAAATGGGAGGAAGTGAATCAAATAAATAAATTTATTTATTTATTTATTGATAGAGGAATATGAAGGTGAAATAAATATTTAAAATATTTATTTAAGTAGAGTCATGTCATTTTTAGGTGTATACATTTTGCCCCTCTTTGATGCAATGTGTTTTGTCACATTGTTTCAAAGAATAAGAATTCTTGACAATGATAGATGCCCCAGTTTTGCCCCTGGTACAAGTTTAACGATAGGATGCCCCCTCGGGAGATTGGACGAGAAGACAACAGAAAGCGTGAGATAGACAATCTCATGAAGAAGAAGGTGAAAAGCAGGTTAGGATGGAGAAAAACAAGACATGGTTCAGAGGAATAGATATGGGAAGTAGTCACAGTTGTCACACAGCTAGCTATGGTTCACTTGCTATATATAGGAGCTAGGTCCACAAGTTCTATTCATTTGCACACTTGTCCATAGTTGAGTGGTATTGGAGAGCTTAGGAGAGCAGAGGAGCTAGAGCAGTCATCAAAGATATGGATATTCCATGTGAGGAGCACCAGTTTGAGCAAGTTTGATGGTTTAATCGGCCACCTGAGGTAGGACCACCGGTATGTAGTTCGTCAAAACTCGCTAAAAGTCATTTATTAGGTTAATAAATGCCCTGGAAAAAAAGCTAGGATAGATGCGCTAAACTACAGTTCGATGCATATGCACTCTAAAATAGTGTATATGCTGCAAAGTTGTGCATATAAGTGATCTTATGGTGCATATGATAGATGTACACATATGGGCTACAAATTGGCGCATCCATTGTGGAACTACGCATGTGACACAAGAAGCGACGCATGTGCCAGAACAACGCATACACGTCAAGGATTGGTGCATTCATGGTGAAGCAGCCCATATGATATGAATCGGCACATTTGCACTAGGATAATTAGTTGACTTAGTGAAATTAACCCAATTGGCACCTTGATTGATGCATCAATTGATAAGTGATCTCTGAGATTGCTGAGAATCTAGTCAAGAGATGATATACTATTTTGATTAATTTGATATGCTAAGTCAATGATAGAATAGTTTGATTGCTTTGAGTAGGTTTTCTTGGATATGGATTTCTTTGACGCTATGCTTTGGCTGGTTGTAGGAGGATATCTGGGATACCCTGATGTCACGAGAGTAGTTCCCTTTACCATTGTTGCAGCGATATATGTTGACAGAGATGGATTGCGAGGCTCTTGGTGCTATGGGTCTTCATTAGGTTTATTTCATGCCTGAGGTTCACGTGAACCAGGAGTTGTTGATTGCAGTAGTGGAGCAATTCCACAGCGAAGATGGTATATTTTATCTACCGACTAGGGAGATGATGATCACTCTAGAGGATGTGTATAGGATTCTACACCTCCCTATTTAGGGAGAGTTGGTAGAGTACGAGTCACAGTGTGATGCTGGATTAGATGAGTGCAGATGGGTGTTTGATGAACCAGAGTTGGTTGAGCACATGATTTCATGGTAGGACATTCATGGCTGCTATGACTACTTCCCAGGTATAGTGGCGGGACTGATCGGTGGCATAGTATGCCCTGATAGGAGGTCACATGGGTTCTCTATTGGCTAGGGGAGGGTGTTGGAGAGCATGATCACTGATGGGACATGATATGCATGGGGTGTGTGCATGCTAGCACACTTATACAGGGATATGCACAGGTTGTGTATCATAGAGGGGTCAGCTTGTCAGCAGGTGTGTCTCATTTGCAGTTTTGGTTGTGGGAGCACATAGCTATCACATGACCAATATGTCTTTTTCACAGGCAGAGAGGTGAGCCTTACAGCTATGGTTATGCAGGTGTGATTTCCCAGTACAAGCTAGGGAAGCTCGAGTATTAGAGACATGCGCTAGATAATGTGGATCTAGTTATCTGGTGCCCATACCTAGACTGTGAGGTATGGGAGGTTGAGGCTGATGAGCTGCCATACTGTTTCTAGACTCGGTGGCTCATTAGCAGGATGAGGTACATATTAGAGCAGAAGATTGTTAGCAGAGTAAAGAGACAGTTTGGTAGAGTGTAGGGCAAGCCATAGGGACAGGTGCGATTCGCAAGGACCCATGCGGAGAGATATAGGTGGGGTCCCGTGGCATCATATGAGGAGGCCTGATGCAGAGGCATCTACCATTCAGACCCTAACATACAAATTCAAATGTATGTCTATGCATTATCAAATATGCATACACTCTATTTTCTAATTATTTGTCTATCGTCAAAACATAATACCATCGGCCAAATTAATTCCTTTCATACCGACATCCCATTTCATATCAATGTGTCCCTGACATCATATTGCTATGACCTATACCCAACGGCTTAGCAAAACACTTTCATTCCGATGCTTAAATCACCCATTAGCGAGATATCTCCCATCGGCTGACCAGTTTTCTTCTTCCCCAATCACCTACCTCCCACCGATACCCTTTGATCAGTTAAGTTACCTATGAACAACACTTATTTCATCGGCCTCTCTGCAAAATGTCTCTCCGACACATGCCATCTCACTGACGCCAAACTCCTTATCACCTATCAGCGGGACTTCCACTATTGGCAAACTCCTAAAGTCTTTTGCCAATCCCTATTGTCTCCCTGATACTACCAATGCTGGGCTCCACCGTCAGCCAGACTATAACTATCGATGACACCTTTAACTTCTCCACCGATCGCATATCTCATGCTGATGTGCCTACCATCCACTCGCCATCGATAGGACTTTTCACATCAATGAATTTCAACTTCGCTCAGCCGATACCCCGACTTACGCTGATGTACTCGTCGTCAACGACACCTTGCAATTGTCACCCCAATCAGTGAAAGTGCCCCCTATCGACTCAATGCAACTTTCTCAACCCAATGGTTCTCCTCACGTCGATGCCTTCACAAATTTGCACCAAAAACTCTGAGTTTGACCTGATCCACTTACTTAGCAATCTCGACATAGATTTGCTTCTAGGGGGTTTCTCTGACCTGATTTACCCTACACATCCTAGCACATACCCATGCTAGGGTTCTTCAACATCTCTAGCTGGCGATCCTACAAACATGCATGCGAATAGAAATAGAAAACACACGACTAAAACCTAAACTACTGTACATGACCATTCCACCGATTTCGCAGGAATCAACCGGTGGAATGGGACGAAGAATCCATCCAGCCAATCAAAACAATGATTCAATTACACAGTGAGATCAAATGATTAAAACACCGACAGAATCTTGATTAGCTTTCAAAAGACACGATTATAGTACTCTATTTTTCCAACAGCACAATTCAACTGATTGATTTCAGCTACTACAAAACCTAGATGCCTTCATCCATCAAATCCCAGGGTATTTATCTAGTTACCACTGGTAGTATAGACTTGCCTCCAAGCAGCTGGGAAATCTCTCCAAGCGGCTGGGAACTACAGTTGTTCAACAGACTCTAACTAACTCTAACCAACTAATCTAAAAATAGCATATCTTGGTCAAATAGACCTTATTACATTGAATGTCCAATTAGGACCTTATTGAAAACATAAAACTAAGCATAAAAAAATTAAATGCCTCATGTAGGCCACTGTAGGATAGGTGCTCCTACACCATACTCCCTAATAGAAAAAGAACTCATGTCCCATGAGTTAGGTTGTGGAAGAATTCCACCTTTACTCTTTGCCATCTCAGTGTTCTGACCTATTCTAGCTTTATACTCTGTTGTCTCTTGTCTGCTCCAAGTTTTTAGAACTGTAACTTGTTGTCTTGCAAGTAAACCCTCATGCCTGTCAATGTAGGCTTTGTTCATACATACCCTGTGTTTTCCAGTTTGTCTTACCAGCACCTCTGTCTGTATACCTGGTTGAATAACCTTAGGAATTGCTTCTTGAACTTCTGCAATGTTCAAATTTGTCTTCCTTTCAACTTTTATAGGACAAACAAGAGTCCCAACTACAATCACATCCTTGTCTTGCTAATCAAATTGTGGCTGCTCATAAACCTACTATTTGGTCTGTTACTGGCCTCTGTCAGTCAAAACTGAACGTTTCTTCAAACTGTTGTCCTTAACAACTTCTTTCCCTGTAGTATCCTCAACTACCTTTATGCCTGCTGCTGTAGGCATCTTCACAAACTCCTTCTTTCCCACTAAAATGATTTTTGCTGCCTTCTGTGCTGCAGCTTCTTCTTGTAATGGTATCAACACAATAGTTTTCCCATCTTTCTTGATGGTGTAGGTATTTGCATACCCATCATACAATGCTCTCCTATCGAATTGCCATGTCCTACCCAACAAGAGGTGACAACATTCCATGGGCAATATGTCACACAAAACTCTATCATGATAATCCCCAATTTGAAAATCAACATATGTCTGTTCATATACCAAAAGTGATTGACTATCACTCACCCAAGATTATTTGTAAGGGTTTTGATGTGGAATCCTTTCTAAATTTAGTTTATCCACCATTTCCTAAGATACCATATTATTTGTTGAGCTAGAATCAATTACAACCTTACATATTTTACCTTTACTTTTGCATGTGGTCTTGAAAAGAGCTCTCCTTTGTATCATATCCTTTGATGTCTTCTAGATTGTCCTTCTTAACATCAATGTTTCTCCCTCCTCCGGATACCCATAATTATCAGGAGTCTCCTTCACACTTTGGTGAGTGTTTGAGCTGCTTGCACTTTGTTTATTAGCTTCTTGGATCAGATTTGCCCTCTTTTCTCCTCCTAAACTTGCTGCTTTTGTTAGACATTTGAAAAATGGATGCCCATATTCACCATAAGTGTAACACTTACCAGAAAATGTAGTAGAACCTCTACCACCTCCAAATCTGCCTCTAGTACCTTTCCATCCACCTTTGAAATTAGACTACTCTTGTCCTTTATAGTGTCTTCTTGATCCTCATTGGTTTGCCTCATTATAGGGGTTGATCCTCTTCCCCTCATATTGCTGCCTCTTCCTCTCATGGACTTATCTTGTCTTCTATTCATCTTTTCTTCAATCCTGATTGCCATTTGATAACAATCCTCTACACTCCTTGGGTTAGCTAAAACTAACTCATCCTGTATGTTCAATCTCAAACCAGCCAAGTATCTAGACACCTTTTCTATCTCATTCTCATGATGACTAGATCTCATACTCAACTTGTAAAACACCTCAGTGTATGCCTTCACATCCATTTCCTTTTGCCTTAAAAATTGTAGCTTCTTAAACATCTGAATTTCATAATCCTTGGGCAAGAATTTACCTTTGATCCTTGCTACCATTTTATCCCATGAAGTGATCTTTGACTTTCCTTATTTCCTTCTCTCAGATTGTACATAATCCCACCATACCAAAGCATTACCTCCCAACTTGGTCTTTGCAATCTTTACCTTCTGATCCTCAGAACATCTTCACATTCAAAGTGATTATCTAATGCAACAATCCAATCAAGTAACTCATCTTCATCCAAACTTCCATTATACTTTGAAACATCAACCTTTACCTTAGGTTTCTCACTCTGCACTACCTTTAATAATTTTGCAAATCTTTGATCTTCAGCATTCAGATCTTCAGCTATCTCTTCATACTCTTCAGCATCATCTTCCTCTTCTTCTGATTCACTATCTTCCACTTCCTTCTTTTTGTTCTTCTCCAAGGCTACAAGCCTGGCTTGAAGTGCTTCAACAAGCTCCTTCATCTTCCTCATCTCTCTGGCATGTTTTTCCTTCAAATCCTGCAACTCCCGTGTAGTACCATTACCTTTAGGAGGCATCTTGTCAACCTCTCACTCCTCTACCTCTGTCTTCTCAGTGACAAAATCAACACACAAATAGCTGAGACCTTTTGCTGAGCTCTAATACCACTATGATGCAGAGGCATTTTCCATTCAGACCCTAACATACAAATTCAAATGTATGTCTATGCATTATCAAATATGCATACACTCTCTATTTTCTAATTATTTGTCTATCGGCAGAACATAATATCATCGGCCAAATTAATTCCTTTCACACCGACATCCCATTTCATATCGATGTGTCCCTGACACCATATCACTATGACCTATACCCAATGGATTACCAAAACACTTTCATTCCGATGCTTAAATCACCCATCGGCGAGATATCTCCCATCGGCTGACTAGTTTTCTTCTTCCCCGATCGCTTAACTCCCACCGATACCCTTTGAGCAGTTAAGTTGCCTATCAACAACACTTAGTTCATCAGCCTCTCCGCAGAATGTCTCTTTGACACACGTCGTCTCACCAATGCCAAACTCCTTATTGCCTATTGGTGGGACTTCCACTATCAGCGAACTCCTAGAGTCTTTTGCTGATCCCTATTATCTCCCCGATACTACCAATGCCAGGCTCCACTGTCGACTAGACTATAACTATCAGAGACACCTTTAACTTCTCCACCGATGGCATATCTCATGCCGATGTGCCTACCATCCACTCACCATCGGTAGGACTTTTCACATCAGTGAATTTCAACTTCACTCGGTCGATACCTTGACTTATGCCGATGTACTCTTCATCAGAGACACTTTGCAATTGTCACCCTGATCAGTGAAAGTGCCCCCTATTGACTCAATGCAACTTTCTCAACCTGATGGTTCTCCTCATGCCGATGCCTTCACAAATTTGCACCAAAAACTCTGAGTTCAACCCGATCCGCTTACTTAGCAATCTCGACATAGATTTGCTTCCAGGGGGTTTCTCTAACTTAATTTACCCTGCACATCCTAGCACATACTCATGCTAGGGTTCTTCAACATCTCTGGCCTACGATCCTATAAACATGCATGCAAATAGAAACAAAAAATACACGACTAAAACCTAAACTACTGTACATGACCATTCCACCAATTTCGTAGGAATCAACTGGTGGAATGGGACGAAGAATCCATTTGGCCAATCAAAACAACGATTCAATTACATAGTGAGATCAAATGATTAAAACACCAACAGAATCTTGATTAGCTTTCAAAAGATGTGATTACAGTACTCTATTTTTCCAACAGCACAATTCAACTGATTGATTTTAGCTACTACAAAACCTAGATGCCTTCATCCATCAAATCCTAGGGTATTTATCTAGTTACCACTGGTAGTACAGACTTGCCTCCAAGCAGCTGGGAAATCTCTCCAAGCGGCTGGGAACTACAGTTGTTCAACAGACTCTAACTAACTCTAACCAACTAATCTAAAAATAGCATATCTTGGTCAAATAGACCTTATTACATTGAATGTCCAATTAGCACCTTATTGAAAACATAAAACTAAGCATAAAACAAATAAATGCCTCATGTAGGCCACTATAGGATAGGTGCTCCTGCACCAAGGCCTTGGTAGAATTTTGTCAAATCCCTCATGTAGCTTGGTCGATGAGGAGGGACATAGTAGATGCGGGTATGACACCTGATTATGAGGAGTGGTTTTCTGCTCATCCATTTCCCAGATATTCAAGACCTAGAGAGTTGGTTCCTTGTTAGATGAGGAGGATTCAGATGATGAGGGTGGAGCTAGTAGGACGAGGAGGAGATGGAGGAGGGGGAGAGGAGGTCAAGGAGATTATGGAGGAGATGGAGGAGGAGGTGGCAGAACGAGATAGAGGAGGAGGTCTGGGGAGGGACCTTCGAGTTATCAGGTAGTTGTGCAACCGTAGGCTACAAGATAGGTGTAGGTACAGGTGCCAGTACAGCAGGTGGCACGGCAGAGGCAGATGTTGCCACCACAGAAGGTGGCACAGTAGTAGGTTCCGAGGATAGGGACAGGGTCATGCCCTACAGCCTAACTTACAGCAGTAGGCTATGGTTGCTTTATAGGGTTAGATTAGGCAGTTGAGAGCCCATCTAAGAGCAGTAGAGTCATGGAGAGAGGTAGATGTAGGATGGATATCAGAGATATCTAGAGAGTGAGATGCAGCCCTAGCAAGTGTGCGGGTGATGAGAGCAGAGAGGGATGCAGTAGTGGCAGCCATGGGTACAGATGGTACTTCTAGCTTTTCGGTTTCATAGCTGCAGTAGGCACAGACACAGCTAGCCCAAGTATAGGGTGAGCTTGCCAGAGTGCAGGCTCAGGCTCAGTACTACAGAGGATTATATCACAGGGCAGTGTCGACGGACTAGTGTGTGCCTAGTTACAAGAGTCAGTCTATGGCAGGTGGATCTCGATCTGTTGGATCAATGAGAGGCCCCCAGCAGTTAGGGGGAGACAGAGGAGAGGGCAACGCAGGGAGTAGTGCTCCATGGTAGCAGGGTTAGACAAACTTTGACACTTATACTAATTTTTTTATTTGATGCACACATTTTTATGGCTGAGATAGCCTGTAAATTTATTATTTTGCCCCGAGACATGTATCACTATCTTTTTGGTAGTTTGTATACATTTTATGATATGACTCTGAGAGATGGACATATATTTTGATATATTGTACATTTGGACATGTTTTTATGGTTATATGATGATGCAGTTATTGATGCTCTATATGCATGTGCTCTATGTTGATATGTTATGGATGCAATCTATCTTATGATGTTTTGTATATGTGATGCATACTAGATGGATTTAGGATGATTTGACATGCAAATGCAAATGTGAAATGTTTTCATATGATTATATAGCTCTTATATGTATTTGTCTATGTTTTTGATTTTTGAGATGATGTACGGATGCAAATGTATGTGGGTGACCTAATGCTCTTATTATGTATGTAAATGATTTAATCATGTGAATGACTATCTCATGTGATATGATATGTGAGCTATGCTATGTTTTTGATATGTCCAAATGTACTCAATCGACACAGAGATGATATAGATAGGCAGAAGAAAAGAAATGAAGAAAAATGGGATTTCATTTGCTATACTGCAGGATTTTCTTATTGCATGGTTGATATGGATTTTTGGATATGGGATGGATGTGGATTGTCATCTTGATATTGCAAGTATTTTGCTTTCATCATTGGGCACTTTTTGTTTCTTTTCTCTTTTTTGAAATGTTGTAAGAAAATACAAGCATATAGGTATAATTAAACCGAGATGACCTGAGTATTCCTTACATGGATTTTGATATAGCAAGTTGATACAAGCATCTAGTCAAACTTGAATCTAGATGACCTGAGTACTTCTTATGTTTCAACAGACAAGGATTGCCCTTTTTCATGTTCAGACCTCTGAAGTCCTCGATGATCTTTTGCTGATCATGTCATTAGACAAAAGTCATCACATTACTAAAGTTTGATCCACAAACAGTAGACAAAGAAAAAGATTATGCCCCCATCATAGCATCTCTAGCTTTTGGCATCCTTGAGTAGCATAGGAAGACATAATGACAAAAATCCAAGACTTTATAAGTTAACCTATTCACAAAACATTCTTGCATTAGATGTGTCTTTTTGCCATAATTGATATAGAATTAGGTTGAGTGTTTTGGTATGGTGTTCTATTTTTCTTTGGATAGGTTGATGTCCTACGTCAAGATTTTTGTTTTTGGGAAGGCTTGCTTTGCTGTGCATGCTTGCCTAGTGAAATGTATCACAATCCTTTATTGGTATCCTCTTAGGGAAAGTGGCATTCGAGAATCCAAATCCGCAACTAGGTCGAGGAGTTACCCCCAATTTTAGACAAAGGATCGACTTATTATGGGTGATAGGACAAATAGACATGGAGAGACAGACCCTAAGGGACTAACCTAGTGCCTCGGGGGCTCATTACTAAATGGCCTTGCCTACGTGATGATGCAGAGGCAATGTAGTTTGGGGTGAACTTGATGGACCTAAGACCTAGGCAATGGCACAGATGCAGAAATGACATGGACAACAGGACAGACGACACTTGATGGCATGGAGAGGAAAGAAATGAAGTGGAGCGGAGCCTCAGGGGCGCATTGATAATGGCCTTGCCTACGTGATAGCTCAGAGGTGACGTAGTTTGACAATGGTTCAAAGGACTGGTTCAAGATGAATGATATGATGGACACGAGAGACATGAGGTCACAATGGATGGAGGAAGTGGTTTATTGCAGATAGTGCCTATTTACTAGGTTTTCACCACTTGCTTTTATTTGCACAAAAGCTAAAAGTACACATGATGCCTGTTTGTCAAGTTTTCATCATGATACCTATCCCAGACACCTGTTTGCCAGGTTTTCACCAGAGGATGATGTTTTTGTTACTTTTCCATTTTTTTGATTTTGTTCGTTTGTTTTTTTATCACTTTTTCATTTTTTTTGAATTTTTTAAGGATTCCCTTGCATTGGGGTTTTCAGGTGTAGAACTTGCGAAGATGCATGCTATTAATGGGATCATCAAACAATTCACCTTCAGATGTAGCCAATTGATATGCTTCTGACCCATAAGCCACAATGATGACATAGGGATCCAGCTAGTTGGGTTCAAACTTGCCTTTCTTTTCTTGATCTTGTTGATTTCTGGGGTTTTCTCTGAGGACTAGATGACCAACTTGGAATACTCGGGGCTTTACCCTATGGTTGTAGTTTTTGGACATCTGTTGTTGATAAGCTTTTAAATGGTTAAAAGCCTATTGCCTTCTCTCTTTAAGCAGCTCTAACTCTTGAAGTCTAGACACTCTATATTCTTCATTAGATATGAGGCCTTTTAATGAAACTCGCAAGGATGGGATCTCGACTCCAATGGGCAAGATAGCTTTAGATCCGTAGACCAGGGAATATGGTGTTGCACCTATGGGTGTGTGGATGCTTGTGCGATAGGCCCATAGTGCAGGATTTAATTAGACATACCAATCACGATCGGCATCGTTGATAGTCTTCTTTAGGATTTTCAAGCTGGTTTTGTTTGATGCCTTCGCCTGGCTATTGCCTTGGGGGTAGTAGGGGGTAGAAAAGTGATGCTGGATATGCAATTTGTTGCATAGTTCCCTAACATCTTGATTTTGAAAGGCCGTCCATTATCCGTGATAATGGACGAAGGGATACCATAGCGGCAAATGATATAATTCAAGATAAAGGAGGCAATCTATTTGTCTATGATATTGGCTAAGGGCACGACTTCAATCCACTTTGTAAAGTACTCAGTGGCAGTGATTATGAATTTATGGCCACTAGATGAAGGAGGGTGGATCTTGCCCACTAAGTCAAGTCCTCACTGATAGAAAGGCCAAGGAGTCATAAATGGCTATAGTTCCTATGTTGGTGCATGTATTAGATTCCCATGGATTTGGCACTTTTTGCACTTCTTTACAAAATGATAGGAATCTTGTTCCATGGTTGGCCAGTAGTATCCCATGTGTATGAGTTTAATATTCAGGGTGGTTTAATATTCCTCACTATCAAGACATCTAAGGAGAGTACCTTCAAGACCTCTACGATATAGGGTATTGGTGACAATGGCATATCAGGATGCCTGATGGATGAAGGTTCATTTTTGGTTACTGGAGAGATTAGGTGGGAGGGTATTCTCTTTAAGATAGGCAAATATTTTTCCATAGAGGGGGGAATTAGTTTCGACAATGTGGCAAATGATATGAGATTCGGGGGTGTCATATGCAGGATAGGACATTGGCTCTACCAAGAACTCATAATGTGATTAATTATTTGGAATATCGAGGAGAGAAGCAATCATTGCCATGGCATCTGTAGCTTTATTTACAATCCTTGGGATCTGCTCAAAAGAGATCTTGACAAAGTACTCTTTGAAGTCATCTACCATTCATTTGTAAGGGATTAATTTCTCATCTTTTGTCTAGTAGTCGTCATTTACTTGATTTATGACCAGCTGTGAGTCACCATACACCTAAAGTTCTTAGATATTGCATTCAACTACTAGCTTAATGCCAATGACTAGGGCCTCATACTCTGCCATGTTGTTAGTGCAAGGAAACAATAATCTATAAGATTTAGGAATGGTGTCACCACTAGGGGTGATCAACAAGATACCTGCTCTCGATCCATGTTGAGTATATAAGCCATCAAAATACATTTTCCAGGTTGTTGTGGTTACGTGGAAGATAGATTCGTCTAGAAATTCAAAGCTCAAAGGGCTATCATTTGTTAAAGGTACATTTGCCAGTTGATCTGCAAGTACTTGGCCTTTTATTGCTTTCCTATCTATATATTTGATGTCGAATTCGCTGAGAAGCATGACCCATTTGGACAATCTACCTATTAAGGCTGCTTTGTTGAGTAAGTACTTGAGTGGATCAATTTTTACTACCAGTTTGACTAAATGTGACAACATGTAATGTCTCCACTTTTGTGAGGCGAAGACCATAGTGAGACATGCTCATTTGATTAGTATGTATTGCAGTTCATATCCAACAAGTGTTTGACTGATATAGTATATTGCTTGTTCTTTCCCGTCATAATTTTGTTATGCGAGGAGAGCTCCCAGAGCTGTTGGTGTGGCCAAGATATACAGTAGCAGAGGTTTACCCTAAATTGGTGGCATCAATATAGGTGGCTTCATGAGATACTCTTTTAACTGCTGAAATGCTTGCTCACATGAATCATTCCATTTGAAAGGGACATTATTATGTAGTAGGTGAGAAAATGGGTGGCACTTGTCTACCAATTGAGAAATGAACCTTTTGATAGATTGTAGTTTTCCCTATAGGGACCTTAGCTGAGTGAGATTCTTAGGAGGTGGTATTTCCATGATGGCCTTCACTTTAGCTGGGTCAACTTTGATTCCATTGGTGGACACTATGTATCCAAGTAGTTTACCTGAGGTAACTCCAAATACGCATTTCTTTGGATTGAGGTGCACATTAAACTGTTCTAGTCTTCTGAAGATTTTGTCCAATACTGCCAGGTGTCCTCTTGTGAGTGATTTTTCTAGGATGTCGTCAACATAGTCTTCCATTATAGTGTGCATCATCTCGTCGAAGATTGTGGTCATAGCTCTCTGATATGTTACACTAGAATTTTTCAAACCAAATGGCATGACACACCAACAATAGGTGCCCCAAGGACATGTGAATATCATCTTGTGTTGGTCTTTAGGTGCAATTTTTATCTAGTTATAACTAGAGAAACCATCCATTAGTGATAGCATGGTGTGCCATGCCGTAAGATCTACAATAATGTCAATGTTTGGAAGGGGGAAATCATCTTTCAGACAACCTTTGTTTAGGTCCCTGAAGTCATTACATATTTGGACTCTTCCATCTGGTTTGGCAACTGGTACTATGTTTGAAATCCACTTAGGATAGTCTATTGGTTTGATGAATCTGACATCTAATAGTTTCTTCAGCTCTTCTTTCACCATGAAGGCCACATGTGGGTGCATCTTTATGAGTTTTTTCTTTACTGGCTTAGCTCCTAGAGCTAAGGATAAGTGATGCATTATGAGATTTAGATCTAACCCTAGCATGTTTGCATATGTCCATGCAAAGTTGATTTGTTTTCTCTTGAAAAAGTTAGTGAATGCTAGCTTTTCGTGTGCTATTAAAGACTGTGCCATGTGGATCATTATGGGATTATCACCTGTCCTAACATTGATCGGCTCTGCTGGTTCTATCAAGATTAAAGATCTCTCCTGATGTGTGAGATTGGGTAGAGGGTCAAGCCTTCCATCCTTCAGCACCTCAGAGAGGTTTTCACCATTGGATACGTCTATATTTTTACTTTTTTCATGATCTAACACTATCGCATAGTGGTTTTCACCATTAGATCTTTCTTTCATTTTGACATTTTTGAGACTAAAAGGCTTGACACTCTCTCCAAAATCGGCCTTCTCATTGAGTTCTATGGCATAGCCAACTCTGTGGTCCCCTGTGGGTATATGATCTCTAAGCTCAAGATAGTCTATGATGGTTTCATCGTTCTGAAAGGTATCGAGCTCAGGGGTAGTACCTTGTAAGTCCCAATCTATGAGTTTGGGGTGCAACAATGGTAACGGGTCATTGGGTTGGTCTGGTTCGATGGTATTGATGGTTAAGATAGAGTTGTTGTGGAGGTCATTATAAGCACAAATAAAGTCTGTGATGGTACTCTCTATTAGCGGATCTGTCAAGGGGGGTATCATTCTTTCCTCATGACTTTCACTATCATTATTACACGAGGCAGACTCTAGTGGTCTAGCCCTTGAACCTCATCTCTCATTTGTGTGGGTTGGGTCATACTCATGGACAACATCAATACCCTTTTCATCACAAGATAGCTCTGAGAGACTATCCCACTCATATTCATTAGAATCAGTTTCACTCCCTAGTTGTAGTTGTTGAATTTGATCAACCAGATTACTAGTAAATGTTTCTGGTTGTTTGCCTTTATTCTTATTTGCTCTGTTGGTTCTTGATGTGCCAGTGTAACCTAGCCCTGTAGTGTCTCGAGCTGTTAAGGTATGAGGTTGGATGGGTTTAATGATACCATCTTTTCTTGAACCGAGTGGACCATGTCCTTCGTACCCCATTCTTTGTAGCATTTGGAATCCTTGGCCATATTGTTTAGTTTGTATAGTGGTGTGATGGTCTTGTTGTGTTGATGAATTGCCTTCATCCTTATATAACCATTACAAGATATCCTTTTCATCACTCTCATCTTTGAGGCTTCCCCATTTGATAAATGGACCTTTGGTAGTTTTGTTTGCTTTGGATTTGCTTAGGGTAGGTCTTCCATATGATCTGGGAGATAGGGGGAGTTGTGCCAAATAGAAGGATTGGGAGATTGAGTACTCACCCAAGCCCTTCTCTTTGAGTCTAAGGTCAGGTTGGGAAGCTTTCGAAGTGGAAGCAAGCAAAGCTGGGTCAACACGAGATGAAGATGAAGCAGAGTCACAGTTATTTGGAATCACAACTTCAAGTTTAGATTGAATGGAGTTGTAATACTGAAATGGATTGGGATCACCTTGGATGGTGATCTCTTGACCTTCATAGGGGAATTTGATACACTAGTGGTATGTTGATGACACTACTTTTAGAGCATGTATCCATGGTCTCCCAAGAAGAATGTTATATGCTAGCTCCATATCAAGGACTTGGCAAGCCACATCTTTTACTATAGGTCCCACTCTGATTGGTAAAGTAACAGTTCCTTTAAAAGTTCTCTCCTCCTTGTCATAGGCTTTGATAGTGATTTTCTTTTTTGGATCTATAGCTTTCTCCACAAACCCCAATGTGAGGATTAGCTTCAAGGTGCAAATATTCAAACCAGCTCCTCCATTGATTAGAACTCTTTTTATCTTGTGTTTGTGGATGAAGGCTTCGATATGAAGAGAGGCATTATGAGGTTGGGTGATTGACATATCATCCTTTTCAGTGAATGATAGGGAATGAGGTGAGGTAATGTGACCTACCATGGTTTGAAACTGTTCTTCGGCAAGGTTTGTTGGAATGGAGGCTTCTGATAAAGCTTTGTCAAGTATGGCCCTATGGGACGGGGATAGATGCAGAAGTTCCAGAATGGAGATATGTGCAGGTGTCTTATGTATCTAATCCAAGATACTGTACTGATTACTGGAGGGGCAGAGGTTCCTCTAAGAGTGACTCTATTATTGTAGGTGGTAACATTACAATCTGGATCTTTGTTTATAGTGATCACATTGATGCGTGAATCACTTTCTGAGATATGGTTAACAACATAGTCAAAGGCAACGTTTGTGTAGTTCGTATTGTTAGTTCTACTGTTGCTTTGGTTGGAAGACCCTCCCTGCTCATAGTTGGGAAGAGGATCCTTGAATGCCTGGTGATCATTATTAGAGGTATGTCTATCAAGTGACACTTTGTTTTTCTCGATCAAATCTTGGATGGTGTGTTTGAGCGCAATGCAGTCGTTGGTTTTGTGCCCCTATTTCGATGGTACTCATAGAAATCGTTGTCATTCCACCAAGGAGGTTTGACTTTTGGTTCATATTCCTGCGTTGTTAGAAGTGTTATGATCTTACTTGTGATTAACTTTCGTAGGGCGATTTCCAATGATTCTCCCAAAGGTGTGAATTTTCTCTTAGGTTGAAAATTTGTAAACTGTGATTCAGTGTTTCTTGGTTTGTTTTGTGGGGGGTTGTCTTGAGGATTTGATAAGTTGAAGATTGGTTGTTTTGGTGCCGCATTCTTGGCATCTACCACCCCATCATTCACAATGTTTTTGCTCTTTGTCCAGAATCTTGGCTTATCTACGTTGGTGTTGGTACTAGGAGTGTCCTTATATAGCTTTATTTGACCCTTTGCGATTAAAGCCTTTTCGATGATTAGACCCATCTCAATGACCTTACTAAAGGAAGTAGGACATTGGATTTGTATCTGATAGCTTAGGTCAGTTTGTAAGTTATGGACAAACATTTCTAACATTTGTTTTTTAGGCATTTGATGTGGGCACTTACTTGCCAATTGTCTCCATCTTTGTAGGAAGGCAGTGAAAGATTCTCCACCTTTTTGCTTAGTGTTACAAAGATCTAAGATTGAGGTGTCATGCTCACTATTGTAGGAGAAATATTTGACAAATTTGTCCACAAGTTCATTAAAGGTTCTAATGCCAGGTGGCAGTCTAGAAAACCACTCCATGGCTTGTCCTCCTAAGCTTCTCGAAAATAGTCACATAAGATAAGTATCATTGTGGGCGACTTTAAGACATGCAACATTAAATTCCCTAATGTGGTCCCTTAGATTGCCCTTTCCTCGATATTTATCAAATTTTGGCACCTCAAATTTAGAGGGGAAAGACATCATGATCAAGGTTCTATCAAAAGGATATGGTGAAATATCCTCTAGGGAATAATGTTTAGTTAATGCTCCTATTTGCATGTTTGTGAATTGTTGTTGTAAAGCTTGGATCTATTGGGTCATTAAGCTTAAGGTATCAGTGGAATCAATGGTTGCTTTTCTTTTATCTACGGGTATTTCCTCATGTGTGCTTTCTTCAGGGTTTCTTTCTTCCTCAGGTTCTTTTAGAGCTTCTACGTCAAAATCTTTAGGGAGCTTGACTCCTTGTTGTGCTAGTTGTAGAAAGAATTTTGTAGGGTCTTGGGCAAGTACCTTATCCATTAAATCTTTAGTCTTGTTGTGTTTGGAGGACCTCTTCCATAGAAATTTCTTGATCACTATCATGAGAGGTTGGAATAGTTTTCTCAGCCATTTCAATCTGTTTTTGTTTTTGGGACCTCATTAAGACCATGCAAGGTGACTAGAGATGGGATGAAGTGAGTTGAGCAAGAGATGCTAGAATGTGTCAAGATTTGAGAAAAGTTCTCCTTAGATCTAATTGGTGTCAAACAAGTTGGGTGAACAAAACGATAGTCAAAGTAAGGATGATAGAAATCCGTTTACTTGATGTAGACTAGTCTTGCACAAGCCACTAGTGGAGTTCTGAGAGAAAAGGATAAGTGATCCTTGATAGTGGAGACTCACTAGGTTTGTTTGAGGTTTTGATGTGATCAAGAATAGCTTGGTTCTCACCTTGTTGGATTTTGGAAGAATATTTGTGAAGTTTTGGATGATGTAGCATGAAAAAAGTAGCTATGGTGCGAAAAAAGAGGGAAATGGTTGACTTGAATGATTCTAATCAGATCTTGGGAAAACTAAAAGAGGTTTGAAATGGGTTTCTGAAAAGTTGAAAATTTTTCTCCTAGGAAGTATGGAATAGCTCTCTGGTTTGGATGCACAGTAATAAATGCACCAGAACAGAGTATAAAAGTGCCACATGTTGAAGCAAATATGCCAATCTGGAAAATTTTAAATGTGCAGCAACAATGTTTAAATGCACAACAAGTCTTAGCATATGTGCCATAGGTCGCAATAGATATGCCATTCTGGTTTTCAATTTGAATTTGTAGAGTTTTGGCACATTTTTAAAAAAATTCTATTTTTGGTTGAAAACTTGGTCTTTTCTCAAATTTTGATTTTCAATTATGGCAAAAGACACAGCAAGCGCATAGAAGTTTTCATGATTTTTATCTTTTGTTATTTTTTTGTATTTTTGGACTTTTTGACACAAGAACAATTACAACCTAGGCTGAAAAGGACAATATTTGTTGAATCCCCTAGCTGTGCATATTCAAAGCATGTAGCTCCAGGATTTGGTAGTGTGTATGAGGAAAAATCAATTATGATAAACTTAAACAAATCAAAAACCCAATAACATAAAGAGAACCGATCTAAATAAAAGCCATTAATAATAATCAATGAAATATGAAAGCTTTTATCGAGATTTGTATTGTTCCCTTTGGATTGAATGTGGATTGCTCAATATTGTTGTGAAACCATGGTTGCAACAAGCAAGTAGTGTACTCAAAGATCAATGTCAAAAGATCGTAAAGTTGCTCAATCGATGCGATGTATGCTCAAAGCGCTGTTAAGTATGCCTGAGAATAAGATTGAAGAGAGAGGTAATGAAGGAGATGAGGGGGGTTTATATAGGTTTCAATGAAGATCGATCAACGGTCCAGATAATTCAGAAGAATCAACAGAGGAGCACAGTTGAGGAACGTGCAACGAATACGAAGAAGACAAGTGTCACACAAAAGCTGTTTTATTTGAGTTAAACACTTTCTTTTCTAAAGATAAGACATGCTTTTCATAAATTAGAAATCTTTTTTCTAATTTAAGAGAAATTGATAAAAACAAGGTTGAGTGAATAGATAACTCAACTTTAGATTTGCTTTTGCATGATTTGAGAGAAATTAAATAATAAATTATTTAATTGTGTGTGCATGGAGAAGAAGACTTATTTTTAGAAGATTTGAAAGATATTTTTAGATAAGAAAGCAAATTAAATAAATAAATTTATTTAATTGTTGTGCATGATTTGGAAGAATAAATAAAATATTTGATTTATCTTATTTTTGGAGATTGAGAGATTTTAAATAAATTTGATTTGATTTATTTAAATTTGGAAGAAGAATCTGATTTAATTAAATAATTGAGAATTATTTAATTGTTTGGATAAGAGGGAATTTGTGATGAATTAATTAAATAATGGGATTTATTTAATTAATGGAGACTTGAAATTCAGAAAGAAGATAATGATTTAATTAAATAATATAAACTATTTAATTGTGGAAGAATAACAGAGGAATTTGATTTAATTAATTAAATAAAGGGAATTTATTTAATTAATGTCACAATTTTGTGATTTAGAAGAATTTGGTGAAATTAATTAAATAATTAGATTATTTAATTAATGTTTGAAATGCAGGTGATTCGACAGATTATGAAATGCAAGTAGCGCGACGACTTGGTCATTTTAGGGTGTCTACATTTTGCCCCTCTTTGATGCAATGCAGTCTACAACATTGCGTCAAAGAAAACAATTGTTGAAGACATGATACAATTTTTGATGCCCCAGTGTCGCTAGTTGCCCTAGCGTAGCTAGCGTAGGGTGCCCCCTTGAGTGAAAAGACAGGGAAGCGATAGAAGAACTGTGTTGACGCTAGACTAGAAGATATTGTTGGAGACAGATGAGGATGGGTTGATGATAGATAGAAGAAAGGAGATAAAAGAGAACATGAGATAAAGATAGTTGATCAATCTTTGCTTGAAAAACTATATAAGACCATGGGTAAATGGATGGGTAAATGAATGAGCTTGTTGCAACGGTTTCACAAATGTTTATAAAGAGCAATCCTTATTTTTGATATAGCACGTGGATAGTTTGCTACCAAGGTATAAAAGACCAAGGTGCAGTAATATCTGAGTGCATGGACATTGACTCTACAAGCAAGCGGTTTGAACTTAGATCCCTTAGACATAATATGACCTTGTTGGAATATGTGAATAAGCCATAGTCTTGAACATAAAATAAACTTCAATACATGTGAATGCAAGAAGAATTATTAATATGTAAGATGCTAGGTTGTAACACACACAATATAAACATAATGCTAAGAAAGATACTAAAGATCATTCCTCAAACACGACACACAAAAGCAATGACTATGCCCCCGATCCGTACTGCATCGCAACATACCAAGATTATAGATAAATCAAGGTAGCCTTGAATAGGTAATGGATAAAGGAACAAAAGATAAACCATAACACAAATTGACTGACTTACAAAGTAAACATACAGCCAACATATTCTCTTGCCAAAGAGGTTGCTTAGGATAGATTGGAGAGGAAAGATAACAGCCTTATCGTAGGAACTCTGTGTCCGTTAAAGGGGGCTATCTACCTAAAAAGACAATGCCTCGCTGCAGGAAATACCACATGTCGTAGGAGATGCGTGTGTTGGTCTCGACAATCGAACATTCTGTAGAAGACAAGCCTGTGGATCTGGTGCTTTGGTTAAGCTGGCTCTAGCTGATGTTGGCAATCGGAACAGTAGGACAGTAGTTGACTCTGGAAGTAAGCTGGTTTGCTGTAGGTTTGTTAAGAACTTTTACTTTGAAAGGATACGCTAGCTTGCTGCTTGAGTTAGTCAAGTCAAGGCGGATGGATTTTGATAACGAAAGACTAGAAGGATGAAGTGCAATTGGATTGAGACGGGTGGAGAATGATGGATCATGTGTGCCTGAGTACTAGATACATCCTTCGTATTTTAGACTGCCTACATACCCTATATCCACGGGATCAAGGCACATGATGATGAAAGTTGAAAGAAGATAAATATGTAGTTCTGGATAGAGTGATGAGATGGATCGAGGTGGAGAGGAGGGGATCTTATATACCTGAGTACTGGATACTTCCTTTGTATTCCAAACTGCCTACATACCCATATCCATGGGATCAATGTACCTTAAGATTGAGAAGAGATAATATGTAGTTGTGGTTGGTGTGATGATGTGGGAAAAGCATTAAGAAGATAACAGCCTTATCATAGGAGTGATGTGTTTGTTAAAGGGTGTTACTTGTGAACAATGAGAAAGAGATTGAAGTGTGCATTGCGAACCACGAACAAGGAACCAATCCTAGACCTAAGTTAAGGAAAGAGTTGCCCCCATTCTGGTAGAGGAAACTGTATGGGTGACTGCCGAAGAAGACACAAAAAGCTTTGACCTAGGACAAGACAGTGTTAACTGTAGACATAGATCAAGACATGGGGAGACGATGATGGACATTGACAAATTTCCAAGCTATACGAGATAGGGAGATGGAAATGCAAACAAGGTCAATGGTTTTATTATGGATGGATGGAAAGTGCGCTGCAAACTTGGACATGGAGTGGACATGACTCGATAGACGATGGGTGCTGACTCTACACATAGCGCCTGATTGCCAGGTTTTCACTATGGTACTTATCCAAGGCGTCCGTTTGCCAAGTTTTCACCAGAGGACAGATTATTTTGTGTTTTTTTGTTTTGTTTTTTTTTTGGTTTTTTTTGTGTTTTTCATTTTTTTTTTTGGAATACTCTAAGGATCAAGCATAGAACTTCTTGAGATGGACACTATTAAGTGGCTCATCTAGAGGAATGTCGTCAGGTGTAGCTAAAGTATAAGCTCCTGATCTGTATGCTGCTGTGACAATAAAGGGACCTAACTAGTTAGGCTCAAACTTTCCCTTCTTCTCCCGATCTGCTTGATTTCTCTGATTTTCTTTTAGTACAAGATCACCAACTTGAAACCATCTTTCTTTGATCTTTTTGTTGTAATTACACCTGAGGTGGTTTTGATAGACATGGAGATGGTTAAGTGTGGCATGATGCCTTTCATCTAGTAGTTCAAGCTCAGCTAATCTGGAAGTGCGATACTCCTCTCTGCCAATCAGGTCCTGCATGGATACTCTGAGGGATGGGATCTCGACCTCTATAGGTAGGATGGCTTCAGAGCCATAGACCAAGGCATAGGGTGTGGCACCAGTTGGTGTTCTGATACTAGTGCGGTAGGCCCATAGGGCGGGATTAAGTTGTAAGTGCCAATCACGACCAGCTTCATTGACTATTTTCTTGAAGATTTTGAGAATGGTTTTATTGGAAGCCTCAGCTTGGCCGTTACTCTGCGGATAGTAAGGACTTGAAAAGCGATGTTGGATATTGTATTGTGTGCACAAGGCATGGACATCTTGATTCTTGAATGGTCTCCCATTATCAGTGACAATGGCTGGGGGAATACCATAGCAGCATATGAGGTAGTTAAGGATAAACTTGGCTATTTGCTTACCAGTGATATAGGTCATAGGAATGGCTTCCACCCACTTCATGAAATACTCAGTGGCGGTAATGATAAACTTGTGGCCATTGGAGGAGGAAGGGTGGATTTGTCCTACGAGGTCGAGACCCCATTGAGAAAAAGGCCAAGGAGTTGTCACAGGTTGTAATTCATGAGCTGGTGCCTGAATCAAATCTCCATGCTACTGACATTGTAGACACTTCTTAGCAAACTGTGCAGCATCTTGCTCTATTGTAGGCCAGTAATAACCTGTTTTGAGTATCTTCTTAGCAAGATTAGGACCAATAGAATGTGCACCATAGACACCTTTGTGTATGTCTTGTAAGGTAGCCTCAGCTTCTTCTACATTAAGACATCGTAAGAGGATACCATCAAGACTCTGACGATATAGTGTATCACCCAGAATGATGTAACGGGAGGATCAACAGATAAAGGTTTTGTGTTGGGTGGATGATAGGTTAGGGGGAAAGGTTTTGTTCTTGAGGTATTCATAGATATCTTCGTACCATGGGGAATTGGGACCAACAAGTTCGCAGATGATTTCAGTAATAGGAACATCAACAGCTGGTATCAACAATTGCTCGATCAAGAATTCACACTTCTGTGTATTTGCAGGCATGTCAATCAGTGACCCAACAAAAGCCATAGCATCTGTAGCCTTGTTATGCTCCCTTGGAATTTGCTCAAATGTAATGCTAGAAAAATTTGGTTTGTAGGCATCCACTAGTTGTTTGTAGGGGACCAACTTTTCATCTTTTGTTTGGTACTCATCTATGACTTGGTGAATGAGTAGCTGTGAGTCTCCATATACTTGTAATTCTGTGATGTCCCATTGAACTGCTGTATTGAGACCTATAAGGAGTGCTTCATACTCGGCAATGTTGTTGGTGCAAGGGAATGCAAGCCGATATGACTTAGGAATATAGTCATTTTGAGGTGTGACAAACAAGATGCCGGCCCCTGATCCATGTTGTGTGTAGGAACCATCAAAATACAACTTCCACATTATTGAGTTGGAAAGAGTGAATAGATTCTCATCTGGAAAGTCTGCTACCATAGGGTGTGTATCTATCATAGGTGCTTCTGCTAGTTGATCTGCTAGGGCTTGTCCCTTGATTGCTTTGCGATCCATATACTCAATGTCAAACTCACTAAGGATCATGACCCATTTACCTAGTCTGCCTGTAAGAGCTGCTTTTGCTAGTAGATACTTCAAGGGATCAATTTTGGCTATTAGATTTGTGTGTTGGTTCAACATGTAATGCCGTAACTTTTGGGAGGCGAACACTACTACTAAACAAGTCCTTTCCATCGGTGAATAATTGAGTTCATATCCCACCAAGGTTCTACTGATATAATAAATTGCATGCTCCTTTCCTGATTCATCATTTTGTGCTAGCAGGGCCCCCAGGGCCGAATTCATAGTGGAGATATATAATATCAAAGGTTTGTCCACAACTGGTGGAACCAATACAAGAGGTGTAGATAGATACTCTTTCAGTTGATCAAACGTTGCTTGACACTTGTTGTCCCATCGAAATGAGACATCCTTTCAGAGCAAGTGTTGAAATGGTTGACATTTATCTACTAGCTGTGAGTTGAAATGCCTGATGGATTGTAACCTTCCCTGAAGGCTCCTTAATGCTTTAAGGTTTTTTGGTGGAGGCATCTCCACTATAGCCTTTACTTTCGCTGGATCTACTTCGATGCCTCTATGAGATACTATGTATCCCAACAGCTTTCCTGATGTTACACCAAAGACACACTTCTTTGGATTGAGTCTTACTTGATACTTCTCGAGCCTATCAAAGATCTGTCCTAGAACTTGTATGTGATTTGCCCTAGAAGATTTAGCTAGTATATCATCCACATAGTCCTCCATGATATGATGAAAGAGGTCGTGGAATATCACTGTCATTGATCTCTGATAGGTTGCTCCTACATTCTTTAGACCAAATGGCATGACACACCAACAATAGTTGCCCCACAGACAAGTAAAGGTTGTTTTATGTTGATCTTCTGCTATCCTTATCTGATTGTAGCCCGAGAATCCATCCATGAGAGAAAGCATCTCGTGACCTGCTGTCAAGTCCACTATAATGTCAATGTTTGGTAGTGGAAAGTCATCTTTAGGACATGCCTTGTTGAGATCTCTAAAATCATTACACATGCAGATGTGCCCATTTGGTTTAGACATAGGTACAATGTTTGAGACCCAATCTAAATAGTCAATGGGTCATATGAACTTTGCATCTAATAATTTCTGTATTTCCACTTTTACCAAGAGAGCTATCTATGGGTGCATATTTCTCAACTTCTGTTTGATTGGTTTCACTTTGAGATCAACTGTGAGATAATAAACTACTAGCTTAGGGTCTAGCCCTGGCATATCTGCATAGGTTCATGCAAAGTTGATGGTTCATTGCAAGAAGAAGTTGTTAAGATTTCTGTGCTCTATTTCAAATAATGATGCTACTAGGAATGTGGTCTTTGGATTTTGCTCTGTGCCAAGGTTTATCTCTGTAGAATCTTCCGCTAGAAGAGTTGATTTCTCTTGATACCTAGATGGTAGGGGAAGGTCAAATCCTCCATCCTTAAGTGCCACAGTAGGGTTTTCACCTTTGGATACGTCCTTTGTTTTTACTATTTTGTGATCAGGAGGTGCCACAGTGTGGTTTTCACCTAGAGATCTTGCTTTATTTGTACTTTTGCGACTGGAGGATTTGGCATTCTCACTGAAATAAGCTATTGGCTCTAGTTCCATGACAAAACCTGCTTTATGATCGCCAAGGGGGATACCTTCCCGAAGTCCCATGAACTCAGTTAGAGCTTCGTCATTCTGAAATACATCTATAACAGGGGACCCTTGTTGGTCCCAATCGATAAGTTCAGGGTAGACAAGTGTTACGTTCTAGGTGCTGGTGGTGGAGGTTAAGGATACGGAGGACAGTGTAAAAATGGAGGATTCTGTGAATAGATTGGTCATATGGAGGGAAGAGTCATCGATGATATCCTCTATAGACGTCAAATTGGCAGGAACATTGTCAGCTACCTTGTCGAGGATATACTCGATGTCCAAGGCGTGTGGTACCTTCTTACCAAATCCTAATCCCCTTTTGTCTAGCTTCTTTGTCACAACAATGGGTTCCATAGTTCCTTGATTTTGTTTCCCAAGGCCACCTTTGCCTTTATAGCCCATGTTTTTTACTATCCTTAAGCCATTGCCATATTGCTTGACTAGTATTGTGACTGGTTCTTTCTCTTTATAGAGCCAAGAAGAAATGTCCTCAATAATTTCCTCTTCCAATAACTTTCCCTGTTGGAATTTGGTTAGGAATGTTGGGGGAGGAATAGCTACTTTTTTAGTTACTTTGACAATGGGTGGTTGGCCGTAAGATTTTGGAGATAAAGGCATCCGCCCTACACAACAAGATTTTGAGATATCATATGTGCCAAAGCCTATATCCCGGATGCGAGCTATGATTATAGGCAGAGGATTAGGGTTACTTGTAGAGGCTGGAGTCAGCATTGCAGGGTTAACATATAGTGGGGATTCAAGGGCTTTGTCATTTTGTGGCACTTGGTTGCAATTCTTATAACTGCCTTGCAAGACATGGCAGAATTCAAAAGGATTGGGGTCTCCTGGGATAGTTATCTCCGTACCATTGTATGGGAACTTTAGAGATTGATGGTACGAAGAGGGAATAGCCTTCATTGCATGGATCCATGGGCGACCTAGGATAATGTTGTAAGGCAGCTCAATATCAAGGACTTGACACCTGGTTTCAAGCATAACGGGGCCCAGTTGTATAGGCAAGTGGATAATACCTTCTGAGCGGCGTTCAACATCATCATACCCCTTGATTGTAATACTATGATCAGTGTTGACATGATCCTCTGAGTATCCCAATTGCTTTAGTAACTTTAAAGAACAAATGTTGAGACCAGCACCACCATCTATGAGTACGCATTTGATTTTACGTTTATGGATGAGAACCTCAATATGAAGGGCATCATTGTGACAAGGATCATGGGATGGGAGAGCTTTCTCTGAGAAGACCACATTGTAGGGTGAAGCAATGTTACCTACTATAGCTTGGAAATCTGCAACCGCTATGTTGTTAGGAACCGAAGACTCTTGGAGGGCTTTTTCTAGCACCACTTTATGTGCAAGTGATGACCGTAGAAGGTCCAAAATAGAGATCTGTGCTGGCATTTTCCCTAAATGTTTGACAAGATTATAATCAGATTGAGTGGGAAGACTGGGTGTAGGACCACGAATGATGACACGACCACGATGAGTTGTAACAGCACAATCCGTAGATTTACCTTTAATTGTGAGGGTAGACACTCGACTCTCTTCAAAACAACCAACAATGGAATCAAAGGAAGTGGAAGCATGATTGATACCTTTACCTCTATCCTGAGGAGGAGGTGGACCATGATGAGGGAATGGTTCCTTGTACATATCAAGATCTTTGTTCATGTGTTGAGCCGGTGGTTCATTCTCAAAAGTGATTTGGTTGCCGTCGATGAGATTTTGGATAAGGTGCTTGAGTTTCATGCATGATGTGGTTCTATGCCCCTTGCTTCTATGGAATTCACAATATTCATTGTCTCTGTAATGTGCAATTTTGTAAACAGGTTCTCCATAGGGGGGAGCATCAAGTAAGGTGATGAGCCCTTTTTGCAAAATTTGCTATAAGACCGATTCGATGGGCACTCCCAAGGGAATAAATTGACGTCGCAGAGGGTAATCTTGTTGAGGCCGCTCTTGTTGTCATTGTTGTTAGTTTTGATAAGGTTGCCTTTGCTGTTGCTATTGTTGAGGTGGAGCTTGACTTGGTTTGGAGAGCTGCAATAGTGTTTACAACATTTGGACATGTTTAGAATCGACCACCCCATCGTTGACCACATTTTATTTTTATTCCAATATTTGGGTTTATCATTCGATTGTTGATGAGGAGCATTTTCTTTCATTTCTTTGAAGATTTTGACCACACCCTTAGCAATGAAGGCCTTTTCAATGTTAATTCCTTTGTATGTGATTTCGTCAAAGGTTGTAGCACTAAGAATTTGCAAATGGAAACCTAACTCCTGGTTGAGGTTCTGCACAAATATGCTAACAAGCTGTTTCTCTGGAATCTTGAAAGGGAATTTGCTAGCCATTTGTCTCCATCGTTGAAGGAAAGAAATGAAAGTTTCATCATTTTTCTTTTTATTGTTGCATAGATCAGTCATGGAAATCTCATGCTCCACGTTGTAAGAAAAGTGAGTGGCAAACTTCTCTGCTAGCTCATTGAAAGACTTGATACCCATGGGTAAGTGTGAGAACCATTCTATAGCTTGACCTTTGAGACTGTGAGGAAAGAGATGCATAAGATATGTGTCGTTATGTGAGACCTCGAAGCAAGCAAGATAGAATTCCCTGAGATGATCCTTTGGGTCACCTTTTCCTTTGTATTTATCAAACTTGGGAATAGTGAAATTTTGAGGAAAAGGGATCATTGGTAATGACTGATCAAAAGGATAAGGACACACTTCCTCTAAGGAGAAGGTTTTCTTGGTGTGGCCAAACATGAGATCAGATAGTTGTTGTTGAAACTCCACGATCTTTAGCTCCATCGCCGTGGGAGGGGTGGGAACTATCTCCTGTTGTCCTAAAAGTGGCAGTTGTTGCCCATACGGAAGATTGTATTGTAAGCCATGAGCATTGGTATTATAAGGGTCGTAAGATTGGTTGGGATCATACGGGTTGTACATTGGATTGAGATTGGGTTGGAATTGAATGTTTTGATTTGGAAGAGGTGGAGGTGGTGCTAGGTAAGAATGTTGGCTTTGTGATGGTTGAAGAAAAGAATTGGGTGGAGGAAAGCTAAAGTGAGTTGGATTAGGTTGCAATGGCGGCACATAGCTTTGGGAAACTTGATGTTGGGGAAGTTGAGGATGGCTAGGCAATGTGTGAAAGAAATTTAGCACTGATGAATGTAGCGGAGGAGGGACATAGGTAGATGTGATTTGCGATGGTTGAGGTTGATTGAGGATGAGCGTAGAAGAATGTTGTGGTTGGGATTGCATGACTCTAGTTGGTTGAGAGACATGAAGGTTTGATGATATAGGAGGTGGCATTTGTTGAGACCCTTGTTGCATGGCTACATAGCTATTCCCCGGATTGTAAGTTGGTGGGAAACCTATTCGTGATGGGGTAACCAAGATTCCACTTGCAATTGGTGTGGACACTTTAGGAGGTGGTTGCATATTCGATTGAGCTAAGGTGGCTTGCTTAGCTAACTCTGCTTGACGTTGGAGAGTTTCTTGTTGGTTTTTGTAGATCTCCATAGGAGTCAGAAGTGGTGATACGGCCCTCTCTCCTATTGGGTTTTGATAAAGGGGATTCCTATACTGCGAGCTCTATTTAGGTAAGGGCGTGGTCATAGTTGACATGGTTTGCACCGCTTGTATGGTGTCTTGGTTGTTGCTAGGCTCGCTAAGATTGGATAGATCAAAATCTTTGGGTAATTTAGCTCCTTGCTCTACTAGCAAGCGAAAGAAATGATCTTGGTTCTCGCTAAGGATTTTGCCAATGGTAGCTATGGCCCTAGGATCTTGCATGAATTCATCAAGATCTTACTCATCTTCTTGAGAGGATTGACCTATTTCAAAGTGTCACTCTTCTTGAGATGGGGCAAGATCTACAGTATAACCTTGTGGGACAAAATTTTGAGGCATACCAGTGGTATAGTGAGGTGTATTTTCCAAAGGGACCCTACCTTCTTGAGATGGGTTTTGCTCAATAGTATATCCTTGTGGCACAAAATCTAGAGACAAGCTGGTGGTATAGTGAGGTGTATTTACCAAAGGGACCCTACCTTCTTGAGGAGTGCTAGGGTGGTCCAGCTGTGGTATGTTGGGAGTATTGGTAGATTTATCTATGGGTGTTCTAGGAGTGACCTTAGAAGAAATGTTGAGTTGACCAGATTGCGGTGTGTGAGGAGGCGATTTGCGCTTCCTAGGGACAACTTTCTTGGACTTCATAGTTTGCTGGAGCCTAGTGGTTACCATAGAATACACTAGGACAAAAGGTAATGCTGAGATTCTGCTTTGTGCTTTTGAGAAAAAGACAAAATCTTGATGCACAATGTACTGGACCAAAGGCACTATACTGTTTGACCAGAGGCATAGGACTGTGCAACCAAAAGTGTGCTACTGTGATGCCAAAGGTGATGGACTGAGCTACCAGAGGCGAGTTACTGTTATGCCAAAGGTGAGCTAAGGTTACCAAAAGTGTGCTACTGTACCACCAAGGGTGAGCTGCTATAATACCAAAGGTGCTGAAGTAGTGTCTGATGCAAAAATTTTCTGTTTCTGATTGGATTTGGTTGTTTTGGCAAGAGAAAACACAGCAAACAATGTTGGCAAACACAAGGGACTGACACAACAGATAGTGTATGTTCAAGGCTCACAAAAAACCCCAATGTTTCCACAGGTATAAGATAATTGCAATCAAATAACAAACACTTTTTATCCCTAGAGACAAGGTTTCATTGCAGTAGATCAGCTTATAGCTTAATACTCTGTCGATAAAAATATCATTCCATAAAGGTGTCGGATATTTTGTATCTTTGTGAGAGATGATAGGTAGGGATATCTCACCCTCCCCTTGGAAAGCTCAATAGTATATCCTTGTGGCACAAAATCTGGAGGCAAGCCAGTGGTATAGTGAGGTGTATTTACCAAAGGGACCCTACCTTCTTGAGGAGTGCTAGGGTGGTCTAGCTGCGGCATGTTGGGAGTATTGGTAGATTTATCTGTGGGTGTTCTAGGAGTGACCTTAGAAGAAATGTTGAGTCGACCAGATTGCGGTGTGTGAGGAGGCGATTTGCGCTTCCTAGGGACAACTTGCTTGGACTTCATAGTTTGCTAGAGCCTAGTGGTTACCATGGAATACACTAGGACAAAAGGTAATGCTGGGATTCTGCTTTGTACTTTTGAGAAAAAGACAAACTCTTGATGCACAATGTACTGGACCAAAGGCGCTATACTGTTTGACCAGAGGTGAAGGACTGTGCAACCAAAAGCATGCTACTGTGATGCCAAAGGCGATGGACTGAGCTACCAGAGGCAAGTTACTGCTACGCCAAAGGCGAGCTAAGGTTACCAAAAGCGTGCTACTGTACCACCAAGGGCAAGCTGTTGTAATACCAAAGGCGCTGAAGTAGTGTCTGATGCAAAAATTTCTATTTCTGATTGGATTTGGTTGTTTTGGCAAGAGAAAACATAGCAAACAATGTTGGCAAACACAAGGGACTGACACAAAAGATAGTGTATGTTTGAGGCTCACAAAAAAGCCCAATGTTTCCATAGGTATAAGACAATTGCAATCAAATAACAAGCACTTTTATCCCTAGAGACAAGGTTTCATTGCAGTAGATCAGCTCACAGCTTAATACTCCGTTGATAAAAATATCATTCCATAAAGGTGTCAGATATTTTGTATCTTTGCGAGAGACAACAGGTAGGGATATCTCACCCTCCCCTTGAAAAGCTCAAGTAGGTCACAAGAGCTTTTTGGCCAAGGGAATACTATCTCTTCTCAAGGGAGCCAATGGTGAGTATCTTAAGGGCTTAAATCGATTCCCCTTGTACTGATAATTACCGTAATGTTCGGAGGTAGGTCGGGTAGTCTCTATCTAGAATGGTTCTTAGTAACTTTGAGGGACCAACGCCTTACGAGCAATGCGACAAGCTACTAAAAGCTTTAACCAATCCTACTAAGAGTATCAAACACTTCGCTCAATGTGAAAATCATTTCCACAAAGAGCTAGTACACCTCTTTTCAATTTGGCACCACAAGGTAAGGCTGATGTCGGTTAGGACTTGGCTTTCACCTTATCCCTCTTATATAGTGGTTCAAAGGAAAACTCCACTTAGGGTCATCCCTTTTGGATGAAGCGCAATCCAAAAGCAAGACCTTCTAAAGGAATTACTGAAATGTAAGAGCAAGCACGTCAAACAAAGGTTCAATTGTCCCGTTATAAGAAAAATAAGGTGCAACTAGATTAGGCACATACACGTTTGTAGTTGTCAATTGTCCCTTACAAAATCGAAGTGTTTTGGCATTCATGTCCATTGTCCCTTAGAAAATTGAAGTGTTTTCGCATACATGTCTATTGTCCCTTAAGAAAAGCAGTATGTTCCTAAGACTTAGATTGTCAAAAATGATTTGTTCAATTAACCCTTAAGAAGGCAATGCGTTTCTAAGACTTAGTGAGATAAATCAAAATTTCTTCAATGCTCGTTCTGCATGAACATGTTAGAAAACCTATTTTCTCTGTTTGAGTAATAAGAAGCTGAATCCGAGTCCGTTTGTGAAAGTTATGCAGCTTGGAAGGTCTAAAAACTCACAATGATTGTATGGCCTTGGGTTGCGTGCCCGAGGTAAAAAAAAATTTACTTTCACCGAAATAGGCCAAATTATATGTTTTTCTTTGCCTCTCGATCGTTTCAAACGCAACTGTGATGTCCGTTTTTGCCCAGCAAGCTTCCTTTAAAAATTTATCTTCAGATCTCTCCAAAAAAAAGTTAAAAAACCTGTGAAATCAAACTAAAAATTTCACAAATTTGATATTAGATCAGGACCAATAGGTCCCACCATGCGTGCTAGAATGTGTATGAGGAAAAATTGATTATGGTAAACTTAAACAAATCAAAAACCCAATAACATAAAGAGAACCGATCTAAATAAAAGCCATTAATAATAATCAATGAAACATGAAAGCTTTTACCGAGATTTGTATTGTTCCCTTTGGATTGAATGTGGATTGCTCAATATTACTGCGAAACCATGGTTGCAACAAGCAAGTAGTGTGCTCAAAGATCAATGTCAAAATATCGTAAAGTTGCTCAATCGATACGATGTATGCTCAAAGCGCTGTTAAGTATGCCTGAGAATAAGATTGAAGAGAGAGGTAATGAAGGAGATGAGGGGGGTTTATATAGGTTTCAATGAAGATCGATCAATGGTCTAGATAATTCAGAAGAATCAACGAAGGAGAACAGTTGAGGAACATGCAACGAATAAGAAGAAGACAAGTGTCACACAAAAGCTATTTTATTTGAGTTAAACACTTTCTTTTCTAAAAATAAGACATGCTTTTCATAAATTAGATTTTTTTTTTCTAATTTAAGAGAAATTGATAAAAACAAGGTTGAGTGAATAGATAACTCAACTTTAGATTTGCTTTTGCATGATTTGAGAGAAATTAAATAATAAATTATTTAATTGTGTGTGCATGGAGAAGAAGACTTATTTTTAGAAGATTTAAAAATATTTGTAGATAAGAAAGCAAATTAAATAAATAAATTTATTTAATTGTTGTGCATGATTTGGAAGAATAAAAAAAATATTTGATTTATCTTATTTTTGGAGATTGAGAGATTTTAAATAAATTTGATTTGATTTATTTAAATTTGGAAGAAGAATCTAATTTAATTAAATAATTGAGAATTATTTAATTGTTTGGATAAGAGGGAATTTGTGATGAATTAATTAAATAATAGGATTTATTTAATTAATGGAGACTTGAAATTTGGAAAGAAGATAATGATTTAATTAAATAATATAAATTATTTAATTGTGGAAGAATAACAGAGGAATTTAATTTAATTAATTAAATAAAGGGAATTTATTTAATTAATGTCACAATTTTGTGATTTAAAAGAATTTGGTGAAATTAATTAAATAATTAGATTATTTAATTAATGTTTGAAATGCAGGTGATTCGACAGATTATGAAATGCAAGTAGTGCGACAACTTGGTCATTTTAGGGTGTCTACAGGTAGCACTGGCCCCCCTCCACGGCACTCACTTCTCATGCATACCAGATCAGGGTTTCCTTAGGCTCGTACCCCCACCGAACCATAGGATTGTCCTTGCTACCTCTACTAAGAATCACATGAATCAAGGCCGCTTCAAAGGTTCCACCTTTTGTGTCAACAAATAGGGTTTTTGGTATACTAAACAAATGGCTAAGTAGTCAAGGCAACTGTTTGAGTGGTTATATGTGTGGTAGTGCTACTCTTCGTTATGGAGTCTCCCAACCTCCCAGGGTTACACCTTGGAGGGTTTTGGGGGAGGTTGGATGTTGGTGTAACACAACGACACTCATTGCAGAAAGCTTTCACCTCAAGCACAATTTATTTAAAGTGGATCGGTAGAGCTTAGCTTTAGCTTGTTTCCACTCAGGATGGTTCTCACTTGGACAGGCGGGCATCCAAGGGCAGGCCCATCTAAAGGTTATACAAAAGGAATAACAAGTCTAGCGTTTTGGTCACCCAGTAAAGGGGAGAGCATAAGCCTATTGTCATTCAATAGACACAGAAGACAGTGATTAATCCAAACCTATTTAAAAGGAAAAAAATTAAATATTCTATCTACTTGGGCACTCACGCATTTGTTAACTTTGAAGTGTTTAAAGATAGCAATGTTCTTTTCCCTTTGTGAGATAAGAATGTTCTAAACTAGGAAAGATAGCAATAATGCAAAGATGGCAGTGGTTCAGTTACTATCCTCCTAGTTAAATACTACATGAGATTTGTATGCATGCATTTTTTTTACTTTTTCCCCTAATTAATCTAAGATGAGTTAATTAATGCAGCTAAATGATCTATCCAGCTCCTAATCTTACAAGACAAATGTTAGAGTCAATCTAAAAAATCACTAGAAATCCTAAAACCACAGTGAAGAATAGATGCACCATAACAGTCTGTATGCACAGAAACAGAGACCGTAAGCGATGTTTTACAAATGCGCTAAGACAGATGTCAAAAGTGCAAGAAAAAGAGACAGAAGTGACATTTCTACAGATGTGCCATAAAAAAGTGTGTAAGCACTGTATCCGAGGGTGGATGCACTGGAATGATGCAGGCACCGGGACAGGCAGTGTATGCGCCGTCTCAAAGGATGTATGTGCCATAGTGCTGCAGGCACCGTAACAAAAGGTAAAAGTGTCAGCTCAGAGGTTATATGCACCGGAAGTTTGCATGCACTATAACAGGTTGTATATGCACCTCAGGATCGATCAAATGTGCCACTTGAACCTGTCAGAAGCCTGTACGAAACCTGTCACTTAGAAACTCAAATTTTTGGTTAGATTAGGGGCAAGAGCCCCATGGTGGGTGCCACAAAAGTGAAGGGTAAAAGTGGGATGAATAAAACTAATTATAAAAACCCAAAACATCAATAGAATATGCAGACAAAAAGGATTTAAAATAAGAGAGAGATACTCACAACCTTTTTACCTTGCGATTTCCATTGTTCACCTATTCTTTCTTGATCTTTTGGTGATGAAGATGGCCCTCAGGAAGCTTGCTTCCTTGCTTTGATTCCTCAAGATGACAAGGAGAAATGACTCAGATACTTCTTGTGTTGAGGATGAGCTTCAATATAATATGGAATGGATCATATATGAAGTGATGTGAATGTGGGGTGCCAATGGCACACTATAGATTCTGCAACATAATTTTATTTGAAAGTTGGATTTGAAATGAAGAGATAGAGGGTTGTAATTATAGAGTTGTGTGAGAGAAGATCAATGGTGGAAAATAAATAAGAAGATCAACGGAGGAGAATGTTTGAGAGAACGTGCGTGAATAGAAGAAGGACATGTGTCATTCAAAAAGATGCTTCATTGAGTTAACTGCTTTCTTGATGAGGATGATTTTTTAATTCTTAAATTAGAATATATTTTTCTAATTTAAGAGCTTTGTTGATAGTTTTAAATTAGTTAACTCAGCTTTTGCTTTTGTATGACAAGAAGAATTTATTTTTAGAAGATATGAAGATTTTTTAGAAGATAAGAAAGCATAATTAAATAAATAAATTTATTTAATTACTTGTAGATAATTTGGAAGAATAAATAAAATATTTAAATATATTTTATTTTTGGAGATTTAATTTAAATAAATTTGCATTTTATTTAAATTTGGAAGAATGTAAGATTTAATTAAATAATAAAAATTATTGAATTATTTAGAAGAATAAAGTTACTATTGAAGGAATTAATTAAATAAATGTAATTTATTTAATTAAATGGGAGGAAGTGAATCAAATAAATAAATAAATTTATTTATTTATTGATAGAGGAATACGAAGGTGAAATAAATATTTAAAATATTTATTTAAGTAGAGTCATATCATTTTTAGGTGTATACAGGAAAAATTACACAAGGGTATCTCTGAATCAAAGGGATGTGGTAAGAAGGAGAATCAGTAGTTAGAACCATATGCCAATATGCAATGTATGTGGTGGCTTGCAACGTGTGCCAATATGTGAACATATGGATAGAACACATGCGGTTGGAAATGAACTAGTAGAGTTCGGCAAGTATAAAATAGTGGCATACAATACAAAAGATGGTAAAGAAGCAAAGAGGCATGAATTGGTTATTGAAAAGATTCCAGTGTATCATTTTATGCCTATATTTCGTGACAACATAGTGTATGAGTATGCAAGACATGCCCATAGAGCTTGATGGATGGACTTGCAATTCAAGTTATGCAAGGACACATTTTTAGTTGGTAGCATTGTTTTAGTCGTCGACTTTACAGAGAACTATAGTCTATAGCCACAACGTGAGGTGCAATCACAATATTACAACTCCACATAGGTTTTTATATTTGTGCACATCACATTCATTCATGCAAATGATAGTACAGAGGATGATAGAAAGATCATAAGGGAGTATCATTTCTATATAGGTGATGATCGCACGCATTCTATGGAGTTCATGCAAGGTTGCTTTCAGGTGGTCTACAATGATTTGGCTAGAAGGGGCATATTGTTTAGTCAATATATCATGTGGTCAGATAACTGCACATTACAATTCAAGAACTCACAAAATTTCTATTGGCTAAGCAGGAGGCATAATTTTACGGGTGTTCAACATATGTGGAACTTTTGTGAGGCCGGACATGGAAAGGGGGAGCATGATGGTGAAGGATCATGTATCAAAAGAGTCATAACACAAGAAGAGTTAAAGTATAAAGACAATGCAAAGTTGACAGATGCAAAATTGATCATTGAGTGGTGTAATGCTTCCATGAGTCCGGGTAATGAAAGTAAGTCTTCAGTTCGTAGATTTTTTTGGTTGATAGATGATACTAACATTGCACCATATGATGACTATTCTACACTAATAGGATCAAGTGAGATGCACTCTTTCAGAAGCTCAATTGGACGTTCAAGGAGTATCCATACACAAAAGATGTCATGCTTTTGTTCTTCCTATATAATTCATGCCTGGGATGAGTGTGAGTCAAAGGAGTGGGTTGATAAATGACAGTTAAGTTATCTTAACCCACTTGACACGTATCGACCCTCGATGGCACTGGATATAACACAGATGGAATCATCAGTTGACTTTAACCACATATCAGATCTAGTTCAACCAGGTAATATATCTATTTGCATAGTTTTTGAAATTCCTAATGTTATCTCACTTTGTAGTGTTTTTGTAATGTTGACTAATTTCATCTAATTTTCTACACATATCAATGTAGGGCATGTATATGCAATTAATGTAGATGAAGATAATGAAGAGGGAACAAATTATTACTTGTGTCATGTTCAGGCCAAAAAAAATTGGAGGCCCCAGTTACAGATGGAGAAAACATCGAATACCCTACAGGCTCAGTGGTTGTTACTGGAACATGGCTTAGAAGCTATCAATGTAAGAGTGAACATTAATGTTTGGCTGTTTTAGGACTTTGACACACATTGGAAGATTTTTCATTACTGGAACCTTGTCATGGCATCCAATGTTCATTTGATACAATATCGGGGTAGACCTTTAAACAAGACCTTGTGGAAGGTGCGTGAGTTTGACCATGAGGCAATACTTGACACAATAAAGAGTAGAGAAGACTTGAATGGTTCATTGGATTAATTTGTAAGTATTCACATTGATTTTATAAAGTCATGTTACAATGAGTTGTAAGTATGCACATTAATTTGTAAGTTTACATAGGTTTGTCTTTTTTTATTTGCTGCTGCATTTTTACACATATACACATTTTTACATCATCATGTTATGCTTCATGGGGTTAGAACTAAGTGATAGATGAAGTTGATCATGAGAGTAATGTATAAAATCTAGGTGTCTTAGGTAGATACTATATATCAATGACTTGTCTAGAGACTAGAATAAGGTATAATCTAGAATGATCTAGGTGTCTTCTATAATTTAATCTAGGTGTCTTAGGTAGGTACTATATGTCAACTAGGTCTACCATAATAGGTGTCTTAGGTAGAACTATAATCTGGGTGTCTAGGTGAATTAGGTCTAGGCTATGATAAGGTATAAAGACTAGGTGCAGGGGCACCCAGGTTGTCATACATTCAAGAGGGGTCAAAAAGTGAAATTTTGTTTTGATTAAGAGAATTGTATGTAATAAGGTCTTATATGACCATTTCATATGTTTTTGAGTCAGTATGACTCATTTGGGGTCAATTTGAGTCTTTGAGTCTTGTTGCAAAAAAATGTCAATGTTGTCAAGTTGCACAAAGCAACTTTTGCATTTTTGTATTTTTGGTGTCTTACTCCTGATGCGACCAAACTGACAGTTCCAACACATCTAGATATGTACTTTTTAGATAGGTATGGTCCTATTTTGCACCCAAACATGCTGAAACAATCCGAGCTACATTGTACCTGTGATATCCCTGAAGAGTCCAAAGTGAAAAAGGTAGAAATTTTTGACGAGATGTTACTCAGAAACCATGTCACTTAGAAACATTTCATCTAAGGTAATGCAATCATGTAGGGTTTCTCTATAATAACATCTCTCAGTTTTTTATATCTCTGAGGCGTTTTCCCATGGTGAAATATTTTCTGCTACCCCAAAAATTATCAGGAGGTAGTGTAAAGTTGCAAAGGGGTGTAACTTTCATCCTACTCCTGATGTGACCAAACTGACTATTCCAACATGTCTGGATGGGTACATTTAGGCTAGGCATGGTCCTATTTTTCACCCAAATATGTCGAAACAGTCTGAGCTACATTGTACCGGTGATATCCCTGAAGAGTCCAAAGTGCAAAAAGAAAACAATCTTTGATGAGATGTTACTTGAAAATTGTGTCACTTAGAGACATTTTATCTAAGGCAATGTGATCATGTAGGGTCCCTCTACAATAACCTCTCTTGGTTTTTTATATCTCTGAAGCCTTTGCCCGTGGTGAAAGGTTTCCTGCTGCCCCAAAAATTGTCAAGAGGCAGTGTAAAGTTGCAAAGGGGTGCACCTTTTGTTCTTCTCCTCGTGTGGCCAAACTGATAGTTCCAACACATCTAGATGGGTATGTTTAGGCTAGGAATGGTCCTTTTTTGTACCAAACATGCCAAAACAGTTCGAGCTACATTGTATCAGTGATATCCCTGAAGAGTCCAAAGTGCAAAAAGGAAGCAATCTTTGATGAGCTATTACTCAGAAACTGTGTCACTTAGAAATATTTCGTCTAAGGCAATGCTATCACGTATGGTTCCTCTACAATAATCTCTCTCATTTTTTTATATCTCTAAGGTATTTTCCCATGGTGAAAGGTTTTCTGCTGCCCCAAAAATTATCAGAAGGAGTTAGTGTAAAGTTGCAAAGAGGTGTAACTTTCGTCCTGCTCCTGGTGTGACCAAACTAATTTTTCTAATGCATTCGGATGGGTACATTTAGGCTAGGCATGGTCCTATTTTTCACAAAAACATGCTGAAATAGTCTGAGCTACATTGTACTGACAATATCCTTGAAGAGTCCAAAGTGTAAAAAGGCAGCAATCTTTGACGAGATGTTAATCAAAAACTGTGTCAGTTAGAGACATTCTGTCTAAGGAAACATGATCACATAGGGTCCCTCTACAATAACCTCTCTCATTTTTTATATCTTTGAGATGTTTGCCTATGGTGAAAGGTTTTCTGCTGCCCCAAAAATCGTTAGAAAGAGGCAATGTAAAGTTGCAAAGGGGTGTAACTTTTGTTCTTCTCCTCGTGTGGTCAAACTGACAGTTACAATGCATCTAGATGGGTATGTTTAGGCTAGGCATGGCCCCATTTTGTACCCAAACATGCCAAAATAGTTTGAGCTACATTGTATCGGTGATATCCCTAAAGAGTCCAAAGTGCAAAAGGGAAACAATCTTTGATGAGCTGTTACTCAGAAATCATGTCACTTAGAAACATTATGTCTAAGACAACATAATCATGTAGGGTTCCTCTACAATAACCTCTCTCAATTTTTTATATCTTTGAGGTGTTTTCCCGTGGTGAAAGGTTTTCTACTGCCCCAAAAATCATCAGAAGGAGGTAGTGTAAAGTTGCAAAGGGTTGTAGCTTTTGTCCTACTCCTGATGCGACCAAACTGATTGTTCCAACATGTCTAGATGGGTACATTTATGCTAGGCATGGTCCTATTTTTCACCCAAACATGCTGAAACAGTCTGAGCTACATTATACCAACGATATCCCTAAAGAGTCCAAAGTGTAAAAAGGTAGCAATATTTAACAATCTGTTACTCAAAAATTGTGTCACTTAGATACATTCTGTCTAAGGTAACGCGATCATGTAGGGTCCATCTACAATAACCTCTCTCAATTTTTCATATCTTTAAGGCATTTGCCCATGGTGAAAGGTTTTTTATTGCCCCAAAAATCATCAAAAGGAGCTAGTGTAAAGTTGCAAAGGGGTGTAACTTTTGTTTTTCTCCTTGTACAACCAAACTGACAGTTCCAATGTGTCTGGATAGGTTTGTTTAGGCTAGGCATGGTCTTGTTTCACACCCAAACATGACAAAACAGTCCAAGCTACAAACACTAACTAGTTTTCAATCTTCAAACACTACAAATACCATGATATCCTACATAAAGTTGTCTTTTAGCCTTTTATAAAGGCATGCCCATCAAATTCAACCGCATAAAGATGATTGTTTGTATTACAAAATCCTTTTAAATACTAACCTTCCAATCCTTTTTCCCACCCTCATATCAATTAAATATGACCTTCGATTATGATATGGCGCTCGGGCTTATGAGAGTTTACTAGAGAGGTCGGTTGAGTTAGGTTGAAGGGTCGGTGAACTAATGACTTAAAGACCCTTTAGTAGGTTGACTTAAGTGATAGTAACCTGTGATTATAAGTCAATATTAAATTAAAACAAAAGTGCACTTTACACATGAGAGGCAATTAAGGGTTTTAAAGTCTTAAAAAAAGTAGATTATTTTTAGGGTTTAATGCCCAATATGCAAACCCTAACTATCAATAAGAAAGACTTAAACATTCTAACTTTCATCAAGAGATATCTAGGACATTTCAGAGACCTCATGGACATCAGAAGAAAGACATTAGAGTATGACACTTATCATAGGCTTAGGGTTCTAATACATGAACTTCACATTTGAATCAAACTCATGACTCCCCTTGATAAATATAACTCTCCTTGATGATGGCATTGAATTATGATTATAAAATCTTGTGTCTTCTTTGACTTCTTATTGCATGAACAAAACCACATCCACCATGAACATGAACCTTGCATCATATCAACCTTTCGAGATAGACCTTATCATGAAAACCATATTCACAACAAAACCTTGCATGAACAAAACCACATCCACCATGAACATGAACCTTGCATCATATGAACCATATTTTTCTTGTGCAACATCAACATGAACTGAGAGACCTTATCATGAAAACCATATTCACAACATCATGTACCTCATGACCATCACCTACCTTGAATCACTGTATCACCTTATCAACGTCATGTCATCAACCTTGACATCAATGACAAACAACATTGACCCTTTGACTTCAATGACAACCTTAAACCTTGATTGTTGATGACTTATGGAAGTCTATAGCCCCAATGTTATGTTGCATACTAAAATTAGGAAAGACTCAATGTACTCTCATAACCTCGCCTTATATGCAAGAGGAATTACATTTAATAACCACAATGGTCATCAGGTGGTCATAAGCATATGATTTTGACTATCTTATTCAAAACAACATACTCTTTGCATCCCAATATGGTATAATAACAAGAAATTAAGAAATATTTTCAATTGACCAACTCATAAAGAATATGAATATTTTCTATTCAACGTGATGATTCATTTTTATTTTAAATACAACTTTTATCTTTTAGTTCCAGAATGAGGTTTAGGTGATACTTGAATAACAATAGCTGGCTTATTGGATCAACAAACATCCTATGTAATACAATTGGACTTTAAATATTTGAAGTAACCATCTACAAATATCCATTCAAATATGAATTTATAATGCAAATATGGACACCCTCAATAAAAAAGATTTGTATTAACCAAATATCCATATAGGTATACATCAATATCTATCGATATAAGTATAACATATATACAAAATAGCCATATAGGCTTACAAGAATGCCATATAGGCATACAATGTCAACTATATGCAATACAAAATATATGTCCACAAATGCCATATAGGCATACAACAAAGGAACACAATAAAAAGTCAGTCCCCTCTGTCTAGTGAAGAGAATAGATCACGGGCAGCCTTTGATCTTCTAGAGGATGGAGACGTGTATGAGGGTGGTCTACTATGAGCCCGAGGGCTACTCCTCCTATTTAGTTGTTCATGGATCTGTAGCTGTTACAATAAAAAGTAAAGACATTAATATATAGAAATTACATGTTATAAAAAATGAAACATTTAACAAAATAATCACTTACTGCTACTATATAATATGTCTCCTCATTTGCCTTAGTAGAAGGATTAGGCTACGGTGATGTCATCTCCTATAGAAACCATCCAGATAGAAATTAAACTTCAAATCAATAATCGTTTGATTTTTTAAAAATAAACAACTATAACAATGAATGTAAATTGAAATTTACTAATCTACCTCATACCTCCGTCAATGGCATGGAGCTATGAATCGTAGAGGACACACCATGCTCCATTGCCCTATGAACATCGGGAGGTGTCTCCGTAGCCTGCATCATCTGAAAATAAAACATCTAGTTATTAGTTATGCAATGTATAGTAATGCTTTGAGTTTGAAAGATGTGCAATGAAATGTAACAAACGATATGAATATAAAATACAAAAATCTAGTAAGTACAATTCATTCATTAAACTATTTATTTTATTACCTACGTGAAGCTTTGAAGTCCACATCAATGGCAGGTGTTGTCATGAAATCTCTAATATTAACCTATTCAACATCCAAAATCAGATATTAGAATAGCATTCATATAACGATTCTATTCACATGTAATATTTATAATTATTTACTAGTTACATACCTGACATTAGATGATGTAGTGTAATATGCAGGTGTAGAACCACTAAAAACTACATCAATGCTATGACCTTGCAATTTCATTAAAATCATCAAACTAAATTAGTTAATCTTGCATTTCAAAAATGAAATTAAATAAATTAAATTCAATGAACTTGCTAAGATTTACCTGAGTATCAAGCCCGAAAGTCTCATTTAGGAGGGCATCTATCATCACCATCTGCTCAGCTGTAGATATAGCCTACGCACCTGCATCATGACTATTCATGGGATCATAACCACATGTTGACCCGCAAGCCCGACAAGTATGGGGTGGAACCCTACTCGAACTCTCCCCTGGCCCACACTATGCTGTAAGACTAGCATGCTATATGATGCTTTGGGTCAAGGCACTAGTGGACTGAAGTGTCTTGACCTCAACACTCTCCTTCACAATGGAAGGGATACAAATGTGCTCATGGGTTGATCTGGCGAGTACTCATCTCACTGGTCCTTGTGGGTCAACATGTGCCCCTGGTCTATCTTTTGCTAACCCCCACCTCTACCCTAGAACTCCCGCATATCAAAATAATTTGGCACTTTATTTTTGACAAACTTGCAGTAGAGTTTCCTCAAAAAATATTGTGGGACTTCATTATTGTTGCATGGAGGATGCTCAAAAACCATCCACCACCTCTACACAAAATTGTCCCTTATCGCTTGGTTGTTGTACCAATGGATAGGGAACCTCTTTCATGTAAGGGGTAGAGGTTCATTTGTTCGTGGGTTTGTGAAAATAGAACACAAGTCTAATTTTGTAATTTGTTCATTTTTAACTTGTTCATATGACAACTTGTCTGCATAATACTATCTAAATTCTCTCCTCTTTTCTGTCTAATTAGTGATTTGCTTGCTAATTGAATCTACATCTGATAACATAGATTCAAGGGATTGAGCAAGCATGGATCTATGCAAGGTTGAAGTTGCAGGTTCTTTCAACCTTGTAATTATGTCCTCAGTTTGTTTCTTATTGTTTTCAATTTGCCCCATTATATTTTCTTGTGTTCCAGGGGCATATTCAGGAATAAATGGAGGTGTTTGTGGTTGGGGTTCTTCTTTAGCAGGTATTTGTTGTTCAGGTGATGGAGGATTCTATGGATTTTTAGGAGGAGGAGGAGGTGCATTATCAACTCTTGTAAATTTAAGAAATTTACATCAAAAACTATTTTAACCTACCTATTTAGCAACAAATTCACACAAGAAAGAAAATAAAACTTACTTCTTCAATTTCCTTGACATCGTGGAGGCATTTTGATGATGAACTAGTGAGAAATAGTTGATGATTGGATGTTGGATAATGCGAGTGCATTTTATTCTCTCTTCAAGCTGCGGGTTTCTTGTAAATTATTGTCAAATAATGAAATGAAATGCTACTTTTTTTTATATAGCAGACCATAACGCACTCATGTTATAACGCGAGCACATTATGGCTTGGTGTAGGCTCGGCAACACCAACCCATAATGTGAGCGCGTTATAACACGCTTGCATTATGTCTATTTTTTAAAAAAAGTTGGCCACTTTTTAGCCCCCCAACTTTTTGCACCTGCCCTTATTAGTCTTATTTATTTTTCATCATCTGCCAGCTAGATAGGACCACTAGAGGAAGGTAATTAATAAATCAAGAGAGGAGAACAAGTGCCTTAGGGACAATCACATAGGAGGGTGCCCCCAAGTCACCAGACGCAACACTATGTCATTAAGACACAACACACAACAATAAAAATAGAGGAGAAGAAATATAGAAGAATGGTGATACAAATAGAAGAAGGTCATAATAGAGGTGGTCATCTGGTATCCTTGACCTTACAAGAGAATCAAGGGTCATCCTAGGAGGCCTAAACAACACATAACACATCACGGGGGAACACAAAACGAGAGGGGAGGTCACATAAATGAGCAAATAATGCTACAACATAGGTGACCACCAAGGTTAGAAATACTTACCTATAGGGACAACCTAATTAAAGGTTGTCAATGATCAAATCATCATCTTCCTACTCCTAAATGTTAGAGGAAAGTGGGACATAGGGTACCATAGCCCAACTTTTGTTCTTGTCTTCAAGTTGTCCATTCTTAAGGTCTTCTTGGTTTGATTCAATGTTAGGTGAGATATTTTCTTTTTGAGATGTGTTTTGTTGGGCAAACACTTGTCTTCTCGTCCTCCTTTCTCTTGCTTGTATATTTCTTCTTGTCTTACTTTTTATCTCTTTTAAAATAGTGTCTTGTTCTTACATAGGTTTTTGTGTTTTAGAGTAGGAAGCACCATGGTCAAATCTCATTTGTCTCGGTGGAATGTTTTTCTCTTGACGACTACAATTTGATCCTTGTAAGGATGGTGGGGGAGGAACCTCAGCATAGGGTCCTTTTCCTTTTGGTCTAGGATGCTCTTCAAATGTAGGTTGTTCATATCTTATTGTTTCTTGAATAGAAGGACTGGCCACTCGATGTAATAATTGTGTTTTATAGTTTCTATAGCTCAAGAAGTTAAAATCTATCCGTGGCTTTGGTTCTAGTTCAGATTGTTCCCAAAAGTAATCAAGGCTAAAGTGTTGTCTTGTAACCAAAGGTTTGTATGTATTGCGAGTGATAGTATGCACTTGTCCATTCAAAGGAAATTTTACACAATTATGAATTGTTGAAGGGACAACTTTCATAGCTTTTAACCATGGGTGTCCTAATTTTATGTGAAAAAGTTTAGATATAGAGACAACATCAAATAATTGTTTTGTGGATTTGTCAAATATAGTAACCAATAAATATATCTTCCCATAAGTGTTTATAAAGGTTCCCTTATGTGTCTTAATCATCATGTCTGAAGGGTCATAGAAATCTTGTATCAAACCATGTGAATAAAGGAACTCTTCCATTGCCACATTAGTCATGAAATTAGGATCAATAAGGGTTCCATCCATAGGATTTCCCATTATCTTCACAGTGATATAAAGAGGTCCTTTAGTGTCTCCAATTGTTCTATCATGCAGTGTAAACACACTTTCGGGTTTAGGGACCTTTCTTTTTATGTAAGGCCTAGGAGGGAACCTAGTGTTATTGTTGCAATTAGAATCCATGTGTATATGTTTTCAAATCAATATAAAATTAGATAATTTTAAAATATTTTTCAAAAGTTATGCAAGAAACAAGTGCAAAACTATATGTGAAAGTGACCTAAAATGCTTGATTTTTTCAACTGTTTTTTTAATACAAATGAGTGAAAGAAGAGGTAATGTAAGGAAATTGATGAGGGGAAGAAAATAATATGTCTAATATTAGTCCAATAAACCAAAAATATCCTTCACAACACACCTTTGATGCAATCCTATAATGAGGACAAGTCAAAACCTAGTGACAATATACTAAAAACATGCAATTTTTCACCAATTTTCAATACAAAGGCCCAATAGAAAGGGTGTTGTGAGGAATTTGAGGAGACTAAAATTATAACCTTGATAACAGCCAATTAGTGCAGAAAAATCCTTCACAACACGCCTATGATGCAATTCTAAAGAGACAATAAGGCCAAATCTAGTGAAAATGCAAGGTTTTCAAACCCTAGACATGAAATTTTGCAAGAATGATGCTATGATGCAACACTATGATTATAAATCAGTCCTAATGAGTGGTTTGAAAGGGTATTAAAATTTGAAACAAGATTTTAACTACAAACCCTAGCTAATGCAAAACTAGGTTTTTATGAAAAATGCACAATTTCAAGTAAATTTTAACACATTAATCATGAAAATGGTATGTAAATTAATTATGAATGATGAATTTATGTAATTTAAATCATATCTTATGATAATAATAGAAATTATATGAAATTAAATGCAAATTAATTCAAATTATTTGAAAATGCAATCTAAAAATGCCAATTTTTTCAAATTTTTTCAAATTTTTTCCAAATTTTCAATTTTTTTTTTTGTAATTTTTTCAAATGCAATAAGATGAAATGAAGTGAATGAATGAAATGAATGCAAGTCTAAAATACAACACTTATCAAGGTGCAAAAATCCTTAAAACATGGGTTCGCCAAAATGTTTAGTTGTAAAAAGAGGAAGATGGTAATTTCAAGGGTTTATGTTAAATCCTCCTATCACCACAACATTCAAGGACATTCAACCGAGTAGAGAACTCTACTACAAATTTAATATCACTTGGAATAGAGGGGAAGATTGGAATTGTGTAAATTTGTTGTTCAAAAAGCCCAATTATGCTGAAGACGCTAATGTCATAAAATCATAAACAAATAGACAAATCACAGAAAATGATCACACACAGAGATATCAAATGACAATCAAATACATACCAGATTTTGAAGTTTGGTGTGCATAAAATTTGGGGACTAATGAGTGGGCACCCTAGTCCATTGTACCTATTTTTGTCAGGATCTCTGAAGAATGTCTGCAACATAATCTCATTGTTACAAAGATTTCACCGCATCAGAATCCGGATGACTAATGAGTGGGTGCCCTAGTCCAAGCCCTAATTTTCTTCTTTTCTTTGCACTTTTGATAGTCTATAATGCCTCCCTACAACTCCACTTCTTCTAATTTTGAAACTTGTAAACTACAATCACAAAAAAGTGGGTTGGGGGTTGTGGTGTTTAGAGGCTTGCCTCGATCAAGCCCCGAAGAGATATTCAAGTCTTCTGAACACTATTGTCAGATAAAGAGTGCATATCCCTATAGTATAGAGGCAAAAGCAATTGATAAATGATTGAAAACACAAATGAATGTCACCTCAATGGTGTATCTCTCATGGAAGGAAGATGCTCTTTCATGCCATGAGGAGATGGAACCAAATCTACATAAACAAACACAATAACAGACAATAATGCTCTGCAACACAAAGAATGCTCTAAATCACTTTTGCATAAAGTCACAAGTTCACAATTTCCATCTCCAGTTTACAAATGAATGCCTAAAAATGCTTATATATGCAACTAAACAACTTCTTGCCAAGAAGTTCATAATTCAAACTTGAGGTGTCAGAATATGACCTAATAACGATCACATAACCGACACAAAAGAGGTCCTAACCCAAAATAGGGCAAGAATAGGGCATGGGCACCCAAGTCCTCCCTCTATTTTAGGTAGGATTCATCATAAGTGCATCCCCTAGGTCCCATTTGTCATAAAACTTAGGGGTTTCTTCACCTGAAGTCCTCATTAACATGCAAGATTATCTAAATGAATTCTAAAGGACCTAGAAGCTAAACCTTATGAGAAAAAAGCCCCCAAGGGGATATTTTCTGACATAACACAAATTTCATGTTTATTTATCTAGCATGTTAGTTGTAAATACCTATCAGCGTGCCCATTGTACAATAAGTATGTGATTGCTAGTCTAATATTTCTAGAGAAATGCAAGTAGGAGTTGGGGGTTTAGTTTGGTGGTATGTCATTTTTTTAGGTTTATGAGAAATAAAAGTCTTTTAATTTACAAAATTAGACGTATAGGCAATGATTTTGATGTAGCAAAGGGGAGAGATATAGTAAAGAGGAGAATTACAATCAGGGGGAGCTAGTCATTGCAGTGTCTTTCAGCCCCATGGAGAAGTCAATTTAAAGATAGATCAGTTGATAAAGATTAATGTCAAGAGGAAGTAATACAGACAGGGGGAGCTTCATAGAAAATGGGAAGAATCACTTCATGAAGGAAAGAGGTTTGTTAAATCCCTTTTCCATTGATGCCAAAGGGGGAGAAATTTTAGATGTTTTAGAAGTTGTGTAATAGTTTAGGTAGAGATACAAAAAGTAAACACTCAAAGAATATTTCTTTTTGGTTGCCATTAATTACAAAGGGGGAGATTATTGAAAATATTGTCATTAATGTCAAAGGAAAGTTGATGGCACAAAAGAAGAATCTGTCAAAGGGAAAAAAGAATTATTGATGATCCAAAAGTTTCTAAGGCATGAATAATTTATGCCTTTAGTCGGTGAATCACTCGATTCACAAACTTACAATTTCACAGATGGCCAATTTTCTTGACAACCAGTTAGTCAATGAAAAATGATGAAGTAAGTTTTTACAAGGCATGATCTCTACCTTCATTCAGTGAATCGCTTAGTTCGTGAACTCTTAAGTTCTCTAACAACAGGTTTTTGCTATAGCTAGTTCATCGACAGGACAATTTACTGATGAAGGCTTGAAATAAGAAAGGTTAAAGTCTTAAGTTCCTGTAATTTACCAATAGACAAGCTATTTGAGAAATCTTTGGTTCATGAACTCAAAAGTTCACTGACAACCAATTCACCTATTGGCGATTTTTTTGATAAGAGAAAAGAATGGTTCATACACTACTTGGTTTGCCATTTGATCATTTTTTTGACAACGGAAAGTTGATTCATGGTTCCTCAAGTTTGCCGATAAGAAATTTGTTTGATAAGGCATCAAAAAAGTCTTTGGTTCGCAAACTCCTTAGTTTGCCGATTTCAAGGTTTGCTGATAGGTGATTTTGTCAATAGAAGAAGATTGATGGTTCGTGGTTCCTCAAGCTCGCCGATAAGCAATTTGTTTGATAAGGTATCAAAAAGTCTTTGGTTCACGAACTCCTTATTTCATCAATGGGAAAGTTTATTGATTGATGATTTTGTTGACAAAGAGAAGGATAATGGTTTGAGATTGCTTTGTCATTAGAAAGAAAGTTGGTTCATAGAAATGTAATTTTGCCAACGACTTCACTGATAGGCGATATGATGAAGAATGTGTTGGTAACTTCACAAAGTGTCACTTTTGTCGATAAAGGATAGAATGCCCAAAGTTCGCAAAAAATGGATTTTGTCGATAGAGGCTTTTAAGTTGTTCATGGAAGTGAACTGTTGCCAATACAAGCATTTGAGAAAAGATTCATGGAAATCCATTTTAGCTGATAGTGAATGAAGAAGAGCCCTAGGTTCATTGATATATACAGTCACCAACATACTTCTCTATAAGGTTGTTAGTAAAATAAATTGACTATTTATTTGGGCCGACTCCCTTGGAATTAAAGTGAAAATAGTTATTAGCCAACTTAGGTTGTTTAAATTAGGCCTAGATTCATAGTGCGGGAATTCAGGTTGGGCTAACCTAGAAGTATAAGTTGAAATTCAAAATATAGAGGCCAACTTTGGAGAATGTTTTAAGTCAATGCAGTGTAGTCAACATGCCAATTATATTGTATAGATTGATATAAAAAGATCATTTTGTTCATTTCTATGGGGTAATGCATGGGTGTGTATCAAAGCAAAAAAGTGTGTAGAGATATGCGAATATGTCTGTGTGAAGGGCATGAATAGAAGATGATCCAGAGTTGGCACAGTGTGTGATGAATGTTTTGTTTGAAATAAAATTGATCCTGTTTCAATAAGTTGAAGTTGGTTCTTTATAGTTGGGTTGGTGCTAAGAAGACAAAGTTGGTGCTTAGAAGATGAAGTTGGTGATTTGTAGCTAGGTTGGTGCTCAGAAGACGAAGTTATTGCTTCATAACTAAGTTGGTACTCAGAAGACAGAGTGGGTGCTTAGTTTGATAAGGGGATTGAAGTCTCCTATATGTTGGTGCCTACAGATTCGTAAAATGATTGTTGTCCTTCTCAGGTTGAAATTCTTGTGGGTTGGTGCCTACAAAAGATTATATTCATTTACTCTTTTTGTGAGGTTGGATTTGGACAGTAGATCCAAGTAGCTTTTCTCACTGTGGTTTTTCCCTTCAAGGTTTCAACGTAATTCCTATGTTCTCTTGTGTGGTTGTGTGGATGTGCTTATGTTTTATTGATGAAATAAATGTTTTTGATGTTATAGTAGAATTGAAGTATAAATTGGTATATACTGATTCACCCCCCTCTTAGTATATCTGCGTGTTCTAATAGTTGAGGGTATCCTCAACTAAGGTCCCAAAGGCTTCATATAGAAGTGATCTTCATGAAGAATTTAATGATATAATTACTCTATTAAATAAGGTAATGAACCAAGAAGATGTAGAGAACTTCCAATCTTGGATGTTCTAGCTTGTGGCTAGGATCAATGGAGGAAATGAATATATTGACTTAACAACCTTGATTAGTGACTACCTAAATAATTAATTAATCAATGTTAATGAGTCTAAGAAATTTACATGACTTCATACTTATTATATTCTTTAGTTAGAAAAGGGTCATTTGTAGGACTGAAGAGAGAAGGAAACATGGGTATTGGTTAGAAAAAGGTCTATGAACATTAACCACACCTCGAGATTAAGCTAAGTTCAAAGTACTTCAAAAGGGTGAACGATGCTTTCATATTTTTCATAATTAGGATGCTAGAGAATGATTGAAATCATAGGGTGTATATATAAATTATTGTTGTTGTGTCCAAGTGGGGCAATTGGTTCATTCAATTTGCTACATTCACATACATTAGGGTTGGTGGCTTCACTAAAGTGTCCTACACACTCCCCAATTATGTTAGTGATATATTTGTACTATTAGAGTTATGTTGGCAATTGGTAGTGGTACACAAATTTTTGTCTAGCAAGCACAAAATAAAAATTCAATACCCAATCTCCATTCGCAAATACACTTGGCCTTGGACTACATGTTAATGTAAAAACAACAAACACAAATATGGTTGAGGCATCACTTCGTAAGTTTTAGTTTAGGCCATATTTTGATCCCAAGAGACATGTGGAAGGATTATTAGGATCTTCATATGTAGATCAACCAAGTTTGGAAAACTTTTGGGTAGACTATTAAGGATGATCATGAGGTGAGGAAAAGAGACTATTCTAGGCTTACCACCCTCCAATTGAAGGCATCCACATTGACAAAAGTTCCCCAAGAAATTTTAAATGATGGGAAAGTTTTGGATCCTTTTTATGAGGAGCAATAGATTTTTGCTAAGCCAATCCCAAAAGTTAATTGATCACTAAAGGAGTATAAATCAAATGAAGGAAGAATGGAGAAAGTGATTCACAAAAGCTTAGCTTGGTTTAATACAATTGTCAAGGATTCTAAGGAAACAAAAAAAGGATCTTCGAAAGGGATGGAAAAAAAGGAGAAAGAGCAACAAAATCAAAAGAAGGTTCAACTTACCTTTATAGGTTAAAAAGTGAAAACACCACCACACAAGGTAGTGAATACAAATGATTTGTCTTGTGTGACTCTAAAGGTGAAAGAAAGAAGTTGGAAAAGAAGAAACCTACAAGGGTCATAATTGTATTTTCTAGAAAGAACAATTGAGATGTTCATCCACTTGGGACCTAGGTGTTGCTTCTCTCCCCAACCCTCTTTATTCTTAGGTAGATCCAAATCCTATCAATATACCTTCTTTCTCTTCTATTGAGAAATTACTTGTGGAGCATAAAGGTTCATTTTTGTCACCCAAAGACTTTCGAAGAACTCGTATTCCATCTCCTTTTCACAACACTCCACCACAAATTTTCCCTTCTCATAGTACACCCCCAACTTTGGATTCTTCTTGGGGTTTCCTAAACCACCATCCCCATCTCCTCACAAGAAGATTCTTGTTTCTCTAGCCAAGTCACCTAGTCCACCACCTCATAGCTCTCCAAATGCATCCAAATCTCATCCTTGCATGGCCTTCAAAGGAGAAGGGTAAAATAGATATTGCAACGTAAGGAGTCTTCCATCCAAGATACTCCAATATGGTTTGATCACATATTATAAAAGAGAAAGAGGGTTACAAAACTAGTGGTTGAATTTCTCATAGCTAGCATCAATGATAATTAGACCTCTACCTCAAAAGAAAGGTAGAATAACAATAGATGCTCAAAGAGTTAAGCATGTAGATATTGTAACTTCATTATGTGATAAAGCAGAGGAAGAGATGCAAATCTCTAATTATTAGGAGGGAATGGTATCCTTGGGAAAGCACACAAGGGAAGGCATCCAAGAAATATAAAAGTCCTTTATTGACCTCTTGATATAGAAAATGGATAAAGATAAAGCAACAAAAGAGGAACTAACAGAGAAAGTTACATATTTAACCTGTATATCGAAAAATTTGGATTTGCAAATGGAAATGATCAAATAATGAAATGCATAACCTAAACCCAAATAATTCAATACCTCGAAGATGCAAGATGAGATCGATTGATTGATCGCTTTGTTGTGTTGATTGCTCGATTCCGCAGCATAACATTGATAGGGAGATAGATGATGGATGGTTGATGGTTGATAGATTCAAGCTAGATGGATTGAAGATGATGGATGAGGACTTGAGATGAAAATTTAGCAGAGTGAGATTGCATGAAGAATAGATTCTCCCCCCTCTAATCTCTAATGTCTTGTAGATGGCTTGATTTATAGGCTTGGCTTGGTTCAAATGGATGGCTGTGATTGAAAGGCTACATGTTGATATGGATGGCTAGGATTGATTCGGTTCTCTTGTACATTAAGAAATTGTAGTCAATTGACATGTGGCAAGGGAAGATAAGGCTTAGGTGTGCTTGTGTAGACAAATACTAAAATTAGGTCCCATTAGTTGTGCATGTGAAGGATTTGAATGAAAGTTGTAATACAACACATGATTGACTGGACAAGTGTTGGAATGTGATGAAAGGTGAGTAGTTAATTCAAATAAAATATTTGAATTAGTTGGGATATGAGTTCGATATTAAATAAATAAATAAAATTTATTTAATTAATTTGAAAGATGAATAGGATGGGATAAGATATGATGTGGAAATTAATTAAATAAATGAAATTTATTTAATTAATTGGGATGAGGATAGGATAAATGGGATTATGCATATGAAATTAATTAAATAAATAAAATTTATTTAATTAATGGGATTAAGAGTGGGTTTAGAACAAAATGCTATATGATGTCTAGGATAATGCTTTTGACTAGGTGTTGCAAGACATACACAAATTTGGGATAAATTTGGGTGTCTACCTTTTTCCCCTCTTTGAGATGATGTTTGAGATGATGCGCTTTGTGTCGAGTAACATCATTTCAAAGAAGTTAAGGTATGGATAGAGGAAAATGATAAGGTGATGAAAAGAATAAAATGATGATGGAATGATAGGATGATGATGCCCCCTCGAGAGGATAGGCGGGTTGGACAAACGTAGGTATGCTCTCAAAAAGAAAGGGATTGGCTAAGAAAGAAAGATAAGGGAATGGATAGAAGAAATTAATGATGCGTTATGCTGCAATGAAAGTGAGCAACCATGATGTTTGATATAGCACTATACGTTATGCACCAAGGTATAAGGAACCAGGGTGATGATGTGTTTCGTGCCCTAGCGTAATACAACCTTGTCTAATGTATGAGGAAGTAAAATTAGAGCATTGAAGTCCTAATGCACAAAAGGTATGATATGACCTTAGATGCAAAGGATAGTGTAAAAAGTTATTCCAACATACACAAGATATGAATATTAGCTGGAAAGATATGGATTTGATGTAAATGCAAGATAAAATGATAACACACACAAGCAAGCATGCACAAATGATTCAAAAACAAACAAGGTATTGCCCCTATCAAGCTGTAAACCACTGATTAATTGTTTTATTGAGTGATGATAGTGTTGTCATTGTGGGGAAAGCTATATCCCTAGATCAACACAAGGTTGTTTGCTGAGTTGGTTGGCTGGTTGATTGATTGATTTGGCTTACAACAAGGCTAGGATCAAGACCATTGATCGCGTTTGGATAACTTGGCTTGATTGATTAACTTGATTAGTATGGATTAAGGATGGGCTTGCATTGGGATCATTGTTTGGAATGAATTAAGGATGATGAAATGATGGATGAAGATTGATGAAGGACTGATGAAAATGAATTGGAGTAAATTGATGTGCTATGATTTTGGTGATGATGGATTGCTATAAATAGATTGATTGGATGATAGATTGATTGGAAGAAGTTGTTTATTGTATAAGATAGATGATAAGAAATGATAAGAGGAGAAAGAGGAAAAAATTGTTTGTGCCTGAATCTGGGCACTTCCTTTGTACTCCAGACTGCCTACATACCCTGTATCCATGGGATCAAGGCACTTAACGATGGAAATGAGATGTAGTTCTGATGTTTTGTTGATGAGATGATGAAAATGGATTGGATTGATGTGATTTTGATTGATTGATGATTTGCTTGTTTGATAACTTGAATGGATTTGTCTTGATGGTTGGATTGTGTTGAATGATGATAGTGATGGTGTGATGATTGGAGTGTCCACTCAATCTAAGCATAATCAAGTGTTCTCAGTGTGCTCAAAGGATGTAAAACATGTTAGATCTATGACACACAACTGAGAGGGGGGTGAATCAGTTGTACAAAAACCTTGCTTCTACTTTAAACACTTGTTTTTTCTTGTTAGTTAACAGCATATCAATTAACCATTCATAAAAGTAGAAAGCATAAACACTGGAGAAGATAAACATCAACACATTAGACACCAAGATTTTTGACGTGGAAAACCCGGTTAAGGGAAAAACCACGGGGTGATTAACCCAAGGATTATTCTCTGTTAGAAGAATAAGAAAAATGACTAGCACATGCCAATTAGGGCTCACTGCCCGAGCACACTGCTCACAAGGAGGCACACTACCTACAAGAGACACACTATCTACAAGACCATAAGTAACACAACCTTGAACTGAATGACATCTTTACCATGTCTGGATCAGTTCCATTTAAGCCCGAAACACTTCTACTCTACCTTTCACTCTTTTGCTATACCACACTCATCCGCTCCACAACACATACTGAAATGAGCTCACAAACCTTTATTTATACAAGACATCGACTTAGGAACAATCATCTAAGTCGGCAATCAATCATAAAAACATTTTCAAGATGAATAACACATCCAGTCGGCCATCACAAGAACATTCGCAGGATGAACAACTCATCCAGTCGGCTAGTCTGAAAAAGAACTTCATCTGGAAGAATATCTTCAATTCTGGGCTCTACCACCAATGCAGACCAACAACACAACCTCAACATGATCCAAGAACCTTAATAGGCTTGCCTGAATGACTAGGTACATCCGCACTTCCTCTGCTCACTGGAATCTCTTCTCTTCCTCATCCGAAACTTCAAGAACACAGTCTATCACCATTGTCATACTGCAAGATGTGATTCCAGACCTCCAAACCACATACCAATCAAGATGACACATCACAAGGACATCCCAAACACTGTGTCCGATCTGTAGAATAGGACAATGCACTTCCAGATCTCATCGGACCTTTTTGTAACACTCTGTCACTCCAGAGCATCTCCCAGAACCGGTTCTACTTGATCGATCACAACTTCTTCACATCTTCATGTGGACCTCTAAAATCTTAACTGGATCATCTCAGGACTCATATCTACAAACCCTTTAATCCACATCCTCTGAATCTCAACCTAATGAGTACTATTGCCTTCTTCTCATCACTGTTCTTCATTGTTCCTGATTGAGACTAATTTTCTCAATATCCTCAGCACATAGCTCATCCAATCCTTCTTGTCAATGTAATATGAGTATTTTGACATCAATGACAACACCAGTTCACCTCATACTTGCAACAATCTCCCCCTTTGTCATTGATGGCAACATAAGATGTGAAAAACCATCAAGACAAGAACTTCTCCTTTCTATTATAGCTCCCCCTATCAACAACAACTCTTCACATGTCTTCTCTTCCTTTACTACTCCCCCTTTGATCATCAACCACTTGTTTTTCACATATCTTCTCTCCCCCTTTGACATCAATGGCAAAGGGCTCATACTTGCAATTCGAACACATCAGAATCATACCAGCTGCTCCCCCTTAGTAGCAGCTCCCCATCATCAATCCAGATCACAAGATATAACTATGATATCCACTGGACTGATGCACATCAGTGCATCCTAGTTCATTTCCAGAGGGGCCATGACCCCTAACTTCTCCCTGAGATACTCAAAAGAGTCCTTGGGAAGAGGTTTAGTAAAGATATCTGCAATCTGATCCTTGGAGGATACATACTCCAATCTGACTTCATCCTTGTTCACTTGTTCTCTCAGAAAGTGAAACTTGATAGATATGTGCTTGGTCTTAGAATGCAACACCGGATTCTTAGAAATATTTCTTGCACTTGAATTATCATAGAAAATTGTGATAGGCTCCTCATATTCTACTTTAATGTCTTTTAGCATCTGCTTCATCCATAAGATTTGAGTGCAACTACCTGCTGCTACTATGTATTCTGCTTCAGTTGTAGACAAAGATATTGCATCTTGTTTCTTGCTTAGCCAAGAAACTAATCTCTTTCCCAAAAAGAATGCTCCACCACTGGTGCTCTTCCGGTCACCCACATCTCCTGCCCAATCTGCATCTGTATATGCATAAAAAGAGAAATCATGATCTCTAGGATACCACAAACCATACTCAACTGTCCCTTTTAGATATCTAAAAATCCTCTTGATTGCCATAACATGAGATTCTCTAGGATCAGCCTGAAATCTTGCCACAAGACCAACAACCTGCATTATATCTGGTCTAGTCTGAGTGAGATACAACAATCCACCAATCATTGATCTATACTTTGTTTGATCTACCTTACGAGAGTCATCAACTTTGCTCAACTTGCATCCAGTTGCCATGGGAGTATTCATTGGCTTTGAATCTTCCATCCCAAATTTCCTCAACAATTCTTTCACATATTTGTTCTGAGAAATGAAGATCCCTTTCTTTGTTTGAGTAATTTACAGACCCAAGAAGAAATTCATTTCACCAAGCATAGACATTTCAAACTCACTTTTCATATGATTTGCAAAAGTTTTACACATACTATCTCTTCCTCCAAAAATGATATCATCCACAAACACTTTAACAATCAAAATGTTTTGATGATCAATTTTGAAATATAAGTTACTATCAGCAGTACCTTTGTTGAATCCAATCTGCACAAGATGCTTATCCAACCTTTCATACCATGCTCTTGGGGCTTGCTTTAAACCATACAGTGCTTTCTTCAGCTTGCAGACCATATCAACATGATCAGACAGTTGAAATCCATCTGGTTGTTCAATGTAAACTTCTTCTTCCAAATCACCATTTAGGAAGGCAGACTTGACATCCATCTGATATACCTTGAAGTCTTTGAAAGCAGCAAATGCAAGAAATAATCTGACTGCTTCAATTCTTGCCACCGAAGCAAAGGTTTCTTCAAAATCAATTCCTTCTATTTGAGAGTAGCCTTTGCAGACCAATCTAGCTTTGTTTCTGATCACTTCACCAACTTCATTTAATTTGTTCCAGAAGACCCATTTGGTTCCAATCACATTCTTGTTTCTAGGTCTGGGAACAAGATCCCAAGTATGATTTTTCTCAATTTGCATCAACTCTTCCTCCATTGCTTTGGTCTAGTTTTCATCATTGCAAGCTTCATTAATTATCTTAGGTTCAATCTTTGAAATCAGACAACATTCATTTGAATCTTGAGCAATTCTTCTCCTTGTTTGTACCCCTTTTCTTTTGTCACCTATGATCTGATCTTCAGAATGATTTAGAGTTACATACCTTGGAACTTTGGGAGTTTCTTGCACTACTATTTCTTGACCAGGCTCATTCAGACAAACCTCTTCTTCCTGATTTACCGGATCAGTCTGTATCTGAATTTTAGAGGAGGATTGAGCTCCTTGCACCAGAGAATCATTCTGATCATCTTCATCACATTCATAGAATCTTGAGGGCTTCTCAATTCCTTCATTAACCTTCACATTTGTACTTTCTATCATCTTTCTCAATCTCTTATTGTAACACCGGTATGCTTTGCTTTGAGTGGAGTAACCCAAGAAAATTCCTTCATCACTTCTAGCATCAAACTTTCCTAGATCTTCATCTCTTTTAATATAACACTTGCTACCAAATACTCTAAAATATCTCACAGTAGGAGTTACACCAAACCAAAGTTCATAAGGAGTCTTACCGGTATTGCTTCTGATTTGAACTCGATTAAGAGTGTAGACTGCAGTGCTGACAACTTCTCTCCAAAACATCTGGGGAACATTTGCTTCCATCATCATTGTCCTGGATGCTTCCTGGATGGTCCGGTTCTTTCTCTCAACAACTCCATTCTGCTGTGGAGTCCTAGGGGTAGACAACTATCTCCTTATGCCATGCTTCTCACAAAAGTCTATGAATTCATCGGATGTGAATTCACCACCTCTATCAGACCTCAGACACTTCAATTTCAGTCCGGTTTGATTCTCTACCATAGCTTTGAAGATTTTGAACTTCTCAAGGGCTTCTAATTTCTCTTTTAGGAAGGTAACCCACATCATCTGGGAATGATCATCAACAAGTAACATGAAATATCTATCACCTTGCATACTCTTGATTCTTGTCGGACCACATAGATCAGTATGGACTAATTCCAATAATCCGGTAGTGGACTGATCCTTGCTTTTGAAAGAGACTCTACTTTGTTTACCTAGCTAACATTCTTTGCACAAACTATTTGTAGGTTTCACCAATTTAAGAAGAACTCTTACAGCCTGAGTATTGCTTATCTTGATGATGTTATCAAAATTCACATGACACATCCTTCTATGCCATAACCAACTCTGATCAATTTGAACAAACAGACAACTTTTATTAGAACCAACTAGATGGAAGATATTACCTTTTGTTTGGGTACCAGATGCAATCTCAGTTCCAGAGCTTTCAAAGATCCTGCATCTTCCATTCTTGAACCGAAGATTATAGCCTTTGTCCACCAACTGACCAACACTGAGAAGATTGTGTTTCAATCCTTCAACATAAAGTACATTACCAGTTTTGCTCTTTCCATCAAAAGAAATAGTTCCTCTACCTTTGATTCTACCAGCAGAATTATCACCAAACTTTACCATTCCTCCTTCATACCTTTCCAAATCTAAGAACTTGTTCTTGTCACCTGTTATATGGTGAGAACAACCACTATCAATAACCCAATCATCCTTTTCTTCAACTTGGACAGCCAAAGCTCTTTCTACAACCTTATGATTGACAGATTCAGAGGATATTGAATCTTCTTCCTTGATGGCAATAAACACCCATTCATTTCCAAATTTGCTTCCCATTTCTGATTCATCATCTGTTACTCCTTCATTATCATCTTCTTCATGAACATAATAGCAGTTCTTTTGAAACCTTTGTCTATTAGCATTTGACCTTGCAAATCTTTCCAGACATCTTGAAGCAAAATGACCAATCTTATTGCAGTTGAAGCACTTAAAGGGTAGTTTTCCTTCATACTTACCAGATCCTCTTGGTAGTCTCTTTGCAATGAGGGCTTCAAGTTGAGTTGTTTCTTCTTCTTCCTCTTCCATGTCTTTCCTTGCTTGATCATACCATGATAGCTTCCTTGAAGAATTCTCTCCTGGATCAAATCTTTGTTTGCCTTTCACATAGGCACTGGCCTTGAATGCAGATTCAGTCTTGGGGTGATCATCTCCGAACTCAGTCATTTCAAATGCAGCTAGTTTGCCAGCCAATTGCTCGCTTGTGACAGTTGTATGGGCTCTGAATTCATCAATGGCAGCAACCTTGATCTTGTAGGTAGCAGGAAGGGATCTGAGAATTTTGTAGACAATTTCATTTTCATCCAGAACTCCACCAGCATTCCTGATTCCACACACTAGCTCATTTACCCTTGGCATAAAGGTAGTGATATTTTCATCATCTCTCATCTTCAATCTTTCAAATTTCCCTTTCAGAATTTGCAACCTTGCACTCTTAACAAACTCATCTCCTTCATGCAGAAGTTTCAGTTTAACCTAGATCTCATATGCAGTTGGTAGGTCAATGACATTTGAGAGCTCTGAGTCATTCAATGGGCTTAGAAGAGCTTCTTTGGTCAGCAAATTGTTTTTAGCATCTATGATTTCATTCAGAGTTGTTGGACCACCCTGTGGAGGTACATATGGTTTTGAGACCATGGTCAAGTATGCTTTTCCCATACATTCCAAGTGACATTTCATGTGACCTTTCCAGAGAGTGAAGTTGGTTCCATCAAACTTCAAACTATCCTTCTTGTATGATGACATCCTGGATCTCCTCAAGCAGTTAAGCTCCTTTCAGAGGAACTTAGCTCTGATACCAATTGTTAGATCTAGGGCACACAACTGAGAGGGGGGTGAATCAGTTGTACAAAAACCTTGCTTCTACTTTAAACACTTGTTTCTTCTTGTTAGTTAACAGCATATCAATTAACCATTCATAAAAGCAGAAAGCATAAACACCGGAGTAGATAAACATCAACACATTAGACACCAAGATTTTTGACGTGGAAAACTAGGTTAAGGGAAAAACCATAGGGTGATTAACCCAAGGATTATTCTCTGTTAGAAGAATAAGAAAAATGACTGGCACATGCCAATTAGGGCTCACTGCCTGAGCACACTGCTTACAAGGAGGCACATTGCCTACAAGAGACACACTGTCTACAAGATCATAAGTAACACAACCTTGAACTGGAGAATGACATCTTTACCATGTCTAGATCAGTTCCATTTAAGCCTGAAACACTTCTACTCTAACTTTCGCTCTTTTGCTATACCACACTCATCCACTCCACAACACACACTAAAATGAGCTCACAAACCTTTATTTATACAAGACATTGACTTAGGAACAATCATCTAAGTCAACAATCAATCATAAAAACATTCGCAAGATGACTAACACATCCGGTTGGCCATCACAAGAACATTCGTAGGATGAACAACTCATCCGGTCGTCTAGTCTGAAAAAGAACTTCATCTAGAAGAATATCTTCAATTCCAGGCTCTACCACCAATGCAGACCAACAACACAACCTCAACATGATCCAAGAACCTTCACAGGCTTGCCTGAATGACTAGGTACATTTGCACTTCCTCTGCTCACTAGAATCTCTTCTCTTCCTCATTCGAAACTTCAAGAACACAGTCTATCACCACTGTCATACTGCAAGATGTGCTTCTGGACCTCCAAACCACATACCAATCGAGATGACACATCACAAGGACACCCCAAACACTATGTCCAATCTGCAGAATAGGACAATGCACTTCCAGATCTCACCGGACCTTTTTGTAACACTCTATCACTCCAGAGGATCTCCCGAAATCGGTTCTACTTGATCGATCACAACTTCTTCACATCTTCATGTAGACCTCTGAGATCTTAACTGGATCATCTCAGGACTCATATCTACAAACCCTTTAATCTGCATCCTCTGAATCTCAACCTAATGAGTACTTTTACCTTCTTCTCATCACTGTTCTTCACTGTTCATGATTGAGACTAATTTTCTCAATATCCTCAGCACATAGCTCATTGAATCCTTCTTGTTAATGCAATATGAGTATGTTGACATCAATGACAACACCGGTTCACCTCATACTTGCAACAAAACAAACAAGGTATTGCCCTTGTCAAGACACAAACCAATGATTGATTGTTTGATTGATGATGATAGTGTTGTCATTGTGGGGAAAGTTATATCCCTAGATCAACACAAGGATGTGGGAACGCTATATCCCAGTGATGATGATTGATGATAATTGATTTGGTTCATGACAAGATTAGGATCAAAAACTTGTTGATTTGATTGTATAATGTTCCTTGATTCATTAGCTTGCTTGATACAGATTAGTGTGACTTGAATTTTGAGATCATTGCTTAAATTGATTGGATTGATATGATTGGAAGAAATGATTGATTGACATGGATGAATGAATGTTATTGATAAGAAGAATTGATGATGATGATGATTTGATTTTGATTGAATGTTGATGGAGTGGATTGTTTTGGATGATGTGATTAGTTTTATTGCTTGGATTTTTCATTGGATAGTTGATTTTTTGGATTTTTTGACATATTTTAATTTTTTGGATTTTTGTTTTGGGATATTTGATTTTTTTGTATTTTTGGGGAATGTTTTAGAAAATGCCAATGGATTTACAATTGGGTAGCCTTTGTTCTCGATACCAATGACAAGGGAAAAAACCAAGTCTAGGTGCAAGGGATGGATAAAAGGATGGGTGATAGTAAATGGGATGGTAAGATCATGAGAGTTGGATGGATAGATAAGAGGATAGGCCATATAAGGGATGGATGCTTGCCTCATGATAAACAGATGGGGATAAGCTATAAGATGGAAAGCTCATGATAAGGATATGCCATAGTGGATGGATCATAAGGGAGCTAGGATGTGATCTCCAAAGGCTATGTTGCATAGGAAGAATAACTTGCCCCATTTTAGGTGGTAATGCTTAGGATTTTTACATGATAAAATTCATGACCAAGGGATGACATGATGGATTGGTTTAAATGGGATGGAAGGTTCATAGATAGGACTTGGTTTGGAAAGGAGGTATATCAAGAAATATCCAAACATGTTTCAACATTTTTGCCCCTGTGTCTTCATCAACATCAAAAGGTGAAAGGATGGATAAATGGGTTCAATAGGATAGGCATGTTTATGTAATGGCTATGGATGGTAGGATGTAGCATGATATAATGGAAAATGATATAATGGGATAGATAGTTTGGAAATGGATAGGTTGGATGAGACAATGTTCCCCCAAGTGCAAGTGACATAGAAGATCAACCTACACATGACGCCTGTTTGCTAGGTTTTCATCATGGTACTTATCCAAGGTGCCTGTTTACCAGGTTTTCACCATTGGACGAAGGGATTTTTCTTTACTTTTTTTTAATTTTTTTTCTTCTTTTGCTTTTTTTTTTAAGATGGGATGATAATTACACATGGCGCCTGTTTACCAAGTTTTCACCATGGTAATGGATAGGAGGGACTCAAGTGTCTAGTGTTATGAATGTTGGTAGTCTCGCTAGAGAAAATGATGTCATCGCATAGACAATGTCAAGTGTGCTCATAGATGTTGGCAAAGGGATTGCATGGATGGGAGATGGATTAGGTAGATAGTGGATTAGGATGTGGATTATGGAAGGTTCATGCAAGGATAGATGGATGGGGATAGTGGATTTATATAGGCTTATGGAATGAAGATGGATGAAAAGTTATGCCAAAGCATGGGCCATAGGGTTAGCATGGGGGAGATATGTAGGATAATGGATGGAATATGGGGAGATGTAGTTATGTGGGAATGTTTTGGAATGGAAGGGGACCATGACCAATGGTTGCACACACCGTGATAAACATTGAAGCTTTTGATGAGATGGTGGTGTAGGAAGCAATAGGGTTGTTTTCTTAGGAGATGGTTGATGAAGTGATTTAGGAACCCACATAGATTTAGTATGTTTAGTGCTTTTTCTTTGCTTGTGGGATTTTTGAAGGGAATGGAAGTTTTGGATGGAAATAGGCTCTTGGATGGAGATAGGTGATTGGGATTCTTGAGATGTAGATAAGCATGCCTCATTTGACTTGCTAGCTATTTGCTTAGGAACCCAAAACATTTTACTTTTAGGCTTTGCTTTTGAAGGTATGGGCTTGGATAGCTTTGTGCATGTACTTTGCTTAGAAGATGGATGATTTAGAGACTTTTCACATTGATGCCCTAAGGCATGAGGGTCCTTAGGAGTTTTAGTTGGATTTTTGGCTTTATAGATAAAGGCATCCAAATGTTTATTTTGGAATCCCATGGGTTTGGTGGAAGTGAGGTTGGTGGAATGAATGGAAGCTTTATGTTTAAATGATGTGTGCTTTTGTTGGCCATGATTAGGGATGTATTTTTGGATAAATGGATAATTAGGTGTTGGTAGAAGTGGAGGTAAAGTGGATGGCAGAAGGTTTATGGTCACATGCTTTTGACATTTATAGGATGATAGAGGTGAAATGGCAACATATGTTTTGGGTAGATGATGGGGGGTGTGATGGAAAGTGGACTTAGGATGGATGGAGGAATTACCAACATCTTGGCCTTGTTTACCTTGGGGTGTGTATCCAAGGCCATATGAGCATGGAGGAATCTTGACATGGATCAGCTCCAAAATACCTTGTTCATAAAGGCCTAGACCTTTACCTTGGTAGTTCATATTTTAGAGTATGCGATGGACAATGGGACTAGGTGTGCTTAGGGAACTAGACTTGAGCTCTTTATTGGATGGAGAAGGTGAGGTGGAGGACAAAGGTTGTTGTTGTCCTAAGGAAAAACATTCATGGAGGAAGGTGGTAAGACCACTAGGACATGATGGTGGACTTGAAATGGGATCGATGGTAGATGTGGATGAAGGATCATTAGGATCTTGATTAGCATTGTGTTCACTAAGATCCAAGTTATTGGTATGATCTTATATGCTTATGTGTTCTTGAGAGGCACATGTCTCATTATGACAAGTGGATGTTTGCTCATTATGGATAGGACTAGATGGAGGATGGATAAGAGCAATTTGGATATCTTTCTCATGGATGGATATAAGATTATGGATATGATCAAGGTGCTCATAGATAGCTTCTTCACCATAGATATTATCTTGATCATGAGGTGGATAAAGTTTGGCCAAATGGATCATCATGGTCTTCATGATCTTAGATAGAACCTTGATCATAAGTATGAGCAAAAATAGGATTAAATGGGCTATAAAAGGGATAAATTTGCTCATGAATAGGGTCATGGTGATGGATAATAGGTTGAGGGTAAACCATATGTAGGTCATGGATAGGTGGAACTTAGAGGTGCTTTGATCTTGATTAAGATTAAGGTTCAATATTTCCACATGTTTAAGATTATGCTCTTGACATACCTCTTGACTTTGGATGGAAGCGGAAGGCTCTGGAGTGGACTTGATAGACTCTTGATAGTTATCAACATGAGGGCATGATGTCTCTTGACTTAGGCTTGTGGTTGGAGACTCTTGAATAGACTTGTTGGCTTGTAGGTCACATGATGGGCTCAAAGGGCTAGGTATGTTAATGGAAGGATCTTGAAGAGGCTCAAGGATATGCGAACCACATGATGAGATTATAGGATTGGACATGACCTTTGGAAGTTCATTGGTAGGCTCATGAATGGGTGCTTGACATGGGGGTAGTTTATTCTTAGCTAGTAGCCAATGGATCACATCCTTTGCAAGTGTATGAGTGGATGAGCAATATAATGGATGGATGATAAGGGTAGATGGCATTGGATTAGGATTAGGATTAGATGGAGGGATAATGGAATTGGATGGATTAGGATTTGGACTAGATGGGGGTGACACATGGGATTGGGATGATGTGACATGTTTATGGAGGCTCTGTATGTACATCTTAAAGAGGAGTGGCCTAAATATTGGGCATAAATTTGTATTATGACCTTTGATCCTATGGTAGGCACAATAATGATGTTCATTGCATGGACTTCCCTCACATGGTTTGACTTCAGGAAGTTCAATGAGTTTTGCTTCAAGCATCTGTCATAAAATATACTCAACATTTTCATTTGGTGGAGGATTGGAGGCCCATGGTGGTAAAGGTGATGAAGGACTTGATGAGCTAGAAGATGGAGTAGGAGTAAGATCACATGGTGGTGTTGGGATAGGATTAGTTGGCTCATGCATCGACATGTGATTGGATGATGGAGGCCACTCATAGGATGAATTTGCTAGATTGGTATCTCCCTTGTCAAAGGTAATTAAGTCTTGTTGCATTAGGCTCGCATGGTTTATGTACAAAGGGCCACTTGGAGCTGCATGTGCTTCTTGTTGTAAAGGTGGGCTTGGACTCACTTGTGCTTGTTGGGAAGGCCATTGATGGTCTTGGTAGCTAGGTGTAATGGTAGGATATGTAGACAAAATATCTTGAGGTGGACCCAAAGATGCAGGCATTTGATCTTGTTGGCAATGTTGACTTGTGCTCACTTGATTTATATACAAAAGGCCATTTGGACTTGATTGTTCATGTGATATCACTTGATTGCCTTGTGGATGGGCTTGGTAGTGCATTGGAATGTCAGCATGAGGGATTGAATAAGCTTGAGGTGGATATTCATAGGTTGATGTGGCATTGACTTGGTGGATAGGTGGATTAAGTTGATAGGAAGTGGAAGATGATGACATGTGAGGTTGATGTGGAATTTGTTGAGGTTGGGATGGTGTTTGGACTTGTTGTTGTGATATGATTTGTTGTTGATGTTGGTGCATGTGTTGATGTGATGATGATGGAGAGGTTGCATAGGATAATGATTGTTGTGATATGGATTGATATGGATAAGGGTTGTGATAGGTTGATAAAGGGTTGATATGACATGTGGATGAATTTGGTTGATATGAAGTGGGATAAGTTGATGCAGAATTGATTTGATGTGTGGATGGATTAGATTGATATGAAGTGGGATAAGTTGATGCAGAATTGATTTGATGTGTGGATGGATTAGATTGATATGAAGTGGGATAAGTTGATGCAGAATTGATTTGATGTGTGGATGGATTGGGTTTTGAACTTGTCTCATCCTCATAAGTAAAGAGATGGCCTCCTCGAAGTATAAACTTGGTCTTAAGAGGAGAGGCTCCTTTGACTGTGATCTTTGGTCTTGGATTGTCTTCATGACTTGGATTAGGAGGATAGCCACCTTTAATTGTGACCTTGGGTCTTGTATTGTCTTCATGATTGATTAGGAAGAGGGGCTCCTCTAATTATGATTTTGGGCTTTGGTTTTATTTCATTGTTTGAATTATAGGGGTAGCCTCCTTGAATTGTGATTATAGGCTTAGGTCTTGTCTCAAGATTATAAGGATAACCCCCTTGAATTGTCACCTTAGGCTTGGGATTTGTCTCATGATTAGAGGGATAGCCCCCTTGAATTGTCACCTTAGGCTTGTTATTTGTCTCATGATTAGAGGGATAACCCCCTTGATATGTCACCTTAGGCTTGGGATTTGTCTCATAATTAGAGAGATAACCCCCTTGAATGATTACGACCATCTTGACAAGTGTTGACTAAGACTAGGTTGATGATGATGTGGAGATGATTTGGAATGACTATGGATGTGACTAGGATATGTTCAAAATAAAATTGATTTGGGTATGATTAGGATATGTTTGGGATGAAAGTGATTGGATTTAGATGTTATTCAAAGAATATGTAGGATGACTTGTCTTTATGTGTTTGGGTGTTTAGAGCTTGATGTGGCAATATTCAAACAAATGACTATGCATATACACACATGAATCACTCACACAAGACACATAAGCAAGTTGTTAGTTTGGGATAATGTGATGATGGTTAAGCAAGCACGTGAAGACACTTTAACAAGTCCTAGTTAAGGCAAGGCCACTATCACAAGGAGGTTCTAGTGAAAATCTTGGGGACCGGCACCCCATGAGCATCCAGCAAGCCACTTAAGACTTTAACTAACCCTACTAGGAGTTTTAATATACACAAAAGTACACCTCCTTTCAAGTTAACACTGTATGGTGAGCGCTAATACTGGTTAGACTTGGTTTCGCCTTATCCTCTAATTTTTATAGCGGACCGGATGAAAGTACCACTTGAGGTCATTCCCTTGGGGTGAGTACCTCTTTTCCCACCAAGGTAGGCCTCTCTAAGGTTTACCAAAAGTAATAGAAGTAAATGTTTTTGATCTCCAAGTTCGTGTTAGGACGTGAGGAGAGAGCATACACATTTACTTGGTCACACTCGTATGGGGTTCATTAACCTTAGAAATTCAATGTGTGGAAGACAATGCAAGCACTTGTTTGTTTTAAAGCCTAAATACAAATGTGATAAAAAAAAAATGGTTTGTTTAGCCCAATTTTTGATGTGAATTTGCAAACAATTGTTCATTTTATGCCCAAAATCCAAATGTGTTTGCAAACAATGATTAGAAGATGAGAAATGAAATGATTGCACCTAGTTAATTTGCTATCTAAATTGCTGTAGATGTTAATGTCAATGTTGCTCCAGCTCCTTATGATCACCTACAACATAAAAAAAATGATATTATAATGCAGGCATAAAAAATAGGCTCATCAGGCAAGGAAAATTGTAATTTTAGATGCATAGCTGAATTAGATTTGATTATTTTGATACATTTTTTGTTTAAAAATTAAAAAATCAAAGAAGAGACCCCTATTAATTTTTAGAGAGATTTCAAAAAATGTAAAGAAATCAGAGAAATTCCTTGATTTGCGTCTAGAAATGTGGATTTATGAAAAAGGTACAGTTGGCAAAGATCTAATTTTTTTGCACTGTAAACGACCTCCAAATTAAATCTGTAAAACAAAGACCCCCATTATAATTTCACGAGCTTTTCAGAAATGTAAAAATTTCTGAAAAATTTGATGATTTACACCCAAAATTGTGATTTTATGAAAAAACATAAAAAAGTGATAAATCCGATAAAAATCGTGATAAACCCAAAATTTTTCTGTTGTAGCTTCCTTATATTATGGACAAAATTTTGATAAAATCTTGTAGAAAAATTCATAGCCATTTGGAAGATATGATGAAATCTTTAAAACCTAGGGTTTTGTTGAAAAAACAGCGGATCTGCAACAAAAAGTTAATTAAACCTGCAAAACTTGACAATGGGGATTAGATGAATGCAAATTTTTATTACAAAAACCTGCAAAAAAGATCAAGCGAAGTGAGTCTCACCGTGCGTGCCAAATGTATATCAAAAAATTTGGATTTGCAAATGGAAATGATCAAATAATGAAATGCATAACCTAAACCCAAATAATTCAATACCTCGAAGATGCAAGATGAGCTCGATTGATTGATCACTTTGTTGTGTTGATTGCTCGATTCCATAGCATAACATTGATAGGGAGATAGATGATGGATGGTTGATGGTTGATAGATTCAAGCTAGATGGATTGAAGATGATGGATGAGGACTTGAGATGAAAATTCAGCAGAGTGAGATTGCATGAAGAATAGATTCTCCCCCCTCTAATCTCTAATGTCTTGTAGATGGCTTGATTTATAGGCTTGGCTTGGTTCAAATGGATGGTTGTGATTGAAAGGCTACATGTTGATATGGATGGCTAGGATTGATTGGGTTATCTTGTACATTAAGAAATTGTAGTCAATTGACATGTGGCAAGAGAAAATAAGGCTTAGGTGTGCTTGTGCAGACAAATACTAAAATTAGGTCCCATTAGTTGTGCATGTGAAGGATTTGAATGAAAGTTGTAATACAACACATGATTGACTGGACAAGTGTTGGAATGTGATGAAAGGTGAGTAGTTAATTCAACTAAAATATTTGAATTAGTTAGGATATGAGTTGGATATTAATTAAATAAATAAAATTTATTTAATTAATTTGAAAGATGAATAGGATGGGATAAGATATGATGTGGAAATTAATTAAATAAATAAAATTTATTTAATTAATTGGCTAAGTGGGATTAGGATATGATTGGGATATTAATTAAATAAATAAAATTTATTTAATTAATGGGATTAAGAGTGGGTTTAGGACAAAATGCTACATGATGTCTAGGATGATGTTTTTGACTAGGTGTTGCAAGACATACACAAATTTGAGACAAATTTGGGTGTCTACATAACCAATTATATCAATATTCGATGGGGTCAATTGGATTTTCTATTGACACACATACTCCATTTATGAAATTTGTAGTTAAATATGTACCTTCAATAATGAGTTGACTAATATTGTTAGAGAAACAAAGGCATGGACAAATTAGTTATTTTCACTTGGATTCAAACTCATTGGGGACATATTCTATTTGTTTCATAAAATCCAAGATGAACTTAATTCTCTTAGAAATCTATAAGAGAAATTCTATGAAAAATCAGGAGTTTTGGAATAAAATTATCCATAGGTTGCAAAAATGGCCAAGTTAGACTTCCAAGTCCTTGTTGTAGATGGAATTTTTGATGGTATATGGAGCCTCACTAGCACAAAAATAGAAAGAAGCATATAAATATAGGATAAAAATGTTGAAAGGAGGAACTGATAAATTCAAAGGAGTGCATGAATTGGCACAAAATACTATTGGTGATATGTGAGAGTTTGTGGAAGGAATCCCATGTCAATTTTACAATAAACAAAAGGATGTGAACTCCATGGATGATTTGAAGAAACAATTTAAAGAAGTGTTAAAAGGTGAATAACCCAAATAATTAGAATTTGATATTGCATCTATTAGAAACCTCGTGAGGATAAGGTTATTGTGCAAAGATTCCAAGAAGAAATGGGATGAATATTGAGAAAGTGCCTTAGAAATTACTCAACATTTTCATTACAATGATGTTAATTTGTGTATTCTGAAGGTCCCTAATTAGGAGTTGGTTCATGTAGTATTATATAAATTCAATGCATACTTATAAAAGGACCAATAATTAAAGAAGGATGCTCAGGATGGTGAAGAGAACTTGCAAAAGGAAATATGACTCTCATATGAAAGTCAAGTTTTAGCTCAATAGTAATGAAGTATTGCAATTTGAAAAGTATAAATCTTGTGACTTTTCGTATTCTTTTGTACATATGTCTTATATGGTGCATTGGAGGGAAATTTTTTCATATTCCCTATCAATGAAACCTATATATATTTAAAGATATAAGATTTTTAAAGGTTAAAAACTGAAACATTTGCTCGATACAATATAGTTTAGCTTCTTTTAGAGTTCTTTCCTCTTTGTTCCTAGTTTTCCAATCGTCAAGTTTGTTATCTTGTACTTTTATATTTAATTTGAATGAGTATTTGATGAATTTGAATGGTGTTTCATATCATTAAGAATTTGTTGATGTCAAATTATTTACATGGTCAACCTGAGCACCTTGGTACAGTTACAACACAAAGTATATACCTTGCATCTTTGACTATGGTAGTTATATTTTCAACCTATGTCTAGAATAAGGTAGTTGTTTATTAATTTCACAACTTTCTTTCCTTGTTTGATTGCATCTTCTAGTGTAGCAGCTTCTAGTTGTTAGTTCATACAAAAGAATGGTTAGAAATTAGATTTATCAACTCATTGAATGGTGATAAGAGCACAACATTAATAGGTTTTCCTTTTCTTTCTATCTTTTTTTTCCTTTCACTCTTCTTTTAAAGTTTTTATCACATGGTTAGATTAAGATTAGTTAGGAACAATTTTGGGTTTTAAATTCTGAACTTTATGTTATTGTTTGAATGCAATGGCATGAATCTCTATTTTGGTAAAATGTTGAAATCTAAATCTATATGTTAAATCAACAAATTACAAGATGAGGTTAGTAAATTACTTGTTATCTTGTTATCTATGTTTTTGACCTTGACAAATTTTTAGGTTTTTCGTGTTCTTAAATTGACATGTGTCATCAAGTCAAATCCTCATATGTCATGTTGATTTTTTGAGTCACACATGAGCTCTCTTTATCACCTCAATTTGGTCACATTGAAAATACCAATGCTTGCATCATCAAGCCTCATCCATGAACATTCTCAATTGCTTTGTAGCATCAATTTATTTATCAAGTCACAATCGTCAGTTGTGGTTGTAGTCACAAGTGTTCAAATTTTGAGTCATAAAATCTTGTTGATATGATTGAAGGATTCCAATAGCAGAAATGCATGCTTTCCAATGCATTTCAACAAGTTTTATGAGAGATTTGATGTGCCAACATGACTAGTTTTTAGTATAAAGTTTGGCCTAACCTTAATTATAATTGATCCAAAATGGTGTTCTTAAGAAGTTTATGGTCAAAGTGTGTGAGAAAGTGACCAATAGGGGATAGGGTATCTATACATTTATTGAAAATTCTTTAGATATTCTTCACACAAGTCTCAATTCATTGTTATTCTAGGATCTGGAACTCAATGGCTAGTCTCAAGATATCCTCATCTTTATGCTTGTAGCAAAGGATCATTAATAGTGATGGAGATAAGTGAAGCTGCCATATTAAACCTTTCTCTATTGATATCAAATACATGTACAATTTTTCATATTTTTGTATATAATCAAAGGATGATTGGATGCACTTTTAAATGTTTGGAGTTGTAGTTGATATTTTGATTTACACATCATGTAGTGGAGATAATGTCTATGAGAAACCAAAATAAGATGTTATCCACCGTAATAATTGTTACAAGCTTGTAAACAAGGAGCCAATTTAGGAGATAAAGCAAAAGATGAGATTGTAACACTCAAGGCACCAAAGAAATAAATGCACTTCGTAGGAACTTGTATTATGTAAAGGTCTATTCATGCTAATGGGTGGTTGTATTCTTCAATATAGTTACAAAACTAGAAGTTAGTGCTATCTTGAAGGTGACCTCTACCAGAGATTCTATTTTGAAGAAGAAAATATTAGTTTCAAAGGGAAAAGAGAACTCAGAATAGCACTATTACACAAGGAGCAAGACTCATTTTTTTGTCCATCATTCATAGATTGAGTGATATTAATAAGTTGGCCATTTTATAAGATTAGTTCTTCGTGGATTACAACGATTTCATGATATACATGTTGGAGTTTCTAATATAGAGCGTGCATTTATTGCATCTACCCTGTCAAAGATCTCTAGAGATCTCCCTCTTGCCACATCCTATAAAATAGTTAATGCATCCTACTAGCCTGTCAAAAAACTGTTCATTCTAGATAGTTTCCATTCAATGTGGTTGGTGAATTTGAATTTTGAGCGGCAAAATTTTTTTGTGTGAAGGAAAAGACCAAAGGAAGGAATGTGAAGAACAATTAGTGAGATAGAAGAAGAATATTGCATGCAGTAGTAGCACATCAGTGCAAAGTAGAAAAGATTTGTTGCAACAACAACAGGGAAGAGTATTACAGAGAGAGTGCAGAGAATAGAGCTCCAGATAGCTCCAGACATGCACAACAAATAATTAGTGGAATGAGTAGTGAACAACTCCAAATAGAAAGGGACAACAGTGATGTCCAATAAGCTCCAGAGTGAGCAAGTTTTTTTGTATAGGGATAGAAGCAACATAGTTGTAGCTCTACAGTTGTATTTGTTTGATGTAAAATAGTTTTTATCATTAATAGAAATCTTTGTTTGTGTATTCCATTTTGTGTCCTCTCTCTCTCTCTATTTGTTTATTCTTCCTCCCAACAAAGTGGTACCAGAGCTAAGGTTAGCAGATTCAAAGCCAAGGTTTGGTTGAGCTAGAGTTTTAGCTTTCTAGGTATTGAGGAAAAGCCCCTAGTTTTTGTGGGCATTAACAGTCTCTCCCAATTTAGAAGAATGGTTGGAGGAGACAACAAGAGTTGGCAGTAGCCACCCATGTTTGATGGGAAAAATTATGATGTTTGGTCAAAGAAGATGAAGACCATCTTGATTGCAAATGATTTGTGGGAACTTGTGGTTAGTGGGTTCATAGATGTGACTAACCCAAATACTTTTGCATCTCTAACAAATGCCCAGAAGAACCAGCTGAAGGAAATAAGGAGAAATGATGCAAAAGCCCTCAATCTAATTGAGGCAACCTTAATAGAGGCTATTTTTCCTAGAATGGCAGCAACTAACTATGCAAAGGAGGCATGACAGATTCTAGAAAATAGTTTCAAAGGAACCGACAAGGTGAAGTTGGTGAAACTCTAGTTGGTCCTGAGAGATTTTGAGACCCTGTAGATGAAGGATTGAGAGTCTATTTCAGACTTCCATACCAAGGTTTCCACCTTGATAAATCAGTTAAGGATAAATGGAGAAACAATGTTAGAGAAAAGGATTATTGAGAAAATCCTTAGAAGTCTACCCTTGAGATTTGACCCGATTGTCATAGTAATAGAAGAGGCCAAGGACCTCTCAAAGATCATAGTGGATGAGTTGATGGGTTCTCTTAAAACCCATGAGTAGTGGCTAAACAAACCCACTCCTTCCCTAGAGCAAGCCTTCAAGGCATAGAGTAGTGTGAGAGGTAGGGGAAGAGGAAGAAACAACAGAGGTAAAGGCAGAGGAAGAAGCAACTCTGGAAGAGGTGGCTCAAACAACTAAGAAGATGGACCTAACACCTCATAGCAGGACTCCCACAACAAGAAGAGCAGTAGCTCCAACCAAAGGTATGATAAGTCTAATGTGCAGTGTTATTACTGTCACAAGTTTGGTCATTATGCACATGAATGTAGGAAGAAACAACGTGACCAAGCAAGTCAAAATGCTTGAATGTAACAAATGAGGATAAGGCTAAAAATGAAAAATAGTCTAAGGTCTTTATTGTATGCAACCTTGCTGAGTAGAGCAATGCTGAAGTATGGTATTTGGATAGCGATTGTAGCAACCACATGAGTGGTGATGCAAATTTATTTGCCTCCATTGACAAGAATGTCAAGTCTAAGATCATGATGGGAAACAATCAAAAGGTTCCTATCATGGGAAGAGGCATCATCACAGTCCTAACCAAGCAAGGTGATAAAAAATAGATCTAAGATGTCTATTATGCCCTAGGCATAAAACATAACCTATTGAGCATTGGATAGATGGTCCAAAATGGTTATAAAATCCTGATGGACAAAGGGGAATGCATCATCTATGACAGGGATGGTAGAAAGAAGTCATTGCAGCAATGTAGATGACAAGAAATAGATTGTCCCCCCTTAGATTAAAGTCTCTGGCACTATCTGGAGCTACACACTAGATGGCTCTAAAGAGCTCTGGAGTCAATCAGATGGCATCTACAATAGTGGCTCAATAGTCATCCTGTAAGACAATCATCAAACACCCATCCAATCTTTGGCATTTGAGGTATGAGCACTTGAGTTTTTTATGGTTTAAGCCTTTTGTCCAAAAAAGGCATGGTTAGAGGGCTTCCAACAATTATTGAGCCTCATAGAAAATGTGAAGCCTGCATTTGAGGAAAGTAGCATAGGTAGCCCTTTCAATCAAGGCATTCTAGGAGGGAAAGAGCACCATTGGAGCTAGTGCATTCAAATTTGTGTGGCCCATGAAGATCCACACCTTAGGTGGGAATGTATATTTCATGACCTTCATTGATGATTATAGCAGAAAGACATGGGTTTATTTCTTGAAGAATAAATCTAAAGCATTTGAGAAGTTCAAAGAGTTTAAGGCCATGGTTGAGAAGTAAAGTGGCTGGTATATCAAGGTCCTCAGAATGGACAGAGGGGGAGAGTATGTATCCAAGGAATTTATGAATTTCTACAAGTATAAAGGCATTCAAAAATAATTTACAACAAGGCACACTCCACAACAAAATGGAGTTGCTGAGAGGAAGAATAGAACCATCACAGAGATGGCAACAAGCATGCTAAAGGCTAAGGGATTACCAAATGATTATTGGGGTGAGAAAGTAGCAACAATAGTATACCTGCTAAACAAAAGTCCCACAAAGGCTGTAAGGGACAAAATTCCACAAGAAGCATGGACAAATAATAAATGGAGTGTGGAATACCTACAGATATTTGGGTGTGTGGCATATGCATTTATGCCTAAAGAGAAGAGATAGAAGTTTGATGACAAAGGAGAAAAGTACATCTTCATTGGGTACAATGAAGAATCCAAAGGCAACAAGCTGTACAACCCTATTACAAAGAAGGTTATAGTTAGCACGGATGTTGAATTTAGTAAGAATGAATCATGGGATGGCACAGTTGACACCACCATAGGTATCTCAGAAATGATACCTATAGATGATGAAGGTGGAAATGAAGGTGTTACTTCTAGCAGTGAAGTAGAACTAGCCTTGGAGCACTTTGGATCCAACTTTGGAGCTCTCCAGAGCCATCCCCAGAACAATTCAAATTTAGTTAGTTCAAGACTGCAGTAGAAGAATTAGCTCTGAAACACTCCAAAGTCAAGCAATAGTAACTCCAGAAGTAGTTTAGATCTTATGCTCACTTCTCTAATGCTAAGAAAGATAAAGAGCATGAGGGAGATTTATGAAAACACAAGGTATGATGATGTTGATGAAAATCTAGACTTTGCTTTGTTCTTTTATGGTGATCATTTTGAAGAGGCTATGAAAGAAGAAAAATGGTGTAAGGCCATGGATGAAGAGTTGGATGCAATAGAAAGGAATGAGACATGAGAGTTAACCACTTTACCCAAGAACAAACAAGTGATTGGAGTTAAGTGGGACTACAAGACCAAGAGTACTGTTGAAGGAAAGATAGAAAGGCATAAATCAAGGTTGGTTGTTAAGGGATACAAACAATAGCCTAGAAGAGATTATGATGAGAACTATGCACCAGTTGCAAGGTTGGAAACTATGCAGGCAGTCATAGCAATTATAGCCCAGCACAAGTGGAAGGTATATCAAATAGACACGAAGTCTACCTTCCTGAATGGAGTATTAAAAGAGGTGTATGTCGAGTAGTGACTTGGCTATGAAATCCTAGGGCATGAAGACAGTGTATAGGCTTCAGAAAGCTCTCTATGGGCTTAAGCAAGCACCTCGGGCATGGTACAATAGGATAGATTCTTATCTATTGAGTAATGGCTTTAACAAAAGTAGCATTGAGCCCACACTCTACATCAAAGCAGCCAATGGTGAGATTTTAATTATTTTTTTGTATGTAGATGATTTGAATTTTACTAGTAATAATGATCTCTTCATTGTTGATTTCAAAGAGGTGATGAAGAAAGAGTTTGAGATGACTAACCTAGGCCTACTGACATTGAGGTCCAACAAACAGAACATGGCATATTTATTTTAGAAACTAACTATGCCAAACAGATTTTGAAAAGATTTAAGATGTAGAACAACAAGCCTACACCAACACCAACAGATATAGGTCTAAAACTAAGCAAGGAGGATAGCAACAATGAAGTGAACCCAACCCTTTACAAGGGTATGGTTGGAAGTCTAATGTATTTGATTGCTACAAGGCCTGATTTAATGTACACGGTAATCTTGATATCTAGGTTCATGGAGAAACCTAAGGACACATACTAGCAAGCAGGAAAAAGAATCATGAGATATGTAAATAGCACACAAGGCTATGGCATATTGTACACTACATCCAGTGAGTTTTAGCCGGTTGGTTACACAAACAATGATTGGGCAGGTAGTGTAGATGGTAGAAAGAGCACATCTGGATACATGTTCCACATGGGTTCAAGACCCATTTCATGGGCATCAAAGAAGCAACCCATAGTCTCTCTCTCCACAATAGAAGCTGAGTACATAGTAGCAAATGTAGCAGCATGTAAGGCTATTTGGCTGAGAAAAATCCTTGAAGATTTGAATGAATAGCAAGATGGTACAACCATATTTTGTGATAATTTTTTCTCCATAGCCTTGGTAAAGAATCCAGTCTTCCACAGATGAAGCAAACACATCAATATTCATTATCATTTCATAAGAGAGCTAGTAGAGCATGCAAAAATTGAACTACAATTTTGTAGGTCAGAGCAGCAACTCGCTAATATATTCACTGAGGCACTCTCTAAGGAGAGCTTTGAATGCCTAAGAGATAGCTTGGGCATTATTGATAGCTCCAGATTTCAGTTCTGGAAAGAAAGCTCCAGAGAACTATAGACAGCTTCAGAGATACACAATGAAAGAGGTATGTGGCTCCATATTAAGGGGGAGTGTTGGAGTTTCTAATCTAGAGCATGCATTTATTGCACCTACACTGTCAGAGATCCCTGGTGATCTCCCTTCTATCATATCTTGCAAAATAGTTAATGCATCCTACTGGCCCATCAGAAAACTATTAATGCTAGTCAGTTTCCATTCAATGCGGTTTGTGAATTTGAATTTTGAGCGCCAAAATTTTTTTGTGTGAAGGAAAAGACAAAAGGATGAAATGTGAAGAACAATTAGTGAGATAGAAGAATAATATTACATGCAGTAGTAGTACAATAGTGTAGAGTAGAGAAGATTTGTTGCAACAACAATATGGAAGAATATTGTAGAGACAGTATAGAGAATAGAGTTCCAGGCAGCTCCAGATGTGCACAAGAAACAGTTAGTGGAATGAGTAGTGAACAACTCCAAATAGAAAGAGACAAGAGTGATGTCTAGTAAGCTCCAGAGTGAGCAAATTTTTTGTAGGGATAGAAGCAACAAAGCTATAGCTCTGTAGTTGTATTTGTTTGATGTAAAATAGTTTTTATCAGTAATAGAAATCTTTGTTTGTGTATTCCATTTTGTGTCCTCTCTTTGTTTGTTTATTCTTCCTCCCAACAATATGTAAGATGGATTCATTGAAAAGGTTTTTGAAACTTTCAAACATATGCAATTGGTAGATTTAAAACAAAGTTTCATTAACTTTGTTGGCCCCTAACATGGTTGTCACAACCACATCAGAGCTTGACATGGTTCTTCCAACCACTCAAATAGCCAACGTACCATAATTCTCACATGATATATTATTGAAGAGACTTAACGAACTCTCAATAAAAAATACTTGATAGTTAATCGGCTCTTGATTAGGTTTTCACAACCTTGTTTGGCACCTGAAGTGGTTCTCACAACCTCCTTCAATGCCAAAACTAGTTCTAGGAACCTATTATTTGGCTGATTTAGGTTTTATAAAGACATTTCACTAGAACATTATCAATGGAAGTATAGATCATTGTGGCACATTATGTAATCAACTTCTTAATGATTCAATACACTCTTCAACTGGACTTGCCTTAGATATATGAATATATTCTTGGGTTTGACAATTTTGAGCTTTATATTAAAAGGTAGCCTTAATTGTATGGTATGCAATTTGTTCATCTTGATTTCATTTCCAAATGAAGAGAGGGATATGAAGTTCTGGTTGTTTTGGATGATGATGACATGTATGCTCTTGGACCTCTTCCATAAGTACAAATGGGCTTTCTACCTAAGTTTTTAATCCTCCCAAGTTTCTAGAGAAGATCCTTTTCTGTGGTTGGCATCATGACATTGATGATATGATTATAGTGCTAAAGTCTCTTTTGGCCCAAGGCTCAAATTTGTGGATGTTAAAAGAGATGCCCAAGAAAGATAGAGAAAAGAAGTTAATTGATGGTGACCTTAGTTTATTTGGGGTAGAAAACATTACTCAGATTGTTCATAGAAAGGGGAATGTTATTATCCACCTCCACCTTGAGAGTCTTCCACTAGAGAAGGTTCACTTATGCATTCAAATTCTTGACCACTTGCTACTCTCTTGCTAGTACACGAGATCTAGTCAAAGCATCTTCCTTACAAAGAAACTAAGGTAACTCAACTTCATTAGGTAGGGTGCTCTCATAGCTTTTAGATTGATGAAATGCAACAAGATTTTGATAGGTCAACTATAATAAGTAAAATTCTAGACTCTAGAACAAGAAATCTAGTGTCAGTGTCTAAAATTAGTGATTATGTGCTATATAATTAGCTTGTTAGTACGGCATTGGTCATGGTAGTTGAGGATAAGAAGATAAATCATGTATTGGAAGAGTTGTTTGTAGAAGAAGGAAATGAATTGTACATAAGACTTGCATAATCTTATCTATATGATCAAGAAGACATCACTTTATATGATCCAGTTGTCAATACATCTCATGCAAACAATGTTTTTAATGCATTTAAACTTTAGATTTTTTACTAGTAGAAGCTTTATCTAAGATTTCAAAGTTTCAGATAACTCATCCAAGATGTTCTTGATTTTTTTCATCAAATGGGCTCTTTGCTTCTATCAATTGATATTCCTATATTGGCATAGTCTAGGAATATAGTAAGTAGAGTTAGTGTCTTTCTTTTCAGGTGATAGTTTGGAATCCCCATATTTCATGAAATAACTCACACATCTTTATGCAAGGACAAATAAGTCAAATTGAACCATAACCAACACAATTTTGATATAAAAAAATGGAAACATCTTGTCATTGTATTTAATTGGACACCAAGATGCATACTAAAATTGTTTCCCTCTCCCACAATCTTTTACCAAACCAAGGCATTCCAAACCAATGCTTTATGATTGGATAAGCCACTGAAATGGATGATTATTATTTATTGAGAGGTCTTAATAATTTGAAGTCAAATATGTTAATATGCACAGGACAATTGAGAGGGGGGATGAATCAGTTGTACATTAAAATATTAAACCCTCAATGCTATCCCAATCTTCAAACTCTTATTATGCATTAAAGCAGAATGTAAACATATGAAGCATCAATGCAAACACATAAGAACACATCAGAACAACAGATTCATGTGGAAAAACCAATGGGAGGATTAGCTCACATATATGAATAGAAACACTGAATATAAGTAGACTCACTGCCCAAAAGAAAGGCTCATTGCTAGAAGGACTCACTGCCCAAAAGAGAGAAGAATAAAAGAGGATTGTTATAGAGAGATTCACTATCTCAAGGCAATAGGGGAAATCCACCATTGCAACATTATGCCATCCACAACCTTTGGTTCACTATCTCCAACAACTTCAAGCAAAACTAAAATGTAGACACCTTCTGCTCACTGCATCTGGAAGTCATAAGCATTTAAACTCACACTCAATTTAACACCCTTGATTCACATTCACATCTTCTCCTCATCCTTTGTCCACTCAAACTTCATCTTGCATTTATACCATCCATGACCTAAAACAATCTCAATTAGGTTAGTCTTAATGAAATTGAAAGGAAGCAAGGTACACAGAACACACTTCCTACACCAATCTAATGAGGAGAATAGTATGTAAATTCATTTTAATCCTTACAATTGTAGCAATGTTAAACATATAACATAAAGAGTACATCAACAACACAACACATAAAGAAAGTGACATAAAATATAATGTGGGAAAACCTTTTTAGGTAAAAAACCCCACACTCTAAAACCTACACAATGTATTGTCAAAACAATGGTGTGTTTACAATACGCTTGCAATGCAATTTCTTCCAAGAGTCTTAAAATGTCATTTTTGGAGTGATTCCAGTAGCATAACAGTACCTGTACAAACACTATGCAACTACAACTCCAAACTATGCAATATATAGAGATTACAAGACAATATTGAGAAGCCTCTAGAGATAGGCGTCCATCTTGGCCACATGGCCATTTTCTCACATCAAAGGATGTTAGGGTTAGCCAATAGAAGATATCAATTAAATGTAAATAAAGATTAAACAGAGGAATGAAAATACACAGAAATAATAACAGCGAGAGACAAGTTTTAACATGGTTCACCCAAACACCGGCTACATCCACCAACAGAGAGTCCAATATTATTATCCAGAAAATCAAACCGATTACAACCCAGCAATCCTTGCAACTCAATTGCTACAAAATGCTACAATACATCAATAGAAACCCCAACCCTTAGCTACTTTTATCAAGCCTTATGTCAGTTACAAAAATAGGGTTTTTTTTATGTCAGCTAATAGAAAAATAACTCCTAGCACCTTTATAAAATAATAGGCAATTTTTGCTTCGGGGGCGCTACCCCCAACAACCCCCACTGGGGACGTTGTCCCCTAGACCCCCATCATGGGCTCCATCCCTGGGCCCCCGCCAGGGGGATAAGCCCCCTGGGCCCTGCAGGAGGGGCTATGCCCCCCTACACTCCCTCATTAAATATTTTGGGGGGGAAATCGCACCGATAAAAGTGGGGAAAATTTAACCTCCAAGTCTGATTAGGCTCCATATAACAACAAAGGACACTTGTCTAAGCTACAAATATCTCTCTTACATCTGTCATAACATGGCAAATTTGACTTCCCAAGGATAGAGTGCTCCATGCTAAAAATTGACTATGACAAATGCTCTTACACATCTTACAGCTGTTATAGATTTTCCCAACATAACAACCTTAAATGTTGTAAGAGAATCTGTCATACAAGACTAAATATAGAATATTCCTCTTACAACATGTATAGCCCAACTTGGGCACCCAAAGATGCCTTCTCCACATGCAAAGATACTTTATGACACTTGTCTTCACTTGTCCTGAGAATCTCTATACTTGGCTCTTACATGTCATAGATTCTATCATACAAAATAAGTCCTCTGTCATACCACAATTCACCGATACATGGCATATTAGTGGCACCTCAAATGGGACACCCAAATCCACGTGTTTGAATTGACCACTCAAAGCATATTACAAGTAGGATGACATGTCACAGTGCCACCTCAAACTAAATGCCAAAACTGAATGTGCAAGTAAAATACAAATTGAGCAAATAACTAAATAAATAATTAATAAATCAATGCTAGGGATTGCAAGGTTGAGACACCTTAATTCCCAACATTCTCCCACTTTTCGAACACCTTTCAAGAGCCAATAGAGAAACAAGATTTAACTGCTAGGGGCCAAGAGGCCCATAGACTCTGAACACCATCTGAACTTATCTATGCCCACAAGTTTAGTCAATGCATTTGCAACATTCTTCAAAGTGTCAACCTTTTCCAACATCACCTTCCCATCTTCTACCATATCTCAAACAAAATGAAACTAAACATCAATATGCTTTATTCTAGCATGGAAAGTAGGATTCTTTGCTAAGTAAATCACACTCTGACTATCACACTAGATAGTAATCTATCCTACATCAAAACCAACATCTAAACAGAACCTCTTAAGTCAAATGGTTTCCTTATAAGCATGAGTTTCTTCCATGTACTCTACTTCTATCATGGACAAAGTAACCATAGATTATTGTTTACTCATCTAACTAATAGTACCACCAAACATGGTAAACACATAAGCACTAGTGGATCTCCTACTGTCAATGTCACCTACCCAATCAGAATCCACAAATCCACAAATACTCACAGAATGTTGAGGTCCAGTAGGATAACCATGATAACATAAGGAATACTCAAAAGTACCCCTCAAATATCTAAACACTCTCTTCACTGCATCCTAATGTACCCATCTAGGATTAGCCATAAACCGACTATGGACTCCCATTGCTTGGGCAATGTCTGGTCTTGTATAGACCATAGCATACATCAATATCCTCCATCTCAGAAGGAGACTTTGGACAATCATCAATAGATAACTTTGTCCCCATCGTAACAGGAACAGTCAACAGTTTGCAATCCACCATACTAAATCTCTCCAACATAGTGTTAACATACTTACTCTGGCCTAACCAAAGTTTTATGTTTTCTCTATCTCTTCAGATCTCCATCCCCAGAATGTACCTGGCTGCCCCTAAGTTTTTCATTTCAAATTATGCTAACAACTGAGACTTCAAATCAGAAATCATATTCTTACCATTCCCAATCAGCAACATATCATCAACATACAGTACAATAATGAGAATACGATCATTGTCAAAATTGTAATACACACAATGATCTGATTTAGATTTTAGAAATCTAATCAACAACATGAAGGCATCAAACTTCAAGTACCACATTCTAGGAGATTATTTCAATCCATACAAAGACTTCTTTAACTTACAAACCAAATTTTCTTTACCTTTCACTATGTAGTGCTCTAGCTATGACATGTAAATTTCTTCCTCCAAGTCACCATGAAGGAAAGTTGTCTTCATATCCATTTGTTCCACTTCTAAATCATAAGCTGCTACAAGAGATAACAGGAACCGAATAGATGTCAACTTTGCAACAGGAGAGAAAATCTCACCATAATCAATTCCCTCCACTTATGAATACCCCTTCACAACCAATCTGGCCTTATACTTCTCAACACTACCATTTGCACCAAATTTATTCTTGAACACCCATTTGCATCCAATAGGTTTTCATCCATCAGACAAAGGCACCAAGTCCCAAGTTTATTCTTTTCCAAAGAAGCCATCTCATCTTCCATGGCCTCCTTCCAGGAATCTACATCTTTCATGCCCATAGCCTCTGTCACACTTCTAGGCTTATTAGTATTAGTAAGCAAAGCAAAAGCACAACTAGAATCAAGCAATGTATAACCAAACCTCTCAGGTTGCTTCTTGTTTCATGTGGACCACCTCAAAGGCTGAGGTGGAGGTTCTACTTCTTCTTCTAAACTTTTAGAGCTATTAGAGCTCTCCTCATCTTCAGGTCCAACTGGGTCTTTCAATTTAGTCTTCTTAGCGGTAGTAGGAAACTAAACCACATCCTCTTTCTTTTCTTTTTCTTCTGGCTGTAAAACAACGGGAGAAGGTGTTACTGCTCTAAAGATAACACTTCTTCTATACAAGACTTTTTCAGCCACAGGATCCCAAAGCTTGTACCCTTTCACACTGACACCATATCCAATGAAGATACACTTAATTGCCTTGTTCTCTAATTTTGACCTCTTCTCCTTAGGCACATGTGCATATGCTTCACAACCAAAAAAACGAAGATGTCTCAACAATGGCTTCTTACTAGACCACACCTCTATGGGTGTCTTATCAACAAGTGTTGAAGTAGGAGACCTGGTAACTAGGTAGCAAGCAATGGCTATAGCTTCAGCCCAAAACTTTTGTTCGAGACTAGCACCACTAAGCATACTCCTAGCCCTCTCCATCAACATTCTGTTCATCCTCTCTACAAATCCATTTTGCTATAGGGTGTATGGAGTTGTCTTATATCTTTCAATCCCATGTTCTTTATAGAACTTATCAAACTCTATAGACACCGTTATCAGTTCTCAAACACTTAATCTTTTTACCAGTCTAATTCTCTACAAAATCTTTAAACTCTTTGAACTGACTAAAGACTTTAGATTTCCTTCTAAGAAAATAAATCCATGTCCTCCTACTATAATCATCAATGAATGATACAAAATATAATGATTTGGAAATTGACGAAACATTCACAGGACCAAACACATCAAAATAAATAAGATCCAACACACTAGAAGACTTATGAGAACTCGAGTAAAACTGAACATAGTTTTATTTTCCATATACACAATGTTCGCAAAAGTCAAACTCAAGATTACAATCATTTAACATCTCAATGAGGTTTTTATTTTTTGGGGCTCTAAGTCCCTTCTCACCAATGTGACCAAGTCTCTTATGCCACAACATTATCTTTTCAACAAGAAGTTTCATTTCCAAAGCATGAGCACCCTTAGGTACCCAGAAAGCACTACCATTGGAAGTAGAAGCAACACATTTCTTTATTGCTGGTTCCAATCGTGAGGATGACGAATTTGAAGGTCGTTTCTTCAAAATAGAAGAACTATTACATTGAGTAGTGCATGCATCTAGCTAAAACAGAGTACCTCTCCGAGTACCCTTAGCAAGCACCATAGCTCCTCTCGTCATCTTGCATCCTCCACCTAAGAAGACAACCTACACACCTACATCATTCAATTTAATTACAAAGAGTAAGTTTCATGCTAAACCGGGGATGCGCATAACCCCATTGATCCCCTTCACTCGTCCATCAGGGAATCGAATCAAGACTCTTCCATAACCAACTATCTTTAGTGAGAGTCATCACCCAAGTACACCTTCTCACCATCGTATTCTTCATACTTTGTAAACCAACCTCGATGTGAGCTCATGTGGAAGGAAGCACCAGAGTCAATCAACAACACATCTTCTGATGCATGGGTGGCCAAAGCTGCAACAAAGGTATCACCATCATCTTGTGACTTGTCAGAATCATAATCAAAGATGTTTTCTTCTTTTTCTTCTTCTCCTCTTTACACTCCTTTTTGGAAGTGCCTAGATTTACATCAGTTCCAACAAAGTGCCTTGGACTTTCCAGGAGATTTGGATCTCCCATGAGATTTGAACTTGCCCTTTTCATCTTTCTTGTCTTTCTTTTTCCCTTTCTCTTTGGGTCTACCATGAACTGCAAGAGCCTCCTTTGCCAATTTGGAAGACTTTCTCTGTATCTCTTCATATAATAGCAAAAACACCACCTCATCCATCTTGAAGGTGGTTGTATTACTCCCAATGGCCATGACAAGGTGGTCCCATGATTTTGGAAAAGAACAAAGCAAGGTCATGCAACAATCCTCCTCCTCCATCTTTACACCAACAGATGTCAACTATGCAACTAGCATGTTAAAAGCATTTAGGTGATCTACAACTGATCCTCCATCATCCATCCTCAAAGAATATAGCTTCTTCTGTAGGAATAACTTGTTTAGGGATTTAGCCTGATAAACATCACCAAGTTTCTTCCACAGCTCCTTCGTAGTCTTCTCTTCATGAACATTCAACTAGATGGAATCAGCTAAACAGAGTCTCACAAGACCCTTAGCTTTACAATCTTTGAGATCCCATTCATCTTGAGGCATTACCATTGGTTTTGTGCCAGAAATTGCTTCCCATAAATCTCTATCAACAAGCATGTCTTCCATTTTGATTTTCCACAACTAAAAATTTCTAGCATTAAACTTTTCCAATTCTATTCTCCTAGATGTGCCTGCCATCTTCTTGCTGCAACAAGATCACATAATACTCTACACAGACTCCCACTCAATCAAAAATTAGCTCAAAAAACCCCTACCCAACAACTAGGATCACAGGTGATCAAGCTCTGATACCAACTGAAAGGAAGCAACGTACACGGAACACACTTCCTACACCAATTTAATGAGGGGAATAGTATACAAATTTGTTTTAATCCTTACAATTGCAGCAATGTTAAACATATAACATAAATATTACAATAGAAACACAACACATAAAGAAAGTGACACAAGATATACCATGGGGAAAACCTTTTTAGGTAAAAAGCCCCGTTCTAAAACCTACACAATGTATTATCAAAACAATGGTGTGTTTACAATACACTTGCAATGCAAGTTCTTCCAAGAGTCTTCAAATGTTGTTTCTAGAGTGATTCCGATAGCATAACAGTACCTATACAAACACTATGCAACTACAACTCCAAACTATGCAATATTGAGAAGCCTGTAGAGATAGGCATCCATGTTGGCCACATGGCCATTTTATCACATCAAAGGACACTTGTCCAAGCTAAAAATATCTCTCTTACATCTATAATTACATGGCATATTTGGATTCCCAAGGATAGAGTGCTCCATGCTAAAAATAGACTATGACATATGCTCTTACGCATCTTACAACTGTCATAGATTTTCCCAACTGAACAACCTTAAATGTTGTAAGAGAATCTGTCATACAAGAGTAAATATAACATATTCCTCTTAAAACATGTCATAGCCCAACTTGGGTGCCCAAAGATGCCTTCTCCACATGTAAAGATACTTTATGACACTTGTCTTCACTTGTCCCGAGAATCTCTATACTTGGCTCTTACGCGTCATAGATTCTGTCATACAAAATAACTCCTTTGTCATACCACAAGATACCGACACATGGCATATTAGTGCCACCTCAAATGGGATGCCCAAATCCACATGTGTTTGACTTGACCACTCAAAGCATATTACAAGTAGGATGACATGTCATAATGCCACCTCAAACTAAATGCCAAAACTGAATGTGCAAGTAAAATACAAATTGAGCAAATAACTAAATAAATAATTAATAAATCAATGTTGGGAATTGCAAGGTTGAGACACCTTAATTCCCAATAGAAATGTGTGCACCTCAAACGTGCAACACCGAAATAGGTCGGCACCAAGCACTTCCATGGTGGAAAGAACTGAAGGTAGACCATGCCAGGGGTTAACTAGGACCCAAATCTATATCACCATGCTACTTATCACATCCACAATCCATGAGGTACCCGATAAATAGTGAACATGCCAGGTCAGCCAAACCTGAACTAACACGGTGAACGACCTCATACACACCTCTCCAAGTCTAGAAACAACATGTGGACCACAAAGAATCACTCCATAGCATCCACTCAACTTCCTAGAACATTCAAGCATCAATAGAATCTTCTGTAACACTGCAACAATGACCTAAAATGAAGAATGTCTTCATTTTGCACATCAGGATGCACTACCACTGAACACCAACACAAGAACTGAACTTGCATAGCAACCCAACACTAGAAACTTCAAGGGAAGGTAGATACAGACAATATATGCACATTCCCATGTCCACAAGACAAAAAACCTTAATGCAAAGAAATGCAGAGCAATCTCATTTCTCCCAGATAACCTTCTTCACAGTCGAACACTCTGTCAAACATATCTTCCATTGCCGCACGATCCAGAACCTGAGATTCTGGATATAACACCTCTAAAAAGCCATGTTCATCACTTCCAAACCACATAGGAATAACCATGAGGAAATGCAGAGCACAAAACTGAACATACCTCTGTCACATTGCACACCTTTTTATTCAAATTTTCTCAAAAGCACTTGGAAACCAAGTGAACCAACTGCTAGAGGTTGACATCAATGACAACACTAGTAGGATTCCAACAATCTCCCCCTTTGTCATTGATGGCAACACCAACTTTCTGAAAAACCATCAACAACAAAAGCAATCAATCAGTAGCTCTACAACCAGTAATGCTCCCCCTGACTAGAGCAAATCTTACTCTCCACACTTTTTACCTCTGCTTTACACACTTTCTTGTACTATGGTTTTTTAGCCACTCTAACTCTCTCCCCCTTTGACATCAATGGCAAAGGGCAATACTTACAACACTATCAAGCACCTACTCTCACTTTACTACTTTCACTTTTTTGCACTCTCCCCCTTAGAGACATAAAATATGTTCCATCTGACTGCCCTAAGCAGTAGAACCACTACCTACTCCCCTTGAGAGGTAGCTTGTTGTTATATGGAGCCTAATCAGACTCAGAGGTTAAATTTACCCCACTTTTATCAGCACAGTTTCCCCCCAAATTATTTAAAGGGATCAAGGGGCAGTGCCCCTTGCGGGGGTTTGGGGGCAGCACCCCCAAGACAGGGTCAAGGGGTAGCACCCCCAAAACCTCCAATGATTTTTTTATTATTTTATTAAGGCATCGGGAGTTATTTTTTTATTGGCTGCCATAAAAAACCCTATTTTTGTAACCGACATAAGGCTTGATAAAAGTGGTTAAGGGTTAGGGTTTTTTGTTGATGTATTGTAGCATTTTGCAACGGTATTGAGTTGTAAGGATTACTGGTTGTAATCGGTTTGATTTACTAGATAATAATATTGGCCTCTCTGTTGTTGGATGTAGTCTAAGTTTAGGTGAACCGTGTTAAAATTGTCTTTTGCTATTATCATTTTTGTGTATTTTTCATTCCTCTATTTAATAGTTATTTGCATTTAATTGATATCTTCTGTCAGCTAACCCTAACAAGTGGTATCAGAGTATGTTGTGTTTAATTATTGTCTACAGGAAGGTCTCACGGTTGAGTGGGAGAAATGGTGGATGAGGGTAAATTGAAGGTAGATAAATTCAATGAACAGAACTATCAGTTATGGAAGATGCAAATAGAGGATTATCTTTATTAGAAGGATTTATGGAGGCTATTGGAAGGAATAGACAAGAAACCAGTAATAATGACTGATGAGGATTAGAATCTTCTGGATAGAAAGGCACTTGGAACCATTCGGTTGTGCCCGACACCATCTATGGCATTCAATATAATAGAAGCGATGACAACAAGTGAACTGATGAAAGCTTTAGCTAAATTGTATGAAAAACCCTCAACCTCAAATAAGGTATTTCTCATGAAGTGTTTGTTTAATCTGAAAATGATTGAAGGTGGATCTGTGACAAATCATTTAAATGAGTTTAATATGATTACCAGTCAATTAACTTCTGTAAAAGTGAAATTTGATGAAGAGGTGAGGGCTCTCTTGATATTATGTTCTTTCCAGAAAGTTGGAATAGCTTGGCAATGGTTGTAAGTAACTCTATCTCTAGTTCAAACACTTTGAAATTTGATGATGTTGTTGGTGTTATCCTTAGCGAGGAAATACGACAGAAAAGCTGAGGAGGGTACATATCAGGTAGTGTTTTGAATACAGAAAGCAGAGGCAGATCAAAAGAGAGAGGAAAAGGTTCTGGAGGTCATGGGAAGTCACGAGGAAAATCAAAGGACAAGATGTCCTAATCTAGAGGATAGAAGGATTGTTGGTACTATGGGAAACCAGGTCATCTGAAGAAAGATTGCTGATCTCGGAAGAATAAAGAAGGAGACAAACAAGAAGGCAATAAGGAGGCAAATGTGGCAAGTAATAAATCTAAAGATGATGCGTTGATTCTTTCCTTAGATAATGCTGATGATTCATAGATTTTAGATTCAGGTGCCTCATTTCATGCTACGCCCCATAGAAGTTATTTTCTTGATTATGTCCAAGGGGATTTTGGGCTAGTTTATTTGAGAGATAACGAACCCTATCAGATTGTTGGAAAGGGAAGAATCAAGATTAAGTTGTAGAATGGGAATCATTGGATACTACAAGAGGTAAGGCATGTTCCAAGTCTGACTAGGAATTTAATTTTAGCAGAGCAGCTAGCTAATGAAGGCTGCATTGTTACATTTACTGATAAAAATTGGAAGGTTTCAAGAGGTGCCTTAATAGTAGAAAAAGGTGTGAAAGTAGGCACCTTATGTCTTTGTATAGGTCATACTGTTCCTTCTACTTTAGCTGTTGCAAAGAAAAAATAAACTGGTTTAGAAACAATTGTTGCAGTTTCACAAGAAGAGACTGAAATAGTTGCTGCAAGTTCTGAGACAACACTATGGCATAACAGACTTGGGCATATAAGTGAAAAAGGTATGAAGGTAATTCATTCTAAGAAAGTTTTACCAGGTCTAAAATGTATTAATATGGATTTTTGTGAAAGTTGTGTGTATGGAAAACAAAAGAGAGTTAGTTTTCTCAAGGATGGGAAGCAAAAGAAAAATGAAAAGTTGGAGCTTGTGCATACAGATGTATGGGGACCAGCTTAGGTATCTTCTCTCGGTGGCTCTCGGTATTATGTTACATTCATAGATGATGCAACTAGGAAGGTTTGGATTTATTTCCTTAGGCAGAAATATGATGTATTTGAAACATTTAAGAAATGGAGAAGCTTGGTTGAGAATGAGACGGGTAAAAGATTTTAAAATGTCTCAGATCTGATAATGGTGGTGAGTATTGCAGCAAAGAATTTGAGGATTATTGTTCCTTTAATGGAATTCATAGATAGAAAATAGTTCTAGGGATTCCATAGGAAAATAGAGTGGCTGAATGCACGAATAGGACAATAATGGAGTGTGCAAGGACCATGAGATTGCATGCAAGGCTACCTTTAAACATGTGGGTAGAGGCTGTCAACACCATTGTATATTTAATTAACAGAGGTCCTTCAATTCCTTTGGGTTGTGGTATTCCAGAGGAAGCATGGATAGGTAAGAAGGTGAGTTATTCTTTTCTCAAAACCTTCGGATGTGAAGCATTTGCACATGTAGATTTTGAAAATAGAATCAAGTTGGATGCAAAATCAAAAAAGTGTATCTTCATTGGATATGACATTGATGAATTTGGTTATAGGCTTTGGGATGTTGAAAATCAAAAAATTGTGAGAAGTAGGGATGTTGTATTCAATGAGAAGGTGTTGTACAAAGATTATTTGCAGCAACATGAAGAGAAAGAAAATGATTATGTGGTGATGGATGATACTCCAAATAGTGAAGCTCCAGTGGTTCCTCATGATTCGCAACAACAACAAGAAATACCACAAACTCTAGTGAATGTTAGACGGTCAACAAGGATAAGTAGACCTCCTGAAAGGTTTTCTCCCTCTTTGTATTCTATTTTGTTAACAGATGCTGATGAACTAGAAGGGTATGATGAAGCTATGCAGGTGGATACAAAGGTTCAGTGGGAGCTTGCATTGAAAGAAGAAATGGACTCCTTGCTGAAAAATCAAACTTGGCAATTATGTAAGTTGCCTACAGGAAAAAAGGCTTTACCAAACAAATAGGTTTATAGGCTGAAAGAGAAAGATGGAGGTAAGAAAAAATTTAAAGCTAGGTTAGTTGTCAAAGGATTTGCACAGAAAAAGGTATTGATTTTGATGAGATATTTTCTCCGGTTGTCAAGATGACTTCTATTCGTACTGTTTTAAGTATTGTGGTTGCTAAAGATTTGCTTTTGGAATAGCTAGATGTGAAAATTGCCTTTCTCCATGGTGATTTAGAAGAGGATCTATCTATATGGAACAACCATAGGGATTTGAGGTCAAAGGTAAGGAGAAACTGATGTGCAGATTGAAGAAGAGTTTGTATGGCTTGAAACAAGCACCTAGGCAATGGTATTTGAAATTTGATAGTTTTATGGCTAAGCAAGGCTACAACCGGTGTAATTCTGACCATTGTGTTTATTTTAAGAGGTTGGATAATGACAACTACATTATTTTATGTTTATATGTTGATGACATGCTTGTAGTAGGGTCTAACATGGATCACATAATAGAGTTAAAATAACAGTTAGCACAATAATTTGCTATGAAGCATTTGGGGGCAGAAAAACAAATCCTTGGTATGAAAATTTGTAGAGATAGGAAGAAAAAAAATTGACTCTATCTCAAGTTGATTATGTTGAAAATGTGTTACAAAGATTCCATATGGAGAATGCAAAAGCTGTCAGCACACCTTTGCCTAGTCATTTGAAATTGACTAAGGAGATGTGTTCTAAGGCATAAGAGGAGGAAGAAAAAATGTCCAATGTACCATATGCTTCAACTATAGGAAGTTTAATGTATGCCATGGTATGCACGAGACCGGATATTGTACATGTTGTAGGATTCATAAGTAGGTATATGAGTCATCCTGGATTGGAGCATTGGAATTCAGTAAAATAGATTTTCAGATATTTGAGAGGTACATCTAATAAACACTTATATTTTGGGGGCTTTAATATTGATTTAGCAGGTTATGTAGACTCAGATTTGGTAGGAGATATTGATACTAGGCGGAGTACTACAAGTTATGTATTTATTGTAGGTGGGAGAGCGGTGAGTTGGATCTCCAGGTTGCAAAAGGTGGCTGCTTTATCCACCATAGAGGTAGAGTATGTAGTAACAATAGAGGCAATCAAGGAGATGATATGGCTGCAATGTTTCATGGGAGAATTGGGCAAACAACATGCTAACAGTTATTTGTTTACAGATAGTCAGAGTGCCATACATCTTGCAAAGAATTTTACCTTGCACTCAAAGACCAAACACATACAGCTAAGGTATCACTTCATCCGATCAGTGTTGGATGATGGATAGTTACGGCTGGAAAAGATACATACAGATGACAATCTAGTAGATATGTTTATGAAGGTAGTGACAAGGGAGAAGCTGAGCTCCTCTTCAGCTTCAGTTGGTCTTCAAGACTGAAAAATAAAAAATTAGAACAACAGAGTCTAGGGTGCTTATTTCCAGTGGGAGCTACAGGGTCAGTAGTGTTATGATTAGTCTCCAAGTGGGAGATTGTTGTTATATGGAGCCTAATTAGACTCAAAGGTTAAATTTACGCTAGTTTTATCAGTGCGGTTTCCCCCCAAATTATTTAACGAGGTCAAGGGGCAGCACCCCTTGTGGGGGGTTGGGGGCAGTGCCCCCAAGACAGGGTTAAGGGGCAGTGCCCCTCGCCGAGGCTCCGGGGCAGCGCCTCCGAAACCTCCAACAATTTTTTTATTATTTTATTAAGGCGTCCGGAGTTATTTTTCTATTGGCTGCTATAAAAAACCTATTTTTGTAACCGACATGAGGCTTGAGAAAAGCAGCTAAGGGTTAGGGTTTTCTGTTGATGTATTGTAGAATTTTGCAATGGTATTGAGTTGCAAGGATTGTTGGTTGTAATTAGTTTGATTTATTGGATAATAATATTGGACTCTTTGTTGGTGGATGTAGCCTGAGTTTGGGTGAACCACGTTAAAATTGTCTCTCATTGTTATTATTTCTATATATTTTTCATTCCTTTGTTTAATCTTTACTTGCATTTAATTGATATCTTCTATCGGCTAACCCTAACATAGCTTTCAACATCAGTCCAGGACTAAGAATGTATCTTGAAATGCTTCCCAGAAAGATACACACACTTATGCATCTAATTAAAGGAAGGAGGGGCAATAACCCCTAAGTTATGTTGGAGATACTCAAAAGTATCTTTAAGAAGAGCCTTTGTAAAGATATCTGCAACTTGATCCTTGGTACACACATACTCTAATTTCACCTCATTCTCTGCAACCTTCTCTCTTAGAAAGTGATACCAGATTGAAATATGCTTTGTTCTTGAATGCATTAATGGACACTTTGAGATATTGATAGCACTTGTATTATCACATAAGATAGGAATAGGTTCATCATATGATACTTTGATATCCTTCAATGCCCGCTTTATCTACAACACTTGTGTGCAACAAGATGTTATTGCAATGTATTCTACCTCTGTAGTAGATAATGACACTTAATCCTTCTTACTCAACCATGAGACTAGTCTTCTTCCAAGAATGAAAGCACCACCACTTGTACTTCTTCTATCATTTGTACATCCTACCCAATCTGCATCTGTATATGCATTCAAAGAGAAATGAATATCCTTGGGATACCATAAGCCAAAATATGGAGTGCCTTTCAAGTATCTAAATGTCCTTTTTACTACTGTAACATGTGATTCTCTAGGATATGCTTGAAATCTAGCCACAAGGTAAACTGCACGCATGATATCTGGTCTAGTAGTAGTTAGGTATAACAGTCCACCAATCATTGATCTGTACTTGCTCTGATCAGCCATAGGAGATTCATCATATTTGCTTAACTTACAACCAGTAGTCATGGGAGTACATACCAGTTTGGAGTCTTCCATTTTGAACTTATTCAACATTTCCTTAACATACTTTGACAGTGAAATGAAAATACCTTTTTCTGATTGACTGATTTGTAATCCAAGAAAGAAATTCATTTCCCCACACATTGACATTTCAAATTTTTTCTGCATCTCTTCTGCAAATCTCTTGCACATACCTTCATTTCCTCCAAAGATTATATCATCAACATATACCTCCACATTCAAGATTTGATCTTCTTCAACTTTGAAGTACAAATTTCTATCTACAGTGCCCTTTTTGAATCCTTTCTGTAGTAGGTATCTATCCAATCTTGCATACGAAGCTCTAGGAGCCTATTTGAGTCCATACAATGCCTTCTTCAATTTGCAAACCATATTTGGATCATCTAATAATTGAAAGTCTTCTAGTTGTTCAATGTATACCTCTTCTTCCAATTCTCCATTCAAGAATGTAGATTTCACATCCATCTGATAAACTTTGAAGTCCTTATGAGCTACAAAGGCCAAGAACATTCTAATGACCTCCATTCTTGCCACTAGAGCATGTGTTTCCTCATAATCTATTCCTTCCACTTATGAGTAGCCTTTACACACAAGCTTAGCCTTATTTCTGACTACTTCTCCATTCTCATTCAATTTGTTCTAGAATACCCATTTAATTCCTATTACATTTTTGTCTGCTGGTCTTGGGACAATTCCCCAAGTCTAATTTTTCTTAATCTGCATTAATTCTTCTTCCATAGCTTTGATCCAGTCTTCATCTTTGCATGCTTCATTCACTGTTTTAGTTTCTATTTTAGAAAGAAAGCACAAATTTACCTATTCATCTACCATAACAATTTTTCTTCTTGTTAATACACCTTTGATCTTATGTCCAATGATTTGATCTTTAGAATGATTCTTCTACACATACTTGGGAGTCTTAGGAATCCTTTCTAGAGCATCTTCTTCATCATCTTGCATCTCCTTTTCCTTTTCTTCTTTTCTTTATTCTTCTCTACAAGGGAGCTCATTAGATTCATATCCTTCTATCAGCATTGAGCTTTGATGTGGTTCTTCATTCACTTTGACATTTGCACTTTCAACTAACTTCTTTAGCCTCTTGTTGTAGCACCTGTAAGCCTTGCTCTTTGTAGAATATCCAAGGAAGATTCCTTCATCTGATCTTGAATCAAACTTTCCCAAGTTTTCTTCATCTCTCCTAATGTAGCAGTTGCTTCCAAACACTCTAAAATATTTTACAGTAGGAGTTCTTCCATCCCATAGTTCATATGGAGACTTTGAATTATTGACCCTTGATCGTACTTTGTTTTGTATGTAGACTGTAATGTGAATAGCTTCTCTCCAATAGATATTTGGTAGATTTGGTTCTTTCAACATTGTCCTTGCTGCTTCTTGAATTGTCCTATTCTTTCTTTCCACAACTCCATTCTGCTGAGGAGTCCTAAGGGCTGTCAAATGCCTTTTTATTCCATGATCTTCACAAAAATAGTTAAACGCATTGGAGGTGAACTCACCACCTCTGTCAGACCTCAAGCACTTGATTTTCAAATCTATTTCATTTTCAACCATAACTTTAAATGCTTTAAACTTAACTAGAGCTTCTGATTTTTCTTTGAGAAAGGTTACCCAAGCCATTCTAGAGTAATAATCAATTAACAACATGAAATACCTATCACCTTGAAAACTTCCTGTTCTTGTAGGTCCACATAGATCTGTATGTACCAACTCCAGAAGTCCTGTGGTAGAATATTCTTTAATTTTGAAGCTCTTCCTTGTTTTCTTCCCAATCTGACATTCCTTGCGAATTGCATTGATGGGCTTTGTAATACTTGGAAGATCTCTCACAGCTTGAGTAGAGCTAATCCTTACTAAGCTATCAAAATTGATGTGACACATTCTTCTATGCCATAGCTAAATTTCATTGATTTGAGTCATAAAACACATATTGTTAGCACCTTTTAGCCGGTATACATTTCCTTTTGTCCTTGTTCTTGTAGTAACTAGAGTTCTAGAGTTTTCTTTTCTAATTTCATAGCCACCATCCTAAAACACAGTTTTATATCCTCTGCTATACATCTGTCCTACACTTAGAATATTATCTTGGAGACCCTTGACATAGAGAACATCATCTGTATTATGCTTGCCATCAAAACTAATTGAACCTTTTCCATAGATCTTAGCAGATGCATCATCTCCAAACTTAACAAAACCTCCATCAAACTTCTCAAGCTTAACAAACTTATTTTTATCACCTGTCATATGATTTGAACATCCACTGTCAATTATCTAGTATTTTTCCTCTTCTTTTGCATGAAAAGTAGTTACCAAAGCTCCTTTGATATTGTGCCCTATTTCCAGAGCAATTTCCTTCATACACTTTCAGAGTTAGTAGAATTAGTTCCAACATTCAAAGCCATGAACAAGCTGTGATCTATGAATAAAAATGAAGTCTAAAACATGAATCAAATGCAAACACAAATGATTATACCTTCACTTGACCCACAAATCCAAGATAGTGGGAAGGAGTTGCACCTGATAACTCCTCAAATTTTACCCAATTTGATGGTGATGTGGATTGCTCAAATGCATTCAACACAATGTAGATGAGGGATTTGGACTTAGATGGAGATGGAGATGGAGATGAGGCATGATTTTGGCATTATGATGGTATGATAAGAGGATTTTGGAGAGATTTTGGCAGAGGTTTGATGCAAGAAGAAGTCCCCCCTTAATGGCTTAGGGAAGGGTCTCATTTATAGAGTTTTGGAAATGAGGATGGAGGGTGAGGATCAAAAGTTGAGATCAAGGGTTAGGAATGAATGAGAGTTAGGGTTAGGATTGAAACCATAGCCTTGTGACAAGTGTCACAAGGGGAGTGGATGAGAGAGATCAAGGGTTGAACCTTGGTCAATGGGATTGGAGGGCTCTCAATATTTGTGAATTTTAAATTCACATGGGGAAAGGTGTGGAGGACAAAAATGAATTAAAGATTCATTTTTGGGAAGAGTGGACATGACAAATGAATTTTTAATTCAACTCATGGGGTAGTGTGAATTAAAAATTCACTTTTATGTGGAGATGTGAAGATGTACTCTTACATGTGTAAGAGGGTGATAAATGAGGGGTAAGGAGGATTTGACCCTTTGAATAAAATATTGATTTTTATTCAAAGGTGTGTGGAAGGATGGGCTAAGCAAGGTTGATTAAGTATTTAGCTTAATTAACCTAGGTCTAGGGGATGGGTAGGCTAGGGTAGATTGATCAGTAGGATAGATTAATTAGATAAGAATGATTTATCTAATTAACAAGGATTAGGGAAATGGCCAAAATCAACTAAATAAATATTAGAAATATTTATTTAATTGATGAGGATAGTGTTGTAAGGTCTAGTGATAAATTAAGTTAATTAATTGATCACAAGGGATATACACATGGTTAGGGATAAATTAATTAAATAAGATGAATTTATTAATTAATAGGGGGGATGAATTGGTGTCTACATTTTCCCCTCTTTGAGATGGTGTTGCAGCTAAGTAACATCATTTCAAAGAAGTTAAAACATAGAGTTGGGTTGGATAGAAAAAAAGATTTTGGCTTAGAAGATTAGGGTAAGGTTTGGGGATAATTGGTAAGGGTGATGCCCCCTCGAGAGGATAGGCGGGTTGCAAGAACATGGTTGTGCTCTCGAAATGGATGGAACAGATTGGTGGAAGTGGTTGAAGGATAAGGGGCGAGATGAAAGTGTGATAATGTTGGGAGATTGATTGGTGGATGATCATTGTACTGAAAAATGATTTAGAGCAATCCTAGGTTTGATATAGCAAAGTGGATATTTTCACCAAGGTATAGAAGACCAGGGTGATGATGTTTATCCAACATTTGCATGGACTAGACACATAGACAAAGGGATGATCTCATGCATGCCCAAGATAGTACAACCTTGTCTAGATGAGGGAAGGGGACTCATAGCTTAAGCCCTTAGTACACAAAAGGTATGATGGACCTTAGATGCATAAGGAGATCAATATGTTAGAACTGACCCTATGATCAACAAGATATGAATACTAGCTTGGAGTAATGAAACCAACCCACAAGCACAGCATATAAAAGCAAGACTATGCCCCATTCTAGATGTTTTTGCCACATACCATGATATAGTGAGATCAAGGTAGCTTTGATGTGATCTTCGAATAGGACGAAAGATAAAAATCAAAAACGAAAAGACCAACGAACCAAACAAGTAGTCATTGTATCTCTTGCCAAGATGGATGATGATTGGATAGATTCTGCCTATCGTAGGAATGATATATCCTAAGGCAGGAATCGATTGATGATTGGATCATGTCTAGTTGATGTTGTAAGATTGGCTCAAAATATGATGGTGACAAGTTGTGGTTGATGCTAATTTGATAGTTGATGATTTTTGTTAAGGGATGATGCTTTGATAGGTAATGCAATGCTTGGATCTAGTGTAAGCTTTGTGGGTTGGATGGCTGCATCTTATGTACTTGAGTATTGGAAATGCCCTTCGTATTCCAGACTGCCTACATACACTGTATCCACGGGATCAAGGCACATTAAGATGCAGGTGATTATGATATGTAGTTCTAATTTGTGATGATGGTGTGGGATGATTAAGGATAGATGTGATGATGTTTGGAAGATAAGATGTATTGGATGATTTGGGTGATTGTGACGATAATTATTTTGGGTTTTTCGTAATTTTTTGATTTTTTTGGTGTTTTTGGATTTTCTGATTTTTTTGGATTTTTGTGATTTTATGGATTTTTTTGGTGTTTTTGGATTTTTGGATTTTTTCATTTTTTGGATTTTCATGTTTTTTGGAAAAGGAATGGTTTATTATGAGATGGTTGCATTGGATTTCGTGTGGATAACCTTTATGCTAGATACCAATGACAAGGGAACACCAAGTCTAGAGGTGAAGGTGATGGGGTTGGATAGAGGGATTGGCGATGAAAGGATAATTGATAGGAGATTTGTGGTAGATGAATGGACAAGCGATAGGGATGCATGTTAGATAGATGGAAGATAGGGATGAGGGATAGGATAGGTATGCATGATATATGGATGTGGGGTTTTAGGATTTTCTCCAAGGGCTAGGTTGCAAGGAATCATATGCCCCAATGCTTAGAATTTTGCATGATGGGTTCACATTTGGATGGATGGACTTTGTAGTAGGATGGATGGAGGATATACTTACAAAGGGAGTATGCCAAGAGGTCTCCAAAGCATGTTGTTGATATTTTGCCCCTTGTCTTTATCAAGATCTAAGGTAGGAGATGGTAAAAGCAAGATATAATGGATAAGATGGATGGGAAATGATAGGATAAATAGGGGGTAGTAGATAGGAATAGGATAAGGATACATGGATAGGATATGCAAAAGGATGTTCTGGATGTGGATGATTAGATGGTTTTGCCCCCAAGTGTAGGGATACAAAATGGATGGAGAAGTGATTATACATGACACCCACAAGGGGTTTTCATCATGGTACTTGCCCAAGGCGCCACGAGGAGTGGTTTTCACCATTGGACAGATTTTTTCTCTTTACTATTTTCTTGATTTTTTTGTTATTTTTTTGCTTTTTTGATGGAATGGGGATTCTAGCATCTGTTTCCATAGCAAGGTGAAGATGGTCCCATGTTGGATAGTATTATGGATGATGATTTCATAGATGTTGGTAGATAGGAGAAGATGGAATGGATTATGATGTGGATTATGTGGATTATGATGTGGACTATGCGGATTATGATGTGGATTATGCAATAGCATGGACCATAGGAATGTGACGGCGAAGATATGTAGGATAGTGGATGAAAGATGGAGAGATGAGGGTATGTGGGAATGTCAAGTGGTGGAGGGGAACCAAGACCAATGGTTGCACACACCATGATGTATTTGGAAGCTTGTACTTTGGATGTGGAGTTGGGAGTAATGGGAATCAGGAGATGGGATTTTTGGATGGTCAATTTGGGGTTTTAGGTACCCAAATAGACTTAGGATTTGTGGGATTTTTAGATGGGGAGTGAGATGTTTGGGATTTTGGAGTGGATTGGGATGTGGATGCCTCATTAAAGTTTGGTGCTTTTTGTTTGGGGACCCACACCATTTTTGTTTTTTCTTTTTCTTGTGATGGTGTGGGATTTGATAGCCTTTTAGACTTTTAATTTTTCTTGGAAGGGATAACATCTTTAGGATTTTGTGCTTTATGAGTTGAGGCATTCAAATTAGTACTTTTGAATCCCATGGATTTGAGGGAAGCTTCATGTTTGAAAGATGTGTGCTTTTGTTGGTCTTTATTGGGAAATTTAGGGGATTTATGGGTGGAGGGGTAAAAAGTGGATTTTTGGATAGATGGATGAGGGGATTTGATGATGGGGATATTAGGAGTTGGGAGGATAGGAGGATAAGAGGATTTGTGGATAGGAATGTTTGGCATTGGTAGGATAGGAGGTAGAGTGGATTTAATAGGAATATTTGGAGTTAGAAGTAGTGGAGGTAAATTTGATGGAGGAAGATGGATGGTCACATGCTTTCGCAAATGATAGGATGATGGAGGGGGGATGGCGACAAATGCTTTGGGGGTGAGATGAGATGCACTATGTTTGGGATTGGATAAATAGATTTTGGAAGGTGGGTGGATGCTATCAACATGTTTAGGTTTTTTTCTTGGGGTGTATAGCCAAGGCCATGCAAGGATGGATGGAATGTGGTGTGGATGGGCTCCAAGATGCCTTGTTCGTGAAGGCCTAAGACTTTGCCTTGATAGTTCATATGTTGGAGCATGTGACATGCAATGGGATGTTTGTTTCTTTGGAAACGAGACGCGAGTCCATTATTTGTTAGAGAAGGATAGATGGTGGATGAAAGTTGTTCACCTCCTACGAGGGAGTCACCACGGATGAAGGTGCCTTGTCCAAGTGGATAAGGGGAGGAATTTGGGATGGGATTGGTAGATGGAGGTAAAGGATTCATGGGGTATGGTAAAGGGGTAGTAGAAGATGGTGTGAGATCAATAAGTTGATCAATAGATGGGAGGGGATCGAGGATGGGATTAGATGGGATGGTTAGATCTTGATTAGGAGAAGGGGTTGATTTTTCAACATGCTTTGGATTTGATTCTTGACATAGCTCATGTGGTTGGATAGAAGTGGGAGTGACTTGGATAGATGTGGTAGGTGCTTGACTTATGGGTTCTTGAACATGGCTACATGATGGTTCTTGACTTATGATAGGGGGTTGTTCAAGAGATTTGGTGGATGTTGGATTGCATGAGGGTGTTTGATTCCTTGCTAATAGCCAATGGATGGCATCCTTCATGAGTGTATGGGTTGAAGAACAATATAATGGATGGATAATGATGGTGGTTGGTGTGGGATTAGGATTGGGATTGGATAGGTGGGTGATGGGATTAGGTAGTGATGGTTCTTGGATGGGTTCAAAGATAGATGTTGGACTAGGTGGTGGTGTTGGAGGGGTGTAGGATTTGGGGGATTCCTTTTCTTTTCTTGGTGATGTTCCTTGGAGGAAATCCCACAAGGAGTCTTTGGATGTCGTGGTGTTGGGATTTGGAAGATTTGATGGTGGATTAGAAGGTGTATATGTAATAGGGGTTGGTGGATTGGGAGATACTTAAGGTGATGGATTAAGGTTGATAAGGTTGGAGGGATATTGTGATGGGAGGATTGGAGTATGGGGATTAGGGGATGGGGGATTTGTATGGGGAAATGGTGGCTGATATAAGGTTTGGATTTCGGAGATAAGGTGTGATAGATTGGTGTTCCCTTGATCAAAGTAAGCATGAAAAAGGTTGGGGGATGGATAAGGTGGAGGTATTGATTGATTGGATAAGTATGATGGTATGGATGTGTAAGGGGATGAAGATTGATATGAGGGTAAAGGTTGATATGATGAAGGTTGATATGATGGAAGTTGGTATGAGGTTGAAGGTTGATATGAGGTTGAAGGTTGATATGAGGTTGATGGAGTGGATATGTAAGATGAAGGTAGGTATGATGAAGGTTGAAAGAACGAAGATTGATATGATGTGGATGGGGATGATATGTAGGATGTTTGTTGATATGATGAAGGTTGGGTAGGGGCTTGGAATTCTCCAATGATGAGGTGTGCTAAGGGCATATCTATAATGTCATTTTTTCATTTTTTCTTAGCATTAGGATCCATGTTCTCATAGACTTTTCTAAGTCTATGTAAGTGTTACATTGCTTCATAAGGATCCATTTTGTTGGAGAGATATGAGATGAAATGGAGAATAATGGATGATTGTGATGTTGGGAATCAAATTTCAAGACCTTAAGATGATTTGATGTGCTTCAAAGGATGGATGATTGTCTATACTTAAGGTGGACTAATGACACTTAAGTATAGAATTGATTTGGTTGATTTGATTGGATGATCAATTAAGGTCTTGATTTTTTTGATTGGGTTGATTTGGATTTGGAGTTTGATAATGATGTTGGGGGAATTTGGATAATGATTGGGATCAATGTTAATGTGATGTGATAATGACTTGGATATGATTAGGGTTTGTTATGGAATGATTAGGGATGATTAGGATAATGATGATAATATGAGGATGAAGGATGGAGATGTGATTAGGATGTGCTTAGGGATGATTGGGATTGAAGTTGATTTGACAAGAATGGAGATACTGATGATGTGTAATGATTAGAATGATGTTTGGATAATGATTTAGATAGAATGATGATGATTTAATGATGTAGAGTGACAAGGATATGATTAGGATTGATTTAGGATGACTTGGATGTGATTAGGAATGAAGTGGCTAAAAATGAGTGATTAGGATGAATGTGATTGGATTTGAATGAGTTAGAAGAATGAGTTGAATGACTTGTCTTTATGTGTTTGGTGTTTGGCTTGATTTGGCAATGTTTAATCAAATGATCACACATGTACAAACATGATTCACTCACACAAGACACAAGCAATTTCAAATTTTGAAAATGAAATGTAATGATGATTAAACAAGCACACGTGGAAGACACATCAACATGCCCTAATGTCTTGTTTGATGGGGAATGGCCAATTAGGTTTTGGGCAATGTTTACACGAGGTTGACTAGGAATTGAAAGTGAAATCCTGTCACACAACTGAGAGAAGGGGGTAACCCACCCTTCACCTTCACTTCCCAAAGGTAGAAAGTTCTTTGGGGCTTAGCCAAGAGTGACAAGATTCTGATTCCAATGAGGGTGTCTTTCGATTCAACCTCGAATGAGGTCATCCCTAGGGGTGATGAAATCCCCTAGCAGGCCTCCTAGGAAAAGGTAAACAAAAGAAAATCAAGTGAGGTTTTTTTGATCTCCAAGGTCACCTTGTGGTGTGAGGAAAGAGCATACACATGCACACTTGATTCACACTCGCACTTGGTTAATTGACCCTTAGAAAATTGAAATATGTGAAAGATACATCAATCAATGGTTCTTTTTATGTCCAAAATCCAAATGTGTGATGAAGTCACTTGTTGATTTTATGCCTAATTTTGATATGTGATGAAGACAAATGTTCATTTTAGAAGCCCAAATCAAAATGTGTATGCAAACAATGATTCATTTTATATCCCAAATTGAAGTGTGTTTGCAAACAAGATTATGAAGAAAGATTAGAATGAATGTACCCAAATTGTTTTCACTATCCAATCTACTATATATTATGTTCTTGATGTTGTTCCAGCCTTGTATGATCACCTGCAAGTCACAAAATTGAAAATGAAGAAAGTAGACTAGCTAAGATGATCGTTATGCAAAAATCAAGAATCTGATAAAATTTGATAAAATCTAATGAAAAATAAATTGATACAGAAAAAATAGTTGTATGAACAGATTCTACGTGAAATTCTGTGCACTTTTTTAAAAAAATTCGAGAAAATTTGATAAAAAAATGCTAAAGATATGAGCATTTGAAGATTGCAAGTAGGTTTGACTTTGACTGTGAAAAAAGGATGGAAAAAGGTACCATCACCTGAAAATTTCCTCACAACTACGTAGTTCACCTCGTCAGCTTTCTGGCAAGTCCTTGTTTGCAAATTTTTGACTCAGTATGTGAAAGTTATGAAAATTTGAAAAAAATAGCCTATTTTGGTATATATAGGCAACAAGAAAGAACCCTGGCAGTTAAGAAAAATGCTGGCAGTTTTGACTTCTCCTGATCACATGTACAGTCTTCATCTTGGTAGTTATAGTCTGCTATCAAGGTTTATAAGAAGCCCCTGATCGGTCATGCGACCGTGGGCTAAGGTAGTGTAAAGAAAAATGTAAAGCAATGCCTGGGGGCTAGCCCCTATCCACGCTGGTCCCTAATGTGACCGCCCCTTAGAGGCCACCGAATCTTTGAAATAATATATCATGAAAAGAGTTTAACACTAACTTCTATTTTGATCATGTTGTGTGGTTTAATGATATACCTCTATTAGCGGTTTAGGGTTTGTTATAGTTTAGGGCTTTAGAGCTGGCAACAGAGGTGGAGCTCGGGGTGGAGTTTGAAGGTAGCACATGGTTTTTTTTTTTAGACGAGTAGCAGCCGGTTCAAAAGAGTGGCGACTAGGTCTTGAGGATGGTCGACCAGGCAGTGGCATGGTGCAGAGTAGGCGGAGAGTGTTGGATGGAGCGGCGGGAAGAGGGGTTGTGCAGAGGCAGCGGGGAGTGTTGGATGGAGTGACGGGTGAGAGTTTAGTGGGCGACGACTAGTCAAGGAGGTCAGTGGAGTTGGAGGTAGCAGAGGCCAGGAGTGTCGACCAAGTCGTGGGCGGAGGGTAGGCAATGCAGAGGTGTTGACGGGTGCAGGGCACCGCCACTGGGGGCGACGAGAGGTATAAGGAGTGGCGATAGTGCAGGGTTTCGATGGGAAAACCTAGGGTCGAGCAGAGATATGGAGTGGTGGGTTTAGCAAGTGTTGACCTAGAGAGACTGGTGATGACTAGTCGTGGGATGGTGGTGTTTGCGGGGTGTCGAAGCTCTATGCATTTCACTACACCCACTCACAGAAAAAAAACCTGCAATACCCAACCAAGAACAAACCTGCAACATGAGACAACTAGCAATGACAGAAAATAGACCAAGCACAGATTAGTACGACAGGGGGGTCACGGATCCGTACAGTACAGCTTGTGGCCCTAATTTTTTTTCAAAAATTCCAATCATAGAACATAGTCAAATTTACTGTCAAAAAACTTAGAAATAGCCTTCTGATCACAACCGTGAGGTTAGTTTCTACATAGGATGCAACCTGCAACAGTTCAATCCCAAAACTTGCAAAACTTGCTACAACTAGGGTTAGAAAAATGAAGATTTTGACAACAAAACCTGCAAAAAGTGATGATTAGATCCAAGACCGGGTGTGTCAATGTGATCTATGAATCAAAATAAAATCTAAAACATGAATCAAATGCAAACACAAACGATTATACCTTCACTTGACCGACAAATCCAAGATAGCGGGAAGGAGTTGCACCCAATAGCTCCTCAAATTTTACCCAATTTGATGGTGATGTGGATTGCTCAAATGCATTCAATACAATGTAGATGAGAGATGTGGACTTAGAAGGAGATGGAGATGGGGATGAGGCATGATTTTGGCATTATGATGGTATGATAAGAGGATTTTGGAGAGATTTTAGCAGAGGTTTGATGCAAGAAGAAGTCCCCCCTTAATGGCTTAGGGAAGGGTCTCAATTATAGAGTTTTGGAAATGAGGATGGAGGGTGAGATCAAAAGTTGAGATCAAGGGTTAGGAATGAATGAGAATTAGGGTTAGGATTGAAGCCATAGCCTTGTGACAAGTGTCACAAGGGGAGTGGATGAGAGAGATCAAGGGTTGAAGCTTGGTCAATGGGATTGGAGGGCTCTCAATATTTGTGAATTTTAAATTCACATGGGGAAAGGTGTGGAGGACAAAAATGAATTAAAGATTCATTTTTGGGAAGAGTGGACATGACAAGTAAATTTTTAATTCAACTCATGGGGTAGTGTGAATTAAAAATTCACTTTTATGTGGAGATGTGAAGATGTACTCTTAAATGTGTAAGAGGGTGATAAATAAGGGATAAGGAGGATTTGACCCTTTGAAAAAAAGATTGATTTTTATTCAAAGGTGTGTGGAAGGATGGGCTAAGCAAGGTTGATTAAGTATTTAGCTTAATTAACCTAGGTCTAGGGGATGGGTAGGCTAGGGTAGATTGATCAGTAGGATAGATTAATTAGATAAGAATGATTTATCTAATTAACAAGGATTAGGGAAATGGCCAAAATCAACTAACTAAATATTAGAAATATTTATTTAATTGATAAGGATAGTGTTGTAAGTTCTAGTGATAAATTAAGGGAATTAATTGATCACAAGGGATAGACATATGGTTAGGGATAAATTAATTAAATAAGATGAATTTATTTAACTAATAGGGGGGATGAATTGGTGTAGAGGTACGGGAAACTGGTTTGCAGAGCAAGCCAATTTTAGGTGTCTACACAAGCATTCATCATTTTCACCATCCAGATAGTCAGACTCATCATTAGATATGCTAGCATATTCTTTAACATAATAACTCTTCTTGATTAATTTACCTTTGTTATCCTTGTATTTCTCATTTGAAATTTTGACTAGAGATTTTGAAGCATAATGACCTATCTTTCCACAGCTGAAACATTTGAAGGGTAACTTACCTCTATATTTTCCAGACCCCTTTTTCAACCTGCTTACAAAATTTACTTCTATTTTATCAAAGTCATCTAAATTTGATTCATCATTCTTTTATGTTTTTCTAACCTTAAAAGTAGTCTCTTTTTTTGAGTCATCTTGACAAAACTCTCTTAATTTAAAAGTAGTTAAAGTACCAAACAATTGATCCCTAGTATAAGTATCCAAATTTGAACATCTTCAATAGAAGAAACTTTAGCACTATAAGATTTTAGAAGAGTTCTTAGTACCTTCTTTACCACTTCAGCTTCCTCCAGCTTTCCATAAAGACCATGGATGGAATTGAAAACTTCATCCACTCTCTGCATGTAGCTTGCCATATTTTAATCCTTCAACATCTTTGAGGTTTCAAACTTGGTCTTCAAATTTTGCATCTTTGCTTGCTTGACTTTGTCATCTCCTTCATAGATACTTTCCAACTTCTTCCAAATCTCATGAGCAATTTTGTAGCTCATTACCTTCACTAATTCTGAATCAAAAAGAGTATTCAAAAGAGCACTCCTTGCCTTTCCATTGTTCTCATAGTCTTTAATTTCATCATCATCCTTTGGACCATTAGCAGTTATATAGTATATTTTTTCTCAACTAACTTCCATAAGCCATACCCTAATGAGACAAGAAATCTTTCCATCTTGATCTTCCAGAAAGCATAATTCGTTCCATCAAACAAAGGGATTTTAATACCTTTCCTGTGTGCCATCTAGATCCACCTCAAGTGATTAAGCTTCTTCAAGGAACCTTTCTCTGATACCAATTGTTAATATGCACATGACAACTAAGAGGGGGGCGTGAATTAGTTGTACATTAAAACATTAAACCCTCAATGCTATCCCAATCTTCAAATTCTTATTATGCATTAGCAGAATGTAAACATATGAAGCATCAATGTAAACACATTCAAACACATAAGAACACCAGGTTTACATGGAACACCCAAGAAGGGAAAAACCACAATGACTCTTAGCTCACATACATGAATAGCAATGCTAAATACAAGTAGGCTCACTACCCAAAAGAAAGGCTCATTGCGAGAAGGACTCACTATCCAGAAGAGAGAAGAATAGAAGAGGATTGTTACAGAGAGATTCACTATCTCAAGGAAACAGGAGAAATCCACCACTACAATTTTATGCCATCCACAACCTTCAGCTCACTGCCTCCAGCAACTTCAAGAAAAACTAAAATGTAGACACCTTCTGCTCACTGCATCCAGAAGTCATAAGCATTTAAGCTCTCACTCTATTTACCACCCTTGATTCACATTCGCATCTTCTCCTCATCCTTTCTCCACTTAAACCACATCTTGCATTTATACCATCCACAACCTAAAACAATCTCAATTAGGTCGGTCTTAATGAAATGTGTGCACCTCAAACGTACAACATCGAAATAGGTCAGCACCAAGCACTTCAATGGTGGAAAGAAGTGAAGGCAGACCATGCCAGGGGTCAAATAGGACCCAAATCTATATCACCATGCTACTTATCACATTTGCAATCCATGAGGTACCTCCACAAATAGTGCTAGCATGCCAGGTCGGCCAAACCTAAACTAACATAGCGAATGATGTCATACACACCTCTCTAGGTCTAGAAGCAACATGCAAACCACAAAGAATCACTCCACAACATCCACTCAACTTCCTAGAACATTCAATCATCAACATAATCTTGTGTAGCACTGCCACAACCACTTGAAACAAAGAATGTCTTCATTCTACACATTAGGATGCACTATCACTAAACACAAACACAAGAATTGAATTTGTGGAGCAACCCAACACTAGAAACTTCAAGAGAAAGTAGATATAGATAATATATGCATGTTCCACGATCCACAAGACAAGAAATCTTAATGTGGAGAAATGCGGAGCAATCTCATTTCTCCCAGACAACCTTCTTCACAGTCAAACACATCTTCCACTTCTGCATGATCCAGAACCTAAGATTATGGATATAACACCTCTGAACACCTCTAATCATCACTTTCAAATTGTACAGGCATATCTTCAACCATGAGGAAATGCAGAGCACAACATTGAACATACCTCTGTCACACTGCACACCTTTTTATTCAAATTTTATCAAAAGAACTTGGAAACCAAGTGAACCAACTGAGGACTAGAGGTTGACATCAATGACAAAATGAGCAGGATTCCAACAAAATACTTGTTTTCAATGATTTGATAGAATTTTGTAACTTACTATCCCTTTGGCCATGGGCATAGTTCACAATGATTTCTATAATTGTGATTTAGATTTGAATGGATTGGTTTCAATGAGCTCACATTTTGTAAACATCACTAGTGACTCCTTGAACCTACACCAGAGGATTTATTTTAGTCTATAGATGAAGCTATTGATGCCCTAATGTCTAAAGATGGTTTCTTTGATAAGGTTGTTGTTATCACTCAGTTTTTCACCCTTGTATACAACTGTGAAGCCTCTGCAAACTGGAGTAACATGGGACTGATCTCTAAGTGTGGGACTTTGCTAAGTGAGATCAAACCTCTAGAGAAGGCCAACTTCCTTATCTAGTTATCGCCTAAAACTACTAAATTTTGGGGGGAAAAGGGAGAGGGAATGCTTGTAATGGAAATGAAATAAAATCTTGAAAACATAAAAGGGTGATACACCAGACAGATTTAAAGAAATTTCCACAGAACTGAAGGATGTACAATACAATCAGAATATGGCAAGTAGGCATACACAGGTTAGATGACTCTAGCAGAGGTGAGAAGCAATATGATTGAGAGGAATAAAACATTCACAGACAAACCATATGCAGATTCACACAGAACTAGGAAAATCAGTAAAGAGGCAAAATTAACTTGCATATATTCAATGGAAAGGCACAGTTACAGCATATGAAAACCCTGTTTGGAAACAGAAAAGCCTTAATGCCAAAAAATTTCCAACCCTATTTACAACATTTGAATGCATACTTATAGCATTCCAAAATTACCAAGTCGGTTACAAAAAATCTGCTCAAAGAGCTGTCATTGAAAATAGATGACTGTCTAGCTGCATCAGTTATGGCATTGAAATAAGGCATTTATCAGATATGAGATATTTTGCAGTCTTGAATACAAGCGGCTTACTCATCGATCTGCTATAGAAAAGATGAAAATATCTGGAAGAGGAAGGTGGAAAGATATTTCTGATCATTAATGTGAGCTACTTGCTCCGTTTGCCGCAATGAATGCCCAAAAAATATCTGCATCTGCTGAAAGTCATCGTTGAAATGTCCAGTCAGTTAAAACGTGCAACTCCAGATCTAAGAATTGAAAAGTGACAAAAGCTCTTGAAAACCTTGCCAAAAGAGAGAGGGGACAAAAACATGCAACTTTGCCTCTTACAGCATGTCAAAATTTGCCAAAATGGAGGAGATACAGGTGGTCAAAGTTTGGTCAACTGCCTATATATACTGCATCTGCATCTGTGTGTATATCGCTTGCATCTTGGCGCCTGAATCGGCATTCAAAAACTCATCTGAAACACCTTTTGTTCATACATGGCACTTTGCATATCGGGCTCTGCATATGCCTTGTATATCTAAAATTGCATATGCATATAATTTCTCTTGTATGTGCGGGCCCCACCATTTGTCTCTCCTTTTCTGAATATGCAAACATACAAGCCACGGACCTAAAAATGACCATTAGCTGCTTTTCATTGTTATGTTGGGTCTAACTTGTATCACCTTTCCCTTGTACATTTCTTTGTATATGCAAATATACAAAACCTCTATACATACAAACCGGACCTGAAGCCTAAATGTGCCAGAATTGATTTTCACATCAGATCCATCTTGTATATCTCTTTTGCATCTTTGGCTTGTATATCACAATATACAGTGGCCATATACATACAAGCCATGGACTTAGCGCTGCATTCCGCCAAACGTTACCTATCTTGAAATCCAGCTTGTACATGCTCTTTTGTATGTCAAGACATACAAACACCTTTTATACAAGGCAGACCTGAGAACAACATAGAATAGATTAAAACTTTTATTCGGGTCTGGATTGTATATGTTCCCTTGTATATCAGCTTGTATGTGCAGACATACAAGTCGATATGCATTCCACTGTAGCACTTGAACCTTTGTATGTATATGATATACAAACCTCTTTGTATCTTCATGGGCCCCACCACTTGTATCTCTAAGATATACAAACTCCTTTGTATATTTCTTTGTGTCGACCCTTTGTATCTCCCTTCGCAACACTGTAGCAAATGCACATTTGTTTGTATATGCGGATATACAAATGCAATATACAAACCGTCTCACATACAAACAAGGTATCTTTGATGGAATATACCTGTGATGCATATCTTCATTTGTATATAGCCGATTGTATGTGTGAGCATACAAAGCAATATGCAAGCCTTTTTATGCATACAAGTGCGGAATATTTTGAGGAATCTTCAATGTATATTACCTTGTATATTTCAGCCTTTGTATCTTTGGCGAATATACATCCACTTGTATGTCATGTATGTCCGCCAGCCTTGTATCTTTTCACTGCATACCCTTTTGTATCTCCATTTGTATATCTGAATATACAAGCCCCTATATACATGCAGACCCAATATACATTCAGCGAATATTCCAGGGATCTGCGATGTATATTCCATCCTTGTATTTGCCCTTGCATCCTCCAGCGAATGTACATTTGCTTGTATGTCAAAAATACAAAGGGCAAATATAGAAAGCTCCCATATACCAACAAGGAATCTTTGAGGAATATGCGATGAATGCACATTATCCTTGTATGTTTCACTTGCATCTCCTGCTTGTATACCTCCAATATACAAACCGGGAATATTCTGAGAATCTATGAAAGATTCCCAAAATGTATATGCACCTTTGGAGCCTGAAATACATTCAGAAAATGCATATAACCTAATTTTTTCATCCTTTTCTAAGGCCGATGTAGATTTGCGAGCCCGCCAAATGTACATTTGAACTGTATGTTGACCAAAACTTTGACCATGGATAACTTTTTTATTTGGCCGAATTTTAGGGTGATGTGAAAAGCAAACTTGCCTATTTTTTCAAGTTCTTTCCAATGGTAAGGTTTCTTTTAGGCAATTTAACACTTTTCATTTTTTAGGCAACACTTTCTAAAGGATTTTCAAGGAAATACTAGGTTAACCATTTGACTCTGGACAAAGAAAAATGGGATAAGATTTTGGTGACCTCTATGGGGTGTTTGCCTGCTAAACAATTAAATCAGTGGCCTTATACTATCCATTGGGCATGGGGTCAAGTCTAAAACCTACTGGAAAACTGGAACCTGCCTCCAAAATACAAAAAGGGAAAAAGGCTTGCATTCTCCTAATGACAATGCAGCCTATGCAGAAGCACTTATGGAAAGGGAAAACTAGAACAGAAATGAAACCTACTCTAATTCTAAACTAACCAAATAGACATGACTCTAAACAAAGCCATTAACTGGTTCTTGAAAATAACTGCCCTTCCTTAACAATTTACAATGTTTCACATTCATGTGAGCAGTTAAAAAGAGGGGAGGGGGGAATGGGCATATAACAAACTAATAAAACACCCCCATCAAAGTAGAGATAAACTCACCTATCCACCTGGACTGATTGCGGATGTTGCTAACTTATGGTGAATAAATGGGCTGATCCCACTCATTTTGATGCTCAACTTCATGCTTAGAGGTAAGCATGACAAGTGGTGACTCCTCTTGATATGTCTCTAGCTGGGGTAGATGCCTAATTGGGCATCCCCTTGAAATGACATACAAATCATGTTTGATCTCATGTCTTTGCTCTGATTCTTTCTCTTATTGCTCTTCACCTGGCATGATGGTGTCCTCCATTTGACTCTCATGTTACTATTGTGTGTGAAATAGCTGACTTGGGACCTCATTTCTTTGTCCTTCCTCCTTCAAGGAAAATAAGAAAATTGATATAATGTCATCATGGCTACATTCCTCTTCTCGCTAATCTGAATACTCTAGTTCCTGTGATTCAACCACAAATATGGCTGCCTTTGCCTTATGAACAAGAGTTTCATGATTTTCTGATTTAGGCTCAGAAAATGAGCCGTGCACATGTTCAAAAGAGAAGACTCCCCCACCAAGAAGTTGATATCCCTACTGGATAATAAAGAACAAATCTTCAATTTGCTCTTGTCCCTATTTAGTTTCCTCATTATTTTCAATAAAGCTTGGGAGCTCCTCAAGTATATCAGCATAATCAGCCTCAGGATAATCTAGCATAGAGCAACATGCCTGATCTTCTATATGGGTTGGAACCATACTATCATGCTCAGCCCCAAACTGCAGCAATTTGTCATGATTTTTTGTTTTCTCTTGTTGCAGCATATCCACACCTAGCTACTCACTTTCTTCATCTTCAACATAGTCAGGTAGCTTGTGAAGTAGGGCAGCATCATCCATCATTGAAGTGACCTTAACAATACTCACAGGTGCAATAGATTCAAACAATTTTTTCTCTGTGAGTGTAGGAACAAATTGCTCCTGTAGAGGGATATAGGCTTTGAAACCTGGAAACTTGTGGAGTCTAGTTTGCTCTTGGTCAAATATAGGTTGCTTCAGTAGATGAGACCCTCTAAACTTGGGTTATCCAATTTAGGACATTTAGGAGGCTCTCCCTACTTGAAGCTTGGTATTTTGACCTTGGAACTCTCCTCACTAAAAGATGGATTTGGAGAAGAAAAAGCTGACTGAGTTTCCAACTTTTGAGATGGAGCCAACACAAACCTACTTTGCTCCTCTTTTGCTGGTTGGATGCTAAAGCATGATTTCGTTTGTGTGTTTGGTGGAGGGTCCTCACAGGGTGGGAAAGATGGCCCTTTCCAACTTGAAACCTTCAAGGTAGAAGGCTGCCTGAAACTTGGGATTATGATAGGCCTAGATTCTACAACCCTTTACTCTTCCTGATTCTGAATTGGTATAAGAGGACTGGCCTTCACAAGGTTTGGCATTTTGTAACCAGGATGCTTGATCCAAGAAGGCTTGAGCTTTTGTTCTTGAGCAAACAACTGCTTCATTTGTTTCTCCTTAACTGCAAGTTGGATGTTCAAGAATCTCTCTTCATACACCCTTCTATTTTCTGCCTCCTGTTCTGACAAATAAGCTTGATATGGAAGCTCCTCTCGCTATCTATTATATTGTGCTTCCTTATCTATCTTTGAAATTTGCCTTTGGAAATCCATTAACAAACTCTCAAGGCTACCCAAATCAGTATCATTTTGGGAACGACAAAGGAGGATGCACATTTGATTTAGACTAGAATGAGCTTCACAAGGCTGATTATAAGTATGAATGGGTTGCAAACAAGGATAAGTAAGATTGGCTTGAAAATGCTCTTGACGGTAATGCTGGTTGTAATGAGGCAAAAAACTGTTTGGAGGGCAAAAGTTTGAATTTTCATGGAATGGAGGAGAAAAACCATTGTGATGTTGATAACTAGACATTGCAAGGGTAAATCATGAACAAAGGCAAGTCTAGATAATAACTTAGAAATGAATATAGATCACAGGGTCTGCACACTAGGATGTGAGTTGGAACACCAAATGGAGTCACCAAGTGTTATGAAAATTGTCAAATAATAGTAAAACTAACAAGTAGCACCAACCTCATTAGCTGCTTGGAAACTGGACTGCTATAACCAACTGATTCACCATTAGAGTCGCCATGGTGTTGTTTGTACTACCTCCAAAGGCTGATAATACTGGGAGAAACACCAAATCTCTCAGTATTTTGATGATAAGTTCATCATTTCGAGGCCCACCGGGCGTGCCAAAGTTGTTATCACTTAATTTTGCACCCTTGCATATAGCCATGAAGCCTCTGCAAACTAGAGTAACATGGGACTGATCTCTAAGTGTGGGACTTTGCTAAGTGAGATCAGACCTCCGGAGAAGGCCAGCTTCCTTGTCTAGTTATCGCCTAAAACTACTAAATTTTGGGGGGAAAAGGGAGAGGGAATGCTTGTAATGGAAATGAAATAAAATCTTGAAACCCAAAAAGGGTGATACACTAGACATATTTAAAGAAATTTCCACAGAACTGAAGGATGTACAATACAATCAGAATATGGCAAGTAGGCATACACAAGTTAGATGACTCTAGCAGAGGTGAGAAGCAATATGATTGAGAGGAATAAAACATTCACAGACAAACCATATGCAGATTCACACAGAACTAGGAAAATCAGTAAAGAGGCAAAAATAACTTGCATATATTCAATGGAAAGGCATAGTTACAGCATATGAAAACCATGTTTGGAAACAAAAAAGCCTTAATGCCAAAAAATTTCCAACCCTATTTACAACATTTGAATGCATACTTATAGAATTCCAAAATTACCAAGTCGGTTACAAAAAATCTGCTCAAAGAGTTGTCATTGAAAATATCTCCCTTAAATGACTGTCCAGCTGCATCAGTTATGGCATTGAAATCTGGCATTTATTGGATATGAGATATTTTGGAGTCTTGAATACAAGTGGCTTACTCATCGATCTGCTGTAGAAAAGATGAAAATATCTGGAAGAGGAAGGTGGAAAGATATTTCTGATCATTAATGCAAGCTGCTTGCTATGTCTGCTGTAATGAATGCCCAAAAAATATCTGCATCTGCTGAAAGTCGTCACTGAAACGTCCAGTCGGTTAAAATGTGCAACTCCAAATCTAAAAATTGAAAAGTGACAAAAGCTCTTAAAAACCCTGCCAAAAGAAAGAGGGGACAAAAACATGCAACTTTGCCTCTTACAGCATGTCAAAATTTGCCAAAATGGAGGAGATACAGGTGGTCAAAGTTTGGTCAATCGCCTGTATATACTGCATCTGCATCTGTGTGTATATCACTTGCATCTTGGTGCTTGAATCAGCATTCAAAAACTCATCTGAAACACCTTTTGTTCATACATGGTGCTTTGCATATCAGGCTCTGCATATGCCTTGTATATCTAAAATTGCATATGCATACAATTTCTCTTGTATGTGCGGGCCCCACCATTTGTCTCTCCTTTTCTGAATATGCAAACATACAAGCCGCGGACCTGAAAATGACCATTAGCTGCTTTTCATTGTTCTGTTGGGTCTGACTTGTATCACCTTTCCCTTGTACATTTCTTTGTATATGCAAATATACAAAACCTCTATACATACAAACTAGACCTGAAGCCTGAATGTGCTAGAATTGATTTTCACATCAGATCCGTCTTGTATATCTCTTTACATCTTTGGCTTGTATATCGCAATATACAATTGCCATATACATACAAGCCACGGACTTAGCACTGCATTCCGCCAAACTATACCTATATTGAAATCTGGCTTGTACATGCTCTTTTGTAAGTCAAGACATACAAACACCTTTTATACAAGGTGGACCTGAGAACAACATAGAATAGATTGAAACTTCTATTCGGGTCCGGATTGTATATGTTCCCTTGTATATCGGCTTGTATGTGCGAACATACAAGTCGACATACATTCCACTGTAGCACTTGAACCTTTGTATGTATATGATATACAAACTTCTTTGTATCTTCACAAGCCCCACCACTTGTATCTCTGAGATATACAAACTCCTTTGTATATTTCTATGTCGACCCTTTGTATCTCCCTTCGCGACACTGTAGCAAATGTACATTTGTTTGTATATACGAATATACAAACGCAATATACAAACCGTCTCACATACAAACAGGGTATCTTTGATGGAATATACCTGCGATGCATATCTTCATTTGTATATAGCCAATTGTATGTGCAAACATACAAAGCAATATACAAGCCTTTTTATGCATACAAGCACGGAATATTCTAAGGAATCTTTAATGTATATTACCTTGTATATTTCAGCCTTTGTATCTTTGGCGAATGTACATCCACTTGTATGTCATGTATTTCCGCTAGCCTTGTATCTTTTCACTGCATACCCTTTTGTATCTCCATTTGTATATCTGAATATACAAGCCCCTATATACATACAGACCTGATATACATTCAACGAATATTCTAGGGATCTGCGATGTATATTCCATCCTTGTATCTGCCCTTGCATCCTCCAGCGAATGTACATTTGCTTGTATGTCAAAAATACGAAGGGCAAATATACAAAGCTCCCATATACAAACAAGGAATCTTTGAGGAATATGCAATGAATGCACATTATCCTTGTATGTTTCACTTGTATCTCCTGCTTGTATACCTCCAATATACAAATCAGGAATATTTCGAGAATCTGCAAAAGATTCCTGAAATGTATATGCACCTTTGGAGCCCAAAATACATTCGAAAAATGCATATAACCTAATTTTTTCATCGTTTTCTAAGGCCAATGTAGATTTGCAAGCCCGCCAAATGTACATTTGAACTATATGTTGACCAAAACTTTGACCATGGATAACTTTTTTATTTGGCCGAATTTCAGGGTGATGTAAAAAGCAAACCTGCCTATTTTTGCAAGTTCTTTCCAATGGTAAGGTTTCTTTTAGGCAATTTAACATTTTTCATTTTTAGGCAACATTTGCCAAAGGATTTTCAAGGAAATACTAGGTTAACCATTTGACTCTGGACAGAGAAAAATGGGATAACAATTGTTTCCAAGAACAATAATATGAGAGAATTAAGTAACAGAAAAATATCTCAACCTATAGGGACAAAATTTCTCCTAACAAGAACACCATCTCAAATGAAGATAAGCATTCCTCTTGGAGGTATTATAGCTAAAATGGCTAGAACTAGAATAGTTACCATGGCTTGCAAGAATTGTCTCTAGTTTGGTTATTGGTGTTGACTTGAACTTTTTTTTATATTGCATATCATTTACAAATATTCTGCCCATATGAGCATCAACATGAGACCTATACAATCTCTTTATGAGAAAACACACTAGAAATCTACTTAGAAATCCACTTTATTTAGAAACCACATCCACATTACAAGCCAACTATGGAAGACTAGGAGTCACAACTTAGAATTCCACATTAGATGTCCCTATGGGAATTTGAACTTGGGTCTCCACAATTAGAACCCAACATTTTAATCAATTAAGCTCAACCCCTTGGACAACTTGAACTTTTGATAAAAGGATTTTTCTATAACATAGAAGATTGGTAACTTATGAAGTTACAAAGTGGAAGGATCAAATCCTTAGAAGATACAGTTTCTCTCTCACCACTCAACAAGTTCCATAACATTCTCTATTTCTAGCCTTATTTTATAATTTTTTATTGCAGTTTTTTTAAGTTTCACATAATTCACCTTTATGACTTAAAAGTGAACTTTAACTATAAATTAGAATTTCAAAAAGTAGTTATAAGTTAGCTACTAGGGAAAAGGCTATAAATGTAATCATTTTTAATGTAAAATCGGTTCTTTTCTTGGAGTTTTTTACTCCACATAACACAACCATTGTATAGAAAAACTGTAAGGAGACTTTATGCTCCAACCTTTTGAAGAAATACAAAGAAGTTTTCCAAACTTTGCATTGTAAAACCCTTCATCGATTATAGGTTTTTCTCTTGTTCATCTTGTAATATTTTCTTTTTCTCTTGCATATCTGATTGTATAGGGAATGAATTAGAAACTATGTGCTCTTATATTCTTTATCCATTGCATGTTATTCTTATATTTAATACACAATCCACTTTTGTCATTTCCTTTACATTATAAAGGGGTAAACTGCTCTCCATAATTTTATAGTTTGTCATATGTCAAACTTGTAAATTGTTTAAAACTCTTATTCCTTCACATGTGCTTAGCACCCAAATCAAAGAATTTTGTGTTTTCAATAGTGTTTGTATGTTACTTCTTCTTTCCATTTCTTTCATAGAAATCTTGTTAGTGTCTCATATGTGCCTAGCTATGGATTCTTCTTGTTTTCTCATTTTTTCTCAATTGTTGTTTCCCCTTTTTACTTTCTAATTAAAAGTACACCAAAACCTCCAAAACCCCCATCATACAAGAGAGTTGCCCCTCTCAAGTATAAAGAAAATTTACCAATCCAATGACGATTTCTTCCACTATTGTTAATGTTTGCCACTACATGTTGGGCGAGTTAGGCTAATTTTAGTGAAATATCATAGTGATAAATATGTTTACCAACATGTCCAAAAAATATTTAGATCAACATGTCCTAAATGTTTGAAAAATATTTTGTCATGAAGTGAATGAAATTGGTGTAAGTAACAAAGCATTTTTAAGGATTAAAATATAAAATTTAAATATATTGTTTTGTCTTTGGTTTTGAAGTGAAATTTCATGCAATCACATGCACTCTCAGATAACATATGGAGGTTCTTGCAACTAAATAATTCATGACCTTATAGGTGTTTTTTTCATATTTCAATAAAGCCCCTTGAATGAGAAAACCAAATTGCTTGTCTACCAAGTCATTGAAACATCTTTTTAACCCACAAACAAATATACAAGAATCTTGAGGTTAAAACCTTTCAAATAGGGGAATGGTTTTTGTTCCAATGTGTTGGCATGCCAAAACATGCATTAATAAAACCTTGCTATTTTTCCTATTCACACACCTCCTGTTGATCAAGAAAAAGAAAAAGACAAAGACAAAGAGGATACCATCATGGTTTGGAAGCCTATTCCTGATGGCTAGGATCTTTTGGATGGTTAAGGTAACCTCTCTAACCGTGACACATCTCCTCCTTCCAATAAGATTGCTCTAGCTACATAGAGGTGTGACCACTTTTGTTGTTTTGTCTATAGGCTTTTACATTGACTTTTGGAAATGTGGTTCCTATTTCACTTGTTTTTTATATAAACTAGTGTATTTTATTTTTATATAATTTAATATAGAATGTGCACTATTCATCATTAAAAAAAAAGAGAGAGAGAAGAGAATATCTCACTTTCATTATTTCTCCTAACGGTTTATATATTTTTTAAACTTACCTAAGTAATTCTTCTTTACTTTGTGATATTGAATTATTTAACTATTTATATGCACAAAATATATGTATGGCTTGTAGGGCCTAAATTTAATAGTCAACTTGTTTGTCAAGAAAAAAATTTGTGATGGTTATCCATTTATTATTGCCTTTCATTTGAAAGGCTGTAGTTTAAGTGATCTAGTACAATTGGTGAGGATGATGGTATGTTCATTGATTACCCATCCACAAAGGTTCAAATCCCTCAAGGTGGGGTTAACATATCTATATTTTTTAAATATAGATATGCTAGTATTATATTCCACTCTATAAAAGAGATGTCAATAGAGCGGAGATGTCAATAGATCCCCCTACTCTGTAAATTTTCGTGTTTATTTTCATGAACAAAGACCTTACCCGTTTTGATGGATTTTTGTATTTGGTCTGTAAGATTCGAGGTTTTCGCTTTAGCTGTAAAGAAATTTAACCGTATTTGCTGATATTTCGACTAATTCTTGAAGCAGTTTCCAACGGACAAATGGCACATGTAAATGTAATCGACTTTAAGTCTTATTTCGACTAAAATCGAAATTACAGCAAGTGCGCCTGTTGACAGTTGACAGACGACATATTTCAGGCTGACGTTTTTGTTACTGTTATTAATATCCGTGAAATATTAAATTTTGTTTTGTTGGATTTTCTTGCTGTAGTTCTCCGATTTCATTTTCCGGGCGTCCGCGACTTTTTTTCCAGTGTCTGGCCATTTTGACAGGACAGACGATTTCTTAGCTTGAAAGGCTATCAGCTAATTAATTGAATGATAAAGAAAAATAATAATAATAAATAAATTATTTACGGTCTGCATGTAGAAGTCCAATTAATCTAAATGCTGGAAGCGCAAAAACAGGTAAAAACAGTTTTATTCATATTTTAAAAAATGAAATATGTGAGTTGTATATCAGATTTTCTACACAAAAAAAAAAACGTGAGAGAACATATAAACAGGTTTCCATATTAAAAAGTTTGAGCTTTCACAAATGTCACCTCTTATGCCAGAAATCTGTTTGAATTTTCCAATACCTATTTATATGGGAAACCTGATATACAGCTAACATATTTCATGATCATCACACCCCTTTACTATTAAAAGACATTATAATATAAAATAGCTAACTTAAATACTATTTTGGGAATCAACTTCAATGTATATATAACCATGGGAATATTAAACTTTAAAAAACAACAGAATTTTACGTATGGAAACTCATAATTAGAAACATTGAAACTTAACATAGCACACTTCATACTTCTGAGGTGTGTGATCTTTCTTTAGTTTTGAGGACTTTTTTAGCCAGAGTGTAGATCACTCAGATGCAGGTGTGTTCCTCATTTGTTGATGATACTCAGGACTTAGACGCTTACACTCATTTTGGTTGAGATATGGCGAAGGAGAGTGGGCTAAAATACTGCATAATAAGCACTATCAAATCCCCTTCATCCATCCATACACCAACAGCGAGGAATGAGGCGTTCCAAATATCAAGATCAAATGCAGTGCCGAAGAATATGGGTAATATAGAGTGGGAATGGTCAAGAGAGGAGCGTGCCGCTATCAAAATCCAAGCAGCATATCGAGGCTATCTGGTAACAAACAGTTGCTTTTCAGTCACTATTCAGGACAACGTATTAAAATTATTGCTCATATCAAATGAAATCTGTTTGTTGTAATGGCAGGGAAAGCAAGCATTCGGTGTGCTGAAAGCGTTGGTGAAGTTACAGGCAGTGTTTCGTGGGTATTTGGTGAGGCGGCAGATCCACATAACTTTGCATCGAATGGAAACTCTTATGAGTCTACAAGCTCGCCTAAGATCAAAACGGCTATTCTTAAACAATACTCAGTTTAATGATCAAAAGTAAATTTTGGTTAATAAAAATAGGACAATTATTTATTATTTTTTATGAAGAGATGTAAAATCGATCTTTATTGTTTGATCTTTAAATCTTGTAATATTTAAGTGGAGTGGTTCAAAAAGACACTTTCTATGAAAATTTCTATAGCAGTTAGTAATCTTATAATTCCTTTTTATGCAAGTGATGTTTATGCAACACTGATATGATATCTTGGGATTAAACTATGAAAATTGAGTCAATTTTGATGAATCCATATTTGTTTGTAATGATTTTGGAACGCTTTTAAGATATTTTTGTTAAAAGGTTTACAATAAAAATATATATATGGTTTACGGTGTTAGATATATACAGTGCAGCCATTGTGATGACTCTATTACTAAGGTGGGGTGTTTTTGTAGCCTTAACTTTATAAGATCTGCAGGATGAGTGAGAAGTTTCCTATTCTCTGCTTGATGAACCTTCACAATAAATTATCTTCTTTCTGATGTTCCTTGACCATCTTTTGGTACTATTGCTTGTGCTTAAGATTTATATTGTTTTGATAAACTGTTATTGGCATGTATTTTGTGAGAAATGATTTGAAAAATTCATCTCTCTAAAAATATAAATAATTTGTTGTTTTTGGCGATGGTCAGTGGACAAAGCACAGCTTCTTGTGTAGATAATTTCTGAAATATGTAAATCATAGTTTGACACTCCCAACAAGCTATCCTTTAAAATCTTACATCTTTTTTATCATTTGATTTCTGGCCTCCCTGTTGGTTGGTTATAATAATTAAAAAAGGACAGAAAGTCATAGTGATTTATTTTGTTTGAGATCTTGTAGATACAGGCCTTAAATCTAGAGACAAACGATTGTCAAGAGTAGAATTTCCCTTTGGTGGGATTACCATCTCTTGAATTATAAGAAAATTTTATCTATGCCAAAGTTTTGTACATGTCAGATCAGATAATGAAAGATTTGCAGCATTTGTAGATTTTATTTTCTTCATAAATGAGATATACCTTTGATTTGAATATTTTTAGTTGCAACTGGCATGATGCTGTATATGCGTTAATCTAATTTTAAGGGGCTTAAAACTGAACAATTTTTGTCTGCTTTAAAATCAATGGATTGTTTAGGATTTAATAACAGGCAATATTTGTATTTTTACCTGATATGGATTAGATTCGAATTTGAGTAACCAATTTTTGCTTCCATTCCACAATTGAGTTAGAGTAGGGTAGATTCCTATGGTAGTGTGTCTCCTTTCATGTAAAGGATCTAGTTAGAGACCTTTCAGTCTAAGGATGATATTTAAGGCAGTCTATTTTGTATAAGGACTATTTAACATACGTTAAAAGCTACTCTATTTAGCAGAATTAAGGTGCAACTATGACATATGTATAAAGCTGCTTTATTTAGCATACTTAGTGTGCAACTTTTTGGTGCAGACAGGAATTAGGGGTCCTATGGGACTGCTAATTCAAGCAGCAAATACCACAATTCAAAGATCACCAATCAATTCAAGTCAATTATCAAATCGAAATTTATACCAGCATCTACAGAAACAACTATTGATCACTCTCCATCGCATAGAAAATACAAACAATGAATCAAACAAGACACATATGTTGTACTCAACAATCCTGCTCCACCTTTATTCTTATGAACAGCAATTATTGATTGAAAGTTTGATGTTACAGCCAACAAGCAATTGAGATTGATATTCAGACAATTTCCTTTCAATTATATCTCACTCTGAACAGCAACAACTCCTCTTTTTTTTTTCTTCCTACATTCCACCTCCAATTCAACAAAAACAGAGCATCCTCTGTTGCATTCTTTTCACCCTGCAACCCAAAAGTATTCTTACTTCTCCCTGCTATCTGTCATGTCCCATATTAGGAGCAATCATTATATGTTAAGCAATGATTAAACATAGACTTCACGATTATCTTATGGCTACGATTAAAATGATAAAAGGCAGAAAATATAATATATACATATTTTAAGAATACTAAGAGACACGTCCCAATCAAGGAGGTGCAAAGAAAGAACGTCTTTCACTATGTCAGGGGTATTAAAGAGAATTAAATTCAAATCAATCAAAAAATATGGAACAGAGATCTGCAATTCAAACCATCGTCTGCATATAAACATCAGCGAATGAAGGAAAGTGTCTTATTCAAAGGCATTTGGAAGTCCATCAATATATGTGATTACTCAAAGATCTAAGGAATAGTTATCATATCAAAGCATATTAATAGACTGCAGTCATCATCTCTGTGTTACTGTATATATTGGAAGCAGCGAACTCTTTCCCTAAGGCATCGGATATCATCAAGAGTAGAGGAATACAATCAGTCTACGTCCATCGAAAATCCACCATCAGGGAACGATCATCTACACATCAATCATCAATCAAGAGTCAGCAATACATATATCCTTTTATCACCGCCTATCACACATTACCTCTGCCTAGAGCATTCAATCTGCATATCAAGGAAAACATAGTATAGTCAGCAACAGCGATCATATCTATAGCAATTACCTCATCAGTCTCATAGAAGGAAGACGATCACTCATACATTTAGACAAGTCTCTTTGCACATCTGATAAACATTACTTGCATAGCAAGATCGCCTATCATAAACCAGAGATTTACTCAGCTAAGCAATATTTAATATATTCAAAGAAATAATAAATCGAACCTTTATAATACAGATCAAAGATTCAACAAGGAGAGACAATATATATTCAGGACTTGCAAAACCATCTAACCGTAAATCATATTGTAGATCAAACCATCCTAATTGGAGCATAAAGGAGAAAATTAGTATTGTCCAAAAGGGGACATTACAAGTGGTATCAGAGCATTTGACCTGCCATCCTATGAGGAAATTTGATGCAAGCTTACTCAAGAAGGTACAACGCATGTAACAACAACAACCAAATGGACAAGGAACTCACATGAGCCAAAGGGGTTCTGCCTTCTAATGAAGGGTTCTGCCTTTGGGTCTAGAGAGAGATGTGCTCTTCTAGATACGTCACTCATGATGAGAAATAATTAGTCCACATAAGCCAAAGGGGTTCTGCCTTCTAACAAAGGGTTCTGCCTTTGGGTCTAGAGAGAAATGTACTCTTCTAGATATGCCACTTATGATGGAAGTAATAAGTTCACATGAGCTGAAGGGGTTCTGCCTTCTAATGAAGGGTTCTGCCTTTGGGTCTAGAGAGAAATGTGCTCTTCTAGATACGCCACTTATGATGGAAGTAATAAGTTCATATGAGCTAAAGGGGTTCTGCCTTCTAGTGAAGGGTTCTGCCTTTGGGTCTAGGAGAGAAGTGTTCTTCTAGATACGCCACTCATGATGAAAAATGATAAGTCCACATAAGCCAAAGGGGTTCTGCCTTCTAATGAAGGGTTCTGCCTTTGGGTCTAGAGAGAAATGTGCTCTTCTAGATACGCCATTTATGATGGAAGTAATAAGTCCACATAAGCCAAAGGGGTTCTGCCTTCTAATGAAGGGTTCTGCCTTTGGGTCTAGAGAGAAATGTGCTCTTCTAGATACGCCACTTATGATGGAAGTAATAAGTTCACATGAGCTAAAGGGGTTCTGCCTTCTAGTGAAGGGTTCTGCCTTTGGGTCTAGGAGAGAAGTGTTCTTCTAGATACGCCACTCATGATGAAAAATGATAAGTCCACATAAGCCAAAGGGGTTCTGCCTTCTAATGAAGGGTTCTGCCTTTGGGTCTAGAGAGAAATGTGCTCTTCTAGATACGCCACTTATGATGGAAGTAATAAGTTCACATGAGCTAAAGGGGTTCTGCCTTCTAGTGAAGGGTTCTGCCTTTGGGTCTAGGAGAGAAGTGTTCTTCTAGATACGCCACTCATGATGAAAAATGATAAGTCCACATAAGCCAAAGGGGTTCTGCCTTCTAATGAAGGGTTCTGCCTTTGAGTCTAGAGAGAAATGTGCTCTTCTAGATACGCCACTTATGATGGAAGTAATAAGTTCACATGAGCTAAAGGGGTTCTGCCTTCTAGTGAAGGGTTCTGCCTTTGGGTCTAGGAGAGAAGTGTTCTTCTAGATATGCCACTCATGATGAAAAAATGATAAGTCCACATAAGCCAAAGGGGTTGTGCCTTCTAATGAAGGGTTCTGCCTTTGGGTCTAGAGAGAAATGTGCTCTTCTAGATACGCCACTTATGATGGAAGTAATAAGTTCACATGAGCCAAGGGGGTTCTACCTTTGGGTCTAGAGAGAAATGTGCTCATCTAGATATGCCACTCATGATGGAAATGAAATGTTCGTTTGGGCCTGGAAGGATTGGATCACTAGGATACACCTTAAGATTAATGAAGGCCTTAGGGTAAAACTTAAGGAGAAGGCTTTAAGGTGGGGGGGGGGACATTATCTCATCATCAACCCCCAGGGTCATGCTATACATTAACTTACTTAAGCAATTCAAGTCTTAATTACAACATCATTAGATTCTGGGTATTCATCAATATTATTTCATTCCAAATATCCAATCTCGGATTATCAATACTCCCAAATTTTTCTTTAACATTGAAATTTTTTTCCTTCATGTATTCATTTGATTAACTACATTTCCTCAATCATATTGTTATTCAAAATCAATTCAAATCTTCTTTGATCATGATATCATATGATCAATTACTCCTCAAAGAACATAACTCTTCTCAATTTTGAGGTCAATAACATACAAGACCAAATCTCAAGATGCATCTTGGAGTCTCAATACTCTCAAATCTCCTTAATCTATGATACTTGCAAACAAACAAACAAATGCTTTTTGATCACAAATTCTCTTTCTCTTCACTCAAGCGTGTTCATTCTGATCCATAACCATGACTTCGTAAATGATAAAAGTGCAAATTATTGAAGAACTCGTGTGATTGCTTGAGGACAAACAATCTTGAGTGGGGAGGGCTGTCATGTCCCATATTAGGAGCAATCATTATATGTTAAGCAATGATTAAACATAGACTTCACGATTATCTTATGGCTATGATTAAAATGATAAAAGGCAGAAAATATAATATATACATATTTTAAGAATACTAAGAGACACGTCCCAATCAAGGAGGTGCAAAGAAAGAACGTCTTTCACTATGTCAGGGGTATTAAAGAGAATTAAATTCAAATCAATCAAAAAATATGGAACAGAGATCTGCAATTCAAACCATCGTCTGCATATAAACATCAGCGAATGAAGGAAAGTGTCTTATTCAAAGGCATTTGGAAGTCCATCAATATATGTGATTACTCAAAGATCTAAAGAATAGTTATCATATCAAAGCATATTAATAGACTGCAGTCATCATCTCTATGTTACTGTATATATTGGAAGCAGCGAACTCTTTCCCTAAGGCATCGGATATCATCAAGAGTAGAGGAATACAATCAGTCTACGTCCATCGAACATCCACCATCAGGGAACGATCATCTACACATCAATCATCAATCAAGAGTCAGCAATACATATATCCTTTTATCACTGCCTATCACACATTACCTCTGCCTGGAGCATTCAATCTGCATATCAAGGAAAACATAGTATAGTCAGCAACAGCGATCATATCTATAGCAATTACCTCATCAGTCTCATAGAAGGAAGACGATCACTCATACATTTAGACAAGTCTCTTTGCACATCTGATAAACATTACTTGCATAGCAAGATCGCCTATCATAAACCAGAGATTTACTCAGCTAAGCAATATTTAATATATTCAAAGAAATAATAAATCGAACCTTTATAATACAGATCAAAGATTCAACAAGGAGAGACAATATATATTCAGGACTTGCAAAACCATCTAACCGTAAATCATATTGTAGATCAAACCATCCTAATTGGAGCATAAAGGAGAAAATTAGTATTGTCCAAAAGGGGACATTACACTATCTTGGCAGTTCCTTGTTCTCCCTTTGGTGATCAATCTTCAACCTTTTTACCTGCAATTTCCGATCTGTGACTGCACCCAACACATATCTTTTCAGTCTATGAATTGATCAGGCAGCGGCTTCTTTCTCCCATCGATTTGCTGTCCTCTGTCATCGATTCCTTATTACAATCCCTTCTGTGGCAGACCAAAAGCATTCTCTGTTTTGTGTCTTAGCTTTTATATCATTCAAATAACATGGAAAGGTCGCCTTAGCATGTGAAGCGACGGGTTGAAGAAATTATCTGAAAAGAATTAACATCCGGGATTCCTGAATCTGTTTGCCATATGTACCGTGACTTTCAAGCTTCAAAAGAAGATATAGTTGCCAAGAAAATGAGGCGTCGCCCCACCACACAGGCATTTGATTAACATTTCAATAAATTTCAAATTTAGGCAACTATCGTACGTCAACGTACCCATGTCTTCATTCAAACATAAGAAATGGTCTTCAAAGGTAATGCAGCATGATATGCCTCCACTAGGCGACTTGGCACAGTCTAAAAGGAACTCAAGCTTTGCAGAAATAAAAGTAGTTTACTTGAGTACACCATGAAGTCTCCAACAGTATTTATATTCCTTTCATATTTACATTACATATACTCATACCAGAATCACCAGAATAAAACAATAACGACTCAGATGTCTAAATAAAACAATAACGACTCTAGAAATGCTTGGCCGGCAATATCACAATGTTTTTGAAACACTTCGACAATCATACGGCAAATGAATGTTGGTCACCGACAAAACCCAAAACTGCAACAATGTGTGACAGATGAAAATGCCATCAAAACACACCATCAAAACCCAAACTGCAACAATGTGTGACAAATGAAAATGCGACAAAGGTTCAAGACCCCACAAAATAGTCGCAACAATCAAGAGTGAATTGAAATCTACCAATCTGAACCAGAAATGACACAAAAAATGAATGTTCGACACGAAGTCGCCATCAACCGCAACACCACCACCACACCTCAAAAACACAACTGAATCAACAACTAAATGAAGAGCAAACAAAACTGAATTAATCATTCTTTTTGGGTGATGCATGATTGCATATACGTCCAGGTGTTCCTCCATCACTTTTCCTCTATTAGAGAGAACTTAATTGGTGAGTGTCTGCCTGAATTTGATGTTTGATCCTGCCTATCAAGCTAATTTTTTGTGATGGTTATCCATTCAGAGTTACCTTTCAAATGTGAACAAATATGTTATTTTAAAAAAGTATATCATAGATCAGATCTATATTTTACTATGATCTTATATAATTTTTTAACAGTTTGTTCAAAAATTTTCCTTTCATGCAATATAGACTTCCCAAAATTTTATTTGTATTTTATGACAAAAAATGTTACATATAACCATATGACCATCAAATTTAGTCCATGGTGAGTGGGGTTTAATACCATATTTGTGAGTCTATTAACTATTCTTATAATAAAATATATAAAAAACAATAAATTATGTGATGATATAAATGTATTGAAAGACAAAGATTTAATGAATAAGTTATGGATATTGTATGTATGTATGTATGTATGATATTAAAGTATAAGGTCCATGTTAATATGATATTATTTTTGATGAAATGGACTTCAAAATTAATGCTTGAATGGTTAACTTGTCAAATAAGTTAGTGTAAAAATTTGGGTTCTAAACTATCATGTTAACATTTGAGGGGTGAAAAGTTATCCCTAACAATTATTGGGTCCTCTTCCCTATACACTTTCCAATTAAAATTAGTGAGACATTTGCTTTGATTTTGTACTCACTTGTTTAATGTGGGTTGTCAACTAGTTTGAACATATTAGTCTTATTTTTGGGGGTCCACTTAATAAACTAATGGCATAACATGTGAGTTTGTAGTGTACTAATAAATACCTCTAGTTTCATTTATAACCCTCAAATTTATATCTTTGATACCCTCTCTACATACATTAGTATAATTAGAATACCTCCCTATTTTCATTAATTGTCATGTATGTACTTAATTTTTTCTTACATTTTAGATCCTCTTATTATTTCTACCCTATCAACCAAGGGTACTTCTCACACCAACATTTGACTCAAAACTAGTTTTCATTGCTATCCCATACATTAGAAGCCTTAGCATAAAAGACCTAGATGAGCTATGGAAAACATGTTATCTTACAAAAAACTTTGATTTAATTTTTTTTTAATATCTCAACCCCAAACCCTTACCACACCAATTCTAATAGTGAATCCCACTAATAATAAATGTCTCAATTATAGTGTGTGTGTGTGTGTGTGTGTAAACTATAATGGAAGGGTTTTAGAGACACTCGGTGATTCTCCAAGGTTGGATCATGGCATTCCTAAAAGGTGTCAAATACCCAGTTTAGGAAACTTGGGCAGGATTCTACTAAACCTACATGACCTTGGTGTTACCATTGTTTCCTTTGTTAACTATATTAGAGTTTGGATTAAGTAGACAACCCTAGGATTATGAGGCTTTGACACAATACAAGATTATGTGGTGTAGAAATAAGGCATCTTCACAACCCTAGCCAAATCAACATAGTGAATGGAATTTCCTCTAATTCACCTATGCAAAGTGTTTTGTAGAGGATCTAGAATATCACTTATGAACACCCCACCCCAATATCTATCTATATAGCATTAATTAGATTATTCCCTTTCTCCCTAACTTTTTTGTACTTAAAAACTCCTAATTTGTATGCACGTGATAAGATATTGATTTATAGGTGAATCGCTCAGGGCTTGTCTTCTTCCTTCGATCATTTTTATACCTTGACAAACAATATATAGTTTCATATTGTAGGCATATGAAATTAAATAGGTGGGCAATACTATACCACATCTGGTCATAATGAAATTTTTTAAATAAGAAAAATGAAAAGCAGTGGATGCCTAAATATTCAAGGGTGAAAGGGATATTTTAGATTATCTCATGATAACATTGTAATAGTGAAATTTTTATACCGATGTAATTTCCCATTTAGTTTTGTGCCTATTTTGAAAGAATGGATTAATACATACATACATATTTCCAACGGATACAATCTTATGCAAAGTTGTTCTCCTTCCCCCATGCCAAGTTACCCATCTCCTTACTCACATTTCCACACACTTACTACTTGCCTTATCCATACGTAGACACATTCAATATATTCTCCTTGATTATGTATTAATTATATACCTATTCATGTACCCATCCCTATAATTTCTAGTATCCAATTGATTTGACCATTTTCATGTCCTATATCATTTACATGGATGTAGGGTTGACCTTGTGGCTACAAACTTGACCCCTAAAATTTCAAAACAAATTAAAAAATTGTCTCACTCCCACCCATTCTTTTCCCACCAAGTGCTTACTAAGCACAAATTTGCATGATTTATTTTGTATGTCCCTATATTTAAAGGCATTTAATTACACTCATTTTGATCATCAAGGAGCTTCATTCAAATATCATTTGCATTTAGAGAAGAACACTTCATTTAGCTTATTAATGGGTTTAGACATGTAGATTCATTCTAGGATCATGTGCACAGATGGGATCTCTTGTATTTGATCATTTACCTTAGTTTTTAAGGCTTTACCTAGGAGAACATGTCCCCCTGGAACATACTAGCAATGCTCCAAAGGTATTTTTAAATATTTCTAGTTTCAAATATAGGCAAGCTAGGTTAAGTAGGAATTAAAATTGTGTGAACTTCCAAATCATTTCCATGGGTGCATGACATTTCCATAGGTGTGGATTTGACCCTAATTTGTAGGCTTAATCCCACATAGTTTAAACCAACTGTCCAAATCTCGAGGGGAGGTATAGATTTTCACATTCCATTTCCAATCTCAAGGCATCTAGAATTTAGTGTCACATTAGATTTTATTCATTTTCATGCCTAGGTCCAAGTACCTTCATTTAATGCATTTACTTTCCATTTAGAATTTAGTTCATAATTATATTAGCCCATAGAATTAAACATGAAATAATCTTAGTTAACCATTGCTTATGTATGCTTTTGATTGGATGAGCCTAAATTTTAACATTAGGGAAATATTATTTTCCTTTATGTTTTTGTTGAACCCCATCACTTTTACATGATCTAATTTTCTCCTAGGATTTCTCCCTTCATATAGGGTTCTTTTTGTTTAGATATGTAATTTTTTTATTTTTCACACCCATTTTTGGATTTGATTCTCCCTTTACTTTTTTCTTTCATTGCATTTACATTGTTATATCCCTTTCTATTAGGTTTTTGAGATTTATTATGAAATCTCTTTTACCCACACTTGGCTACCATATTAGAGTTATATTTTTATATTTTTTTTATTATATAAACCTAGTTTTTGGGTCTAGGAACCCATTCAAAAAAAAGGTCAGAAGCTGATAATATCAACACCAATAGTAACCAAAAAAAAACCCACTTAGCAATTGACATCTCTGTGCTAATTTGACATGTCTTTTGTCATGTTTTTCTCCAAAACGAATTGCTTGTGACTTCATGGAAATGATTGGTGGTCTTTTTCTTAAGGTTCCTTTACATGCTCTTTTATACAATTATAACATAGAAAACACTTTGATAGTGTGGAAAATTACCATTGGGATTCAATAGATGAACTCTACCCAACATCTCTAATAATTACAACTAGTTTTAAGATACAAGTCATGTACCAAGAAAAATATGACTTGCAATATAACTCATGGCATTTGTAAAATGTGAGACCTATAAACGGTATCAAGAGTGGTAAAATAAGCAAGTATGGTTATTTTTTTCCATTAGAAAAAGAAATTAAATCACAATATAAAGTTTCTCGTATATAAAATCTCCAAGAAATAGAAGCACTACTGAAGTACACATTGAAGAATGAATCAATTATGATTATATCTTTAGACAAAGGAGCTAACTATGATAATGAACAATCAATTATAGATAGAATAATTAGACCCACTTCCATGGTATAAAAATGGAAAGGGAATTTTTGATCTTATGTTTTTTTGTGGGTAACAAGGATATGACAAAATATTTCAAAGTATGCTTTGAACATGACAACTCTTTAACTGCTATCTTCCACTTAAAAAATAACCACCCAAATTTGAAACTTTTTTATACTAACTCAAATGCACCATTAATTATGGTTGTCAATTATAACTAAGGAAGTGAAATTTGGAGAAAACCTTAGGTTGAAGTGCAAATATTCCATTCCAACTAGACTACATGCAAGTACAAATAGCTCAGACCCATGTAAACACAAGTCTACTATGTGTGAAGAGACACACTACTTTTTATAATACTATTTTCTAATGTTAGATAGATGGGCACAAAAGTGTTGAGAATGTACATATAGGTGCATTTCAGACTTGTGTTATATGGGTTTGAGATAGTATCTAGATTATCCATCCAAATACCCAAAGAACAATGATGAAGATTTTTAGATAAGAAACTCTAATTCTTGTACACAAATAAAATATTTATCACCATACATTCTTGTGTTCCAACCTAACTAATTATGCCCACAACATTCTCTACATCAATATATATATAATGTTAAGCTAGTAAGCAATCAACATCTCTAGGTTAAGTGATGTCTGCTTGTCTTGAATCATACCAATTATTTGATGATATTTTTAAATTGATCTATGTGACATTATGTCTTCATGGAAATTATTGGAATTATTTTCCTTAAGGTGCCATTGCACTCTCTTATTTACAATTATTTGGCTAAAAACACTTTTTGTTTAAGTAAAATAACCCTATATCTATAGTTTCCACTCTTTTCCAGTTTAATAAATGACAAAAAAATTGTTATTTCCAACTTACAGATGTATTTGTCCTTGATTCAACAATCTCAACGTGATTATAGTGGTATGTTGCAATAATAGCAGCTTTCTCAAGAAGAAGAGAACTGATAGATAATGTTGGTGAAATAATACAACCCTACATGAACTCCAAGCCAATATTAATTAGCGTAAAGAGACCAGTCAATCTAGAAACTTGAATTGAATTCTTTAGATGCTTATAGTTAGTCTCAATTTCAAAACTTAAAAAATAAATAATCACTTCACATAGCTTGAATTTATGTTCACAAAATTACTTGCACACTCTTTTGAATAACAAGAAAGAACCTCACCAAAGCTCACCATGCTTGCCTTCTCACAAAATTTAGATAACGAAGTTATGACATCCATATCAACCCCAAGGAAATGAACTATGCTTCTCATACCAAAGTTGTTTCTGAAATGACATCCACCAAAGGAAACTCAAGTGAGATGAATCAACAACAATATCGAAGGGAAATAATTGTAAGCATTGTAATGGTAACCAGTTCCTAAATATTGGGTACAATCTACATTTTGAATTAAGTCTAAATAAGATTATATAGAATCCACCATTCGACATAAGTTTTGTTAGTTAAAAAATATTAGAAGCACATTATATATAAATATTCTAACAATGATAAAATTTTCCAATCAATCCATGCAAGTTTCAACAAACTTGCTTAAAACATTTACTGAAATTTTAATTTTCCAATCAATCCATGCAAGTTTCAACAAATTGGCTTGAAGCTGTTGCTGAAATTTTAAGTTTAGAGGAAGGTTATACACATCTTTTACTAACTAGACTATTGATTTGTTAAAAAGATTACCAAAATAATTCCTATTTAGAAATGGAGAGCCCCTAAAATTTCCTGTGGTCAAAACCCAAATCGAAGTTGTAGGTTAAGATTCCATAATAACTTAATTGAGCATCAAAATGGTATGCCATCCGCTTATTATCTTGAATTGGTAGACTTAGAGCTCAAATGCTAACCCACACTGATAATGACACCCGAGTCCAAAGGTTGGGTGTGGATAAATTGTCTAGGAAGGGATCCACCTGACTTAGGTCTCAAATACAAACCCATTAACTATATTGACCATTTTCTCAGAAAACATCAAAAGAAAACACTAACAAATTTGTAATGTACAAAGGTAGATAGAACTACATGATCGCTTTATATAATGCCAACATTCACCAAGACAAATGTTTGAGCCCTGATAGGTATGTGTTGGATGATTAACAACTCAATAGTTACAATAAATTAATTGGATATTTCTAAAAGGTGAGTGATAATAGCACCTATCTAACATTGCCATATACAAAAGAAGGCTATGAGAAGTCCACCAAAACCCTTGCATTCCTAGACTACATACAAAACAAGCATTACATTAATACATGTTGCATACTTTGTAATCTAAATTGAATACTTTCTTCATGTTTCATGATCCAACTATCACGTATGATAGAGAGCCCAAGAACATAACCAATTCATTCAGCACAGGGACCTCCAAAGGTTCATCCAAGTTGGTTATATGTATTAACAAGTAAAAATATGATTGTCATGGTAAAATATACTAGACAGGAACACTGTTGTAATGTGGGTGCGTGATACATACACAAAATGGAATAAAGGTAAAAAACCCACCTCTCCAACATCCCTTCCTACAAGTAAAGGATCAATTGCACTAGCCAATTACATTCCTCTTACTTTACTGACAACAACTATTGCAGCTCTTCCAATGTCCTTGCCTTCTCTATTTACAATTACATGTATTTGCTTTAAAGACTCATCACTTTGCAATCTCGTATACTCTAGACAGTGTAGTGTAGAAAACTGTCACCACTTACAATTTCACACTAGATTTGGCACTCGTGGTAGGTTGTATGTTCAACTTGGTTTATAATATGCAATTTCCACTACTTTGATGAGAAACAAGGCTTAATCCTCTATCATCTGACATCTGAATAGCCCAAATTACCAGGACTAGGGCGCCTGGCACTTGGTTCCTGGTAATTTGGACCTAAAAACATATATTTGAATTTTAGTCTTATGACTTAAGTGATGCCCCTTGTCAGCCTCAACTCTATTGGGCACTCAAAAAGTAATTAAGAATCATATATAAAAAAGTATTGAGCACTCATAACCCTCCTGATGACTCTCCTTATGTTGATGCTCTCTAACAAGCTCTCTCTATCTATCTACAAGATCTTTATTTCTACAGATTATTGTTGTGTGTACTAACCCTTGTAAGTCTATGAGGAAGCTTATTCCTTCTCCTTCAACTCCTTGTGGATTGCTACATCCATTCAACTAGGGTTTCATACTCATGGTAACTCTATTTTCTTCTATTTCATCATTATAGTCTTTACTATATATTTTGCCTCTACTCACTAGGAACACACACACTCTGTCACACTTATCATTGCTATTGTGGAAGTGTAAACACTTACATGGGGGTTTGACTAAGGCAAATCCCTATAAAGCATAACCATTTCCCTCTTTTATGTGTGCATATTGCATCGAGGGTTTTTGACATGAAATAGCAATAGAAAGATAGAAGCATCTAGGATACAGATCATCAGGCTGAAATTCAGACTAAAACCCTAGGACTAGGGTTCCCAACATCTGATTCATGTACGTTTTGCCCTAATTTTCAGCTATAGGCTTTGTCTTCTATGTACACATTCCTGGTCTACCCTCTATTCCTACACACAAAGATCTGTAACACTTGTAAGTGGTTCATTTTGTCAATTAGGTCACTTAAAACCTTAGATCTTTCTAGTCTCAAATCAATCTCCACTATTACAACAAAAGAACAGAGCCTGAATAGCTTGGCTCTCCCTTAAGGATTGTAGCCAAGTGTACAAGTCTTCGTTAGCTTGTTTTCCAATACTGGATAGGAAAGATTGATCTAATTAGTGTAATTGATTAGGCTCTCTTTTCCTATGTAACATTATGGTGAACCTGACGTATCCTACACTTGCACTTGCTGATTTTATTGCTTAGATATATAGATGTGTTTGATTAGTTGATAAATCTAATTAAACATTTATATGCCTACCTTCTTTTATCTCATATAGTTAATTTAGAAAGCAAAACACTTATAGATCTTTATTTTTGTACAGTTACCAAAATCTTACATTTTGGTAAACCCAAGACATCTTATAATTGAACAACCTTCTTTGGTGTGTTTGATCAATTGACAAATTGATTAAACCCCTCTTTTTGCATATATACATAGTCATATTACACATACTATTTTATCATGTTGCAAAATTTAAACATGTCGCTCTTATCCACTGTTTTTCTCATCATTGTCCACTTCTTCTCAAAAAATTGTTGATAATGATGGTCCACTCTCTTTTCTTCTTCCCTCTCCTAAAATTCCTCCTCCTTATGATGGTATTTTAGCACTAGAGGATAAAATCATTGACACATTCATTAACATTTTTCCTTCTCTTCATTTGGATGATCTCTCTTCTAGAGATGAGGCATTAGTAGATGTTGCTTGCACATCACTTCTACTTCTACCACATACTCCATAGTCCATGATCATTCCATGACTCAATCTATTCATCTTCCTCCTTTAGTTGCATGTTCAAGTCTCTTGGATCATATCAATAAGGATGTGAAGACCTCTTTTCTTCCCCCCTTAGTTGCATGTTCAAGCCTCTTGGATATCACTAAGGATGTGAAGACCTTGTATCTTCCTCCCTTAGTTTCATGTTCAAGCCTCTTGGATATCACTAAGGATGTGAAGACCTCTTTTCTTCATCCCTTAGTTGCATGTTCAAGCCTCTTGGATATCATTAAGGATGTGAAGACCTCTTTTCTTCATCCCTTAGTTGCATGTTCAAGCCTCTTGGATATCACTAAGGACGAGAACACCTATTTTCTTCCTCCCTTAGTTGCATGTTCAAGCCTCTTGGATATCACTAAGGATGAAAAGACCTCTTTTCTTCCTCTCTTAGTTGTATGTTCAAGCCTCTTGGATATCACTAAGGATGTGAAGGCCTCTTTTCTTCCTCCTTTGGTTGCATGTTCAAACCCCTTGGACATCGCTAAGGATACAATCATTGATATTTTTCTCAACTTTACTTTACCAAATCTTTATTCTAATGTTCTCCATTGTAGAAATGAAACTTTCGTGAAGGAAGACTCAAAGCCCACATCAAATTCCACATGGATACATGATTACAACAACCAAATCAACATAATTTATGTTTCTAGTTCCCAAAAAGAACTTGCGAAACCTAAAACTATTTTGCATATTTGTTCTAACCCTATGATCTCTATTCAAGGTGTTCTAAACCCACCTTGACCTCCTGGTTACCTTCTAAACTTTGTAAAACAACTTACTCAAAACAACCAACTTGTTCAAAATATTTTTCAGCAACCTAGTTACCACGTGGTTTCTCATGCGTACAACACTCACAACAACAAGAAAAATAAACAAACACCAATCGTTCCTACTTCTCTTCCACCTTCTCAACCTTTTCTTCCTCCACCACCTCATCTTTATCAACATACTAACACATAATATGATCTTGTCAAGATACTTTGCAATACTCCAACTAAGATCTCACTCTGGGAATTAATACAAACTGACCTGCATACCACAAGATGTTCCAAGAGGCTCTACAGAAGGTAGTCATCCCATCTTATGTTAGACCGAATGATATAGCAACCCTGTTAGATTGTATACAAGTGACAAGCTTGGATATTGTCTTTCAACAACATGAATTACCTCCTCTTGAAGTTCAACAACAACATGATTCTCTTATGATTTTGGTTATCAATAATAAAAATGGAATATAGTGTACTCTAATCGATAATGGATCAAGTCTTAATGTTTGTAGCATAGAACTTTTGCACAAAATTGGTGTATACATGTCTCTCATTAAACCTTATACTCTTTCTATTCATGGATTTGATAATATTGGTAGATGATCATTAGGTACAATCACACTACCTATTAAGGTTGGAGTTGTGACCTTTACTATGCTTATCCATGTCATGCCTGATTCCCTTTCATATAATCTTCTTCTCGGTAGACCGTGGATTCATGCCATGGGGGCAATCCTATCTACTCTTCATCATAAATTGAAGTTCATTTATAATAGAAAACTCTATACAGTTGAGGGTGATCCAAATCCAGAAAGTTGCTTACAAATAGAAGCCAGGCATCAACCTCTTGTTTCAAAATCTCTCAACACTTTGATTCCTTTTTCAACAAAAGTTGACCCACTATTCTCTGCTACTAAAAATAGTGATGACTAGAATAGTGCTTTTCCTTTGAGTGCATTTTCAGTGATGATTGGGGTTCATTTGATTTCACACCCTCCTTCATTAGCGAGTACAAAATCCCTAATTTATAAACAGGTCTGAGATCTTGAAGGTGGCGTCGATTTACTCTACACATTATATTCCTTCTTCTAAACTCATCACTCAAACTTCTTCTACTTCAACAAATTCTCAAACACTTCCCTCACATTCTATTCATAATGATATACCTTCTTCTTCCAATGCATGTCTTGGTGATGATTGGGGATCTTTAGATTTCAACACACATGGACCTATTGAATCTAAGATTGACCCTCCTCACCCTAACATCTCAACACTCAACAAGGATCCACATCCTTGCAAAAGGATTGATCCTCCTCCTCATATCAATCTTGCTACTAATTCTTCTTCAACATGTGATCATGCTTATCATTTCAACAAATCTCATAATGGTGCCTCTCCTCCTCCATCTAATTTGGAGGCACGTTATGGGCCTGGATTCAATATTCTTTCTAAACATGAATATAATGGAAATGGTTTAGGGTGTATGGAACAAGGAGTTAAGGTTCCTGTGAAATCAAAACTATGATTTTCTAAAGTAGGTTTAGGTTTCTAACCTTCTCCTATGTCTACATTCCTCCACCATTTTCTAATGTCTCTATGGCTCCTTCTCTTCAAAAATCAAACCTTTCCCCACAAGAGAAAGGGTTTCTTCCTACTCCACTTGCTTCTTCTCTTCTATCTCAACATGAGTGTATTTTGTCAATTCTACTCAAGAAATGATTGATTGAAAGGAAGTCAGTTATATGGAAATGCTTCCTACGCTGATCTACTAAGGAAAGATTTATGCAAATTCTAAATTTTATAGTTACATATTAAGATGCACATTAATAGAAAGGTAATAACAACATCCAAATGCAAATGCAAATGCAACACTCAAAACACAAGATATACGTGGGGAAAACTCTTTCAGATAAAAAATCCCACACTCCAAAGCTACCCAATATATTATTTAGGAATCAAGAAGATTACAATATACTTGTAGAGCAAGCTTTCACAAGAGTATAACCAACCAGAGATCTAGGAGGTAACTCAACATCTATATGATTCTTACACACAACCTCCATCTTAAGTTTTTGGGAAAAAATTTGGGTCAATCTGAGGTCCAACGTAGAGTTACTAAAAATAGTAAGTCCCACCATTTTTAGCCCTATTCAAATCTTTGAAGGCTCTAGACCATTCTCCAAGATAAAGGGTATTCGAAAAGACCAAAACTAGGAAGAATAGTAACTTTTCGTAGTTGCAAGATTGAGACACTTTTCCTAACATTCTCCCATTTTCAAACACCTTGCAAGAGCAAAGGGATTATCAACACCATGATTTAATTGTTAGGGGCCAAGAGGCCCATAGACTCTGAATGCCATCTAAACTTCTCTATGCTCACAGGTTTTGTCAAGGAATCTGCAACATTCATCAAAGTGTCAACTTTCTCCAAGTTTACCTTCCCATCCTCTATCATGTCATGAACAAAATGGTACTGGGCATCAATATGCTTAGTCCTCGCATGGAAAGTAGGATTCTTCACCTTATGGCACACTGACTATCACAACAAATAGTAATCTTCCCTGCATCAAACCCAACATCAAAACACAATCTCTTAAGCCAAATGGCTTCTTTACAAGCATGAGTTGCTGCCATGTACTCAGCTTCAATAATGGACAAAGTGACTATAGGTTGCCACTTACTCATCCATCTAATAGCACCACCAAACATAGTGAACACATAAGCACTAGTGGATCTCCTGCTATCAATGTCACCTGTCCAATCTGAATCCACAAATCCTTGAATATAAAGTGAATGTGTGGGTCTTGTAGGATAACCATGATAACATAAGGAATACTCAGAAGTACCCCACAAATATCTGAACACTCTCTTCACTGCATCCCAATGTACCCATCTAGGATTAACCATAAATCGACTAAGGACTCCCACTGTTTCAGCAATGTCTGGTCTTGTACAGACCATCTAGCATACATCAAGCTGCCAACTACACTAGAATAAGGAACTCTACTCATATCCTCCATCTCTAAAGGAGACTTTGGACAATCTACAACATATAACTTAATAGGAATAGTCATTGGCCTACAATTTGCCATGCTGAATCTCTCCAACACGGTGTTCACATACTTACTTTGTCCTAACCAAAAAAATTTGTTAGCTCTGTCTCTTTTGATTTTCATTCCAAGGATGTACTTGGCTACCCCTAGATCTCTCATCTCAAACTGTGTTGACAACTGAGACTTAAAATTAAAATTTAAACTTTTACCATTCCCAATGAACAACATATCATCAACATATAATGCAATAATGAGAGTGCGATCATTATCCATTTTAAAGTAAACACAATGATTTGATTTCGATCTCAGAAATCCCCGACTCAACACAAAGGCATCAAATTTATGGTACCACCGGAGATTGTTTCAATCCATACAAAGACTTTTTCAACTTGCAAACTAGATATTCTTTACATTTTACCACATAGTGCTCTGGCTGTGACATATAGATTTCTTCCTCCAAGTCACCATGAAGGAAAGCTATATTCTCATCCATCTTTTCAACTTCTAAATCATATGTTGTGGCAAGTGATAACAAGAATATGATAGATGTTAGGAAGTTGCAACCAGAGAGAAAATCTCACCATAATCTATTCCCTCAATTTAAGAATAACCCTTCACGACCAACCTTGCCTTAAATTTCTCAACACTGCCATCTGAACCAAACTTCTTCTTGAACACCCATTTTCATCCAATAGGTTTACGTCCATCAAGCAAGGGCACTAGATCCCAAGTATTATTCTTCTTCAAGGAAGCCATCTCTTCTTCCATAGCCATTTTCTAGGAACCTTATGGTCCTAGGCTCATCAGTGTTAGAAATCAAAGAAAAAATATAACTGGAATCATGTAGTGAATAACCAAACCTATCAAGTTGTTGCCTTATCTATGTGGACCTCCTCAAAGATTGAGGTTGAGGTTCTTCATCTTCTTTTGAACGTTTAGAGCTACTAGAACTCTCCTCATTATCAGGTCCAACAAATGTTTTTGGTTCAACTTTCTCAGGGGTGGAAGGAGCTGAACCACATCCTCTTTCTTCTCCTCTTTCTTTGGTTGCAAGACAATAGAAGAAGGATTGAGCTCTCTAGAGATCACACTTCTTCTATAAAGAACTCTTTTAGCTGCTGGATCCCAAAGCTTGTACCCTTTCACACTGATGCCATAATCGATGAAGATACACTTCACAACCTTGTTCTCCAATTTAGGCCTCTTCTCCTTAGGCACATGCGCATATGCCTCACAACCAAATACTCAAATGTTTCTTAATGAAGGCTTTTTACCAGACCACACCTCCATAGGTGTCTTATCAATGAGCACTAATGTAAGAGACATGTTAACTAGGTAACAAGCAGTAGCAATAGCTTCAGCCCAGAACTTTTGTTCAAGGCTAGCTTCACTTAGCATACTCCTTGCCCTCTCCATCAACATTCTATTCATCCTCTTTGCAACTCCATTCTGTTGAGGGGTATACAGAGTTGTCTTGTGCCTCTCAATCCCCTATTCTTTACAAAACTTGTCAAAATCTGCTGAACAAAACTCACCACCATTGTCAATCCTCAAACACTTAATCTTTCTATCCTTCTGATTCTCTACAAGAGATTTGAACTTTTTGAATCCATTAAAGACTTCAAATTTACTTCTAAGTAAATACACCCATGTCCTTCTACTGTAGTCATCAATGAATGAAACCATTTAAACAAATTTTGAAATTGAAGCAACATTAACTAGACCAAACACATTAGAATGAACCAAGTCCAACACCTCAGAAGATTTGTGAGAACTGGAATAAAACTGAACATAGATTTATTTACCATAGATGCATTGTTTGCAAAATTTGAACTCAAGATTACAATCATTCATACCCTCAATGAGGTTTTTATTTTTTAGGGTCCTCAAACCCTTTTCACCAATGTGACCAAGCCTTTGGTACCATAACATTATTTTCTCAGCTGGAAGTTTCATCTCCATAGAATGAGCACCCTTAGGTACCCAAAAAGCATGACCATCAGAAGTAGATGCAATAGTCCTCTTTGTTGTTGGTTCCAATGGTGAGGATGAAGACTCTAAAGCTCTCTTCTTCAAAACAGAGGCACTATTGCACTAAATTGCGTATGCATCAAGATGAAATAGAGTGCCAATCCGAACACCCTTAGCCAACACCATAGATCCTCTAATCATCTTGTATCCTCCATTCAAGAAAACAACCTACACACAAATATCATTCAACTTACTTACAGAAAGAAGGTTCCGTGCCAAACTAGGGATATGCAAAACACCATTGATCCCCTTCACTCGTCCATCAGGGAATCAAATCAAGACTCTTCCACAACCAACAATCTTTAGGTGAGAATCATCACCCAAGTACACCTTTCCACCATCATATTCTTCATACTTTGAAAACCAACCCTAATGTGAGGTCATGTGAAAAGATGCACTAGAGTCAATAAGCCACACATCCTCAGATGCATGCGTTGCCAAGGCAGTGACAAATGCTTCTCCTTCATCTTGAGAGGACTTGTCAAAATCCGAATCATAGTTCTTCTTCTTTTTCCTTTTCTCCTCCTTGCACTCCTTGCAGAAGTGACCAAGTTCGCTACAATTTCAACATAGAGCCTTGGACTTTCTAGGAGACTTAGATCTCCCATGAGATTTAGATCTTCTATTTTTTTTCCTTCTTCTTATCCTTTTTTTTCCCTTCTCTTTAGATCTAACATGAACTGTAAGAGCCTCCTTAGCCAATTCCAAAGACTTTCTTTGCATCTCTTCAGACAACAGTGAAGAAACCACTTCATCCATCTTGAAGGTGGTAGTGGTACTCCCAATGGCCGTAATAATGTGATCCCATGAATTTGAACATAGTAATGTCATACATCAATCCTCCTCCTCCATCTTTACACCAATAGAGGTCAACTAGGCAACAAGCATATTGAATGTATTCAAGTGATCAACAATAGATCCTCCATCTTCCATCCTTAGAGAAATCAATTTCTTTCGTAGGAATAACTTGTTCACGAGGGATTTAGCCTGATAAACATCTCCAAGCTTCTTCCAAAGATCTTTTGTAATCTTCTCTTCATGGATATTCAGGAGCACTGAATCAGCCAAATAGAGTCTTATCAGACCCTTAGCCTTCTGATCCATTAGATCCTAATCTTCTTATTTCATGCCTGATGGCATGGTTCCAAATACTACGAGCCATAGATCTCTATCCACCAATAAGTCCTCCATCTTGAGTTTCCACAACTCAAAGTTGCCTCCATTGAACTTCTCTATATCAAACTTCTTAGATGTGCTCGCTATCTCTTTCCTACAACAAAGATTTCAAAATCCTCTACACAAGCTCCCACTCAAATGAAGATCATCTCAAAAAACCCTCTACCCAACAACTAGAATCAAAGGTGATCAGGCTCTGATACTAATTGAAAGGAAGCAAGGCATGCATAAATGCTTCCTACACTAATCTACTAAGGAAATATTTATGCAAATTCTAACTTTTACAGTTACATATTAAGATGCACATTAACAGAAAGGTAATAACAACATCCAAATGCAAATACAAAACTCACAACAAAAGATATACATGGGGAAAACCCTTTCAATTAAAAACCCCACACTCCAAAGCCGCCCAATATATTATTCAAGAATCAAGAATATTACAATATACTTGCAGATCAAGCTTTCACAAGAGTATAAGCAACTAGAGGTCTAGGAGGTAACTCAACATCTATATGATTCTTACACACAACCTCCATCTCAAGCTCCTGATATATAGGAGATACAATACAATAAACCACCAACAGTAATTACAAAACTATGAGCCAAAACCACCCAAAAGTGGCACCTAAATTATATCCAATCAAAGATACCTTGTGATGTACCAGGTTACACACCAACACATGTAACTCCCCTTTACAGCTCTTTTTAAGTATCCAACATGTTTTTACATTTCCCAAAAATAGGAGGTCCAACTTCCAGAGGTCATAACTTTTGATCCAGGTGTCTGATTGATGAACCATTTAATGTGTCAGAAATCTCATGAAGAGATCTATCAAGATATAACTTTCTTTTCTAGTTATAACAACTTTTAGGATGTTTAGGGACCTCTAAGTGCCTCAAAATTGAATTCAAAACTTTTTTGAGTAGTTTTAAAAAATAGAAACTTTAATATCTCGTGATCCAAGTATGATCTTGAGTTGAAACAAACCCAAGATGTTTACTTAGTAGTTCTGCACCTTTTGAGAAAAATTTTACGTCAATCTAAGGTTAAATGTAGAGTTAGTAAAAATAGTAAGTCCCTCCCTCCATTTTTAGCCCTTTTGGAATCTTTGAAAGTTCTAGACCATTCTCCAAGATAAACGGTATTTGAAAAGACCAAAACTAGGAAGAATAGTAACCTTTCGTAGTTACAAGGTTGAGACACTTTTCCTAACATTGATCACTATTCCTCCTCCAACATGCAAAAAGTTTCCAAAAAATCTAGTCAATCAACACTTCCCTTTTGTGCATATCACTAAGTGCTAGGCCATTCCACTAGTGAATGCCAATCCTTACGTGACAAAATTCAACACCTTCGTGACACATGTGCTCGCACTTCCCTTTCTAATGTAGCACCTCTTCTTTCTTCAAATATTCTTCTCTCTACATCATCATGATTGAGTCTCCTTTTTAATGGCATCGTGCACCTCTTCCATGACATTGCAACATAATCCACCACTTTTCAATAGCAACATGATTCTCTTTTTCATGGTTGTTCCCACCCACACTCTAGGGGGCAGGGGAACAACTTGTTCAAGGGGTAGGCATTCTTTCTAAGGATCTCCCCTCCTCTTACAATTTCCCCTCTTCTTTACCTTACAAAATTTGCATATTATACATGCAAACATTTTAAGGGCCCGAGGCTATATTCCCTATTCACATGTGCATCCATACATGTACCCTTACTCATTCATCTGTCTTGAGCTTTAGCCTATTAATGTGCCCCCTGCGGTGATTTTTTTCATAGAGCCCCCAAGTGAGGCATGGTTATCGATATGCTCCCTAAGGTGTTGTTTATTTTTACATTGCCTGAAGCATCACGCTTCCTAAGGCATTGTTTATTTTTATGCTACCTAAGGCATTGGTAGTGTATGGTCATCTAGCATAACACAACTTGCTAGCCTATGATCCATATAGTCCATGAACCACCTAGCATAATGTAAATTGCTAGCCTATGTACTTCATATGACCTAAACTCATGGCCACCTAGCATAATACAAATTTCTAGCCCATGATCCATGAAGGTACCTCTATTTACATGACTGCTAGCAACAGAGCAAGCTAGTGCCTAAGTCATGCACTCTTCTTCATTCATATTGATTTCTCCCTTATCTATTTGTATGCATTCTCTCCTTGAAACAATCAATCGACTAATTACATTCTTCTATCTCCTTTTTATATGGTCATCTAGCATAACGTAGCTTTCTAGCCTGTGATCTCTATAGTCTATGAACCACCTAGCATAAGGTAACTTGCTAGCTTGTGTACTTCATACGACCTAAACTCATGGCCACCTAGCATAATGCAACTTGCTAGCCCATGATCCATGAAGGTACCTCTATTTACAAGACTGTTAGCAACAAAGCAAGCTAGTGCCTGAGTCATGCACTCTTCTTCATTCATATTGACTTCTCCCTTATCTATTTGTATGCATTCTCTCCTTGAAACAATCAATCGACTAATTACTTTCTTCTATCTCCTTTTTTTCCCTTTATTTTTGGTTTTCTTTTACTTTTTATTAGACTTTGGGGATGAAACACGGTATCTAGACATACTTTCAACCTAGGTCTCTTTACTTTGCTGACTCAAAGTTCCTTTTCATTTACTTATGTGTTTTCTCACTTCATGATTCCATGTACACTCTATGATCTATGTATGCTTCGTGTCTTTCTTGTATGTTTCATGTCTTTCATGTATACTTCATGTCTTTCATGTATACTTCGTGTCTTCCATGTATGCTCCACTTTTTCCATGTGTATGCTTTATGTTTTCCATGTGTATGCTTTGTGTTTTCCATGTATGCCTTGTCCATGCTTTATGTATGTTTTTGTGTGAGTCATGATATGTGTCTTGTGTATGTATAACCTCTTTATCTAAGTGTTGTGGACTTGTAGAATCCTAAGCTTGGGGGCTAGTGCAACTCTCAACTTAGTGACATTTTATAGCTTCAACACCTCGGCAAAGAGATTTTGTCTTCTTCATACTTTAAAGAGTGTATGAGTGTAAGTTCATACCCTCACCAAAGTGGGGGCTTAATGTAGTGTTGAAAATTGTCACCACTTACAATTTCACACTAGATTTGGCACCCATGGTGGCTTGTATGTTCATCTTTGTTTACAATATGTAGTTTCCACTACTTTCATGAGAAACAAGGCTTAATCCTTTGTCATCTGACATTTGAAGAGCCTAAATTACCAGGACTAGGGTGCCTAGTGCTTGGGTCCTAGCAATTTGGCCCTAAAAACTTATATTTGAATGTTGGCCTTATGACTTAAGTGATGCCCCTTGTAACACTATTGGGCCCTCAAAAAGTAATTGGGAATCATATATAAACAAGTCTTGAACACTCATAACTCTCTTGATGACTCTCCTTATGTTGATACTCTCTAACAAGATCTCTATTTCTGTAGATCATTATTATGTGTACTAACCCTTGCAGGCCTGTGAGGAAGCTTATTCCTTCTCCTTTAACTCCTTGTGGATTGCTACATTCATTAAATAAGGGTTTCATGCTCAGGGTAACTCTATTTTGTTCTATTTCATCATTACAGTCTTTATTGTATGTTTTTCCTCTACTCACCAGGAGCACGCACTCTCTATCACACTTATCATTTTTATTGTGGAAGTGGAAACACTTACATGGGGGTTTGACTAAGGCAAATCCCTATACAACATAATAATTTTCCCTATTTTATGTGTGTAAATTGCATCAGGGGTTTCCGACATGAAATAGCGACAGAAAGACGGAAGGATCTGGAATACAGATCATCAAGCTAAAATTCAGACTAAAACCCTAGGACTAGGGCACCCAGCATCCAAGTGGACTGCACTTTTTGCCCTAATTTTTAACTACAGGCTCCGTCTTCTTTACACATTCTCGATCTACTCTCTATTCCTACATAGAAGATCTCTAACACTTGTAAGTGATTCATTTTGTCAATTAGGCTATTTAAAACCCTAGATCTTTCTATTCTCAAATCATTCTCCACTATTAAAATAAAAGAACAGAGCCTAAACAACTTGGTTCTCCCTTGAGGAGATTAGCCAAGCATACAAGTCTTCGTCAGCTTGTGTTCTAATGTTGGATAGGAAAGATTGATCTAATTATTGTATAAATGATTATGCTTTCTTTTCCTATGTAAATAAAAGATGCAAATATACTCTGAGAAGTATCATATTAGTTGTTTTTATGCATAAGAGGAAAAATTATGAATTTATGGATTATATAGTGCCTTGATTGTGTCGGTCTTTGAGGAAGGCATTAAACACTATATCAATGGCCTTGAAGTAATGGGATTCATTCTAGAGTATATGGAAGCCAGCGTTGCCATTGCCATAGCCATTGCTTGCATTAGAACCTGAGTGGATGGGTATTAGATATTTTTTGTACTAGAGTTGGTATTATTGATAGTTTGCTAACACAAAATAGGAGATAAATTGTAATCAAATATTAATGTAGCTATCCATGGGATGTGAAATACTTTGTTAGAAAATCCAATAATAAAAAGAAATCTTTGTCCTAATTAAATGAAATCCCTTTTTTATATGAAAATGTCTTATTTAGCATTGCCAATTTACAACATATCTTTAGTAGTTAACACATAACTACTATTGTATATACGCATGCAATTTAGGGACAAGTTACATACCATAATCTAAATATATGAAGTGGTATGAGATTTTAGGTTTGTAACATCCCAACTGGAATATTAAATATTCTAAAAACACAATGAAGCAAGAATCTCACACTTTTTTTAAAAATAAATATCTATAATCAAAATATTACATTTGCAATATCCAAGTACAATATATATATATATATATCAAAAGAAGGTCACTTCACATGTGATTAACAAATTGCACATATAACAAATGGTCATATTTCTTATGAATTTAAATTTTATCAATATCATTTACAAAATAAGCAATGTATTCCTATTCACAAGTCTTTAGCAGTCAATTGCAGGAGAGAGAGAGAGAGAGAGCGCCACCCTGGTGCTTTTCCTCCAACCATAGACTAGTGGTCCCCTGCACACCTTCCTTTTGGAAGTGGCCCTTCCCTTCATGAGGGTAATAGATAATGAGAATCAACTGATTCTTTATGCCAATTGAGAACTAGTGATGTGTCCTAGTTAATGACAATCAGGTTTACAACTCTAGTCTATCTCTAGCTACATATGACCCATTCTAATTGTTTAGCTATTTGGTACACCATGAACTGACAATACAAGCAATGACTTTTGCATTACTTTGGCCAAAGTTTCATATATATAAAAATAGTCATATGTTCACTCACTCTTTTCTCAACTTGGAGACAACATTCTTATTATTCATTTATTTCCTTAAATATATATAATAACTCTCTTGGATTGCTTATACCATATTAGTCATAAGGATAAATACCCTTATCTACTATTCAACTTGACAAGTCTAGGGCGAGAACTTAGGTGACTGGTGTAAAAATACATTGAGTCCCTCTTTGCATCCTTACAATCATGGGTCCATGACATCCTATCATCTACTCAATAGCTTGTTTACCTATTCCCATGCTCATCTATAATCTTCTACACATACAAAGTTCACATTTAAGCCATATAGATTAACAATTAAAGACTTTACCTGTCTTAATAAACATTCGACTCATAATCTATCAATGATAAACTATAACTTTGTAATCATAAGAATTAAATACTTCTCTTTATGTATATCAAAAGAGAGAATTCCAAAATATCATGATAGTCTAAATCTTGACCTTTCATTGGCATAAAGAGTGTTTCTCTAGACATTCTTGTGGATATTCCTAGCCTAAGATTGGGTAAAAGAATATTCCTCCACAAAACTAGAATATAAGTAATTCAGGATAATTCTAAATTAGCATCTACAAATAACTCAAATTTTCTTCATATATCTACTGAAATAGCAGTCTAATGTCAAGTGTTCTTACACTATGACTTCATCTCTTTTACTATATTTTTAAGCTTTCATAACACACTCTCAAACTTCTCAATCCACTATTGGTATGAGAAGTATACATTTAAAAATGACCTTATCTTAGGTCCCTCATTAAATCTGCTGTCAACCCAAATTAAGTTACTAAATCTAAGCTTGGTTTCATATAGTAGTCGGTCTCTTATAAAACTGACCTATACTTTTCCCCATTGGCCTAAATATATTAACACATTTGGCCTCAACATATTAACACAGTCAATCTCAATATATTAACACAGTCAACCTCAATATATTAACACAGTTGACCTCAATATATTAACACAGTCAACCTTGATATATTAACAGATTCGGTCTTAATATATTAACACTGTTGGTCTACGCCATAAACAAACAACCATATGACTTACACAGTCAGCCTGATATCATAACAATTAGCCATAAGTCTCACATAGTCAGTCTGATATCATAACAATCAGCCATAAGACTTACACAATTGACCTGATATCATAGCAATTGGCCATAAGACTTACATAGTCATCCTTGTATACGTGAAAATTGATCAAAGGAAAATAGAAGATAAATGTGAACACAAAACCTTCTCCTTCAATCAAATCCATGCACTTTGATTGATAGAATGATTGATATGTTGGTTGCTCATGATTCAACATAACTTCACTTTGTTGTGTCCTGAAAATGGCTTGGTTGAGGCTATATTTATAGAGTTCTGATGTGGAGGGAAGAAGATTTGATAGAGATTTGATTTTAGAGATGAGACTTGATTTTTGCTTTATTTGATCAAAGAGGAAATAAAACAAGATAAGATAGGATTTGAAAAGATAGAAAGAGTTTGATTTTAGTTTTAAATCCTTAAAAAGAAATAAATCTTTGAAAAAGGATAGGAGGATAATTGATTAATTATCTAATTAAATTAATTAATTAGATACACATGAGTTGAATTTTGGAAAGAAATCAAAATGTTATTAGAATCTTATTAATTAAATAAATATTTGATTTATTTAATTAATTTTGGATTTATGATTTAATTAATTAAAAAATATAAATTATTTAATTAATATTAGAAGAAAGAAGGGATTTGATTTTTTGCTTTATTTCACAAAAGAGGAAATAAAACAAGTAGAAGATAAGATTTGAAGGAGGAAAAGGATTTGATTTTTATTTGACTTAAAAGGAAATAAATCAAAATAAGATGAGAGGATAATTGAGAGGATTATCTAATTAAATAAATTAATTAGATACACATGAGTTAAAAAAGGAAAGGAATCGAGAAGAAGATGTGATATTAATTAAAGAAATATTTGATTTATTTAATTAATGTAGGATCATGATTTAATTAATATTAGAAGAAAGTATGGATTAATTAAATAATTTAATTAATGCTAGGAAGTGGAAAAATTAAGTTAATTAAATAATTAATAATTATTTAATTAATGTGGAAGAATAAGGTATAGTGAGTGATGGTGAAATTAGAATCAATTTTAGGTGACTACATTTTACCCCTCTTTGACATGGTGTTGTGAAGCAACATGATTTGAAAGAAAGATAAAATATAGTGTTTGGTTGTATAGAACAAGATGGTAGGATTAGGGATGATGATGCCGTAGTCACTTGAAAGTGACAAGGAAAATGATGTAGGGATGGTATGCCCCCTTGAGAGGATAGGCGGGTTAGAAGAACATGGGTAGGCTCTTGAAATGGATGAAACAAATTGATTACAGAGGTGGAGGAAAGATAAGGGATGGATCAAATGGAGGAATGATACGTTATGCCGCATTAAGGTGGGCAACCATATAGTTTGATATATCACTAGACATTATGCACCAAGGTATAAAGACTAGGGTGACGATGTTTCTCGTGCCCCAGCATAATACAATCTTGTTTAGATACAAGATATGAATATTAGCTGGGAATGATTCGGATACAAATGCAAGATAAAATGATAACACACACAAGAAAGAAAGCAAGAATGCATAAATTATTCAAAAAAAACAAGGTATTGCCCCTGTCAAGTTGTAAACTAATGATTAAGTGATTGATTGATTAATTTGATTGATAGTGTCTAGTTTTAGGAATGAAACATGCCGTATAAAACACCTAGTCTAGTTTCAAGAATGCAACATCCTATATAAGGCAATTGATATGATTGATTGATTGATTGACACTAGTGTTGTTGACCATGCGAGCAACACTGGGATTTGATTGATGATTGATGGATTAATTGATTGATTTGGTTTACAACAAGGCTAGGATCAAGACCATTGAATGTGATTTGATAATTTGACTGGATTGATTAACTTGATTGGTATGGAGTAAGGATGACTTGCATTTGGATTCATTGCTTGAAATTTTGGAATGTTATGATTTTTTTGGATTTGTTGGATGTTTTGATTTTTTTTTGGATTTGTGTTTTTATATTTTTTTTTGTATTTTGGATGTTATGATTTTTTTTTATGTTTGGATGTTTTGATTTTTTGGGGTTTTGAATGTTTTGATTTTTTTTTGGATTTTTGAATTGTTTTGATGTTTTTGGATTTTGAATGTTTTGATTTTTTTTTGGATTTTGAATGTTTTGATTTTTTTTTTGGATTTTGAATGTTTTGATTTTTTTGAGTTTTGAAATGTTTTGGGATGACATTGGACACAAATTTTGATAGCCTAGATGCTAGATACCAATGACAAGAGAAAACCAAGTCCAGGTGCAAGGCTAATGTAGGATTGGATAGATAAAAGGGTATCGATAGGATGGAAAGCACATGATAGATGGATGGAGGGATCTCATGATGTGATCTCCAAGGACTATGTCACATAGGAATAACCTGACCCCACTCTAGATATTATGCCTTAGGATTTGGTGAGGTGATGCTTATTAGGATGCATGATGGAGATAATGCTTGGAAGGGATGAATGGACTTAGTAGTAAATGGATGTATGGAGGATATTCTTAGAAATGGATGGGTGGAATTTAGAGTATGACAAGAGGTGTTAAAAGCATTTTTCAACATTTTGCCCCTACCCTCATCAAGATCAAAAAGGAGGAAGGGAAATGGTGCAATGAGGAAGATATGATAGATATGATGGGTAAGGATGGCAAGATAAGATAGGATATGAGATGGGATAGATGAGACAATCTATCCCCAAGTGTAAAGTGCATAGACAATCAACCTACACATGACACCTATTTGCCAAGTATTCATCATGGTGCTTATCCAAGGTGCTTGTTTGCCAAGTATTCATCATGGTGCTTATCCAAGGTGCTTGTTTGCCAAGTTTTCACCATTGGATGAATGATTTTTCTTTACTATTTTTTTTTCTATTTATATGGTATGGGTGGATGATGGGAGAGAGATTTGGATGGAGGATGGGGACTCAAGCGTCTATTTCTAAGAGGAGGTGATACTGTCCCATTTTTTTATGCTTGCGGCACATAGAGCTTGTCAAGTGTTATTACATGCATGAATGTTGGTAGGTGATTGGATGAGATGGAAATGGAGTGGATTATGATGTGAATTATGGATGGATGGGAGATGATGGATTATGATGTGGATTATGATAGGTTTATGCAAGGATGGATGGGGGATAGTGGATTATGATGTGGATTATGTAAAAGCATGGACCATAGGGATATGATGGGTGAAATATGTGGGATAGTGGATGAAAGATGCAGAGATGGAGGTATGTGGGAAAGTTGTGGAATGGAAAGGAACCAAGACCAAATGTTGCACACACCATTTTATATTTTGAAGCTTGTGATTGGGAGGGGGTGTTGGGAGTAATGGGGATTTGCTATTTTTCTAATTTGATTACTTAGGGACCCAAATGGACTTAGTATTTTTAGAACTTTTAGATAGGGAGTGGGATTTGTGGGATTTTTGGGATTTAAGATTTGTGATATAGTGGGATTCAGATGCTTCATTTGGATTGATTTCTTTTTGCTTAGTGACCCACACCATTTTTACTTTTGCTTTTGCAGGTGTGGGCATTTGTAGCCTTTTGGATTTTTGATTTTGACGTGTGTATTGATGCCCTTTGAAATGATAATTTTGAAGCTTTGGTAGGCATTTTTATTTATGTGAGGAGGCATCCAAATTTGTTGATCTTGGTTAGGAATGTTAGGAGATTTAATGGAACGAGATTTGTGGATGGAGGGATTAAGGAACTTGTGTATGAAGGGATTAAGAATGGGAACATTAGGAGTTGGAAGGAGTGGATGAAGAGCGGATGGAGGGAGATGTATGGTTACATGCTTTTTGCATATGGTATGACGATGGGGGAGGGATGGTGACATATGACTTGAATGTGCAATGAGGTGCACTAGGTTTGTGATTAAAAGAAGTGGATTTAGGAGGCGGGGATGTGGTACCAACATGTGTGGATGGATTTGGACATGGATGGGTTCCAAGATACCTTGTTCAAGAAGGCTTAAGCCTTTGCCTTGATAACTGATGTTTTGGAGCATGCGATGTGCAATGGGATGTTTGTTTCTTTGGAAACAAGATGCAAGTGCATTATCAGATGGAGAAGGATGGGTGGTGGATAGAGTTTGTTCCTCTCCCATGAGAGAACCACCATGGATAAAGGTTGCGGGACCAAGGGGATAGGATGATGGATTTGGGATAGGGTTGATAAGGGACGATGGAAGATCAATGGGAGATGGATTTGGAATGGGATCAATAGGAGATGGTGTGAAATTAGAAAATGGATGAGTTAGAATGCTTGGGTCTTGCTCAACATTGTGCTTATTAAGATTTAGTGTAATAGGATCCAAGTTATCTGTTTGATTATCTATGTTTACTTGGGGACCAAGTGTCTCATCAAGGGAAGTGGATGTTGTTGGATCATAAATAGGGCTAGGTGGAGGATGGATAAGAGTGGTGGAGGTTTCTTGATCATGAATAGTATTGGGACCATGAGTGGAAGGAGTTGAAGCTCTTGATGGCTTTGATCTTGATTTGGTAAGGAACAAGGTTGATCCTGCTTTGGAGTTGACTCTTGACATAACTCTTGAGTTTGTATAGGCATGGGGGTTTCTTTGATAGGTTCAATGTATGGTGGGGAATGAATCAGGCTTATGGAAGGTGGATATTCAAGAACATTTGAAGTTTCTTGGATAGCTTTTGGACTACAAGATGGGATAGGAGAAATAGGCATGACATTTGAGGGTTCTTTGATAGTTTCAAGGATAGGAATTTGATGGCATGAGGGTGGTGGTTGATTCCTTGCTAGTATCCAATGGATCACATCCTTCATTAGTATATGGGTAGATGCACAATATAATGGATGAAGACTAATGGTAGAAGGTGTAGGCTTATATGTAAATTAGGATTTCTTGTGCTAGAGGGGGATGAAATTAGATGAGTGGATTTGGATTTCTCCATAGCTTTTCTTTTTCTTTTAGATTTTGTAAAGAATCTTTGGAGAAAATTGTTCAAGGATTATTTGGTTGATGGATTAGAGCTTGGGAAGTTTGATGGTGGTGTTGGTGTAGGACTAGTATGCTTTGGGATAGGCATTCTATTGGATGGTGATGGAGGACTAGTAGATGGATATTGAGGATTATTCATGAGATTGGTTGATAAGGAGGAACTAGGTTGACATGATGATGAGGGTGACTCATGGAATTGGTATGTTTGTGGTTTTTGGGCTAAGATCTTTTTCTCTTGTGTTGGAATGGAGTTACACATAGATTGAAGTCTTTGGATTTCGGTTTGTTCCTCCAAGTATGCCTCAAAATCTATAAGATCTTCATCATCATTAGGAGTGAATTTTGGACCACCTTGGAGTATATATGTTTTTGGATTTGGCTTAGATTTATTGATGATCATGACCATTTTGACAAACGAAGATTGGACTAGGTTCAAGGATGAGAATATAAGTAAAATGAATTAGGTGGGAAATGGATAGATTGGATGATTTGATCAATTAAAGAACTTCTTAGGTTTCATAATGACAAATGGTGACAAGGATGCACTTCAAGCACAAAATCACAGTGGCTAGATGTTTGATAGGAAGTGGAAAATGTTTGTTTTGAACACACACAAAAAACATGGCAAACAAAAAGTTTTGGATGACTCTGATACAAAATCAGAGTAAAAGTCTGAATGAGGGCCTAGATTAGCCAAAAAAATTTCATTGGTCTCAACAAATTTGAAAACACTCGTAAGCATGCACAACCTAGGCTAGAAAGAGGATACTACTTGCTGAGTCCCTACTTGGATTAGTACATATACTGAGACAAGGTGAACAACTAGAGATATTGGTGACAATGGCTCTCCCACCACAGCACAAGCACACCAAATCTCTTACCTCGAAGATCCAGAGATCTTATGAACCGAGGGATTTTCTGTCTCTACCATGAATAGTATGATTAAGGTGGCTTCAGAGGTCCGACCTCCTACACCAGCAAGAAAAAAAGGTTTTTGGCCTCAACAACAAGTGGTTTCTAGTCAGTGTTTCAGGATAATCTGGTGTCTATACATGCGGCAATTCACTCATTTAAGAGGTCTTCCAGCCCTTAGAAAGGGTTTTTACGCATCTCATGGATATTCAGGGATACTTCCATCAGTATAGAACATCCACACCAAGAGATTGATGACTTTCGTCACAACCACAATTATTTATATAGGGGACTGAAATAAAAGTACCTCTTGGGTTGTTCCCTCTTAAAAATTGGGAGGTAGGCCCTCTAAGAGATTAAAAACATAAAAGAGATGGATATGGCTTATGATCACTGAGTTTCCATAAGGTGAGAGCATACACCTACCACCTTACAAGCACATCAAACAATGATTAATTAACCCCCTAATTAATCTATATGCAAACAAACATTTGAGAAAGATATTTAATCAATGAAAGCCCTATAAAACCACCATTAGTAGTTTGAATTTCCAGTCTTCAAGAAATGAGATAGATGCAGTCAAAGTGTTAGCACAAAACCAAATCCCTGAAAAAAATTAGAAAATAATGTTAAAATTCAGCCATAAAAAGATAAGCTCGTCAGAAGATTGCAATTTTAAATACATTTTTTTTCAGATAATGACATAGATTTGATCATTTTGAAATGTTTTTGACCTAAAATGTAAAAACTCATAAAAGAGACCCATACTAATTTTTTGAGACCTTTCCAGAAATATAAAAAAGGTAGAAAAATTCCTTGATTTTCACCTAGAAATGCAGATTTATGGAAAAGCTACATTTGGCAAAGATCTGATCATTTCGTACCTTATTTGACCTCAAAGTTAAATTTGTAAAGAACAGACCCCCATTAAAATTTCAAGAGATTTCCATAAATGTAATATTTTTTGGAAAATGCATTGATTTGTGTATAGAAATACAAATTTATGAAAAAAACTAAAATCATTATAACTCATTCAAAACTGTTGATAAAGATGTTATTTTTCTGTTGTAGGTTCCTAAGATGATCAATAAACTTTTGTTAAAATATTGTAGCAAAATTCACAGCCATTTGAAAGATATGATAAAATCTTTAAAACCTAGGGCTTTTTTCCAAAAATGGCATAACCCTGCAACAAAAAGTTAATAAAACCCACAAAAAGTAAGTTAGATTTGTAAATTTAAGCACATAAACCTGCAAAAAGTGAGGGTTAGAACCGCGGGCGTGCCAAAATGTATACGTGAAAATTGATCAAAGGAAAATAGAAGATAAATGCAAACTCAAAACCTTCTCCTTCAATCAAATCTACACACTTTGATTGATAGAATGATTGACATGTTGGTTGTGTTGGAATTAGGACAGACAACTGAGAGGGGCGGTGAATCAGTTGTCCCACAAAATTAACCTTTTCTTCTTTTTAATCTTCTTTCACAACTTACAAATAGATTAATGATGTAAACATTAAAGCATGAAACAATAACACATGAGCAAAAACACAATTAACACACTTGACACCAAGATTTTTAACATGGAAACCTGGTTAAGGGAAAACTGCGGTGGAGGTTAACCCACAAGATTTGTACCCTATTAAAAGTACTTAAAAAGGGGAAGGCACTTGCCTTTGGACACACTTCCTAGAGCTCACTGCTCAAAAGAGGCTCACTGCCTATAGAAATTTATGTTTAATACAAAAAGAATTAACTGAGAAATAGCATCTTCTTCATGCTTGGTTCAGTCTCATTGAATGCTCACAAAACTTATGCTCTTCTCCCAAATATTTCTTCACTATCACTTCATCCTTTATTGTTCTTGTTCCTCTGCTCCTCCTCTTCTTTGCTCTGCCTCTAATCCTTTCTTGGAATTTTATTATTTCACACAAGGATGATTTTCCACGACTCAACTACACACCTTTATATGCTTCATCAACCTTGGAATAAACATCAAGGTCGGCACTATAAGCATTTGACTTAGTGTGAATCACTAGGTTGTTGGCCAAACATAACTGCAACTCAAATCTTCCTTGATCAATATGCCACGCTCCATAGAATTGCTCTTAGATCATCTGCAACATGCTAAAATCATCTGGTCGGCCAAGATTGGGAAGAACAGCAACACCAAGCAGGAAATCTTCAACAACTAGCTTGATCTTCAATGCAGACCTCCAACACAACAGGCACATGATTCAGAGACCTCCATAAGCACATTGAATCAGTAACATCTGCACTACTCCAAATCAATAGAATCACTTGCATCTTCATTTGGTACCTTAAGAACACTATCTATCATGACTGTTACACTAGAAAGATTGCTTGCGAACTTCCAAACCACGAACCACTTAAGTTGATGACACACACTGTGATGCAATAAAAGGTGGAAACAACTTGGTTTTACAAAGTTTCACAAACTTATGCTCTTGATTGGGTTCACAAACTCTCACAATGACCCTTCAAAACTAGGTTATTTTAGACCAGTTTTAGAAAAATAGGGATATCTCCCCCCAAAATCAATAAAATTGAACCCAATAAAAAACCCATCTGAGATAAGAATTCCCTCTAAAATGGGTTTCAACTATTTATGCAAAAAGTATTCTAGGAGGTGGTACCATGCTTTGCAACAAGATTGCTACCCTATATGAGGGTTTTTGGCAGTTTAAAACATTTTTTACAAAAATAGCTGTAACTTTTGCACAACTCAATAAACATTTATAAAATTAGAATCAAATGAAAGGTGATTCAAATACCTTTCCAAAAAGTCCAATTTTATGTCATTTGGGGGCCGTTTGGGGCTGTACCATCATTAGGAACATCCACATTGTAGAAAAAATTAGAAAAATAGAACTTTTTATTAATCAAAATGTGTTCTTACAATGCTATGCTCCCTTCCTTTGAATGCGTAAAGGCTTAATATACATGAGTTGGTTTGTTTCCCAATGGTTGTAACTAGTCTTTGCACCAAATGACCTTTGGAAACTAAGATTTGTTAAGAGATCTCAATATTTACAAAGTATTATAAGTATATTTTAACTTGATTTAATCAAGACTATGCTAATATAACTCTAAACTCCTAATTTTCTTCTTTTTTTTTGACCTTATCACATGGATCTAAAACTAAATTACTTCCTAAAAATTCTTTGGACATTCATATTTGACTAAGTATTAAGCCAAGATTGGCTTGGGTGCCCATGCACCACACTGACTTCCCAAACATGTCTCTAGATCTGCAGATCATAATATTTCAATGTGGAGCAATCCAAACCAATTTACTATCACTCTATCTCTTCTGAACACAACAAAACTTGGTTCTACTCAAATGGCCATAGCTTCTTCAAATCTTCATGTGGACCTCTCAAAACTTAACTGGAGTTACTTTAGACAATCTTTTACACATCCATATGGTCTGCATACATTAATCTTCATTAATTTTCTCAATATCCTCAACATTCTAGTCTTCTAAACAGGTAACAAAATAGGATATAGTTGACACTAATGGCAACAGAGATATGTTGACATCAATGACAACACCAATTAGGCACATATTTGCAACAATCTCCCCCTTTGTCATTGATGGCAACATATGATGTGAAAAACTAATTCAACCATCAAGACAAGAACTTCTCCCCCTTTCTCTTATCACACCTACAACCATTTTTCTTTACAGCTCCCCCTTATATCAGCAACTAGTTTTTCACATGACTTCTCTCCCCCTTTGACATCAATGGCAAAGGGCACATATTTGCAACCTTTTCTCCCCCTTTTTGTTTCATACTGATCTCAAAATTTGCATAATGACTACTCCTGAGTAGTATCTCCTTAACATCAATTCGGATCACAAGATATGACTGTGAATTCCACCAAATTGATGCACCCTATGGTATAGGAACACCCAAGCCAATCTTGGCTTAATACATAGTCAAATATGAATGTCCAAAGAGTTTTTAGGAAGTAATTTAGTCTTAGATCCATGTGATAAGGTAAAAAAAAGGATAAAATTGAGAGTAAATTGGGAGTTTAGAGTTATATTAGCATAGTCTTGATTAAATCAAGTTAAAATATACTTATAATACTTTGAAAATATTGAGATCTCTTAACAAATCTTAGTTCCCAAAGGTCATTTGGTGCAAAGACTAGTTACAACCATTGGGAAACAAACCAACTCATGTATATTAAGCCTTCACACATCTGAAGGAAGGGAGCAGAGCATTGTAAGAACACATTTTGATTAATAAAAAGTTATATTTTTATGATTTTTTCTGCAATGTGGATGTTCTCAATGATGGTACGGCCCCATACGGCCTCCAAATGACATAAAATTAGACTTTTTGGAAAAATATTTGAATCACCTTTCATTTGATTCTAATTTTATAAATGTTTATTGAGTTGTACAAAAGTTACATCTATTTTTGTAAAAATTATTTTAAACTACCAAAAACCCTCATATAGGGTAACAGTCCTATTGCAGAGAGTGGTACGGCCTCCTAGAATACTTTAGAAACCTATTTTATAGGGTATTCTTACCTCAAATGGGTTTTTTATTGGGTTCAATTTCATTGAGTTTGGGATGAGATATCCCCATTTTTCTAAAACTAGTCTAAAATAACCTAGTTTTGAAGGGTCATTGTGAGGGTTTATGAACCCAATCAAGAGTATAAGTTTGTGAAAATTTGTAAAACCAAGTTGTTTCCACCTTGTATTGTATCACACTAGTGCATTTTATATCTGATCATGAGGGGTAATAACCCCTAACTTCTTTCTAAGATACTCAAAAGTATCATTGGGTATAGGCTTAATCCGCAATCTGATCCTTTGAAGAAACAAACTCTAATCTGACTTCATTCTCATTAACCTTTTCTCAAAAAGTGAAACTTGATTGATATGTGATTTGCCTTTGAATGCAATATCAGATTCTTTGAGATGCTTATTTCACTTAAATTATTACAGAAGATTGTGATAGGCTCCTCAAACACAATTTTGATGTCCTTCAGCATTTGCTTTATCCACAGAACTTGAGTACAATTGCATGTTGCTGCTATATACTCTGCCTTTGTTGTAGATAGGAATATTGCTTCCTCCTTTTTGCTTAGCCAATAAACCAATCTACTTCCCAAGAAGAATGCACCACCACTGGTACTTTTTCTATCATCCACATCTCCTACCCAATCAGCATCTGTATATGCATGAAGAGTGAAGTCATTATCCTTTGGATACCATAAGCCATGATCAAGTGTCCTTTTGAGATATCTAAAAATTTTCTTGACTGCTACAACATGGGATTCTCTAGGATTAGCTTGAAATCTAGCAACAAGTCCAACTGCATTCATGATATCAGGTCTAGTCTGAGTCAAATAGAGTAGTCCTCCAATCATTGATCTATACCTTTTCTGATTTGCCTTAGGGGAGTCATCATCTTTACTCAGCTTACATCGATTACCATGGGTGTACCCACTAGCCTTAAATCTTCCATTCCAAACTTTTTCAATAATTCTCTCACATACTTAGATTGAGATATGAAGATACCTTTATCTAACTGAAAGATTTGCAGACCTAAGAAGAAGTTTATTTCACCAAACATGGACATTTCAAATTCACTTTGCATCTGATCAACAAATTTTTTGCACATATTCTCATTTCCACCAAAAATGATATCATCAACAAATACCTTAACAATCAAAATATGCTCATGATCAATCTTGGAGTAAAGATTACTGTCAGCAGTGCCTTTGTTATATCTTAGCTTTAGCAAATACTTATTTAATCTTGCATACTAGGCTCTTGGGGCTTGTTTGAGTCCATACAATGTTTTCCTTAACTTGTAGACCATACCTTTCTAATCAGACAACTAAAATCCTTCCATTTACTCAATGTAGACTTCTAATTCTCTGTTTAGGAATACTGACTTGGCATCCATCTGATAGACTTTGAAATCTTTATATGCAGCAAATGCAAGAAATAATCTGATTTCTTCTATTCTTGCCACTAGAGCAAAAGTTTCTTCAAAATCAATTCCTTCCACTTGAGAATATCCTTTGCATACTAACCTTGCTTTGTTTCTTACAACTTCACCATCTTCATTTAGTTTATTCCAAAAGACCCATTTAGTTCCAATCACATTTTTGTCTTCAAGTCTAGGAACAAGATCCCAAGTGTGATTTTTTTCAATTTGCATTAATTCTTCTTCCATGGCTTTTACCCAATTTTCATCATTGCAAGCTTCACTTATTGAATTTGGTTCAATCTTTGAAATCAAACAAATCTCCTCTTGATCTCCAACAATTCTTTTCCTAGTTCGAACACCTTTATATCTATCTCCTATGATCTAATCTTTAGGATGATTCAGTCTTACATACCTAGGAGTTTTGGGATTTATTTGAGCCTCTGTTTCTTGAGCTTGTTCTTCAACATCTGTACTATCCTCTTGAGTCACTAAATTTTTAAGATCAATCTGAATCTGAGTCTGGGTTTGAACTTGTCTTCCTTGACTTTGACATTCATCTTGATTATCTGATTCATATCCGTAAGACCTGGAATGTCCTTCTTTGCTCTCATCAACTCTAACATTTGTACTTTCAATAATCTTTTTCAATCTTTTGTTAAAGCACCGGTATGCCTTGCTTTAAGTAGAGTAACCCAAAAATATCCCTTGATCACTTCTTGCTTCAAACTTGCCTAGATCCTCATCTCTTTTGATATAGTATTTACTACCAAAAACTATGAAGTATCTCACAGTAGGAGGATGACCAAACCATAGTTCATAAGGGGTCTTACTAGAATTGCCTTTGATCTACACTTGATTGAGAGTGTAGATAGCAGTACTCACAGCTTCTCTCCAATAGACTTGTGGAACATTTGCTTCCATCATCATGGTCCTAGCAGCTTCTTGAATGATCTAATTTTTTCTTTCCACAACTCCATTCTGCTGAGGAGTCCTAGGAGCAGATAGCTTTCTTTTTCTTCCATGGTTTTCACAGAATGTATCAAACTCATTGGAGGTAAACTCTCCACCTTTGTCAGATCTCAAACATTTTATTTTCTCACCAATCTCATTTTTCACTATAACCTTGAACACCTTAAACTTGTCAAGAGCTTCTAATCTTTCTTTTAAGAAGGTTACCCACATCATCCAAGAATAATCATCAATCAACACATAAAATATCTGTCTCCTTGCACACTTCTAAGTCTAGCAGAACCACATATATCAGTATGAACAAGTTCCAACCGTCCATTTGAAAATTGTTCTTTACTCTTGAATAAAATTTTGTTTTGTTTACCCAATTGACATTCTCTACACATGCTGTCAGCATATTTCACAAGTTTTGGAAGATCTCTCACAGCTTGAGTAGAACTTATCTTGACAATGTTATCAAAATTTACATGAGACATTCTCCTATGCCATCACCAACTCTGATCAATCTGAGCAATCAAACAACTTTTGCTAAAACTACTTAAATGAAAGATGTTACCTCTAGTCTGAGTACCAAATACAATTTCAGTTCCAGAGCTTTCTATAGACACCTAAAATGGACTTGCTCTACAAATCAATTTCCCTTACCTTTACACTAAGGTATCCCTCCTATTAATTAAATAAATTCATTTTATTTTATTTTGTCAATTAAATAAATATTATAAGTTTATTTGATTGGTTCATTATCCCATAATTAAATAAAATTATCTTATTTAATTAAATTTCCTAAATTCTTCTAATGTCTCAAGTCGTAAATCCACCTCATCAATCCACCTCATTTTTCCATCTCATCTCTTCCACCTCACCATGTTGCACATATAATTAAATATTCTTAATATTTAATTAGCTAATATCCTCCATTATCCAAAAATAAATTTTTAATTCAATTGTTCTCCACTAATTGAATTTTTAATTCAATTGTCATCCACTAATTGAATTTTTAATTCAATTGTCCTCCACTAAATGAATTTTTAATTCAATTGTGCTCCACTAATTGAATTTTTAATTCAATTGTCATCCACTAATTAAAATTAAAAATTCAATTTGTTCTCTACTCCTCCACTAATTGAATCAAAAATTCAATTTGTCATAGTCCACTCTCATTAAAAATAAATTTTTAAATCATCCACTATGAATTTAAAATTCATAAATAATGAGAGCCCTTGATCTCAACTCTTGATCCTCACCCTCCATTCTTTTTCAAAAATCTATAAATGAAACCCTCACCCAAGCCATTCATACAACTTCTTCTTGCATCAAAACCATGCCCAAATTTCTCTCAAATCTCTTCATCATACTATCATCATATTATGTTGAAAAGCAAGAGCAATTCACATTTGAATCAAATTGGGTCATCTAATCTAGGAGCTCCTGGGTGCAAGCTTCCTCCTCCCTTGATGAGATTGGGTCTTCATGTGAGGTATAACTTTGTGTTTTCACTTCATTTTATTTTCCTAATCTACATTGGCACGTCTGGTGGGACCCACAAGGTCTGAATCTAATCCTTTTTTTTGTGAGTTTTTGGTGTGAGTTATGTATTTTTGCAGGTGTAACGACATCAACCCTACATAGTAGCGCTATCTCTGGCAGATATTAGCGCTATCCACTATTTTAGTGCCATCCCTGTGGAGCATTCTCTATTCTAACTTCCACTCACATGTCTTCTCTTTAATGATCTTCCCGCTACTTTTTGTGCCTAAAATGCTCTCTGTTTTGCAGGAAAATTAGAAAATACAAGGGGAGGTTATGCCGAAATTTTTCCAAAATCTAAGCATATTTTTTCAGTTTTAGTGCTATTTTTGAAACTGACTTAGCTGTCTGTGCAGGTACTAACAAGTGTTTTTGCAAGTCTTTACTATCATTTTGCGGATGCTAGCAAACTTTTGCAGGATGTTTTTTATCTCTAGTTTAGCAAAAACACTTCAAGTGGAAATCTAAAAATGAACCCCTTTGACATGTTAGATTACACAACATTTTGATTTGGTGCAATAAAATTGAACAAACAACAACAAACAAATCTTTGTGTGTGTGTGTGTGCCAAACATTTAAAATTTGGTGTTCTAAAATTGACAAATTGTGTGCCAACAAACAATCAAAACACTTCAATTTTGGGTTTTAAAAAGAACCAACAAATTGCATCAACGAATTCATGGGGTTAAAAAGAACAACAATCTTGCATTCTTCACTCATTTAATCAAGAAAATCATTCAAAATTGTGTGAAGTGTTTTGGTGATCTTTTGCTTGTGGTGTGAAAAGCGTATGCTCTTCCCTCGCACCATTTTTTTTTGTGACCTTGGGAATCAAAAGCTTCTCATAAAACTTCATCAATCACCCCCAATCTAATCCAAAGATCTAAAATAAACCATGTTTAGTGTGATGCAATCATAAAGAATATGTATGCTCTCATCTCGCATCTTGTATGAACTTGGGGATCAAAAGTATTTTTGTGATTGTGTTGCTTTTGTTAATCTTTAGAGGGCCTGCCAACCCTCTTCAAAAGGTGGGAACAACCCAAGCAGCATCAAGCTAAAGCCACTATATAAAATAAGGTGTTTGGGATGAAAGTCTCAAGCAACAAGTGTTGCTATGTTATACCGACAGCCAACCTCCCCCAAAACCCTCCAAAGCGTAACCCTCAGGGGCTGGGAGACTCCATAATGGAGAGTAGTGCTACTGCACATATAACCACCTGAACGGATGCCTTTACTATGAACCATTGTTTAGCAAGCCAAAATCCTTCTATTTGTTGACACAGAAGGGAAACTTTTGAAGTAGCCCCGATTCATGTGGTTCTTAGCCAAGGTAGGAGAGATAATCTAAAGGTTTGGTGAGGGACAAGCCTTATAAGAAACCTAGATCTTGGTATGCATGAGAAGTGTGTGCAATTGTAAGGAGGAGCCAGTGCTACCAAGATCCTGGAGCTACCCACTTTGAATAGGTGTAGCTAGGGGATTCAACAAATATTGTGTCACCTTAGGTTCTTCAAAGTGCTTGTTAAATAAAATCACACATCATTTTTTTTCAAAACAAAGCAAAATCTTGATTATTGTGTGATTATTGTGCTTGAATTGTTTGCAACAACATTGCCAAGAGACAAACCAAATCATTTTGATCACATTCCAAATAAAGAAAATCCAAAAAATTGCCATCAAGAATCTGTCTTTCTAGGACCTCGACAAACACTACCATGTTTTAGCGCCATGTTTGTCTAATTTTGGTGCCATTTTACCCGTGGATTGGCACTATCTTCAGATTGACTTGCCTAAAATAGAGACCTATTTAGTTGTGATCTTTACCATTTGCTCTACCATAATCCATATTCACCTTCCAAAAATCTGACAACAGTCCATCCATTTTCTTCAAAATTTTCCAAGATCACACCTTCTCTTTGACCCTAGAGAATTAATCACCATCATTGTTGGACCATCTGCCATATCAAACCCACTCAAATTCATATCCACTTGTCTTCATTGATTTTTGCATACCTTTTGGACCAAACAAATCTTTGTCACAAGAAAATCATTCCAAAAAATCCCCAAAATCTCCCAAAGCAAAATGTCATCAAAATCTGTCATTCTTTTTAGGCTAAATTTTGATCTAGATTGTATCCTACACATCATATCTTGCTTGAAAAGTCAATAGTCTACCTTCCAAGTGAAATCATCATCCCTCTTTGCATAAGGTCATTAGTCTACCCCAAGCAAAGCAAAACATCCATTTGTGCAACCCAAAATCTAGATCCTACCAAAGCTCAAATTGTTGACCATCACAATCCTCCATATCAAACATTAAAATCAAACATCAACAATCTCTTCAAAAACAAACATCATCCATCACCTATCTTTTGGTCCAAAATTATGTAGAAAATCAATATCATCCACTCACACCACCCTTAGATTGAAAACTCCAGAAAAACATAAACAATATTCCACCACATCTTCTCTTCTATTCCATCTCACTACCACATTCATATTTCGGTCCAACAAATTAATCCTCTAAAGGTCTCCATATCCACCTCACTCTATTTCTAATCAAACCCAAAGCGTGTATGCCCACCACAAGATCACAACATAAAAGGAATCAAGAAATGGCAGAACATTGGCAATTTGGCATGCCTAACACCAATAGCAGCAACATACCCATATACCAAACATATAATCCACCTTCATACTCTTACATCCCCCCATATGGCCCCAACGAAAACCCCTTCCATTACTTACAACAAGTACAACAACCACCACCACCACCACCAGTACAACACATCCCTACCATTTCACAAGATGATCTAGATGTCTTGAGCTTTATACAAGACACTGATAACATGGACTTACTAGATAAAATCCTAAGGTTAGACCCAAGTAGATATCTGGATTATCTTCTCAAAATTGGTGCTCAACTCCCCATCACAACATCATCACAACCATCCACATCTACAGTCATTCCTTCCACATCAAATACCCAACCATCCACATCTACAATCATTCCTTCCACATCAAATACCCAACCATCCACATCAAACATCCACAACACCACCTCTGAAACATCAACACCTACTGTATCTACTGCTAACACAACCTCTACAGCTACCACATCTACCATTTCCACAAGTACCTCCAATCCTACCACCTCCCAACCTGTTACCACATCCACTACCATGACTACCATAAATCCTTCCATACCACAACTCACCTTGGGTATACAAGGCAACACCACGCAGGCAAGTACATCTACAATTGTGCCTCCACCCAACCCCCACACCAATGCATACCTACGACAACTATTCTCACAACCACCTCACCATACGTCCAACCCATCCACTATCACATATCCACATAACCCCATAACATCAGCTACACAACATCACACTAATCCCCAAATACCACCACATCTTCTCCAACAACTCCACCCATATCAACAACATCAATCACCAATCAACCAACACGCCAACTTGCAATACCAGCACCTCAATCAAACAAGTCCCCAACATCAAATCCCACCCCATCTCCAACATCTCACAAATCAAGAAGCCTACACAATCCAATCACAACACCCGCAAGATCTCACAAACATGGTACAGACCTTGATCCAAAGGGTGGACGATCTACAAACTGGGGGCAATCGAAAACACTATTCCTTTGAGGATATTTACCCATATCCATTCGATCACATATTGTATATGCCCCCTTTTCCCAAGAACTTTGAGACACCTAAATTCGACAAATACAAGGGAAAGGGAGACCCCAGAGATCACCTTAGGGAGTTTTACATTGCTTGCTTAGAGGTCTCAAATAACGACACATATCTTATGAGACTATTTCCAAGAAGCCTCGGTGGACAAGCTGCCGAATGGTTCGCACATTTGCCTCTAGGCATTAGGACATTCCCTGAGCTTGTAGAGAAATTTGTAAATCATTTCTCCTACAACTTTGAACATAAAATGTCTATGACAGATTTGTGCAACACCAAACAAAATAACGGAGAAGCCTTTGCTTCTTTCTTGCAAAGGTGGAGAATCTTAGCAAGCAAACTCCCATGGCCAATTCTTGAAAAGCAACTCGTCACCATGTTTGTGACCAATCTCAATCAGGAACTAGGGTTCCATTTACAAATCCTTTGTGCGTCTACCTTTGAAGAAGTCATTGACAAAGGCACCACCATCGAACGAGCCCTCATTGCTAAGGGCTCCATCAAACTGTACGACCACAAATCCAACCACCACAACAACAACAACTACAAATCCCATAACAACATACCCAATACAAACAACAACACCCATACACAATCAAATGACAAATCACGTTATTGGGGGAAGAACAAGAACAATCTAAACAACGGCATCACGGATGTGAAAGTCGTCCAACATATACAAAACCAAACACCTGTGCATACATATGCCATAAATGTAAATAACCAGGGGAGTCAAACTAAACCACACAAACCTCGCAGACAATTTACACCCTTAGGAGAACCCATCACAGATATCCTCGATAGATGTCTCAAGCAAAATGTGACCACACTCCCACCCATTAGACCCCATCAAGAGAATGAACTAAAAGCCACGTGGTACAACGAGAATGACTATTGTGAATACCACCATGTTCTGGTCATAAAATAGCTGACTGCATGCAACTAAAACATTGCATCCAAGACCTCATCGACCAAAGCCTAGTCGGCCTTGATCAAACTACCCAACCATCACCAAACGCCAACCTCGGGGCTTACAAGGATCCTCTACCTAACCATAATAAAGCCTCATCATCCAACCAAGCGTACAACGTCACCCCACCACCCGCATCCTATGACTCCATCGTAGGGCAGATAGAACCATCATCACACCATGTCAACATAGTCATCATTTGGGCACAAACGCCTGATTGTGCTGTTATAACCTGCCATGGCCGTGTATCCATCCACACAGCCCCTACCACCAAACAAACACCGACATCCACATCTGATCCCCTACCTTCTCGTCCAACCACGTGTCCATCACCTACCCATCAATAGAACCTCCTAGAACATCTAGGAAGGATGCCCATGCAAATCTCCATACTTGAGTTCCTCTGTACATCACCCCTTCATAAGGACGTCCTCAACAAAGCACTTTTACAGACTCAAGTCCCTACCAACTTGAATCTAACTCAATTCCAAGCCATGGTAGGACACATTGCCGCACCCCACCATCTCACCTTTTTAGAAAAGGACATGCCCACCTCTGCACACATACCTAACGACGCCCTACACATCGAAGTCCACATCCATAAGCACACCATTAAAAGAGTCTTAATAGATGGTGGCTCTGGTCTCAACATATGCACTCTAAAAATGCTAAAACACTTGGGGTATTCCGATGTGGTTGTCAACACCAGCGAGTGCATCATGATCAAAGGATATGATGACACTGAATGCCTCTCTGAAGGCACTATCAAGCTTCCCATTCAAATGGGATAGAAAATATTAGAAACCAATTGTCAGGTTCTTGATCTTGACCTCCCCTACAACATCCTTCTCGGCAAACCATGGATCCATGCCATGCAAGCCATCCCATCCACCTTCCATCAATGCCTCAAATTCCCTCACAATAGCACAGAGGTCATAGTCTATGCCAATACTCGCCCCTTCTAGTACTGCAATTTTCTGGAAGGCCACAACCAAACCTTCTGCCCATACAATAAAGCCACCACTAAAGGCAATCCAACAGCATCAAATTCATATATCGACCCCACAAACATTGCCACCACGTCATCCTAAGCACCTCCACCACCTAAGGTCCAGATCAAGCTAACTGACATGGGATGTGGGGAATATGACCTGCATGGCACCTTTTGTGTGGGTAAATTACCCAATCCTAAGACATTTGCCATCCCAAAAATAGAGGCAGCCAACACCGTCATCATCAAGTGCAAACCCTTGCCTATTTTTGAGAAGAAACACCTTCTAGATCAGGACGTACTTGAAGATATCTCATCCTGGCTATACAACGATGAAGAAACTATGCAAGAAGCCCCTAAAATCCCAACAGAAATCTATGGCAAAGGCTCTGAAATTGTAAAAAGCATGCGCTATAGAGGGCAAGGCAGTATTGGCCTCCATGAACAAGTAATCATAGAACCACTACAAGCAACAAAGAATCCCTATACTCAAGGGTTAGGGTATGGTCAAACATAATGCATCCTCCCTACCGGTGAATGTATCTTAGCCGAGGTTGCTAGGGTCTCCTTAGACGTCAATAATATCAACGAAACAGGCCATCAAGACTCCTTTAGTGACTTTTCCAATTTCTTCGACTCATCCATTTGTACCATCTACTCAGTCACCACTCTCGCTTCACCCTCCAATGACTTATCACTAGTTTATCCTGACCCCATTGATTGGGACCAACGGGGACCTCCTATCTTCAACATCGCACCTAATGATGAGGCCATTGCTGAAATGATGGGGGTAAGAGATCACTTCCCTTTGGGAGATCACAGAGCCAGATACATCATGAAACTCAATCCAGATGCCTATTTCGGGGAGACAACCCCTGCTTCCAGTCATAAAAACATAAAAATAAAAAATGGATCTGATGGTGAAAACTGTTCTGCGGCAGTATCAGATCCTACAAAAATAAAAACAAAAGACGTATCTCCTGGTGAAAACCTCCATGAGGTGCTAGGAGATGGAAGCATGGGCCTTCCTGAGGTAGGTAAAGTATATCCAGACAGATCACCCATCTTGGTAGAACTAGCTTAGGAAATGAATCTTGGGACAGAGGAAGAGCCAAAAATCACATACAGAGTAGAATCTCTCAACATACAGGAACAAGAGAACTTCTTGTCCTTCTTCACACGCAAAAATCACAATTTTACATAGACCTATGCAGACATGCTAGGGCTAGATCCCGCCTTGGTTGTTCATCATCTTGCAATACGTCCTGATGCGAAACCAGTCAAGTAGAAGCTCAAAAAAATGAATCCTCAAGTGGCTCTCTTAGTCAAGGCAGAACTAAAAAAGTTACTAGATGTTGGGTTCATTCGCCCAATTGATTATCCTAAATGGGTTTCAAACCTAGTACCAGTTGCCAAACCAGATGGTCGAATCTGCTGCTGCACCGACTTCAGAGACCTCAACAAAGCCTGCCCAAAAGATGACTTCCCACTGCCAAACATTGACATGATAGTGGACCTCACAGCAGGACATGAAATGTTATCCCTCATGGATGGTTTCTCAGGATATAACCAAATCAACATCACCAAAGAGGATCATCTTAAGATAGCCTTCATATGCCCATGGGGAACATACTGCTGGGTGGTAATGCCATTTGGCCTGAAGAATGCAGGAGCTACCTATCAAAGAGCTATGACCATCATCTTTCATGACCTTTTTCACCACATCATGGAAGACTACGTCGATGACTTGCTAGGCAAATCAAAGACAAGAGAAGAACATCTGGAAGTATTGACCAAAATCTTCGATAGGTTAGAACAATACAATGTCTGTCTGAATCCAAAAAAGTGTGTCTTCGGGATGACCTCTGGCAAACTCTTGGGATACATAGTCTCTAGAAGAGGAATTGAGGTTGATCCCACAAAGGTCAAGGCCATCATCGAAATGCCTCCTCCAAAAACACTAAAATAACTAAGAAGTCTGCAAGGAAAACTCCAGTCTATCCAACGATTCATTGCCCAACTTGCGGATAAGTGCCAACCATTCCAGCATCTCCTCAGAAAAGACATAGCTTTTTTCTGGAACACACAGTGTTAGGATGCCTTTGACCAACTAAAAGAATACCTGGCTAATCCTCCTGTGCTAACTCCACCAAGGCAAGGTGAACCCCTCCTACTTTACATCTCTACAACAGAGATAGCTATTGGAGCCTTGCTAGCTCAACTCGATGAACAGGGCAAGGAAAGAGCCATCTACTACATCAACTGCACTTTGATCTCATATGAGCTCAACTATACACAGATTGAACGAGCATGTCTAGCCCTCATCTTTACCTCACAAAAGTTAAGACACTATACGCTCAATCACAAGACCAAGCTCATTGCCAAGATTGACCCACTGAAGTACCTGCTAAACAGAGCTACTCTTACTAGGAGAATGGCCAAATGGGTCATGATTCTCATAGAGTTTGACATCGAATACACTGAGAGAAAGGCCATCAAAGGGCAAATTATAGCAAATCAACTGGCCGATGTACCTATCCAGGCAGAACATCCTACAATAGTGGAGTTTCCTGACGAAGCTATCTTGACAATCATACCAACCAAAGACACATGGAAAATGTATTTTGATGGATCATACACTCACAGAGGCTCAGAGGTAGGCGTCTTGTTTGTTACTCCTCAAGGCAACACAATTCCTAAATCCTTCAAGATCACATTTCCATGTACCAACAACGTAGCAGAGTATGAGGCCCTTATCACAGGTCTCTGAATGGCCATCCAATGGAAAATTGCAAAGCTAATTGTGTATGGCGACTCTCAACTGGTCATCAGGCAGGTAAATAATGAATACAAAACTAAGGATGATAAGCTTCTTCCCTATAAGAAAATGGTTGATGATTTCAAAGACTACTTTGATGACATCCAATTCAAGCAAATCCCAAGGCTCAACAACAAAGCAGCAGATGCCATGGCAACCATCAGATCTCTAGTAGACATGAAGAAGGATAGCAAGAAATGTGAGTTCCTGATCGAAGAACGCCCCATCCCAGCATATGATGTTCCTCAATCTGAACTAGTGTGTGAAGTCATTGGTCCCTTATCCCCATGGTATCAGAAAACCTACCTATACCTTCATGATAATATCCTCCCCCTAACCTATCCACATCACAGAGAAAATCATTCATCCGTCGAGCCTCCCGCTTCATCCTTGTAGGTGACACCCTATACAAAAGGAGTCTTGATGGCACGCTTCTATGATGTCTAGACTCTAGGGAAGCTAAAGTAGCCTTGGAAGAGGTACACGCAGGCATCTATGGGGCGCATTCAAGTGGACCCACTCTATCTAAAAAGATCCTTAGGACTGGATATTATTGGCCAACAATGGAACAAGATTCCCATAGATTTATTAAGAAATGCCTCCCATGTCAACAGCATGGCGATCTCATCCACGCACCAGCACAGAAGCTGCAACCGATCAAAATGTCATGGCCTTTTTCCTAGTGGGGACTTGACCTCATAGGGAAAATACATCCCCCATCCTCCAATGGCCATAAGTTCATAATCACTGCTACCAAATACTTCACAAAGTGCGTGGAAGCCATTCCACTTACCTTCACCACTGGCACCCAAATCTTCAAATTCATCCTCCACTACATCATCTGCCGCTATGGTATCCCTCATTCCATTGTCACCGACAATGGAAAGCCATTCAAGAACCAAGAAGTTCGCACCTTGTGTGAAAAATTTGACATCAAACACCACTTCTCCACACCATATTACCCTCAAGGAAATGGTCAAGAAGAGGCTTCTAATAAAACCATCCTCCGCATTCTTAAGAAGACAGTCAATGAAACTAGCCGTGACTGGCACCTCTAACTAAACCCCACCCTATGGGCATACCGCACAAGCATCCGCACTCCTACAGGAGCCACTCCATTTTCCCTAGTATTCAGATCTAAATCCATTTTACCTATTGAGGTCAAGCTCCCATCTCTATGAGTATCCTTGCAAAACATCATCTCTGATGAGGACTACAGAGTTGCAAGGTTGCATCAACTGGAACTACTAGATGAGAAACACCTGAATACGTTGAACCACCTATAGGCATATCATAACCGCCTCCAAAGAAGCTACAACAAGAGGATCAGAACCCAAAGAATTGAAGTAGGCAACCTTGTCCTAATGGAAAATCAAAAGAACCTATAAGAACATCCTAAGCAAGGAAAGTTTGAACCCAATTGGCTAGGACCTTATGTCGTCACAATCGACTATGGATTAGGAGCCTATCAGCTTGCAACACCTGAGGGGCAGCCTCTAGATGAGTCGATGAACATCCTACACCTCAAGAAATTTTATGCATAACCCATCTGGTACCCCAAGTCAAACAAAAAAAATCAAAAAAATCAAAAAATCAAAAACACCAAAAAAATTAGAAAATAAAGAAAAAAACAGAGTGCAATAAAAACTTCCAATGGTGAAAATCACTTCGATGACGCCACGGATAAGTACCATGGTGAAAACCTATTTTAGGCGCCATGTGTAGTGGCCAGTTCTACCATCTAATAAGTCCTCTCCCTTCGCAACACTCCATATCGCACACATCCCATGGCTTGGAATCCGAACATCAAAGTCCTATCGCCCATTCTGCACTATCTCACCCCAGCCCAATCCATGGAACGAGGATCCTTGTAAGCTTCCCCTTGTACAGCTCAAAAGCCAAAAATCTAAAAACATCATAAAATCAAAAAATCTAAAAAACATTGTAAAACCAAAAAACCCAAAAACAATAGAAAATCATCAAAAAAATGAAAAAACAAAAAAAATACAAAAACAAGTGCAACATCACCCTCACACATTGATCGCTCCAAATCCATCAATCACATCAAATCCCCACCATCACAAACATCCCAAACTATTCACATATCATCAAGTCATACCAGAACTACATATTCATTTCGCCCACATCTTGAAAGTACCTTGATCCTATGGATACAAGGTATGTAGGCAGTCTGGAATACGAAGGACGTTTCCAGTACTCAGGTACATAAGATGCACCCATCCCACCTATTTGGGTGGTCCCCATTCTCTAAGATTTCTAGATCTAATAAATGATACACACTCTTTGTATAAACTTGAAACATGGTCCCTATTGCAAAAATCATCAATCAACATACCAACTATAATCTTACACCTAGCCAGACTGTTCTTTTGCCCATCTTCCCAAAAAAAAAAAATATTTCCAATCAAAACCAATTGATCTACGTCCTAGGATATATCTTTCCTACAACGGACAAAAATCTATCTTTCTATCATCACGTCTATTGGCAAGAGCACATAAAGGCTATTTGTATCTTTTTGTTGGTCTTTTTTATTTTTTATTTTTATCTTTTTGTCTTGCTCTAAGTCATCTCCAAAGCTACCTTGATCTCATTATATCATGGTAAGTAGCAGACAACACCTAGAGTAGACATGGTCAATTGTTTCTGTATGCTATGCTTGTGGGTTGGTTTCATTACTCCAAGCTAGTATTCATATCTTGTTGATCATAGGGTCGGTTATAGCAAATTGATCTCCTTATGCATCTAAGGTTTATCATACCTTTTATGTACTAAGGACTTATACTATGAGTCCCCTTCCCTCGTCTAGACAAGGTTGTACTATCTTGGGCATGCATGGGATCATCCCTTTGTTTGTGTGTCTAGTCCATGCAAATGTTGGATAAACATCATCACCCTAGTCTTCTATACCTTGGTGAAAATATCCACTTTGCTATATCAAACCTAGGATTGCTCTAAATCATTTTCAGCACAATGATCATCCACCAATCAATCTCTCAACATTATCACACTTTCATCCCACCCCTTATCCTCCAATCACTTCTACCAATAAGTCCATCCATTTCAAAAGCACAACCGTGTTCTTGCAACCCGCCTATCCTCTCGAGGGGGCATCACCCTTACCAGTTATCCCCAAACCTTACCCTATTCTTCTAAGCCAAAATCTTTTTTCTATCTAATCCAACTCTATGTTTTAACTTCTTTGAAATGATGTTACTTAGCCACAACACCATATCAAAGAGAGGCAAATGTAGACACCTAAAATAGACTTGCTCTGGAAATCAATTTCCCTTACCTTTACACTAAGGTATCCCTCCTATTAATTAAATAAATTTATTTTACTTTTTTCTGTCAATTAAATAAATATTATAAGTTTATTTGATTGGTTCATTATCTCATAATTAAATAAAATCATCTTATTTAATTAAATTCCCTAAATGCTTCTAATGTCTCAAGTCCTAAATCCACCTCATCAATCCACCTCATCTTTCCACCTCATCTCTTCCACCTCACCATGTTGCACATATAATTAAATATTCTTAATATTTAATTAGTTAATATCCTCCATTATCCAAAAATGAATTTTTAATTCAATTGTCCTCCACTAATTGAATTTTTAATTCAATTGTCCTCCACTAATTAAATTTTTAATTCAATTGTCATCCACTAATTGAATTAAAAATTCAATTTGTCCTCCACTCCTCCACTAATTGAATTGAAAATTCAAGTTGTCATAATCCACTCTCATTAAAAATGAATTTTTAAATCATCCACTATGAATTTAAAATTCACAAATAATGAGAGCCCTTAATCTCAACTCTTGATCCTCACCCTCCATTCCTTTTTCAAAAATCTATAAATGAAACCCTCACCCAAACCATTCATATAACTTCTTCTTACATCAAAACCATTCCCAAATTTCTCTCAAATCTCTTCATCATACTATCATCATATTGTGTTGAAAAGCAAGAGCAATTCACATTTGAATCAAATTGGGTCATCTAATCTAGGAGCTCTTGGGTGCAAGCTTCCTCCTCCCTTGATCAGATTGGGTCTTCATGTGAGGTATAACTTTGTGTTTTCACTTCATTTTGTTTTCCTAATCTACACTTTCCAAGATTTTGCATTTTCCATATTTGAATCAAAGATCATAACCCTTGTCAACCAACTGTCCAACACTAAGAAGATTATGCTTCAATCCTTCCACATACAGAACATCATTAGTATTATTCTTACCATCAAAAGAGATAGATCCTTTGCCATGGATTCTATGAGTTGAGTTGTCTCCAAATTTCACAATTCCACCTTCATATTTTTTAAATCTTACAAACTTACTTTTATCACCAGTCATATGATGAGAACATCCACTTTCAATTACCCATTCATCTTTTTCTACAACCTGAGTAGCCAAGGTACTTTCCACATTTGCATAGCTAGCAAACTTAGTAGGCACCAGATCTTCTTTGATAGCAATGAACACCCAATCACTTTCACTGGAACCTCCATGATCAAACTCATCATCTGTGACTCCTTCTTCACCAGCTTCTTGGACATAGTAGCATTTCTTCTAAACTTTAGGTCTATTAGAGTTTGACCTTGAACCCCTCTCCAGACACCTTGAGGTAAAATGACCAATCTTATTACAAACAAAATATTTCAAATGCAACTTTCCTTCATACTTACCAGATCCTCTTGGCAATCTTTTGGCAGAAAGGGCTTCAAGTTCATCAAACTTAGTTTCATCATCTTCAAGATCCTTCCTTGTCTTGTCAAACCTATTTGATCTTCTTGAAGAACTTTCACCTAGATCATATCTTTGTTTTCCATTAACACTGGCTTTAAATGCAGATTCAGACTTAGGAAGAGAATCACCAAACTCACTCATTTCAAATGTTGAAAGCTTACCAACTAATTGATCCCTTGTAATAGTTGTTGCAGTCCTAATTTCTTCAATGGCAGTAACTTTATGCTTGTAGGTCAGAGGTAAGGATCTGAGCACTTTGGAAATAATTTCTAATTCTTCTAATTTTCTACCAACACACCTTATACCTCTCACAAGTTCATTTACTTTTATCATGTAGGATGTAATATTTTCATCTTCACTCATCCTTAAGCTTTCATATCTACCCTTCAGGCTTTGTAGCTTGGCACATTTGGCATATTCATCACCTTCATGCAAGGTTTGCAACTTCTCCTAGATTTCATGCACAATTTTCAATTCCAATACATTTGTCATTTCTGCATCAGACAAGGCACTCAACAAGGCTTCTTTAGCTCGAATGTTGTTCTTAGCATCTTTGATTTCATCTGGAGTTGTAGGACCTTTTTCTAGAATCTTATACTCATCCTTAGTTATCAACCAGTAGGCATCACCCATACATTGCAAATGACACTGCATGCACATCTTCCATAGACTGTCTTTCTTGTAATCTGACATTCTGGATCTCCTCAAGTGGTCAAGCTTCTTTCAGAGGAACTGAGAGGGGGGGTGAATCAGTTGTCCCACAAAATTAACCTTTTCTTCTTTTTAATCTTCTTTCACAACTTACAAACAGATTAATGATGTAAACATTAAAGCATGAAACAATAACACATGAGCAGAAACACAATTAACACACTTAACACCAAGATTTTTAATGTGGAAACCCTGTTAAGGGAAAACCATGGTGGGGGTTAACCCACAAGATTCATACCCTGTTAAAAGTACTTAAAAGGGGAAGGTACTTTCCTTTGGGCACATTGCCTAGAGCTCACTGCTCAAAAGAGGCTCACTGCCTATAGAAATTTATGTTTAATACAGATAGAATTAACTAAGAAATAGCATCTTCTTCATGCCTGGTTTAGTCTCACTGAATGCTCACAAAACTTCTTCTCTTCTCCCAAATATGTCTTCACTATCACTTCATCCTTTACTGTTCTTGTTCATCTGCTCGTCCTCTTCTCTGCTCCGCCTTTGATCCTTTCTTGGAATTTTATTATTTCACACAAGGATGATTTTCCACGACTCAACTACACGCCTTTATATGCTTCATCAACCTTGGAATAAACATCAAGGTTGGCACTACAAGCATCTAACTTAATGTGAATCACAAGGTTGTCAGCCAAACATAACTGGGATTCAAATCTTCCTTGATCAACATGTCATGCTCCATAGAATTGCTCTTAGATCATCTACAACATGCCAAAATCATCTCATCAACCAAGACTAGGAAGAATAGCAACACCAAGAAGGAAATCTTCAACAACTAGCTTGATCTTCAATGCGGACCTCCAACATAGTAGGCACACAATCCAGAGACCTCCATAAACACATTGAATTCAGCAATAACATCCGCACTACTCCAAACCAACAGAATCACTTGCATCTTCATCTGGTACCTTAAGAACACTATCTGTCATGACTGTTACACTAGAAAGATTGCTTGCGGACCTCCAAACTATGAACCACTTAAGTTGATGACACACACTGACTTGCCAAACATGTCTCTAGATCCGCAGATCATAATATTTCAATGTGGAGCAATCTGGACCAATTTATTGTCACTCTGTCTCTTTTGAACACAACAAAACCCGGTTCTACTCAAATGGCCATAGCTTCTTCAAATCTTCATGCGGACCTCTCAAAACTTAACTAGAGCTACTTCAGACAATCCTCTACACAGCCATATGGTCTGCATACATTGATCTTGATTAATTTTCTCAATATCCTCAACATTCCAGTCCTCTAAACATGCAACAAAATAGGATACAGTTAACACTAATGGCAACAGGGATATGTTGACATCAATGACAACACCGATTAGGCACATATTTACAATAGGTTGCTCATGATTCAACATAAATTTACTTTGTTATGTCCTGAAAATGGCTTGGTTGAGGCTATATTTATAGAGTTTTGATGTGGAGGGAAGAAGATTTGGTAGAGATTTGATTTTAGAGATGAGATTTGATTTTTTCTTTATTTGATCAAAGAGGAAATAAAACAAGATAAGATAGGATTTAAAAAGATAGAAAGAGATTTGATTTTAGTTTTAAATCCTCAAAAGGAAAAAAATCTTTGAAAAAGGATGGGAGGATAATTGATGAATTATCTAATTAAATTAATTAATTAGATACACACGAGTTCAATTTTGGAAAGAAAACAAGATGTTATTAGAATCTTATTAATTAAATAAATATTTGATTTATTTAATTAATTTTGGATTTATGATTTAATTAATTAAATAATATAAATGATTTAACAAATAGTAGAAGAAAGAAGGGATTTGATTTCTTGCTTTATTTCGCAAAAGAGGAAATAAAACAAGTAGAAGATAAGATTTGGAGGAAAAGGACTTGATTTTTATTTGATTTAAAAGGAAATAAATCAAAAGAAGATGAGAGGATAATTGAGAGGATTATCTAATTAAATAAATTAATTAGATACACACGAGTTAAAAAAAGAAAGGAATTGAGAAGAAGATGTGATATTAATTAAATAAATACTTGATTTATTTATATAATGTAGGATCATGATTAATTGATTAAATAATTATAAATTATTTAATTAATATTAGAAGAAAGTATAGATTAATTAAATAATTTAATTAATGCTAGGAAGTGGGAAAATTAACCTAATTAAATAATTAAAAATTATTTTTAATTAATGTGGAAGAATAAGGTATAGTGAGTGATGGTGAAATTAGAGTCAGATTTAGGTGTCTACAATCCTGATATCATAACAATCAGCCATAAGACTTACACAGTCGACCTGATATCATAATAATTAGCCATAATATTTCTACTTCTATGCTTAAAACATCATTATCAAATGGTTTGATTACACAGTCTTTCAACTGTTACCATTGATACTAATATGTTTTGTTTATCAAGATAGAACATCTTACGTTAAAACATAGATATATGATTCTCTTAATCCTGAGATATCATAAATATAAACATTTCCCTTAGGATATATTATATACACAAAGAATAAATATGTCTTCTAAGTGATTCTAACTCTATCTATATCTGAGATACGATATATTAATATAGAATTAATCCTCTACTGAGGATAAACAACAACATAATCTCTCTATATATATCTTGCTTACAAATTCAAACGAATATAAGGCAATATCAATATATCATCATTTTCAATGGTATACAATAAACTTACCTGTGTAGAGCTACAGGTAATAGGCTATCAAAGGTCTTTACTTCCTCCGACATTCCTATTCTCTCCTTCACCTATCCTTCCAGCCTTTCTCCAAAGTAAATCCCCTTTCCAAAATCACTCTCCTCCTTTACTTAATCCACCCTCTCTTGGTTATGGGTGCCTAGTAAATGCACCTCCACGTACTTCTTTCCACTTCCCCATGGCTCTCTACATGCAGAAAAAAGTTGGGAGCATGGAGCTACTGCTCCTCCGACTCCCCAAGCATCTAGGGAGTATGCTATGGAGAAAAAGAGAAACTTTTTACCTCACCAAACATGATATTTAACTATGACAATAATATTAATAATAATTATTATAGGGTATGTGCAGGATCATGATGGGCCAAACTATACCTCTAAGTGGCAATGAAAATACAAAAAATCAGACTTTATCAAGTTCATGTGAAATTTTGAATGGATTATCTATACAATTTGAAAAAGATGTAAGAATGAAATTTGTAGAGAATTGAATCTAGTTTATAGGCTACTATTTTTTTTAAAACAAAAACTAAATTTACTTAGTGAAAATTGAATATTTCAATGAACAGCTATTAAATTTTTTAGAAAAAAATAAAAAGTGGGCGTGTGTCCAGCCAACCTAACTATGATAAAAATATATATATTTTTTTGAAACTTTCAAAATAAGTAGAGGACTCATGTCCAGATGTGATGCATATTTATTTGAAATTTTTTTCTAATAAAATAATTAGTTATGATTTTTTTACTGTGACTTTTTTTTAAAAATAAAAAGTAATTTTCCAGCCAACCTAACTCGATAAAAAAAAATCAAAATTCAATTTTTTTTTAACCTATAGCCAGAAAAGCATAGAGTGTGACGCAAGTTTCAGATCTCAAAAAGGTGAAATGGTTTGAAAGTTATGGATGTTTTTCAATCAATGTGTCCATTAGGATTTCAGAGACACGGTATATTGAAAATTATTAATAATTATTTAATAAAATGATAACCAAATAAATCTTATATTTTTAGAAAGCTAACAATTTTTTCTATAAACCCTTTTCGTTTTATCAATTTTGCATAAAAAAAAAGTCATCAGCATGAAGGGTGAAGTTCAAAGAAGAGACTGAAACATTAAAACACATTACAATCCATAAAAAGTCAACAATCAAAACGGATATCCGTCTTGCTTTGTACCAAAGCAAGACAGATATCTGTTTTGCTTCGGTAAAAGCAACTAGAAATGGATATCCGTTTTGAAAACGGATATCCGTTCTGAAAACAGATATCCGTTTTCAGAACGGATATCCGTTTTGTTGATTTAACAAAATTTTTTTGCCATTGGTTTTGGATGAAGAGAAGCAACATATTTTGTACCATTGGTATTGTTTCACCGAAGATACAATCCATGGGTATATCGTTTATGTATGCGTGGACATTTTGTGTATATCCTGCTATTGTTTATCGTGGTTGTAAATGGTGAATGTACATGTCAAAGGATACAAAGGTTGACCAGCCATATCGAGAAAATTGGGAAAAGATACGTTAGTTGACCGGTGATAACAAGTCATGTTATGTATAGGCTAAATCGAAGATATCGGACTGACAATAGTTATCAGAGAGACAAAGTTCCATTGAGCCGACAACATTGATCTTAGAGATCAAGTCATATCAGGGTGACAATCATTAAGTGTCACCAATGGGTTATTTATCGGCACATCGAAAGAACAGTTGAGAACTACACCGATGAGAGGGAGTCACACCGACAGAAGGAACATCGGAAAGAGATGGACTCTCAGAGGTGAGAAGAAAAGTGTCACTGATAGAGGTGGTCTGGCCGATGGTGTAGTTCGGTGTTTATTCTTTCGGTGTGAGATACGATATCAGAAATCGAAGAGAATGTCTGACCGATGTAGAAGTCTTACCGATGACTAATGGATGGTAAACATATCGGGGAGAGTTATAACGTCAGAATGCAAGTAAAAAGTCTCACCGAGGGTATTGGTCTTACCGATAGACAAGGGTGGTGAATCTCACATCGGAGTAAGTGTGTATATATCCTGCAATCATCTTATTCCATGAGACCACATTTCTTTGAGGCATTTTTTCAAATAGTTCATGTGTCTTGTCTATGCTTCCACACTTTCCATACATGTCTACCAGAGCATTTCCAACTAGAATATCTGCAAAAATCCCACTTCCATTATGCTTTGATGAATGTCCATACCCTATTCCAAAGCTCCCATTTTGGTAGAGGTAGAGAGGATGCTGACAAAGGTTGCAGAATCTAGCTTTACACTTGCCAATTGCATTTACTTGAAAATTTCTAAAGCCTTTTCAAGAAACCCATTTATGCATATCCTACAATAATAGTAGTCGAGGAGACCACATTTCTCCAACTAGACTTCTACCAATTCAGAAAATGTGTGCTTCTGGACCAGTGTTTGGTACAAGAAACATACCAATAGAGTGGTTGATGCGGAGGAAATTCCACAGTTCACCCTAAATGGCGCTGTCAGCCTGTATCGGCCAAACCCTTTTGACGTTCCCCCGAAAAAACCCCTATCCGTTACCAATTTGATAGGGAGCGCGCTGCAGAAACATAAATGTCTTGCCAATAGTAAAGAAAGAGTGTATTTCGGTCTCGTTTGGACCTTGGGAAGGATATTTTAAAAGCTATTTGAGCAATTGGTGGGTTAATGGGTATTTTACACCTTGTTTGTAAGCATTTGATGTGTTGCTCTGCATCACTTGTCTACAACATACAAAGTTTACCTTTCTCACCCATACCTTCAGTATATAAAGGACATTAATAGGGAATTTGTAATTTCCACTCAGTCAATGCAATCTAGGAGAGGATAGATTGTCTAAAGTTGTGATCTATTTCCATTTACACTTGCCATAACTACAAATGCTTAGTGTTTATTCTCAACCCCGGTATATGAATAAAATGTGATCTATTGTTTTAATAGGCCTATAGGGACAAAGAGGTGATAAAGCCTTTAATTTTAAACATGACATGGTTTTGATAACTTCCCATATTGGTAAGGTCCTGGATGACAATCCTTTGATGCACCTAATTATAATAGGTGTTATGATAGTCCTTGGTATCTTTTCATTTCTTTCTTGAATGGCCTGCAAATAAGACATAAGACATATTAGATCCTTCATAAATAAGAATTCTCATACATTACATTTAAACTTAAACTCCCTAAACATCCATCAATCCATCCATTAATATCAAAATGCCATGAATATCCTATGATCAACCATTCTAATTCCTAGGATAGTCATATATTGCAATTTTGCTTCTCTATACTAAAATAGCCCAAGGAATATCTAACCTCGAATTTGTATTTTAACAATCTAATGTCTTTACGAATAACATTGAGTCTTCTTTTGGGACAACATTTTTGCCTTTAGAAGCTCCTCATTTGATGATAGCCTAAAATCAAATAATGGCTTATATCCAGAGCTTTATTAAGTTGATACCTAGGTGGATTAGTGTGTAAACATTGAAATTAGATGGTAATTCACAAGTTTATTGAATAATACAATGAATCCCTAGTATAGAATCCAAATGTACATAATAAACTGGATATCTATTTTGTAGTAGGCATATGGACGTTGCAAGTGTCCGTTGAAAAGAATTGGGTTTTCCAAAACAGATATCCGTTTTGAAAACGGATATCCATTTTGAAAACGGATATCCGTTTTCAAAACGGATATCCGTTTTGGAAAAGCAAAAAAAAGACAAAAGGAATATTTCTGGGCCCGACTTCTACAACCAGAGACCCTCTGCTGTTGAAATACTTGTGATTTCTGGCTATGACAGTGAAAGGAATATTTTTATGCACTTTTGGAGACACAATTTTCTTGTTACAATCATAAGGGTGATATTTTTGTTCCCCTAATGGGGAGCAACAGTCGTCGTAAAGCAAAAAGGAGGAAAGTTACATTGGAGGAAATTGAAGCAATTAGGAAAAAAGATAGGGAAAGGAAGAGGATTGGAAGGGTGGGTTTGGCGGATGCTCATCAAGGTGAATCTTCTTCTTTACCATCTAATGACATGCAATTTGAAGATGTTAATTTTGATTATAATAAAATGTTAGATAAGAATGAAATTCACCATGATATTGCAAATGAAAATATTGAAAAATGTTATGAAACACCTATTCATAATAGCAATACCATGGACAAAGAAGAAGAAGAAAAACGAAGACGTGCACTTGAAGAAAGTGGATATGAACATCATGATATTGAAATTGCACTCCATAATCCATTTGTTGATAGAATTGATGAGGTTGAAAACATGGATGAAACAAGAACAATCAATGTATCTCCAAATTTCATAAGAAGAGAGGACATTTGTCAAGAAGAGAATAACCGTGATGAAATTGGAAAACACCCAAAAACCCCAAAATGGTTACTTGAAATTGATGAGAACATAATGGAAAAACTTGAAGGCAAGAGGTCATCACGAACGATTCGATTGTGGGCTACAAAACTCTTCAATGAATACTTTGAGAAGAAAACATTAACCGAACAATGCCAACTTTTTGTGCAATTATTAAAGATGTACAAAATGAGACCTTTACTAAAGAAATTAAAGATTCGGTTAAACAAAGTGTCCGATCGGAATAAAATTATTGTAAGAAGCCTTTTTAATGCACTCAATTCTATTGGAAAGACTAGCAAGGAGAAAGATAAAAGAGCTACCCGTAGAGTAATAACAACCTCAATAGTAAGCAAACAATTAAGAAATGCTCGATTAATGAGGCAAACTTGTGTTGACTTAAGATTGAATCGTAAAACATTGTCAAAAGCACTAGCATTAAGATCAAGGCTAGATAGTCCTGTTGCCAATGATACTTGGGCTTTCAGTGGTAGGCTTCCACGAGTTGACAAGAAGCTAATTGATAGCACAAAGGAAGAAATTGAATGATTTTGGCACACTAACTCTAGGGTATCACCGAATGCAAAAGATGTTGTAAAGTTAAGAATTGGTGATAAAGACCGCACACCACATCCTAAACATTACTTGGAATGTAGCCAAACAACATTGTACAAACAATATTGTGAAACTCACCCAGGTATGACAATCTCACAAAGAGCATTTGAATCTATTAAGCCATTTTATTATGTTCCTCTTAAAGTTCGTAATACATGTTGTTGCAAATACCATGTAGAATTTTCTATGTACCATGAATTATTATGCAATATTCATTCTACTTTGCACACTAATGAAATGTTACAGGAGTGTGGTGCAATTCAACTACCAAAGTCATCTAGGGATTTATTGGATTTATTTCTATGTATTAGAGATGATGGTTGCATGTTCTACAAGAATGATTGTTTAAATGAAAAGTGTTTACAATGTGGTGGGTTATCAAAGTTTGTATCATGTTTTCATGAGGGCAACGAGCATGATTTTGGAAAGAGAATGGTTGAGAAAAAGAGTATGAGACAGTGAAATACAATTTGAAAAGTGGAGGTGAAGGTTCTAGATGTGAGTTGATTGTAAGAGAGTTAAGTATTGCTGATTTTATTGATGATTTTAAGAAAAATCTTTTCTACAAGTATGTCAGACATAGCCATAGGTCTCGATGGTTAGATCAACAGTTTAGGATGTGTAAAGACTCTTTCCCAATTGGAACTATTGTCTCTGTAGTTGATTTTGCAGAAAACTATACATTGCAACCCCAAAATGAAGTTTAATCCCAGAACTACAATTCTATTCAGATTGCTATTTTTGTTCACATCACATACAGACATGCCCCCGAGAGTACAGAAGAGAACAAGAAGATTGTCAGAGAATACCATTTTTACATGAGTGATGATCGATCTCATTCAGCAGAATTTGTGCAATATTGTTTTCAACAATTTTATGGGTTCTTGCAAGAAAAAGATATTAGAATAGATCAACATCTCATTTGGTCAGATAATTGCACTGGTCAATTCAAGAATGCTTGTAATTTCTATTGGTTGAGCAAAATGCATGTAGAGAAGGGTATACCTCATATTTGGAATTTTTTTGAAGCCGGGCACGGAAAAGGTGAACATGATGGAGCAGGTGCATGCGTGAAGAGAGCTCTTTTTAAATAACAACTAAAGATTAGAGGTGGTGCTACATTCAGTGATGCAGATTCCATTGTTAAGTGGTGCAACTATGCATTGTCACGAGGAGTGGCTCTTGATTCTGAAGTGCGCAGGTTCTTTTGGTTGGTTGATGATGGGATAGCAATAGAGAAATTGGAATGTCAGAGAATCAGTGAATCATCAAAGATGCATTCATTTCAAAGCTCAAATACAAGTACATGGACTATTTGGACACGAGAATTAGCTTGTTTTTGTCAGAGTTGTATTAAATGTAATTGGAACAATTGTGAGTCAAGTGAGTGGGTAGATGCATGGATTCCACAATATTTAGTCCCTTTATATGAAGGTCAATCATCTTTCGTCAATGACATGGAGAGCTCATTTGACTATGAACATCTTTCAGACCTTGTACAGCCAGGTCATGTTTATGCAGTTGTTGCACCGCATGGAAATGAAGAGAGGTCAGACTATTGGTTGGCACGATGTGTACAGGGAAAACAAAAGCTAACACAACCTATGACAGATGATGATGGGTTCACATATCCTACAGGATCAGTTGTTATTGCTGGGACTTGGTTACGAACATATATGGTTAAAAAGAATGGCATCCCAGCCTTTGAAGACTTTGAGAAGTATAAAACCATATTGATGTATTCTCACCTAGTTGTAGCAACAAATGTCAAGTTACTAAAGCATCGTGGAAGACCAAAATCAAAAGAACTATGGACAATTAGTAATGCTGATCATGAAGCAATATTGGATACTTTGAAGGTAAGATATGACCCCTCAGGTACGCTTGACTAGCATTTAAACTTCCAGATGGACAGGTATGACATTTTTTATCTTAACTTGTTCTTGTTTTTTCTATTTTTTAGAATTGTTTTATTAAAAATCTTGTTACTTTAATAACTATAATGCATGCTTTTGACTATACAGGACAGCGAATAAAGTTATTTTAGATGGTATCGTAGATTATTTTGCATGGCATCGTAAATTATTTTGTATGGCATTGTAGGTTATTTTGACTATACTCGAGGTATGATTTTTAGTTCTCATTTGTATTTCTTAATACTGCACATTTGTACCTTTTTCTACATAAGGCATTCCATGAGGTGACATGTATTTGATGTCTTTTACCAAATAGTTCATGTGCCTTGTCTATGCTTTCACATAGTACATACATGTGTCACATGGCAATTGCAACTACAACATCTAACAAAATTCTCATTTCTTTGAGGTATTCCACCAAACAGTTCATGTGCCTTGCCTATGCTTCCTTACTTTGCATTCTTATAAAAGTCCTATAACAGTCATAATTAATCTAGCCTTGATCTTGCCATCATTGTATTCCATGAGATGACAGTCCTATAACAGTCCTATACATGTCTACTAGGATAGTTTTAACTACAACAGTCCTACAATAGTCCTAAAATAGTACTAGAACAGTCCTATAATAAGCGCAGCATTTAATGTACATATTTATGATATTCATGTTTACTTTTAAATCTGCTTGTTCATGCTTCTCACAGGACGTCACCTCCCCTACCCATCTAGCTCTATAGAAGAAGAGAGACAACAAATGATCAAAAGGGATCACCAATTGGTGGTAAGTGATTGATTACTTATGTCATGTTATATATTTTGAATATTAAATTCTATATTAATGTGCACGTTGTTTGATTGTATTAATAGGTGGAAAATCAAAAATCTCTATCGAGGAGGTCTAGTCGATGAGCGATGGAAGATGAGTCATTGACTGGTTCACCATCTTCATGGCCTAGCAAGAGCCATAGATTATTTGATAGCAATCCATAGGAGATTTGATTTTGGGACATTTTGTTACATATGTGTATTTGGCTTTGTAAACATACTTTTGTATGTTATCGATGTATATCATTGTATATACCCATATGGTTTTATTTGTACATGCCTATATGGCTTGATATATACACTATACATTATTTTCATGACATTATGTGCATATATGTATATATAAGATCCTAATTTATCACAAGTAGGGAGAATGCTTGCACAGGTTATGGAATTTGGTTTTAAACATTCCAACTGTATTTGCTTCAAAGTTTCTAAAGCCTTTTCAAAAAATCCATTTTGTGCATATCTTGCAATCATTGCATTCCATGAGATAGCATCTCTTTGAGGTGTCATGCCAAACTATTCACATGCCTTGTCTATGCTTCCACACTTTGGATTTACACCCGCCAATTGCATTTTCTTAACATTTCCTTTCAATCTTTATCAAAAATTCTGTTTTGTGCAAATATTGCAATCATTGCATTCCTTCATTTACAACACATGATTAAATAAGAAGATGCATATTTACAACACTTAAGACCTTCATGAAATGATACATTGGTTTCTTGATATTCAATCATGCATTGGAGATCTTCAAAGTGTTAAATATGTTTGAAGTGATGAAGAAACTTGTTATTTTGACGTATTTCAACTCCAAACTTCCGCCTAGAAATGAAGGCGCTAATCCTTTATCAAACTAATCTAAAAGTGCGCCTTGGTACTTAGGGCACTAGATTATGATTGATCAACCTAAAATGTGCGCCTAAGGCTAGATAGTGAATAGGAAGGATAAAATGCATCATCAAAGGAGTTTATAGTTATTGAAGGCATCAAATGATGACTTGGGCGCACATCTACCTCTCTACACCATATGTGACTAGTGCCAATTATTGAATAAACAACCTAGAATGAGTGCCTTACTATTTGAGGTGCTAGTTCATGTTTCTAGAACACCAAAAGTGCGCCTTGATGTTGAGGCGCTAGCTCTTGCTCAAGCAACCTTGAAAGTGCGCTTTCACAAGGAGGTTAAAATGTATTATCAAAGGATTAAGTTGAATCAAGGAATCATCATTGAAGACAAGTAAAACATGACTGTGAATGAGGCACACTTTTCATCATCTTAACCTCACAATTGCACCTTCCATTGGAAGCTCATATTGTGCCTAAAGGAATAGTACTGAGATATCATCCATGTCAATGATTGAGAATGTGTCAACTGGAACAATATTTTTTGTTCTACTCATCGTGGGGTCGAACGGACTGCGTGAACGCATTGGGGTGGGTGGGTAAATGCTAGTGGAGGTCTCGTTTCATGCGCCAAGTGTCCCAGTCATTCCGGGCAAGAGGCTACCGGCAAAGTCCTTTAAGATCCCTGAGACCAAAAAACTACCAAACTTTGACCGGGCAGTTCTCAGAATTCGTGATAGTTGGGAATGCTCTGTTTGGACCTACAGGTGCACGTGGCATCCTTCCACAATAACCTCTCTCATTTTTGGTCAACTCCATTCCGTTTGACCGTGTTGAAATCAAACGCATTGGCGCAAAATGCTTCAATTTGATGCAGTGGAAAGGTGCTAGGTGCGACATTTTTCATTCCATAGCTCGTGCGATCGAACGGACTACGCCAACGCATCGGGGTGGGTGGGTAAATGCTAGTGGAGGTCTCATTTCGTGCGCCAAGCGTCCCAGTCATTCCGGGCAAGTGGCTACCGACAAAGTCCTTTAAGATCCCTGAGACCAAAAAACTGCCAAACTTTGACGGGGCAATTCTCAGAATTCGTGAAAGTTGGGAATGTTCTGTTTGGACCTACAGGTGCACGTGGCATCCTTCCACTGCATCAAATTGAAGCATTTTGCGCCAATGCGTTTAATTTCAACACGGTCAAACGGAATAGAGTTGACCAAAAATAAGAGAGGTTATTGTGGAAGGATGTCACGTGCACCTGTAGGTCCAAACAGAACATTCCCAACTTTCACAAATTCTGAGAACTACCCCGTCAAAGTTTGGCAGTTTTTTGGTCTTAGGGATCTTAAGGGACTTTGCCGGTAGCCTCTTGCCCGGAATGACTGGGACGCTTGGCGCACGAAACGAGACCTCCACTAGCATTTACCTGCCCACCCCAATGCGTTGGCACAGTCCGTTTGACCGCACAAGCTATGGAATGAAAAATGTCGCACCTAGCACCTTTCCACTGCATCAAATTGAAGCATTTTGCGCCAATGTGTTTGATTTCAACACGGTCAAACGGAATGGAGCTGACCAAAAATGAGAGAGGTTATTGTGGAAGGATGTCACATGCACCTGTAGGTCCAAACAGAACATTCCCAACTTTCACGAATTCTGAGAACTGCCCTGTCAAAGTTTGGCAATTTTTTGGTCTCAGGGATCTTAAGGGACTTTGCCGGTAGCCTCTTGCCCGGAATGACTGGGACGCTTGGCGCACGAAACGAGACCTCCCCTAGCATTCATCCCCCCACCCCGACGCATTGGCGCAGTCCGTTCGACCCCACGAGCTATGGAATGAAAAATGTTGCACCTAGCACCTTTCCACTGCATCAAATTGAAGCATTTTGCGCCAATGTGTTTGATTTCAACACGGTCAAACAGAATGGAGTTGACCAAAAATGAGAGAGGTTATTGTGGAAGGATGCCACGTGCATCTGTAGGTCCAAACAGAGCATTCCCAACTGTCACGAATTCTGAGAACTGCCCGGTCAAAGTTTGGCAGTTTTTTGGTCTCAAGGATCTTAAGGGACTTTGCCGGTAGCCTCTTGCCCGGAATGACTGGGACACTTGGCGCACAAAACGAGACCTCCCCTAGCATTTACCCCCCCACCCCGACGCGTTGGCGCAGTCCATTCGACCCCATGAGCTATGGAATGAAAAATGTCGCACCTAGCACCTTTCCACTGCATCAAATTGAAGCATTTTGCGCCAATGCGTTTGATTTCAACACGATCAAACGGAATGGAGCTGACCAAAAACAAGAGAGGTTATTGTGGAAGGATGTCACGTGCACCTGTAGGTCCAAACAGAACATTCCCAACTTTCACGAATTCTGAGAACTGCCCCGTCAAAGTTTGGCAGTTTTTTGGTCTCAGGGATCTTAAGGGACTTTGCCGGTAGCCTCTTGCCCGGAATGACTGGGACGCTTGGCGCACGAAACGAGACCTCCCCTAGCATTTACCCCCCCACCCTGACGCGTTGGCGCAGTCCGTTCGACCCCACGAGCTATGGAATGAAAAATGTTGCACCTAGCACCTTTCCACTGCATCAAATTGAAGCATTTTGCGCCAATGCGTTTGATTTCAACACGGTCAAACAGAATGGAGTTGACCAAAAATGAGAGAGGTTATTGTGGAAGGATGCCACGTACACCTGTAGGTCTAAACAGAGCATTCCCAACTGTCATGAATTCTGAGAACTGCCCGGTCAAAGTTTGGCAGTTTTTTGGTCTCAGGGATCTTAAGGGACTTTGCTGGTAGCCTCTTGCCCGGAATGACTGGGACGTTTGGCGCACAAAACGAGACCTCCCCTAGTATTTTCCCCCCACCCCGACGCGTTGGCGCAGTCCGTTCGACCCCACAAGCTATGGAATGAAAAATGTCGCACCTAGCACCTTTCCACTGCATCAAATTGAAGCATTTTGCACCAATGCATTTGATTTCAACACGGTCAAACGGAATGGAGCTGACCAAAAAAGAGAGAGGTTATTGTGGAAGGATGTCGCGTGCACCTGTAGGTCCAAACAAAACATTCCCAACTTTCACAAATTCTGAGAACTACCTTGTCAAAGTTTGGCAGTTTTTTGATCTCATGGATCTTAAGGGACTTTGCCGGTAGCCTCTTGCCCGGAATGACTGGGACGCTTGGCGCACAAAACGAGACCTCCCCTAGCATTTACCCCCCCACCCCGACGCATTGGCGCAGTCTGTTCGACCCCACAAGCTATGGAATGAAAAATTTCGCACCTAGCACCTTTCCACTGCATCAAATTGAAGCATTTTGCGCCAATGCATTTGATTTCAACACGGTCAAACGGAATGGAGTTGACCAAAAACAAGAGAGGTTATTGTGGAAGGATGCCACATGCACCTGTAGGTCCAAATAGAGCATAAATTACTATCACAAATTCTGAGAACTGCCCCGTCAAAGTTTGGCAATTTTTTGGTCTCAGGGATCTGCAAAATATTTTTCATCACGGGCTCCATGCTCCAATTTTTAAAAAATTTTCCCGCTCGAGCCTTTTCTTTAAAAGGTGATAAAGTTTTTTTAAAAACAAAAACCACCGAACTTGACCGTTTGCCTTGATTTAGACTTTGCCACCCGATGAAGAAAGATGGGGCCAGTGGTCACAATGTATAATAACCCTTTGGCCGGTCAACATAAGTGAAATGACCTTAAATCTTAGAAATTGAACAACCTTTCTTTAACCAAAACTTGAAGAGTGAGTAACCAGTGACAATCAAGGTAGGAGAACAGAGATCTGACAATAGCTCAAAACATCCTCAACTGTGAAACAATATAGTGTGTGGCATGTATAGTCTTATGCACCTTTAAAGGAGAAAATTGTATGCATAAGGATATGTTTACTAAGAAAGTTCTATGAAGATGGATAAGGGAATGATAGAAGAGGGAATGTTAGAATACTCTTAGGAAAATATAATTAGTAATTTGTGTAGGACAGTGGTAATCCAAACAAGATGTGGAAAATTGCATTGCCAATATATGTAATCTTTAATTTAGATGTGGGGCCCAAGTTCTCCTCAAAAACATCTTCCTTGGCCATGGTATTTCCTTCCTCAAAGAAACCAAGCATGGGTAGAATATTTTGATCCAAATTCTCATCCTCTAATGGCTATGCCAATCTCAAAAGGGCTAGTGTAGTAATCACTCAAGAAGGCATCAAAAGATATCTAATATGGTAGGAGAGATGAAAAGGAGCAAATCCTTGTAGGAAGATTTCATGAGGTTCTTATAGTAACAACATTATTCAAAGGAGTGAACCTTGATGATAATGTGATAACATTCATTATCAATCTAGAGGGAGAAAATGTACTTAGAGAAGGCATATGCCTTGCTCATATAGGGGTGGAAATCTTAAGAACATGAAAGAGGACTGAGTTCTCCAATTTAAGGGGGACATTGTTAAACATATACCCTAAAAAGAGACTATGGAGGAGCACGAGAAAGAGAGTGCATGATTCTCCTTGAGGTAAATAGGTGTCACAAAAGAATTAAAATACTTCCTTTAGTATGTTGGATTGAGTTGGTCATTGTTTACTAGGTAGGATATACAATGAGTATCAGGGGTTGACTTTGCCAAGGAATCCACTCATGAGTGGGTTTTATCATGAATCCTTTCCTAAGGATTAACATCAACCTCCTTAACATGAAGTTTTCCCTCATGGAGAAATTGAACCACCTTGAGTGGTAGAAGGAAAACCTGCATAGCAATAGTCCAAAGACATCCCAAAATCATATTATGTGATAAGTCAAGACTTAGAATGCAAAACTCAACATGAATTGTTTTAGGACTAGGCTTGACCCAAAGATTTATGTTTCCCACAAGAAAAACTATGATTTTGAAACCAACACAATTATGGTGTGTCTTAAAACTTTCTATGACTTATCTAAAGCTAGTCAAACACCTACATGGACATGATATTTAGTGTTGAGCCATCTTTGATGGATTAAATCTTAAGGGAGGCTCTTGATGTTGGGTTCAAAAAGTAAACAAAAGATGACACACCTTCCATACACGATCCTCCTAGGTGAAACCAAGCTCAAAAAAGTGACTAATTATTGATAGAGACATAGTTGAACCAAGTTCCAAAAGGGGATACTCCAAAGAGATCAGAGCTCCTCAATCATAAGTAAGGTTGAAGCTACACATTGGAGGGGATATTCCATTAAAAGTCCATGTAAAATTTAGAGTTGTTTACCCCTAAGTCTTGACTAGAAGGTAAGAATATTGGCCCAAGTGAGTAGAAACGAGACACTCATAACTTAGATTATCATCCACATTGATATCTATGATCAGCCTACCACTCCACTAAAAAGGTTCATCTTTGATGAATCTAAATAAGCTTGGCTAGAATCAATAAAATGAGAGGAGTGAGAGATTGAGTACTTGTCTCACCTCTTATTAGACTTTCCCTTCTTCTTTTCATCATTGTTCTAACATTTTACACCATACTCAAATAAGCACTTCTTCTAGACATCCAAGAAGTAGTTGGGGCCTAATTAGGGAATTACAAGAAACACTCACCCTTAGGCTATGAAGATGTATTTTGATTAGCACACTCATCCTTATTACAATCATAGAAACACTAGAAAGAGCAATAGTTTGAAGGATTAAAAATGGGTGTATAATTCTTCTCACTCTTCAATTTGGCCTTCATAGAGACCATCCATACATCCCTCTTCAACTCAACTAAACAAGCCAACTCAACTGACAACACTTATTCTGTCCATATGATCAACTGACAATTCCTAATGTATGAAGGCACCAATTCAAACTCAAAACCATATTGATATCAAATATTCATCCTAAAGATATCCTGAAACACTCTGCATCCCTGAAACATTCTCGAAACTCTCTTAAGAACATATTATCAATATGAACACACTAAAGTAACTCCAAACCATCAATACCTTTTTGACTCAATGACAAGCTGACTCCATCAAGTTTATGCATATTTATACATGATTTGAGGGAAACCAATAGTCTCCAACTGACTCTTGAGTACTTGACTATTCATCTTCCATACTTTTGCATTTTTTTTACATTTTTCATATGACAACTTTGACATATTTACAAAATTTGACAAGATGAAGACTAAATACATGATGAAATGGTTTATCATGACCTTATTTGATTAGGGCATATATAAGGAATTTTTTCATATTGATTCTATTGATCTAAAACCATTCTCTTGATCTAAAACCATTCTCAATGCTAAACATATCATCAATGGACTAAAGAACTATCATCATAATGTATGGCATCATGGGAAGTATCATGACTTGCACATAAGGAATTTAAATTATATTGTATATCAAGGTGTATATACATTAAAATCTAGTCCATAATGGTAGACATATACAAAAATTTGGCAAATATGCCAACTCAAAATATTTTTTACAAAATGTGGCATATGCCATGTCTCAAAATCTATATACAATCTACATGCCAAATAGCTACATCAAATACTTCAAGTCCACTTGACCCTCAATCTGTGATGGATCCACAATCTGTGATGTATCCACAATCTGTGATGGATCCTGAAAAAGTGTCCTCTTTGTACCAAAATGTCTAGTAATTAATGGAGGTGAAGTTTCCTGCATTAACAAGTCAAAACACAAGTTAAAGTTAGTAAATAGATTCTTATCTACTACAATTAAGAACTTTCATTTATTTAGAAAAACTATCAATTATTTAGAAAAATTCAATTCAATTACCTCAACTCTATGTTGTTGTTTGGACAATCATTCTGCAAATGATTTTCTCTTAAGACGATCAGGTGTCCTAGTGAAGCATGATGGCAAAGGTGGCACATCACTCACATTCTCAATAGACTACATAAAAGCAAAGTAACATTGAAATAAATTAATATATAATTATTAAACAAAATAGGAAATGCATACATTTAAAATAGGAAATGCACTACACAAAAACTTATCTACTAGAAAACAAGCACATACCACCATCGAGGCCTCCTACATCAATTAAAAAGGACAAGAATGTGAGACTCTAAATGACTATAATCAAATATTTAAGTTTTCTAAATTATCAATTAAAGTACAATTCAATCAAATTACCTCCACCCTTTGTTGGCGTTGAGAAAGTCGTTCTGCAAATGATAGTCCCTTGGGTCGATCAGGGGTTCGAGAAAGGACTACTGGCAAAGATGCCACATCATTCACATTTTTGATTGGCTATAAAATAAAATTAACATCAAGATATAAATTAATATATAATTACTCACAAAGAAATAAATGCATAAAAAAAAAGTTAATGTGTATAACAATTTATACCGGCAAGTCCAAGCCAAATTGGATGGCAGACAAAGTTGCATGATGAACTTCTATCAACTCCTCCTCTGTCATCAACTGTTATCCCACTTAGATACATTAGTACTAATAAAGTTGTTTATATATTCAAATGGAATAGACCATAAAATTTAACTTTAAATTTTACCTGCACAAAAGATTGCTCATGCATTTCTCCTTCTCTAATGTTTACTGATCCAGTAGCTTCTACTCTTGTCCCTAACCCCTCAGCTTGAGTTCTGGACCCCATTGCCTCATCTCGTGAATGGAGATCATACTCTGATGTGTTCAACGGTAGCTCACTACTCTCCATAATAGGACCCAAGCATAAATGATTGCAAGAAATGCAATGATGGGGCACACATATATGTCTGGATGATGACGGTCTAGTGGTACCAGGTGATCCAATATCATCACCTTCATCATGTGCTTGTGCAAACTAAGATGTCTATATGATCAAATGCTCGGTCAAAGAGTGTATGGCACTAAGGCCCTGTTGTGTTGCACTTGCAACAACGTCTGGGTGCTGCATTGGGGGTGGAGAAGGGATAGCAGGAGGGGGAATATAGGGACCTTGTACTTGTCTAATTGCCCCAGGTCTATCTTGAGGCATTCCTCTGCCCACTCCTTGAAACTCTCTAAAATCAAAATAATTAACATGTTGACCCATGACGAACTCTGCATAGAGTTTACGAAGGAAATACAAAGGCACATCTAAATTGTTGTTGGGTGGTTTATCAAAAACCATCCACCAACGATCCCAAAAGTTTTGACTAATGCCCTCATGAATACACCATTTGATTGAAAATTTGGGTTTACAGACATCAACATGCAATCCGGTTTTAGGATTGACAAAGTGTTGGGCCAACATAGTTTTTGTAATCTCTAAATCTTTGACTTCCTCATATGACAAACTATCAGCATATTCGGCCTTCTTGGCTTCTCGCCATTGCCGAAATGATTCGTGTTGGGTGGACAAGGTTTGAATATGATTAATGATTCCCTCTAAATTCGATGTCATTATAGACAGTCGAGGGTGGGCGATACATTTCTATGATCCTGCTTATATGATCAATATTTCTTTGAATATTCTCTTCTACTGTTGGAAGGGGAGGGTTTGGTGGTGGAGGGTTTGGGTTTTCATTTTGTGCATCCATTTTACCTAATTAAATTATAAAACATACCCACTTAGCATAAAAACCAAAAAAATTGCTTGAAAATACAAAACAAACCAAAAAAATGCATGAAATCTTACCTCTTTGGATCAGATATCCGTTCCTCAGCACTGATATCCATTTTTTTGAAGATGAGACTGTGTTTTTGCAAGCCGCGGGTTTGCAAAAATGCAGTCTTTTTTGCTTTTTATGATCTCCAAAACGGATATCCATTTTCCTTTTCCTTATTGTATTTCATTTTTTTTATTTTATTATTTTACCATTGCATACATTTTAAGTATTTAGGCATTTTAGCTATAAAATACTATCAAAATTTATATAGGATTATGATGATATATATATTTGATTTTTATATGATTTACTTATACTAAGGTATCTCATAGTATTTTAAAGGCACTTTTGAATAGATACAGGAGAGAGGTAGATGCGGGTTAGGGGTTAGGGATTAGGGCCATTATTTAGGGTTTACGGATTTAGAGAGAGAGAGAGACTACTTTTGACATGCAACCGTAAACCCTAAATAATACCCCTAAACCCTAAACCCAAGTAACCCTAAATAATTCTTCCAAATACTAAACCCTAACCCCTAAACCATAAACCCTAAATAATTCCCCTAAGCCCTAAACCCTAAACCTGAGAAAGGGAGTCCTAGTTTTCTTGTTTCCATTTGCTTCGTCGATAAGGGAGAGGGAAAGATAGAGGGGAGAGATAGGATAAATAGGAATGATAGGGGAATAACTGGGATGCATGATTAAACCTAACCCCTAACCCCTAACCCCTATTTCCTAACTCCTAAACCCTAAACTTGAGAAACCATAAACCCCTAAATCCTAAACACTAAACCCAAGAAACCCTAAACCTCTATCGAGCTCTATCTCCCTATCCCACTATCTCCCCATCACTATCATTCCTCTACCTCTTAATCTCTCTCCCTATGCTTTAGCCATGTCCCTCACTCTATATCTCCCTATTGGTCCTCTCTCTCTAAACACTAAACCCTAAACCTCTAAACCTTAACCCCTAAACCCTAAACATCAGCAACCCTAAACTCTATCTCCTATCTCTCCCTTATCTCCCTATCTCTATCGTCCTTCTACTTCTCAATCCTTCTCCCTATTTCTATAGACATATCGCTCACTCTCTATCTCCCTATCTCTCCCCTTTGTCACCTCTATCTCTCCCTATCTGTCTCCTCTCTCTTTCTATCTAAACCCTCAATCCAAAACCCTAAACCTCTAAACCTAACCCCTAACCCCTAAATAATAAATCCTAAACCCTAAATTATAATGCCCCTAAACCCTAACCCCTAACCCCTAACCCCTAAACCTGAGAAACCCTAAACCCCAAACCCCTAAACCCTAAACCCAAGTAACCATAAACCACTATCTCCCTATCACTCCCCTATCTCCCTATCACCTTTGTCCCTCTACCTCTCAATCTCTCTTGCTCACTCTCTATCTCCTTATCTCTCCCCTTTTTCACCTCTATCTCTCCCTATCTGTCTCCTCTCTCTTTCTATCTAGCTATCTCCGAAACTGAGAAACCCTAAACCTAGGTACACCCTAAATCCATTCAACTATAAACCTATATCTCCCTATCTCTCCCCTATCTCCCTATCTCTATCATCCCTCTACCTCTCTTGATCTCTCTCCCTATGTCCCTGGCCATGTGCCTCACTCTCTATCTCCTTCTCTCTCTCCATCTCCTCTCTTTATCTCCCTATAATTCCTCTCTCTATAAACCCTAAACCTCTAAACCTAACCCCTAACCCCTAAACAATTTAAAACCTAAACCCTAAATAATGCCCCTAAACCCTAACCCCTGACCCCTAAACCTGAGAAACCCTAAACCCCTAAACCTTAAACCCCAAACCCCTAAACCCTAAACCCAAGTAACCCTAAACCACTATCTGCCTATCTCTCCCCTATCTCCCTACCACCTGTGTCCCTCTACCTCTCAATCTCTCTCCCTATGTCTCTAGCCATGTCCCTCACTCTCTATCTCCCTATCCCTCCCCTCAGACTCCTCTATATCTCCCTATCATTCCTCTCTCTCTATAAACCCTAAATCCAAAACCCTATACCTCTAAACCTAACCCCTAACCCCTAAACAATAAATCATAAACCCTAAATTATAATGCCCCTAAACCCTAACCCCTAACCCCTAAACCTAAGAAACCCTAAACCCCAAACCCCTAAACCCTAAACCCAAGTAACCATAAACCACTATCTCCCTATCTCTCCCCTATCTCCCTATCACCTTTGTCCCTCTACCTCTCAATCTCTCTCACTCACTCTCTATCTCCTTATCTCTCCCCTTTGTCACCTCTATCTCTCCCTATCTGTATCCTCTCTCTTTCTATCTAGCTATCTCCAAAACTGAGCAACCCTAAACCCAGGTACACCCTAAATCCAATCAACTCTAAACCTATATCTCCCTATCTCTCCCCTATCTCCCTATCTCTATCATCCCTCTACCTCTCTTGATCTCTCTCCCTATGTCCTTGGCCATGTGCCTCACTCTCTATCTCCTTATCTCTCTCCTCGGTCTCCTCTCTCTATCTCCCTATCATTCCTCTCACTCTATAAACCTTAAATCCAAAACACTAAACCTCTAAACCTAACCCCTAAACAATTTAAATCCTAAACCCTAAATAATGCCCCTAAACCCTAACCCCTAAACCTGAGAAACCCTAATCCCCTAAACCGTAAACCCCAAACCCCTAAACCCTAAACCCAAGTAACCATAAACCACTATCTCCCTATCTCTCCCCTATCTCCCTATCACCTTTGTCCCTCTACCTCTCAATCTCTCTCTATGTCTCTTGCCATGTCCCTCACTCTTTATCTCCCTATCTCTCCCCTCAGACTCCTCTATATCTCCCTATTGGTCTAATGAAGAGCACACAGTGGAAGCTCTCAAAACACGGTGAAATACCCATCAAAACCCATAGTTCAAATAGATTAAAGCTTAATCAGCTTTAAGAAACCTTCTCAAAGTCCCAAATAACATCAAATCATATACATTCTTCCTATTGGCAAGATAAACACTATCGACCAACTCAAAAATTCTTATACCGATGCTCCAATCACTCCACTTTTGACGAGCCTTTGAACCTTTCATTGTGACATATATCCATCGGCCCAACTTTAAACTAGTCTTCCGATCTCCCATACCACCCATTTCTCACTCCACAACCTGTATTAACACATGATTAAACCTAACCCCTAACCCTTATTTCCTAACCCCTAAACCCTAAACTTGAGAAACCATAAACCCCTAAATCCTAAACACTAAACCCAAGAAACCCTAAACCTCTATCTCTCTATCTCCCTATCTCACTATCTCCCCATCACCATCATTCCTCTACCAGGTCTCAATCTCTCTCCCTATGCTTTGGCCATGTCCCTCACTCTATATCTCCCTAATTGTCTTCTCTCTCTAAACACTAAACCCTAAACCTCTAAACCTTAACCCCTAAACCATAAACCATAAACCCTAAATAATGCCCCTAAACCTTAACCCTGAACCCCTAAACCCTAAACCCTAAACGCGAGCAACCCTAAACCCTATCTCCTATCTCTCCCTTATCTCCCTATCTCTATCATCGAGCTCTACCTCTCAATCCTTCTCCCTATTTCTCTGGACATCTCGCTCACTCTCTATCTCCTTATCTCTCCCCTTTGTCACCTCCATCTCTCCCTATCTGTCTCCTCTCTCTTTCTATCTAGCTATCTACAAAACTAAGAAACCCTAAACCCAGGTACACCCTAAATCCAATCAACTCTAAACTCATATCTCCCTATCTCTATCATCCCTCTACCTCTCTTGATCTCTCTCCCTATGTCCCTGGCCATGTGCCTCACTCTCTATCTCCTTATCTCTCTCCTCGATCTCCTCTCTCTATCTCCCTATCATTCCTTTCTCTCTATAAACCCTAAATCCAAAGCCCTAAACCTCTAAACGTAACCCCTAACCCCTAAACAATTTAAATCCTAAACCCTAAATAATGCCCCTAAACCTTAACCCCTAACCCCTAAACCTGAGAAACCCTAAACCCTGAAACCCTAAACCCAAGTAACCCTAAACCACTATCTCCCTATCTCTCCCCTATTTCCCTACCACCTTTGTCCCTCTACCTCTCAATCTCTCTCCCTATGTCTCTAGCCATGTCCCTCACTCTTTTTCTCCCTATCTCTCCCCTCAGACTCCTCTATATCTCCCTATCATTCCTCTCTCTCTATAAACCCTAAATCCAAAACCCTAAACCTCTAAACCTAACCCCTAACCCCTAAATAATAAATCCTAAACCCTAAATTATAATGCCCCTAAACCCTAACCCCTAAACCTGAGAAACCCTAAACCCCAAACCCCTAAACCCTAAACCCAAGTAACCATAAACCACTATCTCCCTATCTCTCCCCTATCTCCCTATCACGTTTGTCCCTCTACCTCTCAATCTCTCTCACTGTCTCTTGCCATGTCCCTCACTCTTTATCTCCCTATCTCTCCCCTCAGACTCCTCTATATCTCCCTATTGGTCCTTTATCTCTCTCTAAACCCTAAACCCTAGACCTCTAAACCTTAACCCCTAACCCGAAGACCCTAAATAATACCCCTAAACCCAAGCAACCCTAAACCTCTATCTCCCTATCTCTAATATCCCTCTACCTCTCAATCTCTCTCTCTCTCTATGTCTTTGGACATGCCTCTCACTCTCTATCTCCCTATCTCTCCCCACTGTCTCCTCTATCTCTCCCAAACTCTTTTAGTCCCCTCTCTCTATCTCTCTTTAAACTGTAAACCCTAAACCCCTAAACGCGAGCAACCCTAAACCTCTAAACCCTAAATAATTCCCCTAACCAACCTCTAAACCACTTCTCTATATAGGTGCAACTAATACCACTTTTTCATTGTTCAACTTGATGTTCATCTTGTTGGTTCTATGTCATATAATGTTCCACATCGAGCTCTTTATCTCAGTCATCCGGTTGTTCTTTATCTTGCTCTTTATTCTCATCAACTGGATGTTCCTCTGTTTCCTGATCTTTTCCAAGATCCAAATACACTTCCTGTTGTTCTTCTTGATGCTGGTCATAAGGATGTGTCACTTCACCTTGTTGCTTTTTTAAATAACCAAGAAGAGGCAACAAGAGGCAACAAATTGTTACTTTTCTTAGGCAAATTTAAGTTTTCTAATTACTACTGAAATCTTTTTAAAATAATGTAAAGAACATGCGAAGCTTCAAGGAATCTTTTTATGGCACCTGTGCTAGCTTTTGTCCTCAAGGATCCAACATTTTGGTATCCTCCTTTGTAGAAATTAGAACATCCTCTTGATGACAATGGGAAGAATAAGGATGCCTTGAGAACTTGGAGATTTTATGGAGAGTGTAAGAACCTTCAAATCCTTAAAATTGAAATGGAAAAGGCTCACAAAGTTAGGACTGTAAAAGTATAATAATTATTGTGGGGGTTGTAATGAAAATATGGCTTAACTCTTTTGAGGTGACTCACTATCCATGATGTGTTGGGATCAATGGAAAATGGAATAAGAGATATTAACAAGAATTTGACATAAATGGAAGAAATGGATAGTCTCCCCTAAAAATGATGGCGAGAGATGTATTAATAGTAGAAGAAGCAACATGAATGGTGGGGTTGGTTGGGAGTGGACTAAAGAATTGATTGAGAGATTATAGAAGACTAATTGGGAGTGGACTAAATAATTGATTGAGAGATTATAGAAGACTTATTAAGAGTGGACTAAAGAATTGATTGAGAGTCAAGAGGATAGGAGAATTAGTTAGGGGAAGTAATGGTTCAATCAGGGGTGGAGAGAACTCTCAATCACAAGAATAAATGATGCCAAAATGGATGGAACTAAAAGAAATCATGCATTCCAAAAGATGACAAGGTTGCCCCTTTCATATGATACAGTCTTTCTAAAATTTAGATTGTATTTTATAGCTAAAATGCCTAAATAGTAAAATGCTAAAAATGCTAAAATAATAAAATAAAAAACAATGAAAACAATAGAGAAAAGAAGACAGATATCCGTTTTGAGAACGGATATCCATTTTGGTTTGGTACCAAACCAAAAACAAACCAAAACAGATATCCGTTTCAAAGTCAAACTTTGCCAATTCGCAAATTTGGCTAAGTAAAAACGCGATTTTTTTCCTATTGCCACTGTTTGGCCCGCGATGATCCTGCACATACCCTATAATTATTTCAAAATAGACAATAATACACTTATCTAATAGATGTCGCTATTGCATACTCTCGAACACTAATTGTGCTTATTTGTAAGCACAATTATTGACGAAGAATTCTTACAAGTCGACTAAGATCTTGACAACAAAATTAAACATGTTTAGTCGATTTACACACGTCACTTGTCATCCAAAGGACATACACCATACTTCTATTAGATGACAAAAATGATTTTAACCTTTGTCTTAATGACAACTTAATTTGACAAGAATAAACATGATATTTCTACTAAGTATATGTGTGTGTGTGTGTTTCCAGATGGCATAAGGATCGTTGCATTCACGTGATCTAGCATCCTCTCCATGGTGATACTCTCTCTCTTCATATCGGAGGGAAAACAACACTATTCATGCATCCACCTCAATTACATGATGATAGTTAGCCCATTACATCATTTAACCACATGATCAATAATAACATCATAATAATTATTCTTTGCATATAAATTAATATAAAGCAAATGCATTTTCCATTACTATAATCATAATATTTTATTTGACTAACTATCTGTCTTCTTGAAAATAATGAAAATAAATACATTAGTTTAAAAATGGGGTGTGACATATCTCCCCCCTTAGAGATCATCATTGTCAATGATTAAGTCCAAACAAAAAATAAATACTTCAAACATTTTTTTATACATCATGTTATATGAAAAGATGTGGAAACTTTTGATAGATATCATTGTAATCCTCCTAGGTAGCATTTTCCTTCAAATACTGATCCCACTAGACCTTGCACTAGGTAACCTTTCTGTTACGCAGGCAGAACTTGTGTATCTCGAGCAATTTGAGAGGCTCAATCATGACCACTCCTAGGTCCTATACCTGGAGAGCATCCCAATCAAGTATATGATTAGATCCTGATATATATTTCTTCAAATATGACACATGGAAAACATCATGCATTCTAGCAAGGGCTGGTGGTAGATCTATCTTGTAAGCGACTAGATTAACCACTTCTAGGACTTCAAAAGGTCCAACATATCTAGTGCTAGTTTGGAAGACTTTCCAAACTTAATTGGGCTCTTATGTGGTTTGACTCTTAAGAGAACTTTATCTCCTACTAAAAATTGTCGAGGTATTCACTTGGCATCAACATAGCTTTTCTGTCTATCAATTGCTTTGGCCAATCCTTTCCTGATCAACTTTACTTACTCTTCCATTTTGGTGCAGGAGCACCCCTTCGAAATAAAGAATAAAGTCTAATTATAGTATGTTTTACATTATGATGTAATAAGGTCCATGTGACCAATTCTTATGTTTAAGTCAATCTAGGTTTATGTGCAAGTCAGTTAGAAGTTTTTTATGCTAGCTATCCTCTCCTAGCCACTTAGAAGCTCCCAGCTGTTGGGAATTGAGTCTGTACTACTCGTGAGGAGTAGTTATATATGACCTAGCTCAGTTTGTTTTAGAGATACAATGGCATATGCAAAACAAAGACATTGTTTTTGGAGATCAGACTGAGCATTGTGATACAACGGGGCCGTGATATCTGTATGCATTTCTGATATTGAAAGAAAGAGATCCCGTTGATTTCATTTTGTTGATCTCTGATCTATCTGTGTATTGATTTTCTTGGTTGCAGTCGAAATGGATTCATCCACCCATTCCACCGGTTGATTCTCTAAATCGATGGAATGGACATGTACAGTAGTTTAGTTTGCATTTCTGTGTTTCTGTTTATGCATTTCATGTTTAGGGGATCGATTTATAGCATGCTATGATTTATCCTAGCATCCTCATGTGCTAGGGTTTAAAGGTTAAATTCTAAGTTAAAGTTGCCCAAGAAATGGTTCAGCCCGATCGCAATATTTTCTGTGTGAAATTTGTAAAGTTTTGAGGGTTTTGTCAAAATGTACATTTGATGGATATATAGTGTTTGTATGCGACATACAATTTGTGTGTATATCGCTTTTGCATCTGAGGGTCATTTTGTGTGTATTCGTCATTTTCATATCGGGTTTGTAAGTTGTGGATTTGGTAAGGTGTCGATATACAAAGTTTGTGTATATCGTAATTGTATATCAAGTCATACAAGTTCTGTGTATACACCCTTTGTATGCATTCTATGAGTATACTGCATTTGCATGTTTCTGTGTATACGCCAAATGCATTTTGGGGTTTGTATGTAGTGAATGTATATTTCAAATATACATTCGGGTGATACAAGGGAAGGTCAACGGTCAGCGAACTGTAGAAGGAATATTCTGAAGAATATTTGATGAATGCATATTCAGTGTTGTATATTTGAATGTATGTCTGAACATACATTCTGAAGATACAAAGAAGTCAACGCTAGGTCAAACATACATTGAGGGCATCTCTGGGGGAATATTTGAAGTTTGTATGTTTAGCGCTTGTATATTGGAAATATACATTACACTTATATAGTGTCAGGTGATACATTGGACGACCGGTAGCAGAGGTGATAGGGACTGGCGATCACAGGTTAAAGTTTGTATGTATCACCATGACCACGGTCATCGGAGTAGATCAGAGTGGAGAGCCTGATAGGCATTATCTTGTCGATAGGCACATAAGCGAAACATCCATCGACGTGAGGTGGAGTTCGGTGAGACAATTTTCCTAGGTACCGATAGCTATTGTTTGGCTGATAAGTGTATATCAGGGAGACATTATGGTAGATCTTACCGATGGAGTGAGAATAGTTAAATCCCACCAAGTTTGAACGCTTGTGCTGGCCTAATCTACATCACATTTCTGAAAGCATTTATGGCCCAAGGCAAATCCTATCCTCTATCTTATCCTAGCTTATAGGAGTTTGACACTTCTTGTCGTACAATGCTTCGAATGGAGTCATCTTAATTGCAGCATGATAATAATTATTATATACAAATTAAACTATTAGAAGATACTCTTCCCACTTATACCATTGATCCATGCAATACATTCTCAACAAATCTTCCAATATTTGATTTACTCTCTCAGTTTGTCCAAATGTTTCTGGATGATAGGATGATCGTATATTCAGTTGTGTTCCCAAAGACGAGAACAAAGTTTTCCAAAACCTTGAAGTTATCTAAGCATCTCTATTCAAAATTATCTTTTCAAGAATTCCATGCAACCTAAAAACTTCTTGCATGAACTTCTTGGCTAAGATGGCCACTCCATCTGTAAGATTACCAGGTATAAAATGAGCTACCTTAGAAAGTTTATCCACTACTACAAGAATAGCATCATGCTTATAGAGGGACATAGGTAATCCTTGGACAAAATCCATACTAATAATCTACCATTTCCATTCAAGTATATCATGAGGATACAAAAGTCCTATTGGGTGCTGGTGTTCAACCTTAATTCACTAACACTCTAGGTATCCTGCCACAAATTTTGCAGCATCATTCTTCATTCCCTTCAAAAAATATAAGGGTTTCACATCAGCTAACAACTTTGTCACTCTAGGATGCCCTCAATATGGTGCAGAATGCGCTTCTTTCCGCACAGTTCTTAATCTCCCTAATTCAAAACATATATTCAATTATTGAATCTCAATAACCCATCAGGTTCAAAATAAAATCCATCGTACCTTGTATCTTGAGGGTTTTCTATTAGAGATTTCAAAATTTGCTCATAATATTCATCACCAGTCAAATTCTTCAATATCTAAGCTTTGAAATCAGAGTGCACTGATACTATTGCCGTTATGTGCCTTCTTCGACTCAAGGAATCAGCCACTCAATTTTCCTTACCCTTAATGTAGTTAGCCTCAAAATCATAATCAGAGATGAGCTCTAACCATCTTCTTTTCCAAGCATTAAGGTTAGGTTGCGTGAAGATGTTCTTCAAACCTTGATTATTAGATTTCAGTTCAAATTATTTTCCCAACAAATAATGCCTCCATACTTGGAGAGCATGCACAATTGCTGCTAAATCCAAATCATGAAGGGCATAATTCTTCTCATAAGGTCACAACTTCTTGGATTCATAGGCCACAACTTGGTCTTCTTACATGAGCACTCATCCTAACCCTTCTCCTGAAGCATTAGTCACAACAACAAAATGACCCTCTGTGTCTAACACTTTAAGAATTGGTGTTGAAGTCAATTTCCTTTTAAGAATATTAAAAGATTCTTCACATTTATCAAACCATTCAAATCTCTTTCCTTTTCTCTGCAAAGAAGCGATAGGATGGGCAATTCTAGAAAAGTTCAAAATGAACGTCCTCTAATACCCTGCTAATCCCATAAAACTATGCACTTCATGTACATTTTTAGGAGGAGGCCATTCTAAAATAGCCTTTATCTTTGATGGATCTACAACAATTCCTTTAGTTAATATGATATGACTCAATTATTGCACCTCTTTTTGAAAGAACGTACATTTGGATAACTTTCCATAAAGTTTATGCTCCTTGAGTTGTTGCAAAACTATCTGCAAGTGTTGGTGGTGTTCCTCCTCATTACGAGAGTAGATTAAAATATCATCTAAAGCACCAGAACAAATTTGTCTAGATAATATCTAAAAATATTGTTCATCAAATTCATAAATGCTGCTAGAGCATTGGTTAAACCAAAAGGTAAGACTGTGAACTCATAATGCCCATACCTTGTTCGAAAGGCTATCTTGTGAATATCTTCTTCCTTCAATCTCAACTAATGATAACCTAACCTAAAGTCAAGTTTGGAAAATATAGTGACATCACGCATTTGATCAAAAAGATCATTTATGCATGGTAGAGGATACCTGTTCTTAATGGTTGCTTTGTTAAGCATGTACAATTATCTATACAAAGATGCAAAGTGTCATCTTTCTTCTTAACAAAGATCACTAGTGCTCTCCAAGGTGACACAAGGTCTAATCAGTCCTTTTTACAACAATTCTTGGAGTTGAGCCTTTAGCTCCATCAACTCAGTAGTAGTCATCTCATAAGTTGCCTTAGACACCGATTCGGAACCAAGAATAATATCTATTGCAAAATCAAAAACTCTTTTCAGGGGCAGACTTGGAAGGTCTTCTGGAAACACATCCCAAAAATCACAAAGAAAAGGGTACACTTCAAAAGAATTTTCCTTAAGCTCCTTCTCCTCTTCATCTTTTACCTCCTCCATTTTAACTACAAACATATGGCATACTTTCCATTTTGCTCTTTTCAATTGCATCACGGAAATTTGCCTAATTTTCATTTCTCGCTGAAAACCTTGGATAAAGACAACATTCCCATCATTATCAATGCATTCTATTGTTTTGGAAAGACAATAAAATTTTTCCCAATGCTAAGATAGTCATTTCATCCCTAAAATGACATCATAGGATCCTAGAGGTGCTACATATAGGTTGACCTCGATGAAAAAGTAGGTAGGGTTAATCTGGCTTCAAATAAGCATTGCTTTACCTGATCTCTTGACTAGTTTGCAAAATCTATTGTCCATGAATTAGCCATAAAACCAACTTTCCTAGACATTTTATCAAGTATTCTAGGGTTCACAAAATTTTGAGTTGCAACAGTGTCTATAAGAATAGAAATTGAGGTTCCAAATATAGTACATGTGGTTTCAATAGGAGTAATCTGATACTCATCTTGACGACTATCAAGAGCAACATGAATCATTTACTGAAGAGCCATTTGTCATGAAGGTAAAGGTTTTCCTCCATAAGAATTCCCTTGACTCTTTGTGGGACACTAATTAGCATAATGATCTCCTCCACACATGAAACACCCTCCAGGAGGACCTCTCTTTCCTAAAGATTGGTTGGTCTTATCATCATTCATTTTAGGATTAAAATCCCTATTTCCATTCCTAGATTCATTTCTATTAAATCTAAAACTTTTACCATGGTTTCATTCTCTAGATTCCTGATTCTTGTTTCTTTTTTTGAAGGATTTTGAAGGATGACTCTAGTTAAATTTCCTTCAAGATCTTTCTTGATACACAGATAGATTTGAGCTTCTACTCTTGCTTGGTAGCTTTATCAAAAACTTGATCCATGTTTGTGGGTCCATGGACATCCACTTCTCTGCCAATCTAAGCATTAAGGCCCATGATAAACTTTCTTATTCTAAATCTTTCATCCTTTTGATATTGTGGCACATACTTCAATACCGTGGTAAATGTTTCCTAGTATTCAGTAACAATCATATCTCCTTGACACAGATTTTGAAAATCTATTAATTTTTAGTCAAAGTAAAGTTGTGGCAACCACCTTTTCCTAAATATGACCACAAATTTATCCCAAGTTAGACTCAAGTAACTCAATCCTAATTCTATTTTCTTGTTCATCTACCACGTGGATGCTTCCCTAACTAACTGATATGCTCCCCATATAGCCTTGTTGATCTCAAAATAATTTCTTATCTCAAAATAATTTTCCATCTCTGTCAGCCAAGCCTCGACTGCATCTCCACTCACTATTCCATCAAACTTAGGAGGTATAACATTCTTCATATCTCGGGCTAGCTCACTAGTAAGATGAGTTTTTGCCTCATTTTGCATTAGTGAGTCTTGGTTATTTACTCTTGGTTCTTCATAAAAACTAGACTCATTTCTTCCTTTAGAGTGGTGTTCTTGATTGGTTTCTCCCCCTCTAACTTCATGTTCTAGGGCTTCCAATCTTCCTTTTGACTCATTTACAACTGACAAAATTTGATCTAATTTTACCATGGGATTATTCTCAGGATCTGGGCCATCCGGGTTCCCTCCTAGTTGGTTTCCAAAATGTTCCATAACATTACCATACCTAATCATTGCATAGAAATTTTATCAAAACCTGTAACTTTTTAATACATTATCATAAAAGTACAAGTTCATAAATACATAAACTTAGAGATTCATCACATAAATATTTGCTTACTCAAAAAATCCAAAACTTTACTTTATTCACTTTCTAGGTTTTCTTTTACATCCTTATTCAAATACAAAACTTTTCTATGAAAAGGAAATATCTACATATCACTCTCTGACAAAGGAAATTCCTCTGGTTCCTCCTCTTCATTAGAATCAAGTAACAAAAACTTAGCAGGTGAATGTACTCATGAGTACTCCCTCAATACCTCTTTACCTATAATAGGTGCATCTTGACCAACCCAAAAGGCATGTCACGATGAGGAGATGGTTTACTAATCTTAACAATAGTGGGGGTTGACAATATTTTTGCCTCCTTGATCCATTTTCTCCTTTCCGTGCAGATACATTTGAGTGCCTCATCTAGTGTTTCAACATCAGTGATCCAAACTTCCTTTACATAACTCATTGATTCTTCCATCTTTGGTTCAGGAGATGGCTCTTTCTTAATAGTGATCTTAGGCATTTCACTGAGTTTTTTTTATTGGCTCACTTTCTTATCCTTCTGTTTCTTGTCATTCTAGCACAAGAACAAATGTTTTAACATTAGCATATCTTGTTAATCTTCAAAACCTTGTAATGAGCTCCAAGGTCCAAGTGTTGAACCTGGTAGCTTTGATACCATGTGTAACATCCCAACTTGAATACTAAACATTCTCAAAACACAATTAAGCAAAAATATAACTTTTTTTTGAAAAAAATATCTATAATCAAAATATTACATTTGCAATATCCAAATACTATATATATTTCAAAATAAGGTCATTTCACATGCGAATAACAAATTGCACATATAACAAATGGTCGTATTTCTTATGACTTAAAATTTTATCAACATCATTTATAAAATAAGCAACGTGTTCCTATTCACAAGTCTTCGACAGTCAACTACAGGAGAGAGAGAGAGAGAGAGAGCATCACCCTAGTGCTTTTCCTCCAACCACAAACTAGCGGTCCCCCACACACCTTCCTTCTGGAAGTGGCCCTTTCCTTCAAAAGGGTAATAGATAATGAGAATCAACTGATTCTTTATGCCATCTGAGAACTAGTGATGTGTCCTAACTAATGACAATTGGGTTTACAACTCTAGTCTAGCTCTAGCTATGTATGATCCATTCTGATTGTTCAACTATCTGGTACACTGTGAACTGACAATGCAAGCAGTGACTTTGGCATTACGTTGGCCAAAGTTTCATATATATAAAAATAGTTGTATGCTCACTCACTCTTTTCTTGACTTGGAGACAATATTTTTATTATTAATTTATTTCCTTTATATATAATAACTCTCTTAGATTACTTATACCATATTAGTCATAAAGACATATACCCTTATCTACTAGTCAGCTTGACAAGTCTAGGATGAGAGCTTAGGTGACTGGGGTAAACATACATTGAGTCCCTCTTTGCATCCCTGCAATAATGGGTCTATGATGTCCTGTCATCTACTCAATGGCTTATTTACCTATTCCCATGCTCATCCATAATCTTCTACATGTACAAAGTTGACATTTAAGATATAGATTAATAATTAAAAACTATATCTGTCTTAATAAAAATTTGACTCATAATCTATCAATGATAACTATAACTTTGTAATCATATGAATTAAATACTTCTCTTTATGTATATCAAAAGAGAGAATTCCAAAATATCATAATAGTCTAAATCTTGACCTTTCATTGGCATAAATCGTGTTTCTCTAGACATTCTTGTGGCTATTCTTAGCCTAAGATTAGGTAAAAGAATATTCCTCCACAAAACTAGAATATAAGTAATTCAGGATAATTCTAAAATAGCATCTACAAATAACTCAAATCTTCATATCTCTACTAATATAGCAGTCTAATGTTAAGTGTTCCTACACTAGGACTTCGTCTCTTTTACTAGCCTTTTAAGCTTTCATAACACACTCTCAACCTTCTCAATCCGCTACTGGTATAAGAAGTATACTTTTAAAAATGACCTTCTCTTAGGTCCCTCATTAAATCTATTATCGAACCAAATTAAGTTGCTAAACCTAAGCTTGGTTTCATATAGCAATCGGTCTCTTATAAAAATGACCTATACTTTTCACCATCAGCCTCAATATATTAACATATTCGGCCTCAATATATTAACACAGTCGGCCTCGATATATTAACACAGTCGGCCTCAATATATTAACATAGTTGGTCTAAGACAAACAAACATCCACATGACTTACACAATCAACCTAATATCATAACAATTGGCCATAAGACTTACACAGTTGTCCCGATAACATAAAAATCAGCCATAAGACTTACACAGTCAACCTGATATCATAACAATCAGCCATAAGACTTCTACTTCTATGCTTAAAACACCATTATCAAATGGTTCAATTAAACACTCTTTCGACTATTACCATTGATACTAATATGTTTTGTTTATCAGTAAAGAACATCCCACATTAAAACATAGATATATGATTCTCTTAATCCTGAGATATCATAAATATAAACATTTCCCTTAGGATACATTATATACACAAAGAATAAATATGTCTTCTGAGTTATTCTAACTCTTTGTAACAACCCGCTACGTAACCCATAAGGGTAAGAGCCAAAAAGGGACAAGATAATTTTTTTTTGACATAAGTAAACAACATACACAGATTCAGCTGTCAATTCAATAGATTGATACCATTCATTTTAGACACCAAAAGAAATGTTCATAATCCCATCTGATAAAAATATGACTCCATAAGCATAAAATACAAGTGGATCTGATACCCACACCGAAATCCGTAAAACAATAAAGGAACATCACATTTCTTCTCATTAAATACAATGATTACAACTTCTCTTCTAAGAGAGTTCAATTACATGACTACACATACAATTACAATGATATATTCCAAAATATGAGACAAGTACATAACATAGTCCTGAGTATGATACAAAGACTGAATAGGTACAATAACTGAATGAAGTGATGGAGAGAGAGACCATCTCCAACTGGTGCTCCAAAACTTGTTCACCGGTCCCAAATGGTGGTGGCAATGCCTCCCAACCATGTGGACTCCTAAAAGACCACCCCACCGTGCTCGGAGATAGTCATAAGGCCCAAACAGATAAACAACAACAAGGGGATACAAGATGGCCAACACACACATCAGACACAGAGCATACATGGAGAGCAGTGCTTACAGTCAAAGTTAGAATATTGGTGTACTCATCTAAGTCATAAGACAGGTACTACTCACGACTCCTAAGGTGCTAGATACTAGAGTGTAATCATATGGAGTGTCATCATATGTGCTCGAAGGGATGGCACACATGAGACCAAGTACCTCTCATACAAATGAGGAAACTCAATTGTGTCCAAATCCATGCCCCACAGATGGATGACTCAGTGCCCCGCAGACAGAGAGGCCTTCTCGTTGCATCCTTAGCCTTTACAAGTGCTCGAGGCCATGCACGAGGTTCAATTATCTTATCAGTGTTTTTACCCCAAATTTTGTTTTGTTTTAGTTATCACTTATTAATGTAACTCTGCTACTAGTCCCCCTGGCAGCCACTTGCGGGCCCCAGGCCCGTAGAGAGCCACTCCAACAAACCACTCTAATGCCTAGACCTTGTTCATCTCATTTGACTAAATGAGGCATTTAAAAGACTAAAAACACTGAGTTATATATTTAAAATAGTAAAGGTGAAAAATATGATCTACAAGACCCAAACTATCGTGGGTAGTGTAATATGTTGAAAACGGTCTTCTGCCAGTTAGATCAGTTGTGTAATAACTCCAGTGACCCCAAAATAAAAATAAAATATAAATATAAATATAAAAATATGGCAAATGGCACTGCAAGCCTTCTCATAGCCTAATTTTCAAATATTGGCTGCCATAATTAATATAACCAAATAAATTGTTAAAAGACTCACAAAATGGAAATCATAACTTTCCCTTCTACAGTAGTTCCTTTCAATCCTTGGGTTGAGTGAGATTTTCTTTCCAAATAGAGTTTATGTGACCAATTTTAATGCACAACACAGTAACTTTAATTATAAATTTTAAAATGAAAATCCTACCCAAACCTAATTACAACACAATATAAATAAAACCAAAGAAGGAAAAACTCTATCTTGTGCCCTAAATACATCAAATTTTTACCTAAATGTCTGATTATTTTTACCTCACTGATTTGCATTGATAAATTTAGAAGCAAACTTCGGCAGTAAATATCTTGCATCGAAATAGATTTTGGCATATAATTTTTTTTCTTTTTTTTACAAAGGTAACAATGAGGTTTCAATTTTTCTGTGCCTAAAGAAATTACAGCGAACAGATTTTAATTTGAGTGCTGGAAACAAAACAAGAAGAATGAGGTAAATACCTCACAACTGAAAACACTCCTCATCTGTTGATCTCTCTCCACTTCAGCACACCTCCGTTCTTACGAATTCCTCTGCTTTCTTCTTATCCTCAAACCCGTTCTTTTCCTTCTTTCTCAGGCGTGGTACTCTCCCTCTCCCTTTTCTGAAGGATGCATGTTTTTATTTTAAAACCATCCTCCACAAATATTTTATTCCTATCTTTAATGAACTGCTCTGCCCACCCGAGATTTTTTTTGTTTTTAAACTCTTATTTTTCTTCTGCAATGAATGTTGACTCACCTCCCGTGGATCAGATATATTTTTGTTTTTAACATATTACTTTTCTTATGTAATGCATGTTGACTCACCTCCCATGGATCAAATATATATATATTATTTTTATTTTCTTATCCTTATCCTCCCTCTGTTGATTACCCACCATTCCTTTCAAGCACTCAATTCTCCACCCAAACAAAGATATATTTTCATACCACCTAAAAAGCCATGACTCCGTTTTTTATCATATTTTCTTGTCACTAACCATTACACCAACCCCCTTCCACTGCAGCAAGGAGGACCAATAGCAAGGCTTGTTACATCCTACCCCTTAGAACTAGGCTTACTCCTGGAACCCTACAAATACTAAGATGTAGCCAAAGAACACACTAAACCAAGAAATTTGATACAATCAAAAAGAAGCCAAGGAGATAAATCTTAACAAATGGACTAGCAAACTCCACATGAGTATAAGGGCAATCTAGATGGTAAGACCACAACATGGGAACACTACACTAACCAGGTGTAGTGGGCTAGGGTAGGGTATAGGGAATAGGGAATAGGGCCTGTGACTATCTCCAGTAACCACCATCGGGGATAATAAGAATATGCTCATGCCTGTGAATCCAGGCGGAATCAATACTTAGTACCTGTGCATATATATACATCATATAGCTGAAGCAACAATAATCATGTAAGCATAAAATCCATCATAAGTAATAATAATGTCCACATCATAATAGTATTGAGATTGCACATCACCGGTGCCAATACAAAATAATAACAAGATGCATAATCCAAAATAAAATATACAGTCATCCAAGTCCATCAAGATAAGAAAAACATAAGACAAACACAGGGTCTTACATCCCCTAGAATTCTGCAAAAAGATATGGATAAAGGTCTCTCATCCTCGTTGCATCTTCCCAAGACGCTGAGGACTCACCATCAGGATCCCATTGGACCCTTACTTGCTCTATGTCCTGACCCCTGAGGGTCAACCTCTAATGTTGAAGGATGCGTACGGGTTCCAAAGAAAGCTGCCCGTCTGCCTCGACCTACAAAGCAGTCCAATCAAGATCATGGGTTACATCAGGAATATAGTGTCTAAGAACTGAAACATGGAACACATCATGGATGCGTGATAGACTCAGTGGTAATGCAAGGCAATAGGCAATAGGACCAATCCTCTCAAGGATCTCAAAAGGTCCAACAAAGCAAGGTGCCAACTTTGATCCTTTACCATAATGAATGGGGCTCTTCTGCAGATGAACTCTCAAAAACACACGGTCACCTACCGAGAAGTGGCGATCCAACCTATGGGCATCAACATACTTCCTTTGCCGATCCTGAGCTGTAGCCAAATGCTCTCTAATCCATACTACCTGTTGCTCCATATCCTAAAGCATCTCTGGACCCAAAATAACTCGGTCCTCTAAACAATCCCAACTTAATGGAGTGCGACATGGCCTACCGTACAAGGCCTGGAAGGGAGACATACCGAGAGAACTATGATACCCATTTTTATAATCAAACTCAACTAGGTACAAATAGTCCTCCCAACGAGACTGTTGATCCATAACATACATCCGAAGCATATCCTCTAAGCCCTGATTAACCCGCTTTGTCTGTCCGTCAATCTCGGGATGGTATGCAGAGCTGAAATTAAGCTGAGCTCCCAAAGCATGCTGAAGAGAAGTCCACAAAGTTGAAGTGAACACTGGATCATGATAAAAAATGATCCTACAAGGAATACCATGCAGACGTATAATATCCTCCATAAACACTCGAGCTACAGACGCTGTCGTGTAGGAAGATCTCATGGGTGAGAAGTGTGCTACCTTGGACAACTTGTCCACTGTAACCATAATGACATCATGATGGCGCGAAGACATAGGTAACCCCACTATGAAATCCAGAGATATCATATCCCACTTCTATCCAGGGATGGAATGAGGCTGCAATAATCATGTTGGGTGTTGATGCTCTGCCTTCACTCGCTGGCACTCAAGACATCGATCCACAAAGTCAACAATATCTCATTGCAAACTTGCCCAATAATACAACTGTCGAAGATCAACATGCATCTTCGTGACACCTAGATGAGCTGAATAGGGTGCATGATGGGCTTCTGATAGAACCAAGGAAGAAAGATCACCAAAATCTGGAACATAAATACAACCCAGATGTCGCAAAAGTCCATCGGGCTCGAGTGAGAAACCTACAAACCTACCCTCAAGGACTCTCCCAGACTCAATCTCTGCTCTCACCTCCTGATACCAAGTATCACTAGGAAGTGACTCCAAAATATGGCTCTGCAAATCCACTCCAAGAGATAAAAGTGAAATCTCGTGTCTCCTCCTACTCAAGGCATCCGCAACAACATTCTCCTTACCCTGAATATAGTGAACCTCAAAGTCATACTCACAGAGGAACTCCATCCAATGGTGCTGCCGAGCATTCAAATTCAGCTAAGTGAAGATATACTACAAACTACGATGATCACTATGCAATTCAAACCAATGTCCCAAAAGGAAATGTCTCCAACGCACAAGTACATGGATGACAGCCGCTAACTCCAAATCATGGGTGGGGTAATTCAGCTCATGATCCTTGATCTTACGGGACTCATATGCAATCACTCATCCCTCCTACATGAGAACCACCCCCACACCCTCCAATGAAGCATCGGTGCACACTACAAAATCACCTATAGGATTTGGCACTACCAGGATATGTGCACTAGTCGGCTGCTCCTTAAGAGCCTAAAATGTTGACTCACACTGATCTAACCACACAAACTTCTTCCCTTTCCGCTGAAGAGAAGTGATGGGATGGGCTACCCGAGAGAAATCTCTCACAAATTGGTGATAGTAACCCGCCAATCCCATGAAACTACAAACCTCGGTCACATTCATTGGTGCTGGCCAATCCACAATAGCCTGAATCTTAGAAGGATCCACTGAGATACCCTCTCTTGAGATGATGTGGCCTAAATATCTCACCTCAGTCTGGAAGAACTCACACTTGGCCAAATTGCCAAACAACTGATTATCCCGCAAGCATTGTAACACTTGCCGCAAATGGCCTTCATGTTCCTCCATAGTCCTCGAATAAATCAAAATATCATCAAGGAACACGAGAACAAACTGGTCTAGATAGGTGTGAAACACCCCATTCATCAAACTCATGAAAACTGATGGAGCATTGGTCAACCTAAAAGGGACAACTGTGAACTCATAATGCCCATAACGTGTACGAAATGCGGTCCAATGAATGTCTGCCTCATGAATGCGAAGTTGATGGTATCTTGACTTTAGATATATCTTGGAGAACACTTTGGCTCCCCTCATCTGATCGAACAAATCATCTATCCGAGGCAACAGGTATCGATTCTTCACCGTCACTTTGTTCAACTAGCGATAATCGATGCACAAGCGAAGAGATCTATCCTTCTTCTTTATGAAGATGATAGGTGCACCCTAAGGGGATACACTAGGATGAATGAAACCCTTCTCTAGTAAATCCTCTAACTGCAACCGCAACTCACCCAACTCTTGAGTAGTCATGCAATATGGTGCCCGAGAAATAGGCTCCGCACCGGGAATGAGATCGATATGGAAGTCTATGTCATGCTTAGGTGGCATACCTAGAATATCACTCAGAAAGACATCTGCAAACTCCTAAAGAATAGGATGATCATCAAGAGATACCTCCTGAATCCCACCCTCAGCTAGATCACTAACTAAAATAGTGAACATTTGACAACCTTTCCACATGGCACGCTTCAGCTGCATAGCTGAAATCACATGGAGAGAAATGGGTCTCTGAAGCCCAACAAATTCAACACACTCTCCAACATCATCAACACACTGAACTGACTTACCCTGACAATCTATACTGGCTAGGTGGGTCTCCAACCAATCCATGTCTAAAACAATCTTGTAGGACCCCAAAGGCAACACACGGAGATCCACTGTGGTAGTGAAGGTGCCCAAATCTAGCACACAACCATGAACAAGGGAGTCTACAGCCACCTTGGATCCAGTAGATAACTCAATTTGCGAACCAACATCTTGCCTTGCCACCATGAGTCCACAACGCTCCATGAGAGAAGGAGAAATGAAAGAATATGAAGCTCCTGAATCAAACAAGATAGATGTGGTAATCCCACATAACACACCTAAATACTTGACTACGGTGCCCTAATGCTTAGCCTGACGGTTATCAACCGTCGCAAAAACTCTATGTGATCTACCAGCCTCACCTACTATAGGCTCTGAAGTAGCCTATCTCTGACTACCTCTAGCCACTAATCTCTGAGGACACTAAGCAGCTATATGACCATGCTGCCCACAAGCATAACAACCACCCCTGCCGAAACCTCAGCCTGAAAATGGTGCATGTGACTACTGGGATCCACCACCCCTAGAACTCTGCTGAGCACTCTGAAAACTTTGTGACTGACCACTATGCTACTGACTCCAAGAGTGATGACGTGAATGATCTCTAGCAAACGGAGTACCAGGATTCTGCCCACTCTACTGAGACTGAGCAGTCCTATGCCTCTGTCGCTGACCATGTCTAGAAGGTGCAGTATGTGATCTAGATGGTCTAGCTCCCTAAGACTGTGTACCTCGAACAACTGATCCTAAAGGAGGGGCACTACCAACCTGAACACCTACCTGACCACCAAAACCCCTAGTCAAATTCTCCTCTATCAACCTCACATTCTCCACAACAACCTCTAAGGTCTTCGGCTCAAACACACGAACACCACCACTGATACGGGCATTCAAGCCCCTGATGAAATGTTGTACTAACATCAGCTCATCATCAGAAATGCTAGCATATTGCTTCAGCTCAAAGAAGTGGTGCTCATACTGATCTACTGTCATAGTTAACTGAGGAAGTTCATGGAACTCATCAGCACATCTCTGTCGATAGTAATCTGAAAGAAATTGTGTACGAAACCTCTCTAAGAATAATCCCCATGACACGGAAGCAATATCTAGGTGAAGCTTTTGCTCCTCTACTCTCCACCATGTAGATGCAAAACTTCTAAGATGCATAATGGCACATCAAGCTCTAGTATTGCTACTATAAGGATGCATAGCAAAGCATCGATTGAGATCGATCAACCAAGTCTCTACCTTGGTACCTGTACCAGTATCATTAAAAGTAGCGGGATGAGCCCTTAGAAGATCCCTCATGTGACCTGCTATAACACTATCTCCATCCACCCTATCCCCCACAACAACTACTCTCGAATGATCTAGACTACGAGAATGCTCACGCTCAGCTCCAACATCTTGACCATCCTGACGAGAAGGGTGTGACTCTGCCTCATGAGATACCTCCTGACGAGGTCCTAATTGGTCCAAAATCTACTGTAAAATAGCTAAAACATGAGCACCCCTGAGCCCTTCGGCTTGATTCTCAATATGCGGTTCCTCTTGACACTCATCCTGATTGCCCTGATTGCCCTGATTACCCTGATTATCCTGATTGGCATCGGGTGCTACGTCAAAGAACAGTGGCTATTCCTCTAATTCTACCTCTGGCTCTACTCCTAGGAGGCATCCTAAAGGAACAAAGAACACATCAAAATAGATCATCAAAAAGATGACCTAAGCACCATCCTAAGGCATGAAAGCATAACAGCATGACTATAGAACAATTTAACAAGCTCATGCCACACACTCCAAACATAGCAAAACATAGAAGGGTCAAGTATGCCAGACCTCTCAATGTGTGAAACTAGGCTCTGATACCAAATGTAACAGCCCGCTACGTAACCCATAAGGGTAAGAGCCAAAAAGGGACAAGATAATTTTTTTGACATAAGGAAACAACATACACAGATTCAGCTATCAATTCGATAGATTGATACCATTCATTTTAGACACCAAAAGTTCCTAATCCCATCTGATAAAAATATGAATCCATAAGCATAAAATACAAGTGGATTTGATACCCACACCAGAATCCATAAAACAATAAAGGAACATCACATTTCTTCTCATTAAATACAATGATTACAACTTCTCTTCTAAGAGAGTTCAATTACATGACTGCATATACAGTTACAATGATATATTCCAAAATATGAGACAAGTACATAACATAGTCCTGAGTATGATACAAAGACTGAATAGGTACAATAACTGAATGAAGTGATGGAGAGAGAGACCATCTCCAACTGGTGCTCCAAAACCTATTCACTAGTCCCCAATGGTGGTGGCAATGCCTCCCAACCATGTGGACTCCTAAAAGACCACCCCACCGTGCTCGGAGATAATCACAAGGCCCAAACAGATGAACAACAACAAGGGGATACAAGATGGCCAACACACACATTAGACACAGAGTAGACACGGAGAACAGTGCTTACAGTCAAAGTTATAATATTGGTGTACTCATCTAAGTAATAAATCGGGTACTACTCATGACTCCTAAGGTGCTAGATACTAGAGTGTAATCATATGGAGTGTCATCATATGTGCTCGAAGGGATGGCACACACGGGACCAAGTACCTCTCATACAGATGAGGAAACTCAATCGTGCCCGACTCAATGCCCCACAAACGGATAGGCCTTCTTGTTGCATCCTTATCCTTTACAAGCACTCAAGGCCATGCATGAGGTTCAATTATCTTATTAGTGTTTTTACCCCAAATTTTGTTTTGTTTTAGTTATCACTTATTAATGTAACTCTCCTACTAGTTCCCCTGGCAGCCACTTGCGGGCCCCGAGCCTGTAGAGAGCCACTCCAACAGACCACTCTAATGCCTAGACCTTGTTCATCTTGTTTGACTAAACGAGGCATTCAAAAGACTAAAAACACTGAGTTATATATTTAAAATAGTAAAGGTGAAAAATATGATCTACAAGACCCAAACTGTCGTGGGAAGTGTAATATGTTGAAAACGGTCTTCTGCCAGTTAGATCAATTGTGTAATAACTCCAGTGACCCCAATTTGGTCACGATTCACAAAAGGTATACATAGATAAAATAAAAATATGGAAAATGATACTACAAGCCTTCTCACAGCCTAATTTTCAAATATTGGCTGCCATAATTAATATAACCAAATAAATTGTTAAAAGACTCACAAAATGGAAATCGCAACTTTCCCTCCTATAGTAGTTCCTTTCAATCCTTGGGATGAGTGAGAGATTTTCTTTCCAAATAGAGTTTATGTGACCAATTTTAATGCACAACACAGTAACTTTAATTATAAATTTTAAAATGAAAATCCTACCCAAATCTAATTACAACATAATATAAATAAAACCAAAGAGGGAAAAACTCTATCTTGTGCCCTAAATACATCAAATTTTTACCTAAATGTCTGATTATTTTTCCCTCACCGATTTGCATTGATAAATTTATAAGCAAACTTCAGTAGTAAATATCTTGCATCGAAATAGATTTTGGCATATAAATTTTTTCTTTCTTTTTTTTAACAAAGGTAACAGTGAGGTTTCAATTTTTCTGTGCCTAAAGAAATTGCAGCCAACAGATTTTAATTTGAGTGCTGGAAACAAAACAAGAAGAATGAGGTAAATACCTCACAACTGAAAACACTCCTCATCTGCTGATCTCTCTCCACTTCAGCACACCTCTGTTCTTGCAATTTCCTCTACTTTCTTCTTATCCTCAAACCCGTTCTTTTCCTTCTTTCTTAGGCGTAGTACTCTACCTCTCCCTTTTCTGAATGATGTGTGTTTTTATTTTAAAACCATCCTCCACAAATATTTTATTCCTATGTTTAATGAACTGCTCTGCCCACCTGAGATTTTTTTTGTTTTTAAACTCTTATTTTTATTTCGTAATGAATGTTGACTCACCTCCCGTGGATCAGATATATTTTTGTTTTTAACATCTTACTTTTCTTCTGTAATGCATGTTGACTCACCTCCCATGGATTTTATATATATATATATATATATATATATATATATATATATATATATATATATATATATATATATTATTTTTATTTTCTTATCCTTATCCTCCCTCTGTCAGTCACCCACCATTCCTTGCCATTGGTTAATTCTCCACCCAAACAAAGATATATTTTCATACCACCTAAAAAGCCATGACTCTGTTTTTATCATATTTTCTTGTCACTAACCATTACACCAACCCCCTTCCACTGCAGCAAGGAGGGCCAACAGGGAGGCTCATTACACTCTTTCTCTATCCGAGATATGATATATTAATATAGAATTAATCCTCTGTTGAAGATAAACAACATAATCTCTGTATATATCTTGCTTGCAAATTTAAACGAGTATAAGGCAATATCAATATATCATCATTTTCAATGGTATATGATAAACTTACATGTGTAGAGCTATAGGTAGCACATTGTCAAAGGTCTTTACTTCCTCATGCGTTCCTATTCTTGTTGCTATATGGAGCCTAATTAGACTCGGAGGTCAAATTTTCCCCATTTTTATCAGCACAGTTTCCCCCCAAATTATTTAATGGGGAAGTGTAGGGGGCAGAGCCCCTCCTGTAGGGCCCGGGGGGCTTATCCCCCTAGCGAGGGCCCGGCGGCAGAGCCCATGGTGGGGGTTTGAGGGTAATGCCACCAGCGGGGGCTGCTGGGGGCAGCGCCTCCGAAGAAAAAATTGCCTATTATTTTATAAAGGCGTCGGGAGTTATTTTTTCTATTAGCTAACATTAAAAAAAAAACCCTATTTTTGTAACCAACATAAGGCTCGATAAAAGAAGCTAAGGGTTGGGGTTTTCTATTGAGATTGTATTATAGCATTTGCAATAGTATTAAGTTGCAAGAATTGCTAGTTGTAATCGGTTTGATTTACTGGATAATAATATTGGACTCTCTGTTGGTGGATGTAGCTCGAGTTTGGGTGAACCACGTTAAAACTTGTCTCTCGCTGTTATTCTTTCTATGTATTTTCATTCATCTGTTTAATCTTTATTTGCATTTAATTGATATCTTATGTCGGCTAACTCTAACAATTTTCTCCTCTGCCTATCCTTCAATCCTTTTTTCAAAGTAATTCCCCTTTCCAAAAACACTCTCCTCCTTTACTTAAGCTGCCCTCTCTTGGTCATGGGAACTTAGTAAATGCACCTCCACATACTTCTCTCCACTTCCTCGCAGCTCTCTACATGCAGAAAAAAGTTGGGAGTATGGAGCTACTACTCCTTCCCCCACTTCCCAAGCATCTAGGGAGTACGCTACGGAGAAAAAAGAGAAACTTTTTACCTCACCAAACATGATCTTTAACTATGACAATAATATTAATATTAATAATAATTATTATTATTAAAAAATAGATGATAATATACTTATCTAATAGATGTCGCTACTGCATACTCTCGAACACTAATCATGCTTATTTGTAAGCATAGTTATCGACGGTGAATTCTCACAAGTCAACTAAGATCTTAACAACAAAGTTAAACATGTTTAGTTAATTTACACATGTTGACTTCTCATCGAAAGAGCATACACCATGTTTCTATCAGACGATGAAAAAATTTTAACCTTCGTCTTAACGACAACATAATTTGACAAAAATAAACATGATCTCTCTACTAAGTATATGTGTGTCTGTGTTTCCAGATGGCATAAGGATCATTGCATTCACGTGATCTAGCATCCTCTCCATGGTGATACTCTCTCTCCTCATATTAGAGGGAAAACAACATTGTTCCTGCATCCACCTCAATTACATGATGGTAGTTAGTCCATTACATCATTTAACCACATGATCAATAATAACATCATAAACAGTTATTCTTTGCATACAAATTAATATAAAGTAAATGCATTTTCCATTATTACTATAATCATAATATTTTCTCTAACTAACTATCTATCTTCTCCAAAATAATGAAAATAAATACATTAGTTTAAAAATAGGGTGTGACAAGTTTGGATACCTGAGGTAGTGTATAGGCCATCAAATTATAAACCCTCAAATTTTGACCAATACCAAAGATACAAATCATTTTAAAGGGAGTACATAAACAGGGGTCTATCTAATTATGCAAGAATATCACTTTGTTTGTGGATAAGAAGGAAATATACTAACAAGAGAAAATGTCATTTTTTACAAATTGTCATAGGCATAAACCCGTCTAAAGTATAAAAACTGGAATTAACCCAGAAAAATGAAGAACAAATAAGTAATGCAAATATATCACTTTCATTACTTAAATTTAGGTCTCAAGTAGAGTTCCCTTGGAATACCTTTTTAAATTAAAGGGGAAAACCATCAAACTAACTTGAATATGAAAGATAATACCCTATCAAAACCATTGGTAACATGAACCCAAATGTTCAAACATTTTATCTATTCTTCATTTGCACTAGAACTCCTAAACTTTGTTATATTATCATATTCCATCAAACTCATAATAAACTTTGTTATATTATCATATTCCATCAAACTCATAATAAGTTGAATCCTAATGGTGCTAAAAGGCCAGTGCTGCACCAAAGGGAGGTGGAGTTCTTAAGGATGATAGAAGCTTGATCATTACCTTCTAATGCTTAGATCTCACCAGTGGTATGGAAAAGAAGGTAGATTCTACCATCACCATAGATATCCCCCACCTTCATCAAACCACAACATTACAATTCAAAAATCCTTACAAATAAGGAAGGAAAATAAAATAAAATAAAGGAAAAAAATATGTACAAACCATAAAATAATATACGTCTGAGTAGAGCAAATAGAATAAAACTAAAACCTTTCTTTTAAAAAGGCACAACCTCTAAAAATGCCTCTGTAAGAGGCATGACATCTGGTTCTAGAGGAGCCTCTACAGCTTCTTTTGTTGATTATAGTAACAGTAGCATATTTTCTGCTTGTATCCTCCAGTGACTTGTTACCAGGTCCTGTAAACTTATATCAAAATTGGAATTGAAGGTAAAGCTCTTTCTGGCCTTGTCTAGCGAAAAGAGCACCAAATGCCTGTGTAAATCTGAGGGCTTCATTTGATGATGAATACTCATTATCATGGTGGAGTTACAAGTCTCTACACAATCTAGTGTACCTAGAAAAGGGGAGCCAAACACTTCCAACAATGACCTTGGCCTTTCTTCAGATATCCTAGGTAGAATTGGGAAGGAAAAATCATGTTCTTTTTCCAAGAAACTGCCATTAATTTTTCTCTGATGAGGTTTCTCTTCCAGTTCTCCTTGATCATAATCCACATCATAAGTCATGAAACTAGCACTAATTCCTTGCATCCTTTTCTAAAGCTCCCTATCCTTGGACAGGCCTGACTCTAGAATATTATTGACAAGAGAACTTACCAGAGTTTTAAAACCTGATCCTCCATTGGTGGTGTTATTGAAATCACTTATCTATGATGCATTATCTACAAAGGTCTATTTTTCCTGCTTTTTAATTGACTTGCCAAGAACCCATCTACGCAGGTCTACATAACTGTATTTGATGGAGCTGACTGGACTGTCCATTATGGAGTTGAAGTCATGGAAGTCATGGGTCTGGTAAAGAAACACACACTTACATTGTAATGGAAGATCTCTTTGTCCTGAAAGCAAACCTGTAATGGTTAGCTATTAGGAAAATTCGGTTGCCCATTCTGACACAGCCGCTGTTGTTGGCAAAAAACAGGGGAAGAGTAGGGGAGGCAAACCACAACCACCAGAAAATAGAAAAGCAAATGCTACAGCAATATAATGATGGACGGCATAAAAACAAATACACAGAAAAGAGAGAAACAGATGACAGCAATATATCTTTATATATATTTTCCTTCTTCAGGTTACATACAAACTTCAAGTACAAACTACAGTCAGAGCTGCTACTCTGTTTTCTTACTCTACCCCAATCTCTAGAGCTACACACTATATATCTGGAGCTGCCTGTGCGAACTCCGTAGCTGTCTTACTGTTGTTGCTGCAACACTCCTCTCTGTTGTTCTCCTTCTGTTGTTCTCTCCTGGAAACTTCTCATTCCTCTGCTACTGTAGGTTCATTCACATCCATTCTATCTTGCGGTCAACTTGCATTTCCCTCCTTTTTGTCTCTTGTAACATACCCAGCAAAATGGGCGCTCAACGATTTGATTTTCAAATTCACCTACCTCATTAACTTCTGGCAGGCCAACGGAGCAAGAGTCTGACGCGGGGGCAACAGCAAATAAATGCACACTGACGAGGATTAAATTCCAACACTCCCCCTTAATCTGAAGCCAGACATAATTCAATAATTTTCATTCTGAAATTGATCTCTGGAGATATACATTTGCCTTTGCCTTTCTGGAGCAGATCTCCGGAGCTCTTTCTGCCATGCTGCAACATCTCCGAAGCTACCTGCTACATCTCTGGAGTTCCATGTCTGCATCTCTGGAGCTGCCTACTGCATCTCCGGAGTTCCCTGTCTGCATCTCCGGAGCAGACTTCCTATCTCAGTGTCCTCGGAGCATCTCCAGAGCTAACTCTCTGCAACTCTGAAGTTCTGTTTCTGCATCTCCGAAGCTGCACATACATTCCAGAGTTGAATCTCTGGAGCTCTCCTGCTGTCTTTCTGGATCTTAACCTCCGGAGTTGTCTTCTTTCCGGGGCTGCACACCTCCAGAGCTATCCACAATGTTGAGCCTATCCCTTAGGCATTCAAAAGAATCTTTTGGTAATGCTTTTGTGAAAATGTCAGTAAGCTACTGCTCGGATCTACAATAATGCAACTCAATCTCTCCTTGTTCTACCAACTCCCTTATGAAGTGATAACGGATCTCAATGTGCTTGCTTCGTCTGTGGAAGACTGGATTCTTTGTCAAGGCTATTGATGAAACATTGTCACAATAAATGGTTGTACCATCTTCTTGCTGCTCATACAAGTCTGCAAAGATCCTCCTCAACCAAATAGCCTGACAAGCTGCTGCATTTGCTACAATGTACTCAGCTTCTGCTATAAAGAGAGAAACAATGGGCTGCTTCTTGGATGCCCATGATATCACACCTGAACCCATGTGAAGTACATAGCCGGATGTGCTCTTCCGGTCATCTACATTTCCTGCCCAATCACTATTCGTGAAACCAGCCAACTTAAACTCATCAGAAACATCATACAAAATGCCATAACCTGTTGTTCCATTCACATACCTCAGGATCCTCTTTCCTACTTGCCAATGGGTGTCCTTAGGCTTCTACATGAACCTAGAAATCAGGTTTACAGCATACATCAAATCAGGCCTAGTTGCTGTCAAGTACATTAGGCTTCCAACCATGCTCTTATAGAGGGTTGGGTTTACTTCCCTGCTGCTATCCTCTTTACTCAACTTCAAACCTGTGGCTGTTGGTGTTGGGGCAGGTTTACTATTGTCCATCTTAAACCTTTTCACAATCTGTTTGGCATAGTTAATTTGTGAAATAAATATGCCATGCTCTGTTTGCTTGACCTCAATGCCAAGGAAATACTTCAGTAGACCTAAGTCTGTCATCTCAAACTCATTCTTCATTGCCTCTTTGAAATCAGCAATGAAAATATCACTATTGCCAGTAAAAATCAGATCATCTACATACAAAACAGCAATCAAAATTTACCTTCAGTTGCTTTGATGTAGAGAGTGGGCTCACTGCGGCTTTTGCTAAAGCTATTACTCAACAGATATTAGTCAATTCTACTATACCATGCCCTAGGTGCTTGTTTCAGCCCATAGAGGGATTTCCAGAGCCTATATACTTTGTCCTCTTGCCCTAGGACTTCATAGCCATGTGGCTACTCCACATACACTTCCTCTTTCAGCACTCCGTTCAAGAAGGCTGACTTTACATCCATCTGAAACACCTTCCACTTGTGTTGGGCAGCAATTGCTATGACTGTCCGAACTGTTTCTAGCCTTGCAACTGGTGCATAGGTCTCATCATAATCTCTTCCAAGCTGTTGTTTGTACCCTTTGACAACTAGCCTTGCGTTATGTCTTTCAATCTTTCCTTCAGCAGTAGACTTGGTCTTATAGACCCACTTAACTCCAATCACTTGTTTACCCTTAGGTAAATCAGTTAGCTGCCATGTGTCATTCCTCACTATGGTATCTAATTCTTCATCCATGGCCTCACACCATTTTTCTTCTTTCACAGTTTCTTCAAAATAGATTGGATCACTAGAAGAAAATAATGCAAAATTCAAATCTTCATCATCATTAGCATACCTTGTGCTGTCATAAATCTCCTTCACACTCTTTGTCCTTCGTGGCATCAATGATACGAGTGTGGGGTCTGAATTACCTCCGGAGCTACTAATGTTCTGACCTCCTGAGCTGTAGTTGTGACAACCTCCGGAGCTGCTGCTGTGACCTTCGAAGCTGTTGTTCTAATGACCTCTGGAGCTGCTGCACTGACCTTCGGAGCTGCTGTTATAACATCCTCCAGAGTTACTGTTCTCTGGAGTTGCAGATCTCTAGAGCTGCTGATTTTTGGAGCTACAATGTTGTTGTCTACCTTTGAAGCTACTTTGCTAAACATCTCTGGAGCTGCAATTTTCTAAGGCTCTACGGTAGTTTCTCCCTGAGCTGCTACTCTCTGTAGCTCCTCTGGAGTTGCTGTCCTCCAGAGCTTCTTCATCTTCAAGGGGTTTTGCAACTAAAATACATGTGGTGCTGTCCACCGTTCCATCCCATACTTCATTCTCAATGAATTCAACATCTCTACTGATCACAAGTTTTTTGGTGATGGGATTATATAGTCTGTCGGCTTGTGATTCTTCACTATAGCCTAGGAAGATACATTTTTCACCTTTATCATCAAATTTCTACCTCTTCTCTTTAGGCACGAATGCATATGCCACACACCTGAAGATTATTAGGTGTTCAATAGTCCATTTGTTGTTTATCCACGCCTCTTGTGGAATCATATCAGGCACGACCTTTGTAGGACACCTATTCAATAGGTAGACCACTGTTGCTACAGCTTCACCCCAATAATCATTTGACAGTCCCTTTGCCTTCAACATGCTTGCTGCCATCTCTGTGATGGTTCTATTTTTCCTTTCAACAACTCCATTTTGCTATGGAGTATACCTTGTTGTGAACTGTTTATAAATACCTTCATATTTGCAGAAATTTAGAAATTGTTTGGAGATATACTCTCCCCCTCTATCTGTTCTTAGGGCCTTGATGTGTCAGCTACTTTGCTTTTCAGTCGATGCCTTAAACTCCTTAAACTTCTCAAAGGCTTCTGATTTGTTCTTTGAGAAATAAATCTAGATTTTTCTGTTGTAATCATCAATGAAGGTCATAAAATATACATTCCCACCTAATGTGGGAGTTTTCATAGGGCCACATAAATCTGAATGCACCAACTCCAAAGGTGCTCTTGCCCTCCTAGAATGCCCTAATTGAAAGAGTTGTCTATGCTGCATTCCTAAAATGCAGGCTTCACATTTTCCATCAGGCTCTACAATGTTTGGTAGCCCTCTAACCATGTCTTTCCTAGACAATAAACTTAAACCAAAAAAGCTTAAGTGCCCATACCTTAAATGCCAGAGTTTGGATGGGTCTTTGATGACTGTCCTGAAGGCAGTTTGCTATCCCACTGCTGTGAGTGCTGGAGATAGTGCAGGGAACTGCACTAGAGATAGCATCGGAGATAGTGCCAGAGATGGCGCCAGAGTTAGTGACAGAGGAAACATTCTATTTCTTGTCATCTGCACTGCTGCAATCACTTTCTTACTACCTCCTTTATCAAATATAGTGCACCCTCCATTTTCCATCAGAATTCTATAACCGTTTTGGACCATCTGTCCAATGCTCAAGAGGTTATGTTTTATGCCAGGGGCATAATAAACATCCTAGATTTGCATTTTTTCACCTTGCTTGCTAAGGACTGTGATGATGCCTCTTCCTATGACAGGAACCTTTTGGCTGTTCCCCATCATGATTTCAGACTTGACATTTCTGTCAATGGAGGCAAACAAGTTTTCATTACCACTCATGTGGTTGCTACACCCGCTATCCAAGTACCAAACTTTAGGGCTGCTCTTTTCAGTAAGGTTGCACACTATAAATACCTTGGACTATTTCTCATTTTCAGCCCTATTCTCATTTGCTAAGTTAGCATTTTGGCCTCCTTGGTCTTGTTGTTTCTTTCTACACTCACTAGCATAATGGCCAAACTTATGACAGTAATAGCATTGAATATTACTTTTGTCATACCTCTGATTAGAACTGTTGTTCTTCTTCATTCCTTGATAGCTTGGCTGTGAGCTGCTTGCTTCTTCTTGGCTGTTTGAAACTCCTCTTCTAGAGTTGCTTCTTCCTCTACTTCTTTGACCTTTACCTCTGCTATTTCTTCCTCTTCCCCGACCTCTTGCATAGGTTTGAGCCTTGAAGGCTTGCTCAAGGGAAGGAGCGAATCTATTCAACCGTTGCTCATGGCTTTGTAGAGAGCCCATCAACTCATCCACTGTGATCTTGGACAGATCCTTTGTTTCTTCAATAGTTATTACTATAGGGTCAAATCTAGAAAGTAGACTCCTTAGGATTTTCTCAACAATCCTTTGATCATCCATGGTTTCTCCATTTATCCTTAGCTGATTTAGCACAGTAGAAATCCTGGTGTGAAAGTCTGAAATAGACTCACTCTCTTTCATCTGTAGCATCTCGAAATTTCTTCTAAACAGTTGGAGCTTGACTGACCTCACTTTGTCAGTTCCCTTGTAGCTGTTCTGTAATATTTTCCAAGCCTATTTTGAATAGTTTGCTACTGCAATGCGAGGGAAAATAGCCTCTGTCAAGGCTGCCTCAACTAGACTGAGGGCTTTTGCATCCTTCATCCTAGTTTTCTTCAACTGGTTTCTTTGAGCATTCATTAGGGCTGCATAGGCTGCTGGGTCTGTGATGTCTGTGAACCCATTTGTGACTAAATCCCATAGATCATTCGCAACCAGAATGGTCTTCATCTTCTTAGACCAAATATCATAGTTCTGCCCATCAAATGTAGGTGGCTACTACCATCCTTTGCTATCCCCACCTGCCATGCTTCTCAAATCTAAGAAGGCTGATAATGCCTAGACAAACTAGGGCTTACAAAACACCCACAAAACTCTAACTACCCAGAAAAATAGGGCTCTGATACCAATTGTTGGCAGAAAATAGGGGAAGAGCAGGGGAGACAGACCACAACCACCAGAAAATAGAAAAGCAAATGCTACAACAATATAATGATGGATGGCATAAAAACAAATGCACAGAAAAGAGAGAAACAGATGACAGCAATATATCTTTATATATATTTTCCTTCTTCAGGGTATATTCAAACTTCAAGTACAAACTATAGTCAGAGTTGCTGCTCTATTTTCTTACTCTGCCCCAATCTCTGGAGCTACACACTGTATATCCGAAGCTACCTGTGTGAACTCCGTAGCTGTCTTACTGTTGTTGCTACAACATTCCTCTCTATTGTTCTCCTTCTGCTGTTCTCTCCTGGAAACTTCTCATTCCTCTGCTACTGTAGGTTCATTCACATCCGTTCTATCCTGCGATCAACTTGCATTTCCCTCCTTTTTGTCTCTTGTAACATACCCAACAAAATGGGCGCTCAACGATTTGATTTTCAAATTCACCTACCTCATTAACTTCTGGCAGGCCAATGGAGCAGGAGTCTGACGCGGGGGCAGAGGCAAATAAATGCACACTGATGAGGATTAAATTCCAATAGCCGTGTGGCTAATCCCTTCTGCCACGTGCCCTTAGCAAAAACAAATCTTGCAAGGTGGGTGTTCAGTCTCAGGCATGTGCAAATGCTACGCAAAGGTGTTTTTACAATGAAACTAAACTTTGAAAACAGTTCAAATTTTCACCTCGCCATTTTTTATTGGAAGCCTGTTATAGAATAATGCAATTTTGAATTTTTGGCCACTTAAGATACCTACAGCGAATTAGAAAATCACTTTGCATCTTTTTAAGTAAAAATAATTTTTTTTAAAATATCAAACTATTACAAAACTAAACAGCTGAAAACATAAGTCCCCCTCACGAGGGAGGGACTAATAATTTCATATCTCCTCTTGTTCTCTTCCACAAATTTTCAAACATGGCAAACTTTCAAATATAAATATGGAATTGCAGCAATTTGGTGAAATGCAGGCTTATATTATTATAGTGAACTTAGATGAAGATGCCTCTCATACAACGGAGAATAGGAATAGATTAATAGGAATAATCATAGTGCCTAATTAAAAGCGTATGACGAACAAAGCAGCGGGGTGGGTAAGACAATGGATGTAGTCCTAAGCAGGTTTTATCATCACTGGCCTGCAGCGAAGGCCTCAACGGGAAAGGTCTTGGTGATTCCGGCGAGGCTCTTGAAGTGTATTTTTCCGGTGGGAGGAGTGTCGATGGTGATGTCGCCGACGGGAGCCCAGATGAGCAGCTCCTTTGCCTTCACTCCCTTCAGTTTCTTTATTCGCCCATGCTGAATGTAGCCATGGATCTCTGTGTCGTAGCTGACCTGCTTAGAGATGAGCTTGAACGTGTGCTCCACCTTTTTCTTCTGTGCAATCCACATGTACCCCGTGCTCTTCACATACCCCACTTCCACCACACCTTCCAGAGGCAGCAGCCCTTTCGGCAGCCCGAATTCCTTCAGCAGAGCCGCCGCCTGCTTTATTCCCTCTTCATGCCCCTTCATTACTACCGCTCCTTCCCTCTCTGCAGCCATGCCTTTTTCTCACTTTCAATTCTGTCTAATTCAGCAAGAATGCCTAGACGCGAGGATGGGTTTGAGTGCTCTTATTTTCTTGTGTTTTCAGAGGTGAGGGTAAGGTATTTATAGTTGCTCTCCGACCATTGGAAAATCCACCATCTTTGGAAATTTTTCTTTAATTCGAACGGATGATTTTGTTCCTTTGTGAATGGGGTTATCACAGGATTTCTTAAAATGTGACATATAACCTGTGCGGAAATAATCGACATCCGCCATGACTGGTTTTGGACATTATGTAGAATGTATTTTTGAGAGTGGCATTTGCACAACAATAGACGGAAATCCCAATGAGGCAATTGGAAAAATCGTTTGTCTGCGTATGTAGATGTTTCAGTTTTTAACCTTTATAATTTTCATTAACTTATTTCATGTTAGACTTGTTGATGGGGGTTTTTGGGTGTTTTGATCTCAACTTAGGTGAAAATCCAAGATGAACTCTCTCAGCTCTCTTGAAAGGAATTAACTCCCAAATGGAAATTGACTATCTCTAAGGACTTTGTAACGAGGTTATGGTCATTTGTATGATAACTCAGTGACCTATATATTTGTTGTTCCAATCAAAAGGCCTGTAACACTTGGTAAACTCCCCAACACTCAAGGAGTAAATTGTAGATAAACAATCAATTTTTAAATTTATCAATCAATAGACAAATTGATCCTAAACATATATTGACATGAAATGTGACATTTCATATCATAATCAACAATAAGACAACTTGTAAACTTGAAATTTTAACCTTACAAAAATAATTTTCTAGTTTAGAAATTCTAATCTAATCCTAAACTAACCAGATCTAAAAATACAATAAAAAACATCTATGGGAAGGAAAGAGAGGGTTAGAGAGAAAAAAAAACTAAAAAATCTAAGCTTTTACCCACATATTAGCATCAACAATGAATAGATAGGTCTACAAACTTAACCATTCTTGATTTGGTCATGAAAATTAACAATCAAGCTTCAAGATGGTACAATCTCTTAAGAGTACCATCCATGTAAGCTACTGCAACAAATACCCAATTCTCAACATAAATTGAAGAGAGCTCACACAACTGGTTTGAAGGTGTCCAAGTTGGCCACACAAAACTATTTATAATCAGAAAACAACCAATGACATAAACACATTACAAACTCAACAAATACCCATCAATTTGTTGTTGAAAATGCAAGAAAATTACTTAAAGTTTTGAGAAAACCATGAGAACATTTAGAAAATATATTTTATTGCTTTCAAGTTTAAGTACATAATATGTTTTCCAACAGTTTTTCCTAACCCTTACAAAGAATTTCAGTTGTATATATACAAATCCTCTAAAAGACATTGAGTTTTAGCTTTTACATTCAATGCATAAGATCAATTTGATCTAATGGCTCAAATCTAATGCTCCAACTAATGGTTAAATTTGATGACAGACATAACTTCTAAGACACTTGTCCTCTTTCTTATTGCAATTTCCTCTACAAGCTTCCTCAATACAAGAGCAAAGTAACTTTTTCCATCCTCATCTTCATATTTAATTTTGGTAACATTTTTTTCTAATTTTGGAAAAAAATAAATTTTCAAGTCCAATCATCTCTTTAGGAAGGGAGGCAAGTTTATTTTTCTAAGGAAAATTTATTTTTCAAACAAGTGTCATGAAGCAAGTTCCCTTCTCTAACACCTAGTTGTAATAGAACAAGTCTTGAGGTCACAAACTTTAATTAGAAAGCATTTATATAGCTCTAGGAACTTCCTTATATCATATATGCTAGCCTACTTCTCACATTTTAGGTATAAATATCAATATACATCTATAGTAGGATTGGTTTCTTCATTAGGACTTGTATATACAACTTTTTAGCTTCCATTTTTCATCATTTTAGCCATGATCTATCCTTTTCAAAGAGTTTCCAGCTTGAACCAACAAATGGAGACTTATATAATGTTGCAAAAATAGAAAAAAGGCTCCAAATTAGATAAATGATTGGCATTTGCATCTCTATTCAGCTCCAACACTTTGTGTTCAACCTTGTTGACAATTTCTAGTTTCAATTTTGTAGGTACAATAGCAAAGTACAACTCAAAAAGTTTCAAGATTATGGTGTTTCTTCATGGATCAGTAGTAACATGTTTCCAATATCCACTTTCTTCATTAGTGCCAAATTTAGTTTCCTTGGGCAACACCACCAAATTTGGTGTCTATCTTAGATCTTCATAGTTGTCAACACCATTTCACCTCTTTCATCAATAACCTACAACAAGGACATGAAAATCATATTAGATTCATCAAAATAACAAGGATTCAAGTATAAATAAGTGCATATGTTCAAAACAAGTCTTTGAAGAATTGAATCTTAATGCTACCATGGCTAACAATATCTAAATATGTGTTATGACCCAAGTACACCTTACCACATTTATATTTAAGTCATACTTATTGAACCAGTATTAGTTAGAGGTCATGTGGAAAGATGCACTTGAGTCTATAAACCACACATTCTCACCTACACAAGTGGCCAAAAATGTAATGAATGTGTCCCCATCTCCTTCTCAGACTCAAAATTAAAATCATACTTCTTCTTTTTATTTTTATTTTCTTCTTTGCAATCCTTTCAGATGTGACCAAATTTGCCACAACTGATAGCATATCACCTTGTACTTTCTAAGGGACATTGACTCCTACCTATAGCAAAAATATTTTGTAAAGAGTCAATAAAATCTAAATCTTTATATCAAGTACTCAAGTGGAGATATTCTTATCCTAGTTCTCTATGTGGATGATCTTATCTACACTAGGAACAATTCATCTTTACCTATAAAGTTTAGAGAGGTTATGATTTCAACATTTGAGATGATTGATTTGGGATAGATACATTATTTTCTTGGTATAAAAGTATGGCAACATGAATATGTTGGTGTGAATAGGGTATTTTACCTTGCTAGTTACACATTAAGTCCTATTCACACTTGCATAGTTAAGTTTACTTAGGCCATTTACTTTTTGTGTCCCAAGTCATGGGATTCAGACAATTGCCATAATAGATTATGCTGTCCTAGGCATATAGGCAAGGAATATCATTATACTTTTATCATCTTATATATTGTATCGTGTATGCATCATTATCATTCTATGGCAATATAGCATTTATGTGTAGCTTCTCTCATGTGTGGGATGTTGTTTTGGTTGCAGGTAATCCTTGGCTCCTATGAGTCTATTGTGTGACTCATACATGGTATCAAAGCTTCAGATCTATAATTTCTTTTCCTTGTTTATAGGTTTTTTACCAAAAATTTTTACTCTATGCATTGCAATGCAAAATGGACCTCACCATTGAGTCTAGAAGGCCCAAAAACCTATGAATTGGTATAACTTGATAGGTTTTGGTGCTAAATTTGTTTTATCTATTTTTGGGGGTTTGGCATATTTGAAGGTATCATAGTATGTACACTCGTATAGATCCATATGGAAGTACATTTTTTATACACCATTATTGCACACAAGGAATCTTGCAGAGAATAATAATTCTCTATGATACCCTACATCATCAGTGGCATGGTAGTTTTTGATTTAGCGTTGGGACATTTTTTGCATAATCTGGTATAGGTACATCATGAAAGGTAGTAGATATACATCAAGGAATTTAAGTTTCCATTTTTTTTAGGTAGTTAGTAATATGGGTGAAGCCCTTGGACATCACTAACTTGTGGGGGATTAAAACCCCAGTGATCGTAACGATGTGATCTACCATTGACACCCCAAATCCATGCCACCTATAAGTCACTACCACTCACCTAGATCTACTCTAGATATGCCACCAATAGGATACCAAGATCTACTACTCTTTTACTACTCATATTGGCTTTGTGACCATTGCATTGCCACAATAGTGGTGGTGGTCATTTTTTCTTGCCTAGAGGGAGTAGTTTTCTTCCAAAGGGTATAACCTTTTTCCAGGGAGTTAATTTTTGCATTCTTATAGGTTTTGAAAAGTTGGTTCCAAGAATTTTATAGTGGTATAGGTATTTTTTCTAGATTTTTCTATAGATTCTTATGTTTTGAATTTGAAGCCCATATTTTCTTGCATTTTTTAACAACCCATATATAATGCCCATGGTGTCTAATATTGGATTTCTTATATGAATTGGAAAGGTATTTGTAAGCACTACATGTTCATCTATGTGATTTTTTTAGATTCTTCCTTCGATATAATTTTTTTAATTTGAGGTCATTTTGTATACTTTGGCTCATTTCTTAGAAAAAATATTGAAATTGGTGGATTTTTTCTATGGGGCCTCAATCTCAATATTGATTCATAATTGGAAGGTTCCAAGGAATATTATTGTAGTAAATTATCTATTTTTGCTCCATTGTTGTTAGTTTCTCTAATGGAAAATTTTAATTCATTTGAGGTCCTCACTCAGGCTCATAATTATCACATATGGAAAATAAAGATGCAATGATTACTTCTATGTAAGGGGTTATGGTCTACATTTGGTGATACACAACTCAAGTTCACTAGGAAGTATGAGATATTTACTTATAGGAAAAAACTTGATGAGGCTATGGGTTTGATTGTTTTACATATTTTTACATCTTGTTCCATATTGAGGATTGTACAACACCTAAGCATACCTATAGGATAAATTCAAAGACCTATTTGGTAAAGTCGGTAAATTTCATGCTTTGCAAATATAGGTAGAATTGGATTCTCTTTCTCTTGATGAATTTCCTTCCATTAAGGATTGTTTGGTTAAGTTCAAATCTTTGAGATCTCAATTAGCTTTGTGGGAAAAATAAATCTGATAAGGCATCTATATTCTTTATTTTGTCTAAATTAAAAGGACCATTTGTAGTCTTTCTTTTACCTTTTATTCTATTATGGATGCCCTAGGTGATGCATTTACTATGCCTTCTTTTGAATTGTTTTGGGTGACCATTTAACTAGAGAGAAAGCTAAGATTATCCAGTTAGATGCACTTCCCAAGGGTCAAGCAGTGGTAGGACAATCATCCGAAGGAGAAGTCAAGAAGAACCAAAGGCTAAGACATAATTAAATTTAGTTAATGAGCATCCTATCAATTATAAAGAGGATACACATAAGAAGGAGAAACCCACGAGTTTATTACAAGAAAATTGGGCATGATAAACATAATTGTTACAAAAAATATATATTAATGAGTCGAAGCACCTTCTTCAAACAAACAATATCAAATTGCCTTCAACAATGTCATCTGATTCATCTTCTTCTTCTGCACAATTATCATATATACATAGTTATGGAAAGATGGTAGCAACAATGCGATAAAAATGATGAAGGGAAAGGCACTTTTTGTATCTACAAGTCTTAAGTTAGGGAGATGGCTTCTTGATTTTGGAGCTTCCCATCATATGGCTTCATCATAGTGTATGTTCTCTTTATTTAAGCCTTGCACTTTACTACACATCTTGATGGGGAACAACACATACATGAGTGTGTGGGAAAGGATCTTTTGACATGGGGGAAGGCTCTTTCAATGATGTACTTTGTTTCATCTTTATCAACCAATCTCCTTTCCATCTATCAGATTGCACAAAGTGGAGCAAGGAAAAGTGTTGAGTTCACACTAATTCAATGATTATTAGAGGCTTGGATAGTAGAGAGATCATTGATGTTCAGATGGTTGATCATTTATCTTTCTTATACACCTTTTTCACATTTTTCCCTAATACTACATGGCAATTCCTTTGATTAATATTCACACTCATGCATCTAGTGTGGATTGTATTCATAAGGAGAAGTTTCATCACTTGAACCTTGATGTTCTTTGGAATCCACTTTAGTTCTTGAGACTTGTGCTAATCTTCCATATTTTCCACCTCTTGATTCTTAAAATTTAAGTGTTTTTATGGCTTCCAGTACTTCAATTTAGTAGGACATTTTTTGTCTTTCAAATTCATATTTCTGGGATGATTTTTTGACAGGTACATTGCAAATTTGTTTTGTGAGTTCCATCTTGCAGATTTGATAGACACAATTGAGGATATCCATTTCCTCTTTGATGATAGTTGTGTAGCACAATTGTTATCACATATTATTTGTCTTTGAAGATTGTTGTTAATGAGTTTCCATATTATTCTAGATTTTCACACTCTTTAATTATCCTTGAAGTTCATGATTTTCTTGTGGCATCTTTTGGCACTAGCAAGGAAACACTTGAGTAGTATTTGGAGGCACACATCTTGATAATTATTCCCTCATCTCCCTTCTTGGAGTAGGAGTTTCTTCTATATACACCATTAGATTTGTTTCTTCCCAAGGGGATAAATGGTGTTTGTTAGTTTTGGATTGTCTTTAGCATTCATCTTCGAGTATTCACCATTGTCATAGGAGCTACTTCTTTATAGGGGGATACATAGTATCTCTATTTCTCTCTTATGGGGGGAATATTGATTGTATATTTGTGATGGATGTAGTCCTTGGGGAGTCATGTTGAGTTCTTTTTCTATCACTTGTACATGTTTTTTTGCATGTTTTCTCTCTTTTGGAGAGGGTTTTTTTTAATTGGTTTTTGTCCTTTGCTTTGTTTGTGAGAGATATTTTGTACATGGGTACCTCATCGGACCTTGTTACTAGGACCCATCTTTGTATTTTTGCATTTTTTTAATCTTCCCTAATTTACACGTAAGGGGGGTATTGATGTGAACAAGGTATTTTACCTAACTAGTTACACATTAGGTCCTATTAGCACTTGCATAGTTAAGTTTACTTAAGGCATTTACTTTTTGTGTCTCAAGTCATATAGGATTAAGAGACTTATCATAATCCTATGCTATCTTAAGTCTCACCCTTTCCTATATAAGAAAGGGCTCTCGTTATACTTTTATCATCTTGTATATTGTATCTTCTATGCATCATTATCATTCTTTGGCAATAAAGCATTTGTGTTGCTTCTCTCTTGTGTGGAAGGTTGTTTTGGTTACAAGTGATTCTTGGCTAGTGTGAGTCTATTGTGTGACTCTTTTGAAGATGTCATATTCATGTCTTAGCAAAATTATGCTTCAAATATTCTCCATAGATTTCATATAAAGAATTGCAAAACCATTGTGACACCTATTGAAGTTAGACTTAAGTTGTACACTACTAACGAGTCTACTCTAGTGAATCCCACTTTCTACAAATAGTTGGTTTGTAGTTTGACCTTCTTGACTACTACTCAACCAAATTTCACATATGTAGTGAGCTTGGTATCTAGGTTTATGTTAGAATATAATGAGACACATTGGAATGCCATGAAGAGGATTCTTTAGTATCTCAAAGGGACATTGCATTATGGTTTCCAATTTCAGCATTTAGAGGGCTATTGTTTAGTTGGTATACCGATTTAGATTGAGTAGGCTATAGATGATCAAAAGTCTACTTTTGGTTATTGGTTGTGCAATAATTTCTTGGAAATTCAAGAAACAACCTATTGTATCTCTTTCTATTGCATAGGCTAAGTACAAAGCTACCACCTTCGCAACTTGTCAGGGAGTTTGGTTGAAGATTGTTACAAGATATGTAACAAATACAAAATGGTCCCATAGTGTTGTATTGTGATAATTAGAGTACCATTCAAATGAGTAAGAATCTAGTGTTTCATAACATGACTAAGCATATTGAAATTCAACATCACTACATTAGAGAGTTGGTTCGCCAAGAATTGATTGAGTTTGTATACTGCCCTACAAAGGAATAGATCACCGATATCTTCATGAAGCCCCTTTCTCGTGATTGCTTTCAGACATTTCAAGATTCACTTAGAGTTCTTCCCAATGTTCATTATGGGGAGAAATGATAGAATAATGAAAATCTTTTTTTTAAATAGTTTGTAAATGTTCATTATGGGGGAAATTGAAACAATAATGACTATTTTAATTAATAAGTAATTTTTCGTTTGTCGTTATTTGGCAGTTAGAATCGTTTTTTCCTCCTATAAATGGAAGTTTTTTTCAAATAATAGATCAATGAAGATGTTAGAGAGCTATCCACAATTTCTGCACTATATTGTCTTGTAAGTGATTTGCAGATCATCATTTTTATTTTGCTGCTGCTCTATAAAAACTTCAAAACCAAAACTCCTATTATTGTTTTCACATAATCAATAAGAACAAACTTGTAAACATTGCATCTCTTCAAATACGGTTTAGCCGGGGCTATGCAGTAATTTTGTCTATACTACCTGCAAACTGAGATGCATCTCATACAAGTGGGAATTGGAAAATATTACTATAATTTGCTAGAATAATCATAGTAATTGAAAGCATCGATTACAATTTAACTAATGGACAAACCAGGCGGACGCGGTAAGTGGGTAAGATGATTTATGCGATACTAAGTAGGTTTTATAACTGTGAGGTATTACTGGTCTGCAGCGAAGGCCGCGGCGGGAAAGGTCTTGGTGATTCCGGCGAGGCTCTTGAAATGTACTTTTCCGGTGGGAGGAGTGTCGAGGGTGATATCGCCGACGGGAGCCCAGACGAACAGCTCCTTGGCCTTGACTCCCTTGAGTTTTTTTATGCGACCATGCTGAATGTAGCCATGGATGTCTGTGTCATAACTGACCTGCTTAGAGATGAGTTTGAACGTGTGCTCCACCTTCTTCTTCTGCGCAATCCACATGTACCCCGTGCTCTTCACATACCCCACCTCCACCACATCTTCGAGAGGCAACAGCCCTTCCGGCAGCCCGAATTCCTTGAGAAGAGCTGCCGCTTGCTTCATCCCTTCTGCGTGCCCCTTCATCACTACCGCTCCCTCCCTCTCTGCCGCCATGCTGCCTTATCACTTTCAATTCTATCTAATTCACCAAGGTTGGGCTTGAGTGCTTCTCGTATTAGGTTTGGTGTAAGTTATTTATGGTGACTCCTCCGGCCTTTGGAAAATCCGCCATCTTGGAAAATTTTCTTTGTTTCGACCGGATGATTTTGTTCCTTTGTGAATGATATCAGAGGGAAGGTCAACGACGTGACATACAATCTGTGCGTCCGCCCGATTTTGGGGCTTTCTTTTAGCAGGCTATTTGTATGAGTGGATTTTGTCATTGGACAGGTGCCCAATTAATACAAAGTTTGTACATATCGATGTACTTATTGTTTTTCGACCCCTTTCAATAAACAGAGAAGGTCATGGTCAAGTGACAAAACGAATGCTATTAGATAGTGACAAAACGAATCTACAATAGATTAAGTGTTTAATATAATTTATATTTTTTTACTTAATTGTTGTGCAACAATTTTAACAAGATGAATGGTTTTTAATCATTACCTTACCTTTTTTTTTAATACTTTCTATTAAACTTATATTAAAAGTAATAAATAGTACAATATTCAAAAAAAAAGAGTAGGGTAGTTAAAAGGTACACCCACAAAGTTTCAAAGCCTTAAGGACGATCAACAACCAAATACAAAGGCGAACAAAATAATAAAGGGCAAAGCCCGAAGAACTCTAAGCAACAAGAGCAACACCAGTAGAGGGAGGAGGATCCCTATCATCAAGTTTCCCCCAAACATCCCTGGGGTGGTATCATCCATAGGCTCCCAACCATTGAGAGCAGTAGTACGATCTTCATTCTCCTCAGGAGGCTGAGCATGGGCTGAAGAGATGGCAAGTTGCAGGCGAGGAAATTTGCCTGTGTTAGGCCAACTAGCATTTCACCTTGGAGATAGCAGTTTGGAAGGCTGAGACCATCCTCCATGGATAGCAGAATCCCTAGAGGACTGAAGGCCATGGGAATGAGATCCATGATCACCATGATCACCTCAATTACCACCACGGTCACCTTGGTCACGTTGAAAGGACTGACTGCAACCACGCCAACGCCCTCGAGAGGAAGAGGAGTCAGGTGAAACCTAACCAATAGTGCAAGGGGCATCACCCCAACGGTCTAGCAACTCCTGGAGATGGACAACTTCAAGTGCAACTTTGCTAGCTTGCACCTAAATCTACAACAAAACATTAGAACAAATGATAGCTTTAGTGTACAAAGAAAAATGTTTATCAGTAGAACAATGATTGAAAATAGCAACATTTATGTCCTTCCAAATACTAAAGAGAATTTCCACCCTGAAAGCACTCCAAATCTGAGCATATTTGCAAGGAAGATAGGGCCAATCGCTGAGTAAGGCCATATGCCAAGAAAAGGCAGTAGATCTAAAAGGCCGAAAGAAATCATGAATCCAATTCCAAGCTTCTTGAGCCCGAGGAAAAAACCAAAAAAGGTGCTTGAGAGACTCAAGCTACCCGCAGAACGAGCAACGAGGAATGACAATGCCTATACGAGATAGATGATCCCCAGGGGGAGGCCTTGATACAATAGACACCAAGAAAAATGAGCCAACTTAGGCTCAACCACAACAAACCACAACATTGAAACCATCTGTGCCAGGTCCAATAAGAGGACTAAAGATGCCAATGGTGATTTAGCTGCTCCACCATATGTAAGTGTGGAGAAAGCCAAGAGTAACCTTTGCAAGGTCTGTAACTCATAAAAGGAGTGTCTGGGTACCATTTCTAGTCTTTCCACCATGGCTTGAGAGATCCAACTCCCAATTTATGTATCATCTTGTTTCCCAAAATTTTGTCTTTGTGCTTCAATATCCCTAATGTTGAATCAATGAGGACTTGGTTTTTAATGTTTTCCTTTGTTTGTCTTATCCTTGTGAAAATTTCACTAAGTTGAAAGCTAATTGATCCTTGATCAACGAGTTTGTTCTTTTGCAAATTAAATCAGTGGGTACGCTAGTTTGCAAACTTGTCAATTTAGTGATAATACTTTATACTTTTCCATTTATGTCTTCTTATCAATGCATTTTATTTTTCACAAACTTGACTTACCTTTGTCTTTCCCTTACTGACCAATTCCCTAGTTTGCAAATCCCTCGACTCGCCGATAACGTTGTCACAAGTACTACTTAGTTAGTGAGTCTGTGTTACTACTGATAATGGAAAATCTAAAGTCTATTTCATATCGACAACCTTCTTTTTTTTTAAGACTCTCAAGTTCGCCGATAAATGAAGATGCTGATGAAGATTGAAACTTTAAGTGAGAATCACTCAAAATACAAATCGGCGAAATGTTTAGTTCACGAACTAGTTAGTTCACCGATGAGTTACTTCACTGACGTGACATTTCACTGACAGATGAAAGTTCACTAAAGTCTATTCTCATTGATGGATGAAAGAATAAGGAGAATTGCCCAGTTTCAAAGTTCACGAAATGGAACTATTACCGATTAAAAGAGTTTGAAAGTTATGTATCTTCCCGATGTTCCGACGGTATCATTGGCATTAATTGTGGAGGCTCAGTAATTACACCAATTTTATGCCCTAATATATAAGTATGAATGAGGTTTAGAGCTCATTTTATACACTATTTTGAAACTATATTTCTCGCTGAGGCTAAGACTGCACTCCCACGGTTAGTTTGAGCTCACTCCACAACTGGCTAGAGCAACTAAAGGTTAGTTCTATATATTGAAAAAAATAGAGTATTTGAAATAAAATAAAACAGAGTAGTTGAAATAAAATAAAGTAGAGTGCAGCAAATAAAAACACTTGAATATATCATTGAACAACAAATTGCACAGAAAATAGATGATTTCTTAATTGATTACAATGGCAACCTTGCTGCTATATTTATAGCATTCATGGAAATCTCTAGAATATCTTAGAATGACTAAGAGAAGTGTTGAAAAAGGAAAAATCTAGAGGTTTCTACTTAGAGATGGAAGTTTCCATATTCTGGAACATTCCATAAAATAAACATTATCTCCAACACCCCCCATAATGTTTATTTGGAGAAGATAATTACAAAAGATTACTATATAGCAACTTCCTTGAGATTTAACAAGTTTCTAAATTTGATAAATTTCACTTCAGGTAGTGCTTTTGTAAATATGTTAGCAATTTGATTTTCTGTTCCACAAAATTTTAACTCCACCACTTGATCTTCTATCAAATCATGAACAAAATGATGATGTACTTCTATATACTTTGATCTAGCATGATAAATTAGATTTTTTGCTAGCTTGATAGTACTTTGATTATCATAGAATATAGTAGTTGGACAAACTTGTGGATGTTGTGTTTCTTCAAGCAGTCTTCTAAGCCATAATGCTTCTTGAGATGCCTTTGATGAACCAACATATTCAGCTTCTATAGATGATAGTGATATTGTTGCTTATTTCTTGCTGCTCCAAGAAATTGGTCCTGAGCCAAGATGAAACATGTACCCTGAAGTTGATTTTTTGTCATCAATATCATCTGCATAATCAAAATCTGTATATCCAACTAATGTAGGCTCTCCATATTTGTACTCAATTCCAAGTTGATAAGTGCCTTTGGGTAAGTGCAAGAAGATGGGGGGCCAAAAAGGGGTCTTAAGTGGCCACTTTTTTTTTCTGAAATCAGGAAATACTGGCCTTGGATGAGAAATTGAGCATAGTTACACTCAAAATTTGGAGATGCAACCAAAACAATGTTCGTAGTGCTCCAAGTCTACTTTCTAAACTACTATTTTTTTTTTAAATGACATAGATTAAGGGGTTCAAAAGAGGGAGCCACAGAAATTGGTGTTGTTTCTATCAAAAAAACATAACATAGCATGTTTTGTGGCTCCCTCAAAAAGGTCAACTTTTTTTTGGTATCTTTAAAATTGCTTCAGTAAGAAATTAGCTAATAGCATGTAGTTTATGCCTGATTTTTTTGATGAATATTTGATTTTTTAGTAATTTTCAAAGTGGACACATCCTAAAAAATAGAATTTTGGCCGTGCTACCCTTATAAATTTTGAAAACTAATTGAAAATCATTTTTTTCTTTTTTTAATAGTTGTAGAATGGAGTCTAGTTTCTAAATATGTAATTTTTTTGAAATTTCAATAAATAGTTAATTTACAATGAAAAAAAGACCAAATAGTGGTTTTTGCCCAAAAACGGACACACAAACAAAAGAAATTAAAGATGAAAGGCTTAACATTGTTAAAATGTGAAAAAAATCACATCGTCAAATAGCTAAGAGAAAGCCTAACATTACCCAGGTGTTCAATTTGTTCGATGTTGAAACACGTGCAAATCTGGGGGTTAGCACGAATGAAATTATGTGAAATCTTGAAGAATCTAGAAAAACACGTCTGTGACTGTTTAAAAGGCACTCTAAGCCTTTGGGTTGGAAATCCAAAGCAAATCCCAAGCCCAAGGCTTGGGATTCCCAAAGCAAGACATAACGCGAGCGCGTTATAATGCGCTCGCGTTATGGTTTGCTTTGCATTTTTCCTTTTCACAAGTCTGTTGTTTGTCATGTTTGACATAATGCGAGCGCGTTATAACGCGCTTGCATTATGTTCCCCTTAAATTTTTTTATGTTCAAGGCTATTAATCATGTATGTATGTATGTATGCCTATATGTATGTATGTATGTATCTATGTATGCCAATATGTATGTATGTATGTATGCCTATATGTATGTATGTATGTATGTATGTATCTATGTATGCCTATATGTATGTATGTATAGTGTCGAGGGCAGAGAAGGGTAGAGATGGGAGTGAGCTAGATAGGGGAGGAGAGGGGTGGATAAGGATTGAGTGATTAAGGTTTAAGGTTGAGGGTTGAGCGTTTAGGGATAGGATTTAGAGTTTAGGGATAAGGGATTAGAGTTTAGGACCTTGAGGGATTAGGGTTTAGGGTTGAGGCTTTAGGGATAGCGTTTAGGGTTAAGGGTCGAGGGATTAGGTTTAAGGTAGAGTGTTGAGGGTAGAGGGATTAGGGATTAGGGTTTAGGGTTGAGGCTTTAGGGATAGCGTTTAGGGTTAAGGGTCGAGGGATTAGGTTTAAGATAGAGTATCAAGGATAGAGGGATTAGGGATAGGGTTTAGGGTTGAGGCTTTAGGGATGAGGGTTAAGGGATTAGGGTTTAAGATATAGTGTCGAGTGTCGAGCATGTAGGAATAGGTTTTAGGGTTCAAGTTTTGAGGGTTAAGGGTTGAGGGATTAGGGTTTGACATTGAGGGTTGAGTACATTGAGGTTCGAGGGTTAAGGGATAGGGTTGAAGGGTTTAGGGATAAGGGATTAGGGTTTAAGGTATAGTATCGAGCCCGTTGAGGGTCTAGGAATATGGATAGCGTTTAGGGTTTAGGGGTGAGGGATTAGAATTGAGGGATGACGGATTAGGGTTGAGGGTTGAGGGATTAGGGTTTAGGGATAAGGTTTAGGGTTAGGGTTGAGGGATTAGGGTTTAAGGTATAGTGTTGAGCGTTTAGGGATAGGGTTTAAGGTTGAGGGATTAGAGTGAAGGGTTGAGGGATTAGGATTTGACATTGAGGGTTAAGGGTTTAGGGTTTAGGGTTTAGGGATAGGGTTGAGGGTCGAGGGATCAGAGTTAAGGGTTTAATGTTGAGAGTTGAGGGTTGAGGGTTGAGGTTGAGGGATAGCGTTAATGGTCAAGGGATTAGGGTTAAATAAGAGTGTCGAGGGTAGAGGGATTAGGGTTTAAGGTATAGTATCGAGTCTGTTGAGGGTTTAGGAATAGGGATAGCATTTAGGGTTTAGGGATGAGGGATTAGAGTTGAGGGATGACAGATTAGGGTTGAGGGTTGAGGGATTAGGGTTTAGGGATAAGGTTTAGGGTTGAGGGATTAGGGTTTAAGGTATAGTGTTGAGGGTTTAGGGATAGGGTTTAGGGATTAGGATTTGACATTGAGGGTTGAGGGTTTAGGGTTTAGGGTTTAGGGATAGGGTTGAGGGTTGAGGGATCAGAGTTAAGGGTTTAATGTTGAGAGTTGAGGGTTGAGGGTTGAGGTTGAGGGATAGGGTTAATGGTCAAGGGATTAGGGTTAAATAAGAGTGTCGAGGGTAGAGGGATTAGGGTTTAAGGTATAGTATCGAGTCTGTTGAGGGTTTAGGAATAGGGATAGCATTTAGGGTTTAGGGATGAGGGATTAGTGTTGAGGGATGACGGATTAGGGTTGAGGGTTGAGGGATTAGCGTTTAGGGATAAGGTTTAGGGTTGAGGGATTAGGGTTTAAGGTATAGTGTTGAGGGTTTAGGGATAGGGTTTAGGGTTGAGGGATTAGAGTGAAGGGTTGAGGGATTAGGATTTGATGTTAAGGGTTGAGGTTTTAGGGTTTAGGGTTTAGGGATAGGCTTGAGGGTCGAGGGATCAGAGTTAAGGGTTTAATGTTGAGAGTTGAGGCTTGAGGCTTGAGGCTTGAGGCTTGAGGTTGAGAGATAGGGTTAATGGTCAAGGGATTAGGGTTAAATAAGAGTGTCAAGGATAAGAGATTAGGGTTTAAGGTATAGTATTGAGTCTGTTGAGGGTTTAGGAATAGGGATAGCATTTAGGGTTTAGAGATGAGGGATTAGAGTTGAGGGATGATGGATTAGGGTTGAGGGTTGAGGGATTAGGGTTTAGGGATAAGGTTTAGGGTTGAGGGTTGAGGGATTAGGGTTTAAGGTATAGTGTTAATGGTTGAGGGTTTAGGGATAGGGTTTAGGGTTGACGGATTAGGGTTTAGGGTTGACGGATTAGCATTTAATGTTGAGGTTAGGGTTACACTGTCGAGGGTAGAGGGATTAGGGATAGGGTTTAGGGTTTAAGGTTTAAGGATTGAGGGTTGAGGCTTTAGGGATGAGGGTTTAAGGCTTAAGATATAGTGTCAAGTGTTGAGGGTGTAGGCATAGGGTTTAAGTTTTAAGGGTTAAGGGTTGAGGGATAGGGATTAGGGTTTAAGGTATAGTGTTGAGGGTTGATGGTTTAGGGATAGGGTTTAGGTTTGAGGGATTAGGGTTTAGGGTTGATGAATTAGGGTTTAATGTTGAGAGTTGAGGGTTGAGGCTTGAGGCTTGAGGTTGAGGGATAGGGTTAATGGTCAAGGGATTAGGGTTAAATAAGAGTGTCGAGGATAGAGGAATTAGGGTTTAAGGTATAGTATCGAGCCCGTTGAGGTTCTAGGAATAGGGATAGCATTTAGGGTTTAGGGATAAGGGATTAGAGTTGAGGGATGACAAATTAGGGTTGAGGGTTGAGGGGTTAGGGTTTAGGGATAAGGTTTAGGGTTGAGGGCTGAGGGATTAGGGTTTAAGGTATAGTGTTGAGGGTTTAGGGATAGGGTTTAGGGTTGAGGGATTAGAGTGAAGGGTTGAGGGATTAGGATTTGATGTTGAGGGTTGAGGGTTTAGGGTTTAGGGTTTAGGGATAGGGTTGAGGGTCGAGGGATCAGAGTTAAGGGTTGAGGGATTAGGGTTTGACATTGAGGGTTGAGGGTCGAGGGATTAGGGTTAAAGTAGAGTGTGGAGGATATAAGGATTAGGGATAGGGATGGAGGGTTTAGGGATAAGGGATTAGGGTTTAAGGTATAGTATCGAGTATGTTGAGGGTTTAGGAATAGGGATAGCATTTAGGGTTTAGGGATGAGGGATTAGAGTTGAGGGATGACGGATTAGGGTTGAGGGTTGAGGGATTAGGGTTTAGGAATAAGGTTTAGGGTTGAGGGTTGAGGGATTAGGGTTTAAGGTATAGTGTTGAGGGTTTAGGGATCAATTTTAGGGTTGAGGGATTAGAGTGAAAGGTTGAGGGATTAGGATTTGACGTTGAGGGTTGAGGGTTTAGGGTTTAGGGTCGAGGGATCAGAGTTAAGGGTTGAGAGATTAGGGTTTGACGTTGAGGGTTGAGGGTTGAGGTTCAAGGGTCAAGGGTTTAGGGATAGGGTTGAGGGTCGAGGGATTAGGGTTAAAGTAGAGTGTGGAGGGTATAAGGATTAGGGATAGGGTTGGAGGGTTTAGGGATAAGGATTAGGGTTTAAGGTATAGTATCAAGTCTATTGAGGGTTTAGGAATAGGGATAGCATTTAGGGTTTAGGGATGAGGGATTAGAGTTGAGGGATGAGGGATTAGGGTTGAGGGTTGAGGGATTAGGGTTTAGGGATAAGGTTTAGGGTTGAGCCCTAAGGGATTAGGGTTTAAGGTATAGTGTCGAGGGTTGAGGGTTTAGGGATAGGGTTTAAGGTTGACAGATTAGGGTTTAGGGTTTAATGTCGAGGTTAGGGATAGAGTGTCAAGGGTAGAGGGATTAGGGATAGGGTTTAGGGTTGAAGGTTTAAGGATTGAGGGTTGAGGCTTTAGGGATGAGGATTTAAGGCTTAAGATATAGTGTCAAGTGTTGAGGGTGTAGGGATAGGGTTTAAGTTTTAAGGGTTAAGGGTTGAGGGATAGGGATTAGGGTTTAAGGTATAGTGTTGAGGGTTGATGGTTTAGGGATAGGGTTTAGGTTTGAGGGATTAGGGTGTAGGGTTGATGAATTAGGGTTTAATGTTGAGAGTTGAGGGTTGATGCTTGAGGCTTGAGGGTTGAGGTTAAGGGATAGGGTTAATGGTCAAGGGATTAGGGTTAAATAAGAGTGTCAAGCGTAGAGGGATTAGGGTTTAAGGTATAGTATCGAGTCTGTTGAGGGTTTAGGAATAGGGATAGCATTTAGGGTTTAGGGATGCGGGATTAGAGTTGAGGGATGATGGATTAGGGTTGAGGGTTGAGGGATTAGGGTTTAGAGATAAGGTTTAGGGTTGAGGGATTAGGGTTTAAGGTATAGTGTTGAGGGTTTCTTTCGTCAAATGTAGATTTATGGGTTTGATTTATTGATTACCTCTCCAGTTTTGGGGTGTGGATGTTTTGGAATCAATCAGGAAGTCTTCAGTAGACTTTGTGGAAGTGGATTGTAAATCACTTGACAGAACCCTTGCTATTTATGCTTGGATAAGGATTTATCACAAACTAGAACTTTTGCTTCCAAAGAAGATCTATCTTTCTTCCTCAATGGGCATTTTCTATCAAGAACTTGATTATGAGGGCTTGCCCCTTCATTGTTATGCCTATCATATGGCAGAGCATCTAGCAAGCTCTTGTAGGAAACAGGAAAAGTTCTCCCTCAAAAACCTTGTGGTCATTCAAGTCTGAAGGGGAAGGTTTGGAAAGAGATGTAATCAATGCAAAGGATGTGATCAATCTATAGCAGGAAAAAATGTGAGCGTGTTATAACGCGAGCGCGTTATAACGCGTTCGCATTTTGTCTTGCTATTAAAACGGTAAAAAAGTGTTGACCCCCGTGATCTAGGCCCACATGCTCTATTTTCTTACTGATTCTACATATGCTCTAACAAAAAGGAAGTGCTTTCATGCTGTTGGGAAGTTCACATGCACATTTGACACATTGTACCACATTTGCATGATCTTTCCACCACCTTTTCTGCTTTGCCAACTTGAGAAGGAGGAAATAACATAGTTTTCACACCAAATTTGATATATATCTATTCAAGTTTCAATTTCTGTAGTGTTGCAATGTTAATTGTGATTCAATTTTAGGAATTTAACATTATAGATTGGTTAATAGTATTGTTGTTAGTAATTATATTTGAGTGTTATTCAATTTAACATTGAAAAGGAAGCAAGTGGTGAAAAACTCAAATTGTTGAGGAGTTTGATGCAAGAAGAAAAAAACACTACATAATTGGGCACTCTCTCCATTCGAATCTTCATTTTTTAGGTATGTCAAGTCTTTACATGCATGTTCTTTACATTTTCCTTATTTTAGATTGAATTACTTTATCATGCTTTATCATAAATTTTTAAAATAGACACATTCACAATCAAGAAAGCAGCCTACAATCTCACATGATGCCATGTATATTTTCTACACTTGGGCTCTTTAATAATTATGTGTAATAAACAAACCTTAACATACCATGATGTCAAACTATACAAGAATAAATCCTTACAACATAAAAAAATATATAATCCCACTATTATCTTGTATTCATTTCTTAGGAACTAATATTGGTCTCTTTATCATGCTATAGACAAATTCTCTGTCATGCCAAGGAAATGATCAAGAATTAAACCAACACAGGAAGAGATAGAAGCTAAGAATGAAAAGAAAGCAGTGGCTATGAGGGAACTTCATGAGAAGAGGAAATTGGACACGATAAATGAAGACATACCAATTGAAGAGGAACCACAACCATCACAAAGAGATATGGTATTGGTGGCACAAAGAGAACAAATGCAAAAACTTCGTGGTATGAGAGATTTGAATACCATAGTTGGAGACACGTCCTCTACTGCAAGTAAACATGTAGGGACACCATCTACCACATCTCAAGTTGAGAGTACATCATCACTCACATGTGATGAAAGAGGTACGCCATCATTCCCACCTTAACCTCAAGGTATGTCATCTATTCCATCTTCGATCGAAGGTATGCCATCTAACCCATCTCATTTAAATATTGATGAAATTCCTAATGTTGAGATGAATTTACCTAACTTAACACCACCTAGAATTTTGCATAGAAAGCCAAAGTATTTGATTGATATTGATGAGAATATTTTGTAGCCAATGGAAGGTAAGATTCCAAAATGCACTTGTAGAAAATATGCTAATAAGATTTGGAGATTGTTCTTTGAAAAGTTAAATGAGACTGCAAGATGTCAACTATTTGTTGAAATGATGCAAAGTATAAAGTATAGGTCTATCGTGAAGATTCTTGGGTTGAGAACATTAGAGGCTTCAAGTGAAAAATCTATTGTCAAGAATCTAATGAGTGCGTATGAGAGTGTGGGTAACACCTCACGCACAAAAGATAGTAATGCCACATAACGTGTGATTACATTGACTATGGTAAGTAGTCAAACAAGGAAAGCTCGTCTCATTAGAAAGACAAGTCAAGAATTGAGAATTAATAAGAAAACTTTATCAAGAGCCGTTGGAAGATGCCAAAGAATTGAAGACACTAATGCTAATGAATTATGGGCGTTCTCGGGGAGACTACCATGAAAAGATAAACCAATTGTTGAAGCATTGATATCACTAATTGAATACTTTTGGAAGAATTACACAAGGGTATCTCTGAATCAAAGGGATGTGGTAAGAAGGAGAATCGGTAGTCAGAACTGCAAGCCACATCCAAAGCATTTTTTGGATGAGACTCAAACACAGTTTTATGGTAAATTTCTAGAGAAGTATCCTCAAATTAAAATTTGTCAAAGATATTTTGAAATGCTAAAACCTTTCTATGTTAAGATAAATCACACTCTCACTACTTGTTGTTGTAGATTACATATTGAATTTTCTAACCATTTTGATGCTTATAGGTTTATTTGTTTAGATATGCATACTAACAATGATTTGCAGGGTTGTGCCATATGTGCCCCACCAACATCTTCAAGAGACTTCATATCAAGAATATTATGTGAAAGAGAGGAAGGTCAAATATTCTACAAGAAATTATGCTTGGATGGCACATGTCATCGTTGCGGTGGCTTGCAACATTTGCCAATATGTGAACATATGGAAAGAACACATGTGGTTGGAAACAAACTAGTAGAGTTTGGCAAGTATAAAACAGCGGCATACAATACAAAAGATGGTAAAGAAGCAAAGAGGTGTGAATTGGTTATTGAAAAGATTCTAGTGTCTCAGTTTATGCCTATATTTCGTGACAGCATAGTGTATGAGTATGCAAGACATGCCCATAGAGCTCGATGGTTGGACTTGCAATTCAAGTTATGCAAGGACACATTTTCGGTTGGTAGCATTGTTTCAGTCGTCGACTTTGCAGAAAACTACAGTCTACAGCCACAGTGTGAGGTGTAATCATAATATTAGAACTCCACACAGGTTTCTATATTTATGCACATTGCATTCATTCATGCGAATGATAGTATAGAGGATGACAGAAAGATCATAAGGGAGTATAATTTCTATATTAGTGATGATCGCACACATTCTACAGAGTTCGTGCAAGGTTGCTTTCAGGTGTTCTACAATGATTTGGCTAGAAGGGGCATATCGTTCAGTCAACATATCATATGGTCAGATAACTGTGTGTCACAATTCAAGAACTCATAGAATTTCTATTAGCTGAGTAGGAGGCATAATTTTACAGGTATTCAACATATGTGGAACTTTTGTTAGGCCGAGCATGGAAAAGGAGAGCATGATGGTGTAGGAGCATGTATCAAAAGAGCCATAGCACAAGAAGAGTTAAAGTATAAAGACAATGCAAAGTTGATAGATGCAAAATTGATTGTCAAGTGGTGTAATGCTTCCACGGGTCCAGGTAATGAAGGTAAGTCTTCAGTTCGTAGATTTTTTTGGTTGATAGATGATACTAACATTGCACCATATGAGGACTGTTGTACACTAACAGGATCAAATGAGATGCACTCTTTCAGAAGCTCAATTGCAGGTTCATGGAGTATCCATACACAAAAAATGTCATGCTTTTGTTCTTCCTATACAATTCAAGTCTGGGATGAGTGCGAGTCAAAGGAGTGGGTTGACGAATGGCAGTTAAGTTATCTTAGCCCATTTGACACGTATCGACCCCTGACAGCACTGGAACTAACACAGATGGAATCATCAGTTGACTTTGACTACATATCAGATTTAGTTCAACCAGGTAATATAGGGCACATATATGCATCTAATTTCATCTAGTTCAACCAGGTAATGTCATCTTACTTTGTAGTGTTTTTGTAATGTCGACTAATTTCATCTAATTTGCTACACATATCAATGTAGGGCACGTATATGCAGTTATTGCAGATGAAGATAATGAAGAGGGAATAGATTATTACTTATGTCATTGTGTTGAGACCAAAGAGAAATTGGAGGCCCCTATTACAGATGGAGAAAACATCGAATACCCTATAGGCTCAGTGGTTATTACTAGAACATGGCTTAGAAGGTACCCACATAAGAGTGTTAATATTTGGCTATTTCAAAACTTTGACACACATCGGAAGATTCTTCATTACTCGAACCTTGTCGTGGCATCCAATGTTCATTTGATAAAGTATCAGGGTAGACCTTTGAACAAAATCTTGTGGAAGGTGCGTGAGTCTGACCATGAAGCAATACTTGACACAATAAAGAGTAGAGCAGATCTGGATGGTTCATTGGATTAATTTGTAAGTATTCACATTGATTTTCTAAAGTCATGTTACATTGAGTTATAAGTATGCACATTAATTTGTAAGGTTTGTCTTTTTTTTATTTCCTCCTACATTTTTACACATATACACATTTTTACATCATCATGTTATGCATTTTTGGTGTCCTGCTCCTGATGCGACCAAACTCATAGCTCACCCTGCTTCCTCTAGACACCATTTGATGATCTCTTCAACACTCTGGATCCAGGGTGCCCAATCATGATGATAACCTATATACCATTCTCCCAAGGCGCTCATAATGAATGAAAAGAAGACCAAGGGTGCCTAAGCTTAATAGACTTATTTCTTTCAATTTTGATGATCTAAACTCTTGCAAAATGACATCCACTTTCATGCCTTTAGATCTTCCTTCACATACAGGACACCAAATCAAGTTAAAAAATCTACATAAGGGCACCAAAATGGATGAAAGGAGACATGAAGTGCACCTTAGGACTCCATGCTAAGGTTTGAGCCATTAAAGTCTCTTGATATTAGGCGCTCATGATGATGAAACTTAGAGCTTTTTCCTTTCCTATGTGCTCATCTAAGATGTTTGAATGATAAGGAGCACCTCAACCTCTATAATGTACATTGGGTGCCAAAATCAAGGTGATTTTAAGTCACTTTGAGTCTTTGAGTCATGTTGCAAAAAAGTGTCAATGTTGTCAAGTTACACAAAGCAACTTTTATATTTTTGGTGTCCTGCTCGTGATATGACCAAACTGACTATTCCAATGTGTCCGGATGGGTACATTTATGCTAGGCATGGTCCTATTTTTCACCCAAACATGTCGAAACAGTCCGAGCTACATTGTACCGATGATATCCCTGAAGAGTCCAAAGTGTAAAAAGGTAGCAATCTTTGACGAGATGTTACTCGAAAACTGTATCACTTAGAAACATTCCATCTGAGGTAATGTGATCACATAGAGTGTCTCTACAATAACCTCTCTCAGTTTTTATATCTCTGAGGCATTTGCCTGTGTTGAAAGGTTTTCTGCTACCCCAAAAATCATCAGGAGGCAGTGTAAAGTTGCAAAGGGGTGTAACTTTTATCCTACTCTTGATGTGACCAAACTGACTATTCCAATGTGTCCAGATGGGTACATTTACACTAGGCATGGTCTTGTTTTCACCCAGACATGTCGAAACAGTCTGAGCTACATTGTACCCACGATATCCCTAAAGAGTCCAAAGTGCAAAAAGGCAGCAATCTTTGACGAGATGTTACTTGAAAATTGTGTCACTTAGAAACATTCCGTCTAAGGTAACACAATCACATACAATGCCTCTACAATAACCACTCTTGGTTTTTTATATCTCTAAGATATTTTCCTATGGTGAAAGGTTTTCTGCTACCCCAAAAATCATCAAGAGGCAGTGTAAAGTTGCAAAGGGGTGTAACTTTCATCCTGCTTCTGATGTGACCAAACTGATTGTTCCAATGTGTCCGGATGGGTACATTTACGTTAGGCATGGTCCTATTTTTCACCCAAACAGGTCGAAACAGTCTGAGCTACATTGTACCCACGATATCCCTAAAGAGTCCAAAGTGCAAAAAGGTAGCAATCTTTGACGAGATGTTACTCAAAAATTGTGTCACTTAGAAACATTCTATCTGAGGCAACGTGATCATCTAGAGTGCCTCTACAATAATATCTCTCAATTTTTTATATCTCTGAGATATTTGCCCGTGGTGAAAGGTTTTCTGCTGCCCTAAAAATCGTCAAAAGGAGGCAGTGTAAAGTTGCAAAGGGGTGTAACTTTCATCCTGCTCCTGATGAGACCAAACTAACTATTCCAACGCGTCTGGATGGGTACATTTATGCTAGGCATGGTCCTTTTTTTCACCCAAACATGTCAAAATAGTCCAAGCTACATTGTACCCACGATATCCCTAAAGAGTCCAAAGTGCAAAAAGGCAGAAATCTTTGACGAGATGTTACTTGAAAACTGTGTCACTTAGAAATATTCTGTCTGAGGCAATGCGATCATGTAGAGTGCCTCTACAATAACCTCTCTCAATTTTTTATATCTCTGAGATATTTGCCCATGGTGAAAGGTTTTCTGTTGCCCCAAAAATCATCAGAAGGAGGCAGTGTAAAGTTGCAAAGGGGTGTAACTTTTGTCCTGCTCCTGATGCAACCAAACTGACTGTTCCAACGCATCCGGATGGGTACATTTACTCTAGGCATGGTCCTTTTTTTCACCCAAACATGTCGAAACAGTCCGAGCTACATTGTACTGACGATATCCCTGAAGAGTCCAAAGTGCAAAAAGGTAGCAATCTTTGACAAGATGTTACTTAAAAACCATGTCACTTAGAAATATTCTGTCTGAGGCAATGCGATCATGTAGAGTGCCTCTACAATAACCTCTCTCAGTTTTTTATATCTCTGAGACATTTGCCTGTGGTGAAAGGTTTTCTGCTGCCCCAAAAATCGTCAGAAGGAGGCAGTGTATTAAGTTAGGATGAAAGCCTATTCACTCTAGGCACCAATCTCAAGTTGCACAATCATGAATGGGCACCTAGAGCAATAAGGCGCTACATCATGGTTCCAGGACCTTGAAATGGCGCCCAAGCATGTAGGAGGAATTTTCAAGGAGCCAGAATGTTCTTGAAACTCTAAAGAACTAGTCCAAAGACTCTATGGTGCCATCTTGATGCCATTGAGTCAACTTTGGAACTCAAACATATTGAAACAAGGTCTAGGAAGCTAGGCACCATCTCTTGCCAGTTCAACCTCTCAGATGCCCCAACATTGGAAAGACTCTTAATGAGCGCCTAAGTTTGAATTGATCTTGTGATTGAAAGTTTGGTGAAGTATTGGTGTGAGATGATCTTCAGTTGAAGCAATCTAAGTTCCAGGAAGGGTTTAGAAGTTATCAACCTCTTCACTAAGTTAGGCACACTTTACAAGCTTTCTTACCCAAGAGTTGCACCTCATTAAGACAAGGCGCATCTTAACCTCTGGGACTTTTCCAAAGAAGTGCTTTAGTTTATTAGCACCTATGGACCTTGTTTTGCATTCTGAAAAAGAAGGCGCACTTTGGAGGCATTTCTAACCTAGATTGACGCCTAGGTATAGTCATCTCTCTGAAGCATTACAATGTGTTTTAAAATGAAGGAGGACATTTCATAAGTTAGGGAATTGATCACTGAAGACCTTGGAGTGTTTGAATTACTCTAAGCAAGAAGGCGCATTTCCATGGAGTAGCATACTCTAGATAGCTAATGCCATCAAGGCACAATTCCACCCTCACTTTGGTGCCTATCATCAAGAAGGGGCATTGGGCATTCCTTGAATAGTTCTAAGCGTTTGAAGTTCGTGAAATCACCAAGGAATGTTGGGCACCATGTGTATCCTCAACAAGCTTGAGTTTGCGCCTAGACAAGTTGGCGCTTATTCATGTTTTAACTTCCCTCTTGAAGCGCCTAACTTGGGAAAAAGTTATCTTGTTGTTAGTCAAGTGTTTGATGTGTTTTGGAGACTTCAAAAGACTTCCTCTTGCTAGGTGCTCTTCTTGGCAACTACAACCTTCAACTGGTGCCTAGATCCTAAAGAAAAATACTTAGACTTCAATTTTCATGCACTTAGACTTCAAAGCGCCAAAACTAGTAGGAAAATATTTGGGGAGAAACCACGCTGATAAAAGTTGGGTAAATTTAACCTCCGAGTCTGATTAGGCTCTATATAACAACAATATTTATATCATGTCCCTTTGCTTTATGAAACAAGTAGTATGTGTCAAGTCATAGGGATAACACTTTGGTCCTTAGAAATTTCTCTGTGACTTTTGATAAGATTATCTACTATTATGTGGATGCTTGATAGTATTATCCTGATCCATTGGACTAGTGTGGCTATGAGGTTGGAAAGTGTTGCAACCTCCATCCTTTAAACTTCTCCACCTTGTTATGGGTTTTTTTGAATATTTTCACTTGCTTTCTCTTCGAGAATATTTTCTAATGATACATGATGTGTCATAGATCATTCAACTTGATAAACAACATGGAGGGATTCTCATGCCTCCTATACTTCTTGCAAGTTTCTTTATAGATAGATCACATCATTGTCCATCTAGGTTGTCATTTCCCTAAATATTATGATAAGATAATCCTGTTAATGAACTTTGGATTGAATGAGAATCAACATGCTTTGTCTTGACTAGAATAGTTGGGATGGACAAAAATATATTGATTCTAGGTTGGATTGTTAAAGGTCAAGAAGTTTTGGTGTCTAATGCCCTCTAAATCTAAATATTCAAAATCATAGTGGTTCAATAAGTTACAACAAATAGTCAAGTAGACAATAGACTATAAGGAAAAAGGACTACACATGAATCCAAAACAACACCAGTCAATAAGGACATCACAAGTAACTCAACATTACTTCCAGAGGCGTTCACAAAAACAAAGGGGAGAACACAACTAGAGAATGCTAGACTATAGTAGGGATGAGTGTTTGATGTAGAGCACATAGTAGAAGCATAGAATTATCAACCTTTGAACCTTCAAACTCACTATTGGCGAGACAACATACCATCGGCGAGCTTAAAATTTCATCGGTCGATAGGCCAATGCCACCATGACTCTGTTTGATTTCACTTCTAACAAACATCCCATCATTGACTCTTATCAGTCAGACAGACCACTATCGGTGACTTTATATCCTTTCACACCGATGTCTTTGTCACTCCGATACAAGACTCTAAGTTCCTCGCCTATCGGTAGGACTTAATACCATCGGCACACTCAAAAACTCTTCTACCGACACACCAATCTCACAAATGACAACCTTCGGACCACACCCGTCGGTGAGACTCCAAACATCAATGAACTCTAATGTCGTTGGGCTGATACACTGATGGATTTCGACTGTCGGTGTGACCCCCTTCATCGGCGAATCTCTCAACTGCTCTTCCGATGTGCAAATGGGATTATCTTTCAATACACCGATGTCTTCGACTTCAAACCACACTCATCAGCAAGACAGACCACTATGGGCAAAGCCTAACCAAGGTCTACCGATACACCGATACGACCAACTCTTGATGTCGATACAAGGTTCTTTTGCAGGCAAAGGGTTCCTAGGCTTATGGGGCTCAATTTGATGTATTTATTGAAAGCTCAAGATGAATTGATGCTTATTGAAAATACTACTTAGTCCTTCATTTGTATTATAGGCACCATTTCCTATTGACTTATATACTCCTCCTCATCCTAGGGTGCCATAATGAAGTGGTTTAGACAATAGGTGCACTTCACTTACTAGAGGCTTGTTCTCCTTCCACCTTAGGTGCACTTTTATGGTGGAACAGGTGTCAATGGGCGCCTTGTCTTAAATGAATGCTCTCTCTAAGTTGGGCACCCTTTTGAGGCTTTATGAGTTGCAAATTGTACCTTAACCCTTCATGCTTGTTGCTTAATGTTTGGATGTTTAAGAAAGTCTCCTTTAGGCACTCATCTTAATGATTTTTTCTCAAGGCGCAATCATCCTAATGACTTGGATATTCATCCTAGTGTTTCAGGATATCAGGCTACCAAACTTAGTCATTTTCAAGATCTCAAACATAAAGAATAACATGATGATTCATTTTTTTGTATTGCATATAGTTGACATTCTATGCTACTAATAGAGAATATTAATATTTTCTGTTCAACATGATGATTCATTTTTTTTTAAATACAACTTTTATCTTTTAGTTCCAAAATGAGGTTTAGGTGATACTTGAATAATAATAGCTAGCTTATTGGATCAACAAACATCTTATGTAATACAATTGGACTTTAAATATTTGAAGTAGCCATCTACAAATATCCATTCAAATGTGGATTTATAATGCAAGTATGGATGCCATCAATAAAAAAGATTTGTATTAACCAAATATCTATATAGGCATACATCAATATCTGTCAATATAAGTATAACATATATACAAAATAGCCATATAGGCTTACAAGAATGCCATATAGGCATACAATGTCAACTATATACAATACAAAATATATGTCCATAAATGCCATATAGGCATACTTGACAAAGGAACACAATAAAAAGTTATTCCCCTCTAGCTGGTGAAGAGAATAGATCACGGGCAGCCTTTGATCTTCTAGGGGATGGAGACGCACATATGGGTGGTCTACTACGAACCCGAGGGCTGCTCCTCCTATTTAGTTCTTCTTGCATCTTTACCTGTTACAATAAAAAGTATAGACATTAATATATAGAAATTACATGTTATAAAAAATGAAACATTTAACAAAATAATCACTTACTGCTAACATATAATCTATCTCCTCACTTGCCTCAGTAGCAGGAATAGGTTGTGGTGATGTCATGTCCTATAGAAACCATCCAGATAGAAATTAAACTTCAAATCAATAATCTTTTGATTTTTTAAAACTAGACAACTATAACAATGAATGTAAATTGAAATTTACTAATCTGCCTCATACCCCTGTCAATGCCATGGAGCTATGAATCGCAGAGGCCACACCCTGCTCCATTACCCTATGAACATGGGGAGGTGTCTCCACAACTTGCATCATCTGGAAATAAAACAACATTATTCAATTACGAAAACTATAATAGTGATGCAAATCATGGCTCCAAACATACACACACATTCATCTAAACATGGAAGTACACACAATAAAGCACACAAGTCACATACAAAAATCTAGTAAGTACAATTCATTCATTAAACTATTTATTTTATTACCTCCGTAAAGCTTTGAAGTCCACCACTGCTGGTAGGTGTTGCCATGAAATCTACAGTATTAACCTATTCAACATCCAAAATCAGATATTAGAATACCATTCATATAATGATGCTATTCACATGTAATATTTATAATTGTTTACTAGTTACATACCTCGACAATAGATGATCTAGTGTAAAATGCAGGTGGAGAACCACTAAAAACTGCATCGACGCTATGACCCTGAAATTTTATTAAAATCATCAATTTAAATTAGTTAATCTTGCATTTCAAAAATGAAATTTAATAAATTAAATTCAATAAACTTGCTAATATTTACCTGAGTATCAAGGATGAAAGTCTCACTCAGGAGGGTATCTGTCATCACCATCTGCTTAGCTGCAGATGTAGCCTGTGCACCTACATCCTGACTATCCATGGGGTCATAACCATAGGCTGACCCGCAAGTCAGGACTGGCATGCTCTATGATGCTCCAGGTCAAGGCACTAATAGACTAAAGTGTATCGACCTCAACACTCTCCTTCACAATGGAAGGGATAGAAACATGCTCGTGGGCTGGTCTACTCATTACTCATCTCACTACCCGCTGTGGGTCAAGACGTACCCCTGGTCTATCTTGTGCTGACCCCCCACCTCTACCCTGGAAGTCTCGTATATCAAAATAGTTTGGCACTTTATTGAGGACAAACTCGTAGTAGAGTTTCCTCAAAAAGTATTGCGGGACCTCATTATTATTGCATGGAGGATGGTCAAAAACCATTCACCACCTCTACCCAAAATTGTCCCTTATCGCTTGGTTGTTGTACCAATGGATAAGGAACCTCTTGCATGTAATGGGTGGAGGTTGATTTGTTTGTGGGTTTGTGAAAATGGAACACAAGTCTAATTTTGTGATTTGTAATTTTTTCACATCTTGGTATGATAGCTTGTCTGCATAATAATGTCTAAACTCTCTCCTCTTATCCATCCAACTAGTTATTTGCTTGCTAATTGAATCTACATTTGATAACATAGATTCAAGAGATTCAGCAAGTGTGGACCTATGCAAGGTTGAAGTGGAAGGATCTTTCAACCTTGCAATTATATCTTCAATTTCTTTTTTGTTATTTTCAATTTGCCCCATTATATTTTCTTGTGTTCTAGGGGCATGTCGAGGAATGGATGGAGGAGGTTGTTGTTTTGCAGGTATTTCCTCCTCAGGATTTTGTGGATTTTGAGGAGGAGGAGGAGGAGGAGGTGCATTAACATTTCCTGACAATTAACGAAATGTACATCAAAAATTGACTAAAACCTACCTGTTTAGAAACAAATTCAAACAAAAAAACAAATATAACTCACTCCTTTGGCGTGCTCGATGTCGTGGCGGTATTTTGGCGACGAATCAATAAGGTTTTTGTGTTGAATGGAGTTTTGCAAAATGCGAGCGTGCTTTCTAGGGTTTGCAGGCCGCAGGCATAGAGGAAAAGAAAGAAATGAAATGAGATTAGAAACCCTTTTTTTAATTTATAGCAAGTCATAATGTGAGCGCGTTATAATGCGCTCGCGTTATGACTTAATTTTTTTTTGAAATTAATTTGGCCACTTTTTGGCCCCCCATCTTTTTGCACTTACCCCTTTAATATATTTTAATATTCTCTTAGCTACTTTCCAATGCTCAATGTGTGGATCTGACATGTACCTAGATACAATACCAACTGCATATATGCAATGTCTGGTCTAGTTATGGTGAGATACAAAAGACTCCCAACTAATTGTCTATATAATTTTCCATCCACCTTCTTTTGAGTAGAATTAGTACTCAATTTTAATCCTACTTCACATGGTGTATTAGATGGTTTACATTTAGTCATATTAAAATTTTTCAATATATCAAGAGCATATTTGGTTTGAGAAAGCATGATTCTTCCTTCTTCTTGCCATACTTGCATACCCAAAAAGTAGTGCATCAACCCTAGATCAGTTATTTCAAAAGCTTGCTTGAGTTGATCTCTGATTATTTCAATATTATGTGTGCGATCCCCTGTAATAATCAAGTCATCCACATACAATACAATAATAACAACTTTACCATCACTATGTTTTACATACACATCTGGATCAGCTTTACTTCTTTTAAATCTTGCATTTATAAAGTACTCATTTATTTTGGAGTACCATGCCCTTGGAGCTTGCTTAGGACCATATAATGATTTTTTTAATCTACACACTAGATGTTCTTCACCACTTTTAACAAATCCAGGTGATTGTTTCATGTAAATTTCTTCTTGAAGATGACCATGTAGAAAGGCACTTTTTACATCCATTTGATAAACTTTCCAACCAAATTTTGCAGCTAGAGCAACTATTGTACGAATTGATTTCATTTTAGCAACTGGAGCAAAGGTTGCAGTATAATCAATACCTTTTGTTTGTGAGAAGCCTTTAGCCACTAGTCTTGCTTTATATTTTTCAATAGCTCCATTTGATGTGAACTTTACTTTGTGGGTCCACTTGCAGCCAACCACACTTTTACCTTTTGGAAGAGTTGTCAATTCCCAAGTTCCATTTTTCATCAAAGAATTGTATTCATCTTGCATTGCTTCTTCCCATTCTTCTTTTCCTTTTGCTTCATCATATGTACTTGGAGTGTCAACCTGCATCATCTTAGTCATAAGAGCATAGTTAGCCAACATATTTCTAGGGCTTTCTTAGTATATTTCTTGAATGCTTCTAGTCTTCTGTGTGTCTTCATCACCACTTTCACTTGATGCTTCAATTTGTGTTCCTTCTCCTCCTGCAGAAGATTGCACACCTTGATTTTGATCATTAGTATAAGTAGACTTATCTTCTTCAATCAATATTGGAAAGCAAGATAATGTAGGAGAATGTTCACTTTCAATATCTTCATCAAACCATACATTCCTTTTGATATAAATTTCATTTTTTTAGGATTATATAACCTATATCCTTTTGACTCCTCACTATATCCAACCATTATGCTCTTCTCACTTTTCTTTTCAAGCTTGTTCCTCTTTTCATTAGGAATGTGGGCATATGCATTACATCCAAAGACTCTAAAATGAGATACTGTAAGCTTCCTACCACTCCATGCCTCTTCTGGTGTTATGTTCAAAACCGCCTTAGTAAGTGTTCTATTCAAAATCTAAACTGCAGTACAAATTGTTTCAGCCCAAAATTTTACTTCTATATTTCTGGAGTGAAGCATGCACCTAGCCATTTCTATTATAATTCTATTTTTTCTTTCTGCAACTCTATTTTGTTGGGGTGAGTAGGAGACTGTTGATTCCTTCTTTATACCATGTTGTTTACAGAAATCTAAGAAAGCTTTGTTCATATATTCCATACCTCTATCTGTTCTTATTATCTTCAGAGATCTTCCACTTTGGTTTTCAGCCAATGTCTTAAACTCTTTAAACTTATCAAACACTTCATCCTTCTTTTTAAAAAAATAAACCCAAATTCTTCTAGTATAGTCATCAATAAAGGTGAGGGCATACCTTGATCCTGCAAGTGACGGTGTTCTAAAAGGACCCATTACATCACTATGAACCAAATGTAAAGGAGTTTTTGCTCTCCATGATTTACCTTGTGGGAAACTTTCCACATGTTGCTTTCCCATAGCACATCCTTCACACACCTTGTGACTTGATGAGATTTTTGGAAGCCCATGCACCATATATAGTTTCTCCATAAGCTTGAGGCTTTGATAATTGACATGTTCCATACGCTCATGCCATAACCTGCTCATATCATTATATTTGGCAATAGCACACATATTCTCATTTCCATATTTAGAAGTAAATTCTTGGAATTTATATAATCCATTCTCCATTTTACCAATTGCAGTCACTTTGTAGTTATTACTGACATCCTTGATCAGACATTTGTCATTGTAGAATTCTATTTTATTCCCCTGATTTGCAATTTGAGATACAAAAAGAAGATTTATCTTCAATTCTGGAACTTCACATTTTTAACACACCATTATCAACTTGAACATTTCTAGTTCCTTTAACTTCCAAAGCACAGTTATTCCCCAAATATATTTTCTCTGAATTGTTATCATTTCTTAGTGATGCAAATTGTTCCTTATTATAACACATATGATGTGTGGCACCAGAATCAATAACCCAGTCATCTTTATAAGAATCATTTGCTTTAAGTGCAATACAAAGAGCATTACTTTTAGAATCAAATTTTTTTGTAAACTTATTTGTCTTCCTTTCTCTATCTTTAATCCTCTTATAGCATTCATTTTCTTTATGACCTAACTTACCACAGTAATTACATTTCCATTTGCTTTTATTATAATCCTTGGCTAGAGTATACCTATTGTCATACTTCCAATTTTTCTCTCTTGAATGATTTTCTTGTGTATTTTTGTAATTTTGTTTCCCTCTTATTATGAAAGCTTCATCATTAAATGACTCCCTTTCTTTGATTTGACATTTTTCTTCTTGCACCAATTTAGCACATAACTCTTCATATTTTATGTTCTTTAATTTATCAGCAGTATCTAGCCCTCTTATAAATGATTGATAAGATCCTGGGAGACTTTGTAAAACTATTTGCACATAACCTTTTTCGTCTATATCCTTTCCAAGAGAAGCAAGTTCATTTCTCTTTTCCTTTAATTTGCTTAAATGAGGGACTAGCTCTTGTGAATTTGATAATTTCATGTTGTATAATTCTGTAGTGAGAGTTAGAATCCACACATCACCTGAATTTTCATATGTAGTTTTCAAAATATCCCACACTTTGACTCCACTTCTCTCATTGCGAACTTCTGGAAAAACTTCTTCTAAAAGTGTAAGCTTGATCAGTGCTGCTGCCCTTTTATCTCTTTTATCCCAATCTTCTTGATCTTTTCCACTATTTGCTGGTCTTTTTTTGCTACCATTAACAATTTCAAAGCAATTTTGAAGCGTTAGAAAAATCTCCATACGAGACACCCAATCATAATATTTTTTTCTATTTAATTTAATTGTAGGTAAAGGAATACCAATTGAATCCATTCTATCAAATTCCCTCTTTTTGAGATGAGAATTAAAATCAGAAATCTCTCACCAATTTTTACTGATTTGATTCTTCTCTTTGCTATAATATTTTTGAACTTCTTCGCCACAAAACAATGGTGATCAACCTTCAATCACACAACCTGCATAATTCACAGCCAACACTACAAAACCCACAAACTATAGCCCCAAGATTTGAGAGGGCTCTGATACCATGTTGAAAAAAATAAAGTATTTGAAATAAAATAAAACAGAGTGTAGCAAATAAAAAATACTTGAATATATTATTGAACAGCAAATTGCATAGAAAATAGATGATTTCTTAATTGATTACAATGGCAGACTTGCTGCTATATTTATAGCATTCATGGAAATCTCTAGAATAGCTTAGAATGACTAAGAGAAGTGTTGAAAAAGGAAAAATCTAGAGGTTTCTATTTAGAGATGGAAGTTTCCATATTCTGGAACATTCCATAAAACAAAAATTATCTCCAACACTATATTCAAATGTTTCCTGTGTTTCAAAATACTGTTGGTTTTGAAATTTTCTCAGGTTACATTGCATACTTTCAAAGTTTTTATGAATACAGTATTCTTCCCACATTAAAACTTACCAGTAAATTTCCTTTTTCTCGTAACCAACCAATCTTTGCTGAGAGTAACCAATTTTTCAGTTTGGTGGTTAGTGCATTTTGCAAAGATGAAATATAAATACAAGGGTTTGATGTGGCATCCATTATTCAAAATAATCTAGTAGGAATTAAGGATATAGACTTGGGACACATTGATTTGAAAGACTTTTGGAGTAGGATGAATGAAAATCCTAGGTCATGGCTATAGCCAAACAAACATTCTTCAGTGGACTTGCCCATGCAGGAGGTTTTTCACCTATTGTTCAGTGTCTAGATTTAGTGCTTGTATGTGTGGAGAAGTATCATACTGAGTCTAGACAAGTAATTGTAGTTGATGGCACTGTGGTGGTTAAATTGGATGTTGAATCTATTGGTAATACTCTCATACTACTTGTGCAAGATGTATTTGCAAACATGTCTATGGAAACCGAGTGGTCATATTATTTGGATAAAAAAGGTTAGTGTAGGACTAGTGTCGCCAAACATTGGTTAAAGAAAGAGAAAAAGGGAAAATCCCAAGTCCCTGAGAACTTGCAGAGAGCTCACTTTAAGCAAGATATTTCAAACATAATTATTTACTTCACAGAGTGGTGGGAAGTGATGACTCCAACACCTTTGTGGAGTGGATGTGTCAATTTATATTGGTAATATGTGATGGAACTCAATATGTAGACAAGCAAAAATGATTAGTGATCATTTGCATGATCAACTAGTGAATTTTCATAAGAAAAATCAATTCCACATGTGTTCTTACCTTTTCTATATTTTAGCAAGCACACAAGTAGTATGGCCTAGTTTCAGGACCTCTGGGACTTTCACTAATGATACAAAGGTATATGATTATTATCCTTGGATGCAGCAGGAACATGGAAATAAGGACTACAAAAGGGTTAATGATGCTTTCCTCATGTTTAATGTGAAAAAAATTGATGGAAAACCTAAGGTTAGTGTCTCTCCTGAGGTAGCAAATCTTAAAATGCAGTTTGGCATCTTTTTCATTCAGTTTGATAAGTTTACATATGTGAGAATTGGAGGTTTTGAGCATGCTCCATACAAACTACCTAGGTATGCCAGTGATTATGTTGAATTCTTGGATATCTATAGATAAATGGCCCAAGCAAGTAAAAGTTATCATGATTTTAAGAAAGTGGGATATTATTTCCCTGTGAGGCTTACTCAATATACATGCAAAACACACGAGGATGCCAGAAATATCGACGGGATTCTTTCAAAATTCAATTTTCATCTATTTGTTTCAAGACCTTACTTTGATAGTAAGAATTTTATGAAGAATAATTTGTACACTCTATTGTTACATGAGTATCAACCTCATCTTGATGAAGTTATTGGGAAGACTATATAGATGAACATGAAGTCAGGAGGAGGGACTAGATGAGGCTCACCATTGATCAAATGAAAGCTTTCAATCTGGGTTGGGAACACCAGATCAAAACCCTTTAGTAATCACCATAACCAACAAGTGACAACCAAACCAAATTCACTCAAAATCAAGTTTATCATATATTTCCTAGTTAAACATAGAAACATTAGCATGAGCATGTATATTTGTAGCAATTTAATTGTATTTTACATTAATAGTAAAAATTAAACCCTATATAAATTATTATACCCAAAGAACACATAATGGAAGTAATTGTAAACTTTACAAATTTTGGCATAAACTTGTATACACTAGATATAATAAATTTAGAATAAATTATTTATTTAGATATATTTGTAGCAACTTAATTGTATAATAGAAAAAAAAAACCTTCTATAAATAACCATACTAAAATACTAACTATACCCAAATCATAAAAAATAGACAATAATTCAAAACCCTTTACAAATCACCGTACTCAAACAATTCAAAACCCTTTACAAATCACCATACTCAAACAATTCAAAACCATTTATTATATTTTCCATAACTTTTCACTTTTTTTTAGAATGACAAACAAGTGAAAACATTGATTAGAATTTTTTTTACTTGTAATGGCTCCTAGCATGGGTCACAATCAAATTTAAAAAATGGGTATGTCTATGCCAATGATCGCAAGGGTGAGTGGCTACCACTATTTATGAAGTGATAGATTAGATTAAGGGTTTGAGTGTTTAAGTCGATGAGTGCAACAATAATATGAGTGGCTACCACTATTTATGAAGTGGTAGATTAGATTAAGAGTTTGAGTGTTTAAGTCAATGAGTGCAATTTTTTTATGTTATTGGACCTTTATTTGCTAATTATGCTGAGAAGCATACCTACATTCATAGCAGGGGGAGTTGAAGAGCTCAAAGATTCCGTGTAATTTTTTAAGATTCCAATCTAAAAATTAAAAAAAATAAGATTCCAATCTAAAAACAAAACAAAAAAAATTAAAATTTGGTTTTTATTTTTTATTTTGTCCAATTTCTTTTTTGGTTCCATAGTTTTTGTGATTTTCTTATTTTTAATTTCTTTTTTGGTTTTTATTTTTTATTTTTTCCAATTTCTTTTTTAGTTTTTAGTTTTTATTTTTTCCAATTTCTTTTTAGGTTTTTGTTTTTATTTTTTCCAATATCTTTTTTGCTTCCATAGTTTTTGTGATTTTTTTATTTTCAATTTCTTTTTTGGTTTTTATTTTTAATTTTTTCCAATTTCTTTTTTAGTTTTTATTTTTTCTTTTTTTTGTTTTGTTTTTATTTTATTTTTTTTCCAATTTCTTTTTTGGTTCCATAATTTTTGTGATTTTCTTATTATCAATTTCTTTTTAAATCACAAAAATTATCAAACCAACAAAAAATTGAAAAATTAAAAAATAAAAAACAATGAAGAAAAAAAGAGAAAATCAAATAAACTATGGAAAAGAGATGTCCCTTGGCATACTTTAGATATATTTTTTTAAATATAAATATACTAGTTTGAGTATAGTGAAATTATGTAGAATGGTAATGACAAATACAAGATTCATTAATTTTTTTTGGGTGAGTCAAGGTAAATTATTGGGCCCTCTTTACATGGATATTAATCACCATTTAAGGATCACTATCCATATAATGACTCATCATGTATTTATTGTAACCACTCAACCTTCAAACAAAAACTTTAAACTCTTAATCTAAATATAAATATGTGTCAAATGTTTTTTAAAAATTAAAATACTATTTAAAAATTTAAAGGGTATGAAGCTAGGGTGCATGAAATAAATAATTACAAACTTCAAGCATTGCACCCCATAAACATGGCTTAAGCATGGCTGTGCAGCAATTTAGTCTAGAGCACCTGCAAACTTAGACTTAGATATCTCATACAAGGGGGAATTGGGAACGATTACCATCATGGCTAGAATAATCATAGTAATTGGAAGCATAAATTGTAAAAGTAGAACAAACTAGGTGGATGGCGTACGTATGTAAGATAATCTATGAGGCTTTATTGTTGCGAGGCATTACTGGCCTGCTGCAAAGGCCTCGAGGGAAAAGGTGTTGGTGATGCCGGCGAGGCTCTTGATGCGTAGTTTCCCGGTGGGAGGGTTGTCGAGAGTAATGTCGGCAACGGGAGCCCAGATGAGCAGCTTCTTCGCCTTCACTCCCTTCAGTTTCTTGATGCGCCCATGCTGAATGTAACCATAGATGTTTGTGTCGTAGCTGAACTGCTTAGAGATGAGCTTGAACGTGTGCTCCACCTTCTTCTTCTGCGCAATCCAGATATACCCCGTGCCCTTCACGTACCGCACCTTTTCCACCTGAGTAAGAGGAAACAGCCCCTCTGGCAGTCCAAACTCCTTTAGCAGCGTAGCCACCTGCTTCATCCCTTCTGCATGCTCCTTCATTACTCTTGTGCTGGGTGTAAACAATTTTAATTATGTTCTTCCTTCAAGGCATGGCTAATTATGTATCTATCTAATTCAACAATCTGCTAACACAAGAATACGTGAGAGAGATAGACTGATTAATATTCTGCTGTTGTTTCGATGATTATAGCCTTTGATAAATTCACCATCCTGCCATATTTTCATTTGATTCAACCTATGATTTAGGCCCTTCTGTGATGGGGATTATCACAGGAGTTAAGATGTGGCATACTATCTATGTGGAAATAATCATCGTCTACCCTGGCTGATTTTGGATACACTGTATAATCTGATTTTCACCGTGGAACTCTCGCAGCCATGGACGGGGTGGCGGAGGAAACAACGAACAAGGGCTAGTTGTAGCTTCATTTTTTAATGAATGTCTTGATTGTTATTCGATCCGCATGGACGGCGATGGTCATGGTAAGTCATAAAATGAATATTGAATCCCATTTGATTATTTGAATGAGAATAGGAATGATTTGTGACGGAATGAAATCTCTTTTACATAAAATCTATTGAGGCTAATTAAATAAATGCAATCCAATCCAATAATCAGTCTAAGGGTTGAGTTAATAATTAAATAAGAGAAATAGATATTTAGATTTTAAAATTGATTACGTTAGAAGTATTCTACAATGGTATCAAGGATTGTTATGTCACCAATGTTAAAAACAAACTATTTACAAACATCTATTTAGAAAAAAAATAAAACTATAACTATAAAATAACTTTTAACTAAATAACTATTAAGTAAATAAAAATAAAATAATTCTTAAATACTTCTAAAGTAAAATAAAAACAAAGTAAACAATGTAAATAAAATAAAATAATTTTTAAGTTAATAAAATAGCTCTAAATTAAGATATTTCTTAGCATTTTTTAGATGATGTATTTAAAATATCTATACTAGTAGAAGAAGAATGGTATTAATGGTATACATGATTATTTCACCTCTACTCTGAAATTTATACCTTTTGTTTGATTGATATTTTAGAATTTGAACAATTATAAAAAATCTAAGGGTTTATCTTGAGCATTGCAGGTTTGATCTCAATCATCATAGATTTGATCCCTAACATGAGGATCTTAATTCATAAAGTGCAGACTTCTAAAGCTTGTTCACTCCATTCTTTGATATTTGACATCCTTGTAAGGACTACAATGTTTGTAAACACCTTAAGGGAATCTACTAGATTGCTAGGGTCAAACTCCTAGGTCAAACCCCTAGATCAACTAGCTTTATGGCTCTAAGTAAAGATTCAAAGGTGGCATGCACAAGCATGCAAGTGGCCTATATACAGATGGTGTAGATTTTGATTCTTTATCCCTTAGAAAATTAAAGTGTGCTCTAATGATTTATCCTTGTTAATCCATATGATCTCCTAGTTTTCCTTATGAAATTAAGTGCACATTGAATGTCATTAAATATCAAAGTGCATAACAAGATGTCTCATGAATGTGTACTAAGTTAGCTCATAACAACTAGTGGTGCAAAGGGTGAGCAAGTTAGAATTTCAATTTGATTATTTAAATTTGATGTTTGTTCTTGCACACCATAAGAATGATCTCAAGTGGTAGGAAAATGAACCTAGGCAAAGAAGTAATTATCTTGAGGCATGGAATGAATGTATTGAGATAAGTGCAAATGGGGTGTAATAAATGAGGCATGAATGGTGAATGTGTGGGAATAATTCAAAACGGGAGTAAATAGAGATGGATAGGGATCCAGGTATGAGCCAAACCTTGCACAAGAGTGTGCCACTTGTCAATATGTAATTACATTTGAGATGTTTCAACAAGGTGGGAAGAAAACTAAAGGGGAAATAACATGGGTATGCAAATTTCAACCTTACATTTTTCCTCCACTTTGATGTGCATGTGAATCTATCATGAGCATTCATTTCAAAGCATATAAACAGTCTCAATCAACATGGAAAGTAAATATTCACTCTCATAAAGAGGATATAGGATGTGTAAAGTACTGGTCTATCATTCTTGGATTCTTTGTGTATGTTCTTTGGTGTGAGTGCTCCATAGAAAAAATATCAAATGAGTAAGTTCTATCACAAAACTAGAATAGGCACAAATAAACAAGTTAATTCCTCTATCTAAAAAATATGATAATTAGAGAGAGAGAGAAGGGTTAGGCATTCCTCTGTACAAATAATGACACAATAATACTTTGCTTGATGTGGCAATGCGACATGGCACATTTTATATGAACATGTAATGTGGTCCTTCACTTGATCAAGTGGAAAATGAAATATAGAACGTTTGATATGGCTTTGTAATGTGACTCTAATGTGAAAAATGTGATATGGTACATTCTAGATAACCATGTAATGTGACTTCAATGTTGAAAATGTGATAGAACTCCACTTTATTGTGGATGTGTAATGTGATTAAGATCTATCTATGTATAGTGATGAGTCACTATGAAACACAAGTCACTACCTAAAATATCAACAATAAAAGTGTTAGTGACAATATATGTCCCCCTTCAATTGGTTGCATCCATTGGATGCAAGGTAAATTGGAGAGGAAAAATGATACATGTAAACAATACTAATAAAGTATTCAAATAAGATGTGTAGACATGTAAGCACATATGTAGCATGTAGAAATATGTTATCCTATAAAAACCATGTAAGATCATAAATTGATGATAAGTGTCAAGGAATAAAGTTTCCCCAAATAGGCAAACTATGAAGCAAAGATGGCCCTAAAGGCTAGATAATGATCATATTAGTATGTTGAATATGTAATCAAGTCAAAATATAAGCATGTAAACACAAAAATGTGGGATATAAGCATGGAAGCACATGTAAAGATGATTTCCCCCAAGTTGAACCAAATGATAAGATTAATCTCATAAAAGAATCAATGGTATATGTAAGATAAATTCAAGAATTAGATCTCATAGGAAAAGATATGGTAGAGATCATAAGGTCTAGTAACATAAGCATAAACATGCAATAATAAGGAGATAAGCGCATGACAAGCATATGATTTGTAAATATAAATCATGAGACAAATACACATAAGAGGCATAGTGAATCATAATATCATAAAAGTATAGGTGAACAACCTAAGAGGTTTAAGTGTAGAGCATAAATGAACATAAGAGCATGCATGAATATAAAAGTAAAAGAAGAAAACATAAGTAAGCATAGGAGAAAATACCAAAATATAATAAGTCATAAGTATGAAAAGTAACATAATAAAGATTCCCCCAAATGAGGAAACAAAGCATAAACCATAATATAGAATGTGAAATGAGAATAAGAAAAATACAACAAATAAGACATAATCAAAGGACAAGAAAAATGCAAAAGATCAAGTGAAAATAAAAATATATAGCTATATAGATATAGGAGTTCTCAATGTCTCATGGTAGATAATTCAAAAGATCATCTTCTAAGAGATCATTCTCTTCCCCAAAAGTATCATCACATTCTTCTCTTAGTACATGATTTTATTTGTCCTGGATTGCTTTTTCAATCAAGTATGCTTCTTCTTGGTATGAATGTGTACTTAGAATAAAAATGTTATCAATGGGTAGATCGTTTATTAGTTCTTTATTTTGCCACTTTTGTTGTATTTTTAGAGTTGGTTGTGTAAAAAGATTTAGAATTTGTTGCACCACCACACTCTTCTTAGGAATCATGTAGTAGAATTCTTGGAATCAAACACTTGTTTTTGTAATATTGGTTATTTTTCTTATTTTGATGGAATGAATGATGTTGTATGCTTCTCTTGATCTTTTTCCATCTTCTATTGTATTTTTTTTCCTTTTGTGCATGTATCTATTTTTGGTATACCTCTTGAAGATCTATTTCAATTTCATATGGAAGTTCTTTGGAATTGGTATGTAAGAATCTAGAGTGATTAAGAATTGTGTGGAACTTTGATAACTCTACCTTCATGAGAACAATTTATACATTAATGTAAAACTAAAGGTACCACTTTTAGGTTTTCTAGCCAAGGTCTACCAACTAGTATAGAGAAACTATTAGAAGAGGGAATAACATGGCATAATATTTGTACTTCCTTAAGTCTAAAATTAAGTGGTAATATAGCACAACCCAATGTATGAATCAATAATCCATTTGTCAAATTTAGAAAGACCCCTAATTGAGTGTATGAATTGAGCTTAAAATATTTTAAAGCAAGGAACACCTCATTGCATAGGTTACATTTCTTTGTAGGAACAAGGATATCATCGATAACATGATTATGTATCTCACCGAACACATATAATGGACCGTAATGATTATTATGTGGGACCTTCTCATTGGAAAACATGATAAATGGAGTGAGAGGAGAGGATGAAGGTGTAACCTAAGAATGTATTATCCCCACAAAGGCACTTATTTATGATGCATCATGTGAATCAATGTAATAATCATCTAAATTATCATAATCCATAGCAACACATTCTTGTGTCTCCACATGATTAGTATGGTTAGGAAATGTATTGGTGTATATTTGTAAATTTTGGTTTGTAGGTGCAACCACATGATTTTCATTGTTGTTAACACCTTTAATATGAATTATGGTATTATCTATGCGAAAATGTTATTACGTTTCAAGCTCATGCATGATTGAGTATTATGACCTTTCACTCTTTATTAATGACAAAATGCTTGGTCATTATAATTATTTGGAATTACCTTACAAGGATCCAATGGATGAATAGGGTGAAGAGTGATCAAATTAGATCTCAATAAGGTTTGAAGTACATGATACAAAGGTTCATGTAACTTTGTAAACTTTCTAGGAGAATTATCTTGGAAAGAAGCAATAGTAACTTGGTAGTAATTTGATTAACATTTTCCTTCTTGTCCTTATAAGCATCATTGATTTGGGGCCTAGGGGTAAATCCCAGTGGATAACCCAATTAGAGAGATTCAATCAATTTATTTTCTTATGACAAGGATTTCAAAACATATGTAAAGAATATTAAACAATAAAAATTGAGAACATATAATTAGAACTATAACATCAAGATTGTACTATATTAGTTTTGTACAATAAAATCTATGAGAATAGATGTATGGTTCTTCACCTTATTGTTCAACCCATTTTATACAATGTCTATCATGTCTATCCTTACAATGAATGGATATAAACATATTTATACAAGAGAGAGAAATAGGTCATGTTAGTTGAAAAGTGATGGTTCATATCCCTATTTGCAACTATCACAACCACTTATAACCATTAGGATTGATTGAGTTGTGGTACTATTGATGTGGATTCATGATATATGGTTTGTACCAAGAGTTTTAACTAGGATGAGGATCTTGTTGATGAAATTGCATAGTCCATCATGCAACACCAAAGATTTATGGTAGGTTTGAGTGAACTAGATCCTCCTAGGTTAGTCACCTCTCCTTGAAGAGTAATGGTCACCATTTCAAGCATGTGCATGGTAAAAGATGTGAAAACTAACATGCAACCAAAGATTCTATGAACCATTTTACTTGGGAAGGAGTTTGAATCAATTTGACAACATAGAAGAGAGGGATCTCTTGTTGTCTTGGTTGTTTGACTCTAATATTAATGAATTGGTCTGATTCTACTAGAATGTTGCATTCTAGGTTGATACCGATCTATTGAAGTGTTTGTGCAACATCTAAAGAATCCAACAAAGGAGGAAAGTATGAATAAAGCTTCATTAAAAGATTATTATCCACTACCATCAACAGATCAAATTTTGTAGACAATAGTAGGATCTAATAAAGTTTTAATTCTAGATTGATTCTTAGGATATAACCAAGTGTAGGTGAAAGATGAAGACCAATACAAGACATGATTTAATATCAAATTGAAAATGTTTGCATCTCAGAAGATACAATTTGGACTATGATTTATATTAGTGTAACTTTTCAAATAGCCAAGGGCATTGCTTTCAAAGATCTAATTAGTGAGATAATTTTGATCTATCTTGGTGATTTGACTATCTTTTCAAAGAATGAGAAGGATTGCATTTTATATTTCAAGAAATTCTTTGAAAGGTGCAGAGATTTTGGAACCTCCTTGAACCTTAAAAAATTAATTTGTTATGGCATATCACTCATATTTCCCTGTAAGTTTATTTCAATTTCAATATTTTCTTCCTTTTCTCAATCAAATGGATATACACAACAATCAAATGGATATACACAACATAGAAGGAACTGGCCTACTTTCGAGACTACTTTGCTAAGAGGTGTCCCACATCTGTAAAGCTTTCCATGTTGCCATGAATTGTGAGTGTAAGAGAAAGCTTATAAACTAACTTGATTAGACAATTTCTATAGATAACAGTGTTCATTGTAGATTTGTAATAAATGTTGGATAGCTATGTAATAACTACTAAAGGTTGGAACAATAGTCTTCAAATGTAGCTAAGGTATGAAAAGAAGACCTCCGCTAGCTAGTGGATTTGCTAGAGGGACATTGAGAAAAATCATCATTTTAATCATGGACATGTTTTTTTCATGCAATACATAGTTTTTTGTCCCAAGCTAGAAATTGCAAGCTACTCCATACACTTATAATAGTTGGAGCTTGTGTGTATTTTATATGTACATTTTGATTTTTGAATTGAGTTGGAGTGGTATTGTTTCTGTCATTCCGGTTGCATACTTATTCAACGAAGGTATTTCCTAAATGTGTCTATTCAATTTCACTCTCCCTCTTACACCAATTGATTGAGCTACTAAATTCGTTTCTCTATAATTTCCATTAAGCAAATCTAAATGGTCTCAATTAATGAGTCGTAAAGCATGGCACAATTATGTACAAACTGTGAATAAGCTAAATTGATAACTATGCTTATTTAAACCATATCTATGTCAATCAAATCATTAGTGTTTCTATCAAATCATGTTCTTTTAACTTTTGTTGTATCATCTTTTAATTGCATGTTCATATCATTTATTTAGAGCACTCTTATTTTATCAAAATTTAAATTAAACAAAAATTAAAATAAATTTTATTTTTATTTTTATTGCTTTTTTTTTTAATATTTGAATTGTTATTTTACATCTATTTATTTAATTATGATAGTTGTAGAAGGGTTAGTCAATACCAGTGTTTACCAGTGGTGGTATACAATTGGCTTACACACTAACGAAGATCTTTCTTTATGATGGTATTCAAATGTGCTCACAAAGAAGTCACCAGCATTGAGGGGGTTAAATTGGGTTTGATCCAAAAGAGATTCCTCTTATTTCGGCCTGGAAGCTAAACAAATTAAGAAACAAGAAAATATTTGCCAAGCAAAATTCAAATGAAAATAAAAAATCTCTAATAAGACTTTTCTCTACAAAATCAACAGGACAAATTTTCAAACATGTCAATCTTTCAAATATAAATATCGAATTGCAGCAATTTGGTGAAACGCACGCTTATATTATTATAGTGAACTTAGATGAAGATGCCTCTCATACAACGGAGAATAGGAATAGATTAAAAGGAATAATCATACTTCCTAATTAAAAGCGTATGACGAACAAAGCAAGGGGGTGGGTAAGATAATGGATGTAGTCCTAAGCAGGTTTTATCATCACTGGCCTGCAGCGAAGGCCTCGACGGGAAAGGTCTTGGTGATTCCGGCGAGGCTCTTGAAGTGTATTTTTCCGGTGGGAGGAGTGTCGATGGTGATGTCGCCGACGGGAGCCCAGATGAGCAGCTCCTTGGCCTTGACTCCCTTGAGTTTCTTTATTCGCCCCTGCTGAATGTAGCCATGGATCTCTGTGTCGTAGCTGACCTGCTTAGAGATGAGCTTGAACGTGTGCTCCACCTTCTTCTTCTGTGCAATCCACATGTATCCTGTGCTCTTCACATACCCCACCTCCACCACACCTTCCAGAGGCAGCAGCCCTTCCGGCAGCCCGAATTCCTTCAGCAGAGCCGCCGCCTGCTTTATTCCCTCTTCATGCCCCTTCATTACTACCGCTCCTTCCCTTTCTGCCGCCATGCCTTTTTCTCACTTTCAATTCTATCTAATTCAGCAAGAATACCTAGACGCGAGGATGGGTTTGAGTGCTTCTCTTATTTTCTTGTGTTTTCAGAGGTTAGTGTTAAGGGATTTATAGTTGCTCTCCGACCATTGGAAAATCCACCATCTTTGGAAAATTTTCTTTAATTCGACCGGATGATTTTGTTCCTTTGTGAATGGGGGTTATGGCATATAGTAATTGTATCGTCCGCCCGATTTTGGACTTTTGTTTCGCAGGCTGGTTATGCGACGCGTGCCCAGTTAATACAATGGACTCATTTTGTATATATCGATGTATTTATTTATTGTTTTCTATCTTCCTCTCACACTTGCATTCACCTTGTAAGCACCCGTGGTGGTTTTAATAGGAAGAGCTTAAACAGCCGGTTCAAAAATCTGCCGATGGGGTCGAAATAAATTGACTATAATAAAAAACATGTGATTTCAATCTGTTAATGATTATGAACTGATCAGGGCGAATTGATTTTTGAAATTGAATCAGGTTCCCAAATTTCGTAAACAAATGCTGGCTGTAAAATACTTTATATTTAAATTTTTTTTGTTAAAGTTATTTCATGTAGTGTTTGGTTAATAGGATTATTTATATATATGCTTATCCCATCCAATATCACCTTTAATGTTTTTACTAGTTTATAGCAATATCATGGGTGCAATAATTTAAAAGATTTTGATGAATATATTAAAAAACTGTGACTATAAATATATTGTAATTTATCAATATAGATAATTATTTGGAAAAACACAAAATATAGATACAATAAGTATGAACCACAAGAACTTTAATATTTTTATTTTCTATTAAGGAATGTATCTTTATAGTAAAACTATATAGTTATTTCAAAACAATGGATACATTATTTTTAACACCACTTAAATGAATCTTTATAGTAAAACTATATAGTTATTTCAAAACAATGGATACATTATTTTTAACACCACTTAAATGAATGTATTAATTACTCAAACTAAAGTAAATAAATAATAGATTTCTCTAGACAAAATATGTTAGTGTAAAAAGAGACTTAACTTAGCTAGTCATTTCTAAGTCCTCTTCACACTAGTCTTCTTAAGTTTACTTAGTGTCTTTTGGAGCATTTAATATTGTGTATATGTTGGCCTACATTTAATTTTGTGGCCAAGTCCTATCACTTCACCTTGCCTATATAAGGGAGGTGTCACATTGTATATTCTCAATTAAATTATGTGAAGTCAAGCTTTGCACCATTTCTTGGCATTGTCATTTTATCTCTTGTTGTGGAAGGTTGTGATTGCAAGTATTCTTGGGCTTTCTTGAGTCCATCATTAACTCTTACATGGTATCAAAGCTCAGATCTATGATTTCCTTCCCTGGGATTCGAGAGATTTTGTCAAGAGCATGTTTTTGGTGTGTCTTGGAGTGAACCTGACTTCGCCATTGTGTCCAAAAGACATCAAAACCTTAAGATCAACTGTATTTTTGTCAAAATCTGGTTCAAGAGCAGAAAAGGAAAAAAAATTACCCAGGGACATTGTACAACCTCCTTGAACAGTATTGTAAGGTATCTTTTTAAAAAAAAAAAAATTGGTTATTTTTTCTGCCAAATAAATATTTATCAAAAAAATTAATTAAAAAAATATATTGGTAGTTTTTTATTGTAATTGAAAAGCCAAAAAGAATTGGCACTTTTCTACACATTGTTCGTGCAGGGCTGCGCAAGGATAGAGGGTACCCCGTACCCTCGTACTCCCCTGCCATCGCAGGAGGTGACAACATTTAAGGGGAGGAGTAGGAACTCTTGGGGCCCCCACCACCCACATGGGTGGTGGCGAGTGTCTTGGGCCCCACTCCCACTATTTTTTAAAAAACGTTTTCTTATAAAAAAAACCAAATTCAATTTTTTTATAGTTTTTTTTAAATAAAAGAAAACTATTAAAGTTGCAACAAGTACCTACATCAGTGCCCATACTTGCCTCGTGTCGTGCGCCCAACCCCCTGCCCTCCAACGTCAGGTCGCCCATGTGACCAGGTTTTTAGATGGGGGGGTTGTTTTGCCTTAATAAGCCTTAGGAGGGGGATTTTTTGGTTTTTTGCATGTAATTTTCATCACGGTGGTGAAATTGTGCAAACAAGATATTGTTGGAAAGTTGATTCAGTCTACTTTGCAGCGACATCAGTTGTTTTCCCAAATCTTATTGTTTGACACATGTTTTTGCTATTTGAAGTTGAGGCATTATTTTTGACCTCTGAGCTCATAACTCTTTTCCATGATCTCCAATTTTCAAGATTCTTGTAGCGTTGGAAAGGTATTGAGGATCTCTACACAACCATACATGTACTTTTTTCAGATTCAGCCCCAGGTATATTTTATTCAGTTTGTCATTTTTTTGACTTCTGATTGGTAACTTGGACATCCTGACACTTGGAGAAGTGAAAGTTGTATTGAGTGGCTTCATTTTTTATATTGATTCATTTGGAAATCTCATATTTTAGTTATATCTCTTTTGAAAGAATTTTGTAATTTTCCCAAATTTGGTCCTTTGAGGACATAGTGTAAATGCACTAAGTATAAAGTGCCACAACAAATTGGGGGGTTCTCTTTCATAGTAAATGGTGTGTTGTGTTGTTGTTTGCTTTCTTTTGATCATGGATGTGTCTAAAATTCCTCTTTTAACTCCATATAATTACTATGAATGGAAGAAAGAAATGGAGTACCTCTTGTATACATGAAGGTTACATATGATAACTTTTGGCACATATCTTGAAGCCATAGGTGTTGTTGAGAGAAGACAATGGCTTGATAGGAAAGATGAGGTATATGGTATGTTATGTCTTAGCATTTCTCCCGATCTTTGGTTTCATGTTGAGTCTTGCACAACACCAAATGATGTTTGGACTACATTAGAGAGTCTCTTTGGTAAGCATGATACTATGAGAGGATTTAAATTGGAAAATGAATTAATTGCACTAAGTCCTCAAGAATTTGATCAAATTTGAGATTTCTTCACTAAGTTCAAATCACTTAGGCTCCAACTTAAGCAATGTGGCACTGAAAAGGAAGACACAGTTGATTCTCTCTATCCTTGCCAAATTGGGTTATGATTATTTAGTTTATGTTTCTACCTTCTATTCTATTATAGATGCTCTTGGTAGTCGACACACAATGCCTTCACTTGATGAGTTTGCTGCACAACTCACCAGGGAACAAGCTAAGTTGACCTTGAAGTCTTCTAAATCACAAGCTCTTATTGCAACTCAAAGTACAAAAGATCCTAAGACTTATTTAAATAACAAAGGTAAGAAACAAAAGGAATCAAAGAATCAAGGGAAAGATAAGGAATCATGAAAAATACCCAACTCTTCTAAAGAGGATTCTATTAAGAAGAAGAAACCAAAGTGTGCATATTGTAACAAATTAGATCATGATGAGATTAAGTGTTATGAGAAAATTGATGAGATGTCTCAACTATTGCAGCAACAGTCACTACTTCTTCATCAACATAACATTGAGGTGCCTTCAACTATTTTGCCCAATACAACTTCTTCTTTTAAGCCCCGATCTCAACAACACTCAGGAAAACCCACATTTACACTTGGGAAAGATAACAAGAAGGATAAAGGAAAAGGTCATGCTCTCATTACTTCAACAGGTGGTGATCATGAAAGTTGGTTTCTTGACTCAGGAGCATCTCATCATATGGGTCACAATTTTATAGATTTCCATAACATACATTATTCTGACACATCCATAATTTTGATGTGTAATGGGGTTTATCTAGATGTTCATGGCCAAGGAAACATTGAGATCATAGGTGATGGTTGTTTTAGGGATGTTCTTTATATGCCTATTTATCCATGAACCTCCTTTATATATACCAAATTACACATAGTGAGCCATCAAAGACTGTTGAGTTCACACCTGATTTAGTGTACATTCGAGATGCAGAGAGTGGTGATGTCATTGCAGTTGGTAGAGCTAATATATACTCTCGTCTTTATACCTTTTCTCATTTTGCTCTTGATTATACTAGTTTTTCTAAGACACCCACTCCAACATCAAGTGTAGGTAATGCATAGGAGGGGGTTGATCACTTGAACTTTGGAGTTCTTAAGACTAGTGTTGCACCTTCATCTCCTCCATCTCCTGCTACTTCAGAGCTTGTTCCTTTAGTTCAACAGAATGTTTTTAGTCTTTCCAATATAGCTTTATGGGATGAGTATTTGACAGGTATTTTAGCTTTGCTTGTGGAGTCTCACTTTGATGATTTGGAGGACACACTTGAGGGGTTACCTCTCCTCTTTGATGATAGTTTCAACACTATTGTTGTCCCATCTTCATTATCTTCTGAGATTGTTCTTCATCAGTTTTCATAGGCTTTTGGTGATGTATCTTTTTTCATTAGGGTTGCATATTTGAGGTTGGAGACATGTGAGCAGTTTTCAGAGGCATCACACTTTTTGAGACATTCTTCCTCCATTCTTGATTTGGATTTGGAGTTTCATCTACATTAGCCAATGGACCTGTTTCTTCCCAAGGGAAGACATGTTGTTTGTCGATCTTGGACACTTTTTAACATCCTTGTTCCTGCATTTACCTTTGGCACTGGAGGTTCTTCATTCAGGGGGGATCCATTGTCTCTCATACATTCTCTCCTATGAGGAGTTCTTTGATTGTATATTTGTGTTGGATGTAGTCCTATGGGAGTCTTGAGTCCTCCTTCCATCACTTTGTCCATCACATTGTTTCTTGCATTCTCACTTTTGGGGAAGAGTTTCTTCCGATATGGTTTTCTCCTTTTCTCCACTTGAGAGTTGTTGTTCATGAGTACCTAACATGGCCTAGTAGTCGGGACTCATTCATGCATTCATGTTTTTTTTGCTTCTCCCCAAGTTGCACTTATGGGGGGTGTTAGTGTAAAAAGAGACTTCACCTAGCTAGTCATTTCTAGGTCCTCTTCATACTAGTCTTCTTAAGTTTACTTAGTGTCTTTTGGAGCATTTAATAATGTACAACTATGTGCATCTAATAGTTTTACATTAGTTGTCTCATGCCATAACATTAAGACACTTGTCATATTACAATCATGTCTTATATGCTTTATTTATTAGTGGCATGTCTAGGACATTTATTATTGGTATCATCTAGAAGGCATCTTATCCTCTAGTTGTCATTTAATATTGTGTCTATGTTGGCCTACATTTAATTTTGTGGCCAAGTCTTATCACTCCACCTTGTCTATATAAGGGAGGCGTCACATTGTATATTCTCAATTCAATTGTGTGAAGTCAATCTTTGCACCATTTCTTGGCATTGTTGTGTTGTCTCTTGTTGTGGAAGGTTGTTGTGATTGTATGTATTCTTGGGCCTTCTTGAGTCCATCATCGACTCTTACAAAATAATTTCTTACATTTTTTTGTTTTGTCTTGGTAACATAGTATCCTTAAGATATGATTAACCTTGATGAATACCCTTTCATAATTTAAAGAAACCTACATATGGAAAGAAAAGTATCTCTTGAACTATTACAAGGATTTGTCCCTTATGATATACCTATTATTATTAAATATGTGGACAATAAGTTTATGGATTTTAAACCTTCTATATTCTCAACTTTAAAGTTATACATCCCCTTATATTGTCACCTTCAAATTCATGCATTCTATTAAAAAACTCTTAAATGGTGTATTTCACACCAATTAGAGTTTACTATCCCCCATGCCATTATGTCTAATTTCATAATCATGTTTTCCTGGCATTGCATAAAATATTTTAATTTCTAAGAGTATAGTTAAAAGTGTTGTGCTCCATGGGCTTGACAAGCTAAGTGGGGGCATTGTAGTCATGAATATTGAGCTAGAGGCCATGAGAAATAGTTGTGGGTGCCCCATGGTACAAGCTGAAAGGGTATCCACAAACAAAATTTGCTCCTTAGGTGAATGGATCATATAGGGTATTGAAGAAAAATGGTATCAACAAGCACAAAAAGTTCTTTATGTGTTTCTCTAATGCATTTATTTCTTTCTTTGAGGGATCATTCACACCTTTCAATGTAGAGCCCATTTTAAATGATAATTACTCCACCAAAATGTTCTCTAGGACTTGTTTCAAGGATTTGTTTTTAGAATTAATAACATCATTATTTTTTATTATTGATGAAATAGATTCATAAATAAATACAACCATCTTAACAAGATTAGACATAATGACATTACGAAACAAACCAACAAAATTGGGAAATTAACTATCAGGCAACCATAAAAAAGAAACAACAATAGCATCATTAAAAAATACAACCCATCTTCAAAAAATGCAAACATAAAGGTATTATGATGTACAAACCAACAAAATTAGAAAATTAAGTATCAGGTGACCCGTAAATAAATAAAACTCATCTTTTAAAAAAATCAAACAGAATGACATTATGAAACAAACAAACAAAATTGGGAAATTAAGTACTAGGCTATCATAAAAAATAAATAACTATTAGGATTAAGGTGCCATTGATCAACCTTGTAAATCCTATGTAATTTATTACTCCTATTATTGTTTGTAAATCACCCATAAAGGATGAAAGGTTTCACCAGCAGTGATCTTGTTTTAGCCGCATGTTTATATCTGGTCCCCAACGCTAATTCATCCATGTTTGGGGGTCGCAAGGGGTTTCCCCCTGTGAGGGGTATAGGGGGATCATCTCCCCAATGAGGGATCTAGTAGCTACGTGCCCTGGTAAGGGCTCAGGGGTAGCACCCCCAGAGACAAATTTTATCATTGTAAATCTAGATCGTTCGTCATTAGGTCACAGATCTGACGGTCGACATTTGTACTATGTTTTTAGCAGAGTTGAGAGTAACAGGTGTCATTGAGTTGAAGACTGAAGAAGATAAAGTGCATGTATTGTAATCTCATATTTGAAGATAATACAACTTGGAGCCTCTTTTCTTGGTGGAGTTTTTTACCCGAAAGGGTTTTCTCCACGTTACATACTATGTTATGTGTTCAATTCTTAATGTATATTATTTCTATGTAGTGGGTTTTATTTTTATTGCAATCTCCATTGATTCTACATTGTTTAGAGGGAACAAATAAAGTTTGAATCAGATTTCCAAGGTGTGGTTTGCACCTTCATTTCTAACATTTTGTATCGAAGCCTGGCCAGTTTTGATTCTTGGGTGGTAGTGTGAAGGTTTTTTAGCTGTAGTGGGAGATTTGGTTGTTGTTTGTTTACAAATCTTGTGTAGATATCATGACTTCATCCACTATTGCTTCTACCTCTCGGTTGGGCATTGAAAAGTTCAATGGTATGGGGTACAAATTGTGGAAGCTGAACATAGAGGATTTGCTAGAGGAAAGAAACCAGTGTTTGGTTGTAACTAAGGAGAAGAAACCCTATGATATTTCTCCAGATGAATGAGAAAGATTAGATAAGAAGGCATGGAGAACCATTTGGCTGTGTCTTGCAAATTTTGTTCTACTAAATATTGTGAGTGAGAAGTCTGCACATAGCTTGTGGAAGCGTCCGGGTGAGATCTACCAAGCCAAGAGTATGGAAAATAAACTTTATTTAAAGTGTAAGTTATTTTCCATGAAAATGAAAGAGGGTGAATCAGTTGCAGAGAATTTAAATTCATTTAATTTGTTATTGAGTCAACTAGCATCTATAAATGTTGAGGTGAATGAGGAAGATAAATGTATATTTGCTTCTATGTTCTTTACTTGAGTCATGGGAGAATGTTATTTTGGCTATCACTACTAACCTCATAGATATGAAGATGGATGCTTTTGTTTCAGTTTTGCTATCACAATAATTGAGGAAGAAAAGTTTAGATAGTTCATGGAATGCTCTCAGTGTCACTGGAAGGTCTATGGAAAGAAGACCAAAAGGATATTAGAAGGGGTCTAAAGACAAGTCTAAGGGTCATTCTAAGACTCCTAGAAAGAATAATAGAGTCAAGTGTTGGAACTGTGGAAATAGAGGACATGTGAAAAAGGAATGTAGAAACCCGAAGAAACAATGGGATTCCGCTACTGATAAGTCTTCGAATGCAGGTGATGAGGTTTTACTTTCTACATGTAATGTTGTTTCTCATGATCATTGGTTGGTTGACTCAGGATGCTTGTACCACATGACTCCACATAAAGAATGATTTTCCACATATGAAGAGTATGATTGAGGAAATGTGTACCTTGGGGACAACTCTACATATCCTATTATTGGACAAGGGAAGATTGGTGAGAGGAAACTTGGTGGTAGTGAACAGAAAAAGATTGGGAACTTTGTTTAATTTAGAAGCCACTACTATTTTAAATGCCTCTTATGCATCTGAGGCTAATACTGAAAATACATGTATGTTGTGGCACCATAGATTGGGCCACATAAGTCAGTCTGGTTTAAAGACTATCTTAAATAAAAAATTGTTAGACGATTTATCCTATTTTGATGAGAGTTCAAATCTTGTGAAAATTGTGTGTTTGGAAAACATAATAGATCTCCATTTCCTGCAGGCAGTAATAAATCTAATGATAAATTAGAACTTATTCATTTAGATGATTTTGGTCTAGTGGATGTTGAATCAATTGGAAAATCTAGATATTTTATTTCCTTCATTGATTATGTCTCAAGGTTTACATGGATTTATTTTATGCGGCACAAATATGAAGTTTTCACTAAGTTTAAAGAATTTAAAGCTTTAGTTGAAAAGCAATCAGACCATAAGATAAAGGTTTTGAGATACGATAATGGAGGAGAATATTGTTCTAAGGAATTTGATGAATTCTATAAGCATGCAGGTATTGTTAGACAGAAGATAACTCCATATACACCACAACAGAATGGAGTGGTAGAAAGGATGAATTGAACAATAATGGAAAGAGCCAGAAGTATGTTGAGTGGATCACAGTTGAACAAATGCTTTTGGGTAGAAGTTGTGTGTACTGTGAACTACTTGGTTAACATATCTCCATGTAAGGCTCTTGTTTCAACTCCTTACAAAATTTGGATAGGAAAGAAACCTTTTGTTTCACATTTAAGGGTATTTGGTTGTGAGGCTTATATTCATGTGCCTAAAGAAAAACAAACTAAGTTGGATCCAAAAGCTGACAATTATACTTTCATTGGATATAGTGATACTGTAAAAGGTTATAAGCTTTGGAATCCATTAACTTGAAATATTATCTATTCTAAAGATGTTATTTTCATGGAACTTAGTGTTATTTTAGAACTTGAACAACCAAAGGAAAAATAAGAAAAGGTGAAGAGAGTGCATTTTGAATTAGATCATGAAGGTGCACCTCAGGAAGAACATAATGATGGATTAGGGGGTGAAGAAGCAGAAGAAGACTCAAGTGAAAGTTTTGATGAGGAAGAATATGTTGTGACAGAAGAGTTGGTATAATTGAGCATGCTGAAGAACCTAAAGAGTCTATTACTCCACCTCTAAGAAGATCCACAAGACAACGAAACCCAGTTGATAGGTATAGCCCACGAGATTTCTATTGTGTATTTGCTTTATTGAGTACTGACAATGAGCCTAGATCGTATAGGTAAGCTATTCATGCATATGATAGTGAGTCTTGGCAGTTAGCCATGTAGGAGGAGATGATGGCGTTAGACTCTTGAAACACTTGGGATCTTGTTCATTTCCCAAAGGAAGAAAGGCCATAGGTTGCAAGTGGGTCTTTAAGAAGAAGTTTGGAGCAGACGATTCATTGGAGAAGTACAAGGCTAGACTGGTAGCCAAGGGCTACTCCTAGAGAGAGGGAGTTGATTTCGGTGAAATATTCTCTCCTGTTGCTAAACTAACTTCTATCAGATTTGTCTTATCCATTGTTGCAACTTTTGATTGGGAAATAGAGCAAATGGATGTTAAGACTACATTTTTGTATGGATATATTGAGGAAGAAATTTATATGCAACAACCTACAGGTTTTGAGGTAAAAGGGAAAGAGCGTTAAGTTTGCAAATTAAAGAGGTCTCCTTATGGTTTGAAATAGTCCCCCATAATGTGGCACCAAAAGTTTGATTCATTTGTGTTGAAATTGGGTTTTATTAGAAGTAAGGAGGATCACTGTGTTTGCATTCATTGTATTGATGATTCTATTTTGATTATTGCGTTGTATGTTGATGACATGTTATTTTTCAGCAATACTAAGGGTATGATCAGTGAGTTGAAAGCCCAACTTTCATGTGCATTCAAAATGAAGGATCTTGGAGTTGCCATGTATATTTTGGGGATGGAGATCAAAAGGGATAGAGGTAACAAAAATCTTTGGTTGTCTCAAAGTAAGTATGTGAATACCATTTTTTAGAGATTTAGTATGCAGGACTGTAACCTAGTTAGAGTTCCTTTACCCATTGGTACTAAGCTTTCATTAGATATGTGTCCAAAGCATGAGGATGATTTAGAGGATATTTCTAATGCACCATATGCTAGTGTTGTAGGGAGTTTGATGTATGCAATGGTTTGCACTAGGCCAGATATTGCCCAAGCAGTGGGAGTTTTGAGTAGATAATACAACTTGGAGCCTCTTTTCTTGGTGGATTTTTTACTCGAAAGGGTTTTCTCCACGTTACATACTATGTTATGTGTCTAGTTCTTAATGCATGTTATTTATGTGTAGTGGGTTTTATTTATGTTGTAATCTCCATTGATTCTACATTGTTTAGAGGGCACAAATAAGGTTTGAATCATATTTTTGTTGTGTGGTTTGCACCTTCATTTCTAACAATAACAAAAATAGAATCATTAATTTAAATACAACCCATCTTCAAAATTACAAATAGAAAGGTATTACAATGTACAAACTAACAAAATTATTAAATTAAGTATTAGGCAATGCCAAATATAAAATAGTTGCAACAACATCATTGTTCAAAAGAGAAAAAGAAAAAACAGGGGAATTGATCAAATCCAAGGCCACAAAGGGAGATGATACTTACAAAGCAATCATCATCAATTGTATAAATGTACTTCTTGGAGACAATATAGCCAAAGAAATGACAAGCACTATTCCCAAATGAGATGTAGGAGGCCTTGGGGCAAAGGATATTGTTAATGTCATTATAGAAGTAGAGCTCATAGTTGAAGCCCTCAAGCACAGTGATGGTCTTGGAGAGATCTCCATCCTACACTATGATGAGGTGATATGGCTCAAAAAATGACCACCATATATCAAGAAAATTCAAGTTCCTAATAATGTGTATCACAATATCTAGCTCATCCTTGAGTAGTGAGGTGTGAGATGGGATTTCGCTTTCCATTCTTTTTAAAAAAATTAAACCTTAGACTCACCCAAAAAGAATTGAATAATACTATACTATAGGAAGGCAGGGATGAGGGTATTTATCCCAGTTTTCTAATCATGCAAATAGCCTATCCGAAGGTATCATTCCTCCTCTCTTTCCTTCCAGTTGTTCAATTATTTTGAGAGGATGGAAATTGTCCTCCACCACATTGCACACTTGCCTTTTGTTGCAACAATTGCTCCAACATTTATAGTGTGGAGTTGACACCATTTATACCATCTCTTCTTGCATTATTTATGTTTCTATGTAGCAAGTTCTGAATTCCATTTGTGTAGAGTCCACTGAAAAAATATGTTATTGGATGTATGTAAAGATTAAAAAGAAATTGGATGACAAAAAATATTTTTGGATGATGAAAATGATGACCAAAATTTGGTAGTTACCAAGAAAGTTCACATAATAATGGCTTATTAATAGCCAAAATAAAGTTCTTATTGTTTTTTATATAATGTAACAAAAATAGTATTCTAAAAAATATTATATAGTGAAGAATTTGATAGTTTTTATCATTATTAATGTTGGATGTTCAATTTTTAATATCTTATCAATTAATAGAGAATTGGTTTTTCCTTTCCTCTAGAAAAATCAATCAAACTATCTATAATGGATAAATGCACTAATGTTGAGTTTTTCCACTTTGTTCATAGAGTTAACCTTTATCATTTTCAAGTAAAGCTAGAGTTAGTGACCCATGTCGACCTTATATAACATTTTTTTGTGGGACCCACTGTATATACCTGACTTAATTAAGTATGTATAATCAAACTTAATTAGATTTATATGTCTTCCTATTTTCTATCTAACTTGGTTCTTTTCACAACCAAAAATCCTTAAATAACTAAGAGAAGGTTTCTTACTAGTACAACTTTATATGTAATCTTATCAAGTATTGAAGTAGGAGACTTATCGATGATATAACAAGTAGTGCTTCCCACTTTGGTCCAATTTGTTTTCTTGAGAGAAACATTACTTAACATGTTTCTTGTCTTTTCCATCAATGTCTTATTCAATCATTCAATGACTCCATTTTGTTAGGGTGTGTATAGACTAGTATTTTGCATTGCTATCTCATTATTCTTACAAAAATTCTCAAAATCAACTGAGCAAAACTCTCCTCTGTTATTTATTCTTGAAAATTTTATCAACCTCCTTATAATTTGGTTTTCAATAAGGTCCTTCAAATCCTTAAACCCACTCATCTCTTCCATCATATCCCTATGGTCCATGCTTTTACATAAGTCTTTCTATCTCTCTCTTTATCTCCATCCTAATCCACTATCCTTCCATTCTAGTCCACATCATAATCCACTATCCCCTATCCATCCTTGCATGAACCTTTCATAATCCACATCAAAATCCACTATCCACTTAATTCATCTCTCTCTCTCATGCAATCCCTTACCAACATCTATGAGCATAATAAAATTTGACATAGTCTATGTGAGTGACTTCTATATATCATGGGACATGACCATCTTGCTATGGGAACAAAATCTTGAATTCCTACCTATTCCATCCAACTATCCTCTACAAAAAAATAGTAAAGATAAATCCTTCGTCCAATGGTGAAAACCATTTTTATGGCACCTTGGATAAGTACCATGATGAAAACCTGGTAAACAGGCATCATGTGTAGGTGATTATCTATGTTCTTTACACTTGGGGGCATGTTGTCACATGTATCCCATCTTATCTATCCCATCGCATCTATCCCATCTTATCTACCCACCTCATATCATATCCTATCATTTTCCATCCTATCTTTCCATTCTTACCCATCATATCCATCATACCTTCCTCATTGTACCATCCATCTTCCCTTCCTCCTTTTGACCTTGATGAGGGTAGGGGCAAAATATTGAAAAAAATGCTTTTGAAACCTCTTGTCATATTCCAAATTTCACCCATCCATTTCTAAGAACATCCTCCATACATCCATCTACTACTAAGTCCATTCATCCCTTCCAAGCATTATCCCTCTCATGCATCCTAATAAGCATCACCTTGCCAAATCCTAAGACATAATATCTAGAGTGGGGGCATGTTATTCCTATGCAACATAGTCCTTGGAGATCACATCCTAGACTCTTTCCATCCATCTATCATATATCTCCCATCCATTATCCTTCTATCACCACTCCTTGTATCCACCCTACCTTTATCTTATCATCCATCCTTTTATCCATCCAAATCCTACATTTATCCTATCACCCATCCTTCCTACACCTTTCCTATCCACTTCTTATCACTATTCCCTTCACCCATCCATCTATCATTAATCCCTGTTTCATCCATTATCTCCTCCATCATCCATCCACTCTAATGCATTCATTAGCCTAAATTGCCCAGCTTTTCCATCCTTGTTTCTAGACTTGGTGCTCCCTTGTCACTAGTTATCATTTGGAGACCACAATCCTATCTAGATGCACTCTAATCCTAATCCACGGTAATCCATTGCAATCCTATTGAAAGCAATACAATGCATTGTCAATCCAAAGCAATCCAAGCAAAGCCTCATCCCAAACATTCCAAAGCAATAATCCCAATCTTAATACTAAAGCATTCAATCCATCATAAACAATTCTCATCCATGCCAATCTTTTCAACCAATCTAGTCAAATTGTCCAATCACATCCATAGTATTGTTCCTAGCCTTGTAATCCTGATCAATTGATCATCATCGTCGTCGTCAATGGGATATATCATTCTCAATCCTAACTTGTTCTCGGGATATATCGTTCCCATATTAACAACACAATCTTTGCGTTGTTCTTGGGATAAAATGTTCCCACATCAACAACACTATCAATCAATCATATCAATTGTCTTATACAGGATACATTGCATTGTCAAAACCAAACCAGCCATCTTATATGACATGTTTCATTTCCTGAAACTAGACACTATCAATCATCAACCATTATCATCATCATCAATCAATCCAATCGATCATTGATTTTCAGCTTGACAGGGGCAATCACCTTGTTTGTTTTTGAATCATTTGTGCATGCTTTGCTTGTCTTGTTTGTGTGTGTTATATCATTGTTGTCTTGCATCTATATCGATCCTTGCAACATACCTACCACTTTCTCATCATGGTCTTTCATATCATGGTGGCTTCGGCATATGTTTGTTATTAACTTTCTATCCTTTTCGTATTTGACACATTGTCACCCTAATCTTTATGTCATGGTGCATAACGTCAGGTGCTATATCAAACATCAAGTTGCTCAATCTAAATCAGCATAACTCTATTTCCTTCCCTTTATTTCCTTTTTCAAGAGCATGTCCATCTCCTTGATCCTTGGATATCCTCTTGAGGGGGCATCAATTACCAATCCTTCATTTTTATGAGTCCCATCCAATCCAATCCAACCCATTTTATCCTTTTCCAACCTATGTTTTTATCTTCTTTGAAATGATATTGCCTCACAACATCATCTCAAAGAGGGGCAAAATGTAGACATCTAAATTTGACCATATCTTGATTATCCTATTTATTCCTTATTATTCCCTAGTTTACCTTTAATCACCATCTTCCATAAATAATAAATTAAAATTAAAAATTAATTTATTATTTACCTACCTTACCCTTTGCATGAGATTTAATTAATTACTTAAATTAATTAAATCTTCCCCTTCTACACATTTCCCATGAATAATAAATTACTTATTATTTATTATTTACTTAACCTAAAATCTCTTGTTAATAATAAATTAAATTTAACAACTTTAATTTATTATTAACCTAAACCAAAACCGTTCAACTACTTTACCATTCAACCAATCGTTTAACCATCCTCGAACCACTTCTACCAAAACTTTATAAAATCTATTTGATTTTCATTTATCCTGGGCTAGAAAAATTTACAAAGGAGTTATGCGAATACTTTGAGCAACCACATTTAAATTTGTTTGGTAACATTTGTATTTATCTAATTTTATAGTTTTCGTGTTGCATCTAGATTTAAAGAAAATTTATATTTTGATGCAACACCATCTACCTAATCGTAATCCCAATCCTACAACATCCACCATCATCATCCATCTACTATATCATCCTACCAAACCGCTTGAACAATTTCCTATAATAAGTCAAGAACCATCATGTAGCAATGTTCAAGAGCCCATCCAAGAACCTATCACATCCATCCAAGCACCTATCACATCTATCCAAGTCACTTCCACTTCTATCCAAATACATGAGCTATGTCAAGAGTAAAATCCAAAGCATGTTGAAGAATCAACTCCCCATCCTAATCAAGATCTAAACATCCCATCTAATCCCATCCCTAACCCCCTCCTATCTAATCTCATCCCCAATCCCCTCCCTTATAGTAATCATCCTATCCACATCAACCCTATCACTTCTACCACAATAACCCCCCTTGATCCTGCACCATCTACCAATCCCATTACAAATCCATCCTCTTACCCACTTGGAAAAAGAACCTTCATCTACAGTGGTTCCCTTGTAGTAGGTGAACAACTTCCATCCACCACCTATCCTTCAACAAATAATGGACTTGTGTCTTGTTTCCAAAGCACCAAACATCCCATTACATGTCACATACTCCAAAACATGAAATATCAAGGCAAAGGTTTAGGCCTTCATGAACAAGGTATCTTGGACCCCATCTATACCACATTCCATCCATCCTCGCATGGCCTTGGCTATACATCCCAAGGAAAACAATCCACCCATGTTGGTACCATCCACACACCTCATAAACCATCTTCTTCTAACTTCAAATTCAGTGCACCTCATCGCACCTCCAAATCATATGTCGCCATCCCTCCTCCATCTTCATATCATGAGAAAAAGCATGCGACCATACATCTCCCCCCATAAAACTTACCTCAACTACTCCCAACTCCTAATATCCCCACCCTTAAATACCCTTATCCTCCCATCCTTTCAACTCCTATCCATAAATCTTCATCCCATAAATCTCGATCCCCTTATCCTCTCGTCCTTCTAACTCCTATCCATAAATCTTCATCCCATAAATCGCAATCCCCTTATCCCCCTATCCTTCCAACTCCCATCTATAAATCCCCATCCCATAACCCCGATCCAATAAAATCCTTCGTCATGACCAACAAAAGCAAACATCAACCCAACTTGAATCTATCACAAACCCCATGGGATTCAAAAGTAATAGTTTGGATGCCTCCACTCATAAAGAGAAAAATCCACAAAAGCCTTAAGACCATCATGTCACAAGACATCGATGCATAATGCCAAATAAAACACCAAAAAGGCTATAAATGCCCACACCCCCAAAATCAAAAACAAAAATGGTGTGGATCCCTAAGAAAAAAGCACCAAACTCTAATGAAGCATCCATTTCAAAATCCCAAACATCTCACTCCCCACCAAATCCTATAAATCCTAAGTCTATTTGGGTCCCTAAACCCCACATAGACCATCCAAAAACCCCCTACCCTAATCCCCATTACTACCCACCCCACATCCCAAATATAAGCTTCCAAATACTTCACGGTGTGTGCAACCATTGGTCTTGATTCCTTTCAACCCCACAACCTTCCCACATACCTTCATCTCCCCATATTATCCCCACTATCCTACATATCTACCCCATCACACCCCTATGGTCCATGCTTTTGTATAAAACTTACATAATCCACATCAAAATCCACATATCTCCTCCATCCACACATAATCCACATAAAAATCCACATATCTCCCCCATCCATCCATGATCCATGTCATCATCCACTAGCCACCATCCATTCCATCTTCTCCTATCTACCAACTATCCAACATGGGACAACATCCTTCTTGCTAAGGAAACAAACGCTAGAGTCCTCCTTCCATAAAAAAAAGCAAAAAAATAAAAAAATCAAGAAAATAGTAAAGAAAAATATTTTTCCAATGGTGAAAATTGCTCCTTGTGACACCTTCTAGGGAAGTACCATGATGAAAACCCCTTGTGGGCATCATGTGTAATCCCTTCTCCATCCATCTATATCCCATAATTGGGGGCAACCTCATGCCTCTCACTCACATCCATAATATATTTTTGCATCCTTACCCTATCATATCCATATCTACCATATTTAAATCTATCTTATCATCCATCCTATCTATTATATCTTCCTCCTTAGATCTTGATAAAAGGCTAGGGAAAAATATCAAAAACATGACCATTTGGACACCTCTCAGCATAAGCCCCTTTTCAAACATAAGCCCATCATACAAAATCCTAAGCATCATACCTAGAGTGGGGCATACGATTTCTATGCAACATAGTCTTTGGAGAAAATCCTAAACCCCTCATCCATCTATCATGCATCCCTCTCCCATCCCTTATCCCCATATTCCATCCATCTATCATGAATCGCCTATCAATTATCTTTCATCACTAATCCTCCCATCCAATCCTATCACTTTATTCACCCTCACCTCTAGACTTGGTGTTCCCTTGTCACTTGGTACTAGCACAAAGGCTAAATAAATGTCATCCAATGCCACCCATCATAAAAACCATACCCTATCCAAAACACCAAAAAAATTTAAAAAATTAAAAAATCCAGAAAACCCCAAAACCCCATCATCATCCCAAAACATCCCACATCATCATCAAAACATCCTAAACCATCCCACATCATCAACACACATCAAAACTACATATCATCACCACCTGCATCTTAATGTGCCTTGATCCCATGGATACAAGGTATGTTGACAGTTTGGAATACGAAGGAAGTATCCAGTACGCAAGTCCATAAGATGCACCCATCCAACCCACTTGGATGGTCCCTATCCCCTAAGCTTGCACTTGATCCAAATGCAATAGACTCACTCAACATACTATCAAAAGCATCATCCCTTATAAAAAATCATCAACTATCAAATCAACATCAACCACAACTTATAGCCTATATCTTGAGCCCATCCTTTGAATTATCCTAATAATCCATCGATTCCTTACTTAATGGATATATCATTCCTACAATAGGCAAAATCCATCATCCTATCATCATACATCTTGGCAAGAGATACAATGACTTGGTTTGTTTGGTCAGTTGGTCTTTTGGTTATTGATTTTTACCTTTTGGCCTATTCAAAGATCATCTCAAAACTACCTTTGATCTCACTATATGATGGTATGTGGTGAAAACATCTAGAATGGGGCATAGTCATTGCTTTTGTATGTTGTTCTTGTGGGTTGGTCTCATTACTCCAAGTTAGTATTCATATCTTGTGAATCGTAGGGTTGATTCTATCATATTGATCTCCTTGTGGATCTAAGGTTCATCATACCTTTTGTGTATTAAGGGCTTATGCTATGAGTCCCCTTCCCTCGTCTAGACAATGTTGTACTATCTTGGGCATGTATGGGATAACCCTCTTGTCTGCATGTCTAGTCCATGCAAATGGTGGATGTACATCATCACCCTAGTCTTCTGTGAAAATATCCCCTTTGCTATAACAAACCTAGGATTGCTCTAATTCATATCAGCACAATAATCATCCATTTCCAATTTATCTAATATCCAAAATCAACTTATCATCACATCCTTATCCTCCATCCCCTTTATCAACATGTTCATCCATTTTGAGAGTGCACCTGTGTTCTCGCAACCCGCCTGCCCTCTTGAGGGGGCAACACCCTTACCATCATCCCTAAACATAATCATAATCTTCTAAACCAAATTCTTTTCAATCTAATCAAACACTATATCTTAAACTTCTTTGAAATAATGTTACTTAGTCGCAACATCATTTAAAAGAGGGACAAAATGTAGACACCTGAAAATGACTTGCCCCGCAAGCCACTTTCCCACATCCTCACATCACTAATTTACCCTTTACCAATTAATCAAATAAAATTAATTTATTTAATTAATTTATCCTAAAGCATTTACCCTTAACCATTCATCTTATTCATCCCTTGTAATGATAATTCAATTAATTTGTTATTATACCTTGGAACATCATCCTCAATTGATTAAATAAATATCTAATATTTATTTGGTCAATTTATCCATCTTTCTAATCCTGATTAATTAAGTAAAACATACTTATTTAATTAATCCCCCTAGTCTATAGCCTAAACCTAGCCTAATTGAATAAATATTAATTATTTAATTAGCTACCCTAGCCTACATGACCCCTAGACCAAAATTAATTAAATAAATCATTATTTAATTAATTTTAATCCTCCATTAGCCCACTAACTAATTATCTCCAGCCATATTAATTAAGTTAATCCCTTGATTAACTTGGTCAAAGCACCCTTAACACCCTTTCCCACACCATTTGAATAAAAGAAATTTTTTATTCAAATGGGTCACAAGACCCTTACACATCATCTTTCCCTTTTTATGTTAGAGCTCTTTTTAATGAAATGAGCCCACACATGTGATTGCTAAATGTATCCATGTGTCACATGCCAACACACTCCTCAATAAAACTTAATTTTGTATTCAAACACTCCCCCACAAAAATGAATTTTTAATTCATTGACAAGTCCACATCATCCTCACACTCTCCCATGGAAATGAATTTTTAATTCATTCCTAATCCTTCCCAATGTGAATTAAAAATTCACATTTAATCTCATCCATCCAATATTGTTGATGATATCTCCACCCTTGATCTCATCATCTCATCTCAACCATTGATCTCAACTTTGAATCCTAGCCATTGGATTCAAATCCCTCCAAATTTTCCTATAAATACAAGGCCAACCCAAGCCATTTACAACACATCTTCTTAGCATCAAAACCATGCCAAAATCCCTCCAAATCACCTTATAAGTATCCTCACCATGCCCAAATTTCCATAGCCATATCATCTCATCTCAATCTCTATCAAAATTCATCTTAATCCTTAGCCATTATGCTCTATCAAATCCTCATCACACCAACATTGTGTTGAAAGTAAGAGCAATCCATATTCTCTACTTCAACTTGGGTAAAGCTAGGAGACTTTGGATGAGTTCTCCTCAACCCTATCAAGGAGTGAAGGAGATTGGGAGCTTGTAAAGGTATAAAATCTCATTGTTTTTGAGTTCTTTCATGTTTTTATTGCTTTCTAATTTCTTTCATCTTCAACCTCCTCTTGGGTCCTTCATTAAATCTACTACATATAGCAGTTGATCTTTAAATAAATTTGGTCTACATTTTCCACCTTTGGCCTTCATATGGTATCACATTCAGCCTTGTTATAAAATATAGTGGCTCTAAATAATAATTACTCTTGGCCTTGACTATTACAGTCAACCTTATCTATATTAAACCATGCAAACAACACTACTATCTATAGTTCGCTATCACGGTCCTTCGATTGTTAAATATCTATACACAACGATTATCAAAGCTTTTGAGTTATCCTAACTCTATCTTTATCAAATGCACAATGCATACTATACAGAATCAATCTCCCAATCAGGATATACAATGACAACATCACTTTATAAAAGACATTACTTTGCATCTCTATGATTATAATGAGATATCAATGTATCTAAAACATCTTCCTTCATGGTATTCGATCACTTACTTGTAATGACACTATAGACAACACGCTTAGTGGTATCAGAGCACAGTTAGTAAGTCTGTGAAGTGTTGAGTTGAAGAGGCAGTTTGTCAAGATGCCTCCAAGAGTGAGAAGCATGGCTCAAGAGATTAATGAGCTGAAGGAGAAGCATGTCAAAGAGTTGAGGGAGCTGAAAGAAAGAATGGCTACCCTAGAACAAAATCATAGAAGAGGAGTGGCTCTAGGTGAAGAGATTGAGTATGACGAAGAAGAAGAAGCTAAGTATGAAGATGTGGAAGAAGAGTTGGACCCTGAGGATCAAAGAATGGTAAAGTTGCTGAGGGTAGTAAAAGAAGACAAGCACAAAATAAAGATAGATGTGCCAAAGTTTGGAGGAAGCTTGAATGATGAAGAGTTGCTAGATTGGATTGCAGCATTGGACAATCATTTTGAGTGTGAAGAAGTTCCTGAGGATCAGAAAGTGAAGATTGCAAAGACCAAGTTGACAAGTCATGCTTTGTTATGGTGTGATTATCAGTAGATAGAGAGAAGAAAGCAAGGAAAGGCAAAGATTGTTTCATGGGACAAGATGGTAGCTAAGATCAAAGGTAAATTCTTGCCTAACGATTATGAAGTTCAAATGTTTAAGAAGCTTCAAGGTTTAAGGCAAAAAGAAATGGATGTTAAGTCATATACTGAAGAGTTTTATAAGCTGAGTATAAGGTTTGGTCAAAATGAAACTGAAGTGCAAAAGGTTGCTAGGTATATTGGTGGTTTGAGATTTAACATACAGGATGAACTAGTGTTGGCAAATCCAAGGAGTGTTGAAGATTGTTATCAGATGGTAGTTAGAGTGGAAGGGAAGTTGAAAAGGAGACAAGGTAAGTTAGCTAGAGGTAGAGGCAATACCTCTAGAGGAAGAGGATCTTTCAACATAAAGCAAGTTAGTGAAAGTCAAGAAGATATGAACAAGGCACAAGGACAAGGTACTGATTTCAAACAAGGACAGAGTGCAGATTTCAGAGGTAGAGGTAGAGGAAGGTTTGGTGGTGGAAGAAATGCAAATACCTTTGTAGGTAAGTGTTATAATTGTCAAGAGTTTGGGCACCTAGCATATAAGTGTCCTGAGAAACAAAAAATTTCAAGTGATGGTGAGAGGAAGAGTGAGAGGACTCAATTAGTCCAAGAAGAAGAGTGTGGTAGTTATAGTTACACAAGGTGTGATGCTGAAGCAAGAGAAGCATTGATGCTGAGAGAAAGAGCACTACTGAAGACCTCCAGGGAGAAGGAGTTGATTCAGAGGAGAGCATTGTTTAGAACAAATTGCAAAAGTAAGAACAAGGTATGTAAAGTTATAGTGGATTCTAGTTGTACTGACAATATGGTGTCAAGTAAGATGGTGGACAAACTGAAGTTAAAGAAAGTTCCTAGGGAAGTTCCCTACAAAATTTCTTGGGTGAGTGATCATCAGTCCATTTTAGTGACTGAGCAAGCATTAGTTGAGTTCAAGATTGGAGCATATGAGGATAGAGTACTTTGTGACATCCTACCAATGGATTGTTGTCATGTGATACTAGGAAGACCATGGCAATTTGATAGGTTTGCAGTCTATGATGGAAGAGCAAATACCTTCACTATCAAGAAGGATGAGAAGACTTTTGTGCTATTGCCATTAGAGGAATAATCAAGAGCAGCAAATATGATTATGTTTGGCAAGAAGGAGCTAGTGATGTTTGAGGAGAGTGAAGATAAGGAGTGTGCAGCCTTTTCAAGGCATGAAGTTGTTGAAACAACAAAGAGCAAATGTGAAGATGATTTGCAGCCAATTGTGGGGAGAAATATCTTCATGTGGAAAAAGGAAGTGACTGAAAATGTGAAGAGTAAGAGTGTAGATCCTATGGTAAGGCAAGAAGTGAGTGGAGTCTTAGTAGGGACAATCATGTGCCCTGTAGTGATGAGTAGACAACCAAGAGAAGTTGGTGCAGCAGTTTGCAAAGTAAACAAGTTGGGTAAAAGTCTGACAAAGGTTGAGAAGGATAATGACAGTGGAAAGAATGAAGACAAGCAGAGTATGAAATAGTGGTGTAAACAAGGAGTTGAGAATACAAGTTTGAAGACAGTAGAGAGAAGCATAGTTGCTGATAAAGATGACAAGGTCAGAGGACCAAGAGTGGGATAGTCCACAAAGAGTGCATATGGTCAAATAGCAAGAAATGGTGGAAAGCATGCCATGGACAGTGAAGAATCAAAGCAAAATGGACCTGTTGAAGGCAAGTATGAAGGCCAAAGGTGTGAAAATCTGCAACAAACTTTCCAATAGACTTGGAAACATTTCAAGCCTAGGTGTATGGTGCAGTGCACCTAGAATAAGTTTTAAGGCAATATTTGAAAAAATTTAGTGTTAAAGATTAAATGGAGTTTTAGAAATGTTTTAGATATGTAATAAAACTTTTTTAAGGCATGATGTAGTGTGGAGGCCAAGATTAGGCAAGTATTTTAGTGAATGAGCAGTCCTCTTAAAGATATGACAGACTATATTTAGAAAAAATCAGTTTTTTTTAGTAAAAATCAGTAGTTAGGCTATTTTGAGCCTCTTCCCATGATGGGAATGAAGTATAAAAGGCAATAAAAAAATTTAAATGCTTTGTAAAAGTAGTGGTGCTTGAATGAGGATGATTTTTGATGAAGTTTAAGAAAAGGAAATGAGAAAATATTGTTTTGTTGTCCCAAATTCTGTTTTTTCTGTATTTTGCTGTTGTTGCAGACCGTACCATGAATTTGTACAGAATATTTATTTAATGAAACCTATTTTATGTGATATAGGGGTGAGATAACTATACAATTCTATTGGTTTGAGGTCATTTCGTTCATTTTTGTGAAAGTTATCACATTTTTGCTAAAATCTGTCTAAAACCCTATTTTTTGACTGCAACAGTCCTGTTCCTGGCCATTACTCGCCTCTGTATGGATAGATATAGGGAAAAGCCATATATTTCTGGAAAGAGGGTTGAGATACCTTTCAAATGGTTCTAGTCTTGGGTCTTGATTCAATTTCTAGAAGGAGATATTGCATTCTAAGACTACCTATGTCATTTCAGCAAACCCTTGATTTGGGGGTTTTAGAGAGGTTTTGAGTTTTCCCACTTCATGATGTTGTATTAGAACCCCAAAATGGGTGGAATTAGTTTAAAATGGTGTGTTCTCTAATGGGTTTTGCATGCAAGAGCAGGGTACAAACAAAAGGTGAAGATTTGATCCATTTAGCCTCTTTGTGACATGAATTTGGCCAACTAGCCTAGTTGGAGTGAAATTTTGATCATCAAATGAGTTAAAATGACCTTAGACCCATAAAACCTATGAAATTGGTTTATTTGAGATGTGTCTAATCTCACCAAAGTGGAATTTTGATTGTGGGCTAGAGATTTTGTGTACTTCCTTTGTAAAAGTGGGCTAATTGCCCTCTAGGACAGCAGGGACAGTCAAAATTAGAGGCTTGTGTTCCAAAACAACCCACCTTGCATGTTTAGTATGTTGTATAACTCCATAATGGGTACTTGAAAAGGTTTTTTGTTTGTGGGTTTGTCATGTATTTTGAAAGTTATGCTTCAAAAACCTCTCTGACAAGGCTACAAGGAGATAAGTCAGTTTGTGAAGGAAGTGGTACAAGGAGGTACCCTCATTACTTTTTTATGTTTTTGTGAGCTTGGGACAGTCAAACCTAGAAGGTATAGGGTCCCTAGAAAGTTTGGAAAGGTTCCCATGTGTATGAACCTATAAATGGTGTCATTGTGCTATGTGAAGTAATGGAGAGTGAGTGGACAGTCTTGTCCTGTTTGATGTCAAGTGTTATAGTTTGGTCCACTGAGGCCTAGAAGAGTTGTTTTTCCCTACCATCCCCTATATCCTCTTCCACCTGTGTTGTTGTTTTTATCCTTTGTGGTCTTTGTGTAGTGAGCTCTGTATCACTTAGCAATATCTTGCTTCATCTCTTTTTCCTATCCTTCGAATCTCCTTTCCCCCATATCTCCTCTGTTGCCTCTCCATATTTAGTCAGCCTTCATAGATATGGGTGCTTAATCAATGCACCACTACCACACCTTCTCTATAACCTCACAGTCTCTCAACATGTAGAAAATAATGGAAAGTGTGGAGAGTATGGAGCTATTACTCCTCTCCCACTCCCAAGCATCTAGGGGGGGTTCACTTAGAAGAAGAAGACTTTTATCTAACTCCACGAGAGTTAACTATAACTATAATAATAATAATAATAATAACTTTGAAGATAAACAATAATATACTTATTCATAAGGTTTTGATACTAGGTACTTTCAAACAATATATGTGTTCATCTGAAGCACAATCATCGATGAAGAACTCATGTAAGTCGACCAAGATCCTAACAACAAAATCAAACATGTTTAGTCAATTTACACACATCGGCTAATCCTCTAAAAACATACACCAAGTTCTTATTGGCACTTGTTTTTGTGCCTCATTTTTTGAGCAAAGTAACTTTAGAATGGCAGGAAAATACTCTTTTTAGACCCTGGAGCGGCAGACTAGCCCAACATTTCTGGCATTAAAATCTATCAATCCAGAGCTTGTCTCTGAAAACCATTTGGTAGAGGTTCATAGATATGCATAAGTTGCCTCTAGTTCTAATTTTGTGCTGATCGGATGAATTCTGAGCCAAATTTTAATGTTTTGGTGTTTCTGAGCGGGTGTGTTAAGCAGGGGCCAAATGACTATTAATCAATTATGGTGAATTGATGAGTTTTGGAATTACATCAGGATATTCTAGCTTCAGTTTCAAATCCTTCAGGTAAGTTTTGCAGTCGTAGCATAAAAAATAAAGAAAATATTTAAAATGGCCCGCCAACTAGCCCTGATTACAAAGGAAGTCCCTAGAAATCTCATAGTTAATCGGTTCTACTTAAACATCATCCAATTCAATGGTCAAATAGCCAATAGTAATTTTACACCTCATCCACAACAAAAAGTGGTAAATATTTGTCTTATTTTTATTGGCTAAAATTGACTTTTGACTGTCAAAGTGGGTGATGTTTAAAAATAGTCTAGTTAATCATTTCCGTCAGTTGAACAATGCTCTTTGGCATATTTTATTGCCCCTTGCAAGTTTTCGCGGCATTCAAATGTCATCCAGGCTCGTGGCATCATTTTCGTCATTTCAGCAACAATGTTTAAACGTCAGCAATAAAGGTGAAATTAAAAGATTAAAACAAATTTTAATTGTTTTAATGTGGCCATTATAGTAATATTTTATTACTTTACAAATGAATTAAAGTGAGGGAGATTTAATTTTTTTTAAACTTTCCATAAAGGTTTAAGTGGACAAATGAAAATATTTTAAATTGTTTTCCTCTCCTCATTGCACATCGCAAGATTGAATTCTTGGTATTATTGAAAGTTGTGATGCATATATTTCATGCAATGGACTAAATTCAAAGGGAGGTAATAATTAAAATATTGATTTCCAAGTCCTTGTTGCACAGTGCAGTTTGAAGGCAAGTCATTTGATTTAAAATGCGATGAAGGAGATGTGTACGATGAAATATAAATCTGCCATGTGGAGGGGGCTCAGGGAAGGAATTTTATGGTTTTTCCTTGGCATTTATTGTTGTTATCATGTCTGTAGCTTTTCCCTTGTCATGCCCACATTCGCCATGTGGTTATGACACGATAACTACATGTCATGGGCACATTTGACATGTGGTCATGACATCAATTATCAAAAAATTTCCCTCCTAACTCCACAAACCCCCTTGCGCACAACATGCGCACTCAGTGACACACACTCACAACGTAGTTGACTCAGTAACCAATGTCATGAGTATCGCCCATAGGTGGGGAAGTCAATCTAGATCAAGTTAATGCGATTAATGTGATCTCAAATCGTAACCATATGGTGGTAGCCACTAGGGGGTTTACGTTGTGAAATGCAATGTGGAGAGGGATGGAACTCAACATTGAATCCTACCATAGTTAAGTCCCTAATGAGCGGGTTGATTTCAAACTAAATCGAAAACCTAGGCTAAAGCACCCTAACATCAATGAACAGGGAAATTAAATCAATAAAGAATCAAGATTAAAACACATGTAGTCTAGGGAAATTTTGACAGCATAACGGGGTAAAAATGAATAAAGTGGGATGCCTCCTATAATGATTTCGGCAACATAACGCCACCTCATCAACTATAGGAGGGTACAAAATTTAATTAAAAATAAATCCCACTTAACCCTCTTACCAAAATTTAAATAAAATTAAATGCATCATTTCAACTAAATTCCCATCCCAAACATTTCGAAAATAAATTAGGTACTAAACAAAATATTAAAATGCATATCAATACAACTAAAGATTTAAATTACGAGGTTTAAGTAAAACTTCTTTGATCTTCTTAATACACTCAAACTAAATAATTTAAAACTTAACCTCATTAATAGTTTACATTTCATCATAATATTTATTGTCCATTCCCAAAATTCTAAATTAAATGAATAATTTAAATGCCACTACCAATTATAGCCTTCATCAAGAATGTGAAAATTAAAATAAAACAATTGACTAAATAAAGAGCACACATTGTTGGTATGTGGCGACTGATCATGCAAGTACTATACACAAGTTATGTAGATCTGGTTTGGGGGCGGTAGCCCGCAAGAAGCAAGGGTTCGAAGGCGCAGCCCCCAAGAAAAAAAATTTCCCTCTTTTTTGCACGATCGAAGTCGGTTGTTAATTTTTTGTTAACCGACAAAAGAAAAATGACATTGCAAAACCCTAATTCTAGAAGCTTATGAAAAGCTTGTTATAAGCAGTTGGGATGTATGGTACAGCGAGGTATTTGCGAGATTGTAATCTATTTTGCACTGGATAATAAAATCATTGGATGGCTGAGTTTCTGTGGATGTAGCCCATATTGGGTGAACCACGTTAAATTTATGTGTTGATCTCTTTTGTGTTATTCCTCATTGTTATGTTTGGGTTATTTAATCTACATATAATTGTTAGTGTTTATTGCTTTGATCTGCCCTAACCCTAACAACTGGTATTAGAGCGGGTTGTGTTTGATTATCGTCTGCAGGAAGGTCTCACGGTTGAGTGGGAGTCTCATGGTTAAGTGGGAGCAATGGCAAATGAGGGTAAATTGAAGGTAGATAAATTCAATAGGCAGAACTATCAATTATGGAAGATGTAGATGGACGATTATCTCTATCAGAAGAATTTATGGAGGTCGTTAGAAGGAGTAGCCAAGAAACTAGCAGCAATGACTGATGAGGATTGGGAACTTCTGGACAGAAAGGCACTGGGAACCATTCGGTTGTGTCTAGCACCATCTGTGGCATTCAATATAACAGAAGCGAAGACAACAAGTGAACTGATGAAAGCTTTGGCCAAATTGTATGAAAAACCCCCAGCCTCTAATAAGGTATTTCTCATGAAGCATTTGTTTAATCTGAAAATGATTAAAGGTGGATCTGTGTCAGATCATTTAAATGAGTTTAATACGATTACAAGTCAGTTAACTTCTGTAAAAGTGAAATTTGATGAAGAGGTAAGGGCTCTCTTGGTTTTATGTTCTTTGCCAGAAAGCTAGAGTAGCTTTGTAATGGATGTAAGTAACTCTGTCTCTGGTTCAAATACTTTGAAATTTGATGATGTTGTTGGTGTTATCCTTAGCGAGGAAATGCGACGGAAAAGCACAGGTGAGACTTCAACATCTGGTAATGCTTTGACTGTAGAGAATAGGGGAAGAACAAAAGAAAGAGGAAAAAGCCCTAAAAATCATGGGAAGTTAGAAGGAAAGTCAAGGAAAGGCAAATCTAAATCCAGAGGAAGAATGGATTGCTGGCATTGCGGAAAGTCATGACACTTGAAGAAGGATTGCTGGTCTCGAAAGGGCAAACAAGGAGATGGACAACATGATGACAGTAAGGAAACTAATGTTGCAAGTAATAAATTATAGGATGTTTTAATTCTGTGTTTAGATAATGTTAATGATTCTTGGGTAATAGATTTAGGGGCTTCATTTCATGCCACACCCCATAGGAAATATTTTGTAGATTATGTTCAAGGTGATTTTGGACATGTATATCTGGGTGATGATGAACCTTGTTAGATTGTTGGAAAAGGAAAAATAAAAATCAAGTTACAGAATGGAAATGAATGGTTGCTACAGGAGGTAAGACATGTTCCAAATTTGAGAAGGAATTTAATCTCTGCAGGACAACTGGGTAGTGAAGGATGTATAGTTACCTTTTTAGACAAAATCTGGAAGGTCACTAAAGGTGCATTAGTAGTAGCTAAAGGTGAAAAGGTAGGCACATTGTATTTGTGTACTGGTAATACTTATTCTACCTTAGCTACTACAGAAACAGTTGCTACTGAGACAGTTATAACACTTGCTACAGGGATAGAAACATAATTGTGGTACCATAGACTTGGGCACATGAGTGAGAAAGGGATGAAGATTCATCACTCTAGAAAGTTGCTAGCAGGTCTGAAGAAGATTGACTTGGAGTTCTGCGAAAATTGTGTTTATGGAAAACAGAAAAGAGTCTGATTTCTCAAAGTTGGGAAAGAGAAGAAGAGTGAGAAATTAGAGCTTGTGCATTCAGATGTATGGGGACCAGCTTAGGTATCTTCTCTTGGAGGCTCTTTCTATTATGTTACTTTTATTGATGATGCAACTAGGAAAACATGGGTGTATTTCCTAAAACAAAAATTAGAAGTATTTGAAACTTTTAAAAAGTGGAAAGCTTTGGTTGAGAATGAGACAGGAAAAAAGTTGAAGTGTCTCAGATCTAATAATGGAGGTGAGTATTGCAGCAGAGAATTTGAGAATTATTGTTCATATAATGGAATCCGCAGGCAGAAAATAGTTCCTGGAACCCCACAAGAAAATGGTGTGTCTGAGAGGATGAATAGGACCATTATGGAGTGTGCAAGGAGCATGAGATTGCATGTTGGACTACCCTTAGACTTTTGGGCAGATGTTGTACATACTGTTGTTTATTTAATAAACAGGGGACCTTCAAATCCTTTAGATGGTGGCATTCCAGAGGAGGCATGGATGGGCAAAGAGGTAAACTATTCATTTCTGAAAACCTTTGGTTGTGAAGCTTTTGTCTATGTTGATATTGAAAATAGAACCAAGCTTGAGGCTAAGTCTAAAAAATGTACCTTCATTGGATATGGAGTAGATGAATTTGGTTATTGGTTATGGGATTTTGAAAATCATAAAATCATTAGGAGCAGAGATGTTATATTCAATGAGAAGGTCATGTATAAGGATCAGCTGCAGGAAAAGAAGCATGAACAGGCCAAAAAGGAATATGTGGTGCTGGATGAGATTCTAGAAAATAAAATGTCAATGGCACCTGATGCTTAGCAACAACAAGTTATCCCACAAACTCCTGCTAGTGTTAGACGTTCTACAAGGATAACTAGACCTCCTAAAAGATTTTCTCCATCATTATATTCCATATTATTAACTGATTCTGGTGAACCTGAAGGTTATGAAGAAGCAATGTAGGTAGATACCAAAAAGCAGTGGGAGCTAGGCATGAAAGAGGAAATGGATTCCTTACTACAGAATCAGACATGGGACTTAGTTCAATTACCTACAGGTAAAAGAGCATTGCCAAATAAATGGGTTTACAGGTTGAAGGAAGAAGATGGAGGCAAGAAAAGATATAAGGCCAGACTCATGGTAAAAGGTTTTGCACAAAAAAAAGGTATAGATTTTGATGAAATATTTTATCTGGTTGTAAAGATGACTTCTATTAGAACAATTCTAAGTCTTGTGGCTATGGAAGACTTGCATCTTGAATAGCTAGATGTGAAAACAACTTTTCTGCATGGGGATCTAGAAGAGGAAATATACATGCAGTAACCATAAGGATATGAGGTCAAGGGTAAGGAGGATTTTGTGTGCAGGTTAAAGAAGAGTTTGTATGGCCTGAAGCAAGCACCTCGGCAATGGTATTTGAAATTTGATAGTTTTATGGCTGAACAAGGTTACAAAAGATGTCATTCTGATTATTGTGTTTATTTCAAGAAATTGGGTAATGGCAGCTATATTATCATGTTGCTTTATGTTGATGACATGCTTTTTTCTGAGTCTATCATGCAACATATTAATGAACTTAAACAGAAATTAGCAAATTTATTTTCTATGAAGGATTTGAGTGCAGCAAAATAAATCCTTGGTATGAGGATCACACGGGACAAGACAAATAGAAAATTATTTTTGTCCTAAAGTGAGTATGTAGAGAAGGTGTTGAAAAGGTTTAACATACAGAATGCAAAAGAAGTTAGTACACCTTTGCCTAGTCATTTTAAGTTGACTAAGGAGATGTGTCCAAACACAAGAGGAGGAAGACAAAATGTCTAAGCTACCATATGCATCAGCAGTTGGCAGCTTGATGTATGCAATGGTATGCAAAAGGCCAGATATTGCACATGCAGTGGGAGTTGTGAGTAGGTATATGAGCAATCTGGGAATGGAACATTGGAATGCTATAAAATGGGTTCTCTGATATTTGAGAGGTACTACTTCAAAGAAACTATGTTTTAGAGGAACAAATTCTACTCTAAAAGGATATGTTGACTCTGATCTGGCAGGTGATATTAATAGTAGGAGGAGTACTACAAGGTATGTTTTTATTGTAGGAGGTACTGCAGTCAGTTGGATTTCAAGACTGCAAAAGGTTGTTGCGCTTTCAACCACTGAAGCTGAGTATGTTGCTGCTATAGAAGCTAGCAAGGAGATGATTTGGTTACAACATTTTCTGGAGGAATTGGGGCAACAACACGAAGATATCCCTTTGTACACTAATAGCCAGAGTGTCATTCATCTTGATAAGTATTCAGATTTACATTCAAAAACTAAGCATATACAGCTCAGATACCACTTCATTAGGTCAGTTTTGGAGGATGGGCAGTTAAAGCTAGAGAAAATTCACACAAGTGAGAATCCTGCAGATATGTTCACAAAGGCAACTTGGGAGAAACTAATTAACTCATCAGTTTCTGTTGGCCTTCATGACTGATAATGGTGGACTTACGAAACCAGTCAGGCCTATAATCTAGTGGGAGCTGCAAGCGTAGCGGTGTCATCTAGGATCAGTCTCCAAGTGGGAGATTGTTGGTATGTGGCGACTGATCATGCAAGTATTGTACACAAGTTATATACAACTATGCATGTATATATATATATTCACTATATATGTATGGCTATATATATATATATATATATATATATATATATATATATATATATATATATATATATATATAAATCTATTCTATCCTATTATGCCTCACAATACATACAGAGTATATAAAAGATATATATATATTCCCTACACCAACAAAGGGATTTCAAAAAACACGATCCACATTTATTTCTATCTTAAAACTTACATGAAGGCATTATATTTTTTCATACTAATTTCTTGCATAATCCAAAACAACATTTACAAGAGGTAGAATAGAGAGAGATAAGCATTTTTTTTTTCAATAAATAAAATGAAGAATATTTATTTCATTTCCACAACCATTCAAAAGGAGATTACAAGGTTTTCTTCCAAGGGTAAGAATACAACTCTTTAGATTTTCTCTACCCAAATGAAAGATTAAACTTAATACAATCCCTAAGGAGGGTAGAGGCATCTCAATGCCTTCTCAAAAACAAAAATACAAAGAGCCACTAACTCTTGTGTTCTTCACTAAAACCAAGCTCCTCCTTATTCTCCATTGTACCTACAAGAATAAAATAAGGTAGCCATACCGATGGGAAGCTCACCTCCCAACCTAGGCCTAAAATAGGCTACCCCCAAGCTTGGAGGCCTTTGAACAACCAAGTTTTCAAAACACAACAAAAACAAACACTCATTTCAAGCACAACAACACCCAACCCAAGGCTTAGCACAAAACTAATCCATCTTAGGAATGGATTTGAAAGGGTGAGAGAGTGGACTCACTCTACTCAAGGAGACCCACACTCTTCAGCACAAATATCCTCTTGAATCACTTGGCCTCCTGCCAAACTTCACATGTCACAAAATCAAGGCACTCATGCCATAACTTAAACTCCTCAAAACTCCAAAAATAAGGCCCTTGGCCACAAATCAAACACCATAACCAAGAGGGGAAACTGAGGAGGTTCTCATGCTATCTCACCCAGCACTAAGGTGAGCTCTCACACAAGGAGAGCTCACCCAAACAACCCATAAGACCCACAACACATAAAACTAAAATAACATAGCTCAAAACATGCATAACACGTTGCATAAGTAAACATAAAAGAATATGGCTAGAAACTTTGAGAAATACCTCACAAGCTACAAGGATGCAGTGAGTTTTGGTGAAGATCTTCCACAAATCCTCCCAAAATCTCCAAGTCCTTCACTCTCCCAAGACAAGTTCAAAAATTCCCAAAAGAAATGAAAAAAAGAACCCTCCTCTCATCAAAATGAGAGAGATATAAAGACAAGGCTCTTAAACCCTAATGGCTGAGAAGGTAACACTTGTCACCCTCTCCTCCATCCACATAACCCTCCTCACAACCCCATAAGAATGTGGAGGTGACACTTGTCACCTCCCCATTCCACAAAGCTACACATCCTCCCACAAGTGCTCTCACATATGTGTGAGAGCATAGGGGAATGTGAGCACACAAAGGGAAGCTTCTTATGAATGAGGAGGTGACACTTGTCACCTTCTCATTCATTTAAGCTACACTCTTCCCCAAAAGTGCTCTCACACATGTGTGAGAGCATAGGGATGAGGTTTGCACAAGTGGGAAGCTTCTAAAGCATGAGAAGCAAGGGTAACCTTACCCAAGTGGGTGATGTTAAGGTTAAGTGAGATGGTGACCTTCCAACCACCTTCACACTTCCCAAACTCGTCACTTGACTTCAAGGTCAAGTTTGGGTGACCATACAAGGTCCAAATCAAGTTTAAACAAGCTAGAAATGGTCCTAGACCCTAGGGGTATGACCTAGGGTCAATATTTGACCATTAGCAACACTTAGAAACACATAAAATCACTTAAAAGTGACTTCAAACATTTAGCACTTAAAAATTGTGCAAACTCGACATTACACTTTTTACAACACATCAAAAGATAAATTGAAAAGGTATAAACCATACAAAATGTCATAAATCAAATACAACAAAGATCAACATTCTCCAACACATGTGACCTTAGTCCTTCTTAGGACTAGGTCAGCTGAATAGGGAATAACATATGGTTGTTGTCAGACCTTCGATTTTCCATGGGTATGGAAAGGAACCTGCACACTTCCAAGCACCCATTAATAGTTCATGATAAAATAACCAAAGCAAATGAAGAACATGCATCACACACACATTATCGCAATATCACATACAACATCATAATAATCACATGATAATATAATGTCCCTCACATCATCCATTACTCATAAGTATAATCAGGATCACATCAGGTAAGATCTAACATCTATACACATATCAAAAGCATCAAAAGACATCATAGCATCTAACATCATATCATCAAATGGAAATCTAACATGCCATCTAACCATCCATAAAGCATAAACCATCTATCTAATCAAGTATAAGAAAAGGTAATAAGGTCCAAGTGTGGGATCAACAATCCCCAAAATCCACAAGACCATAATAAATCCATCGAAAGAGTACTAGAAGAAAAATAGTACAGGTGAGGTAAAAGTAGGCCTCACATCCTCCCCCGTAAGACTATACTTCCTCCTGGAAGTCAGCAAAGAGGTGGGGATAGAGTGCCCTCAAACTAGTTGTGTCCTCCCATATAGCCAAGACCTCATCATAACGGTCCCACTAAACTCTGACCTGATCTAGTTCTCGACCTTGAAGGCCCAGCATCCAATGAACCAAGATGTGAATTGGCTCCAAAGCCAACTGCCCATCCGACTCTACCTATAAGGCATCCCAGTCCAAAACATGAGTTAGGTCAAATATATAACGCCTCAGTACAGAAATGTGAAAAACATCATGGATGTGTGACAAACTAGGTGGCAGGGCAAGAAGGTAAGCTACGAGTCCTATCCGCTCCAAGATCTCAAAAGGTCCAACAAAATGAGGTGCAAGCTTAGAGCCCTTTCCATAATGGATTGGACTCTTATGTGGTTGCACTCTCAAGAACACCTTTTCGCCCACAGAGAAGCTCCGATCCTATCTCTTGGCATCGGCATACTTCTTCTAGCAATCATGTGCCTCCTACAATCTCTGCTCGATCAAAGTGACCTGCTGCTCCATCTCTTGAACTAACTCTAGTCCAATAGCCACTCTATCCTCTATATGGTCCCAACTCAAGGGAGTCATGCATGGCCTGCCATACAAGGCCTAATAGAGAGGCATAGCTAACGAGTTGTGATGCCCATTATTGTCAACAAACTCAACCAGATACAGGTAGTCCTCCCATCTAGCCTGGTGATCCATAACATACATGTGAACCATGTCCTCTAACACCTAATTTACCCTCTCAGTCTGTCCATCTATCTCAGGATGATAAGCTGAACTAAAGTTGAGTTGAGTGCCCAACGCCTACTGCAATGCCCTCCAGAAGGCTGAAGTGAACATTGAATCTCTGTTAGATATGATATGACGAGGTACCACATGAAGTCTCACTATGTTGTCTAAGAAAACCTTCGCCACTACTGGTGCATTGTACATCATGCATACAGGTGAAAAGTGGGCTACCTTGGTCAACTTGTCAACTGTCACCATGATGGCATCATGATGCTGACCTGACAAATGTAGACCAACAATGAAATCCATGGAAATGGTATCCCATTTCCACTCCAGTATCTCGTGAGGGTAAAGTAAACCTATTAGATGTTGATGCTCGGCCTTCACCCTTTGGCACTCAAGGTAAAGAGAAACAAACTCTGTAATATCACGCCTCATACCTACTAAATGGTACAACTATCTTAAGTTTGCATGCATCTTCTTCACCCCATGATGTGTTGCATATGGTGCTCTATGAGTCTCTGATAAAACCAATGATCTAAGATCACCTACAAGGGGAACATAGATGCGCTAACGATGTCGAAGAAGACCATCTACCTCAAGAGAATACCTTGAAAACTTGCCCTTAAGGGCCCGCTGTGATAGCAACTCCTACTAAACCTCTAGAAACCACTCATCCTCTGGTAGGTGCTGCAAGATACATCCTCTCAAGTCAACACTCAAGGTCAAGTTCAAGATCTCGTGGTGCCTCTGACTCAAGGCATCAGCAACCATGTTCTCCTTCCCTTTGATGTAATGCACATCAAATTCAGACTCACAAAGGAACTCCATCTAACGCCATTGACGAGCATTTAGATTTGGCTGCGTAAAGATGTACTGTAGACTATGATAGTCAGAGTTTAACTCAAAATGATGTCCTAAGAGAAAGTGTCTCTATCAAACAAGAGCATGAACTACCACCGCTAACTCCAAATCATGTGTCAGGTAGTTCAGTGCATGGGTTTTGAGCTTTCACGACTCATACGCGATCGCTCAACCATCCTGCATCAACACTATTACTAAGCCCTCTAATGATGTATCTATGCAAACCATGAACTCTATTGCCAGATCAAGTACTGCTAAGATAGGAGCACTAGTGAGACACTCCTTGAGGCCCTCAAAGGCCCTCTCACACTGCTCTATCCACAAGAAACACTTCCCTTTCCGCTAAAGGGAAGTGATGGGGTGTACTATCCTGGAAAAGCCTTCAACAAATCTGTGGTAATACCCTACTAGCCCCATGAAGCTCCGAAGCTCCATGACACTAGTAGGTGATGGCCAATCCCTGATAGCTCTAATCTTCAATGGATCTACTGAGATACCATCACCAGATAGAATGTGTCCTAAATACTGAACATCTAATCTAAAGAAGGCACACTTCACTAGGTTGCCATAAAGTTGTTGCTCTCTCAAACATTGTAGTACCTACATAAGTACTCCTCATGCTCCTCCTTAGTCCATGAGTAAATCAAAATTTCATCCAGGAATATAATCATGAACCGATCAAGGAATGTGTGAAACACCCCATTCATGAGACTCATGAATACTGCAGGGGCGTTCGTCAATCCGAAGGGCACCACAGTGAACTCATAGTGACCATAACGAGTCTGAAATGTGGTCTTGTGGATATCCACCTCTGTGATGTGTAACAGATGGTATCTAGACTTCAAGTCAATCTTAGAGAACACCTTGGCTCCCTGCATCTAGTCAAACAAATTGTCAATCCTAGGCAAAGGATAACGGTTCTTCACCATCACCTTATTTAGCTGCTTATAATCCATGCATAGCCGAAGAGACCCATCCTTCTTCACGAAGATGACTAGTGCGCCCCATGGAGAGACACTAGGTAGGATGTGCCCCTTCACTAGCAACTCCTCAAGCTAAAGCTTGAGCTCTATGAGCTCATGTGTGGTCATCCTATAAGGTGCACGAGACACTGGCTTAGCACCTGGTACAAGGTCTATATGGAAGTCAACCTCTCTATGAGGTGGCATCGCTGGAAGCTCGGGAGGAAACACATATACGAACTCCCTAAAGATGGGGTGATCATCGAGCGTAATGTCTAACTCATCCTCTGATCTGTCACTAATTGTGATCGTGAACAACTAGCATCCCTTCTGCATACAATGCTTAAGCTATTTATTAGATATCATGTGAACTATTGTGGGCTTCTAAACATCCACTATCTCTACTACTGTGTCATGATCATCAAGGCAACCTATCACCTTTCGGCAACAATCTATCTTGGCTCTATGAGCCGCAATCCAATCCATGCCTAACACCACGCCATAAGACCCTAAGGGAATCACCCTAAGATCCACAATTATCGTGAAGGCACCAAGTGCTATCTCACAATCTCTGACCACCACATCTATGGCCATCTTGGCCCCCGTAGCTAACTCAACCTCCCACCTAATGTCCTGCCTAGAGGCCACCAACCTACAACACTCCACAAATGATGGAGAGATAAAAGAGTATGTGGCTCCTGAGTCAAACAAAATAGTAATGGGTATATCCTGAATAGTACCTGGCGTCTCTATCATGGAGGCCTGAAAGTCATCCTAGTGGTTATCAGTTGCTGCAAAGACTCAGTGAGATCGACCCATATCTTCAACTGTAGCCTCAAAACCACTAGCACATTGTCCTCCAGCTGTGAAACCCTATGGGCACTCCCTAGCTAAGTGTCCAACACCACTGCAAACATAACAAGGCCCATGTGTCTGAACCTGTGCTGACTGAGTCTGATTGGACTGTTGTGCTCCATGTCATATTGTACTACCCTGTGATCCTCTAAAAGGATTGTTGACCTAGTTGGTCCTGTAGCTTCCGCTAGTCTCTCTGCGGACCCTACGACTGCCATCCTTGATTAGGACCACCCTGTCCCCTCTGCCATGGTCACGACCTCTGCTGATACTGCTACTGTTGCTGTTGTGGAGGTCTAGGTGGTAAAGATGAGAATCTAAGTCTACCTCTATTAGGTGGCTGGGGTCTGTAAAAACCCTGATCCTGCTGATGGTTGCGGTCCTGAAACTGTGGACGTGACCCCTCGCCCTGTCCATGCACCTCCTCTACGATGAGTGCCTTCTCGGTAGCCTTGCTCATAGTCCGTGGGTCCGCCATGAAAACTGGTCCTGCTATTTGAGGATTCAATCCTCTAATGAAATGACTCAAAAGCAGCTTCTCATCCTGTAGGTACTCAGTATAACGGGATAGCTCCACAAATTTGCACTCATACTGTGCAACTATGGAACCTCTCTGTTGTAAATCATGGAACTCATCAATGTGGCATTGTTTGTAATGCTCTGATAGGTAACGTGCATTATAGCCCTCTAGGAAAGTATCCCATGAAAGTGTGTCTAGAGATAAGTGGTGTTTGTGTTCCTCTGTGCGCCACCATATCACTACCATGTCTCACAAAAGATGAACTACTACACGTGTGTTTGTGTTGCTCCCAGAGGGACAAAACACAAAGCATCAGTCCAGGCTGATGAGTCAAGCCTCAGCCTCAGCTCCCTCTAACGTACCCACAAAAGTAGGTGGATTAAGCCTAAGCAAATCCCAGATAGGGTCTTCGCAGTCTCGGTGACTACGAATGGGTGCATCCACCTTGTCTCGCGGTCCATAAATAAAAGGATTAGGTGGAATATTCTCCACCCCAATCCCTGCCTTGTGCTCCTCATGCCGCGGCAGACTCCTGCTACGCTCTCGATGAGCTAATGCGTCATCCTCGACTATAGTGGCTGGAATCTCTACGTGTGGCCGGTCCACAACTAGAGGCAACCATGCTAACACTGCCTGTAGAACCTGAAGGATCTGGGGACCCAAGTTAGGTACAGGTGGCAGCTCCTGATTAGGGTTTTCAGGTGGTGGAATAGCTCTTGATCCAGCTCCTCCAAACCCACTGGCATGCGGGTGCCCTCTCTTGGATCTAGGTGGCATCCTACATGAACATGGTGCCTAAAATTAAAACAAAATTAACAAAAATGCAGAATAAAATAATGTGCCCCTCAATGCCTAGTGTTTAAACTTGGGCTCTGATACCAAATGTCATGCCCACATTCGCCATGTGGTTATGACACGATAACCACATGTCATGGCCACATTTTGTTAGGGTTAGATGACAGAAGATATCAATTAAACGCAAATAAAGATTAAACAGAGGAATGAGAATACACAGAAATAATAATAGCAAGAGACACGTTTTAATGTGGTTCACCCAAACTCGGGCTACATCCACCAATAGAGAGTCCAATATTATTATCCAGTAAATCAAACCGATTACAACCAGCAATCCCTACATCTTAATACTGCTGTAAAATACTACAATACAATATCAACCAAAACCCTAACCCTTAACTGCTTTTTTATCAAACCTTATGTCGGTTACAAAAATAAGGTTTTTTATGTCAGGGCCTGGCCCAGCCCCAAACCCTGGCAATGATACATAACTAGTGTACAGTACTTGCATGATTAGTCACCACCTACCAACACATTTGACATGTGGTCATGACACGAATTATCAAAACATTTCCCGCCTAACTCCACAAACCCCTTCATGCACAACATGCACGCTCGGTGACACATGCTCACAATGTAGTTGAATCAGCAACCAATGTCATGAGTATCGCCTATAGGCAGGGAAGTCAATCTAGTTCAGGTTAATGCAATCTCAAATTGAAACCCTACGGTGGTAGCCACTAGGGGGTTTACATTGTGAAATGCAATGTGGAGAGGGATGGAATTTAACACTGAATCCTACCCTAGTTAAGTCCCAAATAAGAGGGCTGATTTCAAACTAAATCGAAAACCCGAGCTAAAGTACCCTAACATCAATGAACAGGGAAATTAAATCAACAAAGAATCAAGATTAAAACACATATAGTCTAGGGAAATTTTGAAAGCATAACGGGGTAAAAATGAATAAAGTGGGATGCGTCCTATAATGATTTCGGTGGCATAATGCCACCTCATCAACTATATGAGGGTACAAAATTCAATTAAAAATAAATCCCACGTAACCCTCTTACCAAAATTTAAATAAAATTAAATGCATCATTTCAACTAAATTCCCATCCCAAACATTTTGAAAATAAATTAGGTAATAAACAAAATATTAAAATGCATATCAATACAACTAAAGATTTAAATTATGAGGTTTAAGTAAAACTTCTTTGATCTTAATAAACTTAAACTAAATAATTTAAAACTTAACCTCATTAATAGTTTACATTTCATCATAACATTTATTATCCATTCCCAAAATTCTAAATTAAACAAATAATTTAAATGCCACTACCAATTATAGCCTTCATCAAGAATGTGAAAATTAAAATAAAACAATTGACTAAATAAAGAGCACACATCACAATTTAAATAAACTAGATAAAAGGAATAAATAAAACACTCTCACAAAAAGACAGCAAGTCCCCATCCACTAAGTGTGGTTATACACACTAGCTGGATTTACTTAAAAATAACTCACTTCTTCCCTAATGGGATTAGGGCACCAAGCCATAGATGCATATTATAAAAACATCATAATGCTCTATTTGCTCTCACAATAACAAGTTGAAATAGTTTTGTTTGGATGCAGGTCTTCCAAGAAGGCAAGTGGATTGGAAGGTACCTCCCCAAGTGGGAGGTATCTTGCCAACCAGAATAATTTACTAATTTGTCTTCTAAATTTTCTAACATGTTTATTTTCTATAGGTTGAGGATTTAACTTATTTTCTAACATTCTTTTTTTTTCATCTAACTCCATTTTCCTCAACTTTATCTATGCACGGGTTAAAAAGTAGAATCTCCTATTTAGTATATTCAAGTTTACTTCAAAAGCTTAAAGTTTTGATTTTCTAAGTTTTCCTATCTGATTATGTAATTTTTTTTTAAACCAAAATAAGGATAAATCACACAGGTAAACATAGAAAACTATTTACACAGAAAAAAAAAAGAGTATACATGCAAGTATAAATATATATATTTGTTGCCTTACATAAACCACAGAGAATAAAAGTTCTTCTGTCTATGCACAGAGAAATGAGAGTAAATGCAATAATAATGACAGTGATATATATATATATATATATATCATAAAAACTATACTTAGATCAAGGTGGACAAGCCCAGTCGAATGCCAGTTGGCAAAGGGCAACAAAAAATAAGCAATCTTTAGTTTTGAAGAGACAGGGTCGTAAAATAACACTCGACGGCCAACAATGAAAACATAGTCGCATGGAAATTTTGAATAGGGATGGCCAAATAACATGACGAGGGGATGGGACAGGGGTCCCATCCCCTCCATCGCCACAAAAGAAAACAATACCCCTGCATAGGGGTAACACCCTGTGCAGGGGACACATTACACATGTCTCTGATAACAGCAGCCGAAGCCCTATTTAGCAGTCATGCCCTAACTAGAAACTCATTCGCTAAAATGAATCGTTCGCTGGTTTCTTTTTTTCTATGATTTCGCATACACATAAGTTGAATATATATATATAAAGTATTCTGTCAGAAAAAGAACATGGGTATACTCACTATGTAAGAACCAGTGAGGTAAAAAAAAAACTTAAAACAGTGAGTAGATTTAATTAAAATATATATATATAGATGTATATATATATTTTAATTAAATCTACTCACTATTTTAAGTTTTTTTTTATATGGCTACTTATATATATATTTAAATCTATCCTATTGTGCCTCACAATACATATAAAATATATAAAAGAACTATTTATATATATATATATATATATATATATATATATGTATATGTATATGTATATATATATATATATATGTATATGTATATGTATATGTATATATATACATATATGTATATATATATGTATATATATATACATATATATACATATATACATATATATATATATATGTATACATATGTATATATGTATATATGTATATATGTATATATATATGTATATATGTATGTATATATATGTATGTATATATATGTATATATATATATATATGTATATATATATCTATGTATATCTATGTATATATATATATCTGTGTGTGTGTATATATATATGTGTGTGTGTATGTATATATATGTATCTATGTATATATATATATATATGTATGTATGTATATATACATATATAATATTCCCAACACCAACAAAGGGATTTCAAAAAATACAATCCACATTTATTTCTATCTTAAAACTTACATGAATGCATTATATTTTATCATACTAATTTCTTGCATAATCCAAAACAACATTTACAAGAGCTAGAATAGAGAGAGATAAGTATTTTTCTCAATAAATAAAATGAAGAATATTTCTTTTATTTCCACAACCATTCAAAAGGAGATTACAAGGTTTTCTTCCAACTTGGGTAAGAATACAACACTTTAGATTTTATCTACCCAAATGAAAGATTAAACTTAATACAATCCCTAAGGAGGGTAGAGGCATCTCAATGCCTTCTCAAAAACAAAAATACAAAGAGCCACTAACTCTTGTGTTCTTCACTAAAACCAAGCTCCTCCTTATTCTCCATTGTACCTACAAGCATAGAACAAGGTAGCCATACCCATGGGAAGCTCACCTCCCAACCTAGGCCTAAAATAGGCCACCCCCAAGCTTGGAGGCCTTCGAACAACCAATTTTTCAAACCACAACAAAAACAAACACTCATTTCAAGCACAACAACACCCAACCCAAGGCTTAACACAAAACTAATCCATCTTAGGAATGGATTTGAAAGGGTGAGAGAGTGGAATCACTCTAGTCAAGGAGACCCACACTATTAAGCATAAATATCCTCTTGAATCACTTGGCCTCTTGCCAAACTTCACATGTCACAAAATCAAGGCACTCATGCCATAACTTAAACTCCTCAAAACTCCAAAAATAAGGCCCTTGGCCACAAATCAAACACCATAACTAAGAGGGGATACCGAGGAGGTTCTCATCCTCTTTCACCCAACACTAAGGTGAGATCTCACACAAGGAGAGCTCACCCAAACAACCCATAAGACCCACAACACATAAAAATAAAATAACATAACTCAAAACATGCATAACACATTGCATAAGTAAAAATAAAAGCATATGGCTAGAAACTTTGAGAAATACCTCACAAGCTTGAAGGATGGAGTGAGTTTTGGTGAGGAGCATCCACAAGTTCTCCCACAATCTCCAAGTCCTTCACTCTCCCAACACAAGTTCAAAAATTCCCAAAAGTAATGAAAAAAAGAACCCTCCTCTCATCAAAATAAGAGAGATATAAAGACAAGGCTCTCAAACCCTAATGGATGAGAAGGTGACACTTGTCACCCTCTCCTCCATCCACATAACCCTCCTCACAATCCCACAAGAATATGGAGGTGACACTTGTCACCTCCCCATTCCACAAAGCTACACATTCTCCCACAAGTGCTCTCACACATGTGTGAGAGCATATGGGAATGTGAGCACACAAAGGGAAGCTTCTTATGAATGAGGAGGTGACACTTGTCACCTTCTCATTCATTTAAGCTACATCTTCCCCACAAGTGCTCTCACACATGTGTGAGAGCACAGGGAAGAGGTTCACACAAGTGGGAAGCTTTTGAAGCATGAGAAGCAAGGGTAACCTTACCCAAGTGGGTGAGGTTAAGGTTAAGTGAGATGGTGACCTTCCAACCACCCTCACACTTCCCAAACTCGTCACTTGACTTCAGGGTCAAGTTTGGGTGACCATATAAGGTCCAAATCAAGTTTAAAAAATCTATAAATGGTCCTAGACCCTAGGGGTATGACCTAGGGTCAATATTTGACCATAAACAACACTTAGAAACACATAAAATCGCTTAAAGTGGCTTCAAACATTTAGCACTTAAAAATTGTGCAAACTCAACATTACACTTTTTACAACACGTCAAAAGATAAATTGAAAAGATATAAACCATACAAAATGTCATAAATCAAATACAACAAAGATCAACATTCTCCAACACATGCGACCTTAGTCCTTCTTAGGACTAGGTCAGCTGAACAGGGAATAACATATGGTTGTTGTCCGACCTCTGATTTTCCATGGGTATGGAAAGTAACCTGCACACTTCCGAGCACCCATTAATAGTACATGGTAAAATAACAGAAGAAAATGAAAAACATACATCACACACACATGATTGCATGGTAAAATAACAGAAGAAAAATAACCAAAGCAAATGAAGAACATGCATCACACACACATTATCGCAATATCACATACAACATCATAATAATCACATGATAATATAATGTCCATCACATCATCCATTACTCGCAAGTATAATCAAGTTCACATCAGGTAAGATCTAAAATTAGTCTAACATCTATACACATATCAATAGTATCAAAAGACATCATAGCATCTAACATCATATCATCAAATGGAAATCTAACATACCATCTATCTAATCAAGTATAAGAAAAGGTAATAAGGTCCAAGTGTGGGATCAATAGTCCCCAAATTCCACAAGACCATAATAAATCCATCGAAAGGGTAATATAAGCAAAATAGTATAGGTGAGGTAAAAGTAGGCCTCATAGTCCTAACCTTTTCTCACATCTCTGCAACATTTTGGGACTATTTATCACATTTTTTGCTGCTTTCCATGAATAAAAATGGCCCAACACTGAGAAAAATACCTCCAGCCCAAGAAGAAATGCCCAAGCAAGTTTTTTAATGCCCAAGTAATGTTTCTTTAGCCTGGGAATGGATAAAAACGGGCCAGAATTAAGAAAAATGACCCAACATGTGCAAAAACTGAAAGAAGCTAGGTGTACGAAAATCGCTTCCTACACTAATCTAATGAGGGGAAGAGAGTGCAAATTCAATTTAATCCTTACAATTATAGAATGTTAACAACAACAATGGAGATATTGCAACAATACACATACACACAAAAAGTGAGACAGAAGAGAGACACAAGATATACATGGGGAAAAACCTCATCAGGTCCAAAACCTGCACAATGTATTATCAAAACTGAAATGGTTTACAATACACTTATAATGTAAGCTCTCAGGAGCCTTCGACACTCATATCTGGAGACAAACTGGCAGCATAACAGTACATGTCAAACCTATAGTACATCTCCTCTCAAAAGCACATGTTTATATATCAAAATACAAGGCAAAAATGGCTCCACATTGAGATGGGCATCCAACATGCCCTCATGGCCCAAAACCCACACCTATGGACACTTGTCAAACACTGTAGGATGCTCTTGACACTTGTCAATTCACCCCATCCCAAGGAGGTCACCTATTTCTAAAATGGGCTATGACAAATGCTCTTACGACTCTTACAACCATCATAAAATCTATCATAGTTGTCATAACTTACAGCTGTAAGAGAATCTATCATACATAGGCTATAAATAGCATATTCTCTTACAACATGTCATAGTCCACCTTGGGGTGCCCAAATATGCCTTTTTCAAATATGATCTTTGACACATGTCTTCACCTGTCATAGAATCTCCTATTTCTGACTCTTACATGTCATAACTTCGCCATAGGAATCCATCATAACTGTTTCAGTCAATATTCCCTTACACAACATCCAAGATGCTAACACATGGAAAAATATTCCTACCACTAAGTGGGATGCCTATCTCCTCATGTGAGGACAAAATTACATGTAGTCATATGCCATGTAGGATGACACATCACCGTGCCAACTCCCACAATATGAAAACATAGGATATGAATCCAATTAATACAATAGGCAATAAATAAATAAATACAAATGTAAAAATACAACGAATTACCAAGGTTGAGACACCTTAATTCCCAATATTCTCCCACTTGTCGAACACCTTGTAAGAGCCAATATAATTAACAAGATATAACTTCTATAGGCCGAGAGGCGCATAGACTCCAAACACCATCTAAACTTCTCTGTGCCCACTAGTTTTGTCAATACATTTGCAACATTCTTCAAAGTATCTACCTTCTCCAAATTTACCTTCCCATCCTCTACCATGTCTTGCACGAAGTGAAACTGTACATCAATATGCTTTGTTATGGCATGGAAAGTTGGATTCTTCACAAGGCAAATCGCACTTTAACTGTCACAACAAATCATAATCTGTCCTGCATCAACACCAATATCTAAACACAATCTCTTAAGCCAAATGGATTCCTTGCAAGTATGAGTTGCTGCCATGTACTCAGCTTCTTTTGTGGACAAAGCAACCACAGGTTGTCACTTACTCATCCAACTAATTGCAACCACCAAACATAGTGAACACATAGGCACTGGTGGATTTCCTGCTGTTAATGTCACCCGCCCAATCAGAATCCACAAATCCATGAATACAAACTGAATGCGAAGGTCCTGTAACATTACCATGATAGAATATGGAATACTTGGGCAATGTTTGGTCTTGTACAGACCATGGCATACATCAAACTACCAACAACACTAGCATAAGGTACTCTTCTCATGTCCTCCACCTCACTAGGAGATTTTGGACAATCATTAACAGACAACTTTGTCCCCAATGAAACAAGAACACACAATAGTCTACACTCTGCCATGCTGAACCTATCCAACACGGTCTTCACATACTTACTTTAGCTTAACCAAAGTTTTCTATTAGCTCTGTCTCTACTAATTTCCATTCCTAGAATGTAGCTGGCTGCCCTGAGATTTTTCATCTCAAACTATGTTGACAACTGAGACTTCAAATCAAAAATCATATTCTTACCATTCCCAATCAACAGCATATCGTCAACATACAATGCAATAATGAGAATACGATCGTTGCCAAATTTGTAATACACACAATGATCTGATTTTGATCTCAGATATCCAATCGACAACACAAAGGCATCAAACTTCAAGTACCACATCCTAGGAGACTACTTCAAACCATACAAAGACTTCTTAAACTTGCAAACCAAATTTTCTTTACCTTTCTATATGTAATGCTCTGGCTGTGACATGTAAATCTCTTCCTCCAAATCACCATGAAGGAAAGTTGACTTCACATCCATCTGTTCTACATCTAAGTCATAAGAAGCTGCAAGAGATAATAGAAATTGAATGGATGTTAGCTTTGCAACAGGAGAGACAATTTCACCATAATCAATTCCCTCCACTTGTGAATACCCCTTCGCAACCAATCTAGCCTTGTACTTTTCAACACTACCATCTACACCAAATTTCTTCTTGAACACCCATTTGCATCCAACAGGTTTCCGTCCATCAGGCAAAGGCACCAAGTCCCATGTTTTATTCTTCTCCAAAGAAGCCATCTCATCTTCCATGGCCTCCTTCCAGGAACCTACATCTTTCATGCCCATAGCCTCTTTCATGAATCTAGGCTCATCAGTGTTAGCAAGCAAAGAAAAAATAGAACTAGAATCAAGCAATGAATAACCAAACCTATTAGGTTTCTTTCTTGTTCATGTAGACCTCCTTAATGGTTGAGGTTGAGGTTCTACTTCTTCTTCTGAGCTTTCAGAGCTGCTAGAGCTCTCCTCATCATCAAGTCTCACAGGGTCTATCTGTTCAGGCTTCTCAGGGGTAGAAGGAAACTGAACTGCATCTTCTTTCTTTTCTATATGTTCTGGCTGTAGAACAATGGAAGAAGGTGTTAGCTCTCTGAAGATAACACTTCTGCTATACAACACTTTTTTAGCTACAAGATCCCAAAGCTTGTATCCTTTCACACCGACACCATAGCTAATGAAAATACATTTGACAGCCTTGTTCTCCAATTTAGATTGTTTCCCCCTAGGCACATATGCATATGCCTCACAACCAAAAACATGAAGATGTCTAATTGAAGGCTTCTTACCAGACCACACCTCCATAGGTGTTTTACCAACAAGAGTTGATGTAGGAGATTTGTTTACCAGATAGCAAGTAGTGTCTACAGCTTCAGCCCAAAACTTTTGTTCTAGGCTTGCTCCACTAAGCATACTCCTAGCCTTCTCCATCAGTGTCATGTTCATCCTCTCTGCAACTCCATTTTGTTGCGGGGTGTACGGAGTTGTCTTATGTCCTTCAATCCCGTTCTCTTTACAGAACTTATCAAACTCTGCTGAACAAAACTCACCACCATTTTTAGTTCTCAAACACTTAATCTTTTTACTAGTTTGATTTTCAGCAAAGGCTTTAAACTCCTTAAACTGACTAAAGACTTCAGTCTTTCTTCTAATAAAATAATCCCATGTCCTTCTACTGTAATCATCTATGAAAGATATAAAATATACAGATTTGGAAATTGAAAGAACATTAACAGGACCAAACACGTCAGAATGAATAAGATCCAATACACTAGAAGACTTGTGAGAACTAGAGTAAAACTGAACACAGTTTTTCTTTCCATAAATGCAATGATCGCAAAAGTTGAACTTGTGATTACAATCATTTAACCCCTCAATGAGGTTTTTATTTTTTAGGGTATGCAGACCCTTCTCACCAATGTGGCCATATCTCAAATGCCATAACATTGTCTTTTCAGCAGGAAGTTTAACTTCCAAAGCATGTGCACTACCATCAAAACTAGTTACAATAGATTTCTTCACTACTCGTTCAGATGGTGGGGATGAAGTGACTGCAACTCTTTTCTTCGATTCAAAAGAACTATTGCACTGTGAAGTGCATGCCTCCAGCTGAAACAGAGTACCTCTTCGAGTACCCTTTGTAAGCACCATAGATCCTCTAGTCATCTTACATCCATCCTTTGAAAAGACAACTTGCACACCTGCATCATTCAACATACTTACAAAAAGCAGGTTCCGTACAAGGCCTGGAATGTGCATAACTCTAGTGATCCCCTTCACTCATCCATCAGGGAATCAGATTGAGACTCTTCCATGACCAACAATCTTCAGATGAGAATTGTCAGCCAAGTACACTCTTCCACCATCGAACTCTTCATACTTTGTGAACCAGTCTCGATGCAAGGTCATGTGGAATGATGCACCAGAATCAATCAACCACACATCATCATATGCATGGGTGGCTAGGGCTACGATGAAGGCATCACCATCATCTTGTGACTTGTCAGAATCTGAAACAGGAGCATTCTTCTTCTTCTTCTTTTTCTTCTCCTCTTTGCATTCCTTTTAGAAATGCCTGGTTTTTCCATAGTTCCAACAGAGAACCTTGGACTTTCCAGGAGATTTGGATCTCCCATGGGATTTGGATCTACCCTTTTCACTTTTCTTGTCCTTCTTCTTCCCTCTCTCTTTGGGTCTTCCACAAACTGCAAGAGCTTCTTTGGCTAGCTCAGATGTCTTTCTCCGCATTTCTTTAGATAATAGTGAAGATACCACTTCATCCATCGTGAAGGTGGTAGTGCTTCTGATAGCCATAACAAGATGATCCCACAAATCTGGCAAAGAATAAATTAGGGTCATACATCGATGTTGAAAGCATTTAAATGGTCCGCAACAGATCCTCTATCTTCCATTTGTAGAGCAAACAACTTCTTTTTCAGAAAGAGCTTGTTCACTAGGGACTTGGCCTGATAAACAGATCCCAGTTTCTTCCAAAGATCTTTAGGAGTCTTCTCCTCATGGACATTCAACAGGACAAAGTCAGCTAGACAGAGTCTTATAAGACCCTTAGCCTTCCGATCTTTGAGGTCCCAATCAGCTTGTTACATTGCCGTAGGTTTAGTGCCATCAATAGTTTCCCATAGGTCATGATCAACAAGTAGGTCTTCCATCTTGAGTTTCCACAACTCAAAATTTGTGCCATTGAACTTCTCCACCTCTACTCTTCTAGATGTGGTTGCCATCTCCTTCTTACAACAAGATATAGAATACTCTGCACAGACTCCCACTCAACTTACAATCAGCTCAAAAAACCCCTACCCAATAGCTAAGACCAAAACTGGTCAGGCTCTAATACCAATTGAAAGGAAGCTAGGTGTGGAAATCGCTTCCTACACTAATCTAATGAGGGGAAGAGAGTGTAAATTCAATTTAATCCTTACAATTATAGAATGTTAACAACAACAATGGAGATATTGCAACAATACACATACACACAGAAAGTGAGACAGAAGAGAGAGACACAAGATATATGTGGAGAAAACCCTTATCAGGTGCAAAACCCAACACTCCAAACCTACACAATGTATTATCAAAACTGAAATGGTTTACAATACACTTGCAATGCAAGCTCTCAGGAGTCTTCAACACTTGTATCTGGAGACAAACCAGCAACATAACAGTGCCTGTCAAACCTATAGTACATCTCCTCTCAAAAGCACCTATTTATATATCAAAATACAAGGAAAAAATGGATCCACATTGAGATGGGAGTCCAACATGGCGTCATGGCCCAAAACCCACACCTATGGACACTTGTCCAACATTGTAGGATGCTCCTAACACTTGTCAAGTCACTCCATCCCAAGGAGGTCGCCTATTTCTAAAATGGGCTATGACAGATTGTCTTACAACTCTTACAACTATCATAGAATCTGTCGTGGTTGTCATAACTTACAGTTGTTAGAGAATCTATCATACACATGCTATAAATAGCATATTCTCTTACAACATGTCATAGTCCACCTTAGGGTGCCCAAAGATACCTTTTTCAAAGATGTTCTTCGACACATGTCTTCACCTATCATAGAATCTCCTATTTCTGACTCTTACATGTCATAACTTCATCATAGGAATCTGTCATGACCGTTTTGGTCAATATTCCCTTACACAACATCTAAGATGCCGACACAGAGCAAAATATTCCTACCACTAAGTGGGATGCCTATCTCCTCATGTGAGGACAAAATTACATGTGGTCATATGCCATGTAGGATTACACATCACTGTGCCAACTCCCATAATATGATAACATAGGATTTGCATCCAATTAATACAATAGGCAATAAATAAATAAATACAAATGTAAAAATGCAAGGAATTACCAAGGTTGAGACACCTTAATTCCCAACAAAAAAATCCTAGCATGGTAAGTAATACCTCCAGGCAAGTGGAAAATGCCTTAGCTCAGTTAATATTGCTTCCAGGGCAACAAAAATGCCTCCATTATAAATGAAAATGCCCTTGCATTGGTTTTCAATGCCTAGCAAAGTCTAAAAACATCCCTGCAGCGGTTTTAATGGCTCAACAAGAATAAAAGCCACCCAGACATACTCTTGAATGCTTGCGAAAGTGGTAAGAGTGTTTATATGTATTTTTCACACCTCCAGTATGTGTAAAATGCCCCAGTGTCTATAAAATGTCTTGGTACTGCGGAAAACGGCCTGCAAATGTATTCCATGCCCAAGCATGTGAAGCAATGATTTGTCAAGGTGAAAATGAATGGATATGAGTATAAAGTTTGTGGTTAGAGGAAAAATGTTTACGCAAGTGTCAATGCACACAAACTGTATGACAAAATGCCTTCAAGTATTATATTGTCTGCAAGGTAACGATCAATAAGATATTTGAAACATAGATTTTTTCTAGTGGATTATGAAGATCTAATGATAATGACAATGAGACTTTAACCTTTGAAGTAGACTTGTGTAGTCTCAGAAGTACCATAGAAAAAATAAAACCAGTATAAGAGCAAGCAGAGCATGAAGAAAAGCATATGCATGAAAACTATTTGACGAAACGTCCAGTTTATTGCAGGGAAAATAGTGAGCTTCTGAGGGTAGAATATATCAATAAAATTAATTTTTTACTTTCCAATGATGGGATAAAGACTTAGGGGTTATATTTTTACTCACCAAGTGAAGATGCAGCTGGGAGATCACTTTTACGGTCGGGTAAAATGTGTGGACGTGAATATAGAATTTGGGGAAAATGTATATTCAATTACCAGATAAAGGCAAAATAAGGAGGAAGTTGGAAGATGTTGTGGCATATTCGTCATTCCAATCAATTGCAAGATCAAAGGGGTTCAATTGTGTCATGTGTCATGGCTCGATTGAATCTAGGGTTTTCATCTTCTTCTCTCTTTCTTATAATGTAGTTTTTGTATCATTTTGATGGGGGTTCCAACTTTTCCAGGTCTCTACATGTAATTTTGTACAAGGTTTTTTCTTAGGCTTTAGGGTCCTTTAAATTTCAATTTTCAAATAGTGTAATCATCTATTCAGATAATGGCAAGCATCTCAGTTTGTAGCTAGGATTCAAATATGTCATGTAGTAATGTCTCCTAGAATGTATGTTTTATTTCTTCAATCAAAGTAATTAAGGATTACAGTGATTTTTGTTGCACATTTTCTGCAATTGGTGTTTGGTTGATAGCTCTTGTTCAAGGAGCATGTTAATTTTTCTTTTAATCAAACTTTGGGGATAATGTGTTTTATTTAGGATTACTAAGAATGTTTTCTACATGTCAATGAGAGGCCTCATTATTCTAAGGCAATAATGGCTAGAAGGTCACTAATCTTGCATTTCATGTTGTTATCTGATGGGTTATTTGTATCTTGACCCTGTGAATGGATAAGGCTCTGGTCTAGTGTGTTTCTTTTGTACAAACCCTGGAGGGAATCACCAACTTTAAAATTTAACGAATATTTCCTTTCATGTTTATTTATTGTCTAGTTTTCTATATCTTCATGGAGATTAATGGATGTAGGAGTCATGCTCTAGAATGATAAAGTTTTAACCCCTTCTTATTTGAGATGAAGATACTCCTATTTAATCAGTTCTCAGTGTTTTTTCAAGGTAAAAAGGGATCATGCCTAGAGATGAGTAATTGTGTAAACACCCCTTATTCATTTGCCTAAGAACTATCCACATTTTAAAGGCCCGTAATGAGTTGTCTAGTGCAAGTTTTATCATATATCCAGGCCCAAAATAGGTACACCGACCTGAGTCATGTGGAGCTCAAAGAGAAGAAGGATATGTTTAGCCTTGTTTGTTGACCTTTCTTGTCCTCAATCTGATGATAGTTTAGAATCTTTGCCTTAGCCTATTGATCCCTTGGTTTAGGTATTGTTATTTTCCTTAGGGTTGGGCGTGGTAAGAAAAATCACCAACAAATTGGCGACTCTACTGGGGACGTACAAATTGTGTCTTATCCTGAGTCATAGCTCAATTACTATATCCCCATGTTTACAAATAGCAACACTTTTGAAGCTCATTGTTGAGAGGTTTTTTTCCCAGTTGAGCCACCAATAGATTGGTGACTCTGCTAGGGAGAACTTAGATGCATATTTGTTTGGAAAGAGTCAAATAATTTAAAAGACTAGAAAACCTAGTTTCTGAAGAAATTATTGCAACATATCTGGATATTTTTTGAAAATAATGGTGCTCTACTGGTGGAATAGACTCATAAAAGTATTTGATCTTTGAGGAGCTTTCAGTTGCTTGAAGATATTGTCCTCTTTGAAGAGGTGGCAACTCTGTGAATGAACCTGATCAATTGTTGAAGAATTGTTTTTGTTTATGCAAGTGTATTGCATAGAGCTGCAATGTTTCCAGTCATAGGAAGAAAATTTGTGAGGTATGTAGTGATTTCTAGATATTTGGTCCTTCACTCTTATTTCATCTCCAAAGAAAAACAAATCAGATGGGTAGAACTTATTTGTGAATGCTTTGTGTAGAATGTTGTTCCCATGCTTGAATGAAGGTCTATAATGGTGAGTTGAGGAATTTGTCGAGAATACTTAAGGCTCTGTAAGAGGTAGAATTGTGATAAAGTTTTTGATTAAAGTGGTCAAACAGGTTTTGAGAGGGACCCCGAAACCCTTCACAAAAAGAAGCATACAAAAAGAAGTAAGCCAACCGTAAGCTAACTAGAAGCTACCAGAAAACATTAACATATAGAAAGTAGCTACAACAAAGAGTCCAGATAAAACCAAACTAGACAAGATTAGTTCATCTTCTTTAGGGTCTCTTCCACTTCTAATTCATGTTCATAAAAAGCCTGATACATTTTGGCAAAGTCTATCAGCTCTCTCTTCTCAACTTCGAACTACTTTTTGTTTCTCCCCCTGGTGCAGATCGAAGGTCCACCAGTGTCTTCACCAACCACCTATTTACTAGTGTTGATAGTGTTATCTTCTTTATCCTAATTATCTAGATCCACTGCTTTCATGATGTCCTCGACCTTGAAATCCTTGAATTGATCCTTTCTAATCTCTTTAAGCTTCTCAGTCAGAATTTTCATCCCACTAAGACTATTTTGAATGGAGAGTTTACTGATATTGTAGAGTTTTTCAATGTTATTATTCACCTCAGTAATCTTCCCCTCAAGATACTGAATCCTAGTATTGAACTCTTCTCTCATCCTAATCATTTCCTACATATTGGGAATGGCATCCCAATTTTTGAAAATTAAAGTGTCCTATTCGGTAGTAGAATTGGTCCCATTCACCACACTGTCCTGAAGCAGTTGGAGTTTGATGTTAATTCTACTGATTTCTAGGAAGAACCATTTAGTCATTTTGTGTTGAGAGTTCACCGAGTTCTTCACCAGTTTGAAAACCTCTTCAACCTGATCTCTATTTCTCACCTGGGCTAACAGTTCGTCAAAATCCTTAGGGAGGTTAATCGAAGGGCTATTAATGTCTAGAAACTTGATGCTAACACCCCGATCAGGGATAGGGGTGGACATACCTGGGGGGTCTTCCATCCTGTCCTTCTCCTTGTTACACTTCTTCTCCCCAATCTCCTGCTTCTGCTTGATCCCTTGTTTGTGGACTACACTTCCAGCAAACTGGATATTTTCCTCAACTTGGTCCTTTTACCCTAGCTTGACCTTCTTACGAATCTTCATCTTACTACCCTATTTCTGAGAAGAGACACCAACATCCTGCACAAAACCTTGAGCCTCCTCCCTAGGTTTTTTACTTTTCTTCATCATAGAAGGGGTATTCCTCTTCGTAGGCATCAAATTCTTGTCATAAATCGCCTTCACAGAGGGTTCAGTGTCATCACCCGTTTTGAACCTAGTAGACCAAGAAATGGACACTTCCCTCTTCTGCATTTTTCTTTTCTTACTAGAGGGTTCCTCCTCTGTCTCCTCTTCTTCCTCTTCCATTTCCCAGTCCTCATGCTCAGAGTCAGACTCCTCTTCACTAAACACCACCCTCCCCTTCTTCTTAGCACTGGGAATATGTTTTAAAGACTTTTTGGGGGTGTTGTAGAACTGTGATAAAGTTGTTGTGAAGGAAATTGGTTGTTGTTGAAAGCATATTTGAACGTGGGTTGTTAACCTTTCTATCTTTCTACACATTTAAATGTCAAAATGCACTGTGCATCACAACAACAATCATATCCTCAGAGAAGGGTCTTCTCTGTTGAAAGATATAGAGCATTAGATTTTAGTTGTATCCAAAACTATCCAAATTCTATTCCTAATGGGGTTAGAGAGCATCTACCAAAGTTCAGTGGTGATAAATCTGAATCAGCAAATAAGCATCTATATGATTTCATTGATGTAATAGATAATTATGAGGAAGATTTTGAAGATGTTGTCATGAGAATATTTGTTCAATCTCTGAAGGGTGAGCCAAGAGATTGGTTCTCTTATTTACCAGCATGCTCTATCTATTCTTGAGGTGAGTTTAAGGAAAGTTTTATGGAGCAATTTGGTGAGAGGATCAATGCAAGTTCAACAATCAGTAATTTTATGGGCATTCAGAAAGAAGAGGATGAGTTAGTCCCAGCATTTAACTTGAGATCTACAAAATCATTGAGGGACATTCCTAAAGCTATTAGACCAAATGATGCAATAAGTATGGTTGTTTATTTAGGAGCTTTTGACAAAAAAATGAGTTACCAATTGAGGGACAAAAGTCCTATAACATTGCATAAGGCTAATGAGGCTGCCACGAATATTGAAAACAACTAGAAATATGGAATGTCTAAGGGTTATTTATCTACTAGTGTTTGTGACCCAAAAACACCTTATACTGATGAAAAGTATAATCCAGAAATTAGAGATGAATGTCAACGTACTTACACCCCTGTTATCCCAATTTATATATTAGTCCATAATGTTGATCATGTAAAATCTGAAACAAGTTGTCAGTAGGCTGCATGTAGTAGTGATCCTATGGTCTTGGTTCAGGCTCTCTTTGACATGAGAAGACATGAGGGAGAATTAGGATATTCTTTATTTTCTAGAGTATTGAGCACTTCTATGGATATCCATGTGGGTCTTCGTCCTTATGAGTCTGTATGCATTGATTTGTATTTTGAAATGTATGAATGGGGCTTAAGTTTATTGCCTCAGTTGAAGCCAAGTAACTTTACTCAAATCCCTGATTGGATAGGTATTATGGAGAATATTGAGATTCATGAAGATAAAAATGATAATTTCCATAATATTGATCACACTCGTCCTATGGCTAGATATGATTCAAACAATGATGCAATATATGTGAATGAAGAGGACATGTTCTAGACTGAGACTATTTCTCATGATGATGTGGAAAGATTTACCAAACACCCAAGAGATGTGGTATGTGTTCCTGAAAACTACATTCATGAAGATTCAAATACACTACATGCCAAAGTAGTGCAAGTGCATCAAGTGATATCTTGCAATGACACATCTAATAAGGAAGAATTATGTTATCTTGATCATAATCTTACCAGTGTTGAGAATTTTGTCAGTAATGATCATGATATCAGTGGGTTTGTTCATATGCTTTCAATTCATGAAATAGATCACGTTGATTGTTGTGTTGTTGGTCACAATAGCCTATATGACATAGAATTGAAGAGTCTTATCTTGGATGAGGATGACATTAGCATACAAGATGTCAATGATAAGAGCTCACTCTTATATGATCATATTATACCTTATGATGAGAATCTGAATGATATAATGTCACTATTATTGGTTAATGGCGTTATGGAACTTGAAGAACTTTATGATTGTGTTATCTTAGATTATGTTGATAAGACAAAAATCTTAGACATGTGTGTGGAAAAATTAGAGGATGAAATGAGAAATAATATTGTCATGCCTGTGACAAGCCCACTTGTATGCTAACCATACAAGTGGGCTGAAAATAAAATTTTCCTGTCAAAACATATGACAATAGAATTTTAAAAAAGACAATTTTCAAAATAACACTATAACATAACATCCATATGATTCACACGAAAATATCTATAACATCCAATCAATAGAGTTCAAATAGTATGTTAATAACATAACTCCAAAAATATCGCAACCATAATGAAATCACACCCATAAAGTATATCCTAGGAATAACATAGTCTAATAGTCTTAGATAACTAATGTAAGTAATGCAAAAGATAGGCCTCACATCCTCCCCCTCTTAATATTAGGCTTCCTCCTGGAATCCCTCAAAGAGGTGAGGATATTAGGTTCTCATCTTAGTAGAATTCTCCCTAGAATGAGGATGAGATTAATTACTAGGAGGTCGCTGGGATGGAGGTGGCAGTCTAGTTTGGACTACATTAGTCAATTACTATAATGCTTTCAAGATCTAAGTGTTTTGTTCTACAAGTACCTCCTGATGACCAGACTCAGATTGAACAGGTTGAGATATTGAATGAGTGCGCTTACATTTGGGAGGCATCCTATAGGTTAAATTACAAGTTAGTCACATACTTTTAGATCCCCAAAGTTCCCAAAGTGTGGAAACCTAGCTCTGATACCAAATATCATGCTTGTGACAAGCCCACTTATATGCTAACCATACAAGTGGGCTGAAAATAAAATTTTCTAGTCAAAACATATGACAATTGAATTTTGAAAAAGACAATTTTCAAAATAATACTATAACATAACATCCATATGATTCACACCAAAATATATATAACATCCAATCAATAGAGTTCAAATAGTATGTTCATAACATAACTCCAAAAATATAGCAACCATAATTAAATCACACCCCTAAAGTATATACTAGGAATAACATAGTCTAATAGTCTCAGATAACTAATGTAAGTAATGCACAAGCTAGGCCTCACAGATACTGACTATTATCATTCCAAAACTAATTGTGATTATGTCAATGAAGAAGGTATTGACTGTAGTTCTTTAGAGTATGGTGATGCTAAGGTAAATTTGAAGCTTCATGTTGAGGCAGAAATATTTACAAAAAGAATGAACATAAGGCAAAATCCCTTGTATGATGAGCCTCCATCTCCATTAGATATTAGAAATGATGATTTTTATCAATGTAGAAATAATCCTATCTTTGCAGATGACTAGGAGTATGAATAGTGTGAAGAACTTGAGGAAGATCAACCCAAGAGCATCAGAATACATGACAAAGTTGGTGCTCTACAACACTTGAAAGAGTGTAAGTATGATACAACCCAGAATGGAGGAGTGGTTGGATATGGTTCTTTTTAGTTAAGAGTGCTTGAGAATTATCTTTTATGTACACAAAAAGATTCTGACCATGCATACCTCCTTGTGCCTAATAGTAATGAAACACCTTTAAAGAGCATTGTTCCTGATCCCAAAGAGATGGATAAGTTGCCATGTTATCATGATCCCCATAGTTTAGTTCATGTCACATGTGTCCCTGATTTCCTATAGTCTACTTTTTTAGACTTGAGATTGAATTGTGATTTTAAATTAAAGCAACAATATGCAAATATGTTCCCTCAACACAATGCCTATGGATGCTTCAAGTTTGACATGAATGTAAAAGATGAGGCTAATTTTTATGATGTCAGTTGTTTGGTAGAGTATGAACACTTTTAGTTTTCAGTTCAGCTGGGAAGTATTTTTATGGAGCGTGGAAATAAGATGAAGAGTGTGGAATGTTACATTCAATATACATATGTGTCATGTGATGGTAAAAAAATTTAGTTTATGCCTGGTTACACAATGCAGAATGATAGAGGTAACATTGATAGTGGTATACTCAGAGGAATTGTGAGAGATTTTAGTGACGGTGTTTGTAATCAAGCAGACTTCAATGGTATAAACAGATTGGGTCTAGGGAAGTCATTTGAGAACAAAGTATTTGACAGAGGAAGGTTTTGGTTCTTCATTTTTGGGGGCTCGGGGCCACCAAATAATGTTTGAAAGTTGTGAGTTAGAGCTCTGCAAGTTGGAGCATTTTCAGAGCCACCTAATGGAGGAGGCACTTGGTCTACATCCCAAAGAATTTTGGATTCTTTCCATGCCCACAAGGGACATGTGTCTCCCCGAACAAGAGCCACTATTGGCACTTGTTTTTGTGCCTCATTTTCTGAGCAAAGCAACCTTTAGAATGGCAGGAAAATACTCTTTTTAGACCCTAGAGTGGTAGACTAGCCCAAAATTTTTGGAATTAAAATCTATCAATCTAGAGCTTGTCCTTGAAAACCATTTGGCAGAGCTTCATAAATATGCATAAGCTGCCTTCAGTTCTGATTTCGTGTTGATCGTATGAATTCTAAGCCAAATTTTAATGTTTTGTCATTTTTGAGCGGGTGTGTTAAGTAGGGGCCAAATGACTCTGTTAATCAATTTTGGTGAATTGATGAGTTGTGGCATTGCATCAGGATGTTCCAATTTCAGTTTCAAATCCTTTGGGTAAGTTTTGTAGCCGTGGCGTAAAAACCAAAGAAAATATGTAAAATGGCCTACTGACTGGCCCTGATTACAAAGGAAGTCCCTAGAAATCTCGCAAATAATCATTTCCATTAGTTGAACAATTTTCTCTAGCATATTTTAGTGCCCCTCACAAGTTTTCACAGCATTCAGATGTCGTCCAAGCTCATGGCATCATTTCCGTCATTCCAGGAGTGGTGTTTAAACATCAGCAATAAAGGTGAAATTAAAATATTAAAATAAATTTTAATTGTTTTAATGTGGGCATTATAGTAATATTTTATTACTTTACAAATGAACTAAAGTGAGGGAGATTTAATTTTTTTAAACTTCCCGTAAAGGTTTAAGTGGACAAAAGAAAATATTTTAAATTGTTTTCCTCTCCTCATCACACATCACAAGATTAGACTCTTGGTATTATTGAAAGCTGCGATGCATATATTTCATGTGATGGACTAAAGTGATGCAAAAAAACCCAGTGGTGTAAGGGCAATCTTCCATCACCCAAAAAAAGATGATGATTCAAAATCATTGATGTTGTTTTCATTTCTTTTCAAAATTAGTATTTCTGGTTCCATAATCACTTGAATAATGATGTAGAACCTTCAGTTTTTCCAAACTGCTAAAAATAGCAAACTATTAGTTTTGGAAAGTTTGCATTTGGGCACGTATGGAAGCAAAAAATTATAGGAAGCTTCATAAATGAAAAATAAGACCTTTGGCGAAGGAATCAGGCAAAGATATTAAAGTTTTTGTAACTCGAAAAACCCCTAAAAATTATTCAAATTCAGGTTTGAGGCACTAAACAGCCCCGTATGGCCCTAAAAATGGGCAAAATTGATAGATCATATTCTTAGTGCATAGAGAACTCTGCAAGATTTCTGGCACTTCAAACGGTCCATCAATAGGACACCCGGATCAAAAGTTATGGCTCCTAGAAGTTGACCTATTTTTGGAGGGAGTTGCAAAATTTGAAATTTAGCTGGAGGCCGCCAAAAAAGGCTATTTATAATCATTTTTTGGAACTCTTGGGGTAGTATAGATAAGGGGGAAGTGTAGAGTCAAGAAAAAGAGGGAAAACATAAACCCTAGCTGATTTGGGGTTACAAAAGGCAGAAGATTCCAGAGTCTTGAGATATGAAGCTATAATGTGTTGCAACATGTGGAGGATTCATCCTCTGATTGTACTTGAGCTTTTGTAATGTAATTAGTTGTCCAAATCAATAAAAGAATATTCTATTTTATGTGTGCAATTTCTGTTGTTGTGTGTTTTATGATTTACCCCCTTCATCATAAAGTCAAAGGGAGGGGGAGGTAATAATTAAAATATTGATTTCCAAGTCCTCATCGTACAGCACAGTTTGAAGGCAAGTCGTTTGATTTAAAATGCGATGAAGGAGATGTGTGCAATGAAATAGAAATCTTGCATGTGGAGGGGGCTCAAGGAAGGATTTTTATGGTCTTTCCTTACATTTTATTGTTGTTATCATGTCTATAGCTTTGCCCTAACATTTTCTCACGTCCCTATAACATTTTGGGACTGTTGATCACGTTGTTTGTTGCTTTCCATGAATAAAAATAGCCTACCACTGAGAAAAACACCTCTAGCCCAAGCAAAAATGCCCAGGCAGGTTTTCCAATGCCCCAGTAATGTTTTTTCAGTTTGGGAATGGATAAAAATGGGCCAAAATTGAGAAAAATGACCCAACATGGTAAGTAATACCTCCAGTCAAGTGGAAATTCCTTAGCTCAGTTAAAATTGCTTCCAATGCAGTTAAAATGCCTCCAATATAAATGAAAATGCCCTTGTATTGGTTTTCAACACCTGACAAAATATGAAAACATCCTTGCAACAATTTTTATGCCTCAACAAAAATAAAAAAATGACCTAGACATACTCTTGAATGCTTGGGCAAGTGGTAAGATTGTTTATATATATTTTTCACACATCTAGTATGTGTAAAATGTCAGTGTCTGCAAAATGTCTTGGTACTATCGAAAATGCCCTGTAGATGTATTCCATGCCCAAGCATGTGAAGCAACGATTTGTCAAGGTGAAAATGAGCAGATCTAAGTATAAAGTGTGTGGTTAGAGGAAAAATGTTTAGGCAAGTGTCAGTGCACACAAATTGTATGACAAAATGCCTTCAAGTATTATATTGTCTGCAAGGTAAAGATCAATAAGATATTTGAAACATAGATTTTCTCTGGTGGATTACAAAGATCTAATGATAATGATAATGAGACTTTAACCGCTGAAGTACCTATGTAGTCTCAGAAGTACCGGAGAAAAAATAAAACCAGTATAAGAGCAAGCAGAGCATGAAGAAAAGCATATGCATTAAAAATATTTGATGAAATGTCTAGTTGATTGCATGGAGAATAGTGAGGTTCTGAGGGGCAGAATATATCTGTAAAATTAATTTTTTACTTTCCAGTGATGGGATAAAGACTTGGGGGTTATTTTTTTACTCACCAAGTGAAGATGTAGCTGGGAGATCACTTTTATGGTTGGGTAAAAAGTGTGGATGTGAATACAAAATTTGGGGAAAATGCATATTCAATTACCAGATAAAGAAAAAATGAGGAAGTTGGAAGATGTTGTGGCATATTCCTCATTGCAATCAGTTGCAGGATCAAAGGGGTTCAATTGTGCCATGTGTCATGCCTCGATTGAATCTAGGGTTTTCATCTTCTTCTCTCTTTCTTATAATGCAATTTCTATATCATTTTGACGGGGGTTCCAACTTTTCCAGGTCTCTAAATGTTGTAATTTTGTACAAGGTTTCTACTTAGGCTTTAGGGTCCTTTAAATTTTAGTTTTCAAATACTATAATCATTTGTTTAGATAATGGCAAGCATTTCAGTATGCATACAGAATTCAAATATGTCATGTAGTAATGTCTCCTAGAATGTATGCTTTATTTCTTCAATCAGAGTAATTAAGGATTACAATTATTTTTTCCCTCTTTTTTGCATGATTGGAGTCGGTTGTTAATTTTTTGTTAACCGACAAAAGAAAAATGACATTGCAAAACCCTAATTCTAGAAGCTTCTGAAAAGCTTGTTATAAGCAGCTGGGATGTATGGTACAGCAAGGTATTCTCGAGCTTGTAATCTATTTTGTACTAGATAATAAAATCATTGGATGGCTGAGTTTCTGTGGATGTAGCCCATATTGGGTGAACCACGTTAAATTTCTGTGTTGATCTCTTTTGTGTTATTCCTCATTGTTATATTTGGGTTATTTAAACTACATATAATTGTTAGTGTTTATTGCTTTGATCTGCCCTAACCCTAACACACATCACAATTTAAATAAACTAGATAAAAGGAATAAATAAAATGCTCTCACAAAAAAGATAGCAAGTCCCCATCCACTAAGTGTGGTTATACACACTAACTGGATTTAATTAAAAATAACTCACTTCTTCCCTAATGGGATTAGGGCACCAAGCCATAGATGCATATTATAAAAACATCATAATGCTCTATTTGCTCTCACAATAACAAGTTGAAATAGTTTTGTTTGGATGTAGGTCTTCCAAGAAGGCAAGTGGATTGGAAGGTACGTCCCCAAGTGGGAGGTATCTTCCCAACCAGAATAATTTACTAATTTGTCTTCTAAATTTTCTAACATGTTTATTTTCTACAGGTTGAAGATTTTAACTTATTTTCTAATATTCTTTTTTATTATTTTCAACAAACTCCATTTTCCTCAACTTTATCTATGCATAGGTTAAAAAGTAGAATCTCCTATTTGCTATATTCAAGTTTACTTCAAAAGCTTAAAGTTTTGATTTTCTAAGTTTTCCTATATGATTATAATTCTCTGGTTATGTAATTTTTTTAAAACCAGAATAAGGATAAATCACATAGGTAAACATAGAAAACTATTTACACAGAAAAAAAAAATTATACATGCAAGTATAAATATATATTTGCTGCCTTACATAAACCATAGAGAATAAAATTTCTTCAGTCTATGCACAGAGAAATGAGAGTAAATGTAGTAATAATAACAGTGATATATATAAGTATGATATCTTAAAAACTATACTCAAATCAAGGCGGACAAGCCCAGCCGAATGCCAGTCAACAAAGGGCAATGAAAAAAAGCAAGCTTTAGTTTTGATGAGATAGGGTTGAGCCATAAAATAACACCCGATGACCAACAATGAAAACACAGTCACATAGAAATTTTAAATAGAGACGGCCAAATAACATGACGGGGGGGTGGGATGGGGGTCCCATCCCCTCCGTCGCCACACAAGAAAACAATGCCCCTGCCCAGGGGACACATTACACACGTCTCTGATAAACGTGGTCGAAGCCCTATTTAGCAATCATGCCCTAACTAGAAACTCATTTGCTAAAAATAATCGTCCACTGCTTTCTTCTTTTTTATGATTTCGCTTACACATAAGTTGAATATATATCTAGTATTCTGTCAAAAAAAGAACATGGGTAAACTCACTGTGTAAAAACCAGTGAGGTAAAAAAAACTTAAAACAGTAAGTAGATTTAATTAAAATATATATATAAAACTATGCATGTATATATATTCACTATATATATATGGCTACTTATATATATATTTAAATCTATCCTATTATGCCTCACAATACATACAAAGTATATAAAAGAAATATATATATATATATATATATATATATATATATATATTCCCTACACCAAGAAAGGGATTTCAAAAAACACAATCCACATTTATTTCTATCTTAAAACTTACATGAAGGCATTATATTTTTTCATACTAATTTCTTGCATAATCCAAAACAACATTTACAAGAGGTAGAATAGAGAGAGATAAGCATTTTTTTTTTCAATAAATAAAATGAAGAATATTTATTTTATTTCCACAACCATTCAAAAGGAGATTACAAGGTTTTCTTCCAAGGGTAAGAATACAACTCTTTAGATTTTCTCTACCCAAATGAAAGATTAAACTTAATACAATCCCTAAGGAGGGTAGAGGCATCTCAATGCCTTCTCAAAAACAAAAATACAAAGAGCCACTAACTCTTGTGTTCTTCACTAAAACCAAACTCCTCCTTATTCTCTAATGTACCTACAAGCATAAAATAAGGTAGCCATACCCATGGGAAGCTCACCTCCCAACCTAGGCCTAAAATAGGCTACCCCCAAGCTTGGAGGCCTTTGAACAACCAAGTTTTCAGACCACAACAAAAACAAACACTCATTTCAAGCACAACAACACCCAACCCAAGGATTAACACAAAACTAATCCATCTTAGGAATGGATTTGAAAGGGTGAGAGAGTGGACTCACTCTACTCAAGGAGACCCACACTCTTCAACACAAATATCCTCTTGAATCACTTGGTCTCTTGCCAAACTTCACATGTCACAAAATCAAGGCACTCATGCCATAACTTAAACTCCTCAAAACTCCAAAAATAAGGCCCTTGGCCACAAATCAAACACCATAACCAAGAGGGGAAACCAAGGAGGTTCTCATCCTCTCTCACCCAACACTAAGGTGAGATCTCACACAAGGAGAGCTCACCTAAACAACCCATAAGACCCACAACACATAAAACTAAACTAACATAACTCAAAACATGCATAACACATTGCATAAGTAAAAATAAAAGCATATGGCTAGAAACTTTGAGAAATACCTCACAAGCTACAAGGATGGAGTGAGTTTTGGTGAAGAGCTTCCACAAATCCTCCCAAAATCTCCAAGTCCTTCCCTCTCCCAACACAAGTTCAAAAATTCCCAAAAGATATGAAAAAAAGAACCCTCCTCTCATCAAAATGAGAGAGATATAAAGACAAGGCTCTCAAACCCTAATGGATGAGAAGGTAACACTTGTCACCCTCTCCTCCATCCACATAACCCTCCTCCAAACCCCACAAGAATGTGGAGGTGACACTTGTCACCTCCCCATTCCACAAAGCTACACATCCTCCCACAAGTGCTCTCACATATGTGTGAGAGCATAGGGGAATGTGAGCACACAAAGGGAAGCTTCTTATGAATGAGGAGGTGACACTTGTCACCTTCTCATTCATTTAAGCTACACTCTTCCCCAAAAGTGCTCTCACACATGTGTGAGAGCATAGGGAAGAAGTTCACACAAGTGGGAAGCTTCTAAAGCATGAGAATCAAGGGTAACCTTACCCAAGTGGGTGAGGTTAAGGTTAAGTGAGATGGTGACCTTCTAACCACCCTCACACTTCCCAAACTCGTCACTTGACTTCAAGGTCAAGTTCGGGTGACAATACAAGGTCCAAATAAAGTTTAAACAAGCTAGAAATGGTCCTAGACCCTAGGGGTATGACCTAGGGTCAATATTTGACCATTAGAAACACTTAGAAACACATAAAATTACTTAAAAGTGGCTTCAAACATTTAGCACTTAAAAATTGTGCAAACTCAACATTACACTTTTTACAACACATCAAAAGATAAATTGAAAAGGTATAAACCATACAAAATGTCATATATCAAATACAACAAAGATCAACATTCTCCAACACATGTGACCTTAGTCTTTCTTAGGACTAAGTCAGCTGAACAGGGAATAACATATGGTTGTTGTCCGACCTCCGATTTTCCATGGGAATGGAAAGTAACATGCGCAATTCCAAGCACCCATTAATAGTACATGGTAAAATAGCCAAAGCAAATGAAGAACATGCATCACACACACATGATCGCAATATCACATACAACATCATAATAATCACATGATAATATAATGTCCCTCACATCATCCATTACTCACAAGTATAATCAAGATCACATCAGGTAAGATCTAACATTAATCTAACATCTATACACATATCAATAGCATCAAAAGACATCATATCATCAAATGGAAATCTAACATGTCATCTAACCATCCTTAAAGCATAAACCATCTATCTAATCAAGTATAAGAAAAGGTAATAAGGTCCAAGCGCGGGATCAACAGTCCCCAAAATCCACAAGACCATAATAAATCCATCAAAAGAGTACTATAAGCAAAATAGTATAGGTGAGGTAAAAGTAGGCCTCGCATACTCCCCCCCTAAGACTATACTTCCTCCTGGAAGTCAACAAAGAGGTGGGGATAGAGTGCCCTCAAACTAGTTGCATCCTCCCATGTAGCCAAGACCTCATCATAACGGTTCCACTGAACTCTGACCTGGTCCAGTTTTCAGCCTTGAAGGCCCAGCATCCGATGAGCCAAGATGCAAATTGGCTCCAAAGCCAGTTGACCATCTGACTCTACCTATAAGGCATCCTAATCCAAAACATGAGTCATGTCAGATATATAATGCCTCAGTACAGAAATGTGAAACACATCATGGATGTGTGACAGACTAGGTGGCAGGGCAAGACGGTAAGCTACAGGTCCTATCCGCTCCAAGATCTCAAAAGGTCCAACAAAATGAGGTGCAAGCTTAGAGCCCTTTCCATAATGGATTGGACTCTTATGCAACTGCACTCTCAAGAACACCTTTTTCGCCCATAGAGAAGCTCCGATCCAATCTCTTGGCATCAGCATACTTCTTCTAGAGATCATGTGCTTCCTGCAATCTCTACCTCATCAAAGTGACCTGTTGCTCCATATCCTGAACTAACTCTGGTCCAATAGCCACTCTGTCCTCTATATAGTCCCAACTCAAGGGAGTCCTGCATGACCTACCATACAAGGCCTAATAGGGAGGCATACCTAACGAGCTGTGATGCCAATTATTGTAGGCAAACTCAACCAGATACAGGTAGTCCTCCCATCTAGCCTAGTGATCCATAACATACATGCAAAGCATGTCCTCTAACACCTAATTTACCCTCTCAGTTTGTCCATCTGTCTCAGGATGATATGCTGAACTAAAGTTGAGCTGAGTACCTAACGCCTGCTACAATGCCCTCCAGAAGGCTGAAGTGAACATTGAATCTATGTTAGATATGATACGACGAGGTACCCCATGAAGTCTCACTATGTTGTCTAAGAAAACCCTCACCACTACTGGTGCATTGTATGTTGTGCATACAGGTGAAAAGTGGGCTACCTTGGTCAACTTGTCAATTGTCACCATGATGGCATCATGACGTCAAGCTGACAAAGGTAGACCAACAATGAAATCTATGGAAATGGTATCCCATTTCCACTCCAGTATCTCATGAGGGTAAAGTAAACCTATTGGATGTTGATTCTCGGCCTTCACCCTTTGGCACTCAAGGTAACAAGAAATAAACTCTTCAATATCACGCCTCATACCTGCCCAATGGTACAACTATCTCAAGTCTGCATGCATCTTCTTCACCCCAGGATGTGTTGCATATGGTGCTCTATGAGCCTCTAATAAAACTAATGATCTAAGATCACCTGCAAGGGGAACATAGAAGCGCTGACAGTGTCGAAGAAGACCATCTGCCTCAAGAGAATACCTTGAAAACTTGCCCTTAAGGGCCCGCTGTGACTGCAACTCCTACTAAACCTCTAGAAACCACTCATCCTTTGGTAGGTGCTGCAAGATACGTCCTCTCAAGTCAACACTCAAGGTCAAGGTCAGGATCTCATGGCGTGTCTAACTCAAGGCATCAACAACCATGTTCTCCTTCCCTTTGATGTAATGCACATCAAATACATACTCACAAAGGAACTCCATCTAATGTCATTGACGAGCGTTTAGATTCAGATGCATGAAGATGTACTGTAGACTATGATGGTCAGAGTTTAACTCGAAACGATGTCCTAAGAAGAATTGTCTCCATAGGACAAGAGCATGAACTACTATTGCTAACTCCAAATCATGTGTCAGGTAGTTTAGCTCATGGGTCTTGAGCTTTCGCGACTCATACATGATTGATCAACCATCCTACATCAACACTGTTGCTAAGACCTCTAATGATGCATCTATGCAAACCATGAAGTTTGTTGCCAGATTAGATACTGCTAAGATAGGAGCACTATTGAGACACTCCTTGAGGACCTCAAAGGCCCTCTCACACTGCTCTGTCCACAAGAAACTCTTCCCTTTCTGCTGAAGGGAAGTGATGGGGTGTACTATCCTGGAAAAGCCCTCAACAAATCTACGGTAATACCCTACTAGCCCCATGAAGCTCTGAACCTCCATGACACTAGTAGGTGATGGCCAATCCCTGATAGCTCTAATCTTTGATGGATCTACTGAGATACTATCACCAAATAGAATGTTTCCTAAATACTGAACCTCTAATCTAAAGAAGGCACACTTCACTAGGTTGCCATAAAGTTGTTGCTCTCTCAAACACTATAGTACCTATGTAAGTGCTCCTTGTGCTCCTCCTCAATCCATGAGTAAATCAAAATGTCATCCAGGAATATAATCATGAATCGATCAAGGAATGTGTAAAACACCCCATTCATGAGACTCATGAATACTGCAGGGGCGTTCGTCAATCCGAAGGGCACCACGGTGAACTCATAGTGACCATAATGAGTTTGAAATGTGGTCTTATGGATATCTACCTCTGTGATGCATAACTGATGGTATCCAAACTTCAAGTCAATCTTAGAGAACACCCTGGCTCCCTGCATCTGGTCAAACAAGTCGTCAATCCTAGGCAAAGGATAATGGTTCTTCACCATCACCTTATTTAGCTGCTTATAATCCATGCATAGCCGAAGAGACCCATCCTTCTTCTTCACGAAGATGACTGGTGCGCCCCATGGAGAGACACTAGGTTGGATGTGCCCCTTCACTAGCAACTCCTCAAGCTGAAGCTTGAGCTCCATGAGCTTATGTGTCGTCATCCTATAAGGTGCATGAGACATTGGCTCGGCACCTGGTATAAGGTCTATATGAAAGTCAACCTCTCTATGAGGTGATATCCCTGGAAGCTCAGGAGGAAACACATCCGTGAACTCCCTAAAGATGGGGTGATCATCGAGCGTAACCTCTGACTCATCCTCTGATCTGTCACTAATTATGATCGCGAACAAATAGCATCCCTTCCGCATACAATGCTTAAGTTGTTAAGCGGATATCATGTAAACTGTTATGGGCTTCTGAACGTCCACTATCTCTACTGCTATGTCATGATCATCAAGGCAACCTATCACCTTTCAGCGATAATCTATCTTGGCTCTATGAGCTGCAATCCAATCCATGCCTAACACCACGCCTAACACCCTACGGGTATCACCCTAAGATCCACAATTATCGTGAAGGCACCAAGTGCTATCTCACAATCTCTGACCACTGCATCTACGGCCATCTTGGCCCCTGTAGCTAACTCAACCTCCCACCTAACGTCCTGCCTAGAGGCCACCAACCTACAATGCTCCACGAATGATGGAGAGATAAAAGAGTATGTGGCTCCTGAGTCAAACAAGATAGTAATGGGTATATCCCCAATAGTACCTAGTGTCTCTATCACAGAGGCCTGAAAGTCAGCTTGGTGGTTATCAGCCACTGTAAAGACTCGGTGAGATCAACCCATATCTCCAACTGTAGCCTCAAAACCACTAGCACGATGTCCTCTAGCTGTGAAACCCTATGGGCACTCCCTAGCCAAGTGTCCAGCACTACCGCAAACATAACAAGGCCCATGTGTCTGAACCTGTGCTGACTAAGTCCGATTGGACTGCTATGCTCCATGTCATACTGTACTACCCTGTGATCCTCTAAAAGGACTGTTGTGACCTAGGTGGTTTTGTAACTGGTGCCTACTTCCGCTGGTCTCTCCATGGAACGTATGACTGCCATCCTTGATTAGGACCACCCTGTCCCCTCTGTCATGGTCGCGACCTCTACTGATACTGCTGCTGATGTTGTTGTGGAGGTCTAGTTGGTAAAGATGTGAATCTAAATCGGTCCCTATTAGGTGGTTGGGGTCTGTGAAAACCCTGATTCTGCTGATGGTTGTGGTCCTAAAACTGCGGATGTGACCTCGAGCCCCATCCATGCACCTCCTCTGCGATGAGCGCCTTCTCGGCAGCCTTGTTCATAGTCCGTGGGTCTGCCATGCAAACCGGTCATGCTATGTGAGGATTCAATCCTCTGATGAAATGACTCACAAGAAGCTTCTCATCTTGTAGGTACTCAACATAACAGGATAGCTCCATAAATTTGCACTCATACTATGCAACTATGGAACCTCTCTGCTGTAAATCATGGAACTCATCAATGTGGCACTGTCTGTAATGCTCTGATAGGTAATGCGCAGTATAACACTCTAGGAAAGTATCCCATGAAAGTGTGTCTAGAGATAAGCAGTGTTTGTGTTCCTCTGTGTGCCACCATGTCGATGCCACGTCTTGCAAAAGATGAACTGCTACACGTGCCTTTGTGTTGCTCCCATAGGGACAAAACACAAAGCACCAGTCTAGGCTGATGATCCAAGCCTCAACCTCATCTCCCTCTAATGTACCCATAAAAGTAGGTGGATTAAGCCTAAGCAAATCCCAGATAGGGTCTCCCCAGTCTCGGTGACCGCAAACGGGTGCATCCACCTCGTCTTGCAGTCCATAAACAAAAGGATTAGGTGGAATATTCTCCACCCCAATCCTTGCCTTGCGCTCCTCATGGCGCAGTGGACTCCTACTACGCTCTTGATGAGCTGATGCATCATCCTCAGTTGTAGTGGCTAGAATCTCTACGTGTGGCCAATCCACAACCGAAGGCAACGGTGCTAACACTGCCTGTAGAACCTGAAGGATCTGGGGACCCAAGTCAGGTACGGGTGGCAGCTCCTAATTAGGGTTTTTAGGTGGTGGAACAACTCCTAAGCCAGCTCCTCCAGACCTACTGGCATGCGAGCGCCCTCTCCTGGATCTAGGCGGCATCTTACATGAACATGGTGCCTAAAATTAAAACAAAATTAACAAAAATGTGGAATAAAATAATGTGCCCCTCAATGCCCAGTGTTTAAACTTGGGCTCTGATACCAAATGTCATGCCCACATTCGCCATGTGGTTATGACACGATAACCACATGTCATGGCCACATTTTGTTAGGGTTGGCTGGCAGAAGATATCAATTAAATGCAAATAAGGATTAAACAGAGGAATGAGAATACACAGAAATAATAACAACGAGAGACAAGTTTTAATGTGGTTCACCCAAACTTGGGCTACATCCACCAACATAGAGTCCAATATTATTATCTAGTAAATCAAACCAATTACAACCAGCAATCCCTACAACTCAATACTGCTGCAAAATGCTACAATACAATATCAACCAAAACCCTAACCCTTAGCCATTTTTTTATCAAACCTTATGTCCATTTTTTTATCAAACCTTATGTCGGTTACAAAAATAGGGTTTTTTTATGTCGGGACCCAGCCCAGCCCTGAACCCCAGCGAGGATACATAACTAGTGTACAGTACTTGCATGATTAATCGCTAAAACCCCCTCGCATGCAACATGCGCACTCGGTGACACGTGCTCACAACGTAGTTGAATCAACAACCAATGTCATGAGTATTGCCCGTAGGCGGGGAAGTCAATCTAGTTTAGGTTAATGCGATCTCAAATTGAAACTCTACGGTGGTAGCCACTAGGGGGTTTACATTGTGAAATGCAATGTGGAGAGGGATGGAATTTAACATTGAATCCTACCCTAGTTAAGTCCCTAATAAGAGGGTTGATTTCGAACTAAATCAAAAACCTGGGCTAAAGCACCCTAACATCAATGAACAGGGAAATTAAATCAACAAAGAATCAATATTAAAACACATATAGTCTAGGGAAATTTTGACAGCATAATGGAGTAAAAATGAATAAAGTGGGATGCCTCCTATAATGATTTCGGTAGCATAACGCCACCTCATCAACTATACGAGGGTACAAAATTCAATTAAAAATAAATCCCACTTAACCCTCTTACCAAAATTTAAATAGAATTAAATGCATCATTTCAACTAAATTCCCATCCCAAACATTTTGAAAATAAATTAAGTAATAAACAAAATATTAAAATGCATATCAATACAACTAAAGATTTAAATTACGAGGTTTAAGTAAAACTTCATTGATCTTCTTAATAAACTTAAACTAAATAATTTAAAACTTAACCTCATTAATAGTTTACATTTCATCATAACATTTATTGTCCATTCCCAAAATTCTAAATTAAACGAATAATTTAAATGCAACTACCAATTTAGCCTTCATCAAGAATGTGAAAATTAAAATAAAACAATTGACTAAATAAAGAGCACACATCACAATTTAAATAAACTAGATAAAAGGAATAAATAAAATACTCTCACAAAAATACAGCAAGTCCCCATCCACTAAGTGTGGTTATACACACTAACTAGATTTAATTAAAAATAACTCACTTCTTCCCTAATGGGATTAGGGCACCAAGCCATAGATGCATATTATAAAAACATCATAATGCTCTATTTGCTCTCACAATAACAAGTTGAAATAGTTTTGTTTGGATGCAGGTCTTCCAAGAAGGCAAGTGGATTGGAAGGTACCTCCCCAAGTGGGAGGTATCTTGCCAACCAGAATAATTTACTAATTTGTCTTCTAAATTTTCTAACATGTTTATTTTCTATAGGTTGGGGATTTTAACTTATTTTCTAACATTCTTTTTTTTTTTTCATCTAACTCCATTTTCCTCAACTTTATCTATGCACAGGTTAAAAAGTAGAATCTCCTATTTACTATATTCAAGTTTACTTCAAAAGCTTAAAGTTTTGATTTTCTAATTTTTCCTATATGATTATAACCCTCTGATTATGTTTTTTTTTTTAAACCAGAATAAGGATAAATCACACAGGTAAACATAGAAAACTATTTACACAGAAAAAAAAAAAAAAAGATTATACATGCAAGTATAAAAATATATATTTGTTACCTTACATAAACCACAGAGAATAAAAGTTCTTCAGTCTATGCATAGAGAAATGAGAGTAAATGCAGTAATAATAATAGTGATATATATATAAGCATGATATCATAAAAACTATACTTAGATCAAGGTGGACAAGCCCGGTCGAATGCTAGTCGGTAGAGGGCAACGAAAATAATCAAGCTTTAGTTTTGAAGAGACAAGGCCGAGCCCTAAAATAACACCCGACAACCAATAATGAAAACATAGTCGCATGGAAATTTTGAATAGGGATGGCCAAATAACATGACAGGGGGGGTGGGACGAGGGTCCCATCCCCTTGGTCACCATAAAATAAAACAATACCCCTGCGCAGGGGACACATCACACACGTCTCTGATAACAATGGTCGAAGCCTTATTTAGCAGTCATGCCCTAACTAGAAACTCATTTGCTAAAAAGAATCGTTCGCTGCTTTCTTTTTTTCTATGATTTCGCATACACATAAGTTGAATATATATATATAAAGTATTCTGTCAGAAAAAGAACATGGGTATACTCACTGTGTAAAAACCAGTGAGGTAAAAAAAAACTTAAAACAGTGAGTAGATTTAATTAAAATATATATATACAGCTATGCATGTATATATATATATGGCTACTTATATATATATATATATATATATATATATGTATGTATGTATGTATGTATGTATGTATGTATGTATGTATGTATGTATGTATGTATGTATGTATGTATGTATGTATGTATGTATGTATGTATGTATGTATATCTATATATGTGTGTGTGTGTACATATATAATATTCCCAACACCAACAAAGGGATTTCAAAAAATACAATCCACATTTATTTCTATCTTAAAACTTACATGAAGGCATTATATTTTTTCATACTAATTTCTTGCATAATCCAAAATAACATTTACAAGAGGTAGAATAGAGAGAGATAAGCATTTTTTTTTCAATAAATAAAATGAAGAATATTTCTTTTATTTCCACAACCATTCAAAAGGAGATTACAAGGTTTTCTTCCAAGGGTAAGAATACAACTCTTTATATTTTCTCTACCCAAATGAAAGATTAAACTTAATACAGTCCCTAAGGAGGGTAGAGGCATCTCAATGCCTTCTCAAAAACAAAAATACAAAGAGCCACTAACTCTTGTGTTCTTCACTAAAACCAAGCTCCTCCTTATTCTCCATTGTACCTACAAGCATAAAACAAGGTAGCCATACCCATGGGAAGTCACCTCCCAACCTAGGCCTAAAATAGGCCACCCCCAAGCTCGGAGGCCTTCGAACAACCAAGTTTTCAAACCACAACAAAAACTGTAATGGGTAAAATGGGATAATAAAATGAATTACAAAAACCCAAAAACACCAATGGAATGTGCAAATAACAAAAGATTAAAATAAGGAAGTGATACTTACAACCTTTGTTTCCTCGTGATTTCCATTGTTTGCCTATTCTCATTTGATCTTCAATGACGAATGCAGCCCTTAGGAAGCTTGCTTCCTTGCTTCGATTCCTCAAGATGACAAGGAGAGATGGCTCGGATACTTGTTGTGTTGAAGATGAGCTTCAACACAATATGAAATAGATGATAAATAGTGGATGTGAAAGTAGGGTGCCAATGGCGCGCTATGGATTTTGCAGCATAAGTTTACTCGAAAGTTGGATTATGTGAGAATGGAAGAATAGAGGAGTATTTATAGACTTGTGAGAGAAGATCAATGGTGTAGAAGAAATAAGAATATCAACGGTAGAGGATGTTCGAGAGAACGTGCGCGAATAGAAGGACATGTGTCATTCAAAAATATGCTTTGTTGATTTAACTGCTTTCTTGATGAGGATGAGTTTTTATTTCTTAAATTAGAATATATTTGTCTAATTTAAGAGTTTTGTTGATAGTTTTAAATCAGTTGACTCAGCTTTTGCTTTTGCATGACAAGAAGAATTTATTTTTAGAAGATTTTGAAGATTTTTTAGAAGATAAGAAAGCGTAATTAAATAAATAAATTTATTTAATTACTTGCACATGATTTGGAAGAATAAATAAAATATTTAATTATATTTTATTTTTGGAGATTAAGATTTAATTTAAATAAATTTGCATTTTATTTAAATTTGGAAGAATGAATGATTTAAATAAATAATTAAAATTATTTAATTGTTTAGAAGAATAAAGTTGATATTGATGGAATTAATTAAATAAATGTAATTTATTCAATTAATGGGAGAGAATGAATCAAATAAATAAATTGATTTATTTATTTATTGATAGAAGAATATGAAGATGAAATCAATATTTAAAATATTTATTTAGGTAGAGTCATGTCATTTTTACGTGTATACATTTTGCCCTCTTTGATGTAATGTGTTTTATCACGTTGTTTTAAAGAATAAGAATTTTTGACAATGATACATGCCCCAGTTTGCCCCAGGTACAAGTTTAACGACAATAGGATGCCCCCTTGGGAGATTGGACGAGAAGAAGGCAAAAGGCGTGAGACGGACAATCTCACGAAGAAGAAGGTGGAAGATAGGCTAGGATGAAGAAAAAAATGGTTTGAATAAAGAGCCAAATGATACGTGATGCAAGATAAAATGATAACACACACAAGTAAGTAAGCAAGTATGCACAAATGATACAAGAACAAACAAGGTATTGCCCCTGTCAAGCGGTAAACCAATGATATACTGATAACAATATACAACAGTGTTGTCATGGCGGGGAACGATAGATCCCTAGAGAAACATGAAGGACAGTGTCTGGTTTTAGGAAATAAAGCATGTCATGTAAGACGTTTGTATTGGTCTAATTTCGACAATGCTACATCTTGTATAAGACAAATGTTTGATTATAACTGATTGAGTTGGTTTATGACCAGACAAGGATTAAGACCACTGATTGTGATTGGATCATTTGACAATATTGATTAACATGATTGGTATGGATTTAAGGATAGACTTGCATTTTGATCACTGCTCAGATTGACAGCTAGAACTGTTGACGAGAGATACGAAGACATAGAAATTTGATCGATAAAAGAATGACTCGACAGAAGAAATCACAAGCTTTTATTTGTAAACATTGATTCTCTACATAGAATTTTATTGCATGGGATTGGGATATGGATATGGATATGGATATGGATACGGATATGGATATGAAATGCAATTGGATACGTTATGGATATGGATATTTGTCATCTTGATATTGCAAGTATTTTGAAGTGCATTGTTTCATCATTGGGCTTTTATGTTGTAAGAAAATACAAGCATCTGGGTATAATTAAACCAAGATGACCTGAGTATTTCTTGCGTTTCAACAGACAAGGATTGCCCCTTTTCATGCTCAGACCTTCGAAAGTCCTCAATGATCTTTTACTGATCATGTCGTTAGACAAAAGTCATCACATTACTAAAGTTTGATCCACAAATAGCAGACAAAGAAAATGATTATGCCCCCATCATAGCATATCTAGCTTTTGCAATCCTCAAGTAGCATAGAAAGACATAATAATGAAAAATTAAGACCTTGTAAGTTAGCTGATACAAAAACACAAAGCATTCTTGCATTAGATGTGTCTTCTTGCCATAATTGATAAAGAGTCAGTTTGAGTGTTTTGGTATGGTGTTCTGCTTTGCTTTGGATAGGTTGATGTTATGTGCCAAGATTTTTGTTGTTTTGGGAAGCTTGCTTTGCTGCGTGTACTTGTCTAGTGAAAGGTGCGGATGTGGACGGACCGAAGGACAGGCCATAAGGTAGGGAATGGATGGGTAGTGGAGCCTCAGGGGCGCATTGATAATGGCCTTGCCTACGTGACAACGCAGAGAGAATGTAGTTCAGGGTGAACCCTATGATACTGAGATATGGACCGGATGAGACACGATAGGGAACAGATATGGATCAGGTATGGAACAGATATGGACCAGATATGGATCGAATGATACTGATGACAAGGAAACACCATGGATAGGTAGATGCATGGGTGATAAGGAATGAAATGCACATGGAAGAGGGCAAGGATGTGATCGCCAAGGACTAAGTCGCATAGGAATAACATGCCCCATTGTAGGTAGAGTACTTAGGATTTTTCATGACAATGCTTAAGATGAAGGAGGAGGATGAGAGGATAATGAAGGATTTGCATGGTTTGGGGGGATAAGGTATGTCAAGAGACATTCAAAAACATTTATCAACATTGTGCCCCCAATCTTTATCAAGATCAAAGAAATAGAGGAATGGAAGATCAGGATGGATAGACTTGACAGTATAGGTATGTAATGGATAGAGGAATAGGATAGGAAATGGTACGGAAGGAAACTGGTAGGAGAAAAGTGATATATCGATGAGACAAGGTGCCCCCAAGTGTAGGTGACATAGAAGATCAACTTACACATGATGCCTATTTGCCAGGTTTTCATCATGGTACTTATCCAAGGCCCCTGTTTGCCAGATTTTCACCGTTGGACGAAGGGATTTTTCTTTACATTTTTTTTTTTGAAACATTCAAATGGGAGAAAGTGGATATGGAAAAGGAGAGATTCAAGTATCTAGTTCCCTAAAAGGTGATAATCCCGCTAGATGGATGCTGTCGCATGGACGATGTCAAGTGTTCTCACAGATGTTGGTATGGAATTGCATGAAAGTGAGATGGAGAAGGTAGATAGTGGATTATGGAAGGTGCGATAGCGGATTATGATGCAGATTATGCAAGACTTATGTAAGGATGGAGGGAAGGCTTATGCAAAAGCATGGATCATAGGGATATGATGGGGAAGATATGTAGGATAATAGTGGAAGAAAGGGGAGATGGAGTTATGTGGAAGTGTCATGGAATGGAAGGGAACCATGACCAACAGTTGCACACACCATGATAAACATTGAAGCTTATGATGGGAAGGTGGTGTAGGAAGAAATGGAGAGTTTTGCTTGGTGGATGAATGATATAGGCCTTTGGGGACCCAAATAGACTTTGTATTTTTCTGATTTTTGCTTGTCATGTGGGATGGAAGGATTTGATGATTTTGGATGGAATGTGATTTTTGGATGGAAAAGGAGAAAGTGGATGGTTGGGATTCATGAGAGGTGGATGCCTCATTTGACTTAAGGGATTTTTGCTTAAGTACCCAGACCATTTTTCTTTTAGACTTTGCTTGTGAAGGTATGGGTTTGGGTGTATGTAGCTTGTGTGTAGCTTCGGAGGTAATTGCCTGTTGCTTGGGGACCCACACCTTTTTAGTTTGACATTGAGGTGTGTGGGTGTATGCAGTTTTTGAGATGGATAATTCTTTGATTCTTGGATTTTGTATCCTAGGTCATGAGGACTCTTAGGATTTTTGATTTTATAGGTAGAGGCATCCACATTTTTTACGTTGAATTCCCTTGGGATGGTGGAAGTGAGGTTGGTGGAAGCTCTTTGTTTAGACATCATGTGCATCTGCTGGCCATGATTGGGGTTGTTAGAGGATTTATAAATGGATGGATAAGGTGTTGTAAGAAGTGGTGGTAAAATGCATGGAGGGATATTAGGAGTTGGAAGTAGCGAAGGTAGATTGGATGGTGGAAGGTGTATGGTCACATGCTCTTGACAATTGTAGGATGATGGAGGTGGAATGGCGACATATGTTTTAGGGATATGATAGGGTTTGTGATGGAAAGTGGTGGACTTAGGAGGAGTGGAGGAAGTACCAACATCTTGAGATTGTTCATCTTGGGGTATGTATCCAAGGCCATATGAGGGTGGAAGAACTTTGACATGGATAGGTTCCAAAATACCTTGTTCATGAAGGCCTAAGCCTTTACCTTGAAAGTTCATATTCTAGAGTATGCGATGGATAGTGGGATTATGCATAGGTGGAACACTAGACATGAGTTCCTTATTGGATGGAGAAGTTGAAGAGGTAGATAACGGTTTATGTTCTCCTAAGGAAGAATATTCATACATGAAGGTAGTGAGACCAAGGATATACGGTGGGGGATTTCTAGCTTGGTCAATAATGGATGGTGAAGGATCACTAGAATCTTGATCATCATTATGCTCTTTAGGATCCAAGTTATTGGGTTGATCCTTCATGTGCACTTGGGAGGCAAGTGTCTCATCAGAGGAGGCAGAAGTTGTTGGATCATGGATAGGATTATATGGAAGATGGATAGAAGTAACGGAGGTTTCTTTCTCACATATAGGTATGGGATTAATTTGTTCATGAACGTCTTCGTAAAAGGTAGCATCTTGATCATAGAATAGATCCTTCATCATGTGCATCTGCTGGCCATGATTGGGGTTGTTAGAGGATTTATAGATGGATGGATAAGGTGTTGTAAGAAGTGGTGGTAAAATGCATGGAGGGATATTAGGAGTTGGAAGTAGCGAAGGTAGATTGGATGGTGGAAGGTGTATGGTCACATGCTCTTGATAATTGTAGGATGATGGAGGTGGAATGGCCACATATGTTTTAGGGATATGATAGGGTTTGTGATGGAAAGTGGTGGACTTAGGAGGAGTGGAGGAAGTACCAACATCTTGAGATTGTTCATCTTGGGGTATGTATCCAAGGCCATATGAGGGTGGAGGAACTTTGACATGGATAGGTTCCAAAATACCTTGTTCATGAAGGCCTAAGCCTTTACCTTGAAAGTTCATAGTCTAGAGTATGCGATGGACAGTGGGATTATGTATAGGTGGAACACTAGACATGAGTTCCTTATTGGATGGAGAAGGTGAAGAGGTAGATAACGGTTTATGTTCTCCTAAGGAAGAATATTCATACATGAAGGTAGTGAGACCAAGGATATACGGTGGGGGATTTGTAGCTTGGTCAATAATGGATGGTGAAGGATCACTAGAATCTTGATCATCATTATGCTCTTTAGGATCTAAGTTATTGGGTTGATCCTTCATGTGCACTTGGGAGGCAAGTGTCTCATCAGAGGAAGCGGAAGTTGTTGGATCATGGATAGGATTATATGGAAGATGGATAGAAGTAACAGAGGTTTCTTTCTCACGTATAGGTATGGGATCAATTTGTTCATGAACATCTTCATAAAAGGTAGTATCTTGATCATGGGTTGGAGTTGGATTTCCTTCTCATGTATAGGATCAAGTTGCTCATGGATAGCTTCTTCATCAAAGATAGTATCTTGATCATAGAAAAGATAAAGGTTATGCATGGGCTGGAATTGGATCTCTTGCTCATGTATAGTTGTTGGGAGATGGATAGGATCAAGTGGCTCATGGAGAGGTTCATTATTATGGATATCATCTTGATCATGGAAAAGATACATGTTATGAATGGGTCATAAAAAAGTGATTTGATCTTGACTTGGATGAGGGATTAATGTTTCCACATGCTCTAAGGTGTGCTCTTGACATAACTCTTGATGTGCTTGAATGGAAGTGGATAGCTCTTGGATAGGCTTGACATGTTCTTGATGGTTATCGACATGAAGGTACAATAGCTCTTGACTTGGGTTCATGGTAGGAGACTCTTCGATAAGCTCAAGGGATTGAGGATCACATGAAAGGGTTGTAGGATTTGAGATGTTATTGGAAGCATCTTTTGTAAGGTCAAGGACCGGATTTTGGGGACATGGTTGAATCTCTGCTGGTAGTCCTTGGATCACATCCTTCGTAGATGTATGGGTAGATGAATGAGATAATGGATGAGTGGATTTGGCTTTCTCCATAGCTTTTATTTTGTTGTATAAATTTAGAAAATATTTTTCCCAAAACTCATCTAATTCTTTTTTGGTTGCCCATTTAGAGTTTGAGGAACTAGATGGTAGCATTAGTGTAGAACTGGTATGCTTTGGGATATGTGTCTTAGAAGATGGTGAAGGAGGACTAGTAGACAGAGTGGTATACAAGTTCCAACTTGGTGTGGTGCTTGCCTTGTCACGAATATGGGAAAAGGATGTACAATTTTGGGGCGAGGCATAGCTGGTACTGACACGTTCCGCTTGCAAGATTGCCATTTCTTGTTGTAAGATTTGGATTTGTTGAGAAATTGCTATACAATCTTGGGGTGAGGGACCTAAGTTTATTTGCAATTGCAGATATTGAAGTGTTTGAGCCATATATTCTAATTGGTTTTCCATCTCTACAGAAATTGACATAAGACTGGAAAAGCTTATTGTGATAGATGCGCAGTTACAAATGTGCGATTTTAGAATGTCTTTATGTCGCAAGTCGAAGCACATGCATAGATCTGGTAGATTTTATATGTGTTGCAACAGTAATTAAATGCCTAGCAAGTCTAAATGGATGCGCCGCAAGTCACAGCAGATGCGTTGTTCTAGTTTTCAATTTTGTTTTTGTAGAGTTTTTCAGAACGTTTCTCAAAAATTTCTATTTTTGGTTGAAAACTTGATCTCTTTTTGAATTTTGATTTTTAATTATGGCAAATAAAGACATAGCAAGTGCATAGAAGTTTTCATGATTTTTATTTTTTATTATTTTTTTCATATTTTTGTGGGCTTTTTGACACAAGAACAATTACAACCTAGGCTAGAAAGGATAGTATTTGTTGAGTCCCCTAGCTATGCATATTCAAAGCGTGTAGCTCTAGGATCTGGTAGCACTAGCTCCCCTCGACGGCACTCACTTCTCACGCATACCAGATCCGGGTTTCCTTAGGCTTGTACCCCCATCGAACCATAGGATTGTCCCTACTACCTCTACTAAGAATCACATGAATCGGGGCCATTTCAAAGGTTCCACCTTTTGTGTCAACAAATAGGGGTTTTTGGTATACTAAACAAATGGCTAAGTAGTCAAGGCAACTGTTCAAGTGGTTACACGTGCGGCAACACTACTCTCCATTATGGAGTCTCCCAACCTCCAAGGGTTACGCCTTGGAGGGTTTGGGGGGAGGTTGGTTGTCGGTGTAACATAGCAGCACTCATTGTAGGAAGCTTTCGCCTCAAGCACAGTTTATTTAAAGTGGATCGGTAGGGCTTGGCTTTAGCCTGTTTCCACTCAGGGTCATTCCCACTTGGATAGGCGGGCATCCAAGGGCAGGCCCCTCTAAAGGTTATACACAGGGAATAACAATTCTGGTGTTCTGGTCACCCAGTAAAGGGGAGAGCATAAGCCTATTGTCATTCAACAGACACAGAAGACAGTGGTTAATCCAATCCTATTAAAAAGGGAAAAAAAACTAAATGTGTTATCTACTTGGGCAATCACGCATTTGTTAACTTTGAAGTGTTTAAAGATAGCAATGTTCTTTTCCCTTTGTGAGATAGCAATATTCTAACTAAGAAAGATAGCAATAATGTAAAGAAGAAATAATGTAAAGATAGCAGTGATTGTTCATTACTATCCTCCTAGTTAAGGACTACGTGAGATTTGCATGCGTGCATTTTTTTTTACTTTTTCCCCTAATTAGTCTAAGATGAGTTAATTAGTGCACCTAAATGATCTATCCAGCTCCTAATCCTGTAAGACAAACGTTAGAGTCAACCTAAAAAAAAAATCACTAGAAATCTTAAAACCACAGTGAAGAACAGATGCACCGCTTAACAGTCTGTATGTGCAAAAATAGAGAGTGTAAGCGCCGCTTTACAAATGTACTAAGACAGATGTCAAAAGCGCAGGAAAAAGAGACAAAAGCGCCATTTCTACAGATGCAGTGTAAAAAAGTATGTAAGCGCCGTGTCCGAGGGTGTATGTGCCAAGATTCTGTAGGCGCTAGAACAGGAAGTATATGCGTCGTCTCAGAGGATGTATGTGCCATAGTACTGCAAGCGTCAGAACAAAAGGTAAAAGCACCAGCTCAGAGGTTGTATGTATGCGCCGGAATAGGTTGTAGATGCACCTTGGGATCGATCAAATGCACCGCCTGAACCTGTTTGAAGCCTGTATGGAATCTGTATGGAACCTGTCACTCAGAAACTCAAATTTTTGGTTAGATTAGGGGCAAAGTCCCCACGGTGGGTGCCAAAAATGTAATGGGTAAAATGGGATAATAAAATGAATTACAAAAACCCAAAAACATCAATGGAATGTGCAAATAACAAAAGATTAAAATAAGGAAGTGATACTTACAACCTTTGTTACCTCGCGAGTTCCATTCTTCACCTATTCCCGTTTGATCTTCAGTGATGAATGCAGCCCTCAGGAAGCTTGCTTCCTTGCTTCGAATCCTCAAGATGACAAGGAGAGATGCCTCGGATACTTGTTGTGTTGAAGATGAGCTTCAACACAATATGAAATAGATGATAAATAGTGGATGTGAAAGTGGGGTGCCAATGGCGCGCTATGGATTCTACAGCATAAGTTTACTTGAAAGTTGGATTATGTGAGAATGGAAGAATAGAGGACTATTTATAGACTTGTGAGAGAAGATAAATGGTGTAGAAGAAATAAGAAGATCAATGGTAGAGGATGTTCGAGAGAACGTACGTGAATAGAAGAACGACATGTGTCATTCAAAAATATGCTTTGTTGAGTTAACCGCTTTCTTGATGAGGATGAGTTTTTATTTCTTAAATTAGAATATATTTTTCTAATTTAAGAGTTTTGTTGATAGCTTTAAATCAGTTAACTCAGCATTTGCTTTTGCATGACAAGAAGAATTTATTTTTAGAAGATTTTGAAGATTTTTTAGAAGATAAGAAAGTGTAATTAAATAAATAAATTTATTTAATTACTTGCACATGATTTGGAAGAATAAATAAAATATTTAATTATATTTTATTTTTGGAGATTAAGATTTAATTTAAATAAATTTGCATTTTATTTAAATTTGGAGGAATGAATGATTTAATTAAATAATTAAAATTATTTAATTGTTTAGAAGAATAAAGTTGATATTGATGGAATTAATTAAATAAATGTAATTTATTCAATTAATGGGAGAGAATGAATCAAATAAATAAATTGATTTATTTATTTATTGATAGAGGAATATGAAGATGAAATAAATATTTAAAATATTTATTTAGGTAGAGTAATGTCATTTTTAGGTGTATACAAAAACAAACACTCATTTCAAGCACAAAAACACCCAACCCAAGGCTTAACACAAAACTAATCCATCTTAGGAATGGATTTGAAAGGGTGAAAGAGTGGACTCACTCTACTCAAGAAGACCCACACTATTAAGCACAAATATCCTCTTGAATCACTTGGGCTCTTGCCAAACTTCACGTCACAAAATTAAGGCACTCATGCCTTAACTTAAACTCCTCAAAACTCCAAAAATAAGGCCCTTGGCCACAAATCAAACACCATAACCAAGAGGGGAAACCGAGGAGGTTTTCATCCTCTTTCACCCAACACTAAGGTGAGATCTCACACAAGGAGAGCTCACCCAAACAACCCATAAGACCCACAACACATAAAACTAAAATAACATAACTCAAAACATGCATAACACATTGCATAAGTAAAAATAAAAGCATATAGCTAGAAACTTTGAGAAATACCTCACAAGCTTCAAGGATGGAGTGAATTTTGGTGAGGAGCTTCCACAAGTTCTCCCAAAATCTCCAAGTCCTTCACTCTCCCAACACAAGTTCAAAAATTCACAAAAGTAATGAAAAAAAGAACCCTCCTCTCATCAAAAGAAGACAGATATAAAGACAAGGCTCTCAAACCCTAATGGATGAGAAGGTGACACTTGTCACCCTCTGCTCCATCCACATAACCCTCCTCACAACCCCACAAGAATATGGAGGTGACACTTGTCACCTCCCCATTCCACAAAGCTACACATTCTCCCACAAGTGCTCTCACACGTGTGAGAGCATATGGGAATGTGAGCACACAAAAGGAAGCTTCTTATGAATGAGGAGGTGACACTTGTCACCTTCTCATTCATTTAAGCTACATCTTCCCCACAAGTGCTCTCACACATGTGTGAGAGCATAGCAAAGAGGTTTACACAAGTGGGAAGCTTCTAAAGCATGAGAAGCAAGGGTAACCTTACCCAAGTGGGTGAGGTTAAGTTTAAGTGAGATGGTGACCTTCCAACTACCCTCACACTTCCCAAACTCGTCAGTTGACTTCATGGTCAAGTTTGGGTGACCAAATAAGGACCAAATCAATTTTAAAGAAGCTATAAATGGTCCTAGACCATAGGGGTATGACCTAGGGTCAATATTTGACCATTAGCAACACTTAGAAACACATAAAATCGCTTAAAAGTGGCTTCAAACATTTAGCACTTAAAAATTGTGCAAACTCAACATTACACTTTTTACAACATGTCAAAAGATAAATTGCAAAGATATAAACCATACAAAATGTCATAAATCAAATACAACAAAGATCAACATTCTCCACAACATGTGACCTTAGTCCTTCTTAGGACTAGGTCAGCTGAACAGGGAATAACATATGGTTGTTGTTCGACCTCTGATTTTCCATGGGTATGGAAAGTAACCTGCACACATCCAAGCACCCATTAATAGTACATGGTAAAATAGCCGAAGCAAATGAACAACATGCATCACACACACATGATTGCAATATCACATACAACATCATAATAATCACATGATAATATAATGTCCCTCACATCATCCATTATTCGCAAGTATAATCAAGATCACATCAAGTAAGATCTAACATCAGTCTAACATATATACACATATCAATAGCATCAAAAGACATCATAGCATTTAACATCATATCATCAAATGGAAATCTAACATGCCATCTAACCATCCATACAGCATAAACCATCTATCTAATCAAGTATAAGAAAAGGTAATAAGGTCCAAGTGCAGGATCAACAGTCCCCAAAATCCACAAGACCATAATAAATCCATTGAAAGAGTAATATAAGAAAAATAGTACAGGTGAGGTAAACGTAGGCCTCACAGTCCTAACCTTTTCTCACATCTCTGCAACATTTTGAGACTATTTATCACGTTTTTGCTGCTTTCCATGAGTAAAAATGGCCCAACACTGAGAAAAATACCTCTAGCCCAAGAAAAAATGCCCAAGCAAGTTTTTCAATGCCCAAGCAATGTTTCTTCAGCCTGGGAATGGATAAAAACAGGCCAGAATTGAGAAAAATGACCCAACATGTGCAAAAACTAAAAGGAAGCTAGGTGTACAGAAATCGCTTCCTACACTAATCTAATGAGGGGAAGAGAGTGCAAATTCAATTTAATCCTTACAATTACAGAATGTTAACAACAACAATGGAAATATTGTAGCAATACACATACACACAGAAAGTGAGACACAAGAGAGAGACACAAGATATACATGGGGAAAACCCTTATCAGGTGAAAAACCTCACACTCCAAAACCTACACAATGTATTATCAAAACTGAAACGGTTTACAATACACTTGCAATGCAAGCTCTCAGGATTCTTCGACACTCGTATCTGGAGACAAACTAGTAGCATAATAGTACATGTCAAACCTGTAGTACATCTCCTCTCAAAAGCGCATGTTTACATATCAAAATATAAGGCAAAAATGGCTCCACATTGAGATGGGTGTCCAACATGGCCTCAAGGCCCAAAATCCACACCTATGGACACTTGTCCAACATTGTAGGATACTCTTAACACTTGTCAAGTCACCCCATCCCAAGGAGGTCACCTATTTCCAAAATGGGCTATGACAAATGCTCTTACGACTCTTACAACCGTCATAGAATCTGTCATAGTTGTCATAACTTACAGCTAAAAGAGAATCTATCATACACAAGCTATAAATAGCATATTCTCTTACAACATGTCATAGTCCACCTTGGGGCACCCAAAGATGCATTTTTCAAAGATGCTCTTCGACACATGTCTTCACCTGTCATAGAATCTCCTATTTTCGACTCTTACATGTCATAACTTTGCCATAGGAATCCATCATGAGTGTTTCAGGCAATATTCCCTTACACAACATCCAAGATGCTGACACATGGAAAAATATTCCTACCACTAAGTGGGATGCCTATCTCCTCATGTGAGGACAAAATTACATGTGGTCATATGCCATGTAGAATGACACATCACCGTGCCAACTCCCACAATATGAAAACATAGGATTTGCATCCAATTAATACAATAGGCAATAAATAAATAAATACAAATGTAAAAATACAAGGAATTACCAAGGTTGAGACACCTTAATTTCCAACATTCTCCCACTTGTTGAACACCTTGTAAGAGCAAATAGAATTAACAAGATTTAACTGCTATAGGCCGAGAGGCGCATAGACTCCAAACACCATCTAAACTTCTCTGTGCCCACTAGTTTTGTCAATGCATTTGCAACATTCTTCAAAGTATCTACCTTCTCCAAATTTACCTTCCCATCCTCTACCATGTCTCGCACAAAGTGAAACTGTACATCAATATGCTTTGTTCTAGCATGGAAAGTTGGATTCTTCGCAAGGCAAATTGCACACTGACTGTCACAACAAATCGTAATTTGTCTTGCATCAACACCAATATCTGAACACAATCTCTCAAGCCAAATGGATTCCTTGCAAGCATGAGTTGCTACCATGTACTCAGTTTCTATTGTGGACAAAGCAACCACAGGCTGTCGCTTACTCATCCAACTAATTGCAACCACCAAACATAGTGAACACAGGCACTGGTGGATTTCCTTTTGTCAAGGTGACCCGCCCAATCAGAATCCACGAATACAAACTAAATGCGGAGGTCCTATAACATTACCATGATAGAATATGGAATACTCAGAAGTACCCCTTAGATATCTGAACACTCGCTTAACTACATCCCAATGTACCCATCCAGGATTAGGCATAAATCGACCAAGGACTCCCACTACTTGGGTAATGTCTAGTCTTGTACAGACCATGGCATACATCAAACTGCCAACAACACTAGCATAAGGTACTCTTCTCATGTCCTCCACCTCACTAGGAGATTTTGGATAATCATTAATAGACAACTTTGTCCCCACTGAAATAGGAACACACAATAGTCTACAATCTGCCATGTTGAACCTATCCAACACGGTCTTCACATACTTACTCTGGCTTAACCAAAGTTTTCTGTTAGCTCTGTCTCTACTGATTTCCATTCCTAGAATGTACCTAGCTGCCCTGAGATTTTTCATCTCAAACTATGCTGACAACTGAGACTTCAAATCAAAAATCATATTCTTACCATTCCCAATCAACAACATATCGTCAACATACAATGCAATAATGAGAATACGATCATTGTCAAATTTGTAATACACACAATGATTTGATTTTGATCTCAGATATCCAATCGACAACACAAAGACATCAAACTTCAACTACCACATCCTAGGAGACTGTTTCAAACCATACAAAGACTTCTTTAACTTGCAAACCAAATTTTCTTTACCTTTCTCTATGTAATGCTCTGGCTGTGACATGTAAATCTCTTCCTCCAAATCACCATGAAGGAAAGTTATCTTCACATCCATATGTTCTACCTCTAAATCATAGGAAGTTGCAAGAGATAATAGAAATCGAATGGATGTCAATTTTGCAAAGGGAGAGAAAATTTCACCATAATCAATTCCCTCCACTTGTGAATACCCCTTTGCAACCAATCTAGCCTTGTACTTTTCAACACTGCCATCTACACCAAATTTCTTCTTGAACCCCATTTGCATCCAACAGGTTTCTGTCCATCAGGCAAAGGCACCAAGTCCCATGTTTTATTCTTCTCCAAAGAAGCCATCTCATCTTCCATGGCCTCCTTCCAGGAACCTGCATCTTTCATGCCCATAGCCTCTTTCACGAATCTAGGCTCATCAGTGTTAGCAAGAAAAGAAAAAGTAGAACTAGAATCAATCAATGAATAACCCAACCTAATAGGTTTCTTTCTTGTTCGTGTAGACCTCCTCAATGGCTGAGGTTGAGGTTCTGCTTCTTCTTCTGATCTTTCAGAGCTGCTAGAGCTCTCCTCATCATCAAGTCTCACAGGGTCTGTCTATTCAGGCTTCTCAGGGGCAGAAGGAAACTGAACCGTATCTTCTTTCTTTTATTTATGTTCTAGCTATAGAACAACGGAAGAAGGTATTAGCTCTCTGAAGATAACACTTCTATTTTACAACACTTTTTCAGCCATAGGATCCCAAAGCTTCTATCCTTTCACACCGACACCATAGCTAATGAAAATACATTTGACAACCTTATTCTCTTATTTAGAAATTTTCTCCCTAGGCACATATGCATATTCCTCACAACCAAAAACATGAAGATGTCTAACTGAAGGCTTCTTACCAGACCACACCTCCATAGGTGTTTTACCAACAACAGTTGATGTAGGAGATATGTTTACCAGATAGCAAGCAGTTGCTACAACTTCAGCCCAAAACTTTTATTCCAAGCTTGCTCTACTAAGCATACTCCTAGCCTTCTCCATCAGTGTCATGTTCATCCTCTCTGCAACTCCATTTTGTTGCAGGGTGTATGGATTTGTCTTATGTCTTTCAATCCCTTGCTCTTTACAGAACTTATCAAACTCTGCCGAACAAAACTCACCACCATTGTCAGTTCTCAAACACTTAATCTTTTTACTAGTTTGATTTTCAGCAAAGGCTTTAAACTCCTTAAACTAACTAAAGACTTTAGTCTTCCTTCTGATAAAATAATCCCATGTCCTTCTACTGTAATCGAAGAAACGTTAACAGGACCAAACACATTAGAATGAATAAGATCCAATACACCAGAAGACTTGTGAGAACTAGATTAAAACTGAAAATAGTTTTTCTTTCCATAAATGCAATGGTCGCAAAAGTCAAACTTGAGATTACAATCATTTAACCCCTCAACAAGGTTTTTATTTTTTAGGGTACGTAGACCCTTCTCACCAATGTGGCCATATCTCAAATGCCATAACATAGTCTTTTCAGCAGGAAGTTTCACTTCCAAAGCATGTGCACTACCATCAGAACTAGTTACAATAGATTTCTTCACTACTCGTTTAGATGGTGGGGATGAAGTGACTGCAGCTCTTTTCTTCAAGTCAGAAGAACTATTACACTGTGAAGTGCATGCCTCTAGCTGAAACAGAGTACCTCTGCGAGTACCCTTCGTAAGCACCATAGATCCTCTAGTCATCTTGCATCCATCCTTTGAAAAGACAACTTACACACCTGTATCATTCAACATACTTACAAAAAGTAGGTTCTGTGCAAGGCCTGGAATGTGCATAACTCCAATGATCCCCTTCACTCATCCATCGAGGAATCAGATTGAGACTCTTCCATGACCAACAATCTTCAAATGAGAATCGTCACCTAGGTACACTCTTCCACCATCGAACTCTCCATACTTCATGAACCAGTCTCGATGCGAGGTCATGTGGAATGATGCACCAGAATCAATCAACCACACATCATCATATGCATGGGTGGCCAGTGCTGCGATGAAGGCATCACCATCATCTTGTGACTTGTCAGAATCTAAATCAGGGGCATTCTTCTTCTTCTTTTTCTTCTCCTCTTTGCATTCCTTTCGAAAATGCCTAGTTTTTCCACAGTTCCAACAGAGAACCTTGGAATTTCCAAGAGATTTGGATCTCCGATGAGATTTGGATCTGCCCTTTTCACCTTTCTTGTCCTTCTTCTTCCCTTTCTCTTTGGGTCTTCCACGAACTGCAAGAGCTTCTTTGGCTGGCTCGAATGTCTTTCTCTGCATTTCTTCAGATAACAGCGAAGATACAACTTCATCCATCATGAAGGTGGTGGTAGTGCTTCTGATAGCCATAACAAGATGATCCCACGAATCTGGCAAAGAACAAAGTCAGGTCATACATCGATCCTCCTCCTCCATTTTCACACCCATTGATGTCAACTGTGCAACAATCATGTTGAAAGCATTTAAATGGTCCTCAACAGATCCTATGTTTTCCATCTTTAGAGAAAACAACTTCTTTTTCAGAAAGAGCTTGTTCACCAGGGACTTGGCCTGATAAACAGATCCCAGCTTCTTCAAAAGATCTTTAGCAGTCTTCTCCTCATGGACATTCAACAGGACAAAGTCAGCTAGACAGAGTCTTATAAGACCCTTAGCCTTCCGATCTCTGAGGTCCCAATCAGCTTGTGACATTGTCGTAGGTTTAGTGCCATCAACAGTTTCCCATAGGTCACGATCAAAGTAGGTCTTCCATCTTGAGTTTCCACAACTTGAAATTTGTGCAATTGAACTTCTCCACCTCTACTCTTCTAGATGTGGTTGCCATCTCCTTCCTGCAACAAGATACAGAATACTCTGTATAGACTCCCACTCAACTTAAAATTAGCTCAAAAAACCCCTACCCATCAGCTAAGACCAAAACTGGTCAAGCTCTGATACCAACTAAAAGGAAGCTAGGTGCGTGGAAATCACTTCTTACACTAATCTAATGAGGGGAAGAGAGTGCAAATTCAATTTAATCCTTACAATTATAGAATGTTAACAACAACAATGGAGATATTGCAACAATACACATACACACAGAAAGTGAGACAGAAGAGAGAGACACAAGATATACGTGGGGAAAACCCTTATCAGGTGAAAAACCCCACACTCCAAAACCTACACAATGTATTATGAAAACTAAAATGGTTTACAATACACTTGCAATGCAAGCTCTCAGGAGTCTTTGACACTCATATCTAGAGACAAACTGGCAGCATAACAGTGCCTGTCAAACCTGTAGTACATCTCCTCTCAAAAGAACCTGTTTATATATCAAAATACAAGGCAAAAAGGGATCCACATTGAGATGGATGTCCAACATGGCCTCATGGCCCAAAACCCACACCTATGGACACTTGTCCAACACTGTAGGATGCTCCTGACACTTGTCAAGTCACTCCATCCCAAGGAGGCCACCTATTTCCAAAATGGGCTATGACATATGCTCTTACAACTCTTACAACCGTCATAGAATCTGTCGTGGTTGTCATAACTAGCAATTGTTAGAGAATCTATCATACACAGGCTATAAATAGCATATTCTCTTACATGTCATAGTCCACCTTGGGACACCCAAAGATGCCTTTTTCAAAGATGCTCTTCGACACATGTCTTCACCTGTCATAGAATCTCCTATTTCTGACTCTTGCATGTATAACTTCGTCATAGGAATATGTCATGACCGTTTTGGTCAATATTCCCTTACACAACATCCAAGATGCCGACACATGGCAAAATATTCCTACCACTAAGTGGGATGCTATCTCATCATGTGAGGACAAAATTACGTGTGGCCATATGACATGTAGGATGACACATCACCATGCCAACTCCCACAATATGACAACATAGAATTTGCATCCAATTAATACAATAGGCAATAGATAAATAAATACAAATGTAAAAATACAAGGAATTACCAAGGTAGAGACACCTTAATACCCAACAAAAACATCCCAGCATGGTAAGTAATACCTCCAGGTAAGTGGAAAATGCCTTAGCTCAGTTAATATTGCTTCTAGTACAACAAAAATGCCTCCATTATAAATGAAAACGCCCTTGCATTGGTTTTCAATGCCTAGCAAAGTCTGAAAACATCCCTGCAGTGGTTTTAATGGCTCAACAAGAATAAAAACCACCCATACATACTCTTGAATGCTTGGGCAAGTGGTTAGAGTGTTTATATGTATTCTTCACACCTCCAGTATGTGTAAAATGCCCCAATGTCTGTAAAATGTCTTGGTACTGCAGAAAACGGCCTGCAAATGTATTTCATGCCCAAGCATGTGAAGCAATGATTTGTCAAGGTGAAAATGAGTGGATATGAGTATAAAGTTTGTGGTTAGAGGAAAAATGTTTAGGCAAGTGTCAGTGCACACAAACTGTATGACAAAATGCCTTCAAGTATTATATTGTCTGCAAGGTAAAGATCAATAAGAGATTTGAAATATAGATTTTAAACACCCCTTATTCATTTGCCTAAGAAATATCCACATTTTAAAGGACCGTAGTGAGTTGTCTAGTGCAAGTTTTATCATATATCCAGGCCCAAAATAGGTACACCTGCCTGAGTCATGTGGAGCTCAAAGAGAAGAAGGCTATATTTAGCCTTGTTCGTTGACCTTTCTTGTCCTCAATCTAATGATAGTTTAGAATCTTTGCCTTATCCTATTGATCCCTTGGTTTAGGTATTGTTATTTTCCTTAGGGTTGGGGGTGGTAAGAAAAATCACCAACAGATTGGCAACTCTACTGGGGACGTACAAACTGTGTCTTATCCTGAGTCATAGCTCAATTACTATATCCCCATGTTTACAAATAGCAACAGTTTTGAAGCTCACTGTTGAGAGGTTTTTGCCCAGTTGATCCACCAACAGATTGGTGAATCTACTAGGGAGAACCTAGATGCATATTTGTTTGGAAAGAGTCAAATAATTTGAAAGACTAGAAAACCTAGTTTCTGAAGAAATTATTGCAGCATATCTGGATATTTTTTGAAAATAATGGTGCTCTACTAGTGGAATGGACTCATAGAAGTATTTGATCTTTGAGGAGCTTTCAGTTGCTTGAAGATATTGTCCTCTTTGAAGAGGTAGCAACTCTGCGAATGAACCTGATCAATTGTTGAAGAATTGTTTTTGTTTATGCAAGTGTATTGCATAGAGCTACAACATTTCCAGTCATAGGAAGAAACTTTGTGAGGTCTGTAGTGATTTCCAGGTATTTGGTCCTTCACTCTTATTTCATCTCCAAAGAAAAATAAATCAGATGGGTAGAAGTTATTTGTGAATGCTTTGTGTAGAATGTTGTTCCCATGCTTGAATGAAGGTCTATAATGGTGAGTTAAGGAATTTGTCGAGAATACTTAAGGCTCTGTAAGAGGTAGAATTGTGATAAAGTTTTTGATTAAAGTGGTCAAACAAGTTTTGAGAGGGACCCCAAAACCCTTCACAAAAAGAAGCATACAAAAAGAAGTAAGCCAACCGTAAGCTAACTAGAAGCTACCAAAAAACATTAACATATAGAAAGTAGCTACAACAAAGAGTAAAGATAAAACCAAACTAGACAAGATTAGTTCATCTTCTTTAGGGTCTCTTCCACTTCTAATTCTTGTTCATAAAAAGCCTGATGTATTTTGGCAAAGTCTATCAGCTCTCTCTTCTCAGCTTCGAACTGCTTTTTGTTTCTCTCCCTGGTGCGAGTTGAAGGTCCACCAGTGTCTTCACCAACCACCTATTTACCAGTGTTGATAGTGTCATCTTCTTTATCCTAATTATCTAGATCCACTACTTTCATGATGTCCTCGGCCTTGAAATCCTTGAATTTATCCTTTCTAAGCTCTTTAAGCTTCTCAATCAGAATTTCATCCCACTAAGACTATTTTGAATGGAGAGTTTACTGATGTTACAGAGTTTTTCAATGTTATTATTCACCTCAATAATCTTCCCCTCAAGATACTGAATCCTAGTATTGAACTCTTCTCTCATCCTGATCATTTCCTACATATTGGGAATGGCATCCCAATTTCTAAAAATTAAAGTGTCCTGTTCGACAGTAGAATTGGTCCCATTTGCCACACTATCCTGAAGCAGCTAGAATTTGATGTTAATTCTACTAATTTCCAGGAAGAACCATTTAGTCATTTTGTGTTGAGAGTTCACCGAGTTCTTCACTAGTTTGAAAACCTCTTCAACCTGATCTCTATTTCTCGCCTAGGCAAATAGTTCATCAAAATCCTCAGGGAGGTTAACCGAAGGGCTATTAATTTCTGGAAACTTGATGCTAACACCCCGATCAAGGATAGGGGTGGACATACCTGGGGGGTCTTCCATCCTGTCCTTGTCCTTGTTACACTTCTTATCCCCAATCCCTTGCTTCTGCTTGATCCCTTGTTTGTGGACTACACTTCCAGCCAACTGGATATTTTCCTCAACCTAGTCCTTTTCCCCCAACTTGACCTTCTTACAAATCTTCATCTTACTACCCTATTTCTAAGAAGAGGCACCAACGTCTTGCAAAAAACCCTAAGCCTCCTCCCTAGGTTTTTTACTTTTCTTCATCATAGCAGGGATATTCCTCTTCTTAGGCATCAAATTCTTATCATAAATCACCTTCACAGAGGAGTCAGTGTTATCACCCATTTCAAACCCAGCAGACCAAGAAATGGACACTTCCCTCTTCTGCATTTTTCTTTTCTTACTAGAGGGTTCCTCCTCTGTCTCCTCTTCTTCCTCTTCCATTTCCCAGTCCTCATCCTCAGAGTCAGACTCCTCTTCACTAGACACCACTCTCCCCTTCTTCTTAGCACTGGGATTATGTTTTAAAGACTTTTTGGGGGTGTTGTAGAACTGTGATAAAGTTGTGAAGGAAATTGGTTGTTGTTGAAAGCATATTTGAATGTGGGTTGTTATTCTTTCTATCTTTCTCCACATTTAAATGTCAAAATGCACTGTGCATCACAACAACAATCATATCCTTGGAGAAGGGTCTTCTCTGTTGAAAGATATAGAGCATTAGATTTTAGTGATATCCAAAACTATCCAAATTCTATTCCTAATGGGGTTAGAGAGCATCTACCAAAGTTCAGTGGTGATAAATCTAAATCAGCAAATAAGCATCTACAGGATTTCATTGATGTAATAGATAATTATGAGGTAGATTTCGAAGATGTTATCATGAGATTATTTGTTCAATCTCTGAAGGGTGAGCCAAGAGATTGGTTCTCTTATTTACCAGCATGCTCTATCTATTCTTGGGGTGAGTTTAAGGAAAGTTTTATGGAGCAATTTGGTGAGAGGATCAATGCAAGTTCAACAATCAGTAATTTTATGGGCATTCAGAAAGAAGAGGATGAGTTAGTCCCAGCATTTAACCTGAGATCTACAAAAACATTGAGGGACATTCCTGAAGCTATTAGACCAAATGATGCAATAAGTATGGTTGTTTATTTAGGAGCTTTTGACAAAAAAATGAGTTACCAATTGAGGGACAAAAGTCCTATAACATTGCATAAGGATAATGAGGCCGCCATGAATATTGAAAATAACTAGAAATATGGAATGTCTAAGGGTTATTTATCTACTAGTGTTTGTGACCCTAAAACACCTTATACTGATGAAAAGTATAATCCAGAAATTAGAGATGAATGTCAACATACTTACACCCCTGTTATCCCAATTTATATATCAGTCCATAATGTTGATCATGTAAAATCTGAAACAATTTGTCAGTAGGATGCATGTAGTAGTGATCCTATGGTCTTGCTTCAGGCTCTCTTTGACATGAGAAGACATGAGGGAGAATTAGGATATTCTTTATTTTCCAGAGTATTGAGCACTTCTATGGATATCCCTATGCGTCTTAGTCCTTATGAGTCTGTATGCATTGATTTGTTTTGTGAAATGTATGAATGGGGCTTAAGTTTATTTACTTAGTTGAAGCCAAGTAACTTTACTCAAATCCCTTATTGGATAGGTATTATGGAGAATATTGAGATTCATGAAGATAAAAATGATAATTTCCATAATATTGATCACACTCGTCCTATGGCTAGATATGATTCAAACAATGATGCAATATATGTGAATGAAGAGGACATGTTCCAGACTGCGACTATTTCTCATGATGATGTGGAAAGATTTACCAAACACCCAAGAGATGTGGTATGTGTTCCTAAAAACTACATTCATGAAGATTCAAATACACTACATGCCAAAGTAGTGCAAGTGCATCAAGTGATAGCTCTACATGACACATCTAATAAGGAAGAATTATGTTATCTTGATCATAATCTTACCAGTGTTGAGAATTTTGCCAGTAATGATCATGATATCATTGGGTCTGTTCATATGCTTTCAATTCATGAAATAGATCACGTTGATTGTTGCGTTGTTGGTCACAGTAGCCTGTATGACATAGAATTGAAGAGTCTTATCTTGGATGAGGATGACATTAGCATACAAGATGTCAATGATAAGAGCTCACTCTTATATGATCATATTATACCTTATGATGAGAATCTGAATGATACAATGTCACTATTATTGGTTAATGGTGTTATGGAACTTGAAGAACTTCATGATTGTGCTATCTCAGATTATGTTGATAAGACAAAAATCTCAGACATGTGTGTGGAAACATTAGAGGATGAAATGAGAAATGATACTGTCATGCCTGTGACAAGCCCACTTGTATGCTAACCATACAAGTGGGCTGAAAATAAAATTTTCCTGTCAAAACATATGACAATAGAATTTTGAAAAAGACAATTTTCAAAATAACACTATAACATAACATCCATATGATTCACACCAAAATATCTATAACATCTAATCAATAGAGTTCAAATAGTATGTTCATAACATAACTCCCAAAATATAGCAACCATAATTAAATCACACCCATAAAGTATATACTAGGAATAACATAGCCTAATAGTCATAGATAACTAATGTAAGTAATGCAAAAGATAGGCCTCACATCCTCCCCCTCTTAATATTAGGCTTCCTCCTGGAAGCCCTCAAAGAGGTGAGGGTATTAGGTTCTCATCTCAGTAGAATTCTCCCTACAATGAGGATGAGACTAATTACTAGGAGGTGGCTGGGATGGAGGTGGCAGTCTAGTTTGGACTACATCAATCAATTACTATAATGCTTTCAAGATATAAGTGTTTTGTTCTACAAGTACCTCCTGATGCCCAGACTCAGATTGATCAGGTTGAGATATTGAATGAGTGCGCTTACATTTGGGAGGCATCCTATAGGTTAAATTATAAGTTAGTCACATACGGTTAGATCCCTAGAGTTCCCAAAGTGTGGAAACCTAGCTCTGATACCAAATGTCATGCCCGTGACAAGCCCACTTATATGCTAACCATACAAGTGGGCTGAAAATAAACTTTTCCAGTCAAAACATATGACAATTGAATTTTGAAAAAGATAATTTTTAAAATAACACTATAACATAACATCCATATGATTCACACCAATATATATATAAAATCCAATCAATATAGTTCAAAAAAAATATTCTGAACAAATTTAGTTATTCTTTTAAATTTTGAAAAAATGTTTAAACAACACTTTATCTTTAAATGGACTATGGATAGATAAATTTCTTTGAATAACCATCTTGGGTTGAATATTTAAATTAATTAGTATTGTAGTTTTATTTATTCTTTTATTTTAAAAAAAAGAAATGCTTCGCTATTAATGATAAAGATAACACAACTAGTATATCCTTTACATACTTGGTCTAAATTAAGAAATTATAAATAGTTGTTAGATTACAATGAAATTTTTTATTATTAAAATATGCTAGTACTATTGTTGCATCTAAAATAGTTTTGTTAATTTGATTAAAATACCTTGATAAGATTATGTTATGAGAAATGTTTTTTTTTTTTTTTTTTTTTTTTTTTTTTTTTTTTTTTTTTTTTTTTTATGTTTATATAATCTCAATAGTTCCAAAATAGTATCAAGTGTTACCTTGAAGATAAATTAGACTATATTATTCTTACCTTGACAAATCTTAGATGTACTCTCACTTATGTTACTTGGTTCTTGGCATGTGTTTAGGTTAGTATTGAATGTTCTTAATGATGATATGTGTAGGTTATCCATTTAGTAGGTTTATCTTAGATTAAGTTTTGAGATTAAGGCCACCATACACCTTCTCCCCTTTGAGTGACTTGCTATAGTCACAAAGTGATTTTCTTGTAAAATAATTTTATTTGATTATTTGATTTCAGTTCTATTTTATATATATGTTGTGGTTTTATTTTATCGAATTGTAACCAGTAGTGTAAGAATTTATTTCCTATCATTGGTTTCTTAGTTAAGTTAAATGGATATGTTCCTTTACCTCATAAACTCTTTTGTTTGGACTTTCTATTTTATTTAAATATTTTACTTTGGTGATCACCACTGATATTTTATTATTTTTATGAGATTTCATTTTAGATTTTTAAAATTACTCATTGAATTTTGAGGCTTTTGTTTTTATTGATACTATTGGTAAGTGTAAAAAAAAAAATTATGATTTAAATGTTCTTTTCATAAGGAGCTCCTAGTAGGTTGTGCGGGGAGACGGAAGGAGGTGGCATGATAATTCTTGTAGACATAAGCCTAGTAATTATCTAATTTAGGATGATCAATTCTTTTCTCCATATATTCTTATTGGTGTACCCTCTTTGTGTTTGGTCACTTATATATGTTACTCTTTTATTCTCTTTTAGGGCTTCTGAGAGGAAGCCTAATTCTAAGGAGGGGAGGATGTAAGGTCCACCCTTTTCACACTAGATAGATACTTCTATATGTTCTTATGACTTTATACTTTGAGGACTATATTATTTTTACTAATATAATGATATTTTAAATATGAATGTAAGGACCTATGTTTCATTGTGTTTGGATATTATGTAAGTGGGTTTTGTGTGTGTGACTAGAAATTTGAGTGTTATTTTGTAGTTGTGATTTCTAGACTTGTGTGTTTTAGAATATTGATTGTTAGAGAAATTACATGATTGAAAATTTGATATTTCTAAGTTTTATTGTCTTATGTTTCTGGCTAAAAATTTTATTTTTAGCCCACTTGTATGGCTAGCATACAAGTGGGCTTGTCATGAGCATGACACAGCTACTACAACTTGCAAACCCTTGTGTAATTGCAATAATAATTTTTAACTCAAAATTGAAATTTCATTGGGAATACACAGCTGAAAATTTTAGATTTTTATACCAGCTTAAATACTCAATATTTTCACAATATATTGACAACCCAATTCATAAAATAACCCCTACTATCTAAAACAACAATACCCAAAAAATCTAAGAGTTACAATTCATGAACTCACAGGTAAACATGCCTTGAACCCCTCTGAAAATGGTTGCCAGGAAGAAGTGCAAAGTTTCAAGCAGTCATACAGTAGAATAGACACCTCTTTGAATTACAAATGATTGTACGTAGACCCAAGACAATAAATGCAGTTCTGAAAACTTTATATCAGCAAACTGGAATCTTCCATTAATGGACGCCTAGCTTCAAAGATGAGTTCTCCAACATGTAACAGCAACAAACTGTTAACAATAGTTTAGACGCCTCCAAAGAAGTTGATTGCAACAATACATCAGCTGCAATTTGAATTCTTGCAATGAAGCACCTGTAGAAACCCTGGATGGATTCCTCCACAATCAATCAGCTAGGGTTTATCTTTCAAACTTGAAACCAATATTAATCATGAGGGTTTTCATCCTCAAAACCCTGAGATCAATAAGAACTCTAATTACATTTCAATATCAGCAATATCCATAGCATAATGAAAATAGAATCCCTCACATCCTTTTATATTTTCTTCCTTGAAAGCTTTGGGAAACTTCTCCAATATCGGCACCACACATGAGAGGAAACTTTCTTTTAAAAAATTAGAAAAACACATTTCTTTCCATCCTTTTCTAATCTTTCTTTTTTTCACTTTTCCCTAGGATTAGAAAAAAAACACTTTATTTCCTTTCTTTTTCTAACTTTCCCTAGGATTAGAAAAAAACACTTTATTTCCTTTATTTTTCCCACTTTTCCTAGGTGTTCCCTTTTGGCATAAATAATTAATTTATTTTTTAAATGCTCACATCGTCCCCCTTTTAAAACAACTTTAAGTTCTGTCTCCTAGGCATAGGGGTACAACTTAACTTTATAATATTTAATTATGTCAAAGTTGCCTTTTATAAATAAAATAATAAAGTGCCCATATTATATTATTTTTGTCCATCCCAAGCAAGGACTGTCAAGGAAGAACTCAACGCCATACTCTGCCATAGATCATGCTGCCAGAAATAGTACTTACTAAAAATAGTAAGCTCAAGAAAGTCCTCAAATGCCAATGCATGTTATATCACCCTGAAGCTCTCTAAAAACCCAGAAGGAATCCAGTAATCAAACTACCATACACTGACAAATAGTACTTACTAAAAATAGTAAGCTCAAGAAAGTCCTCAGATGCCAATGCATTTCATATCACCCTGAAGCTCTCTGAAAACTCAGAAGGAATCCAGTAATCAAACTGACGTACACTGACAAATAGATGCCCAAAAGTTTAGAAGAGATCACCACACAACTGGAAACCCTAATTATTGCCTCCAACTAGCCTACGGGCCTCCGAGATAGGCTAACGGTCCATCCTGGATATCACTGATGAGAAGGGGACATTACAGTCCTCCCTTCCCAAAGATTGCTTGCCCTCAAGAAATCTACAACTACAAAACAACTCAACTGCCACAGTATCTGATAACTGAATAACAAACCATCTGTGCCTATCCAACAACCACCTGGATCCCAAATCTAAAAATCATCTCTATATAAATTGTGCATAGGGATCTCTACCATCTATTGATTAGTGAGCTCTGCCATCCAAGAATTACGGTGATGAACCACATGCATCCACACTATCCATAAGTAAACTCCATCTGGATCCCATGAATAAATTGGAAAGCCAACACCTATTGGCTTCCGTTGTGCCACTCTGATAACCTCAAAACCCTTCTTGTAACAAGTCTCTAAGTCCTACTTCAAAAGGCAATCAGCAAGAGAGATCAAGGTAGAAGACTCACCAAACTTGGAGACATCACCTGAGGTCAGAAGTATATCATACCATAGTGAATCAGAAAACCTCGTATTCAACCCACCTCTCTATGCAATCAAAGACATGGTCAAATCTTGTGTATGTGGGATGAAAGTAAACTGATGAGCACACCTCATTATACAATCAAGGTGAAACTCCCTTGTCTACGCTAATGGAAAACCAGTGTAGTCATGTGTACTCCACCCTACACTGTCATCATTAGAAGAAGACTCACAACTCAAAACAGGATGAGTTGATCTTGCCATAATATCATCTTTACCCTTTGTAGCCTTGTCAACAAGACCTCCATCAGAAAGCAACTGCAAGTATCCTGAATTACCTTCAGGAGTAAGAAGAGTACCATCCTGAATGCCATCAATCTCTTGAAAAGAGGATGGAACAACACCAAGGTCCAACGTACAAGACTTAGAAGAAACCATCTTCTTCTGATAAGACTATCCAAGGTCAATCTCAAAAGTGCCGATGTAGAGCCTTAGCTCAAATCTCCCATGATGCTTGAACCTGCAGCCAAGACTAATGTGCCTACATCATCAGTAATCCATTCCACCCTAAGGGGTCTCCTGAAGATGTGAAGGATGCCCAACATAGGTGTATAGAAACATATACCAACCCCTAACAAGTTGCTGGCATAAATCAGAACAATACCATGTAGCCTGTGAATCAAATCCATGATGGAGAAAAAGGCATTTCCACTGTCAAAGGATGATAAGAACTCGTCATCAATCCATCCTCTAACTCCCAAATAGCAATCCCAACTTCTCCTATCCATCCCAATAGCTGTTGTCCTTAAAGTGAACCTTGACAGAACTCTAACCAACAAAGTAGGACAGCCATCGATCAATGAGGTAGGAGGTAGAACCCATGGGGGTAGGGTTGGGATATATCTGTCCTCATGCCTATCTCCAAACCATAGACTGAAATCAACTGGAAACTCGAGCATACACCTCTTGAGATCACGAATGATTCATCCATCACCAACTGACTCCTCTTGTCTAATCATCACAAGAGGAACTGCACCTATATCCTGAATGTGATTACTAGGAGGTCTCATGCTGCTTTCTTCACCCTGTGCCCTGGTTGCCATAGATGACTGTGACTTTGTTGAACATGATGAACAATGAGCCAAACTCAACTCTAATCAGAGCTCATCAACATGAATCTCAGATTCCTGAAGGGCTATCTGGGTACTCCTCAAGGAATCACTGGAAGCCTTAAGCTTGTGAGAAAGCTTATCAACTTCATCTTCTTTCCTCATCAAAGCATCTGAATAGATCCCAACGAGGTTGAGAAGGTGGGCACGATTTGAAAGAAGGTGTAAATAATTTGACTTCATTATTCCCAAACCTTCTTTGATTTCTTGCAAGCTATGATGAGAAGACTCTACTTCAATTCCCCTTTGTCTTCTCTCCAACTGAACCATCCAAAGATGATTTTCAATTAGTTTGTGCATTTTCTCATGATGAGATAATGCTGCAACAATCTCATCTTCACTCACCTTCAACCGATTCTCCAAGTTGTGTGGAATTTTAGGTTCACGAGCAACCCTTTCTTTATTAGAGGAAGCATCAAATTATTCTGGTAGTGCTTGAGTTACACAACTATTTTCTTTGGTGATGTCATCCATGCACATATCCTAATTGCTATAGTCTGATTTTTCATCATGTGTAGGTGATGTGACATTATGGGAATCAACTATCACACTAGAAGATGCCTTATGATCACCCAAAGAATCCATACTATTGCTATCCAAATCACTAGCATGATCTATACTAGCCTCTAATGTAGAAGCCTCTTGTGAAACCTCTTGCAAGGATGATGTAGACAAATCATTACCCAAGGCTGTCCTAATGTCTTCTTGAGTCAAATCAACATGTCTATCCAATTCACCATATAAATTTTTGCATACCTCATTGGAATTTGAAGACACCAAATCATTCTCATGAAGAGTTGTATCACCCATATGTGAAGATTCTCTATCCTTTCCATGTGTAAACAAATCATAAGCTATAGCATAATATTTCTTCCTTGCTTGCTCAGTTTTGTGACAAAGTTTGGGATGCAAGTCCATATAGTCCTTGAAAGGTAAATCCTCTTGAACCCTTTGAGGAAGAGTTCTATACTCCTCAAATATGTTAAGCACTTCCACTTCCTTGTCTTGTGGCATTGGACCTTTGCTAGTAGAAGGAGATGATCCTTTAGAGAGTCCAAACTTTTAAAGTGAGTAATTTAAACGTTGCAATTCACGTATGGTCTTGTGTTGTGTTTGTTCAAATTCTTTCCATGCCGGTTTATTGCTAAACAACTTTGCCATGATGCCCTTTTTCACTGTCCAAACTAAAAACCAAATCCAAACTGACTTGTGCACAACTGATTTTACACCAATTGAATGCAATCGTTACCCAACAGGCTGGCAAGAACAATGGTTCTGATACCACTGTAATATCCCTTTTAGGGTATTTAGCAAATTTTCTCAATTTTCAATGTCAAAATCAAACCCTACGACTGAAAATCTGATTTTTATCTTTGCACCGTTCAATTAGGTTTTTACCAAGCATGAAACATGAACAAACATATGCAAATTGATAGAACAAACTAGATTAGCAGTCTTATTACAATGCTAAATACATGATCAAATATACAAAATTCATATATAGGATTGCTGATTAAATCAAATCCTTCAAGTGCAACAATAAACCAACTGCTGCAACTTGTAAACCCTTGTGTAATTGCAATAATATTTTTTTAACTCAAAACTAAAATTTCATTGGGAATACATAGCTAAAAATTCTATATTTTTATACCAGCTTAAATACTCAATATTTTCATGATATATTGACAACCTAGTTCATAAAATAACCCCTATTATCTAAAACAACAATACCTAGAAAATCTAGGAGTTACAACTCATGAACTCACAGGTAAACATGCCTTGAACCCCTCTAAAAATGGTTGCCAGGAAGAAGTGAAAAGTTTGCAATAGTCATATAGCAGAATAGACACCTCTTTGAATTACAAATGATCATACCCAGACCCAAGCCAATAAATGCGGGTCTGAAAACTTTATATCAGCAAACTGGAATCTTCCATTAATGGACGCCTGGCTTCAAAGATGAGTTCTCCAACATGTAACAGCAACAAACTGTTAACAACAGTTTAGACGCCTCCAAAGAAGTTGATTGTAACAATACATCAGCTACAATTCGAATTCTTGCAATGAAGCACCTGTAGAAACCCTGGATGGATTCCTCCACAATTAATCAGCTAGGGGTTAACTTTCAAACCCGAAACCAATGTTAACCATGAGGGTTTTTGTCCTCAAAGCCTTGAGATCAATAAGAACTCCAATTAACTGTAATATCCCTTTTAGGATATTTACCAAATTTTCTAAATTTTTAATGTCAAAATCAAACCCTAGGATTGAAAATCTGATTTTTATCTTTGCACCTTTTAATTAGGTTTTTACCAAGCATGAAACATGAACAAACATATGCAAATTGATAGAACAAACTGGATTGGTAGTCTTATTACAATGCTGAATACATGATCAAATATGCAAAATTCATATATAGGACTGTTGATTAAATCAAATCCTTCAAGTGCAACAATAAAGCAGCTGCTGCAACTTGCAAACCCTTGTGTAATTGCAATAATAATTTTTAACTCAAAACTAAAATTTCATTGGGAATACACAGCTAAAAATTCTAGATTTTTATACCATCTTAAATACTCAATATTTTCACAATATATTGACAACCCAGTTCATAAAATATCCCCTATTATCTAAAACAACAATCCGAAAAAAATCTAGGAGTTACAATTCACGCCTTGAACCCCTCTGAAAATGGTTGCCAAGAAGAAGTGCAAAGTTTGCAGTAGTCATACAGTAGAATAGACACCTCTTTGAATTACAAATGATCATACCCGGACCCAAGATAATAAATGTAGGTTTGAAAACTTTATATTGGCAAACTGGAATCTTCCATTAATGGATGCCTAGCTTCAAAGATGAGTTCTCCAACATGTAACAGCAACAAACTGTTAACAGTAGTTTAGACGCCTCCAAAGAAGTTGATTACAACAATACATCAGCTACAATTCGAATTCTTGCAATGAAGTACCTGTAGAAACCCTGGATGGATTCCTCCACAATCAATCAGCTAGGGGTTATCTTTCAAACCCAAAACTAATGTTAACCATGAGGGTTTTCGTCCTCAAAGCCCTGAGATCAATGAGAACTCCAATTACATTTCAATATCAGCAATATCCATAGCATAATGAAAAGAGAAGCCCTCACATCCTTTTATATTTTCTTCCTTGAAATCTTTGGGAAACTTCCCCAATATGGGCACCACACATGAGAGAAAACTTTCTTTTAAAAAATTAGAGAAACACATTTCTTTCCATCCTTTTCTAATTTTTCTTTTTTTCACTTTTCCCTAGGATTAGAAAAAACACTTTATTTCCTTTCTTTTTCTAACTTTCCCTAGGATTAGAAAAAAAACACTTTGTTTCCTTTCTTTTTCCCACTTTCCCTAGGTGTTCCCTTTTGGCATAAATAATTAATTTATTTTTTAAATGCTCACAATGTCCCCCTTTTAAAACAACTTTAAGTTCTGTCTCCTAGACATAGGGGTACAACTTAACTTTATAATATTTAATTATGCCAAAGTTTCCTTTTTATAAATACAATAATAAAGTGCCCATATTATATCATTTTTGTCCATCCCAAGCAAGGACTATCAAGGAAGAACTCAACACCATACTCTGCCATAGATCATGCTACCACAAATAGTACTTACTAAAAATAGTAAGCTCAAGAAAGTCCTCAAATGTCAATGCATGTTATATCACCCTGAAGCTCTCTGAAAACCCATAAGGAATCCAATAATCAAACTGCCATACACTGACAAATAGTACTTACTAAAAATAGTAAGCTCAAGAAAGTCCTCGGATGCCAATGCATGTCATATCACCCTGAAGCTCTCTGAAAACCCAGAAGGAATCCAGTAATCAAACTGCCAGACACTAACAAATAGATCCCCAAAAGCTCAGAAGAGATCACCACACAGCTGGAAATCCTAATTATTGCCTCTGACTAGCCTACGGGCCTTCGGGATAGGCTAACAGTCCATCCTGGATATCACTGATGAGAAGGGGACATTACAAAACAAGAGGGAAAGTGTTGAATTTTAATACAATGAGAGAAAAATATTACACCAAATTTTCATGGGAAAATTTAGAAATAGCATCCCTTTAAAACTGATATCAAACTAATGTACATTCTCTAAATATTTGACAAGACTAAATCTAAAACATAAAAAACATTTACATGAAACTAGGTAGCCCTATGCTAACACTAGCTCCAACCAATGTCTCTGAACTTCTCCCTTGGGATCCAAATTTGTATTTAAGACATATTGAATGCATTATTTCACCTTCAAAATAAAAAATACTAATCTTGAATCCAAATTTCATAAGGTACAAGTTCATCCCTTTTGATCAACACCTTCAATAGGGCACCAAAAATTAGAGGCTTTCTAATGAGTTTCCAAGAGAGACAAAGAGATAATTTAATAGGAGATATGCCTGAATGTGGTGTTGGGAATTAAGGTGTCTCAACCTTGGTAATTCCTTGCATTATTTATGTTTGTATATATTTATTAATTGCCTATGTTGTAAATAAATTGTAAATTCCATATTGTCATATTGTGGGATGTGGCACGGTGATGTGTCATCCTACATGGAATATGACGACTTTTAATTTTGTCCTCACATGAGGAGATAGGTGTCCCACTTTGTGGTAGGAACATTTTGCCATGTGTCAGCATCTTCCATGTTGTGTAAGGGAATGTTTGAGCGAAACGGTTATGACGGATTCCTATGACGAAGTTATGACATGTAAGAGTCAAAAATAGAAGCTTGTAAGACATGTGAAGACATGTGTCATGAAGCATCTTTGAAAAAAGCATATTTGGGTGCCCCAAGGTGGACTATGACATGTTGTAAGAGAATATGCTATTTATATCCTGTGTATGACAAATTCTCTTACAACTATAAGTTGTAACCGCTATGACAGATTCTATGATGGTCGTAAGTGTCCTAAGAGCATCTGTCATAGCCCATTTTAGAAATAGGTGACCTCTTTGGGATGAGAGTTGTGGACAAGTGTCAGGCACATTCTACAATGTTGACCAAGTGTCCTTAGGCGTGGGTTTTGGGCCATGAGGCCAAATTGGACGCCCATCCCAAGATAGGTCCAATATTGCCTTGTATTTTCTATATAAACAGGTGCTTGGAGAGGGAGTTGTATCACAGGTTTACAGGTACTGTTATACTACTGGATTGACTCCAGATATGAGTGTCAAAGACCATTGAAGCTTGCATTGCAAGTGTATTGTAAACACCTTTCTGTTTTGATAATACATTGTGCAGGTTTCTGAGTGTGGGGTTTTTCACCGGATAAGGGTTTTCCCCACCGTAAATCTTTGTCTCTCTTCTTCTGTCTTCTTTCCGATTCATGTGTATTACTACAATATCTCTATTAGATGTTCTATGTTGCTGTAGTTGTAAGGATCAATTTGAATTTGCATAGCCCTCTCCTCATTAGATTAGTGTAGGAAGTGATTTCCGTACACCTAGCTTCCTTTCAGTTGGTATCAGAGCCTGGCCAGTTTTGGTCTTAGCTGTTGGGTAGGGGTTTTTTGAGTTGATCTTAAGTTGAGTGGAAGTCTGTGTAGAGTATTCTGATTTCTATTATAACAAGGAGATGGCAAGCACATCCGGAAGAATGGAAGTGGAGAATTTTAATGGCACTAATTTTGAACTGTGGAAGCTCAAGATGGAAGACATGCTTGTTGACCGAGACCTTTGGGAAACTGTTACTAGAACTAAACCAACTATAATGCAACAAGTTGATTGGGATCTCAAGGATTGGAAAGCTAACGGTCTCATAAGACTTAGTCTTGTTGATTCTGTGTTGTTAAATGTCCATGAGGAGAAGACTACAACCTTGCTTTGGAAGAAGTTGGGAGATGTGTATCAAGCCAAATCCCTGGTTAATAAACTTTTTCTGAGAAAGAAGTTATATTCTCTTTGAATGGAGGACGGAGGATCCATTTCCAAACATATGAATGCTTTTAACACGTTGGTTGCACAGTTGACATCTATTGGTGTAAAGATGGAGGAGGAGGATTGATGTACGACCTTGCTTTGTTCTTTGTCAGACTCGTGGGATCACCTTGTCATGGCTATTGGAAGCACCACATCCACATTCAAGATGGAAGATGTGGTATCTACATTGTTATCTGAAGAGATGCGCAAAAAGTCTTCTGATGCAGCTAAAGAGGCTCTTGCAGTTCGTGGAAGACCCAAGGAGAAAGGGAAAAAGAAGGACAAGAAAGTTGAGAAGGGTAGATCCAAGTCCTGTGGGAGATCCAAATCTCCTGGAAATTCCAAGGCTATCTGTTGGAACTGCGGTAAATCAGGGCATTTCCAAAGGGAATGCAAAGAGGAGAAGAAAAAGAAGAAGAAAGCTCCTAATTCAGATTCTAACAAATCACAAGATGACGATGATGCTTTCATCACAGCCCTGGCAACCCATGAATCTGATGATGTGTGGCTGATTGACTCTAGTGCATCATTCCACATGACCTCACATTGAGACTAGTTCACTACGTATGAGGAATTTGATGGTGGAAAGGTGTACTTGGGTGACGACTCTCATCTAAAGATTGTTGGTCATGGAAGAGTCTCTATATGATTCCCTGATGGTCGAGTGAAGGGGATCTCTGGGGTTATGCATATCCTAGGCTTAGCACAGAACCTGCTTTCTGTAAGTAGTTTGAATGATGCAGGTGTGCAGGTTGTCTTTTCGAAAGAAGGATGCAAGTTGACTAGAGGAGCTATGGTGCTTGCTAAGGGTACTAGGAGAGGTACTATGTTTCAGCTGGAGGCATGCATTTCACAATTCAATAGTTCTTCTGATTCAAGGAAGAGGGCGGCAGTCACTTCATCCCCACCATCTGAACGAGTAGTTAAGAGATCTGTTGTTTCTAGTTCTGATGTTTGTAATCATGCTTTGGAAGTTAAACTTCCTGCTGAAAAGACAATGTTATGGCATATGAGATTTGGCCACATTGGTGAGAAGGATCTACATACCCTGAAAAATAAAAACCTTGTTGATGGGTTAGATGATTGTAATCTTGAGTTCAAATTTTGTGAACATTGCATTTATGGGAAACAAAACCATGTTCAGTTTTATTTAAGTTCTCACAAGTCTTCTGGTGTGTTGGACCTTGTTCACTCTGATGTATTTGGTCCTGTTAATATTCCTTCATTATCAAAATCTGTATATTTTGTATCTTTTATATATGACTACAGTAGAAGGACATGGATTTATTTTCTCATAAGCAAATCTAAAGTCTATAGTAAGTTTAAGGAGTTTAAGGCCTTTGCTGAAAATCAGACTAGTAAGAAGATTAAGTGTTTGAGAACTGACAACAGTGGTGAGTTCTGTTCTACAGAATTTGATAAATATTGCAAGGAACTTGGGATTGAAAGACATAAGATAACTCCATACACCCCACAGCAAAATGGACTTGCAGAGAGGATGAACAGGACACTAATGGAGAAGGCTAGGAGTATGCTTAGTGGAGCTGGCCTAGAACAAAAGTTTTGGGCTGAAGCTGTTGCCACTACTTCCTATCTTGTTAATAGATCTCCTACATCATCTCTTGTTGGAAAGACACCCATGGAGGTGTGATCTGGTAGAAAGCCTTCAATTAGGCATTTTTGTGTTTTTGGTTGTGAGGAATATGCACATGTGCCTAGGGAGAAGCGGTCAAAATTAGAGAACAAGGTTGTTAAATGTGTCTTCATTGGCTATGGTGTTGGTGTGAAAAGATACAAGCTTTGGGACCCTATGGCTGAAAAAGTGTTGTATAGCAGAAGTGTCATCTTTAGAGAGCTTACACCTTCTTCCATTGTTTTACAGCCAGAAGAAAAAGAAAAGAACAAGGATGTTGTTTAGTTTCCTCCTACCCCTGAGAAGACTGAACAGAAAGACAATTTTGGACCTGATGATGAGGAGAGCTCTTGCAGCTCTGAAAGCTCAGATGAAGAAGATGAACCTCAACCTCAGCTCTTGACGAGGTCTACACGGATAAGAAAGCAACCTGAAAGGTTTGGTTTTGCATTGCTTGATTCTAGTTGTGCTTTTGCTTTGCTTGCTAACAGTGATGAACCTAGAACTATATCAGAGGCTATGGACACGAAAGATGCAGGTTCCTGGAAGGAGGCCATGGAGGATGAAATGGCTTCTTTGGAAAAGAATCAAACTTGGGACTTGGTGCCTTTGCCTCCTGGACGGAAACTCGTTGGATGCAAGTGGGTGTTCAAGAAGAAATTTGGTGCAAATGGCAGTGTCGAGAAGTATAAGGCTAGATTGGTTGTGAAGGGGTATTCACAAGTGGAGGGTATAGATTATGGTGAGATCTTCTCTCCCGTTGCAAAGATGACATCCATTCGATTCTTGTTGTCTCTTGCAGAAGCTTATGAATTGGAGGTAGAACAAATGGATGTGAAAATATTTTTCCTTCATGGTGATTTGGAGGAAGAGATCTACATGTCATAGCTAGAGCATTACATGGTGAAAGATCATTGTGTGTATTATAAGTTTGATGGTGATCATATTATCATTGTTGCACTGTATGTTGATGATATGTTGATCATTGGGAAGGGTAAGAATATGATTTCAGATTTCAAATCTCAGTTGTCAGCACAGTTTGAAATGAAAGATTTAGAGGCAGCCAGGTACATTCTAGGAATGGAAATCAGAAGAGACAGAACCAATAGAAAACTTTGGTTAAGCCAGAGTAAGTATGTGAAGACCGTGTTGGACAGGTTCAGCATGGCATATTGTAGACCATTGTGTGTTCCTATTTTTTTAGGGATAAAGTTGTCTGTTGAGGATTATCCAAAGTCTCCTAGTGAGGTGGAGGACATGAGCAGAGTACCTTATGCTAGTGTTCTTGGTAGTTTGGTGTATGCTATGGTCTACATAAGACCAAACATTGCCTAAGCAGTGGGAGTCCTTAGTCGATTTATGGCTAATCCTGGACGAGTTCATTGGGATGTAGTTAAGCGAGTGTTCAGATATTTGAGGGGTACTTCCGAGTATTCCATATGCTATCATGGTAATGTTTCAGGACCTCCGCATTCTATTGATATTTGTGGATTTATGGTTTCAGATTGAGCAGGTGACATTGACAGCAGGAGATCCACTAATGCTTATGTGTTTACACTATTTGGTGCTGCTATTAGTTGGATGAGTAAGCAACAACCAGTTGTTGCTTTGTCCACGACAGAAGCTAAGTATATGGCAGCAACTTATGCTTGTAAGGAAGCCATTTGGCTTAAGAGATTGTGTTCTGATATTTGTGTTGATGCAGGTCAGATCACAATCAATTGTGATAGTCAGAGTGTAATTTACCTTGCAAAGAATCCAACTTTCCATGCTAGAACAAAGCACATTGATGTTCAGTTTCACTTTGTGTGAGACATGGTTGAGGATGGAAAGGTAAATTTAGAGAAGGTAGATACTTTGAAGAATGTTGCAGATGCATTGATGAAACCAGTGGGCACAGAGAAGTTCAGATGGTGTTCAGAGTCTATCAGCCTCTCGGCCTATAGCAGTTAAATCTTGTTATTCTATTGGCTCTTACAAGGTGTTCAACAAGTGGGAGAATATTGGGAATTAAGGTGTCTCAACCTTGTTCATTCCTTGCATTATTTATGTTTGTATAGATTTATTAATTGCCTATGTTGTAAATAAATTGTAAATTCTATATTGTCATATTATGGGATGTGACATGGTGATGTGTCATCCTACATGGAATATGACAACTTGTAATTTTGTCCTCACATGAGGAGATAGGTGTCCCACTTTGTGGTAGGAGCATTTTTCCATGTGTCGGCATCTTCCATGTTGTGTAAGGGAATGTTTGACCGAAACGGTTATGACAGATTCCTATGACAAAGTTATGACATGAAGACATGTCATGAAGCATCTTTGAAAAAGGCATATTTGGGTGCCCCAAGGTGGACTATGACATGTTGTAAGAGAATATGCTATTTATAGCCTGTGTATGATAGATTCTTTTACAGCTGTAAGTTGTAACCGCTATGACAGATTCTATGACGGTCGTAAGTGTCGTAAGAGCATCTGTCATAGCCCATTTTGGAAATAGGTGACCTCTTTGGGATGGGAGTTGTGGACAAGTGTTAGGCACATTCTACAATGTTGACCAAGTGTCCTTGGCGTGGGTTTTGGGCCATGAGGCCAAATTGGACGCCCATCCCAAGATAGGTCCAATATTGCCTTATATTTTCTATATAAACAGGTGCTTGGAGAGGGAGTCATATCACAAGTTTATAGGTACTGTTATGCTGTCAGATTGACTCCATATACGAGTGTCAAAGACCATTGAAGCTTGCATTGCAAGTGTACACCTTTCTATTTTGATAATACATTGTGCAGGTTTTTGAGTGTGGGGTTTTTCACTGGATAAGGGTTTTCCCCACCGTAAATCTTTGTCTCTCTTCTTCTATCTTCTTTCTGGTTCATGTGTATTGCTACAATATCTCTGTTAGATGCTCTATGTTGCTGTAGTTGTAAGGATTAATTTGAATTTGCATATCCCTCTCCTCATTAGATTAGTGTAGGAAGCGATTTCTGCACACCTAGCTTCCGTTCATGTGGTGCCTAGTTAATCTAAGAGATAAATTAGGATTTGAACTCTAGAAAAATAAGCTATGATTTGTACCATTCTTCATGAGGAGTCAAATTTGACATAAAAGACTTAAACATGGCTCCTACAATCTAACAAATAATCATGCAAAACTTAAACAAGTGTGACATTCTTGAAATTCTCCATAGTTAAAACTCCTCCTTCACATGGATTTACCACTTGAGTATCCAATCATAAAAAAGGGGTGCTACATCCATATTGTAACTCCCTCCAATTTTAACCCCACAAACTCCTCTTTCCACGAACTTTAATTGTAAATCAACACCTAATGTGGTGAGTGGACTCCACATATCTAAAGCTTGATTTTTAGAGGAAAATTATATGAAATTTAAAATTAAATGTCCTCCTCGACACCTAATAATCTAATAGTTAAAGACAACATATAAAATGGAAACAAATATTTTTTTATTTCGATTGCTCAGTTCCTCAAGATGCTTTTACATCTCAAATTACTTAATTTCTTCCACAAAATATGAGATTTACTTCACTAGAAATATTCAATAATATTGAATCAATGAGACAAAATCTAATCCAATGCTTATTACTTTCCTAGTAATCTTCTCTCAATCTTCATCTTTCATACTAGAGGGGTTTGGTCTTGAAATTGTTATGCATTGATCTCTCTCAAATAAGAGGTATTTCATCTTTAATTTCTACAATTCAAAACTAGTTCCATTTAATTTATCAACCTCCAACCTACTTATACTTTTCATGACTTACAACAAATATGAGATAATCCACAAACTACTCCCACTAAAAATACAAAATTCCTAGGACTACAGAGATGTGCCTTCTCAATAACTAGTTACAACAAATTCTGATACCAATTGTTGATAAAAATGGTTAGATAATCTAATTTAGGAGTTAATGTTTTTTATATTATAATTAAATCAATTTTTTTTTATCTCCACATATACAAAACATAAATGTGAATCAACAACAAACAAGATTAAAATAATCATACATAGAGTTGACATAACACTAAGTGTACCTTGGGAAAACTCTTTCAAGAAATAACCAACCTCAAATTAGTATTACTCACTATCTTATCAATAAAATAGGATTACAATAAAATGAGAAATTTGATTTAAGTGTCTCCATACTCTATGCTCCAATTAGATAACATAATTATAGCAGCATTCCAACACCACCTCCTTACTACAAAAGTGACAATATGTCAAACCACTATCCCAATCCTGTTATTTATTGAGTTGACAAATATGTAAGAAAAAATAAATTGCATCTATAAAAAAGGAACCAAAACCATGGTTATGCATTCCCATTTAATGCTAAATCATGACTCTTTGTTATAAGTATGAAACAAATGAATAACCCAAGAACTTTTTAAAATAGATTCTAAGCTACAAAAACTAAAAATACCTAAACAAAAACAAACCAGAAATTCTGAGAGATATGCAAATGTCAAGATGACAGAATTGCATTAAGAGCTCAAAGAATAAGCTACACAAAAGATTGGAAAAAGATTAACATCTAAGATGCAAAATACAATCTAGGTAGTGAGTTTATATAGACCAAGGAGAGGGGTGGAGGTGGCAAAACCGACCAATAGGGAGAGACCACCAAATGGTCTAAACATAGTAAATGTAACTCCCCCATAGGATGGTGACACCTCTAACTACCCACTCACCTAATTAAACTCACTATATTAACCTAAGAAAGCTCAAAAAAAGTATAGGAAAAACCTAGGGAATAGGAAAATAAATAACTCACTAGGAAAAAAAACTACACTAACACCCCCTTAAGTGTAGCTTAGGTGGGTGAAAAGATGGGTCCAGGAAAATGAAGCCTGATGAGGTACCCATGTACAAATAATCCCCCCCAAGAGAATAATCCCCCCAAAACAAAGGAATAGAAGTCCCACCACAAATAGAGAGAGAGAAAAGAGAAGGACTAAGAAGTCCCCCCCAAAGTGGACACTTGGAACACCCTTAGCAAAGATCACAAATGAAGAAACTTATTTTCAATGAAGGGTTTGTTGAAGATGTCTACGATCTACTCTAATGTTGGATAGTACTTGAGATCAATGATCTACTCATGAATCATCTCCCGAATGTAGTGCATGTGGACCTTAATGTGTTTGGTCTATTGATGATAGATTAGACTGTGAGAGATATGTATTGCACTTTGGTTGTCACAAAGGATGAATATAGGCTTCTGGAATGGAATACAAAACTCAATGAGAATGTTATGAAGCAAAATGACCTTAGTAGTAGCATTAACTACTCCTCGATACTCAACCTCTATAGATGAAAGAGCAATTGCAAACTGCTTCTTGCTCGACCAAGAAAATAGACTAGAACCAAGTGAGAAGAAATGCCCTAAAGTAGACTTGTGATCCTTAGAATCACTTGCCCAATAATAATTTATATGGCCCTCCAAGTCAATGTCCATGCCTGATGCATAGTTAAGCCCATAATTGTGGGTGCCTTGTACATAGTGAAGAATCTGCTTAGCTGCTTTCGAGTGCAGCTCATATGGCTTCTGCATGAACATGGAGACTAGGCCCATAGCATATAAAAGATCAGGCCTCATGTGAGTCAAGTATATAAGACTCCCAGCTAATTGGTGATACAAGGTAGCATCCACCAATGGTGAAGAACAATGAGCCATAATTTTGACCCCTGACAAAAATGGAATCAGTACAAGCTTATAGTCAACCATGTGAAATCTGGAGAGCGTATCAAGTGCATACATGGGCTTTGTAATGATGATACCAGATGAAGATTGGGTGATCTCAATCCACAAGTAGTGTAGAAGGCCCAAGTCTGATATCAAGAAATGATCATAAAGAGCAATTTTCATTGCCTTGATGGTGGATTAGTGACTCTCTGTTAGCAACATAGAGAACAAGGAAGGTGAGAGTATCATCCTACTACAAAATACACACATTCATATCAGAATGGCACCGAGTAAACCCAACTGACAAAAGGAATGAGTCCATCTTGGCATACCAAGCATAAGGGTCTTGTTTGAGGCCATGGAGAGACTTTTAAAGATGGAAAATAAGTGAAGGATCTTGTATGAACCCCTGTGATTGCTCCATGTATATCTTCTCTTGAAGTTCACTGTGAAGAAATGTGCTCTTCACATCCATCTAATGAACTTCCCAATGATGGGTTACATCAATAACAAGGATAAGTTAGATGGAGTTCATTCTAGAAATTGGCACAAAAGTCTCAGAGTAGTCAATCTCAGAAACCTAAGAGAATCCTTTAGTGACCAAGAGATCCTTATGCATATCAACTAACCCATCTATGAAAAAATTTATCTGCTAGATCCACTTGCATCGAACAATTTTCCTTCCCTTATGAAGGGGGACTAAATCCCAAGTATGATTCCTCTCCAAGGAACTAAACTCTTCTTGCATAGCAACATCCCACTCAGGGACAACAAAAGCTTCCTGAAAAGATTGTGGATCATAAGCTAGATAAATGAAGAGATGTGGAGCCTACTGGAACTGTCACCTTGTTCTTCTAGCATCAAAAGGATCACCAACCCAATCACCTACTAACTCAAATGTCTAACAAGCCCAAAGAGGCCCAGTGGCTGGAGAATCTGGAGGAGAATCTTCACCCTCTTAATGATGACTAGGAGAGGATGAATACGAATCCTCATCATCATCACCATCTAAAGTGGAGGAAGATACTCCTCAATAAGATCAAGTGGATTAAGATCCTCAGGAGAACTATCATCATGTCACAGTGTTGCCAATGTGATGGTAGATGGAGAAGTTGTAGGAGAAGATATCAAAGCATCCTCTTCAAAATGAACACTCCTCTCAATGAATAGCTCATGAGTGGTGGAGTGGATAAGCCTGTATCCTTTGACATTGTATATGCCTAAAAATGACACAACTCGGTCTAAATAAATATTCTTAATATTTATTTAAGTCTAATTCCTCTATCAATAAATAAATAAACAAATTTATTTATTCGATTCATATTCCTCTAAATTAATTAAATATCAAAATATTTAATTACTTCTAAAGTCAAAATTAAATAAAATCCTTTATTTAATTAAATTATTCCAAACAATTAAATAATTCTTAATTATTTAATTAAGTCAATTCTTCTTCCAAAATTTAAATAAATCAATCAAATTTATTTAAATCCTCTCATTCTCTAAAAATAAAATACAATCAATTATTTTATTTCTTCCAAATCATGCACAAACAATTAAATAAATTTATTTATTTAATTTGCTTTCTTATCTTCTAAATTCCTCAAATATCTTCCAAATCTTCTAAAAATAAGTCTTCTTCTTCATGCACACAAAATTAAATAATTTATTATTTAATTTCTCTCAAATCATGCAAAAGCAAATCACAAGTTGAGTTAACTAATTCAATCTATCTTGTTTTTATCAATAACTCTTAAATTAGAAAAAAAAAGCATTCTAATTTATGAAAGCATATCTTATCTTTATAAAAGAAAGTAGTTAACTCAAACAAAACAGCTTTTGTGTGACACTTGTCTCATTTCTATTTATGCACATTCTCTCAACCATCCTCATCCGTTGATCTTCTTATTCTTTCTCAACCATTGATCTCTTCTCTCATGAGTCTATAAATTGAATCTTCTTCTTCTATTTCAATGATCCAAGCTTTCAGTATTGTTACTCTGCAAGAATTTCAGCGTGCCTCTGGCACCCAACTCCATCCATTAGCTTGCGATCACCCTTTTATTGTATTGAAGCTCATATTCTTTACAAGAGTATCATATCCATCTCTCCATCCTCATCTTGAAAAACAACGCAAGGAAGTATGCTTCTGAGGGCTTCAATTCACATACAAAGATTGATTGAGACTAGGCAAATAATGGAAGCGGCAAAGTAACAAGGTTTGCACGGTTTATTCTTTGTTATTTGAATCTTTGTTTGCTTGCAATTTCTATTGAGATTATTGGTTTATTGATTGAGTTTAAAACCTTTGACAATATTTATGGTAACATTTTTGGTGCCCACCGTGGGGCCTTGCCCCAATTTAACCCAAAAACTAAGTTTTATGTGCAAAGGTTCCGTACACAGGAGGATTCGGTGCATCTAAGCAATTCTATCATGCATCTGAGCTCTGTTCTGGTGCATATGATCTTTCAATGCATCTAACCTCTGAAGCCACGCATACATCTTCTGTTATCACGCATCTGATATTCCTACGCATATGTTCTCCATTCTTGCACTTTTAAGCTGTGTTTCTGTGCTTTTAAAGTTTTTGCGCTTCTGAGCACTATTTCTGTGCATTCATGCTCTGAAGTTGCGCATCTGTTCTGAATAGTGGTTTTTAGGATATTTTCTATGGTTTTTGCTAATGCTAACACTTTTCACAGGGATATTCTATCATCTACTTGCAGGATTAGGGGTTGGTTTAGTCATTCTAGTTGCATTGTTAGCACACCTTGTCTTTTTTTTAAAGGATAGTAATTGGATGCTCATGCAAAATCACATCTAGATTTAACTAGGAAGGGAGTAACTTAAATCTTGTTGCATCAACAAATTGAATCTAGTCACAATGCGAGGATAAAATTGAACCATTGTTATCTTATTTTTCAAAGTTAACAACTTGCGTGTGTGCCCAAGTAGATAGCTCATATAGTCTTTCTCCTTTTAACTAGGGGAAAAGAACAACTGGCTTTCATGTTTTTGGGAATGATACTAGGCCTATGCTCTCCCCTATCTTGGGTGACCAAAATGCCAGACATATCATTTTTGCATGTGTTGAACCTTTAGAGAGGCTTGCCCTTGGATATCTTTTTGTCATTGGGGAACGACCTTAAGTGGTAACAGGCTAAAGCCAAGCCTTGTCGAGCCACTATAAATAAATTGTGTTTGGAGGGAAAGCTTCAATCAATGAGTGTTGTTGTGTTATACCATTAGCCAACCTCCTCCAAAACCCTCCAAGGCGTAACCCTTGAAGGTTGAGAGACTCCATAACAGAGAGTAGCGCTGCCACACATATAACCACTCGAATGGTTGCCCTTACTAGTCATCCTTTGTTTTAGTAGACCAAAATCCTTCTATTTGTTGGTGCAAAAGGTGGGACCTTTGAACCCACCCCAATTCATGTGGTTCTTAGTAGAGATAGCAGGGACAATCTTAAGGTTCGGTGAGGGTACGAGCCTTAGAAAACCCAGATCTTAGTATGCATGAGAATTGTGTGCCATGGACAGGAGCCAATACTACCAAGATCCTAAAGCTATCCACTTTAAATATGCACAGCTAGGGTACTCAACAAATATTGTCTTTACCAGCCTAGGATTGTGCTTGTTTTTGAGTCAAAAAGAGTCTAAAAAATACAAAAAAAGATCAAAAATCATGAAAACTTCTTTGTGTTTGTTATTTTTTTACCTGCCATAATTGAGAAAATCAAATCAAAAACACCAACTTGCAACCAAGAAACCAAAAAACATCAAAAAACGTGCCAAAAATTGCAAAAACATTCAAAAAACCAGAGTTGTGCATACATCATCTGAAGTTGCGCTTACATTTTGACCTGATGCACATTTGCATCGACTACTAGTGCATTTATTACTTGTTACAGCACTTTTAAATTTTACCAAAGCTGTGTATTTGTCTCAATTTTCTGCGCATTTATCCTCTATTTCAGCACGTCTGTTCTTATACATCCGCAATAGTGAGCATTTCCACATCTTTTCAAATAAATTTTTCAACCTTTCTGGGTACCCATTTTCAGTCTTGTGTCAGTTTCTGTTAAGATGACAACCCAATTAGAAACAATTGCTCAAGAACTCCAATACCTACAATTGCAGTTAAACTCAAGTGCCTCGCCCCAAGATCGTATAGCAATTGCTCAAGAACTCCAAGCCATACAACAAGAAATGGCAATCTTACAAGATGAACAGGCTAGTACTGGGTACGCCTCGCTCCAAAATTGTACATCCTTTTATTGTCTTAATAATACTCATGACAAGGTAAACAACACCTCAAGTTGGAAATCATATACCACTCCATCTACTAGTCCTCCTTCACCATCTCCTAGAACACATGTCCCAACACATACCAGTCCTACGTCACCACCAACATCGAGTTCCCCAAGCTCTAATCTGACAACCAAAAAATCCTTGAATGATTTTTGGGACATATGTCTTCCAAATTTATGCAACAAAAGAAAAGCTATAGAGAACTCCAAATCCACTCATCCATTGACTCATTCATCTACCCAGGATGTGATCCAAGGGCTACTAGCAAAGACTCAACCATGTCCCCAAATTCTGGTCTTTGACCTTATCAAATAACCTCCAAACATGTCCATCGCTCTAACCTCATCATGTAACCTGCAACCCCTTGAGCATATTGAAGAACCTCCTACCATGAACCAAAATCAAGGTCTGTCGTACCTTCATATTGTTGACCAAGATCCTATCCAAGAGTCCTCTACCTCCACTTCAATTCAAGCACACCAAGAGTTATGTCAAGAGAATTGCAGACACCTAAAAATGTCTTCTACCATCGAACCGTTTCCTGACATCCCTAAACATGTCAATTTCCCTCCTAACCAATTAATTAAATTTACCCTTTACCCTATTTTCCATTATATTATCCCTAAAATTGAATTAATTTCATTAATTCAATAGTCTAAAACCTTTGCTAATTGATTTAATAAATATGCAATATTTATTATTTCAATTTCCCTCTATCCTAAGTCCTAAATCCACCTCACAAAATCCACCTCATCTCTTCCACCTCACCATGTGGCACATATAATTAAATATTCTTAATATTTAATTAGCTAATATCTTTCATTATCCAAAAATGAATTTAAAATTCAATTGTCCCCCACTATCATCCACTATTGAATTTAAAATTCAATTGTCCCCCACTATCATCCACTAATTGAATTTTTAATTCAATGGTCATCCACTGATTGAATTTTTAATTCAATGGTCATCCACTCTTCCACTAATTGAATTTTTAATTCAATTGTCCTCCACTAATTGAATTAAAAAATTCAATTTGTCATAATCCACTCTCATTAAAAATGAATTTTTAAATCATCCACTATGAATTTAAAATTCACAAATAATGAGAGCCCTTGATCTCAACTCTTGATCCTCACCCTCCATTCCTTTTTCAAAAATCTATAAATGAAACCCTCACCCAAGCCATTCATAACAACTTCTTCTTTCATCAAAACCATGTTCAAATTTCTCTCAAATCGCTAATCTATCTATCCTCTAATCCTTCATCTACATTTGTGTTGAAAGCAAGAGCAATCCACATTTGAATCAAATAGGGTTATCTAATCTAGGAGCTCTTGGGTGCAAGCTTCCTCCTCCCTTGATGAGATTGGGTCTTCATGTGAGGTATAACTTTGTATTTATTGTATTTATTTAGCATTTCACTTCATTTTGTTTTCCTAATCTTCATGTGAACATTGCCAAATCAAGCTATAAGCACCAAACACATAAACCAATCAATCTAAACATTCATCCTAGTCACCTTCATCCTAATCAACTTCATCCAAACAATCCACATCATCATTGAATCATAACCAAACACTTCCCAAAAAGGAACACTTGTGTGACATCATGTCAATCTTAGAGGACCTTCAAAAACTCCTTCATATGCTTCGCCACATGCATGCAAGCCAATCACCTTTAGAGCAACAAACCTTTCAAAGCATTCAAGAACTGATTCAAATATGTCGAAGAAACCAATCCTCACACATACAATACCTCTTGGAAGAAATCCAACACCTCTTGGCCACTTGCAAAGTCCAACGACCATCCTATCTAGCACCTATCCCATCATATCTATCTACTCATCAACCCAATTTGATACCACCTTATTCCATTTCTTCTAATATTATCCCTTATCCATATCAACACATTCAACTACAACAACATCAACCAATTCAACAATTCCAACCATCACAACAACCCATTCAACAATTCCAACAACAAGTCATACCACAACAACAAGTCCAAACACCATCCCAACCTCAACACATTCCAACTCAATCCTATGTGTCATCCACATCAACCTATCAACCTCCACCTCAACATTATCCAATACCTCATTCTAACATTCCAACACATCATCAAACCCATCCACAAGGCAACCAAGTGTCATCACGACAAGAACATGTAAGCCCAAATTCACATTGGCAACAAGATCAAATGCCCTCAACTTCATACCACACCCAAGACCTTTTATCTACATATCCCACCAATTCACTCAACCACCAAGACTATCAATGGCCTCCACAACAAGCACAAGTGAGCCTAAGTCCACCTTTGCAATAAGAAGCATATGCAACTCCAAGTGGCCCCTTGTACATAAATCAAGCAAGCCCAAGTTATCCTATGCAAATCTTAAGTACCTTTGACAAAGGAGATACCAATCTAGCTAATGTATCCTATGAGTGGTCTTCATCATCCAATCACTCGCCAACACATGAGCCTACTAGCCCTATCATAAGACCACCATGTGATCCTACCCCTAGTCCATTGGTCCACCAACCTTCATCACCTTCATCCTCATGTTCTACCAATCTTCCACCACAAGATCCGTTGGACACATCCACTATTATTGCTCATCCCTTATATTGCCCATCCACTCATACCCTTGCGAAGGATGTGATCCATTGGCTACTAGCTAGGAATAAACTACCTCCATGTCAAACACCCATTCATGAGCCTACCAAAGAACTTCCAAAGGTCATGTCCAATCCTATAATCCCATCATGTGGTCCACCTATCCTTGATCCTATCCAAGAGCACTCCATTAATATTCTTATCCCTTCAAGCCCATCATGTGACCTACAAGCCATCAAGCCTGTTTAAGAGTCTCCTATTATGAATCCAATTCAAGAGTCATCATGTTCTCATGTTGTTGACCAAGAGCATGTCCAGCCTTTACAAGAGTCATCCACTTCCATTCAAGCCACCCAAGAGGTATGTTAAGAGTTTAATCCTAAGTCTGTGGAAACATCAACCCCTTATCTAAGTCAAGATCAAAACACTTCCCTCCACCCCATCCATAACATATATCTTTTCCCCGATCAAGATGATAGCCATAATGATGAATCTATCCATGAGAATCTTGATCCTATTCATACCCCTACAACTATCCATGAACAAGACACCCAAGACCTACATGCTTTATCCAATGAAAGTCTTGTTGACCTACTTCAGCATTCACCCCGTTTCATGGCCTTCCTTCAAAGCAAAGAGATCTCTTCCTCTAGCCATGATCCCACAACATCCACTTGTCATGATAAGACACTTGTCCCCCAAGTAAGCATAAAAGATCAAACAAATAGCTTGGATCTTAAAGAACATAATGAACATAATCAAGATCCTAATGATCATTCATCCATATCCACCATCAACTCCACTTCAAATCCACCATCATATCCCCTTGTTCTTACCACCTTCATCCATGAATGTTCTTCCTTAGGACAACAACGACCTTTATCCACTTCACCTTCTCCATCCAATAATGAGCTCAAGTCTAATGTTCAAAGCACACCTAGTCCCATTGTTCATCGCATCTTCCAAAACATGAACTACCAAGGCAAAGGTCTAGGCCTTTATGAACAAGGTATTTTGGAGCCGATTCATGTCAGGATCCCTCCATGCTCATATGGCCTTGGATACACACCCCAAGGTAAACAAGGCCAAGATGTTGGTACTCCCTTCATGCATCCTAAACCTACCACTTTCCATCGCACCCCCCATCATCTACCCAAAACATATGTTGCCATTCCACCTCCATCAACCTATAAATGTCAAAAGCATGTGACCATACACCTTCCGACATCCACTTTGCCTCCAGTTTTACCAACTCCAAATATCCCTCCATCCACCTTGCCACCGTTGCTTCCAACACCTAACATACCTATCATTCATAAGTATCCTTACATCCCTAATCATGGCCAACAAAAGCATACATTGCCTAAGCATACAACTTCCAATCATTCCATCCACTCCACCCATACCATGGGATTCAAAAGCAAAAATTTTGATGCCTCTACTTATAAAGCTAAAAATCCTACCAAAAATCCTACAGGTCTTCATACCTTAGGACATAAAGAATCAAACTCAAAGCAAAGTTCATCTAAGCATCTACCCAAGTCCAAACCTCCACAAGAAAAGACCAAAAGCAAAATGGTTTGGGTTCCTAAGCAAATAGTTAGAAAGTCAAATGAGGCATCCTCATCCACATCTCAAGAATCCCAATCATATGTCTCCATCCAAAAGCCTACTTCTATCCAAAACTTCCATTCCCTTCAAAAATCCCACAAGCAAAGCAAAAGCACTAAAAATATTAAATCTATGTGGGTTCCTAAATCACTTCATCAACCATCTCCTAAGAAAACAACCCCATTGCTTCCTACACCATCATCCAATCAAAAGCTTCAATGTTTATCACGGTGTGTGCAGTCGTTGGTCATGGTTCCCTTCCACTCCACAGCACCTCCACATAACTACATCTCCCCATCTTCCATCCATTGTCCTACATATCTCCCCCATGCTATCATTATGGTCAATGCTTTGGCATAAACTTTTCATCCATATTCATTCCATAAGCCTATATAAATCCACACCATAAGCCACTAGCCTACCCTACCATAATTCCACATTATAATCCATTATCTACCTAATCCATCTCCCATCCACGCAATCCCTTATCAACATCTATGAGCATAATGACATGGTCCATGCGAAGACATCATCCATCTCTAATGGGATGCTATCACCTCTCATAGCACTAGACACTTGAGTTCCTCCTATCTATTACCATGGTGAAAACCTGGCAAATAGGTGCCATGTGTAATTGTCATCCCATCTAAAAAACAAAAAAAAAATCAAAATCGTATAGAGAAATCCCTTCATCCAACGGTGAAAACCTAGTAACCAGGCGCCTTGGATAAGTACCATGATGAAAACTTGGCAAACAGGCGTCATGTGTAGGTTGCTCTTCTATGTCACTCACACTTGGGGGCACATGGTCTCATCCATCTTATCATTTTCAACTTATCATTTTCCATTCTATCATGCTACATCCTACCATCCTTAGCCATTACATAAACATGCCTATCCTACTAAACCCATTTATCCATACTCCCTTCTGCCTTTTGATTTTGATGAAGACATAGGGGCAAAATGTTGAAACATGTTTGGATATTTCTTGACATACCTTCTTTCCAAACCAAGTCCAATCCATTTACCATTTATCCATCCCATTTAAACCAATCCATCATGTCATCCTATTATCATGAGCCTTGTCATGTAAAAATCCTAAGCATTACCACCTAGAATGGGGCATGTTCTTCTAATGCAACATAGCCTTTGAAGATCACATCCTAGCTTCTGATCCATCCACTATGGCGTATCCTTATCATGAGCTTTCCATCTTATAGCTTATCCCCATATGTTTATCATGAGCTTTCCACTATAGCCTACCTATCCGTTTATCATGAGGCATCACATTTACTATGAGCCCGTCCTTTTATCCATCCTTTTATCCATCTTACCTCCATCCATGCACCTAGACTTGGTTTTCTCCCTTTTCATTGGTATTTAGCGCAAAGGATATCCAAACAAAATCCAATGCAAGCATCTCATAATAAACAATTCCTTTTCAAAAAATCAGAAAATCCAAAAACAAAACAAAATCACAAAAATCAAAAAAAAAAAAAAATCAAAAAATCCATCAAATCCCAAAAATATCCATCACAAACTCAACATCATTCCATCAACATCTCATCATCTCCCAACATCCTCAAAATCACCAAACATCTTGTCATCTTCCAACATCATCACATCTATCCTCAATAAGCTTACACTAGATCCAAGCATCGCATCACCTATCAAAGCATTGTCCCTTAATCAAAATCATCAACTATCAAATCAACATCAACCACAACTTGTCACCAACATATCTTGAGCCAATCTTACAACATCAACTAAACATCATCCAATCATCTATCAATTCCTGCCTTAGGATATATCTTTCCTACGATAGGCAAAATCTATCAAATCATTATCCATCTTGGCAAGAGATACAATGGCTACTTGTTTGGTTAGTTGGTCTTTTGGTTTTTAATTTTTATCTTTTGTCCTATTCAAAGATCACATCAAAGCTACCTTGATCTTACTATATCATGGTATGTGGCGAAAACATCTAGAATGGGGCATAGTATTGCTTTTGTATGATGTGCTTGTGGGTTGGTCTCATTACTCCAAGCTAGTATTCATATCTTGTTGATCATAGGGTCGGTTCTAGCATATAGATCTCCTTATGCATCTAAGGTTCATCATACCTTTTGTGTTCTAAGGGCTTATGCTATGAGTCCCCTTCCCTCGTCTAGACAAGGTTGTACTATCTTGGGCATGCATGGGATCATCCCTTTGTTTGTGTGTCTAGTCCATGCAAATGTGGGATAAACATCATCACCCTGGTCTTCTATACCTTGGTGGAAATATCCACTTTGCTATATCAAACCTAGGATTGCTCTAAATCATTTTCAGCACAATGATCATCCACCAATCATCTCCCAACATCATCATCATTTCATCCCACCACTTATCCTCTGACCAGTTCAACCAATCTGTTCCATCCATTTCGAGAGCACAATCGTGTTCTTGCAACACACCTGTCCTCTCGAGGGGGCATCACCCTTACCAATTATCCCCAAACCTACCCTATTCTTCTAAGCCAAAATCTTTTTTCCATCCAATCCAACTCTATGTTTTAACTTCTTTGAAATGATGTTACTTAGATGCAACACCATCTCAAAGAGGGGCAAATGTAGACACCTAAAAATATCTTCTACCATCGAACCGACTCCTGACATCCCTAAACATGTCAATTTCCCTCCTAACCAATTAATTAAATTTTTATTTAATTAATTCATTACCCTATTTTCCATCATATTATCCCCAAAATTGAATTAATTTCATTAATTCAATAGCCTAAACCTTAGCCAATTGATTTAATAAATATGCAATATTTATTATTTCAATTTCCCTCTATCCTAAGTCCTAAATCCACCTCACAAAATCTACCTCATCAATCCACCTCATCTCTTCCACCTCACCATGTGGCACATATAATTAAATATTCTTAATATTTAATTAGCTAATATCCTCCATTATCCAAAAATGAATTTAAAATTCAATTGTCCCCCACTATCATCCACTATTGAATTTAAAATTCAATTGTCCCCCACTATCATCCACTAATTGAATTTTTAATTCAATGGTCCTCCACTAATTAAATTTTTAATTCAATGGTCATCCACTAATTGAATTTTTAATTCAATGGTCCTCCACTAATTGAATTTTTAATTCAATGGTCCTCCACTCTTCCACTAATTGAATTTTTAATTCAATTGTCCTCCACTAATTCAATTGTCCTCCACTAATTGAATTAAAAAATTCAATTTGTCATAATCCACTCTCATTAAAAATGAATTTTTAAATCATCCACTATGAATTTAAAATTCACAAATAATGAAAGCCCTTGATCTCAACTCTTGATCCTCACCCTCCATTCCTTTTTCAAAAATCTATAAATGAAACCCTCACCCAAGCCATTCATAACAACTTCTTCTTTCATCAAAACCATGCTCAAATTTCTCTCAAATCTCTAATCTATCTATCCTCTAATCCTTCATCTACATTTGTGTTGAAAGCAAGAGCAATCCACATTTGAATCAAATAGGGTTATCTAATCTAGGAGCTCTTGGGTGCAAGCTTCCTCCTCCCTTGATGAGATTGGGTCTTCATGTGAGGTATAACTTTGTATTTATTGTATTTAGTTAGCATTTCACTTCATTTTTTTTTCCTAATCTACAAGTATATTTTAGAGCATGTGGAAGCATCAACCCTTTATCTAAATCAAGATCAAAGCACCCCCATCCAACCCATCTATAACCTTTATCTTTTCCATGATCAATATATCCCCTATGAAGAAGCTATCCATGAGCTGCTTGATCCTATGCATGAGAAGGAGATCCAATTCCAATCCATCCACAACCTATATCTTCTCTATGATCAAGATATCCCTTATGAAGAAGCTATCCCTGAGCAACTTGATACCCATACATGAAGAAAAAATCCAATTCCAACCTCTCCATAACTTATATCTTTTCTATGATCAAGATATTATCATTGATGAAGAACCTATACATGAGCACATTAATCCCATCACGCTTGATCCTATCTGTGATCAAGATCCCATCTATGATCAAGAGACTATCTATGATCAAGTGGACCATGATGATCCTCTTAGCCAACTTTATGCATTCCATGGGACTCACGAGGTTATCACCCCATCTATCCATCCTCCATCTAGTCCTATCATTGATCCAACAACTTCCACCTCCTTTGATGAGACATTTGCCTCCCAAGTGCACATAGATGATCAAACCAATGACTTAAATCCTAGTGAACATAATGATAATCAAAATCCTAATGATCCTTCACCATCTATTATCAACCATGTCGCAAATCCGTTACCGTATCCTATTGGTCTTACTACCTTCATGCATGAATGTTCCTCCTTAGAACACTAGAAACCATTATCCTCTATCTCACCTTCTACATCCAATCAAGAACTCGTGTCTAGTGTTCCACCTATACATAATCCCAATGTCCATCGCATACTCCAACATATGAACTATCAAGGTAAGGGCTTAGGCCTTCATGAACAAGGTATTTTGGAGTTCGTCCATGTCAATGTTCCTCCTCGCTCATACGGCCTTGGATACACACCCCAAGGTGAATAGTCTCAAGATGTTGGTACTTCCTCCACTCCTCCTAAATCCACCACTCTCTATCGCAAATCCTACCATATCCCGAAAACATATGTCGCCATTCCACCTCCCTTATCATATACATCCCAAAAGCATGTGACCATACACCTTCCACCATCCAATCTACCCCCACTACTTCCAACTCCCACCATCCCTCCATGCATTTTACCACCACTTCTTCCAACACCTTATCCATCCATCTATAAATCCTCTAACAATCCCAATCATGGCCAACATGTGCAACAAAGAGCTTCCACTGACCCCACTTCCACCATCCCAAGGGAATTCCACAGTAAAAATTTGGATGCCTCTATCTATAAAGTCAAAAATCCTAAGAGTCCTCATGACCTAGGATATAAAAGCCAAGAATTGAACAAAAACCCATCTCAAAAGTTGCATACACCCACACACCTCAATACCAAACTAAAAAAGGTGTGGGTCCCCAAGCAACAAGCAATTACCTCAGAAGCTACACAAAAGCTGCATATACCCAAGCCCATACCTTCACAGGTAATGTCTACAAGCAAAATGGTTTGGGTACCTAAGCAAAGAGCCATCAAGTCAAATGAGGCATCCACTTTCTCATCTTCCATCCAAAAATCCCATTTCATCCAAAAATCTCTAATTCTTCCATCCCACATGACAAGAAAAAATCAAAACAATACTGATTCTATGTGGGTCCCTAAATTCCTAAATCATTCATCCACCAAGCAAAACTCTCCTTTGCTTCCTACACCACTTTCCCATCATATGCTTCAATGTTTATCATGGTATGTGCAACCGTTGGTCATGATTCCCTTCCATCCCACAACATTTCCCTATACCTCCATCTCCCCTTCCTTCTACTATTATCCTATGTATCTTCCCCATCCTACTCCCATGGTCCATGCTTTTGCATAATCTTTCCCTCTATCCATACATAAGTCATGCATTATCTGCATCATCATCCACTATCACACCTTTCATAATCCGCAATCTACCTACTTCGTCTTCCTTTCACGTGATCCTTACCAACATCTATGAGCATAGCGACACTTGGCATGATCCGTGCAATGGCATGCATTTCTAGTGGGACTCTACCACCTTTCATGGAACTAGACACTTGAGTCTCTCCCATCCGTATTCCACCTATTCTATCCAAATATTCCAAAAATAAAAAATAAAAAATAAAAAGTAAAGAGAAATCCCTTCATCCAATGGTGAAAATCTAGCAAACAGGTGCCTTGGATAAGTACCATGATGAAAACCTGGCAAACAGGCGTCATGTGTAAGTTGATCTCCTACATCACCTACACTTGAGAGCACCTTGTCTCATTGGCATATCACTTTTCTCCTATCATTTTCCATCCTACCATACCCTCCTATCATTCATATCCTGCATATACCTATCATATTGAGTCCTTTTGTCCTCCATTCCTCTTTTGATCTTGGTGCAGATATGGGGGCAAAATGTCAAAACATGCTTTGGAAAAACTCTTGATATGCCTTGTCTTTTTCAAATCCTCCAATCCTCTCATCCTTCTATCGTCATAAGCATTGTCATGAAAAATCCTAAGTATCCTACCTACAAAGGGGCATGTTATTCCTATGCGACAGTCCTTGGAGATCACATCCTTCCCCTTTTCCATGTGCGTTCCTTCTATCTACTATTTCCCATCCTTCTACCTAACCATCTATATCCACTGTAACCCATCCATCTGCCTGTCCGTGGTGTTTTCCTTGTCATCAGTATCTAACATTGGGGCTATCCAAAATTGTTGTCCAATCATCCTATCCACAGTGTCAGCCTAGCATAGCATCTGTCGTCGGTGTCATAGGGTCACCCCAAACTACATTGTCTCTGTATCGTCACGTAGGCAAGGTCATTTATCAATGCACCCCTGAGGCACTAGGTCAGTCCCTTAGGGTCCGTTTCACTAGGCATGCATGCAAGCACAAGCAAAACCCACTTTCCAACAAAAGTTTCGGTGCAAGACATCAACCTATCCAAGGCAAACCAAACAAGTACCTAAAGTACTCAAACTAATTTTATCTAAATTATGGCAAGAAAACACATCTAATGCAAGAATGTTTTGTGTTTGTGATTAGGTTAACTTACAGAGTTGATTTTTGTTATTATGTCTTTCTATGCTACTCGAGGATGTCAAAAACTAGAGATGCTATGATGGGGGCATAATCATTTTCTTTGTCTGTTGTTTGTGGATTAATCTTTAGTAATGTGAAGCCTTGTCTAAAGACACATTTGGCAAAAGATCATTGAGGACTTCAAAAGGTCTAACATGAAAGGGGGCAATCCTTGTCTGTTGATATGCAAGAAATACTCAGGTCATCTCAGTTCAATTATACCTAGATGCTTGTATTAACTTGCTAAATCAAAATCCATGTAAGTGATACTCAAGTCATCTCAGTTCAATTATACCTAGATGCTTGTATTTTCTTACAACATTTTAAAAAGCCTAATGATGAAATAAGCACTTCAAATTACTTGCCGCATCAAGATGACAAATATCTGTATCCATATCCATAACGTATCCAATTGCAAATCTCATATCCGTATCCATATACATTTATATTTCATGTACCATTCATGCAATAAAGATTATGTGTAGAGTATCAAATAAAAGCTTGTGAGTCCTTGTATCGAGTCATTCTTCTATCAGTCCATATTCTATCTATCGATTCTTCTTTTAGTTAGTCTGAGCAATGATCCCAATGCAAGTTCATCCTTAATCCATACCAATCGAGTCAAGTCAATCTTGTCAAATTATCCAATCGCAATCAATGGTCTTGATCCTAATCTTCTCGTAAACCATATCAATCAATCATAACTATCCTTCGTGTTGCTCTAGGGATCTAAAGTTCCCTACCATGACAACACTATTGTATATCGTTATCATATCAATTGTCTTAGACAGGACATTGCATTGTCGAAACTAGACCCGGCGTCTTATATGACATATTTCATTCCTGAAACCAGACATTGTCGATCTATATTGTTTAATCATTGGTTTACCGCTTGACAGGGGCAATACCTTGTTTGTTCTTGTATCATTTGTGGATACTTGCTTACTTGCTTGTGTGTGTTATCATTCTATCTTGCATCGTGTATCATTCGGCTCTTTCTTCAACCATTTTCTTCACCCTAACCTTGTTCTTCCACCTTCTTCATCGTGAGATTGTCCATCTCGCGCCCTTGAAACTCTCTCCCCATCTAATCTCCCGAGGGGGCATCATGTTGTCATAACCTATACCAGAGGCAAATTGGGGCATGTATCGTTATCAGAAAATTTCTTATTCTTTGAAGCAATGTTGTAAACTACATTGCATCAAAGAGGGGCAAAATGTATACGCCTAAAAATGACACGACTCGGTCTAAATAAATATTCTTAATATTTATTTAAGTCTTATTCCTCTATCAATAAATAAATAAACAAATTTATTTATTCAATTCGTATTCCTCTAAATTAATTAAATATCAAAATATTTAATTACCTCTTCTAAATTCAAAATTAAATAAAATCCTTTATTTAATTAAATTCTTCCAAACAATTAAATAATTCTTAATTATTTAATTAAGTCAATTATTCTTCCAAAATTTAAATAAATCAATCAAATTTATTTAAATCCTCTCATTCTCTAAAAATAAAATACAATCAATTATTTTATTGATTCTTCCAAATCATGCACAAACAATTAAATAAATTTATTTATTTAATTTGCTTTCTTATCTTGTAAATTCCTCAATTATCTTCCAAATCTTCTAAAAATAAGTCTTCTTCTACATGCACACAAAATTAAATAATTTTTTTATTTAATTTCTCTCAAATCATGCAAAAGCAAATCACAAGTTGAGTTAACTAATTCAATCTATCTTGTTTTTATCAATAACTCTTAAATTAGAAAAAAAAGCATTCTAATTTATGAAAGCATGTCTTATCTTTATAAAAGAAAGCAGTTAACTCAAACAAAACAGTTTTTGTGTGACACTTGTCTCATTACTATTCACGCACATTCTCTCAACCATCCTCATCCGTTGATCTTCTTAATCTTTCTCAACCGTTGATCTCTTCTCTCATGAGTCTATAAATTGAACCTTCTTCTTCTATTTCAATGATCCAAGCTTTTAGTATTGTTACTCTATAGGAATTACAGCGCGCCTCTGGCACCCAACTCCATCCATTAGCTTGCGATCAACTTGTTTCCATATCACCGTTACCATTGTTGTGAAGCTCATCTTCATTGCAATAAACTATCATGGCCATTCTCACTTGACATCTTGGAATAGCAAGGAAGTGTACTTTCTAAGGGCATATTCATGGACAAGATCATTTGCGATAGGCCACCAATGGAAGCCATGAGGTAAAGAGGTTTGTTGAGATAGTGTTCATCGTTTTAGATCTTCTTTATTTCTATATTTCATTGAGTTATGGGTATTATTGATATTCAGGCATAATTTCCCCTAACAGACATCATCAAGGTACCAAACAAATATGCAAGGCTTGCTTTGCGGATCCATAGCCTTGTGTTTCTCTAATAGAATTTGAGTCCATGCACAAGAACCAAACACTCAAAAGTTTATTATTGTGGGCTTCCAAGTAGTCCAAGCTTGAAAAGGAGTGACCCCCTTCACAACTTGATGACGAACTTGGTTCTAAATGTAATATGCATAGTTGATGGCCTCCACCCAATACTAAGGTCTCATTGACCTAGAGTGAATCATACAGTTGGCCATCTCTTTCTAGGACATGTTCTTTCTCTCTATGACATCATTTTATTGTGGATTTTAGAGAACTGTGTGTTGAAGATCAATACCCTCTAAAGCACAAAATTGATCAAACCTTTGGTTGACATATTCCTCCCATTATGTATATGCAAGATCTTGATGGCCTTCCCAGACTATTTCTCTACAAATGCTTTGAAGTCTTGAAAAGCCTCAAAGACCTCAGACTTCTATTTGAGAAAATATACCCATGTGTCTCTAGAAAGATCATCAATGAAATTCAGAACATATCTAGTCCTGCTAAAAGAAGGACGTGGAAATGGTCTTGCCAAGTCACTATTTACTAACTCCAGAAGCTATGTGGCCCTCCATGCTTTGCCTTTATCATATTTATCTTTAGGATGCTTGCCAAGAATGCACCCTTGGCAAACTCCATAAGAGAATTGAATAGAAGGAAACCCTGTAACCATGTCCTATTGAATTAGTTGCTGCAAGTAACTGTGGTTCAAGTGGCCAAATCATTGATGCCACAAAAAACTCACCTCATATGGGTGAGTGAGAAAAGTAAGTGAAAGAGAATTAGGAACAAAGTTAGAGAAGTGATATCATCTGGACTAATGATCAGCTTTCCCAATAGCAACTATAGACCCACTATGTAGCTCATTGATTACCACTGTGTATGGAGTAAACTCAACCTGCTTGCTAGAGCCAGTGTGAGTGATCTAATAGACAGATGGAAGATCAGTTGACAAAGATGGAACATAGAGAACATCATGAAATATTCCTTTTCCCGCATCAATAGACCATCTCCCATGCATTTCAGTAGGAGTAGCATCTCCCATTAGAATGGTTGGCATAGTACATGACTCTAAGGAGGAAAAACCACCCTGTGACAAAGCCATGTGGTGTGAAGCACCCAAGTCAATGATCTAGGTATTAGGTTGTAAAACAACAACAACTAGCGCATTTCCCCTTACTTTTTTCTGTCCTTTGAAAATTCATGTGATGAACTATATTTGATAGAATCAGATACCTTAATATTATTCTTTTCATGAAGATGTGTAAGGTGATCAATTTGTTTCTTTAAACACTTCTGTTCATCATGGCCAAGTTTCTTACAATAGGCACATTTTTCCTTCTCCTTCTTAGGCTTGTCACCTTTGGAAGAAGAGGCATGATTAGTTACATTAGAGGTAGTTAGTTTCCAATCTTGTTTCTTCTCTCCTTGGTTCTGTTGTTTCTTACTACTTACTAGACCCTTTTCCATCTTTAGTGCCCTGATTTGCAACCAAGGCATGAGATTTAGAGGGATTAATTGTGCCCATTTGAACCAATTTATATTTCTCCTTTGTGAGTTCATTTGTAAACTCATCAATAGAAGGAATTTTATATGTGGTTCCTAAGGCACTTTTAGTAGCATAAAATGTAGAAACAAAAACTAAATAATTAGGACCAAGTTTGGAAAGAATGCTAAAGATAAATTAAGTGTCCTTCTCAATCCCACACTCTTTTCAACTGTAATCTAATGGATTTTAATTTTGTGAAGAAATCATGAATTGTATCAAAATTACATGGGTTTAACCCTCATTCTCTGATTAGTAACCCCTTAATTCATCTTTTTTACCAAAAAGACCTTCCAATATTGTCTAGGCATCATTTGGAGTTGTAGAAAATTCAACATGAAAAAGAAGATCAAGAGATACAAACATGCATAGAGTACCATATACTTCATCACATTTGTTAAACCATTTTGGTTTTTTTCAATTAATGTTGGTTTAGTTTCAAGACCCATTATTACTCAATGCAACCTATTGACAAGAAATGGGGAGGAACTAGTCCAGAGATCTAGTCCTCAGTCAAGTCTCTAAAGTCAAGTTTATACCCCAGTCATACAGTGAGAGAACCATAGATAAACATTAAGGAGATAGGCTAGACGGTACAATCTAAGTTATACAAAACAATCATAAGACACATATATCAGAACCCTTATATTTGCTTTATATATATTCATAATCAATTGGTACATATACATTCATACCGGCAGGTCTATGTCTCTACCTTATACATATCTATTTCACTCTCATACTCTCTCACACTCTTGTCTATTACATTACTTACATTAATGTCTCATATATCCACATAAAGGTGTGTCTTTTCCCAAAATACCTCTTAGTGTACTAGTTCTACCCTCTGCATGCCCTTTGTGGTAACCTGCGTAGGTTCTACTTGGTGCCCTATTCTCTACCAACATCATTCCCCCATTTAAAAGTATGTCTTGTCCTCCAGACATGTTCTTTTTAGTTTTAAGGTAGGATGGTTTTGTATATTACTCTGAGCTAGGCCAGAGTTGTCTCACACTACTTTTTGGCTGATGTCAAAATTTGAATTTGGCTTTCTAATTGAATATATGTATCCTCTGCATCGCCTAAAATAGTCGGTACCTATATCTTTTGTGTACTCTATTTGGCCTCAGTAAACACTCTGATTAGGGATGCTAGCCTCAAGCTAACCACTTCTCTTAGCTATTTCATCTATGCTTTTATTTGTGCCCTCTGATCCTGGAACTATTGGAGCTAGGAGTCTAATGTCTCTACTTGTACCATTATGGCTCCATTAGTGTCTTGTACCAGATCATAAGTACTAGCTACTTGTGTTATTTGTGTCTCTAATGCATCTATTTGATCCATTATATTCTTAGTAGTAGTAGGCCACTATACGAAAAATTGGTAGAGTACCTTAGCTTCCTCCATACTTTGTTGGGTGCTCTTTATTTGGGCTTCTATTTTATTGTGTGCCTTGGCACATTTGTTTGAAGCATCAACTAATCTTTTCTAGTTCATTTTCTCTATTATTCTTTCTTTTACCTTATTCTCCAAGTATGTATAGTGGTCTTTGAAGCTCTGTGCATTAGTTGTTTGAGTTGTATTGGTGGTAGGGTTGTATCCCTCTGAGCCTTTGGCATCTCATTTTGAATTATATCTACAATCTCTAGTAGTATTTCACTACCCTCTATGTGCAAGTTGTAAAATTCCTTCCCTCACTGTGGAGTGGAAGATATCACCGAGTTCTAGCTTTTGTAAAGGTGAAATACCAAACAAGTTGACTTTCCCTCCTATCACTAGCAATTGTAGCAGCTGTGGAGTCACCATGTGTTGTATTTGTTTCCGCAGCACCAGAAAATCCTTTATGGATTGGATAAGGGAAGCAGATGAGGATGCATCCTAAGAATCTTGCTAATTATCCACTATATCCAGTGCCTCTTCTTGATGTCGTTGATCCTCCTGATTTGTATTAGTATTATGCAAAGGAGAAGTTCTTTTCTCTTCATTTTATAGAGGATTTGTGTCATGTTGTGCTGCATTTTTCTCTGCCTCCTTGACAGTATCATAGATTTTCTTTGTTATATGTTTTGTTTCTAATTGTATCTTATCCCTATCAACCTGCTCCATATTCATAAGGGTGTCAACCCTTTGCTTTGATCTAAGCTCTATAGCCTGTAATTGGGCTGATTTGTCCTTCTCTACAGAAATAGAGGTACCAACTCCATGAATAGCTTGTTGCCTTAGGTCTTCATCTAGTTTCAAGGCTTTTTCTCTCCTTTGCCTTAAGGCATCTGCTAGGATCTTTGGTAGTTTTTCTAAAATTTCATCCATTGTCTTGTTTGCCTTTATCATATATTTTATTATGGCTCTCTCTATTATTTTCTTATTCTCAACAGATACTTTTGTGTATAGCTTTGTTGTTTCTTGTAGTAGCCCATGGAACTCTATTCCATTCAGAATTGCATCTAAGCTCAATGGTTCATTGTTGAATATTTTTTTATGTTTGTTGTTGTTTCTTTTTCTTTTTCAATTGGGAGACTTCCTCTTCTCCTTCCTCTCCTGTCTCCTCTGCCAAAGATTGGTTTTTCTTTCTTTTGGCCTGTTACTTTGCCTAGTTACCTTTTTCTTCTCTCCCCCTAGTTGTACCAATGTTTTAGAGACTACTCTTCTTCCTATGGACACTGTCTATGTCAAAGATACTAGTTTTGGTGCAGCTTGTGCACTAGTTGTTGTAGATGCAATTCTTCCTAATCTCTTTGGATTTTGTGGTGAAGTTGGAGTTGAAGTAGTAGTTTGTGGAGCTTTCACAGTGGCTTGTGAGGCTGATGATGTGATTTGTGGTACAAATGTGCCTTATTGCAATGGGATATCTCATAGTTTATACAATTTTCCTTTATTTTTTTGTAATTGTTCTTCTACATTTTTCTTATGCATTTTATCCATGATCTCCTTATATGTGCCAAACCTTTCTGCGATAGCATCTTTAGGGTTGTTGAGCAAAGTTTTATCATATGCATTGATTTCTATTGTTGTAACCTCATAGGGTAACATTGGAATCCAAGAAGTTCTAGGTTCCATAGCCTCCATATATTTTTAGTATTTGTCTACCATGAAAGTTATGTGATTCACATATCATTTTACTATTTCATAGGGTATTCTTTCTCTATCTTGCATATCTAACTATAATGACTTAAAGAAACCCCAATACATAGTGTTGAAGGATTGTGTATCACTAAAACTTCTTATGTGGTATTTTATTTGTGCAACAACTGAGAGGTGTTGTTGCCATATTTTCCCTTTGAATCTCAGTAGCTCATTTAGGAAATAAAATACTAGATAGATGATTAAAGTACCATACAGGAAATTGTAGTTAGACTCCTTGGTCCTCTTCAAATTCTCCATCAACTGCTCTCTCATCACTTCATAAAGGTTGAAGTCTTTTCCCTCTTTCACCATTTGATATGATGTGTGGATTGCGGTAGCAATAGGTGATCCCTCTCTGTTTGCATAATACACCTTGTAAGCTATCCCCCTAGTTGCATACCACACCCCTAGATTTGTTATGTCCTTCACATTCAGGCTCTGTCCATCAGGTTTTACTCCTGTAAGCTCAGTGACCTTGTCATTTTTGAATGCCTTCATTACCGGCACTAGTCCTATTGAGTTGAGTCCAGTCACAACCCTAATTGCATCCTTAGTTATGCGGTAGGGTTTGTCTAAGTAGATGAATTCATCATGAATTATAATGAGTATTATTCTGACCCACTCGTGAGCATCGTTGAAATCTAGATAATCTTTCCATATGTCAAGTTTCCTGGTGGAAATATTTTGATATTCAGTTGAATACCCTGTATCTCCAAGCAATTCTTCAAACTTCATATGATCTATCTCTGAGATCGTAGAATGGATGTATTTCCTAACATCTTCTATGTAAACCACATCTACTGGTGCACTAGAGAATGATCCTTCCTTGTCTACCTCCATTGCCCTGACTGGGAACTTCTTATATTTAGGTCTTAGCTTCTCTATAACATCGATTAGCACTGGTGTCGCCATCTCTTCTCTTTCTCAGCTAGGTGGCCAGGGTTCAATCTCTTTGTAGTGTTTTCTCTTCAAAGCTCAAAAATTCTCAAAGTCTTTAGGATGAAAATGAGATTTGTAGAGCGATTTAGGGTATATGTGTCCCAAATATTCACTTTATGCATTTATGGCATTTATCCATTGTGCTTTTCATGGGTTTTTATATTTGTTTAGTGTTTTCCAGCTGCCAACGATTAGTTCATTATACTGTATGTTACAATATGATACAATTGTATGGTACATGGCTGAATTATTATGCATTTGATCTTTTCATCTTGGAGGTTTATGAAAATGCTTCAAACGAGCTCCATTGACATATCTGGCTACTATTTTTCCTTCCATATCTTTTAATCTTATAGCTCTAGATTTTTTTGTATTCATTATAATATACAAAAAATGGTCCACCAGACCAATGTACATGATTAAATCAGGTTACAAAGTACTTATGGAAATCTTGACAAATGTTGTCCTTCAAATTTTGCCTCGCAGGGCAGTTATTTACCATCCACCATCTTTACATAGTCTAGAATATTTGTATTGATGTTGCAATATATATATTACATCTTTATGGTGCTATAGGTGTTTCTACTAGTCCTTCTTTATTTTCCCTTTGTCTTTAGTAGCAAACCTGCTTGCTTCAGTTCCTCTCTCCATAGTCTTCTCCAGGTCAGATTTGAAGTAGATCCACTGATTAGCATATAGGAGCTCCTCTTTGGTTATTTCTATTTTTCCTTTTTTTATGAGATTCTAAAAATTTTCTTTGGTGACTTCCATAGTTATGGATACCTACATAAAAACATTATAAGCAATGAGACTATGATTAGACTCAGTAAGTGCCCTCCTAACACCTTGGTATTTTTCACTATTCCTAGCTTTCCATAGAAACCATAAAATTTTAGTAGTAAGGATAATCCAATATAAATTGTTTCCTTTTCCAATGTTTGCAACTTTGCCAATAAGAATTTCCTGTTTTCTTTTAGGTAATGATACATCAATTAGAAAAAAATTCTAGATTTCTTTTGCAAAATAAAAATCAAAGAAGAGATGAGAGATAGATTCATTTTTATTATAGATTTCACACATATTGGTATTGCCTTTTAAATAGATTCATTTTTATTACAGATTTCACACATATTGGTATTGCCTTTTAAATCAAAATTAGGTTATTTCTGTAGAAGCATCATCCGTTTAAAACCTTTTTTTGTGGTTCAATCACATTATTCCACAGGTTAGTGAAAACCTTATTCCAATCTTTCTGGCTATGATTACTATTAGTGTTCCAGTTTTTATTAAATTGTTCATATAGATTAATGGGGTGAGCCACCAATTGATAAACTTCTTTAGCTTTAATCTTGATTAGATTTTCATTACTGAACCACACAAGGTGGTCAGAATTATCCCTACTCACTTTTTTAGCTTTTTCAACATTTTCTTTTTGCATTTTTATTCTTTCATAAGTCCTTTTATGTGTAGAGGGAATGCCAGAGTCATTGTTGAGTTGGTCACAGATGATGAACTTACGATTCCTTATTAAATTTTGAAAGGTTGAAACCCCTTTCCTATTCCACTCCCTTGCAGAGCATCCTTGGAGAAGAGCAAGGGGTTTCCCATTGTGAAATGTATTCCACCAAATGGATTTAACTAGGAAAATATTGTTCAGATCATTTTCCACTGGGTATTTGTTTAGGATAACCTTTTTGCTAAGCTCCCAGGCTTTCTAGAGACTCTTAAAGACATTAGATCTGGCAAGGGATACAGTGAAGTTGTCAAAGATTAGGTCACATAGAGGCAGGTTTCTCCAGGCTTTTGCAACTTTAGGAATAGTATTCTCAATATTATTTTTGATCAGGACCTTCCATGGTTCATTTCCCTTGAGGCTTTTGTAGATCCATTTTACTTCTAGAGCTATGCCTTGTAGCCTAAGATCCTTCAGTCCTAAGCCCCCTTTTTACTTTTCATTACAACAAATTTCCCATTTCACAGAATGTTTCTTTTTTCCCTTTACCATCTGACCAAAGGAATTGTCTTATCTTCTTTTGTATAGTCTAGATTTGATAGCTATTGAACATCCAAACCAAAGCATAGTAAATATTATAAGATGAGAGGATTTTTTGACACACCTATGCTCTCCCTACAATGGAGAGGTACTGTCTATTCCATGTATTAATTTTCTTTTCAATTTTGTTTTCTAGCCAGTTCCACATGTCTTTCAGGTTCAGGTCTATAGCAAAAGGGATCCCCAAGTATCTGACAATTTTATTGGGACCTCCCCATTGGAACTCATACTCTTGAAACTAGTCTAGTTGTTGTTTGTTCCAAGCCAACATTATTGACTTTTCCTTAGAAACTTTAGCCCTTGTTGCTTGATTGAAGATTTCCATTTTTCTCATTAGGCACTCAAAGTTGTCTTGATCCAACTTTACAAACAGGGTTGTGCCATCAGTAAAATGGATATTTATAAGTTCTTCTCTATTTGGAAATGAGAGTCCCTATACTCTTGGACTCAGGGAGGAGTCTATTAGGATATAATGCAAAGCATCCGCTGCTATTACAAATAGAGAGGGGGAAAGTGGGCACCCTTGTCTAATAGATATTTGCAAATGGAATTCCTTGGTTAGCTACTCATTAACATCCACTTGTGCAGTGGCATCCTTTAATAGAGTTATAATCATCTTGCAAAAGAACTCTGGAAACCCAAAGGCCTCCAATACCATTAGAATAAAAGGCCACTCAATTCTATTGTAGGAATTTTCAAAATCCAAGAGTAGCATTCCAACATCCTGATTGGAGACTCTAGCCCATTCCATAGCCTCCCAACTGGTAATTAAATATTCTAGGATATACCTCCCCTTTATGAATCATGTTTGAGTGTTGCTGATTATTTTAGGGAGAACATTCTCTATCCTTTTGGCAATAGCCTTATCTAGGATTTTATAGGAGACATTTAGAAGAGTAATGGGTTTCCAGTTCTTAATTAGGGATTTGTCACCATCTTTAGGGATCATCTTGATGATGCCATGGTTGATAAATTTCCCCAGTGAGCCCATATCAATAGCTTCTAGGTACACTTGCAATAGGTCCTCACTTATCCAACTGATGTTCTTTTTATAAAATTTCACTAGTAAACCATTGGCACCTGGAGATTTATCATTTTTGAGTGAGAGGATTACATTGACAGTCTCATCTTTAGTTATCTGTTGGCTTAGGGTTTTAGCCATCTCATTAGAGACCTTTCTTGGGATTAACTTCCTACATTTGTTCCTTGCTTCATCCCCTAGAGGGCCATGGCACTCAGAGGTAAAGAGTGTTTCATAGAATTGGAAAAATGTTTCTTTTATCTCTTATGGGTTCTTGACTAAGCCTTCTTCATCCCAGATTGCCCCAACAACTTCTTTACACTCCTTAGATTTTAGACTTTTATAGTTCTAGATTTTCATCAATTGGGTTTTTGTGGAGATTAACTCCTTATTTTCTGTTAAGTTTTGAGGGTCCCTTTGCAAGGAGGATTCCACTTCTAGGAGGGTCTTCTGTAGTTGATTTTTAGTTTTCTTCATATCCTTAGCCTTTTTCCCCAATGGTATGGAATATCCTTTGCCAGCTTTGGACATTTGTGTTTCATCTTTCTATTGTAGATAGGTTGTCTCTGGCCCATTTGTTTATCTCTCTGAGGGTACAAATATTGTTATTGCAGTCTTCCATTTTTAGGAGGCTTGTGTTCAAAATGAACTTCTTATCATTTTTGGCAGGCCTCTCGCCTCTATATCTAATGTTGACTTTGACCATTATGGGATGATGATCTGATAGTGTCCAGGGTTTAACCTTCACCCTACTATTTTCTTCCTCCACTTGATCACAACTCTGGATTTTGCAATTTCCTCAATGTAATATGGTCCTAACCATCTGATTTTTAGTTTTCCTTGTTTCTTGAACTTGCTATCATACAAAAGTACTAAATCTCCTTTGAAATTTTTCATTCACATGTTTCTATCATGCCATGCTTTCTTCCACTTTCTTTCTAGATTCATATTATAGGCTACCAATAACCTATTTTCATCTAGTTTCTCCAATTCTTCAATTCTTTGTGTAATGGATTCCTTCGCATTTAGCTTTAGAGTCAATGCGGTATGAAAATTGGGTAGTATAAAGTGTACTGGTATAGTAGCATCCAGGCCATATACTAACTCATATGGTGTAAATTTTGTGGTTCTTTTGTATGTTGTGCGGTAGGCCCAAAGTACCATGGGTACCTTTAGGTCCCAGTCTGTTTTGTTTCCATCACACATTTTTGTCAATGTCTTGCCAATTATTTTGTTTAATGCTTCACTTGCACCATTTTCCTATGGATGATATGGTGAGATTTTGTTGTGGGCTATCATGAAAGATTGTAGTAGCTCTGCAATCATGTTATTTACAAAGTGTTTCCCTTGGTCACTTGTGATACTTAGTGGACAGCCAAATCTAGTGATTATATTCTCATACAGGAATTTTGTAATTTTTTTTGTGGTATAGTCCTTTGTAGGTTGAGATTCTACCCATTTTGTGAGATATTCTACTCTAGTGATAATGTATCTAGCTTTTGATTTTTTGATCAGGGAATCTATTGGTCTAATAAAGTCAATTTCCCATTTTTGAAATGGAAGTTGTGCTAGTACCAGTCTTAATAGAATCTCATCTTTGGTGGTATGTTTAGCCATTCTTTGACAAATATCACAATGCTTCACATGCGTTTTGGCATCCTAAAATAAAGTAGGCCACCACAAGCCTGCTAGTTTTATCTTATGTGCGGTGAGTTCTCCAGAGTTGTGACCTAGTACTACACCTTCATGTGCCTCCTTGAGGATGTCCTCTCTTTCATGTTCATAAACCACTCTCCTTATGATATCATCTTTTCCTCTTATATGTAGTTCTCCTTCAATGAGTGTATATGGAAATGCCTTCTAAATAAGGGTTTGTTTATCTTGCGGAGATGTATCAGATGGAAATTCTCTAATGGAAAGCAAGTATGATATATCTTTCAATTATTCTAGTATCACATTGACCCTAAAAAGGTTTGCGCCAGGGAGTTATTCTTCTTGGCTTTCTGGCTCATCCCTTGTTTTAATTCTAGATAAGTAATCAGGACCTTGATTTTGTTTTCCCAGTTTTACCTTGATGGTGAATTCAAATTCTTGGAATAGTAATAGTCATCTACATATTCTCCCTTGAATGACTAGTTTGTTCAATAAGTACTTTAATGGTTCATCGTCAGTAAAGAAGATGAAGGATGTGGACAATAGGTAGTGTTTAAATTTTTGTAGTGCATATACCATTGCTAGTGCTTCCCTTTTGGTTGTGGTGTAGTTTTTCTCAGCTTTAGATAATTTCCTACTAGCAAATGCTATAGGATGGTCTTTTGTCCCTTTAGATTGGGCTAGTACTACACCCACTACTATTCCTGAGGCATGTACATGGACATGAAAAGGAATGTTCCAATCCGGAAATATTAAGATAGGAGCTTCTACAATTTTCTATTTTAGTATGTCAAAGGAAGATTGACATTACACATTCCACTCAATGTTTTTCCTATTTTTCTTCTTGAGTAGTTCTTCCAAAGGTGTTGCTATTGGTGCATATCCCCTAATAAATTTGTGGTGATACCCAATGTAACCTAAGAAAGTTTCACTTTTGTTGTTGTTTTAGGTGCTTGTAATGTAATTATCAAAGTTATCTTCAAAGAATCTACCATCAACCATTCCTTAAAAATAATGTGTCCTAGTAAAGTTCCAAAAGGTACTGCAAATGTACATTTCTTGAGATTCAGTGATATTTGTAAACTTCTACATTTATTCAACATCATCCTCAAGATCTGGGTGTGATCTTTTACTAATCCATAGACAGTCCAATCATCTAAGTAAACCTCTAGGAAATCATGAATGAATTCTTTGAATGCATTTACCATTATTCTACTAAAAATTGTTGGTGCATTCTTTAGTCCAAAAGGCATTACTGTGTACATGCAGGATCCCAAATCATATGCAAATGTTGTTTTAGGTTGATCCTCTTCTCTGATCTTTACTTGGTGATAACTAGAAAATCCATCAATGAATGAGTATATTTCCCTTCTGGCAACTAATTCTAATATCTCCTCTATGAAAGGTATTGGGAATGGATCATGTGTGCAAGCTTTGTTCAACTCTCTATAGTCTCCACATATTCTTATTTCTCTTGATTTCTTGTCTTGTACCACCATTGGGCTAATCCAATTTGTTTCTTCATTAGGTTTTATAATCCCTTCTTCTAACATCTTGTCAATTTCTAGCTTTGACTATTTTCTTCATGTTAGGATTAATCCTATATGGCCTTTTCTTTATTGGTTTAAATCCTACTTTTAGTTGTATTTTTATCATCCTAGCTTCTTCTTTAATTCCTTTCATTTCGATAAAAGTCCTTGGGAATAGGTCCTCAAACTCAGAAAGAATATCAGTGACATGTGTTATACTTTTTCATCTTAGTAATCTCCAATCTTTGCTAGTTTGGGGTCACCTTCATTTGCAATATTTTCTTCTATGATTTTAAGAGGTTCATTGTAACATTGGTCCTTTGGTTCAGTCAATATTTCTATCTCTCTTTCTCCTTCTTGGACATCAATTTCTATATCCTCATCATCCATTTGTGTGGTTTTATAGCATTTATGACCCATATTTTTTTATTGTTGATCTATCCATTCCACCAGTTTCCATATCCCTTTAGTTTTTGGTGGTGGTGTATTTTTCTCCACTTCTTCTTTCTCTTCCTCTGTCACTTGTTGAAAAATTATGTCCTTAATTTTTAAAAGTGCATTATGTATAGATTTTGCTAGACTATAGAAAGAAAATGTATGTATTAAATTATTTTGTACTTCTTCCCAATTACTAGTTTCTTTTCTTCTTTCTTGTTAGATATACCAAGTTTGGGCTATTGGTGTCAAGGTCTAGTAGAATAAATGGGTGTATATAGAATTTCTATGTTCTTTTCTGCCTTCCCATGCTATTATACAAGTAGTTAAATATTCTTGTGGTAGATTTTCTCCTTCATACTTGGGTATTTCTTTGTATTCTCCTTGCTCTGGTAAATATCTTATATTGATAAGAAGCTTAAATGTGGACCACTCTTTCACTGAATCTCTATGTGTTGACCACCAATTTGTTGCATTGCATACTAGTGTATGTTGTATTGCCTCTATTCTCTTTTGTTCTACTGAAAAGATTGTATCCATCTCATTTAAGTATAGTTGCAGATCTTTCACACCTGAAAACTTGGGTAATTTGATGTGGGAAATTCATCTCATAATATGATTAATATAATGGTGAGATATTCTATACTCTTGATTATTTTGTTCTTCCTTAATGGTGCATACCTTTTATGGTGAATTTTCATTTGATGTAGAGGATTGCGGTAGATTTTCTTTGTTGGTTTGAACCATACATATCCTCCTAAGTCATGTCATTCTCTAGGTTTTTAGCTCCAGTTCATCTCTAATCCATGCTTCCAGAACTTCTTCACTATCATTATTTTTATTATCATTCTCCACCTCTATCTCTCCTTCTAAATTTGGTTCTTCTTCTATCTCAATTGTTTCCAATTTTGATATTGTGTGGATATTCTTAGGATAGTTATCATCCCCTTCTACATAATTGGATTCTTCAATATAGGCTTCTTCCATAGGCAATCCTAAAGGTATATATACACTTTTATTATTATCCGCAAAAGATAGTTCTTCTTTTCGGGAGTCCACTATGCCATTTGCATCCACGAACCATCTTAATCCTAGTAGTGCATTGAATGAATCTCCTTGATCTTTCATACCTATTTTATTCCCATTAGGTTAACCTCTACTTGTTTCCAAGTTCCAATAGTTGACATGCTAGATCCATTTGCTAAATTGATATTGTAGGGTGTTTGAGACAATCTAGGTGTTCCTAGTTGTTCCCAAAGCTTCTTAGTGATCATATTTATATCTGCACCCAAGTCTATCATAACATTTTTGACCTTCTTGTGATTTATATGGGCATCCACCAGTAATGGATTTGTCTTCCAATGTCTGTCATTTCTACCCATTTGTCTGATTTGATTTCTAGGTATTTTCTCCTTATTCCAGTATTTTTCAAATTTCTTAGACTTCTCCATCAGATTGTGGTGTTGCATTAGTGATGTGAACTATTTTAGTGGTGCAACTTCTTCTGTGAAGAATTGATTAACTTGTTTTTGTTTCTCTTGTTCTTCTGTCACAATGTGCTTAGTTTTATACACTATCTCATCATGGTGTCTTTTATCTGGGAAGAATATATCTTCCTCCTCACTTTCTTCTTTGTCTGTTTCAATAGTATCATTTCCTCTGATAGTTGTACCTTGTCTTGTAACTACTGATGCTTTATCTTTTCCTTTTTCCATTTTAGCTTTTTCATCCTTAACTCTTTTATTTTAGTTTTCTTCTGAAGAAGAAGATATATTTGTATTGTCATCCTTATCTCTCTGGTAGGTCCTTAGAAACTCTCCTTATTTAGGGACTCTCCAGATCACTTTGGCCCCTTTTTTCTTTTCCAAATCATCACCTTTTTCTTGTTGCAGTGCATTTTGAAAATATTGTTGTGCCTTATCACATGTAAAAAGGTCATGCTCTATGTTGTTATAGAATATACATTTTCTTCTTCTTTCTCACCAACACTCATTAGCAAAGTGCCCCAGTTTACTACATTTATAGCAAGTGGCTTCATCTCTCCTTCTGCCTCTACCATGGCCTCGGCCTCCTCTATAGCCTCCAAATTGGTCTCTATCATCATTATTGTAGTTATTTCCATATGGTGTATTAGGGTTTGTATTCTGAATGGTGTTCATGTTTTTCTGATTTCTCCATGAAGGTTGCTTATAACCCTGATCCTGAAGATATAATGGTCTTTCTACCAAGCCTTTTACATATTCCATTGTGTTATTTTGGGCTTTGTTTTTATGATGTGCATTACACCAAGACTTGTGATCATCATCATCTTCTCTCACCCTAAATAGTTGTGACGGACAATCCGGTGTTTCATGAACTTCTCATTCTATGTATAATCCGCAATATATGGTATTAGGTTTTGTAGGCATTGCCTTTGTATCCACCTTCAATGTGGTAGCCTGTCTTTATACTTTCATCATTAGACATTTATTTCTAAGGTGTCCTTTTGTGCAATAGGAACATTATATGTTTGGCCTTTGTTTGTGGGAGTTTTCATCCTGCTTTGCCAATATTTCTTGTTTGAGTTTCAACTACTCCAATTCCAATCTCATTCTTTCCAACTCTATGTTTTCTTTGGTTTTATTTTGTTTGTGCCGCGTTTGTGCCTCAATGTGGCAGGCTAATGTGACAACTTCTACATATGTTTCAAATATTCTTCCATCCAAAGATGGTCTGACATCTGGGCTTATCCCGGATGTGAACCATTCTACCTTCTTCTCAATTAATGGTTCTTCTAATTTGTGAACTATTTCTTTGAATATTTTGTCAAACTCCTTTATAGTTTCTCCATATTTTTGTATTAGTTCTCTCATTTTACTTACCCCTTTAGTAGGTATCTATGGAGTTTCAAAATTTTCTAAGAACTCCTTAACTTCATCCCATGTTTTGTCATGTCTAGGACAAGCCTTTCTATACCATTTTAAAGCATCATTCCGCAATGTCCCAATAAAGTTAAATAGTTTAGTGTCATCCTTGGTTATCTCATTCTAATTCCAAATTGATTCTAGGACAAATACATGAGCATCCGTTGCTTCATATGTATCCTTTTCAAATACTGGTAATTTAATTATAGCATCCATCTTTTCTTTCTTTTATTTTTCTGAAACCTCCAGTGTCTTGTGGTGAATTTCTTTCTGATTTCCTTTCTCCTTAGGTTTTGGCCTCTGTATTAGGGTTTTGTGTTCCCTTCCTTTATCTCTCTTTAATTTGATGTCAAAGTAATCTTTTCCCAATACTTTGTCAAAATTTTTCATAACTTCTTCTTCTCTATCTTTCTCACTGTCAACTTGATCTTGTTTTGAAATTCTTCTTGTTTTATAAGGTACCTAGGGTGACTCCTGGTCAAGGGGGTGTGTCTCTTCAAACTGCCTCTTCATTCTCTGGGATAGTTTTTCATTTGTAAATGACATTATGTTTTTTGTAGGAGACTTTTCACTACTTTGCCTTATACTTCCGAAATTAATTTCTTCATATACCGCATCTTCTCTAATCTTCATTATACTTTGATTTACCAAGTGATCTAGGTAATCCACATCCAGTTTTAAGGGTTGGAGGTTACGTATAGGATTTAGCAATTCCTCCCATTATTTATAAACTCTAACTTGGATATTAGCAAAATTAGGCTGAAATTTTGAAGTTTTACACATTTGCGGTAGGGCTAGGGTTTGATTACATTCCTCCCTCCATGTGCTCCTTAACTAGTTATATGCTTCAATTCTTCCTCCTATACTTTTCAAAAGTTATGTGGCCCTATCAATATGAATTGTTATAGGCTCAGGATTCTTCATATCTCTTTGTATCAAATTTACGGTAGCCTTTATGGTTGTTTCATCCATTCTTTCTTTTCCCTTTATATTCTTTTCTCTGGTAGCACCCACCTTGGCACACTAAGTAGCACCCTCATTGGTGCACTCATCCAACTAATTCTTTTCTTCCGCAATTTCTCTTTCATATTTTCTACTTTTCTCTCCTACCTTCTCAATCCTTTTGCAGTACCTTTCTTGTCATTCCTAGGTTTATTTTGTCTCTCCTCTCTGCTTATCTCCATTTTGGTTAGTATAATTTCACTGATTTCTCCTAATTCTTTGTTATCCCCTTTTTCCATGGGTGTTTTTGATGTGGTATCATATTAATCCTTATGTATCCCATAGTTGTCTCTTCTTGAAGAGTTACATCTTTTCAAGGATCTTTTCAGATCCTCCCCCTTTTCCATTTGACATCCCCTTAGGTGTTTGCCCCCCTCTCACAAGGTTAGGAATTTAAGAGAATTCAAAATCTTCTCAAGTTCATAAAAAAAATTCCTATCACTCTAATTTCCTTACCTTGCGCTACTCTGCACTTCTCCTTTTTATTGTTTATCCCATATTTTCTTCACTGTCCTTTTCTAGGGTCCTGGCAATAGAACCAGATGTTGGTAAGAAATGATGAGGAACTGGTCTAGAGATTTGGTCCCTATTTAAGTTTCTACCCCAGTCATACAATGAGAGAATTATAGATAAAAATTAAGGAAATAGGTTAGGCAATAAAATCTAAGTTATACAAAACATTCATAAGACACATATATCAGAACCCTCATATCTCCTTTATATATATAATCATAATCAATTGGTACATATACATTTGAATACTGGTAGGTCTGTGTCTCTACCTTATACATATCTATTTCACTCTCATACTCTCTTACACTCTTGTCTATTACATTACTTACATGTATGTCTTATATATCTGCATAGAGGTGTGTCTTATCCCAAAATACCTCTTAGTGTACTGGTTCTGCCCTCTGCATGCCATTCACGGTAACCTGTGGTAGGTTCTTCTTGGTGGCCTGTTCTCTTCCAACATGACAACCCTTGCTTCCTACATAATTTTGGACTTCCACTCATAGTAGTTATAGGGTGTGAGTATTGGTATTGTTGTTTGATTTGTTGTAATGTAGAAAATTAGATTGTTGTTGTGGTTGTTTTGTGGAAACAAGCATGCGGAACACAAAGAAGGCATGCAAGACACCCCCCCTTTCACTAGATCAAAAATCACCTCCCTAGATATTACATGTTTGGCACATTATAGTTCAATGTGATTACAATTCTTTTTACTATATTACAATAGTCTCCAGGCCCACAAATGGCCAAAAAGTGACTTTTAATACAAAAATAAATGTGATATAAAATCTAGGAAAAATAACTATGTAGTTGTGTAGTGCTCTTAAGTATCTTTCCAATGCCTATATGTTTTTAGAAAATGGATATCCAAGGCACAAGATATAACATGTCAAAGAAAAAACAACTACCAGCTTCAACCTGCAACTTTTGGTGACAGATGGAGAAAAAACTAATTAAAACTATTAAAAGGTAAAAGACAACTGAAAGGGGGGGTGAATTAGTTGTATCAAAACTTTAACTTCTTTAAACCAAAATCACTTTCACAATCACTTAACTTATTTCCTTATTCTGTTATGAACATTAAACATGAATAGTAGAATCAAAACATGAACACATCAACATCATACACATATGAACACTAAATTTTTACGTGGAAAACCCTAAATAGGGAAAAACCACAGTGAGTGTTAGCTCACAATATAATGTAGTAACAATACTGAATATCAAAAGGTGGCTCACTGCCCAAAAGAATGGCTCACTGCCAAGGGTTGGCTCACTGCCAAAGGGTGAACTGATTTAGTAGCATCTACACCATGCCTGAGTTCAGTTCCATTGAAGTGCAATATATCTCCTCTGCCCTGCTCTACTTTTACACTTCGCACTTATCTTCACATCTTCACACAATCACACTTCAATTGTGAATTCATCACATACATTTATACTTATCATCAACCTTGGAATGAACATCAAGGTCGGCATTACATTCTACAACTATTGGAACTTTCTCCAAGGTTAGCATACATACATAAATCAAATTAGGACTAGACCTAAACAAACTTGCAGAGAAAATCAATGAAGGATGAATGCATCACGGCTTAGCTCAAACCCAAATACATCTTCACACACTTGGACATGCTTCCACAATCCATGAATCACCTTCGCAACAAGTGTGACAAACCAGGTCGGCCAGAGCTTATGCACATATCAAGAACACATAGAAACATGCTTGCAAGATCTTCATTGTAGCTTGCGGATCAATCACATGTATTTATCACATTTTGGAGACATCTATAAATAACATAGAGTCACTTGGTAGTTGACAAATCCAACCGCAACAGATCTCACTTGAACACAACATATATCACTTGAAGAACATATCACAAACTGCTTATTATCAGACATTGTCAAACTCTGCTAGTCATTAACTTGCCTTCTGGAGCACCAAATGACAAATCCTTTTGAATGAAGATGACTAAGGAACTTATTAGCTTAAATCCATAACCACAAAGCCAAAATCCAATTTGCAGAGAAATGCAGAGCAAAACACTTTCTCCCTATCACTCTACAAACCTTACCAAGCACAGTCTTCACACTGGTGAATAGAACTTTTTCTGCACAGTGATCTGGACCACTAGATTATGGATTTAGCATCTTCAGACACTTCTCTAAATCGTATCCAAAGCTCATACTCTAGCCTTCAATACAGAGAAAATGCAGAGAAAAATACTCAGACAGTGTTCTTTAATCAATCAACAAACATCAACATCATAAGATGCAGTTGGCACCAATGACAACACAAACATGTTGACATCAATGACAACACCAGTTAGCACATACTTGCAACAATCTCCCCTTTTGTCATTGATGGCAACATATGATGTGAAAATAGTGTTCTATCATCAAGGCACAACTCACTCCCCCTTTCTTTTTACTCCTCTACATTCTTACTCCCCCTGAGTTTTTCACATGATCTCTCTCCCCCTTTGACATCAATGGAAAAGGACTTCACATCTCTTCTACTACACATGCTTGCACAATACTACTTTGATCAATCTGAAACTATTCTTTACTCCCCTTAATGCAATAATCATCTCAAACCACTACCTGCACCCCTTGAGAGGTAGCCTCCAACATCAGTCCAAAAGAAGAAATGTACTTTGAAGCACACTGGACTGATGCACCTCTTTATGCATCTAGTTAAAGGATGGAGGGGCAATAACCCCTTATTTCTCCTGGAGGTACTCAAATGTGTCTTTTGGAAGATCCTTAGTAAATATATCAGCAACTTGATCTTTTGTAGGCACATACTCAAGTTTTACCTCATTCTCCTCAACTTTCTACCTCAAAAAGTGATACTTGATTGAAATGTGCTTTGTCTTTGAATGCATTACTAGATTCTTTGAGATATATATGGCACTTGTGTTATCACAAAGAATAGGAATTAGCCCATCAAACTCGACTTTGATATCCTTCAAGGTATGCTTCATCCAGAGCACCTAAGTGTAGCATGATATTGTAGCAATATATTCTGCTTTTGTTGTAGAAAAAGATATTGGTTCTTGTTTCTTGCAATGCCAGGATACTACCCTATCTCTAAGAAAGAATGTACCTCCACTTGTTCTTTTTCTATCATCAGCACATCCAACCCAATCTACATCTGTATAGGCACTTAAAGAAAAATCATTGTTTTTAGGATACCATAAGCCATGATTAGGAGTGCCCTTCAAATACCTGAATATTTTTTTTACTACCATTACATGTGATTCTCTGGGATCTGATTGAAATCTAGCCACAAGGCAGACTGCATGCATGATATCTGGTCTGGTAGCAGTCAGGTAAAATAGTCCACCAATCATTGATCTGTACTTACTTTGATTAGCCTTAGGAGATTTGTCATTCTTGCTTAGTTTATAACTGGTGACCATAGGAGTGCATACCAGTTTAGAGTCCTCCATTCCAAACTTCTTCAACAATTCCCTAACATATTTTGATTGAGAAATGAAAATACCTTTTTCTATCTGATTGATTTGTAGTCCAAGGAAGAAATTCATCTCACCACACATAGACATCTCAAACTCTTTTTACATTTCATTTGCAAAATTCTTGCACATCTCTTCATTTCCACCAAATATGATATCATCTACATAAACTTCAATAATCAGGATTTGATCTTTGCTTACCTTGATATACAAATTGCTATCTGCAAACCCTTTACTAAAATCTTGTTGCAACAAATACTTATCTAGTCTTGCATACCAAGCTCTGGGAGCTTGCTTCAATCCATACAAGGCCTTCTTCAACTTGCATATGGTCATGTCTAGTTTGTCTGATAACTGGAACCCATCTAGTTGCTCTATGTAGACCTCTTCTTCTAGCTCACCATTCAAAAAGGCAGATTTCACATCCATCTGATATAGCCTTGAAGTTTTTGTGTTGCAAATGCCAAAAATAATCTGATAGCTTCCATTCTTGCCACTAGAGCATAGGTCTCTTCATAATCAATTCCTTCAACTTGGGAGTAGCCTTTACATACAAGTATTGTCTTGTTTCTCACAACTTATCCAACTTCATTTAGTTTGTTCTGGAAAACCCACTTTGTTCCAATCACATTCTTGTTTGCAGGTCTGGGAACAAGTTCCCAAGTCTTGTTCTTCTCAATCTATGACAATTCTTTTTTCATTGCCTTGACCCAATGCTCATCATTGCATGCTTAATTTATTGTTTTAGGTTCCACTTTTGAAAGTAGACAAAGATTTACTTGTTCCTCTGCAATCCTGCTTCTTGTCATCACACCTTTCCTTTTGTCACCAATAATCTGATCTTTAGAATTATCTCTTTGTACATACCTTGGAGTTTTAGGAGTTCTTGTCGGAGCTTCAACTTGAGTTTCTTCTTCTTCCGGAATAGCTTGTTCTTCAGTCTGAACTTCCTTTTCTTTTCCTTTTTCAACCTTTTCTGTATCAGCAAGTTCATCTAGCTCATATCCATCTAGTTGGATGTCTTCATCTACCTTCACATTTGCACTTTCAATGATCTTTCTCAGTTAGCACTGGTAAGCCTTGCTCTTAGTGGAGTACCCAAGGAATATGCCTTCATCACATCTAGTATCAAACTTTCCTAATTCTTCATCTCTTCTGATGTAACATTTGCTTCCAAAAACTTTGAAGTATTTGACAGTAGGAGTTCTACCATACCATATCTCATAAGTTGTCTTTGTTTCTTCTACTCTGATTTCCACTCTATTCTAAATGTAGACGGCAGTATGTATTGCTTATTTCCAGTACACTTCCAGAAGGTATGCTTCTTTGATCATTGCTTTGGCAACTTCTTGAACATTTCAATTCTTCTTTTCAACCACTCCATTTTGTTGAGGAGTCCGAGGAGCAGACAAATGTCTCTTTATTCCATGTTCTTCACAAAAAAGCATTGAACTCATTTGAGGTAAACTCACCACATCTGTCAGATCTTAAGCATTTGATTCTCAAATCCAATTCATTTTCAACCATAGCTTTGAATGCCTTGAACTTATCTAAAGCTTCAGGTTTTTCTCTAAGGAAAGTGACCCAAGTCATTCTTGAAAAATCATCAATAAGGAGAATGAAATACCTTTCACCTTGCAAACTTCTTGTACTTGTAGGACCACACAGGTCTGTATGCACCAGCTCTAGCAAACCGGTAGAGGATTGTTCTTTGCCTTTGAAAGTGGTTTTTGTCATCTTCTCAAACTGACATTCTTTGCATATAATATTGGTAGGCTTCACAATTTTGGGTAGGTCTCTTACAGCTTGATCGATGCTTATTTTCACTAGATTATTGAAGTTAATGTAACACATTCTCCTATGCCATAACCAACTTTCATATGTCTTAGTCAACAAATAGCAATTTTCAGCACCTTTCAAGTTATAAACATTACCATGAGTCTTCTTACCAGCAGCAATTAGGGTTCTACACCTATTCTGTATCTTCCACACATTGTCTTTGAACACAAGATTATACCCTTTGTCACACATTTGTCCAACACTTAGTAGATTATGCTTTAGACCCTTGACATAGAGAACATCATCTGTATTATGCTTGCCATCAAAAGTAATAGATCCTTTTCCACAAATCTTACCAGCTACATCATCACCAAACCTAACAAGTTTTCCATCACACTTTTCAAACTTAACAAACTTACTTTTGTCTCCAGTCATGTGGTTTGTGTTGCAAGTATGACGTTAACCAGTGTTGTCATTGATGTCAACATACTCATATTGCATTGGTAAGAAGGATTGGATGAGTTGTGTGCTGAGGATATTGAGAAAATTAGTCTCAATCAGGAACAGTGAAGAACAGTGATGAGAAGAAGACAAATGTACTCAATAGGTTGAGGATCAGAGCATGTGGATTAAAGGGTTTGTAGATATGAGTCTTGAGATGATCTAGTTAAGATTTCAGAGGCCTGCATAAAGATATGAAAAAGTTGTGATCGATCAAGTAGAACCAGTTCCGGGAGATGCTCCGGAGTGACAGAGTGTTACAAAAAGGTCTGGTGAGATCCGGAGGTGCATTGTCAGACTCTGCGGATTGGAAGGAGTGTTTGGGATGTCCTTGTGATGTGTCATCTTAGTTTGTACATAGTTTGGAGGTCTGGAAGAACCTGTTTCAGTTTGACAGTCGCGACAGACTATGTTCTTAAAGTTTCAGATGAAGAGGAGAAGAGATTCCAGTGAGTAGAGGAAGTGCGGACGTACCTGGTCATTCAGGCAAGCTTGTGAAGGTTCTTGGATCATGTTGATGTTGTGTTGTTGGTCCGCATTAGTGTTAGAGCATGAAATTGAAGATATTCTTCCGGATGAAGATATTCTTGTTCAGACTGGCCGACCGGATGAGTTATTCATCTTGCGAATGCTCTTGTGGATGATTTCTGACTTAGATGATTGTTCCTAAGTCGATGTCTTGTATAAATAAAGGTTTGTGAGTTCATTTCAAAGTGTGTGGAGCGGATGAGTGTGGTATAGTGAAAGAGCAAAGGGCAGAGCAGAAGTATCTCAGGCTTAAATGGAACTGATCTAGACATGGTAAAGATGTCAATCTCCAGTTCAAGTTTGTGATTCTTATCACTTTGTAGATAGTGTGTCTCTTGTAGACAGTGTGCCTCTTTGTGAGCAGTGTGCTCGGGCAGTGAGCCCTAATTGGCATGTGCCATTCATTTTTCTTATTCTTCTAACAGAGAATAATCCTTGGGTTAATCACCCCGTGGTTTTTCCCTTAACCAGGTTTTCCACGTCAAAATCTTGGTGTCCAATGTGTTGATGTTTATCTGCTCCTGTGTTTGTACATTATGCTTTCATGAATGGTTAACTGATATGCTATTAACTAACAAAGAAGAATCAAGTGTTTGAAGTAGAAGCAAATTTTTGTACAACTGATTCACCACCCCCTCTCAGTTGTGTGCCCTAGATCTAACAATTGGTATCAGAGCTAAGTTCCTCTGAAAGGAGCTTAACCGCTTGAGGAGATCCAGGATGTTGTCATACAAGAAGGACAGTCCAAAGTTTGATGGAACCAACTTCTCTCTCTAGAAAGGCCGCATGAAAAGTCACTTGGAGTGTATGGGAAAAGCATACTTGTCCATGGTCACAAAAGCATATGTTCCTCCACAGGGTGGTCCGACAACACTAAATGAAGTCACAGATGCTGAAAACAACCTGCGGACCAAAGAGGCTCTTCTAAGCGCATTGATTGACTCAGAACTCTCAAATGTTATTGACCTACCAACTGCATATGAGATCTGGGTTAAACTGGAACTTCTGCATGAAGGAGATGAGTTTGTTAAGAGTGCAAGGTTGCAAAGTCTTAAAGGGAAATTTGAAAGATTGAAGATGAGAGATGATGAAAATATCACTACCTTTATGCCAAGAGTAAATGAGCTGGTGTGTGGAATCAAGAATGCTGGTGGAGTTCTGGATGAAAATGAGATTATTTGCAAAATTCTCAGATCCCTTCCTGCTGCCTACAAGATCAAGGTTGCTGCCATTGATGAATTCAGAGCCCATGCAACTGTCACAAGAGAGCAATTGGCTGGCAAACTGACTGCATTTGAAATGACCGAGTTTGGAGATGATCCTCCCAAGACTGAATCTGCATTTAAAGCCAGTGCCTATGTGAAAGGCAAACAAAGATTTGATCCGGGAGAAAACTCTTCAAGGAAACTATCATGGTATGATCAAGCTAGGAAAGACATGGAAGAGGAAGAAGCAGAAACAGCTCATCTTGAAGCCCTCATTGCAAAGAGATTGCCAAAAGGATCCGGTAAGTATAAAGGAAAGTTACCTTTTAAGTGCTTCAACTACAATAAGATTGGTCATTTTGCTTCAAGATGTCCGGAAAGATCTGCAAGGTCAAACTCTAACAGACAAAGGTTCTAAAAGAACTGTTATTATGTTCATGAAGAAGCTGATAATGAAGGAGTAACAGATGATGAATCAGAGATAGGAGACAAATCCATAAATGAATGGGTGTTTATTGCCATCAAGGAAGAAGAACCAATATCCTGTGAATCTGTCAATCATAAGGTTGTAGAAAGAGCTTTGGCTGCCCAAGTTGAAGAAAAGGATGATTGGGTTATTGACAGTGGATGCTCTCACCACATGACAGGTGACAAGAACAAGTTCTTAGATTTGGAAAGGTATGAAGGAGGAATGGTAAAGTTTGGTGACAATTCTGCAGGTAGAATCAGAGGTAGGGGAACTAATTCTTTTGATGGAAAGAGTAAAACTGGTAATGTACTATATGTTGAAGGATTGAAGCACAATCTTCTCAGTGTTGGACAATTAGTAGACAAAGGTTATGATCTCTGGTTCAAAAATGGAAGATGCAGGATCTTTGAAAGCTCCGGAACTGAGATTGCATCTGGTACTCAAACAAAAGGTAATATCTTCCATCTAGTTGGTTTAAATAAAAGTTGTCTGTTTGTTCAAATTGATTAGAGTTGGTTATGGCATAGAAGGATGTGTCATATAAATTTTGATAACATCATCAAGCTAAGCAATATTCAGGCTATAAGAGATCTTCCAAAATTGTTGAAACCTACAAATAGTTTGTGCAAAGAATGTCAGCTAGGTAAACAGAGCAGAGTCTCCTTCAAAAGTAAAGATTAGTCCTCTACCAGATTATTGGAATTAGCTCATACTAATCTATGTGGTCTGACAAGAATCAAGAGTATGCAAGGTGATAGACATTTCATGTTACTGATTGATGATCATTCCCGGATGATGTGGGTTACCTTTCTGAAAGAGAAATCAAAAGACTTTGAGAAGTTCAAAATCTTCAAGGCTATGGTAGAGAATCAAACCAGATTGAAACTGAAGTGTCTAAGGTCTGATAGAGGTGGTGAATTCATATCTGGTAAATTCATAGACTTTTGTGAGAAGCATGGCATAAAGAGACAGTTGTCTACTCCTAGGACTCCACAGCAGAATGGAGTAGTTAAGAGAAAGAACTAGACCATCTAGGAAGCTTCCAGGACAATGATGATAGAAGCAAATGTTCCTCAGATGTTTTGGAGAGAAGCTATCAGCACTGCAGTCTACACTCTCAACAGAGTTCAAATTAGAAGCAATACCGGTAAGACTCCTTATGAACTTTGGTTTGGTATAACTCCTACTGTGAGATATTTCAGAGTATTTGGTAGCAAGTGTTACATCAAAAGAGATGAAGATCTAGGAAAGTTTGATGCTAGAAGTGATGAAGGAATTTTCTTGGGTTACTCCACTCAAAGCAAAGCATACCGGTGTTACAATAAGAGACTGAAAAAGATGATAGAAAGTACAAATGTGAAGGTTGATGAAGGAATTGAGAAGCCCTCAAGGTTTTATGAATATGATGAAGATGATTAGGATGGTGTTCTGGTTCAAGGAACTCAATCCCTTTCTAAAAGTCAAATTCAGACTGATCCGGTAAATCAGGAAGAAGAGGTTTGTCTGAATGAACCTGATCAAGAAACAGCAGTGCAAGAGACTCCCAAAGTTCCAAGGTATGTAACTCTAAATCACTCTGAAGATCAGATCATAGGTGACAAAAGCAAAAGGGTACAAACAAGGAGGAGAATTGCTCAAAATTTAAATGAATACTGTCTGATTTCAAAGATTGAACCTAAGACAATAAATGAAGCTTGCAATGATGAAAACTGGACCAAAGCAATGGAGGAAGAGTTGATGCAAATTGAGAAAAATCACACTTGGGATCTTGTTCCCAGACCTAGAAACAAGAATGTGATTGGAACCAAATGGGTCTTCCGGAACAAACTAAATGAGGTTGGTGAAGTAATCAGAAACAAAGCCAGATTGGTCTGCAAAGGCTACTCTCAAATAGAAGGAATTGATTTTGAAGAAACCTTTGCTCCGGTAGCAAGAATTGAAGCAGTCAAATTATTTCTTGCATATGCTACCTTCAAAGACTTCAAGGTATATCAGATGGATGTCAATTCTGCCTTCCTAAATGGTGATTTGGAAGAAGAAGTATACATTGAACAACTGGATGGATTTCAATTGTCTGATCATGATGATATGGTCTGCAAGTTGAAGAAAGCACTGTATGGATTGAAGCAAGCCCCAAGAGCATGGTATGAAAGGTTGGATAAGCATCTTGTGTAGATTGGCTTCAACAAAGGTACTGCTGGCAGTAATCTATATTTCCAAATAGATAATGAAAACATCCTGATTCTTGAAGTATTTGTTGATGATATCATTTTTGGAGGAAGAGATAGTTTGTGTAAAACCTTTGCAAATCAAATGAAAAGTGAGTTTGAAATGTCAATGCTTGGTGAAATGAATTTCTTCTTGGGTCTGTAAATTACTTCGACAAAGAAAGGTATCTTTATCTCTCAGACCAAATATGTGAAAGAATTGTTGAGGAAATTTGGAATGGAAGATTCAAAGCCAATGAACACTCCTATGGCAACCGGATGTAAGTTGAGCAAAGATGATGACTCTCCTAAGATAGATTAGACCAAGTACAGATCAATGATTGGAGGATTATTATATCTCACTCAGACTAGACTGGATATAATGCAGGTTGTTGGTCTTGTGGCAAGATTTCAGGCTGACCCTAGAGAATCTCATGTTATGGCAATCAAGAGGATTTTTAGATATCTAAAGGGGACAGTTGAGTATGGCCTATGGTATCCTAGAGATCAGGATTTCTCTCTTCATGCATATACAGATGCAGATTAGGCAGGAGATGTGGATGACTAGAAGAGCACTAGTGGTGGAGCATTCTTCTTGGGAAAGAGATTGGTTTCTTGGCTAAGCAAGAAACAAGAGGCAATATCTCTATCTACAACTAAAGCAGAATATATTGCAGCAGCAGGCAGTTGCACTCAAATCTTATGGATGAAGTAGATGTTAAGAGACATGAAAGTAGAATATGAGGAGCCTATCACAATTTTCTGTGATAATTCAAGTGCAATAAATATTTCCAAGAATCCAGTATTGCATTCTAAGACCAAGCATATATCTATCAAATTTCACTTTTTGAGAGAACAAGTGAACAAGGGTGAAGTCAGATTGGAGTATGTGCCCTCCAAGGATCAACTTGCAGATATTTTTACTAAACCTCTTCCCAAAGAATCTTTTGGGTATCTCAGGGAGAAGTTAGGGGTCATGGCCCCTCCGGTGATGAACTAGGATGCACTGATGTGCATCAGTCTAGTGGATATCACAGTCATATCTTGTGATCCAGATTGATGATGGGGAGCTGCTACTAAGGGGGAGCAGCTGGTATGATTCTGATGTGTTACAAGTGCAAGTATGAGCCCTTTGCCATTGATGTAAAAGGGGGAGAGAAGACATGTGAAAAACAAGTGGTTGATGATCAAAGGGGGAGCAGTAAAGGAAGAGAAGACATGTGAAGAGTTGTTGCTAATAAGGGGAGCTGTGACAGAAAAGAGAAGTTCTTGTCTTGATGGTTTTTCACATCATATGTTGCCATCAATGACAAAGGGGGAGATTGTTGCAAGTATGAGGTTAACCAGTGTTGTCATTGATGTCAACATACTCATATTGCATTGGCAAGAAGGATTGGATGAGCTGTGTGCTAAGGATATTGAGAAAATTAGTCTCAATCAGGAACAGTGAAGAACAGTGATGAGAAGAAGACAAATGTACTCAATAGGTTGAGGATCAGAGGATACGAATTAAAAGGGAGGATCAGAGGATACGAATTAAAAGGTTTCTAGATATGAGTCTTGAGATGATCCAGTTAAGATTTCAGAGGTCCGCATGAAGATATGAAAAAGTTGTGATCGGTCAAGTAGAACCGGTTCCGGGAGATGCTCCGGAGTGACAGAGTGTTACAAAAAGGTCCGGTGAGATCCGGAGGTGCATTGTCAGACTCTGCGGATTGGAAGGAGTGTTTGGGATGTCCTTGTGATGTGTCATTTCAGTTTGTACATAGTTTGGAGGTCCAGAAGAACCTATTTCAATTTGACAGTCGCAACAGACTATGTTCTTGAAGTTCCGGATGAAGAGGAGAAGAGATTCCAGTGAGTAGAGGAAGTGCGGACGTACCTGGTCATTCAAGCAAGCTTGTGAAGGTTCTTGGATCATGTTGAGGTTGTGTTGTCGGTCCACAATAGTGTTAGAGCATGGAATTGAAGATATTCTTTCAGATGAAGATATTCTTGTTCAGACTGGCCGACCGGATGAGTTATTCATCTTGCGAATGCTCTTGTGGATGATTGCCGACTTAGATGATTGTTCCTAAGTCGATGTCTTGTATAAATAAAGGTTTGTCGATTGTTCATTTCAAAGTGTGTGGAGCGGATGAGTGTGGTATAGTGAAAGAGCGAAGGGCAGAGCAGAAGTATCTCGGGCTTAAATGGAACTGATCCAAAGATGGTAAAGATGTCAATCTCCAGTTCAAGTTTGTGATTCTTATCACTTTGTAGACAGTGTGTCTCTTGTAGGCAGTGTGCCTCTTTGTGAGCAGTGTGCTCAGGCAGTGAGCCCTAATTGGCATGTGCCATTCATTTTTCTTATTCTTCTAACAGAGAATAATCCTTGGGTTAATCACCCCGTGGTTTTTCCCTTAACCGTGTTTTCCACGTCAAAATCTTGGTGTCCAATGTGTTGATGTTTATCTGCTCCTATGTTTGTGCATTATGCTTTCATGAATGGTTAACTGATATGCTATTAACTAACAAAGAAGAATCAAGTGTTTGAAGTAGAAGCAAGTTTTTGTACAACTGATTCACCCCCACCTCTCAGTTGTGTGCCCTAGATCTAACAGTTTGAACATACATTGTTAATGATCCATTCATCTTCCTTTTCAGTATGAAATGCAGACAACTCTCTTGGACTTTCTTCCTGTTGGTGTTCCCAACTGATTGTCTGAGTTTCCCTAAAAACGTAGCCATCTTTAATCTACAAGATTCTCAGGTCAGTGGCCAATAAACAGGAGACTGACTCTTTGTCTCCTCTACACTTCCGGCTCTGCAAAACCTAGGGGAGTATTCTCTTACTCAATACCCATATGGTGAATCTTGGTTGTAACTAGGTATTGATATAAAAAGTAGATAAATCCTCTTTTATATTGACCAAAACTATGAGATAAATGTAAAGGGGCTAGCTTTGGATCCTACTTCAGTTGTGAACCAAAGAATTTGGAACATAAATCCTACTCTTAAAATCCTAGAGTTTTCAAATGGTGTATTGATTTTGTTTTTATATTTTTGGGTTGTAAAATTAGGGTTTGAATCATAAAATTTGTCCAACTATTGACCAGTGCCTATCTTTGGGTTCAAAGTCAATCTTCAGCATGCAGAGTATTTCTCATGAGCAGGACACACATATAGATTTTAGAGGGTTAAGCTTGCATTTGCCTTACAGATAACACCCAAGAATGAGTATTTCTATTGACTATTCTTACAAACATCCCTTCTATCAAACATTCCTCTCCATATTTGATTTAAAACTTTTAATTTGTTCCTTAAACAAAGGTAAGAAACCAAATATGCAATACAGCAAATGTGCATTCAAGAACTTAGATACCCTTAGTAACTCGATTCAAAAGAGAAACATTGATAACAACAGAGACAACAAATAGAAATACATGCCACAACATTATTCATCTAACACAATCTGAAACTGATAAATTGCTCATAAAAATGCATACAACATATAGAAGATGAAACTTATAGCACCAAAACTAGGGCAACCAGTCAAAGATGGATTTTTTATTCACTCCTCAAAGCTTCCCAATCTTTTCAACTACTACAAAGTGAGTCCACCAGTTCTTTTATAGACACAAGAACATGGCGCTCAACAATTAATACATTTAAGGTGGTTAGGTGAGTTTTTTCATTACTTGCCACCGCCAATGAGCATTGGGAACAATAACAAAAATACATCAAGTCAAAAATATCAAAAATATTCAGAGTTGTTTTCTATCAAAACACTACCCTTTCACACAGTCGCAACCGCACACCAGAAGGCACACCACTCCCTTGCGATGCCATGAAATGAGGCCACATGGCCTCTCAATGGTGCCCTTCATCACACTTAGCCCAGTCAAAATACAGAGTACAAACTACAACAGCTTCGCAAACCAAATTTGTCCAATCATTTTTCATTTGCTGGGTTGTTTTTAGCCATTATGGAGCTCAACATCCAGCACAAACATACATAAAATCTCTGCCTGGGCATTAGGAATGGTCAAGGGATGAATTTAAATCATGGAGCAGCAATTTTGGATCAAATAGAGCCTCCAAAAATTTTCCAGAAAACCAAAAACGTGAGCAACATTCCATCTGGCAGCAATACATGCCTGAATCTGCATCAAAACGTTTCAGAGAGACCTCCAAGGGGAAGGAAAGACACCAACTCTTGCTGACAAAAGGACCACACACCAAAATCTATTCAGAAATGGTGATTTCGCACCATTGCAGGGGAAGCAGAGCAGGCTTGTGCGACCGTGCGAAATGCCTCAAAATCACATTGTTTGTCTTTATTATAATGTATAAACATTATAACAATGTTTATATTAAAACATTTATCATTTCATGCTTTTCAATTTAAAATATGTGAATATTTTTCCTTTTAAAAATGTGTTTGGCAACTTAGGGAAAATGACCATTATTTAACTTCCTCCCCCAAGCAAATGACGCATCTCCACTGCGGGCACATAGAACATCCAAAGGCCATGAAAAATATGTGTAGGGCCCTTATTAATTATTTAGAGCATACCCATTTCCTCAAAATTCACATCGCCGAAAATTTTTAGGGACCTCCTTTGTAAACTGGTCTACCGGATGCCTTCGCCGCAACTAAAACGCATTAAAATAATACATTATATGGTCTCCAATTTTGATGAAACTGGAACTGGAGAAGTGTTGGACTAAAATGAGAAATGGGTCACCCTCAGAATTGTGATATTTGTAACTTTTTGAAACACCAAATCTAGCCCGGTCATAGTCAGAAAAGAAATAAATACCCATCAAAACTCATCTTGGAAGCGCGAAATTGAATAGGCATATTACCATATGTACCAAAAAACTTTCTCCCATATAGATTTGCAAGACGATCTCTAAGTTGCAAGATTTTAATCGGCAAAGGTGGGCTCTGGGGTAGATTGAGCAGCATGTCAACCTAGCCTCTATTAGCACATAGAGAGGAGATAGGCACTTCATATTTGCAAAATTTGAGGGTACCAACAATGGCTCATGCTCGAGGACGCATGCCTCTTGCAGGCATGGTGAGATCCTAGATCTTCAAGACGTAGACCATGTGCCTACTCCATTGGGCTGCAATGTAAAAGCTCCAACCTGCAATTAAAAACCTACCTACAAATTTTCATTGGGTGGTCCCAAGCCACCAAAAATGAAAAACTAGTATTTCCCTCTACCAAATGCTCTATTTTCATCTGACTACTTTAGGTCAAATTTGGAAGCACCATGTTAACTGCAGCTATCATGGAAGCATGTCACTTCACTGTTAACTATGCTGCTGCTAATTTCATCTTTTACTTCCTTAACAAATCTACAGTAATTTTGATATATTTCTAATATCCACAGCTATAGATTATCCTCACCATATGTTGTCTTTAGATTAGAAGAAATAAAAGGCTCATATAAAACAAATGAATCCATATCTGGATTTTCCCTTCCCTCAAGCAATGAGACACCTTATGTACTAAACATGTGATACTTAGGCACAAGCAATATTTCCACTTGCTTTGTTGAATATTGTTCCTTCAACCCTAAAAAGATTTGCAAAGCATGTTCTGGCAAGTGATTATAAAAAACTAATACCTGATCATACTTACAGTTATCATGACCAACTGGTTGAAGGAGCTCGCTCTTAGTAACATCCTCACCATTTTGCTCGACATTTTCATCATTACATTTCTCTTGGGATGCTTTAGAAAAAGGATTGAAAGGTTCAAAGTAAAGCTTATTATCAAAATCTTCATCCTTATGGATATCAATATTGTCCTCTGTTGTATCAATATAAATATCTAAAACTTGTTTATCCTCAACAGAGTATATATTTTCATCAAAAGTACACACTTCCATTTCCACCTTGTGGCTATGATCAACATAAAGGGAAGAGTCAACAAATTCATCATCTATACAAAACTGTTCATCTTCATACAAGTGAGTATCCTGCTGCTATAAGACTAAAACCTCCATATTTGCTTCATGTGTGGATATAACAGTAAGTGCATGCTTAGCTATTTCATCCTCATCTATGGATTCAAAAGGCTTTCCCTTTACTTTTTCAACCTCCATGCATTTTTCATTTGGAAGAAATAAAGATCTAAGGTATAGCTCCCTTTGTTGCATCTCATGATCCAGTTGGTTGACACATTCCTTGACCTACTATAAATATTGTCCTGCTTGGACAGCCAACAATTTTGCATCCTTTTCTCTCTGCAACCATCCACTACACATATCTTGTGTTCTCTCAACATCTTCTACCTTATTCTCCTTACATGCAGTAGCTGCCATCTCAGTGTCCATACGAATATCTTGCTCATGCAAAATAGAAACCTCCATCTCTTCATCATATACATCATCCTGAACCGCTAGGACATCCTCATATATATCTTTTATTTCATCATGTATGCAATTTGCATCTGCATATCCCTCTTCTACAGGCTTATTACAATTTTCATCTTCATCATTGCAGGATGTGCCTTCATTTTTTGCAACAATTTCTTCATCTTCATGTATAATACCATGGCTACTTTATGCATAATTACCTTTAGCTCTTTCCATAATCCCAATCCAATCAAATATCTGATCAAGACTTTCAGGCTTCAAATCTTCTAGAAAAGTGCTCAGACCTGATTGATACACTTCACAAAACAAATCAATACACAAAGAATCCTCAGGTCTGTAGTATTCTGGGATTTCTAACAAAGTATTCATGAATCATGTAAATAGAGCATAGAGTGATTCTCCTTTTTGTCTCTTCAAGTCAAACAATGATTGAACAAAAAATTTAGGATCGGCAGTACTTGCAACTTGTTCATTAATGACTTGAAACTCTTCATGATTCACATGAGGCAATGATGAACAAACTAGAATAGTAGAAATACATTCACTTTAAAAATTATTCTGACTCTTTGTTTTACATTGCTCATATGCATAAGATGCTTTGCAATAACCAACACTCACAGCCATTTATCATATTGGCATTCCATATTTCTGATTATTTTCAATATCCATAGAAAATTTATAGGCCTGATGCAATGTGGTAGGTTCCTTATCTCTCAGCAAATAGCTCATTTCCTCATCAAATGCAGCCAGATAGATTGCCAAACATAATGCATCATTTGGTCTCATATATTCTGGACTATGCTTGAGCAACTTTGTAAATCTTAAATTAAAGGCTGGAACCAACACATCATTTTCCTTTTGAATGTTCATGAATTGTGTAATCAGTGAGGCCACATCAGTCTTCTCACCAAATTATTCTAAGAATGCACCCTCTAGATCTACCCATGAAGAAATTGAACACACAGGCAAATCTGAAAACCAGACCCTAGCATCATCCTTTAATGATTGAACAAAGAGTTTCATTACAACATCTTCAGCTTCAATCTCATAGTCTTCCATCAAATCATAGAAAACTTGCAAATGTTTGCTTGCATACTAAGAGTTTTTTCCACTATATTTTGGCAAGCACTTTCTAACTTCACTAGACACACTATTTGGATACCCATGAATCCCATCAAAATCTAGAGCTTTATATCTTTCAACAGAGAATACCCTTTTTTGAGGATATGACCAGTATTGATGTTCTAATCTAGTCATTTTGAATGAAAAAGATGAAGTACCTGGAAATGTACTCTAGCTTCAAATAGGTTCAACAATAGAGTCTCCACCTCTTAGCAGAGGACTGATGTTCAAGCAGTACGAAGCTCCATACAGCCTTTCTTTCATTCTGGGTTTTCTTCCTACAACAAAACCACACATAAACTCTTTTAAATTTGTTGTAACAAAGCCCTGTCCAAGTCTAAAACTTCAATATCTAAACCAAATGTTCAGACCCATCAAATTATTTGACTCTTTGCTCATAGATCTATCACTATCCCCAGTGGAGTCGCCAATATGTTGGTGTTCTCAACTGATTGTCTGAGTTTCCCTAAAAAAGTAGCCATCTTTTATCTACATGATCCTTAGGTCAGTGGCCAACGAACATGAGACTGACTCTCTATCTCCTCTACACTTCAGGCTCTGCAAAACTTAGGGGGTATTCCCTTACTCAATACCCATATGGTGAATCTTGGTTGTAACTGGGTATTGATACAAAAAGCAGATAAATCCTCTTTTATATTGACCAAAATTGTGAGATAAATGCAAAGGGGCTAGCTTTGGATCCTACTTCAGTTGTGAACCAGAGGATTTGGAACCTAAATCCTACTCCTAAAATCCTAGAGTTTTCAAATGATGTATATATTTTGTTTTTATATTTTTGGGTTGTAAGATTAGGGTTTGAATCATAAAACTTGTCCAACTGTTGACTGGTGCCTAGATCTTTGGGTTCAGAGTCAATCTTCAGTATGCAGAGTATTTCTCATGAGCAGGACACACATATAGATTTCATAGGGTTAAGCTTGCATCTGCCTTATAGATAACACCCAAGAATGAGTATTTCTATTGACTCTTCTTCCAAACATCCCTACTATCAAACATTCCTCTCCATATTTGAATTAAAACTTTTAATATGTTGCTTAAACAAAGGTCAGAAACCAAATATGCAATACAACAAATGTGCATTCAAGAACTTAGATACCCTTAGTAACTCAGTTCAAAAGAGAAACATTGATAACAATGGAGATAGCAAATAGAAATACATGCCACAACATTATTCATCTAACACAATCTAAAACTGATAAACTGCTCATAAAAATGCATACAACATATAGAAGATGAAACTTACAGCACCCAAACTAGGGGAACCACTCAAAGATGGACGTTTTATTCACTCCTCAAAGCTTCCCAATCTTCTCAACTACTACAAAGTGAGTCCACCAGTTCTTTTATAGACACAAGAACATGGCACTTAGCAATTAATACATTTAAGGCGGATAGGTGAGTTTTTTTATTACTTGCCACCGCCAATGAGCATTGGGAACAATAAAAAAATATACATCAAAAAAAGAAGTCAAAAATATCAAAAATATTCAGAGCTCTTTTTTGTCAAACCACTGCCCTTTCGCACTATCGCAGCCGCACACCGGAAGGCCTGTCACTCCCTTGCGATGCCACAAAATGAGGTTGTGTGGCCTCTCAATGGCACCCTTCATCACACTTAGCCCTCTCAAAAGATAGAGTACAAACTACAGTAGCTTCACAAACCAAATTTGTCCAATCATTTTTTATTTGTTGGGTCATTTTTAGCCATTCTGGCACTCAAAATCCATCACAATCATATCTAAAATCTCTACCCAGGAATTAGGAATGGTCAGGGGACAGATTTAAATCATGGAGTAGCAATTTTGGACCAGATAGAGCCTCCAAAAATTTGCCAGAAAACCAAAAACGTGAGCAGCATTCCATCCGGCAGCAATACATGCCTGAATCCACATCAAAATGCTTCAGAGAGACCTCCAAGGGGAAGGAAAGACACAAACTCTTTCTACAAAAAGGACCGCAAACCAAAATCTATTCAGAAATGGCGATTTTGCACCATCGCAGCCATTGCGGGAAGCAGAGCAGGCTTGTGCGACCGTGTGAAATGTATCAAAATCACATTGTTTGCCTTTATTATAATGTATAAATATTATAACAATGTTTATATTAAAACATTTATCATTTCATGCTTGCCAATTTAAAATATGTGAATATTTTTTCCTTTAAAAAATGTGTTTGGCAGCTTAGGAAAAATGACCATTATTTAATTTCCTCCCCTAGGCAAACAACACATCTCCGCTTCAGGCACACGGAACATCCAAAGGCCATGAAAATTTGCGTAGCACCCTTATTAATTATTTAGAGCATACCCATTTCCTCAGAATTTGCATTGTCGAAAAGTTTTAAGGACCTCCTTTGTAAATTGGTCTATCGGATGTCTTTGCCACAACTGAAATGCATTAAAATAATGCATCGTATGGTCTTCAATTTTGATGAAACTGAAATTGGAGAAGTTTTGGACCAAAAAGAGAAATAGGTCACCCTCAGAATTGTGATATTTGCAACTTTCCAGAACACCAAATCTAGCCCAGTCGCAGTCAGAAAACAAATAAATACCCCATCAAAACTCATCCTGGAAGCATGAAACTGAACAGGCATATTACCATATGTACCAAAAAACTTCCTACCATATGGATTTGCAAGATGATCTCTGAGTTGCAAGATTTTAATCAACGAAGGTGGGCTCCGGGGTAGATTGAGCAGCATGTCGACCTAGCCTCTATCGACACATCGAGAGGAGATAGGCACTTCAAATTTGTAAAATTTGAGGGTGCCAACACTTCCTTCGTATAGCTTACAAGATTAGCGGAAACAGGTTCTTCTCTAAGTGCAATAAACAAGCATTCACTACTATTGCCATCATCAGAATTAGATTCATCATTAGTTACACCATCATCATCTCTAACATAGTAACTCTTTCTTACCATCTTTCCTTTAATCTCATTAATTTTCAAGGCTCTGTCAGGACATCTTGAAGCATAATGACCAATTTTACCACAATTGAAGCATTTGAAAGGTAACTTACCTTTGAACTTTCCTCTACTAGCCCTTTTCATTCTACTTGCAAATTTTGCCTCAAGCTCTGCAAAGTCTTCTTCATTTGATTCCACAGCATATTTCTCTGATCTAGCAGTCTTACTTTCTTCCTTGGCCTTGAAAGCAGTCTCAGTTTTCATAGAGCCGTCAGTAGTACCAAACTCTCTTATCTCAAAAGCAGTCAATTTTCCAAGCAATTGATCTTTTGAAAGCTTTCCCATATCAAGCAACTCCTCAATGGCAAATACCTTGTGACTATAAGATTTGGAAAGAGTTCTGAGTATCTTATCTATAACATCCTCATCCTTTAATTCTCAACCAAGACCCCTGATGCTGCTGACAATTTCATCAATCTTCTGTAAGTAACTTTTTATGTTCTCCTCTTCATCCATTCGCATGGTTTCATATGTGGTCTTCAAGTTCTGCAACTTGACCTTCTTGACAGATGTATCACCTTCATAAACTTGCTTTAATTTGTCCCAAATCTCATAGGCAGTTTCCAAATTCACAACTTTTGCCATTTCAGTGTTAGACAGGGCATTTTTAGCTTTGTGATTATCCTCAAAATCTTTAACCTCTTCTTCAATCTTCGAACCATCTTTAGGTACTGTATACTTATTCTTAACCATTACCCAAACATGATAACCAAGAGAAATAAGATAACTTTGCATTCGTACCTTCTAGTACGCATAGTCAGATCCATCAAACTGAGGAATGTCTTTCCTGTGTGCCATCCCAGATCTACCTTAAGATGTTAGGCTTTCTTCAAAGGAACCTTGCTCTGATACCAATTGTTGAAAGGCACAAGACAACTAAGAGGGGGAGTGAATTAGTTGTATCAAAACTTTAACTTCTTTAAACCAAAATCACTTTCACACTCAACTTATTTCCTTATTTTGTTATGAACATTAAACATGAATAGCAGAATCAAAACATGAACACATCAACATCATACACACATGAACACCAGATTTTTACGTGGAAAACCCTAAACAGTGAAAAACCACGATGAGTGTTAGCTCACAATATAATGTAGTAACAATATCAAATATCAAAAGGTGGCTCACTGCCAAAGGGCTCACTGTCGAGGGTTAGCTCACTGTCGGGGTTGGCTCACTGCCAAAGGGTGAACTGATTTAGTAGCATCTACGTCATGCCTGAGTTCAATTCCATTGAAGTGCAATATATCTCCTCTGCCTTGCTCTGCTTTTACACTTCGCACTTATCTTCACATCTTCACACAATCACACTTCAATCATGAATTCATTACATACATTTATACTTATCATCAACCTTGGAATGAACATCAAGGTCAGCATTACATTCTACAACCATTGGAACTTTCTCCAAGGTCAGCATACATACATAAATGAAATTAGGACTAGACCTAAACAAACTTGCGGAGAAAATAAATGAAGGATGAACACATCATGGCTTAGCTTAGACCCAAATACATCTTCACATTCTTCCACAATCCATGAATCACCTCTGCAACAAGTGTGACAAACCAGGTTGGCCAAAACTTATGCACATATCAGGAACACATAGAAACATGCTTGCAAGATCTTCATTGTAGCTTGTGGATCAATCACATGTCGTCAACACATTCTAGAGACATCTACAAACAACATAGATTCACTTGGTAGCTGACAAATCCAACCGCAATAGTTCTCACTTGCACACAACATATATCACTTGAAGAACATATCACAGACTGCTTCTTATCAAACACTATCAAACTCTGCTAGTCATTAACTTGCCTTCCGGAGCACCAAATGACAAATCCTTTTGAATGAAGATGACTAAGGACCTTATTAGCTTAAGTCTAGAACCGCAAAGCCAAAATCCTATCTGCAGAGCAAAACACTTTCTCCCTGTCACTCTGCAAACCTTACCAGGCACAATCTACACACTGGTGAATAGAACTTTTTCTACACAGAGATCTAGACCACCAGATTCTGGATTTAGCATCTTCAAACACTTCTCTAAATCATAGCCAAATCTCATACTATGGTCTTCAATACAGAGAAAATGCGGAGCAAAATACTCAGACAGTGTTCTTCAATCAATCAACAAATATCAACATCAGAAGATACAATTGGCACCAATGACAACACAAACATGTTGACATCAATGACAACACCAGTTAGCACATACTTGCAACAAAAACCTCTTTGGCTAGAAAGATCTCATCTCTAGATTTTCATCACCTATTCATTTGTACAAAATTTGACTCCATGGAGAAATATTATTCTATTTTGAAAAAATCCCCTATTAGGCTCAAAAATAGGCCCTAGTGGCCCATTGGCGACGTTGCCTATACTAGAGGCCACATAGATGGTGGTGTAGGTGTTAGAAAGAAGAGGGAAACTAAGAGGGGGTGGGTGAATAAGTTGTCTATTAAAACATTAAACCCTCAAAGCAATTCCAAATATCAATCTCTTATTATGCATTAATAGAATGTAAACATATGAAGCATCAATGCAAACACATCCAAACACATAGGAACACCATATTTACATGGAAAAACTAACAAGGGAAAAACCATGCTGAGCATTAACTCACATATATATGAATAACAACACCGAAATCAAATAAGCTCACTACCAAGGGCTCACTGCAAGGGGCTCACTGCCCAAAAGAAAGGCTCACTACCCAGAAGGACTCACTGTCCAAAAGAGAGAAGAATAGAATAAAATTGTTACATAGATATTCACTATCTTGGAGCAATAGGAGAGATCCACCACTGCAACTTCTTGCTATCCGCAACCTTTGGCTCACTGCCTACAGCAACTTCAAGCACACTGAAACCTAGACACCTTCTGCTCACTGCATTTCAGAGTCATAAGCATTTAAGCTCGCACACAACTCACTACCCTTGATTCACATTCACATCATCTTCTCTACTTTGCTCCATAGAACTTTATCTTTCATTTATACCATTCACAACCAAGACCTATCTCAATTAGGTCAGTCCTAATGAAGCATGTACACCTCAAACGTGTAACACCAATTAGGTCACCATTAAACACTTTTGTGGTGGAAAGAAGTGAAAGAGGACCATCCCAAGGGTTAACTAGGACTCAAATCTATATCACCAAGCTACTCATCACATCTACAATCCACGAGGCACCTCCTCAAATAGCACCAACAATCCAAGTCAGCCAAACCTAAGATAACAGCCACATCCATGCTTCTCCACGTCCAAACACATCGTGCGGACCATAGAGAGACACTCCACAACATTCACCCACCTTTCCACAACATTCAACAGCATCAGAAACCTCTGCAATACTACCACAACCATCTGACACAAAGAATATATTCATTAAGCACATCAAGATCCACTACCACTGAACACCAACGCAAGAACTAATCTTGCAGAGCAACCCAATACAAAAAACTTCAAGGAAAGGTAGATATAGATTGTCGAAGCACATCCCCAGATTCGTAGGACATGAAACCTCAATGCGGAGAAATGCGGAGCAATCTCATTTCTCCCAGACAGTCTTCTACATAGGAAAACACACTTTCAAACACATCTCTACTGCCCCATGATCTAGAACCTCAAATCCTGGATATGACACCTCTTAATACCTTTGATCAACCCTTCCAAACTGCCCATAAATATCTTCAACTAGGAAGAAATGTAGAGCACAACACCGAGCACAACTCTGTCACACTGCACAACTTCTTATTCAAATTTTCTCAAAATCACTTGGAAACCAAGTGAACTACCTACTAGGGGTTGACATCAATGACAACACCAGTAAGTTTCCAACAATCTCCCCCTTTATCATTGATGGCAACAACAACTTTCTGAAAAACCATCAAGACCAAAAATAATCAATTAGCAAGTCAGTAGTAATCTCCCTAACTGGAACAACTCTTACTCTTCACACACTTTTACTCCCCCTGACTGGAACAACTCTTACTCTTCACACACTTTTACTCCCCCTAACTGGAACAACTCTTACTCTTTACACACTTACTTGCACAATGGTTTTTCAACCATCTTCATTCTCTCCCCCTTTAACATCAATGGCAAAGGGTCATACTTGCAACACCAACAAGCACTTACTCTTTCTCTCCACTACTTTTACTTTTCTGCATTCTTCCCCTTAGGGTCATAAGATATGATCTTTCTGACTACACCAATCACTACCCACTCCCCCTGAGAGGTAGCCTCCAACATTAGTTTGGGACTAAGAATATCTTGAAATGCTCCCTGGACAGATGCACGCACTTATGCATCTAATTAAAAGGAGGGGCAATAACCCCTAACTTCTACCAGAGATACTCAAAAGTATCTTTAGGAAGAGCATTTGTAAATATATCTAAAATTTGGTCCTTAGTAGGCACATACTCCAGTTTCACCTCATTCTCTGCAACCTTCTCTCTTAGGAAGTGATACCAGATTGAAATATGATTTGTCCTTGAATGCATTGCCGGATTCTTTGAAATGTTGATAGCACTTGTATTATCACATAATATAGTAATAGGTTCATCATATGACACTTTGATATACTTTAATGTTTGCTTCATCCACAACACTTGTGTGTAGCAAGATGCTTCTGCAATGTACTATGCCTCTGCAATGTACTATGCCTCTGCAATAGATAATGACACAGAGTCTTTCTTTTTACTTAACCATGAGACAAGTCTACTTCCCAGAAAGAAAGCACCACCACTTGTGTACTTCTTCTGTCATCTGTACATCTTGCCCAATCTGCATCTATATATACACTCAAGGAGAAATCTTTATCCTTAGGATACCATAGGCCAAGCTCTAGAGTGCCTTTTAAATATCTGAATATCCTCTTTACTACTAAAACATGTGACTTTTTGGGATCAGCTTGAAATCTAGCCACAAGGCAAACTACATGCATGATATCCGATCTAGTAGCAGTTAGGTATAACAGTCCACCAATCATTGATTTGTACTTGCTCTGATCAGCCTTAGGAGATTTATCATCTTTTCTTAACTTATAACCAATAGTCATGGGTGTTACATCCCTCCTTTTGAAAACAATGATGCTATTTACTTTCTTACAAATTTCAGTAAATTACTATGTTGTGAACGACTTGAAAACTAGAAATTTATCTTACAAAGTTGTTTTATGAAATTGTGGAATCTATTGATTACGATCAAGTGTTATGTAGACTAAAAGTCTTTATATTAAATGCAATGATGTTTGAATATATTATATTTGGATCATAGATGCTTTGACCACAAAATTGTATGCGAGTTTTGTCGATGCAGGAACAGGTGGACCGTGTTCGACGGAAGAGAAAGTATCTTCGAGAGAGAGTGTAGACTCTGGAAACTAACCAAAGGTGTTTGTCACTGAGATCGCCAAACAGATAGATAAACCTAGGAACCATCAAGTAAGTCTTGTTTGTCGGTTTGGGTAGTTTAATTGAGGTCGACGACAAAGGATAAAGTAAACATCCTAGTCGAAAGTAGTCTTGTAGAATCTTGGAGTCATCTATGGCGTCGTAAGTTCCTAATAGCAAGTCGACGTATTTGAGATGTTTGATATTTATGTCTATAAGTATTTACTGAGTCATCTTGTGGCGAAATTGCAAATCTTGTCTCGAAATCAAAATTGCGAGAAATCGACCTTGAGTGTCTAACGTTGTAAGAATTCGTTGCGATACGATCAGTCCGTGGGGATTGTCATAAATCGCGTCGAATTTATGTTGCGAATATTTTCTTTTCGCGTAGATCGACGAATGTCGATTTGAAGCCATAGTGTGATGTAATTTATTTTTAGTCGTCGCGTAGCGAGAGTTTTTCCTTCTAGTTTAGACCATGATTTGTTGTCAATTTAACCTTGAAGATCTCTTAATAAGTAGGTTTTTTGTCTCCTTTTTATTTTCGATCAACACGATGCTTCAGTTATTACCTTATCACCGCCATGCCAAACTTAAACTCCGTAATACATCTTGTAGTGGTCTTGGGTTGATTTAGATGCCTTGGTTATCGAGAGAAGGTGAAATTGTTGTGTCTACTAGCGGACCACGTCGCCAAAGGAGCCACCACCTTTTGTATGGTCATGTTACATGAGAAGTCGAGTTCAAGTTTAAGTATGTCAACCCATGTGTATAGATTTACGTCAACCAAAAATTCTTTGGTGGGATTCTTTTAACCAAGACGTGAGAGGTCAGCTCGCGAATTGGAGAGGGTGTAACCTTTTCTAATGTCGATCTCCCATCACCTTGGAGTGTGGAGAAGCATCGGAGGTCGTGGGTTCGATTATCACCGACGGCGTTTATTCTCAATGAACTTTGATTTGAAAGTGCTAATTAATGATGGTATACGTTTGAAAAGTCAGTTGAAAGTGGTTAACTTCTTTTGTGAAGAATCTGCGGAGAGAGAGAACGTTTCCTATATCTCTGCGCAGCATGGGAAGTGGTTGTAACTTCCTTCGTGGGCAGTGAGGACAGCGTGGAGCGGAAGTTAGTGAAGAGTGTTATTTTCGCAGGGTTGAGGGAGAGTTATTCCCGGTGCCCCGTCGACGGTTAAGGCAAAATCTTTTGCTACGGTTATGGACTGCTGGTGTGTAGGCCATCACGGGAGTGAGAGTGGGGAGGATCTACTCCAACGTGGAGAAAAACTAGGAGTCGGGCAAGGATGAAAACAGTTAGTAGAATAAGGCAGCGTGAGATGGTATTTGCGAAGTGAGGTGGGAGGTCGTTCGGTTGGGGAAAAAGGAGTAAGAGTTGAGAAGGAAGCGAGGAGTGAGAACGGTGTTTTTGAGTAAGAAATAGAACTGTGTTATGAGGAAGAGATAGAACTGTGTTGTCAGTGAGAGTTTAGAACTGTACTGTGAGGAACGAAAAGAGCAGTGAGAGTTTAGACTGTGGAGAGAGAAGCGAAAAGGAGTAAGAGTAGAGACTGTGTAGTGAGGAGTAAAAAGGCAGTAAGAGTTTAGAATAGTGCTGTGAGGAGAGCGAAGAAGGCAGTAAGGGTTTAGAACTGTGCAGTGAAGAAACGAGAGGCAAAGAGCCCTCGGAGTGAAAGAGCACTCCAGCAACCTTCATTTTTAATAACAGGTTCTTTATCTTTACCATTTGTCTTAGTTTTAAACAGTAAGGAAGAGAGTCTCATGGTTATGGAAGACTATTATGTTTAGATATGAGTAAAATAGAATGATAACGCAAGTTTAATACGATTTCAGTGTGCGGTAATTCCTTGAAAGAGCTTTATTGTTGTGTAGGACATATGATAAACTCAGAAACTAATGTATGCTGTCACATTACTGTGTTTTAAGATTAGAAAATGCTGAAAAAGAAGTGTTACTGCCTTCTAGGAAATGTAAACACTGAAACTGTAGTTGTTCTCGTCATAAATGACGATGTATAGCCAAAGAACGCTGCTCTCTAAAGTATATGCATTTAGGAATGAACTTGTCTCGATGCAAGACGTAATTTACCTTCTGTGAACAATAAACAATGACGTAAGATAGAAGAATTGCCTTTAGGTCTGTATTATGAACATAAAACTGCCTTGGAGGTTTTGAACGATGCTCCACGTGCATGCCATGCAGGAGTCAAACCGTAGTTAGTAAGCATGTTCGACGTATAGCTAGAGAATGCATTTGTAAACAGTCGATGTCTTATCTGTTTAATATCTTTATCTACATTTGAAAGATTCCCAAACCTTTTAGATTTATTTACGGCTCTCAGCTATTTAAATCTTGTGAAACTAATGACTCAGAAAGAGGAGTAGGAAGATAAAAGTGTTGGTAATGTTTAGGAAACCGTTTTGGTTCCGAAATGATCAATTTGAGCTGAAAACCCGCATGTGAGTCGAGATTGTGTTGCATGCGACGATGTTAGAATCATTTAACCATGTAGACCATATGAGTCTAAAACCCTAGAATTTCGGGATAACGGAAAATGATTTAGATACTAGTGTATGTTGAGTTAACATAGGAACCAAGTAAACAGATTTGAAACCACTTAGGAGTGGACGTGTCTAAATAATGATTTTTCAGGATAATGGGATTATGAAAGTCTGAATTCGAGATTAGAATAATATTGCGCAATGCGCTATTGTAGGGGGATATCCTAAGCCTTGAGGTCATCAAGGTTGGCAAAATGAGTTCAAACTATACAAATAGGAAACTGTAGGATTTCGACCAGTTCAAGTCGAGTAGGGTGGGTGAACCAAGATCATGCGTTTTTAAAACGCTAACTAAATACAAATCCTTTGGCCAAGGTGATGTACTATCCTCAAGTGCATCGAACGTTCACCGTAACTGGATGGCGTTTCTTGTGGAGTGTCGTGCATGACTAGAGGGTATCTAGGGATCTGTACGATAACAAGATATGTAGGTTACAACACCAGAGCTCAGATGGCAAACACCGATGGTTATCCTAAGTCTATCCTCTTGAGTAGGGTAGGGCCACTTCCGGTTAGGAAGGAGTGCGGGAGACCGACGGTCTGTGGTTGGAGGTTAAGCTCCTTGAAGATACTTTCTCTTCCAAATACTGAGGAATTGCCGAGTCTTGAACGTGAAGGGTTGACAATCGAGATGCATGATAATGGTATGTTTCCGATATTTGTTATTCCAAGAAAATTTCATTTGTTAGAAAACAAAGTGTATTATGAATATCATTTCTTTCAGTCTTATTGAGAATGCAATAATGTTTATGATAAATTGAAAAAAAAATGTTGTAATGGTTTAGAGATGAGAAACTTTTGTATTTGATTACTTTATTTTAAAAAAAAAAAATTACCGTCGTGAAAATTTTAGTTACTTCTTGTCATTTTTGGTTTTGGTTGTTACAATGGGAGTACACACTGGTTTGGAGTCTTCCATTCCAAACTTCTTCAACATTTCCTTAGCATACTTTGATTGTGAAATGAAAATACCTTTCTCTAATTGACTGATTTATAATCCAAGGAAGAAATTCATTTCCCCATAGATTGACATTTCAAATTCTTTCGGTGTCTCTTCTACAAATCTCTTGCACATACCTTCATTACCTCCAAATATTATATCATCAACATACACTTCCATAATCAGGATTTGATTTTCTTTAACTTTGAAATACATATTGCTATCTGCAGTGCCCTTTTTGAAACCTTACTACAACAAGTACCTATCCAACCTTGCATACCAAGTTCTAGGACCCTGTTTGAGTCCATATAGTGCCTTCTTCAATCTGCAGACCATATTTGTATCTTCTGATAACTAAAACCCTTCCAATTGCTCAATGTATACTTCCTCTTCCAACTCTCCATTCAAGAATGCAGCTTTCACATCCATCTGATAGACTTTGAAGTCCTTATGAGTTGCAAAGGCCAAGAACATTCTAATGGCCTCCAATCTTTCCACTGGAGCAAATGTTTCCTCCTAATCTATTCCTTCCACTTATGAGTAGCCTTTACACACAAGCCTAGCCTTATTTTTTACTATTTCTCCATTCTCATTCAATTTGTTCCAAAAGACCCATTTAGTTCCTATCACATTTTTGTCTGTTGGTTCTTCTCAATCTGCATTAGTTCTTCTTCCATAGCCTTGATCCAGTGCTCATCTTTGCATGCTTTAGTCACTGTTTTGGGTTCTATTGTAGACAGCAATTTACACAAATTTACCTATTCATCTACCATAGCAATTTTCCTTCTTGTTAACACACCTTTGTTCTTATCTCCAATGATCTGATCTTCTAAATGATTCTTTTGCACATATTTGGGAGTCTTAGGAACCCTTTCCAGATCATCTTCTTCATCAATATGCATCTCCTTTTCCTTTTCTTCTTCACTTTCATCTTTTATGCAAGGCGGCTCATCAAATTCATATTCTTCTATCAGTACTGAGCTTTGATGTGGATCCTCATCCACTTTGACATTTTCACTTTCAACCAGCTTCTTTAGCCTCTTGTTGTAACACCTGTAAGCCTTACTCTTTGTGGAATATCCAAGAAAGATTCTTTCATCTGATCTTGTATCAAACTTTCCCAAGTTTTCTTCATCTCTCCTAATATAGCACTTGCTTCCAAATGCTCTATATTGGATAGTAGGAGTTCTTCCATACCACAGTTCATATGGAGTCTTTGAACTGGTGACCCTTGCTTGCACTTTGTTTTATATGTAGACTACAGTGTGAATAGCTTCTCTCCAATAGATATCTAGTAGATTTGCTTCTTTCAACATTGTCCTTCCTGCTTCCTAAACTATCATGTTCTTTCTTTCTACAACTACTTTCTGCTAAGGAGTCCTAGTGGCTGACAAATGTCTCTTTATTCCATGATCTTCACAAAAGCAGTTAAACTCATTGGAGGTGAACTCACCACCTCTTTCAAACCTCAAGCACTTGATTTTTAAATCAATTTCATTTTCAACCATAATCTTGCATGCCTTAAACTTATCTAGAGCTTCTAATTTTTCTTTGAGAAAAGTTACCCAAGTCATTCTAGAGTAATCATCAATCAATTATATAAAATATCTATCACCTTGGAAGCTTCCTACTCTTGTAGGTCTGCATAGATATGTATGCACCAACTCCAGAGGTTCGGTGGTAGAACACTCCTTGATCTTGAAATTCTTCCTTGTTGTCTTCCCAATTTGACATTCCTTGCAGGTTGCATTGATAGGCTTTGTGATTCTTGGCAAATCCCTCACAGCTTGAGTAGAGCTGATCCTTACTAGGATATCAAAATTAATGTGACACATTCTTCTATGCTATAGCCAACTTTCATTAACTTGAGTCATAAAAAACATACCATTAGCGCCTTTGAGCTGATATATATTTACTTTTGTCCTTGTTCCTATAGCAATCAGAGTATCAGAGCTTTCTTTTCTAATTTCACAACCACCATCCTGAAACACAAGGTTATATCCTCTGTTACACATTTTTCCTACACTTAGCAAATTATGTCAGAGACCTTTGACATAAAGAACATCATCTATATTATGCTGTCCATGCTTAACATACCCTCCATCAAACTTCTCAAGCTTAACAAACTTATTCTTATCACCTGTCATATGATTTGAACACCCACTATCAATTAACTAGTCATTCTCCTCTTCTCTTACAAGAAAGGCAGTTACCAAAGCTCCTTTGATATTGTGCCTTGTTTCTGGAGCAGTTTCCTTTATGCATCTCTCAGAGTTAGTAGAATTAGTTCCAACATTCAATATCATGAACAAGCATTCATCACTTCCATCATCTGGATAGTCAGACTCATCATCAGATTTATTGTCATTTCTTTAACATAATAAATCCTCTTGAATGATTTACCTTTGTTGTCCTTGTTTTTGTCATTTGAAATTTTGATTGGACATTTTGAAGCATAATGACCTATCCTTCCACAATTGAAACATTTGAAGGGTAAATTACCTCTGTATTTTCCAAAGCCTTTTTTCAATCTACTCACAAAATTTGCTTCCACTTCATCAAAGTCATCAAGATCTTATTCAACATTCTTTTATGTCTTGGTAGCCTTAAAAGCAGTTTCTTTTCTTGACTCATCTTGACCAAATTCTCTTATCTCAAATCTTGTGTTTCATTAATAGAAGAAATCTTAGCACTATAAGATTTTGGAAGAGTTCTTAGTACCTTCTTTACCACTTCACTTTCCTCTAGATTCCCACTAAGACCATTGATGGAATTGACAACTTCATCCACTCTCTACATGTAGCCTACAATATTTTCACCCTCTAACATCCTTAGGGTTTCAAAATTGGCCTTCAACATTCGCATCTTTCCATGCTTGACATTGTCATCTCCTTCATAGGTACTTACCAGTTTCTTCCAGATCCCATGAGCGATTTTGCATCCCATTACCTTCACCAATTCTAAATCAGAGACTATTCAGAAGAGCACTCTTTGCCTTGTCATTGTTCTCATATTCTTTAATCTCATTTTCATCCTTTTGACCATTAGGAGGTATAGTATACTCTTTGTCAACTATCGTCCATATGTTGTATCCTAGTGAGATAAGAAAGCTTTCCATCCTGGTCTTCCAAAAAGCAAAGTTTTTTCCATCAAACACTGGAACCTCCATACCTTTCCTGTGTGCCATCTAGATCTACCCCAAGTTGTTAAGATTCTTCAGGGAACCTTGCTCTGATACTAATTGTTAGAAAGCACAAGGCAACTGAGAGGGGGGTGAATCAGTTGTCTATTAAAACATTAAACCCTCAAAGAAATTCCAAACATTAATCTCTTATTATGCATTAATAGAATGTAAACATATGAAGCATCAATGCAACACATCCAAACACATAGGAACACTAGATTTATGTGAAAAACTGAAGAAGGGAAAAACCATGGTGAGGATTAACTCACATATATATGAATAACAACACCAAAATCAAATAGGCTCATTGCCAAGGGCTCACTACCTAGAAGGACTCACTATCCAGAAGAGAGAAGAATAGAAGAAAAATATCTCTAGAGATTTACTATCTTAGAGCAATAGGAGAGATCCACCACTGCAACTTCTTGCTATCTACAACCTTTGGCTCACTGCCTCCAGCAACTTCAAGCACACTAAAATGTAGAAACCTTATGCTCATTGCATTTCAGAGTCATAAGCATTTAAGCTCACACACAACTCACTACCCTTGATTCACATTCGCATTGAATCTTCTCTACTTTGCTCCAAGCAACTTTATCTTGCATTTATACCATTCACAACCAAGACCTATCTCAATTAGGTTGGTCCTAATGAAGTGTGTACACCTCAAACGTGTAACACCAATTAGGTTGGTACTAAACATGTCTGCGGTGGAAAGAAGTGAAAGTGGACCATGCCAAGGGTTAACTAGGACTCAAATCTATATCACCAAGCTACTCATCACATCTACAATCCATGAGGCACCTCTGCAAATGGTGCCAACAAGCCAAGTCGGCCAAACCTGAGCTAACAAACACATCCACACTTCTCCACATCCAAACACATTGTACGGACCATAGAGAGACACTCCACAAAATTCACCCACCTTTCCACAACATTCAACATCATCAAAAACCTCTGCAATACTGCCACAACCATCTAACACAAAGAATATCTTCATTAAGCACATCAAGATCCACTACCACTAAACACCAACTCAAGAACTGATCTTGCAGAGCAACCCAATATAGGAAACTTCAAGGAAAGGTAGATTTAGACTGTAGAAGCACATCCCCAAATCCGCAAGACATGAAACCTCAGTGTAGAGAAATGCGGAGCAATCTCATTTCTCTGAGACAGTCTTCTACACAGGTAAACACACTGTTAAACACATCTTCTACTTCTGCATGATCCAGAACTTCAAATTATGGATATGACACCTTTTGATACCTTTGATCAACCCTTCCAAACTGCACATGAATATCTTCAACTAGGAATAAATGTAAAGCACAACACTGAGCACAACTCTGTCACACTGCACACCTTCTTATTCAATTTTTCTCAAAAGCACTTGGAAACCAAGTGAACTACCTGCTAGGGGTTGACATCAATGACAACACCAGCAAGTTTCCAACTATAGGAGGTTGTGGTTTAGATTTGGCCTCTAGGTGGCAAAGAGTAGTTACTAGTAGCTTTGACCACTATTGGTAGTATGAATAGTGTCAGGCTGGGTGATCCCACAATACTAGGTTACACTTTTTGGCCAAACTTGACATTGAAATGAACATTTTGAACTAAATATTCACTTTCAGACACATATAGCTGTTAAACCGTGAGGAATTTGAAGATGATGCAAATTAGTGATTTGTGACATTTTGTCTATAGATTCTAAATATATATATTTTAAATTTTTTGAAATCAAATTGCATTTCTTTTTCCATCTCCTTTGATAACTAGTTTTTAATAGTAAATGTCATTTTTAAAGAGTGATGTGTATTATAAACCACATAACTTTTTTCTATGAAGGATAAAATTCTAATTTTTTTTAATTTAGATTTATAACTACAATATCTAGAGGATGCATTTGGTTTCATAATGTTTTATTGATTTTTTTTTTAATTAAGTTTTGAAGTCAAACCAATTACAATTTAGACATAGGTGTACTATAAAGAGCATAACATTTTTTGTATGTATCAGAATTCAAATTTTTTTGGTTGGAATAAGGACATCAATACCTAGAGGACATGTATTTTTTAGAATTCTTTTCTATATTTTCCTATTTTTTCGTATGTATGAAACAAAGATCTTGATGTTCATTGAAAAACCTACATTCACAAGAAATAAAAAATGAATATAATAATCAAATTAATTATATTTAAAATTATACTTTTTGGGAAGCTTATAATAAGAATTAAATACTTACAAAACATAAATTTTAAATGAATTCATTTTATCCCTCAAAAGGTAAATCAAAAGTGGTTTTTTATCAGCATTTTGATAGGTGTAGAGGAGACTCCATTATAGGTATAGTTTAAAACTAGAGGGGTTTGATCTAAGGGGGTTTGATCAAACCCTCTTCAATTAAAATCCTTTAAATGGAACCTTTCAAGGGTTAAATCATTATATTTTCTAAAAATATGTGATTTCAGCAAAAATAAGATGTCCCAGAAAGTATAACCCATTATTGTGGTAGCACCCTCCTGCGAGTGGCAACAGGGGCTAAGCCCCTTTACAAAGGGTTGTGCCCTATTAACAAGGATAAAGCCCTTATATGCAAAGTAAAGTGCTCTAGGCACTTAATACAAAGCACAGTGCATAGGTGCTTTTAGGTTCTTTTTATTTTCTTAAAAAAAATTTAAAAAAATTTACCTTGACCTGCATGTTGGGGGGTCACACGACCCTTCTGGCAAAATTTTTTTACCTTGAATGCTCCTGGCACTAAAACTGGGAAAAGTTTCTATGAAAATAGGGGTTTTTGGGCCTTTTGGACGTAATGGTTTGGTCCTTTTAGCCTAAAAATTCCCCATATGAAAGTTGATCTCTAGATCTGAGCTTCAAACCCTCGTTTGCAACTATGTCAAACGAAGTTCAAATCCAATGAAATGAAATCCAATCTTGACTTTATCGAGCCTCCTGGATGCATTGGAATAGTCAAAAATATTGTCAATATAATCATAATATTTGAAATCACCCATATCTCACAAAACACATATGCAAAATGAAGAGGTTAATGAGTCTTGTTAAATCCTTTTTGATTCTCTAGATCATTAAAAATGAAATAGAAGAGCATATAGGATTAACAAGATTTCACAAAGAACTCAATCTCTCAATCAAGAATCTAAGAACTCAAAGCTCTCAAAACAAAAGTTCTGATACCATGTTAGAAATCTAAAATAGATGAATAACCCAAGAACTTTTTAAGAGACATTTTAAGCTACAAAAGCTAAAAATGCATAAACAAAAGAAAACTAGTGATTTTGAGAGATATGCGAATGTTAGGATGACAAAATTGCATTAAGAGCTCAAAGAAGAAGCTACACAAAAGATTGAAAAAATATTACCATCTAAGATGCAAAATACAAGCTAGGTAATGAGTTTATATAGACCAAGGAGAAGGGTGGAGGTGGTAAAACCTACTAATAGGGAGAGACCACCAAACGGTCTAAACATAGTAAATGTAACTCCCTCATAAGATGGTGGCACCTCAAACTTCTCACTCACCTAATTAAACTCACTTTATTAACCTAAGAAAGCTTAATAAAAGCGTATGAAAAACCTAGGAAATAGGAAAATAAATAACTCACTAGGAAAATAAAAACCTACACTAACACCCTTCACATGCCTTAATGAAATTTCACCTACCCACTTGGTAACTTTTCACATTCTAAGTTTAAATAGGTGCACCTAGAGAATAACACTCACTTTGTGATTCTTCATATTCTATCTTAAAGAGGTTTGATTTTTTCTTGATGCATCTATTCATGTGGCGACATAATTGAATACGTATTTCTAATGTTACATAAAATAATTATAAAGGAAAATATTGAAATGCCCAAGTGTGGCATCCTGTTAGATCTAGGGCACACAACTGAGAGGGGGGGTGAATCAGTTGTACAAAAACTTGCTTCTACTTCAAACACTTGATTCTTCTTTGTTAGTTAATAGCATATCAGTTAACCATTCATGAAAGTATAATGCATAAACACAAGAGCAGATAAACATCAACACATTAGACACCAAGATTTTGACGTGGAAAACCTGGTTAAGGCAAAAACCATGGGGTGATTAACCCAAGGATTATTCTCTGTTAGAAGAATAAGAAAAATGAATGGCACATGCCAATTAGGGCTCACTGATCGAGCACACTGCTCACAAAGAAGCACACTGCCTACAAGAGACACACTATCTACAAAGTGATAAGAATCACAAACTTGAACTGGAGATTGACATCTTTACCATGTTTGGATCAGTTCCATTTAAGCCTGAGATACTTCTGCTCTACCCTTCGCTCTTTCACTATACCACACTCATCCGCTCCATGACACACTTCGAAATGAACTCACAAACCTTTATTTATACAAGGCATCAACTTAGGAACTATCATCTAAGTCGGCAATCATCCATAAGAGCATTCGCAAGTCGGCAATCATCCACAAGAACATTCGCAAGATGAATAACTCATCTGGTCGGCCAATCTGAATAAGAACATCTTCATCCAGAAGAATATCTTCAATTTCAGGCTTTAACACTCATGCGGACCGACAACACAACCTCAACATGATCCAAGAACCTTCACAAGCTTGCCTGAATGACCAGGTACATCCGCACTTCCTTTTCCTACTGGAATCTCTTCTCCTCTTCTTTCGAAACTTCAAGAACATAGTCTGTCGCGACTGTCAAACTAAAATAGGTTCTTTCGAACCTCCAAACTACATACAAACTGAAATGACACATCACAAGGACATCCCAAGCACTCCTTCCAATCTGCATAATCTGACAATGCACTTCTGGATCTCACCAGACCTTTTTGTAACATTTTGTCACTCTGGAGCATCTCCCGTAACCGGTTGTACTTGATCAATCACAACTTCTTCATATCTTCATGCGGACCTCTGAAATCTTAATTGGAACATCTCAAGACTCATATCTACAAACCCTTTAATCCGCATCCTCTAATCCTCAACCTATTGAGTACTTTTGCCTTCTTATCACTGTTCTTCACTGTTCCTAATTGAGACTAATTTTCTCATTATCCTCAGCACACAGCTCATCCAATCCTTCTTGTCAATGCAATATGAGTATGTTGACATCAATGACAACACTGGTTAACCTCATACTTGCAACAATCTCCCTCTTTGTAATTGATGGCAACATATGATGTGAAAAACCATCAAGACAAGAACTTCTCCTTTCTGTCACAGCTCCCCTATCAGCAACAACTCTTCACATGTCTTCTCTTCCTTTACTACTCCCCCTTTGATCATCAACCACTTGTTTTTCACATGTCTTCTCTCCCCCTTTGACATCAATGGCAAAGGGCTCATACTTGCAATTCTAACACATTAGAATCATACCAGCTGCTCCCCCTTAGTAGCAGCTCCCCTTCATCAATCTGGATCACAAGATATGACTGTGATACCCACTGGACTAATGCACAACAGTGCATCCTAGTTCATCACCGGAGGGGCCATGACCCCTAACTTCTCCCGAAGATACTCAAAAGAGTCCTTGGTAAGAGGTTTAGTAAAAATATCTGCAATCTGATCCTTAGAGGGTACATACTCCAATCTGACTTCATCCTTATTCACTTGTTCTCTCAGAAAGTGAAACTTGATAGATATGTGCTTGGTCTTAGAATGCAACACCGAATTCATAGAAATATTTATTGCACTTGAATTATCATAGAAAATTGTGATAGGCTTCTCATATTCTACTTTGATGTCTCTTAGCATTTGTTTCATCCACAAAATTTGAGTGCAACTACCTCCTGCTGCAATATAATCTGCTTCAGTTGTAGACAGAGAAATTGCCTCTTGTTTCTTGCTTAGCCAAGAAACCAATCTTTTTCCCAAAAAGAAAGCTCCTCCACTTGTACTCTTCCTATCATCCACATCTCCTGCCCAATCTGCATCTGTATATGCATGAAGAGAAAAATCTTGATCTCTAGGATACCATAGACCATACTCAACTGTTCCTTTCAAGTACCTAAAAATTCTTTTGATTGCCATAACATGAGATTCTCTAGGATCAGCCTGGAATCTTGCCACAAGACCAATAGCCTGCATTATATTTGGTCTAGTCTGAGTGAGATACAATAAACCTCTAATCATTGATCTGTACTTTGTCTGATCTGTTTTAGGAGAATCATCATCTTTGCTCAACTTACATCCGGTTGCCATAGGAGTGTTCATTGGCTTTGAATCTTCCATTCCGAATTTCCTCAACAATTCTTTCACATATTTGGTCTGAGAGATAAAGATACCTTTCTTTGTCTGAGTAATTTGCAGACCCAAGAAAAAATTCATTTCACCAAGCATTGACATTGCAAACTCACTTTTCATTTGATTTGCAAAGGTTTTACACATACTGTCTCTTCCTCCAAAAATGATATCATCAACAAATACTTCAACAATCAAGATGTTTTCATTATCTATTTGGAAATATAGATTACTGTCAGTAGTACCTTTGTTGAAACCAATCTGCACAAGATGCTTATCCAACCTTTCATACCATGCTCTTAGAGCTTGCTTCAATCCATATAGTGCTTTCTTCAACTTGCAGACCATATCATCATGATCAGACAATTGAAATCCATCTATTTGTTCAATGTATACTTCTTCTTCCAAATCATCATTTAGGAAAGCAGACTTGACATCCATCTGATATACCTTGAAGTCTTTGAAGGCAGCATTTGCAAGAAATAATCTAACTGCTTCAATTCTTGCCACTGGAGCAAAGGTTTCTTCAAAATCAATTCCTTCTATTTGAGAGTAGCCTTTGCAGACCAATCTGGCTTTGTTTCTGATTACTTCACCAACTTCATTTAGTTTGTTCCGGAAGACCCATTTGGTTCCAATCACATTCTTATTTCTAGGTCTGGGAACAAGATCCCAAGTGTGATTTTTCTCAATTTGCATCAACTCTTCCTCCATTGCTTTGGTCCAGTTTTCATCATTGCAAGCTTCATTTATTATCTTAGGTTCAATCTTTGAAATCAGACAGTATTCATTTGAATTTTGAGCAATTCTCCTCCTTGTTTGTACCCCTTTTCTTTTGTCACCTATGATCTGATCTTCAGAGTGATTTAGAGTTACATACCTTGGAACTTTGGGAGTCTCTTGCACTGTTGTTTCTTGATCAGGTTCATTCAGACAAACTTCTTCTTCCTGATTTACCGGATCAGTCTGAATCTAACTTTTAGGAAGGGATTGAGTTCCTTAAACCAGAAAACCATCTTGATCATCTTCATCATATTCATAAAACCTTCATCAACCTTCACATTTGTACTTTCTATCATCTTTCTCAATCTCTTATTGTAACACCGGTATGCTTTGCTTTGAGAGGAGTAACCCAAGAAAATTCCTTCATCACTTCTAGCATCAAACTTTCCTAGATCTTCATCTCTTTTGATGTAACACTTGCTACCAAATACTCTAAAATATCTCACAATAGGAGTTATACCAAACCAAATTTCATAAGGAGTCTTACCGGTATTGCTTCTGATTTGAACTCGGTTGAGAGTGTAGACTGCAGTGCTGACAGCTTCTCTCCAAAACATCTGAGGAACATTTGCTTCCATCATCATTATCCTGGAAGCTTCCTAGATGGTCTGGTTCTTTCTCTCAACTACTCCATTCTGATGTGGAGTCCTAGGAGCAGACAACTGTCTCTTTATGCCATGCTTCTCACAAAAGTCTATGAATTCACCGAATGTGAATTCACCCTCTATCAGACCTTAGACACTTCAGTTTCAATCCGATTTGATTCTCTACTATAGCCTTGAAAATTTTGAACTTCTCAAAGGCTTCTGATTTCTCTTTTAGAAAGGTAACCCACATCATCCAGGAATGATCATCAATCAGTAACATGAAATATCTATCACCTTTCATACTCTTGATTCTTGTCAGACCACATAGATCAGTATGAACTAATTCCAATAATCTGATAGAGGACTGATCTTTGCTTTTGAAGGAGACTCTGCTCTGTTTACCTAGCTGACATTCTTTGCACAAACTATTTGTAGGTTTCACCAATTTTGGAAGATCTCTTACAGCCTAAATATTGCTTATCTTGATGATGTTATCAAAATTTACATGACACATCCTTCTATGCCATAACCAACTCTGATCCACTTGAACAAACAAACAACTTTTATTAGAACCAACCAGATGGAAGATATTACCTTTTGTTTGAGTACCGAATGCAATCTCAGTTCCAGAGCTTTCAAAGATCCTGCATCTTCCATTTTTGAACCGGAGATCATAACCTTTGTCTACTAACTGTCCAACACTGAGAAGATTGTGCTTCAATCCTTCAACATACAGTACATTATCAGTTTTGCTCTTTCCATCAAAAGAGATAGTTCCCCTACCTCTGATTCTACCTGTAGAATTGTCACCAAACTTTACCATTCCTCCTTCATACCTTTCCAAATCTAAGAACTTGTTCTTGTCACCTGTCATATGGTGAGAGCATCCACTATCAATAACCCAATCATCATTTTCTTCAACTTGGGCAGCCAAAGCTCTTTCTACAACCTTATGATTGACAGATTCAGAGGATATTGGTTCTTCTTCCTTGATGGCAATAAACACCCATTCATTTTTGGATTTGTCTCCTATCTCTGATTCATCATCTATTACTCCATTATCAGCTTCTTCATGAACATAATAACAGTTCTTTTGGAACCTTTGTCTGTTAGAGTTTGATCTTGCAAATCTTTCCGGACATCTTGAAGCAAAATGACCAATCTTATTACAGTTGAAGCAATTAAAAGGTAACTTTCCTTCATACTTATCGGATCCTCTTGGCAATCTCTTTGTAATGAGGGCTTTAAGATGAGATGTTTCTGCTTCTTCCTCTTCCATGTCTTTCCTTACTTGATCATACCATGACATCTTCCTTGAAGAGTTTTCTCCCAGATCAAATCTTTGTTTGCCTTTCACATAGGCACTGGCTTTGAATGTAGATTCAGTCTTGGGGGGATCATCTCCAAACTCGGTCATTTCAAATGCAGCCAGTTTGCCAGCCAATTGCTCTCTTGTGACAATTGCATGGGCTCTGAATTCATCAATGGCAACAACCTTGATCTTGTAGGCAGCCGGAAGGGATCTAAGAATTTTGCAAACAATCTCATTTTCATCCAGAACTCCACCAGCATTCCTGATTCCACACACCAACTCATTTACTCTTGGCATAAAAGTAGTGATATTTTCATCATCTCTCATCTTCAATCTTTCAAATTTTCCTTTGAGACTTTGCAACCTTGCACTCTTAACAAACTCATCTCCTTCATGTAGAAGTTCCAGTTTAACCCAGATCTCATAGGCAGTTGGTAGATCAATAATATTTGAGAGTTTTGAGTCAGTCAATGCGCTTAGAAGAGCCTCTTTGGTCCGCAGATTGTTTTTAGCATCTGTGATTTCATTTAGAGTTGTCGGACCACCCTGTGGAGGAACATATGCTTTTGTGACCATGGACAAGTATGCTTTTCCCATACACTCCAAGTGACATTTCATGTGGCCTTTCCAAAGAGAGAAGTTTGTTCCATCAAACTTTGGATTGTCCTTCTTATATGACGACATCCTGGATCTCCTCAAGCGGTTAAGCTCCTTTTAGAGGAACTTAGCTCTGATACCAATTGTTAGATCTAGGGCACACAACTGAGAGGGGGGGTGAATCAGTTGTACAAAAACTTTCTTCTACTTCAAACACTTGATTCTTCTTTGTTAGTTAATAGCATATCAGTTAACCATTCATGAAAGCATAATGCATAAACACAGGAGCAGATAAATATCAACACATTGGACACCAAGATTTTGACGTGGAAAACCCGATTAAGGGAAAAACCACAAGGTGATTAACCCAAGGATTATTCTCTGTTAGAAGAATAAGAAAAATGAATGGCACATGCCAATTAGGGCTCACTGCCCGAGCACACTGCTCACAAAGAGGCACACTGCCTACAAGAGACACACTGTCTACAAAGTGATAAGAATCACAAACTTGAACTGGAGATTGACATCTTTACCATGTCTAGATCAATTCCATTTAAGCCCGAGATACTTCTGCTCTACCCTTCGCTCTTTCACTATACCACACTCATCCACTCCATGACACACTTCGAAATAAACTCACAAACCTTTATTTATACAAGGCATCAACTTAGGAACTATCATCTAAGTCGGTAATCATCCATAAGAGCATTTGCAAGTCGGCAATCATCCACAAGAACATTCGCAAGATCAATAACTCATCCGGTTGGCCAGTCTGAATAAGAACATCTTCATCTGAAAGAATATCTTCAATTCCAGGCTTTAACACTCATGCGGACTGACAACACAACCTCAACATGATCCAAGAACCTTCACAAGCTTGCCTAAATGACCAGGTACATCCGCACTTCCTTTTCCTACTGGAATCTCTTCTCCTCTTCTTCTGGAACTTCAAGAACATAGTCTGTTGTGACTGTCAAACTAAAACAGGTTCTTCTGGACCTCCAAACTATGTACAAACTGAGATGACACATCACAAGGACATCCCAAGCACTCCTTCCAATCAGCAGAATCTGACAATGCACTTCCGGATCGCACCGGACCTTTTTGTAACATTCTGTCACTTCGGAGCATCTCCCGGAACCGGTTCTACTTGATCGATCACAATTTCTTCATATCTTCATGCGGACCTCTGAAATCTCAACTGGAACATCTCAAGACTCATATCTACAAACCCTTTAATCCGCATCCTCTAATCCTCAACCTATTTAGTACTTTTGCCTTCTTCTTATCCCTGTTCTTCACTGTTCCTGACTGAGACTAATTTTCTCAATATCCTCAACACACAGCTCATCCAATCCTTCTTGTCAATGCAATATGAGTATGTTGACATCAATGACAACACTAGTTAACCTCATACTTGCAACACATCCATCCCAAGTTGAGGAAACTTAACCACCTACATTAATTGTTGATTATGTAAGGTGTACAACACCTAACTCAATATAAGAGGTGTTATATTTATATAATTATCATTGAATACATGGAAATATTATTTTGGGTAGTTGCATCACACTCAAAAACAAAATTCAAGATCTTTATTGATAAAAATGTGAAACAATGAGTGGATATTCATGACCATGAAAATATATCATTAGCAACTCAACATGTGATAAGTCTACTCAAATGAAAATGGATATGATGAGGATCCTTCCAATGCTAATTATATGAGTATATTAGTTTTGATGACACTTGTAATGATACACCTAACACACCATACATTGATGTTACAAATGAAGCTATCAAGCATGATATAAATGAAGGAAATATACATTAGAAAATATCCAAGTTAAAGGATCTCAAGAAGGACTTGAGATCCAATTCATAGCATTAAAGTTGAGTGTGTCAAGAGTACATCACATTTGGCATGTATGTATACACTACTTAAATTATTCATAGAGAGACACTTCATGATCATACATTGTCATTTTTGTCATATACATAAATCAATAAATCAATCAATACCCCCATTGGACTTTCATCTATAATTCCATGTTGCATTGAGATAGACCCACATCCACCTTATTTCAATTAATTTATTAGTTATTAGATATTTTCTATATTTATCATTTATTTTTAACATATGCTATGGTTGCATTCCTTCTACAATTTTAACTTGATCTTTCCACTTGGGGTGTAAGGTATTGTTTCTTATTGAAAGTTTTATGTCTTCATACTTGCTCATTAGGAGAGAAATATTAGAGCATCTCTTCATCCATAATGATGATACATTGACATAAGCATGATCCATTAAGATAGACCCACATCCACCTGATTTTAGTGAATTTATTAATAATTAAACATTCATCTTTATCATCTATTTATTTTACATATGCTATGTTTGCATTCTTTCTATGATTTTCACTTGATCCTACCACTTGGGATGTAAAGTATTGTTTCTTATTACCATTTTTATGTCTTCATACTTTCTCATTGGGGGGAAACATTAGGGAATCTCTTCATCCACATTGGTGATACATAGAGGTAAGCATCCATTAAGATAGGCTTACATCAACTTGATTTTAGTAAATTTATTAGTTAATCTATTTTCTATATTTATCATTTATTTTCTTACACATGCTATGTTTGCATTCTTTCTATGCTTTTTCACTTGATCTTGTAACTTGGGGTGTAAGGTATTATTTCTTATTACAATTTTTATGTCTTCATACTTGCTCATTGGTGGAAAACATTAGGGCATCTATTTATCCACATTGATTATACATAGAGGTAAGCATCCATTTATATAGACCCACATCCACTCGATTTCAATAACTTTATATTAGTTAATATATTTTCTATATTTATCATTTATTTTCTTACATATATAATGTTTGCATTCTTTCTATGCTTTTCACTTGATCTTGCAACTTAGGGTGTAAGGTATTGTTTCTTATTACAAGTTTTATGTCTGCATACTTGCTTACTGGGGGAAAAAAACATTAGGGCATCTCTTTATCCACATTGATCATGATACAAATGCGTAAGCATCCATTGAGATAGACTCACATCCACTTGATTTAGTGAATTTATTAGTTAATCTATTTTCTATGTTTATCATTTATTTTCTTACATATGCTATGTTTGCATTGTTTCTATGCTTTTCACTTGATTTTTCCACTTGGGGTGCAAGGTATTATTCCTTGTTACAAGTTTTATGTCTTCATATTTTCTCATTGGGGGCGAAACATTATGGCATCTCTTATCCACATTGATACACAAAGTTAAGCATCCAATATACCTCATTATTCACTCAATTTTACATTCACATGTATCATATTTTGTTTTACAATCTATTTGTAGTCATGATTTTATTTTTATATTTCTCTCCTTTATTTATGTGTACTCCTTTGTAATACACACATACTGAACTGGGGGGAATATAGAGGAAAAAATAGCACACCTTGCCCTTTTACTTTTATTTTACACCACTTTGCACATATGTTAATGTTCTTAAGGGGAAAGGAGGTGGGGGGATGGGCAACTTCTAGAATTAACCAATTTGCATACATGTTTATGTTTTGAAGTGACCCCGAGTCCTAAAAATCCTTGATTTGTGTGTCTAAGGTGGTGTATTTAAATGCATCATTCTAGTTCATTTCAATTATCACATGATTACATAGAAATTAAATATCATGGAGAGCATCTAATTGAAATAGGAAAACACATTCACATATCTATCACTAACACTTATAAGTTCAACTATTGACTATTTGTCTACATCAACATGCAATGCCTTTGTTTATTTTATCTCTATTATCATTATATTAGTCTCAGGGTCTGACTACTAACAAAGAATTAGATCAATCTTCTCTATTGTTATAGTAGTTCCCACCAATATTTCTTATCACCACCCAACTTTTCCTTACACCAATATACATTGGGTGAACATCTTTTGCAAGGATTAAAGGTCAAATTCCATAGAGGAAAGAATAACATTAGAAGGACATAAACACGTTGTCTATATGATCATGTCCTTCCACAAAATTCTAAAATTTCATTGTATTATTTTCAATGCATCCAATTTTGAGATACAATTACAAATTTGTTATCAAAATAGTCAAACAACTCTTGATGAACTATCAAAACCAAGTAAACTCTAATCCCCCTTAATTTCATTTAAACACATCTAATTTATATCCGAACCCAAGATTACATGTTATGATATTGGGCCTTATGAGCCAAACGACCTTCACCTTAGTGTCGTATGTAATTTTGACAAATAAATCTATATATATATTACTTCTCTTTCTCATAATGAACACGATTTGCGAAGTAAAATTTAGGGGAAAAAAAAAAAAAACAGAATTAAAAATAACAAGCTTGCAAACATTGCACCTCTTCAAATATGGCTTAGCCATGGTTGTGCAGTAATTTGGTCTACATAACCTGCAAACTTAGATGCATCTCATACAAGAAGGAATTGGAAAAAGATTACTACCTTGCTAGAATAATCATACTACCCAATTGAAAGCATAGATTTAATTAGGCTGAAAGCCTTCCCTATGTGAGCATCACATCCTGAATTATATAGATGGAGGACCTAGATTAAAAAGACTACCATGAAATCAATCTTGTCCATTGATTGTTTTTCAAAATGTCATAAATGATAAAAAAAACAAAAAAGTTCCCTTTACCTTTATCACTTTGACAATTGATAAATTGTTAATTTTTTATTTTATTTTTCTACAAAATGTCATAAATGATAAAAAACAAAAAATTCCCTTTACCTTTATCACTTTGACAATTGATAAATTGTTAATTTTTTATTTTATTTTTCTACAAAATGTTAAAAAAAAAAGTTCCCTTTACCTTTATCACTTTGACAATTGACAAACTTTTAATTTTTTATTTTATTTTTCTCTAGTATTATTGCAATGATTTTTTTATCTAGTTGTTAATTTTTTATTTTATTTTTCCCTAATATTATTGCATGATTTTTTTTAATCTAGTTGTTAATTTTTTATTTTCTTTTTCTCTAGAATTATTGCAATGATTTTTTTTAATCTAGTTGTTAATTTTTTATTTTATTTTTCTCTAGTATTATTGCAATGTTTTTTTTTTTTATCTAGTGACTACCAATCAAAACAAAGTATTATTTTACATCAGAAATTTTTTGGGAAATATTATTTTGAATACAACAAACACACTAAAATTAAGTAAAAAAATAAGTCACGAATTTAGTTATTCAACAAATAATATTTTTTCTTTAAATCTATGCAAATATTATAACAAAATTGTAATATTCATGTGATTATTTAATTTTGATTCATTGTATATATATATATATATAATTTATAAATTTGATATTTTAAATATTAATGAAATAATATAATTAATTATAAATTAATAATAGAATGTATATATAAATTATTATTATACAAATTAGTAGAATTAATATGTAATAGATATTATAAAAGTTCATATATCAAATACATACATATAAAAATGATTATGAGTCATTGTAGTTCATATTTAATAGTTATGTATTATGTGCATAATATTAGATATAAGTTGTAGAACATAAATCTATTGTACCCTCACATAATTATTTTTAAATAATTATATGATTAATTATCCATTTATTTTTATGGCGTATATAAAAATCAATAACAGATTCAATTAATTTACTACATTTACCCAACTATATTTGTTCATCTCAATATGTAATGTAAAAAGAAATTCACTAATAAAAGTGCAAAAAGACAATAGTTAATGTGATGAAATTTAATAAGAATTTAATAGACAATAGTTAATGTGATGAAATTTAATAAGAATTTAATAGATTAAATAATTTATAGAATTTAGTGGATTAAATAACTTATAAATTAATAGATAATAAAAAATATCTAAGAAATTATAAAGAAAGTTTTCAGCCTGCCCATTGAACCTATGGGTCCAATTGCTAGTAATAAAAGTACCGAACAAAGCAGGCGGATGCACTGGATGGTTAAGATAATGCATGTAGCTCACTAAGTAGGTTTTATTGTTGCGAGGCATCACTGGCCTGCAGCGAAGGCCTCGACGGGGTAGGTCTTGGTGATGCCGGCGAGGCTCTTGAAGTGTATTTTTCCGGTGGGAGGGGTGTCGAGGGTGATGTCGGCGACGGGAGCCCAGACGAACAGCTCCTTAGCCTTCACTCCCTTAAATTTATTTGATTTGACCGAATGATTTTGTTCCTTTGTGAATGGGGTATCACAGGGAAAGTTAAAGATGTGGCACATAACAACCTGTACCAAAATAATCGACATCTGCTGTCGATTTTGGACTCTCTGTTAAACTTGGAATTTTACATTGGCACCATTCGGCAATGGACGGTGTGCCCAATGAAGACGACGAACAAATTGTTCATGCGTATACGGAAGGGGATGTGGATACAAGTATTAGTCGTAGTAAATTATAGTTTTCACTTTTTCCATTGCTCAGTCGAAATCTGTGCAGTAAAAAGAAAATCAATCAAAGGTGGCCAAGAATCGGCCATTGTGTCAACTTTGATATCCTCCTTCATTTCCATTGCCAAATTGGCAAAAAAATTGGCTTCAACATTAATTCCCTGTAGACATGGTTAATAGTATATTCTTCCAAAGAATCCAACAAGGGTAAAAGCACGTAGGAGAAGGTTGTTGATCCTCTACCTAGGAGACAATCACTTTCGTATAGTATTAGCATTAACTATTATCATTGAATCGTCTTCTAGTTCATTTTTTTTTACATCCAGAGTTGCAACCCAAGGATGAGTGTCTACATTTTGGCATCATTGTTGGTGCCATCATTGAGCCTTCTAGACCCAACACAAGCCATGGGTCTAACTTCATTCCTAACAATACATCCTACCCTAGAACACCCTGGATTGCCTTTTGAGGTGCCATCGAACTTCATTTTATGCCAACCAGGTGATGGTGGCATCCATTAGGCTTCTTTTCTTTTTTTTAGAGATTCAACTCCAATCAGCCCATTAACACAATACATATTATTATTTTATATTATTTCATCATTTAAAATTATTATGAATTAATCTAGATAGAAATTTGTATAATTGTAGGCATTCTTTTAATTCTAAGGTTAATTTTTTTTTTTTGGATTTTGAATTTGGCCAATTGGGGGCCTACCCATTAAACAGAAATTGAAACAAATTGAAAATAGGTTGCTCCAAAGAGGGCCAAATAAAATACATAAAACCTTCTTCTATTACTTCATTATCCTTTACAGAGAACATATACAATATAGTTTGACAAAAACCCATTATGGGTGACAGTTTCTACATTATATTAGTTGTATCTTATAACATGTCCATTACTGCACCACCCTTGCTGCTCCAACCCCGGTGCTCAACCCAGCATCTGCGTCACCATCCTCCTCCGGCATCTCCTCCTTCACCAACGCGACGGAGCAGTCCACTGTATTGTCTCCTCCAACTCCTACCACCTGCTTCAAAAAATTCAAACCCTAGATTGCTTTCCTTCACCTCACCTCCACATCACCCCCGACAACTTCAACTACACATGGTATCCAGGGCCCATTAAATTTGGGTAACAGCACCGGCCACACCCCATGATTAGGCCTAAACCCTAGTCCCACAACTGCTAATTTCATAAACACGTCTAGTCCTCCGCACCACTTGGAAAAAAAATAGGGTCTTCAAAATCACCCATATAGTATCCTTGTCTACACCAAGGTCAAGCAGCACAGCTGTAGACATGGACACAAAATTCAAATTTACTCTGTATTTGTTTACATCCATGAAAAACATGTCTCCTAACACCATTTAAACACCTAACAGCACTATACCCAAGATTTCTCTAAGCCTCTTCTCAGTGATCTCTCCCCTAAAGGACATTTGCCTCCCCTTCCCAACCAAACTCATCGGCGTCTCCATTTTTCATACCTCCAGCTTGATCAAATGCAGCTAAATAATCATCTCCCATGCCTTGCCATAATGCAAACAATGTCATCGCGTCCTTCGCCAACCTCACTTCCTCAGCTCCCACGCTCAACCATCAAATGTCGTCATTAATGCAAATGCTTCTTCCATCCTTGGAATGATTACAAGTCCCTCTGAATCGCTTGCCACTCCTCTCAACCTTTCATTGCAAACTCCTCCACATGCATACTAACTGCCACATTCGCCAGCTCATCAGCCTCTCTATTCGCCTCTCTATACACATGAGCCACACTAAAATCTTCAAGTTTGTCGATGGAGGCCATGCACATTCTTAAAATATTCCTAAGTTTCCAACTTAGATTTCCATTTGCAAATTTTCTAATACCATTGATAGTTGTTTGGGAGTCCCCTTCTATAGCCAATCTTTTAATATCTGATCTCTCACGCATCTAAAGACCCAACAACAATGTCTGAGCTTCTGCCTCATTATTTGTGCCATTGGCAAGCTTTCTAGTAGCAGAGATCACCACCATCCCCTTATCATCTCATATAATACAACCTACCCCCGACATCCCCAGATTACCCTTTGTCGCTCCATCAAAATTTAGTTTGAGCCAGCCCTCCCCTGGAAGGACCCACCTTGCATCAGCCTATGAGTTATGTGAAGGATGATCCCTAGCAACCCCATAAACGGGGCAATTCTAAGCTTAAATTAATATAAGAAAAGTTTTTTCTTTACAATATTTAAGTTTTTACTTAAGAACTATTTTATTTTCCACATTATTTGCTTTATATTTTATTGAAGAGCTATTAATTTTTTAATAATAATATAGTAAATCATAAAAACCATCTTATGTTTTCAAAAAAAATATTTAGTTTAACGTTTACTTTAAGAATTATTTTATTTTTTATATGAATATCTTTTTAATCTACCTAAATTACTAAATAGATGCACACATAAATATCTTAGATAGATAAGAAAAACAATTATTTATTTCAATATTTACTTAAAAACTAATTTATTTTAGACATTATTTATTTTCAAGAGCTACATTTTGTTCCATTTACAAATTATTTTTATTATTATTAAATTATGATTTTTTGTTCCTTAATAAGGTACCACTAATAGCATCACTAATAATATGTTTATTATTAAATGACATTACTAATATTATGTTTATTATTAGATAAATTAACAATTTGACATGTAAATGAGTGTCAAATTTAGATAAGGGACTTTTGTTAGCACACTCATGCCATTACAATCCACCCCTTACTTGTTAGGAAATCAGGCGTCTCAACCTTGAAAATTTCCCGTTGTTATTTATTTATCATTTAATATTTCCCATAGTTAGTTACATAGTATTGCTATTAAATTTAATATTTAACTCTAGCACATAGTATTAGGGCATTAAAATTTCATGTGGCAGTTATGCCAAGTGTCAGTACCTTTCAGTAATGGAATATTAATATTTTATTTTGACATTGACTTTAACAAAATGGGATGCCCTACTTTTACAGGATCTTATGATAGATGCTATGATAGATTCTATGATATGTAAGAGCCAAATTTAGAGGGAGTTCTTGGGAATCTTGACCAACTATAAGATGTTTTAAGAGGCATTTGTAAGAGCCTAATTTTAGATAGGAATCTTGCTTATCTTGGGTACCACACCTCCTGGGAGGTTTTGCACATGGTTTTGTAAACTACATATGGTTTTTGTAAAATAGAAAATTAGATACCCTTGCAATTTCGTGCTACATTTTTTGCTCATTTTAGTGTCCACTCCCCTAGCATGTTTTAGGTCCATTTTCAACCCTACCTTAGCCTTTTCCAACCCACAAAATTTTGTGTTTGTGTTATGTTTCAACCCTTATGTGTATTTTTGTGAAATTCCATTTGAATGTTTTACTTGTCCTAAGGTGTTCTAAGAGTTTAAAAGCTAATGTCACTTGAAAACTAATGCTTATCATGGATGTCCACGCAACGCACTAGCGTCCTAAGCCTATCTACTGCTTAGTGATTGTTTCTAAGCATTACTCACCACCTTTTGCAACACGCAAGATCTTGTGTAATACCTCCACGACCCTCGAATGACTTCTTTTGACCTACCTTCTCTTTTCTCCCTTCAAGCTACTTTTTTTGAATTATCTCTCACCAATCTTGAAAATCTCTCTTTGCAAATCCATTGTTGATTCCAACATACTCTTACATTCTTGAGTGATATTATTGTTATCACTCAAACTACACCCTTGTTGAACCTAATTCAACAAGTCCTATGACACAATGGGAATGGTTTCAAGGTGTGGAACCTTGTTGTTTGAAGCCAAACCTCCATATAAAGGGTTGGTTCCTTGTCTATCTAAGCTTTGGAAACTAAAAACTAATCTTAATCCTACCTAGCTTTCATCATTGGAAAAGGGTAAAGAAATCTAACCAAAAATGTGAGGTGATGCACCAAATGTTATTTGAGAAACTCCTAAATCATTTCTTTTATGCACAAGTTGATCTTAATTAGTTAATAAACAACTACACATCTTCCACAAAACTTTTGTGTAGGTTAAAAATGAAGTTGAAATCACAAGGAAAGTAATATTTCACAAAATAACTCCAAACTCATTTAGCAAGACACAACACAAAAGGTGTGATGAGACAGAATATCAAAATTTTATTGATCAAAAAGGCATGTTACAATTGATACAAGGTCCTTTACAATATGTTTTCTCTCAAAAAATCAAAGATATCATTCTTAAATTAGAGATAATGAATCCTTTATTTGTTACAAAGCATATCATGTATGTAGATACAACACGTTTTCAAGAATATAGGGGTCTTGTTTATGGAGAAATAAAGACAACTCCTCATTGCATGCTAGAGTCAAACCTTTCTTGGGTGCTGGAGGAACATCTGCCTAGTTTTTCTCCTTGAAGACCTCCATTGTGGCATGAGGATAGGAAGTTGGTTGGGTTCTCAAAATTTCATGGCTTGTGGGATGTGACTAGGTCTTCATAGTTGAAAAAACTCCTAGGAGAACTCAAAACTACCATCATTCTCTTTCAAACTATCTTGCAATGTCAAATAGAGGCATGTTCCCTATTTTTTCTAATTGTTTTGATATATTTTCTTCTTTGAGTGGCATGGGTAACATGTCTCGTTCTTTAGGATCTTAAATTGCATCTTTAATAGCTCTTTTATGACTTTTAATCCACCTTACTCCATATCCTATTTTTAGTGAACTGAACACTCTACAGATACTTTGACAAGCTTCAAAAGTTCAAACAAGTCTTCAAAAAATGTGATCAAGCTTCTAGAAATGTCAAACATGCTTTTGAGATGATGGATAGGCTCTTTTTACCCTACCGATCTCCGAGTTGAAACACACAGTGTTTATTTCAACACTGTTGCTTATGACCTGTACCATACTCTTGCAAACCCTACATAAGTCTATGCCTTGCACAATATCATTGCATCCTTCTTGATCTTCATTAGGATTTAGACAAGCTTCAACATAGTTTTCTAGTAGATTTCAATACCCCTTAACAGAGGTCAAAACTATGTGGTAAAACCTTCAAACTTTATGCAAACCTTAAGACCCCCACAGGATTGAGGCTCCTCTAAAGGTCATGCATACCTTCATGTTCACTCAACTTCATCACATCCTTTAATCTCAAGGGCTCCACATTGTGTTTAGATTCTCCATCATTGTTTAGACTCAATGAGACTTGCATTTGATAAAAAAATCCAATGATGTTATGTCTGCAACAACCTTAAATGTAACTAGTATATATAGAGTTTAGACCGGAAAGATAGGTTTTATGGCTAGAACAAAACTACCAATGCTTTCTTCTCTTCATAGACCTCTGTTTCCTTTGACAAATCTTTATCCTCCTCACAGGCCTTAAATTGTTTGAAAGTAGTGACTCTCAACTTCTTAAAAGATATCATATGACTCTTCATGCCCCTCATATTTGAAATACCTATATTTTCTTTGATTTGATCAGAGACCCCTGCATTATGATGTTTGAAGCTCCTTGAAATCTATAGAATTCCTTGTAGAACTAATTTCTTTCATTAACATGCATGTATTGTCCTGTGTGGTTCTTTAAACATTTAATAGGAATTAAAGGTTATGTAAACCTTTACATAGTTCATAGAGAACTCAACTCAAGACTTAGTGACCTTTGAGTGTTATATAGAGTTCCTAGTGCTTGTGTAGACCATTTAGGGTCTTAGCAAAGCCTTTAGCATTATGAAAAAACCTTTAGACCCTGCATCCACCTTAAAAATTGTGAGTAAACCCTTAAGAATTGTTAATACTTCTATTAAGGTCTCCTTGAGGCTTGACAAATTTGTTTGTCCTATAGAAACTTTTAATTAACACCATCTTGCTTCATACATCCTCATGTACAAGTCTAATAGAGATCTTGTCTAAAGCATACAAATTATTTTAGGATTTGATAGGGCTACATTACCACTGCTTGACAATGGCTCTTTGGTCATGCTTCCATAACCTCTATCATGACTTTACATACATCCATTAATTGTTTCATAGGCTTTCCAAGGTTGTATAGGGTCTCCTAGGAATTTGCATGATTATGACAGAGCCTTTATAGGATATATAGACCTCTATATTATTATTACAATACTTCAAGGGGTCTGTATTGACTATGTAAGACTTTAAGAACCTTAAACACCCCTACAGGGTTTGGATTGAATGTTAAAGGGTGGAATACAGTGACAAACTTGTGAAAAACAATGACAATCTTGTGAATAATATTGGCAGTCTTGTCCTTTCCTACTATCACTAAACATTTCCCCATATCTTGTTTGAGACCCCCCCAAGGTTTGTGAAACTTTTTTATGCTTCCTAGGATTTTACAAACTCTTCATGGCTCATACACAGATCCTTCAACTGATTCATAACCTTGAAAAGTCTTGTCAATCTTAGCTAAAGATTGTCTCTCTATCTTTAACATTTGTATAGTCATACAGGATCATATAGACCAGTTGTAGACTTAGAAACCCTATATTATATCTTTGTGGCTCTTCATAACCCTATAGACTTGTCCATCCTTTTATTTTGTACTGTGTGCAAGTTTCTGTAATCTTAAAACACAGGTATGATGTTTTCAAATCATTCAAAAGGCTTGACCAGGTTCACAAGTCCTTGAGCAAACTTACCTTAACTCTGTGAATAATCTTAAACCTTAAAAAGACCCCTAGACTTCTACGTGGCATTCTAACAATCTTGATAGAGATCCTAACTGTGTTACTTTGATCTTGTTAGGGTTTAGACAGGCCTTCCAAACCCCTTATTACAAAGCTTTACACAAAAATTTCACACAGGCTCTTGACACTTGAAATTTGTTCTCCAATCTATACATTGTAGACTGGCATTCCTAGACCTCGATATTGTTCTCATGGTTTCACATCATCCTTCTTTTGTCATAAGGAGTTTCTAAGATGCATGTGGACCCTAAAGAACTCTACAAGGCCTTCATACTTTTTCCTTAAACTTAGAAGCATGTTCAACATTTCATATCCTTGAGAAGGGTCTAGCAGGCTCTGCATGTTACATTGATTTGCATCTGCATGGTTCTATTTTGAATGAGCATGAGGTTTAAGGAGTAAGTACATTATCACTCACCTAATTTGGCATAAAGATCCATTTGTCTAAGACTCTCTACAACATCATTTTATCCCTTGGAGGAATCTCAAACATCTTCAGAGACCTTGTGCAACACTTGGTCACTTGGTGACATTGTTCTAAACTTGCATACTACCCTCACAACCTCCCAAAGATCATGCAAGATTCTTGTGACATTTGTTATGCCTACATGCACATGATAATCATACCACATCAATATGAACTTCCATCCCTCTTCATACCAAAGACTCCTTCATCGCCATCAAGCTCCTCTATGGCCTTTACAGACCCTGTAACTTGAATATGTTGATCCTGAACACTTGATTTATATTGTGAAAATGGTTTCCTTGGAATCTTGAGAGATCAAGGTACAGAAACTTTGAGAATTCTACATTCCTCATTGTTTCTTCTTCACTTTGGTGAAAGCCTCAAAGTTTTGGATCCTTTGTAACACCTTTGCATGAAGCAACCAACCTGCAAATTAGATAGAAGAGTCCTAACAATCTCTTCATCGACTTAAACCCTAAAAACCATCAACTTAACCCTAAGACTTAGAATCATTTTTTGAATCAAGACTCGACCTCCACATGAGTATACATGAGTTTTGGAGATTTTGAGGTTTTGACAATTTAATAACTCTAATATACATCTAGACATGACTAAATAAGCACATTTTTAACTTTTTGTCTCTACAAAACCACATTCCAAGACCTTTTAAAGACTTAAAACATTACCAATGCTCTAGAAGGATTAGGAAAAGACCATTAAACATATCTAAAGACTCCAATGACTATTTGAGTCGAAAAAAATAAAATGAGTCAACAATTACCAACATTATTAGCAATCTTTTGTGGCTCCCTATAGCATACAATGAAGTTGTATTGTGTTATTCAAACTTATGTGACCATCTTCCAAGCTTTGTGCATCTTCGTAGGGTGTGTGGAACCACTACTTATTGTTGGGCTCTTCCTTGGGTCTTGTTCTTGGTTGGGTATTTTTCATCTTTATTTTTGAGGTGATTGTGTTCCATTTTGCCCTCTTATTATTATTATTCTATTTGTGTAATCCACTTGTGTGTAGCATTTAAATGTGGGTTCCTTCATTTCTCTGAACTCTTCTTCTATAGCACACTAGATTACTCTAACTTGAGTAGATTAGCTTGTTTTTGCATTCTTATCAATGTCACTGTTGTTATTTTTCTAGATACACTTAGAAAATAAGAGCACGTACTTATTTTCTAATATTTTCCATTATCGGTTGTCCATGGAGGTCAAAAGACCAACATAGGGGCCGCTTGACCTAAAGGAAAGCCCCCAAACAGCGCCAACATTTCTTTGTTTCCCTTGTAGATTATAGATTTAAAGGAGGAGATTTTGACCATACGCTAGTTTTGTAGATTTATCTCTTTTATTTCTTGTCATTACATTCATTTCTTTTAAGCATATTAATAATATCTCTTTGATTTTAGCTTGTTTTTGTCACCTGGAAACTCCTAGATTTGCAGTCATATTTTGTTACATATAGATTAAGTAAAATAGATGAAAGCAAACATCAGATTTTAAATTTTCCATATTGTTTGGACTACAACACGACACTTAGACATTTGCACAATGTGCTAGCATCTTAGGTAGTGACCTCCTCTGTCTAGTAATAGGTCTTTCTCGTCTTCTTTTAGTTTTGTAACAAAAATCTGTAAATCATTTTCTGATTTTCATTAATTAGTGCTTTATCAACATTTCTTTCATTTATCTTAGCAAAATAAAATTGTTCATTTCCTTTATTCAAAGCACTTTTCGGATTGTAGAATTATTCTATTAAATAATAGAAAAACTAGTACAATGGACTAATGTGAAAGTAGTGAAAAATCATTTGGCTAATATATCTTAGCTAAATCACTATGTTTCCTCTTTTACATTTTGGTGAACCTTCAACTCCTTAGTATTTAAACATCTTCTCATCACATTTGATTGTGTGTTGTGAAGCCTAACTTTGTTTATGAGCTCTGTCACATAATCTTCACATTTTGATAATGTTGTTCGATGAAGTGTAAGAAACGCTAACATGGCTCAATCTCGTCCCTCTAATACCCCTATTAGACTGAGACCTAGTTTTCCTAACTTGCCCTATGACACCACAACAACAACTCTACCTATTATATCATCTTTCTCAACTCCTACAATAACAAGTTTTCATGATGTGGAGATAGCTTTTGACCATGAGGTTGCTTTAGGCAGTGTCTCTCAAAACCAAGTGTGTGATCTTGATCAACACTTGGCATATTATCAAGCCTTTATATCAAAAGAGAACATGTCTAATGATGGTTCACCCATTGTAGACACCCTCTGCACCATGCTCACAAACCATCCTGATGGTGTTGATTTTCTTTGCAGTATAGCTCACATCACGCATAGCGATGTTTCGCCTTTGGCAGCTTACCATGAAGGAACATGGGATTCTCATTCAAAAATTACTGGTCAAAAAGTTTCTATTCCAATGGTTACATCTTGCACTCAAACATACACATCTTCTCACATGGTTTCTAATGCTTCATAGCATGGTAACACAAACATTGGTTCGTTTGGAATGGCGAGAAACCCCATACATCAATATGGGTTTGTTCCCCCTTCTGCTGCTCTATAGTTGACTTTTCTTGCTGGAAACCTCGTAACCTCCTAACATATGACACTTCCTACCACTTCCACCTCTACTTCTCTACCTATGCATACAATTGATCTAGTCATAAACCAGCTTTTACATAACGTTAGCACTCTTCAACAATAGCTTGCTACTCTTTCAACTTCTTCTGCTCAACCCCTCATTCCACCATACTACCAACGCAATCCCTTATCACTTTCCATCTTAGTAGCTCCATTTCCTATGGGTTTCGAGGCACTCAGGTTTGAAAAGTATTCCAATAAGGGAGACCCACAGACCCATGTGTCTATTTTTATGACTTTATGCAGTGATTTTATCTTCTAGGACCAACTGTTAGCAAAAGTCTTCCCACAATCGTTGAAAGACACCGCATTAGATTGGTTTTGTATGTTGCCTGATCATTCTATTTCTTCATTTGAACAATTGGTAAATCAGTTTCTCCAGTACTTTCAAGCAAACATTGGACCCAAGGTCACCTTTACTGACTAGGTCCACTGTCACCAAGGCACTCAAGAGAAGATAACTAATTTTATATTTAGATATCAATCTTTATTCTCACATCTTCCTTATGCTCCAGCCCAATTCAGATGTGTAGCAGGTATTTATTGGAAACATGTAGCCGCTAATCTGAGATAAGATTATGTTGATTAAGTATCATTCTTTTGTTCATCTTTGCATAGTGCTTTGCAACTATCAGTAGTTTGTTAGTTTGAGGTTCCAACCTCACAGGCTTGTGCTGGATAGTCTAGAGCTTCATCTTCCTTCAATAATTATAAGAAAAACAAAAATTTCTTTAAAAATAATACTTCCACAGTTGTTAACAATGGCCCAGCCGTAAACAGCCGGTGCGTTGTAAACGACCGGTTGTACAGCTTTTTTGACCAATCCTCCAATCGACTGCACCTAACGACCAAACAGGCTCAGCTCCTTTTGACCTATCTGGTGGGTTGTATGGCTTTTTTGACCAGTCCTCCAATCGACTACACCTAACGACCAAACAGGCTCAGCTCCTTTCGACCTATCCGGCCGTACTACTCATCGACGAGATTTCACCAGTTTTCGACTAGCCAGTCGTTTACAACGCACCGGTTGGTTAAGCTCTTCCTTAACAATGTAACAGGCACTACACCTTCACTAGTTGCTTTGGCCCTCTCTTCATTAAAACAACAAAGAAACGGACAATTCACGCTTTCATTTGAGTCTGTTTACTCCATATTGTAGCAACTCCTAAACAATAATTTAGTGCATTTGATGCCCACTCGTCCATTAGACACAAACAAACCTATGTCATCTTCATATGACCTAAATCAATATCTCGATGATTGTATAATTTCATTTCCACTCTACTTGTCATTCATTCTTTGATGGCCATCAAGTTTAGATTAGATTGAGCGCAAATTTAAGTAAACTCAATTTTGATTTTTTTATGTATTGTCTTTTGTTTATGTTTGTGTCATAGTGTTGGAATGCTCTCTTACATCATGTTGGTATTTGGAATGGTTTTCCATGCTTGAAAGTAGCATGGATATAATTACTTAGATCATTCTGTATAAACAAATGGTTTGGTCAAATGCGCGTGCTTATATTATAGCAAACTTAGATCAAGATGCACCTCATACAACGGAGAATAGGAATAGATTACTATCTTCCTACAATAACAATACTGCTTAATTGAAAGCGTAGATTTAATAAAAGAAACGAACAAGCGGTTCGTGAGAAAGATAATCTGTAGGTGGTACTAAATAGGTTATATATTTGTCAGGCATTACTGGCCTGCAGCGAAGGCCTCGACGGGAAAGGTCTTAGTGATTCCAGCGAGGCTCTTGAAGTGTATCTTTCCGGTGGGAGGAGTGTCGACGGTGATGTCGCCGACGGGAGCCCAGATGAGCAGCTCCTTGGCCTTCACTCCCTTGAGTTTCTTTATTCGCCCCTGCTGAATGTATCCATGGATCTCTGTGTCGTAGCTCACCTGCTTAGAGATGAGCTTGAACGTGTGCTCCACCTTCTTCTTCTGCGCAATCCACATGTACCCCGTGCTCTTCACATACCCCACCTCCACCACACCTTCCAGAGGCAGCAGCCCTTCCGGCAGCCCGAATTCCTTCAGCAGAGCCGCCGCCTGCTTCATCCCTTCTACGTTCCCCATCATTACTATCGCTCCCTCCCTCTCTGCCGCCATGTCTTTTTATCACTTCCACTTTATTCTAATTCAGCAAGGATGAATTTGAGTGCTTCTCGTATCATGTTAGCGTAAGTTATTTATAGTTGCTCATCTGGCCTTTGGAAAATCCACCGTCTTGTAAGATTTTCTTTGATTCTACCGGATGATTTTGTTCCTTTGTGAATGGAGTTATCTCAGGGATTCTTAAAATGTGACATATAATCTGTGCGGAAATAATCGACGTCCAGCTGTCTGATTTTGGACTTTCTGTTAAACTTGGAATTTTACATTGGCAATTTGGCAGTGACAGATTCATGGACGTTGTGCCCAATGAAGACGATGGACAAACTGTTTGTTCGTATACTCATTCATGTGCGTATGGGGATGCAAATTATATTTTTCAGTTTTTCGGTTTTCCATTACTTTGAGTCGAAATCTGTGTGGTATAAGAAATGTAAACAAAGCTTTGACTGCTAGCTATTTGTAATGGTGAAATATGCATCCCTATGCCAATTATTCCCATTGAGATTTTGGCCAATTTTGATGAAAGGATTTATTACAATTACATATGAAACAATCTTTTACTCTTTTCTATGTATATATTTCTATATATTAATTTTATTTTATTCACATTTGTACATATTTTTATATATTTATTATGTTTATTAATATTTCTATGTTTAAATATTCATTTTCTTTATTAGTTACATTTTTTGTGATGGGTTAATTGCGTGATATGTTAAGAGTAATCTCATGCCATGCAAAATTGATGTTAAGAGCAATCTCATGCCATACAAAATTGACCCTTAAATCTTAAAAGTCTAATTTCAAAATTTACCAACTCTTATCTATTCCACTAGTTGTTATGAGCTAACTAAGTGCGTGTTTGCAAAATCAATTATTATATCTTAATATTTAAAGACATTCAATGTGCAATAATTTGCAAGCACTTAATATTCAAAAATCATATGAAATGAGAAGAGAATCATTCTAGGAACACATTGCCTTGGAGCATTAAAAGGAACCTAATCGTGCATCAAGTCATTCTAGGACATTTGCATGACTAAAGAGTGTTGTCTTGATCTTCTACATGACTATAAAACTAATCTAATCAAGAAGTCAACCTACAAGAACTTGGCCCTTACAATCCAGTGATTATCCCAAGATCTTTTAAATACTACTAGCCCTTGCACATCATCTAATATCATTGATCAAGTAAAAACATGTCAAAGAAGTCCCTAGTCAACTTGTTCAAATCCACATGGAAAATAAAATCTATGGCACTAAGGATCGATAATGTGGTGCACAAGATCAATCTACCAAAATCTAAGAGCAACCCAATTTAGAATTCATTATTCTACTTCCAATGCATATAAGAAGTTGTGATTATGAATTATGGTTCAAAAGTTATTATCAAAATAGTAAATAGCTATCCATTAGCCACTAGAATCAATTAAAAGCTGCATGATCTATCATAGCTCTTAATTAGGTTAATTAATTATCTTTTTCATAAAAACCTAATTTGTGTAAAGGAATTCATTTATTTTTCACACTATATTATAGATTTTTTTTCCAATCATTCATACACACATTAAATAATAGAAATAAATGTACTCACTTGATTCTGGTGGCTAATAGATGGTTGTCTACTATTTTGATTATAACTTTTGAACCACAACTCATAATGACAACTTCTTATATACATTGGAAGGAGAATGATGAAGTATAAGTTAGGTTGCTCTTCAAACTTGGTAGATTGATTCTACACACCATGAAATCGATCCTTAGTGCCATGGACTTGATCTTTCATGTAAATTTGGATAGGCTAACTATGGATTTCTACAACTTATTTCACCTCGATTGATGAACATTAGAGAATGTGTAAGGATTGGTAACATTTAAAAACTCTTGGGGAAACCACTAGATTATAAGGGCTAAGTTCTACTAGGTTGACCCCCTTGATTAGACTAGCATTATGGTTGTGTAGAAGATTGAAGATAACACTCTTCAATCATGTAGATGTCCTAGAATAATTTGATGCAAAATTAGGTTCCTTTTAGTACTTCAGGGAAAAGTGTTACAAGAATGATTCTCTTCTCAATGCACAAGATCTGTTAATATGTAGTGCTTCTACAAAATGTACATTGAAAACCTTTAAATACCAAGATATAGAAATTAATCATGCAAAAATGTACCAAGACAACTGATTATGGGTAGTGGAATAGGTGGGAGTTGGTGAATTTTGAATTAAAAAAATTAATTTTGGGGGTCAATGCCACATGGTATGGGATAACTTTTAGCAATTCTTCATGCAATTATTTCTTTATACCATATTAAACAAATTTATTTATTTCTTACACTATCCTTCATCTGAAATTTGATTAGGGTTCAAGGATCCATCCTTATTTGCTTGTCATTGATTTATCCATATTAGGGTTTGGATACACATTTTTTGATCTTGTACCTACCCACTCTAAACCCTTGTTTGTGCCTCATTGACACATCTTTTATCATGGATCCACATAATCCATTGTCCTTAGCTTCTATCCATGTATATGTTAAAGATCTTGATACATGTCCCTACTCTTTGTTACTTATTATTCCTACATGCTTGATGCTCTTATGTCTTTTATCCTATAGATGGTGATGTTTCCTCCATGGAGGTGTTGTTTCATAATTTGTGATTTTTTCTCCTTCATAGATCCTATTATTACTTATCCTGTTATCACTTGTCCACAATGAATATGCAACTTCTAATCTTCTTATGGCTAGAAATGCAAATGTGCATGAGCATGATGACATATTACCTTTAACACCTCTCCTTTTATGTTGACAATACTTTCACCCTAGCATCTCATGATGCATCTAGGTATCTTCCTTCATGTGATTTATATATACCTAGTGAATTTTCCTTTCTACATCTCATTATACCTTCCCTAATTCATCTATTGGTTACCCTGCATGTGTCTCTTTTGCTTCATCTTGCCTTGAGAATTCTAGTGAATTGATACACATATTCCACATTCACATGAGATTACTAATCCTTATTTTATATCCTTTTTCTCATGTTCTATTTATGATATATTGGGCAATGAACATATTGATAGTTTTTTATCTTCTCATGATGTGGTTAACGAATCTTTACTTCATGATGATTTGTTTTATGATCTACACATTCTCTTTAAAAAATTATGATAGAGTCATTTAGGGGTAATTTGAAGATGTAAAATTATGTGTTGGATCATTATTATCTTCAAGTTATGATTTTATACATGATTATAGTACTTCAGTGCATGCATTTGGTGATACCTTAGTTGATATCACTAAACTAAAAGAAAATAAAATAGGTTCTTAGTTATGAAAGATATATTAAGAAACTCTAATTAAACTTGGAGTTCTTTCATAAGCATGTATGTTAATATAAAACAAATTAAAACACTTTTAGATTTCAAACAAATATTGCTAACCTAAACTAAAGTAACATGCACAAGAGCCAAGACCAACTGTTGAAGTCACCAAAATGACTCACAAGAGAAAGAATCTTCTGCAACACCAAATAACCTTCCACACAAGAGAGAAGCAATGAAAATGTTATAATGACAATACCAGTACAATAGAATAAAATGGAATGGAATAAAATGTACATAGAGAACCCTTGTATATATAGGAAAAGGTGATACATTAGACAACATGTGACTATGACAAGTGTCATGATCACATAAATTGAGACTCAAAAAGTAAATACTTAAGTAAACTTAACTAACTAGGTGTGTAAAGGACCAAAAAGGGAAAGTAGTTCTAGGGAACAACACTTCCTTAAGTGTAACTTAGGGAGGAAAAAAAAGAAAAAAAGACTCAAATATGGGTCCTAGCAACAAGGCCTAATGAGGTACCCATGTACAAAATATCTCTCACTATTATGTTAGAAAAAGTAACCTTGGGGGCTTTTTCCTATTAAGGTTTAGCTCCCAGGTCCTGTAATTGCATTTAGAGCATCTTGCATGTTATTTCTGACTCCCGATGAGAAAACCCTGGGGTCTTGTGACAAATAGGACCTAGGGGGTTGTACTTTAAGGAATCTTGAGCAAAACTAATAGGGTGGACTTGGGTGCTAGCGCCCTAGTCCAGCGCTATTTTGGGTCTGCCTTAATTTCAAATGTTGGTTTTATGACCATTAATTAGGTCCTATGCCGACATCTAAAGTTTGAATTACGAAATTCTTAGAGGGAATCTTTGTAGTTGCATATATAAGCGTGATTAGGTTTCATTTGCAAACTAGATGGACATTTTGATTGACAAGCTTATGTGAAAGTGATTCAAGGCATTCATTGTGTTACAGAGAAGTACTTTGTTGTTATTGTGTTTATGTTTGCAGATTTGGCATCCATCTCCTCATGGCATGAAGAGCATCTTCCTTCCATGAGATCTTCACTACAAGGTTACAAGTGTCAAGTCTCGTGGAGTGGAGTTGTAGGATGGAGTAGTAGACATAGAGGATTCAGGATCTGAAAAGAAGCAGGACACTAGTGCTTTTCCTGGACTAAGGCACTAGTCCCCGTGTCCTCCACAGTGGAATCTCTAGAAACTGAAGTTGTGCAGATCAGTGTCGAAAGGAGCTCAGGACCCCTCAAAGAAATTGGTACCTTGGACTTGGGCGTGAGTCCCCATGTCCCCGACTTCTCTGCCTTTCAAACTTCAAAAAATAATAAGTTAAGTATCTTTGTCCTTTGTTCTAGTCTAAAAGGTTACCGTAATTTGATAATTTGCTTACTGATTTGCATAATTAGGGTTTCTAAGCATAATTGAGCATTAGATAGAGACATTGTTTGACACATCCAAGAGTCCACATCTTCCCAAGTGGCTACCCAACACGATAGGTGATTGCTCTCGCTTAGTGGAGATTCAACTCAGTTGATAAGCCCTTGGAATGTTTGTTGGGAAAGGAGGATTACACACAAACCCTTAAAACCAATCACCCTCCTTTTTTCTACAAAACACTCACAAATGAATAAAAGGAAAAAAACTAAAGAAAAAACTCCTCCCCAAAAGAGAGAAAACATGTGAAAGAACCTGAGGACTCAAGATGACCCCCCAAGGACAACTTATTTTACTCCAACATTGATCACTAGTGAATATATCCATGACCTACTCCTTAGTAGGCAAATACTCTAAGATGAGAACACCATCCTAGATGAGCTACTTAATGGATTGCGTGAGTATCTCAATACGTTTAGTCTACTAATGTTTCATCGTGTTACATGAATTGTGTATGGCAATTTGATTACCACACTAAAGAGTAGTGGGGTGATTAGGAGGAAAGTCAAACTTCATCATCAACTGGCAAAGATAAAGAACCACTTAGCTAGAAAGAACTACTCCTTGATACTAATCCTACATAGATTATATAATGCAAAATTTGTCTACTTCTTACATGTGACCATGCAATCAAACCAGAACCAACATAGTATACAAAAATAGAAGTAGACTTCTAATCATCAAAGTCACCAACCCAATCTGATTCAATGAAGCCCACAATCTGAGAAGCTCACTATGTGCAGTGAATCCCAGAATATGAAATTCCCTAAATATACCTCAAGTTATGCTTCCTCCTCAGGTCCTTCATGAGCTTCTAGTTCAACTTTCTCAGTCTTTTGGGGTAGCTAAACCACATCTTTCTTTCCATCCTTTTATATTTGCAATATTGTGGAAGAAGGCTTGACTTCTCTAAAGCTAACACTTCTACTATACAAAACTTTTCAGCCACAGGATCCCAAATATTTAACCCTTTCACACCAACACCATAGCTAATGAAGATATATTTTGCATCCTTGTTTTCTAACTTTGACTGCTTCTCCCTAGGCACAGGTGCATATGCCTCACAACCAAAGACTCGAAGATGTCTTGATGAGGGTTCTTTTCCCAACCAAAAAACCTCGATAGGTGTATTCTCAACAAGTGTTGATGTAAGAGACCTATTAACTAGGTAACAAGTCATAGAAATTGCTTCTACCCAAAACTTTTGTTCTAAGATGGCTCCTTTGAGCATACTCATATCCCTCTCCATCAACATCTTATTCATTCTTTCTATAACTGCATTCTGCTAAGGGGTGTACATAGTTGTCCTATGTCTTTCTATATCCTTATAGAATATGTCAAAATTTGTTGAACAAAATTCACAACCATTATCAATCCTTAAAATCCTAATCTTCTTACTAATCAGATTCTCTACAAAAGCCTTAAATTCTTTAAAATGACTGAAGACTTTAGATTTACTTCTAAGGAACATACTCATGTCCTTCTACTATAGTCAAATCAATGAAAGATACATAATAAAATATTTTGACATGGAACAAACATTAACATGATCTAAAATATTAGAATGAATCAAGTCTAATGGAGTGCCCATCGTAAATAGCTGGTGTGTTGTAAACGACTGACTATACGAATATTTCGACCATCCACACAGTCGACTCCTACTAGCGACCAAATTCACTGAGTTGCTTTTGACCAATCTATCTGTACTGTTCATCGACGTGTTTTCGACCGCCATTTGTTGTCCGTACTATTTTTGACCAGCCAGTCGTTTACAACGCACCAGCTGGTTAATCTCTTCCATCCAATACCCTGGAGTAAAATTAAACATAGTTATGTTTTCCATATACACAATGCTCACACAAATCAAATTCAAGGTTACAAGGTCCATTTAACCTCTCAACAAAGTTTTTATTTTTCAAATTCCTTAGACCTTTGTCACCTACATGACCCATCCTCTAGTGCTATAACATTATTTTTTCTATTGGTAGCTTAGTCTCCAATGCATGATCACCCCTAGGGACCATAAAGAATGACCATCAAAAGTGGATGCAACACTCCTCTTTTTTTCCAATTATAATGGTGAAGGTGTATATTTGGCATATCTTTTCACTATAAGAATAGAAGAACTATTATACTAAACCATGCATGCATCTAGCTAAAAAAGCATTCTAATGTGAACACCTTTAGCAAGCATCATATCCCCCCCACCATCTTGCACCCTTCACTCAAGAAAACAACATGCACACCTCAATCATTCAATTTACTTATATAAAGTAGGTTCCATTACAAATTAGGGATATTGAGTACACCATTGATCCCCTTCACTCATCCATCAAGGAATTGAATTGGGACTCTTCCATGGCCAACAATCTTCATATGAGAATCATCTCCAAGGTACACCTTCCCACCATCATATTTTTCATATTTTGTAAATCAACCCCAATGTGAGGTCATGTGGAAAGAGGTGCCAGAGTTTATCATCCATGCACCTTCTAATACATATGTAGCCAAAGTCATAACAAAGGCATCACCATCATCCTAGGAGGACTTCTCAAACTCATCATCAAATTCTCTCTTTTTCTTCTTTTTCTCCTCGTGCGATCTCTTTTGTAATGGATAGGCTTGTCATAGTTCAAATATTTAGCCTTGGACTTACCAAGATATTTGGATCTCCCACGGGGTTTGATCTAGACTTGTCCTTCTTCTTATCTTTTTCTTTTTTTTCTACCATGAATGGTTAGGGCCTTCTTAGCAAATTTAGAAGTATTTCTTCACATATCTTCATAAAGTAACAATGTGACCACCTCATATATTTTAAACTTGGTGATAGTGCTCCCAATAGCCATAACAAGGTGGTCCCATGAATGTAGTACAAACAACATGGTTAAGTCATACAATGATCCTCCTCCTCCCCTATCACTCCAAAAGAGTTCAATTGGGGAACAATCATGAGTTTAGTTAGTTATTAACAATCATGTTGAAGGCATTCATATGGTCAAATAATGAACCATCATCCTCCATCCTGAGAGTATACAACTTCTTTCTCAAGAAGAGTTTATTCACTAGGATTTAGCTTGATAAATCTCTCCCAGCTTCTTCCAAAGACTCATTGTAGTGGTCTCCATGAACATTCAAAAACATTGAGTCTATCAAACAAAGTCTAACAAGACCCTTTTCCTTTCTATCCATCAAGTCCTAGTCTTATTGTTTCATTCTAGTAGGCATCGATATGGATATTGCAGCCCATAAATCTCAATCTACGAGTATATACTCCATCTTGCACTTCCACAACTCAAAATTTATCCTAGAAAACTTCTCCATTTCTATTCCCAATGTGCTTTCCATCCCTTCCTGTAATAAGATCAAAAGCCCTACGCAAGATCCCACTCAATCAAAGATTAGTATTAAAAATCCTCTACCCAACACCTAGAATCTAAGGTGATCAAACTCTAATACTAAATGAAAGAAAGAAAGGTGCGTGAAAATGCTTGGACTACACTAATATTAGAGGAGAGTATTGTGAAAAGTTATAATCTTTATAATTACAAGAAAGAGAAACACAAAAAATATACCATAACACAAGGATTTACATGGGAAAACCATTTCGGGAGTGTTGTCACGAAGGATTGCACCCTTGTTAAGCACTAAGCCTAACAATCCCATGATAGATTGGATCACTTTCAGACTATGGGTTGTCTATAGTGAAAGTGAACCTCCGAAAGAGCCGGCTCCCTTTAAAAAAGCCTCTTGGATCTGATGCACTTTCAAGGAAAAGAGATAGAAAGGTAACTAATGAAACTGAAATTGATCCTAAGAGGTGGTGCACCAATGATAATATTCTAACTTGCAACCTAATTCACAACTATCCTTCAATAGATTTGTTCACACAACCCAGTTTGAGCAATCTTAACACATAAATATTTCATAAAAAGGCCAGGAAACTTCTACTTTTGTTGAAGGAAAACTGATGTCTTCACAACTTGGAAAAGTAAGAAAATCACTTGCACAATCTACAACCTGTGATAATTAATCACTTTTTTGTATCTATGATTCAATGAATGAGACAGAAATTTAAAGGTTTAATGTTTAAAACACAATAAACTTTCATCAAAATCACTCAATAGAACACAATACCTAAATCAGAGAAGGAAAACACCTGATTTTATTGAAAAATGGTAGGAATACCTCTGCAATAACTATAAAATATGCTGAAAAATAAGCTTCTACTGTATAAAAATATGTAAAACTGTTGAGTTACAATACTAAAAACCTCTTTGTAATGTGCAAAGGAAAACATAAAGCTAGAACTGAGAAAAAAGCATAAGCTTTTTCTCCTATAATACAAAATCTCTCTCCAAAAGCCAAGGGAAGTCATCTCCAATCTAACTGAACTCCATGTGATGCATGAATAGGTTGGAAAGACATCCTCAACCCCAAAAATAGTCAACTCTCAGTTGCTGGGTAAGCAAGAGGAAAAGGCCTAGATTAGAGGGCTCATAACTGCTCCAAATTGAGCTATTTTAGCTCTAAACTCCTCTTCTTAAGGTGGTTGACCAAATAGACTTCCAAAAATAGTCTAGTTTGACCAAAACTCAAAAATAGAAGCAAAGAATCCTCTTGCATGACTTTCCAACTTCTGTTTGACACCTCTTCTCTCTTTTGCATGTTTGGAAGGCAACTATAGCTATCTTAACAAGTATTAAAGGCAATCAGTGTGATTTACCTTAATAGGTGTTATGTAATTTTCTCCTTTTGGGTTTTTATGTAACAAATATTAAGGTAATTTATAGAATATTACCTTTAATAAGCGTTAAAATACAATATATTCAACTCCTAAACATGCAAAAAATAAAGGGGTTCCATGATTACAATTACAATTGCTTTTCTCTCACAAGGTTTCTCATAATTTTCTCATATCTCAACTTATGCAAAAGCTCATAATGGTCTTCATGATGTATAAAATTGTCCTAAGTCATAGATAAGACCTTAAAAGGTCATCATAGTGCTCTCTGTTTCACCAATTTTGAAAAACGACTTTAAAAAGTCAAAAAAAATCTTCATGATCACCTTATATCTCCCTTCCTCCCACGGGATCCTCATGCATCCTAGTCATTCACACTCCAAAAGTCTTTACCACAGCCCTATTTGTAATGATTTTCTGATAAAAGTCAAGGAAAAACCCTAAAAGGCCTAGACTTAGCAAAAAGGTTAGGGCAACATACTCAAAACACCCTCTCGAACTCTAAACACTTCATTTCACTATTCCTTTTCATTGTATTGAAGTTCTATGTTGTTTTGTGCCGCCAGGGTTTGAGTTTCTGTTTGAGGAGTTACTGAAGAGCTTTTTGTGACTATCTTCTTTCAGCTGAATGTGCTCACTGGTAAGTATTTCTTCTCTTCATTTTGTTGTCTTGGTTTCTGTGAGAAAATGGTGAAAAGTAAACTCTTTCTTTGCTTCACACTCCACACTGGAGGAGATCTATAGCTATTTGGAAGTCTCTTTCTATGCATATTCTTTTGAGAAGACTGTGAGAAACTCATTCCTTTTCTTTACCTGCTTGGGCTTTGTTTAAAAATATGGAAAACTATGAGGTATGAAGCCTCTCCTCTGATAGTATACTACTTTTGCTGGCTCTTTTACTTTGCATAAAATAGTGAAGATCTTTTATGGTCATTGCTTCATACTCTATGGAAAACCTTGCTAGGGTTTGAATGTGCCTGCACACAAAACCCTCCATGGTTTCCCTCTCATGTTCATAATGATAGAATTTTCTTTTCTGTGTATAAAGAATGATGAAACTTGCTTCATTTTTTATGCATCTTCTCTGCAGCTTTGAAAACTGTAGGATACTTGAGTTCCCTTGTTTGGTTCTGCTACTACCTTTGTGAATAGAAACAATGAAAGGTTTGCTTCCTTTGCTTGTTTTTCTCTATATCATGTTATGAACAAAATAGTGAAAACGGTGAAGAAACAAAATTGCTATGGTTTCCTTCTTTTTTTCCTTTGGATACTCTGATGGCTCTTTAAACCTCTGCATTGTTTTCTCTTATGGTGTACATAGAAAATAGGAAAGATCACTCTCTGTTATATTATGACCCCTGCAAGGGTTTATTTGGACTACTATGGAGGACTACTTGTAACAGTCATATTGATTGCTTCCTTTGCATTATTGATCTCTCTTTATGTCATTACCTTTGTAAGTTGTCTAAAACCTAATGTTGATGACTGTTACTAACCTTCATTACTGCTGTATGCTGTTACTAATGACTGTGATTATTGGTTTTTGAAAATATAGTTCATATAATAGCCATTTGATGACTCATATCATAGTCATTTTTTTCCCTCCCTATTTTATAACAGTCTTATTCACTGTGATCTCCTTTTGCAACATGCCTTATAAACTCATCCCTATAACAGTGTAGTCTTATCAAACCTTTGATAGAGTTTTCTAAGATTCAAGTCTTGATGTAAGATTATAAAAATTAGCTTCAAACCTTTGCAAATGGGAAGTAACCTTTATTGACTTAGTAAGAACCTCTTAGACATTCTTTCTCAACTGTCACTTAGTGCTTCACAAGATTTCATCATTATCTCAAACTAGTGTTGGAGATGAAGACTATGAACTGGATGATACAAATAGCAGTCATTGATGAATGAACACTTCCTATCTATTAGAGTTTAGCATACTTCACCCAACTCAACTATAACAGTCCTCACAACTTTAAAACAAACTATAGAATTCTTGATACATTTGACAGTCCTTCATAAAATACCCTGGAAAAATAAAGATGCAATCCTTATATAGACTTTTTAGGAATAAAAACTCAAACCTTTTTGACAGACCTCATCCAACCTTGGTTCTTACAAGTTTGTAGTAACTAGATTGCTCTTTGACATCTTAACCTCCTCTCATGATGACAACTGACCCAACCTTGCATGTATTGTGAAATCTAAAAACTGCTGCATGATCTACACGTCTCCAAATGTAGTAAAATCTTATCAAGGTCTATAATACTATGTTTGAGACCATACCTCTCAATATCCTCTATAGGCTTTACCACTGTTTCTTGACTTGATGTCTTAACCTGATACAAATGCTCTTAAACAATGATTGTCCAAACAACTTATGGTTGTCACAACATATGCTAATATACTGTTGTCTAGGACTACTTCCACATGCTTTAACTATATTTATATTATCATTTGCCCTGTTTATCTTATGATTGTCATTGACTGTCCTTTTCAATCTAGCCTTAAACTTGTGCCTACCTCCTTGAACCCCTATAAGGTCCTCAACACTTGGCAATCACATGTATCTTCTTGTTGTTCTTAGGACTACTTCCTAGTCATCCATATGACTGTTATCTCATTTTGTATCTAACAGCTCCATGATTCATGCCAAGTTGGTGTCATTTATCACTTGTTAGGGTTTGGCATATTCTTGTCAAGATAAAACAATTTTAACTATCCCTGATATCATAGATTGCCTTCCTTGACATAATGGTCTCTGTATGATCTCTGCACATTGATCCTTGGTGGATAATGGACAACTTGAGTTGTTTGACTGTCTCAATGATTTTGGATGAATGTTCCCAGTCTCTTTATCCACCGTATGGCTGTCTTCGTTCATTGAATCCTTTTGTCACAATCCTTAGGACTGTTATGTCACATTGTATAACAATCATTAAGAGAATATTTCTCTATCTTTTATCACCTGATCATTAGGACAGTTATATGATCTTTTGTAACAATTATTTACCATTGTACCTTGTATGTTTGTTGTCCCTTGTATCTTCCTTTGAAAAGTCTACTGCTCCTTGCTCTTTACACATTTTGAATGTAGTGATTGATCTCTTACAAGGTTGACTGCTCCTTTGATGTTTTGTAACTGTTCTTGATATAATTGTCCTTGCCTATTTGTCATGACTGTCACCTGCATGCTTCAACCTCAGTATACACTATTGGTCTTTCCTATAGCCTACGTCCTTACTGCATAAATGCTCTCCTATGGCATCTTTGCCCTTGCAATCTTGAAGAGAACAGTTTCCTTTCATAACATCATGAAGAGAATATACAGCATTCAAGGGCTCCAATGGCATGTGGAGTATAGTGACCTTAAGACTGATACCTGGTTCTATGACAGACTTATATTGTTCCTCATCATGCTTTTTGACTGATCTGCACATGGTTTATGATGGGCTCTTCTTTCTTAAAGCTCCTTTGCATTTATAATTGTTATCCCACCTGCATCTGATGATCCCTATCTTGTCCTTTGTTATCTTGTGTATTGCACTATCCAAGTGCATTCACTGCTTATGTATACTATTGTTTTGATGAAAATCAAAGATTAACTGCTTCACTTGTCTCATATTGCTACTTCATGACAACATTCTCAATACACCTATACATGCACACTCAAAAAACCAGTTAGAGAAAACATAGAAGCTAATAGCCTCTTCTGATGATGATATGATCTTTTCTTACTTCTTTCTAGTGCTTGTATATCTACATCTTGGAGCTTCTTATCTCTTTCATTTCCTTGCTTAGATTCTTGTGAAAGATAGCATGTACATTTGGATATTATCACATATAGGAGTGATGGCATCCCGAGCTCTAACATATCTTTCTTTGTCTGCTACAGGTATCTTTGGAGAGTGATGGAGGGTCTGAAGCTGATGCTGCCAATAGTGAGATTCGTCATTCAGGTAATGACAGATCCCCACTCTCTCATATATGTTTCCTTTTTATTTCATATGTATATGCTTTCTTTCATTTCATCTTGTACAGTCATTCCCACGGCTTGTGTGGGAAACTATGAGCACACTCTCTTTATGAACAGCAGCAAAACAAACTAAAAACAAAACAAGGCTGGCTCTAAACAGGGCTAGCAAACTATGCAACAACACTTCTTGGAAAGCAAAAATTGAACTGAAATAAATGTGCAATCATCACTTATTTACTCAAACCTCTACTCTACTATGGTATATTTGTAAACTCTTGCTCCTCGGAAACAATGTTTGAGGTGAATCCCATTGACTGGGATAGGTAACACCTCACCTTCCATATTATCCAGCTGAAAAGCATTATGTTGTTTGCACTCAACAATCATGAATGGGCCTCCCTACATAGCATCAAACTTGTTGTGCTTACCAGGTCTGCTTTTTAATTCATCCCATTTGAGGACAATGTCTCCCTCCTTGAAGTGTCTAGGTGCTGCCCTTTTGTCAAATTTCCTTTTCATCTGCATCTTATGCATCTCCAACTGATATACTACTTGTTTTCTTGTTTCTTCTAGTTCTAACAACTCAGCCAACCTTACTTCCATAGGACCTTCTTCCATCATCTCAAGCTCTTTCATGAGGTTTAAAGCTGGTAGCTCAGCTGAAATGGGGAGCTTGGCTTCCCACCTATACACAAGCATAAATGGAGACTAACTTGTCGATCTCTTAGGAGTCACCCTATCAGCTCATAAGGTTGATTTCAGCTTTGAATGTCAGGTCCTCTGATTATCCTCAATTATTGTTTTGATAATCCGAATTAGGTTCTTATTCATGGACTCAGCTTGTCCATTGCCCTAAGGGTAGTAGTTTGAAGAAGTACTTAAGTAAACACCATGCTTAATGGCCCAATCAGTTAGTTTCATGCTAAAAAAAGCTAAAGCATTATCTGAAATAATAGAATCTAGTACACCAAACCTGGCTATTAAGTCCTCATAAAAATTTAAAATAGCCCCCTCATTTGCCTCTTTCAAGGCTACTGCTTCTGTCCATTTGGTGAAATAATTAGTAGCCGTTAACACCCATTTATGGCCAGAACTAGATCTTGGGTTAATGGCCCCAATGAAATCAAGGCTCCACTTGGTAAAAGGTTGATCAACTGAGATAGGCTGCCAACTTCTGCTTGCCTACAAATACAGCACATTTCACACATTTTCTCACCCATGCATGCACATCTTTAAAAATAGAAGGCCAATAATACCCAGCCTTCATGATCTTCAAGGATATTGTTCGAGGTGCAAAGTGACCACCAGCAGGTCCATCATGAAATTTATGCAAGACCCTTTCTATCTAGTCTGATTCTATGCATCTTAAAAGTACACCATTATAGTCTTTTCTAAACAATGTATCATTCAAAATGACATATGGGATCTCTTGAAGTCTGAAATACCTCCTTTTGGCAGCATTTAGCCTTGTTGGGCACTCATCGGTTTGGAAGTAGTGAACCATTTCATGTGTCTAGCTATTGCCATTTGTTGGGACAGTAGGCTATGAATTGTTATTAGCCATTAATACAGCTTTTTTTTGCATTTCTATGTCATTTTTTGCACCATCAACAAGTTGTTCACACAGCCCCTTACCTCTAACGAGCTTAGTGACCTTGATATCCACATCATACTCCATCACCTTAGTGACCCATCCAGCCCTTTTGTCTCCTAAATCCTTGCTTAACAAGAATTCTTTTACACTAGGATGGGCAACCATCAGTTGAATCTTATTGTTAGAAAGCATGTGCCTAAACTTTTTAATGCTTCTAATAACAGCAAGCACATGTTTTTCTACAAATGAATACCTCTGTTCATAGCCCTTTGATCCTTCGCTGAAAAAAGTAATTGGTTGCTCCTGATTGTCTTTGTTTTGTTGTGTCAACATAGAAGAAATACTATCAGTGCCTCCATAAGCAAACAATATGAAATCCTTTGAAAAGTCTGGATTTATCAATGTTGGTGTTGTTGCTATTACTTCCTTAATGCTGTCAAAACTGTTGTTTCCTTCCTTAGTCTAGATGAAATCCATATTATTTTTTAGCATAGATGTTAGAGGTTTTAAAAGACTGGCAATATTTGGAATGAACCTTCTTACAAAATTAATTCTGCCTAAGAAACTTTGCAGTCCCTTTTTGTGGGCTGGTAAGGGTAAGGATGAAATGGCACTTACTCTTTCTGGATCAATTGTGATCCCATGCTTGGAAACAATGTGACCCAAAAGCTTACCTTCATGAACAACAAAGATACATTTTTCATATTGAGAGACACCATACTCTCTGCATCTATCAAAGACCTGCCTCAAATGAGAAAAATGATCCTTTGCATCCTTTGAGAACATAGTGATGTCATCTAAATAAACCAACACAAACTTATTCATGATACCATGAAAGGCCTTATACATGGCTCTCTGAAAGGTTGCTCCAGCATTTGATAGCCCAAAAGGCATCTTCTTGTAAGCCATGTTTCCCCATTTGGTTGTGAAGGTTGTTTTGTACTGGTCTTCTTCCTTGACTAAAATCTGATTATAACCTGAGAATCCATCCAGCAGTGAGAACCTCTCATAACCTGATACAACTTGCAGAATCTACTCCATTGAAGGCAATGGATAATGATCTTTTAACGAAGCTCTATTTAAGTCCCTGAAATCAACACACAACCTAATTCCACCATTTTTCTTCCTCACATGCACCAAATTTGACACCCAGGATGTGTACTTGATGGGAAATATAATGCTACTCTAAATCAGCTTATTAAATTCAGTTTTCATAAGAATATCCAGCTTAGGATTAAGAGGCCTTTGCTTTTGCCTCACAGGCTTGGCATCTGGTTCTAGCTCAATGGTGTGTTGTGCTAGCTCTGGATCAAAACCTTTCAGATCTTTGTATTCCCAAGAAAAAATGTCATCATATTTTTGACATAATAAAATAAATTCATGCTTCTCTTCTTTGGTACATACCTTTCCCAGCTTGAGGAGTTTGGCCTTGAAGATCTCAATAGCTTCATAATGTTCTTCCTTGATCAGTATGTTGGCCTTCTCTCTTCTCAGCTGATCATCAGAGTGGAACATGAAGATGTATAAGTGAGGTTGTTTGTTGAAACACTCCAAGGAGTGGCTATCGATTGGTTCTATCACCTTCCTGCAAGAACCATTACTGGTTGGAAGGTACTTCGAACCAAATTTGAAGAATGGTTCAAACCAGCTAAAGATGCACATGCCTTATTGGCTCAGCTCACCCAGATGAAGAAAGAGCTGTAGGAACCTATGCATGAGTTTATATCTAAATTCAACAAGCTCATAAATAGAATTCCTACTACCACTCAACCAACAGTTGAAAACCAAAAGTGTTTCTTCATTAACACCTAGCTGCCATAGGTAAGCTTTCTTTTACGAAGGTCTAATCCGGTTGACTTGGTGGCTGCCCAAAGTCTAGCTACTAAGATTGAAGATGATCTAATCCTTGCTGGAAAAATAAGGAAAGATACAAACAAGTCCAAAGGTTAGAGTTCTTCAAATGCACCTTCTACAAGTACCACGGATCCCATGGTACAAAAGTTAGCCAACGAGTTGTTGGCTCTCAAAAAATAGATGTCCCAGAGTTTGTCCATTCCCTCCTATAAGCACATTCCAAGGAGGACGTTCCCTAATGCTCCTAATTACCAAAGTAATGCTTCAAGGAATTAGAATCAAAACAGGCTTCCTCCACCACAAGGAAGACTTGCTTTGAAAGCACCACCTGTGAATGCAGCAGTTGGTTATTATGAATCAGAGCAAGACAATCTTCTTCAAACAGAACATGATCAAGAAGATGATGCTAATTTCTTCACAGAGGGTGAAGAGGAAGTAGCTGGCAACTCTAAAATCATGTTCCTGAACTTTGAAGATGAAATAGAACAAGAAGAAGGCACCTATGGTGAATCTTATGATGTTTTTACCTAGTCTCAAAATCAATTCAATCATCAACAAGCGACTGCTAAAGGGAAGTCAAAGGAAGATCCTCAACCTACAGTCACCATTGCTAAGAGGGGCACTCCTTTACCTTTTCAACCGAAGGATGTGATGGGTAACAAGCAAGTAAGTACATCAGATCCTCTTGCTTCATCTTCTATACCTAGGACCAGTACCTCAAATGCCAAACCTTAAAATGAGAATGTTTTGTCTTCCGTAGCTAGCCCTTATCAATCTTTTGATGTCATAGACCATGCCAAAAAGATAAAAATTTAGATGTCAGAGGTTGAATACCTACAAGCTAAACCTGATCAATTTGATAGGTTAGATAAATTTGTCAAAAGTAAGGTTGCCCCTAATAGCCAAGATCTTTCCAAAGATGCCCCTGTTGCTCCTAAAGAAAGACCTACCTAAAGCAACCTAGTTTCTTCTCCCACGTCCACCACAGGGAAAATAGAACCATTTTATATCTCCTTGCTTATTAATGGCCATAAACTTAGCAATTGTGTCATAGACTCAGGTGCTTCTGATAATGTCATGCCTACCAAAGTAGCCAATTCTTTAGTCTTGACATTAACTAAAACTTTTGGCCATTGTTTTTCCATGGAGACAAAACAAGTGCCTCTAATAGGGAAGATCAAGGATGCACAGTTTGCATTCGCAGTTTTCTCGAAAAAGAGGATCAAAATGACAATCTTGGTAGCTGATGTCCCAGCCTCATATGGGATATTACTGGGACAGAATTTCTGTAAGGATGTTGGTGGGGAGATAAACCTAGATTAGTCAAAAGCTAGAATACTTGTCAAGGGTATTATGCAAAAGCTCCTTCCAAAAAGAGAGTCCAAATACACCGTGACAAAATCTGAAGATCTGAGAGCTTAGATTTTGTTTGAGTCCTCTAGAATAGGCAATTATTCTCTGACAACTGATGAAGTACCCAAGTCTTCTGATGAAGATTCAAATGAGGATCTCATGATAGAAGATTTTTCTTCTTCAACCGAAGATACATTTTGAAACTGCAAAGATGGAAAGTTCAAACGATGTTTGGACTTTAGAATTTGATGGCAGTTGTTCCTCTACTAGATCTGGAGAGGAGATAGTCCTCATCTCCCCCAAGGGATAAATTTTTCCTTTTTCCTTCAAACTGCAGTTCAACACTACCAACAACACCACTAAGTATGAGGCTTTGTTGTTAGGCATGGATGTTGCAAAGAACAAGGGAATCAAAAACCTTCATGCACAAGGAGATGCAAAGTTGATTGTCTATCAGGTAAGAAACCTTTACTAGTCAAAGAATGAAAGGCTAAGGCATTACCGCGATTGAGTCTGGGATTACATGGAGGATTTCAATGCTTTTAACATCTCTGTTGTTCCAAGGCAATTCAATGATAGAGCGGATTCTTTGGTTGTATCAGCTACTCTTATGGTTCCACATAAGGATTTCAAGGGGAGTAAATATACCATTAAGTTGGTGTTTCGACCAAGTGTTCCAGACAATTCTACCCATTGGCAAATCTTCAATAGTGATGATCAAATCATCTCATTCTTGGAGAAGTCAGAAAATTTCAGCGAGTTGTATTTTGAAGGAAGTGAGTCTCCTCCCCGAGAAACTATTTCTGAAGTAGATCCAGAGATTGGCGAAGAATTAATGCAACTCAAGGGGAATAAGATTCCTAAAGGTTTGGTTTCTCTTGAGAATCTTTTTGATAAGCATGACCACTACATCAAACATCAACAGCAATCCAGTTTAGAGTCATCAACTGAAGTTGAGCAAGTCAATCTGGGCACGGAAACTGATCCCAAATTAGTCAATTTGGGAAATGTTGCATGGCGGAAGAAAAGTACAAGTTTGTAACACTCTTACATTAATACATTAATGTACTGGCATACTTATATGACAACTTGAAATCTTTTCATCCAAAGGAAGTCCAGCACAAGATTCCACTCAAGTTGGGATCTTCACTTCACAAGCAAAAGCAGAGACAATATAATCAAAAAATCTCAAGCACCATTCTCGCTGAGATTCTGAAGATGCTGAATGCCAAAATAATTTTCCCCATCCATCATTCTATGTGGATATAAAATATTGTGCCAGTGAGGAAAAAGAATGGAGAAATACGTATTTGTGTGGATTTATGAAATCTGAATTAGTCATCTTTAAAAGATAATTACCCATTGTCGATGATGGATCAAGTCCTTCAAATAGTGATGGGTTTAGAAATGTTCTCTATGTTAGACAGCTTCTCAGGTTACAATCAAGTGGAGGTTAGTGAAGAAGACCAACGTAAAATTGCTTTCACTACTCCATGGGGTACTTTTGCGTACCGCATAATGCCTTTTGGACTGATCAATGTTGGCACTACCTTCCAAAGAGCAATGGACCTGGCTTTCAATGATGAAATGGGTAAGTTCATTGTTGTATACCTTTATGATCTAACTATATTTTCAAAGAATCGTTTATGATCTAACTTATGGCAAGTTCTGGAAAGATGCCGTCAGTATGGCATTTCCCTGAATCCCAAGAAATCTATTTTTGGGGTAATAGAAGGTAAGCTTCTTGGGCGCATTGTTTCCAAAGAAGGTACCAAGATTGATCCTGAGAGGCTCAAATCTATCCAAGGTCTTACTTTGCCCTCAAGTAAGGCAGCAGTACACTCTTTCTTCAGGAAGGTGAATTTTCTACGAAGGTTTGTTCCAAAGTTTGCAGAAAAGACTCGTCATATTGTTGATATGATGAAGGGAAATTCTACTTTCCAATCGAGTTCAGAAGGTAAAGAAGCTTTTAATGACATCAAGGAAGCAATTGCACATGCTCCAGTTTTGGTTTGCCTAGATTATACTAAGGATTTCATTATGTATATCTATGCTTCTGAGCACACTATGTCAGCAATTTTGGTACAACAAAACAAGGAAGGCATCGAATCTCCAATTGCGTTTATGAGTTGTCCCTTGAAGGCTCATGAACTTAAGTATTCAGCAATGGAAAAGCATGCCTATGATGTTGTCAAGGTAGTCAAACATTTCAAGTACTACATCTTGAACTCTCACACCACTGCATTGGTACCAGATTCAGCAATAAAATCTATCTTGACTCAATAAGAGTTCAGGAGTAAGAGAGGCAACTAGATTGCTAAGATCCAAGAGTATGATCTGGATATCAAGCCCACCAAATTGGCATGTGGGAAAGGTTTGTGTCAGCTGATTGTGATAATGTATCAAAAGAAACTGGTGATGAGGAAGAAGCATATAATGAGGTATTTCCCACAGTCTTGTTTGTCAGTACAACGGATGAATGGTACTCAAATATTGCACACTTCGTCACCTACGGGGAATGTCCTAAGCACTTGTCCTACAAAGAGAAGAGGACGATCAAACTCAAGGCTACAAACTTTGTCCTATGGGATAATGGTTTGTGTAAAAGGAGTATTGATGGAATTTTTCTACATTGTGTTGATAAGGCGCAACAAGGTAAACTATTGGAGTATTTTCATAGTTTAGCATGCGGTGGACATTTCTTAGCACCAGTGACAGCTCACAAAATCTTGCGAGCCAAATAGTACTGGCCCACACTTTTCCAAGACGCATACAACTGGGTATGCAAGTGTTGTGTCAACAGTTTGTGGGAAAACCCAAGTTGGTGGCATTACCCCTCAAGCCAATATTGATTGAGGAACCTTTTCAGCAGTGGGCCATTAACTTCATTGGTGCAGTGAATCCACAGTCAAGTGTCGGGCATAGTTATGTTCTCATGGCAACTGATTACTTCACCAAATGGGTGGAAGCCATCCCGGTGAAGCATGCCACGTCTGAAGTGGTTTGTAGCTTTCTCAAGGAGAATATCATATCAAGGTTTGGAGTGCCAAACAAAATAGTAGCAGATAATGCTACTTGTTTTTCTTCCCATGAGATAACTAGTTTTTGTTTTGATTATGGGATCATTCTTGCTCACTCATCTGATTATTACCCCCAAGGGAATGGTCAAGTTGAGTCAAGAAATAAGAATTTGGTTACCATCATTAAGAAAATAGTTGATGAGAATCAAAGGACCTGGCACAAATCATTGTTCGATGCATTGTGGACAGATCGTATTACACCCAAAAGAGCAATTGGCATGTCACCATTTCAACTTTTGTATGGATTGAATATCGAAATACCAATCACATTGGAATTACCTGCATTGAAGTTGGCCAAGGCCATAGAAGATGGGACTTTTGATAGTTCTATTGACAAGCGCATATTGTTCCTTTCTAAACTTGAGGAAGAACGTGTAAAGGTGGTGGATTGCATTGTGGAACATCAAAGTCAGGTAAAGAAACTATTTGATAAGAAGGCAAAATCTTGGAGTTTCCAAGTTGGTGATCAAGTCCTGTTGTGGGTCAAAAGAAGAGAACCAAAAGGAATGCATGGGAAGTTTGATTCCTTGTGGAGAGGCCCTTTTGTTATTCATTAGCTCTATGGTGAAAATAGTTTTTTTCTGGAGTATCAAGATGGAACACCTTTTCTACTACCTCGCAGCGGACAACATCTAAAGCTTTTCTCAACATGAAGCGACAGATAAGTTTGTAAATAATTGTATAGTTTTGAGTCTTTTCTTTTATGTCTTTTTGGTGTCTTTTTGTTGTGTCACCTGACTCTATATCCCAATGGATGGATGAAGGAACTTAAAGACTAGAATTCCTCTCCCTTCGATCGTTTCAAAGGATGATCGAAGGAAGCTCCCTAGTTAAAGCCAACTGCTATCCTCAAATTCAGCTACGCTTAATTTGTGGATAACCCCTATGAAACTTGTCTGTTTCGTAGCCCACACACTCTAAGCACGTAATATGAGGTGAATGACATTTGCCCTCATGCATTTTCTCCTAGTCTCAAAACGTCCCTCCGAGTGTCAACCTCTGTTGGTTCGTCAGAATTTGCAAGATAGATCAATTTGCAACTTTCACTTTTGGGAGTTAGGAAAATTTATGTTGATGCAAGGTCGGTGTTTTTTGTCACCAGTGCATCTTAGCATTTTTACCAACTTGTAAGATCAGAAAATTTTGCCGACCCTACATGTCTTTTAGTTAAGTTGCATGGGCGGCAAAATTTTCTGACCCTGCATCATCAAGTTAATATGAGTGTCATAAATGCATCTTGTTAATGGCATTTTGGGGGTTTTAAAAGGTTTTTATTGTTTTATTTTTGTTGTCCTTTTGTCCTCTTGCCCTCATAAGTATTTGGCTTCATTGATAAGCCCCCTATTTGTTGAGTGCGTGACCTTGAGCGGATCAAGCAGGCATTTTTGAGCTAGGGTTTTCACCATTTTTTCTAGGTTTGTTTTCTTGTTTTTATTTTTTAGTTTGTTTGTTGTTTCCTCCACATTTAACGTTTTATGTTTACATTCTAGTCTTTAGTTTAGTTTTTAGTTTGATTTAGCTAGGGTATATGTTTGTTGCACCATCATTTTTCATTTACCTGTTAAACCCTAGCCTAGGGAAACCTCGAAACCTTTCTTTTCATTTCGATTGGTCTGTGGGGAGAGGAGGGTTTCAAACCCCATTTTGTTTTGTCTAATCCTTTATAATCATGATGACACCCTTCATCGCTTGAGTTCACCTTGTCGATTAGTGAAAATTTTCATAAATGTTATAAGTGTTTTACCTATGTTAAGTCGTTAGAAATTACCAACCTTACACCACATCCTAGAGCTTGTTGGAATAGGTCCAGACAACTGAGAGGGGGGGTGAATTACTTGTTTCTCTGATCTAAATTTTTCTACTGTTATTCCTTTTTACAACTTAAGATTAAATCAATGATATAAACATTCCAGTATTAGATAATAGCATATGAGCATAAAACATGAATGACACATTTGACACCAAGATTTTGATGTGGAAACCCGGTTAAGGGAAAAACCACGATGGGGATTAACCCACAAAAATTATTACACTGTTAAAAGTATTTTACAAATGGGAATGCACATGCATTCAAGCTCACTGCCCCAAGCTCACTGCTCAAGTGGAGGCTCACTGCCTACAGAAAAGTTTACAATAGATTTACAGAGATTTTGAACTGGTAAGATGCATCTGCCAATGCTAGAGATCAGTTCCGGTTAAGTGCAAACACTGACTTTGTAAACTTCATCTTTATTCTGCTCTTCTCTCTATTCTTACTTCATTCGAATATAAGATTTTTGCTCTTTTCACATTTTTTCCATAACCGCAATGCCTACTCAAAATATCCACAATCGTCTGTTATATATACTTATCTTGAATTGCAATCACTCGCCAGTCGGCAACAACAAACAACACTTAGAACTTTTCAAGAGTGCTCTACTCTGTCGGCTAGATCCATACACCAATATTGATGTGTACCAAAAATAACACATGTAAATCATCATACATGTCAGCCACTAACATCCCATCTCATACATAGTTCATCAAAACACTTCTATTGGGTCCGCACAAGAATTTACATAAGTTTGCATGTTCTTCACTGAATTGTTCTGTCATAATAGGACCTAGTATTCAGATGCTCATAACTTCTGATCCCATTATCACCGGAGAATAAAAACTTGGATTTAGATTTTCTTGGTGTCCCTCTACACTCCTTCAGATCCACAACACATAATGATTAACTGGAGAGATCCGCTGACCAAAATACTGGACTCTGCTATATGCTCTGTTTCAGGCTCCCGGACTTAGATAGATTATCATTATGACTTTCAGTAAGATCAGATATTGCACTGGGGATGTGTGGAACAATCTTAGTTGCCATCAATGACAACACCCATCAATGCTATGTAGTGTCTCTTTCCAACAATCTCCCCCTTTGGCATTGATGGTAACACTTAGTAAAAAATGACTAAGTCTCTTTGTACAACTCCCCCTTGTCTGTACATTCATGAACTTCACTTATTCCGGTGCTCCCCCTTTGTTGAATACTTCATTTTTCACTGCCCTTCACTCCCCCTTTGACATCAATGGCAAAGGGTGGGATCCACAAATCAAAATTCTCTAAAATTTATGTATACATTACCGCATATGTATTAGTAACCATTAAGTTCCATTCACAAGAACTTGAGGATGTCTGCAAAACTAGCTTTTATTTGCACAAGTTCGGAGGCCCAAGTACTCTTCATTCCATCCAAAATTGAAATGTGCCCATTTAACACAAATGAGTATGCTTCTGCCTTTGACAAATCTGATGGAACACTGGTCTGAACTACAGTCCGAGCTTCAGATAAGGCATTATACATTGTCTCTAACTTAGGGGCAATTAATCCCTGGAGCTCACACATTCTTTTCATAATGTTGCTTTTCTCTTTGAAAAGTTTCTTTATTTCCTCAGTCAAGTTAATTACTTGACATTCTTGACTTATGGGCGAAACTGTTAGGGGATCAAAATTTTGAGAGAGATTTGACAAATTTTGTTCTTGTTCCTTTATCTTGTTCTCAATATCCTTATTAACTTTGGGCCATGATAGACAAAATTTGTACATTTCACTTCCATCATTTAGAGCATTATGAATACTCTTTATGCCAATACCAAGTATTCTTCTATCATTTCCTATCAAGTTCTTTATTTCACAAAATTTCTTATCTAAGAATCTTTCTGAACTTTCACCTCCGCAGACTTCTCAAAGGACTCAAAATGTGAATTTACTAAACTTACCAGATTCTTTAGATGTCTAGAGGGGGAATCATTTTGATTCTTTTGATAGGTTGGCATTAATTTCTCCAAAACTCCAGTTGCAAGTCCCAGTAGCTCATTCTCCTCTATGTGGAACTTTAACATCTTCTCTCTAGCCTTTACTTGGGTGAATGATGCTATCTTCATCAATTGAATTGGAGAGAGAGCATCTAGATTGGCTAGACCTTGGATTAGTTCTAGTTCATCAAGTTCAATCACTTCTTTTCCAAGAAGACCTTTTACTACATCTGCAGTGTCTCTTACAGCCATTTCAAAATCAACCTTTCGATCTCTTGATTTCTCAGTCTCTGCTTTAGGTGCTTCAATGTTTGCACCATCTTCTTTTGTTTTATCTTTCTTTTCTCTTTCTTCTTCTAACTCTGCTTTATCCTTTTCTATGTTCTCTGCAGAGGAACTTTTTCTTGTTTGTTCATCACTTGCTATCTGATCAGGAGGGCTCTATGAAACAGTAACATTATCCTCTTTCCCTGTTGTATCAAATGGATTGGGAGTATCTTCTGCATCAAATATTTTATCCAACATTTTTGTATCCTCCTGAATTGCTTGTTCTACTTCCAGAACAGAGGCTCCACCCAACTCAGATTACTACTCAATAATGTTCTCTTCTTCACCATCCAGCACTTCTTTTGTGACTATATGAAAATTATACTTCTTTAATGCTTTCAAAAGAATCTCTTGAGTTTCTTCAACTATTTCACTTGTTTCTCCAAGCATGAGCTTGTTCATTCTCATTTTGCTTTTAAAAGCATCTTTGACTTCCTTAAGTATCATATCTATTTGTTTAGGAGAAATTTGAGGACACAGATTTATTAGCTCATGTTCTCTAATTTCCACATCCTTGCACTTGGCATTTTCTTTTCTCAATTCCAATATATTTGCTAGACTTTGTGGTAACTCAGAGGTTATCTCAATTAGTGCCTTGTTGTAGATGTTGAGATATCTGGTTGTTGCTTCCTCCAACACCCTTTTATCCATATCATTGTATTCATCATAGAATTCAATCATGGGTTTTAGATTACCATCCACAATGACTGATTTTATCACATCTTCTAGCGAGAGTGTGGGTTCCTCAACATATTCTTCATATTTTTCAGTCTTTTGCTTTTTGCTAGTCCTTTTGCTACCATAGGACTTTTGTTTGGTTAACTTTGCATCTTTTGTTCCAGTGACTTTTGGTTCCTTGATTTCAATGTCAGAGTCTGTATCTACTTCATCTTCTCTTATGCTTTCATAGGTCTGGGAAGCTTTTGTTTTCTTCCTTTTCTCCCATTTTTCAAATGATTCTACTTCTGATTTTGCAGATTTAGAAGGAGCAGAGGTAGTAGTAGAACTTATAGTAGTTCTTGAAGTGGAAGAAGGCTCCACGGATCACTTGTTTGTCTCTTTTATTCTTTTTCTTTCTCATCCTTTTCTATTCTTTCTCTAAATTTCTTCACAACTTCCTTTGTTAGGCCAAGATTTTCAGCTAACTGCTCAACTTCTTCTCTTACTCTCCTATTGGTTTAAGCTTCTCTGAGCTCAGTATGCAACTTTAAACTCAACTCCTCATAAGTTCCAAATCTTTCAACCGTTGTGTCTTTGGGCTTGCTTAGCAGATGTTGATCTCATATATCCAAGATCCTTTCATCTACTTCATACCCCATGGGCATAATCCAAACAGTCATGGGTTCCACTGCTTCCATTAAACACTTATCAGTATCAACCATGAAGCATACTTTATTTTTGTATTTGTCAACAATTGAATTAGGAATTCTTTCCCTTGAGTGCATCATATTCTAAAAAATTTTGAAGTAACCCCATATTGTCGCTTTCTGAGCATTGAAATCACCAATGTTGCGAAGATGATTTCTGATTTGAATGGCAACCGGGTCACCCTTAGTCCAGTGTACACCTTTTACCCCATGTACCTCATTCATATAGTAAAAGAATAGACATAAAATTAGTGTACCATACTTGAAGGTGTTCTTCTTATCCCTTTTGATCTTGTTTAGATTTTCAATCAATTAATTATGCAATAGTTCACACAAGTCATAATCAACATTTTCTTTTAGCATCTTGTATGCAGCATAAATGGTTGTTCCAGAAATAGAATATTCTCTGCTCAAGTGGTAAATCTTGTATCCAATCACCATGGAGGCGAATTTGACATCCGACTCTATAATATCATTTATGGTCATTGCTCTTCTATCAAACTTAGCTCCGGCAGCATCAGTTACTGTCTAGTTTTTCACATCTTTCAACATGGGCAATCCTCATGTTGAGTTTAAACCAGTTACATTTTTTATAGCATCCCTGGTAATCTTGAATGGTTTTAACAACCACATGAATTCATCATGTATCTGACTTAAGACATATCGGACCCACTCATCCTCATCAAATGTAGGAAACACCATAACTTGAACAAAGTGTTTATCCTGTAGAGCCTTGTATTCAAGTTTAAGTTCTTTATTTTCATCCATGAGTTGTTTTTCAAACAAATCTACATACCTTGAATCTCCAAACTCATCTATATTTGCATGAGTGTAAACCCTAATGTCTTCTACATGTAGCACTCCATTCGAAACACTTGAAAAAGAACCTAACGGATCAACTTGAATTGATTTGTGAGGATGCTTCTTGAATTTGGGTCAAGGCCTTTCGGTAATGTCAATAACATGAGGGGTAGCCATTTCAACAGATTTTAGATTCAAAGATTTACAAACAGGTACCTTTTTCTTTTGCGGTGTTAGGGTTGATCACTTGCCGATTGAATTCGTTCTCTGCCTTAGTCTCTAGACTTTGTAGCTCAAGTGCTCTTCTTCTTGTTTACTTTGAATGCAAGGTGATTCAAATGAGTAATCAAGTGACCTTTTAAAGCTTTGTATTACCTAATTTGCCTTTGCAATAAATGCATTGCCCTAATTGTATCCGGTTACATTGTTTAGACAGTTCCTCATATATCAACATCTTTTCTTCCAGAAATCCTTCCATATGTTCTGGACTAACTTAGAGTATTTTCTGTTAATGTGCTAGATTCAGGCACCCACTTACTGACTGGGGGAATTTGATGTTCTATGCAGCTACCCCTAAGCTAGAGTTTTCTGACTTAATTCCCGGAGGAATTGTCAACACCGGATTCTGGTGTAGACTCATTATCATTGTTTACTATATCTTTCTTTATCCAAATCTTGTTCATTTCACTCTGTATCTCATCCATATCAATTTTCCTTTTGCCTCTATCTTGTTTCTGGTCATCCAGTTTTTTGTTTACCAGACCTTTTCTTCCATTGTCTTTACTTCTGCAGAATCTTGCAATATGACCAGATTTATTGCAGTTATAGCATACAACATTTCCTTTCTTATAAACCTAATTTTCTCTTGATCTGCACTGATTAGCCATATGTCCAAACCCATTGCAAACAAAGCAGTAACCATTGAAAGAATTGCTAATTCTTCTAATATTGGGTTTATTCATTTTCATACTTTTGCATTCATTTGATCTATGACCATACCTGTTACATTTGAAGCATTGACTGGAGAAGGATAGACCATTTTGATTTACTCTGCTTCTGCACTGAGTAGTTCTATGACCAAATTTGTTGTAGTTGAAACAATTTCCATTGAATGATGGATATCTTTGAGCATTTAGCTGTCTTACTGGAGGTTTTCTAGATCTATTTCTTCCATTCCTAGGTTGAAAGTTTCTCTGTCCAGATCCGGAGCTTTCACCTTTCTCATGCTTATCAACATCCTTTTTTTGCCCTTCAATGAGTGCTTCAAGTTTAGCTGAGCTTATCTTGAACTTATCCTTATACTCATTTGTAATTTCTAGGTCATGTCTGAGTGTGATAATCTATCTCTCAAGTTCTCTTTCATTGTCTCTGCTTTCTTGTAGATTAGATTCTAGAAGGCCAGCTATCACATCCAATTTGTAGCATTCTTCAGAACTCTTTTTTAGATTTTGATTTAACTCTTCTTCAACTTTCTTCTTATCTTCAATTTCCTTGGTTAGTCTCATCACTCCAGTTTCCATCTCATGTTTTAGAATAGTAACTTCTTTAGTTAACTTTTCATATTCCTTTGTCTTCTCATCCAGGGCCTTTTCTTCATAAGGTTTTCCTAGTTGAAGAAGTTGCTCCTTTCCTTTTGCATTAGATTTGCTCAATTTTTCTTTTAAAACTTTAATGAAGTCTTCAACCTTTTTGAGATTGTCTTGCAGCTCTTGAACTTCTGCCTTGGACTGCTCAAGATCATCTAGGGAAAGATTAAGTTGCCCTTGAAGGTCATATTCATCCATTCTGCTATCTTCCCAGATCTTCCTTAAGCTATTAAGCTTTTTCAAAGGAACTTAGCTCTGATACCAATTGTTGGAATAGGTCCAGACAACTGAGAGGGGGGGTGAATCAGTTGTTGCTCTGATCTAACTTTTTCTACTGTTATTCCTTTTTACAACTTAAGATTAAATCAATGATATAAACATTCCAGTATTAGATAATAGCATATGAGCAGAAAACATGAATGACACATTTGACACCAAGATTTTGACGTGGAAACCCGGTTAAGGGAAAAACAACAGTGGGGGTTAACCCACAAAAATTAATACCATGTTAAAAGTATTTTACAAATGGGAATGCACATGCATTCGAGCTCACTGCCCTGAGCTCACTTCCCTGAGCTCACTACTCAAGTGGAGGCTCACTGCCTACAGAAAAGTTTACAAGAGATTTATAGAGATTTTGAACTGGTAAGATGCATCTGCCAATGCTAGAGATCAGTTCCGATTAAGTGCAAATACTGACTTTGTACACTTCATCTTTATTATGCTCTTCTCTCTATTCTGGCTTCATTCAGATATAATATTTCTACTCTTTTCACATTTTCTCCATGACCGTAATGCCTACTCAAAATATCCACAATCATCGGCTATATATACTTATCTTGAATTGCAATCACTTGCCAATCAGCAACAACAAACAACACTTAGAACTTTTTAAGAGTGCTCTGCTCTGTTGGCTAGATCCATACACCAATATTGATGTGTACCAAAAATAACACATGTAGATCATCATACATGTCGGCCACTAACATCCTATCTCATACATAGTTCATCAAAACACTTCTATTGGGTCCACACAAGGATTTACATAAGTCTACCTATTCTTCACTGAACTATTTTGTCATAATAGGACCCGGTATTCAGATGCTCATAACTTCTTATCCCATTATCACTGGAGGCTAAAAACTTGGATTTAGATTTTCCTGGTGTCCCTCTACACTCCTTCAGATCTGCAACACATAATGATTAACTGGAGAGATCTACTGACCAAAATACTGGACTCTATTATATGCTCTGTTTCAGGCTCCCAGACTTAGATAGATTATCATTCTAACTTCCGGTAAGATCAGATACTGCATTGTGGATGTGTGGAACAATCTTAGTTGCCATCAATGACAACACCTATCAATGTTATGCAGTGTCTCTTGCCAACAGAGCTTTTCTCTAATGTAGGGTCAGCAAATTTTGCCGACCATACACTATGTGAAAATCGAACATGAATCCCTCCAAGCTTTAGCTTGCCTTGATTTTTTACCACCAGTGCAAGGTTGGCAATTTTTTCCAACCCCACAAGTCTTGGAAGTTTCATCACCATGCATGGTTGGCGAATTCCGCTGACCATGCATATACTTGTTATCCTACCCTTATGCATGGTCGATGAAATTCACAGCCCGTACAAGTCATTCCAAAAGTTTTAAACACTGTAGTATCAATAAAAATTTTTGAACCTATTTCACCTTGTAAATTTTACCCACTTGTAAGGTCGGCAAATTTTGCTGACTTTGCACAAAACTTGCAATATCCTTCCACATGCAAACATTACACCCAAATTTTGCAAAATTTTTCTAACACTGGGAAATTTTCTCATTTCAACCAATTGCCCACTTTCGCTCTATTTTTCACCTCTATCGCACTCTAGCCCCTCAAAGCTCATGCAATTGCCCAAAATTTCCCCACCATTGCAATTTCCAATCAAGTAAGTTTTCCTAACACTACAAAACCCTAAATTTTGTGTTGCAATCTCTTGTGCATGCATTTCCAAGATCTGCATTTCAAGGGCTAAGCTTTTCTTCATATGACAGATCCCTCCCCGAGGAAGTCAAAAGCCATGAAGTATAAATACCAAGGAGTCTTTCCGGTGACATCAGTAACCTCCAATATTGATGAAATAAAAGATACTGAGATTGGTCATGTTGATATGGTCGAGTTTGTGGAAAGGACTAAATAGCAACCACTTAGTCATGGTATGAAGTGCATATTGGAGAGTAACATTCAATTGGTAGCAACATTTCCTGTAGCTGCACACAATCCTAAATTTGTGTTCCAAGTGGCAGAACATTACAATAGGGATGATCGGATGTCAGAGACTCCAATGGAAATGTGATTATGAGGTTGGATGCAAAATTCTTTGACAAGGCTTTCATGTGTCCTAGAAGTGATGCATATGCAGATATTAATTTTGATTATGCACAAAAGGAATATGATAAGGATCAAGAGAATGCTAAAAAGGTGATCAACAATAGGTGGTTGAAGACTGCAAGGCCAAATCTTTTGATATGGCCTAAGAACTTTCCTTGCAGTGACTTCATTGAAGAAGTCAGTGATTTAATCACTCTTCTTAGTAGAGTGAGAGGCCTGCCTACATCTTCTACCTTCCACGAATGGATGTATTTATACATCAGGATCATAATGAGAAGGAAGAAACAGATCTTTTGGGGAGTCCACATCAATGATGCAATTCATGATCAACTCATAAAGGTGCGTAATTCATTCAAGTTCTATATGACATCACACCTTGTCTATATTGTTGCTTTAATGAGAAGTTTTCCTGGGTTGACATCTGAAGGGGATAGGAGAGTGGTTCCAGTTTACCAATATTATCCTTAGTTAACTCTTGATGGAGGTATTCACCATTTCAGAAGAGTTAACGATCCTTTATTTGCTACCTTCTTGTGTTTGTTTGATCCTCAGTTGGAAAAGAAAAGGGTTTCTAACGAAGCATGGTCAAAGGTGAATAAATATGGTTGCTTATACCTTTATAGTTTCCTACATTTACCTATTTGAGGTTTGGATGTTTCATGGGGTATCCTTACATGCTTCCAAGGTACCCCAGTGATAAGATTGTGTTGATGGAATTGTGTAGATAGATCATGGCAGTGCACAGTAAACAAATGGAATCTAAGAAGTCAGGTTTTAGGTTTCCTAATGAAATTGGCCGGTACTCTATTTCATCATCCCCAAAGGCTAAAGCAATTGAGTCTGAAATGCAATTGGTTACAATGAAATCTTACAAGAAAAGATCCAATTTTGATTACAAAGGGTTGAAAGATAAAATAAAGAGATCTTTAACCCATGTGTATAGAGTTGAGGATGTTTGGGAAGATTTGAGGACAGAGGAAGAGATAAGTGATGCAAAGTGCACAGTGGAAACGCTTCATTACAAGGGTGAAATACCCATCAAAACCCACAATTCAGAGAGATTAATGTTTAATCGGCTTTCAAAATACTCCTCAAGGTCCAAACAACACCGAACCACCCACGTTCTTCATTATCAGCAAGATAACCGATGTCGGAAAGACTTTCCCAAGTCTTATCGTGGACCTACTTCATGCCGATGTGTCCATGACACCTCCTTCGCCGAGACTTCTTCCATCGATGTAACTTTAAACTTGTCTCCCGATATCGATGCTCTTACCAATATGCTAAACTATTGTATATGCATAACATGACTTGTTATTACCGGTTTTCTTTACCATTACTACCAGTCACCTTTTGCATCCTACACAATGTACATTCTCCACATGCTTTCATTTCACCGTTACGGCTGGTCACCTCTTGTATCCGATGAAAGATACATTCAAAATATACATTCTCAACATACATTTGCGATATGCATTCTCAACATACATTCTTGAGATACATTCTTAACATGCTTTTGCGATATACATTCTCAAGATACATTCGGCAAAACGATACGAAACTTACACCAATGTCAACTCTGTAACTTTGCAACCGAACAACTTACTACAGAAACAACCAAAATTCAACAGAAGGGAAAACAATCTAATCCTAAGGAAGTCATTCCACTAATTTCAAAGAAATCTCAACCAGTGGAATGCTTTCGATCTACATTCTTGCGATTAGATCAAACAGAACTTTATTCCTCTGAGAATATACATACAAATCAATTCTCCCTCTCTCTCTGTTCATTTTTCACTCTATATCCTTCCTTAACAAACATAGAATGACTATATAGACTCACGTATCAGCAGTTACACAAGATGGAAGGCGAATCACCCTATAACCACCTCTATCATTCGGTTACAATCTTTTTAGTTTGGTTGCAATCTTGTATGACACGTATACATACTTAGTTTTATACCGCTACTCGGCTAACCATGATTCAATATGGCGCTAAGGCCTTACAAACATGACACTTTGGACAAAACAGAGTATGCATGGAATCCTCCAGGTTCCTAAGTCTCAAGGTGCTCCTGCATCAATAAGGAAATTGGATCACTGCCGATTGACTTTGAGTCAGATTGAAGAAATTGACTTGGCAGATATTCCTAAGGGTATGGAAGATGATGGTAATATCTTGGATCCCACCTATGTGATGGATAATGTTGTAGAATCTCCTTTTCCAGCCATACAATAGTCAAAGAAAGAGGTAACTTCTATCCGACAAAGGTTTCAACTAATTTTGGCTAACACAAATGTATGGTTGGAAGAAAAGGGAATTCATTTGAAAGACTTTGTAACTGGATCAGAAGAGGAAATTCAAGATCCCACTAGTAAGAAGACTGATTTGAGAATAAAGAATAAGAGTGATGTGCTGAGTTCCAGCAAAACTGCCAAGCCTAAAATCAAGTTTGTTTCAAAAGGCGGTAAGGATAAGACAGCCATTGAAGGGCCATCTGTTGAGGAACCACCAATTGAGGAGAAAGAAGAAATTGTTCAAGATGAAGGGCAAGAAGAGCGGGAACAACATGAAGAATCAGAAATGTCCCATCATAAGAACATTTCAGAGGAGCCACATGTTTCTTCTTCCCCAAATACTTTGCCAGTTTCTACTGCCACTCCTACTACCACAATCACTCATGTTGTCCCAATTCATATTCCATCTTCTGGGTCAATTCAGTTTGTTCATTCATATCCTTCTTCTAGGACATTTTTTGATAGTCCTAAACAGGTGTTGGAAACTATTTTTGGTTCTTCTTCATCTTTGCCAAGTTTGTCTTCCCCTTCATTTGATATAAACACTCAATCTGATTTAGAACAACTCATGACTGATTCTGGGAAAATTCCAAATGTAGATATTCCTGGTGTTGTTTTTACTAATACTTCACCTATTGTAACATCAACTTTTGTGAGTGCAGTCTCTTCTTCACAAACCATGGCTGCTGGTCTAGATGGAAGTTTGTCTACGCTTCCCCCTTTTCTCTCATCTCATACACCAAAGAGGAATAAACAAGTTATCTCTCCAGATGACTTTGACTTTGAGCAATTGACACCTACAAAGACCAGGACTAAGAAAAAGCCAAAGACTATTTCCAGGTTGTTTGAGAACAAGGGATATAGGTATGTAGAAGTAGCAAGCAGCCTCCTCCTGACAAATCTATTGAAGAGGTTGATATCAATGATTATTCCATCTCAAGGGTTGAATTGGGAAAGATAACTCATGAAAGTGCCAAGGTTGATGCTCAGGGTACATTGAATTCTCTTATTGTGAAATTTGATGAGGTGAAAAAGATGAAAGATCAGTATAAAGCTAAAGTAGAACAGTTGACTTCAGTATTCCAAAAGATCACTTTGTCTTCGGAAACGGTTGAACTTGTGGCTATAACCATTGAAGATCCAATTATTCAAAAGATTGAAAAGTTCATACAAGAGGTAGAGTAGTTGGTGAGTTCTTGGATAGGATGATTGCACAAGGAGCACAACTCTTAAAAACCTCTATGGAAAGGATGGAGAAGATGGAAGGTATAAGAGAAGAGTTAGATAAAATTGTTGATACTTTGTCTCAAGAGAAGCAAGACTTGGAATGCAATTTGCAGGATTGGACCAAAATGAAGAAGCTCAAATTGGGCACATTGTCGGAGATTGGGATCATTCCCAATAGAGAGATGTTTGTGGAAGTCAAAGAAACTATCATACATAGGATAAGTGTCATCAAGGAAATAATTAAAGATTTGCATAGTGCTCGTGAAGTTAGTGAAGATAATGATGTGAATCTTGTTAACAAGATTGAAGAATTTCCTTGCAAATTGCTTGATGACAACCAAAAGTTTCTTTCTTCAAATGTAATGATACAGGAATTCAACAACATGATCCAGAAGGAATTCGAAGAACAAGCATTTTTAGTGACTTCAATGGACAAGTTGTTGGATATACAGTTGATGTTGGACAACCTCAAAGTGTTCTTGGGCAGGCACGAGAAATCTTGCAACACCGTGAAGGATTCCATAACAAGGGCCCTTGCAATCTCTAAACATACTTCAGGATCAAATACTGATGAAGTGCAACGAGTCATGAAGAAGTATGAAGATTTCATGGAGAAAGAAGGTGGAGAAAGTTGAATGTGCCTTAGTTTATTTTTCAAAATATTTTCATGCTTTATGTATTTTGTTCCGGACATATTTACATGTTATTTTCAAATATGTAATTACATGTAAAAATAGAGATGTCCTAAAACAATTTGGACTCAGTTTTTGAATAAGTCAAAGTAGTTGTAGATTTCCTATTTTTTCTCTCGGCCTCTCCCTATAAATAAAGAGGACCTTTTATGTAAACATGATCTTTTATCTATTGAAGCGAAGCGCTGCCATTTTGAAGAGCAATTTGAGACTTTGAGCTTATTTTGTAAATTAGTTTTCAATCAATATAAAGAAAGCAAGTTGGCATCCAATCTTTGTCTTGGATCAAGTTTTTGACATTATAGAATTGTTCTTATGTCCTTTCTATTACGTTATCTTGTATGCATGGTTGAATTGTGAGAGTGGAAATCAAGTGTTTAGAAGGTGATTCCAATCTGATTTTGTAGACTTTGTGCTACAATATCATCTTTGGGATTTGTGTTTATGTTTGTGAATGAGAAGTAACTTGAAGACTTTGGGCTGCAAGTTATTGTCTACGATCGTGTTATCTTATCTCGGAATATAGTGAAGACTTTGGGCTGCACTCTATTCCGAAATCTTTCATTTTCAATTGGCATAAGAAGCAACGGGAAACTTTGTGTTTTCGTCAGTTTCTTGGTGATTAACACATGCTAGTATCATTTAGTTATTATTTCATATAACTTAATTGGATATTGGTCATTACTACTCCAAGTTAGTAATTTGTAGTTCTTTGCATATTATAAGCTTTGTGGGATTGTTATCTCGAATTGTAAACATCTATTCTGAAATAAGAGAATAGGATGCTATGGAATCACCCCAAGAATAGTTTTTAGTGTAAATAAGTCTAGTTAGTTATTGGTTTATATTAATTAGCAATAAGAAGGGAGCCTCCCCTTTCTGAGAAGAGAGATTTAATCTCATTACACTGTGGTTGATATAGCCATTTTGTCTTCAATTAGCTGAAGACAAAATATTCACCCAACAAATTTATAATACAAAATATGGACTAATTAAAATTTACTACTGTAGTGGTAAACTTTGCATACCTATGCCAACTCCCATTTAGTTTTAGGCCCATTTTGATGAAATGACTTAATGCAATTACACACCAACAAATGGCACAATCTTTTGTGAAGTTTGGTTCATTCTCCATCCATCATCCCTCTCCATTTTCACTCATTCCCACATATTGGACCCTATCTTATTAATATATTCACATATTCCCATGCTTAGAGGTAGCATTCACTTTCACAACAACTAAGTCCTCTTTTGAAACAACTAAGTCCTCTTTTGAACCAACTAAGAGGTTGCACAACAACTAAGTCTTCTTGCACAACAACTAAGAGATTATGCAACAATTAAGTCCTCTTGCACAACAACTAAATCTTCTTACGGGGCAACTAAGTCCTCTTCCACAACAACTAAATATTTTTCCACAACAACTAAGAGGTTTTGTAGTAACTAAGACCTCTCTTTGTACAAACTAAGAGGTTGTGTATGATGAGCACACAATGATACTGAGAGGGGGGTGAATTAGTATCTAACAATCTTTTACTTTTTCAAACTCAATTAATTACATCAACTACACATATGCAAGATCTAGAAATTAAGTACACAATGAGAACACACGATTTATGTGGAAGCCCTTTTGGGAGAAAACCATAGCACTATATATATATATATATATCTTCTTTCTTCTTCTTGTAGACTCCAACCTACTAGAGACTTCAATCTCCACTTGACAGAATTATAGGCTCCAACCTATTGGAGGCTCTAAGGTTCCCCACACAAACTAAGCTCCAACCCAGTAAGAGGCTCCAACCTCTATTTGATAGGCTCCAACCTATTTATCCTTCAACAGCTGATATAGTATGCTTCTTCACAGAATTTTCCTCTCACAAATCTGATTACAACTCACACAATATCCTTCTTTCTTAAATTTGATCCAAACACAATTATGATCAAATCACAAATCTGATCCAATCTTAAATCTGATCCAATCTTAAATTTGATCCAAACATAATTCTAATCCAATCACAAAACAACCTTCTCTCACAAATCTGATCTTTATTTCTGATTTTGTATGATGTAAGTCTTTTCTTTTCAAATTAGGTTCACACACATATACTATCCTCTCTCACAGATCTGATCACATACTCTCTTTCCTCAGAAAATTGATCTAACTCATGCACAACTTCTTTACATAAAATTGATCATAACATGGCAATATCTTTCTCTTAATTCTTACACTTATTCTTCATATAATTCTTCATTTATACTTCATGTAATTTGCCCGTATTCTCTATGTTTAATCACACATTCTTTCTCTTAGAACAAATCATAATTAGACTTCATTTTATGCTCTTTTTCTTCCTCTAGATCTGCCTTTATTCACAGAATATTCATTGAAATTTCTTGCTTTCAAAAACCTCATCTACTCTCCTTTAAATATTTTCTATTCCCTTGTCAAAAGAGATGTCTTATCATAAAAGACAACCAAATCTCAAAGGATGCAACTTTTGTTTATCACACACCACTTCATACAAATCGCAGCCCCTTCAATATTAATCACTACCCTCTAATTTCTAATCACACTACTTTATTTACCACTTTGTCTTCTTTTATAAAGTGCACCATATCCTCTTATCAAATTGTTCCCTTTCCTTTTTGTCTTATGAACACAAAAATTGCATTACTTCATTATGGCAAATCACATCTCATACATATTTAATTGATCGGTCTCTTTTATTTACTCTTAATCACATACCTTGTTAATTGCAACTGCAGCTACTTCAATAATTAATCACTGCCTCTTGTATATCATACTTTCTTTAATCACTCCTTTTCTATTTAATGTAGATCGTATCCTTTAACAGTACTTAATCACATCATTTGTTATAGATACACAATCGCTTCCTTTTACTTGTTAATCGCATAACATCTTTGTTTTATAGATAAGACTTTTGTCTTATATGTGGCGCTTTAAAAAGAAGGTCCTAGCCACCTTTTCTTAAAAGCTCCTCTTATCATCTTTTATTTAGTCGGTCAGTATAGTGTAAGTTCCTGATTTCAAACTTGAAAAACTATTGGCACCATAATAAGACTAATTATTTAAATCTTTAATTTAAACAAAGACAATCAATCTCTTCTAATATATTCATTGTTCACACAATAGGCAATGTCTTCTTCTTTAAATGTCTATTCCACATCAATCTCAAACTTGATTGATGTTGTCACATAGAATTGCACCCAACTTGGAGAGAGTCCAAGCATTCTAATGACACAATGGGAATGATCTCAAGGTGTGGGACCTTGCGAGTTGAGATCAGGCCTCTAGAGAAGGCTGGTTCCACATTCTAAGCCTAAATCTCAAAGAAATTTATCTAAACCTAGTGCTAATACTTGTAGGGGAAAAGGGTTAGAAGGAAACTAAAAGGAAATAAAGGTGATGCACCAGATTCAATGTGTTTGGTTGCAACTAAATCGACACAGTAATAATCTCACTACTACAAGGACTCGCACAGATTAAATTGATTTCAACAGAGGCCAGGACAAATAAGTAGAGGAATGAAAGGGATCATTTTATCCACAATACATAACTCAAACCAATCCAAAGAGTATCTACATAGTGTTAAAATCAAAAGAGAGGCAAAAAATAACAGCTTATATTGATTATAGAGGTCAAATAACTATTACAAAAGAGAGAATAATGCAAGAAATGTAGACACAGAGTGATCAATTACATTCATTGTTGAACAAGACTAGAGACATGAGAAGCTCAGCAAAAGAGCACAGTCCATCAAATCTAGTTGTTCCTGCAATTGCATTACAGAGGTTCGATTACAAAGATTCTCTATCCTATAGTAGCCTAGAAGAATAGCCAACAATGAATACATCCTTGAGACATGTATATATAGCATTTTTGTACTTCATTGTAGCAGCCATGGTGAGAAAAGAAGTCAATGGAAGTGACATTCAACCATGTTGCATTAAATTTTTTTCAGAAACCCTCTGCAATCAGGGTGGAACCCATACCCCTGCCAGGCCCGAAAAAGGTTGCTTGTAGGAAAGAATGGCCGGAGCATTGATGAGGGAATACAGAAAGTCTTCATTCGGTTTAATGGTGAATTGACCTTGTATCTACATTCATCCTCTGGCATTAAAAGATTCACTATTCTATCTACCCCCATCGGCCCAGGTCTGCAAAAATTAAATGTTGAGTAGACATGAGGGGCAAGCTTTTACAATACTTTAAGTTCCTTACCTATTGAATCTGTGCTTATCAGCCTAAGAATCCTTAGAATAATTAGGCTTCGTGAAACTTCATTGGCCAAGTCTGTAAATTTCCCACCTTCAGGATGCTTGGGAGTTTCCTTGAATCTGGGTCGTGGATGAGATTTGCCCTTTTTAGATCGACGGCAACCACATTACTTCATTTTTCCCTTATGTTTCTGCGCGGGCTAGCAGGAAACTGCCATGTATGCCTTGTACCACGAAGCAAAGCAGAACACATGCACAAAAGTTGTTCTTAAAAAGAGGGACCGCACTAGGCAAGATGAAGCACAAGGGGCTCATGATCGGTAAGTTGGCGAGTCGCTGAACTTCTAAATTTTTGAACCTATGAAAAAAGGTTTGAAAACTTTTGGGTTCGCCAACTTGGGGAAAGCCCAACTTAAAGCCATAGTGAAATTTGACGTTCACCCTTCCATCCTTTGTTGTCGAGGAAAAGCCGAGTCGGTGAACCGCAGAATTTTTAAACTTATGAAAAGTTCAAAACCGTTTGAAATTGTCGACAAGGTAAAGCCCGCCTTCTGCCTTAGTGAATTTTGATTTTTAAAAGTTTAGGAACCTGACTTTTTGCCGACAAAGGATAAAAGGAGGTAAAAACTAAGGCCAAGGCTTGGATTTATGGGTTTTCTACAAGAGATTTTGGGGATTTTTTCAAGGGAAAACACGGGATTTTGAAGGGTTTTACCTCCTATTTAAGTTTTCTCTAATCGGATTTTTATGATAGGAGGGAAACAAGAATATTTTGGGGCTAGGCAAAATATGACAACATTTTTTGGCGACTTCTCAGGGATGTTTGCCTGCTAAACAAATAGATTAGTGGCCTAAAGCATCCATTGGGCACAGAGTCAAGGGGCTGCAACAAGAATAGAGGAGTTGAAACAACTGGGCAAACCACAAAAAAATAAGGCCACAAAAGGAAACAAGGCCTGCATTCTCCTAATGACAATGCAACCGAGTGCAAGGGCACTTATTGAAAGGAAACCTAAAACAGAAACAAAACTAACTTACTCCTAAACTAAGCAACCAAAACTGACCTTAAACAAAGCCATTAATTGGTTCTTCAAAATAACTGCCTTTTATAAATAATTTACAATGCTCCCCATGTTTGTGGGCAATTAAAAGGAGGTGAGGGAGGGATGGGCATATGACAAATTGATGAAACACCTCCCCTAGAATGGAGATAAAGTCACCTATCCACCTAGACTAATTGTTGATGTTGCTAGCTTGTGGTGAATAAATGGGCTGATCCCACTCACTTTGATACTCAACTTCATGCTTTGAGGTAAGCATGACAAGTGGTGACTCCTTTTGGTGTGTCTCCAGCTGGGCCAAATGCCTGATTGGGCACCCCTTTGAAGTGATAGACAAATCAACAAAGTTGATCTCATGTTTCTACTTTGATTTTGCAACCCTCTACTACTGATTGGAATGCTCTGGCTCTTGTATCTCAAATGGAGGAATTACTACCTCCTTCATCGGCTCAAACTGCTCATGGTTTACCTCATCTAGAGGCATTGATTTACTGTCCAGGTTTGAGCAGAAAACATCAAGCTCATCCCAGAAATGAGCTTCCTCTAAATCCTCTATACTTTTTCAATACATGACTACTCGTACACCCTTCCTTATGGACTGGAATTTCACTGTCATGTTGGGCCTCAGCATGTAACAATTTGTCACTATTTCCACTTCTCCCATGTTGTTGCATATCCACTACCAGTTGCTTGTCCTCTTCATTTTCAATATAATCAGGCAATTCATGAAATAGAGAAACCTCATCTGCTTCCCAATTCATAAACACACACTCGGCCTATATTTGCCTTTGTTCCACCATAGCCTGTTGACTATGTCCAATCTGTTGTTTTGGGGCTGCTGATGGATTACATGAATGGTGCCGCTCATTACCTTGGGCTAAGCTATTCTAAATTGGGACAAGCACACTTGATGTACTTGTAGCAGCTGAGTTCATGGAGTTAAGGGACCTAACATAGCCCAGTTGATTTTGATTTTGACTGTTCCCCTGACAAGGTTGCCAGCTAGGTGGATAGGGTTGATTAGGAGCTTGGTATGGCACATCAGCTGTAGAAATTGGTGCCATTATTGGCTGAAAGATTGGGGCTTCTGGAAATAATGGCATTGGAGGCCCGGGGGGATCTTTCCAGCCAAAATCAAACAATTTTCTACCCTAATGGCCACCTCGTAGGGATCAGGTAACACATCTCCTCCTAGATACTGGATCATGACAGCGATATCACTTTTCAGGGATCTCAAATAATACAAGAAGGTAGCATTAGGGGAAGGCCTTACCAATGGTGGGATTCTGTACCAAGTCTTATGAAATCTAAAATTAAAATCCACCGTGAATTCATAGGGAGCCCTTTTAATAGTGGCAAGTTGCTCTATCAAGGACAAGTGGTCACTCTTGTCCTCAAAACACTAACAGAGCCTTGTTCCTAAATCATCCCATTCATGAATTAAATCTGTAGGTAACCCCCTATACCACTAGAGAGCTTTTCCTTTCAAGGAAGTAGCAAGGAGCCTTAAAGCGACATTGTCTTGGGTAACATTGTGAATGGAGTATACACTGGCAATGTCTTGCATGTGCTCAGCAGGTGTAGTGGCACTTTCACCAGTGAAAAAGGGAATAGCCTTTAGAGATGGAATAGGGATGCCATTATATTGTGCAAGGTTGAGAGGGTTTTCACCATTAAAGGCCACCCACAAATGGTCCTATTCTTGGTTGGGCCATGATAGTGATGTGAATGATATGTTGGGTGTATGGAAGCCTATTCTTGATGGAGAGAAAAAGCCATGACTTCCATAACAGCTTGACATACTAGAGCATTGAAAAGCAAAGATGTATCAAAATATTGTTTGAAAGCAAGGGTAACAGGTCTACTTTTGGAGGCTGGGAACGTACCAGAAGAGAGTCACCGGGTGATTGAAGATGCTTCTAAAAGCACATTAAACCAAGAATACCATCAAAAACCTGATTCTTGAAGCTTTTTAAGCTCTTGGACTGGTTGTACCAGTAGATTTGTTCAATAGAGTCACCATGGTGTTTGTGAAGACTGTCCAGAATGGCAAGATGCACTGAAGAAAACACCAGATCCTTGAACGGATGATAGAGCTCATCAAGCTGGTCCCACCGAGCATGCCAAACACTGTTGGCACAAAGGTGGGGATTGATATATCAGGTACTTGCAATATATTTTCAAGACTGCAACAGGATAAGAATAGCACCAAACTTCTTAGCTTCAAACTTTGTCCCACCGGGCGTGCCAAAAACTATTTTCACATAGAATTGCACCCAGCTTGGAGAGAGTCCAAGCATTCTAATGACACAATGGGAATGATCTCAAGGTGTGGGACCTTGCAAGTTGAGATCAGACCTCCAGAGAAGGTTGGTTCCTCATTCTAAGCCTAAAGTTCAAAGAAATATATTTAAACCTAGTGCCAATGCTTGCAAGGGAAAAGGGTTAGAAGGAAACTGAAAGGAAATAAAGGTGATGCACCAGATTTAATGTGCTTGGCTGCAACCGAATCAACGCAGTAATAATCTCACTACTGCAAGGAATCACATAGAATAAATTGATTTCAATAGAGGCCAGGACAGATAAGTAGAGGAATGAAAGGGACTGTTTAATCCATAATACATAACTCAAACCAATCCAAAGAGTAGACACAGTGTTAAAATCAAAAGAGAGAGGCAAAAAATAACAACTTATATTAATTATAGAGGTCAAATAACTATTACAAAAGAGAGAATAATGCAAGAAATGTAGGCACAGAGTGATCAATTACATTCATTGTTGAACAAGACTAGAGACATGAGAGGCTTAGCAAAATAGCACAGTCCATAAAATCTAGTTGTTCCTGCAATTGCATTTAAGAGGTTCAATTACAAAGATTCTCTATCCTATAGTAGCCCAGAAGAACAGCCAACAATGAATACATCTTTGAGACATGTATATATAGCATTTTTGTACTTCATTGTAGCAGCCATGGTGAGAAAAGAAGAAGACAATGGAAGTGACATTCGACCATGCTGCATTAAATTTTGTTCAGAAACCCTCTGCAATCAAGGCAGAACCCATACCCCTGTCAGGCCCGAAAAAGGTTGCTTGTATGAAAGAATGGTCGGCGCATTGATAAGTGAATGCAGAAAGTCCTCATTCGGTTTAATGGTGAATCGACCTTGTATCTGCATTCGTCCTCTGGCATTGAAAGATTCACTATTCTATCTACCCCCATTGGCCTAGGTCTGCAGAAATTAAATGCTAAGTAGACATGAGGGGCAAGCTTTTACAACACTTTAAGTTCCTTACCTGTTGAATCTGTGCTTATCGGCCTGAGACTCCTTAGAATAATCAGGCTCCGTAAAACCTTGTTGGTCAAGTCTGTAAATTTCCTGCCTTCGGGATGCTTGGGAGTTTCCTTGAATCTGGGTCATGGATGAGATTTGCCCTTTTTAGATCGACGACCACCGCATTGCTTTATTTTTCCCTTATGTTTCTGTGTGGGCTAGCAGGAAACTGCCACGTATCCCTTGTACCACGAAGCAAAGTGGAACACGTGCACAAAAGTTGTTCTTAAAAAGAGGGACTGCACTAGGCAAGATGAAGCACAAGGGGCTCGTGGTCAGTAAGTCAGCGAGTCACTAAACTTCTGAACTTTTGAACCTTATATGAAAAAAGGTTCGAAAAATTTTGGGTTTGCCGACTTGGGGAAAGTTCGACTTAAAGCCATAATGAAATTTGGCGTTTGCCCTTCCATCCTTTGTTGTCGGGGAAAAGATGAGTCAGCGAACTGTAGAATTTTTGAACTTATGAAAAGTTCAAAACCGTTTGAAATTATTGACAAGGTAAAGCCCGCCTTCTGCCTTAGTAAATTTTGATTTTTAAAAGTTTAGGAACCTGACTTTTTGCCGACAAAGGCTAAAAGCAGGTAAAAACTAAGGCCAAGGCCTGGATTTATGGGTTTTCCACAAGAGATTTTAGGGATTTTTTCAAGGGAAAACACAAGATTTTGAAGGGTTTTACCTCCTTCTATTTAGGTTTTCTCTGATCAAATTTTTATGATAGAAGGAGGGAAACAGGAATATTTTAGGGCTAGGCAAAATATGACAACAATTGCCCTACTACATCATCCCTCTATCATGTGTTGTGTCTATCGTTTTTCCTCTTACACATCCATATCTTGTTCTTCTCACACATCCATGTCTTAAATTGATCCAACGTGTTTTAGATATGTTATTGAATAATGATTCTCTTAACAACATTTACACCTTGCATACCATGATAATGTTACTTTGAAATCAATCTCATTCATACTTCTTTGACAACACCAATGACAATCTTTAACAATCTCGTCCATATATCTTGTACAAACAATCCAATCAATCTCCACAACAACATTTCTTAGACATTAATCTTACAAACAATCTCGGTCTTATGTCTTTGACATTAGTGACACCACTTCTTATTCATGCACCTTCTTGACATCAATGATAACATGTTCTTATACTCTCGTATGTTCATGACTATCTTCTTAATCTCAAAGACATGTGTATGCATCTTTGACATCAATGACAACACTTCCAACAGTGTACCAACTAAGTCCTCTTGCACAACAACAAAATCTTCTTGCACAACAACTAAGCCCTCTTGCACAACAACTAAATCTTCTTGCACAACAATTAAGAGGTTGTGCAGCAACTAAGTCATCTTGCACAACAAATAAGTCTTCTTGTATAGCAACCAAGATACTTTGTGCAACAACTGAGACCTCTATTTGCACAATAAATGAGAGCTAGTTAATTTCAGTTGAATTTTTGGATCAATTATTTTAATCTAAGTTGACTAATGTTGATGTCTATGCATTTGATTTGATTAACCTAGATTAAGCTTATAAAATACTATTTTCCTTTACAACTACCTTAATGAGAATGAATGCTTACTTAAGAACATATGTGGTGAATTGCAAACAAATTGCATCAAAATTTTATGAAGTAGACACAATAACCTTGAAATTAAAAAATGCAAGTTTTTACTATTACTTCAACCAAGGTGTATAATATAAATCATAATTTCACATATAAAAATATATTTTACATGCTAATATAAGGGACAAACTAAACTCTTCTGCTTAGAAAGGTTACCTAAGTAATACATCTACGTATATGCCTTCTAAAAAATATACCTACATTTAGAGCACTAAAACTCCAAACACCCAAGTCAAATCCTTCTTAAATTGGAAAGCTCCCTTGTGAGGTTTGATAAGTGCTAATGTTTTTCCCTAATCATGAGGGTGTAACTTTGGACTTAAACACCCACAAAAAGAAGTTTAAAAAATCACGAAGTTGTAAACTATGTGCATAATTGAGGGAATGCATATAAGAACTTAGACTTCTCAACAAAAGTGTGGATCTAGTGAAGCTTAAAGTGTTTGAAACCATGGACAAAACCTAAAATATTTGGGTGACAAACTTCTCCCAATCAAATTGAAAGAGAGTCATTAAAACTCAATTGTGGAGAGCCATGTGTTACTAGATAACAACATAGCTTGTAAATTTATGATGGAAGTGAACAAACCTAAAAGTGGGTGAATCCTATTCTCCAAGCTAGATGCATGTTTTTCTGCCTCTGGGCATGACTCATTCATGCCTTCTAAAACTTGTTTTTAAAAATATGAAGCAAGTGCTATTTTTTACAGGAATGTAGGCATAATGAATCTTAATTATTATTCCATTACAATAATGTTTAAATGGTAGATAAAATAGTGAGCCAAATAGTTAATAATGAAAATAAAAACCCCTATCCTTTAGATAAATAAAAATAACCTTTCTAGAAAATTTTGGTGAAATTTGGCTTTACACTTACCAATTGCATTTGCTTGAAAGTTTATTTAGCCTTATCAACAAATCTATTTTGTGCATATATGGAAATCATGACATTCCATGAGATGACATCTCTTTGAGGCATTCTAATGCTTCCATATTTTGGAAGCATGTCTACCAAGGAAGTTGCAACTATAACAAAAATCTATGTCCTTTACGTTTTGATTGATGTTCATACCCTATTTGTGATCCATATTAGTCTAAGAATTTGAAGGACAATGCCCACTAAGGGATTGGTGGTACTATAAAACACACAACAAACAATTTGTGAAATAGCTTTATTCAAAATATAAAGAGTTCATACAATTTGGCAAACTTGATAGAAGAGATGTATGCCTCAAACTCTTCTCATTGGCTTCGAATTGGGCCTATTTATACATTTTCAAAGAAACTCAAAGGTCTCCACACTTGTGTCCTCCTTGGAAGTTGAAATAGACAATTAAATGGTGACAAAGTTAAAAATTAAAATATACTAGGAAACTATTTAATTTTGGTACCCCAACTTGGTGGGGTCATAACTCCTAGTGCGCTGAGCAAAAATTGAACCAATTGGATGCGTTGGAAAGATCTCCAAGAGAACTAGTTTGATTTTCTTGGAAGGAAGCCTTTGGCACCCTTCCTAAGAAACTAGTGAAATTCCCTAGGGCCAATTCCACTCCAAAGGCCTACAAAAATGCAAATTACAGAAACATAGTAAATACTGAAAAATTAGATTTCTGATATTTTCCAGATTTGATCATACAGATGCCACCCAAATGCTCCTATGAAAGCTCTCATTTTAACATAAATGAAGAGGATGCTAGCAAAGGTTGTGAAATTTGACTTTACAAATTAAATTTGCTTGAAAGTCTCTAAAGCCTTATCAACAAATCTATTTTGTGCATTTCCTTCAACCATGGCATTCCATGAGATGAGATCTCTTTCAGCATTCTTTGAAACAATTCACATGCCTTGTTCTGGTTCATGCTTCCACATTGCGCATACATGTCTAAAAGGCAGTTGTAACTATAACATCTGACAAAAATCCCCCTTTTATCTAGGCTTTGATTGACGTCCATATCCGGTTCGAAAGCTGCCATTTTGGCATAAGTAACTGGGAGGATGCTAGCAAAGGTTGTGGAATTTGGCCTGACACATGCCACCAATTACATTCTTTCTTGACAGGTTTTAAAGTCGTTTCAACAAATTCTCTAACCGCCGCCTCATTCTCCTGTAAGTAGTCTCCGTCCCTGTTCTCTTTGCTTTCTTCCACCTCACTTTTCAGTGTTTTTAAATTTTATTTGTGTGGATATTTAATGATCGAGCAAAAGATTTGGAAGCTTCAAATTTCTCTTTCTGCATATTTCTTATTAAAGAAAGTCTTTAGCCATTTCGCAGCCTCAAAGCGATTATAATTAGAACAAAATATTTTTTTAGCAAGCTCTGGCTGGTTGTTATCAGACGCCATTGGCTTAGTTTTAAACATAACTTTTCTTGGATGCAATAATCAGTCCCTGAACTTCATGTAATGTTCTTATGAAATTAAATTTTAGGCTTTTAATTTTATTAAAAAATAATTTAAAAAAAGTTAAGTCTTTATAATAAATAAATAATTTTCATTGGATGGAAGGTACCACTTTTATAAATTTTACAAGACAAAACAAATATGATCACTACTTAATTTCTTCCTACCAAGTACTTGAATCGATATTATATGAATATGGACATAGTAATCAAGGCCAAATTCATATTACGGTTCAAAGAGGATTTAAGACTCTTTTTTTTCCATGAGATTTTTTTAATTATTTTTTTCAGGAAGTTCTTTCCAAAGATGCATCATTATGGTAGAGAAACCAATTGTAGGCTGTAAACTGCAGTGCATAGGTTCACTTAGATCTAATCTTCACAATAATTATATTGCCTAAACTTAGTTCCACGCCATTCGTTATGTAATTAAATAGAGTTTTCGAAAGTTTACAGTGATAACGTTTGCTCACTGGAAGGTGTTTGCCATAAACCCATCTTGTGCTTGCCTACAAATTGTAACATACACCCTCAGATATATGTTTGTTCTGTGCCAAGCTTTTGCTATTCGGACTATTTTAGGTTTAGGGTTTTATTGCATGTTTTTTATTTTGCATTGATAATATGAAAATACAAAGCATATATTGAAAACCCAGAAAAACTAAGATAGTTATGAGCAAACTAATGAAGACCCAGATTGTATTATAGAAAAATATGAATTACAGTAACATACCCATGTGCCAAATTACAACTTCATGTCAGTGTTGTAGCCAGACCAGCAACATAAGCCACAGAAATATGCTCACAACTCCTAGGAAAGAAGAGATATTGTATTACAAATAGTTGCAGCTCAATATCAAGCCCTAGGCATCCACAAATGATGAGTGAATGAAACCCAAAAGAGAGTTGATGTTGTTCTTAGAACCCCGTGATTTGTACCGGCAATGTACGGCCTCCAAGAAGGATAAATTTGCCCCAAACTCAAGTGAAATCACTCAAAACTATCTCTATTCTTCTCTGTAGGTATCAACAAGCTAATGGCGATCAAAATGAAGTAGAAATCAACAATAAACAACCCTCAACAACCTCCCAAATAGTATGGCCAGTCCCTACTGTGGTACAGCCAGCAATAGCAGAAGTATGGCCAGCAAAATGAAGTGATTTAGCTGCTCAAAATTGTCCACAAGTACTTAAAGTTGTTCTTGAACTTGCTATCTCAACTACAACCAAAATGAATGAGAAATGTAACCATTGCAAGCTCAAATCTTCTCCAAAATGAATCCAATGAAAGCCCAAATGAAGCTCCTAAATGAAGCCTCCAAGAATCTCTTCCTGATGTGGTCTCTCACACACAAAGAAGAGGACTATGAAGAGGTTTTCTTCTCAACACAGCCAAGATCAAACCCTAGAGCCAAGCTCCAAGCAATGCACAAGAATATCAAAACCCAAGAGAGTAAAATAAATAATCCAACCATAACCAAATGAGGCTCATTTTCTCTCTTTTATTTCCCTCAACCCCAACGCCCAAGATGAGAGGTATCTAATATTGTATTTTGTAGTTTAAGTCCCTTATAACTCCCATGTAGGCGTCCAACTCCTAGGAGCATAACTTTAAGTTATAACTTGCTTTTATAAAATGACATTACATTATAACTTAAAGTCACATTTAGTTTCTTATAATAATATAACTTAAATCTTTAATTTAACTTATATTATATCAAATAAAACTCTAGACATGTCAAAACCATGAATCTCGTGCAATGGTCCCCCGCAACTACCCTGTTATAATTAGCAAGGTGCTCTGTCCCGACTTACTATAAATAGTAAGTCACCAAACTGACCCCCTAAACACTGCCATTAGCCTACGGAGTCTGGAATGATAGGCTAATCTTCACCAATTATCTGTCTGGGCTAAATGGGGGACGTTACAGTCTGCCCTCCCCAAGATTGCTTATCCTCAAGCAATCTCAGCTCAGGATGTTGCAGTGTCTGCTCACCTTCCCATTTCACATCCTCAACTGGCAGGTTCTTCCACTTCACCAGGTACTCCCTGATGATCCATCTCCTCAGATTCCTCTCCCTGGTATCTACGATAGCCTCTGGAACTAATATCAGCTTCCCCTCTTCATCCAATGGTGGAAACTCGGCTGAAGGAATCACATTGTGGCCAAGTGCTTTCTTAAGTCTAGAAACATGGAATACATTATGCACTCGACTGTCTGCTGGTAACTCAAGCTCATAGGCCACTTCTCCCACTCTTCTAGAAACTCTAAACGGACCATAAAACCTAGGTTTTAATTTCTCTGCTCCACTCTTTTTCAGAGTGGACTGCCTGTAGGATTGGAGCCTCAAATACACCATGTCTCCAACCTTGAAACTCTTCTCTACTCAGTGTTGATCAACATAGAGCTTCTGTTGATTATGTGCCTGTTGCATGTTCTCCTTAAGCTCTTTAACTATATCCTGGCTCTCTTGCAATAGATCTTTTGCCTTAGGCACTCGACTGTCACCAAGTAGTAAATCTGTGAAGCATGGGGCATCATAACGATATAGTAACCTGAATGGAGTCATTCCAATTGAAATATGATATGTGGTGTTATAACAGTACTCCCCCAGGTGCCACCATCTGATCCAAGCTTTCTGTTGCCTCGATACATAATTACGAAAATACCCTTCCACCCATTTATTAACTATTTATGTCTGACCATCAGTTTGTGGGTGGTAACTAGTACTGAGAGTTAGTTTAATGCCACACAATCTGAATAACTCCTGCCAAAATAAACTTAGGAACTTGTTGTCCCTATCACTTACTATTCCCCTGGGTATTCTGTGAAGTCTGAATATCTCAGTAAAAAATAAATCAGCCACCTGAGCAGTTGTGTAAGTTGTACAAATGGCGAAGAGGTGTGCAAATTTGGTAAGTCTATCAACTATCACATAGATGTAGTCCTTTCCTTGAACCTTCGGTAACCCTATGATGAAGTCCATGGAGATATATTCCCACTTTTGATTGGGAATAGGAAATGGCTATAACAAACCTACAGGATAAGTATGCTCATGCGTGTTTTGTTGGCAAATAGGATAGTCGTGAACATACTTAAGAACCTCCTCCTTAGGTCCTTTCCATGTGAATCTTTCCCGAATCTACCTGTAAGTTTTGAAAAACCTAGGCTAGCCAACCATTTGTATGTCATGGAAAGTCCTTATAATCTTATGCTTGAACTGAGAATTAAGCACCAAAAATATTCTATCTTTGTACATAATCAAATCACTCACCACAGAATACCAGTCATCCTTGATAGTGCCCTCAATGACTCCTGCTGCCCAAGAGTCCTTAGCATACTCTGTTGTAATCATCTCCTTCCAATCAGCAGATATCTCTCTAAAAGAACATAAGTGGGGTCTCCTCGACAAAGCATCTGCAACTATATTTCTTTTGCACTTGACAGACTCAATGTCAAAGTCATAACTTTGGAGTCTACTTACCCACTTCTGTTGTCTGTCATTCAATTCCTTTTGGGTCATGAAGTATTTGATGCTATTTTGGTCTATTTTAATTATGAACTTCCCTCCAACCAGATATGGCCTGAACTTGGCCAATGCATGTATGATGGCCAACATTTCTCAGTCATATACCAAGTAACTCTTCTCTACACCTCTCAGCTTCCTACTCTCAAATGCAATTAGGTGCTTCTCCTGCATCAAAACTACCCCTATCCCCTCTCCTGATGCATCACACTCTAGCTCAATTGGCTTAGAGAAGTCAGGGATTGCCAATACTGGGCAGGTAAACATCAAGTGCTTGAAATGATCAAAGCACTGCTGAGCCGTATCGATCCACACAAAGGCTCCCTTCTTGGTCAAATATGTCAAAGGTGCAGCTGTCTGTGAGAAGCCTTTCACAAACCTCTTATAAAAACCACATAACCCAAAGAAGCCCTTAAGTTCTGTGAGGTTTGTTGGTGGTGGTCAATCAACTATTGCCTTAATCTTTTCTGGATCCACTCTAACACCATCGGCACTAATGATGTGACCCAAATAAAGAAGCTCTGTCATGCCAAAGTCGCATTTAGACTCTTTGGCATAGAGGGACTCAGTCTCCAAAATGCTCAGTACCTCCTCCAAATGTCTCATGTGCTCATCCCAACTCCTGTTGAAAATCAATATGTCATCAAAGAAAATTAACACAAACTTCCTAAGGTGCTATCTGAAATCTAATTCATGCAACTCTAGAAAGTAGCAGGGGCACTGGTTAATCCAAACTGCATAACTAAGAATTCAAAGTGGTCGTAATGACATCGGAAGACTATTTTCTCTATGTCCTCCTCCCTCATATGTATCTGATGGTATCTTGATCTGAGATCTATCTTAGAAAAGTAACAAGCCCCATGTAATTCATCAATCAGATCATCTATATGGGAAATCAGATACTTGTTCTTAATTGTCTTTTTATTTGAGGCTCTATAATCAATACACATCCTGATAGTCCCATCTTTCTTTTCGACCAACACAACTGCAGAAACAAAGGGACTCTTGTTGGGTTGGATGTGTCCCATCTCTAACAACTCATTGATTGTTTTCTCTATCTCATCCTTGAGCCTCTTAGGATGACGATAAGGTGTAATCATAATGGGCTTAGTCCCATCCTCAAGCTTGATGACATGCTCTATACCTCTATCAGGTGGCACTCCTGGAGGTATACTACCAAACACCTTACTGTGCTTAGTTAGTAGCTTCTGTATATGACGCCCATTCTACCTGGTTATGATCCAACATTCTCTCCATCCTCTTAAGAGAGACTACCCCATGGTCCACCATCTGATAACCCTTTGAGAACTATTTTCCTTTCATTGCATTCAATCTTCATTTCCATCTTATTCAGATTCATAGTAAACTCACCAAGTTGCATCATCCAATGCATGCCTAGTACCACATCTGTATCTCCAATGCCAACTACATAGAAGTCATCCTTAAGCTCGTAATCTTCCATCTAAATAGTCAGCTCGGAAATCTTTCTACTGCATGTGAGTTTGAAGCCGTCAACTACCATTACCTTGAAGCCATCAAACTCTTCTACCTTTAATCCATGTCTAGCCACCAACCCCTCATCAACAAAATTATGTGTAGCACCTGTATCAATTAGGGTGATGATGCGCTGACCTCCAAGAACTCCTCACTCTGAAGGAACCAACTTTTTGAAAGCTAGAAAGTTGTACCAATGTTCCGTCACTGGCACTACTATGCTGGGAGACATTCTCATCTCCACTATCCCCTCTATCCGATGGTTGGTTCGATGCCTCTGAATGTGACTCCTTTGCTAAATAGTACTCAATCAACTTTGCTTTCACCTTATTAACACATCTATGTTAAGGGTCCCATGGTTCCTTACAGTGAAAGAAAAGTTTTTTCCTCTTGTACTCGTTCAGTTGATCATCAGTTACCTTGTTTGATTTTTCTTTTGGTTGGCTATTGTCTTTCTGAAAGGGTTTCCAATCTCTCTCCTTGTCCCTTCTGTAAAAACCCTTTGACTGTAATTTATTCCTCCGTACAGAGGACTCCATGTCTCGGGCCTTTTTCATGGCCTCCTGAAGTGATGTAGGGTTGAAACCCTTAATCCAACCATGTAACGGATTTGACAATCCATCTATAAATAATATAACCAACCTACACTCTGAGATGTCTGGGACCATAACAGATAGGTCCTGAAACTCCGTTATGTAGGAATCCACTGATCCAACCTATATGAGTTGTGCCAACTCCTTAAACTGCAGTTCGGGGTCCTTCTTATCGAACCTGTCTATCAATTTGGCAGTGAACTCGACATAGGAAGTGATCTGATTGTGACCCAAAGTCACCTTTCCATTACTCCACCACTTATGCGCAGTGCCCTCCAAATGTAAAGTTGCATAAGTTATAGCATCTACTTTTGGCATAGGGCTAATCTGCAAATAACTGTCCAATTTCTGGACCCATGCTCTAGCTGTGGTTTTACCAGAACCATCAAAGTATGGTAAAGTTATCTTACTAACCTTCTTCTGGAGTTCTTGGTTCTACTGTCTATTTCCCCTACAGGGTATGTGTTTCATCCTAAGATCTGAGTATTCTCCAAATGTCATCTCAGCTTTAAACTCCTCACTAGATGCCCGCCAGTCTCTCATAATCTCATCCTTAAATTCAAGCTGAGAAGCCTCCTATTCAGGAACGTTGTTCTTGGGTGCAAATACCAGTATGCCAGGTCTATTACCCTCTGTCAACCATGTGCCTATCACCTCCATTGTTCATTATGTTCCTGTCTCCAAAATTGTTCATGTTCCTATCACGGTTATTATTGTTGTTATAATTATTGTTGTTATCCCTGTTGTTTCTTGCATCACGCAGTATCAACTGGGTAAGGACATGAGCTATTTCTAGTTGTGATTCTCGTCACTCTGTCTGTGACTCTCGCATTGCCCTTTCTATAGTCAGTTGTCCTCTAGCCAACGAGTTCAAAATCTGTCACATGCTAGGTTCTTCATCCTCTCTGTCACCCATCTCACCTATAATAGGTTCTGTCACTGGTAGTTCACCTGAAAAAGGATCTATCAGGTGGACTACTCCTTCATGTTCTATTTGCGGAACCTGTATTTCTGGTTGTGACCTATTTCTTCTCAAATTATAATGGTGAGTTAAAGGCTGCATAGGCAACATATATCAGTTCAACATATGCATGTCAATGTCTTCAACATATGCATGTCGATGTCTACCTCATAGGATGGCAAGATACACTGCTCTGATACCACTGTAACATACACCCTCAGATATATGTTTGTTCTGTGCCAAGTTTTTTGCTATTCGGACTATTTTAGGTTTAGGGTTTTATTGGATGTTCTTGCATGTTTTTGATTTTGCATTGATAATATGAAAATACAAAGCATATATTGAAAACCCAGAAAAACTAAGATAGTTATGAGCAAACTAATGAACACCCAGATTATATTATAGCAAAATATGAATTACAATAACATACCCATTTGCCAAATTACAACTTAGTGTCGGTGTTGTAGACAAACCAGCAACATAAGCCACAGAAATATGCTCAAGACTCCTAGGAAAGAAGAGATATTGTATTGCAAATAGTTGTAGCTCAATATCAAGCCCTAGGCATCCACAAGTGACGAGTGAATGAAACACAAAAGAGAGTTGATGTTGTTCTTAGAACCCCGCGATCTGTACCAACAAAGTACGGCCTCCAAGAAGGATAAATCTATCCCAAACTCAAGTAAAATCACTCCAAACACTCTCTATTATGCTCTACAAGTATCAGTAAGCTAATGGCGATCAAAATGAACTAGAAAACAACAATAAACAACCCTTAATGACCTCCCAAATAGTACGGCCAGTCCCTGTTGTTGTACGGCCAGCAATAGCAGATATACGGCTAGCAAAATGAAGTGATTTAGCTACTCAAAATTGTCCACAAGTACTCAAATCTGTTCTTAAACTTGTTATCTTAGCTGCTACCAAATTGAATGAGGAATGTAACCATTGCAAGCTCAAATCTTCTCCAAACTAAATCTAATGAAAGCCCAAATGAAGCTCCTGAATGAAGCCTCCAAGAATCTCTTCCTGATGTGGTCTCTCACACATGAAGAAGAGGACTATGAAGAGGTTTTCGTCTCAACACAGCCAAGATCAAACCCTAGAGCCAAGCTACAAGCAATGCATGAGAATATCAAAACCCAAGAGAATAAAATCAATAATCGAAGCATAACCAAATGAGGTTCATTTTCTCTCTTTTATTTCCCTCAACCCCAACGCCCAAGATGAGAGGGATCTAATATTTTATTTTGTATTTTAAGTCCCTTATAACTCCCATGTACGCGTCCAACTCCTAGGAACATAACTTTAAGTTATAACTTGCTTTTATAAAATGAAATTACATTATAACTTAAAGTCACATTTAGTCTCTTATAATAATATAAGTTAAATCTTTAATTTAACTTATATTATATCAAATAAATCTCTAGACATGTCGAAACCATGAATCTCGTGCAATGGTCCCCTGCAAATGCCCTACTATAAATAGCAAGGTCCTCTGTCCCGACTTACTATAAATAGTAAGTCACAGAACTGACTCCCTAAACACTATCATTAGCCTACGGGAGTCCAATGATAGGCTAATCTCTACCAATTATCTGTCTGGGCTAAATGGGGGACATTACAGTCTGCCCTCCCCAAAATTGCTTGTCCTCAAGCAATCTCAGCTCAGGATGATGCAGTATCTGCTCACCTTCCCATGCCGCATCCTCAACTGGCATGTTCTTCAACTTCACCAGTTACTCCCTGATGATTTGTCTCCTCAGATTCCTCTCCCTGGTATCTATGATGGGCTCTAGAACTAATATCAGCTTCCCCTCTTCATCCAATGGTGGAAGCTCGGCTGAAGGAATCACATTGTGGCTAAGTGCTTTCTTAAGTCTAAAAACATGGAATACATTATGCACTCGACTGTCTGCTAGCAACTCAATCTCATAGGCCACTTCTCCCACTCTTCTGGCAACTTTAAACGAACCATAGAACCTGGGTTTTAATTTCTCTACTCCACTCTTTTTCAAAGTGGATTGTCTGTAGGGTTGGAGCCTCAAATACACCATGTCTCCAACCTCAAAACTCCTCTCTACTCGGTGTTGGTCAGCATAGAGCTTCTGTTGATTATGTGCCTATTGCATGTTCTCCTTAAGCTCTTTTACTATATCTTGGCTCTCTTGCAATAGATCGTTTGCCTTAGGCACTCAACTGTCACCAAGTAGTAAATATGTGAAGCATGGGGCATCATATGCCCTGAATGGAGTCATCCCAATTGACATATGATATGTGGTGTTATAACAGTACTCCCCCAGGTGCAACCATCTAATCCAATCTTTTTACTGTCGTGATACATAATTATGAAGATACCCTTCGACCCATTTATTAACTATTTCTATCTAACCATCAGTTTGTGGGTGGTAAATAGTACTGAGAGTTAGTTCAGTGCCACACAATCTGAATAACTCCTACCAAAATAAACTAAGGAACTTCTTATTCCTGTCACTTACTATTCCCCTCGGTATCCGTGAAGTCTGAATATCTCCCTGAAAAATAAATCAGCCACCTGAGCAGTTGTCTAAGTTGTTGAAATGGCAAAGAAGTGTGCAAATTTGGTAAGTCTATCGACTACCACATAGATGCAGTCCTTTCCTTGAACCTTAGGCAACCCTGTGATGAAGTCCATGGAGATATATTCCCATTTTTTATTGGGAATAGGCAATGGCTGTGACAAACCTGCAAGATAAGTATGCTCATGCTTGTTTTGTTAGCAAATAGGACATTCACGAACATACTTAAGAACCTCCTCCTTAAGTCCTTTCCATGTGAATCTTTCCTGAATATGTCTGTAAGTTTTGAAAAACTCGGGGTGGCCAGGCATTGGTATGTCATGGAAGGTCCTTATAATCTTATGCTTGAACTAAGAATTAGGCACCAAAAATATTATGTCTTTGTACATAATCAAATCACTCACCACAGAATACCTGTCATCCTTGATAGTGCTCTCAATGACTCCTGCTGCCCAAGAGTCCTTAGCATACTCTGTTGTAATCATCTCTTTCCTATCATCAGATATCTCTCCAAATGAACTTAAGTGGGGTCTCCTCGACAAAGCATCTGCAACTATATTTCTTTTGCCCTTGACATACTCAATGTCGAAGTCATAAGCCTAGAGTCTACTTACCCACTTCTATTATCTGTCATTCAAGTTCCTCTGGTTCATGAAGTATTTGATGCTATTGTGATTTGTTTTTATTATGAACTTCCCTCCAACTAGATATGCCCTGAACTTGGCCAATGCATGCATGATGGCCAACATTTCTCAGTCATATACCGAGTAACTCTTCCCTACATCCCTTAGCTTCCTACTCTCAAATGCAATTGGGTGCTTCTTCGGCGTCAAAACTGCCCCTATCTCCTCTTCTAATGCATCACACTCTAGCTCAAACGGCTTAGAGAAGTCAGGGATTGTCAATACTGGGTAGGTAGACATCAACTGCTTGAAATGATCGAAGCACTACTGAGTCATATCAGTCCACACAAAGGCTCCCTTCTTGGTCAAGTCTATCTAAGGTGTAATTGTCTGTGAGAAGCCTTTCACAAACCTCTTGTAAAAACCACACAACCCGAAGAAGCCCTTAAGTTGTGTGAGGTTTGTTGGTGGTGGCCAATCAACTATTGCCTTAATCTTTTCTACATCCACTCTAACACCATCGACACTAATGATGTGACCCAAATAAAGAAGCTATGTCATGCCAAAGTCGCATTTGGACTCTTTGGCATAGAGGGACTCACTCTCTAAAATGCTCAGACCTCCTCCAAATGTCTCATGTGCTCATCCCTACTCTTGCTTAAAATCAATATGTCATCAAAGAAAATTAACACAAAGTTCTTAAGTTGCTGTCTGAAAATCTGATTCATGCAACTTTGGAAGATAGCAGGGGCATTGGTTAATCCAAATGGCATAACTAAGAATTCAAAGTGGCCATAATGACATTAGAAGGTTGTTTTCTCTATCTCCTCCTCCCTCATATGTATCTGATGGTATCCTGATCTAAGATCTATCTTAGAAAAGTAATAAGCCCCATGTAATTCATCAATCAGCTCATTTATACGGGGAATCGGATACCTGTTCTTAATTGTCTTTTTATTTAAGGCTCTATAATCAATACACATCCTGATAGTCCCATCTTTCTTTTTGACCAACACAACTGCAGAAGCAAAAGGACTCTTGTTGGGTCTGATGTATCCCATCTCTAACAACTCCTTGATTGTTTTCTCTATCTCATCCTTGAGCCTCTTAGGATGACAATAGGGTCTAATCATAATGGGCTTAGTCCCATCCTCAAGCTCGATGAATTGCTCTATACCTCTATTAGGTGGCACTCCTAGAGGTATACTATCAAACACCTTACTGTGCTTAGTTAGTAGCTTTTGTATATTTGGATGGTAGGCACTCTTCGGTTGTTGTGGAGACTCTGGCATGATAAGACATTCTGCTACCCATTCTACCTGGTTATAACGCAGCATTCTCTCCATCCTCTTAAGAGAGACTACTTGTGGTCAACCTTCTGATAACCCTCTGAGAACTATTTTCTTTCCATTATATTTAATCTTCGTTTCCATCTTATTCAAATTCATAGTGAACTCACCAAGTTGTATCATCCAATGCATGCCTAGTACCACATCTGTATCTCCAATGCCAACTACATAGAAGTTATCGTTAAGCTCGTAATCTCTCATCTAAATAGTCAGCCCGAAAATCTTTCTATTGCATGTGAGTTTGAAGCCGTCAACTACCATTACCTTGAAGCCATCAAACTCTTCTACTTTTAATCCACGTCTAGCCACCAACCCCTCATCAATAAAATTATGTGTAGCACCTGTGTCAATCAGGGTGATGATACGCTGACCTCTGAGAATTCCTCGCTCAAAAGGAACCAACTTTCTGAAAGCTAGAAAGTTGTGCCAATGTTCCGTCACTGCCACTACTATGCTAGGAGGCATTCTCATCTCCCCTATCCTCTCTATCTGATGGCTAGTCCGATGCCTCCGAAGGTGACTCCTCTATTGAATAGTACTCAATCAACTTTGCTTTCGCCTTATTAGTACATCTGTGTGAAGGGTCCCATGGTTCCTTATAGTGAAAGCAAATTTTTTTCCTCCTGTACTAGTTCATCATCAGTTAGCTTGTTTGATTTTTCTTTTGGTTGGTTATTGTCTTTCTAAAAGGGTTTCCTATCTCTCTTCTTGTCCCTCCTATAAAAACCCTTTGACAGTAATTTATTCCTCCATACAGAGGACTCCATGTCTCGGGCCTTTTTCATGGCCTCCTGAAGTGATGGAGGGTTGAAACCATTAACCCAACCACGTAATGGATCTGATAGTCCATCTATAAATAATATAACTAGACTTCGCTCTGAGATGTCTAGGACCATAACAGATAGGTCGTGAAACTCTGATATGTAGGAATCCACTAATCCAACCTGTCTGAGTTGTGCCAAGTACTTAAACTGCAGTTCGGGGTCCTTATTGAACCTGTCTATCAATCTGGCAGTGAACTCAACGTAGGAAGTGATCTAATCGTGACCCAAAGTCTCCTTTCCATTACTCCACTTATCCGCGGTGCCCTCCAAATGTAAAGTTGCATAAGTTATAGCATCTACTTCGAGCATTGTGCTAATCTGCAAATAACTATGTAATTTTTGGACTCATGCTCTAGCTGTGGTTTTACCATAACCATCAAAGTATGGTAAAGTCATCTTACTAACCTTCTTCTAGAGTTCCTGCTTCTGCTGTCTATTTGCCCTACGGGGCTTGTGCTTCATCCTAAGATCTGAGTATTCTCCAAATGTCATCTCAGCTCTAAACTCTACACTAGATGCCGCCAGTCTCTCAAAATCTCATCCTAAAATTCAAGCTGAGTAGCCTCATGTTCAGGAACGTTGTTCCTTGGTACAAATATCGGTATGCCAGGTCTATCACCCGCTGTCAATTGAGAAGCTCTCTGTTGGTGACCAATGCTTCACCCTTGTCACCTCTGTCCCTGTGTCTATCACCATTGTTTCTGTCCCCATTATTCATGTCTTCGTTGATCCTGTCACCCATGTGCCTATTGCCTCCATTGTTCATTTTGTTCCTATCTCCAAAATTGTTCATGTTCCTATCACGGTTATTATTGTTGTTATTCCTGTTGTTTCTTGCATCACGCAGTATCAATTGGGTAAGGACATGAACTATTTTTGCTTGTGATTCTCGTAACTCTGTCTGTGACTCGCATTGCCCTTTCTATAGCTAGTTGTCCTCTAGCCAACGAGTTCAGAATCTCTCGCATGCTAGGTTCTTCATTCTCTCTGTCACCCATCTCACCTGTAATAGGTTCTGTCACTAGTAGTTCACCTGAAAAAGGATCTATCAAGGGGACTACTCCTTCTTGTTCTATCTGCGGAACCTGTATTTTTGGCTATGACCTGTTTTTTCTCAGATTATAATGGTGAGTTAAAGACTACATAGGCAACATATCTCAGTTCAACATATGCATGTCGATGTCTACCTCACAAGATGGCAAGATACACTGCTCTAATACTACTGTAACATACATCCTCGGATATATGTTTGTTTTGTGCCAAGTTTTTTGCTATTCGGATTGTTTTAGGTTTAGGTTTTTATTGCATGTTCTTGCATGTTTTTGATTTTGCATTGATAATATGAAAATACAAAGCATATATTGAAAACCAAAAAAAAAAGGTAGTTATGAACAAACTAATGAAGACCCAGATTGTATTATAGCAAAATATGAATTACAGTAACATACCCATGTGCCAGATTACAACTTCATGTCGGTGTTGTAGCCAGACTAACAACATAAGCCACAAAAATATGCTCACAACTCTGCTAGGAAAGAAGAGATATTGTATTACAAATAGTAGCAGCTCAATATCAAGCCCTAGGCATCCACAAATGACGAGTGAATGAAACCCAAAAGAGAGTTGTTGCTATTCTTAGAACCCCATGATCTATACCAGCAAGGTATGGCCTTCAAGAAGGATAAATCTGCCCTAAACTCAAGTGAAATCACTCTAAACTCTCTCTATTCTGCTCTACAAGCATCGGCAAGCTAATGGCGATCAAAATGAAGTAGAAATCAACAATAAACAACCCTTAATTACCTCCCAAACAATACGGCCAGTCCCTGTTGTGGTACGGCCAGCAATAGCAGATGTACGGCCAGCAAAATGAAGTGATTTAGCTGCTCAAACTATCCACAAGTACTCAAATATGTTCTTCAACTTGCTATCTCAGCTGCAACCAAAATGAATGAAGAATGTAACCATTGCAAGCTCAAATTTTCTCCAAAATAAATCCAATGAAAGCCCAAATGAAGCTCCTAAATGAAGCCTCCAAGAATCTCTTCCTGATGTGGTCTCTAACACACAAAAAAGAGGACTATGAAGAGGTTTTCGTCTCAACACAGCGAAGATCAAACCCTAGAGCCAAGCTCCAAGCAATGCATGAGAATATGAAAACCCAAGAGAATAAAATCAATAATCCAAGCATAACCAAATGAGGCTCATTTTCTCTCTTTTATTTCCCTCAACCCCAACGCCCACGATGAGAGGGATCTAATATTTTATTTTGTATTTTAAGTCCCGTATAACTCCCATGCAGGCGTCCAACTCCTAGGAGAATAACTTTAAATTATAACGCGCTTTTATAAAATGACATTAGATTATAACTTAAAGTCACATTTAATCTCTTATAATAATATAAGTTAAATCTTTAATTTAACTTATATTAAATCAAATAAAGCTCTAGACATGTCAAAACCATGAATCTCGTGCAATGGTCTCCCGCAACTACCCTGCTATAAATATCAAGGTGCTCTATCCCGACTTACTATAAATAGTAAGTCACCAAACTGACCCCTTAAACGTTGCCATTAGCCTACGGGAGTCCAATGACAGGCTAATCTCCACCAATTATCTGTCTAAGCTAAATGGAGGACATTACTCAAATTTGCATTTCCGAAACAACCATTATCTAATTCCTGCAGACATTGATCAAAGCACAAAAGTTTGCAATATAAGTCGTCTGCCTTAGCAATGTAACAGTGCCTCTTCACCACCCATGTTAACATTTATATATAGTAGTATTTAGTGGAGTTTATGCCTCTATATAAAGCAGACTACTCAGCATTTCTAACAAGTATGCTTTACTCTTTTTGGAATCATGGCCATGAACGGACCTGAGAGAATAACTTATCCTTCCTTTCTTAATTGTGACCACATAATGTAACGCTACGACTCTGCTCTCTCACTCCGCCTCACAACAGGCAGTTCCCTGAACATGAGCAGAATGCTTCACAACATAACATTATAGTGGGTATTATGTATTTATTGTTTTTGCAACAATTTATTGATAAAAATAAGGTTATTAATTGAATTCATTAATTTTCCAGAGTCCATAGTGTTGTGAATGAATGCTTCTGGATTTGACTGCAATCAATTATTTCCAGTCAAATCCAGAAGCATTCATTCACAAGGTTATTAATGTAAAAAGGGGTCTCAAAACTAAGAGTGTACCATAAATTCCAAATATCGAGAAATATTATACGTATTTGTAAGTGACACCCCACAAACCTTTCCTTTCCCCTGCTCACTGCTCTTTGACCAAATGTCTCCTTTTGTTGGAAGCATTTGTTTTATTGCTAGTGGGACTGATAATTAGTATCAATGCATGCAAAGCAAAAACCTCGTGTACTTAGGTTTCATGTCAATAATTCCACAGTGGATTTCAAAAAATCACAGAAAGAGCTTGATGAGAAAATCAAGGCACTGGAACTGGCGTAAGACTCCTTCAAGTAGATCATGATGAAATTCCAAATTAAGTGACTGCTAACAGACAGGAGGATTGATTGGCAGGACCTTCCAGTGAGGATCAATGACAAGCTTGATGAAAAATCAGCAATCTCGTGGCTCATATTGATAGACAACTGCTCTGTTTATGCACCTATCTCAAGCTTACTATCTTCGTATTGTGATCGTAATACATCGAAATCAACAGTTCATGTTGCATGAAGTTCATCCTATCAGTTCATATGGGGTGTGGTTTCCACATTGTTCTTTTCTTTTTCTGGTGGAATAAGAATTATCACGTGCTTGCCATCTGTTCCACGCATCAATCTGTAGCTAAGACTGCTTTTTTCTGATATTACGGTTGTTTTAAATACACTTCTGAATGCTTCATGATACCCTCTTAATGAAGATGTGTTATCAAATTTAACACTGCTTGTTGATCAAGTTTATCACTGTGTTTACATGGCAGCATCTAGCAAACCAGTTTACAGTCATTTAGAACAGGGGAATTTCTATTTTTTAGGAACATAACATCTTGGTTTTTGTTTTCTATTGCTTGTTTTTCAATTTATTTTTTTCCCTAGCAAAAAATCTACATAAATTTGCAATGCTATCAAGTCAAAAAAAAAAATCACAATTTTGCAAGCTCATAAGACATATTTAGTTATCTGCAATTTTCGAAGGCACCTTATAGCCTTGTATTTTGTTAAATAAAGACAAAAATTTATTAAAACTGTGAAAGAGAAAATTTTAAAAACTTCCACTAATATTTCCCCATAATAGGAGGGAGTGGGAGTAGAGGTAGATCATAAAAAAAATTAGCATTGTATAACAGAAAAAAAATTCAGGAAATATTAAGCCGGAATTAATAGATATCTTGGGTTTTTTCAACAAGAAAAATGGAACAATGCTGTATTCCTTGCTCCATATGCATGCCAAACAGCATTTCACCTTTTGATTTACCAATAAATAATAATTACATTTCAAAGAACAAAAATGGATGTGGAGAGAACTATGCAGATCAATATTACATTATTTTTGGACAAAAAATTTACTATTTAATGACTACAATTTGGCAGGGAAGTGAATTATGGTACAAACAAGGCGCTCTCACATGAATACAACTTGGATTTTCACGTCTCTCAGTTGCTCCTCCTAAAACCCAGGCTTCTGAAGAACTTTTGTGAATTGAACATCTCCATTCAATACCTCCCCAATAAACCTTTCTGTATCCTCCAAGGTTAAAGAGCCCTTGTATAGGGCAAATCTTTCTTTACGAGGTTTGTAGGCAATCAAAACGGTGTCCATGTCCTTGAATCCAGATTTGTCAAAAGCACGTAAAAATGTCTTTTGTTTTGCTGCATCCAGTAGCGAATACGATACTGGATCTTTTACCTCCTCAAACTGCTGCCCTCTTGTCAGAGTTTTTTGTGAAATCTGGCAATCATTTCAGATACAACTCTTGTTTATTGTTATATGATAGATGAAACAAGCAAACAATAGGCAAATTGGACTCCAAACATTTCCAACACATAATAAAATATATCAGAGTCTTGTGAAGGAGAGTTCATCAGCAAATTAAAGAATTGCAAAGCTTAGGATATCAGACTCAAAAATAAGAGCTCGTAACCTTAGAAAATCAGTCCAAAACACATTTATATAGGCAAAATAAAAACAAGCATGCAAAGATGGAGAGATACTTACTGCTGTGAGCAGTTCTTTGACTTTCTCTCTTCCTTGGGATGACTTAAACACCCCAATCACACAAAGGGGCATGTGTGTTCCACATAAAACATCTGATGTTTCCTTTGTAAGTAGAGATATAGATTCCTTTGCACCTTGGTTTGATTGAGAGCTCTTTTTTGCAGGACTAACTTTCAAATTTCTCCTTTCTAAATTTTCAATAAGTTTCCCAAGTTCTTCGACTTTATATGGTCCTGACTGTTCAAAGCCACTTCCGCTGCTCAAAGTAACTACTTCGCCATTAGACAGGATTCCAATCATAGCTGGGATTGTCTGGACTCCAAACTTTTTAGCAATATGATCTGCTGGATCAGAAACCTGCAAAAAGAACTTAAAATTATTCACTTTTTCAAAATAAGCCCTGAGAAAGAGCATTAATTAAAAATTTGTGGACCTACCTGCGAAAAGAATTTAATATTATTCACTTTTTCAAAATAAGAATTGAGAAAGAGCAATACTTAAAATAATAAAAACTTATGGACCCTCAGTCATTCTTCCTCTCCTCTATAACCTTTTAAACTTACCTCTGCATCATAGAAAAGGACTCGATCATGATATAATCCACTCAGAGCTCGCCAAATTGCTGGGGTATTCTTTCTTGTGGTAAGTAACAAAACCTTTGGTAGCTTGAGTGATGTCCTCACCAAGTCATCAAGATCATTGCTATCTATTCTCTTTGAAAACCTTGGCAGTAGATCTATACAATAGTTTTTTACATCCTTTACATTCCAATCACCATTATATTCTAGCAAAGATCCTTTCCCATTGCTTCTAATTGAGTATACAAATAGTTTCGCTGTTTTCTGGGGAAAAGCACTTTGTTCTTTGCATAATTTTTGTTGAGTCTGGCAATTGATGGCACCAACCTGTCACACAATCAAGCAAATGTTGTGACTCCATGTACTTGAGGTATTGATTGATTGTTGAACTCTATACAAGGAAGGAATTTCTAGAAACAATGTCTCCTGAAGAAAACAATATTTTACCAGTCCTGTTATATACCTTTACTATTCCTTGTAATGGGTTGGTAACCTGATCCAGAATTGCCTCCAACTCTTGGTAGCCCTTTGATGTTGGCGTGTAAAACATCAACAACCAAGTCCAGCGTTGATCTAAAACTTTCTCTTTAAAAATTTTGGAATCAAGAACTAGAACGTGCTTAGAGTTCTGAGAAGAACTACTTTTTGCTTGTCCCTGTGGACCAGCAAAACCTCCAAATGGATTCCAATTTCTTTGGTCAGTCTTTGGAGAGCCAAAAATGTTTGAGAACATGTCTCCCATGAAGTTAGATCCACTAATGTCATATGTGAAAGAAAATCCACTGTCCCTGCCAGAACCCCCAAAAGGGAATGTGAAATGCTTGAAACCCTCTTTCCCACTTCCTGGTTCAGATCTATCCTGCTGGAAGGTGAAGTGTTGACCATTTTGTCCATCAAAATTGAAGTTACTTGGCCCATATCTGGGATTACCAACTCCGTGGCCTTCAGACCTTGGATTGCCTTTTTCATCACCAAACATGTCATAGTTCTTCCTTTTCTCCTCATCAGAGAGAGTCTCATATGCTGATAGACAGAAATTACAACCAAAAGCCAACATCATATTCTGTTGAAGACAATAGATAACAAAAAATAGCATAATCTATTTGTTTGCAAGAAGAAAAGGGACCCACATGAGCCTGGTAAATTCAAGTGCAGACTTCATCTAGTTTTGACAAAGAAAAAGCAGAAACAAAATCTACAAAAGCAAGGTGCCTTATGAAGGCTGGATAAGTTTTGTTGTGTTCTAATCGGTGGCTCTCATTACAAAGTGAAAGTACCAACTACCAACTTCTAAATGATTCAATAATGTTCCTTAAGAAAACTCCAATATTGGGAAACAACATACCATTATTTATCTCAGAAAACTTTGCCTGAGCATTCTTATCCTGATTCTTATCAGGATGATACTTCAAGGAAAGCCTGCACAGTTTTCCCAAAATAGAGAGAATGAGTTAAAACAATAAACAGACAGAAGTAACAGCACCAACATAACATGTAAAGGAATGCGGGGCCAAATAAAACAAGGGCCACAGGTTTCTATGAGAAACACAATTGTCCAAACAGAGGTGTTTATGCATAAAATGGGCCATCCAAATTGCCCTGGCAATGCATGACTACCATTCAAGTAAATTTGAATGCATAACATAAATAAAGCATATTTTTCATATTAAGAAAAGGATCTTCAAACATACTTGTGGAATGCTTTCTGAATTTCACGTTGGCTAGCATTCTTGTCCACTCCAAGTATCTGAAAAAAAATAAAACAATGAACATTGAGCACAAGCAAAACAGAGTACTACATGTCTAAAGTAGGCCATAATTAGAAAAACAATCTAGAATGTTATAATGTTTGGACCTTGGAGATGATTCAACCAGTCAACTGTACTGAACAGGAACATTTGGGTAGACTTTTATTATCAGTTGACTAGAGTACTCTTTGGTAAAATCTAATTGGCTGATTCCTGAGATTTATCTAATGTTCACCAATTGTTTCAGCTATCATGTCTGAAAAAACTAATTCCAGTTCTACATCAATACTTCCTCTCTTACTTGTGTTATTTAAGGAATGTAATAACCCTACCCAAATAACATTTGAGAGTGAAGGATGAATTCCAAGGCACTCAATGGACCAAACGCTTCACCCATCCTGAAACAAACATTGAATTGCACATTCCTAGCTTGGAGATTCAGCAACCTTTGATCTGACACCTTAGGTGGCAAGCAGTCTTGACGAGTATGCACAGATGATAATAAGGGCTTGTTGGCAGTGGTAGGGCTGAGGCGATGCCTCGTGCTGTTAGTTGCAATCAATCCCCAGGTCATCAGGAGCACCTACCCCCCGCAACCATTGCAAACCACTTGGTGGTGAATTTCTCCAAACCTGAGCTCAAACTTGGGTGTCCTAATAAGCATTTGATCCCTGAGCCTCAGCGACTTGAATCCTAAAGAAAAAGCACTTCCTTAATAGCTTTCTCAACTTATCATGTGTCATAGCCCTTCTTGCAGATTTCCTAATACATTAATATCCCTAATCCCCCATCTTCCCTCTCTGCTCGTAAAAGCCCAGTCAACATACTTGAATACCAAGCCCTGGTGCCAATGCAAATCAAATCAGGTAAGGCAATTATTCTTGTGAGGTAAGTAGAAGACTACTGGACTTTTACAATTTCCAACGTTGGCAGTACTTCCTCGTGCAATTAAGCAAGTTACCAGAGTCATCCAGCCTCACAGGTGAGACTATTGGGCTTTTACCATTTGCAGGGCTAGTGTCAACTCATCTTACTATTAGGCGTAATACCCAGATCACCACTATTACCTTGCCTCTTGCCAGACTTCAGCATAATCGAGAACTTCTATGCACCCAAACTTTGGAACCGTGTGCCTTTGTAAGCTCGGTATAGCATTTGACCCATAAAACTCACAATTTCAAACTAAACCAAACAATAACACAGCAATAGTTTCTTTCCACATAACCCATAAGGAGACGTCCACCTAAAAGAGAACATCTCAGTAAACCTAAGGTCCAATTAACCTTCTCCTGATGGTAATGAAAACCCATTACTGATTCGAGTTAATTGACACACTTAACAATTCAATAATTATTGCCGCTAATTAGACAATTTGTGAGGAAAAAAAAACATATAGTAACCCCCAATTTATTCATTCTGAGCACCTCAAAGTGCAAAGCATAATCACGCTCCTACACAAATAAATATTTTGTCAACATGTACATCAATAAACTGGACCAAGTTCAATTAGGGTACAAAAATTATTTCTGGTTTTTGAACCAGGTAATTTAAAGGATCTAACTATGCGATAGCTGATTAGAAACAATCATTATATAGAATTTTTATCAAGGGGATTGAAATGCATACCTTGTACAGGTCTTTGGCTTCTGCTAATGAGGAAGCGATGACAAGAATTATTAAAAAGCCGAGAATAAAACAAAACCGCCTCATTCCGTCAAGAAGCCCCCAACCCAATTCGCTAAATTTATTCAAATCTTAAAAAACCTCCCGACAGATTAACGCAAAATGATATACTGACTGGAAAGTGATTACGATGCTTTGTATGGGATGAATGGAAATATTTGTTCTGATGAGGAGGAAGAGGTTAGCCCGAGAAGAATATAGGAGAATCGAGAAAGTTCTGTGCGGCACTTAAAAGAGTATTCTGGACACGTGGCGCGGAGGCGAGCATCCAACAAACTCGCCCAATGAAATTTTAGAGTATACTTTGCTTCCTTACGTGTCGCAGCATTGTTACAAAGTGGTCCTCTCGAGGGCCTGAAAGAGACGATCTCATTCGGCGGATCAACCGTTGGAAATTGTGACATCAGTCGGCAAGACGATTAAAACCATTCCGAGCGTCGATTTTTCGTCGCCTTTTTCCTGCCACTGTCCTGTTTCTTCCTTCTTCATCGGGTTTTCCCTTTGTTCACGTGTGGTCTGTCTTCTTCAGTTCAATGGATGGTGTTGTTACAAGCATTTTATACTAGCAATTGGACTATAGGTTCAATGGGCACGCTCATAATTTTTTTCATACAAGGTTCTTCCTAAAAGAGTATTGTCTTATCCTTCATACTTCTTGGCTGACTATTTTATTGTGACACTCATTTTTGCTCTATAAACCCCCCTCAAACTACATTAGAATACATACACTGCAAATAAAAATGTGAAATAAATCTATAAGTAACTTGGCTTTGTTTTATATACACAGTAAATTAATTGAATTCCTTATTGATTTTTATATAATCCCCTATATGTTTGTGTAAGCATGCCTATGAGTTCTATTAACTTACCTCTAAATTTTTCAAGTCACTCATGTTTGTAAGATTGCCTATGAAATCTATTGACTTACCTTTGAAATATTCAAAGTATAGCTATTTGTGAGAGATTGTATAAAAACAATAAGCAAGTCTCTATTCTATATGAACCTGTAGAGTTAAATATAGAAAAATAGGGCCTAATGTATATTTGTTAGTACCTAGTTCGCACTTATCTAGTTATTAATCTATTTATTATAAACCAATCAAAAGACATAATTATTTTTCTTGTCGAGCAAATTAGATTTAAATTTGTACTTTTCCTATGTCAACATGTATCTAATGATCATAGGAGAGTGCAACAAAAAGCTATAAATGCGGAGAGAATTTTGGTTTGAGGGGAGGATGTGGCAAGTAAATAAATTATGAACACAAATTTTGTCTCCCACTAGTTAAGTCATGCCTACATTAGCTACTTTTTGTCAAAGGGACAAAGTTATAATATTAATAATACTATTAAAAATATAGGGTTCTGTACATTTTATTTTATGAAATTAGATTATTAATAATATTTCGTTATTACATTTTTTATTTTATTCTTCAAACATACAATATTTTAATGCATTTTAAATTATCATAGTATTAATATTATTACATTTTAATATCTTAAGCAGACATTTCAAATCTTTATACACTCAACTAAAGTTAGGCTCTCCACATACAGGCTTGTAAAGTTTAGTTTTATAGTTAAGGAAATATTTGTGTTATTTAATAGGCTTTGTAAAATTTAATTTTATAACTAAGTAAATATTTTAGTGCTATTTTATTTTTACCAAATTAAATTATTTTTGAGATTTCAATTTTATTTACCCAAGACATTTCAAAACGAGTTCACATAAATTTTTCCTTATAAATTTAGTTATGAAAATATACAAATTTGAAATGATAAACAATTCTTTGTCTTTAGAAAAAATTATTACTAAATCACAATATTAGATAAATTAAAATCATGTTCTCTAAAATTACTTACTATTATTACTTAAAAAAAATTAAGTGACTAAGATAAAATACTGTAGTGATCTAAATATGAATATGTATTGTTATTAGTACCTGCCTTTGGCTGGTACTATTGCAATGAGTCGCACTTATCTAGTTATTAATCTATTGATTGCAAACCAATTAAAAGATAGGATTATTTTTCTTGTCGGACAAATTTGATTTAAATTTGTATTTTTCCTATGTTAACATGATAAATTTTTAACAAAAAATTATTTAGAAATGATTTATCTGTATTGTCATTGGCTGAAAAAAATGACCTCTTCTCTGCGGATTGTCAGGAGAGTGCAACAAAAAACTATAAATGCGGAGAGATTTTTGGTTTGAGGGGAACACGTGGCAAGTAAACAAATTTATAAACACAAATTTTGTCTCCCACTAGTTAAGTCATGCCTAAATGAATGGCGATTTTTTTTGTTGCTTCATTAGCTAAAAGTAATTTAATTTAAATTTAGTTTTTAGGGTTCTACAAATTTTATTTTATGTAATTAGATTATTTTAAGGATTTCAATTTTATTTACTCAAAAATTAAAAATCTTGGATTTCAATTTTATTGAGTCAAAACTTTAAAATCTACAGTATCATGAATTTAATTACATTTTTTCTTTTATTCTTCAAACTTACAATATTTTAATGCATTTTAAATTATAAAAATATTAGTATTATTACATTAATTAATTCTTTAATCATTATAATCATTATTATTATATTATTTAGATATTTAATATTTAATTTTAAAAATTTATATTTAAATTTTAAGTGAAAATATGAACATTGAATATTTAATACATAAGAAACAACTTCCTATTATATTAAATATACACCCTAATAATTTGTTACTTTGTTTGTATTTAATTAAATCTTTTTAGTGTAAATATTAAATTGAAATTAACGAATTTAATTTATTATTTATATTAAAAATTGGTGCAGTTCACTTAAATTATGCAAGTTTTGGTACATTTATGGAGATATCTTCATTTGTTTTGTAGGTGTTGGGAAAAAAAATTAAATAAGTGGTTGTTATTTACTTCATTGGCTCAATAGTTTCTTGATATTAAATCTTCAATCCATGAGTTGTTATTTTGTGTTGTTTATTTTAAAATATCAAACTTTAATATTTGATGGCCTCTTAAGTCGATAGTCTTTTGTATGTGAACATTATAGTGCTTTGAAAATTTTCTCACGCCATAAAACATCTCACGCCATAAAACAAATACATTATAGTGCTTTGAAAATTTTCTCACGCCATAAAACAAATTCACTCCAGGTAATGAGGTTGTGCCAAGGAAACTATAAGCAGGGCTATTCTTAACTAGTTATTAATAATTCTTTTTGCAACCAAAGAGAATTGAAATAGTTTTTCTATTTAAAAAATATCCAACTATTGCTATTGTATAGATACAAATATTATAACAAATTGAATTTTTTTTCTTTAATCTAACTGTCAGAAAATTTTTACATGATAAGGGTGATTAATGCACATCCATTACAATAATGCCGGTAATATTGCCTTATGAAAAGGGAATGTCAGTTAATATATTATTTTATTTATGTTTAATAATATTTTATAACTATTTTTTTATCAGTTCACTGTGGGATGAGGGCCCACACCCTTTTATTAAACATAAATAGTAAAATAAATACATTAAACCTGCCATGGAGGAAACAAGGGGAAGAAAAGGGAGCTATTTCGTAAAATAAAATAACACTAAAAATTTTCTTTACAAAGCATGCATATTTTTATTTATTACTTCACAGTTATTTTATAAAAAAATTATTAGGGTTTAAATTTGTTTTATAACTATACTTTAGGGTTCTACACATAAATAATCTAATTTCACTAGAATATTTCCTAACTATTCATTTGATTTTAACCATTGATGTATAATAAAATCGAGTTGAACCACATATTTCTATTAAATGAATGCACCCAAAATTATTACTAACCCACAATATTAGATTAATTAAAATAATTAAAATCATGTTCTTAAAAGTACTTACTATTATTACTTAAATAAAAAAATTAAGTGACTAAGATAAAAGATGTAAATATGAATATGTTATTGTTATTATATTATGTAACTATTCTTCAAACATACAATATTTTAATTCATTTTAAATTGTAATAGTATTCAATATTATTACATTTTAATATTTAGGCAGACATTTTAAATCTATCCACACTATTATTATATTATGTAATTATTCTTCAAATTTACAATATTTTAATACATTTTAAATTGTAATAGTATTCAATATTATTACATTTTAATATTTTAGGCAGACATTTCAAATCTATCCACACCCAACTAGGGTTAGCGTTCTACACATTTTATTTTATGAAATTAAATTATTTTTGGGATTTTAATTTTATTTAGTCAAGAGTTAAAAATTTAAGATTTCAATTTTATTTAGTCAAAAGTTAAAAATCTATAGTATTACAAAAAATATTTCACCATGTTATTACATTTTTTATTTTATTCTTCAAACTTACAATATTTTAATGCATTTTAAATTATAAAAGTATTAGTATTATTACATTTTAAGGGAATGTCTGTTATTTAATATACTTTGTAAAAGTTTAGTTTTATAGTTAGGAAATATTTTAGTCCTATTTTATTTTTACCAAATTACATTATTTTTAACATTTCAATTTTATTTACCAAAAAATTTCAACACTCTTCAAAAATTAATTTTTCAATTATTGAAATACAATTTGTCTATACAACCAATATCTAATCAACAAAAAAATTTACAACTAAACAAATACTATATACAACCAATAGCTAATCAACAAAAAAAAAGGTACTGGCCACTAGTATCACGAAAAATATTTTGCCATGTTATTACATTTATTATTTTATTCTTCAAACTTACAATATTTTAATGCATTTTAAATTATAAAACTATTAGTGTTATTACATTTTAAGTAAATATTTGTGTTATTTAATAGGCTTTGTAAAATTTAATTTTATAATTGGTAATATTTTAGTCTTATTTTATTTTTACCAAATTAGATTATTTTTTAGATTTCAACTTTATTTACCAAATACATTTTAACACTCTTCAAAATTTTATTTTTTAATTATTGGAATGCAATTTGTCTATACAACCAATACCTAATCAACAAAAAATAATAATAATTAAACCAATACTATATACAACCAATAGCTAATAAATAAATAAAATTACAACTAAACAAATATTATAATAACAACACTACCAGGTACTAGCCATTACGTGACACTTGTTATATTGTGTAATTATTCTTCAAACTTACAATATTTTAATGCATTTTAAATTGTAATAGTATTCAATATTATTACATTTTAATATCTTGGGCAGACATTTCAAATCTCTCCACATCCAACTAGGGTTAGGGTTCTACACATTTTATTTTATGAAATTAGATTTTTTGGGATTTCAATTTTATTTAAGTTTAGTTTTATAGTTAAGGAAATATTTTAATCCTATTTTATTTTTACTAAATTAAATTATTTTTAAAATTTTAATTTCATTTACCTAAGACATTTCAACACTCTTCAAAAATTAATTTTTTAATTATTGGAATGTAATTTGTTTATACAACCAATACCTAATCAAAAAAAATTACAAATACTATATACAACCAATAGCTAATCAACAAAAAAAATTACAACTAAACAAATACTATAATAACAACACTACAAGGCAGGTACTGGGCACTATATGGCACTTGTTTTAAATTTTGTTAGTGCTATTGTTGTAGTTTTTATTCCTATGCTAATTGACTAAAACATTGATATATGGAAATTATATTTCTATACTTTTGAAAATGATTTGGAATCCATTGGCTTTCTTCATTTCACAGTTACAATATGGAAATTATATTTCAAAACTTTTGAAAATGTTTTGGAATGTATTCAATTTCTTCAATATATAGTTACAAAACTTTAAACAAAGTTTATATTCCAATATAAAAAAAGGCTATTAGATTTGTTAATTATATTTATGTATTTTTGAAATGATTTGGAATCTATTCAATTTCTTCAATATACAATTACAAAATTTTGAAAAGTTCAACTTCCAATTAGGAAAAAAAGATTCAATTCAATTACAATATGGCAAATTAAATTTGTTTCATGAGAATTGAAGAGTAACAAAAGTCATGAGGTATAATTCTTTTCTTGCAATTTTTGGAGTTCATAGCACATGTTGGTTTGGCCATAGTGCCATCAATAATATCCCAAAGATCTCTTTCAATTAGTAACAACTATGCAGTCTAAATTTGTCGCATATGAAAGTCCTTTTCATCAAACTTGTCAAGTAGGCTTAATTTCTCTATTTTAATCTTACAAAGTTTGATGGACATCAATTTCAACCAAAAATGCATTCTTATACTAAAATATTATCTTCAATTTGAAGTTTGACACAATATTTTCTTTATATCACCTTACAAAACATTAAAATATATTTCAATTTTTTAGAGATTTGAAATTTAATATTTTTATCTCCAATGAAAAAACAACAATAAAAGATTTTATACGTTTACCCTAAACTTGTCTTTGCCGCATAGCCTTCAAGATTGATAAAAGGAAACTTTTTGTTTTTGTTCTCTCAGTGGCTAGAAATGACATTAGTAGTATCTAGTTGTTTAAACGCCTCAAGTGATGTTGGCGGTGGTTGTTCAAACACCTCAAATGATATTGTTCAAAACCATTAGAAACTATTCAAATGCCTCTTGCTATTGAATATTCCAATGCCTAGAATGTATGAAATTGTCATCTCTATAAACGAGAGAAAACCATCGTTCCCATCTCCTACCCTATTTAGATAGAAAAATTAAAAATCTTAAAGAATAAACCTTATCAAACTTCAAAAAAAAAAAAAAATCTGAAACCAACCCAATTCCAAAGCCGACCTAAAATCTCCTATTTCAACAAACTTTCCTATCACTTCACCATTTCCAGCATACTCCCAATTTATGCCAATATAGAAGTTTCATAACAGGGTATGGGTATCCATGGAAGCATAATGGAAAGAGGACTTTCGTCAGATGTTGCAAATGTCCTGGTAGAGATGTATAAAAATGTGGGATTATTCATGCGGCACTAAACTGTTTGATAACATGCTTCAAATGAATGTGGTCTCATGGACAACAATGATTGTAGGATATATATACACAAAATGGTGATCCTGACGAAGCTTTAAAACTTTTCAAAGAAATGCCTCAAAGGGATGTGGTCTCAAGGAATGCAATACTTGCAGGATATTTAAATTTCACCTAATTAATTATTGTCTTCTTGCACTTATATTAGTAAATTTCTTTTTACATTACATATTGAGATGAACAAACATAGTTAGGTAAATGTAGTAAATTAATTGAATCTCTTATTATTTTTTATAGAATACGCCATAGAAACAAATACATATTTAATTATATAATTATTTTAAAAATAATTATGTGAGGGTACAATAGATTTATGTTTTACAACTTATATCTAATATTATGCACATAAGGCATAACTATTTTTTCTATTAAATACATACTACGGTGGCTCATAATCATTTTAATAAGTATGTATTTGATATATGAACTTTTATAATATCTATCACATATTAATTCTACTAATTTGTATAATCAATAACTTAATATACATTCTATTATTAATATATAATCAATTATATTATTTCATTAATATTTAAAATATCAAATTTATAATAATATATATACAATGAATCAAAAATAAATAATCACATTAATATGAATATTACAATTTTGTTATAATATTGTATAGATTTAAAGAAAAAATATTATTTGTTTAACATTAAAATAGATATTATTTGTTGAATAACTAAATTCGTGTCTTATTTTTTTTCTTGATTTTAGTGTGTTTGTTTGTTTTATTCAAAATAATATTTCCCAAAAAAATTCTCATATAAAATAATACTTATCTCCCATACCAGTAGTCAATTGCAAATTGGATGGAGATGATCTTTTCCATCGTAGTCTTTTTAATCTCTACCATTCAATTATATAAATCAGGTAGTGCTACTCACTACAAGAATGCTTATCAGCATAAAAATATAATTCCAAATTATCTTTTTGTTGTCTTCCTATGATAAAGATTCTATGATCATTCTATGAACCAAGGAAATGTCAAGGAAACTGATTGTTCTAAATTAAAAATCTCTTTTCATTCTAATTTATATCTTATTTTCTAATGGTAGAGTAGATTAATTGGTGAATGTACGTTGGTGTTCAATGTCATGAGTTAAACTATCTCATTGAGTTACATCTCAAAACCATTCAAAAATCCAATTTGTATTTTTCAATTCAATCAAATGAAGCCAAAAAAACATACGACATTAATATTTAGAATGGTGCCTTCGATATCACATGAGAGATGAATTTCTCGAGAAGTTTCCATGTGTTGGTTTTTCTTCTGAATCAGCATTAGGGTTTGCCACTTCTAATGCACAGGCAGATTCAGCCAACTAATACAGGAGGTTGCGTGAGCTCCTCCCCTTCACTTCTGGTTCTGCCGCACCAAGGGGGGTATCCCTATAACTCAAGATGTAACCTTGACTAGCTCAAAGATAGAAAGATCTAACTTGACAACAACAGGCAGAATACTCTCATGTATGGACCAAGATCTGTATGATAGATCACAAGGTGGGCAACGTTCTTGGACATATATGTCTGGTTAGGGATGAGAGCATGCAAGGGTTTCCTACTCCTAATCCTACAACTAATAGATGGAAGGGAGAGATGGTTTGAAATGGTGTTTGGATGCAAAGCTGGACATGGTGTATAACCTCAACAGAGAGCTAGATTGGTGCCTATCCAGGGCTTGGAGTCGGTAGACATACACCTGTGAATGATCAGCATGAATAGCTAAAACTGGATTTCAGGGGGATACACATGATACCTGCCTTACAGATATCTCCCAATACAGAGTGTTAAGCTGTCGATACTTATGGCATCCCTATTGCAGGAAGAAAGATACATGCAAAACTGGAGACAGAATCAGCATAACACATGCAAACATAGCATTATTCATATAAGATTAACCATGAAATCAGTGGATTCATGCCAAAACGTATAACAGGAGATACATAAACTCACAAGTTTTGCTGCACAGAGCAACCAAAACTAGTTGTATCTTATTACAGAGCCAAAATGTCTAGTTTTCAACAACCTGAAAAATGGTAACACAGTCTGCTTATAATAGCCAGAAAGTGTACCACAGCAATTAATTACATGGTTGACCAAAAATCCTAGCAGATACACAGTATCAGAAAAATGGCGCTCAACGCATTACCAGATTGGCGCCCAAACATGAATGCAGTAGGTGGGGAGGAGACAGGAAGAAACTTCGAGCCCTGCGCCACTGTCCGTTGATGTACACCTTCAATCGGGTACCAGATCCGTCCATACCTCTGCAACCTTCGCCATTAATGCCCATCTACCTCGCAGCCATCGGGAAAACATCAAACAGTGCATCGCAACCGTTTCCCGCCAAAATACCTCATCGTGATATTTCAAAATATGCAGGATATCAATTATCCCACATGCACCCCGCGGCGACCCTTTCAACACTTTATATACTAGGCCACGAGCATATATGATGTCGGTGCTTTTGCTCCCAACGACACTAGTATAAGACCTTCATCATCCTCATCCTCCAGCAGCATGATATCCTGTTACTTGAAATATCACCCTGACGTCAGCATCATCATCGCAATATCACCTACATGATAATCGCCTTCATCGGCATAACCTGATGCATCGGAGGAAGATCCTCCTGCTTAGCCGATACCACATGTCTGGCCGATGAACATCCTGATGACATCACCGTCATATCCTGCTGACGTCATCAGCATATCTGCCTATCGCGCACCTCCTCATATCCGGATGACATCATCGTCATGTTTGCAAATATCGGGGGATCTCCACAAGATGATCAGTGTTAGAAATATGACCCCCCCGGACCTTGATGACGTCACCATACATCGGCATCAGGATGATATTCGAAAGATAACCGGATATTTGGAAATATCATCTTGATGCACACATATCATGCTGCACTGTAGCTCCACTATAAGATCGGGGTGATATATGAATATGTGACTGATATTTGAAATGATCACCCCCATTGGACAATGCATGAAGCTGACAAGCGAATATCTCCCTTCGGAAATATCATGATGCAGACAGGTAGAAAAACGGATATCACCCTGACATAAGAATGATGTCAGCATCATCAGGGTGATAAAACAACGAACATGAAGTGATAAAACAACATCAGGATGATCTTGACTAAGATCACCCGATGTTCAAATATGATGACCCCGATGAAGATCGGGTCATACTTAGGACTTTGCAGCAACATCATCAGGATGATCTTAAGTAAGATCACCCGATGTTAGAATATCACCCCAGCGAAAGATCATGCTGACAAAAAATATGATGACCCTCATAAGCAACATCAGGGTGATGTCTGGAAACATGATGATGATGACCTCCTCCAAAGAAATATGATGCTGATGTTAAAACATGCTGAGGAGCCCAAAGACTTAGAACTTTTTTGAATTTTTTGGGAAGGTGCCTGCATGAAAATTGCTAAAATAACCGACAGTGAATTCAGGCACCAACACCATGGAAGTCTCCACCCGTAGGATCAAAGTTTTTAACAATTAAATGAGCAGCCAAAAAGGTTGCGAAGAAGTTTAGAGAAATGATAAAATAAACAATTAAAAATAAACTTATATAAAAAGAGATTTTAAGAGCAAGAAATAATTATAAAGGTTACATACATGTGTAGTTATATAAACAATTTGTTGACTACAAGATTAATGCAAACTTTACAACAAGAAACCATAGTTTTGATGGCCTTTCAATACAAATTAGGTCAATCTTAAGGAACCTAGGAATTTATGATCATAAATGTCCATAGGCCAAAACTCAAGGTATAGGAATCCTATTCTATCTCCAAGTTTTACATAATGAGTTCCCTTGCCTTCTCTCCTTTAGTTAGGACCAATGGCTTAGGTACCTTGTTTGAGTGTGCCCTCTTACTAGTTGCTTTGTGTATTGAGTTAGCATTATGTTTCTATAATGACATTAGAACATAGCATAGAGGAAGAAAGAAAGGGAGATAGAGACAGAGGGATAGAGAGAGAGGGGGGAGATAGAGACCGAGAGAGATAAAGATAAATGGGTAGATAGAGAGGGAGACAAAGAGATGGAGAGATAAAGACGTCCAAAGATAGAGAGAGAGAGATACACAAAGACAAATACAGAGAGGGAGAGATATAGAGAGATAAATGGGCACTTAGTATTAAATCACTCCCCCCACCTTTTTAAAATATAGCATGCTTATATACATTTTTTTATTTAACTAAATACAAATTTTGGGACATTGATTTTTTTAAATACATTTTTTCCCTTCTCTATAGGTGTTTTTTAGTTTTCCTTCTCTATAGGTATTTTGCAAACTAGCCATCTATTTTTTTGTCAGTTTTTAATTCACTTTTATTATCATCATATATAGATGGCTACCACTGAGCTTAAACAACACACCCTAAGCTTTGACTTGCTTAAGTGGCTGGTGGTGTAACATCCACGTTTTAAAAACATAGTAAAACCAGAAATTTACCATAGAGTAACTCAACAAGGTAAAAATGAGATAGAGAAAATTTTTCTTTTACTCAACAAATAATCAAGTAACTACAATTACAAGATTTCTTTTTACAAAATACAATAAACCATATTGTCTTTCTCATTTACAATGTTTAAAAATGTAAATCCATTACATATACAAATTTAGAATAAATACTACTTCTGAATATCTGACATCTTTATCACAAGTCCTGGCATGTTTCCTACTTGGAGAGAGAGCATATTTCCAGTGATTTACCTCCATCCACAGACCGGCAGTCTCCCACACATCTTCCACATAGGAAGTGGCCCTACCCTTCACAAAGAATATAGACCTTAGGTAACCGGTGGTAATTTGCCTTTCTCGAGTACATAGTGGTGTATTCTACTCAACTCTATCAACCATACAACCCTAGATACCCTCTAGCTAAGTATGATTTCTGATGGGATGAGCAATCCAAATACAATGAACCGACAATGCATGCAGAAAATAAATGCATTACTTTGGCCAAAGTTTTTAATATCAATATTGTTCATAATGAACGTAGTACTTGTGTTCACCCACCCCTACTCGACTTGGATACTGTCATATTCTTGCAGTTATTCACCCTGACTATATTTTTACGTAAATGGTTTAATCATCTTGTCATGATAATAGTTTTCTTAGACTTAGATAAGTCTAAATGACATAAACCTTCATTTGGTTCATATTCGACTCTAGGGTTTCAAAACAACCCTTGAATAATACAATATTTCTATATTTATCATATCTCATTTATGTAAGCTAAGGTTCATAATTGACCTTTGGTTTAACTCAACCATAGTTAGGTAATCTTGTTAAGGTATTAACTTCTATTCAAAAAGAATATGAATACCTATTCAATTAAACTCTTCGTGATGCCATTGATCGTCACTACATATATAAACTCATATATGATTTTACGCAAAGTTATTTCTATATAGACATAGTCTATTACTACACAATGGTTTACTATAGGCTGAACTCAACAAGATTTCTAATATAGACATGAGAAGATCTTTTGACATTTTATCCTGTTCATCTAACTATCCCTAGTTCTTCTACCATTCAATAGGTTACACCATAGACCACCAAGAATCTACGTTCTTTGGATAAGATATCGTTTAGACAATATATAGGAACGAAAACAAGATTGGTTTCCAAATAATATCGACACCACTAAATACTTTATCTCGTATTACTCTTGGTTGGTTAGTTTTCTAAAACAATACCATTTACACTAATCTCAATGAGAGTTAATACATATCTATCCTATGATAAAGTAATCGACTTATTTCAAAATGATTGCTCATTCAATAGAGCGACTAGTTTTCTAAACTCTAGAAAACTATAACAATTTCAATTTAAAGAAAGTTCGTGTATTTCCTGAACAATAAAAGGGTCTACTTATCGATTTTAAGACAGATGTAATATCGACCCAAAATGATAATTCAAAACTGATATCATTGCAAAAGCTTGCATCGGCCTTTTCAGGTTAGTCGACGCTTCTCTGGTTACACTAAAACATACACATACACCACCGACTCAGACAAACAAGTTATATCAATAGTATTCGAGTTGACACGGTCGGCTTATCACATTGCATAGTTTATATAAAATACTAAAAGGATAACCAAACTCAGTTAAAATGATTGTCCAAGACAAGCATTCATTCAAATTATCTTTGTCTTATGAAACATAACTTGCAAGAGTATTTACCTGACAACGTCAATTTACAGAGGTATATGGGCAGGTAGTAAGCTTTTGTGTTCGTCCTAGACGACCACGTTCTTCACTTTACCTTTACCTCCTTCCTTACTGCCCACCGCAAGTTCTCTTCTACCGATTATCCAGACTCAACAAACAAAACATATGCACCCAAAAGATGCACCATCGACTAGCCAAGTCGTGGTTTTAAGAGCTCAAACAGACTCATAATGAGTCGTCCTCTCTGTTTACTCCCACTCTAAGCAGTTCAAAACTCAATTAATTCCAACAGTATTTGCTTTATGGTTCAACTCCAAATACAGCTATAAATATGCAAACATCGACAAATGTTGATGATGAAAACATCATTTGAGGAGATCAGCGATGGCAGCTGAGTTATCCGCCACTCCTCTTATAAGAGGTCGCCAACTCATTTAACTAACTTTGAGCAATCAGTTACTCTTAATGAGTAAATTCGATCCATCATGTTTTAATCGTTTAAGGCACTCCTCAATAGATGCCTAAGGCTGGTCAACTAAAAACCATAATAATATATCATAAGGTATTACCTCATTCGACTCAAATATATATATATATAGATATTTGATTAAATCAAATAGTATTTTCATATCATTATTTCTATTTGATTTTATGATTTAATCAATAAGAGGATAATACTAAACCAAGAATTATGAATAATGTGATTGGGTTGAGCTAGTCTCTTCATCACGATTTGTCGACAAAACACGTCATCTTAACTCGACAATAAAGTCTTAACGTTAAGAATTGGTTAAAACACCTCAAGTGACTTAGTAATAATATGAAAACCATTTTATGATAATAACGTCGTAATATTTACATTAAACGTAAATAGTCATAAATCAAACTCAAACGACGTCGTTAACATTATTAACGACTAAGACGACTTAATACGACTTAGAAAGATTTGAAAACAATATCGACTACCTGTCGATTAGGTTTAAAAGTAAACTGACAACACAAGGCTTACCTCTTACGACACATTGGTTCACATTTTTGTTAAACACTAATAACTCGGTTTGGCAAATAAACCACTTGTAACCCGAGGTCTATATCTCTCTCTCCTAGAAAGATACTCTCTCTCTCTTTTCTCTGAGAGTCATCTGATAACCTGTAATCCTGTTTCAACTTGTTACCAAACAATATGTGATCAACGCATCATTATTCAATTAATTCAAATAATAAATCAAATCTCATAATACAAATATTAATCGATAACAACATAATCATTCCTATAATTTCAATAAATAACATTCAATATAATCCATATTTTTTCCTTGTCATTAATCTAAACATCATAATAAATTTCCTTATGTCCAAGTAAAAGACAAAAGTATAGCAAGACAAAAATTGGGGATGTAACATATCCTTCCCCTAAAGATTCATTGTCCTCGATGATATAAAGTATTAAAAGGTAACTAAAAAGCAAGTTCATTGTTTTCAACTGGTAACATTATTAAATAAATGAGGAAATTTTTGATAAAATTCATGGTAATCCTCCCATGTAGCATTTTTCTCAGCATATTGGTCCCATTAGACCTTGCATTGCAAGACCTCTCTGTTACGCAAGCGGAGCTTGCACGTTTCTAACACCTTGACTGGCTCAATTGTGACCACCATCTGTAAAGAATTCTAAGTCAAAATATGATTATTACCTACAATATATTTCTTCAAATAAGACACATGAAAAACATTGTGCATTCTAGATAAGGCTGGTGGTAGAGCAACTCTGTAGGCAACCGGATTGACTACTTCAAGCACTTCAAAGGGTCCCACATAACGAGGGGCCAACTTAGAAGACTTCCCAAACTTAATAGAACTTTTCTAAGGTTTAACCCTCAAAAGAACTTTTTCTCCAACAAAGAATTGCCTTGGAACACGTTTTGCATCTGCATAGCTCTTTTGCCTATCATTGGCTTCTGCCAATCTTTTTCTGATCAGCTTAACTTTCTTTTCCATTTCAGCTAGCATTTCTGGTCCGATGTTAATCCTATCCTCTAGCTTATCCCAACTTATAGGAATTCGACATCTTCTTCCATACAATGCTTCGAATGATGCCATCTTAATAGCAGAATGATAGGAATTGTTGTAAGCAAATTCCACAAGTGGTAAGTATTCTTCCTACTTATATTGTTGATCCATGCAATACATTCGCAACAAGTCTTCCAAGACTTGGTTAACTCTCTCAGTTTGCCCATCGGTTTCAAGATGGTAAGCTGTACTCACATTGAGTTTAGTCCCTAGCGCAAAAAATAGAGTTTGCCAAAACCTTGATGTTACTTGCGCATCTCTATCTGAGATAATCTTTTCAGGGAAGCCATGCAATCTAAACACCTCTTGCACAAATTTGCAAGCTAACACAGGTGCTCCATCAGTTAAATTCCCTGGTATGAAATGTGCTACCTTTGTGAGTTTATCAACTACCACTAAAATGGCATCATGTCAATTCCTTGACATAGGAAGACCTTGAACAAAGTCCATGCTAATAACTTGCCATTTCCACTCTGGCACATCATGTGGGTACAACAATCCTGTGGGATGATGATGCTCTGCTTTTACCCTTTGACATTCTAAATAGCTTGCTACAAATCTTGCAGTATCATTCTTCATTCCTTTCCAAAAGTAAAGAGGTTTAACATCCGCTAGAAGTTTGGTCACTTCTGGATGTCTTGAATACGGTGTAGTATGAACTTATTTCCATACTAGATCCCTTAATCCAGCTAAATCAGGAACATAAATTCTATCTTTATACCTCAATAGTCCATCTGACTCAAACAAAAAACCATCATACCTTGGATCTTTAGGATTATCTTTTAGAGCCTGCTTAACCTACTCATAAAACTCATCACCAGACAAATTTTACAATACCAAATCCTTGAAATTTCCATGAATAGAAATAATAGAAGCTATACGTCTTCTACGACTCAAAGCATCAGCTACTCTATTCTCTTTTCCTTTGATGTAGTTTATTTCAAAGTCATAGTCAGATATCAATTCTAACCATCTCCTTTGTTGAGCATTCAAATGCGGTTGAGAAAAAATATACTTAAGACTTTGATGGTCTGATTTAAGTACAAAAGTCTTCCCCAACAAATAATGTCTCCACATCTGTAAGGCATGAGTTACTGCTACCAATTCTAGATCATGCGGTGCATAATTTTTCTCATAAGATTTCAATTTCCTTGACTCATATGCTATGACTCTTCCTTCTTTCATAAGCACTCCTCCTAATCCTTCTCCCAAGGCATCTGTGATTACCTCAAATTGTCCTTCGGGGTCAGGAACTTTCAAGATTGGAGTTGTAGTTAACTTTTCTTTTAAAAGATCAAATGCTTCCTGACACTTGTATGTCCATTCAAATCTCTTTCCTTTCCTCTGCAGGGAAGTGATTGGACTTGTAATACTGGAGAAATTTAGAACAAATTTTCTATAATACCTGCCAGGCCCATGAAACTACGCACCTCATGCACATTTGTTGGTACCAGCCAATCCAGAATAGCTGTGATTTTTGCAGGATCAACAGATATTCCATTAGCTGATATAATATGACCTAGGTATTGAATCTCCTTCTGAAAGAATGTGCACTTAGATAGTTTCCCATATAACTTATGTTATCTTAATCTTTGCAGAACAATTTGCAGGTGCCGTTGATGTTCTTCCTCATTCTTAGAATAAATGAGTATATCATCCAGAAAGACTAAAACAAACTTATCCAAACAATCTCTGAATATACTATTCATGTGATTCATGAATGCAGCAGGTGCATTTGTCAAACCAAATGGCAACACTATGAACTCATAGTGTCCATATCTGGTTCTAAAAGCTCTTATGAATATCTTCATCCTTCAGTCTTAACTAATGATTTCCTGATCGCAAATCAATCTTTGAAAACATAGCAACTTCACGCATCTAATCAAAAAGATCATCAATACGTGGCAAAAGATATTTTTTCTTTACCGTTGCTTTATTAAGCATACGATAATCTATACACAAACGAAGGGTTCCACCCTTCTTCTTAACAAAAATAACTGAAGCACCCCAAGGTGAAACACTAGGTCTGATTGAACCTTTTGCCAACAATTCTTGTAATTGTGCTTTCAATTCCATTAACTCTGTTGTTGTCATACGGTAAGGTGCTTTGATACAGGCTCAGATCCTGGTTTAATCTCAATAGCAAAATCAAAAACCCTCTTGGGAGGCAATCCTGGGAGTTCTTCTGAAAACACATCCTGATATTCCCGAAGAAAAGGATACTTTTCCCCAAAAGATAAACTAGGGTTTTCTACCCCTTCCTCCACTTGTTCTATTTTGACTACAAATAACTGACAACCTTTCCTTCTAGCCCTTTTTAATTGCTTGGCAGAGATAGTTCTAATTTTAACTTCTTTTGAATTCCTTGGAATCGGGTCAGATTTCCCAAGTCATCTAAGCATTCCACTGTTTTTGAAAAATAGTCAACCTTAGCTCTATGTTTCTATAACCAACTCATTCCTAGGATAACATCATAGGAACCTAAGGGAGCTACATACAGATTTACTTCAATTGAGAAACCAGGAAGGTCAACTTTGGCTTCATTGCTCTACTTGAGCCTTAGATTGGTTAATATATTCTACTGACTAGGGTTTGGACATATAACCAGCTTTTCTAGATAAATTATTCAAAATTTTAGGAGAAACAAAGTTTTTTGTGGCTCTTATATCAATCAAAATAGGTATAGGGACTTCAAACAAAGTACCTATCATCTCAATGGGTGTGATTTGATACTCTGCTTAACGGTTGTCGAGACATGCATGAATCATTTGTTGGAATGCTTCTTGCTGAGTAGGTAGTGCAATACCTCTTTGTTGATCATTTTGATTCTTGTTAGGGCAACGATTTGCATAATGGTTGCCCCCACAAGTAAAGCATCCTCCAATGGGTCCTTTCTTATCTGAAGTCTTACCATTGTTATCCTCATTTCTTTTGTAGTTGCCATTCTTCTCATTACCATTTCCACCTTTGTTCTTCTGAGGTCCTTTATCTTTTCTCTTGTTCTCATAGCTCTTTTCATATCTTTTCTTGTAGGGTTGATTGTTAGGAATTCCATTAAACCTCTTGTGGTTTCTATCACAATAAGCCGAGATGGATTTCAGCTTTTGCTCTTGCTTGATCGCCTTCTCATACACTTGATCCATTGTTGTGGGACCATGTACATCCACTTCACCACCAATTTGAGCATTTAGGCCCGTGATGAATTTTTTGATCCTGAATCTCTCATCCTTTTGATACTATGGAACATATTTCAGGAGTCAAGTGAATTTTTCTCCATATTCTACCACTGTCATATCTCCTTGTCAAAGATTTTGAAAATCAGTCAGTTTCTAATCAAAATAGAGTTGTGGTAAACATCTTTTGCAAAAGAGTTCCACGAACTCATCCCAAGTTACCCTTAGAGAGCTCAAATTCAATTCTATCTTTTTATTCATCCACCAAGTGGATGCTTCTCATGCCAGTTGGAATGCTCCCCATACTGCCTTGGTCACCTCCGAGTAATTTCTTATCTCGAAGTACTTTTCCATCTCTGTTAACCAAGCTTCTGGATCATCTCCGATTTCTGTCCCATCAAATTTTGGTGGAACAACCTTCTTCATATCCTTTGAGAGCTCCAAGGTCAATCTATCCCTTGCCTCTTTATGAGGTTCGGTACTCTTACTTTGATCTTCATGATTTTCTCCACTTTCACCATGAGAGTTTTCACCTTCTCCCTCAATATTCCCTTTATCATCCACCTTCTTTTCCAAATCACCCAATCTTTTCTTGGTTTCCTCAAGCATGGTTATAAGTTGGTCCAGCTTATTATTTGGTAGGTGGTTTTCCTCTTCACTTTCTCCTTGGTTAGTTCTTGTCTGCACCATCTTTATCGATTTCTCAAACCTGAGAATATTGAGTTGTCCATTAGTTCAAGATTATAATGTAACCCATTAAATCTAAACATAATACTCATTTTAAACAATAGTTTGGCACAAAACAGCTCTTTTTATTTATTTATTTCTTTTCAAAAGTAAAGAGTTTCCTTCTTTATACAAGAAATGACTTCAAAATTCATGATCAAGAGGAGTATATCCCTCAGACTCATTTTCTGATACATAATCTCGAGGTATATAACCCTCCGACTCACTATAGAACCTAACTTCTATGATCTCAATAGTTGAGGGTATGCGGGGATCTCGCTTAACCATAGTTATTTCCTCATCTTTAACCCTTTCCAAGTACTCCTTTCTCACTTGCTTAATTTGAGTTAATGCAGTCACTAGAGTTTTCGTATCACTTAACCAAATGTCACTCTCATCATTGGTTCCCTCAAAGGTTTTGATAATGGCCTCACGTTCTCTCTTTGCTTTAAGGAAATGTTGACTCGAATTAACAAACTTTCTTGCTGTCTTTTTAAAACGTACCATCCTGGCACATAAATTTTCAAACATTAGCTAACCGCATAATGTTGACTACAGGCAAGCATAGTGGTCTCATAATCCCTAGTGCTGAACCTGGTAGCTCTGATACCATATGTAACATCCACGTTCTAAAAACATAGTAAAACTAGAAATTTACCATAGAGTAACTCAACAAGGTAAAAATGAGATAGAGAAATTTTTTCTTTTATTCAACAAATAATCAAGTAACTACAATTACAAGATTTCTTTTTACAAAATACAATAAACCATATTGTCTTTCTCAATTACAATGTTTACAAATGTAAATCCATTACATATACAAATTTGGAATAAATACTACTTCTGAATAACTGACATCTTTATCACAAGTCCTGGCATGTTTCCTGCTTGGAGAGAGAGCATCTTTCCAGTGATTTACCTCCATCCACATACCGACGGTCTCCCACACATCTTCCACATAGGAAGTGGCCCTACCCTTCACGAAGAATATAGACCTTAGGTGACCGGTGGTAATTTGTATTTCCTGAGTACATAGTGTTGTATTCTAGTCAACTCTATCAACTATACAACCCTAGATACCCTCTAGCTAAGTATGATTTCTGATAGGATGAGCAATCCGAATACAATGAACCGACAATGCATGCAGAAAACAAATGCATTACTTTGGACAAAGTTTTTAATATCAATATCTTTCATAATGAACGTAGTCGTTGTGTTCACCCACCCCTACTCGACTTGGATACTATCATATTCTTGCATTTATTCACCCTGACTATATTTTTACGTAAATGGTTTAATCATCTTGTCATGATAATAGTTTTATTAGACTTAGATAGGTCTAAATGACATAAACCTTCATTTGGTTCATATTCGACTCTAGGGTTTCAAAACAACCCTTGAATAATACAATATTTCTATATTTATCATATCTCATTTCTGTAAGCTAAGGTTCATAATTGACCTTTGGTTTAACTCAAGCATAGTTAGGTAATCTTGTTAAGGTATTAACTTCTATTCAAAAAGAATATGAATACCTATTCAATTAAACTCTTCGTGATGCCATTGATCATCACTACATATATAAACTCATATATGATTTTATGCAAAGTTATTTCTATATAGACATAGTCTATTACTACACAATGGTTTACTATAGGTTGAACTCAACAAGATTTCTAGTATAGACATGAGAATATCTTTTGATATTTTATCCCGTTCATCTAACTATTCCTAGTTCTTCTACCATTCAATAGGTTACACCATAGACCACCGAGAATCTAGGTTCTTTGGATAAGACATCGTTTAGACAATATATAGGAACAAAACAAGATTGGTTTCCAAATAATATCGACACCACTAACTACTTTATCCCATATTACTCTTGGTTGGTAAGTTTTCTAAAATGAATACCATTTACACTAATCTCAATGAGTGTTAATACATATCTATCCTATGATAAAGTAATCGACTTATTTCAAAATGATTGCTCATTCAATAGAGCAACTGGTAACAATTTCCATTTAAAGAAAGTTCGTGTATTTCCTGAACAATAAAAGGGTCTACTTATCGATTTTAAGACAGATGTAATATCAACCCAAAAATGATAATTTGAAACTGATATCATTGCAAAAGATTGCATTGGCCTTTTCAGGCCAGTCAACGCTTCTCTGGTTATACTAAAACATACACATACACCACCGACTCAGACAAACAAGTTATATTGATAGTATTCAAGTTGACACAGTCGGCTTATCACATTGAATAGTTTATACAAAATACTAAAAGGATAACCAAACTCAGTTAAAACGATTGTCCAAGACAAGCATTCATTCAAATTATCTTTGTCTTATGAAACATAACTTGCAAGAGTATTTACCGGACGACAGTTTACATAGGTATATGGGTAGGTAGTAAGCTTCTGTGTTCATCCCAAATGACCATGTTCTTCACTTTACCTTTACCTCCTTCCTTACTACCCACCGCGAGTTCTCTCTTCTACCAATTATCCAGACTTAGCAAACAAAACATATGCACCCAAAAGATGCGCCATCGACTAGCCAAGTCATGGCTTTAAGAGCTCAAACAGACTCATAATGAGTCATCCTCTCTGTTCATTCCCACTCTAAGTAGTTCAAAACTCAATTAATTCCATCAGTATTTGCTTTATGGTTCGAATCCAAACACAACTATAAATATGCAAACATCGACAAATGTTGACAATGAAAACATCATTTGAGGAGATTAGCGATGGCAGCTGAGTTATCCACCACTCCTCTTATAAGAGGCCTCCAACTCATTTAACTAACTTTGAGCAATCGATTACTCTTAATGTGTAAATTTTATCCATCATGTTTTAATCATTTAAGGCACTCCTCAATAGATGCCTAAGGCTGGTCAACTAAAAACCATAATAATATATCATGAGTTATTACCTCATTCGACTCACACACACACACACACACACACACACACACACACACACACACATATATAATATTATTTTCATATCATTATCTCTATTTGATTTTATGATTTAATCAATAAGAGGATAATACTAAAACAAGAATTACGGATAACGTGATTGGGTTGAGCTAGTCTCCTCATCACGATTCATCAACAAAACACGTCATCTTAACTCGACAATAAAGTCTTAACGTTAAGAATTGGTTAAAACACCTCAAGTGACTTAGTATAATATGACAACCATTTTATGACAATAACGTCATAATATTTACGTTAAACGTAAATAGTCATAAATCAAACTCAAACGACGTCGTTAACGTTATTAATGACTAAGACAACTTAATACAACTTAGAAAGATTTGAAAACAATATTGAATACCTGTCGATTAGGTTTAAAAGTAAATTGACGAGACAAGGCTTACCTCTTACGACACATTGGTTCACATTTTTGTTAAATACTAATAACTTAATTTGGCAAATAAACCACTCATAACTCGAGGTCTATATTTCTCTCCTGGAAAAATACTCTCTCTCTCTTTTGTCCGAGAGTCATCTGATAACCTGTAATCCTGTTTCAACTTGTTACCAAACAATATGTGATCAGTGCATCATTATTCAATTAATTCAAATAATAAACCAAATCTCACAATACAAATATTAAATCGATAACAACATAATCATTCCTATAATTTCAATAAATGTCATTCAATATAATCCATATTTTTTTCCTTGTCATTAATCTAAACATCATAATAAATTTGCTTATGTCCAAGTAAAAAATAAAAGTATAGCAAGACAAAAATTGGGGATGTAACAAGCAAGCCCTTTCTCTTACTTTGTTTTGTTAATGTGTCAATAAGAGAAGGGGCCCACCAGCCACCTAAGCAAGTCAAAGCTTAGTGTGTGTTGTTTAAGCCCAGCCGATGGCTATAAGAGAACGTATGCTAACAAGACAATATGTTTGCAGATACCCCCACCAATTGATGGTGATAGAGATACTGTAGTATTATATATTTAATACTTATATATTTATTATGAGAGGTAGGTAGAAAGATGATTGAAGGAAATCTAGTCGTTTGTTTTTTGCCAGTTTTTCATTCATTATTTTTTTCCCCGCTCCTTTTCGTCCATAAAAGCATCATTTATTTTTTTCGTTCTACTTTTATTATCATCATATATAGATGGCTACAAGAGAACGTACACTAACAAGACAATATATTTGTACATACCCCCATCAACTATATAACACTAAATATAATTATATTATATATAAAATAATGCATTAGGGTTGTAGTAGAAGCATTGTGTGTGTCATGGCCGTTGTTGTCTCTTGCTAATTTGAAATCCTCACATACATGGGCATGGGCATATATATGCACTCATATGCTCCTACACGTTAACATATACAATTAAAACCACAATCTCCCCTCCTTTCTCTTTGAGCTAGAGATTGGGATCATAGAGATTCTTGGTGAACGATAGAAATCAAACGATTAGTGTCTCAACACACAAACTCGAAGAAGCACACTCATAGTTTACTAGCATTTCAGTCTATTTTCATTTTTACCAGAAAAAATGTATCAATAAGTAGATTATAAATATTACAACAATGACTATGGAATTTTATAATTTCATTACTTTGTAATGGAAGGTTTAACTCTACTATTAGGGGTGGTCAATTTGATTGCAATTAAGAGAGCTCGACTCTTATGAGATCAACTTAGTTGAACCTGTTATGAGTAGAGATGAGGGATTCAAAAAATATGTTGGCTCTTTGCAAGTAGGTTCAAGAGCAAATATAGTGGCCCTTTTCTCGCCATTTTTAACATATAGCCTCTTAAATGTGGTACCCATATACAACTCTTTTGTTCTTCTATATGTACTATGTGATGCATGAATTTTAAGAATGACAAAACAAGGAAAAATAAAATGTGACATTTGCAATAAACATGCATCTTCACCTCAAAAGAATAAATTGGAGCTACTTTCATGACCATTACTTGCATAATATTTCCTTTGATATCAATAATTTGTAATCTATGCAAATCATATATATCCTAAATAGATAATAATTCTTCCAATACATATTTGTCAAGACACCAATGGACTAGAATTTAGCAAATTAAAAACTGAACATTTATTTTATTACAAAATAAGGGCTTATTTCTACCATAAAAATTTCATATCAATATCAAGCCCAAATGTATGGTCCAATATAGCTTAACAACAAATATGCTTTGGAAAAATCAATTCTATAGAATGCCTTGCAATATTCTATGAAGATTGGCAATTCTCTCTTACTTATTGCATGTATTTCATTCATTAATGTCTGCTTCCTTTTCCCACTAATTGGATGTATTTCATCATTTAGAGTAAATATGAGTCGATATTGTTTGCATAAATGCTTTTCCTACACGCTAAAATTACTTAGAGGCTATCAATTACATTTTAAGACACTCTCAAAACAATGGATGCAACTAGACAAATACACTATAAATCAAGCATGGTCAACCATATAATGCAATGTGGCCTCCACCTTCCTTAAACTTTTCAAAATAGAACTATTTAGAGAAGAATAATGATTTCACTATACAATTAAAGTTTCAACAATGCTTTCCACTCTTTGACAAACATGGGGATAAGAATCTACTCAAAAACATATGAATCCAAAGGAAATGTACAAATTCCCTCCTCTTAAACTTATAATATTGATGAGAATTGAAGAGACATTTCCTAAAACACAAAATCATTGTCCATCATGGGATTACAAAACTAAGCTTAGCTGCGTAAACATAACGGGAAAAAGTGTTCCATTGTGTGATTGACTATGGTACTTCCTAATTCATGCCAATGATCCAAACATGACATGTGTTCATTGGGAACTACACTTAGGGAAACACATCATTTGTTTAAGAACCTAATAATTCACCTTTCAAACCTCTTCACTATACCCATTGCACACTAAAGTGTAGCTATCTCTAACAAAAGCAACATCCCATCTCCAAGCTTCATTGATTCATACATCTTCCATGTACCAAAACAATTGGAAACAATGCCACTTATTCAAGTGGCTCGAAAATGGACATTTACAACATCTTGAAAGTTCAATAAATGGAAAGAACACTTAACACCAGCTATTGTTTGAGTCTCCCCTCATTTCACCGCCATCCCAACAATGGATGATTAATGTTTTAAAAAAAATCACAATGATATTGGTTCATTAAAGCAAGATATTATAGCCCACTGAGAAAGAATTTCAAACAACTACCATCCATGGCATTTGCACCGTACACTGATAATGAACTCCTTCTGACTAGGGACATGTAATTGTTGGAATTAGGTTTGTCATTGATGTCAAAAGGTCATTTGTTGTAAGTGCATTTGTTGTTGTGTTGTTGTTGTCCTTTATTGATTTGTTGTCATCAGGAGAATGTCATCTTGTCAATGATGGTATATGTCAGTAATGAAGGCACTCACATTGAATGCTCGGTTGATTTCTCAGTTGATTGATGTTTTTGCAGTGTTTCTCAGTTGATTGATGTTTGAGCAGTGTTTATAAGCAATGAAGTGTATGCTAGTTGGAGGTTTTGTCATTCATAGCTTTGAACAGTGATACAATATGTTGTCATAGTGATGCAACGTGTTGTCACATGATCTCAACTTATGTAAGGTGAACTTATGTATGGTGTGATTTGAAGGTTCATTGATATTTCATATTCAACAATTTATGATAAAGATTAGGGTTTTGTCTTTCTTAAAATACCTAAAACCTACATCTTAAAACCCTAAAACTTAAAGGTTTAAACCCTAGAATAAAGCTTTTAGTGACGGGTTTGTTTTTTTAATATTTTGAAAGTGACTTGTAATTGCCGGTAGCACATCACTTATGTGATGTCTTAAGGGGGTCGAGAACATGTCTTGACTGAACCTCCCGTCCTAATAAAATTAGTGTCTACCGGTATCTCTTTGCTGTCGAGCACCAAAGCTACATCGATGGTGGTTATTCAATATACCAAGGGCGCGAAGTATTAGATCCATGGTGAAGATTTAATTTATTTTCAAATGGTAATGGACATTCTTTATTTATGCACTTTGATGACCATAAGACCGTATCACTGTGTATAGCAATTTGTGGTTCGTCTATGTAACTATTTTCTTGTTACAATGTTTTAGGGATTTCAAGCAAAAAGGAGTTTGTGGGTTCACGACACAATCTGATGAAGAAATGCATGATGTAAAATATAGAGCATTAATGTGTGTATTCTTTTTTTGAACTTGATCACTGAATCAGATATACAGAGTCAGTTTTGAAAGAGGATTGGTTTCTGCTTTGAAGTGAGAGAGAGGTTTTTCAAGAAATGTCGAATGTGAAGGGAAATGGATATATATATTTGTATGGTATTTTTTACATAAAGAAAACCTTGTCTACAGTCAATGAAATGGGTAGATAAGAGAGATGACAATGTTTATTTTTGAGGACAGTGAACATGAGAAAATGAATGTAGATGATGAATGAGGGTTTCTTGCAAAGTCCTTCATGTAATGTGATATCAGGAAGAACATTGTGAGATGTATGTTGCAGAAGTTGACAAGAACATTGATTACAGAAGATCGGGTATCTTTTATTTATTTTTATGATGGTTTGATATGACATTTCTACTGTTTAAAGTGCAATAATGGCAAAGTATGTTGAATTTTTGTAGAGTCTGGTGAATTTAAGGTTTGAGGCAGAGTTTAACTATTGTTGAAGTATATATATGGTGATCTTGGATAATCAATGATGCTATTGTAAACTAAATGGTACATCTGTAATGTGTTGATGTTGAATTATCATTCTTTGAATAGCATGTAAAAGAAAGGTGCCATTAATGTGTGCATACCAATTTAGGAGAGTAAATGTAGAGCATGGTAATGTTCTTGAATATCTTTACAAAAGAGTGGTTATGTAAAAGAGTTATAGAACTCATCTATAACCTATGGTATTAATGTAAATAGATTAGTACTCTATACATCTTCTTGTTTTGTGTTTGGGGTTGCTGCTCCTAAAAGACTAGGAGTTGGTGCTCCTGAAAGATTTAGAGTTGGTGAAAGGAATAGGTGTTCCTATCAGTGTATGAATAGTGAGATCTTTTGCTAATGAGGCACAATTGTAATAAGTGAGATTTTGGTTAGTGAGACCTAATGGAGAATTTGGTGAGGTTGGATAGTGGTTTTTCCCTGTTTAAGGTTTTCCACTTTAAATCTTGTGTCATGGTTTCATCTTTGTGATTCTATTACTCTCTGTATCTTTGGCATGTTAAGTATTGATTGTATTTTCAACTATTGGGCTGATTAATGAACTAGTTTTATTAGATCACTGATTCACCCCCTCTCAGCGATCCATTGTATTCCAACAATTGGCATCATAGTTGTAGGTTCCTAGCAGAAGTCTAATAGACTTGGGTTGATCTTGGTGGTGGAATACTATGGCAAAGAGTAAAATAAATAAAGGAAGAAAATATGTCAAGCAAAATGTTGATCAACAAGTACCATCAAAACCAAATACAAATGGTGATGTAGAATCAGTTGAAAGAAATTTCTCACAAGTTGAATCAGGTACAAAGTTAGAAGAAGAATTTTCTAAAGCACCTTTCTTTTATGGCACAAATTTCTCTATTTGGATTTTTAAGATGCAAGACTATATATCTTCTTTAGGGTTTGATGGGCGAATGTCAATAGAGAATGGGTGTTCTATATCTTCTCAACCACTTACTACTGCAAGTGATAAATAGGCTTATGAATGTAATGAAAAGGCAAAGAAGGCTATTCTTTCTGGTTTGTCTAATGATGTTTCTTGTAAAGTTGTGCATTGTGAAACTGCATAAGATGTTTGGAAGAAATTGATTAGCATCTATCATGATGATGTATTTGAAAGAGAGGACAACCTAATGATTGAAGATGATGACATAGAAAGAAGACATTCACATGAAGAAGATGAAGTCAAATATGATCTAGAGGATGATGAAGAAGTAGATCTTGAAGAACTCTTTTATGCTTACAATGTGGTTGAAAATTTGAAAGAGGAAAACTCAAGACTAAAGGTACAACTTCAAGAAGAAAAAGAATCAAAGGTCACAACACTTTCAGCCCTTGAAGAACCAGACAAGTTAATCATCACCCTAAAAATAGAGACTGAAGAGACCAAAAGGATAGCATTTGTGACAAAATCTAACCCTGAAGTCAAAATAATTGAATGCCAAAAACTTGAAGTAGAGATAGTTACTCTAAGAAAAGATCTTGAAAATCTCAAGGTACAGTTAGAGAAAAATTAGAAGTTTGAAGACAACACCAACAGGTTGAATGAGATGTTGAGCAAGCAAAAACATCACAAGGATACTACTAGTTTAGGCTATGATAGAGGGCAGAGAAACTCCTAGGATGAAAATAGATCTAAACTATCATTCTGTTGCTCCTAAGACTGAAGACAAGAAGGATAAGGAATATCATACTCCTGCACAAGCCAACAAGAACAAATTTAGAAGATCCTTTCATTTAGGACATCGTCAAATGACCTGGTTTGAAAACTCTTTTCATGGTTATTACTATTCATGTTATGAATTTGGTCACAGAGCAATAGAGTGTTGGATGCATGCAAAGAAAATTGGATGGAATAACAGTTCCTATGAGTTGTCAAATAGGAGAAGTAGTGTTCTATGTTTTAAATGTAAGCATCTAGGTCACACTACAAGGTCTTGTAGTACACAAGGAAGAAATGGTATTTTTGGATTTGGATTTCCAAGCAGGTATAATTCTTTTGTTCCTTTGGTTGGTTACAAGAACATTTGTTATAAGTGTAATAGTCTTGGACATAAAGCACAACATTGTGGAAGTAGGTTGATGAAATCACCTAGACATAACAAGAAGATAGATATCCTGATCAAGCAAAAGAAAGAACCTATGAAAGTGTGGAGAAGAAAACAAGACCAAGACAAGAAAGATCCCAAACTTGTGCATATTGCACAAGATGCATCACTAATTGCTTAAAGAGCAGCATGAGGTCAGGGGGAGATGTTCATTGTCTTATATTTTAAGCCCCATGGAGAAGATTAAGAAGTTGTGTTAGCAGGAGTAAGAAGATCTTATTTAGGTGATTATAACAAACCTTGTATGTATCAAAGAAATTTGTTACATAACAGATCGCTCATCATTTGTTGCTTGTATTGAACCTTGTCATGAACATAAGAATATACAGTATATGTTCAGTGATATGTGTCTCATCTTAGTTGATCTCATTTGTTGGTATCAAACTCTCAATTTAATGTTCAGTCTAGTTGTTTATCAATCTGCTAGTGAAGGCAGTAAATGATAAATGTTTTGTAAGTGTTCAACATGGTATGTTTCAGTTTGTAGGTGTGGAATTTGTAAGCAAGTTACATTCTTGACAGTTTAAGTGCAGTAGTAGCAACTAGACATTAGTCAAAGGGCCTACAATTGGTATGCTGCAAGTTTGATATTGTTGTTTGCTTATGACAACATGTTTGAACTAGGAAGAGATACCTTGTTCATGCTTTGAGTTATCTTGTTAATATCAAAGATCAAGATAATGGAGAAAGATACAGTAGATTCGAGCAACTTTCTCACCATGGTTTTTTCCTTCTTGGGTTTTCTACGTAAATATAGTGTTGTGGTTGTGTGCCTATGTGTTGTGCTTTAATTGGTTTAATTTGTCAATCTTCTAATTAAAGCAGTTAGAACTCTTGGTTGGCAATGTTTAACTGGAACAAGTTTTGATATATATTGATTCACCCCCCTCTCAGTATATCCTTGTGTTCTAACAAACACTTCCACATTGCTTAAGGATCTTTCTAGGACCCAATTCAAATTTTGCAAAATTCCCAAGTCTGGTCCCACCTTGTTGTATTTTCCCTATTTTTCCCATCATAGATAACCAATCTAAGATATCTTAAATGGGCTCTCCCTTGGTTAATTATTTTTATCATCCTCCATGTGCTTATCATGTGTTGAAGTTACAAAAAATCATAAAGTATCCTAAGTCTGGGTGGTTCCTTGTCATTTCCTAAGTGTTTATATGTTTTGCGGGTTTCCTCCTTGCTAATGGATGTAGAGTTTCTACTAGATATTGTATGTATAGTTCCACTCTTCTTTCTTGCATCTAGTTCCTTCTTCCCATTATGTGGAATTTCCATCAAATCCTTCACTTTCATAGTATTTTCCTTCATTTCCTCTTTTCTGGGTTTTAACATTGCTATTGGATCATTCCTCTTCCCACCCCATCTTGTATTGAATTCCACTTCCACATCGAATCCTTGCAAGTCGTTTCATGCCTTAAATGTTTCTCATCGCTAATTTCTCTTGTTTGCAGGATCTCGACTTGCTCCTGTAGTTCCTTCCCTACCCACAAAATTTGGTTCTACCCATATTCCCTACAAACTTCATTTTCCTTCTATTTCCTTCCCATTTTCCAACTTTGTGAGAATTTATTATGATCATAGGCATGTGTCCTATTCCACATCCTGTCCCCTTCCCTTTCCTCGCAAATCCTATTCCTCCTATTTTCCTAATTCCTTTATCTTGTGGGACATCTAAATCCTTCTAGACCTCACGTGTTTCTTGCATCCTTTTTCTATTATCCTATTCCACGGTCTTTTTATGCAATGTCTGGATGTCACGTTCTTCCTTGTATCTCTTCACTTCATTTCCTCCATCCTTCCCAGCCAATCCCCCACTGCCACGTGTCACATCCAAAAAACATATCTTGCCTAGGTTGAAACTCCTCAAATTTCTAAGTATGGGACTTTGCATGCTTTTGAAAGAAAATAATGTCAACACTTTTTAAGGTTCGTGAACCTCTGACAAGTTCAATAGGTGCTTAAAATGCCAACAAAGGAATGAAGAGGCAAATGATGAAGAAATGGGCCTAGTTCAAGATGTTAGAGGGTTTGTAAGTTCTTGAACTCACCGAATCTCTGACATGGTTCAAAATATCACTAAAACTTTGACAAAAGGGAGAAAACAAAGAATGCCGGCGAGTTCACAAGTTCATGGAATCACTAAAATGCTAACATGGTTCAAAGAAAGTGCAATCACCAACAACAAATAAGAAGAAGAAGAAGAGAGGAGGGTAAATTGTCGGTGAGTTCACAACTTCATGAACTCACCAATGTGCTGACAAGATTCAATGGAAGTCCAAATATCTGAAAAAAACTAAGAAGGGGATGAGAACAAAGAAAAGGAAGAAGAATGAGATGTTGATGGTTCAACTAGTTCTTGAACCTTCGAACTTGCCAACATGGTTCAAGATAGGCCAAAATATCTGATAGGCTTAGGATTTTCCCAAAGTATTGAAAGAGTTAAAATGAAGTTTAGTTGGTTTTCATGGACCCTACATTAAAATGCCTCAACCACTCTTATATGCCTTAATAACTTCCAAGCATGCCATGAATGTAGTAGGTGAGTTCTTAGCTACTAGTTGTGCCTGCACAAGATTCAAACCATTCATTTTGAGCGAGCTCCATCCTCAACTATAGATTTCATGGGATCAAACATTAAGTACATTTATGACCTAACTTCCTATTGTGCATTAGACTTCTACGCACAACCTAGGGAATGAAGGCAAGAAATGCTATAAATACAAGTTTATTGTTTATTTAAACGGTTGGTTGCCAAGCCAAATTTTCTAGTCTACAAGTGTCTCATGTTGATTTTAGGGCATAAAATAAGCACAATAAGGTATTTGACAATATACCTCGAGGGAGGCCACCTAATAGAGATTTTGAGCATGTGAGAAAGTTGGAAGAAGGAGCAAAACTATTTATCACTAGTCCTTATCACCATCCTAGAAGGCATATGGAAGATATTGAGAAGGCTATCAAGGAGCTTTTGGACATGGGACACATCAGACCTAGTTGAAACCCTTTTGCTTCATCTATAGTCTTAATTAAGAAAAAAGATGGAACTATGAGGATGTGCATAGACTACAAAGCTTCGAACAAAAGAACAATCAAGAATAGATATGCAATACCCAGGATCAACGAGATGATTGATGAACTTCATGGAGCTATCTATTTCTAAAAAATAAACCTTAAGATTAGTATATCATCAAATCAAAGTTGTGAACAAGACATCCACAAAATAGATTTTAGGTGCCATTATGGGCACTATGAGTTCTTGGTCATACCATTTGGATTGACGAACACACCTGCTACCTTATAATCTTGCATGAACCAAGTGTTTAACAAACAATTGAGAAAATTTGTGTTGGTTTTCTTCGATGATATTCTGATTTATAGTAAGGTGTGGGAAGAGTATTTAAAGCACATAAATGAAGTTTTGGGCATTCTCGAGGCTCAAAAATTATTTGCTAGGGAATTTAAGTGCAATTTCAAAATTATGAAGATCTTGTATCTTGGGCATGTCATTAGTGCTCAAGGAGTCTAAGTTGATCAAGAAAAGATTTGTGCTATTTTGGATTGACCACCTCCAAAAATCTTGACTCAGTTGAGAGGTTTGTTTGGCCTCTGTAGTTACTACAAAGGGTTTGTCAAAGAATTTTCACAGTTGGCTGCCCCATTGACCAATTTGACTAAGAAGGGAGCATTTTCATGGACTAGTGCAACGCGAATAAATTTTGATAAGTTGAAGGAAGTGATGAGATCTTGCCCTATTTTAAGCCATTTCTAACTTCTCTCTTCCTTTTGTGCTTGAATGTGATGCTTCTGGTGATGGAATTGGAGTAGTGTCAATACAAAACAAACATCCAATTGCCTTTGAGAGCCACAAACTCAAAGAGTCTAAAAGGGGTTTTTTTAATTTATGACAAAGAGATGTTGGCCGTTATGCATATATTGGCTAAGTTCAGGAAGAATTTGGTGGGTGGTAGATTTGTGGTTAAAATAGACCATGACATTTTGAAGTATTTTCTTAATTGAAGGATCTCAATGAAAGACAACAAAAGTGGGTTAGCAAGTTGCAAGCTTATGACTTTGACATTGAATATGTCATGGGGAAAACAAACATAGTTGTTGATGCTTTGTCATGAAAACCCACATTGTGTTCTATGGTTGAACTTTCAACTGATTGGAAAGCTCACATTTTATGTGAATATTCAAAGAATGTTTTTGTTGCTAGTATCATGGAGGGTAAAATGCAAGATAACAAATATCAAATGGCAAATGAACTCGTACTCAAAATAGAGTATACTTTGTTCTTAAATCAAAGTTGAAAGAAAAGATTCCTAGAGTAGTTCATGATACCCCCTTGGCTAGTCATATGAGGTGTTGCACGACTTACAAGAAGATCATAGAGAGGTTTACTTGGAAAGGATTCAAAGATGATGTCCTTAAGCACGTTAGAGAGTGTCAAGTTTGCCAACATAATAAATTAGAGTAGACTTTTCCAACAAGACTATTGCAAGCCTTACCAATACCAAAGAAGAAATAGGAGAACATATCTATGGATTTCGTCAATGGACTTCCATGAGTTCAGGGTAAGGAAGTCATATATGTTGTAGTTGATAGATTCATAAAGTATGCACATTTCTTTGTAGTTTCTTCAGAGTTCAAAGCTCCTCAACTTGTTGATTTATTTTTTAAGGAGGTGTTTAGATTTCATGGATTGCTAAAGAATATTGTGAGTGATAGAGATAACATGTTCCTTAGTTTGTTTTGGTAGGAGCTCTTCCAGATGAGTGGTACGGAATTAACTCCTAGCACAAGTTATCACCCATAAACAAATGAGAAAATATAGATTGTTAACAAGTGGGTTGAAGGTTATTTAAGAAACTATGTGGCGGGACATCAAAAAGCATGGATTAAATGGATTTATCTAGGAGAGCACTATTACAATACCACATACCACATGTCCGTTGGTATGACTCCTGTCAAAGCATTGCATGGTTATGATGTCTTGTCTTTTGTGGATTTGATTATTTTTGACAATAAAGTGCTAGGAGCAAAGGACATGGTTCAGTAGAGTCAAGAAATTTTGAAGGCACTGAAAATTTTTTTACATCAAGCTCAAAATCAACCAAAGATTTATGTTGATAGGCACTGATTAGAGAGGAAATTTGACGTGGATTATACGGTTTATTTGAGATTGCAACCCTATAGGAAATCTTCCCTCAATAATAATGGAGTTGAAAAGCCCAAACCACATTTCTTTGGTCCATACAAGGTCTTGAAGAGGATCAAAGAAGTAGCTTATGAATTAGAACTACCAGAGCAAAGATTCACAATGTTTTTCATGTTTCATGCCTTAAAAAGGCACTTGGAAAACCATGTTACACCTTCTGTTGAATTACCTCCACTTGATAATGAAGGCAAGTTGGTCTTGGTTTCCGAATCTATCTCAGATGTGTGGGTGAGGAAATTGATAATAAAGAGTATTTACGAATACTTTATCCGTTGGAAGGATATTCCACAAGAGGATACTACTTGGGAAGGAGAGCAAATTCTTGAGCATCCAAATTCACAATTGCTCGAGGGCAAGTAATCTTAGGAAAGGAGGATTGTCATGTTCCCTTCTCAGGAGTAAGTTTAGTGAAGACCCTTAGCCTATTCTTTTAATTTTTCCATAGGCTAATGGGGTGGAAAAAGGGGAAATATTTTAATAATTAAACTTAAGTTGTCCAAAAAGGTAACTTTAAGTTATATTTTTAAAAAACTTCTATTTTATTATTAAAAAAATTGTTTTAAAAATATCCTTAGGAATTGGGTCCAAAAAGGTGGTGAAACTTCTTACACTTAAGTTAGAGGGAAAAAGGGAAAAATAATTAAAAATAACTTATATTGCCTCAAAAGGGTCTATATAAGGAGAGATTGTGCACAAAAGATCTTCTTCCTGCTTAGTACTTTCTCTTATGCTCTAGAGAATGAACGTGAGTTGTTCTTATTTTGCCTAAGGACAAAAACCCTTTGGCAAGATGGTTTTAAGGACGAAAACCCTCTTAGCCATTTGAGTAATTTTGCTCTGGGATTACCTATGTGTTAAGTAGTTGTGAAATTTTATAGTTTGATACGAGTTTCAGTATTTTGGTGCAGGTACTTGTTGAAAGTTTATTTATGCAATTTAGTGTTTCTAAACCAATCGTTGCATTGTGGAGTTTGCTTGGGCTATACAACTCTTACTTTTTCTAGCTATACCATTCTAGAATTTCTGGTTGTACTACTAGCAGTAGGTTGTACTAGTAATAATTGCTATTATTCCACATTTTGTAGGTTGTACATTCTTTCTAGAGGGGTATGCAAAGGAGAAAAGGTGATTCACACCTCTTTGGCACCAAAATATGTCTTTTCAAGGGGGTTGTACTATTCTAATCTTGCTATCGTACCATTTTTAAAGTTGCTGTACCATTTTCATAGTGTTTGCAACATTTTTGGGAGTTTTGGAAGGGTCGTATTGTTGTATTATGATGTCGTACTATTATGGTTTTTCCTACAACAAAGATTGATGTTCTTTGGGAGGCTGGACCATCATAGAAAGAGATTGTACATATGAATTGGTGAGTGGCAGTAATGTGGGGTATCATAATCAATCCAAAATTAACTTCTGATTTGTATTTATAGCCTTCAATTTCCATCTTTGGCAACCTTTTAGTCCTCGTCAGGCCTTACCATACGAGCTTAACAATTATTTATATTGTTGATGTTGCAAGGTGTGTGCCCTTGGTCTCCTTGTGTTGTGCAGTGCAACGCAACACTTGGGTTCATGACGAGGCTTAAATGCCTCCCGTGGATTCATTAACTCTGGCGGTTGTATCAGGCATTAATAGGTCAATTTTTTGGTGCAACAACAATTGTCTTTCCAACAATTGGTATCAGAGCCTGGGTCACGGGTTTGAACCCCTCGCTTGCGCTAGGGATTGTTGCAAGGTGTACGCCCTTGGTCTCCTTGTGCTGTGCAGCGTAACACTTGGGTTTGTGACAAGGCTTAACTGCTTCCCATGGATTCATTAACTCTGGTGGTTGTATCGGGTATTAATAAGTTGATCTTTTGGTGCAACGACGACCATCTTTCTAACAGTTGAATACTAATCTTTGTTGCAACAACTAATATCTTTCTGATTAGAATTATATTTCTATGTGTTGCTATTAGAATTCTAGGTTGATTTATCAATAATTCCACTTCATGTTTATTTATAAATCTAGATGGTTCTTCACCATATAGCATTTTGCATATCGCACAGATTGTAAAAACTGGATGGTATACCACCAATAGTTGAAATCATTGTAAGAAGGTCTTGGTAAGTTTACTGCTAGACCCATTGCATTTGTATACTTTCCAGTTAGTTTTGGCATTGATTAGGCCTACTTTGATATTAGCCGATTTGGCTTGATCAGAACTGTTGTAATTTGCTAGTGGCTTTTTGCATACAAGCATACTTGTCCACTAAAGAGGTGTTGATTTGGGATGACCATGCTTCCTATATGCTTTGGTCGGCTATGCCACCTATTTATCTTTCTAGCGTTGTAATAATTTAGTTAGTGTTTCCAAACACTGTATGCTCTCACTTTGCCCACACCAAGATTTTGGTGATCAAAAAATACAAGGACTTACATTTGCATCTTTATAACTATCAACTTTAAAATACAAAATTTTAAAATTTAAAATTAGAAAACATATTATTATAAATCTATAATTTTGTTTAGGCAAATAAACTATTAAAATTTTACTCATGTAAATAAACTATTAAAGACATAGTGAACATAATAATAAAATCACATGTTAAAATCATACATAAACACATTGACCCAAAAATAATATTGATCAAAATGATGGCTTCGGCATTAAGATACAGCTCATATGAAAAATTCAAATAATAATTTAAAAAAAATCTAACTACCACCCTCCGAAAGCCTACTCCTTGTCGTGACGTCATTTGCGGAAGGGGGGTCTTACGTTGCCCGTGCTTTATAAACCTAAATATTACACAACAACAATAATAATAAACAAAACTCAACACAACTACCTAGTAAATCGCCACTGGAGATCAATTCGTTCTTCCCTTTCGTTTCTTAAAATCGCCCGTAGAAGTAGACATATGTTTGACCGCGACATAAAATCAAAACGAAATTCAAGTATAATTTTTTTTTTTGATGCTCAATTAAGGTGAATTCCGATCAAAAACCAGATCCAATAATGCTCTTGCGGATCTGCAGGTAACGCGATCGAATCCCATGGCCCTTAACATGAAAACCCTGACGCAGGCCCTGGCGAAAACCGCCGCGGAAATACAAAAAACAGTGCAAACCACAGTACAGGACGTTACAGGACCCAAGGCACTGCAAGAATACGAGCTACACGATCAGGTCGGATCAGGCGGTCCGGGATTAGCATGGAGGCTTTTTATGGCTCGGCCGAGAAACAAAGGAACAGCGCAGGCTCAGTATCCTCAGGTCTGCGTGTGGCTTCTGGACAAGAAGGTCCTATCGGAGGCGCGGCAGAGGGCTGGCCTTTCAAAGGCCGTGGAAGATGCATTTCTGGACATAATTAGAAACGATGCGGCCAAGCTTGTTAGGTTACGGCACCCTGGCGTGGTTCATGTCGTTCAAGGCTTGGACGAGAGCAAAGGAGCCATGGCTATGGTTACCGAGCCTATTTTTGCGTCCGTGGCCAATACGCTTGGCAGGTTTGATAATGTCGCAAAGGTGCCGAAGGAGCTCAAGGGATTGGTAAGGATTGACGATTTAACTCGGATTAGTTTATCTAGAGCTTGCAGAACTAATCAGAGTTTGCAGTTTTGATAATTTGGTACAGTGAATTGAATCTTTGATAATTTGGAACGATCTGAACTGTTAGTTCAATTGTAGGGTTAAATGAACTAGGTTTTATGAGGTTTTGATAGCTCTACTCGAACAATTCAGCCATAATTTAAAAAATAAAAATTCGAGCGAGCGCTCGCTCACGTATTTTTTTGTTTTTGAGTGATTGTTCTCTCAGCATTATCTTCGGTTATTTCTGAGTGATTGCTTACTCAGCCATATACATTGTTCTAGTGATTGTTGGCAGTGCGTTAGCCTGTGAGAATCTTCTGGAATGAACTGCACAGCTTTTGTTTTGTTTGATGTTTTTAGGTTGTATTTCATCGGAAGAGGCCAGGCATAATTGTGTGCAAGACCTGGATAAGATTAATGGTATAGATATCCCTCGATTACAGCATCTAAACCTCCTGCTATGCTTAAAATTATGCAGTTGATTCTGGGAGATTCTCACACAATTCAGGGATAGCTTGTAGGAAATTATGCTATTTTAATTTTTTTTTGGTGAACTGCTCCCTTTAAAGTAATGCAGGGGCTTAGATGCTGTAATCTAGGATATCTATTCCATCAAACTTATCTGGTTCTTGAACGCGATCTTGCCTGGTCTCTGGTTGAAGTACACCACGTGGATACAGTATGTTGCTCAGTAATTCAATATATCACCGTCTCTTAGAGATTTGAACCTAGTGCTTTGGTATGAAAGTCCCATTGAAGGTTTTGTTTGATCATTGTCACAAGCCGGGAGTATCTATTCCATCAAATATATCCAGTTCTTGCATTCAGTTGCACCTGAAAGTGTGCAACCCGTAGAATTGAATGCAGTATGTTCTCAATATACAATTCCACGTGTAGGATTGGATGCAGTATTTTACTCAATATACCATACCATATCTAGGGATATTAATTCCATCAAATTTATGCAGGTACTGCAGGCAATTTTGCCCAGCCTTGTCCATTGAAAATTGGAATACATCACACTAGAGTTGGATGCAGTTGTCAGATCTGCAGTCAAGTTTTGGTAGTGTTTTTTTAGTTTCGTCTTTGCAGGTATAAATCGCTGAAATACATGGTAACAAATTTTCTGAGACAAGTGGAAGATTACCTTTTTTTTTGCCCTTGTTTTGATGGGCAAGCTTATTAGTATTTTTTCATACTCATCTATGTCGGCCTGACTATTTTTCTAGTTAATGCTCATCTATGTCGGCAATTTTCTATTTTTAGAAAACTTGCTCTTTTGTACATTGTATATATTGAGCGTTTTTGCTCATTTGTAAATATCTCAATTCATAACCAATTCATTTGTATTTGTTCAAATTCTTTATGGTATCAGAGCTAAAACGACTGGGCGGGATTTTATCAAATCTGCAAATCGTGAAATTTTTTCACAGTCGCACGACCTTTGTTGAAAGTTTCTTCTGGCCTGCGACTTGTCTGGGACTCCTGTGTGTTCTCCATGACCTCCAGCAACCTCTTTGTCTGCATTTTCTGGATGTTTTCGTGGCTTTCTGGGCGTCATTTCTTTTTGCACCCGCACGACCTAGTCTTTTCTCTGCTGGGCGCCTTTGTTTTGGTCTGTTAAAGCCCGCGCGACTTCCTGCACCAAACGACGGGTTCTCTTCTTTGTCGGGCCGCGATTTTGAAGAATCTCTTGCTAGCCGTGTTTTTTTTCTGTGGTTTGTGAAGTCTGAAACTCACGTTGTGCAGCCATCTAGGGTTTTGCAGCTGTTCTTTGCAAATCGTGATTTTCAGATTTGCCTAGCGTTTCTGCATTTTCGTTTAGGGTTTTGACCCTCAAGACATTGACGAAATTTTTTTTCCGAGACCAGTTTTGAGGTGGGTTTTTCGAGATCTTTCGTGGGTACCTGTCAGATTTTTTTCGTACCTCGAAGTTCATGCCTCGTTTTTCCGTGCAACCGTACTTGTCTCGGATCTTGTACCTGATCTTGTTCTGCTCCTCAGTTAAACGCTGTTCAGATTTTTGTCGTTTTCCTGCATTGGGAAACGTGCAAATGGCGTCTTTGACCAACTTGATGTTGGAGGGTAGTCAACGATTTAATGGCAGAAACTATAATATCTGGAAGCAGCGTATGCTGACTATTTTTGAGTATAGCCGCCTTGATGAATTGGTTTTGGACAAAGAAACTCGTCCTCCCATCCTCCCACCGCTGGTGCTGATCAGGACAAGTTTGATGATCGTAGCAGAGAGGCTGTCATGCTTCTTAAGCTTTCTGTTATAGATGAGCAGTTGTCGTAGATTCCTTCAGGCAAGACAGCTGCTGAGATTTGGAAGCACTTGAAGGAGCTTCATGAGACCTCTGATAAAAGCCGGGCTTTCTTTTTGAAGAATCAGTTGTTCTCCATCATGATGGACGAACGTATGTCCTTACAGGAGCATCTCACGAAGATTAAGGACATTCGAGATCAGCTTGAGGCTATTGGTCGAAAAATGGAGGAAGAGGATATGGTAGTCATCACCCTCAAAAGTCTACCTAAATCCTATGAGCACTTTGTTGAGACTCTCAACATTACGTCTACGAATGTTGATTTGAAGTTTCCTGAATTATGCAACAAACTCCTGCAGCAGGATCGCTGGAAATAGCAGTTTGGTAGCAGTGCTTCTTCGTCCTCTTCCGAACAGGCATTTGCAGCTAATTCTTTTCAGAAGGATAATAGCAAATTTCAGTCATCTCAGTCATCACAGCCGAAATGTTCAAATCAACCTTCGGGCAACCCTAAGAAGAAGAATGTGCAGTGTAATTACTGTCACAAATTCGGCCATATGAAGAAAGATTGCCGTCAGAGGATAGCTTCTGAACAGAAGAAGCAGGGAGGGTCACATCAGAAGGTGCATGTTGCTAAACTTTCTGAGCAGGAGTCTGCCTTTTACGCTTTTATGGCTAAAAGGTCTTCAGATCCTGCCAAGACTTCTGCTTGGTACATCGATTCTGGTGCTTCACGTCACTTTACTCACAGGCGTGATTGGTTTACCGACTTTTCTCCCTTCAGTGATTCAGTTATCTTTGGCGGAGGTGAGGAGTACACAGTTGTTGGCAGAGGCACTGTTCAGATACAGTCTGGTGGAAGGAACCTTATCTTCCTAAATGTGTACTATGTTCCTGGTATGGAACTCAACCTGCTTTCAGTGAGTCAGATCATGAGGAATGCTCCTCAGTTGGATGTAGTGTTCAGTGCTCACAAGTGTTCTATTATTGATCGAGAGATCCGTCTTACTGTTGCTGTTGGTCTAGAAGATCATGGCCTTTATCGGCTCATTGACACTGGTGATTCCCCTGAAGTAGCTATGGCAGCCCGTGTTTCTTCTCTCAACACTTTGTGGCATCAGCGATATGGACATCTCAACATCCATTATCTCTCTCAGCTGTTTCGGCAGGGACTTGTTTCTGGCCTACTTGATATTCAGACACAGCATCTTGGAGTATGTGGCGCCTGTCAAGCTGGCAAACAACATCGGACTCCCTTCAAGGATGGAGATTCTTGGCGTGCCTCTAAGGTACTTCAATTACTTCATGCTGATATTTGTAGTCATATGAATACATCTTCAGTTACTACTTGCAAATATTTCTTGCTTATTGTTGATGATTTTAGTAGAAAGATGTGGGTGTACTTTCTCAAACAAAAATCAGATGTATTTAGTATCTTTCAGAAGTTTTAAGTCCTTGGTTGAAAAAGAGTCTGGTTGTAGCATCATCACTCTTAGGACAGATAATGGTGGGGAATTTTGTTCTGCTGCATTCTCCGACTTCTGTGATACCCACGGCATCAAACGCCAGTTGACTACACCCTACACTCCGCAGCAAAACAGTGTTGTTGAGCGTCGCAATCGTACGGTTGTTGAGATGGCTCGTTCTATTCTACAACACAGGAGTGTTCCTAATAAGTATTGGGCAGAAGCAGTTTTTACTGCCGTCTATCTCCTTAATCGCTCCCCTACTCAGGCTGTTAAGGGGAAGACTCCAGAAGAGGTTTGGTCTGGTCGCAAGCCCAGGATCAACCACCTAAAGGTTTTTGGCTCTCTTGCATATGTTTGGGTTCCAGATGCTCAACACTCGAAGTTGGAATCCAAGAGTCAGAAGCTCATGATGACAGGGTTTAGTGACAACCATAAGGCCTACAGACTGATAGATCTTGACACTAATTGTCTTATTTTCAGCCGTGATGTTGTCTTTGATGATGATAGAGGACCTTTTCAGTCTTCTTCTTCTGAGCAGTGTTCTGAGGATCAGCCTCACAGTGTTCTTCTTCCACTAGGTCCACCTGATGGGAGGGATGATGCAGAATCTGTTTTTGATGATGCACTCCCTGAGTTTCCTCCGGAAAATAATCCTCTTCCTGCTGCTCCTGTTGCTGATCCTGAACCTCTTCCAGCTCCTCCAGATGTTAGCACTTCTACTCTTCGGCCTAAATGGTATGCTAAAACCATTAGTGATCTCCGGGATGGTGAGCTCATTGAGAGTAGAACTTCCAGAAATAAGAGCAAACAGTAGCCTACAGTCAATTCTGCTCTCATGGCTAACATTAATAGTGTTTTTGAGCCTCAGACATACTCAGAGGCTAAAGGTATACCTGAGTGGGAACAGGCTATGGAAGCTGAGTTCCAGAGTTTTCAGAAGAATCACACTTGGGCACTTTTTGATCTTCCTTCGGGGAAGAAACCCATTAGCTGCAAATGGGTGTACAAGGTGAAATACAAAGCTGACGGAACCCTCGACAAGTATAAGGCTCGTCTTGTTGCTCGTGGGTTCTCACAGAAAGAATGCATTGACTATGAGGAGACCTTTGCTCCTATAGCCAAAATGAGTACCATCTGGCTTGTTCTTGCCTTAGCAGCTCAGTTTGGTTGGAAAGTCCATCAGATGGACGTTAAGAGTGCTTTTCTGAATGGTGACTTGCAGGAAGAAGTCTACATGACGCAACCTCCAGGCTTTAAGGTTGCTGGTCAAGAACACAAGGTCTGTAGACTTGTCAAAGCTCTCTATGGTCTGAAACAAGCCCCTCGGGCTTGGTACATGAAAATCGATAAGTACCTGACAGATCATGGTTTTCAGCGAAGTCCATCTAATTCAAATCTGTATATCAAACTTTCTGGTGATGACATATTGTTTGTGGTTGTCTATGTGGATGACTTAATCATTACTGGCAGTTCCGCACATTTGATTGCTGAGATCAAACAGGATTTGTGCCGTACTTTTGATATGACAAATTTGGGCTTGTTGCATTATTGCCTAGGAGTTGAGGTTTGGTAGACTGAGCACAGTATCTTTCTTTCTCAGTCCAAGTATGCTCGCAGCCTCCTGGACAGGTTTAGAATGCAGGATTGTAAACCTGCCTCTACTCCTATGGAACCCGGGCTTAAATTGTCAGCTCAGTCCACCTCACCAGTGGTAGATGAATCTTTGTTCAGGCAACTAGTAGGCAGCCTCATTTATCTTACTGCTACTAGACCTGACATTAGTTTTGCAGTGAGCTACATATCACGCTTCATGACAGCCCCCAAGGCTGATCATTGGACAGCAGCGAAGCGAGTGCTGCGTTATGTGAGTGGCACTCCTGATTATGGACTTCTGTACACTCGGAGTTCTGATCCTATACTCAGAGGTTACACAGATTCCGACTAGGCAGGTTCTGTTGATGACCGTAAGTCTACAACTGGGTATGTGTTTAGTTTGGGATCTGGTGCTGTCACATGGACTAGTAAGAAGCAGCAGGCAGTGGCTCTCTCCTCGACAGAAGCAGAGTATCGGGGAGCAGTTAAAGCAGGTTGTGAAGCAGTTTGGCTTCGACGGATGCTTGCGGATATGCATGTTCCTCAGGCAGGTCTGACTCCCTTGTTCTGTGATAATCAGGGAGTGCTCAAACTGGCCAAGAATCCGGTCTTCCATGAACAAACCAAGCATGTGGAAACTCATTGTCATTACATACGACAGCTGGTTGAAGACGAATCCATTCAGTTGCTGTATGTTCCTACCTCGGAGCAGCCAGCAGATATCTTCACCAAGCCCCTCGGTTCTGATAAATTTGTAAACTTCAGGGGGTCTATAGGTGTTGTTGATAGATTGAGCATTAAGGGAGGGTATTAGTATTTTTTCATACTCATCTATGTCGGCCTGACTATTTTTCTAGTTAATGCTCGTCTATGTCGGCAATTTTCTATTTTTAGAAAACTTGTTCTTTTGTACATTGTATATATTGAGCGTTTTTGCTCATTTGTAAATATCTCAATTCATAACCAATTCATTTTGTATTTGTTCAAATTCTTTAAAGCTTGCCAAGGAAACAAATATTTCAAACATTTTTGCGCTGCTGCTAAGGCATCTTCATTTTTCACAGTTGGGTGTTTTGCGTTAGCCAATTTGAATGAGCGACGAATCATATCTTATCTGGAATATGCAAGAGGAATATGAAGTTAAGAATGCTTTGTAATAAACAAGCTAAAACTGTATTAATTTCCAGCATAATTACATCATTGAGCAGTTATAATCACCTCTGGATCTGGAGTACTTCCAGACCCAGGTTGCAGTTTGAAACTTCACAAAATAAATTTAGATGAGCTGTAAAAATTCTCCCATAAAGGCCATGGAACAGAAAATAAAGACAACTGATAAATATTTTAATATTAATATCATGTTCAATATGAAAACTAACCTTAAAACTCTCTCTAAGGAACTAAATTAGGCTGGTAAATTCTACCTATACAACTAAGAAGATTCCTTTTATCTGCCACGTGAACCTACAAAAAACAACCATCATTACAATAAGATCCCTTGATCTGTAAATCAGATCTTGATGCATGATTGGAAGATCAGTTGTAGTCACTTTCAGCCTAGAAGATGCCATAAGACTTCGAAGACACAAAAATCCTTGCTAACAACAGTTTTAAAGCTAATCAGACATTCCTCAATACTGAAGATTACTTTGAGTTGATTGGGAGCGTCTTGGGGAAGTCCAGATTCAGGGGAATTGTTGAAAAGACACAGTATTTTAGTGCTGGTGATGAAACTGCCAGTTTTGGCAGAGGGCAGTTTCCCAATCATCCTGTTGGTTACCAAACCACTGGTCTGACAGAAGCGGCAGTTTCACACATTTTGTCCATATGGGCAGAGCAATGGTTGCAAATGACCTTTCTTCCTCTTCCAGGCATTATGTGCGACGAAACCTGCCCATCAAAGATTGAAATCTTACAAAAACAATTGTAAAGCCTTCTGCAAAGGGTGACTCATTCTATTTACTTCCCACATGTTCATAAAAGACTGTTCCAGGCTGTAGAACAGGGTTTTCAAGGAGTTTCAGGCATGTTGTAGGTGTGGAACTCGTTGTTCACGTTTGCATGAGTTCCAGATGGACCTTGAGACAATAAGCCTATTTGTTTTGGTGGTCCCCTGTTGTTTTGTATTTACTACTTTTGTTCTTTCCCTTGGTGGGACCTTTCTAGGCTTCTCTTCCTAGAACTCTCTATTGTACGCTGTTGTTCTCGTGAGTCCCATTGACCTATTCTTGGTCATCCATGGACATTAATATAGTTTCTTTCTGTCTTTCGTCACTGGAGATTTTTTCCCATTATGGGTTTCTCCAGGTGTATGTTCCGTGTTCAGTCTCTTGACATGCTTATTTCCTTCTATTCAGTCATTTTCCAGGAGATTTCTTACTTGTTGCATAAGTTCTATGAACTAGACTGATTTAATCAAGCATTTAATTAGTTTTATTGGCCTGAGGAATTGTTTTTGATGAGCTGGTAATTTACATTTGTAGTTGAAGAACAGATTGGTGGAATCTCCACACCTGTTTACAGATCCTCCACCATCATCAAAACTATGATAGCAAGCCAGCCACCATGAGGCCTCTCCGCAATATTTAGACCCAACCGCATCAGTTAGGTGGACGCTCAACTGTAAGAGCCACGCAGTTGTCAATTTTCACCTGCAGATCTTCCTTATTCCCCCTCTCAGTAGTTTCTTTAACCATTTGGTTGATGGTGGTAGAAACATCAGAGATGGATTGTCTGGCATAGGTCTTTGGCACCTGAAGTTCTTCTTTAAGGGAGTGCAGTGGTTTGCTACCAGCCTTCTCTCGTCAAACCCAACATTTTAGTCAGCAGGATCTGAACTTCTTCTTAGCCCCAATGGAATCACCCAAATCAAGCATAGTGGCCCCTAATAGAATCACCCAAATCAAACAGCATTTTCTAGGAGCACTTTTGGCCTCCAAGATGTCCCTGAGGTGGGCCTTCAGACGATAAAAGAATCCCCCATGGTTTGGATTTTTGAGTTACCCTCAAAGAGTCTCCCCATCTTTAAAATTCTTCTCAGAATTGCTGTTGTCCAATATGAAAGCTCTATACTATTTCCAATATAAAAGCTCGATCCATATTCACAAATTCACTACCACCAAGCACCCAAAAATTATTTTGAGCAAAGGGGAGGAGAGTTGGAAGATCTCAATTATAGAAAGCTAGGCTGCTTGAATGGGGCTAGGAGTCAATGCTGGGGTGGCAGGTGCCTTGGTCAATTCCTCTCTAACAAATCCCAGAATCAAACCATCTGCCACCACTGACATATCTCTGTTCCATGTAGGGAGGGGGCATTTAACAGTCTCCTAGACCTTTGAAGTGAGTTTTTGTTGGACTTCCTGTAACGCTACTTTTCCCCAGAGTTATTTAATTAATTGCAGCGGATTTAAATATAATTAATACTAGAATTAAATGATTTAATGTATGTAAAGTTATTAATTCCAATTTAAATTGCAACATATGATAATTTAATAGGAACTCTAAAGTAAATAATTAACATAGTCAATTGAATAACACAATCCATAATCAGATTAACATCAAAACCCATATATATAATAATTTTAATATCTTTTATTAACAATAAGTTCAGTACTTATCTGAATCACTGAGCACTTGGATCGGCCACTCTCACCCTAGGAAGATTTTAGTGGTCTTGGCCCTTATAGCTATGACACATTCTAGGATGAACCAGTTCTTATTTAGAACCAACCAGTTCTTATTCAGAATCAACATCCATGCTTCCCAAGCACACAAGCCCTGGCTAGGACAATCCTGGGTGTACACTCTACCCCGAGTTGGACACACACTGTGTGCCCCTTCTCCTAGAGTTGGACACATTCCATGTGCCCATTCTCCTAATGCCCATTGCCCACCAAAACTACCTTCTTCTTCCTTGAGTGATCTCCATGCCCTTTCCAAGTCTCACATAAATGCCTTACATAACCTTTAAAGGGGTGGTTTTTAAAGGATCACACCTTTCACAAAGGTTGTCATTAATAATTAGTTAATAAATATAATAATTCCTCCCTCTTAAAAAGGTTTTTTATAAATATTTTTTATTTATCTCTATTTTAACCAAAGGATCATAATATTATAATATCCTTTATCCTCTTATATTTTAAAGGGTTATTCATAAAATAGGTTTCTTGTCCATTTAGGGGAAAAAGTCCCATAACACTTCCAGTTTATCACTCAACTATATAATGGTGCCTATAGCTATCTATTTTTTTGCCTCATTAATAATTGCAACTTTGGATAGAACAATGTTTCTCCCCCTTGTAGTTCCGTCATCGTCCATGTCAGGCCAATCTATTTCTTCAAGGTCCTGGTCATTCTCCTCCTCAACTAGTTATTTGCCACATAGTTACAATCCCTTAACCACATCAAGTTTCGTTTTATCAAATTTAACTTTCTAACTGTTTTCCCAAGATTCTAAACAACGTTTACCCTTGTTTTGTTGTTGCTTTTTAGAGGAACCCTTGGCCATAGTAATTTAAGCAGTAGACAAATTTAACTCAGCTTTACTTATAGGATTCCAATACAAAGAACAGAGCAGCACTTAGAGATTTTTTTAAGAAAAAATAACATATATTAACTGCTTATAGATGTTAGAATGTTAATGATAATTTGATCAAGTGGCAAGAATGCCAAGTGGAGGATGATGTAGCAAAGGTGACATCAAGGTTATAAATCTAAAAAAATTAACTATATGTTCATGCATATGATAAAATTGTGAGCATTAAAGATGAGTACAAAAAAAGAGTGATATTGGGATATGATGTGATATGATTGTGGGCTAATGAAGATGAGCCAACCAAATCACATTAAATGATTACATGGTCCATGGACATATATAACAAATGAGCCATCCCTATATTGTGAAATAAGGCATTGAGAATATTGAGCTTATCGTTAGCGGTGCTTATTGCACCCAATATGTAATGTGTTGTTTGTGTTGAATCATTCTGTTACCTATATAATATATGCTATTATAATTACTATTATAGATACCAGGGCAATGGTAAATAATAATTATTTGAGAGGGCTGATGTTAAGTGGGAGTGAGATAGCAAGGCATTTGTGGCTTGCAAATGGGAGAGCTACAATGGTAACGTATGCCTTGCCCCTCTCAAAAATCACTTGCCCTGAAAATCTTAACAAAATTCCAGTCTTGGGACATGATAATCTTGTGGTTTGTGCTGACTAACATTTATGATGGTAAGATGGCAATAATAACGATTAAATAAAATATCAAAGATGAATCTTTTAGGTTTTTGGGGGTTGACACCCATTCCCCTTCCCGCATATCCAGGCTTAACCACGCTGATTTTGTGCTTCCATTCTAAGATATAGTGCCCCCAAGTCAACTTAGAATTACACCAACCTTTAGTCTCTTCCCTACCTAGCTTAAATTTGTTTAGCACTCGAAGTGGGCGGAGAATTAAGGGTCCCATTCAATAACTCTTTCCTGCTGATTTGTAATCTTTGTGATGGCTTTGAGGGTTGAGCCTTTTATTGTGAGGTGATCTGCCACCCTGTTAAACTCATGAGGAACAAGGGAAACCTTTAGATGGGCAAACTTGCCATACAACTCTTTAAGCTTTATAACTAAATTCCTTAGTTTACAACTAAGTTGCCAGTTCTGGTGCGGGTGTGGGTTCGGGTTCGGCCAAAATTATTTTTGGGGGTTGGGTTCGTTTTTTTATATATATATATATATATATATATATAAATATATGTATATGCAAAAAAATTAAGCATAGAAGCAAGAATCAAGTGTAGAAATGCAAGAATAAAGTGTAGAACACCACATAGCATCATATAATCAACAAAACCACCATCAACTTGAATATCATAAAACATAAAACTCGAACTTCAAGTTCAATAACAAGATTCAAAATAATAATATCATGTTCAACAATGAATTTTCATTGTTTCAATGTCAAATGACAAGTGTCAATCATCATATGGATTTGCTAAATCCTCCACATCATCATCATCATCTTGGACTTGGACATTAGCAAGATCATTTGAAGAACCACAACCAACACCACTACCACTCGTTGAAAAAGTGTGCTCGCTCTCTGATCCCTCAAGTGCAACATGTTGGGATTGGGAAGTAGAAGCATCCATGTTAATTTGCTTTGGCTCCACATCCCACAACTTTGATTCCCCCTCCTTATAGTCTTGCTTTTTGTGCGAAAGGAGGTGCAAGTTGGAATGCACATACACTAAATTCTTCGCCTTTTTGGAGTGCAATCGGTTGCGCTTTATTGAGTGGATAAAAGAGTACGTGCTCCTATTCCTCTCAGATGCAGAGGAACTAGCAATCTATGATGGCAAAGTAGAGAGAAAGAGTTAAAAATAAAAACTTAAAAAGTTAAAACTTACAAGTTACAAAATTTATAATAATTAAAAATTATGAAACTTCAAACTTTAAATTTTTTAAAGTCTTTAAGATAAAATTATAAATCTAAAAAAACATAGAAATTTAGTAAACTTACTTGTGATAAAACTTTGACTGCAAGAGGCTGTAGGCATCGGAATTGTTGGCCATGAAAGTATCACCAATTGTGAGCATCTTTCTTTAATCTATCAAGAAGAGCCTCAATGCTTAGACCATTGGAGTGTACAAAATTAGTGAACTCATTAGTGACCATATCATGCAAATCTGGATTAGGGAAGAGTCTACGAAATACTGCCTTGTACCCATCAGACACTTCTAAATCTCTCCATGGGGGAAATCCTATTTGTCACCGAAAGAATCTCACTGCTGTAATATTTTGGAGTCAATGCAAATGCAAGAAGATGCAGCGGGGTTGTCATTGTGTTCCATCTAGCCTCAATAATTTCATGCACTTGCTTGAAGAGAATTTCTTGAGGATCTTTCTCCTTCTCATTTATGATGTTCTTTATCTTCTCTATCATTGAATTAATGCCATCATATATCTCCCCCATGCAAGGCTTGTCCATGTTCGTATAACGAATCATGCTCAAAATGGGCTCGGTGAAACTAAGGAGATACTGCACACGATCCCACCAATAGTCATTTAGGATCATCCCCTTAACATTTGCTGCCCTCTCAGTGTTGCTTTACCTCCATACGGACCAAGTAGTGGTTGTTACCATGTTGATAAGACCCTGTTTGACCTTCACAAGTCGTCTCAAGGCAATTGTGTTCGAGGCAAAACGGGTCTTGGCAACCTATTGAAATATCAAAAATAAAAAGTACAATAATTAAAATTTAATTTAAACATTTAAAAAATTAAAAACAAACTTTAACTTTTAAGAAGAAATAGAATATGTGAAATTAAAAATTTTAAGCATTATGAAAAATTTAAATTTAAAAATATATTGCTTCACTTACCTTCAACAACTCCAATGTAGAAAATGATCTAAATATGCTTTTGGGACATGTGGTGGTTGGTGACGAACATTCGTATCTCCTCGGCCTCTGCATACAACTCTCTAATCCAATCAATTTTTTTTCCAATCTTTTGTAGCATTAGATTGAGAGAGTGGACAGCACAAGGGGTCCAAAAGATATGTGAATATCGTTCTTCAACCGACAACCCAACAGCTCTACAATTTTTTGCGTTGTCCATTATCACTTGAACAACATTACAAGGTTCCACATCCTCAATGGCTGCAATGAGGATCTTAGCAATAAATTCACCATCCTTCACCTGTCCCTCACAATCCATAGCTCTCAAAAACATTGCCCCTTTAGGGGACACTGCAATGACATTGATCAAAGGCCGATTTCTTGCATCTTTCAATTCATCAGAGACAATCAACACCCTTGTCTCACTCCTTGAATCCCCCAAGGGCTTCAATGCATCTTCTATACTCTTGACCTCATTCTCCAATAAGGTGCCACGCACCTTCTCATAACCTGGGCTCTTATACCCTTTTGGAGCCTCATTAATTTTTCTCACCATCTCTTGCCAATATGGTGAGCGAACAACATTGAATGACAAACCATTTGCATAAATGCATCTGGCTATATGTTGGTCAGCAATATCTCGAGCCTCATTTTGAAATGATGTTTCCAAAGGTCCCTTTGGTCTCTTGTTTGACTTTGGAGTGCTTGTGGGTTGCTCTTGAGGAGTGACCAAAAATGGGTGGCTCTCTATTACAACATTGGAACTAGGAATAGATGGAGGCTCCATTCCTTGATTTCTGCCTCGTTTCCTTGACATGTTTGCTATTGATTTACGGCGTGCTGCTTCATCTGCTGCTTCTTGCTCCATGATATATGCCAGCACTTGCTCTCGTGGTATAGGTTTTTTATTCTTTCCTGGGCAAGCTTTGATCCCCATCCCAGGGATGTTACACAAATGGGCTTTCACCCGACTATATGAACTATTATATTGCACATCACAACCATTGCATTTCCAAAGCTAACCCCCACCACCTGGTTGTTGTTGAATCATTTCAACATGCCTCCAAAGAGGTGAGTGTGGATCGATTTTGAATTTTGATTGTGATACTGAGCTAGAACTAGCTGCCATTGTGATTCTTGTCACCTGTGGGTGTGGCAATAAGTTTTGTAAACAAAATGGAAACAATGAAAACTTTCAAGAATCAAAACAAAAACAAAAGCATGGTGATACATTCATGATTCATATAAATAGTTTAAAAAAAAAACAAATTGAAAAGAATTTGTTTGTTGTTCACAAATGCAAAAAAGAAATGAATAGAAAACCTACCTCTTTGCAAAAATCTCCTCCTTTGATTTTCTTGGCAGCCTCTAAACCGTTGGAAATGAGTAGGAATGGTGGAGCAATGGATTTCCAACCTTTAAGATTCAATCTTCAAGCTTCTTTCTTCAACCACAATTTTTTTTTTGAGTTCAGCCACAATGGAGAGCTTTTGTGTTTTGGAATGAAAGAAATGAGTTGAAATGGCAAAAGGATTGTGTTTATAATGTCTTTTTAGGGTTTCATTTGCTTTTTAGAATGAATAAAAAATTATAAAATGAGTTTAAGTGAAAAAAAAAAAAGAGTTTGGGCGTGGGTGCGTTCTGGGTGCGCTGCAAGTACTGCATTTTCAGTCCGGGTGCGAACCCAGACAGCCCGGGTGCGTTCGGGACGCACCCACCCAATCCTCACGCGTCCTGCCTGCACCCACAAAGGCACCCGGCCACACCCGCACCCGCACCCGGGACGAACCGCACCAGCACATAGGGGTCAGGCAGGCGAACCCTGCAACATAGGTTTACAATTATCCAGAATAGTTATCCTTTTTTGTAAGGCAATTGATAAGGATTGGGAGTCTGTCTTAATCCTAATTGAGTCGAAAATCATCTCTCTTGCCAACCATAGACGTTTTTTTTTCATTTTGAATTTCAATCACTTTGGCAACATGATAGATTTTATATCAGACCTGGTTTGTACTACCTTTTGAGGCTCCATCCAAGTTTAATTTAATACACTTGACTTCTAGAGTCACTCATTTTCTCTTTTTATCAATTTTTAACAACTCCCATAATGGGGAAGTTTGGAACTCTTAGAAGTGAAGAGGAAAACAAATTACAAAAAAAAGATATGGATTTATATTGGACAATGTTGCAAACATACATCAACCAACCTAATTTTGGGTCAGATTTATTGTGGTCTGGAATGATACAAATTGGAGAAATGTTCTATATTAGCCTACCAGCCAGACATTGCTTAAGAAGGTTGAAAACAGCCTAAAACTGAACTGATGTTGTACTTTAATTGATTTGTGTTCCAAGGCATTGTTCCTGAGTTTGTGCAAAGGGAAAACTTACTTGGGCTTAAGGTATTCTAGGATAGTTGAAGAAGGCACTCCTAGTCTGGAATGCTAATTCTGAAATGGATGCTGGTTTTGCAAAAATGAATCAGTTGAAATGGAGATAGAATTGAAGTTGGGAGTGATTTTATATAAATCTTGATAAGGTGACTCCTACTCTAGAATGCTAATTCTGATATAGATTCTGAGTTTGCAAAAGTGAATAAGTTGGAATGGAGAAAGAATTGAAGTTGGAAGTGATTTTATTATAAATCTCGATGAGGTCAATGGGACTAAAGTATGTCGGTAAGAGATAACAGAAACATGAGTATGCATAAAAGGGCTACTCTGAATCCTGATAACATAAAGAAAGTATAAAACTTACTAAGCACAAAAAGAACAAAAGAGTTTCAGAGATCCCACAGTTAAGAAAATAGTACCAGACACAATTAAAAAGCAAGAAGATAAATGTTCCTATATTCAAATACATGAAGAACAAAGTAACCAATCCTTTCTTGTCCTTTAAAGTGATGACTGTAAAATTATCACCAAGAATCTGCTGCAGAATGTCTCCAGGAAACACACAGGAGGCTTTATTGGTTGTCCGGACATTATTTTGCCTCCAAGTGACCATTGAAGAACTCTTTTTACTATATTTTCTTTGAGATGCTATGAATTCTATTCATCCATCTGTCTACCTTATCGTATTGCAGGCAAGGCTTGTAAATTGGAATGAATCTGCCAGAGCTGATCGCTTTGTAAATGATAAATTGTTGATAATACAATGTTTTGAGCCAGCAAAAGATCTATTGCTTTAAGATATTGTTGTTATAATCATAGTGGAGAAAGACAGTACCAAAAACTTTGCCAATCCACAAGCAGGTTTTGTGGTGGAACTCCCCTCGTTGATGTGATACCATTCTCCCTCTGGTATTAACATCTCCAGCACGTCTAGTGTCATTCCTTGTGTGCCCTCTGCCTTGTGGTTGTTCTATGTGCAATGTCTGTCCATTACATTAAAAGTTATTCAAAAGCTCCACCTTAATACTCCCTTTCATTGTGCACGTGTTGGGTGTGTGGGTTGTAAATAATCCCACATGGATAATAATTATGAGAAAGAAGCAGTTTATAAGGCAGATGTGCACTAAAAGCTTATTCTATTCTGGAAGTAGGCTTTGGGATGCAAATCCCTGGGTTGAGATGCTAGCATCCTCCCTTTCTCAAGGACTGAAACTACCAGCAGTTCTTTCATGCCTTTTGGGACCCTCTAGCTTGTGGCTCTGGTCTAAGTGATCTCTCTAATAGTTTACAAGCTAACAGACATGATATTTCCACAATCCATGATAAGTATAGTATAGAGCTTCTGGAAGAGACTGTGTGTAGCTTTTTAGATCGACGTTTCGGATCACACTCCGTTCATCAGGATGAAGAGAAGAGAATGAGTGTGATCCGAAATGTCGATCTAAAAAGCTACACACAGTCTCTTCCAGAAGCTCTATACTATAAGTTTACAAGCTATTTAATTCAGTGGCATATTCCAATGATGGGATTTCATTTGACATCAATTATACCAATCTCTTTCTTGTTGTTATATGGAGCCTAATCAGACTTGGAGGTTAAATTTACCCCACTTTAATTGGCGCAGTTTCCCCCCAAATTCCTACGGGGTCAAGGGGCAACGCCCCTTGCAGGGGTTTGGGGGCAGCACCCCTGGCGCGCTCCCTGTCGCGATACAGGGTGGGATCGAGGGGCAGCGCCCCCCGTGGGGGCTCGGGGGCAACGCCCCCGAAACCTCACACGGTTTTTATTATTTTATTAAGGCGTCAGGAGTTATTTTTCATTGGCCGACATAAGAAAACCCTATTTTTTTGTAACCAACAAAAAGCTTGATAATAGTGGCTAAGGGTTAGGTTTTCGATTGATTGTATTTGTAGCATTTGCAGCGGTATTGAGTTGCAGGGATTGCTGGTTGTAATCAGTTTGATTTACTGGATAATAATATTGGACTCTTTGTTTGGTGGATGTAGCCCGAGTTTGGGTGAACCACGTTAAAACTTGTCTCTTGCTATTATTATTTTTGTGTATTTCCATTCCTTCGTTTAATCTTTATTTGCATTTAATTGATATTTTCTGCGGGCTAACCCTAACATTTCTGTAGAGTGCTAAAGATAGATCTTTGTTATGTTCCTTGAGGTTTCTATACAAATACTATAAGTTGCATATACTATAGCAATATCAAGTGTGAAGAGTCTCAAAATTTCTGGAATCCTGTGCTTCATTACTATGTTTGGAGTCTGGACTGTTATTTGTTTTGTTGATGAAATAATATGGATGACATTGGACTTTGTCTCTGATATGTTTGTAGAGAAAGCATTCTAGAGCAGCAATAGTGATAGTAAGTGATAAAAAATTCAATAAAGCTCGATGATGATTCACCTCTATCTTGATTAGTTTTTACTGTTCATATTACTCTCACATCTATTGTTATTACATACACTGTTCTACATATATAGTGTTGATGTCTTCTCAGAACCTCAGTAAATACATGCATTTTTTGATATAGTCAAGTGTACTGCACTGGTTTTCTACTTTCGGATGATGTTACTCAACTTTGCAGAAAGTTTTGGCTTATTTGATCCCGGACTATTTGAACTTGCAATTAAGTTTATTGTTAGTGAGCCTATGCAGGAGATGGGACAATTGGAAATAAAACATGGTTTGCTACAACTAGCAGAATCACTGGGATTTCTTCACAATAATGCACGGATGATTCATCGTGGCATATCACCTGAGGTAGGTTAACATTTAAGAATATATGTATATATATATATCTGTCATCTTTTTCCTAATAATCATTTACTTAGTGGTTGACAGCTGGTAGGTTTTAAATTCCAAAAGATTTAAGATGTTGTTCATGCCTTGTATTATTGAGTAAAATGACATATAAAGTCACAAGAATATCCTAGTCTGGATACTGTATCTTCCATCCTTGATGCATTTGAGATGACTAAATGGGATGTTTAACATTTATAGCACAAATCTCGATGATTCTCATCCAGGATGATGTGTCACACATTCTATCTCATTAATAGTTATGAAAATTGTGTGGGAGGCTTTCCTTGTCATCAAGAATAAGAAAACATGTGATTATGCCCGCTGATATTCCTTCTCTGAGGAGACATTTCTTACAGTAATGTGCTCAAGATGTCATTAGATTTTAAGTTGTGCGCAAATGGCTGGGTTTTATTATTTTGCTTTATCATGCATCAAGGAGAACCTTAGGCAAATACTTTTCTTTGCATGGAACTTATAGCTATTTTTGATGCCCAAGTGCAGACAGTTTTTATCACTTATAGTGGAGCCTGGAAGCTGGGTGGCTTTGGCTTTGCTGTTGCTGCAGATCAGGTTTCAGGAGATCCAAATGCAGCTCAGCCTTTTCATTACCCAGTAAGAATACATATTTTCTGTTTTGTCCGAATTGATATTCCAGATATGACTTAATGATATTTACCATTGTAATGGCTAATCTGAATGGCTCAGTGCCAGATGTGCATTGTAGAAAAGTGACATTCAATTATCATCCTTAAATTATTTAGATGCTCAATCAAAAAACCTGTGTGAGTCGTGTCACTCTACCAGGTTTTCTATTTTGTTGTTCTTTTAATTTTGTGGACCATTATATCTTTTCAATTTTGTGGGCCATTTCATAAGCAGGAATATGATGTAGAGGATGTTGTAGTACCACTCGTGCCTTCCTTAAACTACACTGCTCCTGAGCTGGTCCGCAGTAAGATGTCAAATGTTAGCTGTTCTTCAGATGTATTTAGTCTTGGATGCCTTGCATACCACTTGATCACACGACGACCTCTCTTGGACTGTAACAACAATGCTCGAATGGTTTGTCTTCTTAACTTAACAAAGGATTTTGCATCCTGAATTAAGATAATGCTATTCATTTTGGAATCAGAAGTTTCAGTGCTTTAATTTTTCATGCTTTTATATTCTTGTCCCATAAGGATTCAACAAATGTTTAGACATGAGTGTGTTGGTTTGCTGGTTTATGCTATGAAACTTTGTTTATCACAATGGGATTTATCATTATATATAAGACTATAAGTTGTCACTTATGGTGAATAACAGTTCAACTTGAAAGTGCTTGCATAAAATCTAGATTTTTTTGGCCCATTGACAAATGCATTTTTAGAATGTGCTTTCCACATTTTTTTAAAAACTTTTTTCTTCTGTAGTCAAATGTTATTTGTTTCTGTATTAATTTTAGCATTGTATTTGCCATTTATCTTAGCTTTAGCTGTTGAATTTCGTAGATGAAACTAAAGTTTGTGTATCTCTGCAGTATGCAAGCAAGATCACTTACTTGTCACATGAGAACTTTTCAAACATTCCTCCAGAACTCTTACATGATATACAGCGAATGCTTAGTGCAGACGAATTATCAAGACCAAGTGCTTTGGATTTCACAGGTATCATTTGTTCTTGATAACACATGATTTTCTGTACCTTAATACCCTATGATTGAAAATTTGCTATTTTATGATAGCTATTTTGTCTTCTTATATATAATTTTTCAGTGAAAATAGGTGTAAAATTATAAAAAATGAACCTTTCGAGCAAGTATATTCTTGCTTCCCTGTCACTGGAATTTGTCATTAACAGAAGAGTAATGGCAGAAGACAACAGAATATGTACATCTAACACAGAGATGGGTTGCACCTGCATATTTTTGGTGGTTGGATAACAGAAGATAATGGAGGAACTTTGTGAGAATACCTTCATTTATATTAGATAATATAGTTTGATAATTCCTAAATGGGGGTTCGCTCTTATTTATAGCATGACTATATGTGCTACTGAAGCCTGAAACAACCTTGATATTAGCTCATAGGAAATACAAACACACTATTGACAATCTAAAAGTTGTGCCTAATATCCACCGAAGAGATCTACGACCAGGACAGGAAGCAAAATGGAGGCTTGACAACAATAGGCTATTAATTGGTAGAGGAGGTAGGCTTGTTTGGCAGTTGGATGGCAATGTCAGTAATTTCAGAGAAAAAAGTTCTTTTGTTGGGGTCTCACGTTAAACTTGCTGTTCACCATAGCTATTTTTATCTAGTCCTTTTCTAGACATGTATCAGATGTATTGTTGAGAATCAATAGCAATAGACTTTTCAATTAAGTGTGGTTCTTGTGTGAAGGAATTGCCCAATTGTCGTAGTAATTGGGTGTTCATTTGATATTTGTAACTAGTAAGTAATGTTACTGAATTAGAAGATGTATTTTGTACAATCATATGTGGACGAGTAGTATATTTTTCATTTCTGTATAATTCAGCTTTTACTTTTTGTGTTTCACTTATAATACTTTAGTTAACATAAGGAAGTGGAGTAGACAATAATGAATTCATAATGACAAAAATATCAAGATTTAAATGGAAAGGGAATCATAATGACAATAATGAATTCATAATGACAAAAATATCTGTGTAGCAGCTACGAATCTCACTTAACCGTACTGCCAAGTTCATTCTCATGGTAGGTGGTAACGCCTAGCTCAATTCCATGATTTGCAACTTTGCAGAATTCCTATCCACCCCTAGTGGTCTGTTGTAATGCTAAACCACTTCCTGTGGTCTGCAGTACCTCCAAGATCGCCAATCTTCCATGATACCATACCAACAACTCTAGTGACGTAGGGCAACTTCGGCATCTTGACTACCTTATGCTATATCTAGAGTGCACCAAATCTCATGTAGTCTACATCAAAGTATCTGCCATGGTCACCTACTGTTTAAACCCCAGAGCTTAACTTTCAGCATGTGAACTGTCGAGTGTTGAAGAACCTCTGTTTCCAACCTTAGTGGGGCTAGATTTGACTGTTACTTCTTTCTGATGCTGCCAGCCGTAATTGATGAAAAGGCAAAAAATTTCCCATGGTAGAGCAATCCTTTCATCTTCTGTAACACTTCTTTCATGGCATTGTACAGTTATTATATGTATCTATGTAGGTAGTTAGAAGAAGCAAGATGAAGATAGAGGAAGATATGACAACCGTACATCTCCTTTGAGTGTATGCTATCTAAAGAACATACAAATTAATAAAATTACTGTTAAGATCTATATCTTTCCTTTGCCTCGTTTTGGAATGTTATTTCTATTTCTGAGTCAATGTTTAATTGTTGTTTTTGTATATAACATATCTAGGTTCTAGTAATCTGGAGTGTTGGCCACCAGACATCTCTTGGGAGCTGGTTCAGGGATGCTGTGATGTGAGAGTATCATTTTTGCCCAAATATTATCTATTTTTTTTTTGGTACTAGTTTGGTTAGTTACGTATCTGTCGTCTTGCTTAACTCTGCAAAATATATGAGAACAAGGCTTTGGTAGAAACCCTTCTCCAGCTGTAGAGGAAATTGCTATCATATTTTTGTATATGCTCGTTATTTACATACAATAGAACTAGAAAGAAGGAAAGAAAGAAACTATTTTAGTGTTGACACGAGAGCAAAAATAGGTCAGTAGGACTTGAATGCAACATTTGGTTTTAATAGAGAAGCACTAGGGTAAAGGAACACCAGATTATGAAAAAGTAAGTACGTAGCTTTAAAGAAATGTAAATATAATAATAGTTAAACATATAAGAATTAAACCTCAAATCATAAAAGATAAATACAAATAGTTCTCTTGTGAGGATAGGTACCCTCAAGGATGTATGAATTTGGAGAAGGGGCAAGAAAGAAATCATGACAGGAGACCAGCAATGTCATGTGTGTAGCAAGGCTTGGGTCTGAAGACCCACATCATCTGCCACTACAAGAGGGCCAATACTCAGGGGAATGTCGAGGGCTGATGGTGGTAGAAATAAAGGCAAAGCACTACAATATGGAAATCTGAAATAAACTGCAAATCTGAAATTTATTTGTAGAATATCAAAATGGAGATTTAAACTAATGTAAATCAGCAACAAAGAAATCAACAAAACTCAAGAGAATAACACATAACACAGAGATTTACATGGAGAAACCCTTGCGGGAAAAAGTTCCATTAGAAAAGAGGACAAGTCTGTATTATCTTCAAAATAGATTACAATACAATCACTTCCTTCTTTCTTGCATCCAATCTGATCGTACTTCTGTACCTGTAAAACATTCAACTCATATTCTACACTTCCTCAAGCTTTTGTTAAATAGAAAATGCAAGCTTACAGAAGAAGTATCCAGAATATGGCACCCAACTTGGGAAAAATCCAATGCCTTACTTGTGATATGCAATAATTACACTCTTACAACTGTCATAATAAAATCCCAATGCCCCTCCTTGAGATTCCCACTAACAAGCCAAAAATAGGCACCATTGTACCTCTTACAACTTCTTACAAGTTGTCATAAGATACTCTGTCATAACAGTCTTATAATTGCTGATTCCTTACAACATGTAGGGAAGATTCTTTTCTTTAACATATATTCTATTTAGAAGGGCAGAAGGTTTTTTTGTTTTTGGTGGCCGAATGTACTTAAATTAGAATACCAAGGTAAATTCAATTTCTATTTTCCAATAAAATATGTTTTCTTGTTAGGATTGACCAAACAAATCTTTTCTGGGCAATGAAGTAAATTTAAATTAAAAATGACAAAGTGAATTCAAATTGAGCTCTTTTTTGTAGGAAATAGCTCTTCATGTAATGTTTTCTTACAGAGTTTGTTATATTTGTAGGTTCTTCCTTTTTCCGGGATGATACAAGATTACGTGCTCTCCGTTTCCTTGATCATATGCTTGTATGTATTCTGTCATTCCATTGAGTTGATTATTTGGTAGGGTCTTAGTGCAGATTATAACTGTATTCTACAGATGATTTTTTCAGAATAAATATAACATAACATTGAGGGGCATCCTCTAAAAATTTAGTGAGAAGAGCTTCTGTGGTAACATCTGGGATTCAATGTTGCATTCCAGGAAAGAGATAACATGCAGAAGTCTGAGTTTTTAAAGGCATTGTCTGGGATGTGGAAGGATTTTGATTCTCGTGTGCTTAGATATAAGGTGTGTGGGATTCTTTAACTTTCTTGATTCAGCCATGCTAGCAATATATATGCACATGCACACACCCATAAAAAAAGAAATATTTTACAGAAAAGTGAAAACCCTGTAACACAGAATGGAAACAACCATGTAAGGAACAATATCATGAAACTTGTATTTTATCATTCCTTAGTGAATCAGACATAGTGGCAAGGATAATTTATGAAACACTACTGATGTTGTAACTAGTCAGGATTGAGAGCTTCTGTAGTGGAGCATTATTTGGATATTGTTGATTTCTGTGGACTATTTCACCACCTGAGAGTATTTTTAATGTGCAAATCTTCACTTTGATGACCATATTCCACAAGTAGCCATTTCTTTATGACCTCTTTAACTCATTTAAATTGGCAATGACCTACAAAGCACACAAGCACCTTTAGCTTCTCTCCCATTTTGGAAAGCTTTTTGTCAATGTAATGCCTTATAAACATAACTGTACTCACAATTATTATTAATTTGGGTATATCATACCCAACACATTGTTTTAAGTATTGGGAGCTTTTACAGCGCAGTATTTTTTATATATATTAATTTCTGTGCGATTTTTCACCATGTGGGAGTATTTTGAGTAGTCATTTTTCCTTTACCTTTTTAGTTTATTTGTATTGGTGTATAATCAGAAAGCAATGGGATTCCCAAAGCACACAAGCAGTTCTAAGCATTTGTTAGTATGGGGAAGGAATGGTGATTTTTAGAAATCCACTGCTTTGGGATTTCCACCCTCTAGTGTCTTTCCCAAATTTCAAAAGGTTGAATGTCCTTTGTAGGGTAAGTCAATTTTAAAATCTGTTTGTGAAACCTGAAAATGCCTAGAATGTAGAAATCAGATAAGCATGCAGAAACTAGTTCGAGCTTCAAAATTATAAATTCTAGAATCTATAGGGTTAACCTTATACCTTCTGGTGTCTTACAAGAGAATTCCTGTCCATATGAAGTATTACATTTTTTATTTAGAAAACATTCCCAGATACTAAATTGGTTGTTATGGTTGCACAACCCTGACAAAGATAAACATAACAAACATGCAAGGCTTCTTAATTGGTGTAAAAACATTCAAAACAGGAACATAATATGTATAATTAATTTAGTGGACATCAAATAGAGATTACAAAATAACAACTACGGCTGTAGATGATAGAAAGAATAAACATAAAATATGACGAGACAAGCTTTTGGAAACATACTCTTTTTTCATCTTGGTGATGGATCATGGAGCGTGAACCAAAATGCTGATTCAAAATCTTTTATACAGTCTGTACCACCCTTCCTGTGCTACTGGTTAGAACACACTAATTAATTTTATAAGATAAAAAAATGGACAATTTTTATTAGAGAACATATCTGAAATTCACAATTATGCTTTGATAATATGAGATTTATATTTATGATGCATACTGGCAGGGAGAAATGAACCTTAATTATGTAATGAAGTTCTGTTGACATCATTGATCATGTCAATGCATCATGTCTGTCACAGGGAGATATGAACCTTACTTATTTAATGAAGTTCTGTTGACATCATTGATCATGTCAATGCATCATGCATGTCGCAGGGAGAAATGAACCTTACTTATTTAATGAAGTTCTGTTGACATCATTGATCATGTCAATGCATCATGCATGTGTCTAAATCTATCAATTGGAAGTTCATGCACAATATTGTTGAGAGATCACCTTTAAGCTTGTGTACTGTTTATGAATATGTCATGTCCCTTTTTCCCAAATATAATTAATATTATTAAAATAATGTGTTTTTATACACTAGTTAAAATATAATAAATTAATAAATAAATATAAAATATAAGAATAAAAGTAAAAATAGAAATAAATTCAAATCTTGGTGCCAAAATAGGACCCATGAATCCAAAACAAAGGAGGTATATTTACAAGTTTCAGTTGTTCATTTGAAAAGCATCCGGTTTCATGTTTGGCTTTGCATTTTGAGTTCGAGTTGAAGTTGCACTTAAGGACGAAACCCCTTGACGGCAGATTGAGAGGCTAGGACGAAAATTCTCACCTCTCACTGGGCAATTCTATACAGGAATTGCAGTTGTGCTGATTCGTAATCTTGTTCGAAAGTATAGTTTTGTGTTGGAGCATTGTGAGCATTGTTTGGGTGTGCACCAGCTCGAGGAAAATAATCACGCCTTCACTGAACGTTTCATCTGAAGGATCTGAAGGATTCGACACTGGAAATTACACTATTTGTTGCATGCGACTTCCAGGCCAAACAAGGCCATAGGAACTCGAGTCGCATCCATTCACCGAACTATATTAGCCCACGCTATCCTTCCCATCATTATCGCTGGACATATAACGTTTGTGGTGCAAATCGTAATGGAATTCATTTACTTGGCACGATTGCTTAGATCTGGTTCTTTTCACAGGGTGTGCAATAGTGGAAGTTGCGAAGTCATTCACCCAGCTGACTCACCTACTCAAGGCATTGGGATTGATATCCATGTTTACATGTTGCAGATGAGAGTGTGATATAGGCATATCACTTACTGCCATCACTTGTTGGAGGCCCATGATTCTTACATTCAATACAGTTCGCATTTATATGCATTGCAGGCATGTGAAGCATAGCCGAGTCTCTGTGGGAAGGTGAGTTGCGGACTGTCGCATAGTCAACAACATTATAGGGAGGATCTGCAGCTAGAGTTGACTCAGATCCGGTCCAGCCATACTGGGAACAACCACAGGGACATCGTCACAACATCACAACAGAGGGAACAAGGCCTTGTAGCAGTGAATAAACTAGATCATTCACAGTTATTACATCGAGGGCAAATCCAGTAGCATATCACACTTAGAATGGATCAGCCACCTTGCAGCAGATTGGAAGTCAATTGTACATAGATTGGTGCAGCAGAGTTGATTATTTCGATACATTCTCATGAGATAGAACAGGGTTATTCAAGTTTGCAAATGGTTTAGTGTTGATACACTCAGAATTGTTTGATTGACCATTGTGTGAGGAATTTTCTATAGCAATGCATTATTGATTTAATTTGTAATTCAATACAGTAAATTTGGTGGGTTTGTAACCAGAATTCTCTTTTCATGTTTGTGGATTAATGAAGTAGATTGTTTGTGGGTTGATTGTGGCGAGTGTTAATATTGTTTGAGATTGCAAATTTAGAGTTTCCAATATTAAAAACACTTGGGGCATCATAATGGTATCAGAGCCATCGACCTGCTAGCCTGCGGATTCACTTAATGACTGAATGCAACCAAGTCAGAGATCTGAGAGCTTCAGAGAGAGAAAGAAGGAAGTTGGAAGCAGTACAACAAGCAACAGATGTGGGAATAGGAGGCAGAAGTAAGAGACACATGGCAGATCAGGGGGATAAGCTTGATGTTTTTATCCAGAGTCAGGAGCAAACCAACCAGTTACTCATTCAGATGATGCAACAAATGCAAAATACGAATGCCACTTTAAATTCCAACATATGACATCAATGCTTGCATGGATGAGTACATGGGTTTTGATCCTTATATCAGAAATCATATTACTTTTGCAAACTAGTGCAATTTTAGATCAAGGAATAGGCCAAGAACGGAAAGAAGACCTCCCACATAGCAGCCCCATAGAGATTTGGAGCAGAGGTTGAGTAAGTTGATTGTCTCTTCTTTTGATGGTTCGGGGAAAAGTACGACACGTTCTTGGGTCCAAAAATTGGATACATATCTTTCACTCAGTCCGATGATGGAGGAGGAAGCCATCAAATTCACAATTCTTCATTTGGAAGACATAACCCACGAGTGGTGGCATCATGGGTTAATTACTCAAGGGCATAACCACATTGTTACATATGCTGACTTAACATAGAGACTTATGGATAGGTTTGATAGGTTGGACCCCAAGATCCATTTCCGGGAGCTGTCCCAGTTGAGATAGCATGGTACAGTGGATGATTATGTTGCAAAATTTCGGCGGGTATCAGTCACGGATCCGGATGTGACAGAGAGGAGACTCATTGTTATATTTGTGGAGGGACTAACCGAACCACTTAGGGATCTAGTTAAGGCTTTTGATCTAGTGTCTCTTTAGGATATAGTCAAGAGAGCTTTGAATTTGGAGAGTTCAGTGGCCAAGAACAAATTTTATTCCAAGATCCCACCAACGAAGCAACATAAGAAATCTTTTCAAAAGGATTTCACTCAACTTAAGGCACTACCTCCAAAACCAAGCAAGGTCGAAGAATGAACTTCGAAGGAAGAAATTATGTTTTTTTTTTTTTGTAAAGAGCCATGGGAGCTAGGACATAGATGTTTGGGGAAGGGGCAAATACATTATATAGAGATTTTTTCTGACAAGGATTCAGAGACAGAAGAACCTGACTCTAAGATTGTGGTTGATGAGATGGAGCACGAGGGCAAGGAAGAAGGAGAGTCCTTAGAAGGCACCCTTGCTACTCTTTCTAGAGCACCCAAGTACCGACCTTTTTGAGTTTAGGGAGTTTTGCAAGGTCACAAAGTGACAATGTTGATCGATAGTGGGGCTACTCACAACTTCATAGATGCAAATTTGATTTCCTAGAAGGGTTTAGATACTGAAGAATTTGATGGGTTTAATGTCATGCTTGCGGATGGCCACATTATTCTTTGTAGGAAGCGAATACAACAACTTGACTTATCTTTGGGAAGGCATCTAGTTAAGGATGATTTCTATGTTGTGGGGATAGGAGAAACAGATATAGTTTTGGGCGTACAATGGTTGCACACACTTGGGAAGTTTACTCAAAAATATCAAACAATGGAATTCAAATTCAAGGTGGATGGGAAGGAGGTGATTCTCCAAGGCATATTGAACGAAGCTCCAAGCATGGCTGAAATGAAGAGAATGGAGGTGAGTGTTTGAGGAAACCAACCACTCAATTCATGGAGATAATTGGGAATTCACTCCAAGGTAAGATACTTTGCTATGATAATGTTTGGTCCATTTTAAATATGTTCATTGTGGTATACCAAAGATGGCCACCCAATGCGATATTGGCGAAACACGATCTTTGGGGTAGAAATCATCAACTTAACATGACTGTTTGGAATCTTGGTGACAAGAACCATGACCCATGGAACATTATGAGTGCTGTTTCTCATTTTAGAACTGCTGTTACCCACATTTTCCTCTCTCCCCACATCATATTGGCAGCCATAAAAAAGTTGTTAACCACATGGAGGATGCATTGCCCACCTATTATCATCGAGGAGGTGTTTGCAGCTAGTAGCCTAGTACAAGATGGTTTCCAGCCACCACAATTCTGATTTTGAGCAAGAGAATGCAGTGCTACAGTCATGGTATGGAGAAACTCTCTTGGTTCAATGTTAGTATAAGAGGGTTCACTTGTTGGGATCATTAAGTGCAAACATTCCAGCACCCTTAGCTCTGTTTGGGAAGAAATTCAGAGCACTATATGACTGTTAAGCTCACCTATCAGCACACATAAGGTCTGATCAAACTAAATTCGGAAGGGAATTGCTTGGGGCAACATGAAAGGAACTTGTGGAGACCAAGGTAATCGTTATAACAACAATATAGAGGAGGTGAGTATAGTTGTTGACGTGCATTGGTTATATTTATTTGGGAAGTTCATTACTAAGAAGGGATTCAAGATGAAGGGAGTTGTGTGTCAAAGTAACTATCTTCTTAGGGAAGTCACGAGCATCACATGGAGACTTCTGAGAGAAGCTTACATAAAAATCAGAGGGGTGCAGTGTAAGCAAGGTGAGGTAGCTTCCAACTTGGAATTGTGGAAAGATTTGCCCACAAGAAGGGAGGAAAGCAATTGTTGATGATCTCCTAGCACCCAAGGGAGGAGGAAACATACTTGGGACAGCCATGTATCAAATCTCCAGTGTCAATGCTACTGCCATAATTGGACAATATCAATTTTGCTGCTGTTATGCCATTGGCAGGTTGTAGGAACAGGTGTTGTCAGTCATAAACAGCTGCAAGTTGGCACAATTTAAGGAAATATCATTGATGGGAAGACTTGAAGCAAGGGTTTAACTGAAGGGAATCATTGTTGCAGCCACCCAAGGATTGAATTGGGCAAGATTTCAGGTGAATTGTGACTGTCTTGATTCACTTCTAGCTCTTACACAATGTGGGTTGCACTCTATCGTGGTATAATGTTCCCTTTCTAGCTTCAGTGTTAGTCTATCATTTGGGTTCCCGTAGACTGACAATTTGGTTAGGGAACCATGGTTGGATTGGCCTTGGATGGGCTATTCAGTGGAGTAGATGTGGTTTGAGTCTAGTGGATCCAGTTGGCACTCTTAGAGTCGGCTTTGATGGCTTATGGATCTTACTTGCTATTTATAGTAAGTTTGGGGTTGGCGTCATTTCAGCATTTTCAGAGTGGGATTATATTCGTCTCGTCGAGACCTTTCCGGCGAGCTAAAGATCATTGAATTCCGATATCATCTTGATATTTATTTTAAAGTCCGAAGTTATAAAATATTTATTTAACGAGACTTTATAAATATTAAGTGACTTTATGGAAAAGGAAGATATAAATTATGTCACTTGTGGAGTTGGGCGCCCATCTCTAGGAGGATGAATAAAGTGTTTTAAAATATAATATTCCCTCCAAAAAGCCAATGCCCTAATGGAGAGGAAATAAAAGATGAAAAAGGGAAGTCAATTGTTATGCTGGAGAATAGGATATTGTGGCTTTTTGCTCTGCTAGGGTTTCTATGAGAAGGGTTTGGAGAGGATTCGAACCAGAGGCTATTGGGAATGAAAACTCCCTCTAGTAATAGCATTCTACAGGCGTGAAAGACCGTCCAAAGGTGCTAGATTGGCAAATACACACAGTGTTTGCACATGGGCTTCAATGGAGTTTGATATGTTGAGGGTTTGAGAGTTTATTGATACATCCTTTGCAGATTTATGAAGATTTTCTTATGCAGATTTGAAAGATTGATTTAATAGCTGAATACAGCAGATTTTATTGAGGGTTTGGAGCTGTTATATGTTGCATTTGCTGGCCGTACCACACAGCAGCCTGGCCGTACCATTCATTGACTGTTTTGACTGGTTTTTGGGGCTGTTTGGGACTCTTTCCTAGGCGTTTGGAGATGGAACATCAGTGCAGGGATTGCTGAGACATTGCAGGTCTGTTCAAATAGTTTGTAGTGAGAGCTTCACACCTTGGAGGCCGTACATCTTGCTTGGAGGACATGGGATCTTGTAGAGCATTCATTCCTTCTTGTTTGCAGCCATTGTATTACTCTTTGGGGGCGTCTAGGGCTTCTTATATTGCTATTAGCAATTGTATGCACAATACTTTCTATTCCTTGGAGATTTGGAGTGATTTCCACCATACCCACTTGCTAGTCTAGTCCCAACACATGTACAAAGTTGCAAATCTGAACATGGGTATGTGATAGTAATTGATATTTGGCCATTTTACCATCTGGGTCTTTCTTATTTTCTTCATATCCTTTGTCTATTTTCTGGGTTTCTATTGCATGTTGAATAAAGCATTGTATCTGACAAACACATTGCAAGAAAACTGAAACCCCTTCTGCATCTTCTCTCTAGTTTGAAAGAACACCATAAAAATTAAAAATAACACTAAAAAGATTCTTAAAAAGAACCAACAGGGGCGGCACATTACACGTGGAAGGTACACAACACAATCTCCTTGAAGAGGCCATAGGAACCTACAAATGGGATCATGAAGCTCGAATGGGTGTTCCAGATTTTCAACCACATGGGGAGGATCTTGTTGATGATTGTTTTTAGACAAGTCAACAATTAGAGTGAAATACAAAGTATCTGACTCCCTCTTGAGCAAAGCCTCTAGAATGCTGAACGAAGTGATCAAACAAGATGACTCCAAGGTTCCTTTCTGATGATTATGTAAGAGACAGCTCAGTGACTAAGTATGATTTTGCTGTTAAACACAAAGGGACTTACATTAGATCTTTCTTCTTTCATTCAGCTTATCTCTCCTTCAGTGTGGATGAAATATATACAAGGTCTCAATAACAAAGAAATAGAAAAGGGTGAGGGTTTAGGAAAACTAATCTAAGGTCAATGAAGTAATGATGATGTATTGAACAGACAAACTCCTGAATCAAACCTAACTTCACTTCGCCAAGGATGCCTACAACTACATGAAGTTGGTGCAATCTCCTAAGGTTATGCGAAAGGTTTTCAAATCACGAAGACTCATATGAGCACCCATTGAACGGCGCAGCTCAAACAAGCATCCATAATCGAACTTGTACAAATAAGGCTCAGATTAGCTTTACACAACACTTCACCAGCGGTGAATGTTAAAAGCATGAGCTAGGAGTTGATCGATATTCAGTACAACATACATTATTACAATGAGCTTCTAGTCCACTTCTAATCTAATTGAAACATCTCTTAATTCCATCAAGATTCATGAAACCATGTTACTCCACAAGATAATACTTAACACCAAACAAGTAGCTCCAATGTCTTTTGCATTAATCTTGAAAATATTTACAACAGCTTCAAATCCTCTTAGAGAATTTTCGAGAGTCTCCTATTCTACTCCTACTTGCCTACAATCTAAATCTATATATTACAAATGAGGCAACAAGGCCTTTATATAGTGCTCCAGAATACAATGAATGGCTTAGATCAATTTGATAGCCAAGGGCTCAGATCATGCCACCTCAGAGGTAGTTACAACAACTTGCTATTTTTAGTACAAAAGAGAGAGGCAATGAAGGCACATTTTCCAATGTGATAAGGTAAGGCGAAAGCATTTAAAATATTCCTCCACATAGGAATCCCTTTGACTTCTTTCATTAAATGATACATTTAATGCATTTAATAATGCGGCTAATCAAAATTGAATGATGTGTACTTGCCACATAAGTGCCAACTCAGCATATCTTGAAAACTGTATCATCTTTGTGTGATGTATTCAATGTAATTGCTTGAACTTATATGTTTAGGAATACATCTTGTAGATCTTGCCTTGTTCGTTCTTCTTGTAGACTAGATGTATGATACTTGTTGCTTCACTTGATTAACTTCATGATTCTTTCTTCTTCTTGTAGGTAAGTTGATGATCTTCCTTGATGATGCTATTTTTTGGAGAGTGAAGTAGCGTAGTAGGAGATGATGACAATGCTACCTTCATGTATGATGTAGAGATCTCTCTTGGACTTGAAATTGTAAAGTCTTGAAGTTTAGATGGATGAAGTGCATTGCTTGATGATGCCATTGATGAAGTATACTTGAACTTGATGTGATCTAACATGATATCATTGATGTAGAGACTTGAGGTATATCTTGTTGTGATGTCTTGGAGCAGCTACCTCTCGAAGTGATGTTTCCTCGGGAGTGATTACTTCCATCTTAAGCCTCTTTGAAACAGCTACATGATGCCTGAAGTGATCACTTTGAGCAGCTTATGATGCCTTCTTCTTGAAGACTGCTTCCTGACTTTCCTTCCTACATGAAAGTGTTTCCAGCCTTTAGCTCCTGCAACACAAAGAAAGAAATAATATCAACCTTCTCGATAACATGATAATATTTGATTTATAACATATAAGAATGCATTTCCAAGCCAAGCGCACTAGATGACAAGTTCTTGATCTTCATTGAAACTCTGAAAATTTGCATTCTAACACTTAGAACCTGCCTTTCCATCTTGATGCATTGCTTCAAGATTTCAAATCCTCTGGAAAGGTGTTGAGCACATTAGATCAAGGTCATTGGATCTTCTCTTGAAATTTATCTTGATACTGAAATTTAGCCTCATTATGGAAGTGGTGTATTGCTTAAGGGACCTAAAATCTTCTTCTAACCTTCACCTTAGAGGATCACTTTCACCTTGGTCGCATTGGTTGCTGATTTTGAGATCTTCTTCTACTAGGCGCTTTGGTTGAGGGTTTTGAAATCTTCTTGTTTGGCCTCAAAAATCTTAAACTAGACCACCCTCCACTAGTGGCGCATTAGTTCAAAGGTTTAATTTCCTCTGAAATTTTCCTTTCAAAACTCAACTTTTACTCTCCTCTACAAGGTGGCGCAAGAGAACAAGATTTTAATTTCCTCTAGAAATTCGCTTTAAGCGCGGTGGATAAACACTTTGAGTTCCTCTTGGATAGGTTGCAATGGTTTGAGATGTTAGGATTTTTTAAGATTGGTGCATTGGTCAAGGATTTGAAATCCTCTGGAAACATCAAAACTTACACCTTGACACCCAGCATTTTTCTTTCTCCTTAGCGCATTGGATGAAGGCTTCGAAATCATCCTTAATGATGGCTCTTTGGATAAGAGCTTTGAAATCTTCTAAAATTGGCTCTAAGATTTAACCTTTGAATTTGACCTTGGTTGGAGGTCTAAGATTTTCGCATTGGATAGGCATGTTGAAGTCCTCTGAAATTTGCTTTGATCCACTTGACTTAGGCGCATTGGATGAATGTTCTTTCAAAACATAAACATTTGTGCTTTGGGCGCATCACTCCAAGGGGTTGATATCCTCTGAAATTCGCATTAGTTGAAGGCTTGAAATCCTCTGAAATTTTGCATTAGTTGCAGATTTGAAATCCTCTTACAAAGGTGTTTAAACTTGATCAAGATTTGGTTGTTCGCTTTGAAATTTGCCTTGAAACTAAAATTTAGCCTCATTATGTGAGTGGCGCATTTGGTCAAGGTGGTGAATTCTTCTTGATTGGCGGATTAGATGGTGAAGTTGGAATCATCAGCTTTACTACCTTTGGCGCATTGGTTCACACCTTCAAAATCCTCTAGAAATTTCGCTTTCACATGTGGCGGGTTGGTTAATGCATTCGAAATCATCTAGAATTGGCGCATCACTTGAGGTGTTCGATTTCCTCTAGAATTTGGCGCAATTTATCACGATTTTGCTCCACCTTAATATGCCGTCGCACTGGATCAACTTTTTGAATCCTCTGGAAACTTAGGCGTTTTTCAGGGTTCGTGAGGTAAAGGTATATTGAAAAATATATTTAAGTATAAGTTGAGAGATTGAATTTCTTATACTTTAAATATTTTTCAATATACCTTTCAGGATGTTTGAGATAGGTCTCGAATCCACCGGATTTAACATGCAAAATATAGAATTTGGAGGATCACCAGATTTTAGACTTAGCCAATTTTTCAGGATTTTCAGGATTTCAGGCTATCAGACTTAGTCTTTCAGGATCTCAAACATACATTAGGATGGGTCTCAATATTCATTACTTGGATGGAAATTTAATCAAGAGTCTTCATCACTACAAGTTCATGTTCCAGTTGAGACCTCTAGTTATAAAGCAAAAATCTTCTAGGAGAGGAACTTATTGGATTGGCAGAGGAAATGAACCTAAGGCATCATCTAAGATCTCATGCAAAACATCGGAGCTCAAAAAAAAGGGGGTCCCCATTTGCAATGGGGCGATGTGTGATTTGGTCACAACAGATCTTCCACTTGAACATGCTACAAGGGAAGGAATGGAGAATTTTGATCATCCAAATCGGAAATTGCTTGAGGGCAAGCAATTCGGCGAAGGGAGGACTGTCATGTCCCTTTTTCCCAAATATAATTAATATTATTAAAATAATGTGTTTTTAAACACTAGTTAAAATATAATAAATAAATAAATATAAAATATAAGAATAAAAGTAAAAATAGAAATAAGTTCAATTCTTGGTGCCAAAATAGGACCCATGAGTCCAAAACAAAGGAGGTATATTTACAAGTTTCAATTGTTCATTTGAAAAGAATCCGATATCATGTTTGACTTTGCATTTTGAGTTCGAGTTTAAGTTGCACTCAAGGAAGAAACCCCTTGATGGCAAATTGAGAGGTTAGGACGAAAACCCTCACCTCTTACTTGGTAGTTCTATATAGGAATTGCAGTTGTTGTGGTGATTTGTGATCTTGTTCGAAATTATAGGCTTGTGTTGGAGCATTGCGAGAAAGTCAATATTGCAAGTTTTAAGGGATTGGGTGTGCGCCAACTTGAGGAAAACAACCACGCCTTCACTGAACATTTCATCTGAAGGATTTAGTGTTGGAAATTACACTATTTGCTGCCTGCGACTACCAGGCGAAACAGGGCCACAGGAACTCGAGTCGCATCCATTCACCAAACTATATTAGCCCGCGCTATCCTTCCCATCATTATTGTTGGGTGTATGACATTTGCGGCGCAAATCTTAACCGAGTTCATTTACTTGGCATGATTGCTTAGATCTGGTTCTTTTCACAAGGTGCACAATAGTGGAAGTTGCGAAGCCATTCACCCAACTGACTCACCTACTCAAGGCGTTGAGATTGATATCCATGTTTACATGTTGTAGATGAGAGCGTTATATAGGCATATCACTTACTGCTAGCTCTTGTTGGAGGCCTCCGATTCTCACATTCAATACAGTTCGCATTTATATGCATTGTAGGCGTGGGAAGCATAGTTGAGTCTTTGTGGGAAGGCGAGTTGTGGATTGTTGCATAGTCAATAGCATTATAGGGAGGATCCGCAGCTAGAGTTCACTCAGATCCGGTCCAGGCATACTGGGAACAACCACAGGGACACCGTCACAGCATCACAGCAGAGGGAACAAGGCCCTGTAGCAGTGAATAAACTAGATCATTCACAATTACTACATCTAGAGGGTGAATCTAGTAGCATATCACACTTAGAATGGATCGATCACCTTGCAGAAGACTGTAAGTCAATCGTACATAGATTGATGTGCCAGAGTTGATTATTTCGATACATTCTCATGAGATAGAACAAGGTTATCCAAGTTTGCAAATGGTTTACTGTTGATACACTCTGAACTATTTGACTGACCATTGTATGATTGATTTTCTGTAGCAGTGCATTATTGATTTAATTTGTAATTCAATACAGTAAATTTGGTGGGTTTGTAACTAGAATTCTCTTTTCATGTTTGTGGGTTAATCCAATCAAAGTCACTTTATGATAGAGATGAAGCCACAATCATTCCAACCATTTAAGGCGTGCATTAATGTAGAATGCATAACTAGAATAAATAGTACAGGTTCATCAAATCATTGCAGGTTGAATGTATATACATATATTGAATTTATTTGTGGTTCACTAGTTGGGATTTACTCACTCACAAGATACATACAATAATTCTTCTTCTTGAAGAGAGACATGTAAACTTCATTCTTCCTTCTACATCATCCTCTCTGCTAGTGAACTTGAAATATAAAGTTATGATCCATCTGTGCTAACATGTAATCCTTTAGAAGTTGATGTCAAGGTGAATGCTTAAGCTAAATCCCTTAATCTGAATACATAATGAATGATGCAGGTCAGAATCAGGTACCTGAAACGGGTAGCCAATAGGCAACCATTACCATAACACAGCCAAAACATTATAACTGCTAATTGAAAATAGTCAGAACAGCAACACCATATAGGCCGAACAGCCTCTTAATCCCATAATAACAGGCCTATACAGCCAGCAGAACTTACATTCACCATGAACTAAGAGAAATATGCATTCAAAATAATCTGAAGTCTACTCCTCCTACTGAAAATCCACGATTTCTCCTTTCTATACCTTCATCGCAGCTCCTCTAAACATAAGTCTATATTCAGACTTTATTTTGAATAGCCATGGCCAGGATTGTGACTGACATGATAGTAACAGTACCATGATCAGGAGATTTTATCAGTATTGAGACCCTGTGTCCAACAAAGGACTCCTAAATAGATGACGGGTAGCTGCCACTCAGTGATTTGCAGATATTAATAAATTGGCAGCAGTTATCAAGGGGATAACTTCACGACCAGCCAGTATAAGTGTGGGCAGTATATCATCATGAATGCCCAACAATGAACTGTCGGCAGCTCCTGTCATGTCCCCATATCGGTGATTCGTAATTGAATCAATTATGATATATAATATATATTATTAAATATAAATAATATAATTATTAATATAAATATTAATAATTGAATACTATTTTAGTTATAAATATATAAATAAGTAAATATTATATTATATTACAAATGAATAAATATAAATATAATACAATTACAAATATATATATATATATATATATATATATATAAATATAAATATAAATATAGACATTAAATATTATTATAGTAATATAGATTATTATCAATATGAATATATTACTATATAATATTATTAAGTCTAAGACGGCGGTCATTCAGAAATACTACCGCCGAATCCATCCTTGAGACACCGACAAACAATAAGGAAATGATAAATTAAGGAAGGATGGGCCATATAAGACAAGGTGCGTTCCATCCTATGAAAGCAATAAGAAATAAAAGGAGACGACGACTTAACAGACCAGACTTATCTTTAGCGGATGTGAAAATAACTAGCAAAGAACCGATGATGAGTAATACTTAATAAAGAGCCGCCGATTAGTACAATACAATGAATCGATGTCAATAAACATCAATCGATTAAGAGAAAGGTATTATGAAGGAAGACGACTATTGGTAAAGAAGTGATCGGTCAAAGATATAAAGGAAGACTCGGTGGGCATTGAGAAGGATTGTTGGGTGAATATTTTGTCTTCAACTAACTGAAGGCAAAATGGTGATATCAGCGACAGTATGATGAGATAATATCTCTCCTCTCAGCAAGGGGAGGCTCCCTTTTATTGCTAACTACTATAGATTGGTAACTGACTAGACTTATGTACACTAAAAACTATTATTGAGGTGGTTCCATATCATCATATTGTCTTTTTTCAGAATAGATGTTTACAATTTAAAATAACAATTCCACAATGTCAAAATGATACTAGAGTAAAATGACCAAGAACAAGAAACTCACGAAAGCACAAAGTCTTTCGTTGCTTCTTTTGCTGATTTGAAGTTGAAAACTAAACAAAATAAGGTGCAGCCCAAAGTCTTCACCGAATACTATGATGAAATCACACGAACATAAAAGATAGCAGCAGCTCAAAGTCTTTCCAATATCTTTTACTTAAGAACATAAAACCATAAACCCAAAGATAATTGTTGTAGTCTCCAAAACCAGCTTTGGAATATCTTCCAGATTTTCGAAACTCACACTACAATTTGATCAAATAGATAAGAGAGCATAAGGAAAAAGACATAAGAACAATTTCCAATACACCACAAGTTGTTCCAAGGCAAAGATTGAACGCTCACTTGCTTTTTATTTATTTAACAAATTATGATTTACAATTTGAACACAAAGTCTCAAAATGCTCTTCAATTCGGCAGAGTTTTGCTTCAATAACTAAAAGATTCTATTTACAAGAGAGGCCCTCTTTAGTTATAGTGAGAAGCCATGAGCAAAAATAGGGAAAATACAACTAACTTGACTTATTCAACAAGAAGAGTCCTTATTGATTTGGGACTTTCCTTATTTTTACATGTAATTACATATTGAAAAAGCACATGTAAATATGTCCAAAATTAACAACAAAAAGCATGAAAACTACAAAAATATACTAAGGCATGATCATTTTCATCAACTCCCATTCCCATCTTTCTTCAGAAAATCCTCATACATTGTCAACACTGTTTGCATCTCAAGGCTATCCGGCCCAGAAGTGTTCTTGGAAATGACATGAGCCCTGGTTATTGAGTCCTTGACTGAAATGGCTGCCTTTCCATGATGTACCAATTTGGTCTTCAGGTTGTCCAAAGTCAATTGATTATCCAATAGCTTATCCATAGAAGCAACTGAAAAAGCTTCCTCTTCAAAGTCCCTCTGAATCATCTTATCGAACTCTTGGATCATTTCATCTGCAGAAAGAAATTGATGATCATCAACTGTTAACTTGCACGGGAGTTCTTCCAGCTTGTGAAGAAGATCAACATCACTGTCTTCGCTAAAGCTTTAGGCACTCTGGAAGTCCTTGATCAAGTCTTTTGAACTACAAGCACCCCTGGTGAAGGATGAACCTCGGCAAGCGTGCAGAAGCAACTGCAACACAAGATGCATGACTTTGCAGTGTTAGGAAAAACTTGGCAAATGGGGAACTGCAATGTTGGAGATTATGTTCAATAGCATGAACATAACGGGGCTAGAGAGCGATAGAAGTGAGAAACAGAGTGAATGCGGGCTATGGTTAACAAAAAAAAAATTCCCCAGAGTTAGAGAATTTTGGGATATGATGTAAGGGCGGTGAAAATGACCGCCTCTGCATGTAGAGGGAAATGTTTTTGATGTCAGGGCGGCAAAAATTGCTGTCCCTGCATGTTGGGGGGATAAAGCTTCACAAAATGTTCGAGCGGGGAAAAACATTGACAATGCATAGTGTATAGAGAAACTTTTTAAGTGCACAAGCGGTGAAATTTAGTGCCTTTGTATCTTTATATAAAATACAACTTGTGTTTGGGTCTTGTCAAGTCTCATGTATGGGCGGCACTCAGGAAAAAGATTAAGTTTCTAACAAAGGAGGCGAAATTCGTCGCTCGTGCATCATAGGGTAAGTCTCTTTGTATTGGCGGCGAAAATTGCTGCCTCTACACTTGTAGAAACATTCAAGTTCCTAGCATGGGCAGCGAAATTCGCCGCCCGTGCATCAGACAGGTAAAACTTCATAACATGCATTGGCGGTAAATAAAGCCGCCTATGCAAATGATTGATACTGCAGGGTTTTACAAACCTTGGTGTAAGGGCGGCGAAATTCGCCGGCCCTTCACCAGGGATGAAAGGTGAGTTGAGGAACGATAGGCAAATACCATCGATTCCACAACGAAAAACCTACGTTTTACAAGACAGAGAAGAGAACGATGACGAACAAAACGGAAAACCAATAGGTGACCTAGACTAGGGCTCGAGTAATCTCACAAGGCGAAACAAAGAACACAAAGGACGTCTTTAAACAAACAAACGACAAGAATAAGACAAACTCTAGAAATATATAAAAAGCTAAAACATGTATCATGTGAAAGGAAAAGAAGAAATGCAAACAAGAAGCACATACTTGGAAATAACGATGAAAAACGACGAGAGCTCTAATTTGAAAGATTTAGTCGATTCAACCAAAACCACACAAAATATACGAGCTCCTTGGGGGCGCAAAGATATCACGAGGGCAAGGAAGAGAAATGCAAATAACAAAACAAAACAATAAAAACACTTTAAAAAACCCTCGAGGCATATATTAAACATAACATTAATGACACTTGAGGCGAATTGGGAGATACAAAGGGGGACAACATGCATGGGCGGCAAAGCTTGCCGCCCTTGCATGTGACAAAGACATTAACATGCATCGGCGGCAAAATTTGCCGCCACTGCATGTCAGTGAAAGATTTCTAACTCTCGAAAAACATCAAACTTACTTGTTTGATTTGTTTGCTATTTGACCTATTTTTGCAACCTCCGATAAATCAAATTGAGGCAACACTTGGGTGGATTCTCCGGGGCTAGGGGACTATGCACGAGGGCAAATAGAATTCGTCTCATTTTGCGTGCTTAGAGTTGTAGGCTACGAAACAGACAAGTTTCGTAGGGGTCATCCTACAAAATGAGCGTAGTTAATTTTGAGGATAACAAGGATATAGATGAATACCCATTATCTCCTTAGGAAACAATCTCCATCGAACATTTCAAGCATTAACATCTCAGCACATAATAATATATCGAATCATATCATCAGCTAGCAATGATTCATCAACCAAGCAATACACATCATTCTCAGCATCAAGACGGAAGAAAATACAATTCAAGTTATCATTCCATCGATTGGATCATTCATTCAACCAGCAGCAATCCTTGAACATGAAAAAAACATTAGAATATCATGGATAAGCAATGGATCAAGGCAGAAACAAATGCATTTGAAGGCAATCTTAATATGAATCAATCCAAGCAATATCTTGGCACATTATCATGAATATTCAAGGCAGAGAATAAGGAATATTTCTGAGTCTTACATATATTATATATCAAACAATCTGATCATTTTATACTCATTGTCTCTCAAGGCGTCGATCATCAGCAAGCAAACCAATTCATTGAATTATCTTTCAATCCATCCATCGATCATGAAGATCATCTAGGAATCGATCGCATATCTTAGATCATTACTTATAAGAGAAGAGTATCCACTATCTATCATCGGTAGCCAGCTCTAAGCTACCCAAAATTGTATATCAGCAATACATGATTTATCTCTCCTTCTAATATATTCATATATATTCCTATAGTCAAATCGACTACTCCAAGCATCAAATATCTGAATTAAATATATCTATTATTGTATATCAGCCGCATGTGAGCAAACATGTAATGTCCCCTTCTAGGCTCATGGTTAGTCCATCATAGAGTTTCTGTGGACTAGCAGCTTAGTTAGGGAACTGGGGTTAGTTGGCAATGGAGGTTGTGTTGGTGGAGGAAAGATGGTTCGAGTTCAGAGGATCCAGTTGGCACCTTCAGAGTTGGCCTAGTTTGATCTTATTAAAATAAATTAGTTAGTTTCTATAATGGTCAATCTGTCTTTCCTATTAGATAGGTTTTGTTTCCCTCTTTCGTTATGCTTTGTTAGCTGTAGCTTTTAACACGCTGTCAGTCTATTCTTAGAATGTAACCTCTTTAAATAGAGCATTCACTCATTGTAATTAACACATTACATAATACATTATTCAGTTTTTCTAAATCATGTAACATGGTATCAGAGCGGGAAAGTTTTTCCTGGGCTCTTCCTATTCCCTAAAGGATCTGGAGATTTCTGAGGTCTACGATTTAAAGGTGTGTTTTTTCAAGCGTTCGTGAGGTTGCTGTGGAAGTCAAATCGCGGATCTATCTTTCTATCGTTTTTGACTTTGTATGAAGATCGCAAATCTTTTTTGGTCGTGATTTTTATAGTCGACGGCGTGCAGAGTTTGGTGGATTCTGTGTGGCGCCCTCGTTCATTGCGTTTGGGATCGACATTTAAATCGTGGGCGTATCATCCTGCTCGCGTTTTTAAAAACCCTCGAGTCTTCTGTGTTTTGGTCGCCGATTTCTGGCAACATGAGGGTTTCTGACGGCTTCTAGTTGCGTTTCTGTTTTATGGGCATTTGTTTATAAATTGTGATTTCTTTTCCGTGCCTCGGAAGGAACTCACAAAAATCTGTCATCGCGATTTTTGATCTGTGGCGTTGGCGTTTTGGGTGTTTTTCTGTGTGCTGCGTTTTTTGTTTCCCTTACTCTTCAGTAGATTCTTCTTTCTGTTCGCGATCTTGTGAAGCCGTTTTTGGTGTCTGGTCCTATCTGCTGGAAACGATTGCCAGTTCTCGCAGTGCCGATCTTCTTCGTTGCGTTTTTTGAAAAATCTTGAATGTGCACGCGATCCATCTGTTCTTGCTCGTGATTTTCCTCCGTCAACGATTGGTGCTTGGCTCGTATTTTCTCCTTCGGTGGATGGATCTCTGCTCATGATACTCCGTGGATCTTTTCGTATTCGATGAGTGGAGGTCGTGATCTGTGTACATTTGTTGCCGATCATTGTTCAATCTATTGTGTTTGGAGGAAGATTCTAGCTCCTGACGGCATTTGTTTCCCCTTGCTTGTGGTCCGTTGCCTGAGTAAGCTTGATCGCGGGTTTTTGTGCAAGCATTTACATGGGTCATGACTTTCCTCTTTTTTGGTGCCTCCTATGATGATTGCCGGTTCTGGTTCATGGGTTGCTGAATACTTCCTATCTGGTTCGCGATTCTGTTTTTTTGTGGGCAGTTACCTGTTCTCTGCATTTCAGCGGGTTCTGTTTCAATTTCTGTGGCTGTCCTAAAGATTTCCACATATCTCTGCCTTGATCTAGGTTGCGATTTTCATAGAGGCTATTTTATGCAATTGCATGGAATTATTTCTTGATCGTGATTTTCCAATCGCTCTGTCTTGAGATTCGGCAGGAATTTCTTTGTCTTGAGATTTGGTGGGCTCATCTCTATTCGTGAGCACCTCGTATCAGCAGCTTTGCACTTCGTGAGTTTACAACAGACATGCAGATTCGTTTTTTCTCTGTATTCCGCGTTCAGATGTTCTGAACCTATGCCATTCGTACTCTCGAGATCTGAAATTTAAAATCCGTGATTTCGTACCTTGATATCCGTGTTCGGATTTTCGATTCAGGTTTATTCCGTGCTTTCAGAATCTATGCTTCGTAACCCGTGCAAGGGTTCTGATTATGTGCCGTCTATCTGCTTCGACATTCGTGCCATCAGTTTGTAATCTGTCTTTTCGTGTCTCGGAAAACGTGAAACATGGCATCCTGGTTGAAAAGCAGTCAGAAGTTCAACGGCAACAAATTTTTTATCATCAGTATTCTCTGCAGGATCTTATCAAAGTTTGGTTCCTGTTCCGTAGCCCTGTGAATAGGGTTCTGTTTTCTGTTTTCGGCGGCTTCCTGGTTTGGCAAATGTTTTTGCCTTGTCACTATTTCTAGAGAACTTTCTGCCTTTTCGCCGTGGTTCACAGCTTTGAGGGCTTCCTTGTTTTGCGCTTACAGCGCTCAGTCCCTTCTTGTCACCAGCTGGATCAAGCAATTTGTGTTTGGTAGGCGGTTATTCTGCTTCTTCAGATTCCTTGGATTTGTGCCCTAAAATCCGTGCTCGGGTTTTCTGTTTTGGGTTCTGTGCCCTTTATATGCCTTTGTTCATGGTCAAGCGACCTGCAGATCTTGTCATTTAGGAGGGCATCTTGGTATAGTTAGGAAATTGACCATTAAGGGGGGGTATAAAAATAAATTAGTTAGTTTCTATAATGGTCAATCTGTCTTTCCTATTAGATAGGTTTTGTTTCCCTCTTTCGTTATGCTTTGTTAGCTGTAGCTTTTTACAAGCTGTCAGTCTATTCTTAGAATGTAACCTCTTTAAATAGAGCATTCGCTCCTCATTGTAATTAACACATTACATAATACATTATTCAGTTTTTCTAAATCATGTAACAGATCTTTAGCGTTACTATTTTTAGTAAGTCCGGGTTTAGTGTCGGTTCAGGATTTTCAGAGTGGGGTCAGAAGTGTTTCGTCGAGACCTTTCCGACAAGCTAAAGAACGTGGTAATTCGACACCGTTTTCATATTTATTTTAAAGTCCGAAGTTTAATATAATTATTTATTGGGACTTTACAAATACATATTATATGGTCACTTTATAAAAATAAGTTATAACTTAAAAGTGACCCTCTAGGAGGTGGGATCCCATGGGAGTCATAAGGGGATGAAAATTAAATAATAAAACAAATGCAAATTCCCTCCTAAAAGAGGCGTTGGGTTTGGAGAGTTTATAAAAAGGTGCTGAGGGGCTCATTTGTGTTATGCTTGCTTTATGATATTTTCTTCTTTGGAGCTCTATTAGAGTTTGCTATTGTGAGGGTTTGAGGATTCGAACCAAAGGCTTGTGGAGACGGAAACCTCCATAGGTAACGGCATTCTACAAGTGTGATAGACCACCCAACGGTGCCATTGACGGTGGATGTATTTAGCATTCACATTGTGTTTGCAATGGAGTCATTTGGAGGAGTTTTGAGCTGATTTGATATATAGCATTTCTCCATTATTGTTGAGTGTAGATTTCAGAGGGTTTGAAGGTAGTTTATTGTGTGGCCATTGTTCATAGCTGCTGTTTGCATTTTCAACCATGGCCATACTGCTTAAGGAGTAACGTGGGAGTCTTAGAGTATCATTTCCTCTTGTGTGTATCACATATTTTACATTGTGTGAGGTGTTTAGAGCCCATTTATATTGCTGATATCATTTGTAAGCTCAATCTCATATTTTCTGGAGTTTGGAGTGATTCCGGCTATACCTTGTTGCTGGTGCACTCTCAGCACATGTACCAAGTTGCATTTCTGGATATGGGTATGTCACAGTAATTCATATTTGGCTATTCTGCTATCTGGGTCTTTGTTACTTTCTTTATATCTGTTGTACTTTTTCTGGGTTTTTTTCTCTATGCTCTATATTGTATGCTTCGACGACACATTTGTAGGAAAACTTAAAAGCCCTTCTGCATTCTTCTCTCTAGTCTAAAAGAAAACAAAATAAAAATTAAAATAACACATAAAAAGATCATTGAAAAATACAAACAGGTATGACACATTACAAAACAACAATCTCAATTATTCATATCAGCATAAGTTGCTTATTCCATCTTTCCAAGGCAATCGAATTGCAGTATTCAGCAATAGTCATATCCTTCATTACATTATAAGAATTCTTATCTTCATCAGCAAGATATATACTTCAAGGAGCAGCCATTGCAGCATCATCACAAGGTATATATATATATCAGCACTATTTATCTTATCATAAGATCATTATTGTCAGCAATCTAATCAAGGAATGAATATATATATATACATATATTGAGATAAAACTACTAAGGCATGATATTGCCATATATATAGACTTATCCATCCAATAGTGATGGTATGCTAACTAGTTCCCATTGAAGGAACAATATTCATAAGAAAGTAATATCTAGTTCCCATTGACGGACAATATGCATAAGAAAGTATTATTTAGTTCCCATTGATGGAACAATATTCATAAGAAGTATTAATCTCATGACCCAAAGGATCACTAGAATACCGCAAATTATTTAAGAAGACGAATTCAATATCGGTGTGATCTCTCTAACCTTACTCATGAAATACTAGGGATTAGTGCGACATTGCCGTGTCCTTAATCTTATCTATTGCCCTATGAGGATGGTTGAGTAGCTAAGGATGGGCGGGTTTATTAATGATTGGTTCTCGCACGGTAGGTGACTCTCAAGTGGTGAAGTATTGCCAGGTGTGCAATGAAGCCCTTGGGCCTATACCAGTGGAGATTAGTTGTTATTAATGACTTACACAGTAGGTGACTCTCAAGTGCTGAAGTGTTGCCGGGTGTGCAATGAAGCCCTTGGGCCTATGGCAGTGGAGCAGACTCTCAAGTGGTGAAGTATTACTGGGTGTGCAATGAAGTTCTTGGGCCTTGTTATCCAGCGTCTTAACGAGTATATACCCTGCCTCCGCTAGGATTAACAGCTAGGTTAGATTAAACGACTGGGCATGACGATCACCATTCCCGAAGTATATCATGAGGCCTAAATATGGTAAAAGCATAAGTATGATAAAATATACTTGGATATTTGTATTTATCCATTGTTAGCAATTATGATCATGATGTTACTAACTTTGATTATTATAATTGATCTCATTATTGATCTCTAATATGGCTAATGTTCCTTTCTATAAGTTATTCTTGTGTGCAAGGTGAGGAAATTAAGAATATCCTAAAGGGGACATTACAGCTCCATATTGGCTTGACCAAGAATAGGAATTCCATGTAAGAATAACTGACCGCTGATCTAAGAATTGAGGTGGAAATTTGGTTTTGTAACTACCACCACAAATAGGACAACCGTTGGGTGAAAGGAAGTGAAGCCGCCAACATAAAGTTTTGACCAGCAAGGTGACAGTCGCAGCAAACAAGCTAATTACCACGATTTTTATTTAAATCACCCAACAAAGGATTATGCCAACTATGATATAACCGCCCAAACAATAAGGAATCTTAGGCAACGGTTAGGTATGTGGGACCCAACAAATAAAAACAAATAGAAATAACAAATTGAACCTTAATTTGTCCCTACCGGTCCCCCCAAAGGAATATTCTAATTTCATGTGGGTCTTAGTCAGAATGAAAGTTTCAAATAATAAGAAATGCACCTCACATAGTAATGCAGGCCCAACAAATAAACCTTTCTGAATAAATTGCTAGATCAATATGCCACAAGAGTACGTGGGTCTCATTTCGGAACAAGCCAACTTGGCATGTGGGCCCCACCAATGACCTATTGGAACCAAGGAAGTCTGAAATCACATACGAACAACTAGACACCACCGAGACCACAACAATCCTACATAGACAAATTGATGAGGTGAAACTTGAAAACCACAAACCAAAATTAGGATGAAAGCCAAAATCAAAATGCCATGTTTTTGGGCGATGCAGGATTGCTTGTGGGTTCGGATGCTCCTACATCATACACACCGGGTAAGAAGTTTGTGAGCATAGTTGACAAATTAGAGTGGAGTGGTAGAACCACCCTTTTGGAATACACACATTCTGCAACAAGCTCCATTATTGAAATGAGTACTTCAAAAAGATTTCTTCCTTCGCTTCTTCCAGCACTTAGTTGGGACAAATCCCACTTCCTTTTGCCATATTTGTTCATTATCTTTCAAGCCTCTTGTGGACTTTTGTCCACCATAAACCAACCTGTTTTGACATATACTCAACATCGCCCCGTTGGTAACGGGGACCCTTGTTGTTTTTGGGTTTTTGGCTGTGAGTCCGCTTGGAGTTCCTTTCTTATATGAAGAGTTGGCAAATGGTGGTTGTGATCAAAACCGTTGAATGCTTTAGAGAGGTTGATTATTGCAAGTGTTAGATAGAGTTTACTTACCTCGGGATTCAAGTTATGTGTCGTGACTTAATGAAGTTTGAAGTTGTCCAAGACTAGAAATTCGAGATTGGTTTGTTGGAACTGTGAAAGTTGATATAGATGCCGTTGCTTTAAAGCATCGTTTCAGGAGGCTTGCTTATTCAATGGGCTTTCATTGTTCAGTGTTTGCGTTGCTCACAGTATAGCCGTATTCATCTGAAGATGGACCTTTTGTCTTCACTTTGCAGGATGTTTGTTTTTCATTTTTATGCGCGATGGCCTCAAGAGTCCGCCCGAGCACTTCTCAATAGTTGCTTTGTGTCCTATGAAATTATCAAAACCGACGGTTTGTGCAAGTATGTTTAAGTCCGCCAGAAGAGCAAGTTGGTGAAGCGATGAACAAAACAAAGGTAGAATGGCTTGAGGCTTGAAGTCGTGCACGACCATAGCTAAAGTCTGCCTGGGCGGACATTGTTAGTCGCTTGGCAATGCGTGGGATGTTTCGAGTATTACGCAGCACATCAAAAATCCGCTCGTCCCACGAGTTTCGCTCCAAGCGGACGAGTTTCGCTTCAAGCGGACTTTATTTACTCATTAGCATTATTCCCATTATGCCGTGAACATCAAAATGCCCGCTCGTTCCTAAAACTTCACTCCAAGCGGACGTTGTTGACCCGATGGCATTATTTGTATTTTGCTTTGAGCATCAAAATGGCCACCTCAAGCGGAGGTCCTCGATTCCTTTGCAGTCACATAGTCGTTTCAAAGATACATTCCAAGGCACATACTCATAATACATAATGTAACGGACTTTTGGGATTCCACTGTCATGCGCGTTGGAATGGAGGGTTTGCCAGGTAACGCTAGTCGATGATAGGTGCAAAATGTAAAACGCGTGAAGAGAGGGATAGTCCACGTTTAGTATGTTGAAGACGCACTAGCACATCTAGTCTTCCGACCTTTCATTATTTTCGGTAGTTAAATTTCGCATGAAATCCTTTAAGGCGGACGAGGTGGGAAGATTCACATTGTCTAAGAATAGCTTTCCTCATCGAAAAACAATTAAGACACAAATTCATTGCATACATTAGCACCTTACGCGTATGCCATTTGGAGCATCTCTTGAATGCATCGGCGGTTTTACACAGGTTCAAATTTATAATGCTGAGTAGTGGATGTTATTCATAGTAAAGAACGATACACATTTTCCAAATATAACATCATTTGAATATATAGCAGCGTCGCTCAAGATTGGGATCATTCAACAATGCTTAAAATGTCCGCAGAAGGAACAAGATATCCAAATCACTGATTCAAGACTGCAAGTTTTTATAGTGCTATTTAGGTGTTGGCCAACAATACACTATAGTTGGAAATTTCGTATTTTGGTATACAAACGTCTATCTTAGTGCGTGATCAATTTTGGCAGCTATAGGGGCGTTTGGTGCTTCGAAATCGGTCTTCCTTACCGACAATTCCAAACACAAGCTTGTGATCGAGAAAATTGAGTAAATTTGCCTAGGTAATCGTGATGGTGCAAAGATGGCGAGTTAGGAGCAAAATTCGTTGAGGGGTCAGGATAGGTTTTGCAAATTCCATATTAGTAACTCTCTTTGTGAAAGGACAAGGTGATTCTAAATTGCATATTTGAAATCCCGCATATGTTAAGTGGTGAGATTGTGTCCTTTTGCATCTTTTAAAGCATTATTTCAATATGCTGATTCTGGATATTCATGCAGGTGAGCGATGAGTGCGAAAGACAGGCAGGCGCTGATGAGGGGCGATATGAAGGGAACATGGTGGGAAACGAAGATCACGTCGAAGTGGCGAAACCTCGGCGACACTAATCTCGGGAGGACCAACATGGAGGAAATTCGACAAAACTTATACAAACCCAATCCTTTGGATTTGATCAGACGAATGTTGAAGAACGAAATTATTCAAGCTGCTTGCTTCCCGCCTGCGATGTTGTGTCCAAAGTTGATGTTGGATTGTGCCAGGCATTATAATCAGGAAAAGAGATGCATTATGACCAGAGAGGGCAAAGTACTGGCTCATCTGAGGAAAGAAGCGATTGCAGAGGCTTTCGACATTCCCTCGCACAAGACTACTACATTCTGTGACAAGGAGTCTGCTCTGCAACTTTATCTGGCTGGACCCGAGAAATGCATGGAAGTGATAAACAGCAACTGGTTGGTGCAACCAAGGCCACATGTGAGCAAAGTATCGAAGAAGCTTCACAAATCTGACTTCCATCAAGAAACCAATTATATGGTTGTATTTCTAAATCGCATCATGGGCTGTCCTCAATCAGCGAATTTTGAATCCTGGATGTTCTTCTTTATCAAAGAAATCATAAGTGGAAAGAGGATGATCGATTGGGCCGAAATGATCAGCAGCAATATCGATGATCAGTTGAAGAGTTTGCAGGAGACAAAAACATTTTATATGAGCTCATATGTTATATATATGCTCGCTAGAAACGAGAGATATCCAGGACTGAATTGCAAAGGCAGAGTTGGAAACGGAGATGGGCAATTCAAAGTTTATGACTGCTATCCTCAGTTGCACCTGCAAGCTATATCTCATTATAGGAGGTTTAATGATGCCTTTTCCATGCACATTGTTAGATTATTGCAAGGTACCACATGCAGGAGATTGTCGAAGGAAGCTATGAATTTTGTAGCAAAGTACGGAAAATGGTTTATTCAATTTCCGAGATTCACATACATTTGTGTTGAGGGCTATTCATCACTGCCTTACAGATTGCCAAGATATCCTACAGACAGAATGGTGTTGTTAGAAGTGACAAGACAGCTGGTTGCATTCGACAAAATTCAAAGAAAAAGAAAGAAGACTACAACGAAGTTTCCAATAAGCATTGGGAGACTGGAAACTTGTACGTCATTGCAGGGAGCTGAAAATTCAGAGATAGAATTGCAAGCTTATAATTTAGTGCGCCACAATGATGCACGCAGCAATTTTGATCCATTCAATGTAGTTAGGCAGAAATTTGGGAGTAAATACGAGCATAGACCACAACTCGAAGATCATTGGGAGGATGCACGTGATGATATGGAGATAAGGAGGAAAAACTGGTACAGATTATCTTTGGACTTGGCTAGGGCAACAGGAGTAATTAACATTCCAGATCAACTTGAGGAAGATCGCAAAAGATTGTCACAGAGTTCATATGATCAAGAAAAGAACAAGCCTTTTACCATCAATTGGTCAGAACAGGAGGTCACACATAATGATGACTTAATGATGCCCATTGTAACACATACAAGAAAATATGTGGACTTTCAAATCCGCAGGCTTCAGGAGAAAAATGTTCAGCTTACATACAATTTAATGGGAGGAGTTAGTGCGCATCAGTCCAAGGATACTTCAAGTAGTGAGTCAAGCAGTGACTCCAGTGATTCAGAAGGTGAAGGTGTTGATCCGCATGAAGATATTCAGCCAAGTAAGAAGGCGAAAAATAGCAACCAAAATGCAGCTAGTACCTCTTCAAGGCAGGAAAACAATAGTGTAATAGATACTGAGGAAGATGAAGCAGGGCAAGATGAGTAGGTGGCTTTGGAAATGCAAACTAATGCAGGCATCAAACAAGGTAATCAGATTGATGAAGTTTCGTCAAACCCATCTAAGGAGCAAGAAGTAGTCATGATAGAGGTGGAAGTTGAAAATCAAAATGACAAGGAGTTGTATGAGTTTGATGAGGAAGCTCTTCCTACTGTTCAACAGAAGAGGGTCCAAGAGGAAAATCAAGAAGATTTGTCTGACTTATTAGAATGGCTAAGGGATCGGGTCAAAGAGAAATCCATTGTTGAAAGAGAGCCCATTCTGAGTTTAGAGGACTTGCTGAGCAGAGCCAAACCAGACAAAGGAAAGCAAAAAGTTTCTAAGTTTTCAAAGATCACAAGAGACTGCTCTGGGTTAAGGCAAGTGCATATTGCTGTCCCAAAAATCAATGTAGAGGCAGGTGATGGTGTCCCAAGTGGATATGATATTAGTACTGTTGATTTGGGACCAGCCACAGCGGAGCAAGAGATAGAGGAATTAGAAGATTCAGTTGCAATTATCAGAGAAAGACTAAGGAAGGAATGAGAACAAAGGATCCAATTGGAAAGGGATAACCTGGCATTTCAGCATTACATTCATCAGTTGATGAGGCCAGTGAATCAAGCAGAAGAGACGATTGCACCACCTGCCTTGCTTTCGCAGGAGTCTATTGCACACTTGGAGGAAATGAGATCTTAATCTCAGGTGTTGCAGGATTGGGCAGCAGATTTCAGGATCAAAGCTGACAGATTCATTGATGAAATTGTAAAGTTATACAAGGAGGCTTCTTCACTATTCGAAAGAGTTTGGAATGTTCTGATGTCTTGTGTAGAATTCAAAGTTGTAAGAGAAGAGGTGATGCCTCAGTTGAAAAGGCTGATTTATACTACAAGTGACACTTTGATAAATGGAGGAGTGATTGAACAAGGTTCAGCATATAGTTTTCCTTCCTGGTATTGTGCCCTTAGCATAAAGGAGCAAATTCTTGGCAAGATTGAGAGTGATAGCACTCGAACAAAAGAGGCACTTCGAGAAATTCAAGGCAAGATGCTTGTTTCTATAAACCAGATAGTTGACTCCAATGGAGAAATTGATGAGTACTTGCTGAAAAATAAAATGCATACAAGGTATTTTCAGCATACACAGGTTGTTTCCAGAGGGTTGTTGGATGATGTTTGCACTCTTTCCACTTTCATGGGCATGTTTCAAGCATCCATGGCTGGATGGGAGATGACAGTTGTCAAATGCGTAGAGGAGCTGCAAATTGTGGAGTGCACCATTCACACATTGCCAAGTGTCCCTATGGAGGAGGTTACACGTGTCATATCAAGATTTGTGAAATTTGTCACAAAAAAGGAAGGTCATAAAGGAGGGCACTCCACTTAGTGAGTGCATCATAAATGCAATATCAAATATTAGTAAATTTTGTAACCACTTGCCTGTGTGGCGCAATTTGGGCCTTTGATTCCTAGATTTAATCTGGGCCATTTGTTGTATTTTGCGGGCTATATAAGCATCATTTTGCTATCATTTGAAGGGGGGAATGCTTTAAGAAATTGTTGCTCAAGACTCTAATGAAATAAATGCAAACTCATTGCTGAATTCTTCATGGTGATTTTGTGTTGTTTCAAATGAATGCATGGTTTCTAAGTGTTCACTCATAGAATAAGATTAGTTTAATTTGTTTTCAGTAATTTAGTTTTATGTTTCATGGGAGTTGTTACTGCTGATTCATGTTTGGAATCTTATAGTTCATACCTTTTATAATTTGTCGATGGCAAATTGTAGTGCGCGGTTAGTCTGAACCTTATTTGAGCTTAACTTCAGTTACCTTATAATCATTTACCTTCATGTTTGTGAGGATTTATGTGCATAAGTAATCTGAAAATCTTACCTTTTCGCTTAGAAGATTGCATCACCTTTGTGTAGTTGTTACCTTATGGCGAAGCAAAGTGTGGTTGAGATTCTAGTGAGTTAGTGGCGATTGCTTGCATCTAGATTAGAGTTCTCTAAACCCGTTTCTTTTGCATTTTTTTAGAATCTTGTTAGATTTATATTCAAGAACTTTCATTGCCATATCTTAAGTTATCATATTGTTAGACCTTCGAAGAAGCTATGTTACATGTTATCCAAGAGAAACAAGTTTCCTATTGTTGAACATTTATGTAAGTCCCTTTGTGTCAAACAGTAATTCGCATCCTACTGCTAAGTTATCCCAAGTCGCAAAACCAAAAGTAACTAATGAAGAACCTTGGAGTCTACTCATCTGATCACTTGGCTTAGCATTTGAGGGATTTTGTTCAAGAGAGGATAGAGTACATCAATATTTTATTCTGCGTTGTATGTGCAAGGAAAACACATTAACACAACCTACTAATTTTTCTTGTCCACCATCTTCCCTCTCTTTTTGTGGGATTCAACCCACCATTGTCCATCCAACTACACCAAAGTCATCTTCACCTGCACTCAAATCTTCTTTCATGGGATTCACCCACCATCATCCATCCACCTCCGCCAAGACTTCTTTCACCATTCTTCACTCTTCGCTTCCCCTGCACAAAAACTATTACAACAAATTTTATAAAAAATAATCACCTCCTTATCTGTTTCAACAAACACCTTAGATTCAACAACTACAACTTCTGCACCTTGTAACATCTCGAGGAAAATCTTTTCACTCTGTGCATTTGGTATCTCATCAAGGTACTTTCCTTCACACTGCTCCACTTTAACCAACATTTGCATGTCCTCCAAAGGACAGTCCTTTGCATCACAACTCCCAATCATATGATGGATTTCATAGAATCCATTTTTCTCCTCTCCTTTGTCATCTTTTGCTACAAAAAAATCTTCATGCGGTGAATCACATGAACCGAATAGCTTCTGAATCTTTTTCATCTCCTCTTCAAGCAAGAGATCCTCTTCATCAATCTACAATCAAATTTAGGGCCTTCATAAGCCACCATTTCAGCTACTTCCTTCAAAGGAACCTCCACAACAATATTTCAAACTTTTGTCACCATCACAATTTTATCTTCAACATTATCCTCTAGCATGAGGACTTACTCTTCTTTGTTTTCACCTTCTTTCATATCAACAAACAAAACATTGTTAGACAAAACAGGGTTTTCATCATTACCCTTCTGTCTTACAACCTTATCCCTATCACATGCATCCTTTGGAAAGCTGTGTCTCAACTGTAGTCACGTTCACATCTACGACAACCCCTCTTTGTTGCTTAGCCTCCAACCTCTTCAATCTCAAATGGATATCCATTATTTTCTCAAAGATTTCCTTCTTAGGTTCATCAACTCATACAGTCTCATTTTCTTTCATGCCACCAAGGCGACATTATTCACCATTTCCGATCATGTCTACAACAACCCTTTCACATTGCTTAGCTTCTAACTTTTTCAATCTCAAATGGATGCCTACAATCTTTTCAAGGAATTCTTTCTCTTGGTACTGCTCCATAAATTTTTGCTTAGTTGGCCTCTTTAAGACCACCCTCATCCCCTTTCTCAAAGACATCTTCACATACAACTATTTACAGTTATAGGACTTACGCTTGCAACAAACTCACACACATTCAACAACAAAGCCCTTTCTGGTACACTTGTGCCTCCTATCGGCCCTCTGCAATAACAAGCCTCCACACGCCTACAACAAATTTACTAGAGCACACAACCCTCTGCAATCACAGATATTTGCAACAAATCTTCTAGAGCATAAAGCTCACTGCAGTTATAGGACTTCACACCTGCAACGAATCTTCTAGGGCCACGCCCTCTGTTGTCATAGATACCGAGAACAAAAATTCACTAGAGCCTTGGAGACACCTACTAGCCAAAAAGGTCTTCGTCAAATCATTTCATGCAACTCATGCAATCTTGTCAACGTACATCCCAGCGGCCATACCCTCTCTGATACCAAATGATGCAGACCACAATCAGGTACCCGAAATGGGTAGCCAATTCAGGCAGCCATTAACATATAATAGTGAAAACATTATAACTGCTAATTGAAAATACTCAGAACAGCAACACCATATAGGCTGAACAACCTCTTAATCCCATAATAATAGGCCTATACGATCAACATAACTTACATTCACCATGAACTACAAGAAATATGCATTCAAAATAATCTGAAGCCTACTCCTAATGAAAATCCATGATTTCTCCTTTGTATATCTTCACCGCAGCTCCTCTACACATAAGTCTATATTTAGACTTTATTTTGAATAGCCATAGCCAGGATTGTGTCTGACGCAGTAGTAATAATACCAGGATCGGGATTTTTTGATCATAAGTAATGAGACCCCATGTCCAACAAAGGATGTCTAAATAGATGATTGGTAGTTGCCACTCAATGGTTTGTAGATATTAATAAATCGCCAGCAGTTATATAAGTGCTGACAGGATATCATCATGAACACCACACTGAACTGTTGCCAGCTTCATATTGGCTCAACCAAGAATGGGAATTCCCTGTAAGAATAAGCTCACTGTCGATCTAAGAATTGAGGTGGAAATTTGGTTTTGTAATTGGCACCACAAATAGGACAGCTGTCGAGTGAAAGGAAGTGAAGCCGCTAGCATAAAGTATTTACCAACAAGGTGATAGTTGCAACAGGCAAGCTAATTACCACATAGCAATGTAGACCCAACAAATAAACCATTTTGAATAAATTGCCAGATCAATATGCCACAAGAGTACATGGGTCCCAACTCAGAACAACGCCAACTTGGCATGTGGACCCCACCAATGACTTATCAGAACCAAGGAAGCCTAAATTCAGAGATGAACAATCAGATGTCACCGAGACTGCAACAGTCCTGAAAAGACAAACCGACAAGGTAGCCAAAATCTGACTCTCATGTTTTTGGGGATGCAGGATTGCATATGGACTTGGATGCTCCTACATCATACATGTCGGGTAAGAAGTTTGTGAGCATAGTTCACAAATTACAGCAAAGCGGTAGAACCACCCTTTTGGAAAATGCACATTCCATAACAAGCTCCATTACTGAAACGAGTACTTCAAAAAGATTTCTTCCTTTGCCTCTTCTAGCATTTAGTTGGGACAAATCCTATTTGTTCATTATCTTTCAATCTTCTCGTAGACTTTTGTCCACCATAAACCAATCCTGATTTTTCTTCTCCACCATCTTCTCTCTCTTTTCATGGGATTCAACCTGCCATTGTCCATCCAACTTCACCAAAGTTCATCTTCACTAAACTCGAAATTTTTCTTACTTAAATTTAATTCCCTTTCATTTCCTTTGCACATAAATTTATAAATGAGAAAAGATGAATTTCATTTCCTTGCATTTGTGCTTAAATTAATAAATAGGAGAAGATGAATTTCATTCCCTTTCCTTGTGCATAAATTATAAATAAGAGAAGATGAATTTCATTCCCTTTCCTTTGTGCATAATTTTATAAAAGAGAAAGATGAATTTCACTCCCTTTCTTTTGCACATAAATTAATAAATAAGAGAAGATGAATTTTGTTTCCTTTCCTTTTGCATGAATTAATAATTGGAGAAAGGGAATTAGAGGGTACACACCCATATACACTTGAGTTGAGAAAAAAGTTGGATTCCATCCAAGTGATGTCGTTTTCCGTTTGGTCACCCACACAGTGGGTGTAAGTTCCATAAGAGGTAAAGAGGAATTACACTAACTTGCTGATAGGTTTCATTTCCTTGGATAAGGCCCATTGCTTATACCCATTTCTATTCATTCCACTCAACTGTTCTATATTTCATCCATCCATTCCATTCACACATCACATTTACACTTCCCACAAATTGGGGATTTCACAATGTTTTAGAGGTAAATCAACAAGTGCACACACACAAGTACAAACAAATTACATAAAGCCAATTCTCAAGAAATTCTCATTGATAAAAAAAATTAGACATTCATGCATAAAGCACATAAAGTTTTCAAACAAGAAATAAAATCCACTAGACAAGCCAAGTTGGGTATAATCAAAATTAGATTTTCGAGCATTGTGGAGCTGAGGCATAGTTAGGGTTAACAAATCCTCACAACCAATATTCCAATTAGTTGGTGTGCAATGGGGCTTAGTTAACCCTAATTATGTCTGTCATTGTGCAATTTGAGTAATTCCTTTAATCAAGTGTGCAAGTGAGGATAATCAATGCCCAAGGATATAATTATAATGATTTAGTCAATTGGGTTTCAATTAGCACAAACACGTGGTTGATTGACTTAATCAAGTGGTTGGTTCAATTAAATGGATAATTAGGGATAATCACAGACCACAAATTCAATTGCAATAGGAGTGGTTGATGTCAACGAATCTAATGGCTAGTGACCTATTTTAGAATGGTATGCAAAAGTTCTTTATGTTCCAATGGGCCTACCCTACTTACCTCAAGATATGTAATTATCAATCATTGCTTGTCATTTGGAGTGTGTCAACGACAAGTTGTCAAAGAGCTCATATTTCCCAAAACATGGGGTGGAGTGCATTTCTCATCTTTAGATATGCAATTATCAATCATGAATCTTACCAAATGATTAATGTTGCTTGGTACAATTTTGGGAGCTCAAGCGATACCTTAGTGAGTCTTGCCCACCATCTCTAGATATGTAGAAATCAATAGGAAGCTACCATGTGACTCAACCACAGTCACCTCCTTGTGTGTGGATCGATAATGAGTTTCTATCTAAACGATTGACATATCTCAATATCTCCACATGCAAAGTTCTCATGACACATCATCAATTGTGGAGCATTTGAGGATTGTGATCAAACGATTTACTTAGTCTTCAAATATGTTGAAACTGGTCTAGTGTCAGATTGGTAAGCTTAGGTGTCAACCCAATGATTGTGCAACAGGAGCCATTGACATCAACATATATAACGGCTGGCTGTCTATTCCTAAACTTTTTTTAACCAAATGTAGTTGCGTTCGATTTACCTCACAGAATACAATTTCACCTTTTGATCGTTGTGTTGACACCTGAAAAAACCAGTTCCCAACTTGCTCTATTTTGCCCCAAATTCATCAGAGTCCCACTTTGTGCCTTTGTTGAAGAGACCATCATTGATACCTGATCAAAGATATTTCCCATGGGCCTTTTTTAGTAGCCTTCTAAGCATTTACCTTTTGAAGTACAAGGAAGGAATTCTAAAAAATGGCTGTCCCAAAATTCTAAGTCTTTCCTTGTATTTTCTATCTTTTTCGGAGTTTCGACTTCCTGTCTTCTGTCGTGCTTTGTTTGTCGGCTCCGAAGTCCAAGGCTCCAAAATTTGTCTAAGTGTTAAGTCCTTCAAAAATCACCTGTGTTTCGAAGGTCGGAGGTCGGAGTGGTGGTTTTCTCTCTTCTTCCGAGCAGGTGGAACAGTGAAGGCCGAAGTCCGAAGGAGCCAAAATTCTTCTAAGTGTAGTAGGCATTGGCGGGCGAAAGTTGTCTCTTCTCTCTCCTTTCTTTTGGAAGGCGGAAGGGAGAAGGTTCAACGGCCAATCCTCGATGGTTTCAAAATTGCGCTAAGTCTTGCGGGAGGCGGCAAGTTTATTTTCATCCTTCCTTTTGGAAGGTGGAAAGCAATAGGCCCGAAGGCCGAAGTCCGCCGAGTTTTCAAGAGCTTCTATGTATTTTGGCAGGCGGCAGTTCCTTTTCTTCCTTCTTTCTTTTGGAAGGCAGAAGGAAGAAGGCTCGAGGCCGGACCCTTGGTGGCTCACATTCTTTCTAAGTATTTCGGGTCGGGCGGTTCTCTTTTTCTCTTCCAAAGTGCAAGCTACTCAGCGAAGGCCTGACCTCCGAAGTCCGACTTGTCGGAGGCCGATTGAGTGGCCTTCCATACTCCTCCCACCGCCTGGGAACGCGCCAACAACCTCTGGCATCACCATTAATGTGTAATGGGTGGCTGAAATTAATGTTTTAACTGCAGTTGGTGGGATTGTTGAGGGTTTTCCCTCCCATTTCACCCTCAGGTCCACATTGAGAAGGCTATAAAGGCAAGATCTAAGCTTTTTTCAACGGTTGGTCATTTCGGGCAAAAATTCTCTCTACAGAGGTTGTGCGTCCAAGGCAGTTAGGGCTTCATTTGTTGTTTATTTTTAGTTTTTTAGGAAACATTCATCAGAAGTGTATGTGAAGTATATTGTAATTTTGATATCGATTCATTGTTTTTCTCCATTGCTGTAAGTATCCTTTTAGGAAATCTCTATCTCAATTAGGGTTTTCTCTTGCCACACTTCGTGGTATGATTGTAAAATCTGATTTGAATGAATGTGACAGTTGTTAATCCATTTTCAAGCTCTGTAAATGGTCATTTCAGTATTACATATGGAAGAATATTGTATGGTGTTGGATTACTAAGTATTCTCATGGTTTGATATTGGTTTTTGTGCATTTGAGTAACCAGATAGGCATTCATACACCCCCTTTTAATGTTTTCCTTTGATGACCTTGAAACTTTGTAGCCCATTGGATAGGCACCGGTCTGAGAGGCCTATGATCACTTACACTTTATTGAAAATCAAAACAATACATCACGTTTTAGTTGTAGTAGTAGTTCCGCTAGCGTCCTCATTCTGTAGGATTGCTTTATCAGCTATATAGGGGTTTTGTAACAACCAGCTGTTCTTAGTTTAGTGACAAATTTGGGGGCTAAGAAAGCGATTTGGGTTTGGTTGTTCGAATATAGTTGTTCATCTGGTTTTGAAGTCAATACTTGCTTAGGTATACCCCTTGGAATATCCCTCCAGAGTCTAAGCTGAGCTCAAAGTGCAGAGGAGTCTACCCACTCCTGTACGTTGTCCAAAATCGCCCATAACTTGTTGATAAACCTCGTTTAATCACCTTGATTGCGCCCTTGGCCTAGGTGATTATAAATTTTTTTAGGGTTTTGGGTTGTAGTTATTTTGGGAGTCAACATGTTGTCCATCGAACAATGTAGAATGTAGATAGACTGTTAAATTAAATAGCTTATTTCTTGTATCAGTCGATAATTCACAGAATAAATTATGTTATTTTTAGTATTAGTATATAATTCGCTAGGGGAAAACAAAATTGTATGGCAATGTGCACAAATTTGCCGGAGTTTTTTTTCCCCTGAAAAAGAGCCTGGATTCACCATGGAAATTAATGCACCTATCCACCTCACTGCTGGGTTGACCTATGATAATGGCATTCCCAATAGATGCACTAAATTGGTACACAAAAAGGGTGCCACCAAGTGGAGCACTACACAGTTTTCCCAAAATCTTGTATCATGATTTCTTGGACTGTGTAAGCCCTGTCTTTAACATAAAAAATGTTACAAGGCTGCCTGAGGTCCAGGCACAAGCTTCTGTTTTAATTTTATTTTAAAGGTGTTTGGTCCTGCTTTTATTTTTTATTTATTTTTATGCTTATGCATAGAGTAAGTAGAACAGGGGTTCTAATTATAAAATTTGCTATGGTGAAGCACTAACATCAATCCCACTTCTAGAAATGAAGCATCTTTTATTGTGGACGAGTGCATGTCAGACTTAGTTACAGAATCCACTAATTTGAAAGGGCTATGCATGCTGCCAAAAATTGAAGTGATGCTAGGGCAAAGATAAGACTATGTGCTCAAGGAGTATATTCTTATTTAATATTTATAATAGATCATTGGGTGAGTCGCACATTAGTAATTGTGGTCTGTGCATTGATGCTAACATTCATTGTGCTGTTGATAACATGCATTATGCAATTGAGGACTATCTGGATGGGGGAGATTGATGATATGGTGGAGATTTCACATGGTTTACTGATTAAGCGAGGCATGTCTAACAGTTCAGTACTATTCACTGAGGCTTAGAGAGTCTTCCAAACATTTTTAATGCCAAGAACCACCATGGACTTAAGCTGCTTCTTTACCTTTTTCAAGAGGCTACCTATATGTTTTACACTTTTTTGGCATCATCTTTTTACTTTGTAGAAGACACACAGAGAAGAAAAAAAGAATTCTATTAATGTCCCAATGACCAAGCAGTACAACGAGACTTGAAAGTTCATGATGATCAAAAAGCAATTAAGAGTGTTAGAATAACTTCAAGAGCTGAAAAAGTAACCTACTCTGACATAAGGAAAAGGCATAATTAGAGGGGCTGGACCCAAAACAGACAACCCTAGACAAGTTGAAAAAATTAAAGTCATATGGAATTCAAGTTCATATAACGATGTGATTTAAAGATCCCTCCATGATCACACGAAAGGGAGCCTATGGAAACTAAAGCTGGAGATCAAAGTTGGCACCAGTTAGCAGAGGAATAATAAGGGAAGGAGGAGCTAAAATGTGGCTTAAGCTTTGATTTGCTCTAGTTATGTCTTATCACATCTAGTATTGAAATTAGGAGATTCTAGGCTACACTGCTTAGCTGAGGTTAGATTGATTTTATTAGATACTGCACAACTGAACCATACAAATGAAATTATGCTTAAAATACATATCATTTCTTGATGTATATGTTTATTGCATGTGAAAATCTTAAGGCGTGGTTAGATATTTGATATAATGTCCTGGTATCTACATCTCTCCTTGGGACCTCTAGATTTTGGCTGCTTATTTTTCTTTTCTCTATTATAGCACAAATGTTGATATATCAAATAACTGTAGCATTGCATTAGTCAATTAAGCCTTACATAACGATATTACAAAGTTTGGTTCCATATGCAGGTTCTTCCACCCCTCTGTGCAGAACTTCGAAATGTGGTCATGCAACCAATGATTCTTCCCATGGTGCTCACTATTGCTGAATCACAGGTACATATTTGAATGCTTGACTTGTTTCTGTAAGTACAGAAAAAGATATCAATGGAATTGAAATTTGAACTTCTCTCTAGGGAAAAACAGTTTGTTTGACATCAAAAATCACTTTTACGTTATAACTTTTAAGCTATGATAAAATTATTATTATTGGTTACATAAAGGATATCACTGATCATATAGGAATAGGATCACATCCCAAAGAAAACTCCAAAATTATATTGGTTGCACAGACTGAGAAAGGAGCACAAATAAACTTAAATAACCATCAATCTAATCAAATAATTAGAAAATAGGCTATTAAAGCATATCTACACATATCTTCTTGTAATAATTTAAAAGTTTCTGAAGTAAAAGCTATAATTACAAGCATGTAAAAATTGCAAAGTGTCTGCAGTTGCCTTTTGGGTAGAACACTATAATAAATAGACATCCAGCAGCAAATATTTTTTATTTTTATTCTTAATTTAATTCAACACACACATATGAATTGAAATACACTGGACTGGTACAACTTACTGGGAGCACCCGGCTTGCAAATCTAAATGCCTGATGATCTTGATGATGCACTGAACCATAAACTGCTCCCTGAGGGTTTCCGTTCCTAAGGTAATCAGATTGACATGCCTGTAGGTTTCTGTCTCCAAGCGCCAAAGCCACTGAAAGAAGCATCACATTCCTGGGAATGAAGTTGAATTTAATTTCTAATTTGAAAAGTGCCTTTTTCTTTTCATCCCATGGTTTCTATACCCTATGCTCCCTGCATCCCTCAATCATAGGCAATTTAATTAACAAATTCATTGCTAAATCAATGGCAAACTCAAACTGTAAACTCAAACTGAACTGATAACTCCTAGGTGTGAGACAAAGTCAGCCGCCTTGGTCCATAAATCAACTTTTTATAACTGACAGTAACTACAGTTATATCTGATACTCCTACAATGACAGTCCACTCACTTGATGCTATGGATTAGAGAAGTGGATCTCACTTTCCGTTAATGTCAAAAAGGGGACATTATGTAGGGGCTATTAAACCACAATCAAGCAGAGGTGTGGAGGAATCCGGCTTTGCACCCTAGCCACTGCCCCCAGGGGAACTGACCATATTAGGTAAGGGCTCTCAGCCATCTTGGATTTCAGCATTCATATTTTCATCTTCAGTTTGCCTAAGTGATGAAATTGCTAGAAACAACCTAGGAAATTTCTCCTAAGGCGACATTGTCCAACCAATGTGTTTAACACCACCAGGACCATAGCCATCTCCACCTCCACTGCCAGGTGTGCTAGGGAGAAGGTCATTGAGAGCATGATGAAAAGCCCAGGTGGTTGTGAAAGCAGCACCGTCCTTTATCCCAATGCTGAAAGTAAACAGCAGGCACATTGTTTGTTATTTGGGACTTTGGAGGCCCCAAACAACAAACAACATGCTAATTGTTAAAGCTCTTACGTATCCCCAAGGCTGTGCCTGCAAGGAGACCGATGGCAGAGTGACTTGGGTGGAACCCAGCTTACAGCTCAAGAGGCATTGTGCCAGTGGTTGAGGAGAGTTTGTAGGTGCACCACTTCCAGTTTCTCAACTTGCACTTGAATCTGTAGCATAACATTAGAAATTAGTAGTACTTTGTTAGCCACTGAAAATTGGCAATCAATAGTAGCATGATTAAAAAATACATTATTTGTATTTCTTTTGTTCCACAACTGAAATAAAATCTCAGTATAGAAAATTTCTTAACCAAATTTGATTGCAATGTGTAGGCAAGATGGACAAATCCTCAAGAAGAACTATTTTCCATTAGAAAAAAATTGGAATAAATGGTTGTATGATAACAAAACAAAAAAAGATGCTTGACTGACTCAGTTTGATGTTAGGTAAGGAACAAAGAATGAGAAATTTGTAAGTGCAGAAGTTGATTTCCAATGGGTAAATGTTGGTACAAGATACACCATGGAAAATAGACTTCTTTGGGCTTCGCCATATCTTTCCAAAATATGGCAAAACATTGCCTCCAAGTTGAAACTGAAGAAAGTGAATTCTTGCAAGTAGTGAAACTCTGAATTCTCAGATTGAATCTGTTGAAGAGACGAGAGTTGGTAACCAGGCTGGGTTTGGTACGAGTAAAAAGGCATATCAACTGACCATTTTTCAATCTTTCCATTAGGTTGAAGGTGTTTAAACACAAATCTTAATGAAGAGGTGCTCATCAGGGATAACCTTTTGAATTTCTTTGACAGACTCAAAATCTTTGCACTTCAACTAAAATTTGGCTTTAAGAACAGGCCAAGAAAGCCAAGATCTTGTGGAAGAGTTAAAAATGTCACTGGTAGCTTTCACACTTTTTTGAAGATCTGAAAGATTTTAAATTTAATCCATGGGATGAAAGTAAAGGGAAGCCCATGATAATTTAAAATCATTGATCTTCATAAAGAATGAGAATTGATAGAGAGGCCAGACCTAAAGTCATCACCTTTCAAAATAAGCTAGGGTTTGAGCAATCCCCAAGACGTCTAGATGCTTTTGGCCACAAAAATACGAGAAATCTTAGCCGACAACAAGGTTATAAGTAGTGACTGAAGACCCAACTCCCAACAAGCAATCCTGCCACAAAGATTCTGTTGAGAAATACAATGGTGAAGAAAGATTTTACAGGCTTCATCTCCTTCCAAGGCCTGAAGTATTCATTTGATACAAAGAGCAGTGCCTTGTAGGCCTGTAAGTGCCCAAAAGTAAATGGGCAAACATGCAATGTTAGATGATGATGTGAATCCCAAAAAAACCTATATGTCATAATAAAAACAAATGTGTTGCAGCTGACATGTGTCTCCAAGGTAAGACCATCTGTCTTCTCTCTATTGTTTCTTATTCATACTTCTCTGTATTTTCTGTTCAGCCTAAAGACTTATTCATGTTCTTGCTTAGTGAAGTTGCTGTGGTATACAAGTGTTCACCACGGTGGATTGCAAGTTCACCTTGGTGATTTAGTAATTGACAAAAATGATGATTTCATGCAAAAGCGGCAAGTTTGTCATTTCAATTTCATGTGTACATTTTTTTAAAAAAACAAGTTGCTACTGATTTCTCCTTCCATCTTGATCCAAGTAAAATCCTCTTATTACGTTTGTCAATCCCAACAACCTCCACATCCAAGAATCCTCATTTTGAAAAGTCTAGGAATTCTTACTACTGCAGGTAGAATGGAAAATTTACCGTGAGACCAACTTCAGCTATCATTGTAGCTACAATCAACGATTTTCCTTTGTTTTTTTGGGTTCCCAATGGTTTCCCTTGTCCATCCTTGACTTGGAGATGCACCCCCAGACAATTGCACACAAGGAGGAGATGCTAGAAATGATTCCCTGCTGAGGACATTATAGCCATCACCATCAAAGCTGCTTTTCATCTGAAGCACATGGCTCCAGGTGTAGGTTTTCTTTTTTTGATTGTTTTCTTGTTTGCTAGTATAGATTTCCATTTCTAAATATTAGTTTAAATTCTCTGTGCTTGGAGAGTTAAAATTGTCAGTGTTAATTGTTTTAGCTTAGAAATCTGTGAATTAGTGTAGCTTGGTTAAAATTGTTGTTTGCCTCTTGTGATTCCTTTCATGCTTTCATATTCGTTGCTGTTATAGAAAATTAACAGTCACGTCCTTTTCTAGAAGCATTTCTTCTGTGTGTCTTATTTTTCAGACTTGCATGATTGCAGCAACAAGTATGAAAAAGGGGTAATAAAAATCTTCAAATTTTCAGAACGGATCACACTGAACACGTAGCTTTTCCCAAGAGTTTTTTCCACACAGGACCTTGCCAGGAATCCTGTGTGTGTGTTTTAGAGGTGATCCCGAGGAAAGATAATGGATTTAGAGTCAACAAACTTCAACAAATAATCCCCAACAAAACTTCTCTGCAATAATATATTCTTGGAAATTGTCTTTTGTCTGCATCTGGATATTAATTGTTTAATTAAGAAAAGTTGACTCTGTGTTTCTAAGTTAAATTAATTCCTTGTGTTTTCAGTTGAATTTCCAGAAAGCAGAAAAGAGTTTTGTTTTTAGTGAGAGCATTGATTTTCTAGAAAGTAGAAGTTCTGCACTTTTCTAGAAAAGGTTCTGTTTGTTCAAAAAAAAAATTGTTTTTCAAAATAGCTTCTATTTGTTTGAAGAAAGAATTTGCTTTTCAAGAAGGCTGTAATTAGTTTCAGTTAATTAATTAGTGAAAATTAATTTATTTAGTGCATTTAATTAGCTGTTTAGTGTCAATCAATTAGTTGCATTGCATTTATTATTTTAAAAAAAGCATAAGTAGCTTATTCATTATTTCTTGCAATTTAGTTTGATTATTTATTTCGTGTAGATTAAATAAATTAGTTTTGTTGCATTGTTTGTTTTATTGCGATAAAGTAACTCATATTTTCATAGCTAGAAGCATTTGCTGATTTATTTATTTCAATCAAACAAATTAAATACAAAAACTCATACAACATAAAACTAGAAAAATTGATGAAAGCATCAATAATCACATATTGCAACAACATTCAAACATACATGAAACTAGAAAACTTGATGAAAACATCAACCATCTCTGACACCACCCCTTCCAAGGATCCCATCCATGTCCCTACCCTTTCTGTGGCCACAAAGCCTTCGGTGAACCTTTCTCCCGGTCCTTAGCCCACCATCAAAGGTACTGATAACAAGAGAAGCAAGTGTAGCTCCTGCATTTCTTTGGAGGAAAAGGTCAACAATCTGCAGGAGAGTTTAATCCTACACAACAATGTTATGAAATGGCAACTTTCTCAATTGCACACAACCAAGAACAAAATCCAAGAGCTGAAAAAAGAAATTTACAAGCAAAACATACAGTGGCAGAGTGTTGAGGGGGATGGGGATATTTAGGAGGAAGTGAAGATGTTCTCCAACACTTTTGGCAGGTGGGAAGAGCTGGAGCATAGCATCATTGAGCTTAGGAAGAACCAAGTGGACATAAAGGAGAACCTGGCTGAAATTGTTGCTTATAATAGGGAGACCATAAAAAATTCTGCCACCAGTCTTTATGTGTTGCAGTTGGAACTGGAAAAAAGTAAAGGCAAGCACTTGGATAACAGTGAGAAGAATGTGGTTTAGGAAGGCCCTGCAAAGAGAACCAGAGCTAAAATGTTGGAAGAGAAAGGAAAAACCAAGATTGAGGAGAAGAGCTCCGGGGAGGTCACCTTCATTGAGAAGCTGAATTTTCTGAACAGGGAATGGTAGGTGATCAATGGGCTGAAGAAGTTGGTTGATCAATAGCATTTTATTTTCTTGTGTTGTTCCTTTGCTGTTCTTGTGCTGGTATTGTGGTTTTGTACTGGTCTTTCTGGTGCTTTTGGTTTTTTGTGATGGCGTTGTAATGTTTTTTAGTCTCACCCCTTGTGAGACTCTCCTCATACGCCTTCTTGGTTGTTTTATGTAATGGGTCTGGGCCCTCTTCCCGTCTTTTAGTAATATCAAAAACATTCAAACATACATATATCAACAAACAGATTCACCCAACAATACAAACTTAGTTGAGCTTCTAGGTAAAGGGTGTATGGAGTATGACTAATGGGAATCTCGTAGTCTAGCATGGTTGGATGATAGGATGGTAACCTATTACTCTTGCTGAAGTTGAAATTGGAAGAGAGATATGGTGATCATAACATAATGATAGCTTCTATTCTAGAATGAGATGTGGAATGCAAATGCAGATCTAAGTTTTATTGTTTTGTTTTTTATTTTCATATGTAATATTTCTTGAGGTGGAAAGCTTTGATGGCTTCACCAACTTCTTCACCCTCCATAGTACACAAACAAAAAGCACCATTACCAAAGTTATTCTTAAGAAGGTATGTGTCAATTCATGCAGGTCTAAACTTTTGGTTTTTGCTGACATTTTAATAGGTTAAATTGTATAATCTAAGCATGAGATGCCCCACTTTGATGGGTCGAGGGGACACTTTCTTATTGCACTTATGGCTGACCCTAGCCAAATAGCATTGTGAACCTAGGCCACTCTAAGTTGTCTTTCATTCAACCTTTCTAGTTCAGCTAATCTAGCCACACGACACTCCTTGTGATCAAGAAGTCCTTGTAACGAGATGTGAAGATTGGGCAAAATTGTTTCAAAACCTAGAACCAAAGAATATAGGGTTTTGCCCTTGTGGGTGTACAAACACTAGTCCTATAAGCCCACAAAGCGGGAGAGTTGTAGGTGCCAATCCTACTGAGTATAACCGCTTTCATCAAGATGGACTTTAGTGTTGTATTTGTTGCTTCTACTTGTCCATTAGCCCGGGGTTAATAGATTGAGGTAGAGTTGTGGGCCATATAGATCATCTTGCAAAGTTCACACATTTGAGGGTTCTTGAATGATGAAGTGTTTTCAATAATAAGAATTTGGGGTATGCCGAACTTGCAAATTATTTGATTTAATACAAATTTGGAAATGACAGCTTCCGAAATGGAATTGAGAGGCATCGTCTCCACCCATGTGGCAAAATACTCAGTTACTGTTATTATATGGGTGTGATTGTCGAAGGAGGGTGGAGTGATTTTTTCAATGAGATCAAGCCCTCGGGTGTGTTGTGACGTTTTCACACATCGCCCCATTGCAAATGGGGACCCCCTCTTTTTGCTTTAGGGTTTTGGTTTTCTCTGGGTTTGTAGGTTTGGTAGTATAGATTTGCCCAAGTCTTGCCAAGTTTTGGCTCAAAGTCCATGAGACGATTGAAGAAATTGACTAAGGAGTGGAAAATTGGCCTAAGGGATGGATATTTAGTTGAGTCCATATGCCTTCACCTTGACGCATGTCCTTGAAACCTTGAAACTAGCTAACTTTGATGTCTTGAAACCCTGAAAAACTGACTAAGTCTGAAATTTGGTGGATCCTCAAAAATCTAGAATCTGCATGTTAAATCCAATGGATCCGGGACCTATCTCAAACATTGTGACATTATATTTCAAAATATTTAAAGTATCATATACTCAAATATATTTTGAAATATACGTCAGGCACGGACCTTCAAAATTTGGCAAAAAAATGTGAAGAATTTCCTAAGGCAAATTGAGTCCAGGATATTCCTTGAGTGCAAAATCCATGACCTTGTGAAAAGTGTGACTTGGATTTTGTTCCTGACACCCTCAAAAGTGCGACTGGGATTCAATCCTTGACTCCCTTAAAATTGCAAAATTCAAAGGATAGCTAAATGTGCGCCAAGATTTATCCAAGACCTATCAAAATGTGTGCCTAAGAAAATCCATGACTTAGTGAAAATTGTGCTTGAGAAAATCCTTGATCCTATGAAACATGCCCCTAAAAGCAAATTCCAAGACAACAAGAAAAATGCGACAGGAAAATTCCATGAACCACTAAAACTTGTGACTTGGATTTTGTCCTTGACTTCACAAAAAATGCAATGTGAGTTGTGCTTGATCCCTCCAAAAGTGCGAAATCCACAACATCATAGAATTTGCGCTAAGGAATGAAATCAAAGATTTGTCCAAAACCCCTCCAAATGTACGACTTGGAAAATCCACTAGGGAGTGAAAAGTGCAACAAGGAATGAGTCCCTGATCCACTCAAAAGTGCGAAAATCCTTGACCCACTCAAATGTGCGACAAAATTTATCCAAGACCAGAGGGAAAATGCAAAATTCCTAGAAGAGAAATATGCGATAAAGAAAGTTCACAAGGCACTGAAAAGTGCGAATTCCAAAGAGAGATGAATCTTGCAACTTGAATTTGTCTAAGACCTACCAAAATTTGTGACTTGAACTTGTCCTGGACATCATGAAATGTGCGACAGGAAGTTGTCTAGAACATGCCAAAATATGCGAAAATCCACGAGGTCATAAAAATTCTGAAATTCCAAGAGATCATGAAACTTGTGAAAGGAACTCGTCCTCGATCCCTCAAAAAGTGCGACGTAGCAATCTAGCCGACCTTGAACATTAAGAAATGCAATAAAATTGTTGAATCCTTATTCAAGTCGGCCTATTAGATGAAAATCCATGGGAAATATAAAGAATTCCTCTCCTAGTCGGCCTAGTGGGAGTAATTGCATTAGACTTGTATTTAAATAAGCTCTTAACTTCATTTTTTCCTCAAAGCAAATCACAAATCGATTATTGAAGAGCATATTTATGTTTAAGGAAGGCGAACTTGTGAAGAAGAAGTTTTCAAGTATTATTTTATTCATTTCTTCCAAAATAGATTCTTGAATGAAATTCCATGCAAGGTTATTCATGTTTTATCTTAGTATTGCATTAAGGATTTTATTCGCCTTTGCTATTCAAGGTTTTCCCTTGTTTTGCAGGTATTGAAGACAAGGATTACTTTCCATGAGGAGTATACTCAATGACGATCTAAGTCGTTCAAGATGTATGCAAAGAGCTTCAATGGCTGGAGAAGGAGACTATCTCACGTCAAGGAGACTTCACAAGGATCCGTTCCATGAATAGGATGAAGAAATTCAAGACTTAAATAACACAAGGAATGCTAGCACCAAGATCAATGGAAGGAGAGGATACACTTCAAGTCCAACACCAAGGATTTCAGTTTCGGAAGAGAAGATCAATTCTCGAAAATCCAAGAACAAGAATCCAGTACATCATTCATCAAGAGGATCAAGTTCAACATCATGAAGTTCAGGATTACACCCAGAATCCATGCGAATACCAAGAAATCCAAATGAAACACAACACAAGGATGAAATTCCAAGTTCAAAGAACACTCAAGGGATAATTATGCCGAGGTGGCATCTAGTCATTGCCAACCAATTCAAGTATGCCACATCGACATGTCTAGATACATTGAACCTGGCCGCCCAAGATAGAGATAAGGATGGAGCCCTTCTAGAAGATCATGTTGTTAATATTTCATTGGTTGAAAGTGGTGGTAGTTGTAACTACCTTTCATTAGGATTTTGTTGTCTTAATCTTGGCCATTGATTCTAGAATCAATTTGGGCCCTTGGTTGTATTCTTGAGCTCTATATAAAGGCTCATTCTCTTCATTTGTAAAGGAAGGTTGGACATAGATTAGAGGATTCTTTAGAGAGTAGAGGATTAGAAAGTTCTTCATTAGAGTAGAAGCTTTTGAAGAGTTGAAGAGACTTTGGCAAATTGTTGTAAAGATACTACCAAAATCAATACATACTCATTGAAGCTTGGTGAATATTGTGTTATTTTGGGATGTTAGCATGGTTTCCAATTTCTCAAAGATGATTCAAAGCAAATTAGATAAGTTTTAGTTGAAGTTTAATTGATATGGTGGATTAATGTGAAGATATTTGATGAATTCCTTGGTTCATACTATTTGTGGTTCGCTGATGGTAAGCTACAATGCAAAGTTAGCCTGAACCCCATTTTGCAATAGTTCGATTGTGGATATTTGTTCAAGTTGCGCCAGTTGTGGGTATTTGAATGCATCTTTGCAATATGAAAATCCTTCATTTCCTTTGAAGATTGCACTAGTTTCGTGTAGTTGTTGTTCTCATGGCGAAACAAAGCTTGGTTCGAAGGAATTTGTTTATCAAAACATCATTCATTATCTCATTGTTCTTATATTAGATTTCTCTAACCCTTTCCCTTTTGCCTTTTCTTTTAAGTTTGTTTGAAGGAGTTCCATTCATTCACACATCCAAGGAGTAATGAATTTTATTCATGTCCATTAAGAAGGAGCAATTTAGCATAAGTCCCTTTGTGATTACCAGCAAAATCATATCATTCCACTGAGTCTATCGATGTGCATGTGAAGACCTAACATTCAAGGAACCTTGGAGTAGTCTCATTTGATCACATTGTTTAGCATCTGAGATACTTTGTTCAAGAGAGGATAGAATACTTAGTGTTTTATTCTAATGTTGATGTTGTCATAAAAAACACATCAATAGGGTGGAGAATGGCTATGGTGTGAGGATGGTTTTTAGGTTTTGAGTTGGAGAGTGAAGAGCGTGTGTATAGATTTGACACTTAGGGCACTTATTCACAAACTCGACGGTATTGGTCTTGAGAGTATGCTAGTAATATCCTAAGTGATGAACTTTTTGTGTGATAGCATGATAACCAAAGTTTCCACCATAGATAGCGTTGTGGCATTCCTCCAAGATACGTTGAGACTCTTTCTTTAAGTTGTTGGTTCTAGTTTGAATCCTGGTTTGGGTTCGTAGGTTTGGTTTGTGGATTCGGCCAATTTTTTTTTGTTTTTGGGTTTGTTTATATATATATATATGTATATGTAGCCTAAAAGCAAGAATTAAGTGTAGAAAAGTAGGAATTAAGTGTAGAACACCACATAGCATCATATAATCAACAAAACCACCATAAACTTGAATATCATTTAAATTTTGAAACATAAAAATTTAAATATTCATTGCGCGAACTTCAAGTTCAATATCGACTTCAAGATTCAAAATAATAATATCAAGTTCAACAATCAATTTGACAATTTTCAATGTCAAATGACAAATGTCATCAATCATATGGATTTGCTAAATCCTCCATATCATTGTCATCAACATCTTGGACATTAGTTGACATAGGAACATTTGAAGAACCACAACCAATGCCACTGCCACTCGCTGAAAAAGTGTGCTTGCTCTTTGATCCCTCAAGTGCAACATGTTGGGAATGGGAACTACAAGCATCCATGTCAATTTTCTCTGGCTCCACATCCCATAACTTTGATTCCCCTACCTTACAGTCATGTTATTTGTGCGAAAGGAGGTGCAAGTTGGAATGCACATACACTATGTTCTCTGCCTTTTTTGAGTGCAATCCGTTGTGCTTTATTGAGTGGATGAAAGAGTATGTGCTCCAATTCCTCTTAGACGCAAATGAACTCGCAACCTATGAAGACAAAGTAGAGAGAGAAACTTATAAGTTATAAAATTTAATTTTTAAAATTTTAAAAAGTTAAAAAATTATAAATAAATTATGAAACTTCAAAGTTTAAATTTTTAAAAGACTAAAGATAAAAAAATAGAAATTTAGTAAACTTGTGATAAAATGTTGATTGCGAGAGGTTGTAGGTGCCAGAATTGTTGGCCATGAAAATACCACCAATTGTTAGCATCTTTCTTGAATTTATTATGAAGAGCCTCAATGCCTTGACCATTGGAGTGTACAAAATCAGTGAACTCATTTGTGACCATATGTTGCAATTATGGATCAGGGAAAAGTCTATGAAATGTTGCCTTGTACCTGTTGTGACCAAATCACACATCGCCCCATTGCAAATGGGGACCCCCCTTTTTTTGAGCTCTGATGCTTTGCCTTAGCTTCTGGATGATGTCTTAGGTTCGTTTCCTCTTCCAATCCAACAAGAAGTCTCTCTCCTAGAAGATTTTGCTTTATAACTGGAGGTCTCGTGCAGTAATGAAGAGTCTTGATCAGATTCCATCCAATTCATGAATATTGAGACCAACCCTGATGTATGTTTGAGATCCTGAAAATGACTAAGTCTGGTAGCTTGAAATCCTGAAACACTGAAAAATGGACTAAGTCTGAAATTTGGTGGATCCTCCAAATTCTATAATCTGCATGTTAATTCCGGTGGATTTGAGACCTATCTCAAACATCCTAAAAGGTATATTGAAAAATATTTAAAGTATAACTAAGAGGGTGCGAATTCCCCATCTAGTGCGACAAAAGACAAAGGTGGCGCAAAATCTTGATAAACTGCGCTGTTTCCTACCAGAGAACAAAATGTCTAACTAATGCGCCTTCATCTAATGCGCTAGAGAAAGAGGATTTTGATCATCAAAGAGGAGATATCAAGATGCCAAACTAATGCGCCCTTGATGAGGAAGGTGGAATGATGATCTAGTGTATTTTTCAACCGGAACATGAATTCCTCAACTATTGGGCCTAGATTGAGGGATCAAAACCTTTATTTGCTGCGCTTGATGTCATAGAGGTCTAGGTTCAAGTTCTTAACAAAGCAAGAGGATTTAAAATTGCCATCTGCTGTGCCACTTCAATGAAAGAAGGATGAGAATATTCTAAGGGTTCAATGAGGATTCCAAACCTTCAACTAATGCGCTCCTCCAAGTGTGAGATGAACCTTGCATTTGAGTCTAAACTTTATGATCTTTTTGGAAGGATTCAAATGCATCATCCAATGCGCCACATGTGGAGATAAGTGTTAAGTGTTCTGATAAAGCTTTAAAGGAGAACTCAAATCTCCTATCTGCTGTGCCCTTTCAATCTGCTGATCCAATGTGATGAGGAATTTAAATAATCTATCTAATGCACTGATTACAAGGAGAATTCAAAAGTTCTATTTGCTGCCCCAGGTCACTTTAATCCATCACCTTCCAACTAGGCTTGCAAGGATAATATAAAGTTTGATGTAATGCATTGATTACAAGGAGAGCCAAAAGTCATGAAGTGATGCGCCTAAGGTCAGATAGGGGGAGTAAGGAAATGAGACTCATTTGATAAGGATCCAAATAGTGAACTGCTGCGCCTAGATCAAAAGGGCTGATAGAAGAAATTTCAAAGTAAAGATCAAGTTTTGAAAACATTTGAAGGAGACATCAAAATTTTAAACCAATGCGCCAAAAGATATGAGGAACCCTTTAAAGGCAGATCTTATGCATCATCTTCAAACTAATCACAAGAGGACCCTAAACCTTTGATCTAATGCGCTGCCTTGAGTTGAGAGATAACTTAAGAGAGGGATCTAGAAATCTGTTGAAGGAAGAGATGAGGATCTTAGAATTCAATCTGCTGCGCCAGGGGTAATTCAAGTAGAAGAGGATCTCAAAGTCATCATCTAATTCGCTTGGATTACAAGAGGATCTCAAAGTCATCATCTAATGCGCTTGGATTATAAGAAAAGCTCAAATTCATCATCAAATGCGCCCAATGAAGAGACCTAAGACCTAATCTAATGCACTTTAAGTTGTGGATAAGATGAAGATCTCGAGAGTGTCGTCCAATGCGCCAAGAAGGGGAGATAAGGTAGGAGGATTCAAGGATACCAATCTGCTGCGCCACATGTGAGGAGAGATTGCTAAGTGTCTGAAAGACTTTCAAGAGGATCTTAGAACCTTAATCCAATGCGCTGGTTGTAGAGGAGTTTGAAGGTGTCATCTAGTGCGCCAAGGGTGGATAAGGTAGAAATGTGAAACTCAGTTTTTTGTGAAGGTTTCAAGAAGAAATTAAAACTTCTATCTGCTGCGCCCTTTCAAGGATGACATAGATGTGGTATGAAATAAAGTTCTAAAATCTTTTAAGAAGGATCCCCAAGATTCTAATCCAATGCGCTGCCTTAATGAGTTTTTGTTTAAAGATCTTAAACATACTTTCAAGAGGATTCAAAAATCAGATCTGCTGCGCCAAGAGTAAGGAGGCTTAAGATATCCATCTGCTATGCCAAGCCTTTAAAGACAAAGTTTCAAGTTCCTGATCTTCAAGCCAGGAAGGAGGAGTTTAAGAGTTTGAAGGAAGACTTGAAGACTCCATTCAATGTTCTACTTTCTATATTGCTTTCATGTTTTGATCTTCTTTAGAGCTTAAGCAAATGCTTCTTTTGTGTTATAAAATGATGTTACAAAGTCAAAGGATTGATGTTGTTTCTTTCTTTATGTTGCAGCAATAGGGATGAAGCTAAGGAGTCATCAAAGAAGAAGAAGCTTGAACCACCTTCATGCTAGGAGTGAAGTCAACAAATTGCCGTATGGAGAAAACATCATAAGCTGCTCTAAGAAGTCACTTCAAGGATATCCTATTGGATCACTTCAAGTATTAGCTAGTTTCTTCATCATTCAACTTCAAGTTCTTTCAAGATTCAAGATCATCTTCAAGGAAGCATTTCATCAACTACATCATGATCATCAAGAGCAAGTGCTTGAATCACCTTCAAGTTGAAGAGGAAGCATCATTCCAAGAGGCTCACATCAAGTTTCATATGCTCCATCATCAAATGTTCCAAGGCATTCATCCATCTAAGCTTCAAGACTCTACAATCTTCAAGTCCAAGAGAGATCTCCTACTCCGATTCATGAATGAAGCATCATCATCTATTCTACTTCATGTCATTGTCATCAATCCTCTCTTACCTGAAGGAATCAAGTATCATCATCTACTTTCTACTACTGCACTCTCCAGAGAAGATGCATCCAGAGAAGATCATCATGTATCTTACCTACAGGAAGAAGAAGCATCACAAAGTTAAACCAGATGAGCAACAAGTATCATTCATCCAGTTTACAAGGCAAGATCTACAAGATACATCCCAAGCATTCAAGATCAAAGCCATTACATCGAAGACATCATACAAGATGATACAAGTTGGGAATCCATCAGAGTTGCTAAGGTGGCACCTATGTGGCAGACATACATCATCATCCAATCATAATCAACCACATCATTTCAAATGCATTCAATGTATCATTTAATAAAAGAAGCCAAAGGGATGCCTATGTGGAAGATGTTTTAAATGATTTCATCTTATCCTTATCACATTGGAAAACGTGCCTTCATTGCCTCTCTTTTATACTAAAAATAGTAAGTTGTTATAACTACCTACTGAAGTGGCATGATCTGAGCCCTTGGCTACATGAAATGATCTAAGCAATTCATTGTATTTCTGGACTTTTATATAAAGGCCTTGTTGCCTCATTTGTAAGTAGTAGTTCAGTTGATAGTTTTGTAGGAGTAGAATAGGAGAGACTCTCGAAATTCTCTAAGAGTACTTGAAGTTGTTGTACATATTTCTCAAGATTAATGCAAAGGACATTGGAGTTCGCTTGGTGTTTAAGTCTTGTCTTGTGGAATTACATGGTTTCTTGTACTTTGAATTGAATGGAGAGATGTTTCAATTAGATTAGAAGTAGATTAGAAGTTCTCTGATGTAATGTATGTTTGTATTGGATATTTGATCAACTTCTAGCTCATGCTTTTAACATTCATCGCTGGTGAAGTGTTGTGTAAAGCTAGTTTGAGCCCCATTTGCTTAAGTTCGATTGTGGATGCTTGTTGCCATCTTATGGGTGCTTATATGAGCCTTCATGATTTGAAAACCATTCGCGTAACCTTAGGAGATTGCAGTAGTTGTAGGCATCCTTGGCGAAGTGAAGTTAGGTTTATCCAGGAGTTTGTCTATTCAAGCATCGTCATTACTTCATTGACCTTATATTAGATTCCTTAAACCTTTATCTTTTTACTTTTCTTTATCATTGGAGTCTTGTATATATGTCATCCCCACTGAAGGAGAGGTAAGCTAAATGAAAGAAGAAGAATCTAATGTAAGTCCCTTTGTGTTTACCAGCAGAATCATACTTAGTCATTGAGCTGCCCCTTACAAAGAAAAGGAACCTTGGAGTCATCTTGTTTGATCACTTTGTTCAGCATTCGAGAGGCTTTGCTCAAGAGAGGGTTAAATACTCTGTGTTTTACTCTATTGTTGACTTGTCTAAAAACAATCATCAACAGTACCCTTCAGACACTTCATAATCTCTCCATGGGGGAATCCTATTTGGCACGACAACAATCTCAATACTATAATATTTTGGAGTTAATGCAAATGCAAGAAGATGTAGCGGGTTGTCATTGTGTTCCATCTATCCTCAATAATATTGTGTAGTTGTTTGAAGAAAATTTCTTGAGGATCTTTCTCCTTCTCATTTATGATGGTCTTTATCTTCTCTATCATTGAATCACTTACCTTCAACAACTCCAATGTAGAAAATGATCTAAATATGCTTTGCGACATGTGGTGGTTGGTGATGAACATTCGTATCTCCTCGGCCTTTGCATACAACTCTCTAATCCAATCATTTTTTTCCAATCTCTTGTAGCATTAAATTGAGAGTGTGGACAACACAAGGTGTCCAAAAGATATGTGAATACCATTCCTCAACCATCAACCCAACAACTCTACAACTTTTTGTGTTGTCCATTATCACTTGAACAACATTACGAGGTCCCACATCCTCAATGGCTGCAATGAGGATGTTAGCAATAAAATTTCCATCCTTCACCTCCCCCTCACAATCCACAACTCTCAAAAACATTGCCCCTTTAGGGGACACTGCAATGACATTGATCAAAGGCTGATTTTTTACATCTTTCCATCCATCGGAGACAATCAACACTCCTGCCTCAATCCATGAATCCCTTATGGGCTTCAATGCATCTTCTACACCCTTGACCTCATTTTCCAATAAGGTGCTACACACCTTCTCATAATCCGGGCCCTTATACCGTTTTGGAGCCTCATTAATTTTTTCACCATCTCTTTCCAATATGGTGAACGAACAACATTGAATGACAAACCATTTGCATAAATGCATCTGGCTACATGTTGGTCAACAATATCTCGGGCCTCATTTTGAAATGATGTTTCCAAAGGTCCCTTTGGTCTCTTGTTTGGAGTGCTTGTGGGTTGCTCTTGAGGAGTGACTAAAAATGGGTGGCTCTCTACCACAACTGTAGGATTAGATGGGGGCTTCATTCCCTGAGTTTTAATTTTTTTCTTTGGTAAACTTGCTAATGCTTTACGACCCGTTGCTGCATCTGCTGCTTGTTGCTCCATGATATATGCCATCACTTGCTCTGGTGGTATAGGTTTTTTATTCTTTCATGGGCAAGCTTTGATGCCCATCCCAGGGGTGTTTACACAAATGGGCTTTCACCTGACTATATGAACTAGAATATTGCACATCACACCCATTGCATTTCCAAATATACCCCTCACCACCTGGAACCGGTTGTATCATTTCAACATACTTCCAAAGAGGTGAATTTGGATTTGTTTTGAATTTAGATTGGCTTGCGGAGCTAGAACTAGCTGCCATTGTAATTCCTGTGGGTGTGGCAATAAGCTTTGTAAACAAGACATTGAAAACAAAAACAAAAAAAACCCAACTTGTTTAATATGTTAACTAGTTAAGCATAGTGATACATTCATATAAACTAAGATTTTTCAAAAAAAACAAGAAGTTGAAAAGAGTTTGTTGTTAAAAAATGCAAAAAAATAAATAAATAAAACCTACTTTTTTGCAAAAATCTCTTCCTCTGATCTTCTTGGCAGCCTATAAACACTTACAAATGTGTAGGAATAGTGGTGCAATGGATTTTCAACCTTCAAGAATCAATCTTCAAGCCTCTTTGTTCAATCACAAACAAATATGGAAGTTTAGCCACAATGAAAAATATTTGTGTTTTGCAAACAAAATGAGCTAAAATGGCTTTGATTTTGTGTTTAAAATGTCCTTTTAGGGTTGCCTTTTCATTTTAAGGCGAATGGTCAAAGTCAACGAGTCTTAAAATATAAAAAAAAAGCAAAAAAAAAAAAAAAAAGAAAAAACTCGTTTTTTGGACGGATGGGTGATGGTTCGCCGCGGGTTCGGATTTTGGGCCCCGGGTTCGCCCGGGACGAATCCGGCCTGTTTTGAGTGGACCCTGTCTGGACCCACAGGCGAACCGGACTGGATCACGAACTTGGTTCAAACCGGACCTGGATCCAGCCGGTTCCAAGGGAAATCCAACTACATATTTATTGACAACGTATAAGAGGCCATCAAAACCTCTTCGATAAAACACAACGTATAAAATACTTGGTGGCTAGGACGCGTATTTGTTTGTTAATTCTTTAATTGAGTGAAATCTTTTGGGTATGATGATCAACCATGAATTTGATCACATTGGAATACCACAGTGACTGAGTGAATGAGGAATATCCAATAGTACACACCCACCCCTCGAGGAAATTCTGATCCGTGTGTTTGTCTTGTGGAATCGGTTTTCTGCTAGTGAATTGACAATCACTTGTCTTTTAATGGATTTTTGATATACATAAGTGAGTTTGAACTCACTAAAGAGAGTGAAATGGGTTGGTTAAGGAACGTGCAGAGGGGCTCTAATCTATCACTTGGTTCTCTTGGCTCAAGATGTAATGGCACAAGCATTTGGTTACAAAGACAGTAGCCAAACACTCTTTGATGGCTTGTATATAATTGCTCTTGTACTAGAGAAGAGTGCGGTTGATGAAGTAGTCAACATCTCCATTTGTGCTGATCTTTACATACTTGATCTTGAAGATTCACGTTTCTAAGGTTCTCTTGCAAATCTTTTTCAGACAAGATCAGATTCTCCCCAAAATTCCTGGCCGAATTTTTTCTAATATAGGCTTTTGTTTTCCCAATAGATATGAGCAAATTCTGCCAAGCATTAGCACACATGTTCCACTTGGAAGAGAAGGTTGTATTGCATTCTCAACCCCATATTACATGCTTTACAATCTTAGCATTTATACAGTCTATCTTTTAACAATGCAGTATTAAGCTTGAAAAGGCACTTAAAGACATTAGATTTCCACAGTCCATAATATTGTGCCTTTTTGGCAGTTGAAAAGGCACTCCTCTTTTTGGCAATGTGCCTTTTTCTTTCCTAGAAACTTATCTCAATTTCAACTAGATGATGATCAGATAAGGTATAAGACCTGACAATAACAACATTGCCATTTCCTATTTACTAACATCACTTTATTTCAATTGGATTGCTTAGGAATTTGTTAGATGGCTGATACAATGTACCTCTTGATGGATTTCAAGTTCAGTTCAAGGATTGCAATATATCCTTCTTTGCTGTTAACACTCGTTGTATAGCCAATATATATATTTGATATGTTTCCTTTTGCTTGATTCTTATATGACTTCCTTCCAATGAAGATAGCTTCCTTTGATTGCTAATTGATATCTTAGATATTCACTGATTTGATTGATTCAATAATAGAATTATAGAACGATAGAATGATAGAATAATAGAAGGATAGAATAATCGAATGATAGAATGATAAAGTGAGGATGATAGAGTTATAGTATGATAGAATGGCTGCAATAAATCATTCTCTGCTGTTATCAATTATTGCATATATATATCACTGCTGATGTATTCCTTTCTGCTTCTATATATTCTTTTGCTAATCTGTAGATTCCTCCTATGTATTTCTGCTCTAAATTCTGTTATGAATCCCTTGATACTTCCCTCTTAATGCTTTGGCGGTTCCCTTTAATACCACATCAAAGGGTGCGATTCTATCAAAAGAGGCAACACTTCATAATGAATGCCTATATTCCGAAGGAGGCATCCTTCCTTAAATACATGCCTTTTTGCTAATGTTTGACCGCTGCCTTTAATCATATTATGTTCTGCTCCTTGAAGATATTTGTTGGTCATTTATTATCCATTATGTAATCGCTGCTCACTTATTCTTCCTAAATTCGCTGCTCTTCCTTATCACCTTTCTTATTTCAAATCTGGACGATTTAATCTTTATATATATAATTCTTGGAACATATGCCTAAGTGGTCGGCCAGCAAGGAGTATAAGCATGTTCTTGGGGTTGGCCAACACTTAGGATGAATATTGACTTCAAATACGAGGGTCGGCCTTCTTAGCAATTAAAATTTATTTTAATCCATTCTTACTTTGAAGTCTGCCACCTTTATGTAGTCGGCATCCTTTTTATTAATTACACATATAATGTAAGTACGAGACATTTCAGACCATTAGGGCTAGGGTTATTGGCCCAAAGATCAAAAAAATTGATTTTAAAAAATAAACATTTTGCTGAGTTGATGTGGGGGATGCCTGGGCATCTCTGGTGCTGTTGGGAGATGTGAGGGAGTCCCTCGAAGGTCCCAAGGACACCCCGACATCTTTGGGGCATTTCCAAAACAACCCTCTTTGAGGGAGTGTTAGATTCTATGAGAAGCTAGAACCGTAGTTAGGATCTGTTGTCGGTCATAGATCAAATGCACTCTAGTCGACAGATGATTGAAGATTAAAATAGTGAAATGCAGAGATTATCCTGAAAGAGAGAACTCAAGAGACAAACTGCAAGAGAATTTTGAGAATACTCACATTACTCTCGCTGACTAGTAGAGGTGAGAGGAGAGTCTTGTATATATAGCAAAATAAGGGCAAATACATCCAAGAGGTATAATAATTCCAACTACCCAAAATAGTCAGAAGTTTTACCTACTTGGTAAATGCCAAAATACATGGTTGAATCTACTCAGATAAAGATAAATAAATGGTAATGAGAGGTGGCATGTAAATCCAAAAGAGGGTGTGAGACTCAACTACCCAAGTGTGGGTTAGAGTGACACATGTAAGTGATGGATAATGCCATGTGGTCTCATAATAACCATGCTTAATTAACCTAAGCAAGCTTAATAATATGTGTAGGAAAAAGAAATCTCTTAACATAAGGAAAACTAACACCCTTCCTTAAGAGTAGCTTAAGTGGGTGAAAAGATATGGGTACCTATGTTCAAAGAATTCCCCCCCCCCCAAAAGAGAAGCACCCCCACAAAGGAATAGCCCTCCAAGTCAATATCCATGCTTGTTGCATAATGAATGCCATAATTGTGAGTGCCATGTACATAGTGGAGTATCCATGTGGCTGCTTTTCAATGCAACTCATGGGGCTTTTGCATGAATCGAGAGACCATGCCCATGACATATGAAATGTCAGGCCTTGTGTGAGTCAGATAGATGAGACTCCCAACAAGCTGTCGATATAAAGTGCCATCAACCAAGGGTGAAGAACACTTAGCCTCAAGTTTAATCCTTGACAGAAATGGAGTTAGTGTAGGCTTACAGTCAACCATGTAAAATCTGGAGAGCATATCAAGTGAGTACTTGGGTTGTGCAATGAAGATACTTGAAGATGACCGAGTGATTTCAATCCCCAAGAAGAAGTGCAGAAGACCCAGTTTGACATAAAAAATCAATCATGAAGAGCAGTTTTCACTGCCTTGATGGTGGATGAGGTACTCCTTGTGATCAACGAGTCATCAACATAGAGAACCAGAAAAAGTGAGAGTATCATTCTGCTGCAGAATGTATACGTTCAAATCAAAATGGCATTGAGTGAACCCAACTAATGAAAGGAAGGAATCCATCTTGGCATGCCAGGCCCGAGGAGCCTATTTGAGGCCATAGAGAGACTTGCGAAGACAACAAACAAGTGAAGGATCTTGAACGAACCCCTGTGGCTGCTCCATATAGATTTCCTCCTGAAGGTCACCATGAAGAAAATCACTCTTCACATCCATCTAATAACTTCCCAACGATGAGCAATAACTATAGCAAGGACAAGTTGGATGGAATTCATCTTGGCAACTGGCGCAAAAGTCTCAGAATAGTCAATCTAGGCACCTAGGAGAATCCTTTGGTGACCAAATGAGCCTTATGCTTGTCAACCGACCTATCTGCTGCAAATTTTATTTGATAGATCCACTTGCATCGAACAAGTTTCCTTCCCTTAGGAAGGGGGACTAAATCCCAAGTATGATTCCTTTCCAAGGAACTAAACTCTTCCTGCATAGTAGCATCCCACTCGGGGACACCAGAAGCTTCCCGAAAGGACTGTGGATCAGAAGCTGAAGCAACAAAGAGATGTGGAGCCTGTTGAAATTGTGACCTTGTTCTTCTAGTATTTGAAGGATCACCAACCCAATCACCAATTGACGACAATGTTTGTCAAGTCCAAAGAGCCTCGGAGGCAGGAGAGTTTGGAGGAGAATCATCAATCTTTGAATGATGACTAGGAGAGGAAGGTGGATCCTCATTATCACTATCACCATCTAAAGTGGAGGAAGAAGACTCCTCATCATGATTAGGAGGATTAAGATCCTCTGAAGAACTGTCATCATGTTGCGGTATCTCCAATGTGATGGTGGATGGAGAAGGGGTAGGAGAAGAACTAGAAAGGTCCTCCTCGAAATGAACATTTCTCTCGTTGAACAACTCATGAGTGGTAGGGTGGAGAAGCTTGTAGCCTTTGACACTGTCTGGGTACCTAACAAATATGCAAGGCTTGCTCTGTAGATCCATAGCCTTGCATTTCTTTGCTAAAATGTGGGCCCATGCAGGAGAATCAAACACCCGAAAGTGCTTAACTGTGGGTTTCCAACCGGTCCAAGCTTGGAAAGGAGTTAACCCCCTTCACAACTCGGTGATGAACTCAGTTTTGGATATAACATGCATAGTTGATGGCCTTTGCCCAGTACCGAGGTGCCAGTGATTTGGAATGTATCATACAATTAGCCATCTCTTTCAAGACTCAAAGACCTCAAACTTCTGCTTGAGAAAATAAACCCAAGTGTATTTGGAAAGATCATTAATGAATGCCAAGACATATCTAGCCTTGCTGAAGGATGGATGTGGAAATGGCCCTACCAAATCACTGTGTACTAACTCCAGAAGTTGTGTGGCGCTCCATGCTTTGCCTTTGTCATATTTCTCCTCAGGATGCTTACCAAGAATGCATCCCTAGAAAACTCCAGAAAATTGAATAGAAGGCAACCCTGAATCCATGTCTTGTTGACTGAGTAGCTGCAAGTAGCAGTAATTCAAGTGGCCAATCTGCTGATGCCACAAATGACTCACCTTATCTGAATGAGTGAGTAGTACTGTCAAAGGAGAGTCAGGAACAAAATGAGAAAATTGATACAGTTTGGACTGATTATCCACTTTTCCCACAACAATTGTAGACCTATTGTGCAACTCACTGATTACCACTTTGTCTGTTGTGAACTCAACCCACTTGCCAGAGCCTGTGTGAGTGATCTGGTAAACCGATAGGAGATTAGTGACAAAGATAGAACGTAGAGAACATCCTAAAATGTTCCTTCGCCCACAGATCATCTCCCATGCACTTCTACAAGAGTGTCATCACCCATTAGTCTGGCAGGCATAGAACATGGCTCTAAAAAACCATCTTGTGAGGAAGCTATGTGGTGCGAAGCACCCGAGTCAATGATCCATGTATCAAGTTGTGAAGCAACTTCTTTCCCCTTACTCTTTTCTGTGTTCTTAGAAGACCCTTTTGATGAACTCTATTTGACAGAGTTAGGCACCTTGATATTGTTCTTTTGAAGAAGATGTGAAAGGTGATCAATCTGTTTCTTTAAACACTTGTGTTCATCATGGCCAAGCCTTTTACAGTAGGAACACTTAACCTTCTCCTTCTTAGGTTGTTCACCTTTTGATGAAGAGGTCTTATTGGCTGCATTTGAGGCAGCTGTTTTTTGATCTTTCTTCTTCTCTCCTTGGTTCTTTTGTTTCTCATCCTGTTTGCCAGTCCCTTTCTGTTTTTCTGTGCCTTGATTTGCAGCCAAGGCATGTGACTTAGAGGGTTTAATTGTACCCATGTGAACTAATTTATCTTGCTCCTTAGGGAGTTCTACAACAAACTCATCTAGAGAAGGCATTTTATAGTTGGAACCTAGAGCACATTTTGTGGCATGAAAGGTAGAAACAAATACAGAATAGTATGGACTGAGCTTAGAAAGAATGCTTAAAATCAGTTGTGTCTTTCTTTTCTATTCCACATTGTTTTAATTGCAATTTGATGGCTTTTAATTTTGTGAAGTCTTGTATTGTGTCAAAATTGTTAGGACTCAACCCTATGAGTTCATTCTCCAATTGATGACCCCTTACTTCATCTTGCTTACCAAAGAGGCTTTTCATGTGGTCCACATATCATTTGGTGTAGTGGCAAATTCGTTGTGAAAAAGTAAGTCAGGAGACACTGACATACACAAAGTACCAAATGCTTCGTCACATTTATTGAACCATTTAGGTTTTTCTGCATTCTATGTGGGTTCTGTTTCAAGTCCCATTGTAACCCTATGCGATCCTTGCCTTATGCGATAGATTATCATTTTAGATTTCCATTCAAAATAGTTATATGGTGTTAGAAAAGGAACCATTGATGGATCCATTAGTGCAAAAAAGTAGATTGAAATGTAGAAAGAGAAGTGCGAAAAAGACACACGAGACACCCCCTTTTCACTAGTTTCTGAAATGACCCCCCAGAAATTACAATGTTGGCACTTTATAATCAGTGCGATTTACAATGCAAATATCAAATTTTTAGACTCTTACAAGGCCCAAAATGGCCAAAACACTTAAACTACTTGCACAAGTTATGGCTTCTAGAAGGTCTCAAAACAAGAATTGTGTAGTAAATTCTGGGAGAGTCTTCTTCAATTTCTAGAATATTGGAGCATCAAATCAAGAAACCAATTACACCACGATGTAAGCGAAATTCTACCCCAAATTAAAAAATTGTAGTGAAAAAGGAGTTAGAATGCTCAAGTTACAGCTCTTCAAAGTTAGATTGCAAAATCAAAACTTGCAATGGTGAAGGGGGAGAAAATTTTTAAGGAGGCTACTGTGCTGATGTCATGATGACGCCATCGATAGAATATGCCAAATTCACTCGGAATAGTCTCTCTTGACGTCTAGTTTCAAAACTGCCCTTCAAATGCTGAAAATCGCTCAAAATATTGTTGAAACCGCCTTTGCAAGCTAGAAAACTGCCTTCAGCTTGGCGTGAAACCGCATAGGCCTATCCATGGCTTGATTGAGGAATATTCCTCGGAATATTCCTATGTGGCAGTGGATGGTGGGCTAACCATCGGTGGTGCCGCTCGTGTTTGCCATTGAAGTGGTGGCAGAGCTGGTTGAGCGCTGCTGCTAGGGGGCATTGCTAGCGACGGTGGCAGGCTCACGATTGTGCGTTGGTGGCGCTTGGCACTGCATAGGGAGCTGTACGGTATGACGCATAGGGGCCGTACGACTCGGAATTGATTTTTTTTGGCCTTAGAGGCTCTCGGCTCCAAATTCGACAAATTGGTAGTCGATTGTTAGGTTTTCGGGCCTTTTGAGTGTGATGGCGAGGTCCTTTTGGGCTGAAAATGAACCAAAATATCAGCTACCTTCTGGAACCACTCCGAAACCCCTATTTTGCAACTGAGTCCTTTGATCTCCGATTTTGGTGAATTGAAAGCCCATCTAGACTTTCTCAAGCCTTTTGGACATTATGGAATGGCCAAAAAAGCCTCCAAGATTACCGATTCACAAGAACACAAATATGCAAACCAGAGTAACATATGTTTATTTTCTTCAAACTGTTTTGATTCTTCAAATCATCCAAGGATTCAAGAGAAGAGCATACTGGGTTTTTGAGAAATTTATTAGCAACGATTAGTCTCAAAATCTCTCAGAAATAGAATAATGAAAATGAGCTACACCAAACAACTAGGCTTTGATACCATGTTAGATTCTACAAGAAGCTAGAATCGCAGCCATGATCTGTTGTCGGTCATAGATCAAACGCACTCCAGTCGACAGATGATCGAAGATCAAAATAGCAGAGAGAGATTATCATGAAAGAGAGAACTCAAGAGACAAATTGGAAGAGAATTTTGAGAATACTCACATTACTCTCACTGACTAGCAGAGGTGAGAGGAGAGTGTTTTAAAATAACAAAATAAGGGCAGATACATCCAAGAGGTGTAATAACTCCAACTACCCAAAATAGGCAGAAGTTTTACCTACTTGGTAAATGCCAAAATACATGGTTGCACCTACTTAGATAAAGACAAATAAATAAATTTATTTATATTCAGATATGTATTTATATTTAGTTATCTAAATATAAATATAGATATATACATTTATTATTCTTTACATATTTATTTACATATTTTTATTTAAATATAAATAAATATATTTATTTGTTTCCTCTCTTTACAATTGTTGACTTTTTCTTTTATTGTTCTCGCTCTTCTTTTATTTACTTGCTTTTTATGTTATTGTAGGCTTGCTTTTTCTAGTTTTGATTTTGGGGCCTTGTCACTCAATTTTGTTTTGTTTGTTCTTCTCTCTCTCTCTCTCTATATATATATATATATATACATTTAGATATCTAAATATAAATATAGATATATATATATATATATCTATGGTTCTTTACTTATAAATATATAAATTTATTTTTTAGATAAGTATTTACATTTACTTATTTATTCATGCATTTAGATATTATATTTACTTAATTTATATTCAAACATATGTATTTATTTATTCTTAGTTTGATATATTTATTTATATATCTAGACAATATCCATATTTATATCAGATACATTTGATATGTATTTATTTTTAGATATTTATATATAAATATCTATTCTTTTATTTATCTAGATATGTATTTATTTTTTTAGATTTTTAAATATAAATATCTACATATTTATTTATATTTAGATATATATTTATATCAGATATTTTTTGATATTTAAATATAAATACTTATTTATCTATTTATTTAGATATGTATTTATTTTTAGATATTTAAATGTATATATTTATTTATTTATTCATTTTTAGATATATATTTATTTTTATATAGATATATTTTATTTTTATCTATCTTTATATATTTTTTCAACGTATTTACATACAATATTATTTGTTGATTTATATTAAAATTAATTTAATATTCGTATGCTTACTTGTTTTTCTATGTAGGTGTAGATATATTTGACTCTTTTATTTATTCTTATTTTCTTGTTTGACCGTATGCCTTGATGGTTTTGGGGTTTATTGATCCTAATTTTGTAAACTTGTCCTTTCATTTAATTTTGTTTCGTTTGTTTTTATTTTCCTGGTTATTAATTTTTTCCTTGTGGCTTCTTTCTTCTTTGCATTGGTGTCTCACTTATTTTTACGTTTCATTTATCACCTCACTTCTTGGTTTTTATTCTTTGTTTTCTCGGGTCTCTCTCCTTTGCTTTTTGTTTTATGTTTTAGGTTGTAGTGAGTGCATGCTTGGTTGTCTACTCACTTGGGTAAGAGCTTACTTTTTTGAATTGTCCTCCTTGTAATCCTTTGGTTCCCGCGCCACCCCCTCCACTATTTAGCATCCTTGTTCTGCAAATTACCTTACTTTTCTCTTCTCTTTCTCTTTATTCTCCTGATGATGGATCATGGAGTATGATCCGAAACGTTGAGGAAAAAACTCACACACAGTTAAATCCTGAAGCATTGATCTACATTCATTATGGACTGTGGAAATCTGATGACTATCTTATGACAAATAAATGGTTATGAGAAGTGGCATATAAATCCAAAAAAGTGTGTGAGAATCAACTACCCAAGTGTGGGTAAGAGTGACACAGGTAACTGATGGATAATGCCATGTGATCTCATAATAACCATGCCTAATTAACCTAAGCAAGCTTAATAATATGTGTAGGAAAAAGAAATATCCCCTAGCATAAGAAAAATGAAAAACCTACACTAATAGGGAGACATCCCAGAAATGTCCCTAGGTTCATGGTGGTGGTGGTGGCGGAATGGTGGGGGAGTGGTGGGGGAGTGCTTGCCCCAAGTCCCCATGTCTTGGCGAAGTCCCTGTCCTGGAACATTTGGTTTTGGGGGGTGTGTCCCCATGGAACATTGGTCCTTTTCTCTTTTGGCATATGAATGTAAATAGGACTTCCAAACACCCAAAAATGAGAAACATGAAGTTTCTTTCTTGTGAAAGCTTCCTCTGGAGTCCTGTCCTTTAACACCTTGTGAGGATACCTACTTAATATGTACACATCACAATTGCATGCCTCTACCCAAAGGAACATGGGTAAATCTAGGTTATGAATCATGGGATTTGCTATCTCTATAATGGACATGTTCTTCGTCTTTACAATCCCATTCTATTAAGGGTTGTAAGGCACAATTAGCTACCTCTTGATCTCTGCATCTTTAGAAAAAGAATCAAAGTCCGAGAAGATATATTGACCTCCATTGTGAAACCTCAAAACCTTAATCTTCCTACTTATTTGATTTTCTACAAGAGCTTTGAACTCATGAAATTTCTCAAAGACCTCATCTTTGGCCTTCATGAAGTAAATCTAGGTTTTCTTTGAAGAATCATCAATGAATGGAACATAATAAATGTTTTCTGCCGATGAAGCTATTGACATAGGTCTACATGCGTCTAAATGAAGCAGATCAAGAATCTCTCCTGATTTGTGCTCATTGGTAGGAAAAACAATATTGGTGTGCTTGCCAAGTGACCAACACTTGCACTCTCCAGTCTTCTATATCTTGAAGTTTGACAATCCTTGGACCATATCCCTTAAGAGAGGTAGAGCTCCATAGGGCAAGTGACCGAGTCTTGTGCCAAAGCTTGCACAATTAGTCATTGTCATGTATTAAGGCTTCCTATTTGATTAGATTAGGAATCAACTTGTAAATACCGCTCTCCTGCATGCTTTTGGCCAATACTTGATTAAGATCCTAGCTATGATTTACGATGATAACTTGTTGATCATCAAACTCAACCATACACATGTCATGGCTGAAACTGAAAGCAGGTTCTTTGTTAATCCAAGAACATATAGTACATCATGAAGTTCAAGAACATCGCCTTGTAATAGGATATGTAGCATCATCACCAAGCTCTGCCTGTATACTTGGCTTTTGCTCCTGAAGTCTAATGAAAACCTTATTATTGAAGGTCACGTGTCTTGATATTCCATTCTCTACATACTACCCTACTCCAAAAATGGTGTTATTGGATAAGCATGACACCATGGAGAAGGTTGTCTCAAGCTTGGATGAAAACTCATCCACTATTGAAGCATTTGCACTCTCTGGAAACTACTTCTGTTGTTGATTCTTGCCCTTCCCCTCTTTCATGGCCATTGTTGTGGCATTTGAAACACTTGATATGGCTCAAGACTTTCTTCCGCTATTGAGAAGAATTTGAGTCCTTTCCTTTCTGACCCTTCCTAGGTTCTTTCTTGTTAACTGTTTTCATCTTCTTGATGAGGGCTTGGTTCTAACTATCTTCCATTCTGATTGAAGTAGATTCGACTTTTTTTTTCCTTAGATGAAATTATCCCAAAGCTTTTTAAAAGTGGGAAGTTTCTCACGAACACAGACACCTTGAACAAATGGATCCTAGGGTGGAGAGAACCCATTTAAAGCTATGGGCACCAATGTTTCATCCTCCATCTTTGCCCCTATTGCAACAAGTAGATCACGAAGTTCTATGATCTTCATTAGGCAGGCGGCTATTGTGTCCATGTCACTCATATATGTGGCATTAAACTTGTTCTTTAGCAACATCTTACGAGAGATATTCACATTTTGATATAGAGTGATCAAGACATTATACATCTCCTTTACTATTCTTTTCTCTACAATGTGAGGGTTCAAATGATCCTTCACTGACCTAAGATCATTCACTTTGCCTTGACCATCTTTTTGTTATGTTCAGCTAACTAAATAGGATTAGTAGGAGGTGCAGCCTTGGTGTCCATGTAGACCCAAAGATCAACTTCTTCCAGTAGCATCTGCAATCTGCACTTAAAAGGGCAAAATTGTAAGCACTTTCTAGGTGGTCACACTCGTCGAGACCGAGACTAGTCATGTTTGCAGTTGCTGGAATATGCTGAAACTAAAAAAATCAACTGAAAATAAATCAGATCAACAGCCTATCACAGGTGCAAATTAAGACTCCAATCATTCAAGCAATTAGAGCATCACACCCTACACCCTCTCAGAGGTCCAGGTTATTACAATCACTGAAATAAAGGCACTGAAATCTTCTGTCTACTCCCTCTCACGTGTAGCAGCACATTCCATTGCTGAAAATACAGACAACAAAATTGCGTACGATAACCTACAAGCATGCATTGCTGAAAATACAAACAACAAATGCTTAAAAAATTGTCGTTTAGTAAATTGATACTGAATTACAGACAAAAGCTGTTCTTCTTGTATATTCTATATTTTTTTCTTGCTGCTAAGTTATGTGGCTAAAATCTCTTTAATGATTAAGATAATTATTTATGCTTTACTAAGTTGCCGAATTGGGTTCGGGTTCGGGTTTGTGGGTACGGTATGCCGGTATGGCAATTTTTTTTTGGGGGTTGGGTATGTTTGGATACATTGTGTAAAAAAAAAGAAAAAATCATAAATATATATGTATTTGCAGCCTAAAAACAAGAATTACATTCAGAATGACATATCATGCATATGCCAAGCAGCTAAAGAAAACTGAAAACTATTGTTTGATCCAATAGTATTAGTAATATTTAGTATTAGTATTACATTACTATATTTTCATTTTGAAGTTAAATTTTTTTATTTAAAGTTCAAAAAATTAAATTTAAACCAGTTTATAATATTATATAAATTAATCATACCTTTATTATTAATATTTAATAATTTATATAATATTATAAACTGGTTTAAATTTAATTTTTTAAACTTTAAAATAAAAAAAATTTAACTCAAAAATGAAAATATAGTAATGTAATACTAACACTAAATATTACTAATAGTAATTAGTAATTTATATAATATTACTATAACCATTCGAACATAAACAAAACCATTGGAATGTTTAATATTTAATTTTCATTGTATATTTTTAATTTTTAATATTTTTATACTTACGAACATAAACAAACTACAAAACCATTCGAATTAAAAAAAAACAAAAACTTTGCAGGCGTTAGTCTTTCCTTCTGCGAGCGACGTCTTTTGTTGAGCGAGCGGCGTCTTTTGTGCGTCAATCTTTCCCTTCTATGCGTTGGCCGATAAAAGACCTCTAAACTTCTACCTTTTTATTTGGCTTATATTTGTTAGTTTTTAGCTTGTAGATTAAAACTTAAAAACGTCGACACCCAGGATATAAGAAACATTAAAGTGAAAAATAAAAAATCTCCTCAAAAAAACTTTAAAAAACCTCTCGAAATCTCTTGGAATTGCCACATCAGCAGCAGAATCACAAGAAATCTCTTGAAGTCGCCCAGAAACGCTTCGGAAATGGAATTGCAGAACCTGTCATGTCCCCTCTTTAGCGCTGTCTAGCAGAGACATGAGAGTTGACCTATCATCCGGGTTCCCGTAGGTCAGTAGCGTGGTTAGGGGACCTATCCAGAGGCAGTGTAGCCTGGCACAGAGCTTTACAGGCCTTTCCAGTCAGTTTTTGACAGTTTCCTATTTTTTAGGAAGGGTTCCTATTTTTTAGGGTTTGACCGAGAGTTGACCAGGAGGCATCAGGGGACCTCCAGGAGCATTTTTGGAGTTTTGGTCAAATTCCTATTTTTTAGGAGGTATCCCTACATTTTAGGGAGGCACTGTCAGTTGGCATGACACGTGGCGACATCACCAGTGGCGTGGGCTACAGAAGTTCTCAGTTCAGGATGGCCAGGGGATGGATTTGGAATAATTATTGAATATTAAAGTGTGGCTTTAATATTTAATAAAAATAAATAAAATAAAGTGAATAACATGTCACTTTATATTAATAAGTTATTAAAAAGTCCCCCACCTAGTTGACACAACGTTGTGTTTAAAAAGTGGGCTTTTAATAATGAAGTTGGGCCCTCAACTTGGGCGCCCAACTTGGGAAGACTTCATTAATAAAAGGATCTTTTAAAGATTCTTAATTTTGATCCCTTTTGGAACCCTAAAGTGGACGCCCACTTTGGGAAGTGCATAAAGTGACTTTGAAGTGCTATTTGGATCCATCTTTTGCATATCTTTTGAAGCTTCATGGCAGCTCTGAACTCTGTGGAAGGGGGCAGCAGCATTCAGACTCTTGGGAACGAAAACTCTCAAGGATTTTGGTGAATTGGACGATAACCCAGTTCTTGTTTGTGGGAGGCCTACTCTGGGTCTTCATTTGTGCATCATTGGACAGATTCCAGGGCATGTTATTGCAGATCTAAGCTTGCAGCAGTGCTAAATCAGCTTTATTCTTCAGATCCTTCATTCTCAGTTGCATGTATAGCCTCTTCTAGGCCAATATTGCCTTTGTATGCAAGTAGGGTTGCAAACCAGGCTTCCATTGAATATTAAAATACAGATCTGATGGGTATGTGCCTCAATTTCTCATGTGTTATCTTTCTATCAGTTATTATTTATTTTTAGTCCATTTTATTTGAGATTGCAGCTGTATGTATTTCTATTTGCCATCTTGGCAAATACACATCTCAAGAAAACTGAAACCCCTTCTGCATCTCCTCTCTAGTCTGAAAGAAAACAAAAAAAAATAATAAAAAATCATAAAACAAATTAAATCACAAAAAACAGCACTTCATTTCAGCAACAGCACTTCATTTCAGCAAAGGGATCCATCAGGGATCTTTCAGAACCCTGGTCGATTCCACAGGGATTCCTGGCCGTACTCGATTCGGATATGGACCAGTACCCGGAATCGCCAAGGCAGGGGGGAGATTCGGTAACTTAGATGCTTTACAAAAACTAAAGCAGAAAAAAGCTAAATAAAGCAGAAGACAAAGTAGTTTATTCTAGAAACAAAAACAACTTATATTCATAAATTTAAAATCCCTCTAAATATATTAAAATCTAGAAAAGCTAGAAGAGTCTTGTTGTGACGTTTACACAACATCGCCCCATTGCAAATGGGGACCGCCTTTTTTTTGAGCTCCGGTGCTTTGCTTTAGTCTTGGATGATGTCTTAGGATTATTTCATGGTGGAGTCGGTGGTGTGTGAATGACAACTTCATGTTCTGGACTTAATCAAAATCTCAATTCATCGTTATAATCACTCCAAACTGTGGCGCCCTAATAAGAATGGATGTTTTGACCCTCAAAATGACTTGAACTTAGGAAATTTTGCAAGAAAATGACCCTAGAGCCCAAGGCACGAATATGCTCCTGAAGAGACCCAAATGTGCGCCTAGACTTGGTGGAAGAGAAGCATCATCCAAAGACCTTAACTTGCGCCAAGGATCAACATGCAGTGTTTCAAGACTTAGAAAATTTTGGAAAAACTCACAAGGAAGGTGATGTGCATTTATGCCATTGTAGAAGTCAAAATGTGTGCCTAGGGTTAAAGCTTGCGAAATCATCATTGAAACAGACAAGTTGGTGCTTGGAGACATCTTGAAGGTTCAAGCTTAGTCAAATTGTTTCAAGTAAGTTTAGGCGCATTTTACCACTTGGAGAGATTCAAATGTGCGCCTTGAGTAAAAGACGTTAGAGGTTGTGAAAGAAAATGGCGCCTTGAAGAGTTAGACTTCCCAAAGACACCTACAATTGCCTGAGTCAAAGAATTCACTCACCTAAGCTAAGGCGCCAATTTTACTCCAGGACAGTAACCTTTTGGTGCCTTGACATGAAATGAATGTCTAAACCTATAGAAGATGGCGCCTTAAGAAGAATAACTCTCCCGAGGTTTCCAAGGTTGATTTAAGTCCACAAAGTGCTCATCTCTAAGGCTAGGCGCATTTTTACCTCTGAAGAAGTCCACCTTTGCGCCTAAGTCAAAAATATGCTTGATTCCATCAATGTTGAGGAAATTTAAGTGTCTTGAACATCTCCTTGAGTTTACACCATGTTTTGAAGCCATGAAAGTTGAAGTGAACACCTATCTATAGCTAGGCGCACTTTCACCTCTTTGCAAACCAAAATCTGCGCCTAGACTAAGCACGATGTTAAATGTGCTAGAAAGTGCTTAGGGATGATTCTGTTGTGGTCTGAAATCGAATATTTATCAATGGTTTAACATGTCGCTTTCTCTGTGTTGCAGGAGCATCGATGGAGTTGAGTAGTCATCCAAGGAGCAAGGCGCCTGGATCCACCTGCAAGCAAGGAATGAAGTCAGGAGGCAATCACTGCAAGGGAGACATCATGTTATCACTCCAAAAGATTACTTCAAGCTCATCATGCCAGTAAACTTCATCATCTGCATCATAGAGGACATTTATCCATCAAACTTCAAGTCCTTCCAGAATTTTCAAGTCTCTGAGAGAAGTCTCCTACTCCATGTTATGAAGGAAGCATTATCTACGCTATTCTCTATGAAGAAGCATCCAAAGAAGATCAACATATAAGAAATATCACAGAGTTAGGCAAATGAGCAACATATATCATACACATCCGACTTACAAAAGACACAAGGCAGAATCAACAAGGATACATTCCCAAACATTCAAGTTCATCAAAGCAATCACATTCGAAGACATCACACAGATGGTGCAATTTGGGAATAGGCCCAAAAGCATATTGAATTAACTGTTGGAATCCATAAGAGTTGTAGAGGTGGCACCTACGTGGCATGCGCATCATCCTCACCAATCAAATGTTGCCACATCATCCTTATCTTCTTGAAAAACGTGCCTTCATTGCCTTTCTTATGTACTAAAAATAGCAATTTGTTGTAACTAATTGCCGATGTGGCATAATCTAGGCCATTGGCTTTGCCAATCGATCCTAGCCTTTCATGTATTTTTGAGGACTATATAAAAGCCTTGTTGCCTCATTTGTAACAGTTAGTGGGCAGTAGAGTAGAGTAGTAGAGTAGGAAGAGACTCTCGAAATTCTCTGAGAGTACTTGAAAATTGTTGTAAATATTTCTCGAGATTAATTCAAGGACATTGGAGCTCGCTTGGTGCTAAGTGTTGTCTTGTGGAATAACATGGTTTCTTGTATTTTGATGAAATGAAGAGATGTTTCTAAGTAGATTAGAAGTAGAGTAGTAGTAGCTCATTGATGTAATGCATGTATGTATTGAATATTTGATCAATTCCTAGCTCATGCTTTTGACATCCATTGCTGGTGGAGTGTTGTGTAAAGCTAGTCTGAGCTTCATCACAATTTGCTTAAGTTCGATTGTGGATGCTTGTTTGAGCTGTGTCGTCCAATGGGTGCTTATATGAGCTTTCATGATTTGAAAACCATTTGCTAACCTTAGGAGATTGCACCTACTCCATGTAGTTGTAGGCATTCTTGGCGAAGTGGAGTTAGGTTTATTGAGGAGTTTGTCTATTCATGCAGCATCATTGCCTCATTGACCGTAGATTAATTTCTCTAAACCCTTATCTTTTGATATTTCTTTTAAGTTTGATTGAAGAAGTTCCATTCATTCACATCCAAGGAGTAATGAACTTCATCCATGACTATGAAGGAGGAATTTAGCGTAAGTCCCTTTGTGATTACTAGCAAGATCACATTCATTCACTGAGTCTATCTGCGTACAAGTCAAGACCTGACATCAAAGAACCTTGGAGCATTCTTGTTTGATCATATAATTCAACATTCAGGAAGCTTTGATCAAGAGAGGATAGGATACTCAGTATTTTATTCTATTGTTGTGTTGTTACAAAAACATCAACATTTTTGGCCCTAGGAGGGCGAGAACAACGAATTACTCCATTTTCCGGGCATGAACTACAACTTTGAAAGAAGATATTGATCCATTCAAAGATGTTGTGAGAAGGAATGTTGAATGAAAGATTGTGAATGTGGAACTAGATAGTGAGCTTTGAATGAAAGATTTGAGATTTCAAGATCTCTTATATTTCAAAAAATACCAAAAAAGTAGAAAAGTAAAAAAAAAAAAAAAAGCAAAAAAAAAAAATACAAAAAATCAGAAGATGGCTTTCTCAAACATGGATTCAAGCTTGGATATGCAGCAAGTTGTTGGGTATGATCCTGCAAATTCGACTCCAATTGTTCTCCAACTATGGTGGTCATTGAATGAGCGTCTTGGTGGCAAGAGTTTGAAGGACTTCGGGTGCAAATATGGATGCCGTATTCATAATACAAATGATCATAAAGAGTCAAATTGTATAAAATTCTTATCAAGGATGGACTTAGCCGTGCAAAGAAAAATTTCATTCTTACAAGTACATGAGCCGATAGTATTTTCAAAGATAGATCCTAATACTCCTGTCGATGGTAAAGCATTCAAAAAGCTTAAAGAGAATCAAAAAAGAGTTAAGGAATGACAAGGCTTTAGGTGTGGACGATGTATTGCTTTCTAGAAATTGGTGTAGGGTGCATTCATATAGATCATTTGGAATACACTTGTGAGAAATGCTGGGAAGCAATTCATCAAGCCATGAAGGAAGTAGAAGCTGGTGTACCTGTTGAGGAAGAAGTCTCTACTACAAAGAACCTTGATAAGCAATGTACAAGTGAGAAAGAATATGAATCTGAGTTTATCAATCTTGAAGAGGTAGAAGCATTCGGACAAAGGTTATCAAAAGCATTAGAGGATTGTAAACAGGGTTTAAAAGATGTTAGATCACTTGAAGCGGCAACTGCGAAAAAACGAAGCTCGAGCTTGTGGTAGGAACTTGAATTTGATGAAGATAAGTTTCTTAAGGAGTATGCATTTACATTACATCAAGAGATCCTCGAGAATGAGGTACAAGAACTACAAGGGACATTATTAGAAGATCATGAATTAGAAGCACTGCAAAGGAATTTAGAAGCCATTATTCAAGAGTATGCTGATGAAGAGCCCATGAATAGACAAGAGCAATTCGGAAGGGCGCTCGACGCTTCCATCATTATACAAGAAGATATCAAGCCAAAGAGAATGACAATTGAAGAGCATGCTGCCGCTATGGATGTTGAAATCAAGAGGTTGTTGACACCATTGCTGGAGATCACAAAAGATCTGGACGATGAGATCATGCAATATGAAGAGGATGAGAAGCTCATCAACCATTAATGGCGACCTGACGGATGTATAGAGTATGATCGAATGCTTGGTAGGCCATGTCTCATTGAAAACAATGAGCATCAGGTTGTATCTTTCCCTTCTATTGATTGGAAGAATTTTGAATTTAAACATCATGAACTTTTAATTGATAGCATTGGTAGCATTGATAGTAATGATATTGATGATGATCTTGAACACATTGAATGTGAATTTGATTATGGCGAATTGGGTAGATCAACTTGCATTTGGATATACCATGGTCCTAACGAGAACCCACAACTGATCATAATAGTGCCAAAATTTTTTCCTACATTTGAGGTCTGTCGCCTGAAGGGTCAATGGTCTGAGTTTAAGGATGAATTTGCTCGGTTGAGGACTGTCACTGCTGCATTATTGTTGCTGTTCATAATGAGAAATCATACTAGGGCATCTATATACTTAGGTGTCCTGGGTCGCATCCCTCTGTTGCTTGTACATAGCTAGGTTAGAGTAGGGTTTTTCTCTCATGTTGCGTTTTAGAGTAGATTTGCTCCCTTGAGGTCATTTGACTCAAGTTTTGGTTTGTTTCGTCGTGTTCTTAGCTTAGTTTTGCTTGGTTTTCTTAGAATGGTTTGCTTTCATGTTGCTTGCTTGTTGTTTGCTTTCCTTAGTTTAGTGGTTTGTCTTGCTTTCATAGATTAGTTGTTCGCTTTCCTTAGTTGTTGTTGTTTGCTTTCCGTAGTTGTCTGTTGTTTAGTTTAGGTGGTTTGTTGTGTCTGGTTCCCCTGTTTGTGAGAAGGTGATGTTATCTTAAACACACTCTGGCTTCAATCTGTGGTAGTATGTTAGTTCATTTTTTAGACATCCATTCATGAAAGTCTTAAGAGTCCGAAGACGTTTTTCTTTCAGTTTATCATCCTGTTAGACTTTGCACTTGACTTGGACGCGAACCATATATTGTGTCTCGATACCGCTATCTTTTGATTATAATGTTTTAAAACGATAAATCTAAATTTATGAATTCTTATGCCTTCTTTTGAGAAACATGGGTCATGACTGATGGATTTCCCATGGATTCCATTGCTAGTGTCGAATAGCAAGACTGCTTGCTCATGGGAGATAAGTCAGTTGTTTAGTATTACTTGAAGTATTTTGAGATCTTATACCTTACACACTTTAAAAATCTTGAAGTACCTAAAGGAGTCTCTATGAGCTTACATTAAGTGAAAAATCTAAAGGTCCACCTTTGCCGCCATCGGAAGTCCACACCCGCTAGCTGAGTTATCAACGTAACTCGTGCCGTCAAAAAGCATGTGTTGTAGGGGTAGCGGTACTACATTGTACTCTGCCAAATTTAAGCTTAATGAAATAATAAGAATGAAGCAAGGAAATGCAAAATCACAAATCACACACTATAACTTAGTTAGATGGACGATCGAGTAATCTCTATCGGGGCTATGGACGCCTAACCGGCAGTGGGGCTCTGCTCGAGTGGAATTGCGAGACAAACCCGTCGGGGCTATAGACGCTCACTAGCAACGGGGCAATGTCTAGGTAGTCTATGAGGTGTGTACTAATCACGTAGCTTAATGTAAAGGAGCTTAGATGATCTTAGTTGCTAAGGGATGGAAATGAACTCAAACGCACACACTTGGATCCTTGGAATGTGGATGGTAGTGCTGGCAGTTGGTTTTGATTCCATGATCATGTAGTTTTGTTTATTTGGTCTAGTGTGTGGGTGTACATGGAAATGTTGAAACTTGACTTTTGTTTATCCTAGGAATGCTTAAGAACCCTGTTTTAATTTCAATTTATCTTAATTTCACGCCCAAAAGATGAAGTGTCTTGATCCAATCTATGATTCTTTTCCTTTTTGAGTTCATTGTCTAGTTGGTTGATGAGTAGAGGAGGAATTGTCTGAAGGTTTTGGGTCTGGATTGAGTCTTTGTCTTTGAAATGTTCGGGAACATTTATTTGGATTGGCGCTAGATGTTGTGATGTTTACACATCGCCCCATTGCAAGTGGGGACCCCCCTTTTTTTGATCTCCGGTGCTTTGCTTTAGTCTTGGATGATGTCTTAGGATTATTTCATGATGGAGTCGGTGGTGTGTGAATGACAACTTCATGTTCTGGACTTAAACAAAATCTCAATTCATCATTATAATCACTCCAAACTATGGCGCCCTAATAAGAATGGATGTTTTGACCCTCAAAATGACTTGAACTTAGGAAATTTTGCAAGAAAATGACCCTAGAGCCCTGTTGATGTGTTTTTTATGCACATGCAAACTCAAAATAAATTACTAAGGTAATCCATCCTCTCTTGAACAAAGATACCCAAAAGCTAAACAATATGATCCAGTGGGTTATCTCCAAGGTTCCAGTATGTTGGTTCTCAACTTGCTCATAGGATAGCCTCAATTGGTATGATGTGATATTGTTGTTTCCTCAAAGGGACTTATGTAGACTTCTTCTTGCTTCACTCAACTTATTTCTCCTTTCAGTGTGGATGAAGTATGCACGATGCCTCAATAATAAAGAAAAGGAAAAAGATAAGGGTTTAGAGAAACTAATCTAAGGTCAATGAGGCAATGATGATGCATGAATAGACAAACTCCTCAAATAAACTTAACTCCACTTCGCCAAGAATGCCTACAACTACATGGAGTAGGTGCAATCTCCTAAGGTTAGCGAATGGTTTTCAAATCATGAAAGCTCATATAAGCACCCATTAGACGGCGCAGCTCAAACAAGCATCCACAACCGAACTTAAGCAAATTGTGATGAAGCTCAGACTAGCTTTACACAACACTCCACCAGCGATGGATGTCAAAAGTATGAGCTAGGAGTTGATCAAATATTCAATACATACATGCATTACATCAATGAGCTACTATTACTCTACTTTTAATCTACTTAGAAACATCTCTCCATTTCATCAAGATACAAGAAACCATGTTATTCCACAAGACAACACTTAGCACCAAGCTCCAATGCTCCAATGTCATTGCATTAATCTTGAGAAATATTTACAACAATTTTCAAGTACTCTCAGAGAATTTCGAGAGTCTCCTCCTACTCTACTCCTCCAAAACTAACTAACTCTTACAAATGAGGCAATAAGGCCTTTATATAGAGTTCCGGAATTACAATGAAGGGCCTAGATTAATTCAAGTAGCCAAGGGCCCAGATCATGTCATCTCAACAATTAGTTACAACAACTTGCTATTTTTAATACATAAGAGAGGCAATGAAGTTATGTTTTCCAAGATGATAAGCATGAATAAGGCATCTTTGAGAATCTTCCACATGGGCGTCCTCTTTGGCTTCTTGTTTGTTGTAGGTACAAGTACAATGTACTACATGGGCGTCCTCTTTGGCTTCTTGTTTGTTGTAGGTACAAGTACAATGTACTTAGACAAGGATGACGTGGCAACATTTGATTGGTGAGAATGATGCACATGCCACATAAGTGCCACCTTAGTAACTCTTATGGATTCCAACAGTTTATTCAATTTGCTTTTGGGCATATTCCCAAATTGCATCATCTGTGTGATGTATTCGAATGTGATTGCTTTGATGAACTTGAATGTTTGGGAATGTATCCTTGCTGATTTTGCCTTGTGTCTTTTGTAAGCCGGATGTGTATGATACATATTGCTCATTTGCTTAACTCTGGGATACTTCTTCTATTGCAGGATATAGATCTTCTTTGGATGCTTCTTCATATAGAGTAGTGTAGATAATGATGCTTCCTTCATAACATGGAGTAGGAGACTTCTCTCAGAGACTTGAAGATGGAAGAGCTTGAAGTTCGATGGATGAATGTCTTCTATGATGCAGGTGATGAAGTGTACTGGCATGATGAGCTTGAAGTGATCTCTTGCTAGGAATGAATCTTCTTATAATATTTGCCACTTGCTCGATGATTGATGTTTGAAGATGGTTCCAAGCGCCTTGCTCCTTGTATCAATTCTCTTGCAACACAAACCAAGAAACATATCAATCCTTTGATAGGCATTTTGACCTTATACACAAAATAATCATCTTTAAACATTTAATAGCCTTTCCAAGCCTAGGCACACATTTAGGCTTGCAGAGAGGTGAAAGTGCGCCTAGCATACTTGGTGCAAATTCATGATTTCAAACTCTTGTGGATGCTTAAAAATGCTTATTTTTGACAAAGTAAGGTCTCCCCAACATTGATTCATGCCTTTACAATTGAGGCGCAAATTTATGGTTGTCCAGGTGCAAAAGTGCGCCTTGATTTGACAGGTGTTTGTTTCAACTTTTTATGGACTCAAGGACTTGTGTGTGCTCCTTAGGAACCTATCAAACTCAATACCCTCAGCATTTGTAGAGTTAAACATGTTTTCCTCTTAGGCTTGATTGATGTAAGGTGATCCAATGCTAGGCGCCAAAATTGGCACCTAGCTACTTGGGCTAGTTTTTTGGAGTTCTAATGGTTTCACACACTTGTTTAAACTCCTAGGAGAACACTTCATCCCTAGGTGCTCATTCTCATGTTTACAACCACAATACTTCCAAGGCACCATAAGGTGACTGTTCAGGAGCAAAGTTGCGCCTCATCTTGAATGAGTGAATTTGCTCAACGTAATGGTTTTAAGTGAGTGTATAAGCGTTTAGAGGACTTTTGCTTCAAGTTAACATCCAATTTCAAGGTTTCAAGTCCTTCTTTAGCAAGGCGCATTTTGATGATTCTCTAGGTGTGAATTTGCACCTAGCCATAGACATGTGTTCACTTCAACTTCTATCGATTCAAAACATAGTGTAGACTCAAGGAGAAGTTTCAGACACTCAAATATCCTCACAATTCATGGAATCAAGCATATTTTCTCTTAGGCGCAAAAGTGGACTTCTTTAGAGGTAAAAAAAATGCGCCTGGCCTTAGAGATGAGCACTTTGTGGACTTAAATCAATCTTGGCACTCAAGGAAGGTTATTCTTCTTAAGGCGCCATCTTCTATAGATTTAGACATTCATTTCATGTTAAGGCGCCAAAGGTGACTCCACAGATGCAAAAATGCGCCTAACCACTCAGGAGGGTGCACTTCAAGTTTTATAGATTTCAATCACTAGAGATAGCCAAAGGAGCTTTATCCTACTAAGGCGCCACCATAATAGATAGCTTCAATCTAAGTTTATCAAAGGCGCACATTTGGGTCTCTACAGGTGTGAAGTTGCGCCTAACTATCTTAAGCATAGCTCTTTGAAAATTTCTAAGTCTGGAGTCTTTAAACCACCATCTAGGCGCAAATATATGATTGACAATGATGATTTTGCAAGCTTCTATCTTAGGCGCACCTTAGGGGTTGTTCAGAGGCAGAAATGCGCCTTCACTTCCTTTGGCGTTTTCTAAAATTTTTTTCTAAGTCATACACTTCACGTTGACCCTTGGCGCAAGTTAGGGTCCCTGGATGATGCTTCTCTTCCACCAAGCCTAGGCGCACTTTGTGATTTTCTAGGAGCATATTTGCGCCTTGGACTCTAGGGTCATTTCCTTGCAAATTTTTCTAAGTTCAAGCCATTTTGAGGGTCAAAACATCAATTCCTATCAAGGCGCCAAGATTTCATGATAAAAAACCTTCTAAACTAAGGCACACTTTGCTCACTGGCGGACTCCTGAATTGCGCCCTGGTTTAAGCTTGCCACTTGTTGAGATTTTGTTTAAGTCCAGAACATGACGTTATCCTTCACACACCACCGACTCCATGAAATAATCCTAAGACATCATCCAAGACTCAAGGCAAAACACTGGAGCTCAAAAAAAAGGGGGGTCCCCATTTGCAATGGGGCGATGTTGTGAAAACGTCACAACAAGCCCAAGGCGCAAAAATGCTCCTGAAGAGACCCAAATGTGCGCCTAGGCTCGGTGGAAGAGAAGCATCATCCAAAGACCTTAACTTGCGCCAAGGATCAACATGCAATGTTTCAAGACTTAGAAAATTTTGGAAAAACTCAAAAGGAAGGTGATGCACATTCAGGCCACTGTAGAAGTCAAAATGTGCGCCTATGGTTAAAGCTTGCGAAATCATCATTGAAACGGACAAGTTGGTGCTTGGAGACATCTTGAAGGTTCAAGCTTAGTCAAATTGTTTCAAGTAAGTTTAGGCGCATTTTACCACTTGTAGAGACTCAAATGTGCGCCTTGAGTAAAAGATGTTAGAGGTTGTGAAAGAAAATGGCGTCTTGAAGAGTTAGACTTCCCAAAGACACCTACAATTGCCTGAGTCAAAGAATTCACTCACCTAAGCTAAGGCACCAATTTTGCACCAGGACAATCACCTTTTGGCGCCTTGACATGAAATGAATGTCTAAACCTATAGAAGATGGCGCCTTAAGAAGAATAACTCTCCTGAGGTTTCCAAGGTTGATTTAAGTCCACAAAGTGCTCATCTCTAAAGCTAGGCACATTTTTACCTCTGAAGAAGTCCACCTTTGCGCCTAAGTCAAAAATATGCTTGATTCCATGAACTTTGAGGAAATTTAAGTGTCTTGAACTTCTCCTTGAGTTTACACCATGTTTCGATGCCATGAAGTTGAAGTGAACACCTATCTATAGCTAGGCACACTTTCACCTCTCTGCAAACCAAAATCTGCACCTAGACTAAGCAAGATGTTAAATGTGCTAGAAAGTGCTTAGGGATGATTTTGTTGTGCTCTAAAATCGAATATTTATCAATGGTTTAACATGTCGCTTTCTCTGTGTTGCAGGAGCATCGATGGAGTTGAGTAGTCATCCAAGGAGCAAGGCGCTTGGAACCACCTGCAAGCTGAAGTCAGGAGGCAGTCACTACAAGGGAGACATCATGTTATCACTCCAAAAGATTACTTCAAGCTCATCATGCCAGTACACTTCATCATCTGCATCATAGAGGACATTTATCCATCAAACTTCAAGTTCTTCCAGAATTTTCAAGTCTCTGAGAGAAGTCTCCTACTCCATGTTATGAAGGAAGCATTATCTACGCTACTCTCTATGAAGAAGCATCCAAAGAATATCAACATAGAAGAAATATCACATAGTTAGGCAAATGAGCAACATGTTTGACTTGTGATGGAGATGACTTGTCATATTTGTATGACGCCTTTGGTGCACTCATCAGGGATGTGGTAATTTGTCTTCCTCGGAGCAAACTGTTTGGAGAGCCTTTCATGTGGATTTGTGTTAGGAGACTTGACTCAATCATGTGTTGTGTGGATGCCATCATTGCATTGGGGGATGCTCTTATACGGATGCCTTGTTTACATCTCATGGTCACATGGTGTACATCATTATGGAGGTTATTGTTATTATCATCACTTTCGTCGACTTGTAGTTCGAAGGGCAAACATTCTCCACAGGTCTCCTTGGCGCTCAATAATAAAATATAATATTCTTTGTACTAGCGCTTGAGGGATGAATAAAATAAGATAAAACAAATAATTATTATCATGCTTGGCGGCGCCCTTGAGAGATATCCTAATTCATATCTTTAATTTGAATTAGGTGCCTTCTTGAAGGTGAAACATAATACATATGGGTTGGCCCTCTTGGAGGGAAACATATATTCAAAATATAATATTATTGTTGGCAAGAGACACTATATGGATTCATGGTTGTTGTCATTGATGGCAACAAAGGTCATCCCACATATCCGCAAGTCATGGTGTGTCTCTACCGGAAGTCAGAATGAAGATTGTTGTGGTCTGGTGAACAAGAACAGAGCATGTGGCAAGGTCCGACAGATTGGTCCGGATCTCTCAGAGGAAGTGTCTTGGTGCAGTGCGGATTTGGGGAAGTCAAGAGGACTACCTTGAGTAGTATATTCCAAGGATTTAGCCTCCGGTGATGAACAAAGAAAAAGATATGAATAGTTGAGTACCGGATTCCTGAGAGACAGTGAGAACAGAGGAAGAACTGACTGACAGAGTATCAAACTATTTTCCGGATGTGTTACTGTTGATGGTAAAGGTTGTGAAGGCATGAATCATGTTTGGCCGACATGATTAATGATATCTACAAGTATATGCTTGATCCGCATTACTTGATATGCAAGGATTCAGCCGACAGAACAGAGTTTGTGAGAAGATAGATTATTCCGGGTGCCGACTAGAAAAATAATGAAATCACTAGTGCGGATATATATAGAGGATGGATTTTAGTTGTGAAAAGTGTGATGATGTGAAGGAGTATGCGAATAAATACAGAGCAGAGCAGAAGTAGTAAGAAAGATCCGGTATGTGAAAAGATAGCAGAATAAAGAACAGAGGAAAGATGAAGTGCAGCAGATCAGTATACTGAGCCTAACCGGAACTGAACTCTAGCATATGTAGATGCTTCCAATCAGTTCAAGTATTGTATAACATTCTTTTGTAGACAGTGTGTCTCCTTGTAGGCAGTGTGCCTCTTTGTGAGCAGTGTGCTCGGGCAGTGAGCTCTAATTGGCAAGTGCCATTTTGTAATTCCTTATTCTTTTAACAGAGAATAATCTTTGGGTTAATCACCTCGTGGTTTTCTCCCTTAATCGGGTTTCCACGTCAAAAATACTGTGTCATGTGTTTCTTATTTCATGGTAATGTTTGTTTGTTTGATTCAATGCTGCTTTGATTAATAAGAAAGTTCAAAAGAAGAAATAATTAGGATAACTGATTCACCCCCCCCCCCCCTCTCAGTTATCAACAATTGCCTAGGTCGGCCATGAGGAGAAGGTGAGTCTAGAGGTGTATATATACATGATCATTTGGCATTCCAAAGGCATCAATTCAGCATTCATTCATCATACATTGGAGAGAAATCTCTTGGAGAGGATCTTGGGACGAAAACCTTAAGCATCCTAGGAGGAGTTGGGCGACAATCCAGCTTCTCTAATTGAGGATTCCATAACGGGAATTCACTTGAGCTTCATCATCATCAAGGGCAGAATTCTACATCAGCTATGAGAGCATTCATCATGGGCGAATGGACTAGGGTTTTACCCTAGCTTGGAGTGCACCTTTTGGGAGCATAGGTGACCTGATATTGGAGGTGATTTGAGGAGTATCTTGGCTGCTAGGGTTCCATTCACAGCAGATTTGCTACAGCAGATTGAGCAGACCACATTCGCCTACTTTGGAGGGTTGCATGTAGGGCAACTTGCATCATTTGTCTAGGGTTTCCAACCCTATTGTGGAGCGCCACGCTTTGAGGGCATTTTGGACTCATATTTTGGCATATTGTGGTATGTAATTGTTGATAGATACATTGCTATGTAATTGTGACTTGTGGCTGTTTGCCCTAGCCTTTTATTTGTCATTGTGGACTGCATATGTATTCAGTTAATAGCAGCAGATTGGTTTCTTCATTTGTGAGTTGTTATCATGGTTGCAATTGTGTATTTCATGGTGTAATGTATTCGTCTGCTTGGGTGAATCATGCATGATGTTCATTTGATGCTTAGAATGATTTATATCGGCTGTTATAAGTGTTGCAAATCTGGAAATTGTTAGAAATCAGAATTCAGTCACCTAGGATTTGAGCAGAAATTGAAGTAAGGATATTTGGAAAGCCTGTAAATCCAAATTAGTCCAAATATCCCCATTTGGGATGTTACACAAGTCAACTTCAAAAGCTCGATATTGACATTATTTTGGAAAAGCTAAGCACATCTTATCCTTTCGCAGCTTTATCAGACTCAACTCTTTATTATTTAAATCTGGTTATATTCATTGTTTGATTATTAGATTAGATCTAAGTCATAGTGTAGAAAATCACAATAGTAATTTTATTTCCGTGGAACATGCAATCGAGCTTTTTTTAAAACTAATTTTAATTAGTAATTAGTAAGTGATCAAATTACTAATTTAATTAAAAGCATTAAATATTTTAAAAATAACCAAAACAAATTGATTAATATTTATTATTAGGCATAGGTTACCAATCTATTCTATAATTTAATTCAATTCCTCTTGAGGAATACTTTAATATTTGGCAATAATCATCATGAGGAAATTTTTTCTTCCGGTGGTCATGCTGTTAACAATCTTTGCAACTTCTGTTCTATATTTTGCAGAGATCAGCTTGTCATAGGGAACCATGCATATGCTGTCAAAGCTTTTGATCCCTTTTTTAATATTTTTTTGAAATTCATGCCTTTGTAACGAGTATAGGAGAAAATTTGAACCTCTTTATGTTGCTGAGGCTTCCCTATAGCACAAGGATGCCCTTGTCAGGCTGCCTTAGAGGGCTTTTCATCTTGACAATTCATTTGGTCACCATTGCCACTTTTTAACCTAGCAGAAACTCCTTCAAGCCACCTTTTCTGATTTTTGACTTGAGGATCTGATTATAGAGTGCTGCAAGTGGTGTGAGACCCCTAACATTGGCAAAAATAGATTTGATGCAGACTGACTTAACGTGATGCAATTAGGGTTTGAACAAATTAAGCTTTAAAAATATTTGAGGTTTAGCACCAGGACAATGTATTTATGGCTGTTTTTTAATGCTCAAAGGCTTTCTGGCAACACTTCTTTTAGCTTGAAAACCACTTTCTCCAGAGGTGACTTGTAATCTTTGAAGATATTGTTTGATCAAACAAACCACAAGGTAATGACAGAAAGGCTACTAATAGCTCTGCTTTTAAAAGGTAGCTTAAACCAATTCTGAGTTGCTTCACTGTCTGTAAAATCCTCCCCACTTGTAGAAGCCAACAATATGTGATGTTACCAAATTTGACACCTCTTGTGCAAAGGGGCTGTTAGAAACAAGCGTTTGGATGTTTCCCCTTTCTTTTGCATAGCGAACATTGATTAGGGCCATACCATGCCCTATTCTGAAGATTTGTTTTTGAGGACACTTCATGCCCCATAACTTCTAGGTCCTCTACCTTTTCTCTGACTTTCTTTTCTTCGTTAAAATCATATATCCTTTGCTTACTGTGTAACTTATAGTGTTTGTGTTCCCAGTCTGAATAAGCTTATCCTTGTCATCGTAGAGTACAATCTAATACTTACTTTAGAGGAAACATTTAGTAAGTAATCTAATCCATTCAGTTCTAGTGGGACATTTAGGGAGCATCATTCAGGTTGATTATGCAAGGAAGATTCCTAATGTTTCATTATTATAGAGTTTATTATCGACAATTATGCTCAATTTTACAGCAGAAAACATTGGGGAAACTAATTTTGAGGCTTGAAGTTGATGTCGGGCATATTTCAGTTTTCCTAGCATTCAGGCACTAGGCAAATGAATTAACTAAGGGATCTGTGAGATTTACTGGCAAATTGACAAGCATTTGATCTTTTGTTTGGCAGGACAAAAACGACTTTGAACTTTCAACATTGCCGGCTTTGGTTCCTGTGTTGTCATCGGCAGCAGGTGAAACATTGTTGCTCATGGTAAAACATGCCGAACTTATTATCAACAAGGTACATAGATAGTGCTGATTTTGCGATTACTGGTTTCATCTTTCCATAAATAGTTACAGTTAATCCTTGTGTCTTCTATTAGTGTGTTTTGCAGAATTTAGTAAGTAGTTTGATTGGTTTCTTTGACATTTCAATTAATCTAGACATTGCCATTGGTTTTACTTTTAATTGTTTAGCCATGTTTATGTTTCACTTTTTTGATAGGAAACGACTCTAGTGGTCCTTGATTATTTTGTTGAATGTCATATATGCAATCTAGGCAATGGTTTCTATTTTTACCAACGATTATGTTATTGCAGGCCAGTCAAGAGCACTTGATAGCACATGTACTTCCATTGTTAGTTCGGGCTTATGATGACCCTGATGTCCGAATACAAGAAGAAGTTTTACGACGGACAATCCCCTTAGCTAAACAACTAGATTTTCAGGTTACTGGTTTGGCATACCACTGGCTCTTTCTTGTCATAGTTTGTGGCTGTTTCAATTTTATAAGAATGGTTTTATATGGTTCATAGTAATGTTGTTAGAGAGCATGCCTTCTTATATTACATAATGAATCAATTGGAGATGTAATAGTATGACTGCTTGCATTCTGCATTCTGTATGTTCTTAAGGAACCTTCTCCTGACATTAGCAGATTGATTTGACATGTAATTTTGGGCACCAACATATAGAGAATCAACATATATTCCAAAAAAAATCCATTCTGGCAACATTACGAGCAGCCAATGCAGATTTGAATATTTAAGTTTGTCCCAGATGTATTATTGAATCTCTTGGAAAAGTCACTTAATGTTTGCATCTTCAAAGAAAGGAGATTCTAATGCCTAATGGAGTTGTAGATGTTTTTCTTACATTGCCAAATGATCCAAGCAGTTATTTGTTGAAGGTTTCCAACAAAATGTTTGTCATTTATTTGATGTAATCTAAATTCAGAATGGTCTTGTCACCCTAATTTGCAAAAAAAGTACAATGCAATGAGTCTGATTCTATAGGGTTATTTTGTGCTAAGTAAACTTTTAAAGAATTTTTCAAGCATAGTTTTTGATCGTACTTTGTTTTGAGGGAATCTATATATAGGCAGTTACATTGTATGGGGATGGTCACAGACATTAATTTACTTTTGCCTATAATGCCACTTTTCTCTTTCCAGAATTAAGATGAATAGGAAATCACACAAAAAGTATCTGTTATCTCTCTTTCTTACTTGTTTTATTCTGTTTGTTCATAAGTTCTAGGTCTGAAATACTGTATAGTTCAATGTTAGTATGAATGCTATTGTGTTATGAATATATCTGTTTTCTCTTCTTTGCACGTTTGATTCTGTTTGTTTGTTGGTTCGGCCTGAATTACTCTATTGTTCAATGTTGAATGCTATTCTGTTAGATATTTTTTTTGGTTTTATTTTATCCATTGGATGAAAATGGTTTGGGATGCTTCATGTACATAACATGTCTGGTGCTGTTGCTGCAGTGGAAACTAGGAACACTATGTAGATCACATAAAATAATTAAAAAATAAATGGTGAAAATAAAGTTTATTTAGCAATTTGATTCACTAAGAATATAACTAAAAAAATTGGAAACAAAACAGTGAAAATAATGTTTTTTTTATAAATTTGATTCATCACAAAAGCACCTTCCATAGAAAATTAAAAGAAGCACCATGTAGTTTACTTAAGAATATAAAATAAAAATTGAAAACCAAATAGTGTAAATAACGTATATTTAGTAATTTGACACATCTCAAAAGCATCTTCAATAGAATGTTGAAAAAAAAAAGAAACTCTACAGAAAAAATTGAAACAAAATGTTACCAGTAAAGGAGATTTGACAAAATTGCTCTAGATGCCGAGACAACATTGAAGCCAGTCATCTAACAAGTGAGAGTGGGCTTTGCAGATAGCGAAGTCATTTCAAATAAACAAATTAATGCAATTAATGCTGTGGATAACACGTTGGATGCTTGAGTATGGAAAAAAGACATTGAGGACACTGTTCACCAGGTTGGACAAGTGTATTCTAGTTGTAACTGTTAGAAAATGACAGCTTAGACGAGAATTTCAGATACATGTCCGTGGACTGAGATAATCTGAGAAACGAATTAGCAAATAATAGAAAAAAGAAAATGATAAGAATGCCTGCCTAAAGACTAAATGACCAAGAGACAGAATCATGCTATCCATTTTTAGTGAAAATGACAGAAGATCCAGTAATTCATGCAATATGCTTGAAATTTTTTTGTTGCCAAAGGGGCATAATAATGATCATGATGGCTACTTTTAACATCCTTTAGACCAAATTAGTTTGTATGACCTATCCAAGCTTAGAGATAAAATTAATTTGAGTCAAGCCTCATAGGGTAGGTCATTATTGACGTTGTCCATGCATTTGGAAACCTTCTTTAAAAGAAGGCTTGTGGTTTAAACATGTGGCCGCTGTTTGCAGAATTAATCAACTGCTAATCAACACTTAATGAGGTAATACCCAAAATGGATGAAACCCGAATATTAAAAAACTTAAAAAGGCAATACCATGCATTACAAATGTTACAATAAACATGTGAGATGAAGACCTGTCCCCAAGGAAGAGAAGATTGCTGGAGGGCAAAATTGGCCCTAATTTAATCTGAATGTGGAGAGGATGATCGATGACAGAACATCATTGTTGTAAAGTTATAAACCACCATGAAAAGGCAAACACAATGGCCTTGTTTGGAAATCAGGAGGAGTTACAGAAAGAACGTCTCTTGAAAATTTTCTTAATATCCAGTAGTGGAGAGGAAGCTGATAATGTATGGTTGATCTCCTCGAGTCTATATGCGAAACAATAGATGATATGTTCTGCATCTCTTGTATAGTGTCAACTTCCCTCACTTTTCTGGATTATGCAATACTTGAAGTAAGGAGGTTCATAGCCATACAATGTCTTAAAGGGTTTGATTGATACATAGTTTTATGCCAGTATTTTTCTAAATGCAACCATTTGCTCATTTATGCAGTTTCTGTCTTTGTATATCTTGAGAAACCCTTACTGTTGTCGATGTGTTTTGAAACCTCCTTTTAAAAAAGGCTGCTTGTTTGAACCTGAGACCTCCATGATTTAATTTTGCAGACTCAATCAAATGAACTAATCAACACATAATGAGGTAATACCCAAAATGGGAGAAACCCTGTTGTTAGAAAAAACAATGCCATGTATTGCAAACATTGCAATAAATATGTGAGATGAAGACCTGTTCCCAAGGAAGATAATTGTTGCTGGAGACCATGGCTGGAGGCAAAGTTGGCCCTATCTGAAAGGGCGGATGCAAGATTTAATAGTGACCAAAGGAGAATAGCTTGGACAAGGATGGCCTTGCTGGGAAATCATAATGGGGTGCTCGAAGAATGTCTATTGAAAATTCCCTTAATATCCTGAAGTAGAGAGGAAGATGATAATTTATGGTGTTCAGGATCTCTTGGAGTCTAGATGAGAAGGCATAGCATGGACAATACATTCTGCATCTCTTTTATAGTGTCAACCTAAGTCATAGAGTTTGCAGGATTTTATTATAAAAAATTGATATCTGGCAAACATAAATAAATAAATTAAAAAGAAACACCAAAGATTGTTCTAAATTGCCAATTAAATTCATACCTACATGGCCATACAAACTTCTGAAGGAAAAAATAATAAATTTTGTTGAAAAAATCCTGTTTTCAATGTGGGTTTTATGTTTTTTCTTTCCCAATAAAATGCGCACCAGACTCTGCGAAAACACATCACATCTGCTTTCAGCAGCCATTGTTCATGTGTGAAGATTTCTCGTGTCTCCATGTTTGATTGATATGGGTCTTATTTAGGCTTTTGAGATGCAATTAGCAAAATATTTTTCATATATACTAGAATAATTAATATCAGATTTGCAAGAAATGCCAGGATCTGCAGAACAATTTTTGTGATTTGAAGGCAAGAATGTGAGATTGTCTTTTGTAAATGTGTCAGGAATTTCGGGTAGGAACTCTTAAACCTAAATTATGGAAGGTTAGATGTATTTATGGTTTCTACATTCCTAATATGATGTGCAGTTACAGTCCGATTTTAAGAAAATCTATAAGAGTACAGGTAGTTCAGTCATCACACATTTTTATTTTTTGTTTTAGTTATTATTTTTTGTTTTAGTATTAAGTTCAAGTAGTTAACTTTTATGATTAATTTTTAATTAGTTTTTAAGTTAAAAAAATATATAATAATATTTATAATTTTAAATTTAATTTTAATATTTAAAATTTAAAATAATATATTGATATTTGAATATAATCACAAATTTTTTCCTGAATTTGATCCATTGATGAAGTTGTTCTGAATTTTATCTTCGCCAAACTTGAACACAAACACAAGCACAAACACAAACCTTGTGACTTGGGTGTTAACTTCCCTTGCTCTTCTGGATTATGCAATACTTGGGTAAGGAGGTCCATAGTCTAAATGCTACCATTTTGCTCATTTACAGTCTTTGTCTTTGTTTATCTTGAGGAACCCTTTTGCATCTTATTTCCTTTGTCTCTCCATTTCTTTGAGGGTGGATGGAAGTACTCCCTCTAAAAATTACCCCTACTAGGCTGAAAGTTCATGTCATAAATCTGGTCTGTCATAGGGATGAAATGAGTATGTATAGTTAATCAGCTCTACCAAAACAAGATTTGATGTTTACCATTTTGTCATGGTCGGCTTGAGATGAAGCCCTTGGATACTACTTTTTATTTGGAATGACAATTGGTTGAACAAGAATCAATATAGAATTCTTTCTCACTTTATTTCACTAACAAGTGCAATAATCAAACCCAAGCCTCTTGGTGTCAGCCTTAGTGTTTTTCCAGTAGCAGTTGGAAGTTATGGTCTTCTGGATTTTTTATAAACCATAATGTGCATGCTCAAGTTCTCTCTGATGAAAGGGGACTGATTCCTCAAGTAGATGCGATCTTTGAAGATGATGAAATAATTCCCAATTGAATTATGAGTTATGATAGAATATAAGGTTCAAGGATTATGGTTTTTAGGTTTTTGTCTCAGAATTTTCTCTCCATCAGTTTTTCTGTCAAAACTGACACGTTCTTACTGGAAATCATTAGTTCCTAATATGATTGCATCATTTTTGAGAGCAACTAGGTTGTCACTGCAAATAAGTAAATAAATTAATAATAAATATCCAATATTTTTAGCAGAAATTCTTCAGCTCCATAAATGCATGCAGAACTTTGGAAGAAACTAATATAGGATAATGTTTTGCACCTGCAAATCCTATATACCACAACAAACACTACAAGTGGGATAGGGAACTTCTCTCATTAAGCATAAACGATGTTAGTAGAGAATAAATACAGAAGTTAGGTTTCCTCCTTTTTAACCTGGTACCGATTCAACAAAAACTTTTTGATTTGTAATTTGGAATAGATCCAACTTGAGAGACTTTTTCAGATACCATAGTTTCTATAAAAATAATAGAACTGATTTCCGACAACTGGTATTGACATGTTCTACCTAAGCTTGATTTACTCTTCAAAGACTAATTTGAATCCTTTTTGTGGACAGAAGCATATAAATAATAAAAGACATAATCCATGTTTTCTGGTAAACTAATTGAGCTTTTCTTATCAGAATGTGGTTTTTAGATTTCATTTCTTTTAAAAAACAAGTTTAGGACCTTAGGTTAATCTTTTTTCAGTTTCAACCCGAGCTGAATGAATGAAACAAAATACAATCTCTTATTAACTGGTGGGCAAGTGAATGCCATTTAATCTTTAAATGAGAGCAGGAAGGCAAGGAAGGAAAATTATCAGGCTTAAATTTTAAAGAAATAAAAATTCAAGATAGATAAATCAAAATGGTTTTGCAATTTTAAAGAGAAAGAAGTAAATGAACATGAAACATATGCTCTTTGTTATTATTCTGGGTTTATCGAGCCAAATTTGTTTTAAAAAAGTAGTTTTGGCTAGGTAATGATCTTTCTTCTCTTAATTTCATGTTTCATTTATCAAACATCAGTCCAATTGCACTCAATCTGTATTCACCATGTAAATTTCTCCAAGATGAGGTTATTCAGAAAGACAGTACTAAGAAATGATTGATCTAGGGGAAGCTCCTGATGGCACAGTGTTCCTTCCACTTGAATTTAGAAGACTGAGTTGTAAATATATGACATGGCATGATGGCCTTCATCAAGACTACTGTATGCTAACCCTAATTTGGACACATTATATTTTGGGATAATGCAGTGACATATGGCAATTCCAATTGCTTTTAGATAGGCTTTAAAATGCTAACATATACTGTTTTGGATCAGGTTGATACTTTTACATTGATATCATGCTTCCTCTTTGTAGGTTATGAAGCAATCAATTCTTCCTCGTGTTCATGGTTTGGCGCTTAAAACTACAGTTGCTGCAGTAAGATTCTTGTACATCTACTTCATAATTTTGAATGGATGCACTCTCCTACAAAGAACAAATTAAATATTTTTACGCTTTGCATTTAAAATATTTGATGAGAAACAAATGCCATAAATAGTAAATATCAGAGAAAAGCGTTGTGATTTTAGAAGAATTTTACTATTTGTTTGTGTATCTTTGTCAAAGATTTAAATGCATATCTCACTGATACACAATAAACATTGAACAAACACACACATAAGAAAAAAAGCTTAGGCCTATCTCTGGAGATCTTTAAATAGAATATCATTAGCTGTTATCTCTGGTTATATTAGTTTGTGTCTCTCTCTTTCCTGTTTCAAGTGTTCAGTACCCCTCTTTAACTTCTCAACTCACAGTATGGTTTTTCTCTAGTATCTGTTCAGTCCTCTTTTGCCTTGTTGATGATGGATATCAATCTGCCATTTCTGTCCACAAATTCGGTCTTGACTTGTTAAAGTTTTCTTTTTCTTTTTCTTTTTTTAAATAAAATTTTTAATTTTTTATAACTGCTTTTTTGTGAGTGGTTGCAAGTTGCATGGATGAACATTACAAGTGTGTTAATGATTTGTATTTTTCTTAATGATTGTTCATGTAAAATGGTAATGCAGGTACGAGTGAATGCATTGCATTGCCTGGGAGAGTTAGTACAATGGTTAGATAAGAGATCAGTTCTAGAGATATTGCAGACATTACAAAGGTGTACTGCTGTCGATCATTCTGCACCTACACTGATGTGTACTCTTGGTGTTACAAATGCAATATACAAGCAGGTACATTCAATGCAATGTTTTTTTCATGGTATTGTGTGTTTTATTGGTAGCTATTCAAGTAGTCTAGTTGACTGATGTTCAAATATCTGATGTGAAAGTGAAAGCTTAAAAATGAATTTGGAACAAGCATATTTTAAAGGTGCTGCCATTCCAAGAGTGGAGCTTGAACTGTTGGAAGTTTCTAATTTTTTACTTCTTGGTGGTATGTGATTTTCAGTATGACCTAGAGTTTGCTGCAGAGCATTTGCTTCCTCTACTTGTACCATTACTGGTTGTACAGCAGTTGAATCTTCAACAATTTGCCAAGTACATGCTCTTTGTAAAAGAAATCCTTAGGTATGGAATTAATTTGCCTGTCTTAATGGTGGCTTATCCAAGCATGAATTGTTTCTAGCAATGTGACTAAGCAAAGAAACAGTAGCATATACTAATAAATCCTTGATTTCACAGAAAAATTGAAGAGAAGCGTGGTGTAACTCTTAATAACTTGAATCCATCTACTTTGGATACGAGCTCAACATCCTTAGTAGGAATTAATGGGGTTCATATTGACTCCCTTAAGACAGAGGGTGTGGTCTCAGTTTCAGTAGGAAAATCTAGCAGCTCCTGGGATTCAGAAGATTGGGGTTCAATTACTAAAGGCCCCAAAAGCTTTAGTAATCCCAATATGTCTACTATTAACGGAAATTCACCATCTAATATCTCGAAGTTAGGTTCTGTCCAAAATAATACTCCAATGAATGGAATGCAATACGTTAGTTCTATCCCTTCTACATCCACATCATCTGTCAGTTCGTGTATACCAGTAGATGTTGAGTGGCCACCCCCAGCTCCTGCAACTACAGCAGCACCAACAGTAGCTAATACTCAACCTGGTTCTGCAGCATTTACAGAATTTGGAAGTTGGTCCTCAGGACCTAGCTATGACCTTCAGGACCTAGCAAGCAAAAAATCAGTGTCAAATGGCATGGCTAATTTTCATCTTGAACCAAACCCTGCTGTTGATGATTTCGATCCCTTTGCTGATTGGCCTCCACGTGCAAGCAACAATACCAACAATAATTCAAAACAACAAATTGGTAATACAGGTCCAATGAGTAGTTCCATTAACGTGCGAGTGCAAAATCCTTCTAGTTCATTGAGCTGGTCAACCTTAAATCCAAATATGCTGGCTGGTTCCTTGGCTCTTTCAGCAAATCAACAGCAGACAGATATTGGATCGATATTTTCTTCTGCTAAGAATGAACCTGCAGTTTTGAAGATTGCTCCACCTCCATCTTCTGGACTGGGCAGAGGAAGAGGAAGAGGAAGAGGGAAAGTAAGAAGTCAACTGCATTCTAGCCATTCTTCAGAGGGTAGTAATTCAAAGCCACCTGTGGATCAGCCTCCACTTCTGGATTTGCTTTGACTTCTATGAGCTGCTGCACTTGTTAACCATTTTCAAGGGGTGCAATCATACACAAGCATATATGCTACGGTAGAACTTGTTTTTATGAGAGTTGTTTTATTTGCAATTCTGCTTCAGTATGTTGTGAGATAAATAAGAGGAAGAAATTGCCTTATACAGCTGGCAATTTTCTAAGTGGTCTCTTTATTCCAGCCTTTTCAGCTAAGGCATTGTGTATTTTTATACCGTTCTAGAGCATGCAGTCACTATCTGTTGCCATTGTATTTTATCATCTTATTCTTCAGGCTCTTGATGCACAAGATGTGCTTCCAAGTAAGGTATGTAAATAATGCCTTCAATGTCATTGTTATCAATTGTTGGTAAAATTTTACCATGTTCTGCCAAATTAATTTCATGCCTGGCGAGTCTTGTAACAATAATATTAAACCATATGGATATTATTACAGCATCAACTTTATTGTTCTTTCTTGCTCATTTTTCTTGTAAGTTGGTTAAACTATGTTCCTTGCTGCAGTTATCTTTGATTGTAATTTTCTTAGTATGATAATCTCTTCTCACAATTCTATGGTGAATGTTGTCGTGCATGGCATTTTTACTATTTAGTGTAATTGCTTCAACAACAGTTTGACTTTCGTTACATAATAGACTAGATCTTAAGGCAATAACTATTGAATATAGTAAACTGTAAACCTACAATGGCAGACAGGTATTTGTGCCCCCAGATTAAATAACAGTGCAGGCCAGTATTCTAAACTATAGTAATTTGCAATATCTTAAACATTATTGTTTTCCCAAGATCCATTTTCATGGGTGCAATGACTAATTTATTTACACAAACCCACACAAAAGTATGAAGTTTGAATTGATTGGCACTTGAGATCATCTGAACTTTTAAGATTCTTCCTGTGCAAGTTTGTAAGTAGAAAATAAGGCAGGTTTTAGAGTCCAACAGCTTGTTATTTATTACGTAGTGGAATTGTCATAAACATTACAGTTATGTATTATGTAGTCGAATTGTCATAAACATTTCATATGGAGTATGATTTCATGCAACAAACTCTCACAATGTTTGGTAAGTTATGTGAGGTACACTATTTATTAAATAAACAGTGACAGTGGCATGTGTGGTTTTACTCTGGTCATAGGTGGATTTGGCAAGCTTGGGTTACTCCCGAGCTTGGACATGAGGTCAAATGTCAGGGGTACAAAATTTGAACAATACAAGGCAAATGGAAAATTGAAACCCCGTGTAGGCTTCCAGAAGGGGGGTCTCATACCTAAAATCAATAGCTAGGTTAAAACTGATTTAATGTTATTTACAGTTAGACTTAGAACAAATGAATTGTCTGAGAATAAGACTGCATCTTACTCCATTTATAAGGCTATGTAAGCTTTCCTTTTCCCCCTTATTTTGACATCTTGGATGGGCTCTTACATTGCTTATGCTTAAATCAATTTCCACAATAAGTGCTTGCTCTTTGATATTATAATATTTTATTGGAATTTCAAATATTTTACAATAGATAGAAAATACTGAATTTTATTGAGCAAATTGTCAGTCTCATCTGTACCCAGCAATGACCCTCTATTACATTTTTGTTACACAGAAATTCAACTTGAGAAAGGCAATTCAGTGGCAATGGTAAAAGTTTCTTTGTATCAGGGTGTCAGGTTTGGACTTAAATTCAAATATGTAGTACTTCTGGGTGTCTTTCAGAGTATGGAAGCAGGGGGTGAACTAACATTCCAAGATGCTATGAGCATGGACATGGATTTTGTTTATTTAAAATATGTTTACAGTTGGGAAAGAACGGCACAGAGATCAGTTTAGTGTATTTGCGAGGAGAATGAACATTTGGTAATGCCATACAAAGATTTAATGTCTGAACGATATATGGAATCCTTTAGGTAAACAATTTTATATGGTACAATAGTCTTTAAAAAACAAGAGGCTAATTATAGTCTCCTGGAATATGCAGTCGAGGGTAAATCTTTTGGAAAGATTGTTTCTAGGTGGCAATAAATGACATGGCTTTCTGCTTAATGAGGATTAAAACTTCATTGTCATGTTAAAGCAGAAGGAACGGGGAAACTAGCCTAGGAGACTGTGGCAACTAAAGTTCAGGGAAAGTTTAATTCTAAGAGTTGGAAGTATTTGCTGTTTCCAATTTACATAGGGACATGTGGCTTCACTCCTAAAGGTATTGCCAAGAGAAAATGTATCCAAATAGGTATACACATTTCTATTTCCTTGAAATGTGTAGTATTCTTTTTTTCAAGTTGTGTAGAGAAAATTGTACCTGGAAATTGTCAATGATATATGGAATGATAGAGATGAAAGTGATGTCAAGTGTTTATTGACGCACGAATATGAATTTTATGTTGTATTGAAAAATTTGTAGAATTTCTGGAATTGACAAGTGACATTTCTATTTCCTTGAAATGTGTAGTATTCTTTTTTTCAAGTCGTGTAGAGAAAATTGTACCTGGAAATTGTCAATGATATATGGAATGATAGAGATGAAAGTGATGTCAAGTGTTTATTGACACAAGAATATGAAATTTTATGTTGTATTGAAAAATTTGTAGAATTTCTGGAATTGACAGGTGTTTGTACCATATCTAGTTAGCATATCTACTTTTTATTTAGATCAGGTGTTACTTCTGCATTCTAGTGTTATTTATTTTAGTCATTAGAAAATTTGGTAGAAATCTTCATATAACGCGTTAATCTTGTTTATAGTAAATCTTTTTTTCTCTATTTATCCTTTATTAACTATGTTTGTCCTAGAATGTTCGATGACGCCAAACTAGGTGTAAGTTTGGATATCTAATGATGCCAAATAAGCCATGCCTCCTATTATTTGTTCTCTAGGAAAATATTGTATCGTATTTTCTGGAAAAAATTTAATCCCATAATGTGCACACTTCAATAGAAACAGGAAGATTGTATTTAAACTCAGTTCATTCTTGAAATTGTGTGTGCATTAGAGTTTTGAAAAAAGTTTTAGAGGTATGATTGTTAAAGGTTTTAGGAATAGAGAGAACATTTCATAAATAAACACCACAGTACTGTTTGCTCTATTTCTAAATTTTTTTAACAATATTTAGTGGTCGCTTCTGCTAACTCTAGTATTCAAGTATTGAGATTCCCTACTTTGTCTTCTTTAGTTTTAGGAAATTTGTTATTTGCAATGCTTTTATTAGTAACAGTAATCTTACCCTTAGCTTTGACTATAGCATTTTTATTTTCTCTATTCTAATGTACGAAAGCTTACTCTTCCATCAATCTAATTGGATTTTATTAATACAAAAGCATCAATAGTAAGTAAATTGGTTAATTTATCTGTACATGGTTCCTACATTCACAATCATAAAATAACAATCTATTATAACATGACAATGACGGGAAGAAAAAGTGGGCTCTCATGGATTAGTTGAATTATGTATTTAATTTCATCTAAATTAGCTCAGAATCATTGCTATATGATATGAGGAAGGTTCAAAGGGACATTTGGGTCAGGGCTTCTACAAGGACTATGCAGTGGTTGATCTGCAATAGTCTGTTAAAAAAATTTAGTAGGTTTTAAGATAAACAGAACTTAAGGTTCAATAACTGAAAAACCTTAGGTTTATATGTACAACAAAAAAAATTGTTCCCTATATCTTTGTAAATCAATTTCACATGTAACTTATTCGCATAAGTTCCTTTTGAAATCAATGCACAAAAAATAGGTTTTCAATCAATTTTAAACTTAAAAATTTTTAAAAAGAAAGAAATACCTATGACACCAAAGCCAATTTGAGGTAAAATGTTTGAAGAGTGTTTGAAAATGAAAATGTATTTTGCAATTGGTTTGTGAAGAAAATCCACGGGTCATAGGTTATAATAGTTTTTGGTTTAGCAAGAAATAAATATCTGTTTCCTAGGATATCCATTGTCTTCAAAATGGATATCCATTTCACTTCGAATTTCTAAAGTAAATTTGAAATTGATGTCTGATCTTGACAAAAACCATATAATCCGTTTTGAATTTACGGGGTTCTCCAAACAAATTTACTTTTTTATTGCCACTTATTAGCCCACATTCCCTTGCACTCTCCCATATATTGGTTAAAGAGCCAAAGTGTTTTGCATAATCATGCGAATGACATCCTTTGACTCCCTTGAGACCCTTAAGCGAGATAAACTTTTGAGGCTATTATCTCATAATATAATATTAATTCAAACGTAAGGTAACTAAATCCTTTAATTCCACTAATCATTACACATATTCATGTATTTTTAGTTGATCTATTTTTTCTACCAAGGGTCCTTACATGGATTTTCATATGCTTCCTTGAATCCAACATTTTTAAACAAGAAGATTTTTTTTTTCTATTTGGAATTGGCTCTTTTGAGAGCATTGAAAATCACGAATTTCTAATTGCACAAATTATTTATGATGGCCCAGACAACTAGTAGTTGATTCATGTTGTGTAATTGAGTCCTAGATGGTTCTAAGTTTTTAAAAGGGATCACATGGGACCTCTCGTAATGAAGTCTTGCAAACGTATCTCATTATTCTTCTAGTTCAAGAGGAAATATTCCTTTTGCTCTAAGTTTGTTTCCTTATCCATTTTCCATTTTGTGGTTGTATTCTTAGCTTTGTGGTTGATATCTAGTTGTCGAAAGTATGTACCAATGATTTTTTAAGCAGTGAATCTTCACCGATTGGTGAACTCTTCAAATCATGACCTCTATTTATTTCGAATAGAATTGATTGTAAGGAGGGTCAAATTGCTAGGATTTTACTGGAAGTTTGTTAAAAAATGGTTAAATCATCACCTTATTCTATATGAATCCTATACATCAATCCATTTTTGCCCTAGTAAACTATATGTGATTAACGATTAATCACATGGAATTTTGTTGGTAAACAGATTTGTTACTTTTAAATAACCTTCATGAATAATTATGTTTCGCCCTTGAATCAGCAACAACTTGCTTACAATAGTTGAAGAATCGCAGATCTATGTCGATTCCTTTCTGCGTTTAAGAGGGGCAGCTCCCTCGTATGATAGGGGTATTTGGATTTTTTGGAATTATAAGAATAAAAACAAAGAAATAACAAACACTAATGATGAAATAAGAGTTAAACTTATGAATTTAAGTTTCATGCATCCAAGTAGAGATACCAAAACTTGATGCGAAATATTTTTCTCACAATGCAACTTTGAAAGGAAAGCACATGATCATTTATTGATGAAACATACGAATACTAATAACAACACATGAAATTGAGTTGAACATACATTCAAATGTTTCTTTATTGCTTTCAAACTTGAATAACACTATTCGAATCTTTCATACACTGTCATGTGAAAAAGTGGAACCCCCTTGATTGAATTACAAACAAGTATATATAGGTGAGGCTAGTAACTACTTAAGGTAACTACCTTAACCACTTTTATAACTATTTAAAATAACTACCCTTTTGAAGATAAGTTAGGATTTACCTAATTCTTACAAAGTTAAATTTAAAAGGCTAACTTTAATTACAATAAGTGACATAAGTCACTTTTCAAAAGGTAACATTAGCTTGTAACTTAGTTGTAAATTTTGCTAAGTTACCTTTTTCCTCCGTTTACTCCATTTTGGTAGTCACACTTATGCTTGAATATTAGATTCCTGTGTTCGCGCATACAAAACTTGGATGAAGAGAATAGTTAAATATTTTCCTGTTCTGATACAGTCCCCAAAATGCCATCACCATTCATTACTCATATCAACCTTGCATCATTAGGTACGTAAGTCCAGTTGAAGGAGACAATGCACGTTCTACTGCTTACTTCACCTACTCCATTTGTGTTTGATTAGATTGGTGTCAATGATCAAGTTTGTTGCATGGGTCAATCACCAAATCATGTACTCCACTACCATATTCACGAATTTGATAACTTGTTGAATTGGGTATTTTTACCAATTAAAATGTAAGGCAATCTTTGTTTCAAGATATTCCTGATTCTTCCCATGGTCTCTCGTAGATGTATATCAGCATTTGAGACTATGCCTTTCATATTTGGATCACAAGTTGTGAAATGGGGATTTTCATCATTTCAAAGTTTCTCATACTTTTGGTGTGACTTTGAATCAAATCTCAACCTACCAACTGCCACTCATTCACATGATAGTCATTATCAATGTTCCTTGAAGTTTGAATAACCATCATAGAAATTCATATCACCAACCTCATTGCTACTGGGAAGCATTTTCATCTAGCACCACTTTAGGCCTAACATCCTCCTTGTCCATCTTGATTGATAATAACCCTATTGTTTTGCTTTTATTCCAACTCTCTAACCATTTTTGGATTGCAACATAAATTGGCACCGATTCTATGCCTATGCACCATTTTTATATACACGCCCTCTGTTTTCACACTTGGCATGTATGTATATCAGAGCATTTTGAAATATGCTAGCACTTGCACTCATAGAAGGTTCGATGAATTCGCTGATAGGAACAACCAAAGAGTTTAGAAAGTTTTTTGGCATGAAGTCTTTTATGGCATGAGACAATTTTCCAAGCACTATAATGCTCACATATAAAGAATATTGAGTAAACATCTTTGAGGCATTTGTCAAAAAGTTCATGTATCTTGTTTCATGCTTCCATATTTTGCATGCATTACTGTCAGAGATTTGCAACTATAATATCTAACAATCCACATTTCATTAAGCTTTGATGGATGCCAATACCCTGCTCCAATACTCCATTTTGACACACGGGTTGTGAGTATGCTGGCAAAGGTAGTGAAGTCTGGTTTTACACCTCTTATACTTGCTGCACCACATTTCTTTAAACCATTTTGTTAGGCAATTTACATGCCTTGTCAATGCTTTCGTATTATGCATACATGTCCAACAGCGCATTTCCATCCATGGTCAAACAGTCAATAGCAATTTTACACCTTATCCACAATAAAAAGTGGTAAATATCTGTCCCATTTTTATTGGCCAAAACTGACTTTTGACTGTTGAAGTGGATGATGTTTAAAAACAGCCCATCCACTTTGTGCATACCTTTGACAGATCTCCATAGACCGCGGGGACGGCTGACCTTTGAGGCGTTCTGTCACACAGCTTGTGTGCCTTGTTTTGTCTTCCACAGTTTGCATACGCGTCTACTAGAGCATTTCAAACTGTAGTATTTGATAAAAATCCACCTTCCATTATGCTTTGTTGGGTGTCCATGCCATGCTCCAAGGCAGGCTACGGGCTGGGAAAAGATTATGGAGTTTGGTTTCTTACCTGTCAGTTGCATTTGCCTGTGACGCCCTCAACAAACCCATTCTGTGCATATTCTTCTATTATTGAAGCTCATAAAACGCATATTTCTTTAAGACATTTTGTTGAAATCGTTCCTTTCATAATATTTACATTATGCATACATGCCTACCAATGCTCTTGCATTTACAACGATTGGCTGAGGTTCGCCTACATTATGATGAGAGGGATGGCGAAACTTATTATGATCAGTTGGGGAGGATGCTGGCAATGGTAGCAGCGTCTGGTTTTACAAATATAAATGCATTTGCCTGAGAGTTTCTAAGAGCCTTTCAACACGCCCATTTTGTGTATATCATGCAATCATTGCATGCCATGAGACCGCGTCTCTTTAAGGTGCAGCGCCAGACTGTTCCTATGCATTGTCTATGTTTCCCATTTTGCAAAAATACATGTCTGCCACAGCATTTCAAATCGTGCTTTGATGGAGGTTCGGATGGATGTGAATAAAAATAAGTTTTTACGTCAACTTCTTGGTTAGTTATAACCAACTCCTTTCTTTACGTTGGTATTGGCATCATTGTCGGTGCAACATCATCATGGAATCTTGAAACTTCATCAGGGTTTTGGAGGTAATTCCCAACTTCGTCGGCAACAAGAGCTACTTTTGAAACTGCTTTTATTCTCCGGCAAGATAGATGACTTTCAAAAGTTTTAGTGAGGACCGATGGAAACATGAGGCCAACAAATTTATGACATAAGTTTCAATTCCCTAGCACATTTATCATTACCATAAAAAGTGTACCCTATATTAGGGCTCAATTTGTCACTACCATTAAAACTTCACCCTATTGTTGGGGCCATATTCACCTTGAATCACCACCCATGCTTTGGATTGTGGTGCTAATTACTCTACATTTACATCCACCATTTTACAATTTGATGAGATTCACCACATTTAAATCCATCATTTTACAATCTAGTGGGATTGACCACATCTAAGTTCATATAAAAACTTCTTATCCTCTCAAATGGCTCACTTACACATTTAGTTCTCTCAATTCAAATTGAGTCGATTCTTTCCATTCTTTCTTTGCTTTCTATTATGCCTAGTGCCTTCTTCCTACCTAGAATTTTATTTTTAGTTGTCTATTTTAAAATATTAAGTGTACACTTGTGGATATTATTTTGGTCAACTCACCTATTGTAGGCCAAAGCCTAGAATTAACTTGAAGATTTTTATTAATCTAACCAACATAGCAATTTTGTAGCCAATTGCCATAGACAACAAACTATAGGCATTAGTGAGTTAGCAATATACAAGTGATAATTTTTTTTTATTGTTTTGTGAAATATGTGATTCCTCCTATTGATTTGTTTGTTTCGTTTCATTGCTAGAGATGGTATTGAGTAGCAATACATCTAGGCTCTAGGGAGAAAATGATGTGTGATGAGGTTGATGATGACCTTAAACATAATGGCCTTTTTTATAATTTCCAAATTGTGAGATATCTTGAGTAGTAGCATAGTTCCTAGAATTGGTAAGGGGTGCTCATCAAAATGTAGAAACATAATATCATATTTTGGTAATGTGTACAACGAAGCAGATCGAGCTACAACATTGAGTTTTCCGCCATTTGTTGATGAATAAGGAATTAATGCATAGTAAGATGGTAATGAGGTGCACGACAATGTTAGAGATGATGTTACTTTAGAGGAGTCCCAAGGTAGTGGGAATAACAATCCTAATAAATCAACCTCAAAAAGTGATCATGAAATCATGAACAAAAGGGGACAAAATGTCAAATCAAGATGGGGCACGAGTAAGACTCATCAAGGAATTTTTAAATTATTTGGGTGTCAAAGTACCTATTCATTGAACTATTGGAGAAGAAAATAAAAATGAACCTCTAATAGAATGTAGGTGTAAGATTTGTAGTTGGAAATATGGTAGGGAAAAATACAATATAGCTAAAAGTTGACAACATAGAAAAACTTGTTGGTAAAGTTTATGAAAAACAAACCACAAATGAAGATGAGAAATTAGTGGCAAGATGGAAAATAAAGGAAAAATGTCTTCTTGTTTAGTATGCACTAGAATATGATAAGTACATTGAAAAATTGGTGGAACTTGCTACATGTGGAGGTACAATTCAAGCTCTATTTAGAAAGATGATGGAAGCAACACAAATGACAAATATTGTTCAAATGGGTGTTGCTTTTCATATTTTTACTAGAGGGCATCCTATTATAGACTATCTAGAATATAATATATATTTTTTCTGTGTTCTTGAATTTCTTAACACATCGGTCAATAAACAATGGTGGGGAATGGACAAGTTGTCTTGATAAGGTGGGAAAATGTGACGCATAGATGACCAACTTTTTTTGCATTATTTTTAGATAAAGTTACAATAGTACATAATATTTTTTGGGTATGTATGTATGTCTATACTATAGCAAATCATGTTTTCTAGCGTCTACTCTTTGTTCATAAAAGGAGGGAGAATACAACATCTCAAATTCTATTTGAAATAGTTAAGAAATCTTTGAAATAAATTGGAGGTATGGATGACTACACAATTGCAAAAAAGTTGGTGTGTGTAGGGGCAAATGGAACTTCAATAATGCAAGGTCATAGGAATAGTCTTTGTGTAAAGATCTACAAACTTCTTATTCAAAATACACAGTTGTGATTCATTGCATGGCCCACAAAATAATTTTAGCATTCAAAATTGTGAGTGTGTTTGTTGTAGTATCAAATGTTGAAGATCTAGTCCACGAGCTCGACTCATATTTTTGTTAAAGTTCCAAATAGTATTTGGAACTTCAACAATTTGTTGAGGGTATAATTGTAAGAAACAAGCTTCTTAAGGTTGTTGATACTAGATAGATATCTTTGCATGAACCAACACAAAGAGCTCTTGTAAAATATCAATGTTTGATTGGAGTAATGTACGAACATCACCTCATAATAGACAAAGCTTTGACTTTTTATTTAGGTTAAGTTGACATAGAGACACTTTTAACTCTTATCTAGTATTTTTCCATGTTGAAGGAAATGAACATCCTTGTGAAATTTTTTAACAAAGAATTGTGTATATTGTAGAATATACAAAGCTACATAAAATGATATGCTTGACCTTAAATAATCTATATCTATTAGAGAAAATATTCATAAGTCCAAAGTTTAGTAGTTGGCACTTAATGACAAATGTGGACAATACTACTAACTTTTACACTTACTACAAGAGGAGAATTATGTCTTAGTGAAGGGATATGAGATACCAATGCACTATTTTTCAAAGTTGAGTGCACTACCAAAGAAGTACCAGTCATAAGAGAAGCTTTTAGTGATATTTGTTAGCATTTTAGTTCACATCTTTCAATGTGACACGAAACAAAACATGTACATTAAACCATTTTTTGAATTAGTAGGGAATCTCCATTTGACTTGGAATTTAAAAGAATTCTCAAGTTGTTTATGTGAAAAGATAAATACTCATTTGTCATAAGAATTTTAGATGAGGTTTCATCTATTTTTATTAAGCAGAAAAAAAAAAAAAAAAAACATTTAAGTTGAGAAATTTGTTTTTCGATTTGTGTCACAAATTCCATGTGAATATATTGATGATGGAGTTGTTTGTGACTTAGATGAATTTCAAGGGGAATTCCAATAATTAATAAGGAAAAATTCAACAACAAGCAACAAGTAGATAAAATGTATATTTTGGTGGCAATTACGGTTCATTTCTAAAAGGTAGAAAATGATTCAAAAGACTTCGAAAAGTTAAATTTTGAGGCTAAGTTTGTTCTTCAAACTCAAATTGTGCACCTACATTTAGTGTCAGTACCAGAGGAAGTCAAAGTAGATCAATTCCTTCAAAGTTTCAAAAGATTTCAGCACCAGGAAATTCCAGTGGAGATTTTGGGTAGCTATTTTTAGCTATTCGTATTTTTAGCCTGGTTGGCTATCTAAGGAAGATCTATTTGAGATATTCCTATTTTTAAGGCAAATCTATTTTTAGGTTTCCTCTCATGCATGTTTTAGAATTATTTTAGTGGCTAGGATTATTCTATAATAAAGCTTGCATTTATGCAAAAGTATTCTTAAGATATAAGTAGTAGTTAAATTCTTTTATTTATTTTCATGCAATTCTTTTAAATAGTATAAATAAGTGCCTTTTGCACTTAGATTTCTAATGGTAAATGTTAAGTTTGCTTATTGCTGAAATTTCACAAAGTTATTGTTCTTGCAATTGTTTTTATTGGGAGTTTGGTGTTCTCAATAACTTTAACAAGCTTTGTATTGTTAAAGTTATTGGAAGAAGTATTGTGGATTTGTACATAATCCTTCATACTTGATTCATAAGTTGTGATTGTATATGCCTAAAAATGACACAACTCAGTCTAAATAAATATTTTTAATATTTATTCTATTCTAATTCTTCTATCAATAAATAAATAAAATATTTATTTATTCGATTCACATTCCTCTAAAGTAATTAAATATCAAAATATTTAATTACCTCTTCTAAAGTTAAAATTAAATAAAATCCTTTATTTAATTTAATTCTTCCAAATTCTTCCAAACAATTAAATAATTCTTAATTAATTAAATAAGTCAATCCTTCTTCCAAATTTCAATAAATCAATCAAATTTATTTAAATCCTCTCATTCTCTAAAAATAAAATATAATAAAATATTTTAGTTATTATTCCAAATCTTGCACAAACAATTAAATAAATTTATTTATTTAATTTGCTTTCTTCTAAATTCCCAGGAATCTTCCAAATCTTCTAAAAATAATTCTTCCTCTTCATGCACGCAAAATTAAATAATTTATTATTTAATTCTTCTCAAAACATGCAAAACCAAACCATGAATCAACTAATTGATTCCAAAACTCCTGAAATAGAAAAAAGTTTTCTATTTTATGACAGCATATCTTATCTTCAATAAATAGAAAAAACAGTTAACTCAAAATAGCTTTTGTATGACACTTGTCTTCTTTCTATTCACACACCTTCCCTCAACCTTTCTCAACCATTGATCTTCTCATCCTTTCTCAACCATTGATCTCCTCTCTCACAAATCTATAAATTGAACCTTATTCTTCCATTTCAATCATCCAAGCTTTCAGTATTGTTACTCTGCAGAAATTCTATTCGCTTGTGATCAACTTGTTACCATATCACCATTACCATTGTTGTGAAGCTCATCTTCATTGTAATCAACTATCATGGCCATTCTCACTTGACATTTTGGAATAGCAAGGAGGTGCACCTTTTGAGGGCACATTCATACACAAGATCATTTGCGATAGGCCGCCAATGGAAGCCATGAGATAAAGAGGTTTTTTGAGGTATTATTCATCATTTTTGATCTTCTTTATTTCTGTATTCCATTGAGTTATGGGTATTATTGATGTCTTTTGATATTCACGCATAATTTCCCCTGATATTTTTGGTGCCCACCAATGGGCCCTGCCCTGATTTAACCTGAAAACTGAGTTTTCTGTGCAAAGGTTCCGTATACAAGAGGATTCAGCGCATTTGAGCAATTCTGACGCGCATATGATCTTTTGGCGCATTTGACCTATGAAGCTGTGCATACATCTTCTGTTATGGCGCATCTGATATTCCTGCACTTATGCTTTCTGTTTCAGCGCTTTTGCTTTCTGTTCTACGCTTTTGATTTTCTTGCGCTTCTGAGCTCTGTTTCTGCACATTCATGCTTTGAAGCTGCGCATCTGTTCTGAGCAGTAGTTTTTAGGATATTTTTTGTAGCTTTTGCTAATGCCGACACTTTTTCGCAGGGGTATTCTCTTATCTACTTGTAGGATTAGGGGCTGGTTTAGTCATTCTAGTTGCATTGTTAGAACACATCATCTTTTCTAATGGATAGTAATTGGATGCTCATGCAAAATCACATCTAGTTCTAACTAGGAGGGAGTAACTTGAATCTTGTTGCATCAACAAATTGAATCTAGTCACAATGCTAGGAGGCTAAAATTGAACCATTGCTATCTTGCTTTTCAAAGTTAACAACTTGCGTGTGTGCCCAAGTAGATAGCTCATATAGTCTTTTTCATTTTAACTAGGGGAAAAGAACAAGTGTCTTTCATTTTTTTGGGAATAATACTAGGCCTATGCCTATGCTCTCCCCTATCTTGGGTGACCAAAATCCCAGACATATAATTTTCGCATGTGTTGAACCTTTAGAGAGGCCTACCCTCGGATATCCTTCCGTCCTTGGGAAATGACCTTAAGTGGTAACAGGCTAAAGCCAAGCCCTGTCGAGCCACTATAAATAAATTGTGTTTAGAGCGAAAGCTTCAAGCAACGAGTGCTGCTGTGTTATACCGATAGCCAACCTCCCCCAAAACTCTCCAAGGCGTAACCCTTGAAGGCTGGGAGACTCCATAACGGAGAGTAGCGCTGCCGCACATATAACCACTCGAACGGTTGCCCTCACTAGTCATCCTTTGTTTTAGTATACCAAAATCCTTCTATTTGTTGGTGCAAAAGGTGGGACCTTTGATGCCACCCTAATTCATGTGGTTCTTAGTAGAGATAGTTAAGACAATCCTAAAGTTTGGTGGGGGTATGAGCCTTGGGAAACTCAAATCTTGGTATGCGTGAGAAGTGAGTGTCGTGGAGGGGAGCTGGTGCTACCAAGATCTTGAAGCTATCCACTTTGAATAGGCATAGCTAGGGGACTTAACAAATATTATCTTTGCTAGCCTAAGATTGTACTTGTTTTTCTGTCAAAAGAGTCCAAAAATCACCAAAAAAAGATCAAAAAATCATGAAAACTTCTTTGTGTTTGCTGTGTTTTACTTGCTATAATTGAGAAAATCATATCAAAAATACCAACTTGCAACCAAGAAAGCAAAAACATCAAAAAACGTGCCAAAAATTGCAAAAATAGCAAAAAAAACCAGAGTTGCGCATATGTCCTGCAGTGTTGTGCATATACATCGACCTGCTACACATACATTCAGACCTGCTGCGCATATGTAACATGTTACTGTGCCTTTCAATTTCACCAGAACTGTGCTTTTGATCTAACTTTCTGCGCATTTATCCTCTGTTTCTGCGCATCCGCGACAGTGAACATTTCCACATATTTTCAGAGAAATTTTTTAGGTTTTCTAGATACCCATTTCAGTCTTACACTAGTTTCTGAGACCAGATTTACTGTGCAGTCACCTTTTCCATCCATTTCCATAAGCATACCTTCTCTTTCGTCGGGCGTCTCATCCACCTTCTACCAGGTCTTTCCAAAACAATGTTAAAGTTCCATATCAAATTAGTGCAAAACCCTTTGTAGATCATTTCAGATTCAAGTAAACCTAGTAGGTCATAGAACTTTGCTAGTGGTCTTGGTGCTAGACTAATCTCTACACAGTAAATGGGTACCAGATACCCTTACTCGTGGCTATCGTCTTGTGTCGGCCAACTTGGAATCATTGATAAAAAAGAGTCCCTTGTTCAAATCTCATCACAAGTATCCTCTTCTCAACAAATCTCCAACAACACCTTACCAAAATCTCTAGTTCCATCCCACCTCTTCTCACATCGCCTCGCATGGTTTTAACTAGATCTCAATACCAAAAACAACTTGAAATGGTCAGATCATCCAACCCCATGGTCACCTCTCACGATAGTGATGAGGAAATCTCTCATGAAGAATACCAAGGAACCCTCCAAGATTGGAAATTTCAACGCATGCTAGAAAAAGTGCTCCTTGAGGACCCTCACAAGTACTTCCTGTACCTTGCAAATCTAGGACTTAAACTCCCCTCAGACTTTGATCTCAACAAACTGAAAGAGACCGTAGAGGAAACTCATGAAAATCACACTATTGAGGACAAAGGAAAGAAAGTCGCAGACCCAAACATACCTATGGAAGAAATGAGGAAGCAAATCGAGACCCTAACACAGCAAATGACAGATCTCAAAGTGGGTCCACCCCCTAAAACTTATTCCTTGGAAGACATTGCATCGTATCCCTTTGACAAAAGTTTGAACATGGTACCCTTCCCCTTTCGGTTTAAAGTACCTAAGTTTGAAAAATATAAAGGAAAAGGGGACCCAAGAGATCACATTAGGGAATTTAATGCCGTGTGCATGGAAGTAGCTCACAACGAAACTTTCTTAATGAGACTATTCCCTAGATCTCTAGGTGGACAAGCCATGGAATGGTTCTCACGACTCCCACCGAGTATCAAAACTTTTGATGAGTTAGTAAACAAGTTCGTCACACACTTCTCCTACAACATTGAACATGAAGTCTCCATGCTTGACCTATACAATACAAAGCAAAAAGGTGGTGAATCCTTCGCCTCTTTCTTACAAAGGTGGAGACAACTCGCAAGCAAATGCCCATATGACATACCTGAGAAGCAAATGACAGAAATGTTTGTCCACAACCTTAACTCCGATCTAAGCTACCAAATACAAATTCAATGCCCTACCTCATTTTTGACAGTCATTGAGATGGGACTATTTATCGAAAAAGCTATGATAGCCAAGGGGCAAATAAAGTTGTACAAGGACACCCCTAACCCTAATTACACCACAGACAAGTCAAAGTTTTGGACAAAGAATAAAAACGTTGTCAATGATGGAGTAGTTGATGCCAAAGTGGCGGGTCCCAAACAACAACCAATCTTCACTCTCAAAGGAGAAGCAAACAATGCCATGCAAAACAAAACCTTCTCTCATGAGAAAAAACCATGGTTCAACTCCAACCCTAGGCAAACATTCACATCACTAGGGGAGTCCCAAGAATCTGCATTAAGAAATCTATTGGCCAACAATGAGATCACTCTTCCACCAACTAGCGACTATGAACCTCAAATAAAACCTCACTATTGGAAAGATACAGATTTCTGTGAATACCATAAAGGAAGAGGCCACATGACCAACAACTGTATCCATCTCAAACATGTCATTCAAGACATACTTGACCAAAATCAGGAAGGCACTCAACAACATACCTCTAACGAGACACATGTGGCATACAAGGATCCCCTTCTCAATCACGACCGGCCATACAACAACAAAAACAACAACAACAACAACAACAACAACAACAACAACAACAACAACAATCGCAACAGGCAGAACCAAAAGAACAGAAACACCAATGCCAACTGTACAAGTGTGCCATTCGATTATACCGTCAACTGCATATCAAAACACATCCCGCAAGTCAATATGGTCACATCCAACCAACAATCAGGACCCAACAAAACTGATTGCAGCATTATCACCCGTAATGGTAAGGTCACGTTAAACACGCTTCCTCCAGGGTCGTCACCTTCTTCATCTAATCCCCATACATATAGTGTCGTAGATGAACTTCGAAAAACTCCTGCCCACATATCTATCTTAGAGTTGTTGCGTCTGTCTCCTTCTCACAAGGAAATTCTTGATAAAGCCCTAGTGGAAACAACTGTGCCCACAAACCTGGCCCAAGAGAAGTTTCAAGCCATGGTAGGAAATCTAACCTCCTTAGGCACCATACCATTTAGTGAACAAGATGATCTCTCAGTGTCTCAACCTCATAACACACCCTTGCATATTGTCGCATTCATTTATAGACACCATATCAAAAGAGTTCTTATTGATGGAGGAGCCAGTTTAAGTATTTGCATGCTCAAGCTAGTCCTTACATTGGGGTTCTCTGAAACTACAATAGATCCTAGAAAAAAGATCACCATTAAGGCCTATGATGAAGAAGAAAGAACTACCAAAGGAACAGTGGTGTTACCAATACAAGTTGGACCAGTGATTAAGGACGTTGTCTGCCAAGTTCTAGATAGGGAGCTAGCCTATAATATTTTCCTAGGTAGACCCTAGATTCATGCCATGCAAGCTGTGCCTTCTACCTACCACCAATGCATCAAATTTCCTCATGATGGCAAATAGATCACCATCCAAGGTGATCTTGATCCTTTTCATCATTGCAACACTATCCTCTCTAAGCTTGATTGCATCATTCCCAACAATAGAGCTTCTATATCCCCCATCTCACAGCATGGTTCCACCTCTGAAGCTTCCTCATCTAGACCCAAAGACTAGAAAATCACCATCAAAGAAATAGGAGTAGGGGAATATTCCATCGAGCACAACCTCAACTTAGCCAAACTACTATCTCCAAGGTCCTTTGGCCGACCTACACCTAAATGCATTCCAAAACCTTCCGCTCCTCCCAAAGCCCCTACAACTCCCTTTGTCAAATGGGGGACCCTATCAGATCAAATAGAAGAAATATATGTCTTATCATGGCTCTATACAAAGGAAGACAACACATAGCGAGAGCCACCTCAGCTCTCTACTGAGATCTATGGGCGTGGTGAGTCTATCCTACACAAAATGGGTTATGTCGAACAAGGTCCCATTGGCCTAAGAAAAGAAGGAATAATAGAACCCATCCAACCCTCTTCATCCTTATTGGCAAGAAATACGAAAGGGTTAGGATACAAGGACAAAAGCAAAGCTAATGCCAATGCTTGTTTTGTGGAACAAATCCATGTCCTGCAAGAAGACAGTGACACAGACTCTAACGAGTATGAGTGGGAGGAACTCAAAGAACACTCCTATGAGGATAAATGAGTTGACACCATTCAAACCTATAGCCCCTACTGTGAGGGACAAACGCTAATGCATAGACCATTAGAGTGTGATTCACCAACTCCTGAGAGTACAACTTTCGAGGAAGGTCAGAGTTCCATCATAATAAATAATTTGGAGGAAAGTACCATCTCAGATCCTATCCCTACCAATTTGAATCCTAGCCAAGTATCCATTCAAACTATTAATGAATCAGATCTATCTTCTGATTCCCTTCCCCTTGTACATCCTGAACTCATCGATTGGGATTTGCAAGGAACCTTGCAACTAGACATGTTCCAAAATGATGATGCCTATATTGACTACATGGAACTTAGGGACCACCTACCCACAGGAGATCATAATGCTGGTTTTGCTATTGAACTCAACACTATCCAGTCATAAAAACATAAAAATAAAAAAATGAATCTGATGGCAAAAACTGCTCTGCGGCAATATCAGATCCCAAAATAGTAAAAAGAAAGGACGCATCCGATGGTGAAAACCCAACTGTGGCACCTGACGATGGAAGGCTTGACACTCTCCCCACTGACATGTATCAGGAGAAGTCTTAGATGGTTATGGAACCTACACAACCTGTCAACATTGGAACAAAATATAATCCTAAGATCATTCATTTTGCAAAGCCTTTATCTCCGCCAGAGAAGACCAAGTTCGTGCCATTCTTCAGGAGAAAGCAAGTCAACTTTGCTTGGTCATACGCAGATATGCCCAGTTTGGATCCAGATTTGATTCTACATCATCTTTCACTAGATCCAGGGGTCAAAACAATCAAGCAGAAGCTCAGAAAGATGCATCCACACATTGCATTACTAGTAAAGGAGGAACTCAAGAAACTGTTGGACGTAGGGTTCATTAGAGCAATAGACTATCCAGAGTGGATATCCAACATAGTGCTAGTATCCAAACCTGATGGCAGAGTTAGACTATGCAATGATTTCTGAGATCTAAACAAAGCTTGCCATAAAGATGACTTTTTGTTGCCTAATATTTATATCATAGTCAACTTGATAGCAGGACACACCATGCTTTCTCTAATGGATGGCTTCTCTAGGTACAATCAAATCAGGATAGCACCAGAAGACCAACACAAAAAAGATTTCACTTGTCTGTGGGGTACCTTCTACTGGAACGTCATGCCATTTGGGTTAAAGAATGCAGGAGCAACATATCAACGTGCTATGACCACTATTTTCCATGACATGATGCACGTTACAATGGTGGACTATGTAGATGACATCCTTGCAAAATCACTCACAAGAGAATCCCACCTAGATGTATTAGAGAAGGTCTTTTAGAGATTGGAACAATTCAAAGTCAGGTTGAACCTGAAAAAATGTGTGTTTGGAGTCACCTCAGGCAAGCTCTTAGGCTTCATTGTATCAGCAAATTAGATAGAAGTAGATCCTGCCAAAGTCAAGGCTATCATGGAAATGCCACCGCCTAAGAACATCACTCAATTACGGTCTCTACAAGGCAAGTTACAAGCAATCCGTTGGTTCATATCACAACTCACAAACAAGTGCCAACCTTTCAGTCATCTCTTACATAAAAACATTCCATTCAGATGGAATGAGAAGTGCGAAGAAGAATTTGGAAAACTAAAGGAATATCTCATGAACTCTCCTATTCTAATGCCTCCTCTACAAGGTAAGCCGCCATTACTTTACATATCTATTATACAGATAGCTCTGGGAGCCCTATTAGCACAACAAGATTATGAAGGCAAAGAAAGGGCTATCTACTACATCAATCGCACATTGGTAGGCTACGAACTACAATATTCTCAGATAGAAAAGATCGTGTCTTGCTGTGGTTTTTGCTTCCCAAAAACTATGACATTACATGCTAGCACATTCAGTCAAGCTCATTGCAAAGATAGATCCACTGAAATACCTATTAAGCAAAGTAGCTCTAACAGGTCACCTAGCTAAGTGGGTGATGCTCCTAAGAGAATATGACATTGAGTATGTAGAACAGAAGGCTATCAAAGGTCAAATCATTGCCGATCAGTTAGCAGAAGCTCCATTGTAGGATACCACACCAATAACATTTGAATTTCTAGATGAAGCCATATTCAGTATCATAACACACTCATGGAAACTCTACTTTGATGGATCCTATACAAACCATGGATCAGGGGCAGGAATCTTGTTGGTCACTCCTCATGGCGACACCATACCTAAGTCTTACCGTCTGCTATTCCCATGCACAAACAATATGGCAGAGTATGAGGCCTTGGTCATTGGTCTCAAACTAGCAACAAAATGGAAAATCAAAGAGCTACATGTCTATGGTGACTCCCAACTGGTAATCAATCAAGTCAACGATGACTATCAAACTAAAGATGACAAGTTAATCCCATATAAACACATGGTCAATGACTTTAAGGAGTACTTTGTGATCATCTCCTTTGAACAAATACCTTGCATTGAAAACAAAGCCGTAGATGCTATGGCAACCATTGCCTCGCTCCTCGAGATCCTAGAGAATGAGTCATGGTATGAGTTCTTGGTCGAAACAGTTGTGCAACCAACTTATGATCTTCTTGAAACCCATTCCATATGCCTTTTAGTCAGATCTGATTCACCTTGGTATGGTAAAATCTACACTTACCTTAAGGATAATACCCTACCGCCTGACTTGTCTTCTAACCAACACCGAACCTTCATTCGCCAAACCTCACGTTATACCATTATCATTGACACCTTATACCACCAAGGTCTGGATGGTACTCTACTCTGGTGTTTAGAACGGGAAGAATCTCAAACTTCCTTATGAGACGTACATGAAGGAATTTGCAGAACACACTCTAGCGGTCCTTCTTTAGCTAAGAAACTCATCCGTTTGGGATACTATTGGCCAAACATGGAAACAGATTCCTATTAGTTTGTGAAGAAGTGCAAGCAGTGCTAGATACATGGAAATTTGATACATGCACTAGCTCAAGAGTTACGACCTTTAATGACACCTTGGCCTTTCTGTTAGTGGGGGCTTGACCTTGTGGGCAAAATTCACCCGCCATCATCCAACGGCCACAAGTTCATAATAACCGCCATGAAATATTTTACCAAGTGGATTGAAACCATTCCCCTCACCAATGTCATAGGCAAACAGATTGCCTCATTCATCCTCAATTACCTCATCTATAGATACGGAATTCCCTCATGCATTGTCATGGATAATGGAAGACCTTTCAAGGATAAGGATGTCCAAGAGCTTTGTGACAAATTCAAAATCCAACACCGTTTCTCCACCCCCTATTATCCACAAGGCAATGACCAAGCAGAGGCATCCAACAAAATAATCTTGAAAATCCTCAAGAAGACTGTCAATGATGCTGGCCGTGATTGGTACATACAACTCAATCTTGCTCTGTGGGCCTATCAAACCAGTATACGCACTCCCACAGGTGCTACCCCTTACGCCCTTGTCTATGCATCAGAAGCCATTTTTCCCATCGAGGTCAAGTTACCGTCCCTAAGGGTGTCGTTAAAAGGTATCATTACTCATGAAGACTACAGATTTTCCAGATTGCAAGAGCTAGAGCTGCTAGAGGAAAATAGATATAACGCCTTCAATCATCTCAAAGCATATCAACAAAGAATGTCACGAAGCTACAATCACAGAGTCCGTCCAAGGGTCTTCAATGTTGGTGATCTAGTACTCAAAGAAAATCCCCACAATCAACAGGATCAGGAAAAGAAAGGTAAGTTTGAGCCCAACTGGCTTGGTCCTTACGTCATCATTGCTGCATACAGATTAGGGGCATATTAGTTAGCAACATCAAAGGGTGAACTGTTCGATGATCCAATCAATAGTATGCATCTTCGGCGATTCTATACCTAGGGGAACCCCAATGTAAGGGAGGCATAAAATAGCAAAAAATCAAAAAATTCAAAAAAGTAAAAAAAAAAATTCAAAATAGTAAAAAAAAAAAAGTCAAAAATACAAAAAAAAAGTGGAAAAACAACAAAAAAATCATCCTCTAGTGAAAACCTGGCAAACAGGCGCTTTGGCTAGGTACCATGATGAAAACTTGGCAAATAGGCGTCATGTGTACTTCTGGCTTTCATGCAAATAAGAGCAAGTAGTGAAAACCTGGTAAAGAGGCATTACTTGTGATAAACCGCTTTCTCCGTCTTTAAAAAACCAATCACCTTGTGTCCATTCTTCCTGCCCTCATTTCTTGTCTGATCCATATCTGTTCCATAATAATACACCTTGTGCAACCTAACGATAACCTATCATGGCTTGATACTCTCTCTCTTGTCACCCTATCCAACTAAGGTCTCATCCAGTACCATATCCACAGTGTCAGCCTAGCATAGTGTCTGTCGTCAGCACCATAGGGTCAACCCCAAACTACGTTGCCTCTGCGTTGTCACGTAGGCAAGGCCATTTTCAATGCGCCCCCAAGGCTCCACCTTCCCGTTCATCCCTTACCTTGTCGTCTATCCTCTAGTCCTTCCATAGTCCAAGTCCCCGAACTACGTTGCCTCTGCGTCGTCACGTAAGCAAGGCCATTTAGTAATGCACCTCCGAGGCACTAGGTCAGTCTCTTAGGGTTCGTTTTACCAGACATGCATACAAGCACAAGCAAAGCCCGCTTTCAAATATAAATCTTGACGCAAGACATCAACCTATCCAATGCAAAGAAAACATAAGCCTAACACTCAAACTGATCCTATCTAAATTATGGCAAGAAGAACACATCTAAATGCAAGAATGTTTTGTGTTTGATCAGGTTAACTTACAGAGTCTTGATTTTTGTTATTATGTCTTCCTATGCTACTCAAGGATGCCAAAAGCTAGAGATGCTATGATGGGGGCATAATCATTTTCTTTGTTTACTATTTGTGGATTAATCTTTAGTAATGTGAAGCCTTGTCTAACGACATGATCGACAAAAGATCATCGAGGACTTCAAAGGTCTAACATGAACGAGGGCAATCCTTGTCTGTTGTTACGCAAGAAATACTCAGGTCATCTAGATTCAATTTTGACTAGATGCTTGTATTAACTTGCTAAATCAAAATCCATGTAAGCAATACTCAGGTCATCTTGGTTCAATTATACCTAGATGCTTGTATTTTCTTACAACATTTTAAACACCCAATGATGAAATAAGCACTTCCAAATACTTGCAAAATCAAGATGGCATACCGTTCCATATCCATATCATATCCATATACATCCATATCCCATGCAATAAAATAAATTCCTATGCAGAGTATCAATACGAATAAAATCTTGTGAACTCCTTCTATCGAGTCATTCTTCCATTAGTCAGTCTTCTATCTATCATTGTGTCATTTCTGTATCGGTTTTGTACATTTGGACATAACAAAAACATAGCATAAATTGCATATCATATCACATGAGATAGTCATTAACATGATTAAATCATTTGCATACATAATAAGTCCATTAGGTCATCCATATACATCTTGCAATCATAACATAGTGTCAACAGAAAAATAAAAAACATAGATAAATCTCATCACATGAACTACATAATCACATAGATAACATTCGCATCTGCATACAATCATCTAAGTCAGCATTAGATCATCATATCAGAGTCATAGAATCAAAAATAAAATGCATCCATAGCAACGTCACATAACATCATAAAGACATAGTAAACATGTGCATCACATATAAAACATCATAAAGATAGAATACATCCATGACATATAGCATAAATAACTACATATATAGATCATCCATAGCATCATCATCATATAAATATAAAGTAAAACATGTCCAAGTGTACAAAATCAAGGTCCATCTCTGAATGAATGTCATATACAGTGTATACATCACATAAATAGTGATACATGCCTCGGTACAAAAATGATACAAATATATACATGTCAGGCTATCTGAACCATCAAAAAGTGTATGCGCAAGCCAAAAATATGTACAAGTACAACTGTAGGCTACCCCTGCTACTGCAAGCCACTGTTCCTTGTACTATCCTCCCCTCTGTTGACCCCAGACTACTGTGGGCCCATCACTGACCCTCCTGACTGTGAACCCCCTGCTCTTTGGGAAGCCACAGACTGGCTCCTGAAGCTGGGTGCCCTCTGATCTACTGGCACAACCCTGTGATACAGACCCCTGTAATACTGAATCTAGGCTTGCACCCTTGATAGCTCTACCTGTACCTGCGCAAGTTGCGCCTGTACCTGCTATACCTGTGTCACCAAAAATGCTGTGGCCCCATTTGTGCCCAAGGCTACCACAGCTGTGTCTCTTTCCTATCTTAGGGCCTGCACCCTTGCTTCTGTTGCATCCCGCTCTGGGACAACCCCAGATAAGACTCGTGCATCTGACTCCCTCTAAGACTCTTCTGCGCAGAGATGAGCCCTCAGCTATCGAATCTGACCCTGTAACATAGCAATGGCTTGCTGCTACCAGCCAAGTGGAGGAGCCTGATGAGCCTGTTGGTAGGCTGCTTGTTGGGGCACCTGTTGTGGCGGTGGCATATGTCCCTGTTGACCAATCTACTAACCAACCTGTACCTATGGTGCAACCTGTGGCTGCACTACCTGCTGCTGCTGGGAGGGTCCCTCCCCAGCTCTCCTCCTTTGCCTCTGTCTACCTCCTCCACCACCTCCTCCACCCCCCCATCTCACCCATCTCCTCCATCACCTCTATCTCCCCATCCTCCTCTACCCCTCCTCCATCTCCTCCTCCTCCCGCCGGCCCCATCCTCATCATCTAAATCATCCTTGTCTATGCGAGGAACTAACTCTCCAGGCCCTGAGTACCTCGGAAAAGGGTGAGTTGCGAACCACTCCTCAAAGTCAGGAGTCATCTCTGCATTTATAACCTTTCTCCCCATCGGCCAAGCCACATAAGGTGTCTGTTAGAACTCTGCCCAGGCCTCCTCATATGAACCAACTAGACCCCATCTGAATCTCTCTGCATGTATGTGCACAAAATGGGCCTGTCCCTGGGGCATGCCTTATATCCTGCCAAACTACCTCCACACCCTGCTAACAATCTATCTTTCCAGAATGAACTAAGTCCTGCTAATGAGCCATCGAGTTTGAAGACAATATGACAGCTCGTCATCCTCATCATCCCAGTGCTCATACTCCAGGTAGGGATGCTAGATAACGCTATCCACATTATCCAACGCGTGCCTCTAATACTCAATCTTTCCTAGCTTGTGTTGGGAAATAACTCCTGCATATCCATAACTATAGGGCTCGCCCCTCTATCTAGAAAAGATGCATATCAGCCGAGTGATCGCAATATGCTCCCAGAGCCAAAACTGTAATAGTGAGACCTCTGGTAACAAGCTAGCACCCCTATGGTATACCTCCTGATGCATATCCTGATATAAGTGTGCTAGGACATAGACACCCCATGCATAACGGGTGCCCTCTGTGATCATGCTCTCCATGATCCGTCCCCATCCAATCAGGAACCCATGCGACCTCCTATTGGGGCATGCAATGCCTCTGATCAGCCTTGCCACTATCCCTGGGAAGTAGTCATAATAGTCATGAATATCCTGCCATGAGTTAACTTGACAGTCCAGCTCAGGGTCATCAAAAACTCACCTGCACTCCACAAGTCCTGCATCCCACTGAGGATCGTACTCTACTAGCTCACCCTGAATCGACAAGTGCATAATCCTGTAGATGTCCTCCAGAGTAATCATCATCTCACCAGTCGGCAAATGAAAAGTACCATCCTCACTATGGAATCTCTCCACTGCTATAGTCAACAAACTGAGGTTTGCGTGAACCTTAGGCATGAAACAAACATAATCTAGACCCATAGCACCTAGAGCCTCCCAATCTATCTCAGTGAGCATATAGCGCTGCAACATCAGCAAGGGAAACTGCTCTTGTGACATAAGCACATCCCGAATATCCTCCTGCAATCAAGCAAAGCAATGCGTCACCCAAATCTGCAAAACCTGTTCAACATATCTAAAGCATCATCACTTACTTAACTTAAACAAATTGATTAAAACAACATACATCTCTTGACTAGATTCCTGCAATCTCAGAGATCGCTTATCGATTGACGCATCGAACAGGATGCCAATCGAGTCAATTTTGTTAAGTAAACTAACTATCTCAAGCATATGCGCCGAACCAAAAGGTACATGCGCCACTTCTGGTAAATGCGCTGACTCATACTATATATGTGCAACACTTATGTATGTGCTACTTCCCATATCAAAAGCGCAGCTTCTTAACGCATGCGCCGACCCATACCATATATGTGCAAAACTTTTATATGCACCGTTTCATACCGTAAATGCTTCGCAGAACATCATATGCGCAGTTCTGCGTAGCATATGCGCCGAACTGCTAAACTGCACATCTATCCTAGTTGAACTTTCCCTAGCATTTATTACACTAATAAATGACCCTAGGTGAAGTTTGTTGAGCGACATATCGGTGGTCATGCCTCAGCTGGCCGATCGAACCGTCAAACTCGCTCAAAGCGCTGTTCCTCGCGTAGAATTTCCATCTCAATGCCGACTGCTCTATGCTCCTATGCTGTCCTAAGCTCTCAAGGACAAATCAATAAAAGCCAAGTGTGCAAATGACTAGGACTGTGGACCCAGCTCCTATATATAGCAAGCAAACCATAACTGGCTGTGTGGCGATCATGACTACTTCCCAGACTCGTTTTTGCTAGTTTCTTCGACCCGTGACCTATTTTTCTTCACTCTAAATTATTTTTTGCCTTCTTCATCGTGAGATTGTCTGTCTCACGTCCTTCTCCCTTATTCTCATCCAATCTCCCGAGGGAGCATCCTGTCGTCACAACTTCTACCAGGGACAAATTGGGGCATGTATCATTATCAGACAATCTATTCTTTGAGGCAACACCGTAAACTGCATTGCATCAAAGAGGGGCAAAATGTATATGCCTAAAAATGACACGACTTAGTCTAAATAAATATTTTTAATATTTATTCTATTCTAATTCTTCTATCAATAAATAAATAAAATATTTATTTATTCGATTCACATTCCTCTAAAGTAATTAAATATCAAAATATTTAATTACCTCTTCTAAAGGCAAAATTAAATAAAATCCTTTATTTAATTTAATTCTTCGAAACAATTAAATAAGTCTTAATTATATAATTAAGTTAATCCTTCTTCCAAATTTAATAAATCAATCAAATTTATTTAAATCCTCTCATTCTCTAAAAATAAAATATAATAAAATATTTTATTTATTCTTCCAAATCTTGCACAAACAATTAAATAAATTTATTTATTTAATTTGCTTTCTTCTAAATTCCTAGGAATCTTCCAAATCTTCTAAAAATAATTCTTCCTCTTCATGCACACAAAATTAAATAATTTATTATTTAATTCTTCTCAAAACATGCAAAAGCAAACCATGAGTCAACTAATTGATTCCAAAACTCCTGAAATAGAAAAAAATTTCTATTATCTTCAATAAATAGAAAAACATTTAACTCAAAATAACTTTTGTATGACACTTGTCTTCTTTCTATTCATGCACGTTCCCTCAACCTTTCTCAACCATTGATCTTCTCATCCTTTCTCAACCATTGATCTCCTCTCTCACAAATCTATAAATTGAACCTTCTTCTATTTCAATCATCCAAGCTTGCAGTATTGTTACTCTGCAGAAATTCCATTCGCTTGCGATCAACTTGTTACCATATCACCATTACCATTGTTGTGAAGCTCATCTTCATTGCAATCAACTATCATGGCCATTCTCACTTGACATCTTGGAATAGTAAGGAGATGCACCTTTTGAGGGCACATTCGTACACAAGATCATTTGCGATAGGCTGCCAATGGAAGCCATGAGGTAAAGAGGTTTGTTGAGGTATTGTTCATCATTTTTGATCTTCTTTATTTCTATATTCCATTGAGTTAAGGGTATTATTGATGTCTTTTGATATTCACGCATAATTTCCCTTGACAATGATTACATATTTGTGTTTGTTCACTAAATCTTACTTCATCCAATTTATGGTTTTCAGTCTCTGCATTTATTTGAAAATTATAAACATATTTTAGTTGCGTTAGTTTATTTTGTAGATAGATTTATATCAAAAACTTCTTATCTAGTGCTTATATATTGAAAATGCATGGTGCTCTAGACAGAGAAAAAAAAAGATAAGTCTTAAATTAGTTTGTTTATCTTGCATACTTGAAAAGTCTTTTAAATTCCAAGTCAAAGTGAGCTTTCCCTACTAATTTGAAGAATAGTTTATTGTACATGTTCCATTTTGTCTTGCATCGAAAGGTGTGAATTAAGATGCTAATAATATTACTAAACCTGTAAGTACTAGTTTAAAGCATATTGTGAGATCTTGTCTCAGAAATTGGAGAACAATTCCACCAAGATGAACTATTTGAAGCCATGTCTATTGTGTATCCTCAATACTGAAATAATTATCAACCACCTAATTTTTTTAACAAGATGAAGTTCTTAACTAAACAATTTTCTAAAAGTTTAGAAGTGAATGGACAATATTTAGAAGGAAATAGATAAATCTAAGATTATAGAGCAATCTACCCATCTTACAACAACAATAATAAAATAGTTTAAAATCATGGAGAGTCCCTTCCAAGATGGATCAATAACAAAGTGTTGGAAAACCTTAAGTTAGAGTGAAATTTTGTGTGATTCAATATCAAAATATTTCATACTTGTTAATCTAAGTTTTTTCATGATATTGGGGTCAACAGAGGATGAGAGGGTTTTTAGTGCATTAACGTTGCTGAAATCAAAGATAAGAAAAAAACTTGATAAGATATTAGAAAATTGTTTGAGGATATATACTAGATATAATATCAAGAGTTATTCTTTTGAAAGTGCATTGGGAATCTAGAGGTCCACATGTGAAAAAAGAGGATTAAGTGAAAATATGCAAATAGAAGAAAGTGAAGATCACAATGGCTCTCAAAGTGAGACAATTATTTGAAAAATGGGTGATATTTAAACAATATATGTTTTAAATGTCAAATTCAAGACTCAATTATTTTCTATGACTCCACCACTAGCTTTTTACATGTCCTTATTTGTTTGAAGTTCAAAATGATATAGGTATTTATAGTGTAATCTAGCATCCAAAATGTTTTTGATTTTTATTTGCCTGGTAGTTGGATATAATGATACAATGCATGAAAAAAATAAGAAAGTTATGAATACACAATTTCAATTTCCATTTAAGAATTAACATAGTATTATTTTCTAATGTTTCATATTATAATCTAAAATTTAAATATTATTTTCAAATTTGATTATATTTGTAATTGTATTTTTTTTGATTCGTAAGAGGTGAGTTTTATATTAATGCAGAAAATTTAACCTGGCTTGTACCAGGTGAGATCACAAAAGAGGGATCTCATCCCCATGGTTACAAGATTACATCTGATTTCTACAGCCATGGACATATTGCCCCATACAACATTCTGCCTACTTATTGATGGTGCTAAAATTAGAAACCGACTCTGCCAAAGAAGCAAGATTACAAAAAAAACACACTGCAATTACAGATGTGCACTACTGTCATTGATTTTGACTTGGGCACACAATTTATTTCTAATCTCCATTATCTAAAGGATAGATTTCTCCTTTTTTTGGGCTCTGAGTCATTCAAGGTCCCCCCCAGACTTTTGTTCCTTGGAACCAGATTTGGAGTGAGACAAAAGCTAAATTCCGTAGCCTCCATCCCTCTTTTGATTGCAATTTCGCTTCTTTTTTCTTATTGTTTTCCATTCATTTACATTGTCCCCATCAATAGAGGCCTCCATGGTTTGAGAACCCTCATCCCCAACAATAGATTTTGTGCACTGTTTGATCGGTGTAGCAGAAATGTTCTTGGGGGAGGGGTTTTGAGTGGTAGCATCATTGCCAACAACATAATCAGACTGGCAAGAAGCATTCACAGGAGGCAATTTCTGATCGTGTTTTGCTTCTGGAGAGTGCTTGCCAAACTTCCCCATATTCTTTCTATAGAAATCTTCCTTTGGAGAATCACAATTCTTGGGTGAGTTCGAAATAGAATAGTGCTTGGGGGAGGCATCTTTCCACCATGAGGCTTCCCATTTTGCTTGACATTTCATAGTTGAGCATGCTGCAACAATGTGTCTGATTTTGTAACATCTACACTTGAATAATAAACCTTCGTAGTCTAGTGATTGCAACCAGCTATTACTGTTCGCATTCAAGATGATTTCAATAGGGAGAGCTTTGGAGGTGTCTAGCTCAACCAGAATCCTGGCAAAGGTTGTGTGGATAAAATCACTTGAGTTCGCATTTGTGCATATGAAATTACCAAGAGTATTACCAATACTTGCAAAACTGGATTCAAACTAGTAGTGAAGGGTTATATATTTGTACTTGTTTTAATAGATAGAGCAGTCTTAGAATGTTAGCAGTCACATACCAATCTCATTAGTTCTAGTTTACTAGATGTGACAAACCAAGTAAAATGTAAATTATTCTTGATGCCACATGTCAAATATTAATGCCAAAGTTTGTTAGAGATATCAATTTTGAATTGATTTTACTAATTGGGATTCGGAAGGGCACCCTATTATGCTATTTCCTAGAAAATTAATTGAAACCCTAACCCTAAACTCTTTATAAATGCAAACATCATAAATATTAAGGATTAAACTCTATAAATTCATTATGTACATTAGTTTTTTATGTAAGTGATCTCAATCGTCAACACTTAGATGAAATAATCTTAGTTTGAAAGAAGTTCATGGAATCTATGGTTACATGGATATCAAAGATTTTTATTTACTTACACATATGAAATTTGAAGAGGAAGAAGAGTGTATAGGATGGTCATAAAAGTTAGAATAGGTGGATTTGGAAAGAGTGTGATGTTGTCTACCTTGTATCATTTTTGATGTGGACAAAATCTATATAGATTTAGCAGTCATAGTCTAGTATGTGTCCAAGGGATACTAGAGAAAAGATCTCTTTCTCTAGTGTTTGTACATGGCCAACTAGAGAAAAGATCTATTTATTTAGTGGAATTTCAAAGGTCATCATAGAGAGAATCTCTCTAGTAGATCTACAAAAGTGTTGGGAATTAAGGTGTCTCAACCTTTGCAAATTCCTAATGTTGTATTTATTTATCCCATGTTGAGTTGGCATAGTCAGTACCTTGTGTATATGCAGCAGGATAAATTTTGGTGACTTTGGTAGCTGCGGTTTCCCCCTTGAATAATTAATGGGGGTTTGGGGGTAGCGCCCCCAAGACAGGGTCAAGGGGCGTAGCCCCTTGCGGGGTCCAGGTGCAGCGCCCCTGGTGCGCTCCCTGTCGCAGTACAGGGCGGGGTCGAGGGGCAGCGCCCTCGTGGGGGCTCAGGGGCAATGCCCCTGAAACCTCAACTGATTTTTAATTAATGACAAGTGTCGGTGAGCATCTTTGCATGAGAGAAAGGCATCTTTGGGTGGTCAAGGAAGGTTATGACATGTAAGAGGAATATGATATTTTTAGTCAGTGTATGACGGATTCTCTGACAGATGTAAGGTGCATAAGAGCATCTGTTGTAACCTATCTTGGGACCAGGCGCCCACTTCGGGATGGGATGTTGGACAAGTGTCCTTAGGCGTGGGTTTTGGGGCATGAGTCCAAAATGGACACCCATCTCTAAAAGGTTCCATAATTGCCTTGTAAACTCTATATAAACAGGTGCTTGGATGGGAGATATATAACTTTGGTACAAGTATTGTTATGCTGCTGGAATATCTTCAGTTTCGACATTCGAAGACTCCTGAAAGAGCATTGGCTCTGAAGCTGTATTGTAATATGTTATTGTTTACTGTAATACATTTGAGCTGTGTTTTGGAGTGTGGGGTTTTTCACCCATAAGGGTTTTCCCCATGTATATCTTGTCTCTCTCTCTCTTCTATCTACTTTCTGTGTGTATGTGTATTGCTGCTATATCTCTGTTAGATGTTCTATGTTGCTGTAGTTGTAAGAATTAAATTAAATTTGCATACATCTCTCCTCATTAGATTAGTGTAGGAAGCGATTTTCGAACACCGAGCTTCCTTTCAAAAAGCTAGGAAACCTAAGATGATTCTACTTCCATGTTAGACTGCTCCAGTGGTTTTTCATGGAGCTTGTCTCGCAAAAGGGTTTCCTTGTCACACCCACCCTAGTCAAACATGGCATTTAAGCCATTCTAAACCACCATAGAGAGGATCTCTTTTTCTTGTGGACCTATGAAGGATCAATATCATAGTGAGCATATGTTCATCTTGATTGAATGCACATATGAATCTCACATACCATAATGGATAGTTATATTTTATAAGTTAGATGACATCAAATTATATAGAAAGGAACTTGATTTTTTGTAACCCCTACTTCTAGAGCTTTGAAAATAAAAATGGGTTCCATTTTTTCTAAAAATTATGTGTAGTGTGTTCTATCTCTCCAATCTTTGGATTAGCATTCATTTATTTTCTTATTAGGTTAAATTATTGTTGATTGTTGAACGTTGAACTTTGTGTTTCTATTATATTTTAAAATCTCACACTAGAACTAAATGCAATCTTTATTTTTATTTAAGAAATACACAATAAAATACAATAATATAAGAACATAATTAACAGTGGATAGTCTGGTAATAAGAGCCACTAGAACAAAGATTTCTTTCTCTAGTGGACCTTTGAAGGCCATCATAGAGAGAAGCTCTTTCTCTATTGGACTACCTATTGGAGGTAATTATAAACTTAACTAAAATTCTTTTGCCTATATAGTTATTGGCAACTAGTTCTGTAGATGCATGTTAGTTCTATGTAGAGTTGGTTTACTTAGTCATCTCCCTCTCCTCACAATCCATAATGGATACACATCATCTGCCTTTCTAGTTACTTGAAGGTTTTTCCACACATTTGAATATTAGTTGCATGTTTCATAGGAGTCTAATGTGTGCTAGAGTGAAGTGTTGCCCCTAAGTTCTATGAGCCATTAGATTTATCTTTGAGGGTTTTTGTGTGCTATTGAATCCTTATTGTAGAGTGCCAAGTGTTTTTGATTAAAGCAGTAAAAAATAGGTTTTGAAGGGACCCTGAAACCCTTTACAAAAGGCCAAATATTAGTGAAGACACACCTGACCCATATCAAAATAAAAACCTAAAATTAGCAAAAAACAAAACGTCACCTATAGGAACTTGTCAAATAGACTACATTTTTTCACGGTATCAACAACTTCTAACTCTTCCAAGAAGAATTTCTCTTGGAGTTCTTGATAATCCCGAGACTCTTTCTTACCACCCTCATTATTCTTCTTTTTGGTGTTCCTAGATTTGGTGCTAGGACCTACATTATCATCTTTGGCTATCACCATGAGAACATTACTTGTTATCATCTTTTTCACCTTTTCACTAAGGCTTTTAATCTCCATAATACTATTTTGAACAACCCTATTTATGTTTTCCTTTATCTTGGCCATGTCCTTCTACAAAGCCATCAGTCTAGCATCTTGGTTCTCCTGTCCTTTTACAAATTCCTCCATGACAATAACCCTTTCCTTCTATTAGTAATATCATTCATCATCTTATTCATTTGGGGTATATCCTCTTAGTTCTAGAATATCCTTGTATCCTCCATAATAAAAACCTGGGTCTCTCCCCTCTGCTTCTTAACCATGATCTCCATCTTAATATCGATCCTATTAATCTCAACATAAAACCACTTTATGAGATTATGCTGTGAATCAAAGTTCTGATATAGAGTCTCCACATTTGGTCTACTTGGGAGATTTTGTTGGGAATTAAAGTGTCTCAACCTTTGCAAGTTCCTAATGTTGTATTTATTTATTCTTGCCTAGTATTGTAATTTTCTATGTAATTTTGTCCTCATATGAGGAGGTAGGCGTCCCATGTTGACTTCACATAGTTTTGCCATGTGTCGGCATCTTGTGGTCATGTGTCATGCGTTATGACATATTCTATGACATGTAAGAGCTGAAATGATAGTTGTGACAAGTTGTTAGTATGTGGTGACCAATCATGTTGTAGGTTTGCAGGTACATGCAACAAGGCAAATTTTGGCAATTTTGTCAGCCACAGTTTCCCCCAAAAATAATTAATAGGGGAGTGCAGGGGGCAGAGCCCCTCCTACGGGGCTTGGGGGGCTTATTCCCCTGGTGGGGGCCTGAGGGCAGAGCCTATAGTAGGGGTTTGGGGGAAACACCCCCAGCGGGGGTTGTTGGGGGCAGTACCCCCGGTTAGGGGCTCAGGGGTAGCGCCCCTGAAGCAAAAAATGCCCTATATTTAATAAAGGTGTCTGTAGTTAGTTTGTTATTGGCCGACATGGAAAAAACTGACATTGGATAACCATAGAAGAGGCTTGATAAATAAGCAGTTGGAGAATGTGAAAGGTCATGGGATGCGAATGAGAATTGACATTTGTGTACTCCTGAAAGAACTTGCATTGCAATTGTGTTGTAATCATCTCTTGATTTGATAATACATTGTACAGGTTTTGGAGCGCGTGGTTGTTTTACTTGAAAGGGTTTTCCCCACGTATATCTTGTTTTGTGAGCATTGTACTTGTTTTTGATGTGTTATTAGCTTTCTGTTAATGTGCATCTAATAACCTATAACTATTAAAGATTAAAATTTGCATAACTTTCCTCATTAGATTAGTGTAGGAAGCTATTTCTGCATACCTTGCTTCCTTTTAGCTGGTATCCGAGCCTGATCACCTTTGGTTCTAGTTGTTGGGTAGAGGGTTTTTTGAGCTGATCTTCATTTTGAGTGGGAGCTTATGCAGAGGATTTTGAAATTTTTGTTGCAGGAAAGAGATGGAGAGCACATATGAGAGGTTTGAGATAGAGAAGTTCAATGAAGGTAACTTTGAGTTGTGGAAACTCAAGATGGAGGACTTATTGGTGGATAGAGATCTATGGCTCACAGTATTTGGAACCATGCCATCAAGCATGAAACAAGAAGACTGGGATCTGATGGATCAGAAGGCTAAGGGTTTGATAAGACTCTGTTTGGCTAATTCAATGCTCCTGAATATCCATGAAGAGAAGACTGGAAAAGATCTTTGGAAGAAAATTGGAGATGTTTATCAGGCTAAATCCCTGGTGAACAAGTTATTACTATGAAAGAAATTCTATTCTCTAAGGATATAAGATGGAGGATCTGTTGTTGATCATTTGAATACTTTCAATATGCTTGTTACCTAGTTGATCTCTGTTGGTGTGAAGATGGAGGAGGAGGATCGATGTATGACATTACTGTGTTCCTTACCAGATTCATGGGACCACCTTGTTATGGCCATTGAGAGTACCACTACCACCTTCAAGATGGATGAAGTGATTTCTATGTTTCTGTTTAAAGAGATGCAAAGAAAATCTTCTGAGTCAGCTAAGGAGGCTCTTGCGGTTCGTGGTAGATCTAAAGAGAAATGGAAGAAAAAGGATAAGAAGAAAGAAGAAAAAGGAAGATCCAAATCCCATGGGAGATCCAAGTCTCCTGGAAAGTCCAGGGCTCTATGTTGGAACTACGGCAAACCTAGTCATTTTCGTAAGAAATGCAAGGAGGAGAAGAAGAAACAGAAGAATTGTGATTCAAATTTTGACAAGTCCTCTTAGGATGATGGAGAAGCAGTTTTAGCTACCTTGGCAACACATGCATCTAAGTATGTATGAATTATTGACACTAGTGCATCTTTTCACATGACCTCTCATTAGAGTTGGTTTTTAAAGTATGAAGAATATGATGGTGGGAAGGTGTACTTGGGTGATGACTCTTACCTGAAGATTGTTAACCATGGAAAAGTCTTGATTCGATTCCCTGATGTATGAGTGAAGGGGATCAATGGTGTTCTGCATACCCTTGGTTTGGGGTCTACCACAATAATTGGTTACACTTTCTAGGACATCCTGGTTTTTTTTTTTTTTTGTTTTGAAATCATATATTTTTAGAAAATATAATGATTTAAGCCTTGAAAGGTTCCATTTAAAGGATTTTAATTGAAGAGGGTTTGATCAAACCCCCTTGGATAGAACCCTGCTAGTTTTAAACCATACCGATAATGGAGTCTCCTCTACACCTATCAAAATGCTGATAAAAAACCACTTTTGATTTACCTTTTGGGAGATCAAATGAATTCATTTAAAATTTATGTTTTGTAAGTATGTAGTCCTTATTATAAGCTTCCAGAAATTATAATTTTAAATATATTTAATTTGATTATTATATTCATTTTTTTTCTTGTGAATGTAGGTTTTTCAATGAACATCAAGGTCTTTGTTTCATACATAAAAAAAAATATGAAAATATAGAAAAAAATTCTAAAAAATATATGTCCTCTAGGTATTGATGTCCTTATTCCAACAAAATAAAAATTAAATTCCGATACATACAAAAAAAGTTATGCTCTTTATAGTACACCTATGTCTAAATTGTAATTAGTTTGAATTGAAAAATTAATTTAAAAAAAATATTCAATAAAACATTATGAAACCAAATGCATCCTCTAGATATTGTAGTTACAAATCTAAATTCAAAAAAATTAGAATTTTATCCTTCATAGAAAAAAGTTATGTGGTTTATAGTATACATTACTCTTTAAAAATGATGTTTACTGTTAAAAACTAGTTATTGAAGGAGATGGAAAAAGAAATGCAATTTGATTCCAAAAATTTAAAAATATATATATTTAGAATCTACAGACAAAATGTCACAAATCACTGGTTTGCATTATCTTCAATTCATTTTAATGTCAAGTTTGGCCAAAAAGTGTAACCCAGTATTGTGGGATTGCCCTTTGGTAGGGAACCTATTATTTGTAAGTAAGTTGAATGATGTGGGTGCGTAGGTTGTTTTCTCAAATGGAGGATGCAAGATGACTAGAGGTGCTATGGTGCTATCTAAGAGTGTTTGGATTGGCACACTGTTTTAGCTTGATGCATGCATAGTTTAGTGCAATAGTGCCTCTATTTCAAAGAAGAGAACTTCAGAGTCTTCATCCTCACCATTGGAACCAAAAATGAAGAGGACTGTTGCATCTACTTCTGATGGTCATGATTTTTGGGTACCTAAGGGTTCTCATTCTATGGAGATGAAACTTATAGCTAAGAAGATAATGTTATGGCACTAAAGGCTTGGTCACATTATTGAAAAGGGTTTGAGGACCCTAAAAAATAAAAACCTTGTCGAGGGTATGAATGATTGTAATCTTGAGTTTGATTTTTGTGAACATTACATCTATGGTAAAAAAACTGTGTTTAGTTTTATTCCAGTTCTCACAAATCTTCTGAGGTGCTATTGTTGCATATGTTGTTATTGATGTCAATAGAGTTGTGATGTAGAAGGCATATTGTTGTCAAAAGAGTGGTTATCATTATGTAAGAGGAGTAGATTAGAGTAGTGATGATGTGAGATAAGGGATCGATATCATCTGTACATAGTCGTACCTTACATTCTAAAGTTCATGGATAAGAGTAAGTTGTGAAAGTGTTTGAAGTGTTTGACATGTTGCATTGGTTGCATATGTTATCTTTTTATAATATGAAGTCATGTTGTTTGGCGCTTGATGAAGAAAGTTATAAAAGTTTGAAGAAAATTTGTCTAAGTGAATTTCTAGTCATGAAGGGTGTGATAGGCTCAGAAGAATGTACTGCATACCTCCACAAATGAAGATATGTGTCTATAGATTAAAAGATAGGTAGACATTGCTCTAAAGTATGTTTGGTTCAAATTTGAGATAATGAAACCTAACGCAAAGTGTTTTAGGGTTGGCAGAGTGAAGGTAGTGGTGAAACAAGGTTGTTGCAGTCATAAAGGGATAGAAGAATGCTCCAGACTTCTTTGCACTTGAAGATACGGTCCTGTGGTTTAGAGGATAGTCGAATATAGGTAAAAAGTATGCATGATTCAAAATTGAAATGATAAGATGTACCGCAGTGGTCTCCGTAGTCAGCTGAGTAAGGACATGTCTTGTTGCTGGTTAAGACTATCAGAGGGAGAAAGTAAAAGCCACCGCATTTCACTGCACCTTGGTATTTGGCTTTGTTGATTGATAGATAATCTCAAATGATCAGTATGTATGCTCTATTCAAGTTTCAAGTGTCTTTGTTCACCGCAAGTAGGATTTTTAATGTTCTATAGCAAGACAGTGTATTCAGACTGTGTTAGGGTTTCCGGCTTCAGTGTTTGAGTGTTTGCGGTAGCATGAAGTAGCATGAAATGGTGAAAGGAGTGAATGAGAATGTTTTTGCATGTCATATATGTTGCAAGTATGTGCTAATCAATGTTGTCATTGATGTCAACATGCTTTTGTTGTCATTGGTGTCAATTGTGTCTTCTAATGAAGTTGATTGTTGTTTGATTAAGTTGTTCTACTAAAGGTGATTTGGTTGCTGTGTAGAAATGTTGAAGATGTTAAGGATATGCTCTTGATATTGAGTTTCCAAGTGCTTTTGAGAAAATTTGATTAATATTGGAAACAATGTGTTGAAGGAGTCTTCTAGCTTATAGAACACTGTTCGAGTTTTTACTCTGCATTTATTTTGTATTGGATATCTGAGTGTATGGTTTGGACATGTTGCTGAGAAGTGTTTGAAGATGCTAAATCTATAATTTGGTGCTTCGGACTGCTGTACAGTGAAAGTTGTATTCACCAGTTTGAGGATAGTGTTTGACAGTGTGCCTGAGAGAAAGTATTTTGCTCCACATTCCTCCGCAAAAAGGTTTCAGGTGCTGTGGTTCTAGATATATGTTCATAAATCCTAATCTATCTTCATTCCAAAGGATTTGTGATTTGGTGCTTCAGAAAGTCATTTCTTGTGTAGCAGAGTTTGACAGTGTTGTTTGTAAGCAGTCTGTGAACTATCTTCAAGTGAAATTTGTTGTGGCTGAATTTGTTGGTTCTCAAGTGACTCTAAGTTGTTCGTCAATGTTTCCAGATTGTTTTAAAGCGTTGTGTATGATCCGCAAGTTATGGTTGTAATCATGGAAGCGTGTAATCAAGAATTTCTAATGTTTATGATGTTTGGCCAACCTTGGATGTTTGCATTAATTATAGAATTGATTTGGTGGTTATGTGAGTGTTGAGTAGCGTACTTGGATGGATTTAGGTCCAAGCTAAGGCATAAAGTGGTTTTCCTTAATTCCTTTGTGTCGTGGAATGTTTAGGTCCAAACCTAATTCAAATATTGTCAGTTTTCCCACATTGGAGATTGTTTCAAGAGTTGTAGATTGTGTTGTCGACCTTGGAGAATGGTTTCAGGGGTAATGATGGTATAAATAAGTGTCAAGGGTTCGTGTGTGGGTGTGCAATTAGGGGACATGATGATATGATGCAAATTTGATCAGTGCAGTCAGAACTTTCATGCGTTAGGCTACCAGATGCAGTGAGCAGAAGGTGTCTACTATTTTCAGTGTTATTATGAAGATGTTGGTATTGAGATGTATATTGAGCTTCATTAGAACTGAACTTCATGCATAGGTTTGATGCAATTATATCAGTTCAAATCCTGGCAGTGAGCGATCCTTCTCTTCTTTCTTTCTTTCTCAATGGGTAGTGAGTCCACTTAGACAGTGAGTCCCCTGTAGTGATCATTCTCTCTATGGTAGTGAGCCATTGTAATTCAGTTTTGTTACTACATTATATTGTGAGCTAATCCTCACCGTGGTTTTTCTCTTTTAGGGTTTTCCATGTAAAAATCTGGTGTTCTCTTGTGCATAGTGTTGATGTGTTTAAGTTTCTATTATCTGCTTTTCTTGTTTAAAATTTAGAACATACTAAGGGTTTAAGTGAACTGATGTGGATATGATTATGTTTATGAGGGTTTGAAGTTTTTGATACAAATGATTCACCCCCATCTCAGTTGTCTTGTGCCTTCAACAATTGGTATCAGATCAAGGTTCCTTTGAAGAAAGCTTAACAACTTGAGGTAGATCTAAGATGTTGCACAAGAAAGACATTTCTTTGTTTGATGGATCAGACTATGCACTCTAGAAGGTAAGGATGGAAGCCTATCTAATTTCTCTTGGTTATGAGGTTTGGAAATGCATCAAGTCTAATTACACTGAACTTGAGGGTGGTATAAATTCTAAAGATAAAATCAAATCTGCTGAAATAGATGGTAAGGCAAAACATGCTCTCTTAAGTGGTCTTATTGATTCTAAGTTGGTGAAATTTGTGAATTTGAAAACTGCTAATGAGATTTAGAAAAGGTTGGAAAGTGTTTATGAAGGAGATGAGCAGATTAAAAGAGCTAAAATGCAGAATTTGAAGCTCACTTATGAGACCATGCAAATGTCTGAAGATGAAATTTTTACAAGCTATTTGTAGAAGGTGGATGAATTTGTCAATGACATCAAAAGACTTGGTGGGAATATAGATGATCAAGAAGTGATATTGAAGGTACTTAGAACTCTTCCTAAAGCTTATAGTTCTAAGGTCTCTGCTATTGAAGAATTATAAAGTTTGGATAAGTTTACCAAAGATCAGTTGCTTGGCACTCTAAAGGCTTTTTGAAATAAGAGAGTTTGGCACAAGTAGTGGAACTGCAAAAGATGAGACTACTTTTAAAGTTGGTAAATTAGAGAAGACTATTGAATCAGATCCAGAAGACTTTGATAAAGTGGAAGCTAACTTTGTGAGAAGGATGAAAAAGGGTACCGGTAAGTTCAGTGGTAAGTTGCCTTTTAAATGTTTAAGTTGTAGAAAAATAGATCATTATGCTTCAAGTTGTCTAGATAGAGCTCTGAGAATTAAGAATAAGGAAAACAAAGGAAGGATGTTCAAGAAAAATTACTATGCAAGCATTTTTGATGATGAATCTAATGTTGAGGATGATAATGATGATGAATGCTTATTCATTTCTATAAGAGATGAAACCGGTTCTACTAACTCTGGAAGTTGTGTGAAGGAAAAGAATCTGGAAGCAAGTACTAACCCTAAAGGCACTGTAATATCTGCCTTTCATGCTAGGAGTGAAAATATCACGTCTCATTTTTTTATGGACTATATAATTATTCTAGATTAGTGAACATTTACTATGATTGTTTTACTTTGAGTAAATTCCACGTGTGTGAAGGTAATTATCATGAAGTTATATTTGCGTAAATTGAAAAGTTGATTTAAATATTAAGTATTATTGATATGATTATAATGTTTTGCTTCGACTATGTTTTGGGGAACTAACCTATTGATGTCAAGTTGAGTGCAAATGAATGCAGGTACTTGTCGAAGACGAGAACATGGTTGAGGTATAGATGTTCTAGCCACTTGGCAAGAATTGTTTGGGATGGATAACCCTGATGCACTCACACACTCACATAGTCTCATATTGCATTATTTTGAATGGTTTATTATGCATTATTGTATGGATAATAAATGTGATTGATAGTTAGTTAAAAAATATTGTGTTTTAATTGCTACAGTAAGTTCATTTCGAATGTATAATTTAGTCATAAATATTAAAGTTCTTTTGTTTATATTTTAAATAGGTATTTTTAAATAGTGTATTTTATGATATTTGATAACAAGTGTTTTCCTATTTTGTTTGAAAAATAATATCTATTTAGATTTAAAATAATTGTGGTTATTTTACAATGAAGAGATATATGTATAATTTGATTATTATTTGCAATACTACTTGTTTTATTAAAAGAAAGGGATTATTACTTATTTAAAATTAGATAAATTTGCTTTATTATTATGAATATTATATTTAGAAAATCTAAATTAAAGAATGGAGAGAAAGATTGGTAATGCAAAACATAAAAACTCATGCAAACAGATGAAAAACTAGAGTTATTAAAAAAAAATCAAATCTAAAAATAAGGGGCGCCAAATTAAGAGCAGACTTGGAATAAAAGAAGAGGACGTTGGGCAGAGAAAAAACACCACGTTTTGGCAACAACAGAGAAGTCTTAACCACGATTTGCAGTAGAGAAAAGGGAGATTTTATCATTGTTTGGAGCAGTGATAGAAAGAAAGGAGGGGATCTACAATCCATGATAGGAGGAAAGAAAGGATTGACACCAAACAAAGTCCAACTCAGAAGAAGGGTCTTATACCAGGTTTTCTTCCTAGATTAAATGCAATAAAAATATGATTGTTTGACTATTTAACGGTAGTATTTCAGCCCTGTTCTGAAGGTGTTGGCATGTAATGGAACGATCTGCCTGCATATAGCTCAACCTGCATTCTATTCTCTACATTTAGATTGGGATCAACTTGCTTACTGTAGGTGTTAGACTCTTATTTTTTTTCTTTCTCGACCTGCCTCATATTACATCCCTGTTGCTAGCATACTTACCTCTATATTATGCTTATAGAATGGCCTCTTCCTTATTTTTGGCATTTGTCCTGAGAACCCCTTTGTTCGCTGTTTGGTTAGCTTTGCCTAAGGATATTTTTCTGAATCTACTTAAAATCTGCCCACCTCCTATTCTTGTGTTGACCTGTTATGGTTTTGGCGGTCTGTTTTGGAGTGGCCTGGTTGCAGGAATGACCTGCTAAATGAATAAACTAAAAGGGTAGATTTCTGAACTTATAAAAATATCCCTTAGTCACTAAATTTAATAAGTTCATGTCTATTGTATTTGACCCTCAATGTTTGGTTAAAGATCAGCCTATTTCCCTTGCTGACTGACGGCCTGCCAAACTTGTGCTTGCAAGTAAACAATATTACCTGTAGCTTGATCGCTATCTCGGTAGCATGGTAAATTATGATTCTATAGCAGCTTATTATTTATCTTGTTACAGCCTTGTTATTGTTGTAGTAGACACCTGTAGCCATTTTACTAATTCCTATAGCAGAAAAGCTTTGTTCTTGTAGCCTAAATTTTAAAGTTCCTGTAGCTTCTTTTTATCACTGTTGCCATATTCTAGTTCATGTAGTAGACATATGTTGTTTTCTATAGCTTGAATGATTTGCTTCTATAGCTTTATTTAAAACTCTTTAAAACAGTTATGTTATTTCACATAACAGAGATAGTTGATTCCTGATTATTATCTATGCTTATTTAATGCTGAAACTAGTCATAAATTCTTATTTAAAGACTCTCTAAATTGTTAAATCATAAACTGATATTGGATTGGAAAGAATTAAACATTAGATTCTTCAAACCTTTTTAGACAACGAATTACAATTAAGGATTATGACTAGATTATTGACTCCATATTTATACTTTCATAAATGAACGAATGAGTGATGTTCTACTTACTGTTTATTGAAAGCATGTCTTCATGATTGTTGCTTTGGAAAGGGAATTTACAGATGATTTATAGGTGAAATGGGTTGATATTTTCTCTTTATTTCAATTATCCTTTTTATTTTTTTCTTGGGGGAAAGAAGTAGATTTTTATCTAGGAATGTGCTTGGGTTACTTTTGGACTAGGATACCGAATGTGGATTATCAGAGACGGCTTTTCCTCTTTTTAAGAATTGAACCGGTTACTATGTTTTAAAGGTTTAGATCTAAACGAGCTGTCATTGAAAAAGATGAATATTTTATCTAGAAAACTTTATTGATATATATCTCTACCACATCCTATTGTGAGACAATCTGCATTTCATTATTTAGAATTGCACATTAGACATCAGGTTGCATCAGGCGTTCCCACCTGCCAGTTGTTCTAGGTAGCTAGACATTTTGTGTAGGGATGGGTTTCCTTCGTGTCATGAAGGGATCCGAGGAAGTGTAATTGATTCATGCTTGGGTGGAAAAGTGCCTGAGCCATGTTCCCATCTCTCAGCTCGTAGGAGAACCATTTGGGTTCGTGGCAACTAGAGAGTGTATTGATTTATTATACTTGTTGTACATGATTATTGTAATTTGTAATTAGATGTATTAAGGCATGAGAGCCTATGGACTTTGTATATTATTTTATAGTGCTATCACCTAGATTGAGCATGAGACTTTTTGTAAGATTTAATGACTTTTATTGATTCATATTTATGAGATTTATCTTTTACTTGTGAAGTTGTAATTAAGCAGATTAATTACTTCATTTTACTTTCATTTCTTGTGATGTTGTAATTAAATGGATTATTTACTTCATTTTACTTTTGTGATGGTTTGAGTGCTTTACATGTGGTATCAAAGCCCTAGGTTGAACACTAGGGCCTTTTTTTGGGACTATTATGCTAAGTTGTAAACTTGATGCAAATTATTATCATGAATACTAGAAATACTGATTGTAGTGGAGGATTAGGAAGTGGTCAAAATAGAAGAAATCGTGGAGATGCTAGTAATGATCAAGATGGAAGATTGGACCATATTCTTTCTCTCTTGACCCAATAGGACATGAGGATGAATGCTCTTGAGTAGGAGATCAAAGGAAATCCTAGAGGGCAGAATGCTAATGAAAACCCAGGAGGTGCTAATGCAAATGAGAATTCAAGGATAGAAGTCCATGTTCCTGAGGTTGGTGTTAATGCTAATAATCAAGTAAGGATTTTAGAGGAGTTGGGGAAAGACCTCAAGAAGGTCTCATTGCCTAAATTTGATGGAAAGACAATTGGAGATGGAGGTGAAGCATGGATCATAGAAATGAAGAAATACTTTGGGCTCTGAAACCTTTCTGATTACATGAAGGCAATATGTGGATAATATCAGTTGACTGGTGAAGCAACAACATGGTGGGACAATGGGAAAGTAGATAAGAAACTGTTACCTAGTGAAATAACTTGGGAAATTTTCCTACATGTTTTTAGGAAAAGATGGTTACCGTAGCTCTTCTTCGACAAGAAGATGACGAAGTTTTAGAATTTAGTTCAAGGAGGTATGTCCATAGCCAGTTATTAGGAGAGGTTCTCACATCTACTTAAGCATGTTCCACAGTACTAGACAAATGAGAGATTTCAGATTAGGAAGTTTATATTAGGTTTAAGGCCCTAGATTGGAGTAGAGGTAGACATTCATAATCCACTCACTATGGATGCAATTTTTGAGAAAGCAATTAAACAAGAGTAGAAGTTGCAACAAGTAGCTAGTTACCGTAAGTAGAGAGATGCGAAGTTTGCTAATAAGAGATCTCAGAATAATTAGCAGAACTATCAAAAGAATAACAATCAAGGCAATAACAATCGACAGATCAAGAATTTGAAGAGAGGTAATAATTCTCAAGATGGAAATGGTAGAAACCAACATGGAGGAAACAAAAGAGGTGGCTATAACAACTGAAACAACAACTAGAGGGAAAGAACTAAAGGATCAAAAGCACCTAAGGGTGGATTCTATATTTGTGGAGGAGAACAATATGCGAATTCATGTTCCCATAGATCAGTGGGAGGAGGAAACATAAATCAACAAGGAGCACCTCAACATCAGATTCATGCCGTATAAGTCTTAACCATGATTTGCAATAGAGAATAGGGATATTTTATCATTATTTGGAGCAGTAACAGACAGAAAGGAGGGGATCTACAATCTACAACAGGAGGAAAGAAAGGATCGATGCTAGGCAAAGTCCAACTTAGAAGAAGTGTCTTATACCGGGTTTTCTTCATGAATTAAATGCAATAAAAATATGATTGTTTGACTATTTAACATTAGCATTTTAGGCTAAGTGCAAAACATTGGGGGGCCAAAAAGTGGCCAATTTTTTTTAAAAAAAAATTAATACATAATGCGAGCGCATTATAACATGCTCGCGTTATGGTTTGGTAATGACGAGCCTAAGGCTCGGCAAAACCAAACCATAATGCAAGCGCATTATGGTTTGGTAATGATGAGCCTAAGGCTCGGCAAAACCAAACCATAATGCAAGCGCATTATGACTAATTATATATATATATATAAAAGAGCATTTCTGCTCATTTAATTTCTTTATTTTCCTCTACATCTATGACTTGTAAACCCTAAGAAGTGCGTTCGCATTTTGGAAGACTCGATTCAACACCAAAATCTTACCGATTCGTCACCAAAATGCCGCCACGACGTCGAGCAGGCTAAAGGAGTGAGTTTTATTTATTTATTTATTTGAATTTGTTTCTAAATAGGTAGGTTTGAGTTGATTTTTGATGTAAATTTTGTTAATTGTTAGGAAATGTTAATGCACCTCCTCCTCCTCCTTAAAATCCATAAAATCCTGAAGAGGAAATACCTGTTGAAGAACAACCCAAACAACAAACTCCTCCATCCATTCCTCGACATGCCCCTGGAACACAAGAAAATCTAATGGGGCAAATTGAAAACAATAAAAAAGAAATTGAAGACATAATTACAAGGTTGAAAGATCCTTCCACTTCAACCTTGCATAGGTCCACACTTGCCCAATCTCTTGAATCTATGTTATCAAATGTAGATTCAATTAGCAAGCAAATATCTAGTTGGTCGGATAAGAGGAGAGAGTTTAGAGACTATTATGCAAACAAGCTATCATATGAAGATGTGAAAAAGTTACAAATTACAAAGTTAGACTTGTGTTCCATTTTCACAAACCCACAAATAAATCAACCTCCACCCATTACATGCAAGAGGTTCCCTATCCATTGGTGCAACAACCAAGCGATAAGGGATAATTTTGGGCAGAGGTGGTGGATGGTTTTTGACCATCCTCCATACAATAATAATGAGGTCCCGCAATATTTTTTGAGGAAACTCTACTGCAAGTTTGTCCTCAATAAAGTGCCAAACTATTTTGATATGCGGGACTTCTAGGGTAGAGGTGGGGGGTCAGCACAAGATAGACTAGGGGCACGTGTTGACCCACAACAGCCAATGAGATGAGTAATTAGTAGACTAGCCCATGAGCATGTTTCTATCCCTTCCATTGTGAAGGAGAGTGTTGAGGTTGATACACTTCAGTCCATTAGTGCCTTGACCCAGAGCATCATAGAGCATGCTAGTCCTGTAGCACAGTGTGGGTTGGGAGATGTGCGAGGAGTAGGGTCCCACCTCATGCTTGTTGGACTTGCAGGTTAGCCTGTGGTTATGACCCCATGGATAGTCAAGACGCAGGTGCACAGGCTACATCTGCAGCTGAGTAGATGGTGATGACAGATACCCTCCTGAGTGAGACTTTCGACCTTGATACTCAGGTAAATATTGGCAAGATTATTGAATTTAATTTATTAAATTTCATTTTTGAAATGCAAGATTAACTAATTTAGTTTGATGATTTTAATGAAATTTCAGGGTCATAGTGTTGATGCAGTTTTTAGTGGTTCTCCACCTGCATATTACACTACATCATCTACTGTCGGGGTATGTAACTAGTAAATAATTATAAATATTACATGTGAATAGCATCATTATATGAATGATATTCTAATGTCTAATTTTGGATGTTGAATAGGTTAATATTAAAGATTTCACGGCAACACCTGCCAGCGGTGGTGGACTTCAAAGCTTCACAGATGTAATAAAATAAATAGTTTAATGAATGAATTGTACTTACTAGATTTTTATATGTGACTTGTGTGCTTTATTGTGTGTACTTCCATGTTTAGATGAACGTGTGTGTATGTTAGGAGCCATGATTTGCATCACTATTATAGTTTTCGTAATTGAATAATATTTTTTTATTTCCAGATGATGCAGGTTGCGGAGACACCTCCCGATGTTCATAGGGCAATGGAGCATGATGTGACCTCTGTGATTCATAACTCCATGCCATTGACAGGGGTATGAGGTAGATTAGTAAATTTCAATTTACATTCATTGTTATAGTTGTTTATTTTTGAAAAATTAAAAGATTATTGATTTGAAGTTTAATTTCTATCTGGATGGTTTCTATAGGACATGACATCACCACGGCCTATTCCTGCTATTGAGGCAAGTGAGGAGACATATTATATGGTAGCAGTAAGTGATTATTTTGTTAAATGTTTCATGTTTTATAACATGTAATTTCTATATATTAATGTCTATACTTTTTATTGTAACAGCTAAAGATGTAGGAAGAACTAAATAGGAGGAGTAGCCCTCCGGTTCATAGTAGACCACCCACATGCACGTCTCCATCCCCTAGAAGATCAAAGGCTACTCGTGATCTATTCTCTTCACCAGCCAGAGGGAAATGACTTTTTATTGTGTTCCTTTGTTGTATGCCTATATGACATTTGTGGACATATATTTTGTATTGCATATAGTTGACATTGTATGCCTATATGGCATTCTTGTAAGTCTATATAGCTATTTTGTATATATGTTATACTTATATTGACAGATATTGAAGTATGCCTATATGGATATTTGGTTAATACAAATCTTTTTTATTGATGGTGTCCATACTTGCATTATCAATCCACATTTGAATGGATATTTGTAGATGGATACTTCAAATATTTAAAGTCCAATTGTATTACATAGGATATTTGTTGATCCAATAAGCTAGCTATTGTTATTCAAGTATCACCTAAACCTCATTTTGGAACTAAAAGATAAAAGTTGTATTTAAAAAAAATGAATCATCATGTTGAACAGAAAATATTTATATTCTGTATGAGTAGCTCAATTGAAAATATTCAAATGAGTATGCTGATCCATATTCTTTATGAGTTGGTCAATTGAAAATATTTCTTAATTTTTGTTATTATACCATATTGGGATGTAAAGAGTATGTTTGTTGTTTTGAATAAGATAGTCAAAATCATATGCTTATGAGCACCTGATGACCATTGTGGTTATTAAATGTAATTCCTCTTGCATATAAGGCGAGGTTATGAGATTACATTGAGTCTTACCTAATTTTAGTATGCAACATAACATTGGAGCTTTAGGCTTCCATAAGTCATCAACAATCAAGGTTCAAGGTTGTCATTGAAGTCAAAGGGTCAAGGAAGTTTGTCATTGATGTCAAGGTTGATGCCATGATGTTGATAAGGTGATACAGTGATTCAAGGTAGGTGATGGTCATGAGGGGCATGATGTTGTGAATATGGTTTTCATGATAAGGTCTCTCAATTCATGTTGATGCTGCACAAGACAAACATGGTTCATATAATGCAAGGTTCATGTTCATGGTGGATGTGGTTTTGTTCATGGAAGGTTTTTTTGTGAATATGGTTTTCATGATAAGGTCTATCTTGAAAGGTTGATATGGTGCAAGGTTCATATTCATGGTGGATGTGGTTTTGTTCTTGCAATAAGAAGTTAGAGAAGACACAAGCTTTCATAATCATAATCTTATTGATAGTTAGGGTTTACATATTGGACATTAAACCCTAAAAAGAATCTATTTTTCTTAAGACTTTAAAACCCTCAATTGCTTGTTGTGTGTAAAGTGTCCTTTTGTTTTAATTTAATAGACTTATAATCAGAAGTTACTATCACTTAAATCAACCTACTAAAGGGTCTTTAAGTCATTAGTACACTGACCCTTCAACCTAACTCAATCGGTGTCTCTGGTAAACTCTCATAAGCTCGAGCACCATATCATAATCGAAGGTCATATTTAATTGATATGAGGGCGGTAAAAAGGATTGGATCAAACACATCAAACTGAGCATCATACCTCTAGGCAGATTTTTGCCTCTCTCTAAACTATCCATTTTGGCGCCTTGATGTAAAGTGAAGTCTAAACTTAGTGAAGATTGTACCTAGAAAGATATCACCTTGGATATGCGCCTAGAGTCATCCTAGATCATCCATTTGTGCCTAAGGGTCAATATAACATAATATAACTTAGGAAGACTTTGAAAATCGTCAAAAGAAGCCTAGGCACCTTTTCTTGTCTCCACCATCCATTTTGGGCGCCCAGAGGAAAATGAACTTCAAATCACTTCCAACTGTAGCACCTAGTGTTAGAACCTTCAAAATGACTAAATCTTACCAAAGGAAGTTTAGGCACCTATTGTCACTTGGATCATCATGAATGAGCACCTAAGTGGAAGGAGAATAAGCATCTTGTATGGAGGTGCACTTTTGTTTCTAAATAACCTTATTTTGGGACCTTAAAGGAAGATGTTCTAAATCCTAAGATTTAGTGCCTAAGTGTAAAATGGTGTCCTATAGGTTTGAACAAGTGATTGAAGCCATCAAATTGCCAAGAAATGAGCTAAGTATAGTAAGGCATCTTTTTTTGTCTAAACTATCCATTTTGGCACCTAGGAGGAAGGAGATTTAACATCATGAATCAAGGCACCCTTTGCCATCAAAAAAACCTCACATTGGCACCTTGGAGGAAATCAACTTAAAACTACAAGTCTTGGAGTTTTTTCATGTTTTGATGATGTCTTTTGAGAACAATTATAATGATTGAAGGATGAGGTTGGTAAAAAGTCTTCATCTAGCTTAGGCACCCATTCAACTCTGAACAACCTTACATTTGTGCCTAAGATGAAGGGGAATTTCTTAAATATTTAAGCATTGATTAACAGACATGAAAACCTTAGGTGTAATTTTCAACTCATTTTACCTTTGATGAGCGCTTAACTTGGAGAGAACACCTATTAGCATCAAGGCGCTATTTCATGCTCAGAACATCACATATCAGTGCCTAAACATGAGGAAGCTTAAACTATAAAATCTGATGTTACTTTGATTTAAAAATGAAGAAAATAAGCCAAAGAATCTAGGTGCATATTGTCACTTGAGCAACCTTCAACTAGCGTCTAGTCTTGTGAAGGAGGCAAGAATCAGGGATAAAAGACCTCACCTTGTTTGAAAGTGTTGAAAGGCTAAGGAATGGGCTAAGTTCATCTAGGCGTGCTTTGACTCCTTGCACACCTAAATGAGTGCCCAGGAAGAAATTACATAAGAATGACACCTATGATTGTGTTCCTTGAAGAAGTAAACCATTCTAAGACATCTACCATTGATTGAGGTCATTAAAATGACAAATATGAGGCTATCTTTTGCTAGGCGCATATTTCAACTTTCACATACCTTAATTTGTGCCTTGACTTGGAGGAGTTAGTTTATGCTTTAAAATGATTTCTATGTGTTTATATGATTCAATATTTGTCAATAATTTAATATGCCGGTACAATGTAGCTTGGACTATTTCGGCATGTTTGGGTGCAAAATAGGACCATGCCTAGCCTAAACGTACCCATCCAGATGCATTGGAACTGTCAGTTTGGCCACATGAGGAGAAGAACAAAAGTTACACCCCTTCGTAACTTTACACTGCCTCCTTCTGATGATTTTTGGGGCAGTAGAAAACCTTTCACCATGGGCAAACGCCTTAGAGATATAAAAAATAGAGAGAGGTTATTATAGAGGCACTCTATGTGATCACGTTGCCTCAGATGGAATGTTTCTAAGTGACACAGTTTTTGAGTAACATCTCATCAAAGATTGCTGCCTTTTTGCACTTTGGACTCTTTAGGGATATCATCGGTACAATGTAGCTCGAACTGTTTCGACATGTTTGGGTGAAAAATAGGACCATAACTAGCGTAAATGTACCCATCTAGATGTGTTGGAATAGTTAGTTTGGTTGCCTCAGGAGCAGGATGAAAGTTACACCCCTTTGCAACTTTACACTGCCCCCTGATGATTTTTGGGGCAACAGAAAACCTTTCACCATGGACAAATGCCTCAGAGATATAAAAAACTGAGAAAGGTTATTGTAGAGGCACTCTACATGATCGTGTTTCCTTAGACAAAATGTTCTAAGTGACACAGTTTTCAAGTAACATCTCGTCAAAGATTGCTGCCTTTTTGCACTTTGGACTCTTTAGGGATATCGTCGGTACAATGTAGCTTAGACTATTTTGACATGTTTGGGTGAAAAATAGAACCATGCCTAGCATAAATGTACCCATCCAGATGTGTTGAAATAGTCAGTTTGGTCACATCAGGAGTAGGATGAAAGTTACACCCCTTTGCAACTTTACACTGCCTCCTTCTGACGATTTTTGGGGCAGCAAAAAACCTTTCACCACGGGAAAATGCCTCAGAGATATAAAAAACTGAGAGAGGTTATTGTAGAGAACTCTACATGATCACATTGCCTCATATGAAATGTTTCTAAGTGACACAGTTTTCGAGTAACATCTTGTCAAAGATTGCTGCCTTTTTACACTTTGGACTCTTCAGCGATATCATCGGTACAATGTAGCTCAGACTATTTTGACATGTTTGGGTGAAAAATAGAACCATGCCTAGCCTAAATGTACCCATCTAGATGCGTTGGAACTATCAGTTTGGTCGCATCAGGAGCAGGACACCAGAAATGCAAAAGTTGCTTTGTACAACTTGACAACATTGACATTTTTTTGCAACAGGACTCAAAGACTCAAATTGACCCCAAATGACTCAAAGTGACTTAAAAACAAATGAAATGGTCTTAGAAGACCTTATTACATACAATTGACTCAATAAAAAATAAAATTTTATTTTTTGACCTCTCTTCGAGGCATGACAACCTAGGTGCCCCTGCACCATTAGTGCAACTGAAGTCGATAAAGTTTTCCTATTAAGAAAAAGAGCTTCCCTTAGCTTCAAGAAATATAAATATTCTATACTGACAAGGTGAACCACGTGAAGGTGGAAGCTCATGTGGTCTCACCTAAGACCTAAGACACATGTAGTCTAGTAGACACAAGACCTAAGACACCTATTTTCTAGTCTCTATCTACCTAGTTGACATATTGTATATACCTAAGACAAAATTAGAGACACCTATTATCTAGTTAAAAACCAAGACACCTAGAGACACCTATATTTTATACATTACCTAGATTTTATACATTATTCTCAGGATCAACTTCATCCATCACTTAGGTCTAACCCCTTGAAGCATAACATGATGATGTAAAAATGTGTATATGTGTAAAAATACAGTAGGAAATTAAAAAAGACAAACCTTACAAATTAATGTGCATACTTACAACTCAATGTAATATGACTTTACAAAATCAATGTGAATACTTACAAATTAATCCAATGAACCATCCGGGTCTACTCTACTCTTTATTGTGTCAAGTATTGCTTCATGGTCAAACTCACGCACCTTCCACAAGATTTTGTTCAAAGGTCTACCTCGATACTATATCAAATGAACATTGGATGCACGACAAGGTTCAAGTAATGAAGAATCTTCTGATGCATGTCAAAGTCCTGAAACAACCAAACATTAACACTCTTATGTGGGTACCTTCTAAGCCATGTTCCAGTAATAACCACTGAGACTGTAGGGTATTCTATGTTTTCTCCATCTGTAATTGGGGCCTCCAATTTATTTTTAGCCTTAACACAATGACATAAGTAATAATCTATTCCCTCTTCATTATCTTCATCTGCAATAATTGCATATACATGCCCTACATTGATATGTGTAGCAAATTAGATGAAATTAGTCAACATTACAAAAATACTACAAAGTAAGATGACATTAGGAATTTCAAAAACTATGCAAATAGATATATTACTTGGTTGAACTAGATTTGAAATGTGGTCAAAGTCAATTGATGATTTCATCTATGTTAGTTCTAGTACCGTTGGGGGTCGATACGTGTCAAGTGGGCTAAGATAACTTAGCTGCCATTCGTCAACCCACTCCTTTGACTCACACTTATGCCAGGCTTGAATTGTACAGGAAGAACAAAAGCATGACATCTTTTGCATATGGATACTCCATGAACTTGCAATTGAGCTTCTGAAAGAGTGCATCTCACTTGATCTTGTTAGTGTAGAATAGTCCTCATATGGTGCAATGTTAGTATCATCTATCAACCAAAAAAATCTATGAAATGAAGACTTACCTTCATTACCTGGACCCATGGAAGCATTACACCACTCGACAATCAATTTTACATCTGTCAACTTTGCATTATCTTTATACTTTAATTCTTCTCATGCTATGGCTCTTTTGATACATGCTCCTGCACCATCATGCTCCCCCTTTCCATGCCCAGCCTTACAAAAGTTCCACATATGTTGAATACTTGTAAAATTATGCCTCCTACTCAGCCAATAGAAATTCTGTGAGTTCTTGAATTGTGACGCATAGTTATCCGACCATATGATATGCTGACTGAACGATATGCCTATTGACCTATTTTCCTCTGCCCAGAGTTAAATAATTCACCTTGTATTACCTTGTATTTTCCTTGAAAATCCTTTAGAAAATGACCCTACAGGGCTTAGATCCTTCAAATATTCATGCTGTACCTTGTAGAAAATCTCAAAAATCTCACTTTGAGAATCTTTGCCAAAAACCCAGAAAACTTAGAAATCTTTTAGCTTCAAGTATTTTCCATCATAGAGATTTCTCAATTTTATACTTAGTATTTGTATATGCATTTTTGAATGTATGTTTGCATGTACGTTCGCCATTGTATGTTCGCATATGCAAAGGAAATGTACATCGGTGACATACAAGGCCAAGATACAAGGCCGACATACAAGGCCAAGATACAAAGGAGGACATGCAAGGAAAAGAGTTTCAAGGATACATTGGCGACATACAAAGGCTTTTGCATATCGGTGACATACAAGGTAGGAAACATGCAAGGGACAATATACAAAGGCCAATGTACATCGGTGATATGCAAAGATGAATGTATATCAAGTTGTATATCGCAGATGCATAAGGCAAATGTACATCGCCGATATACAAACAAAATATGCAAAGGGCACATACAAGGAAAAGTTGCAAGAAAAGATACAAAGGGTGGGGTCCGCCAATTGTATATTTGCGATTGTATGTTTGCACATGCAAAGAAGAGATACAAGGAGGAAGATGCAAAGTTTATACACAAGCAAAGAGATACAAATCCTGGGGCCCACCAAGCACACATACAACGGACTAGGTACAAATTGTAATGCATGTTTCTATGCATGTTTTCCTTTGTATGTTCGCATTGTATATGCGACATACAAAGGTCGGATACAACGGCGATATACAAGGCAGACCCGACTTGAAAATTAAATTTGGCATATTTAGCATTAAGTCTGTAGTTTGCATGTTGAAATGCTTGTATGTTTGCACATACAAAGAGGCAGAGATACAAGGGCTGGACCCGACGTCAATTTCATCTTGCTTCATTATCTTTTGAGTTCCATATTGTATGTATTTTGCGATTGTATGTTTGCATATACAATCGGATATACAAAGGATGATGCAATGGTTTTCGGTGAGACCAAAATGCATCGGCCGCCCTATTTTTAGTCATTCTGACCGTCGATAAGAAGATGCAGTTTTTCATCGATGGTCTTAGGCCCTACTTAGTGACCAATCAGGTGATGACATGTGGCAGGGGCGTACATGCAAAAAAGTGATACAAGAGTAAAAGCCTGTGATTGTATGTTGTAATTGTATCTTTACACATACATTTGCACATACAAGGAAAAACATACAAAGTAGTTTGCATGTGCAGAGCGATATACAAGTGCAGTTTGACCACAACTTTGACCGCGAATATCTTGTGCATCCTGGCAAATTTTTACATGCTGCAAAAGGCAAAAGTGCTTATTTTTGCCTCTTCTTTCATTCAGCGGACTTTGAACAGGATATCTTCACTTTCAAATTTGGATTTGAGTTTGCATGCCCATTCGACTGAGCAGCTCAGCGGTCAGATTTAATTTTGCAGATGATCTCAGAATCGATGAAAAATATAGAAAAATGTCAAGGGGCGATACGTCCCATCCGCCATCAGTGCAAATCTGATCTCTTAAACTGCCATGTTTCAGATATTTCATATATTCCTTGTTGAAGATAACCATTGAAGCTGCTCACATTCAATGCCCAGAATATCTTCCACTGATTCATTGTTGCAGATCGATGATTCAATAGCTTACATTAAAGACTCAAAATATTTACCATCTGCCCCTATTCCAGATTTTATGCCATGAATTCTTGCAGATGAACATCCCTTCAGATAGATATTTTTCTGTTACAGCTCATGGAGCAGATTTTTGTAACCGACTTAGGTCAGATTGAAATGCTATATATGCATAGCATGAGATGTAAATAGGGTTGGAAAATTTTCAGCATTAAGTCTTTCTATTTCCAAACAAAGCTTTCTGCTACTGTAACTATGCCTTCTTATTGAATATATGTAAGTTATTTTTACCTCTTTTATTGGTTTTGGTCTTAGTGTAAATTTGCATGTGACTGTTTGTGAACATCTTTGTTCCTCTCAATCATTGTGTTTCTTACCTCTGCTAGAACCAGTTGAATCTATGTATGTCTACTTGCTGTATCTAGTTATGTTGTGCATTTTCTCCGTACTGTGAGGGTTCTTTTATTCAACTTGGTGAATCACCCCTTTATTTTCAAAGTTTTCTGTTTATCTTTCATTTAAAAACATTCCTTCTCCCTTTTCCTCTAAAGATCTAGTAGATTTTAGGTGATAACTAGTTAAGGAAGCTGACCTTCTCTGGAGGTCTGATCTCATTTCGCAAGGTCCCACACTTCGAGATCATTCCCATGTTTCTCCAGATTGTTGAAGTTTGACAATTGCAGCAAGGGTGCAAATCTGCGAGATAATAGTTTTTGGCATGCCCGGTGGGACTCTACTATTATTATTGCTGGTTTTGTTGTGCAGCTAGTGATTTTCAGATCTGTAAGAAGTTAAAACCTACATATTTGGCAACTCATACTGAGGAAGGACAAGCAGACCAGTATTGCTGTTATATTTTATGAGAAAAATTCAAAATTAGAGTTCAAGTTCATTTGATTACTTGCATCTGTCTCAGCCTAGAAGGCATGGTAGAGCTATGGTAAGGACTCTAGTTTCTAAAAGAATACAATCAACTCCACCAAGTTTCAGGCCAGCAGCACTTGTAGTACTTATACCAGCTCAAGCAAACCCACCTCTAGCTGTTCCAATGGCAAGAAATCAGCCATTTGTGGCTTTTGATGGGGGCAGCCCATTGAATTTAACAGTACACAATAACATACCCATGGCAGCTTTGAAGAGCCTGCCTTATTTCACTGGGGAGGATCAAACTACCCCAATAGAGCATATTAGAGATGTAGCTTCTTTAGGTGGAGTTCATCATGTCACCTAAGAAAATGTAGCCTTCAGGCTGCTGGCTGCCTCTTTTAAAGGAAAGGCATTACAATGGTTCAGGAGTTTATCAGTGCAGACCATAGGAACTTGGGATGATCTGGGTGATAAATTAAACAAGCAATTTCAAGATAAGTCAGACAACTTGTCATTGGTTGAATAGATGACTACAATAAAAAGAGCTCCCCAGGAGCAAATGATAGATTTCAACTTCTGATTCTAGAAGACATAGGACAGAATTCCTGCCATGGTAAGGCCTCCACTAGAATATGCTTTTCTGTATTTTTTGAAGGCTCTAAATAGTGATATTTCAGTAATGATACAATCATTGGGAGGTACAAGTTTACCTAATGCATATGAAATAGCTATTAGAGCGGAAAACAACCTAATTCAGATTGGGAAAATAGCACCTAGACCACCAATGCCCATTTTCCCTAAGATTCAAACTTTAATGCCTTTGCCAATCCCATCTTTTGCCCTTTTACCTGTTATAGCAGCATTGCCAAATACTGCCAATTCTGAAAATGCTGCTTCTAGCTCATCACAAGAGTTAAGAGAGATAAAAAGTAGCTAACAAAAAATAGAGAACATCCTGCAAACTTTTGGGAATGAGCTGGTGAACATCAAAAAGCCGCAGTCCCAAAACAGACAGCCTTATCAGCAACCCAGCCAAGAGTAGAATCAACCTTATCAAGGGTAGAATTAGCCATACCAGGCCAACAGGCCTCCATATCAAGGCAATTACTAGGGTACCAGGCAGAATGTCAACTAGAGGCCTTTTCATCCTTACAATCCGGCACTCGTTAATGTAGTTAGGGACCTTGTCCCTATTCAGAATAACCTTGCTGCGGAGTATGAATGGTGTTTTCCATGCAATCAGCCACACAGTCAGGTAGCCTGCTCAAATGGGGTGATAAATCAGGCTCTGATGGTGCAAAATGTTGCAGTCTCACAACCAAACACACCTAATGATGGGGCTATGCAACAACAGGAGCAATCTCAGAGTGATTCTACCTTCATAAATTGGCAGGAAGGTGAATTCTGCGGCATGAATAGACATGATGCCTCCATTTCAACAAATACAAGAGCCAAAAAGAGGGGTTATGAGATGGATCAAGCAGCAAAAAAAGGAAAAATACCTGCTGATGCATCTACATCCCAGATTCCCCATATTTTGCAAAGAAATACTCAAGCAACTACAAGAGAACAACCTCATTTGTAGGCTGATATTGTTGCTACAAAGTCACACCAGAAGGTAAGCATCACTCCACCTTTCAATATCATTGAAAATATGAAGAAGATGAATGTGACAATATCTATGTGGGATTCCTTAGCAATCCTAGGTCAAAAGGACATGTTGCAATCTACTTTGTCTGATTTAAAAATGTCAAATGATGCAACTGTTGACCTAACTAGGGCTGTCCTTACCAATTCTTCCCAGGACAACAGCAAACAACCAAACAAAAGTGCTAAACCAATTCCATTTTATGTATCTTTAATAATTGAAGACAAGATAGTACATAACTGTATGGTGGATAGTGGTGCAAGTAGTTTTGTGATGCCAAAACAGATTGCAGACCAATTAGGATTGAAGTACCAACCCCTGGAGAAAGGTGTGCTTCAGTTAGATGGCACCACTGTTAACACTGTAGGTGTGATAAAAGATCTAACTCTCACCTTGCACACTTGCCCAAATGTTTCTATTTCCCAGGAGGTATTCATCATAGACTTACCTCCTTATTTTGCCATGTGTTTGTCAAGAGAGTTCACAGCGAAGATAGGAGGATATTTGTCCTCGGATTGGTCCCACATGTTTTTTAGGACTAGATATGGCACAAAGGTGACTTTAAAGTCTGAATTGCTTACCCAGTATCACATAGAGCCTTATACACCAAGTGTTGTTAATGTAAATTGCATTATTTCTGATGATCCTGAGCTTGTTGCTGCTCAAAAGCTGCAAGCTAAAAGTATACCAGAGGTGTTGTTAAAGGAGTGGGCCTTAGAGAACGTTGTAGATGATTCGGAAGGGCACATTCAAGAAAATGGTATGGGGATTTACATACTCCATGAACCTAAAACAGAAATTCCAAATCTTGTAAAGAATGTAGAACAACAGATAGAGCAACAAGATGAGGTATGGCAAATGTACTTTGATGGATCTAGGAAAAAGAATGGATCTGGTGGTGGTGCAATGCTTGTGTCCCCACAAGGTGAAAGATATTATTCTACTTTCTGTTTTACTTTTTCATGTACAAATAACACTTCTGAGTATGAGGGATTGATCCAGGGTTTGCAGTGGGCAAGAAAGAGGAAAATTGGCTGTTTGTAGGTGTTTGGGGAGAATGAACTTATTGTAAATTAGGTAAGAGGACTGCATGTTACGAAGAATGATACTTTGAAATGCTACAAACATAGGGTATGGGATTTGATTGAAGAATTTGAGACTTTCAATCTGATCTCTATTCCAAGAAATCAGAATTATCATGCATATAGGTTAGCTGTAATTGGGGCTTAGTTTGATATCCCCAGTGATATTCAAAGAGAAAAGGTGCAACCTCATGTGAAAATCATGGATAGGCCCTCTATTCCTGACAATAACATTCATTGGCAGGTTTTTGAGAGTGATGAATAGATCTTGCATTTTCTACTAGAAGAGGATGAGTTTTTTTGTGATGAATTAGGACAAACTCAAACAACAATATGGTAATGATCAGATCATTCAGTTAAGGACAAATAAACTACCTAGAAAGTTGGTAACCTTGGAATCCATTTTTAGTACTGATGATCAGCTAAAAAAGAGTAAAATCACCATGCAAGTCAAAGTGGAACATTATGAGGAGCTAGAATTTTCAAGGGTAAGCTTCTCAAAATTGGTAAAATCTGTTTGCTTGAAGATAGGAAAGCCTTCATTGCTCTGTGTCAAGAATTTAAAGATGTGTTTGCTTGGGATTATTCAGACCTAAAGGGGTTTGACCCTCATATTGCCGAGCATACTATAGAGTTAGAACCAGGTACAAAACCTGTGAGGTAGAAGCAAAGACCTTTAAATCAAAATCTTGAGCCTCTAATGATTAAAGAATTAACCAAGCTGATTGAGGGAAAGATCATTTTCCCAATCAAGCATACTTCTTGGGTCTCCAACCTTGTCCTTGTGAGAAAAAAGAATGGAGAGATTAGTCCGTGTGTTGATTTTAGAGACCCTAATAGAGCCACCCTGAAGGACCACTACCCACTGCCATCAATGGAGCAAATTCTGCAAGTAGTGGCTGGTTCTGAAATATTCTCCTTGCTTGATGGATATTCTGGCTATAATCAAGTGTTAGTCAAGGAGGAGGATCAGTTTAAAACTACTTTTACCACCAAATGGGGCACCATGGCCTACAAAAGGATGCCTTTTGGTCTGTCAAATGTTGGCTCTACTTTTTAGAGAGCTATGGATATGGCTTTTAAGGGTCTGTTGTATAAATTGGTACTTGTGTACCTTGATGATATTACAGTTTTCTCTAAAGATGCAGTTGAACATTTATCCCACTTGAGGCAAGTATTCGAGAGATGTAAAGAGTTTGGGATAGCTCTCAATCCCAAGAAATGCATTTTTGCTGTGCATGAAGGAAAGCTTTTAGGACACGCTGTGTCAAAAGAGGGAATTACCATTGATGCAGAAAGGGTAAGGGCCATTTTGGAGCTGCCTTTACCTAGTCACAAGAAAGGATTGCAAAGTTTTATTGGCAGAATTAATTTTCTGCAAAGATTTATACCTAATATTGCAAATCTATTGAAGCCATTGACCTCTATGCTAAAGAAAAATACAGTTTTTAGTTGGACAAAAGAGGCCAAACTCAGCTTTGAGTCCATAAAAGAAGCGTTGTCAGCTATGCCAACTCTGGTAAATCCTGATTTCTCAAAAGATTTTATCTTGTATGCTTATGGTGGTCTAGATACAATCTCTGCGATTTTGGTACAACAGCAGAGTGACGGCTTTGAATAGCGAATTGCTTTCTTTAGTCAAGGGCTGGAAGAGTACGAGCAGAGGTATAGCTTCATTGAAAAACATGTCTTTGCAGTGGTAAGAAGTCTCAAAAAGTTTAGGCATCTTATTTCTAACAATAAGATACATTTGATGGTTGCTCACCCTAGCGTGAATGAGTTCCTGTTAGGTAAAGATGTTAATGAGAAAAGGGCTGGTTGGATCACCAAAGTCATGGAGTATGATGTAGATATCAAGATAACCAAGCTCGTTAGAGGTAGAGGACTCAGTGAACAACTTGCTACCAGTTCTAAAAATAAAACAGAAAAAGAAGAGGAGGTGCTTCTAATTATTGAAGATGCACATTAGGATGATACAACAATAGTGAGCACAAGTTGGGTTAATAACATGACTCAATTTTTGCAAACTGGTGAATGTCCAGCATGTCTAGATAGAACCAAAAGAAGATATTTTAGACTGTAGTCCATTCCATATGTTTTAATAAATGGCACCCTTTTCAGAAAAGACTTTAATGGTGTGTTGTTAAGATGCATTGATAATGATCAGACTGACAAGGTGCTGCATGAGTTTCATGATGGAACAACAGGGGGTCATTTTGCCCCAAGGACTACTGCTTGGAAAATAATGAGAGCTGGATATTACTGGCCCAATTTATTTAAGGATGCCCATGCATGGGCTATAAAATGTGTAAAATGTGCCATTTTTGCAGGCAAAGAAAGGATGCCAACTTTACCTCTGCAGCCAATTCAAGTAGAGCATCCCTTTATAAGATGGGGCATTGATTTTATAGGTCCCATTAACCCACCATCAAGTGTAGGCCACAGGTGGATACTTACAGCTACAGATTATTTCACAAGGTGGATTGAAGCAGCAACTATGAAGGAATCCAACGACAATGCTGTTTTAAATTTTTATCATGATTTGGTATCCAGATTCAGAGTGCCTGAGTCAATTATCTCAGACAATGCTTTAGCCTTTGTTGGATTGAAAATAACTGACTGGGCTGTGAAGAATGGAATCTATTTGACCACTTCATCAAATTATTACCCATAGGGTAATGGTTTGGCTGAATCTACAAATAAGAATCTCATAAGGGTTATTAAAAGATCAATGGAGGATAACCAGAGAGCTTGGCACACCAATCTAAAATTTGCCTTATGGACAGATAGAATAACTCCCAAGAGGTCTATTAAAAACTCCCCATATATGTTAGTTTATGGGAAAGAGGCAAGATTGCTTATGTCTATGGAGTTGCCAGCACTAGATATCATGAATCAGCTAGAGATGTTTGAAGAAGAAGACCCCATGGCTGTTAGATATGCTCAACTTATGGAGCTGGAAGAGAGTAGAGATAAATCTATGAAATCTATGGAGTATCATCAACTTCAGACAAAAAGAGGTTTTGACAAGAGAGCCACTCCCAGAATTTTTAGGGAGGGTGATATGGTGCTCAAATGGGATGAGTTGAAAATCAGGCCAGGAAAGCACTCCAAGTTTGACAGCATGTGGAGTGGCCCATTTATCATTACTGAATGCAAGGAGCATAATGCATTTCAGTTATCAAGCATGGATGGAGGAAATTTGCCTATCCCGGTCAATGGGATACATTTGAAGAGGTGTTTTGAGGTATGAATTACCTTGTAAAACAGTAGATTAGGTTTCTTGCTTTCAATAAGTGCTGCTGCACAATAGTTTAGATCCCTTTTTGTTTTCCCTAAGTGTTTTCTAGCATAGTTAGAGGGTTACTTTCAGGCTTTTGGTTCTATTTTGGTCTTTCCAATGTTCTTCATTGCTAATATACCGAGTCGCTAAATTCAGGATTGTTTGTCAAGGTATATTTTTAGTCTTTGTATGACTCCATGCCCAATGGATTCTTAAGGCCACTAGTCTAATTGTTTAGCAGGCAAACATCCCATATAAGTTGCCAAAATGTTGACCTATTTTCCTCTGCCTAGAGTTAAATAATTCACCTTGTATTTTCCTTGAAAATCCTTTAGAAAATGACCCTACAGGGTTTAGATCCTTCAAATATTCATGATGTACCTTGTAGAAAATCTCAAAAATCTCACCATGAGAATCTTTGCCAAAAACCCAGAAAAACCTAGAAATCTTTTAGCTTCAAGTATTTTCCATCGTAGAGATTTCTCAATTTTATACTTAGTATTTGTATATGCATTTTTGAATGTATGTTTGCATGTACATTCTCCATTGTATGTTCGCATATGCAAAGGAAATGTACATCGGCGACATACAAGGCCAAGATACAAGGCTGACATACAAGGCCAAGATACAAAGGAGGACATGCAAGGAAAAGAGTTTCAAGGATACATCGGTGACATACAAAGGCTTTTCTATATCAGTGACATACAAGGCAAGAAACATGCAAGGGACAATATACAAAGGCCAATATACATCGGTGATATGCAAACATGAATGTATATCAAGTTGTATATCATGGATGCATAAGGCAAATGTACATCACCAATATACAAACAAAATGTGCAAAGGGTACATACAAGGAAAAGTTGCAAGAAAAGATACAAAGGGTGGGGTCCACCAATTGTATATTTGCGATTGTATGTTTGCACATGCAAAGAAGAGATACAAGGAGAAAGATGCAAAGTTTATACACAAGAAAAGAGATACAAAGCTTGGGGCCCACCAAGCGCATATACAATGGACCAGGTACAAGTTGAAATGCATGTTTTCCTTTGTATGTTCGCATTGTATATGCGACATACAAAGGTCGGATACAACGACGATATACAAGGCAGACCTGACTTGAAAATCAAATTTGTCATATTCAGTGTTAAGTCCACAGTTTGCATGTTGAAATGCTTGTATGTTTGCACATACAAAGAGGCAGAGATACAAGGGCTGGACCCGACGTCAATTTCATCTTGCTTCATTATCTTTTGAGTTCCATATTGTATGTATTTTGTGATTGTGTGTTTGCATATACAATTTGATATACAAAGGATGATGCAATGGTTTTCGGCGAGACCAAAGTGCATCGGCCGCCCTATTTTTAGTCATTCTGACTGCCGATAAGAAGATGTAGTTTTTCAGCGATGGTCTTAGGCCCTGCTCAGCGACCAATCAGGTGATGACACGTGGCAGGGGCATACATGCAAAAAAGTGATACGAGAGTAAAAGCCCACAATTGTATGTTGTAATTGTATCTTTACAATACATTTGCACATACAAGGCAAAACATACAAAGCAGTTTGCATGTGCAGAGCGATATACAAGTGCAGTTTGACCGCAACTTTGACCGCGAATATCTTGTGCATCCTGGTGAATTTCTACATGCTGCAAAAGGCAAAAGTGCTTATTTTTGCCTCTTCTTTCATCCGGTGGACGTTGAGCAGGATATCTTCAATTTTAAATTTGGATATGAGTTTGCATGCTTGTTCAACTGAGCATCTCAGTGGCCAGATTTAATTTTGCAGATGATCTCAAAACTGATGAAAAATATAGAAAAATGTCAAGGGGCGATACGTCCCATCCACCATCAGTGCGAATCTAATCTCTTAAACCGCCATGTTTCAGATATTTCATATATTCCTTGTTGAAGATAACCATTGAAGCTGCTCGCATTCAATGCCTAGAATATCTTCCACCGATTCATTGTTGCAAATTGATGATTCAGCAGCATACATTAAAGACTTAAAATATCTTCCATCTACCCCTGTTCTAGATATGTTTATGCCATGAATTCTCGCAGATGAACGTCCCTTCGGATAGATATTTTTCTGTTACAGCTCATGGAGCGGATTTTTGTAACCGACTTAGGTCAGATTGAAATGCTAAATATGCATAGCATGAGATGTAAATAGGGTTGGAAATTTTTCAGCATTAAGTCTTTTTGTTTCCAAACAGAGATTTCTGCTACTGTAACTATGCCTTCTTATTGAATATATGTAAGTTATTTTTACCTCTTTTATTGGTTTTGGTCTTAGTGTAAATCTACATGTGACTGTCTGTGAACATCTTTGTTCCTCTCAATCATTGTGTTTCTTACCTCTACTAGAACCAGTTGAATCTGTGTATGTCTACTTGTTGTATCTGGTTATGTCATGCATTTTCTCAATACTGTGAGGGTTCTTCTATTCAACTTGGTGAATCACCCCTTTATTTTCAAAGTTTTCTGTTTATCTTTCATTTAAAAGCATTCCTTCTCCCTTTTCCTCTAAAGATCTAGTAGATTTTAGGTGATAACCAGTTAAGGAAGCCGGCCTTCTTCGGAGGTCTGATCTCATTTTGCAAGGTCCCACACTTTAAGATCATTCCCATGTTTCTCTAGATTGCTGAAGTTTAACAACTGCAACAAGGGTACAAATATGAGAGACAACAATGCCCCTTCTAGCCAAATCATTGTAGAACACCTAAAAGCAACCTTGCATGAACTCTGTAGAATGCATGCGATCATCACTAATATAGAAATTGTACTCCCTTATGATCTTTCTGTCATCCTCTGTACTATCATTTGCATGAATGAATGTGATGTGCACAAATATAGAAACCTGTGTGGAGTTGTAATATTGTGATTGCACCTCATGCTGTGGTTGTAGACTGTAGTTCTCTGCAAAGTTGACGACTGAAATAATGCTACCAACTGGTAATGTGTCCTTGCATAACTTGAATTACAAGTCCAACCATCGAGATCTATGGGCATGTCTTGCATACTCATACACTATGCTGTCATGAAATATAGGTATAAACTGATACACTGAAATCTTTTCAATAACCAATTCACACCTTTTTGCTTCTTTACCATCTTTTGTATTGTATGCCACTATTTTATACTTGCCAAACTCTACTAGTTTGATTCCAACCGCATGTGTTCTTTCCATATGTTCACATATTGGCAAATGTTGCAAGCCACCACAATGATGACATGTGCCATCCAAGCATAATTTCTTGTAGAATATTTGACCTTCCTCTCTTTCACATAAAATTCTTGATATGAAATCTCTTGAAGATGTTGGTGGGGCACGTATGGTACAACCCTATAAAACATTGTTAGTATGCATATCTAAACATATAGACCTATAAACATCAAAATGGTTAGAAAATTTAATATGTAATCTACAACAAATAGTGCGTGTGTGATTTATCTTGACATAGAAAGGTTTTAGCATTTCAAAATATCTTTGACAAATTTTAATTTGAGGATACTTCTCTAGAAATTTACCATAAAACTGTGTTTGAGTCTCATCCAAAAAATACTTTGGATGTGGTTCAGGATTCTGACTACCGATTCTCCTTCTTGCCACATCCCTTTGATTAGGAGATACCCTTGTGTAATTATTCCAAAAGTCTTCAATTAGTGATCTCAATGCTTCAACAATTGGTTTATCTTTTCATGGTAGTCTCCCTGAGAATGCCCATAATTCATTGGAATTAGTGTCCTCAATTCTTTGGCATCTTCCAATGACTCTTGATAAAGTTTTCCTATTAATTCTCAATTCTTGACTCGTCTTTCTAATGAGACGAGCTTTCCTCATTTGACTACTTACTATAGTCATTGTAATCACATGCCGTATTGCATTACTATCTTTTGTGCATGAGGTGTTACCCACACTCTCATACACACTCATTAGATTCTTAACAATAGATTTTTCACTTGAAGCCTTTGATGTTCTCAACCCAAGAATCTTCATGATGGACCTATACTTTATACTTCACATCATTTCAACGAATAGTTGACATCTTGCAGTCTCATTTAACGTTTCAAAGAACAATCTCCAAATCTTATGAGCATATCTTCTACAAGTACGTTTTGGAATCTTACCTTCCATTGGCTGTAAAATATTCTCATCAATATCAATCAAATACTTTGGCTTTCTATGCAAAATTATAGGTGGTGTTAAGTTAGGTAAATTCATCTCAACATTAGGAATTTCATCAATATTTAAATGAGATGGGCTAGATGGCATACCTTCGATTGAAGATGGAATAGATGACATACCTTGAGGTTGAGGTGGGAATGATGGCATACCTCCTTCATCACATGTGAGTGATGATGTACTCTCAACTTGAGATGTGGTAGATGGTGTCCCTACATGTTGACTTTCGGTAGAGGACGTGTCTCCAACAATGGTATTCAAATCTCTTGTAGCATGAATTTTTTGCATTCGTTTTCTTTGTGCCACCAATACCATATCTCTTTGTGATGGTTGTGGTTCCTCTTCAATTGGCATGTCTTCATTTATCGTGTCCAATTTCCTCTTCTCACAAAGTTCTCTCATAGCCACTACTTTCTTTGCATTCTTAGTTTCTATCTCTTGCTGTGTTGGTTTAATTCTTGATCGTTTCCTCGGCATGATGGAGAATTTGTCTGTAACATGATAAAGAGACCAATATTAGGTCCTAAGAAATGAATCCATACAAATAACTAAAATATATGTCATTCAACCCTTCATAGTAAATGTACATACAATCATCATGTAAAAGAGTAAATGTCACTCAACCAAAATAGGTACAAAGCATACAAAGCAAATTATTGAAGCCATGAAAAGAGTACATGGGACTTCATGCTTGAAAAGGTTGAGGCAGACCCAATTTGACATGTTTGTTGTTACTAGGGCTACTAAGATTTGGAATTGAGAAGGTGTTTTGTTGTTACCAAGGATACTATGATTTGGGTGGCTTGTGAAGGAATAGACAACAATTGTTGTGTCATGTGCATGTACAAATCATCATGAATAGGTGCATAAGGAATGTCCTAGCCCAAGATATGTGCATACAAATCATCATGTCATGTGCATACTTGTATGATCTTGGCACCTATTCATTTGTATTTTAACTTGTTAATATGACAAGATAATAGTGGGATTGTATTTTTGTTATGTTGTAAGGATTTATTCTTGTATAGTTTGACATCATGGTATGTTAAGGTCTATTTATTACACATAATTATTAAAGAGCCCAAGTGTAGAAAATATACATGGCATCATGTGAGATTGTAGGCTGCTTTATTGATTGGGAATGTGTCGATTTTAAACATGTATGATAAAGCATGATAAAGTAATTCAAATAGAATTAAGGAAAATGTAAAGAACATGCATGTAAAGACTTGACATACCTAAAAAATGAAGATTCGAATGGAGAGAGTACCCAATTATGTAGTGTTTTTTTTCTTCTTGCATCAAACTTCTCAACAATTTGAGTTTTTCACCACTTGCTTCCTTTTCAAAGTTAAATTGAATAACACTCAAATTTAATTACTAAAAACAATACTATTAACCAATCTATAATGTTAAACTCCTAAAATTGAATCACAATTAACATTGCAACACTACAAAAATTGAAACTTGAATAGATATATATCAAACTTGGTGTGAAAACTGTTATTTCCTCCTCAAGTTGGCAAAGCAGAAAAGGTGGTGGAAAGATCATGCAAAGGTGGTAGAATGTGTAAGATGTGCATGTGAACTTCCTAATAGCATGAAAGCACTTCTTTTTTGTTGGAGTACGCGCATAATCAACATGAAAATAGAGCATGTGGGCCTGGATCATAGGGGTCAACACTCTTTTACTATTTCTATAGCAGGACAAAATGCAAGCGTGTTATAACGCGCTCACGTTTTGTCCTACTATAGGTTGATCCATAAATATTTGTGCCTATCTCACCTTCGATAGCACCTTTACAATATCTCACCTCTAGTTCCATTAGCTCATGTTCTATATCTCACTTATCTCTCCCCCTCACCTCTCTACCTCTCTACCTCTCCCCTCTCTATGTCTCTCAGTTGCTCCTTGTCTACCTCAACCCTAAACCTTATCCCTAAACCCTAATCCCTCAACCCTCAACCCTAATCCCTCAACCCTCAACTCTAATCCCTCATCCCTAAACCCTAAACACTATCCCTATTCCTAAAACCTCAACGGGATCGATACTATACCTTAAACCCTAATCCCTTATCCCTAAACCCTCCAACCCTATCCCTAATCCTTATACCCTTGACACTCTACTTTAACCCTAATCCCTCAACCCTCAAACCTATCCCTCAACCCTCAAACCTATCCCTCAACCCTCAACCCTTGAAACTCAATGTACTCAACCCTCAACGTCAAACCCTAATCCCTCAACCCTTAACTCTGATCCCTCGACCCTCAACCCTATCCCTAAACCCTCAACCCTAAAACCTCAACCTTCAACACTCAACCTCAAACCCTAATCCCTCAACCCTTAACTCTAATCCCTTGACCCTCAACCCTATCCCTAAACCTTAAACCCTAAAGCCTCAACCCTCAACCCTCAACGTCAAATCCTAATCCCTCAACCCTTAACTCTAATCCCTCAACCCTAAACCCTATCCCTAAACCCTAAACACTATCCCTATTCCTAAACCCTCAGTGGGGTTGATACTATACCTTAAACCCTTATCCCTTATCCCTAAACCTTCCAACTCTATCCCTAATCCTTATACCCTCAACACTCTACTTTAACCCTAATCCCTCGACCCTCAACCCTATCCCTAAACCCTTAACCCTCGAACCTCAACCCTCAACCCTCAACCCTCAACGTCAAACCCTAATCCCTCAACCCTTAACTCTAATCCCTCAACCCTCAACCCTATCCCTAAACCCTAAACCCTAAAGCCTCAACCCTCAACCCTCAACGTCAAATCCTAATCCCTCAACCCTTAACTCTAATCCCTCAACCCTAAACCCTATCCCTAAACCCTAAACACTATCTCTATTCCTAAATCCTCAACGGGCTCGATACTATACCTTAAACCCTAATCCCTTATCCCTAAACCCTCCAACCCTATCCTTAATCCTTATACCTTCGACACTTTACTTTAACCCTAATCCCTCGACCCTCAACCCTATCCATAAACCCTCAACCCTCAAACCTCAAACCTCAACCCGCAACCCTCAACCCTCAACCCTTAACTCTAATCCCTCGACCCTCAACCCTATCCCTAAACCCTAAACCCTAAAGCCTCAACCCTCAACCCTCAACGTCAAATCCTAATCCCTCAACCCTTAACTCTAATCCCTCAAACCTAAACCCTATCCCTAAACCCTAAACACTATCCCTATTCCTAAACCCTCAATGGGCTCGATACTATACCTTAAACCCTAATCCCTTATCCCTAAACCCTCCAACCCTATCCCTAATCCTTATACCCTCGACACTCTACTTTAACCCTAATCCCTCGACCCTCAACCCTATCCCTAAACCCTTGAACCTCAAACCTCAACCCTCAATCCTCAACCCTTAACTCTAATCCCTCGACCCTCAACCCTATCCCTAAACCCTAAACCCTAAAGCCTCAACCCTTAACCCTCAACGTTAAATCCTAATTCCTCAATCCTTCACTCTAATCCCTCAACCCTAAACCCTCAACACTATACCTTAAACCCTAATCCCTTAACCCTCAACCCTAAACCTTATCCCTAAACCCTAATCACTCAACCCTCAACCCTAATACCTAATCACTCAACTCTAATCCCTCATCCCTAAACCCTAAATGCTATCCCTATTCCTAAACCTTCAATGGGCTCGATACTATACCTTAAACCCTAATCCCTTATCCCTAAACCCTCCAACCCTATCCCTAATCCTTATACCCTCAACACTCTACTTTAATCCTAATCCCTCGACCCTCAACCCTATCCTGAAACCCTCAACCCTTGAACCTCAATGTACTCAACCCTTAATGTCAAAACCTAATCCCTCAACCCTTAACTCTGATCCCTTGACCCTCAACCCTATCCCTAAACCCTCAACCCTAAAACCTCAACCCTCAACACTCAACGTCAAACCCTAATCCCTCAACCCTTAACTCTAATCCCTCAACCCTAAACCCTATCCCTAAACCCTAAACACTATACGTTAAACCCTAATCCCTCAACCCTAAACCGTATCCCTAAGCCCTAATCTGTCAACCCTCAACCCTAATCCATCAACCCTCAACCCTAATCCCTCATCCCAAAACCCTAAACACTATCCCTATTCCTAAACCCTCAATGGGATCGATACTATCCCTATTCATAAACCATCAATGGGATTGATACTATCCCTCAACCCTTAACCCTTAAAACTTGAACCCTAAAACCTATCCCTACACACTCAACACTTGACACTATATCTTAAACCCTAATCCCTTAACCCTCATCCCTAAAGCCTCAACCCTAAATCCTTAAACCTTCAACCCTAAACCCTATTCCTAATCCTTCTACCCTCGACACTCTTCTTTAACCCTAATCCCTTGACCATCAACCCTATCCCTAAACCCTCAACCCTAAACCCTCAACCCTCAACTCTCAACATTAAACCCTAATTCATCAACCCTAAACCCTAATCCCTCAAACCTAAACCCTATCCCTAAACCATCAACCCTCAACACTATACCTTAAACCCTAATCCCTATCCCTCAACCCTTAACCCTTAAAACTTAAACCCTATCCCTACACCCTCAACACTTGACACTATATCTTAAGCCTTAAACCCTCATCCCTAAAGACTCAACCCTCAATCCTTAAACCTTCAACCCTAAACCCTATCCCTAATCAGTCTACCCTCGACACTCTAACCTGAACCTCAACATTAAATGCTAATCTGTTAACCCTAAACCCTAATCTGTCAACCCTAAACCCTATCCCTAAACACTCAACCCTCAACACTATACCTTAAACCCTAATCCATCAACTTTAAAACCTAATCCCTCAACCCTCAACCCTAAACACTATCAATAAAGCCTCAACCCTCGACACAATAGCTTAAACCCTAATCCCTCAACCCTTAACCTTAATCCCTCAACCCTCAACCCTAAGACCTCATCCCTAAACCCTAAATGCTATCCCTATTCCTAAACCTTCAACCCTCGACACTATACCTTAAACCCTAATCCCTTATCCCTATACTCTAAACCCTATCCCTCAACCCTTAACCCTTAAAACTTAAACTCTAAAACCTATCCATAAACCCTCGACACTCAACACTATATTTTAAACCCCAATCCCTTAACCCTCAGCCCTAAAGCCTCAACCCTCAATCATTAAACCTTCAACCCTAAACCCTATCCCTAATCCCTCTACCCTCAACACTCTACTTTAACCCTAATCCCTTGACCATCAACCCTATCCCTAAACCCTCAACCCTCAACCCTCAACTCTCAACATTAAGCCCTAATCCGTCAACCCTAAACCTTAATCTGTCAACCCTAAACCCTAATCCCTCAACCCTAAACCCTATTCCTAAACCCTCAACCCTCAACAATATTCCTTAAACCCTAATCCATCAACCCTAAACCATAATCCCTCAACCCTAAACCCTCAACCCTCAACACTATTCCTTAAACCTAATCCCTCAACTCTAAACCCTAATACCTGAACCGTAAACCCTAAACCCTATCTTTAAACACTCAACCCTCAGCAAGTTATACCTTAAACCTTAATCCCTCAACCCTCAACCCTCAACCCTAATCCCTCATCCCTAAACCCTAAATGCTATCCCTATTCCTAAACCCTCAACCCAAGACACTATACCTTAAACCCTATCCCTCAACCCTTAATCGTTAAACCTTAAAGACTAAAACCTATCCCTAAACCCTCAACCCTATACGCTCAACAATATACTTAAGCCCTAATACCTCAATCATCAACCCTATACCTTAAACCTGAAGCCTACACCCTCAAACCCTCATCCCTAGACCATATAACCTCACCCTTATATCCTAAACCTCGAATATTGTGCCTCAACCCTATACTTAAATTAAACCTAAACCATACGTGCTCTCAACCGAAGTCACCCTATGCCTTATATACCCTCAATCCATATCGTAAACCCTAAACCCTAATCCCTGTGCCTTACACACTTAATCTTATACACTCAACAACCTGAATATTAACCCTCAACTGTAACCCTCAACCCTCAACCCTCTACCTATTACTTAAGCCCTAATCCCTCAACCCTCAAGCCTCAAAACTGTACAGGCTCAGGTCCTCATATACACTAAACCCAAAACACTTACATACATACATGCATAAAAACAAACATACATACATACAAAGATGCATACATACAAGCATGCATACATGTACATGCATACATACCTACAAGAATAGATATAAACATCCATGAAACATACTTATGAAATTTGACCATATCTAATTCAAAGGAAGACATAACGCGAGAGCGTTATAACGCGCTCACGTTATGTCGAACTGGGAAAACACAGGCAAACATGCAAAAAAGGAAAAAAGTATAACATAACATGCTCGCGTTATGTTGTGCTTTGGGAATCCCAAGCCTTGGGCTTGGGATTTGCTTTGGATTTCCAACCCAAAGGCTTGGAGTGCAACATCCACATACGTGTTTTTATATATTCTTCAAGATTTCACATAATTTTGTTTGTCCTAACCCTTAGATTTGCACATGTTTCAAGGTCAAACAAATCGAACACCTGGGTAATGTTAGGCTTTCTCTTAGCTATTTAACGATCCAATTTTTTTCACATTTTGACAATGTTAAGCCTTTAATCTTTAATTTCTTTTGTTTGTGTGTCTGGTTTTGGGCAAAAACCACTATTTGGTCTTTTTTTCATTGTAAATTAACCATTCATTGAAATTTCAAAAAAATTACATATTTAGAAACTAGACTCCATTCTACACAGATTAAAAAAAGAAAAAAATAATTTTCAATTAGTTTTCAAAATTTATAGGAGTAGCATGACCAAAATTCTATTTTTTAGGATGTGTCCACTTTGAAAATTAGTAAAAAATTGGGCATAAACTACATGCTGTTAGCTAATTTCTCATCGAAGAAATTTTAATAATACCAAAAAAAAGTTAACCTTTTGAGGGAGCCACAAAACATGCTATGTTATTTTTTTGACAAAAACAACACTAATTTCTGTGGCTCCCTCTTTTGAACCCCTTAATCTATACCATTTTCAAAAAAAAAATAGTACTTTCGAAGGTAGACTTGGAGCACTACGAACATTGTTTTGGTTGCATCTCCAAAATTTGAGTGTAACTATGCTCAATTTCTCATCCAAGGCCAGCATTTCCTTATTTCAGAAAAAAAGTGGCCACTTAAGACCCCTTTTTGGCCCCCCATCTTCTTGCACTTACCCTTCAGCCTTGTTCTGAAGGTGTTGGCCTGCAATAGAACAATCTACCTGCATATAGCTCAACCTGCATTCTTTCCTCTACGTTCAGATTGGGATCAGCTTGCTTACTGTAGGCGTTAGACTCTTATTTTTTTCTCTCTCGACCTACCTCATATTACATCCCTGTCACCAACATACTTACCTCTGTATTATGCTTATAGAATGACCTCTTCCTTCTTTTTGGCATTCAGCCTGAGAACCACTTTGTTCACTGTTTGGTTAGCTTTTTCTGAGGATATTTTTCTGAATCTGCTTAAAATTTGCCTACATCCTATTCTTACATTGACCTATTATGGTTTTGGCAGTCTATTTTGGAGCGGCTTGGCTGTAGGAATGACCTACTAAATGAATAAACTAAAAGGGCAAATTTTTGAACTTATAGAAATATCCCTTAGTCACTGAATTTAATAAATTCATGTCTATTGTATTTGACCCTCAACGTTTAGTTAAGGATCGACCTATTCCCCTTGCTGACTGACGATCTGCCAAACTTATGCTTGCAAGTAAACAGTATTACTTGTAGCTTGATCATTGCCTTAGTAGCATGGTAAATTATGATTCTGTAGCAGCATGTTATTTATCCTGTCGCAACCTTGTTATTATTGTAGTAGACACTTGTCGCCATTTTACTAATTCCTATAGCAAAAAAGCTCTATTCTTGTACAACCTAAATTTTAAAGTTCCTGTAGCTTCTTTTTTATCACTGTCGCCATATTCTAGTTCCTGTAGCAGACATATGTTGTTTCTGTAGCTTGATATAAGCTCTTGTAGCTTGAATGATTTGCTTTTGTAGCTTTATTTAAAACTCTTTAAAACAGTTATGTTATTTCACAGAACAGAGACAGTTGATTCCTAATTATTATCTATGCTTATTTAATGCTGAAACTAGTCATAAATTCTTATTTAAAGACTCTAAATTGTTAAATCATAAACCGATATTGGATTGGAAAGATTTAAACATTAGATTCTTCAAACCTTTTTAGACAATGAATTACAGTTAAGGATTATGACCAGATTATTGACTCCATATTTATACTTGCATAAATGAATGAATGAGTGATGTTCTACTTACTGTTTATTGAAAGTGTGTCTTCATGATTGTTGCTTTGGAAAGGAAATTTACAGATGATTTATAGGTGAAATGGGTTGATATTTTCTCTTTATTGCTTTTATCCTTTTTATTTATTTCTTGGGGGAAAGAAGTAGATTTTGTTAGTGTGAATAGTGATATTTCCTATCTAGTTTCCTTTGTGTGAGGAGAATTCATATTATTTAACTATTTATTAGTTAAGTAATATTCCCTCACATAATTCACATGTTAAGTTGACTTAGTGAGTCTTCTAGATGTTTCTAGTTGTTCCTAGTTGTGTCTAGTTGTAGCTAGTTGTTGATAGTTATCTAATAGTTGCCTTATCCTCCACATGTGCTATAGTTGTCACATGTCATAGGATTAAAACACTTGTCACATGACTACAACATCTTGGCTCTCATCCTTGTCTTTATAAGCAAGGCTCTTCATGTACATTGTAACATACACAATTTTGCATTCATTGATAGAATAGATTATTATTCTCTCATATTGTCTCTCTTGTGCTTTCATGAAGTCCTAGATCTTTGGTGGCTCCTATCTAGCCAACTCTTACATGGTATTAGAACTCTTTAGGTGGAATCTCTTCTTGTTAGCCAAATTGTTGAGAGATTGAATGCAAATTCATGGTGGATCTTGATAGTTGAGTATGCTCTTCTCTTGCATCGAATGATGACCTAGAGAATTAGAAAGACTTGATAGAATACCAAATTTGTGAGGGTTTTCTCTTTATGCCTTATATTGTAGGTTCATTTTGGAGCATGCTGTTGCAAATTTGAGCACACCACTGTGTTTAGGAGATCTAAGATAGTTGATATCAGCTTTTGTTTCATCTAAATCGGACACCGTATGCCAAATCTATGAGGTTTTCAATCAGGGGAATGGTTACCTCATCTGGGAGGTGGCTATAATTTTGGAGTAGTTTGGGCAAAAATCAACCCTGCCATTACGTTCGGAAGGCATCAAAACCTATAGATCTACTATAAAATTGTCAAAATTAGAGCAGTTGAACTGAAAGGCAAAACTTTTTTTCCCCTCAGCCGTATGGATTTGTTGTAGAGAATATTCCCTTGGAATCTTGCTGGCACAAGCACTGCGCAGGTGAATCTTCAACTATCAATCAGATCCTATTAGGTAAAATAAAGGTCTTTTGGTTAATTCTATTATTGTGCAGGTTAAAGAAAATTTTGTTTCTGTAGATATAAGTTTTTGTTTGTAGGCATTGTACCTACATAACAGGTATCGCAAGGTACCTGCAACCTGTCTGACGCTGCGGGGGCACCACATGGCACAGACCCCACAACTCCTTCATCTCACCTGTGTTGGCGTTGAATGATGGTTAATAAAACTGCTCACTATTGGCAGTTAAATCTTCAACACCGGTGGCATTTGCATTACCCGCTCGACGTTCACCTTGGTCAGTGGGAGGCATACAAGACATCGTTGGTCACATAGCCCTTGCAGACCCCTTTATCACAGGCTTTGGCCTCCTTTATAAATAATAGGCAGGTTCAAAAATATTTAAAAGGTTTCAACATAAAATTCTGGCGATCGGGATCTAATATCTTAGCAGTCAATAAGATTTCCGCAGGTTTAAAACAAAGCCATGGTATCCCTGAAGAATATTCTGGGAATAACTAGTGCAGAAAACCATTCAAGGGTGATTTTGATCTTCATCAGATGGTTTTGATTTCCCGATGGGTGATTTTCTCTGTTCTGAAGGTGGTTTACCACTCACAGATGGGTGGTTTTTCTTCAGATAGGCAGTTTCACCTGTACCATTGGCGGTTTCTTGCTTGTATAAGGTGGTTTACAATACACTCAGGTGGTTTCTATTGCAAGTATGTGTCTAACTGGTGTTGTCATTGATGTCAACATACTTCTGTTACAAAAATGACAAGGATTAGATGAGCTATGTACTGAGGATATTGAGAAAATTAGTCATATCAGAAACAGAGAAGAACAGTGAAGATAGTAAGGTAAAGATCCAAGTTAAGATGACTATCAGAGGTTGCGGTTCAAAGGGTTTGTAGATATGAGTCTTAAAATACTCCAGTAAAGATTTCAAAGGTTTGCATGAAGATATGAAGAAGTTATGGCCGCTCAAGTAAAACTGGTTCCGACAGATGTTTAGAGGTGACATAGTAACACAGATAGGTCCGGTGAGATCTGGAAATGCATTGTCCTATTCTATGGATTTGAGGAAGTGTTGAGGAAGTCTCTGAGAAGTGTTAACTAGTTTGGTTCGTGGATTGAAGGTCCGGAAGCATTTGTTCTTTTGTAACAGTGATGACAGACTGTGTTCTTGATGTTCCGGATGAAGGAGAGAAGGATTCCAGTAAGCAAATGAAGTACGGATGTTGTTGGTGTTTCAGGATATCTTGTGATGGTCTTAGGATCGTGTCCAGTTTGTGTTGGTGGTCCGCATTGGAGTTGGAGCTCACAATTGAAGAATAACCTCCGGATGATGGTGTTCTTCCTGAGACTGGTCGACCGGATGTATTACACATCTTGCAAATGACCTTATAGATGTTTGCCGACTTAGATGATTATTCCTAAGTTGATGCCTTGTATAAATAAGGGATTGTAAAGTCATTTCAAAGTGTGTCCTGTGGTGATGAGAGTGTGGTAGCAAAGAAGAGAGTGAAAGGCAGAGCAGAAGTTTTGGGGCCTAAATGGAATTGATCCAAGCATGGTAAAGATGCTGTTCTCTAGTTCAAGTTTGTAATACTTGTTACTTTGTAGACAGTGTGTCTCTTGTAGGCAATGAGCCTCTTGTGAGCAGTGTGCTCGAGCATTGAGCCCTAATTGGCATGTGCCATTTGTTCTTTCTATTCTTCTAACAAAGAATACAATCTTGGGTTAATCACCTTGTGGTTTTTCCCTTAACTGGGTTTTCCACATCAAAATCTTGGTGTCTTATGTGTTGATATGTTTCTGCTTTTTATTTGATTGCATTTTTTTTATGATTAATAAACTGCTAATCACTAAGAGGATTTAAGTGTGAAATTGGAGAAAGTTTTGGACAACTGATTCACCCCCCCTCTCAGTTGTGTGCCCTAAATCTAACAGTTTCACGCCTGAGATCCATGGTTTCTGTTGTGAGGAGGCTAGTTTTGTACCTAGTCGAAGGTGGTTTTGCGATTGCACAGGGTGGTTTTTGCAATAAGGAAGGCAGTTTCGTAATCAAACTAGTAGTTTTTTTCCTCCAACCAGCATATTTTTTTGTGTTCTGATGTCATCATGACGTCACTATCCAACAAATGACATCACCTATCCATTGCCATGTAGGGAATATTCTAGCTAGGGGGAGTATATTTCATCGACAGTACTACTGACGTCAGCACTGCATCAATAGTGACATCAACAGGGGCCCCTCTGGCCCCCTTCTAGCCCTAGGAGGGTAATTTTTTTTTGGGAGCCATAACTTTTCACCACGGTATTGAAAATCATCAAACAATATATCTCAAAAAGATGGTTCTGAGCACTTTACAATGGTATAGATAATTTTTTGAGATTTTACTGTAGGAGCCTGCTACAACTGTTTTAAGCTAGATCTTGCATTTTGCACTCCCAAGCTCATAACTTTCATCCACTTTATCAGAATTTCAACTTCTTATAGGCATTGGAAAGGTAATTCTTTTGTCTATAGTTTTGTCGATGCCATTTTTCTAGATTTTTCTTTAGACATCAAATTTTTAGTTTGAAACACTTTGGGTACATATTACTCATTGGTTGGAAAAAGAGTTGAAATTGGTGGTTGTTTTGGTTTGGGGGGATTCAATTATAGTGTTGATTTAGTTTGTGCTTTGATATAGCTGCTTGTGCTCTACTTTTCCTTTATATCATGGACAAATCAAGGGTTCCATTGTTAACACCATATAACTATGCAACTTGGAGTCAACATGCATGGAATGCCCTCATGGATCTTGGACATTCTTTATATGTTGAAAACAAGATACCAAAACCCATAGATGATAAGAAAAATATAAAATGGATGATAAAGCATACTAAAGCTCTTGGATGTCTTTGTAATTGCATTTCCCTAGATCTCTTGTTTCAGATTGATGCATTCACAAATTCACATGATGCTTGGGATAAATTGAAAACATTGTATGGTACAAAAGATGAAGTTAAAGACTATCAAATTGATAATGAATTGATGAGCCTTGATCCTAAGAACTTTAGTAACATCCAAGATTACATAACTAAGGTTAATGATCTAAGAGCACAATGCAAAGAATGTGGTATTGAGAAAAAGGACATCCAGTTGATCTATAATGTGTTGAACAAACTTGGTCCTAAATATGCAACTTTTGTTTCTAGCTTTCACACTCACAGGTTGACTATGGGATCTGCTTTCACTATGCCTTATTTGCATCCTTTTCTGAGATGTTGGTGCATGAGCAACATAAGCTTATTTCTATGGGTATTGTTAATCCATCACAAAATCATGCTTTGGTGGTTGCATAGCCTAAGGAATAGAAAGCGTCAGGTTATTCTGACAAGAAACAAAAGAAAGCTAAGAAAAATCCATAAATAGATCAAGCACAAAATTCACCTAAGAAGGAGAGGCCTACATGTGGTTATTGTAAGAAATTAGGGCATGATGAACATACTTGTTTTAAGAAATAAATTGACATGTTGATGCAACTTGTTCAAAAGAACAAACTTTCATCACCTAATTCTTCTTCTACTCCTTCATCATCTACACAACTAGTACTTTCTAAATCTCATACAAGGAAAGTTAAGGAACCTAAACATAAAGGTAAAGCACTTTGTACAAGTACAAGTTCTACATCAGGTAAATGGCTTCTTGATTCAGGTGCTTCTCATCATATGGCTTCTTCCAGGGATATGTTTTCTTCATTTGAGTCGTGTGATATGCCACCTATCTTGATGGGTAACAATACATATATGAATGTAATTAGGAGGGGAACCATTGATATTGGTGACGTTACATTCAATGATGTACTTTGTGTGCCTTCTTTGACCAATAATATTCTTTCCATATATCAAATTACTCACAGTGATACAAGGAAGATAGCGGAGTTCACACCTAATTTGGTTATTATAAGAGACTTGGACAGTGCAGAGATAATTGCTATTGGGGTGTTTGATCATACATCTCAGCTATACACCTTTTATGGTTTCTCTCCTGATGATGAATCAGATCCATTGGTTGACATTCACAGTCATAGTGTGAATCATGTTTCAGAGGAGAAGTTTGGTTACTTGAACATTGGTATTCTTACCTCTTCATCAGTTCTTGAGACTTGTGATACACTTCCATCTTCTCCACCTCCTACTTTTTTAGAGTTCAGTTCTTCAATTCAGTAGGATGCTTCTTGTCTTTTAGATACAACTTTGTGGGATGAGCATTTGACAGGCATTTTAGATTTGTTTTGTGAGTCCCATCTTGCAGATTTGGAGGACACATTTGAGGGGTTCTCTCTCCTCTTTGATGACAGTCATAGCACAACTATTGTCAACCCATCTTTGTTTTTGGAAGTTGATTATTGTCATTTTTCACTAGATCCTGGATTGTCACTTTCATCAGTGAGCCCTGAGACTCCTGATTTGATTGTGGTATCATTCGACATTCACATGGAGACACATGATTAGTTTTTAGAGACATCATATTTCATGAGACTTCCTTCCTCATCTCTTGATTTGAAGTTGGAGTTTCTTCATGCACTAGTGGATTGGTTTCTTCCCAAGGGAAGACATGTTGTTTGCAAGTTTTGGATCCTATTTGGTCTTCTTCTTCTAGCATTCACCATTGGCGTAGGAACTTCTTCATTATGGGGGGGGACATCTTGTCTCATACTTTCCATCTTATGGGGGGGCTATTGATTGTATATATGTGATGGATGTTGTATTTGGTTGGTCTTGATTCTTCCATCACTCCATCACTTTGTAAATGTTTGTATGCATTCTCACTTTTGGAGAGGAGTTTTTTCCCATGAGGTTTTCTCCTTTACTCCACTTGAGACTTATTTGTACATGGGTACCTAACATGGCCTAGTAGCCGGGACCCATTCATCATTGTATCCTTCCATTAGTTAGCTTTTCCCTGAGTTGCACTTAAGGAGGGGTGTTAGTGTGAATAGGGATATTTCCTATCTAGTTTACCTTGTGTAAGGAGGATTCATATTATTTAACTACTTATTATTTAAATAATATTCCCTCACATAATTCACATGTTAAGTTGACTTAGTGAGTCTTCTAGATGTTTCTAGTTGTTCCTAGTTGTGTCTAGTTGTAGCTAGTTGTTGATAGTTGTCTAATAGTTGTCTTATCCTCTACATGTGCTATAGTTGTCACATGTCATAGGATTAAGACACTTGTCACATGACTACAACATCTTGGCTCTCATCATTGTCTTTATAAGCAAGGCTCTTCATGTACATTGTAACATACACAATTTTGCATTCATTAATAGAATAGATTATTATACTCTCATATTGTCTCTCTTGTGCTTTCATGAAGTCCTAGATCTTGGGTGGCTCCTATATAGCCAACTCTTATAGATTTTTATCTAGGAATGTGCTTAAGTTACTTTTAGGCTAGGATTATGAATGTGGATTATCAAAGATGGCTTTCCTCTTTTTAGGAATTGAACCAGTTACTATGTTTTAAGGGTTTAGATCTAAACAAGCTGTCATTGAAAAAGATGAATATTTTATCTAGTAAAATTTATTGATATATATCTCTGCCACATCCTGTTGTGAGACAATCTGCATTTCATTATTTAGAATTGCACATTAGACATTAGGTTGCATCGGGTGTTCCCATCTGCTAGTTGTTCCAGGTAGCTAGACATTTTGTGTAGGGATGGGTTTCCTTCATGTCATGAAGGGATCTGGGGAAGTGTAATTGCTTCATGGTTGGATGGAAAAGCACTTGAACCATGTTCCTGTCTCTCGGCTCGCAGGAGAACCATTTGGGTTTGTGGTGACTAGAGAGTGTATTGATTTATTATACTTGTTGTACATGATTATTGTAATTTGTAATTGGATGTATTAAGGCATGAGAGCATATGGACTTTGTATATTATTTTATAGTGCTCTCACCTGGATCGAGCACGAGACATTTTGTAAGATTTAATGACTTTTATTGATTCATATTTATGAGATTTATCTTTTACTTGTGAAGTTGTAATTAAGCGGATTAATTACTTCATTTTACTTTCATTTCTTGTGATGTAATTAAATATATTATTTACTTCATTTTACTTTTGTGATGGTTTGAGTTCTTTATAGAAAAGGATGATTGGGTCATTGATAGTGGATGCTCAAATCATATGACAGGCGACAAGAGCAAGTTCATTAAACTTGAAAAATTTGATGGTGTAGTTAAGTTTGGTGGTGATGAAGCTGCTAAAATTTGTGGAAAAGGTTCAATCAACTTTGATGGAAAGCATAACACTGATGATGTCCTTTATGTCAAATATTTAAAGCATAATATCTTGAGTGTTGGACAGATGTGTAGCAAGGGTTACAATCTTATGTTTCAAAATGATGGATGTGAGATTAGAAAAAGATCTGGGATAATAATTGTTGTTGGAAAGAAGACAGGTGGAAATGTTTATCATCTCAATGGTGGTGTCAGTTATTGTCTTATGACTCAGATTAGTGAGAATTGGCTATGGCATAGGAGATTGTGTTACATCAATTTTGATAGCCTAGTAAGGATAAGTTCAGTCCAACCTGTGAGAGACCTACCTAAGTTAACAAAGCCCATTACTGTTGTCTGTAAAGAATGTCAGTTTGGAAAGAAAACAAGAAGAAACTTCAAAAGCAAGGATCAATCATCTACTGGATTGTTGGAGTTGGTGCATACAGACCTATGTGGTCCTACCAAAGTAAGGAGTTTTCAAGGTGATAGGTATTTCATGTTATTTATTGATGATTGTTCTAGAATGACTTGGGTCACTTTTCTCAAAGAAAAATTAGAAGCCCTAGAGAAGTTTAAATCTTTTAAAGCAATGGTTGAGAATGAATTAGATATGAAAATCAAAAGTTTAAGGTTTGACAGAGGTGGAGAGTTTATTTCTAATGAGTTTAACATGTTTTGTGAGAGTCATGGGATAAAGAGGCAACTATCTACTCCTAGAATTCCTCAGCATAATGGAGTGGTTGAAAGGAAGAACAAGACTGTTAAAGAGGATGCAAGGACAATGATAAAGTAAACAAACCTACCAAAAGTCTACTAGAGAGAAGAAATTCATACTGCTGTCTACATACAGAACAAAGTACAGGTGAAAGCAAATGACACAATCTTGACTCCTTATGAACTATGGTATGGAAGGATTCTACTGCTAAATATTTCAAAGTTTTTGGAATGTTATATCAAAAGAGATGAAGAACTAGGAAAGTTTGATGCAAGATGTGATGAAGGTATTTTCCTTGGATACTCTAACAAAAGAAAAGCAAAAGCTTACTAGTGCTATACGAAAAGGATAAGAAATATTGTTGAAAGTGCTAATGTAAAGGTTGATGAAGATATACAAAAGTTTTTAGAGATCAATGGATATGAATCAGATGAGTCTTCTGGCGAACGAAAAGAAAAATCTAAAGGAGAATAAATCTAGATTGAAGAACAAGAATCTCCGGAAAGAGAAGCACAAGTTGAAGAAGAAGAAGCTCCAGTGAAGTCTCCTAAAACTCCTAGGTATTTGTAGAGACATCACACTGAAGATCAGATCATTGGTGACAAGAGCAAAGGTGTTTTGACAAGAAGTAGAGCTACTATTGCATAATAGGTAAATCTATGTTTGATTTCTAAAGTTGAACCTAAAACAGTGTTTGAGGCTTGCAAGGATGAGTATTGGATCAAGGCCATGGAATAAGAACTAATGCAGATTGAGAAGAATCAAACTTGGGAACTTATCTCAAGACCAAATAACAAAAATGTGATTGGAACCAAATGGGTATACAAGAACAAGTTGAATGAGAATGGAAAAGTGGTAAGGAACAAGGCAAGACTTGTGTGTAAGGGGTACTCACAAGTGGAAGGAATAGACTATGAGGAAACTTTTGCTCTGGTGGCAAGAATAGAAGCTATTAGATTGTTTTTAGCCTTTGCAACACATAAGGATTTCAAAGTGTATCAAATGGATGTGAAGTCTACTTTTCTAAATGGTGAATTGGAAGAGGAAGTATACATAGAGCAACCAGATGGATTTTAGTTGTCAGACAAACCTGACATGGTATGTAGATTGAAGAAGGAATTGTATGGTCTGAAGCAAGCTCCTAGAGCTTGGTATGCAAGGTTAGACATGTATTTATTGCAACAAGGATTTAGTAAAGGGTCTATAAACAATAATTTATACATCAAGGTAAGCAAAGAGCAAATATTGATTGTTGAGGTTTATGTGGACGACATCATCTTCGGTGGATGACATCATCTTCAGTGGCAATGAAAGTATGTGTAAGGACTTTGCAAATGAAATGTAAAAAGAACTTGAGATGTCAATGTGTGGAGAGATGAACTTCTTCCTTGGGCTCCAAATAAATCAGACAGATAAGGGCATTTTCATTTCACAATCAAAGTATGTCAAGGAATTGTTGAAGAAGTTTGGAATGGAAGATTCTAAACTAGTTTGTACTCCCATTACAACAAGTTGCAAGCTGAGAAAGAATGATGAATCCCCTAAGATTGATCATAGCAAATACAGATCAATGATTGTAGGACTGCTATAGCTAACTGCTACCAAACTAGATATCATGCATGTAGTCTATCTTGTGGAAAGATTTCAAGAAGATCCTAGAGAGTCACATGCCATGGCAATGAAGAGGATGTTTAGGTGTTTGAAGGGCACTCTAGATCATGGTTTGTGGTATCCTAAGAACAATGAATTTACCCTAAGTGCCTACATAGATGCAAATTGGGCTAGATGTGTAGATGATAGGAAAAGTACAAGTGGTGGTGCATTCTTTCTTGGAGATAGAGCTGTATCTTGGATAAACAAGAAGCGAGATTCAGTATCCTTATCTACTGTAGAGGCAACGTATATTGCTACAACATCTTGCTGCACTCAAGTGTTGTGGATGAGACAAACTTTGAAGGATATCAAAGTTGAGTATGATGATCTAATTCCCATCTTTTGTGATAATAAAAGTGCTATTAATATTTCAAAGAATCTAGTGATGCATTCAAGGACAAAACATATTTCAATCAAGTATCACTTTCTAAGAGAGAAGGTTGCAGAGAATGAAGTGAAGCTTGAGTATGCACCTACAAAGGATTAGGTTGTTGACATATTCACTAAGGCTCTTCCTAAGGATACTTTTGAGTATCTCTGGGAGAAGTTAGGGGTTATTGCCCCTCCTTCTTTGAACTAGATGCATAAGGAGATACATTAGTCCAGTGCGCTTCAAGGTATATTCTTTCTGGACTAATGTTGGATGCTACCTCTCAGGGGGAGTAGGTAGTGGTATTGATTGTTGCAGTTAGGGTGAGTAAGAGTTGGACTACTAAGGGGGAGTATTCAGAGTAGTTGAGAATAGTGCAAGTATGTGCAGTATCATAATCAGGGGGAGAGAGCTTGAAGAGGTGTTTCATCCTTTGCCATTGATGTCAAAGGAGGAGAGAGTTCATGTGAAAAACAAAAGGAGAGAAAGAGAGTAAGTTGTATAAAAGAAAGAGGGAGAGTGAGATTGGTACAAAGCATGGAAAAGGGGGTGATTGTTGCAAGTATGTTCTAATCAGTGTTGTCATTGATGTTAACATGCTTTTGTTGTCATTGCTGTCAACTGTGTCTTATGATGAAGTTGATTGTTGTTTGATTAAGTTGTTTTGCTAAAGGTGATTTGGTTGCTCTATAGAAGTACTGAAGATGTTAAGGATATGCTCATGATATTGAGTTTCCAAGTGCTTTTGAGAAAATTTGATTAATATTGGAAACGTGTTGAAGGAGTCTTCTGGCTTACAAAATACTATTCAAGTTTTTTCTCCCCATTTCTTTTGTGTCAGAGATCTGAGTGTGTGGTTTGGATATGTTGCTGAGAAGTGTTTGAAGATGCTAAATCTAGAATTTAGTTCTCCAGACTACTGTATAGTGAAAGTTGTATTCACCTGTTTGAGGATAGTGTCTGACAGTGTTTGTAGTGTGCCTGAGAGAAAGTATTTTGCTCCGTATTCCTCCACAAAAATGTTTCAAGTGTTTCAGTTCTACATATATGTTCATAAGATCCTAATCTATCTTCATTCTAGAAGATTTGTAATTTGGGTCTTTGGAAAGTCATTTCTTGTGTAGCAAAGTTTGACAGTAGTCTGTGAACTATCTTCAAGTGAAATTTGTTGTGGCTGAATTTGTTGGTTCTTAGGTGACTCCAAGTTGTTTGTGGATGTTTCCAGATTATTTTAAAGCATTTTGTGTGATCTACAAGTTATGGCTGTAATCGTGGAAGTGTGTAATCAAGAATTTCTTATGTTTATGATGTTTGGTCGACCTTGGATGTTTGCGTTAATTATTGAATTGATTCAGTGGTTATGTGAGTGTTGAGTAGTGTGATTGGATGGATTTAGGTTTGAGCTAAGGTACAAAGAGGTTTTCCTTATTCCTTTATGTCATGGAATGTTTAGGTCCAGACCTAATTCAAATATTGTGAGTTTGCTGACATTGGAGATTGTTTCAAGAGTTGTAGATTGTGCTTCCGACCTTGGAGAATGGTTTCAAGGGTAATGATGGTATAAATAAGTGTCAAGGGTTCGTGTGTGGGTGTATGAATAGGGGACATGATGATATGATGTGAATTTGATCAGTGCAATCAGAGCTTTCATGTGTTAGGCTACCAGATGCAGTGAACAGAAGGTGTCTACTATTTTCAGTGTTTTTGTGAAGATGTTGTTGGTGTTGAGATGTATATTGAGCTTCATTGGAACTGAACTTCATGCATAGGTTTGATGCAATTATATCAGTTCAAATCTTGGAAGTGAGCCATCCTTCTCTTATTTCTTTCTTTCTCAATGGGTAGTGAGTCCACTTGGACAGTGAGCATTCTCTCTATGGCAGCGAGCCTTTGTAATTTGATATTGTTACTACATTATATTGTGAGCTAATCCTCATCATGGATTTTCCCTTTTAGGGTTTTCCACACAAAAATTTGGTGTTCTCTTGTGCATGGTGTTGATGTGTTTAAGTTTTTGTTATCTTCTTTTGTTGTTTAATATTCATAATAGACTAAGGTTTTAAGTGAACTGATGTGGATATGATTATGTTTATGAGGGTTTGAAGTTTTTGATACAACTGACTCATCACCTCTCTTAGTTGTCTTGTTCCTTCAAAAATATAATGCTTGTAATATGATCCAGATGATATTATTGTGGGTCTCTACTACCACTTTAGGTCTGGAGCTAATGCATGAAAGGATAAATGTTGGCTGTGTCAACATGATATACTTAAGTGATTGTGCCATGTGTTTGGAAGTGTACACTACCTTTGAGATGGGTATTGAGGTAAAATAGGTCTAGCTTATCACTTGGTTTGAACCGTATAATGGAACTTGATTCCTACATCACCACATATGATAACCGACAATGATAAGCCATTGCACATTTCATGTTACATGTTCATCTTGGCCGACAAAGGTAAAAGTTTCTGGAAGACTTATGTAGCATATAGATGAAAGATCAACTTTGTTTCAAGTATGAAATAAGTGTTGTTGTGTGTTAGCAATAATAGTGTGCGAATAAGATAACTAAAAAAGAAGTTTTGATGATGAAATATGGAAAGGATCAATTCAAACAATGTAATATAGAACTAATGTTGCTGCAGAGTTAGTTGAGGTAGTTGTGATGACAACAAAGAGGTATTTGAAGGATTTATGATATTGCAGAGCTTGACATAGTGATTGTGTAGAGGTAAATGGAAAGAAGATAGTAGTGCAGAGTTTTGGAAAGGTTAGCAGAAGCTTGAGGTTGAAGCAGTTTGTGTTGAATCTTTTGAATCAGACAAGTATCTTGGTACAAAGGTTGTAGCCTCATTTTTTTACAAGTTTTGTAGCACTTGAGGGAGTTACAACTTCCTTTGGGTTAAAGCCCATAAAACTGTATATTAGGGAGTTGCAACTTCTATTCAGTTGTATCCCATAAATGTTATTGTAAATCTATTTTATTTATGAGGCTAGATTTGGATAGTGAATCCAGGCAGCTTGCTCATTGTGGTTTTTCCCTTCTAGGGTTTTCCACATAAATCTAGTGTTATGGTGTGTGCTTGTGTGATCTATTTCTCATGGTTTAAATGCTTACATTTGTTGAATATTTTTGGAAGGAAAGAATTTGATTACGTACTAATTCACCCCCCTCTCAGTACTTCTGTGTGTTCAACAATTGATATCAGAGCAAAGTTCCTTGATATAGTCTAACAACTGAGGTAGATCTTGGATTGGAACACATGGGAAATGAAGTACTGGTTAATGATAAGAATCCTCCGAAGGATGATAAAGATATGACAATCATTAATGAAGAAGAATGTGAAGTTGATTTTGAAGGAGAACTCATTTATGCTCTAGAAGATCTAGATGCAACAAGGAGAGAAAATGAAGAATATAAGGCCAAAGTTAAAGAATCAAAAGAAGCAATTATCAACATGAAAGTTTAAATTGAAGAAGGTAAAAAGGATGTGGATTGTCTAAATGCTAAGCTCAATGCCAAATCAGTTGAATGCTCCAAAATTGAAGAAGTTGGCTTTTTGAGGAAAGAACTAGAGAAAGCAAAGGATTAGATAGACAAAAGTCTAAAACTTAAGAAAAACACCAACATCCTTGATGAGATAATCAGTAGTCAAAGACCTCTAAAGAATAAAGGTGGTCTTGGATTTGAGAAAGGTCAGAATTCAAAAATAGATATACTTGAAGGCATGTTTGAAATGAAAAAGGAAGAGTCCTACACTGAAGACTCTAAGATGACTGAAGATGAGGAGCAAGAGTTGGATGATGACTTCATAAAAGTCAGTGATTTGAAGAGGGGTTTCAAGAGATCTCCTCCTAGATAGGCTACTACTCCCAGGTTCTCTCGATCCTTTTATGGTTATTGTTACTCTTGTAATAAGTTTGGTCACAAGGCTATTGATTGTAGAACTAAGGCAAGAAGAAATGATTACATGAGCAAGAATTTATCTTTGTCTTCAAAGCATGATGCCATGATCTCTCATTCCTTTTATGGTTATTGTTTTTCATGCAATAAATTTGGTCATAGGGTCGTTGATTGTAGAACTAAAGTAAGAATAAATAGTTATATGAATGTAAGCTCATTTTGTCTCTAGAATACAATGTTGTTTGCTACAAGTGAAACAACCTTGGGCATAAAGCAAGATTCTGTAAAAGTGGTTCTGTGGAACCACCTTTTAGCACAAAAAGATAGAGGAAACTCTGATTCAACAAAAGAAAGTAATGGCAAAGATATGGAGAAAGAAAACAGAACAAGATAATGAGAAGAAGGAAGAACTTGTGCTTCTGCCTCATGCAGAAGACTTAATAGTTGATTAAGAAAAGGGCATAGAGTCTGGGGGAGCTAACCATTGCTTATCTATTTATTCCCCCTGAATAATTGTGGCTTCTACAAATAGAAGCCAGACATATAGAAGATTCGGCATGAAATTGACAGATGAGGACATTAATAAGGCAAGGTAATTTCAATACCCCAAATTTTTGGAGTGAAAACATGAAATGCAGAGGAATGCTGAATGAAATTTGGTCCCTATGAAATTACAAATCTCTTCGGTAGTAGTTAGCCTAACAAGGAAAGGTGCAATAAATGTGAAAATTTAGGAAAAATGAAAGTTACTTATACTTCATTTGCATGATCTAACTTCATTTGTGATCAAAGCAATTTGTAATCTTGAGATGAGAAGAAAAGAAGGCAAAACCCAACATTCAAAGTGTTTGGCGAATTTGAGAGAAAATGAACTGAGGGTGAAACCCTAGTGACAAAGCACAAAGGTATTTTTTGGAACTATTATTTCATAAAACCCTAGTAAAGAGAATAGAAATGGCGACTCCAAAATTGGTTGATGTTTCTGAGAAGCTGAGGCTAAAATAGAAGAAATATCCATATAAGGCCATGGAAGTGGACAAGGATGGAGCATTTTCTTATGTTCCTACAGATGTTGTATACATTGAGGATGTAAGGATATAGATCCACTCTCAGCTAAATGAAATTAATCATATGAAGTTTAAGGATCTGAGAGATAAATTATTTGACAATGATAATTATAAACCAAAGTATGCAAACATTGTGACCAAGCAACTCGATGTGTGGAAAGATTACCCTAATTTCTGTGATGACATGAATGGGTAAGGTATGTTTTAAGAAGAATTCATGATGAGTTCCTATATCTTTACAAACCTTACCAGATCACTAAAGAGGCAATTAGGGTTGTTACTAGTTTAAGATTTACTGGACCTGTATTGGTAATGAAGGTGATTAAGAATGAGAAGGTTATAGAGTTAACTGGGGAAGAGTTTGATAAAAGAACCCTAAGTATAAATGATATAACTGATCCAGGGGTCTAGAATGCCTCAATGGGCATTGCCTACAAGATTTAATTTACAAACATAGAGGGGTCATCCACTAGTACCATAATTCACACTCCTTACCAGATGGTAAAGGAAGGAAAATACTTTGAACTCTATGAGGTCATGAGAGAGCAACTGACAAAGAATCTAAAGAGAACCAAAGATACACGCTATAATTTTAGGTATGGTACTCTTATCATTTGCCTTGTATTTTACTTCTTGAATGAGTTGCCAGGATGTAAGGGAAAGGTTTGACAACAAGACATTCCTATTGCTACACACATCAAGGATCATATGAGAAGTTTTGGTGATAGTAAGAATTATAGCACTATGTACTGGGGTTTTTTCAAAACCTTGCAATTAGACATTTAAGCCAGATACATAATCCCATTTAGTACAGTACATAAATATAAAGAATAAATCACCTTTCTAGTTGATAAAGATTACACTTACATGGAAGCGATAGAGTCAAGGACTGCCTGGATACCTAGATTGCCATATGAGGTCTCTGCAAAGGAGATAAAGACCTATGCTGATATTCTTCTCAGTGAACCCAAGGACGTAAATGTAGAAAGGTTTAGAACTCATCATGAAATAAAGGAAAAGATGAATAAGAAGAGTGCGGAGGAGAATTTTGAGAAACACAAAGAAGAATTACATAAGAAATGGGGCATTCCACCTAAATATTCATAAAAAACCCTTGCGATGGATTTCAACTTGTTCTTATTAATATGTCAGTTGTCCAAGTGCCTGGAAGGATTAGTAGGTCCACATCTGCAGTTACAAATTCTCTGTGACCCTCTGGCTCAACTCAAACTGTATCTACTGGAAGAAGAGTTGCTTCTAAAATTTTGGCATAGATGAAAACAAAGGAAAAGAAGCATGCAAGGCCCAAACAACTAGCCAAAAGGAGGAAAGTTCAAATAGAGGAGGTTGAAGAAGAAGGAGAGGAAGAAACTTCTAAGTTGAAAAGAAAAGGGAAGAAAACTAAGAAAACTCCTTTGGTGGTTCCTCCACAAGATCCTCTCCAGTTAGAGGCTATCTTCAATGGGATTGTGCATCATGGTATACTAAAGGAGACAAAAAAACTACATTTGGATGTACGTCTTATAGATCAAAAGACCATTGAGAAGGCTGTGGTCATGTATATGTTCAAGTACAATATACCTTTGAGTGAAATCATTGAAAAAGTTCTAGAGAGTCTAGATCAGGCTTTGAGATGAAGGAGAGAAAGAGCTATAGAAATGGATGAAGAGCTGAGACAACAAGCTCTTGATAAGTCTGGAACTGATATCTCCCAGGAAGAGAAGGATAAACTATCACAAATGTAGGCTCAAGAGCTGAGGACAAAACATAGGGTAGATACCCTAATGAGTATGGAAAAGGATGACAGAGATAAAATTCAAAAGGAAACTTGACAAAGAAAATTTTTGAAGTGGTAAAATAAACTTAAAATGTGGAGTAACAAGTCTATCTGCCTCATAATACAGTGTCTCCTCCGCATAACACTGATCAAAATAATCCACAAGAGGAATAAGAGGAGCAAGTTGCACAAGATGAAGGAAATACATCTTCTACTCATAATACTGAGCATGGTAGTCCTCCTCTGGCCAATACAAAGCAATGGGTTAATCTTGATCAACAAGAGGAGCATGTAACTCTTGATGCAGGGGAGAGTTTTGAGAAAGAACAAGAAATATCTTCCTCCTCCTCTCCTGTAGATTCTATTGAGGAGTTTTTGGCACAACAGATGCAAATTCAACCTTTGGTTACTCAACTTTTACAACTACCAGTGCTTGATGGATAATTTAAATTGTCTAGCATATCTCCTCTCCACAAGCTACAACTTGGAGACATCCTTCAATCCACCACAAGGCAAGAGATTCTACAACAACAGGTTGAAGGAGCTAAATTGTTAGAAGAGGCAATAAAAATAATTCAAGATGAATTGCCTGAGGCAAAAAGAGATCCATCTCTGCTTCCCACACAACAAATGAAACTTTTGTTGGAGTCTTTTAAAGCACATTCTTCTTATCTAGAGAAGCAGGCAGAGAAAAAGGTAACTAAAAAAGTGAATAATAAAAGAATGGATTATGTTTCTAGAAGATGTGCTAAAGAACATGCTAAGATGAATGAGAATGTAAAAAGCATTCAGAAATGCTTAGAGGATGCAAAAGTGCTTTATCAATTTTGTTTAAAATGACTGACAACTAACAAGAACCTAAAGGATCAAATTGATTCTATTGAGTCACAAATCACTCAAGTGGCCAATGTATATGATCTAGTGAAGGACAAAGATGGAGCTACAAGAGCACAAATAGAAAAATGACACTCCTAGCTGAAGCAACTTCAAGACCAAAGAAAGTAAATCAAAGGTGAAATTGGTCAACTGAGGGAAGTTGTAAGTCTAAGGTTAGCATCTTTGACTGGGATATTGTTAGAGGTTGATAATGTTACTCAGAAGGTGAAGGCACCATCTATATTGGAAGAGGTAGAAGAATTGTATATTCAGCTGGAAAGCCAATTGCACATTCTGTCTTCAATAAAGAAACACTAGGATACAACACTAGCCTAGTTGAGAGTAATATATAAGAATGTTCTACCTTCAAAGTAAATAGAAAATATGTTGAAGGTAAGACAAATTTTAATGCTATATAGGTATGCAGAGAATAAGACAGGAATAATCAGTGCTATTTTGGTATGAACAAGACACTCTGTATATATTAACTATGTACATCATAAGGAAAATGAAGAACAAAGTTTTTTCTACATTAGTTTTTGAACTGAAAGAGGATACTTCTCAGGGGGAGAAGACTGATAAAGGATGATAAGGATTGTATAGACAGGGGGAGCCTATATTTTTTTTTTAGTACAGAGGAAGACCACTAGCCCTTTTCCCTTGATGTCAAAGGGGGAGAAAAATTAGTATTTCACATTAAGTGTTGCCATCGATGACAAAGGGGGAGATTGTTGCATATGTTGTCATTGATGTCAATAGAGTTATTATGTGGAAGGCATACTATTTTCAAAAGAGTGGTTATCATTTATGTCAGAGGAGTAGATCAGAGGAGCAGTGATGATATGAGATAAGGGATCAATATCATCTGTACACAATCATACCTTATCTTCTAAAGTTCATGGATAAGGGTAAGTTGTGAAAGTGTTTTATATGTTGCATTTTTTGCATATGTTGTCTTTTGATAATATGAATTCATGTTGTTTGGCGCTTGATGAATATAGTTGCAAAAGTTTAAAGAAAATTTATCTAAGTGAATTTCCAGTCATCAAGGGTGTCATAGGATCTGGAGAATGTACCACATACCTCTGCAAATGAAGATATGTGTCTGTAGATTAAAAGATAGCTATAAATTGCTCTAAAGTATGTTTGGTTTAAATTTGAGATCATGAAACCTACTGCAAAGTGTTTTACGGTTGGCAGAGTGAAGGCAGTGGTGAAACAGGGTTATTGCAGTCACAAAGGGAGAGAAGAATGCTCCACAGTTCTCCACACTTGAAGATACAGTCCTGTGGTTTGGAGGATAGTCAGATACAGTTAAAAAGTATGCATGATTTAAATTTCAAATGATAAGATGTACTGTAGTGGTCTTCGGAGTTAGTTGAGTAGGGACATGTCTTGTTGCTAGTCAAGACTATCAGAGGGAGAAAGTAAAAGCTACCACATTTCACTGCACCTTGGTATTTGGCTTTGCTTATTGATAGATAAGATCAAATGATTTGTATGTAAGTTCTGTTCAAGTTTCAAGTTTCTTTGTTGCCCGCAAGTATGATTTTCAATGTTCTATATCAAGATAGTGTATTCAGACTGTGTTAGGGTTACCGACTTCAGTGTTTGAGTATTTGCAACAACATGAAGTAGCATGAAATGGTGAAAGGAGTGGATGAGAATGTTTTTTCAAGTCATATAATGCTTGTAACATGATCCACATGATATTATTGTGGGTCTCCGGTACCACTTTAGGTCTAGAGCTAATGCATGAGAGAACAAGTGTTGGCTATGCCAACATGATATACTTAAGTGATTGTGCCATGTGTTTAGAAGTGTGCACCAGCTTTGAGATGGGTGTTGAGGTAAAATTGTTGCAAGTATGGGTTTAACCAGTGTTGTCATTGATGTCAACATACTCATGTTGCATTAATGAGAAGGATTGGATGAGCCGTGTGCTGAGGATATTGAGAAAATTAGTCCCAATCATGAACAGTGAAGAACAATGATGACAACAAGGTAAAAGTCCAAGATAGGTTGAGGATCAAAGGATGTGTTTAAAGAGTTTGTAGATATAAGTCTTGAGATGCTCCAGTCTAGTTTTTAGAGGTTCGCATGAAGATCTGAAGAAGTTATGGTTGCTCAAGTAGAACCAGCTCCAGTAGGTGTCCAGAGGTGACAGAGTGACACAAATAGGTCTAGTGAGGTCCGGTAATGCATTATCCCATTCTGTGGATTTGAGGACGTGTTGAGGACATCCTTGTGAAGTGTCAAGTAGATTGGTTTGTGGCTTGAAGGTCTAGAAGAACCTATTACTTTGTGACAGTGATGACAGACTGTGTTCTTGAGGTTTTGGATGAAGGAGAGAAGGATTCTAGTAAGCAGATGAAGTGCGGATGTTGTTGGTGATTTGGGTAAGCTTGTGGTGATCTGTGGATCGGTTCCAGTTCATGTTGGTGGTCCGCATTGAAGTTAAAGTTTGTATTTGAAGAATAACCACCGGATGTTGGTGTTCTTCCTAAGACTGGCCGATCAGATGTATTACACATCTTGTGGATGTTCTTGTAGGTGTTTGCTGACTTAGATGATTGTTCCTAAGTTGATGTCGTGTATAAATAAGGGATTGTGAAGTCATTTCAAAGTGTGTCTTGTGGAGATGAGCAAGTAGTAGTGAAGAGGAGAGCGAAAGGCAGAGCAGAGCTTAATGGAACTGATTCAAGCATGGTGAAGATGCTATTCTCCAGTTCATGTATGTGATACTTATTTCTTTGTAGACAGTATGTCTCTTGTAGGCAGTGAGCCTCTTGTGAGCAGTGTGCTCGGGCAGTGAGCCCTAATTGGCATGTGCCATTTTATTCTTTCTATTCTTCTAACAGAGAATACATTCTTGGGTTAATCACCCCATGGTTTTTCCCTTAACCAGGTTTTCCACGTCAAAATCTTGGTGTCTCATATGTTGATGAGTTTTTTCTTTTGATTTGAATGCATTATGTCTCATGTTTAATATACTGTTAATTACAAAGAGGATTTAAGTGTGTAAATTGGAGAAAGTTTTGCACAACTGATTCACCCCCCCTCTCAGTTGTGTGCCATAAGTCTAACAATTGGTATCAGAGCCAAGTTCCTCTAAAAAGGAGCTTAACCACTTGAGGAGATCCAGGATGTCGTCTTACAAGAAGGATAGCCTAAATTTTGATGGAACCAACTTTGCTCTTTGGAAAGGTTGCATGAAATGTCACTTACAGTGTATGGGAATAGCGTACTGGTCCATGGTTACAAAATCATATGTACCTCCACAGGGTGGTCCGACAACCCTAAATGAAATCATAGATGTTGAAAACAATCTGTGGACCAAAGAAGCTCTTCTAAGTGCATTATCTGACTCAGAGCTCTCAAATGTTATTGAACTACCAACTGCTTTTGAGATTTGGAATAAACTGGAACTTTTGCATGAAGGAGACCAGTATGTTAAATGTGCAAGGTTACAAAGTCTAAAAGGGAAATTTGAAAAACTGAAGATGAGAGATGATGAAAATATTACCACTTTTATGCCAAGAGTGAATGACTGGTTTGTGGAATTAGGAATGCTGGTGGAGTCCTAGATGAAAATGAGATTGTTGGTAAAATTCTTAGATCCCTTCCTTCTTCTTACAAAATCAAGGCTGCTGCCATTGAAGAATTCAGAGCCCATACAATTGTCATAAGAGATCAATTGGCTGCATTTGAAATGACAGAGTTTGGAGACAACCCCCCAAGACTGAATCTGCATTCAAAGCCAGTGCCTCAAAGGTTTGATCCAGGAGAGAACTCTTCAAGAAAATTGTCATGGTATGAAAAAGTAAGAAAAGATCTAGAAGAAGAAGAAGTAGAAACTGCCCAACTTGAAGCCCTTATTATAAAGAGGCTGCCAAGAGGATCCAGTAAGTATGAAGGAAAATTACCTTTTAAGTGTTTTAACTACAATAAGATTGGTCATTTTGCCTCAAGGTGTCCGGAAAGATTTTCAAGGTAAAATCCTAACAAGCCAAGGTTCCAAAAGAACTGTTACTATGTACATGAAGATGATGATAGTGAAGGAGTAACAGATGATGAATTAGAGATAGGAAAGCAATCCGGAAATGAATGGGTGTTCATTTCCATCAAGGAAGAAGATCCAATGTCCTCTGTATTTGTCAATCTTAAGACTGTGGAAAGAGCTCTGGCTGTCCAAATTGAAGAGAAGGATGATTGGGTCATTGACAGTGAATGCTCTCACCATATGACAGGTGACAAAAATAAGTTTGTAGATTTGGAGAGGTATGAAGGAGGAGTGGTAAAGTTTGGTGACAATTCTACTGGCAGAATCAAAGGAAGAGGAACTATTTCTTTTGATGGAAGAAACAAAACTGGTAATGTACTGTATGTTGAAGGTTTGAAGCACAATCTTCTCAGTGTTGGACAGTTGGTGGGCAAAGGCTATGATCTCTGATTCAAGGATGGAAAATGCAAAATCTTTGAAAGTTCTGGAACAGAGATTGCATCCGGTACTCAAACTAAAGGTAACATCTTCCATTTGGTTGGTACTAGTAAAAGCTGCTTATTTGTTCAAGTTGATCAGAGTTGGTTATGGCAGAGAAGGATGTGTCATGTGAATTTTGATAATATCATCAAGATAAGCAATATTTAGGCTATAAGAGATCTTCCAAAATTGGTGAAACCTACTAACAACTTGTACAAGGAATGTCAGTCAGGTAAGCTAAGCAGAGTCACATTCAAAAGCAAGGAATTGTTTTCTACTATATTATTGGACTTAGTTCACACTGATCTTTGTGGTCTGGTAAGAACAGGAGTATTCAAGGTGTCAGATACTTCATGCTGCTAATTGACGACTATTCCCGGATGATGTGGGTAACCTTTCTAAAGGAGAAATTAGAAGCTCCTGAGAAATTCAAAATAGTCAAGGTTATGGTAGAGAATGAAATAGGAATAAAGTTGAAATGTTTGAGGTCTGATAGAGGTGGAGAATTCACATCTGGTGAGTTCATAGAGTTCTGTGAGAAACATGGAATCAAGAGACAATTGTCTGCTCTGAGGACTCCACAGCAGAATGGAGTAGTGGAGAGAAAGAACCGGACCATCTAGGAACCATCTAGGACCATGATGATGGAAGCAAATGTTCCTTTGATCTATTGGAGAGAAGCTGTTAGCATTGCAGTCTATCCTCTTAATCGAGTTCAAATCAGAAGCAATACTAGTAAGACCCCTTATGAACTCTGGTTTGGCATTACTCCTACTGTAAAATATTTTAGAGTCTTTGGTAGCAAATGTTACATCAAAAGAGATGAAGATCTAGGCAAGTTTGATGCTAGAAGTGATGAAGGAATATTCTTGGGTTACTCTACTCAAAGCAAAGCATACCGGTGTTATAACAAGTGACTAAGAAAGATGATAGAAAGTACAAATGTGAAGGTTGATGAGGGAATAGAGAAAGCCTCAATGTTTTATGAATATGATGAAGATGATCAGAATGGTGTTCTAGTTCAAGGAGTTCAATCCTCTTTTGAAAGTTAGATTCAGACTGATCCGGTAAATCAGGAAGAAGAGATAGGTCTGAATGAGCCTGATCAAGAAGTAGAAGTGCAAGAAACTCCCAAAGTTCCAAGGTATGTAAAGATGAACCACTCTGAAGATAAAATCATAGGTGACAAAAGCAAAGGTGTGCAAACTAGAAGGAAAATTGCTCAAAATTTAGATGAATATTGTTTGATTTCAAAGATTGAACCTAAGACAATAAATGAAGCCTACAATGATGAAAATTGGACCAAAGCAATGGAGGAAGAGTTGATTCAAATTGAGAAAAATCACACTTGGGATCTTGTTCCCAGACCTAGAAACAAGAATGTGATTGGAACCAAATGGGTCTTTCAGAACAAACTAAATGAAGTTGGTGAAGTAATCAGAAATAAAGCTAGATTGGTCTGCAAGGGCTACTCTCAAATAGAAGGAATTGATTTTCAAGAAACTTTTGCTCCGGTGGCAAGAATTGAAGCAGTCAGATTATTTCTTGCATTTGCTGCTTTCAAGGATTTCAAGGTGTATCAGATTGATGTCAAATCTACTTTCTTGAATGGTGACTTAGAAGAAGAAGTGTACATTGAACAACCGGATGGATTTCAATTATCTGAGCATAGTGATATGGTCTGCAAGCTGAAGAAGGCACTGTATGGACTAAAGCAAGCTCCGAGAGCCTGGTATGAAAGATTGGACAAACATCTTTTGAAGATTGGTTTCAACAAAGGTACTGTTGACAGTAACTTATATTTCAAAATTGATCATGAAAACATCTTGATTGTTGAAGTATTTGTTGATGATATCATCTTTGGAGGAAGAGACAGTATGTGTAAAACCTTTGCAAATGAAATGAAAAGTGAGTTTGAGATGTCAATGCTTGGTGAAATGAATTTCTTCTTGGGTTTGCAAATTACTCAATCAAAGAAAGGAATCTTTATTTCTCAGACCAAATATGTGAAAGAATTGTTGAGGAAATTTGGAATGGAAGATTCAAAGCCAATGAATACTCCCATGGCAACCGGATGTAAGTTGAGCAAAGATGATGACTCTTCTAAGGTAGATCAGACAAAGTATAGATCAATGATTGGAGGATTATTGTATCTCACTCAAACTAGACCAGATATAATGTAGGCTGTTGGTCTTGTTGCGAGATTCCAGGCTGATCCCAGAGAATCTCATGTCATGGCAATCAAAAGGATTTTTAGGTATCTAAAAGGAACAGTTGAGTATGGTTTGTGGTATCCTAGAGATCATGATTTCTCTCTTCATGCATATATAGATGCAGATTGGGCAGGAGATGTGGATGACAGGAAAAGTACTAGTGGTGGAGCATTCTTTTTGGGAAAAAGATTGGTTTCTTGGCTAAACAAGAAACAAGAGGCAATATCTCTATCTACAACTGAAGCAGAATACATTGCAGCAGCAGGTAGTTGCACTCAAGTTTTGTGGATGAAGCAGATGCTAAGAGATATTCAAGTAGAATATGAGGAGCCTATCACAATTTTCTGTGATAATTCAAGTGCAATAAATATTTCTAAGAATCTGGTGTTACATTCTAAGACTAAGCATATATCTATCAAGTTTCACTTTTTGAGAGAGCAAGTGAACAAGGATGAAGTCAAACTGGAGTATGTACCCTCCAAGGATCAGATTGTAGATATCTTTACTAAACCTCTTCCCAAGGACTCTTTTGAGTATCTTAGGGAGAAGTTAGGGGTTACTGCCCCTTCAGTGATGCACTAGGATGCACTGATGTGCATCAGTTCGGTGGATATCACAGTCATATCTTGTGATCCAGATTGATGATGAGGAGCTGCTACTCAGGGGGAGCAGCAGGTATGATTCTGTATTATTGGAGTTGCAAGTATGAGCCCTTTGCCATTGATGTCGAAGGGGGAGAGAAGACATGTGAAAAACAAATGGTTGATGATCAAAGGGGGAGCAGTAAAGGAAGAGAAGACATGTGAATAGTTGTTGTTGATAGGGGGAGTTGTGACAATAAGGAGAAGTTCTTGTCTCGATGATTTTTCACATCATATGTTGCCATCAATGACAAAGGGGGAGATTGTTGCAAGTATGGGTTTAACTGGTGTTGTCATTGATGTCAACATACTCATGTTGCATTAATGAGAAGGATTGGATGAGCCGTGTGTTGAGGATATTGAGAAAATTAGTCCCAATCAGGAATAGTGAAGAACAGTGATGACAACAAGGTAAAAGTCCAAGATAGGTTGAGGATCAGAGGATGCAGTTTAAAGGGTTTGTAGATATAAGTCTTGAGATAATCCAGTCAAGTTTTCAGAGCTCTACATGAAGATCTAAAGAAGTTATGGTCACTCAAGTAGAACCAGCTCCAGGAGGTGTCTAGAGGTGACATAGTACACAGATAGGTCCGATGAGGTCTGGTAATGCATTATCCCATTCTACAGATTTGAGGACGTGTTGAGGACATCCTTGTGAAGTGTCAAGTAGATTGGTTTGTGGCTTGAAGGTCTGGAAGAACCTATTTCTTTGTGACAGTGATGACAGACTATGTTCTTGAGGTTCTAGATGAAGGAGAGAAGGATTCCACTAAGCAGATGAAGTGCAGATGTTGTTGGTGATTCGGGTAAGCTTGTGGTGATCTGTGGATCAGTTCTAGTTCATGTTGGTGGTCCACATTGAAGTTAAAGTTTGTATTTGAAGAATAACCACCAGATGTTGGTGTTCTTCCTGAGACTAGTTGACCGGATGTATTACAATCTTGCAGATGTTCTTGTAGGTGTTTGCCAACTTAGATGATTGTTCCTAAGTCGATGTCGTGTATAAATAAGGGATTGTGAAGTCATTTCAAAGTGTGTCTTGTGGAGATGAGTGAGTAGTAGCGAAGAGGAGAGCAAAAGGCAAAGCAGAGCTTAATGGAACTAATTCAAGCATGGTGAAGATGCTATTCTCTAGTTCATGTATGTGATACTTATTTCTTTGTAGACAGTATGTCTCTTGTAGGTAGTGAGCCTCTTGTGAGTAGTGTGCTTAGGCAGTGAGCCCTAATTGGCATGTGCCATTTTGTTCTTTCTATTCTTCTAACAGAGAATACATTCTTGGGTTAATCACCCTATGGTTTTTCCCTTAATCAGGTTTTCCATGTCAAAATCTTGGTGTCTCATATGTTGATGAGTTTTTGCTTTTGATTTGAATGCATTATGTCTCATGTTTAATATACTGCTAATCACTAAGAGGATTTAAGTGTGTAAATTGGAGAAAGTTTTTCACAACTGATTCACCCCCCCTCTCAGTTGTGTGCCCTAAGTCTAACAAAAATAGGTCTAGCTTATCACTTGGTTTGAACCACATAATGTAACTTGATTCCTACATCACCGCATATGACTTGGGAGCTGACAATGATAGGCCATTACACGTTTCATGTTACATGTTTCATCTTGGCCGAAAAAGGTAAAAGTTTTTGGAAGACCTGCAGAGCATATAAATGAAAGATCAAGTTTGTTGCAAGTATGAAATAAGTGTTGTGTGTTAGCAATAATAGTGTGTGAACAAGATAACTATAGAAGTAGTTTTGATGATGAAATGTGGAAAGGATCAATTCAAACAATGTAATACATAAGTAATGTTGCTGCGGAGTTAGTTGAGGTAGTTGTGATAATAGTGAAGAGGTATTTGAAGGATTTGTGATATAGTGGAGCTTGACATAGTGATTGTGCAGAGGTAAATGGCAAGAATATAGTAGTGCAAAGTTTTTAGAAAGGTCAGCAGAAGCTTGAGGTTGAAGTAGTCTGTGTTGAATTTTCTAAATTAGACAAGTATCTTGGTACATAGGTTGTAGCCTCATTTTGTTACAAGTGTTGTAGCACTTGAGGGAGTTGTAGCTTCCTTTGGGTTGAAGCCCATCAAACTGTATATCAGGGAGTTGCATCTTCCTTTGGGTTGTAGCCCATAAATGTTATTGTAAATTTGTTTTATTTGTGAGGCTAGATTTGGATAGTAGATCCAAGCAACTTGCTCACTGTGGTTTTCCCCTTCTAGGGTTTTCCATGTAAATCTGGTGTTATGGCTGTGTTCTTGTGTGATCTTTTGTTTCTCATGGTTTAAATGCTTACATTTGTTTGAATATTTTTGGAAGAAAAAAATTTGATTAAGTACTAATTCACCCCCCTCTCAGTACTTCTATGTGTTCAACATGTTGGACTTGATTCATTTTGATGTGTTTGGTCTAATTAATGTTCCTTTGATTTTAAAATCTGTTTACTTTGTTTCATTCATTGATGATTACAGTAGAAGGATGTGGGTGTATTTCCTTATAAGCAAATCTGATTAGTGGATTCAAAGAGTTCAAAGCTCTTGTAGAGAATCAGAAGGATAGAAAGATTAAGTGTTTGAGGACTGATAATGATGGTGAGTTTTGTTCAACAGATTTTGGCAAGTTTTGTAAAGAACATGGGATTGAGAGGTACAATACAACTCTATATACCCCTTAGTAGAATGAAGTTGCAGAGAGGATGAACAAAACATTGATGGAGAGGCCAAGGAGTATGCTAATTGGAACTGGCCTTGAACAAAAGTTCTGGGCTGAAGCTATTGCTACCGCTTGTTATTTGGTTAATAGGTCTCCTACATTGATGCTTGTTGATAAGACACCTATGGAGGTGTGGTTTGGTAAAAATCCTTCATTGAGAAATATTTAAGTATTTGGTTGTGAGGAATATGCACATGTGCCTAAGGAGAAGAGGTCTAAGTTGGAAAACAAGGCTATGAAGTGTATCTTCATCGGTTATGGCATCACTGTGAAAGGGTACAAGCTTTGGGATCTAATGGTTGAGAGAGTTCTTTATAGAAGAAGTGTGATCTTCAGAGAGCTCAATCCTTCTTCTATTGTTCTACAACTAGAGAAAGAAGAAGAGAAAGATGATGTGGTTCAACTTCCTTCCACCCCTAAAAAATTTGAACTGAAGACATCTGTTGGACTTGATGATGAGGAGATCTCTAGTAGCTTTGAAAGTTTAGAAGAAGATGAAGAACCTCAACCTCAATCTTTAAGGAGGTCCACGTGAATAATATGGCAACCTGATAGGTTTGGTTATTCATTGCATGATTCTAGTTGTATTTTTGCTTTGATTTCTAATATTGATGAGCCTAGGATTGTAAGCGAGGCTATGGGTATCAATGGTACAAATTCCTGGAAAGAGTCCATGGAAGAAGAGATGGCTTCCTTGGAGAAAAACAATACTTGGGATATAGTGCCCTTACCTGATGGATGTAAACCTATTGGATGCAAATGAGTGTTCAAGAAGAAATTTGGTTAAGATGGTAGTGTTGAGAAGTTTAAGGCAAGGTTGATTGCGAAGGGTTATTCCCAGTTTGAGGGAATAGATTATGGTGAGATTTTCTCTCCCATTGCAAAACTAATATCTATCAGATTCTTGTTATCACTTGCTGTAGCATACAATTTAGAAGTTGAACAGATGGATGTGAAGACAAATTTCCTTTATGATGACTTGGAGGAAGAGATCTATATGTCACAGCCAAAGCACTACATAGTAAAGGGTAAAGAAAATCTGGTTTGCAAGTTGAAAAAGTCTTTGTATGGTTTGAAGCAATCTCCTAGGATGTGGTACCAAAAATTTGATGGCTTTATACTGAGTTTGGGATTTATGAGATTGAAATCAGATCATTGTGTTTACTTTAAGGTGGATAATGATCACAATCTCATTGTTGGATTGTATGTTGATGATATGTTGTTAATTGGGAATGGCAAGAATTTTATTTCTGATTTGAAGTCTCAGTTGTCAGTATAGTTTGAGATGAAAGATTTAGGGGCATCCAGATATATCTTGGGAATGGAAATCAGAAGAGATAGAGCTAACATAAAATTGTGGTTAGGCCAAAGTAAGTATGTGAACACCGTGTTGGAAAGATTCAACATGGAAGCTTGTAGATTGTTGACTATTCCTATTATGATGGGGACAAAGTTATTTGTTATAGATTTTCCAAAGTCTCCTTCTGAGATGGAGGATGAGAGAAAAGTTGTTTTATGCTAGTGCACTTGGCAACTTGATGTATGCTATGGTCTGTACAAGATTAGGCTTTGCCCAAGCAGTGGGAGTCCTTAGTCAATTTATGGCTAATCCTGGACGGGTACATTGGGATGCAGTGAAGAGAATGTTTAGATACTTATAGGGTACTTTTGAGTATTCCTTGTGTTATCATGATTATCCTACAAGGGATTGACATTCACTTTCTATTCAAGGATTTGTGGATTTAGATTGGGCACCAATGCTTATGTATTCACTATGTTCAATGGTGCTATTAGTTGGATGAGTAAGCGGCAACCTGTGGTCACTTTGTCCACTACTAAAGCAGAGTACATGGCAACAACTCATGCTTGTAAAGAAGCCATTTGGCTTAAAAGATTGTGTTTTGATGTTGGGTTTGATGCAGGGAAGATTGCCATTTGTTGTGATAGTCAGAGTGTCATATGTTTGGCGAAGAATCCCACTTTCCATGTGAGGATGAAGCATATTGATGTCCATTACCATTTTGTTTGTGACATGGTAGAGGATGGAAAGGTGAATTTGGAGAAAGTTGACACTTTTACAAATATTGTGCAGATCCTTGACAAAACCTGTGAGTACCAAGAAGTTTAGATGATGTTCAAAATCTATGGGCCTCTTGACCCCTAGCAGTTAAATCCTATCATTCTATTGGCTCTTGAAAGGTGTTCAACAAGAGGAAGAATGTTTGGAATTAAGGTGTCTCAACCTTTGCAAGTCCCTAATGTTGTATTTATTTATTCTTACCTATTATTGTAATTTTCTATGTAAATTTTGTCCACATATGAGGAGGTAGGCGTCCCATGTTGAATTGGCATAGTTTTCCATGTGTTGGCACCTTATCGTCATGTGTCATGAGTTATGACAGATTCTATGACATGTAAGAGCTAAAATGACAGGTGTGACAAGTTGTTAGTATGTGGTGATTGATCATGCTGTAGGGTTGCATGTACATGCAGCAAGGTAAATTTTGGTGACTTTGTCAGTCATGGTTTCCCCCAAAATAATTAACGGGTGAGTGCAGGGGGGCTTATTCCCCCAGTGGGGGCTTGGGGGTGGAGCCCACAGTAGGGGTCTGGGGGCAACACACCCATCGAGGGTTGCTAGGGGCAATGCCCCCAAAGTAAAAAATGCCCTATATTTAATAAAGGTGTCAACAGTTAGTTTTTTATTGGCCGGCATGGAAAAATGACATTGGATAACTGCCAAAGAGGTTTGATAAATAAGTGGCTGGAGAACGTGAAAGATCATGAGATGCAAATGACAATTGACATTTGTGTACTCCTAAAAGAGCTTGCATTGCGAGTGTGTTGTAATAAACTTTTGATTTGATAATACATTGTGTAGGTTTTGGAGTGTGGGTTTTTTTTTTTATCTAAAACAGTTTTCGCCATGTATATCTTGTCTTGTGAGCATTGTACTTGTTTTTGATGTGTTATTACCTTTTTGTTAATGTGCATCTAATAAACTATAACTAGTAAAGATTGAAATTTGCATAGCTTTCTGATGACGGGGGTAAATCACAAAACACCTAATAACAGATATTGAACACAGCAAATAGAACTTTCTTTTATTGAACTGGGCAACTCATTACATTACAAAAGCTCAATTACAATCAAGGGATGAATCCTCTACTGGCTGCAACACATTACAGCTTTCCCAACCTCAAGACTCTAGAATCTTCAGCCTTCTGTAACCCCAAATCAGCTAGGGTTTCTGTTTTCCCCCCTATTCTTGACTCTACATTGGCCCCCTTAACTCTACTACCTCTCAGGGTTCCTAAAATAGTCATAAATAACACTTTTTGGTGGCTTGCAGCTAAATTTTGAAAATTGCAACTCCCTCCAAAAGTAGGTCAACTTCCGGGAAGCATAACTTTTGATCCGAGTGTCCGATTGACAAACCGTTTTAAGCACCGGAAAGCTCGCGATGTAAACTATCACTCTAGAAATTTGTAAACAGATTTTTGTCAACTTTTTGAGATGTTATGAGAAGTTTTAGTGCCTCATATCTCGTTCCGTAAATTTTTAGGGGCTTTTCAGAAAACAAAAACTTTAATATTTTTTAGCTCACAAATGATCTTTGCCTGATTCCTTCACCAAAGGTCTTATATTTCCATTATGTAACTTTCTGGAAGTTTTTGCTTCATTACGTGCCCAAATGCAAACTTTCTAAAAATAGTAGGTACACTTTCCTAAATAGGCAGGTCGCTATTTTTAGCAGTTTTAAAAAAATTGAAAGTCCTACATTATTATTCTGGGTATTATGGAACCAAAACCACTAATTATGGGAAGAAATGAGAACAACTACAATGGTTTTGAATTAACTTCTTTTTGGGTGATGCAAGATTGCCCTTACACCTCTGGATGCTCCTGTATCAGACACCCAGGGTAATTTGAGAAGTGACCCTATCACGTCTCAGGTATTTGTGTGAGGAAAACCCAAACGGTCAACCTCTACCTTAGACAACCAAGAAGAATCTTCAATAGGCCTTCCTTTCCATTTCACTAGATATTCTTCGTATTGCATGTTTCAAGTGCTTCTTCCCACACAGCTATCCAAGATCTCTTCTATCTCCTCTGTTGAAGTAGATGCTGGAATACTCCACTGCACTTTTGGTGGTCCATCCTCTATTCCACCTTCATGATATTCTGATAAATCAGCAATGTTGAAAACAGGAGAAATATTGATCCCACTCGGCAGCTCTACCTCATATGCATTTCCTGAATCATTCTTCTTCATGATTCTGCATGGTCCAAATCTCTTCATTTTCAATTTATTGTATGTTCCAACTGGGAACCTTTCTTTTCTCAAGTGAACCATGACTTCATCTCCCACCTGGAACTCCTTATATCTCCTCTTCTGATCTACCTTATCCTTGTACTGAATATTCATCTTATCAATGTGCTTTCTCACTTCTTCATGCAAATTCTTTAGATGTTCTACAAAGTCTTCAGCGTCAGCACTTGTCTTTTCTCCATTGTCCAGCTTCCTTAACTCAGAAGCATTTCTTGGGCTATTACCATATACAATCTGGAATGGTGATTTACCAGTACTCCTATTGATAGAATTGTTGTAAGCAAATTCTGCCTGTGGTAAAATCAAATCCCATCCCTTGGGCTTATCTCCTACTAAGCATAGTAGCAGGTTACCCAAACTCCTATTCACCACTTCAGTTTGTCCATCAGTCTGTGGATGGTGTGCAGAACTAAACTTCAAATCTGTCTTCAACTTCTTCCACAATGTCCTCCATAAATAACCAACAAACTTGGTATCTCGATCTGAAACTATGCTCTTTGGTAGACCAGGTAGTCTCACCACTTCCCTGAAAAATAACTTTGCAATATGAACAGCATCATTAGTCTTCTTACAAGGAATAAAATGTGCCATCTTTGAGAATCTGTCCACTACCACAAAAATAGAATCATGCCCTCTCTGTGTCCTTGGTAAACCAAGAACAAAATCCATACTAATATCATCCCATGGCTTCTCTGGTACAGGTAATGGTTGATACAACCCTGTATTTTGACTTGTTCCTTTTGCCATCTGACATACTCTGCAACTCTGCACAAACTTCCTCACATCTTGCTGCAACTGTGGCCAATAATAATTTTCACCAACAATAGAAATGGTCTTATCTCGACCAAAGTGTCCAGCCAGTCCTCCACTATGCTTCTCTTTAATCAGGTTCTCTCTCATGGAACTCCTTGGAATGTACAACTGGCTTCCTCTAAACAACATGCCATCTTGGATTATGAAATCCAACCATTTTGTCCTATCCAAAGTAACAAGCTCCAGACAAGCTTTCCAAGCCTCTACAAAATATGGATCTTCAGGGTACAAACTTTTGAGCTCATCGAACCCAAAAACCTCTATCTTCATTTCTGTCAACAAATTTTGCCTTTTGCTCAAGGCATCTACAACTCTGTTGGACTTCCCACTCCTATGCTTCAAAACAAAGGTATAACTTTGCAAAAACTCAACCCATTTTAAGTGCCTTTGGTTCAACTTCCCTTGACTATTAATATATTGCAAAGCCTGATGATCAGTATATAAAACAAACTCTTTTGGCAACAAATAATGTCTCCATTTCTTCAAAGCCTAAACTATTGCATAAAATTCCTGATCATAAACAGAATACTTTTTCTTGGCATCATTAAGCTTCTCACTAAAATAAGCAATGGGCTTACCTTCTTGGCTCAAAACAGCTCCTATACCACTACCACTAGCATCACAATCTACGTGAAATACCTTATTGAAATCTGGAAGTGCCAAAACAGGTTGTTCTACAACTTTCTGCTTCAATGTATCAAAGCTCTTGTCGGCTCCTTTAGTCCATCTAAACTCTTTTCTATCCCCTCTCATTGTTTCAGTTAGGGGTGCATAAATGCTACTGAAATTCTTGATAAACTTTCTGTAAAAACTTGCCAAACCATGAAAAGATCTTACCTCCGTTGCACTCCTTGGTGTAGGCCACTCAATGATAGCCCTTACTTTTTCTGGGTCCATCTTGACCTTCCTCTGAGACAACAAATCCTAGGTATACCAACTCCTTTGCAAAATTGCATTTCTTCAGATTAATCAACAACTTCTCCTCCCTCAGCTTCTCTAGAACTCTTCTAATATGCATCAAATGCTCATCCCAAGTCTTACTGAAAATCAAAATATCATCCAAATAAACAATAACAAAAGTTCCCAAAAATTCTTTCAGTACCTCGTTCATGAGCCACATGAATGTGCTTGGTGCATTGGTTAGCCCAAATGGCATGACTAACAACTCATACAAACCTTCCTTTGTCTTGAAGGTTGTCTTCCATTCATCCCCTTCTCTGATATGGATTTGGTGATACCCACTCTTCAGGTCAATTTTCGTGAAGTACTTGGCTCCAGTCAAACAATCCATGATGTCATTTATTCTTGGCAATGGAAATCTATACTTGATCGTTATCTTATTGATGGCTCGAGAGTATGTACACATCCTCCATTCTCCATCCTTCTTTGGTGCTAGTACTGTAGGTACCGCACATGGACTTAGGCTCTCCCTTATCAGTCCCTTTCTCAACAACTCATGAACTTGTCTGTTCAGCTCTTCATTCTCTGCAGGGGTCATTCTATGGGCTGCCTTGTTTGGCAAACTGGCTCCTGGTATCAAATCCATTTGATGACTTATCTTCTTTATTGGTGGTAAACCTTCTAGTACATTATCAGAGAATGTCCTGAAACTTTTCCAACATATCTAAAACTTCTGCTGGTACATCTTCACATTTCTCTTGACTAATCTTAGGAATCAATGCAAAGCAATGACGCTCATGCTTCACCCTCCAAAAATTTCCTACCATCTACCAAACAAATTCTAGCAGTACTACATACCTTTTCTTCCACCTCCTTCAAGTGCTTCAACTTATGACAAACTCCATCCTTTGTTAGGGAATATGTGTTTGCACGGCCATCATGGACAGCACTCCTATCATACTGCCACGGCCTCCCCAATAGCATATGACATGCATCCATCGGTATGATATCACACAGCACCTCATCATGGTAGTCACCAATCTTGAACTTCACTAAACACTGTTCATTGACCAAAGCTCTATGGTCCTTCTGCAACCATGCAATCTGATATGGATGCGGATGCTTTCTTCTTGTCAACTTCAACTTGTCAACCATCTCCTCTGAAACAAGATTATCAGTGCTTCCACTACCAATAATAATATCACAACACTTACCCTCACATTTGCACTTTGTGCGGAATAAACTTTTCCTCTGATTGGGTTCTTTCTCCTCATTCAGCAAGGTTCTTCTGACAACTAGGGTTTCTCCCCTTTCAGCATCTTCAGAATGCTCAGAATGTGCATCTTCATCTACATGTGCAACTCATGCATTACCTTCAGGTCTTCTATTTGTCCTTCCTTGATGTTGCGGACACTCATATGCTCAATGCCCTTCTTCTCCACATTGGAAACAAGTTCCTCTAAAACCTCCTCTTCCAGGTCCTTGCCCAGGTCTGCCTCTTCCTCTTCCTCTTTGCTCACCATTATTTTGGTCACGAGGGCGGTAGGTATTATCCCCTCTTTGATTTTGACTGGTGCCTACGTCACTTTTCTTTTGATCTTCATTACGGCCTCCATAGGGTCTTCCACCAGTCCTTCCACCTTGACCTCTTCCCCTTTGCTTGCTATCAAATCTTTTGTTCAGCTTCTCTTCCACCTTCAGGGAAAACTGGTATGCATCTTCTATGGTGGTCATCCTGACCAGGCTCAACTCCTCTTGAATACTCAGCCTCAACCCATTAATGTAACGGGCTACCTTCTCCTTGTTGGGCTCTGCATGGCCTATCCTGATAGGAATTTTATAAAACTCTTCTGTATACTCCTTAACAGACTTGTTACCTTGCTTTAGTCCTTGCAGCTTCTTCAACAACTCCATTTCATAGTCCACAGGAATGAACTGCTTCTTCAGTTTCTCCACCATCCGATCCCATCTGGTAATCTTTACTTTTCCTCTTCTGTTCCTCTCTAATTGGACCTCCTTCCACCAAATATTAGCATGGCCCTTCAACTTGGTTTTTACAAACTTAACCCGATCTGGGTCCTCCACATCTTCATTCTCAAAATACTCCTCCATGTCATTGATCTAATCAATAAGCTGTTCTGGATTCAAATCTCCAGAATATGTAGAAACTTCGATCCTGGGCCTCTTTCCGATCTTCGAAATGACGCTCAACAACCTTACTTCTGCAGCATCTTTGGCTGCTTCTTGTTCTTCCTCAGATAGCTCTTCTTCAACTTCATCTTCACTTTCTTCTCTTGTCCTCGACTCAAACCCTCTTCATAGCTCCTCTTGCAATGCATCGATTTGCCTTTATAGGGCTCTAAAACCCTCTTCTGTCAAAGCATTCCTCCCAACACGATTTCTTCATGGAGGCATCTTGGTCTCTGTAGCAAACCCACAACCTCAGGTCCTGGTGCAAACTGCCTCACGGTCGGCAATCTGTCTACACACTCAGGAACCCTCACTCTGATACCACTTGATGATGGGGGTAAATCACAAAACACCCAATAAAAGATTTTGAACACAACAAATAGAACTTTCTTTTATTGAACTGGGCAACTCATTACATTACAAAAGCTCAATTACAATCAGAGGATGAATCCTCTACTGGCTGCAACACATTACAGCTTTCCCAACCTCAAGACTCTAGAATCTTCAACCTTTTGTAACCCCAAATCAGCTAGGGTTTCTGTTTTCCCCCCTATTCTTGACTCTACACTAGCCCCCTTAACTCTACTACCGCTCAGGGTTCCTAAAATAGTCATAAATAGCACTTTTTGGTGGCCTCCAGCTAAATTTTGAAATTTGCAACTCCCTCCAAAAGTAGGTCAACTTCCGGGAAGCATAACTTTTGATCCGGGTGTCCGATTGACGAACTGTTTTAAGCGCTGGAAAGCTCACGATGTAAACTATCACGTTGGAAATTTGTAAATAGATTTCCATCAACTTTTTGAGACATTATGAGAAGTTTTAGTGCCTCATATCTCGTTCTGCAAATTTTCAGGGGCTTTTCAGAAAACAAAAACTTTAATATTTTTCAGCTCACAAATGATCTTTGCCTGATTCCTTCGCCAAAGGTCTTATATTTCCATTATGTAACTTTTTGGAATTTTTTTCTTCATTACATGCCCAAATGCAAACTTTCTAAAAATAGCATGTACACTTTCCTAAATAGGCAGGTCACTATTTTTAGCAGTTTTAGAAAAATTGAAAGTCCTACATTATTATTTTGGGTATTATGGAACCAAAAACACTAATTATGCAAAGAAATGAGAACAAATACAATGGTTTTGAATTAACTTCTTTTTGGGTGATGCAAGATTGCCCTTACACCTCTAGATGCTCTTGCATCACTTTCCTCATTAGATCAGTGTAGGAAGTTGTTTCCGCATACCTTGCTTCCTTTCAGATTCCACCCTTTTCCTGTTATTCTCCCTTCTTCCACCAGCAACACTAGGCCTAATTTTTGCTTGAGAGTCACTCTCTTTGGACTCCTCCAACTCAAACTCTAAACCAGTACCAATACCACTCCCTTTCCAACTTTTATTCTCCTTATCCCCTCCTCCGAGTTCTTAGAACTAGAATCCATATAGTCCACCATTTTCTTAAACTTGTTATCATTCCTTTTCTAGGGATGAAAGCAGATAAAAAGAAAAAGGTACAAATTTCTTGCACCTAGAGTGCCAAGTGTTATTCTAGTGGTCCATTTCATTAGTTGGAAAGATGTTGCATGCCTATGCAAATGTTTTGGAATTTTATCAATTTGGTTATGCATAAAAGGGATGATGTGGTAGTGTTTTCTTAGTGATGACTTGATATGGCCAATCATACAAACTTTAGTGGCACTTATATGTTTATGTGGTGACTAGCAAACAAGACTTTGGGCGTTCTTGTGTTTTACAAGAAGATGGCTCGATTGGTCATCCTCCTCTTCCCATAGGGTGCAAAGCACCATGCCATCAATTTTTAATTCATGTGTATTACACACGTGATAGGTGCATACAAAGATTCCTATTGGACTAGAGGACTAATTAACAAATATATAAGGGGGTTGCATGTGTGTGGGCAGATTAGAGAGTGTCACATGTTTCTAGTTGACATGGTTGGTGGGCTTGATTTGTATATTTGATAGTGCTTGACAACTTTTCAAAGGTCATTTTATAATGAACTATAGTTTATATAGTTCAATTGAGAAATAATATAAGCTTTATTTTATTTAAGAAATATATAGTAACAGAAAATAATATAAGAACAAATTTATACTCTAGAAGGAAGAACAATCCATGATGGAAGCAATAGATACAATGGAATTTTTATACTGGATTAAAGCTTAAGGTACATAGGTTACAATATCACACCCATAGAACATAGAAGAACAATATATTAATAAAACATAGATACCCATGAAAGGAATAAAATATAGGGGAACACCTCCTATGCCAATATAAGAGGACAAAAATGCATAGATAATATGATCAAACTATTTCAGGAGAAAAATTACACAAAACATTCACCACATAACATAGTGTTTATCCTAGGAAAACCCTTTTAGGAAAAAACCCAACCTCCAAATCTTGAACTAATTTTAGTTTTAGAAACACTAATAAGATTACAATAAAAATCTAGGATCAAGCCTTCTTACAAGATTACACCAACATACATATTTAAAGAATATTCTAGTAGCATAAATATACTTGTAATATAATATATGAAACCTCCATCTCAAGCACTGAATAAACAGAAGGATAACAAACCACAAACCATTTGTGGTTTTCTAAAATTGTGAGTCAATTTCATGACCCAAAAATGACACCCAAACCAAGGGCCCAAATTTCAATGCCCCTATCTAAAAGGAGTCAACAAAATATTTTTAGTAGAGCCTTTTACACTATCATAAGTTATCATAACTCTATCATAACCTATAACCAAGTTGGGCACTCCATTATATTTATTTGAATATGCTCTACAATGATTCATAACATGCATCATATGGTGGTCAACAATTCAAGTCAATACTATAACTCTCATCTTACATGTTTTTATGCACCATAGAATCATCTTAAGATCTTTTATGCATCTTACAATATCATAAGATTCTCTTACATATCTCTATGACATTAGATGCTCTTACAACTTCTTACACATATCATACTTTACATTACATGACATGATTGGCCAAGTCAAAGTGGTACACCATTTTTCCATGGGGAAACGATATTAAATAAATACAAATAATAATTAAATAATATAAACATTAGGATGCAAGGTTTATGAAACATTTCCCAACATTCTCACACTTGTCATATACCTTGCAAGAGAAAAAGGCAAACACCAAAATGTAGACTAGTAACTAGGGGCAAGATGCTTAGACTCACTACACGGCCTAAACTTCTCTATACTTATTGGATTCATCAATGAATCTACAATATTTATGAAAGTGTCAACCTTTTCAAGAATAATCCTTCCATCCTCTACCATGTCATGAACAAAATGATACTATACATCAATGTGCTTCATTTGTGCATGAACAGTTTGTTTTGTTTGTCAAGATGATAACACTCTAACTGTCACATCTAGTTTGAACTACTCCATGACCTAGCCCAACATCTAAACACAATCTCTAAAGTGATATGACCTCCTCACAGAAATAACTAGCTACCATTTACTCTATTTTTGTAGTGGATAAAGCAACCACAACTTGTCCCTTACTCATCCAACTAATTACACCAATGAATAGATTAAAGACAAACATTGGTAGATCTCCTACTGTTAACATTTGAAAGGAAGAAAGGTGCACGAAACACACTTCCTACACCAATTTAATGAAGGGAGTTGTATACATTTTTATCTTTTAACATCTACAACAATGAGATACATAATACAGGGAAGATATAATAACATCACATGCAAGTACAAGAAACACACAACACAAGATATACAAGGGGGAAACCATTTCAGGTGAAAAACCCCACACTCTAAAGCACAACCTAGTGTATTAATTTGTAAACAATGAAGGTTACAACACACTTCTAGAGCCAAGATCTTGCATGAGTTCACCAAAATAGTTTCTGAAGCAATTTCAACAACATAATAGTACCTACAAATGAACCATACAATCTACTCCAACAAGCACCTTATTTATAGAGTCTCAAGTCTAGGAAACTTCTAGAGGTGGGTGCCAACTTGGCCACATGGCCCATTTTCCAACCCCCTATACCTAAAGTGACAATTTTACAATATTCTCTTAACCTCTTATGACCATCATAATATGCAAGTTTGACTTTCCTAAGTTTGGGTACTCCATCCAAGAATAGGCTATGATAGATGCTCTTATACATCTTACAAATGTCATAGAATTTGTCACAACTGAAAAACACTTACAGCTGTAAGAGAATCTATCACAAATAACTAACAATAGCATATTCCTCTTACAACTTTTCATAGTCCAACTTGGGTGCCTAAAGATGCCTTATTCAACATGCAAAGATGCTTTATGACACATGTCATACCTGTCATAAGAATCTTCTATTCTTGGCTCTTACATGTCATATATTTTGTCATATGTCATAACCTCTTACACATTGCTCAAGATGTCAACACATGACAAATTAATGCCACCTCAAATGGGGCGCCACTTCCTCATGTGAGGACAAATGCAATCTAAGTCACCTCCCAGTAGGATGACAACTCACCATGCCAACTCTCACAAGATGATGAAATAGACGTGCACATAAAAATTAATTACATAGGCAAATAATAAATAAACAATTAAATAACAATGCTAGGAATTTGTAAAGGTTGAGACACCTTAATTCTCAACAACATCCCCTACCCAACCCAAGTCTATATATTCCTAAATCTAAACTAAGTGCTCTAGGTCTTTTGAGGCCTTGTCTCCTTGATAACTTATAAATTAATTGAAAGTAACCTATAAATATATGAAAACCCTCTTCACTGTAGCTCAATAATCCTTGCTAAGATTAGGCATGAAAGAAATCAAGATCCTTATTGCTTGGGAAATGCATGGTATTGTGCAAACCATAGTATACACAAAAATACCAACTACACTAGTGTAAGGAACATGAGATATACCCTCCATCTCACTAGGCATAGATAGACACTACTCAACTAATAACATAGTCCCTACTTAAATTGAGAGCACTCACTAGTTTGTAGTTTGTCATGTTATTGTAAAGAGTAAAATTTGGATGATTGGTTTTTGGTAGTTTTGTGTGTATCCTCATTTCACCCTTTCATTCAAGGACTTAGGGTCAAGTGGCAATGTACTATCAGACCCTAAGGTCACTGTGAGATGTAGGGAAACTTGGATTTGTATGATTTGATAATCAATTATGCTCAATTATACCTCAAAACCCTAATTATGCATATACAAAAGCAAACAGATGAATATCAAAAAATACTGCTATAGAAAGATGTAAAATGACAGATAATTGTGCATCTATTTTCAGGGTTCAGAAGTGGAACAGTTGACGACTAATGAGCAGGCGCCCAAATCCAATACCTAGGTTTTTGTCAGGATCTGGAAACTCAGTCTGCAACTTGTTCTTGCTGTCATAGAGATTTTCCTATCATGGAAGCTAGAGGACTAAAGAGTGAGCGTCCAAGTCCAGGGTGTTGTTTTCAACTCTGATCTACAAATCTGACACTCTGTAATTCCCTCCTGCAACTCCACTTTTCCTGTATCTTCAATCTGTAACTTGCAATCATAGAAACCTTGGGAGGGGGTTGTGGTGTTTAGAGGCTTGCCTCAGTCAAGCCCCAGAGAGACATTCAAGTTTTCCAAACATCATTGTTAGATAGAGAGTGCATGCCCTTGTGAGGAAGAGGCAAAAACCAAATGATAAATGCTCAAAAACACAAATGATGTCACCTTGTAGTGAAGATCTCATGGGAGGAAGAAGCTCTTCATGCCATGAGGAGATGATTGCTCAAATCTACAAATACAAACACATAGACAACACAAATCTGCTCTTGCTACACAATGAAATCCTTGAATCACCTTTAAAATACCAAAAGATCACAATAATCATCTAGTTTACAAATGAATGCCTAAACATGCTTATTTATGCAACTACAAATACTCCCGCCAAGAATTTCATAATTTAAACTTACCGTGTCAGCATAGGACCCAAATAATGGTCACAAGCTGACACCTAAAATTTGGAACTGACCCAAAATAGGCCAAGAGTAGGGCATGAGCACCCAAGTCCTCCCTCCCTATTTTGGTCAGGTTAGGTTCAAGGGATCCCCCTAGGTCCCATTTGTCATGAAACTTAGGGCTCATTTCATCGGGATGTCAAAATATGATGCAAGATGTCCTAAATGTAGCTAAAAGACCCAGGAGCTAAACCATATGAGGGAATAGCCCCCAATGGGACATTTTCTGACGTTACATTAAGCCCCCACTTTAATGTATGTATAAACATGAGGCCAATACATGCATTAAAGTATGGTCAACAAACATAGCAAACATGCGAAGCATAGAGAAGACACGCCAAACACATTGAAGACAATGACAGGCACACAAAACATGGAGAAGATAGTTACAGTCACGCAAAACACGGAGAATACAATAGATGCATAGAAGATAGTTAATGCATGGAAGACAGGAAGGATTTATTTTCTTTTCTTTTTCTCATATATATGAAATGCAGATGTAGGTACAAGGAAAGTAAACACACCTCCCATAATGCAGGAAGCACTCATCGTGCTGGTCTTTAAACTGCATATATGGGGCAACACACACGCAAGACATGCCAAACCTCTCAAAATGCAGGAAGCACTCATCACGCTGGTCTTTAGACTGCATATGGGGCAACAGACATGCCAAACAAAGCAAGAATGCCAAACACACACACTTTGAAGACACAGAGAAAACACAACAGACAAGTGATGGAGTGTTCCTATTTCTAGGCTCATCACCATCTTAGGCACATTACAAGCACACGCCAATGATTGGGCTTCACCACAACAATCGCTAAAAACATGCTTAAGGGTTGAGTTAGTCACAAAACCACTCCCCGCCTCTGCAAAGGACTTTTGAAAATGACAATATGGACACTCTCCACAAGAGATACGCCACCCTTGCCTCCGTAGAGGGCTTAAGATGATTAATTGATTGATTGAAAACATACTCAGAGTGCAGGAGGGACTCATCGCCACCAGTCTTTAAACTGCACCTGAGGACAAGCACATTGCTAACATCTACAACAGATAGCTTACCTTATATATGCCCCTACCTTAAGGTGGTTGATATCATGCATCAATATCAAGCACGTTAAGGTAGGAAGAAAAAACACAAGGGAACACAGACTTTTGCAAAGCGCATGCCCCCCGGAGGTGACATGTACTTTATGATCGCCAAATGTTCCCACAAACACATCCCTGCAAGAAACATGTTAGTGTCCATAATCATGATAAACAACAACATCAATGCATATGATCAATCACACAAAGAGCCAATGTTATACTATGAATTCAGAGATCGAGGATAACCGTGGGGCTATGTCATGAAAATCTCCGAAATGGGTACCACCAAGGCGAGATTCAAAGACAAACAAAGTGCACGGAGCAGCAGTATTGTTAAGGTTTGTAAGTGAGATAAAGATCATCAAAATCATTACGCAGAAAGCACAAGTGCTTCTACTAGCCAAGCATCCAATAAGATATACAACCCCATTGTCATATTAGGAACTAAGTCTAATTTTTGATTTCTTGCTAAAGGGATGCTAGGTCCGCATCAGTATAAATGTTTTTCATCATCCGGCCACTAGATAGAAACACTAGAGGAAGGGAAACAATAAATAAGAGACGAGAAACAAGTGTCTCAGGGACAGTCACGTAGGAGGGTGACCCAAGTCACCAACTGCAACTCTATGTCCGTAAGACACGACACACAATAATGAAATCAGAGAGAGGCAATATGGAAGAATGCTAATACAGATAGAAGGTCACAACAGAGGTGGTCTCTTGGTATCCTGGACCTTACAAGAGAATTAGGGGTCATCCTAGGAGACCTAAACAACACAACACATCACAGGGGGAACACATCACAAGAGAGATAAAGGGTTAGAAATACTTACCTATAGGGTCTTCGTGGTAGGTCTCGTCATCAAGTAAATCAGCGTCATCCTCCCACTCCTGAATGGTAGAGGAAAGTGGGACATAAGGTACCATAGCCCAATTCCTATTTTTGTCTTTAGATTGTTCATTGTTAGGATCATCTTTGTTTGGTTCAATGTTTGGATCAATGTTTTCTTGTTGAGATGTAAGGTTTATGGCATAAGCTTGTCTTCTTTTCCTTCTTTCTCTTGCTTTTCTATTTCTTTTTATCTTACCACTTATCTCTTGTAAGATAGGGCTTTTCTCTTTCATGGGTTTGTGCATTCTAGAAGAGCAAGCACTGGGATCAAATCTCATTTGTCTAGGTGGAATGTTTTGTTGTCGATAATTACCTCCTGATCCTTGTAAGGATGGCGGGGGAGGAACCTCAGTAGAGGGACCTTGTCCTTTTGGTCTAGGGTTCTCTTCAAATGCGGGTTGCTTGTCTTTTGTTATTTCTTGCATAGAGGGACTGGCCATTGGATGTAATAGTTTTGCTTTGTAATTTCTATAGCTTAAAAAGTTAAAGTCTATTCGCGGCTCCGGTTGCTTTTTAGATTTATCCCAAAAGTAATCCAGTGTACAATATTTTCTTGCAACCAAAGGTTTATACTTATTATGAGGGATAGTATTTATATGTCCATCAAAAGGGAATTTTAGACAATTATGAATTGTTAAAGGGAAAGCTTTCATAGCCTTTAACCAAGGGTGTCCCAATTTAATGCGAAAGAGGTTAGAAATGGGGACAACATCAAACCATTGTTCTACATATTTCTCAAATACAGTGTCCAACAATGATATCTTCCTAGAAGTGTTTATAAAGGTTCCCTTATGTGTTTTAATCATCATGTCCGAAGGGTCATAAGATCCTTGCAATAATTGATGTGCAAAGAGGAACTCTTCCGTGGTGACATTAGTCATGCAATTAAGATCAATAAGTGTTCCATCCACATGGTTTACCATTATTTTCACAGTGATGTAAAGAGGTCCTTCAGTATCTCCGATTGTTCTATCATGAGGTGTAAACACAATTTCAGGTTCAAGGACCTTTCTCTTCATGTAAGGTCTAGGAGGGAACCTATTGTTGTTATTAAAATTAGAGGCCATGTTTATATGTTCAAATTAATGCAAAACCAGATTTTAAAAGCTTTCTAAAAGTATACCAAAGACAAGTGCAACACTATATGCAAAAATGACCTAAAATGCTTTATTTTTTGTACTTTTTTAATGCAAATACATGAAAGAAAAGGTGTTGTAAGGATTTTGATTAGGGGAAGAAAATAATATGTTTGATATAAGTCCAATATAGCAATAAGATCCTTCACAACACACTCTTGATGCAAATCTAAAATGATGACAAGTCAAAATCTAGTGAAAATACACTAAATATGTGATTTTTTCACCAAATCTCAATGTAAAAGAGCATAACAAAGGGTGTTGTGAGGAAAGTGATGATGAAAATCAAATTATATTAGTAATAACAGCCACTTAATGCCAAAAAATATGTCACAACACGCTTATAGTGCCACTCAAGATCAAACCCTAGTGAAAGTATAGTAAAAATATGCAATTTTTCACAATTTTTCAATTCCAAGACCTAGAAAAATGGGTGGTGTAAAGAATTTTAGGAGGTACAGAAAATAATGGAAATGATATCAATCACCTAGAATCATAAAATCTTTTACAACATGCTTGAGGTGCAATCTAGGTCAAACCCTAGGGCAAATATAGCAAAAATGTGTAATTTTTTGCCAAATTTTCAATACAAGAGCTCAATAACAAGTTGTTGTGAAGATTTTTAGGAGGGGAAGTAGATAATAACTCTGATAACAGCTAATTAGTGAAAAATATTCTTCACAACATGCCTATGGTGCAAATTTTGAGAGTCGATAAGGCCAAATCTAGTGAAAATCAAGGTTTTTCAAGCCCTAGGTTTGAGATCTTGATGCAAAATGCTATATGAATGTCTTGTAATCTGATTTATGATGAAAAATAATCCAACTCAGATCTGAAAATGATTTTCAAACCCTACAATGCAAAATGCAAGTGCAAATCTAATGAAAAATCAATGAAAATGCTAGTTTTTTGTTGAAAATTTCTATGTAAAATTGTAAATTTTTGAGATCTAAATGCAAATTTACACTAAAATGTAACACTACAACCAAATGCAATTTTTAATGAGTGTCTAAGATTAGTAGAAAAATCTGAAACAAGATTTTACCTACAAATCCTAGTTTTTGGAATTACTAGGTTATATGCAAAATTCAAAATTTCTATCAAAACCCTAGCAATTTTATGATGAAAATGCAATGCAAGCTATTGAATTTTTGTGACTTTATGCAATTTAACTCAGATCTAATGTAAAAATCAGAAATTTGATGAAATTCAAATTAATTGTTGCAAAATAGAAACCATATGAAGATGCAATCTAGAGTTTTCAATTTGAAAATTTTCAAAATTTTCAATTTTTTTGTAAGTTTTCCAATGTAATAAGATGAATGATACTATGAATGAATGAAATAACTGCAAATCTAAAGAAAAACACTCAGCAAGGTGCAAACAAGTCCAACAACATGGGTTCACCAAAATGTAAAGAGTAAAATTTGGATGATTGGTTTTTGGTAGTTTTGTGTGTGTATCCTCCTTTCACCCTTTCATTCAAGGACTTAGGGTCGAGTGGAAATGTACTATCAGACCCTAAGGTCACTATGAGTTGTAGGGAAACTTGGATTTGTATGATTTGATTATCAATTATGCTCAATTATACCTCAAAACCCTAATTATGCAAATATGGAAGCAAACATACGAATATAAGAAAATACTGCTACAAAAAGATGTAAAATGACAGATAACTGTGCACCTATTTTTAGGGTTTGGAAGTGGAATAGTCAGGGACTAATGAGCGGGCACCCAAGTCCAATGCCTAGGTTTTTGTCAAGATCTGGAAAATTAGTCTGCAACTTGTTCCTATTGTCATAGAGATTTTCTCGTCACAGAAGCTGAAGGACTAAAGAGTGGGCACCCAAGTCTAGGGTGTTGTTTTCAACTCTGATCTACAAATCCGACAGTCTGCAATGCCCTCCTACAATTCCACTTTTCCTGTATCTTCAACCTGTAACCTGCAATCATAGAAACTTTGGGAGGGGGTTTTGGTGTTTAGAGGCTTGCCTCAGTCAAGCCCCGGAGAGACATTCAAGTCTTCTAAACACTGTTGTCAGATAGAGAGTGCGTGTCCTTGTGAGGCAGAGGCAAAAACTAAATGATAAATACTCAAAAACATTAAATACTGAAAAATACAAATGATGTCACTTTGTAGTGAAGATCTCATGGGAGGAAGAAACTCTTCATGCCATGAGGAGATGATTGCTCAAATCTGCAAATACAAACACATAGACAACACAAATATGCTTTTGCTACACAATGAAATCCTTGAATCACCTTTAAAATGCCAAAAGATCACAATAATCATATGGTTTACAAATGAATGCCTAAACATGTATATACAACTACAAACACTCCCGCTAAGAATCTCGTAATTCAAACTTACTGTGTCAGCATAGGACCCAAATAATGGTCACAAGCCGACATCCAAAATTTGGGACTGACCCAAAATAGGGTAGGAATACGACATGGGCGCCCAAGTCCTCCCTCCCTATTTTGGTTAGGGTTAGGTTCAAGGGATCCCCCTAGGTCCCATTTGTCATGAAACTTAGGGCTCATTTCATCGGGATGTCAAAATATGATGCAAGATGTCCTAAATGCAGCTAAAAGACCCGGGAGCTAAACCTTATGAGGGAAAAGCCCCCAAGGGGACATTTTCCAATGTTACAGTTGTAACATTGTAACACAAAGTTTAAATACTTACTCTAGATCAACCAAAGCTTTATGTTCTCTCTCTCTCTCTCTCTCTCTCCCTTTCCATACCTAAGGTAAACTTAGCAGCCCCAAGTCCTTCATATCAAACTATACTAAAAGATAAGATTTTAAGCCTCTAATTACATCCTTACTTTTACTAAAAATAACATGTCATCGACATACAAAGTGATAACAAGGAAATAATCACAATCCTATTTGGAATAAAAATAACGATCTAATTTAAATTTCATAAATCTCGATCTTAACATAAAAGAATCAAACTTTTGATACCATATTTTGGGTGACTGTTTAAGATTTCTTCAGTATACAAAATAATGACTCCTTACCTTTTACAACATACTTCTCAAGCTGTGTAATGTAGATTTATTCCTCCAAGTCACCATTCAAGAATGGTGTATTCACATCCATCTACTTAATCTCAAGATTAGAAGCCTCTACAATAGATAAAAAGAACCAAATGGATGTTAGCTTAGGAACTAGAGAAAAAATCTCACCAATATCAATACCCTCAACCTAGGAATATTCTTTAACAACCAGTCCTACCTTGTACTTCTCAACACTACTAACTAAACTAAATTTCTTCTTGAAGACTCATTTACAACTAACATGCTTATTCCTTTCAACAACTGAACCAAGTCTCAAGTGTCATTCTTTTTCAATGCAACCATCTCATCATCCATGGCCAATCTATAGGACTCACTATCTATCTCCATGGCTTATTTCGTAGTTTGAGGTTCACTGGAGTTATTAATCAAAGAAAAAATACATTTAAAATTAGGCAAGATATACCTCTTTGGCTACATCCTCTACTGAGTGGACCTCCTCAAAAGCTAAAGTGGAGGTTATTCCTCCTTGAATCTCTTAGAACTCTCTATATTATCCTGTTCATTTAGTCCATCTTGAACCTTTTATTTAACCTTAGGTGTAGTTGTCTTGGTCTTTGGTTATAAATACATTGTAGACTTTGTAGTTAGGGAAAATCAAATTTAGTGTCAAAAACAACAAACTAACTAAACCCTAACAAACATCATAAAGCACAAACTAGCATGAAAATAAAAAAAGAAATATAAAGAAAACCGATCTTCAAGATAGGTTTGATTTATCTCCATGGCTCTTCTTGATCTTGCATAAGAATACAAGATGTCGAAGGATTGTCGATTGCTCATTGTTGTAACATAACAGAGCTCAAGCGTTGTATGAAAATGACTTGTGTGAGTGTTTGAGTGAGTTAGTGAGGGTTTGGAATGGAAAATGAAGTTTGATTTATAGAGGGAAAGGGAATCCAATGAATGGTTAAGATTGAAAGCCAATTGTGTGATGTGGATGGATAGGATTAAAAGGTAATTTTAGTGCTTATGATGCACATTAAATGGGTATGACAGGAGGTCAAAATTAGGAGAATAGTGGGAATAAATGGGGCTTTTTATTTATTTTGGAGAGGAAGTACTTATGACGTACAATGAATGAGGATAAAAATAGGGATGCGAGTGGGAATAAGTAATTTAAATAATAAAATCATTTAAATCATGAGATACAAGTGGCATTTAAATAAATATTTAATTTATCTACATTGGATGATAGAGGAAAATGAGCTTAAATAAATAAGATTTATTTAATTTGGTGCAAATGGAGGACAAATGGAATTAAATAAATAAGATTTATTTAATTTAATGTAAGAGAAGGATTAGTTAAATAAATATAATTTATTTAACTAATGAGAGTGATGGAAGGGTGAAGGGGACCTAGGACAAAATATGTCGAAATGTAATGTCATAAGATATACTCAAATTTAGGTGTCTACATTTTGCCCCTCTTTGAGATGATATTCGAGATGATGAGATTTATGTCGAGTAACATCATTTCAAAGAAGTTAAGGTATGGATAGAAGATGAAAGGATAGCATGATGATGCCCCCTCGAGAGTATAGGCGGGTTGGACAAACACGGGTATGCTCTCGAAATGAAATGGATTGGTCAAAGAGAAAGATAAGGGAATGGATAGAAGAAAGTGAAGGATGCGTTATGCTACAATGAAGGTGAGAAACCATGATGTTTGATATAGCACTAGACGTTATGCACCAAGGTACTTGGACCGAGGTGACAATATGTCTTGTGCCCTAGCGTAATACAACCTTGTCTAGATACAAGATATAAATATTAGCTGGGAATGATTCAGATTTGATACAAATACAATATAAAAATGATAACACACACAAGCAAGCATGCATAAATGATTCAAAAATAAACAAGGTATTGCCCCTTTTAAGTTGTAAACCAATGATTAAGTGATTGATTGATTGATTTGATTGATAATGACTGATGATTGATAACGTTGTTGATGTGGGAATGATTTATCCCGAGAACAATGTGAGGATTGTGTTGTTGATATGGGAATGATATATCCCAAGAACAACACTTGGATTGGGAATGATAAATCCCATTGATTATGATGATGATTGATTGATTTGGTTGACAGCAAGATTGGAACAAAACCAAGGATGTGATTGGATGATGTGTGTCGATTGGTTTGACTAGATTAGTATGGATTAGGGATTGACTTGCATTTAGATCATTGCTTGGATTGGTTTGATTGATTTTGATTGGATTGAATAATGATGATAAATTGAATTAATTAGAAGAAGTGACTTGATAAAGATTGTTTTGATTGGAAGAATTGATTTGAAGAAATGATTTGATGATTGGGTTGATTTTTTGCTTGGATTTTTTGGAATGTTGTATTTTTTTTGGATTTTTGGAATGTTTTGATTTTTTTGGATTTTTGGAAATATTTGATTTTTTTTGGGTTATGAAATGTTTTGATTTTTTTTTTAGATTTTTGGGAATATTTGATTTTTTTGGATTTTGAAAATATTTGATTTTTTCGAGTTTTTTGAAATGTTTTGGGATAGCATTGGCTGACAATTTTGAGTAGCCTTTGTGCTAGATACCAATGACAAGGGAGAACCAAGTCTAGGTGCAAGGATGGAAGTAAGATGGATAAATGAATGGGTGATAACAAATGAAGTGGAAGGCTCATGATAGGTGAATGGAATGGATGCATGCGTAAGAGGACAAGGATGTGATCTCCAAGGCTATGTCGCATAGGAATAACATGCCCCATTCTAGGTGCAATACTTGGGATTTTTCATGAGAAAGCTTATGATAATAGGATAATGATAGGTTTGTTTGGAAGGATGAGGTATATCAAAAGATATCCAAAGCATGTGTCAACATTTTGCCCCCCTTTCCTTATCAAGATCAAAAGGAGGAAGAGAGGATGAATGGACTCAATATGATAAGTATATGGGTATGATGGCTAAGGATGGTAAGATGGTAAGGCAAGATAGGATATGGTATAGAAATGGTATGATAGGAGAGAAATGATAGGTGTGGATGAGACAATGTGCCCCCAAGTGTAAGTGACAGAAGATCAACCTACACATGACGCCTGTTTGCCAGGTTTTCATCATGGTACTTATCCAAGGCGCCACCAAGGGTGGTTTTCACCATTGGATGAAGAGATTTATCTTTACTTTTTTTTTTGATTTTTTGGAATATTTGGATGGGAGATGGGAAATATGATAGGAGGGACTCAAGTGTCTAGTTCCATAATAAGTGATAGTGTCCCATTAGAGATAAATGTCACACATGGACCATGTCAAACGTCACGATGCTCATAGATGTTGGTAAGGGATTGGATGAGAGGAAGTGGGATTAGGTAGATGGTGGATTATGGTATGGACTACGTAGAGAAGATAGTGGATTATGAAATGAAGGTTTATCTAGAAGCATGGACCATAGGGAGTTGATGGGGAAGATATGTAGGATAATGGATGAAAGATGGGGTGATGGAGGTATGGAAAGAAATCATGACCAATGGTTGCACACACTGTGATAAACATTGTAGCTTTTGATTGGAAGGTGGCGTAGGAAGCAATGGAGATGTTTGCTTAGGGGATGGATGATAGAGGATTTTTGGGACCCACATAGACTTAGTATTTTTATGACTTTTGTTTTGCTTGTGGGATTTAGGAATTTGAAACTTTTGAATGGAGTAGGACTCATGGATGGAAGAGGATGGTTGGGATTTTTGTGATGTGGATGCCTCATTTGACTTGCTTTCTTTTTGCTTAGGTACCCATACCATTTTAGTTTTAGACTTTGCTTGTGAAGGTATGGGCTTGGGTAGCTTTTTAGATGGATTTTGCTTTGAATTTTTGAATTGATGGTCTAAGGCATTAGGATCCTTAGGATTTCTAGCTTTATGAAAGGAGGCATCCAATTTTTTATTTTTGAATCCCTTGGATTTGGTGGAAGCTTCTCGTTCAGATAATGTGTGCATTGATTGGCCATGATTAGGAATTTGAGGGAATGTGTAAATGGATGGATTTGGCATTAGGGGAAGTGGTGGTAAAGTAGATGGAGGGATATTACGAGTTGGAAGAAGTGGGGGTAGATTGGATGGTGGAAGGTGTATGGTCACATGCTTTTGACACTTGGAGGTTGATGGAGGTGGAATGGCAACATATGTTTTTGGAGTATGATAAGATTTATGATAGAAAGTGGTGGACTTAGGAGGAATGGAAGAATTACCAACATCTTTAGATTGTTTACCTTGGGGTGTATATCCAAGGCCGCATGAGCGCAGAGGGACATTGACATGTATAGGATCCAAAATAAGTTGTTCATGAAGGCCTAAGCCTTTACCATGGTACTTCATGTTTTGGAGTATGCGATGGACTATGGGACTAGGTGTAGATTAGACATTAGGATTGAGTTCATTATTCAATTGAGAAGGTGAGGTGATGGATAAAGGTTGTTGTTCCCCTAGGGAAGAACATTCATGGATGAAAGTGGATAGGCCAAGTGGATATGTTGGTGGATTTGAAATGGGGTTGATAGTGGATGTGGAAGGATCATTAGGATATTTATTATCATTGTGTTCATTTAGATCCAAGCTATTTGTTTTATCTTCTATGCTTACTTGGGAGGCATGTCTCTCATCAAGGGAAATAGATGTTGTGGAATTATGGATAGGGGTAGGAGGAGTGATAATCTCTTGACCATGAAATGCATAAAGTTTGGCTAAGAGGATCATCATGGTTTTCATGATCATAGATAGAACCTTGATCATAAATGGCAGTAGAAATAGGATTAAGTGTGTTATAAATGGGATAAATTTGCTCACGAATAGGGTCATGATCATAAATAATATCTTGATCATAGAAAATATATAGGTCATGGATGAGTTGAACTTAGAGATGCTTTGATCTTGATTTGGATGAGGGCTTGATATTTCCACATGCTTAGGATTGTGATCTTGACATACCTCTTGGTTTTCTTGAATGGAAGTGGATGACTCTTGGATGGGCTCGATAAGCTCTTGACAATCACCAACATGAGGGTACAATGGCTCTTGACTTGGACTCATGGTGGGAGACTCTTCAATAGACTAAAGGGGTTGTGGACTATATGAAGGGGTTATAGGATTAGGCAAGGTGTTTGAAGGCTCTTTGATAGACTCAAGGATAGGTGTTTGAAATGGAGATGATTGATTCCTTGCTAGTAGCCCTTGGACCACATCCTTTGTAGGTAGATGGGTGATGGAAGTTGAAGGCTTAGGATTAGGTAGATTAGGAATATTAGTGGATAGGTCCCATGGTGGAAGGACAAGAGGGGTATTGGATAGATTAGACTTAGGGCTTGGAATTTGGTTGGATGGTGATGGAGGGTACTGATAGGATACATAATCTAGATTGGTGTTCCCCTTGTCAAAGGTAGCATGAGGACTTAAGGATGTTTGGTCTTGCTGCACAAGGTAACTTAGGCTCGCATGTTCTTGTTGTGAAGGCACTTGACATGATGTGGATGAATTGGGTTGGTATGAGGTTGAGGGGGATGACTCATATAATTTAAGTGGAAGTTGTTGATGTTGTATGGATGATGGTGGTGACTTGGATGAAGAGGATAAGGTGGATGGATCAATATATGAGGCAGATGGTTAGGCCATGTCAATGATTGGGGAATAATGAGGTCTATGATATGGTCTTTCCAACAAGGGGTAATATTCAAAAGGGTTTGGGTTGGCATGGATGGTAACCTCTTGGTCATGAAATAGAAATTTGATGTATCTGTGATGGGTGGAAGGAACAACCCTCATTGCATGAATGCATGGGTGTCCTAGGAGGATATTATATGGGAGATCGATGTCTAAGACTTGACAAGTGATTTCCACTAGGGCTGGACATAACTAAATGGGCAATCAAATAGTACCTTCAGATTTGCTTTCAATTTCATCATTGGCCTTAATAATGATATAATGGTGTTTTTCAATATCCTAAGTGGAGTACCCCAATTGTTTAACCAACTTTAGAGTGCACAAGTTTAATCCTGAGCCACAATCTACTAGGACCCTTTTGACTAAATACCTTTTGATTATGACCTCTATGTAAAGGGCTTCATTATGGGATGAATCATTGTTGAGCATGTCCTTTTTAGTGAAGACCAAATGATTAGGGGATGCAATATGTACAACCATGGCTTGAAATTGTTCCAAAATACAAATGAGTTGAAGTGGATAAGGATTATGAGGATGTTGATATATGATGGATTTGATGACAAGAATTGTTAGGATAATGTGGAATGATTAGGATAAGATTAAGATGTGATTTAGGATGAAATTGACTGGACTATGATTAGGATGGAGTTGATTAGACTAGAATGAAGAGGATGATGTATAATGATTAGGATATGATTAAGATGATTAGGGTGACTTGTCTTATCAGTGGATGAGTTGGAACAAATGTTTAGGAAGAAGTGTTTATGTGTTTGGTTGAGATTGAAAATATTTTTTTTGAACACACACACAAAACATGACAGACAGAATGTTTTGGATGACTCTGATATAAAATCAGAGTAAAAGTCTGAATGGTGGCCTAGATTAGTCCCAAAAATTTTTCACTGGTTTTTGGCCTCTACAACAAGTGGTTTCTAGTTAATGTTTCAGGATAATCTGGTGTCTATACATGCGGCGGTTCACTCATTTAAGAGGCCTCCCAACCCTTAGAAAGGGTTTTTACGCATCTCATGGATATTGGGGGAGACTTCCATCAGTATAGAACATCCACACCAGGTGATTGATGACTTTCATCACAACCACAATTATTTATATAGCAGACCGAAATGAAAGTACCACTTGGGTCATTCCCTCTCACAAATCGGGAGGCAAACCCTCTAAGGGATTAAAAACATAAAAGAGATGGGTCTGGCTTCTGATTACCAAGTTGCACAAGGTGAGAACATACACCTACCACCTTACAAGTACAACAAACAGTGATTAATTAACCCCCTAGTTAATCTATGTGCCTAGATTAGTGATAAAAATTTGATCTTTGACAAGAGGTGCTACACACAATCCGTTTGTAGTTTCAATGATTTGATCTTCGACAAATGAGATAACTGCAATCAAAGTGTTAGCACAAAACCAAATCCTTGAAAAAAAAGAAGAAAATAATGTTATAATGCAGCCATAAAAAGATAAGCTCATCAGAAGATTGCAATTTCAGATACATATTTTTTTAGATAGTGACATAGATTTGATCATTTTAAAACGTTTTGGACCTGAAAATTAAAAACTCAGAAAAGAGATCCCTATTAATTTTCTGAGACCTTTCCAGAAATATAAAAAAGTCAGAAAAATTCCTTGATTTACACCCAAAAATGCAGATTTATGAAAACCCTATAGTTGACAAAGATTTGATCATTTTGCACCTCATATGACCTCAAAATTAAATCTATAAAGAATAGACCCCCATTAAAATTTTAAAAGCTTTCTAGAAATGTAAAAACTGCTAGAAAATTTGCTGATTTGTGTACATAAATGGAAATTTATGAAAAAACTAAAATCATTATAATTCATTCAAAACTGATGATAAAGATGTTATTTCTCTGCTATAGGTTCCTGAGATGATTCATTAACTTTTGTTAAAATCATGTAGCAAAATTTGCAGCCTTTTGAAAGATATGATAAAATCTTTAAAACCTAGGGTTTTTTTTCCAAAAATGGCATAAACTTGCAACAAAAAGTTAAGAAAACCTACAAAAAGCAAGCTAGATCAAGACAAGTGAGTTCACGTAGGGTTCACCATTCTATAGCTAGGGAAAATAAGATTTAGTGTCAAAAACAACAAACTAACTAAACCCTAACAAACACCATAAAGAACAAACTAGCATGAAAATCAAAACAAAAATACAAAGCAAACCGATCTTCAAGCTAAAATGATTTATCTCCATGGCTCTTCTCGATCTCGCATAAGAATGCAGGATGTTGAATGATTGTTGATTTCTCACTGTTGCAGCATAACAGAGCTCAAGTGTTGTATGAAAATGACTTGTGTGAGTTTTTGAGTGAGTCAGTGAGGGTTTGGAATGGAAAATAAAGTTTGATTGATAGAAGGAAAGGGAATCCAATGAATGGCTAGGATTGAAATCCAATTATGTGATGTGGATGGCTAGGATTAAAAGGTAATTTTAGTGCTTATGACACACATTAAATGGGTATGACAGGAGGTTAAAATTAGGAGAATAGTGGTAATAAATGGGATTTTTAATTTATTTTGGAGAGGAAGTGCTTATGATGCACAATGAATGAGGATAAAAATAGGGATGTGAGTGGGAATAAGTAATTTAAATAATAAAATCATTTAAATCATGAGAGACAAGTGGCATTTAAATAAATATTTAATTTATTTAAATTGGATGATGGAGTAAAATGAGCTTAAATAAATAAGATTTATTTAATTTGGTGCAAATGGAGGACAAATAGAATTAAATAAATAAGATTTATTTAATTTGATGTAGGAGAAGGATTAGTTAAATAAATATAATTTATTTAACTAATGAGAGTGATGGAAGGAGTCATGAAGGGGACCTAAGACAAAATATGTCAAAATGTAATGTCGTAAGATATAGTCAAATTTAGGTATCTACAAACTTCACAGTCTCAATCAGTTGTCAACTACATGAGAAGGTTTGATCTCTCTGGTGATCAAATTTTAATGATACAAAACTTTCTTGATCATAGGATCCTAAATTTGCACTCTTTCATGATGTCAGCATAGCCTATGAAGACACATTTCACAAGTTTACAATCCAACTTCGAGTACTTATCCTTAAGCACATGAACATATGCCTCATGAAAACAAATTGTACATGCTGAAGAGAGGGATTCTTGCCCATTCAAACCTCTATAGGGTTTTATCAACATGTGTTTATATAGGAGACATGTTAATCATGTAACATGCAGTGCTAATTGCCTTTTCCTAGAATTTTTGTTCCAATATAGCCCCACTGAGCATACTCCTAATCCTTTCCATCAATGTTCTTTTCATCCCCTCTACAAACCCATTATTCTAGGTGTATGGAATCTTCTTATGCCATGAAATACCATCCTCTTTATTGAATATATCAAACTCTATTGAACATAGTTATTTGTAGTTATTAGTTCTCAACACATTTATATTTATACTTTCTTGGTTCTCCATGAGAGCTTTAAACTCCATAGATTGACTAAAGACATAAAATTTGTGCCTGAGAAAGTAGACCTAATTTCTCAAGGAAAAATCATAAATAAAAGAAATATAATAAAGGGTCTTTGATAATGAAGGAACATCTAATGGACCAAATACATCACTATGAACAAGATTGAGAGCTTGAGTATAAATACAATGCTCACTAAAATCAAAGTCAAGAGAATAGTTAACAAGCCCCTCTATAAGATTTTTATTTTTCAAGGTGCTTTTACCTTTATCACCAATGTGGCGCATGTGCTGGTGTGACAACCTAGTCTTCTAGGCAAGTAATTTTCTCAGTGAGGTAAGAGCATGCTTAGGTAGTCAAACTACATGATCATCATACCTAGCACAATAAACCTCTTTGTTACAAGTTCTAATGTTAGACGTCTAGATTGTACAGATCTCTTCACCATAGGTACATAAGAACTATTGCACTAAATGTATGTGCTAGCATTAATTTAGAAGAGAGTACCAATCCAAACCCCCTTTGTGAGCGCTATTTCTCCTTGAATCATCTTACACCTCTCCTCAAATACCACCTACACACCCACATCATAGATTTTACTAATAAACAATAGGTTCTATACCAAACCCAAGGTGTGCAAGGCCCTTGAGGTTTCTTTGATTCTATAATCTAAGAATCCAATATTGACTCTCCCACAACCAAAAATATTGAGGTAAGAGTTTTCGAGATATACCTTCCCATCTTCAAAACTCCCAGTCTTAAAACCACTCTCAATGGAGAGTCATGTGGAAAGATGCTTTAGATTTGATCATCCATGTATCCTCACATGAATTTGTTGCAAAAAATGCAACATATGTACATCACCAACATCCTCCTAAGAATATTTGGAATCAAAATCATCATCAGATTCACCCTTGCCCCTTTTTTCTTCTTCTCCTTGCAATATTTTTTGATGTGGTCAGTCTTCCCATAGTTTCAACTACTTACTTTGGACCTCCCAGATGACTTATATCTACCTCTAGATTTTAATTTTTAGTCCTTATCCTTTCCTTTATATTTTTTTTGACCTTCCATGAATAACCAACACATCTTTCATAATCTTTCATCTTAGCTTTGAAATAAGAGCACCCACCACCTCTTCAAGCATTAGCTTAGTAGCAATGCTATTAATGGCCACAACTAGATTATCCCCAAAATATTATAGAGAACATAAATAAGTAATACATTGGTCTTCATCATCCATCTAGATAGTAATAGATTTTAGTTGAGTCACCAAAGTGTTGAAGGCATTCAAGTGTTCAAAAGTTGAGGCTCCATCACCCATCTTCATGGAATAGATTTTTTTTGCAAGGAATAGTTTATTCAATAGAGATTTAGTCTAGTACAAGTTCCCCAAATTATTCCATATGGATTATGTAGTGGATTCTCCTAAAGCATTTAGGATTAGTAAATCCACCAAATAGAGTCTGATGAGACTCCTTGCATTTCTATCCAACACAATCCAATCATTGGTTGACATAGCCACATGTTTGTTTCTCGACACTACTACCCATAGATCTTAATCTATGAGTAAGTCCTTCACTTAAGCTTCCACATCTAAAATTAGTGTAGTTAAAAAATTCCCTCTAACTATGACATTCTTTCTCATCTTCACTAAAACAAAGGTCTGTGTACATGGTTCCTACTTAGACCAAGATATGTCCAAAAAATATTTTTCCTACCACTTAGGAAAAGAGAGTTGATCAAGTTTTGATACAAAATGAAAGGAACAATGAAAGGAAGTAGAGGTGAAAAATACAATTCCTACACTAATCTATGAGAGGAGGTATGTGCAAAAATTAACAAAATCATTATAGTTACAAGGAAATAAACATCAAAACAATATACCACAACATTATGATTTACGTGGGGAAAACTCTTTGGAAGAAAAACCCCAAAAATCAAATCAAATTAATGTATTATTTAGTAATGAATGGTTACAATACACTTACCAAGTCTAATCCTTTACAAGCATATCACCAACAAGAGATATGGAGCAATTCTAACAACATAATAGTACCTACAAAAACTCACAATGAAACCTCCATCTCAAGAACCTAATAAATAGAAGTAATACATGAAACCATCAAGTGGTAATTAGGAAATAATGAGCTAAAACCAACCAAAATGTGGTACCAAAATTCCTAGTTAAATTTTCAATGCCCAATCTCCAAGATGAGTCCATAGGCTAAAGATAACATATTACTTCCACCTGCCATAAACTTGTCATAATCCACTCACCAACTTGGGTGCTCCATTTGGACCCATTATGTCCATTCAAAGATGCCTTATGACATTTCATAACATGTGTCATAAGTTGGTCAACAAGTGTAACTTCTTACAACTCTTTATGTGTCATAGATGTTCTTACATTTTTGATGTGAGAGGCCCAACTTCTAGAGGCCATAACTTTTGATCTGAGAAGCCAATTACAAGCCTATTTTTTTAAATTATATATCTCAAATAGATATATGCCCCCATAACTAGCTTGCTATTTATGGCCCATTCCAATACTTTTTAGGGCAAAAAATGACCTCTATAGCCTAGAAACTAATTTTTTTCTATTTTATAACCCAAAAATTACATTTTTTGTGTTCTTAACATTAGGATGAAAGGTTGAGATACCTTTCTTAACATTATCCCATTTTTATGATAGATTGAAAGAGATAAAGGAGTACCAACACTATCAACTAATTGCTAGGGGCTGAAAGGCCCATACATTCACATGGCCACTTGAACTTCTCTATGCTCATTGGCTTTGTCAATGCATTTACAACACTCTACAAATTGTCAACTTTATCCACCATCACCCTCCCAATTTGTATTATGGATGTGTATGAGAAAAGTTGAGGGTATTACAGGCACTGCTAGATTGAAGACTAAAGAGGAGATTGATAGTGTTGTATTGTAAACTCTATTGAAGTTAATACAGATTGGTGTATCTCTTCTTGTGTGGAGTTTTTCCCTGAAAGGGTTTCTCCATGTAAACACTGTGTTATGTTTTTGATTTTCTATTCCATTATTTCTTTGTGTTGATTTTATACCATCTCCATTTTAGTTCTACACAATTAAATATCTATATTATAGTTCTAATCAATTTTCCATTGATAGTTGTTTACCTTCATTTCTAACATTTGGTATCAGAGCCTGGTTAGTTCTGTGTCTTAGGTGGAAGTTTGAGGGTTTTTTGAGTTGTAGTGGGATTTCTAGTTGAACTTATTTTGCAGATTTTTGTAGAAGCCATGGCTGCATCCTCATCTCGATTGGACATTGAAAAATTCAATGGAATGGGTTATGAGTTGTGGAATCTGAAAATGGTGTATCTCCTTAAAGAGAGAGAACAATGGTTTTCTATATCAAGAGAGAAGAAACCTGATACCATTAGTCAAGATGAGTGGGACAAGATGGATAAAAAGGCATAGGGTACAATCTAGTTATGGATTACAGACTCTGTCCTATTGAATGTATTTGTTGAGAAGACTACACATGCTTTATGGAAGCGGTTGGGTGAAATCTATCAAGCCAAGATCCTATAAATAAACTATATCTCAAAAGAAAGTTATTTTCCCTTAAAATGAAGGAGGGTGATTCGATAGCTGAGCGCTTGAATACATTTAATTTTATTTTGAGTCAGTTAGCTTATGTGGATGTTAAGATAGATGAGGAAGATAAGTGTATTATGCTTCTTTGTTCTTTGCTTGAGTCTTGGGAGAATTTCATTCTTTCTATCACTGCTAACCTTAAAGATCCAAAGATGGATGCCCTTGTTACAACTCTACTATCACAGGAAATGAGGAAGAAGGCTATGGATAGCTCAGTGGATGCTCTTAATGTCAGGGGAGGTCTTAGGAAAGAGGACCAAAAGGAGATTAGAAGGGGCCTAAGGAATCAAAAGGCCAGTCTAAAACTCTTGGGAAGAAGAATAGAGTTAAGTATTGGAACTGCAGTAAGAGGGGGTATGTGAAAAAAGAATATAAAAACCCAAAGAAACAGTGGGATTCCTCTACTAAAAAGTCCTCAAATGCAGGTGATGAAGTTTTACTTTCTGCATGTACTGTTATGTCTAATGAATAGTGGTTGATTGACTTAGGTTGCTTGTATCATATGACTCCTCATGAGGAATGGTTCTCCACATATGAGAAATACGATGGAGGTAAAGTTTACCTTGGGGACAACTCTACATATCTGATTGTTGGCTAGGGAAAGGTATAATTATGTTTTAGTGATGAGAGGATTAAAACCCTCCCTGGTGTTTTAGATATTCCTAGATTGGAAAAAAAATCTTATCTCTATTTCAAAGTTGATTGATTTAGGAATGCATGTAATATTTAATAAGAATGGTTGTAGATTGGTGAGAGGAAGCTTGGTGGTAGCTAGGGGAACAAGGATAGGAACTATGTTTAGGCTCGAGGCTACTATAGTTTGTAGATCCACTAATGTAACTAAAATTTTTGAAAATACATGTATGTTGTGGCACCACATATTGGGCCACATAAGTGAAAATGTTTTAAAAACAATTATGAATAAAAAGCTGTGGATGGTTTCTCCTATTCTGATGAGCACTTTGATTTTTGTGAGAATTGTGTGTTTGGTTAACAAAACATAAATTCTTTTCCTTTAGGAAGCAATAAAGTGAAAGAGATATTAGAAATTATTCATTTTAATGTGTTTGGACCTATGGATAATGATTCTATTGGAAAATATCATTATTTTATTACCTTCATTTCAATGATGTATCCACATTCACATGGATTTATTTTACAGAGTATAAATCTAAAGTTTTCACTAAGTTTAAAGTCTTAGTAGATAACCAATCAAGACTTTGTTGGATCTAGGGCATACAACTGAGAGGGGGGGGGTGAATTAGTTGTATACAAACTTGCTCTTACTTCAAACACTTGATTCTTCTTTGTTAGTTAATAGCATATCAATTAACCATCCATGAAAGCATAATGCATAAACACAAGAGCAGATAAACATCAACACATTGAACACCAAGATTTTGATGAAAACCACGGGGTGATTAACCCAAGGATTATTATCTGTTAGAAGAATAAGAAAAATGAATGGCACATGCCAATTAGGGCTCACTGCCTGAGCACACTGCTCACAAAGAGGCACACTACCTACAAGGAGACACACTGTCTACAAAGTGATAAGAATCACAATCTTTGAACTGGAGAATGACATCTCTACCATGTCCGGATCAGTTCCATTTAAGCCCAAAAACCCTTGCTCTGCCTTTCGCACTTCTCTTCGCTATACCACACTCATCCCCACAATCCACACATCAAAATAAATTCTCAAACACTTATTTATACAAGACATCGACTTAGGAACAATCATCTAAGTCGGCAAACATCACAATAACATCCGCAAGGCGTGTAGAACATCCGGTTGGCCTGTTACAGGAAGAACACCAACAACTGGTAGCCATAACATCAAATCCAACTCTAACTTCAATGCGGACCACCAAAATGAACTAGATATGATCCAATGATCATCATAACCTTCCCTGAATCATCAAAAACATCCGCACTTCGTCAGCTTATTGGAATTCTTCTCTTCATCATCTGGTATTTCAAGAACATAGTCTGTCGCCACTGTCATAATGTAAAGGTACTTCCAGACCTCAAAATCATACACAACTCAAGATGACACATCACAAGGACATCCCAAACACTCCTTCCAATCCGCAAATTAGGATAATACAATTCCGGACCTCACCGGACCTTTCTGTGATCCTCTGTCACCTCTGAATACTTGCCGGAACTGGTTCCACACAGACAGCCATAACTTCTTTAGATCTTCATGCAAACCTCTGAAATCTTAACTGAAGCATGTCAAGACTCATATCTACAAACCCTTTAATTTGTATCCTCTGGTTCACAACCTATATAGTACATTTGCCTTCTTTTCATCAATGTTCTTCACTGTTCTAGATGGGGATTGATTTCCTCAATAACAATAGCACACAACTCATCCAAACCTTCTTACCAATGCAATATGAGTATGTTGCCATCAATGACAACACTGGTTCACCTCATACTTGTAACAATCTCCCCCTTTGTCATTGATGGCAACATATGATGTGAAAAACCATCAAGACAAGAACTTCTCCTTTCTGTCACAGCTCCCCCTATCAGCAACATGTCTTCTCCTCCTTTACTGCCCCTTTTGATCATTAGCCACTCATTTTTCACATGTCTTCTCTCCCCCTTTGACATCAATGGCAAAGGGCTCATACTTGCAATTCTAATACATCAGAATCATACCAGCTGCTCCCCCTTAGTAGCAGCTCCCCATCATCAATCCGGATCACAAGATATGACTGTGATATCCACCAGACTGATGCACATCAGTGCATCCTAGTTCATCACCGGAGGGGCCATGACCCCTAACTTCTCCTGGAGATATTCAAAAGAGTCCTTGGGAAGAGGTTTAGTAAAGATATCTGCAATCTGATCCTTGGAGGGAACATACTCCAATCTGACTTCTTCCTTGTTCACTTGTTCTCTCAAAAAGTGAAACTTGATAGATATGTGCTTAGTCTTAGAATGCAATACCAGATTCTTAGAAATATTAATTGCACTTGAATTATCACAGAAAATTGTGATAGGCTCCTCATATTCAACTTTAATGTCTCTTAGCATCTGCTTCATCCATAAGATTTGAGTGCAACTACCTGCTACTGCAATGTATTCTGCTTCAGTTGTAGACAGAGATATTGCATCTTATTTCTTGCTTAGCCAAGAAACCAATCTCTTCCCCAAAAAGAATGCTCCACCATTGGTGCTCTTCTGGTCGTCCATATCTCCTACCCAATCTGCATCTGTATATGCATGAAGAGAGAAATCTGGATCTCTAGGGTACCATAGACCATATTCAACTGTTCCTTTCAAGTACCTAAAAATTCTTTTGATTGCCATAACATGAGATTCTCTAGGATCAGCCTAGAATCTTGCCACAAGACCAACAACCTGCATTATATCTGGTCTAGTCTGAGTGAGATACAACAATCCACCAATCATTGATCTATACTTTGTCTGATCTACCTTTGGAGAGTCATCATCTTTGCTCAACTTACATCCAGTAGCCATAGGAGTGTTCATTGGCTTTGAATCTTCCATACCAAATTTCCTCAACAATTCTTTCACATATTTGGTCTGAGAAATGAAGATCCCTTTCTTTGTTTGAGTAATTTGCAGACCCAAGAAGAAATTCATTTCACCAAGCATAGACATTTCAAACTCACTGTTCATCTGATTTGCAAAAGTTTTGCACATACTATCTCTTCCTCCAAAAATGATATCATCCACAAACACTTCAACAATCAAAATGTTCTCATGATCAATTTTGAAATATAAGTTACTGTCAGCAGTGCCTTTGTTGAATCCAATCTGCATAAGATGCTTATCCAACCTTTCATACCATGCTCTTGGGGCTTGCTTCAATCCATACAATGCTTTCTTCAACTTGCAGACCATATCATCATTATCAAACAATTGAAATCCATTCGGTTGTTCAATGTAAACTTCTTCTTCCAGATCACCATTTAGGAAGGCAGACTTGACATCCATTTGATATACTTTGAAGTCTTTGAAGGTAGCAAATGCAAGAAATAATCTGACTGCTTCAATTCTTGCCACAGGAGCAAAGGTCTCTTCAAAATCAATTCCTTCTATTTGAGAGTAGCCTTTGCAGACCAATCTAGCTTTGTTTCTAATTACTTCACCAGCTTCATTTAGTTTGTTCCGGAAGACCCATTTGGTTCCAATCACATTCCTGTCTCTAGGTCTGGGAACAAGATCCCAAGTATGATTTTTCTCAATTTGCATCAATTCTTCCTTCATTGCTTTGGTCCAGTTTTCATCATTGCAAGCCTCATTTACTGTCTTAGGTTCAATCTTTGAAATCAGACAGTATTCATTTGAATCTTGAGCAATTTTTCTTCTTGTTTGTACCCCTTTACTTTTGTCACCTATGATCTGATCTTCAGAGTGATTTAGAGTTACATACCTTGGAGCTTTGGGAGTTTCTTGCACTACTAATTCTTGATCAGGCTTATTTAGACAAACTTCTTCTTCCTGATTTACCAGATCAGTCTGGATCTAAATTTTAGAGGAGGAAGGAGCTCCTTGCACTAGAGGATCATTCTGATCATCTTCATCACATTCATAGAACCTTGAAGGCTTCTCAATTCCTTTATCAACTTTCACATTAGTACTTTCTATCATCTTCCTCAATCTCTTATTGTAACACCGGTATGCTTTGCTTTGAGTGGAGTAACCCAAGAAAATTCCTTCATCACTTCTAGCATCAAACTTTCCTAGATCTTCATCTCTTTTAATATAACACTTGCTACCAAATACTCTGAAATATCTCACAGTTGGAGTGATACCAAACCAAAGTTCATAGGGGGTCTTAACGGTATTGTTTCTGATTTGAACTCGATTGAGAGTGTAGACTGCAGTGCTGATAGCTTCTTTCCAAAACATCTGAGGAACATTTGCTTCCAACATCATTGTCCTGGCAGCTTCTTGAATGGTCTAGTTTTTTCTCTCAACTACTCCATTCTGCTGTGGAGTCCTAGGAGCAGACAACTATCTCTTTATACCCTGCTTCTCACAAAAGTCAATGAACTCACCAGATGTATATTCACCACCTCTATCAGACCTTAGACACTTCAATTTCAATCCGGTTTGATTCTCTACCATAGCTTTGAAGATTTTGAACTTCTCAAGGGCTTCTGATTTCTCTTTTAGGAAGGTAACCCACATCATCTGGGAATGGTCATCAATTAGCAACATGAAATATCTATCACCTTGCAGACTCTTGATTCTTGTCAGACCATAGAGATCAGTATGTACTAATTCCAACAATCTGGTAGAGGATTGATCTTTGCTTTTGAAAGAGACTCTGCTCTGTTTACCTAGCTGGCATTCTTTGCACAAACTATTTGTAGGTTTCACCAATTTTGGAAGATCTCTTACAGCCTAAATATTGCTTATCTTGATGATGTTATCAAAATTTACATGACACATTCTTCTATGCCATAACCAACTATGATCAACTTGAACAAACAGACAACTTTTATTTGAACCAACCAGATGAAAGATATTACCTTTTGTTTGAGCACCGGATGTAATTTCAGTTCTGGAGCTTGTAAAGATTCTGCATTTTCCATTCTTGAACTGGAGATCATAGCCTTTGTCCACTAACTGACCAACACTGAGAAGATTGTGCTTCAATCCTTCAACATATAGTACATTACCTATTTTGCTCTTTCCATCAAAGGAAATAGTTCCCCTACCTTTGATTCTGCCAGCAGAATTCTCACCAAACTTTACCATTCCTCCTTCATACCTTTCCAAATCTAAAAACTTATTCTTGTCTCTAGTTATATGGTGAGAGCATCCACTGTCAATAACCCAATTATCCTTTTCTTCCACTTGAGCAGCCAAAGCTTTTTCCACAACCTTGTGATTGACAGATTCAGAGGATATTGAATCTTCTTCCTTGATGGCAATAAACACCCATTCATTTCCAAATTTGCTTCCTAGTTCTGATTCATCATCTGTTACTCTTTCATTGTCATCTTCTTCATGAACATAATAGCAGTTCTTTTGAAATCTTTGTCTATTAGTATTAGACTTTGTAGATCTTTCCGGACATCTTGAAGCAAAATGACCAATCTTATTGCAGTTGAAACACTTAAAGGGTAGTTTTCCTTCATACTTACCGGATCCTCTTGGTAGTCTCTTTGCAATGAGAGCTTCAAGTTGAGCTGTTTCTGCTTCCTCTTCTTCCATGTCTCTTCTTGCTTGATCATACCATGACATCTTCCTTGAAGAGTTTTCTCTCAGATCAAATCTTTGTTTGCCTTTCACATATGCACTAGCTTTGAAAGCAGATTCAGTCTTGGGTGGATCATCTCCAAACTTGGTCATTTCAAATGCAGCTAGTTTGCCAACCAATTGTTCTCTTGTGATAGTTGTGTGGGCTCTAAATTCATCAATGGCAGCAACCTTGATTTTGTAGGCAGCAGGAAGGGATCTAAGAATTTTGCAAACAATCTCATTTTCATCCAGAGTTCCACCAGCATTTCTAATTCCACATACTAGCTCATTCACTCTTGGCATAGAGGTAGTGATGTTTTCATCTTCTCTCATCTTCAATCTTTCAAATTTCCCTTTCAGACATTGCAACCTTGCACTTTTGACAAACTCATCTCCTTCATACAGAAGTTCCAATTTAGTCAAGATCTCATATGCAGTTGGTAGGTCGATAACATTTGAGAGATCTGAGTCATTCAATGCACTTAGAAGAGCTTCCTTGGTCCGTAGATTATTTTCAGCATCTGTGATTTCATTCAGAGTTGTCGGACCACCCTGTGGAGGTACATATGGTTTTGAGACCAAGGCCAAGTATGCTTTTCCCATACACTCCAAGTGACATTTCATGTGACCTTTCCAGAGAGTGAAGTTGGTTCCATCGAACTTCAGACTATCCTTCTTGTATGACGACATCCTGGATCTCCTCAAGCGGTTAAGCTCCTTTTAGAGGAACTTGGCTCTGATACCAATTGTTGGATCTAGGGCATACAACTTAGAGGGGGGGTGAATCAATTATATAAAAACTTGCTCTTATTTCAAACACTTGATTCTTCTTTGTTAGTTAACAGCATATCAATTAACCATCGATGAAAGCATAATGCATAAACACAAGAGTAGATAAACATCAACACATTGAACACCAAGATTTTGACATGGAAAACCCAGTTAAGGGAAAAACCACGGGGTGATTAACCCAAGGATTATTCTCTATTAGAAGAATAAGAAAAATGAATGGCACATGCCAATTAGGGCTCACTACCTGAGCACACTGCTCACAAAGAGGCACACTACCTACAAGGAGACACACTGTCTACAAAGTGATAAGAATCACAATCTTTGAATTGGAGAATGACATCTCTACCATGTCCGGATCAGTTCCATTTAAGCCCAAAAACCCTTGCTCTGCCTTTCACACTTCTCTTCACTATACCACACTCATCCCCACAATCCACACATCAAAATGAATTCTCAAACACTTATTTATACAAGACATCAACTTAGGAACAATCATCTAAGTCGGCAAACATCACAATAACATCTGCAAGGCGTGTAGAACATCTGGTCGACCTATTACAGGAAGAACACCAACAACTAGTAGCCATAACATCAAATCCAACTCTAACTTCAATGCGGACCACCAACATGAACTAGATATGATCCAATGATCATCATAACCTTCCTTGAATCATCAAAAACATCTGCACTTCATCAGCTTACCGAAATTCTTCTCTTCATCGTCTGGTATTTCAAGAACATAGTCTGTCACCACTGTCATAATGCAAAAGGTACTTCCGGACCTCAAAGTCATACACAACTTGAGATGACACATCACAAAGACATCCCAAACACTCCTTCCAATCCATAGATTAGGATAATACAATTCCAGACCTCACCAGACCTTTCTGTGATCCTCTGTCACCTCTGAATACTTGCCAGAACCGGTTCCACACAGATAGCCATAACTTCTTTAGATCTTCATGTGAACCTCTGAAATCTTAACTGAAGCATGTCAAGACTCATATCTACAAATCCTTTAAGCCGCATCCTCTGGTTCGCAACCTATACAGTACATTTGCCTTCTTTTCATCACTGTTATTCACTGTTCCAGATGGGGATTGATTTCCTCAATAACAACAGCACACAACTCATCCAAACCTTCTTACCAATGCAATATGAGTATGTTGCCATCAATGACAACACTGGTTCACCTCATACTTGCAACAGACTTAAGATAAAAATATTAAGATTTAAAAATGGAGGGGAATATTGCTCTAAGGAATTTGATGAGTTCTGTAAGCATGCAATTTTCTTAAGACAAAAGAAAACTCTGTATACATCATAGCAAAATGGTGTTGCTGAAAGGATGAACCGAACAATCATGGAAACAACCAGAAGTATGTTGAGTGATTCATAGTTTGAGAAATGCTTTTGGACAGAAGTTGTGAGTACCGCTTGTTACTTGTTAAACAGATCTCCTTGTAAGGATCTTGATTCGACACCTTATGAAGTGTGGATAGGTAAGAAACTTTCTGCTTCATATTTACAGTTTTTTGTCTATGAGGCTTTTATTCATATGCCTAAGGAAAAATGATCTAAGTTGGATCCAAAAGAGCATAAATGATTCTTCATTGGATATGGTGAGAATGTAAAAGGTTATAAGATTTGGGATCCTCTAACAAGAAAAGTTATCTTTTCTAGAGATGTGATTTTTAGGGAACTTAGTGTTGAATTGCACCAGACAACTGAGAGGGGGGGTGAATTAGTTGTCCTAAAACTTTTAACCAAATATGATCATCAACTTATCAATTAATTATATTAAGATACAATCATGAAAGCATCAAATGAGAAGCTCAACACAAAAGCATAATCAACACAGGAGACACCAAACTTTTATGTGGAAAACCCTAAAAGGGAAAAACCATAGTGGGTGTTAGCCCACAGAAATATATAATTTATATCAATACCAAAAAATAGAGCCTCACTATCCAAATTTCTCATTGCAAAGAAAGGCTCATTGCCTATGGATGGCTCACTGCCAAGGGCTGGCTCACTGCCAAAAGAAGGCTCACTGCCAAAGGGTTGAACTAAGATAACATCTACTTCATGCCAAGGTTCAGTTCCATTGAAGCACAAACACCTCTACTCTGCTCTGCTACCTTACTTCACTTTATCTTCTTATTTTTTACACTTAGATACCTTTTCACGATTCAATTACAAGTATTTATACACTACATTAACTTCGGAATGATCATTAAGGTCGGCATTACAATCATCAACCATTGGAACAATCTCCAAGGTTGGCATTACAAACATACATAAAATAGGTCTAGACCTAATACAAATTTAGCTAAGGAAAAGATGTAAGAATGTATGCGGATCATGCCATGCCTTAGCTAGGACTCAAACACAATCTTCCACACTACAACACGCTATCACAATCTTCGATGCATAGCTGTAGATGATGAATTCAACTAGGTCAACCAAGATTAATGTTAACACAAGTATTATCAAGAACATGCTTCATGCACGATCTGAATCACACCTTGTAGACCAATTTGAATAGAGAAGCATGATCAAGAGACATCCACAAGCACATTGGAATCACCAGGAACAACCACACAATCTCTAACAACTCTATCAGTAAGATTCTTCAAACCGAAGCACAAGAACAACACTACTAGCCATTGTCATGAGTAAAAGATAGCTTGCGAACCACCAAATCACAAACCATTACACTTGAAGAAATTTAACATTATCATAGACTTACTTCCAGAACCACAGAACAAAATACTTAAATGCGGAGGAATGCAGAGCAAAACACTTTCTCCCTGTCACCACCAAACACATAGAAAAAGCTATTTTCACTCTGGTGAACATAACTCACTCAATTCTTCATATCGGAGACTCAAACTCAGAATATAACATCTTCAAATAGACTTTTAAATAACTTCCAATCCGTAGGTAAAGATAATTATTCTACAGGAAATGCAGAGCATTCTTTTGGAATGTTCTTCTACATGTAATGCATTGTTTTTACTGCAACACATTTGTTATCACTGGAGCGGCTAATTTTATCAATATCCTTAACAAAGTAAGAGCACAGTTGACACCAATGGCAACACATATATGTTGACATCAATGACAACACTGATTAGGCACATACTTGCAACAATCTCCCCCTTTGTCATTGATGGCAACATATGATGTGAAAAACTGAAAAGACCACCAAGACAAAATTCTCCCCCTTTCTCTTTACACATTTGCATTCTTTATACCCTTGAGTTTTTCACATGATTTCTCTCCCCCTTTGACATAAATGGCAAAGGGCACATACTTGCATGCTGCTGCTCTGATCCATTTACTTTACTAGAAACAATTAGCTACTCCCCCTGAGAGGTAGCCTTTAGAACACCAATCTAGATCAAGGAATGACACTTTGAGCTCCATTGGATTGATGCATTCCTATGCATCTTAGTTCAGGACAAGAGGAATAATGACCCCTAAGTTTTCTTTGAGATAATCAAAGGTATCTTTAGGCAGAGGCTTAGTGAAAATGTCGACAATCTGATCCTTTGTGGACACATATTCCAACTTTACTTCATTTTCTATCACCTTCTCTCTCAAAAAGTGATACCTTATTGATATGTACTTTGTTCTTGAGTGCATCACTAGATTCTTTGAAATGTTTATGGCACTTGTATTGTCACAGAAGATTGCAATTGGATCTTCATACACAACTCTTATATCCTTCAAAGTGTGCTTCATCCATAACACTTGAGTGCAACAACATGCTACTGCAATAGACTCTGCTTCTGTAGTTGACAAAGATATTGAATCTTGTTTCTTGCTCAGCCATGAGACCAATCTATTACCCAAGAAGAAGGCACCTCCACTTGTACTTTTTCTGTCATCAACATCTCTAGCCCAATCTGCATCTGTATAAGCATTGAGAGTGAAATCATTGTCCTTTGGATACCATAAGCCATAATCTGGAGTACCTTTCAAATACGTCAGGATCCTCTTAACTGCCATCACATGTGATTCTCTTGGATCATCTTGAAACCTTGCAACAAGACAAATTGCATGCATAATATCAAGTCTGATTTGAGTTAGATAAAGCAATCCTCCAATCATGGATCTGTATTTTTTCTAATCAGCCTTAGGTGATTCATCAGCTTTGCTCAACTTGCAACCAGTCACCATGGGAGTACATACCGGTTTAGAGTCTTCCATCCCAAACTTCTTCAACAACTCTTTCACATACTTAGACTGAGATATGAAGATTCCTTTATCTGATTGATTAACTTGTAGACCCAAAAAGAAATTCATTTCACCAAACATGGACATTTCAAATTCACTTTTCATCTCACCGGTAAACCTTATGCACATACCTTCATTTCCTCCAAAGATAATGTCATCAACAAAGACCTCAACAATCAAGATCTAATCATCATTGATTTTGAAGTACAAATTGCTATCTCTAGTACCTTTACTAAATCCCAATTGCAATAAATACCTGTCTAACCTTGCATACCAGGCTCTAGGAGCTTGTTTGAGTCCATATAATGCTTTCTTCAACCTACATACCATATCACCTTGATTTGACAATTGGAATCCCTCTGGTTACTCAATGTATACTTCCTCTTCTAATTCACCATTCAGGAAGGTAGATTTCACATCCATTTGATATACCTTAAAATCTTTGTGAGCTGCAAATGCCAGAAACATTCTGATTGCTTCAATCTAAGCTACTGGGGAAAAGGTTTCTTCAAAATCTATCCCTTCAATTTGAGAATATCCTTTACATACAAGTCTTACTTTATTCCTTACAACTTCTCCATTTTCATTCAACTTGTTCCTGAAGACCTATTTAGTTCCAAAAACATTTTTGTCAGTAGGTCTAGGAACTAATTCCCAAGTTTCATTCTTCTCTATCTGCAATAGTTCTTCCTCCATTGCCTTTACCTAATTTTCATCATTGCATGCTTCATTCATAGTTTTTGGTTCAATCTTTGAAAGTAAACAGTAATTGACTTATTCCTCTACAGCTATTCTTCTTGTTAGCACACCTTTGTTCTTGTCACCTATAGTCCAATCTTTAGAATGATTGATCCTTACATACCTGGGAGTCTTGACAATACTTTTTGGAGCCTCTTCTTCATCCTGACTGTCTTCTTGCTTATCTTTCTCTTCATTTACTATAGTCACAGGTTTATTTGGTTGATAACAACTCAAGTCTGATATTCTTTCCTTGCCTTCATCTACCTTCACATTTGCACTCTCAACAATCTTTTTGAGCCTTTTGTTGTAGCACCGTTAAGCCTTACTCTTGGTAGAGTATCCAAGGAAGATTCCTTCATCGCATCTTGCATCAAACTTTCCTAGATCTTCATCTCTCCTAATATAACATTTGCTTCCAAAGACTTTGAAATATTTAACTGTTGGAATTCTTCCATACCACAATTCATGGGGAGTTTTAGTACCATTACCTTTTACTTGAATTCTATTTTGGATGTAGACAACAGTGTGAATATCTTCTTTCCAAAAGACTTTCGGTAGACCTTCTTCCTTCATCATTGTCCTAGCAGCCTCTTGAACTATTCTATTCTTCCTTTCCACAGCCCCATTCTGCTGAAGAGTCATAGGTATAGACAGTTGTCTCTTTATCCCATGTTCTTCATAGAAAATGTTGAATTCATTTGATATGAACTCACCTCATCTTCAGACCTCAAGCATTTGATCTTCAAATCTATTTCATTCTCAACCATTGCCTTGAAAGATTTGAACTTCTCTAGGGCTTCTGATTTATCTCTTAGAAAAGTAACCCAAGTCATTTTAGAGTAATCATCAATAAGCAACATGAAGTACCTGTCACCTTGTAGACTTCTCACCCTTGGAGGACCACAGAGATCTGTATGCACTAGATCTAGCAAACTAGTAGAAAGTTGTTCTTTGCTCTTGAAACTTGTCCTTGTCTGCTTTCCCAACTGACATTCCTTACAAATTGAGTTGGAGGGTTTCACAAGTTTTGGTAAATGTCTCACAACCTTACTTGAACTTATCTTTACCAAACTATCAGAGTTTATATGACACATCCTTCTATGGTATAGCCAACTTTCATCTGCCTGAGCTAATAAACAATAATCATTAGTTCCTCTCAATTGATAGATGTTTCCTTTTGTCTTCTTACAGGTAGCAATCATAGTTTTGGAACTTTCCATGATCTTGCACCCATTATCTTTGAATCTCAGATCATATCCTTTATCACACATCTGACCAACACTCAAAAGATTATGCTTCAAACCCTTCACATACAGAACATTGTCAGTATTATGCTTTCCATCAAATGAAATAAATCCTTTTCCACAAATCTTACCAGCTGCATTATCTCCAAACCTAACCAGTCCTCCATCATACATTTCCAAACTTACAAACTTACTTTTGCCACCGGTCATGTGATGTGAGCATCCACTATCAATAATCCATTCATCCTTATCTTTCTCAACCTGAATAGCCAAAGCACTTTCTTCTACTGGTTTTTCATCCTTCACACAACTAGCAGAATTAGTAGACACATGATCTTATTTAATAGCAATAAATAGACATTCATTTGCACTAGTATTAGCATCATCAGATTCATCATCAGCCACCCCTTCATCATCAAAATCTCTGACATAGTAGCATTTCTTTGGAACTCTAGGTTTGCTCTCATATTTCTTCTTATTTCTTTCAATTCTTTCAGGACATCTGGAAGCATAATGACCTACTTTACCACAAGAGAAACATTTGAAAGGTAATTTACCATTGAACTTACTGGAGCCTCTTTGTAGCCTATCAACAAAGTTAACTTCAATTTGATCAAAGTCATCATCCACCTTGTATTTCTCAGCTTTGGAGATCTTTGCTAAAGTACTAGCTTTAAACACTGATTCAACTTTAGGCAGGGCATCACCAAATTCTCTCATCTCAAAGGCTGTAAGCTTTCCAAGTAATTGATCTCTGTCAATAGTTTTCATAGTCATGAATTCTTCAATTGCAGCTACCTTGTGACTATATGACTTTGGTCGTGATCTGAGAATTTTCATCACAACTTTCTTATCACCGAGAGTTCCTCCCATACCCTTTATTCTAGTGACAAGTTCATCAACTCTTTGCATAAAGGCTGTTATGTTTTCATCTTCATTCATATTCAAACCCTCATACTTCACTTTCAGACTTTGTAGTTTGGCTTCTTTTACAGAATCATCTCCTTCATACAGATATTTTAGCTTCTCCCATACCTCATTTGCAGTTTCAAGATCCACAACTTTTGTCAACATAGAGTCACTTAAGGAACTTAGCAGAGCATCCTTTGCTTTGACATCCACCTCATATTCTTTGATTTCATCTTCAGTCATCAAACCATTTGGAGGCATGGTATATTTTTCTTCTATAGCTTTCCATACTTTATAACCAAGACAAAGAAAATGGATTTTTATTCGTACCTTCCAAAGAGCATAATTTGTCCCATCAAAATGTGGAGATTCCTTCTTATAAGACATCCTAGATCTTCCTCAAGCTATTAGGCTTTCTTCAGAGGAACTTGGCTCTGATACCAATTGTTGAAATGCATCAAACAACTGAGAGGGGGGGTGAATCATTTGTCCTAAAACTTTTAACTAAATATGATCATCAACTTATCAATTACTTATATTCATATACAACTATGAAAGCATCAAATGATAAGCTCAACACAAAAGCATAATCAACACAGGAGACACCATATTTTTACATGGAAAACCCTAAAAGGGAAAAACCACGGTGGGTGTTAGCCCACATAAATATATAAGTTATATCAATATCAAAAAATAGAGGCTCACTACCTACAGGGTGCACTGCGCAAATTGCTCACTGTAAAGAAAGGCTCACTACCTATGGATGGCTCACTACCAAAGGGTTGAACTGAGATAACAACATCTACTTCATGCCAAGGTTTAGTTCCATTAAAGCACAAACACCTCTGCTCTGCTCTGCTACCTTACTTCACTTTATCTTCTCATTTTCACACTTAGATACCTTTTCACGATTCAATTACAAGTATTTATACACTACATCAACTTTGGAATAATCATCAAGGTTATCATTACAATCATCAACTGTTGGAACAATCTCCAAGGTCAGAATTACAAACATACATAAAATAGGTCTAGACCTAATACAAATTTAGCTAATGAAAAGATGTAAGAATGTATGCGGATCACACCATGTCTTAGTTGGGACTCAAACACAATCTTCCATGCTACAACATGCTATCACAATCTTCGATGCATCTCCACAGATGATGAATTCAACCAGGTCAGCCTAGACTTTTTTAACACAAGTATTCTCAAGAACACGCTTCATGCATGATCTAAATTACACCTTACGAGCCAATCTAAATGTAGGAGCATGATCAAGAGACGTCCACAAGCACATTGTAATCACCAAGAACAACCACATGATCTCTAACAACTCTATCAGTAAGATTCTTCAAACCGGAGCACAAGAACAACATTGCCAGCCACTGTCATGAGTAAAAGATAGCTTACAGACAACCAAATCATGAACCATTACACTTGAATGAATTTAACATCATCACAGACTTACTTCCAGAACCGCAGAACAAAATACTTCAATGCGGAGGAATGCGGAGCAAAACACTTTCTCCTTGTCACCACCAAACACACAGAAAAAGCTATTTTCACTCTAGTGAATATAACTCACTCAATTCTTCATACCAGAGGCTCAAACTCATAATATAATATGTTTAGATAGGCTTCAAAATAACTTCCAATCTATAGGTAAAGATATTTATTCTATAGGAAATGCGGAGCATTCTTCTGGACTGTTCTTCGGCATGTAATGCACTGTTTCTACTGCAACATATTTGTTATCACTGGAGGGGATAATTTTCTCAATATCCTCAACAAAGTAAGAGCATAGTTGACACCAATGACAACACAAATATGTTGATATCAATGACAACACCAATTAGGCACATACTTACAACACTTAGAGCTATTTCCAAGATCTTGTACAACCAGAAGAAAAAGAAAGGAAGAGGATAGTTCATTTTGATTTACAGAAAGAAAATACACATCAAGAAGAACAAAATGATGGATTAGGGGATGGAGAAGAAGAAGTAGATTCAAGTGAAATTTTAGATGAGGAAGACTCTGTTGTTATAGAAGAAGTTTAGCATATAGAATAACATGAGGAAGAATCTCTTACTCCACCCATGAGAAGATACACAAGACAACGAAACCTAGTTGATAGGTATATCCCACAAGATTTCTATTGTGTATTTTCTTTATTGAATATTGTAGATGAACCTAGATCCTATAGGAAAGCTATTCATGTAGATGATAGCGAGTCTTGGAAGCTAGCCATACATGAGGAGATGATGGATTTAGACTCGTGTGACACTTGGGATCTTGTACAATTTACCAAAAGAAGAAAGGCCATAGGATGTATGTGGGTCTTCAAGAAGTTTGGAGCAGACTGTTCATTACATAAGTACAAGGCTAGATTGGTAGCCAAGGGATACTCCTAGAGAGAGGGAGTCAATTTTGATAAAATTTTATCTCCTGTTGCTAAATTATCTTCTATTAGATTTCTTTTATCCATTGCTGTAGCTTATGATTTTGAAATTGAGCAAATGGATGTTAAGACTACATTTTTGCATATAGATCTGGAAGAATAAATTTATATGCAACAACCTATAGGTTTTGAGGTAAAAGGGAAAGAACACTAGGTATGCAAGTTAAAAAGATCTCTTTATGGTTTAAAACAATCCCCCAGAATGTGGTACTGGAAGTTTAATTCATCTTTTTTGAAATTGGGCTTTGTTAGAAGTGAAGAGGATCACTGTGTCTATATTTGATGTATTGATGATTATATTCTGATTATTGCCTTGTATGTGGATGATATGTTATTTCTCAGTAACACCAAGGATATGATCAGTGAATTGAAAGATCAACTTTTAGCTACATTTGACATGATGGATCTAGGGACAACCAGGTATATTCTAGGAATGGAAATCAAAAGAGATCAAGTAAACATAAAGCTTTGGTTATCACAAAGTAAGTATGTGAATACTATTTTGCATAGATTTGGCATGTAGGATTGTAATCCTGTTAGAATTCCTTTACTAGTTAGTACTAAGCTTTTATTAGATATGTATCCTAAGAATGAAGATTAGAGGATATGTCTAATGTGTCATATGCTAGTGCTATAGGAAGTTTGATGTATGCAATGGTTTGCACTGGACCAAATATTGCCCAAGCAGTGGGAGTTTTGAGCAGGTTTATGTTTAACCATGGTAGATAGCATTAGAATTTTGCAAAGAGGGTGTTAAGATATTTGTGTGGTACTTATGATTACTGTTTGGTTTATTTTGGTACTAATAGTGTGGATAAGACATTAGACATATAGGTTTTTGTTGATGCAAATTGGGCAGCTGACTTGGATAGTCAAAGGTCCACTAGTGGCTATGTGTTTACTTTGTTTGGAGGAGTTGTGAGTTGGATGAGTAAAAGGCAGCCCACTGTTTCTTTATCCACCATTGAAGTAGAGTATATGGCTGCTGTAGACACTTGAAAATGCCTTGACCCCGCAAGCCATTTTCCCATATCCTTGCACCGCTAATTCTCTTTTCCACCAAATCAATTAAATAAAAAATTAATTTATTTAATTAATTTATCCTAAGCCATCTATCCCTAGCCATTTATCCCAATTATTCACTTGTAATAAATTAATTTATTACTATACCTTAGACCATCATCCACAATTAATTAAATAAATATCCTAATGTTTATTTGATTAATTTTCCTGATCCCCTGACCTAGATTAATAAAATAAAACACACTTATTTAATTAATCTCCTCTAGCTTACAACTTAAAACTAGCTTAATTAAATAAATAATATTTATTTAATTAGCTATTACACCCTACCTAGCCCCTAGACCCAAATTAATTAAGTAAACCCTTAATTAATTCTAACCACTAATTAGTCCCTTCACTAATTTCCAACAACCATATTAATTAAGTTAATCACTTAATTAATTAGCCTAAACCTTCATTATCCCATCTCCCCACACCCTTGGAATAAAAAATGATTTTTCATTCAAAGGGAGTCATATGTGTCTCCACCTCACCTTTCCTCTTTCATGTGCAAGAGAATTTTTTAATGAAAATTGCTCACACATGTCTTTTCTAAAAGCATGCATGTGTCACTTTTCATCCCACTCACCCATAAATTCTTATTTTTTATTACACCCTCTCCCATATGAATGAATTTTTTATTCATTCATATGTCTTAATTCTCATGAATGCAAAGCCTTCCCAAGGTTAATTTAAAATTCAAAAGTAATGAGAACCATCCATTATTATTCATCAAATCCTAGCCCTTGATCTCACCATTTCATCTCCACCCTTGGATCTCACCTTTGAATATCCACTTTTGATAAAAAATTCCTCTAAAAAAATCTATAAATACAAGCCTCGTCCAAGCATTTTTCAACACAATCCATTTGCATCCACATTATGCCAAAATCCATAGCAAATTTATAGTCTAAATCCCTTGCTAAATCCATATTGTGCCGATTCTTAGAGAAATCCACATCAATTCAGAATTGGGTAAATCTAGGAGATAGATTAGGGTGCACTATTTCCTCCACCTTATCAAGGAGAAGGAAGAGCTTGAAGATTTAAGGTATAACTTGTGTGTTTATGCTTTTATTTATGTTATTTCATCTTTTGGCTTTCTTTCATCTTCATTTGGCATGCTCAGTGGGACCCACGTCCCTATAGCCAACATTTTTTTGCAAGTTTTTGTGAGTTCTTGTCGTGCAAGTCGTATCAGTGCCTTTGGTAACTAGTTCAGTGCCTGCGGTTTTAAACTAACCTTTGTTCTCTATTTTGACTATGTTTTTGTAGGTTTTAGTGCTTCAGGTATTCAGTTTAGAGCCTCTAGACTCACTGTCAGTGCCTCGGGCTCATCTATCATTGCCTACAGTTCATAGATCAACACCTTAGGTTTGCCTTTCAGTGCCTACAGCTCACTGTTTAGCATCTCTTGTCTCTAACTCAACGCTTCCGGTCACGACTGAGAGTTTTTCTCTTGGTTTCAAATCACTTTGGGTAGTTGGTTTCTCACAACTAATTTTTTGTAGGGTTTTTTAGGCTTTTAGACCTTCTTAAGAATATATTTAAACTCTCACATTTACATCAATCATTAGAGACTATTTCAATCTTGTAAATCTATATCCTCAAGTCTCTTTTTTGGTCAAAACTACATTTTGATTTTGCTACACTAACCCTGCATGCTGTTTATCACTTTGTTGGATCATCTTGTGGCAAAATAACTTGGTTTTATGAAAGGTTTTGTTCTCTATCACTTCGGCACCTCTGGACCCCATATCAGCACAATCGATCTCTATGACAACATGCAGGTATAGTAGATTCATTTTTAACAGTAAAGTAGCACCTTTGGTCATTATTTTAGTGTCTGTGTAATTTTGTTTAGCACTACTAGTCTCTTTTTTAGCACCATAGGTATCTAAGTCAGCACTTGTGGTCTATCCCACAATGCCTTAGGTCTTTCTATTAGCATCAAAGGTCTTTGTTTTAGTGCCTGCGGTCTGATAGGTCAGATTTCAATTTTTGGGCACTAACACACTTTTTGCAGGTAATAGACATTTGCCCAAGCATCTTAATCTAAACTACTAACTCTTTTTGAGTAGCTCCATGGTCAAAGACTTTGTTTTTTATCACTAGTATAGTTGCACATTAATTAAAGTAGGTGTTAATTTTTTTCTATGTTTGTGTTTGCATTTGGACGTATGCTCTCCCCTCACACCTTAGGGTGATCTTGGGGATCAAAAGTCCTTGTGAAAACTTTTTGTTTATTTGTATCTTGGAGGCATCACTATTTTCACATATGCTCCCCCCTTGCACTTCGTGCAATCTTGGGTGATCAAAAGTGAGTAGTGGTTTCTTCTTAGGGGGCCTGATTGATGATTTCATCACCCCAAGGGATGTCCTCAAACACGTGTACTGGCAGGGTATATCAAAGGGGGGAGAATGAAAATTGTACCCCAATCTAGCCACGTTGTCATTGGGACAATCTTGGGCCCCCAGGTGATTCTGGACATAAGGTGAAGTGGTATTTGTTTAATTTCTTATGCCACATCCTTTCAACAGGCTAGTTTCATGGTTTGTGCCCCACGTACCTAGCGTATATTGAAGCCTCCCTATTAACTTGTTCAAGCCAAGCTTAAGACCTTTCAGCTGTATGAGATTGTAATGCACCAGATACCAGTTAGGCTTGGGAAGTTACTCACCAAACAAGCCACATTGATTTTATCACTAAGTACAAATGCCCTCAAAAAATGGGAATGCATGTTGTGTATGCTCTCCCCTCATGATGTAAGAATGATCTTGGGTGATCAAAAGTGGTTAGTTTCCTCCTCATGGGACTTGCACATTACGCCTAAATAAAAGTAACGAGGTGGGCTTATGATCTCATACACTTCCACTTGAATAATTATAGGATGTTCATGTGATTGGCATGTCTTCTATGTCAAAACTTGTGAAAGAAAAAATCAATTTTATGCATTGAAGTCACTTAGCCATTGTGTTTTCATTGTTTGCAAAATCTCTTGCCAAAGAGTTGAAGCCTAGAAAATCAAATTTCCACACAAATCAAACAATTTTTAACCTTAGGATGACCTTTTAGCACTTCCACACCACTTGTCAATGCCATAGGATAGACTGTTAGCGCTAGAGGTCTATCTTTCAGTGCCTAAGGTCTACCTGTCAATGCTGATGTCTGACATCTCAGCTCCTCCATGTTGAATGCACAAGACAATTGAGAGGGGGGGTGAATCAGTTGTATCATAAACTTCAAACCCTCACAAACATCCAGATCCACAACCTTTAAACTTGTTATGATGATTAAGCATGAAAGGCAAATAACAGGAATTGAATCATAACAAAACTAAACACAAGACAACACCAAATTTTACATGGAAAACCCAAGAAGGGAAAAACCACGGTGAGGATTAGCTCACAATATAAAGTAGTAGCAACACTAAATTACAAAAGGTTCACTACCCAGGGCTTACTGCCTAGAAGAAAGAAAGAAAGGCTCACTGCCAAAGGACTCACTATCTAGAAGAAAAAGATAGAAGAGGAGGCTCACTGCTAGGGATGAACTGATATAATTGCATCTAACCTAGGCATGGAGTATAGTTCTAATGAAGCTCAATATTCACCACAACACAAACATCACCTTCATAGCAATACTAAAAAATAGTAGACACCTTCTGCTCACTGCATCTAGTAGCCTAACACATGAAAGCTCTCACTACACTAATCAAATTTGTATCCCAAACATCATATTCATTGCGCATCAATCCAGTCACGAATCCTTGACACTTATTTATACCATCATCAATCTTTAAATCATTCTCCAAGGTCGGCAACACATCTTAACCTAGAAAATTTAAATTAGATTTGGACCAAAACATTCCCACGGAGGAAAGGAATGAAAGTGGACCACATCACACCTTAGCACTGACCTACATCCACTCTTACACATTATTCCACACTTACATAATCAACGAAGCACAATCGCAATTAGTGTAAACAACCAAGTCGGCCAAACTTGTGTTAACACTATGAAATTTTAAGTGCATGCTTCCTCAAGACCAAAAGACAACATGTGGACCACGCTCCAAGCTTGAACATGATCTAGAAACATCCATAAGCACCTGAAAACTAACAAAATCCTTTGTAACATCTTTCACCTCAAGAAAGTTCACACCAGAGCACTTAGATTACTTTGTCATTAACTACAACTCAATAAATGAACTTGCGGAGCACCAAACCATGAACCACTTGAACTGAAGAAATATATAAACCTTATAAGCATAAATCCAAAACTGCAAAGCTAGAATCAAATCTGCAAAAAAATGCGGAGCAAAATAGTTTCTTCTAGACACCTCTGCATAACCCAGAAACATAGTCCACATACTGGTGAACACAACTTTCTCTACACAAAGAACCAGAGCACAAAATTTGGAATATAACAATTTTGAACACCTATGAACAACATAATCAAACCAAAAAAGTAGATCCTTAATAAGGAATAACTACAGAACAAAACCAGAACACTATTCTATTAAGCCAGACAATCTCTTCAACACACTGTTTCCTTTATTAATCTAATTTTCTTAAAAGCACTTGGAAACCAACAATTAGAAGCACATTCCTAACATCTTCAACACCTCTAAAAAATAACCAAATCACCTTCATAATCAAATGGCTCATATCATTGTAACATCCTCCTTTCTGCTCAACCTTATCTCTAATCTCCACTCAACTCAAACTACTCATACTCTTGACACCGTTGACACCAATGACAACACAATCTTGTTGACATTAATGACAACACTGATAGCACATACTTGCAACAATCTCCCTCTTTGTCATTGATGGCAACACATAATGTGAAAAACCATCAAGACACAAATCTGCACCAACTTCTTTTCTTTCTTACTCTTCCCCTTTCTTTCACACATCTTACTCTCTCTCCCCAATCACCGATTCTTTTTTTTCACATTGCTCTCTCTCCCACTTTGACATGAATGGAAAAGGGTAACACACCTCTTCTTTCACTCTTATCAAGTCACATGATCTTTTCTTTTCATTGCTCTAAATACTCGCCCTTAGGAGTACACATCAAACTATATCAACTCTTACTCCCCCTGACTGCAACAATCATCATGACCACTACTTGCACCCCCTGAGAGTTAGCCTCCAACATCAGTCTAGAAAAGAATGAATCTTGAAGTCCACTAGACTGATGCATCTAGTTCAAAGAAGGAGGGGTAATAACCCCTAACTTCTCCCAGAGATACTCAAAAGTATCTTTAGGAAGAGCCTTAGTGAATATGTTAGCAACTTGATCCTTTGTAGGCACATACTCAAGCTTCACTTCATTCTCTACAACCTTCTCTCTTAGAAAGTGATACCTAATTGAAATATTCTTTGTCCTTGAATGCATCACTAGATTCTTTGAAATGTTAATAGCACTTGTATTATCATAGAAAATAGAAATTGGCTCATCATACACAACTTTGATATCCTTCAAGGTTTGTCTCATCCATAACACCTGTGTGCAACATGATACCACATCATTATATTATGCCTCTATAGTAGATAAAGACAACGAATCTCATTTCTTACTTAGCCAAGACACCAATCTACATCCAAGAAAGAATGCACCACCACTTGTACTTTTCCTATCATCTACACAACCAGCCCAGTCTGCATCTGTATAAGCACTTAGAGTAAAGTTAGTATCTATTGGATACCACAAGCCATGATTTGGAGTGCCCTTTAAATATCTTAGAATCCTTTTTCACTACCATAACATGTGACTCTCTAGGATCTTCTTGAAATCTAGCCACAAGACAGACTACATGCATAATATCTAGTCTAGTAGCAGTCAGATACACTAATCCTCCAATCATTGATCTGTACTTGCTTTGATCAGCCTTAAGAGATTCATCATTCTTGCTCAACTTATAACCAGCAACCATAGGAGTGCAAACTGGTTTAAAATCTTCCATTCCAAACTTCTTTAACAACTCTTTTACATACTTTGATTGAGAAATGAAAATGCCCTTACATGTCTGGTTGATTTGTAACCCAAGGAAGAAGTTCATTTCCCCACACATTGACATTTCAAATTCTTTTTGCATTTTATCTACAAGACTCTTTCACATACCTTCATTTCCACCAAAAATTATATCATCAACACACACTTCCACAATCAAAATTTGATCTCCACTTACTTTGATGTACAGATTGTTATCTGTAGTACCTTTATTAAATCCTTGTTTTAATAGATACTTGTCTAACCTTACATACCAAGCTCTAGGAGCTTGCTTCAATCCATATAGTTCCTTCTTCAACCTGCAAACCATATTTGGCTTATCTGACAACTAAAATCCTTCTGGTTGTTCTATGTACACTTCCTTTTCCAACTCACCATTCAAGAAAGTAGACTTCACATCCATTTGATATACTTTGAAATCCTTATGTGCCACAAAAGCCAAAAACACTCTAATGACCTCCATTCTTGCCACCGAAGTATACGTTTCCTCATAGTCTATTCCTTCCACTTGTGAGTAGCCTTTACATACAAGTCTTGCCTTGTTCCTTACCACTTCTTCATTCTCATTCAATTTGTTCCAGAATACTCACTTAGTTCCAATTACATTTTTTTCTCTGGTCTTGGGACAAGTTCCCAAGTCCAATTCTTCTCAATCTACATTAGTTCTTCTTCCATAGCCTTGATCCAATACTCATCCTTGCATGCCTCAACCACTATTTTAGGTTCAACTTTAGAAAGTAAACATAGATTCACCTATTCTTTAGCATCTCTCCTTCTTTTCATTACTTCTTTTCTCTTATCACCAATGATCTAGTCTTCAATGTGATGTCTTTGCACATACTTGGGAGTTTTAGGGATTCTTTCTGGAGCTTCGTATTCTTCAACTTATACTTCTTCTTTAGTTTCTTCTTCTTTTCCAAAAGAAGACTCATCTGATTCATATCCATTAACCTCTAAAATCTTTTGTATATCTTCATCAACCTTAACATTAGCACTTTCAATAATTTTTCTTAGCCTTTTGTTGTAGCATTGGTAAGCTTTGCTTTTAGTAGAATACCCAAGGAAAATACCTTCATCACACCTTACATCAAACTTTCCTAGTTCTTCATCCCTTTTGATATAACATTTGCTTCCAAAAACTTTTAAATATTTAACAGTAGGAATCCTTCCATACCATAGATCATAGGGAATCTTTATGTCATTTTCTCTTACTTGTACTCTATTCTGTATGTAGACAATAGTATGAATAGATTCTCTCCAGTAGACTTCTAGTAGGTTTGCTTCTTTTGTCATTGTCCTTGCAGCTTCTTGAACAATCCTATTCTTCCTTTCAACCACTTCATTCTGCTGAGGAGTCCTAGGGGTAGATAAGTGTCTTTTCATTCCATGATTCTCACCAAACATGTTAAACTCATTAGAAGTAAATTATCCACCTCTGTCAAACCTCAAACATTTGATCTTCATATCCATTTTGTTTTCAACCATTGCTTTAAAGGCTTTAAACTTATCTAGGGCTTCTAATTTTTCCTTAAGAAAAGTGACCCATGTCATTCTAGAGCAATCATCAATAAATAACATGAAATACCTGTCACCTTGAAAACTCCTTACACTGGTAGGACCACAAAGATCTTTATGCACTAATTCCAATAGTCTGATAGAAGATTGTTCTTTGAATTTGAAACTTCCTCTTGCTTTCTTTCCAACTTGACATTCCTTGCAAATGGCATTGATAGGCTTTGTAATCTTTGGCAGATCTCTCACAGCTTGAACCAAAGTTATCTTTACCAAGCTATCAAAATTGATGTGACATAATCTAGTGCAGTCATGGTTAGGAGGGTCCATAAAGTGAATAGTTCAAACTGTACAGCAAGAGTAAACACAACGGAAGCAACTCAATTATAGAATGCAAATATAGATTCAAATGTCTAGTATATCATAGATTCAAAATACTAACATGCCAACAACACACGTGCTTACAAATTAGGGCTCACAAGCCTAATTATATAGTTACAACACATGCACAAGATATGGCTTTGAAGCACCTTACACAAGAAAATCTAACTTATTAGCTATCTATCACCTACTAACTATCACTAACTGACTTCCTATACATCTATTACATGAATATATATCATCTCTGGATCACAAGAATCCCCCCCGTTGGCCAAGAATGATTACAAACTCCAATGAAAGAGATGTAACATGTGTACACAGATAGGTCAACCCAAAACAGATGGAAATCCTCCGCAAGTGAATGAAACAAGGTGTGGATCTCAGGGAAGGTAGGCCATGTCCCAAACTACTTTGAATGATGTGTTGTTTACCTTTGCAAGTTGAGGAAGTGCTCTGCAAGTCTTCTCCTTCAGTTGGTTGTCGACTGTCTGAATGCTCTATCCTGAGAAAATAGTCAATCTTATGATAGCGATATCTTTCCGGTAACTGATCCAAATGATCTAAATTTTGGATATGATGTGCATGATGATGTCTAGATGCTAAGTCTAGCTCTGTAAGGTCTAAAATGAAATTGTAGAAGAATTCAAACCAAAATATAGAAACTGCTACTGATTGAACTCACTGTACTGAACTGGGAAAATGAAAGAAAACAAAATGAAATGCAAATATTCTTTGGTTGATGCAAGATTGCTCTTGAACTAGGGATGCTCCTACATCAGACACTTGGGGTTGTTGAAAAAGTGAGTCCCTCACTTTGCTGGAGCTAGAGGAAAACCAAGATGGTCCACCTCAGCTTGAGAGATTAAAGATGAATCTTCTTCCTGTCTACCTTTACACTTCACAAGATATTCTTTGTATTGCTGGCCTTTGGTGTAGCGTCCAATTTTGGTATCCAAGATGTCTTCAATCTGCTCTAGTGCTTGTTGTGGTAACTACTTCTTCAAGTCTTCTTCAATGCTGCCACTGAACTCTCCTTCATGATACTGATATAGGTCTGCAATGTTAAAATAGGTGATATCCCCAATGTCTTCGGTAGCTCCACTTCATATGCATTTCCTAAATCAAACTTCCTGAGTATCCTACATGGTCCAAACTTCTTCATCTTCAACTTGTTATATTTCCCTTCTGGAAATCTTTCTTTTTTCAAATATACCATCACTTCATCTCCCACTGAAAATTCTTTGTGTCTTCTTCTCTCATCTGCTTGCTCCTTATACTTACTGTTCATCTCCTCCAAATGTTTCTTGACCTGATTATGCATTATCTCCATGTGTCCTACAAATTCTTTTGCTTCTGCACTCCTCTTATTTTCCATACGGAGATCTCTCAACTCTACTACTCCTCTAGGGTTAGTTCCTGTCACAATCTCAAGGTGTCTTTCTTGTACTCATGTTCACTAAATTATTGTATGCAAACTCTACTTGTGATAGGATTAGATCCCAATTTCCTATCTTCTCTCCAACTAAACATCTCAACAAATTTCCTAAACTCCTATTTACCACCTATGTCTGTCCATCAGTCTGTGGATGAAATGCTGAACTGAACTTCAAATCTATCTTCATCTTCTTCCAAAGTGTCCTCCAAAAATATCCAAGGAATCTTGTATCTCTATTTGAAACTATACTCTTAGGTAATCCATGCAATCTCACAATCTCCTTGAAAAATAGGTCAGCCGCAATAAATGCATCACTTGTTTTCTTACAAGGTATGAAATGTGCCATCTTTGAAAATTTATCCACCACTACAAATATAGAATCATGTCCTCTCTATATCATCAACAATCCTAATATGAAATCCATTCTTATGTCTTCCCAAGGTCTCTCCGATACTGTCAAAGATTTGTACAACCCAATATTCTAACTACTTCCTTTTGCAACTTGACATACTCTACAACTTTGCACAAACTTCCTAACATCCTTATATATCTGAGGCCAAAAGTAATGTTCACTTACCAAAGCCACTATCTTATCAATTCCAAAATGTCTTTCCAATCCACCACTGTGCTTCTCTTTGATAAAATTATCTCTCATTGAACTCCTAGGTATACACAACTAATTTCCTTTGAACAACATATCCTCCTGAATGAAATAATCCAACCACTTACTCCTATATGTCACAACAGGTTCCTTACATGCTTTCCAAGGTTCTACAAAATCAAAGTCTTCTTCATACATGTTCTTCAAATCTTTAAAACCTAACACTGCAACTCTCATCTCTGTCAACAAGCTCCTTCTTCTACTCAATGCATTAGAAACCTTGTTTGATTTTCCACTCCTATGCTTCAATACAAAAGTGTAACTCTGCATGAACTCTACCCATCTCATATGTCTCTAATTCAACTTCCCTTGACTGTTCAAATATTGCAAAGCTTGATGATCTATATACAACACAAACTCATTAGGCAACAAATAATGTTTCCACTTCTTTAAGGCTTGAATTATGGCATAGAATTCCTGATCATAAACTAAATATCTTCTCCTTGCATCATTCAACTTCTCACTGAAATATGCAATAGGTCTACCTTCTTGACTTAACATTACTCCTATTGCATTTCCACTTGCATCATAATCCACTTGAAATACTTTATTGAAATCCAATAATGCTAACACTGGTTGCTCTTTCACGTCCTGCTTCAACAATTCAAAACTTTTATTTGCTCCTGATGTCCACTTAAAGTCCTTTTGTCTCCTCTCATTCTCTCTGTCATAGGTGTGCATACTGAACTAAAATTTATGATGAACTTTTGGTAGAAACTAGCTAATCCATGGAATGATATGACTTCTCCAATACTCTCAGGTGTAGGCTACTCAACAATTTCTCTAACTTTCTCACGGTCCATCTTCAATCCTTCTGCAGAAATCACAAATCCCAAGTATACCAATTCTTCCTTCATGAAACTACACTTCTTAATGTTTATCAGCAATTTCTCTTCTCTTAACCTTTGCAATACTTATTTCAGGTGACACAAATGTTCTTCCTTTGTCTTACTTAAAATTAGAACATCATCCAAATATACAATAACAAACTTACCCAAGAATTTCTTCAAAACTTCATTTATCAATCTCATGAAAGTACTCAATGTATTTGTCAATCCAAAAGGCATCACTAACCATTCATATAGTCCTTTTTTTGTCTTAAAAGCAGTCTTCCATTCATCTCCTTCTCTGATTCTAATATGATGGTATCCACTCTTCAAGTCTACCTTTGTAAAATATTTTTCTCCACTCAAACAATCCATAATGTCATCCATCCTAAGCAATGGAAATCTATACTTAACTGTGATCTTGTTGATTGCTCTAGAGTCTGTACACATTCTCTATTATCCATCTTTCTTCGGTGCTAACACTACATGTACTGCACAAGGACTCAAGCTTTCTCTAATCAAACCTTTCCTCATCAATTCTTGTATATGTCTATTCAATTCTTCATTCTCTGCTAGTGTCATTCGATGTGCTACTTTGTTAGGCAAACTAGCTCTAGATATAAGATCCATGTGATGACTGATACTCCTAATTGGTGGAAATCCTTTAGGTAAATTATTTGATATGATGTCTTCATACTCTATTAGCAATTCAGTTATCTCCTCTGGTTGTGATTCTTCATTCTCTATCCTTAGGATTTCAATTTTCTTAGGAATCAAAGCATAACACATATTCTCATGTCTCAAACCATCCAGAAATTTTCTTCCATCAACGAAACATATTCTAGCATTCCCACATACTTCACTCTTAGGTTCATCTTTCAAAGGAATTAAGGTAATTCTCTTTCCATTTTATGTTATAGTATAAGTGTTCTTTCTCCCACCATGTATAGATTTTCTATCATACTACCATGGTCTACCCAACAATATATGACATACATCCATAGGCATAATATCACACAATACTTCATCATGATAAGATCCAATATAAAATTTCACCAAACATTGTTCACTCAATAGTACCTTATGATCATCCTGAATCCATCCTATTTGATATGGCTTAGGGTGTTTTAGTCTTTCCAACTTAAGCTTAGTGACCATCTCCTCAGAAACCAAATTATCTAAACTACCACTATCAATTACAACCTTACAACATTTACCTCTTGATTTGCATCTAGTCCGGAAATTTTTTTCCTCTATGGTGGTTCTTCATTTGTCTCTTCTTGAAATAGTGCTCTCCTCACGACTAATGATTCTTCTTTCTTAGGTTTACCAACTGAATTAGGTGATCCCACAGGTTCTTCTACACAAGCTATTCTTGCATTGTTCTTAGTTTTCTTGCTTGATGACATTCATATGCTCTGTGTCCTTCACCTTCACACTTAAAAAAGGTTCCTTTGAATGTTCTCTTATCAAATACTCTTCCATCTCTTCTGTATCCTTCACTCTAGTAAGAATTAGGGTTTCCTTTGCGGTAGAAATTTTTTTCATCTCTCCGGTATGAACTACTATCTCTGTCTACCTTCTTGAATGTGTTGTCTTGTCTGCTTTGCTCTATATATGATTTTTCTCACCTAGAAAATATTCTACCTCTCTAAAATTTACCTCCTCTACCTCTCTGTCTCTACTCATGCTTCTTGTTCAACTTTTCTTCAACTTTCAGGGCAAACTAATATGCTTTTTCCAATGTTGTCATCCTCACCAAACTTAGTTCTTCTTGAATGTTTAATCTTAGTCCATTGATGTATCTTACCACTTTATCCTTGCTTGCTTCACTATGTAATGTCCTTATGATCATCTTATGAAATTCTTCAGTATAATCCTTCACAGATTTCTCCTTTTGTGTTAGGTTCTGCAATCTCTTCAACAGTTTGAACTCATAGTCAACAGGTATAAACTAATTTTTCAACTTTGTCACCATTCTATCTCACTTTATGATCTTCTCTTTTCCTCTTCTATTTCTATCCAACTAAACTTCTTTCCACCAAATAGCAGCATGTCCTTTCAACTTAGTCTTTGCAAATCTCATCTTCTCCAGATCTTCAATTTCTTCATACTCAAAGTATTCTTCTAAGTCATTTATCCAATCAATCAGCTCCTCCAGATCCAAATTGCTAGCATAGTTTAGTACATCCACTCTAGGTCTTTTCCCAATCTTTGAAATAGCTCTCAACATCTTCACTTGGTTTGATTATTCTTCTTCTTCTTCAGGGGTTTCTTCATTTTGATCAGCAGACTAAAATTCTTTATCATCACTTTCAACATTAGGTCAAGGTGTAAGTCCTCTTCTTTGACCTTCTTCAACATCATCCAATCAAAATTGTATTATTTTCATCATCTCCATCATCTCATCCATTCTTCTAGCCATAGTACCAACATGTACTCTCTTCGGTGGCATCTCTTCCTAGAATCAAGTGTAACTGCCTCAAATTTAGTGATCGGGCTACAAGGTGACAACTGCCTCACAATCAATGATCAGTTGACAACACAGGTAGTCTGCCTCAGGTTTGGCTATTTATTCATAGAGAGATATTATGGAATTCCTTCACAAACTTTGCTCGCTTTTCTCCCAAAGGATTCAAACTTTGCTCTGATACCACTTGGTGCAATCACAGTTAGGAGGGTCCACAAAGTGAACAATCCAGACAGTGCAGCAAGAGTAAACACAATGGAAGCAACTCAATTATAGAATGCAAATGCAAATTAAGATGTCTAGTATATCATAGATTTAAAATACTAACATGCTAGCAACATGTGGCTTACAAATTAGGGCTCACATGCCTGATTCTCCATTTACAACACATGCACAAGATATGGCTTTGAAGCACCTTATAGAGGAAAATTTAACTTGTCAACTATCTATCACCTACTAACTATCACTAATTAACTTCCTATGCATCTATTACATGAATATATATCATCTCCAGATCACAAGAATCCTCCATGCCAGCCAAGAATGATTACAAACTCCAATGAAAGAGATGTAACATGTGTACACAGATAGGTAGGCCCAAAATAGATGGAAATCCTCCACAAGTGAATGAAACAAGGTGTGGGTCTCAGGGAAGGTTGGCCATGTCCCAAACTACTTTTAATGACATGTCATTTAGCTCTGCAAGTCAAGGAAGTGCTCTGCAAGTCTTCTCCTTCAGTTGGTTGTCTAAGACTCTCTGAATGCTCTGTCATAAGAAAATAGTTGATCTTTTGATAGTGATATCTTTCTGATAACTAACCCAAATGATCTAAATTTTGGATATGATGTGTATGATGATGTCTAGATGCTAAGTCTAGCTCTGCAAGGTCTAAAATGAAACTGTGGCAGAATGCAGACCAAAATACAGAGATTGCTATTGACTAAACTGACTACTAAATTAGGAAAATGAAAGAAAACAAAATGAAATGCAAACATTTTTTGGTTGATGCAAGATTTCTCTTGAACCAGGGATGCTTCTGCATCAAAATCTCCTATGCCATAGCCAACTCTCACTGATCTGAGTCATGAAGCATTAACCATCACCACCTTTAAGATGATAAAAATTTCCACCGGTGCTCTTTCCAACAACAATCATTGTTCCACAACTTTTTCTAATCTCACAGCCATCATCTTGAAACATAAGATTGTAACCCTTGCTACATATCTATCCTACACTCAAGAGATTATGGTTTAAACCTTTACATAAAGAATATAATTAGTGTTATGCTTTCCATCAAAACTAATTAAACCTTTTCCACAGATCTTAGCAGCTGCATCATCACCAAACCTAACTACTCCACCTTCATATTTTTCAAGTTTAACAAACTTACTCTTGTCACCTATCATATGATTTGAGCATCCACTATCAATGACTCAGTAATATTTTTGTCTCCTAGCATGAAAAGTAGACATTATAGTGCCTTCAGGGTTAGTACTTACTTTTGAACCCTTTTCCTTCACATAGCTTCCAGAGTTAGCAGAAACAATTTCATCTCTTAGGGCTATGAATAAGAATTCATTATCAGATATACTTGCATATTCTCTAACACAGTAACTTTTCTTAACCATCTTACCTCTATTTTCCCTATTCTTAATTTTCAAAGCTCCATTTGGACATCTTGAAGCATAATGACCTATCTTTCCACAACTGAAACATTTAAAATACAACTTACCACTGAACTTTCTAGTACCCTTTTTCATCCTTATCACAAAGTTAGCTTCCACTTCATCAAGGTCTTCCAGATCTAATTCCACAGTCTTCTCTGATTTACCAGCCTTAAAAGCAGTCTCAACCTTTCTCATTCCACTAGTTGTGCCAAACTCTCTTATTTCAAAAGCAGTTAAGGTGCCAAGCAACTGATCTTTGGTAAACTGATTCAAATTTTGTAATTCTTCAATAGTAGAAACCTTATGACTATAAGTCTTAGGAAGAGTTCTGAGTATCTTCAATATCACTTCTTTACCATCTATATTTCCACCAAGTCCTTTGATGCCATTGACAACTTCATCCACCTTATGTAAGTAGCTTTTAATGTTTTCATCTTCAGACATTCACATGGTCTCAAACACGAGTTTCAAATTCTACATTTTAGCTTGTTTGACCTTATCATCTCCTTCATAAACACTTTTCAACTTTTTCCAAATCTCATTAGTAGTTTTCAAATTCACAACTTTCACCAATTTAGAATTAGTAAGACCACTTAAAAGAGCATGTTTTTCCCTACCATCAATATCATGAGATTTGATCTCTTTAGTAGTTCTTATACCATTTTGAGGTATACTATAATTAGACTCAATGGATCTCCAAATCTCATAACCAAGAGAAATCAAAAAAGATTCCATCCTTACCTTCCAGAGTGCAAAGTTAGATCCATAAAATAGGGGAACATCCTTCTTGTGCACCATCCCAGATCTACCTCAAGCTGTTAAGCTTTCTTCTAAGGAACCTTTCTCTGATAATAATTGTTGAATGCACAAGACAACTGAGATGGGGGTGAATCAGTTGTATCATAAACTTCAAACCCTCACAAACATTTAGATCCAAATTAACCTTTAAACTTGTTATGATGATTAAGAATGAAAGGTAAATAACAGAAACTAAATCATGACAACATCAAACACAAGACAACACTAGATTTTATGTAGATAACTCAAGAAGGGAAAAACCATGGTGATGATTAGCTCATAATATAAAGTAGTAGCAACACCAAATTACAAAAGGCTCACTACCAAAGGGCTCACTGCTTGAAAGAAAGAAAGAAAGGCTCACTGCCAAAGGACTCACTGTCTAGAAGAAAAAGATAGAAGAGGAGACTCACTGCCAGGGATGAACTAATATAATTGTATCTAACCTATGCATGGAGTATAGTTCCAATGAATCTCAATATTCACCACAACACAAACATCACCTTTGAAACAATACTAAAAAATAGTAGACACATTCTTCTCACTGTATCCAGTAGCCTAACGCATGAAATATCTCATTAAACTAATCAAATTTGTATCACAGACATCATATTCATTGCGCATCAATCCAATTAGGAATCCTTGACAATTATTTATAACACCATCAACCTTGAAATCATTCTCCAAGGTTGGCAACACATCTTAACCCAGAAAATTCAAATTAGGTCTGGACTAAAACATTCCCACGGAGGAAAGTAATGAAAGTGGACCACATCACACCTTAGTATGGACCTAAATCCACTCTTACATATTATTCCACTCTTCCATAATCAACATAGCACAACCGCAATTAGTGTAAACAACCAAGTCGGCCAAACTTGTGTTAACACTATGAAATTTTAATTGCACGCTTCCTCAAGACCAAAAGATGACATGCAAACCATGCTCCAAGCTTGAACATGATCTAGAAACATCCACAAGCACCTAAAAACCAACAAAATCCTTTGCAACATCTTTTACCTGAAGAAAGTTCACACTGGAGCACTTAGATTACTCTGTCATCAACTGCAACTTAAGAAATGAACTTACGGAGCACCAAACCGCAAACCACTTGAATTGAAGAAAGATATAAGCCTTATAAGCATTAATCTAGAACCACAAAGCCATAATCAAATTTGTGGAGAAATGCGGAGAAAAATAGTTTCTCCCAGACACCTTTGCACAACCCAGAAACACAATCCACATACTAGTGAACACAACTTTCTCTACACAATGAACCAGAGCACAAAATTTGGAATATAACAACTATGAACACCTTTGAACAACATATTCAAACTACAAAAGTAGATATTCAATAAGGAATAAATGCCGAGCAAAACCAGAACACTATTCTGTTAAGCTAGACAATCTCTTCAACACATTGTTTCCTTTATTAATCTAATTTTCTCAAAAGCACTTGGAAACCAACCATTAGAAGCATATTCCTAACATCTTCAAAACCTCTACAAAGAAACCAAATCCCCTTCATAATCAAATAGCTCATATCATTGTAACATCCTCATTTTTTCTCAACCTTATCTCTGATCTCTGCTCAACTCAAACTTCTCATACTCTTGACACAGTTGACACCAATGCCAACACAAGCTTGTTGACATCAATGACAACACTGATAGCATATACTTGCAACATTCTAGTTAGTCTATTAGCACCTATGGCACTTCTGTTAGCGCCTGTGGTGCTTCTATCAATGCTTATGGCACTTCTGTCAGCGTCTCCATTTCCAGTGTCATACAAGCACCCATTGACCAACATTCAGTTTCCTAAGCATAATTTGACCATGCATAGAATGTCACACCTTTTGAGAACCATCCAAAAATTATCTACCCTTTACTTGAGCCATCCTTTGTCAAAATTCCATCATTACACATCTCCTATTTGACCTTAGAAATATATTGATTTTATCTTTGGACATTCATTCTCACCCCATCCATTTCACTAAAATCAGCATCATCCAAACTTTCATCAAAATTCACCCCAAATCAAAATCCTAACTCCATCAAAACCATAGTCAAAATCCAATCAAAATCAACATCATCCAAACCATAATCAAAATCATCCAAATCAAGCCAAAACCAATCAAATCAACATCTAATCACTTTTCAAATCAAATTTGTGCAAAATTAAATCTAGATCTTATCCTCATCGCCTAATTTACAACAAGCTTAAGAACTTGTCTATCTTAAGTTATTTTAAAAATTAGCCCTATCAACCTTGGATAAATTAGCTTAGGATCTTAGACTACTCCTAAGTTAGTGGACTCTAAGGATTTTATTTGGCTTGGTGTGTCTTGTCTACCCCAAGTAGAATAATCCTAATCGCCTTTCTTGCTTAAGTGTCTTTGTCTACCTTAAGTAAGAAGAGGAAAATCCTTTTGAAACCTACAAAGATGTAGATTTATCTAAGCTCTCTTTTGATTTGGTATCTCAATCATCCTTTTCAACATCATCAAAATCATCCAAAGTATCCCTTGACCATCGACTCTATCCAAAATCACTCACCATCACAAACTCATCCACTCATTTATCCATTTTGGTCCAAACTTTTTGAAAACTAATTCCTAAGGTCACATCCTTCACCCACACCTATCACCACAAAATTAACCCACAATTCTCTTTTGTATGTCACAAACAAGGTCACAAGCTAGGAGAAATCAAGAGATGGAATCTAATAGACCATATGAGATGCCCCAAACCGATGAAAACAATGTCATGGTAAATCCTTTTGGAAATCAACAATAATCATCTAATGATCATGACACTGATCAAGAAGTCATGGATTTCACACAAGACCCCACCTTATGGATTTATTGGACCAAGTCCTAAAATCTGATCCCAATACATATTTGGAATTCTTTATCCAAAATGGTGCCATAGTATCAACTCAACCCCTCAGTAACACATCCCAACCATATTCCTAACACTTCACAACCATCATCATCAAATAATTTGCCCAACACCTCAACGTCAACATCAATTCCCACATCAATACCTACATTAACCATACCCACATCCATTCCACAACTCACCCTTAACATACCAAATAACATAACCTACATGAATGCTTCCACTAGTGTACCCCAACTAGATTCAAATACCATTGCTTTCATATCCCTTTTCTCCCAACCACCAAACAATACATTCAACAACCCTAGCAACAATCCACAAATGTCTACCTTCACATACACACAACCCCCTATATCCCAACCACCCATATCATTTTCCTCTCAAAACAGTAAACAAACATTTCTCTTCAACTTTAACAACAATAAAATCAAAATCCACAACAACAACAAATACCACAAAACATCCTTCAACAACTCATCACCCACCAACAACAACAACAACAATGACCCAATTTCCTCCAACACCTTATCCACCAACAACAAACCAACATACTAAAGCCCCTACCATAGATTTATCACAAATTTTCCAAAGTTTGATACAAAGGGTAGATGACATCCAACAAGGACACAAAAGGAAACAATATTCCTTCGAGCATATTTGTTCATACCCTTTTTATCGCTCCATCCACATGCCCTCATTTCCCAAGAACTTTGAAACACCTAAATTTGATAAATATAAAGGGAAAAGAGACCCCCAAGAATATCTAAGGGAGTTTTGTATTGCTTGCCTAGAAGTTTCATATGACGATACTTATCTTATGAGGATTTTTCCTATGATCTTAGGAGGACAAGAAACCAAATGGTTTGCACACCTTCCCCTCGGAATCAAAATATTTCATGAACTTGCAGAAAATTTTATCAATCACTTCTACAACTTTGAGCATGAAGTGTCCACGATGGATCTTTGCAATACCAAACAATGAAATGTGGAAACCTTTACTGCCTTTTTGCAATGATGGAGAAGCATTGCAAGCAAACTCCCATGGTCCATCCCTCTAAAACAATTGGTCACTATGTTTGTGACCAACCTAAACCAAGAAATGGGATTTCACCTTCAAATCCAATGTGCCTCCACATTTGAAGAAGTCATTGATAAAGGCACTATGCTTGAGAGAGATCTCATAGCCAAGGGAGCTATTAAAATCTATAGAGAAAACAATGATAACAAAAGAAACAATAAAGTCAACAATAGCAACCACAACAACAACACCAACACCAATAACAATCAATCATATGAGAAACCCTAATTTTGGGGCAAGAATAAAAACACTCTCAATGATGGTGTGACTGATTTAAAAAATGTCTAAAACATACAAAAACTTACACCATCTAACCCACCCTCAAACAACAACAATAACATCAGCATTCCCAAAGGCCAACCAAGATAAAACAGTGCACCTAGAAGAAAATTCACACATTTAGGGGAACCTATTTAAAATGTCTTACGAAACCTTATTAAAGCTGATTTGATCACACTATCCACCCTTATGAGGACAATCAATTCAAACCCTCATGGTTTGATGAAAATTCCTATTGCAAATATCACTGCATAAAAGGGCACAAAACATCTGATTGTATGAGGTTAAAGAATTGTGTACAAGATCTTGTAGATTGTGGCGATATTACAATTGACAAACCTCTAGAGAGATCACCTAACAAGAACCTAGGAGCATACAAGGATCCACTTCTTGACAATAACAAGGGAAAAGCCTCTAGCTCAAGCCAAGCATACAATGTCATTCCCCCTCCCTCTTCTTTCAACTTTGTTGTAGGTCATATAGAAGAATGTCCTAACCATTTGGCTGCTATAACCATACAAGCCAAAACCCTGAATTGCACTGTCACCACTCGTCACGGCCACACAACCATTAGAGGAGCCCCAACTGAAGATCAAGCTACCACCTCCACACACAAAAAACTTCCACCCACCAACAAATACAATCTCCTCAAACACCTTGGCAAAACCCCTGCACAAATATCCATTCTTAAATTGCTTCGAACATCACCCCTTCATAAAGAGGTCATCGACAAAGCATTAATGGAAACCTGTGTCCCCAATGACTTGAATGTAAATCAATTCCAGGACATGGTTGGACATCTCTCCTCACCTCACCATCTAACATTTTTTGAACAATACCTCTCTATCTCCAACCCATCACATAATGAGGCTCTACACATTGAAGTTCGTATCCATAAACACACTATTAAGTGAGTCTTAATAGATGGTGGTTCTAGCCTAAACCTGTGCACTCTAAAATTAATAAAACATTTGGGATATTCTGATGTGGATGTGGACACATGAGATAGCATAACCATTAAGGGATACAATGACACAAAATGATAATCTGAAGGAACCATCAAGCTTCCAATACAAGTTGGACAAAAGATCTTGGAGACAAAATGCTAAGTCCTAGATCTTGATCATCCATATAACATCCTCCTCGGCCACCCATGGATCCACGCCATGCAGGCCATCCCATCCACCTTCCACCAATGCCTCAAATTTCCATACAATGGGACCGAGGTTACCATATATGCCGACCCTCATCCTTTCCAATACTACATTTTCTTGGAAGAACATGATCAAAACTGTTTCCCATACAACAATGCCACTAAACCATCCACCTTCTACAATAACCCAAAATGCTCCACTTTATATATTGATCCATCCAACATTGCATCCACCTCTCAACCCTCACCACCACCTGAGATCAAGATCAAGGTTAGTGACATGGGATGTGGAGAATAGTAACCTACATGGTGCATTTTGTGTAGGACAACTTCTGATATCCCCTAAAACATTTGGAAAACCTAAGTCAAAGGAAATATCTACGGTTGTCATAAAATGTAAATCATCTCCAATCTTTGAACACAAACATCTAATGGAACAAGATATTCTAGAAGATTTGTCATCCTAGTTGTATAGAGATGAAGAAGAAGAAAATAAAGCTCCTATCCTGTCGACTAAAAAATATGGAAAGGGTCTCGATATTATCAAAATTACAGGCTACAAAGGACAAGGTGGTTTGGGCCTTCATGAGAAAGGAATTCTTGAGCCAATTCAACCTACTAAGAATCCTTACCATCAAGGCTTAGGGTAAAGAAAACAAGGATCTTCCCCTACAGAACTAGAGTATATCCTAAGTGAGGTTGATAAAGCCTTTCCTACAATTGAGAATACTAACGAAGAGGATCATCAAGACTCTTTTGATGACTTCGTTAAATTGTTTGAGTCACCCATTTGCACCATCTATACCCTGTTAACCACACCATCACCTTCTGAGGACCTTCCACTCATCTATCCCCAACTCATCGATTGGGACCAACAAGGACCTATGATCCTAGATGTTTCTCAAATTCACGAAGCCATGTGGAATTGATGGGGGTTAGAGAACATATATTCCTGGGAGATTACAAAGTAGGATATATCATAGAACTCAACACATCTGCTTACATCAAGGAGACCTTCACATATCTTAGTCACAAAAATATCAAAATAAAAAATACATCCCTTAGTGAAAACCACTACGTGGCACTTTTGGATGATAAAAAAGTAAAAATAAAAGATGTATCTCCTAATGAAAACCTTTTCGAGGCACCAAGAGATGAGAGAATAGACCTCCCTGAAGTCCTAACACTATACCAAGAAAGATCAGCCATATTGGTGGAAGAATCCCAAGAAATGAACCTCGACACAAAAGAGTCGCCAAAAATCACCTTTCGAGCATTCTCCCTCACATCAATAGAACAAGAAACCTTTTCAAAGAAAGAAGCCAAAATTTTGCATGGACATATGTCGACATGCCTGGGCTAGACCCAATATTAGTGGCACATCACCTAGTAGTGCATCTTGATGCAAATCTAGTCAAGCAAAAGCTCAGAAAAATGAATCCCCAAGTCGCACTGCTAGTCAAAGCTAAACTCAAAAAGCTCTTAGATGTTAGGTTCATTCGACCCATTGATTATCATGATTGGGTCTCAAACATTGTGCCTATAGAAAAAGCCACTGGGGGCATCCACATATGTCTGAATTTTAGGGACCTGAACAAAGCATGCCCCAAAGATGACTTTCCTCTACCAAATATCAACATCATTGTAGATTTGACAGCTGGGCATGAAATGTTGTCACTCATGGATGGATTCTTGGGCTATAATAAAATTATGATTGCTGAAGAAGATCAACACAAAATGATATTTATTTGTGCATGGGGCACTTAATGCTGGGTTGTCATGCCTTTTGGACTTAAAAATGCAGGTGCAACTTATCAAAGGGCCATGACCTTTATATTCCTTGATTTATTTCACAACATCATGTAATATTATGTGGATGACCTATTATGGAAATCAAGAACCAGAGAAGATCACTTGGATGTCTTGGAAAAAATATTCAACAGATAGGAAGAATACAAGGTGCATCTCAATCCAAAGAAATGTGTCTTTGGAGTTACCTTAGGAAAACTCCTTCGCTACATCATGTCATGACGAGGCATAAAAGTGGACCCAACAAAAGTAAAATCTATAGTTGAGATGCCTCCATTAAAGAATCTAAAGCAACTATGTAGCCTCCAAGGAAAACTCCAATCTATTAGACACTTCATAGCACAACTAGCTAATAAATGCCAACCATTCCAGCATCTCCTTCACAAAAATGTGGCATTTATATGTGATTCAAATTGTCAAAAGGCCTCTAAATAGTTGAAAGAATACATCTCTACACCTCCAGTCCTCATGCTGCCTCAACTAGGATAACCCCTATTATTATACATTTCAACCACAGAGATAATAATAGGGGCATTATTAGCACAACATGATGATCAGGGAAAAGAGAGAGCCATCTACTATATCAGTCATACTTTAGTGGAATATGAGCTTAACTACACACCCATTGAAAGAGCATGTCTTGCAGTCTTGTTTACCTCTTAGAAATTACGACACTACATGCTCAATCATAAAACAAATCTCATCACAAAGATAGATCCACTAAAATACTTATTATCCCATGTAGCTCTCATAAGATACATGGCTAAATGGGTGATGATCCTCAGTGAGTTTGATATCAAATATAAAGAAAGAATGACCATTAAAGGAAATGTAATAGCTAACTAGCTCACAGATGCACCTGTTCCAATAGAACATCCACTACTTTTAGAATTTCTAAATGAGTCCATTTTCATGGTAGCACCCACATCAAAATGGAAAATGTATTTTGATGGATCATACACACATCATGGATTAGGGGCAGGGATCCTATTTGTCACCCCACAATGGGACTGCATTCCAAAATCATACAAAATAACATTTTCTTGCACCAACAACTTAGCAGAATATGAAGCACTCATCACAGGAGTCCACATGGCAATTCAGTGGAAAATAGAAAAGCTCATGGTCTATGTGACTCTCAATTGGTCATAAAATAGGTAAAAACAAATACAAGATAAAGGATGACAAGATCCTACCTTACAAAAGGATGGTAGATGATTTTAAGGAATTTTTTTCTAAAATTTAGTTTGAGAAAGTCCAGAGACTTAACAACAAAGCAATAGATGTAATGGCCACCATAGGTTCTCTTGTGGATATGCTGAAAAATAGTCAGCGGTGTGAATTTCTAATTGAAGAATTACATATGCCAACCTATGATATCTCACAATCAGAACTGGTCTGCGACATCATTGGTCCCTTACCCTTGGTCCCAAGACATCTATCACTATCCCCATGATAACATCATTCCACCTAACCTATCATCTGCCCAATGTGATACATTCATCTGTCGAGCTTCCTATTTCACCCTTATCAGTGATACACTATATTGAAAGAGTCTTGATGGTACCCTTTTGAGGTGTCTCGAATCTAGAGAAGCACAAACAAACTTACAAGAGGTACACGGAGGTATTTGTGGGGCACACTCTAGTGTACCTACCATCACATAGAAAATTTTGAGAACATGGTACTATTGGCCGAAAATGGAAAATGATGCTCACTAGTTTGTCAAGAAATACCTTCCTTGCCAGCAACAAGTGGACCTGATTCATGCTCCATCACAAGAATTGTAACCCATTACGACTCCATGGCCATTTTCACAATGGGGGCTTGACCTCGTCTGTAAAATTCACCCACCATCATCCAATGGACACAAGTTCATTATTACCGCCACCGAATAATTCACAAAATGGGTGGAAGCCATTCCACTCACCTACACCACAGGCACCCAAATATCCAAATTCATTCTCCATTACATTAAATGCCGCTACAATATCCCCCTCGCCATAATCACTGACAATGGTAAACCATTCAAGAATCAAGAAGTTAGAACCCTTTGTCAAAAATTTCATATCCAACACCATTTTTCCACTCCATACTACCCCTAAGGCAACAGTCAAGTAGAAGCTTAAAAAAACTATGTTAAGAATTCTAAATGAATCTAACCATGACTGGCACCTACAACTTAACCCTTCCCTTTGGACTTATCAAACCAACATCTGTACCCCCACATGAGCCACTCCATATTCCCTTGTATTCAGTTTTGAATCCATCCTACCTATCAAGGTCAATCTCCCCTCTCTAAGAATTTCATTACAGAATCTCATTATTGAGGATGAGTATTAGGTTGCATGTCTGAATGAGTTAGAACTCCTGGATAAGAAGCACCTCAACACTCTCAATCACTTGCAAGCCTATCAAAATCACCTCCACAAAAGCTACAACAAGAAAATCAAGACGCACCAGTTTGAAATAGGCGACCTTGCACTTATGGAAAATCAAAGGAACTTGCAAGAGTGCCACAAGAAAGGCAAGTTTGAACCAAATTAGTTATGAACCTTTGTGATAACAACTAGCTATGGATCAAGAGCATACCAGCTAGAAACATCTAAGGGACAACCTCTGGATGAGCCAATGAATATCATGCACCTCAAGAAGTTTTATGCCTAACCCATCAAATATCCCAAAAAAGCAAAAAAGCAAAAAAAATGAAAAAGCAAAAAAGAATAAAAAAAGTAAAAATCAAGAAAAACCAAGTGTAATAAAGTCATCCAATGGTAAAAACCACCTTGATGGTACATTGAATAAGTACCATGGTAAAAACCTGTTCCAAGCACCATGAGTAGTGTTGGTTCCCAAATCTATAGATTGCAAAACCCTAAAAGTATGCCAGGCTTTATGATCAGCTTTAACAACTAATTTGGCCAACTAATTAAATCAACCAAGATGTTTGGAATTCCCTGCACTTCAGGCTCTACTATGCCTAGGCGGGTGTACCTCTTTATTACCACTGAATGTTAAATCCTCAAAACTGATTGGTGAATAGTGAGTAGATTATGAATTTTATGAAATTTTGTCAATTAAATCATCCTATTTAATCTACTTCAAATTGGCAGATGATTTGAAAATAGATTTTTCAACTTATACTAACCACTACTCCTATTCCTACAACAGAAAATCAAAATTAGATTGAAATATTATACAAGGAATGGTTTTGGAAATGAATTGATTGGTGCCTTTCCTGGGTAACAGAGTCAAAATATAGATAGATGTGTGTCTTCCTTCTAGCTACAACTCGAATTATTTGGCACAATATAGTTTTTGAATTGCATAAAAGTGCAAAATTGTTTTTTACCAGGTTCTTATTTATCCAATTTAATCCTCCATATTACTGTGACCTATTTAAAGGAATTTAATTCTTCTTGAAGAAACCCTATTAGATGAATGACACAAAACATGAATTGTGTTTTGATAAACTAGACATATGCTTGATATGCTAATTTAAATAATAAGGAGAAAACAAAATGGAGACAACCAAATCAAATTCTATCAATAACATTCAACAAATAATTGAGAACCAAAATTAAGGCACAAGAGAAATGAAGTTTTTTCATTGATGTGCTTTAGAAAATGGGCCTTTACAATGTCTCTTTCCATAATCCAATTTCCAGAGAGCCTCCCCATGGTCTTGGTTTCCTTCTGATAGGCTTGAAGGAAGCAACAAGCTTTAGACTATTCACATTCAAAAATGACTATTCAAATTCCCACCCTTTGATATGACATATTACAATATTTACTTTTTGCAAGTCTTAATAAGACCTCCCAATATTCAAATACATTTGATAAAATAAAGCATAGAAATAAGAAAAAGAATAAAGGAGACGTCCAAAGTTTGTTGATGGTGACTTGATGATCGACGACCCTAGTATGATGCTCAAATAGCTCTGGTGTACATTTGACCTCTTTAGTCCTCTAGAGGAGATAGATACTCCTTTTCCCATTCGTACATAGTGTAATCACTCGGCCACTTATGTTCTTGAATCTAAAGAATGTTGGCCAGATGATCTTTCCACCTTTTGTTGAGGAGTCCTTTGACATCTAAAATGAACTTTGTATACCCTGCATCTAGTGCAAATATCCTGTTAAGAGTAACATTGAAACCATGAACACTTAACTCCTCATCCTTCTACAAATGTTCAACATTATGAGAAACCATCTCATCACACTCCTGTTTCCATTTCTCAAAGTTTTTGAGCTAGTTATCTTCTTCAAGAATGCCTGGGATGAACTGATGTTTGAAGGTCCCAATGGATTCCATCTTTGTTTTCATTTTCTGGCTATCTCCAGATGCATATTGGAATTCCTCAATGATCATCTTGACCATTCTCTTAGTTGGCTTCAAGGCAGCAGGGGCATCTAAATTTCTCTGCAAAACTTTGCATAGTGTGATGAGAGTGTGATGGACTAGTTGCCATTTCTTGAGCAAAGGATCCAAGATAGGAGTATGGGCATTAATTTGATCAAGTGCTTGAGACAAAGCACCATAACAATTATGCACCTCTTGAATCTTATCCAGTATCAATCTGATTCTATGTTCCAAAACCTTTTCAATCACATTGAAAATCTTGGATTTTGTTTCCTTCTTGGTGGCCTCATTCATCCTCTTCAATTTCTCAATCTCTTTCTCTAAATTTTGCTTCATGGTGTTTAGCTCATCAATAGGAACATTGTCAACACTAACTCCTTGAGACATAGGGGCCTGATAAGGCACAATTGCCTTACTTTGAGAAAAATCAATTCCTTTCAGTTGTTTCTTCAACTTCACATTTTCCAAATACAACCTATTCACTTCATCATTCTCTAATTTTTCTCATATTCACTCAATTTGAGTTGCATATTTTTCATAGTAGCCTGTGTGAACATGGCTGAATGCATTGTCAATGTGGCTACTTCTAGGGCTGATGTATCCTTCAAAGTTTTCACCATTGCAGTTCCTCTCATCTCTTGGATCACATCCAATAATCTTAGCTTATTTGTACTTTTCTGGGTGGCCCAAAGTGCCAAGGCCTCAGTCTTTGGTTTATACCCTATGCCACTTACACCATCTTCAAAATCAAACTCTAAAATCATCATTGGATCATCCTGACTCCTCACTTGATCCAACAAAAACATCTTTCTCAGCTCCATCCCAGGAATGATCAACATATTGCTTTTCAAAACCATTTATCTAGCCTCTTTTGGGCTGGCTTTATTTCATCAATCTTGATCTCCTTAAATGTTTGGGCCACAATTTGGTCGTGTTGGGATTCATTAGCTCCCATTTTATTGATTTGAACTTTTTCTTCAAATTCTTTCATTTTCATTTTCATCCAAAAATCTTTGAATTCAGGAGTATTGATGAATTCATCATCATCCATGAATCTCATAGAAGCTACAATCCTTTCATCTTCATGCATTTCAAACTTACCTTGTGATTGTGTGTACATTCTAGCCTCTGGCTTGTGGGCTTCAGTCTCCTATCCAGAAAGAGGCTGATCAACTTCAATCTCCTCTCCCATATGCCTCAATATGCTTGCAACTTCATCAGTGTCACCTACCCCTTCAAACATCTCATAGGGCACTAGAGGAGGAACATCATCGACTTTATGCTTCTTAGACATTGGTTGTTCAGGGGATGAACCTGTTCTTGTACTGACATTGCATCAGGAGAAAGCTCAACAATCTCAATTCCACCTGGTCTCTTCACAGGGAGCTTAGAAGCCTTGGTAGACTAGCTCTCTACTTTACCATACAACCATTCAAAATTATCAATTATTAGATTGATCCTCTTCAATGGATCATTTTCTTCAACAAAAATTTCTGAGAAACCATGCTCTTTTTTCTTCTTCTCTTCCTCTATTCTCATCAAGATTTCCCATTTTCTTTTTCTATCATATACCTCTTGAGGACTGAGGCAATTTTTGATCACGTCCTCATCATAGTTTACTTGATGGGCTATCCCACTCTTTGTGAGGATCAACTGTCTTAAAAAGTTCATGTGGCCCTCAGGGTCATAGACCCTCTCTGTTGTTTATTTCAATGAATATTTTGATTTCAAATAAACTTATAACTCTTCCAAAGTGTAAGAGCCAATAGACAATTCATCAAGCACAGTCAAATCTAGAAAAAATGTTCCTTTCTTTTGCTTCTTCATTACATCCCTCTCTATCCATAACATTTGCCACATAAATGTTAAAAAATTCCAAACGAGAGGGCACAAATTTAGGAAGAGCATGGGGTGGTTGTGTACATCCATAAACTCTTATCACAGTGTGGTTTGGAAAGAAAAACCAATCACCAAAATTATGCATGTGTCCTTTCTTTGGCTTCAATACATGAGGCCTTAGCAATTCTCTGATCTTAATTGGTAGCCTTGGTGAGGTATGCCCATGGGTAGCCATGATTCTTATTGTAAAATCATCATGAAATATCACATAGTTGTTGTTCCTACAATTGTTATCCTATGTATAACACCAATACTGCACATGCAATCTATTGCCTATCTGATCAATCATGCTGATGTCCATTCTCCTAGTCCACCTCTTCCTATTCTAGTACAAAATCAAATGACACAACAAAGAGTAATATGTGAATGTGATAGGTGCTCTATTCTCTCTCACCTGGAGGAATCCATCATGCAATCCCTTTTCAATGAAAGAAGCAAAATCATATTCAATGTTGACCTCAGGGTTTTGTGTTCTCAATGCCATCATAATCAAGCCAACTAGCATTCTATCCTGGGCATCCATTCCCAATACTTGGTAGAGAGAAAAATATGTTTTCTTGAAATATATAGTGAAATCATCCACTGAAAATGGCTCAACAGTAGTTAGAACAGGTATTCTTTGTTTTCTCCTTTTCTCATATACATAGGGAGTTCATCACTGCTGTATGTTTTCCTATGTTTGGTATATTCCTCTTTACTCTTCTATACATCCACTTTTGTAAGAGACTATTTGTTCAACATAAAGTAATCAACGATTACAGCTCTAGTCACAATTACCAAGGGTGACTCATCTTGTAACCTCATTGTCCTTGTAACTGTATGGTAATGTTGTACCAGCACTCTGATGAGTTCAACCTCCACAAAAACATTTGGCACTACTAGCTTGGCAAAGATCAAATATCCATGGATTGGAAATAGGGCCCTATGCATCCTTCTTACCATGAAAGTACCAAAACAAATTCCATCTTGAGATAGGAATTAGGGCATCATGGTAGCCATGAGCTTCATCCTTGAACGTCCTTTTGTATCCCTTGTCCAGAGAATTTGGTAGAATGTCTAAAAGAGGTTGTTGGAGAGGTCTTTTCTTCTCTTTTGGAGCTGAAGGCTCCCCCTTCTTACCCACTAGTTCAGTCTTTTTAAGTGGAATTATATACTAGTCTACTAAACTAGGGTTTTGTGATTGTTTGATTTACTAAGCTACTCGAAAGCAAAGCTGTATACACAATGTCAACTTTGACAGAGGAACAAATAGAGTGCACTTACCTGGTCAAGAAGAGTTGCAGAGTACACTCCAGAATTTGAATTCATCATCTCCCAAGACTTCTAAGCTTGTCTAAATGAACAAATGAAGTAAAAATTCACATTTTATCAATCCCTGTATTGGTCATTTCACCATTAATCACCTTTGCACCAAGAGATAGAGTAATCTTCATGTTCATGTGGCTTTGAATGCTCATCGTTGATGTAAACAAATCCAAGGGTTGAAGAAATTTGACAAGATTTGCTTGAAATTTGCAGTCAATGCAATTGACACTGCAATCTCACTGCAGTAAATATAGACCTCTATGGGGAGGTGGGACGTATATTTCAATTTTCATTGCATACCGCATTACCACAGGCTATACTTAGCCTCTTTCAATCCCCTGGCAGGCTCTCGATAACCATTATTGTTTATGTTTACCCTCTACCGCAGTCTCACACCGACATCAAATGCTATGATACTCCTGTCGTGGGATGACGAGAGACATTTATCACTTCACCGCACCACTGTAAACCTTGAAAATGTTATAGCTTCTTTTTTGTGAGACCGTGGTAATGTTTATTGTTATTTTTGTTGTTTATCGCTAGCTCGCAAACTATCCACAATGCTTAGACACCTTCGTTGTAGGGCCGTGGTAACGTTTAGATGCTAAGCTGATCTATTACCACCTTCTCGCTGGCTAGTTCCAATGCTGTGTTATTATTGTTGCAGGGTTGTGATAGCTATTTACTTGTCAAGTTTGTTGGTCACTGCCAGCCCACAACCATTCTGATCATTGTGATGTCCATGCTGCAGGGCCCTGGTAACACTTGGATGTCAAGATTTTGATGTAGGAGCATCCCTAATTCAAGAGCAATCTTGCATCAACCAAGAATATTTGCATTTCAGTTTGTTTTTAGTTTAGTTTGTTTCTTTTCATTTTCTGATTCAATTTAGGTAGTTCAATCAGAAGCAGTTTCTACATCTTGGTCTGACATTTACCACAATTGCATTTTAAATATTGTGGAGATAGACTTAGCATCTACATTCACTCATCTACATCATATCTAGAATTCAGAGATCTGTACTTTAATACCAAAAAGATATCACTATCAGAAGATCAACTGTTTCTCAGAGAAGAGCATCCGGATAATCATAGATAACTAGCTGAAGGAGAAACTTGCGAAAGCATTTCCCGATCTTCAAAGCCTAACGACTCATCATTCAATGATCTTTGGTTCATGAATGACCTTCCTCGAAGATCCGCACTTCATTCCACTCATTTTCTGGAAGCATTATATGAATTTAGGTTTGACCTATTTGTGTACAGACATTACATCTCTTCTTTGGAATTTGTGATCTTCCTTGGCCGATGCGGAGGAATCTATTGATCTAGACTTGATATATATTGATGTAATAGATCCTTAGGAAAGTAGTTATCAAGTTTTAAGCATACACATAATTTCATAGTTTAGATTTTTGTGCAAAGGAACTTTAAAGCTTTATCTTGTGCATGTATGTAATCAGGCATATGAGCCCTAATTGCAAGCCTACATGTTGCCAGCTGATCTCTATTTTAATTCTATGATATATTGAATGACTAAATTTGCATTTGCTTTATTTCTTTGAGTTGTTTCCATTGTGTTTACTCTTGCTACATGGTCTGGACAGTTCATTCTGTGAACCCTCCTACTGTGATTGCACCAAGTGGTATCAGAGCGAAAGTTTGAATCTTTTGGGAGTGAATTGAGCAAAGTTGGTGAGGGAATTCCGTAAGATCTTGCTGTGGACAGATCACCAAATTGAGGTAGGTTACTTGTGTTGCAATAGATTGCCGATTGAGAGGTAGTTGTCACCTTGTGGCCCGATCACCGAACCTGAGGCAGTTTACACTTGATCTTAGGAAGAATGCCGCTGAGGAGAGTTGTTGCTATTGGAACAATGGCTAGTAGAATAGATGATATGATGGAGATAATGAAAATAATGTGAATTTGATTGGATGCTGTTGAAGAAGATAGGTAAAGAGGATTGACACCGAGACCCAATGTTGAAAGCGATGAGGAAGAAGAATTTCAATCCATTGAGCAAATTGGTGAAACCCTAGGAGGTGATGAAGAAGAAGAATTAGATCAAGTAAAGATGTTGTGAGCTATTTCAAAGATTGGAAAGAGACCTAGAGTTGATGTACCAAATTATACTGGTAATTTGAACCTTGAAGAATTGATTGATTGGATAAATGATATGGAAGAATACTTTGAATATGAGGAAATTGAAGATCCGAAGAAGGTGAAATTTGCAAAGACAAAGTTGAAAGGACATGCTACTATATGGTGGAAAGAAGTTCAGTTGGAAAGAAACAGAAGAGGAAAAGAAAAGATTACAAAATGGGATAGGATGGTGACAAAGTTGAAGAATCAGTTTATACCTACTGACTATGAGTTGGAGCTATTGAAAATATTGCAGAACCTAAGACAAAAGGAGAAATTTGTGAAGGAGTACACTGAAGAATTTCATAAAATGATCATAAGGACAAGACATAGTGAAGAAAATAAGGAGAAAGTGGCTAGATACATCAATGGACTGAGATTGAACATTCAAGAGGAACTAAGAGAGAGGTAGAACATTTTCCAGAGGAGACATATCATTTCTGGAGCAGAACAAGTTTGACAACCCATTTAAGGATGACAGAGATAACAGTGCATATCAGAGAAATGACAAAGATTTTCATCCCAGAGGCAACTATAATTCATACTGGAATGAAGGATACAAAAGAGAAGGAAGAGGATTGGATAAGAGAACATTTAGAGGTACTTGTTTTAAGTGTGGAGGTGAAGGACAGAGAATTTGAATCTAATCAGGGTAGTACAAGTAAGAGGACATAAAATAGTAGAAGAGTAGCCTATGTTGAAGAAGAACCTATTGAATTAGATGACCACTATTCTGTTGGTAAACTAGAGAAAGGAGAATCATTAGTGATGAGGAGAGCACTATTTCAAGAAGAAACAAATGAGGAACCACCGTAAAGGAAAAGTTTGTTCAGAACCAGATGCAAATCCAGAGGTAAGTGTTGTAAAGTTGTGATTGATAGTGGTAGTTCAGATAACCTAGTTTCAAAGGAGATGGTGACTAAGCTGAAGTTGGAAAGATTGAAATACCCTAAGCCATATCAGATAGCATGGATTTAGGATGATAATAAGGTACTGGTGAGCGAACAATGTTTGGTGAAATTTCATATTGGATCCTATCATGATGAAGTCTTGTGTGATATTATGCCTATGGATGTATGTCATATCTTGTTGGGTAGACCTTGGCAGTATGATAGAAAAGCTATACATGATGGGAGAAAGAACACATATACTATAACAACAAATGGGAAAAGAATTACTTTGATTCCTTTGGAAGATGATCCTAAAGATGTGGTATGTGGAAATGCTAGAATCTGTTTGGTAGATGGAAGGAAATTTCTGGATGGTTTGAGACATGAGAATCTGTGTTATGCCTTGATTCCTAAGAAGCCTAAAACATTGAAGAAAGAAAAACAATTGGAGGAGATAAGAGAGTTGCTGACAGAATATGAAGACATCATATCAGATAATGTACCTAATGGATTGCCACCTATAAGGGGTATCAGTCATCACATGGATCTTACACCTAGAGCAACTTTGCCTAATAAAGTAGCACAATGGATGACATCGACAAAGAATGAAGAATTGAATAGACAGATACAAGAGTTGTTGAGGAAAGGTTTGATCAGAGAAAGCTTGAGTTCTTGTATAGTGCCTGTAGTGCTTGCACCTAAGAAAGATGGAGAATGGAGAATGTGCACTGATTCTAGAGCAATAAACAAGATCATAGTTAAGTATAGATTTCCTTTACTTAGAATGGATGATATCATGGATTGTTTGAGTGGAGCAAGATATTTCACAAAGATAGATTTGAAGAGTGGATACCATCCAATCAGAATCAGAGAAGGTGATGAATGGAAGACTACTTTTAAGACAAATGAAGGATTGCATGAATGGTTAGTAATGCCCTTTGGATTGACAAATGCAATGAGTACTTTCATGAGGTTGATGAATAAAGTCTTGAAGAAATTCTTGGGTAAGTTTGTGATTGTATATTTGGATGATATTCTAATTTTTAGTAAAACAAAAGAGGAACATTTGTGGCATATTAGACAAGTTTTGTAGAGATTGAGAGAAGAGAAATTGCTGATAAACATCAAGAAGTGTAGTTTCATGAAGGAAGAGTTAGTATATTTGGGATTTGTGATTTTTGTGGAAGGATTGAAGATGGACCCTGAGAAAGTAAGAGAAATTATTAAATGGCCTACACCGGAGAGCATTGGAGAAGTTAGATCATTTCATGGATTGGCTAGTTTCTACTAGAAGTTCATCAGAAATTTTAGTTCAGTTTGTAACCGTATGACAGAGACAATGAGAGGTGACAGAAAAGATTTCAAGTGGACATCTGGAGCAGATAAAAGTTTTGAGTTGTTGAAGCAGAAAGTGATAGAGCAACCTATTTTGGCATTACCAAAATTCAATAAGGTATTTCAAGTTGATTGTGATGCTAGTGGAAATGCAATTAGAGCAGTATTAAATCAAGAAGGTAGACCTGTAGATTATTTTAGTGAGAAGTTGAATGATGCAAGGAGAAGATATTCAGTCTATGATCAAGAGTTCTATGCCATAATTCAAGCCTTGAAGAAGTGGAGACATTATTTGTTACCTAAGGAATTTGTGTTGTATACAGATCATCAAGCTTTGCAATATTTAAATAGTCAAGGTAAGTTGAATCAGAGACATATGAGATGGGTAGAGTTCATGCAGAGTTATACATTTGTGTTGAAGCATAGGAGTGGTAAATCAAACAAAGTTTCTGATGCCTTGAGTAGGAGAATAAACTTGTTGACAGAGATGAGAGTTGAAGTGTTGGGTTTTGATGAATTGAAGACAATGTATGAGGGAGACACTAATTTTGTAGAACCTTGGAAAGAATGTAGAGAGCCTATTGTGATAGATAAGAGTAAGTGGTTGGAATATTTCATTCAAGAAGATATGTTGTTCAAAGGAAATCAGTTGTGCATACCTAAAAATTCAATGAGAGATAATTTGATCAAGTAGAAGTATAGTGGTGGATTGGCAGGACATTTTGGCATCGATAAGACAGTGGCTTTGGTGAGTGAAAACTACTTTTGGCCTTAGATACATAAGAATGTTTAGAAATTTGTGCAGAGTTGTAGAGTTTGTCAAGTTGCAAAAAGAAGTAGTCAGAATACTAGATTGTAGAAACCTTTGACATCACCGGAGAGACCTTGGGAAGACATAAGCATGGATTTTGTGATGGGATTGCCTAAGACACAGAGAGGACATGATTCAATATTTGCAGTGGTTGACATATTTTCAAAGATGGCTCATTTCATACCTTGCAAGAAGACAACTGATGCAGTACATATAGCTGACCTATTTTTCAAGGAGATTGTGAGATTGTATGGATTACCTAAGAGTATATTTTCAGATAGGGACACAAAGTTTGTTGGATACTTTTGGAAGACACTTTGGAAGAAGATGAAGATAGATTTGAAGTTCAATTCAGCTTTTCATCCATAGACTAATGGATAGATAGAGGTAGTGAATAGGAGTTTGGAAAATTTGTTGAGATGTTTAGTTGGAGAGAAGACAGGAAGTTGGGATTTGATTCTTTCATAAGCAGAGTTTGCATATAATAATTCAATGAATAGGAGTACCAAAAGAACACCTTTTGAAATTGTGACCAGAGTAAACCCTAAAGGAGTTGTAGAATTAAGAGATATCAGCATGGAAGAAAAGAGGAGTGTAGAAGCAGAAGAATTTGCAGATCACATGAAGATAGTGCATAATCAGGTGAAGAAGCATTTGGATGATATGAACAGTAAGTATAAAGAGAAGGCTGATGCAAAGAGAAGACATAAGGAATTTAAAGTTGGAGAGGAAGTAATGGTGTACTTGAGAAAAGAAAGATTTCCAATTGGGGCATATAACAAGTTGAAGATGAAGAAGTTTGGACCTTGTAGGATACTCAGAAAATTTGATTTAGGAAATGCATATGAAGTGGAGTTACCGGAGACATTGGGTATTTCACCTATTTTAAACATTGCATACCTATATCAATATCATGAAGTAGAGTTCAGTGATAGCATGGAAGAAGACTTGAAGAACCAATTACCACAACAAGCATCGAAGCATATTGAAGACATTTTGGACAATAGAGTTGGACGCAACACTAGAGCAAGACAATACAAAGAATATCTTGTGAAGTGGAAAGGCAGACCAGAAGAAGATTCATCATGGATTTCTCAGGCTGAGGTGGACTGTCTTTGGTGCAGGAGCACCTACCTGACAGCTGGCCTTCATGAGGCAGTTAGTTGTTTTAGGTCTTGTTTATGTTTTCAAGAAGGTCTGATAAGACCAAATGCATGTAATAAGGTCATGCTGATCATGATAAGATCATGTTGACCATGCTTTTACTATTTTTAGGAAGTTTGTTAGGACAGTTGTCATGATGTATGTTCGGTTGGATCTCCCAGCCGCTTGGAGAGATTTCCCAGCCGCTTGGAGTCAGGTCAGTAGTACTCGTAGGAAAATCTATTTAAGCATGAGGATCGGTTGATATTGCATATATCATCGACCAGACTTTGCGAGAGTGAGGCAGAGAGAGAGAGAAACTGATCATTGTATTTACATCTTTTGAAATCAAATAAAGTGTTCCTGTTTGTGTTCATCCTCTGTTGGATTCCATTGCTTGATTGATTTGCTGGTTTGGTGGCTGTATGGATTCACTGATCCATTCCACCGGTTGATTCATCTGATCGGTGGAATGGTTATGTACAGTAGGGTAGGTGTTAGTTTGTTTGTTCGCATGCAGGTGTGCAGGATCGCGGCTGAAAGGTGTTGAAGACCCTAGCATGGGCATGTGCTAGGTGGAGCTGATAAAGTGTGGAAGATCAACCTGGAAGTGGATCGAGTCATCCCAGGAGGTTCGGCGGATCAGAACAGCGAAAATCTGCTAAGGCTAAAAGTTCGTGAAAACGACATCATCAGGATATTTCAGAGCAGCAGGATATTGAGGAGCTGCGGGTGACGTCATCGTCATTAGGATATACGTCATCAGGATATCGGGTGACGTCAGCATCGGAAGGGACGGTGTGAGAAGTGAAGGTTGGTCATCATCAGGATAAATGGGAGGAACCTGATGTTCTTTATCCTGTTGATTATCATGATGTTGAATATCTTGATGCTGAAGATAGCGAAGGCGGAAGTTGTCGCGGAAGTGAACAGTGGACGTCAGGAGGATGTTCGCGCTGGTCGAACATGATGATGCTGTCGATAATCGAATAAGGTGATGCTGTTGACATGCGAACGGGCGAGGGCTTGTCATCAGGAGGATATAGGTCGGCACAGTAAATATGATGATGCTGACAGTGTAAAGCAAAATATGATGGTGATGATGATGATGATGGGCTGCAGACATCCATGCTGTATTGTAAGGTTATAGTGTGGATGCCTCTACATCATAGTGGTATCAGAGCACTTAACGACAGCAGGGTCTTCACATCCATGCTGTATTGTAAGGTTATAGTGTGGATGCCTTTGCATCAGTCTTGGTTCTCCCCTAGCCCCAACAAAGTGAGGGACTCACTTTTTCAATAACCCTAGATGTCTAATGCAAGAGCATCCCTGGTTCAAGAACAATCTTGCATCAACCAAAAACATTTGCATTTTGGTTTGTTTTTAGTTTAGTTTGTTTCTTTTCATTTTCTAGTTCAGTTCAGGTAGTTCAATCAGAAGTAGTTTCTACATCTTGGTCTGACATTTTACCACAGTTGCATTTTAGACATTGCGGAGCTAGACTTAGTATCTACATTCATTCATCTACATCATATCCAAAATTTAGAGATCCACACTTTAATACCAGAAAGATATCACTATCAGAAGATCGAGTGTTTCTCAGAGCAGAGTATCCAGATAATCACAGACAACCAGATGAAGGAGAAAATTGCGGAAGCATTTCCTGATCTTCAAAACCTAACGACTCATCATTCAATGATCTTTGGTTCATGACCGACCTTCCTTGAAGATTTGCACTTCATTCCACTCATTTTTTGGAAGTGTTCTATGCATTTAGGTTTGACCTATCTATGTACACACATTACATCTCTTCTTTGGAATTTGTGATCTTCCTTGGCTGACGCGGAGGAATCTGTTGATCCGGACTTGATATATATTGATGTAATAGATCCTTAGGAAAGTAGTTATCAAGTTGTAAGAATACACCTAAGTTCATAGTTCAGATTTTTGTGCAAAGGAGCTTCAAAGCTTTATCTTGTGCATGTATGTAATCAGACTCGTGAGCCCTAATTACAAGCCTGCATGTTGCCGGCTGATCTCTATTTGAATTCTATGATATATTGAATGACTAAATCTACATTTGCTTTACTTCTTTGAGTTGTTTCTGTTGTGTTTACTCTTACTGCACGGTCTAGACAGTTCATTCTATGAACCCTCCTATCGTGACTGCACCAGCTTTGTTCACCACTAGCCCGCAATTACTCTTTCTCTTCACCATGGTAGTGCGGTGATGGATCATACCACATCACAAGCTCCCACATCCCTACAAGAGACTCCGAGGGCATGTTGCCTAGCCCCGTGGGAATGTGGTACTGAACAAAAACACAAGTTAGAGTAAAAATATAAAGGTAATGACACATGTATGATGGAAGATGACCATGAAGGTGCTACACAAGGATTTTTGTGATTAGGGAATGAGTGGTACAAAGGTTAAGGCTCTTTTAGTGGATTTTTGTAATTAGGGTTTAAAATTGGGTGTATCCTAGGTGAAATGTTACCAGTCCTAATAGTGGCTCTAGTTGGGGATGAATGGCTAGTAGGCATTGCAAGAAACCAGAACATAACTCCAGGGTGTAGACCAAAAACACAAAACTATAGAGACACAAAGAAAACCAAAATTGGGAACAAACTAAACTATTTAGCATTTTCTCATTTTTCTTTTGTGTTTGATTCCTAACTTCATCCAACTCTACCAATTGTTCCATTCCCTCTTGCATTGGCTCAGGAACATCTATATCCTCCTGCAATATGAATTTGTAGACAGGCAAAAGATTATGCATTGGAATTCTTTCTTGAGCTCCATAGACTAATTCAAAGGCGACTTGCCAGTAGCCCTTTTCACTGTGATTCTGTCAGCCCATAATGCCAGCTTTAATTTTGAATCCCATTCCCTTTTATTATTGTCAAGCATTCTTTTAATTATTTTCATGATGCTCTTATTACTAGATTCTACTTGACCATTAGCTTGGGGATGATATGGAGAAGCAATGATATTATTATTTATAAGATTTACATAATCTATTGAATTCATTAGATCTGAAACACATACCATTATTTGTGACAATTCTTACAAGAGCCCCAAATCTGGTGATGATATTTTCTAATAAGAAATTTATTACTATTTTACTAGTATCTTGTTTAGTTGGGACTGCTTCAATCCATTTAGTAAAGTAGTCAGTGGCAGTAAGGATCCACTTATGCCCTCCACATGATTTATTTTTTATCTCTCTTATAAAATCAATATCCCATTCATGAAAGGGTGCATCAATTTGCATAGGCCTTAGAGGCAAAATTCCTTGATATTTAAGTTTACTAGAAAATTTCTGATATGCTTCACATTTTCTTACATGTCTATGTGCATCAGTAAAACAGTTGGCCAAAAATAGTCTGCTCTTAATCTTTTATGTACAGTGGTCTTAGCTAAAAAATGTCATCCACATACACCACCATGCATCTCCTTTAGAGTCTTTTTTGCCTGTCTTTGGTCTAAACACAAGAGTAAAACACCATCTTTATCTTTCCAAAACAAATCACCATTCATGAATACATACCTTGATGCTTGTAGCTTCAATGTCCTTTTTTGATTGTCATTCAAACCACTTGGGCACCTCATGGGTCTAAGGTAGTGAACTATATCTGTATACCAGGGTGTATGTTCAATACTAGATATCATAGCTTCTTCCTCAACATCACACACCTGTGCAGCTTCCAAATTAGATTCAGCCATCCATTTTGCCAATCCTTTTCCTCTTACAAGTTTAGTGATTTGGATATTGATATTGAATTCTTGATTTTTGGTTTATCCATCTACATTTCCTTCCTGTAACTTCTGTCTGTATGAGGACATCCTTAACTACTGCATTTGGCACATAAGCAATTACTTGTGCCCCTACTAAGTAGGGTTTGAATACCTTTACTACCTTTACAAGTGCATAAGCTTGTTTCTTAGTAGCATCATATTTCAGTTCAGCAGCTTGAAGTGATTTGCTAAAAGATGAGATTAGCTGCTCATGCTCTTCTTCATTCTTTTGTAACATGACAGCAATAATAGTGTGAAAAGAGGTAAAAGAAAAAAATTGAAATGGCTTACTAAAATTAGGGGATTTTAAAATAGGTGCTTCTTTGATTTCCCTTTTGATAGATGAAAATGTTTCAATGGCTTCTAATGTCCAGTCGATCTTTGATCCCTTTTTCAACATCTTTGCAATAGGCTTCACAATTTCAGTAAAGTTAAATAAATCTTCTAACAAAATGTATCTGCCCAAAAAATGACTGAATAACTTTCACTATTTTAGGGATGGGAATCTTATCAATTGCTGCAACCCTCTCTGGATCAATTCTCAAACCTTCTTTAGAAACTATATGCCCAAGTAGTTTATCTTCAGTCACAACAAATTGACATTTTTTAGGATTCAATGATACACCATATTCAAGTGCCTTTACAAATATTTTTTCCAAATGCAGGCAATGATCATCTGCTTTCTTTAAGTATGCTATTAAATCATCTTGGTATTGTTACGTCAGAAAATGTCTCCCTAGGACTTTTTCCCTCCTATGTTTAGCTCCTAGGTCCTTTAGAAAGCATTTTAATCATCTTGCATATTCATGTTAACTCCTGATGAGAAAACCCTAAAGTTTTATGACAAATAGGACCTAAGGGATGCTATTAAGACAAGTCTTGACTAAAATAGGGAGGGAGGACTTGGGCACTCATGCCCTAGTCCTGCCCTATTTTAGGCATGATCTAAATTCAAGTGTCAGTTATGTGACCGTTAATTAGGTCCTATGCCGACACCTTAAGTTTGAATTACGAAATTCTTAGCAGGAATGAGTTTAGATGCATATATAAGCATGTTTAGGGTTTCATTTGTAAACTAGATGGATATTACAAACTTGTGATCTTATGCTAAAGTGATTCAAGGATTTTATTGTGTTGTAGAGTAGTGTTGTGTTGTTATTGTGTTTGCTTGTTGCAGATTTGGCTTCATCCATCCATCTCCTCATGGCATGAAAGAGCTTCTTCCTTCAATGAGAGCTACACCTCCGAGGTGACATTTATTTGTGTTTTCAATCATTTATCAATTGGTTTTTGCCTCTATCCTGTAAGGATACACAATCTTTATCTGACAATGGTGTTCGGAAGACTTGAATGTCTCTCCAATGCTTGACTGAGGCAAGCCTCTAAACACCACAAACTCCCAACCCCCTTTTCTGTGATTGCAGGTTATAGGTTGTAGAAGCGGGAGAAGTCTAGAGTTACAGGAGAGCATAGCAGAGTGTCAGAAGTGCAGATCAGAGATAAAAAGTAGGATTTAGACTAGGGTGCCTGCTCATTAGTCCTCCGGATCCTGAAACACAGAAATCCCCAGAACAACAGAAATAGGTTCTAGACAATCTTCAGAGATCCTGATAGAAACTGGTAACTTGGACTTGGGTGCCTACTCATTAGTCCCAAAATTTCCTGTATCTAAAATCTTGATATATGGTATGCATCTAATTGTCATTTGATATCTTTGTCTGCGAACATTTGTCATGTTTTGTCTGTTTGTTTACGATTTTACAAAATTAGGGTTTTAAGCATAATTGGACTTTAATTGATAAACTAATTAGCAAATTCCAAGTTTCCTCTTCATTCTAAGGGACACTAAATCTATAGTAGAGCCCACTTGTAAGAGATTGTGACTTCACTCAATTTATGTCCTTGAATGTAAGGTGTGAAAGGAGGATCTAACCTTGAAACTAAAACCCCCTCTTTTTCCACTAAACATTTTGGTGAACCCATGTTTTTAATAAATTTTGCACCTTGCTAGGTGTTTTACTTCAGATTTGCATTCATTTCATTCATCATTTTCCTACTGCATTTGAAAATTTACAAAAAAAAATGAAAAATTTGAATTTTTTTTGGCATTTTAGCTTGCATTTTTGACATAATAGAATTAATCTTAATTAATTTTCATTTAATTTCTATTTTTTGCATTATATTTGAAATTCATTTCATTCATTCATTTAATTTTCATCTTATTGCATTTGAAAATTTACAAAAAAATTGAAAATTTTGATAAATTTGAAATTTTTGGCATTTTAGGTTGCATTTTCAATAATTTGAATTAATTTGCATTTAATTTCATTTAAATCTCTGTTATTTTCATTAGATCGATTTAAATTACATAAATTCATCATTTATCATATTATTCACTGCCCCTCATCAGTTTCCTTACAACACTTCATCTTTTAAGCATTTGCATTAAAAAAAATGAAAAAAGTGGAAAATTTGAGCATTTTTAGGCACATAAGCAAACTTAAATTGATGTTGTTTCATTACATTCACCTTAAATCTCTTTCATTTCAGATATTGCATTCATATTAAAACATTCATTCAATTATTATTTGAAAATTGGCCCTTATTTCATTAAATTGTGTGAAAATTGGTATCTTTTTAATTACACAGTGTGTATTTCAATATTAGTTGTGCACACACTTCATTCACATCTTGTGATCAAAACCTCTAAAATCATCTATTGGGCCTTATCGTCTTGTACTCTTTCCTCCTACCCACTATGTTTTTTGTGGACTCTGTGTGTCTTTTAGTACCCATTTCCCTCAAGCAATTGCTTTGGTGCGAAATAGTCTCACTTAGTTTGCCTTGATTGATCGTTGTGAAATTTGTGTGTATTTGAGCTCTTTAAAATTAGCATCATGGATACTTCTTTGGAAGCTTTGTTTGCATACATAATAGACATTGATAATTTTTCCAAATTTACTCATGATTATCCTCAAGTCTTGAAACAAATAGCATGCATATATGATGTTGATATTTCTATGTGTTCCACATATGAAATCTTCTGCTATATATCTGATTTTGATAGCTTAACAAATCTCATGGGAATATATCCTCTGATGTTAGATAATATCACTAAATTTATAGCCAATAATACATTTAGTAGTGATGACTTCAATATGTTAGATGAACCCTTAGACGACTTTATCTCTATTGAACATCCCACTATGCCTCCTATTCCTAAAATACGTCACGGTAACTTAGTTCTACCTTGTGATCTCTCTCCCAAAGTTGCTCCCACTTATGACGACACTTTGGCGAAAGAGGATGAATTCATTGACACATCCCTTAACATCATGCCACCATATCTTCATTGTATTGCTCTCTCTAGCCAAGGTGAAGCACTAGTGAATGAAGAACCACCACCATTTCTCCATTCCAATGCTCTCTCTAGCCACGATGAAGGATTAGTGAATGAAGAGCCTCCTCTAAAAAAGAATATTCCATGGATAGATAATGAACATTCATTTAACAATATTACAAACTCTATCCCTACCATAGTGCATGAAGCTTCTACAAATCATCCCATTGCCCTTCCTCCTTTAGTTGATTATTCACACACCTTGGATATCACTAAGGAATAGAAGATCCTTAATCTCCCTCCTTTGATTGAACATTCAAGTATTTTTTGGACACCACTAGGGATTTAACAACATTGACTACTTCTCCTTTGGTTGTATATTCTTTGAACATCACTAAAGGTATAAACTTTAATAATTATCCTCACAGCACCTTACCTTCCCTTCATTCCTATGTTCTCTCTCCAAAAGATGCAACACTAGTGAATGGAGAAAGGTATCTCACATTAAATCCCTTATGGATGGATGTCAAAATCAATCAAAACAAATCACTTCTTCCACCTAACATTAGACCAAAAATGAAAAACTTAAAGAGAAAGAGATTAAGAATAATGACAAAAAATGGGCTATTGTACCTTATGTACCTCTTCCCTCTTGCATTCTAGATTGGGAAGATGATAATTTACTTGTTGACAACCGCTAGCTCAGTTGTGCCTTCAGGTAAGTATTTCTAACCCTTTACCTCTATGTTGTGTTTCCCCTGTGATGTGTTATGTGTTGTTTAAGCCTCCTTGGATGACCCTTGATACTCTTGTAAGGTCAAGGATATTGGAAGACCGCCTCTATTGTGACCCTTCTTCTATTTGTATCATCATTCTTCTATCTTGCTCCTATCCTTTATTTTATTGTTGTGTGTCATGCCTTAGGGGCATAACATTGTGGTTGGTGACCTGGGGGCACCCTCCTACGTGAAAACCCTAAGGCACTTGTTCTCCTCTCTCGATTTGTTGTTTACTTTCTTCTAGTGGTTCTATCTAGCTAGCAGATGATGAAAAAACAAATAAGACTGATATGGACCATGTGTCCCTTTAGTAAGTAAGCAAAAATGGACCTAGTCCATACATGACAATGGGGTTGATATATATTATCTGACGCTTGGCTAGTAGAATCACTTCGTGTGATATTTTGATGTTGTCTTATCGTACTAGCAAACTATAACAATACAAATGCTCTGTGCACTTTGTTTATCTTTAAATCTCACCTTGGTTACACTCAGTTTTGAGATTTCTGTAGGATAGCCACATGGTTATACAAATATTTTGAACCCATAGTATAACCTCAGCTCTTTATGTGAATGATTGCATGCATTGTTTTTTTATCATGTGATGTGATTATTATCTTATAGAAAGATTTCTAACCTCTCTTCTTGCAGGAAATTGTGTGTTTGTAGGAACATTTAGTGATCGTAAAGTACATGTCACCTTTGGGGGCATGGGATTTGTGAAAGCTCTTGTTCCCTTGTGTGTTTTCTTTCTACCTTAACGTGCTTGATATCAACCACCTTAAGGTGGGGGCATATATTGTTGGGAATTAAGGTGTCTCAACCTTGATAATTCTCTGCATTTGTAATGTTTGTATTTATTATTTAATTGCCTATGTTGTAAATATTTGGAAATTCCACATTGTCATGTTGTGGGATGTGGCACAGTGATGTGTCAATCCTACATGGAATATGACAACTTGTTATTTTGTCCTCACATGAGGAGATAGGCATCCCACTTAGTGGTAGGAATATTCTACCATGTGTCAGCATCCTCCATGTTGTGTAAGGAATGTTTGACCGAAACAGTTATGACGGATTCCTATGACAAATCTATGACATGTAAGAGTCAGAAATAGAAGGTTGTAAGATAGGTGATGACATGTGTCATGAAGCATCTTTGAATAAGGCATATTTGGGCACCCCAAGGTGGAATATGACATGTTGTAAGAGAATATGTTATTTATAGCATGTGTATGACAGATTCTCTTACAGTTGTAAGTTGTAATTGCTATGACAGATTCTATGATAGTCGTAAGTGTCGTAAGAGCATCTGTCATAGCCCATTTTAGAAATTGGTGACCCCTTTGGGACGGGAGTTGTGGACAAGTGTCAGGAACATTCTACAATGTTGACCAAGTGTCCTCGGGCATGGGTTTTGGTCCATGAAGCCATGTTGGATTCCCATTCCAAGAAAGGTCCAATATTGCCTTGTATTTCCTATTTAAACAGGTGCTTGGAGATGGAGTTTGTATCATAGGTTTATAGGTACTGTTATGCTACCGGATTGACTCTAGACATGAGTTTTGAAGACCATTAAAGCTTGCATTGCAAGTGTATTGTAAACATTCTTTTAGATTTGTTAATACATTGTGCAGGTTTCTGAGTGTGGGGTTTTTCACCCGATAAGGGTTTTCCCACCGTAAATGTTTGTCTCTCTTCTTCTGTCTCCTTTCTGGATCTTATGTTTTGCTGCAATATCTTATGTTAATGGTTTAACATTGTTGTAATAGTTAGGATAAATTTGAATTTGCATAGCCCTCTCCTCAATAGATTAGTGTAGGAAGCGATTTCTGCATACCTAGCTTCCTTTCAGTTGGTATCAGAGCTTGATCACCTTTGGTCCTAGTTGTTGGGTAGGGGTTTCTTGAGCTAATCTTAGGTTGAGTGAGAGTCTGTGTAGAGCATTCTGTATCTTATTGCAGCAAGGAGATGGTAGGCACATTAGGAAGGTTTGAAGTAGAGAAGTTCAATGGTAGTAATTTTGAGCTGTGGAAGCTCAAGATGGAAGACATGTTAGTTGACCGAGACCTTTGGGATAGTGTGAATGGAACTAAACTAGCTGCAATGTCACAAGCTAACTGGGATCTCAAGGATTAGAATGCTAAGGGTCTCATAAGACTTATTCTTGACGATTCTATGTTGTTAAATGTCCATGAAGAGACTATTGCAAAACTCCTTTGGAAGAAGTTGGGGGATTTGTATCAAGCCAAATCCCTAGTTAATAAATTTTTTCTGAGAAAGAAGTTGTATTCTCTTCAAATGGAGGATGGAGGATCCATTACTGAACATATGAATGCTTTCAACATGTTGGTTGCACAATTGACATCTATTGGTGTAAATATGGAGGAGGAGGATCGGTGTATGACCTTGCTTTGTTCTCTACCAGACTCATGGGATCATCTTTTTATGGCAATCGGAAGCACCACATCCACATTCAAAATGGAAGAGGTGGTTTCTTCGTTGTTGTCTGAAGAGATGCAAAGAAAGTCTTCTGAGGTAGCTAAAGAGGCCCTTGTAGTTCATGGAAAACCCAAGGAAAAAGGGAAGAAGAAGGACAAGAAAGCTGAGAAGGGTAGATCCAAATCTTGTGGGAGATCCAAATCTCCTGGAAAGTCCAAGGCTCTTTGTTGGAACTGTGGCAAGACTGGGCATTTCTAAAAGGAATGCAAAGAGGAGAAGAAGAAAAAGAAGAAAGCTCCTAATTCAGATTCTGACAAATCACAAGATGATGGTGATGCTTTCATCACAGCCCTGGCAACCCATACATCTGATGATGTGTGGCTAATCGACTCTGGTGCATCATTCCACATAACCTCACATCGAGACTGGTTCACTAAGTATGAGGAGTTCGATGGTGGAAAGGTGTATCTAGGTGATGACTCTCATTTGAAGATTCTTGGTCGTGGAAGAGTCTCTATCCGATTCCATGATGGTTGAGTGAAGGGGATCTATGGGGTTATGCACATTCCAGGATTAGCATGGAACCTACTTTCTGTAAGTAGTTTGAATGATGCAGGTATAGGTTGTCTTTTCAAAAGAAGGATACAAGATGACTAGAGAGGATCTATGGTGCTTGCTAAGGGTACTCGGAGAGGTACTCTATTTCAGCTGGAAGCATGCATTTCACAATGCAATAGTTCTTCTGACTCAAGGAAGAGGGCAACAGTCACTTCATCCCCACCATCTGAACGAGTAGTGAAGAAATCTATTGTTTCTAATCTTGATGGTTGTAATCGTGCATTCAAAGTTAAACTTCTTGCTGAAAAGACAATGTTATGGCATAAGAGATTTAGCCACATTAGTGAGAAGGGTCTGTGTACCCTGAAAAATAAGAACATCATTGAGGGGTTAGATGATTGTAATCTTGAGTTTGACTTTTGCATTTATGGAAAACAAAACCATGTTCAGTTTTATTCGAGTTCTCATAAGTCTTCCGGTGTGTTGGACCTTATTCATTCTAATGTGTTTGGTCCTGTTAATGTTCCTTCATTATCAAAATATGTATACTTTGTATCTTTTATATATGATTACAGTAGAAGGACATGGATTTATTTTCTCAGAAGCAAATCTAAAGTCTATAGCAAGTTTAAGGAGTTTAAAGCCTTTGCTAAAAATCAGACTGGTAAAAAGATTAAATGTTTGAGAACTGACAACGGTGGTGAGTTCTATTCTACATAATTCAATAAGTATTGCAAGGAACTTGGGATTGAAAGGCACAAGACAACTCCATATACCCCGCAGCAAAATGGAGTTGCAGAGAGGATGAACAAGATACTGATGGAGAAGGCTAGGAGTATGCTTAGTGGAGGTGGCCTAGAACAAAAGTTTTGGGCTGAAGTTGTTGCCACTGCTTGCTATCTGGTAAATAGATCTCCTACATTAGCTCTTGTTGGAAAGACACCCATGGAGGTGTGGTCTGGTAGAAATCCTTCAGTAAGGCATCTTCATGTTTTTGGTTGTGAGGAATATGTACATGTGCCTAGGGAGAAGCGGTCAAAGTTGGAGAACAAAGCTGTTAAGTGTATCTTCATCGGCTATGGTGTTGGTGTGAAAGGATACAAGCTTTGGGACCTTGTGGCTGAAAAAGTGTTGTATAGCAGAAGTGTCATCTTCAAAGAGCTTACACCTTCTTCCACTATTTTACAGCCAGAGGAAAAAGAAAAGAAAGAGGATGTTGTTTAGTTTCCTCTCACCCTTGAGAAGACTGAACAGAAAGAAAATGTTGGACCTGATGATGAGGAGAGCTCTAGTAGCTCTGAAAGCTCAGATGAAGAAGCTGAACCTCAACCTCAACTCTTGACGAGGTCTACATGGATAAGAAAGCAACCTGAAAGGTTTGGTTTTACATTGCTTGATTCTATTTGTGCTTATGCTTTGCTTACTAATAGTGATGACCCTAGAACTGTATCAGATGCTTTGGATATGAAGGATGTAGGTTCCTGGAAGGAGGCCATGGAGGAAGAAATGGCTTCTTTGGAAAAGAATCAAACTTGGGACTTGGTGCCTTTGCCTCCTGGATAGAAACCTGTTGGATGCAAATGGGTGTTCAAGAAGAAAATTGGTGTAGATTGCAGTGTTAAGAAGTATAAGGCTAGATTGGTTGTGAAGGGGTATTCACAAGTGGAGGGTATAGATTATGGTGAGATCTTCTTTGCCATTGCAAAGCTGACATCCATTCGATTCCTATTGTCACTCATAGCAGCTTATGACTTGGAGGTAGAATAGATGGATGTGAAGACAACTTTCCTTCATGGTGACTTGGAGAAAGAAATCTACATGTCACAGCCAGAGCATTACATGGTGAAAGGTAAAGAAAATTTGGTTTGCAAACTTAAAAAGTCTTTGTATGGTTTGAAGCAATCCCCTAGGAGATGGTACTTGAAGTTTGATGCCTTTGTGTTGTCAATTAGATTTGTGAGATTGAAATCAGATCACTATGTGTATTATAAATTTGATGGTGATCGTATTCTCATTGTTGCACTGTATGTTGATGATATGTTGCTCATTGGGCAGGGTAAGAATATGATTTCTGATTTTAAATCTTAGTTGTCAGCATAGTCTGAAATGAAAGATTTAGGGGCAGCTAGGTACATTCTAGGAATGGAAATCAAAAGAGATAGAATCAATAGAAAACTTTGGTTAAGCCAGAGTACGTATGTGAAGACCGTGTTGGATAGATTCAACATGGCAGATTGTAGACCATTGTGTGTTCCCATTTCTTTGGGGATAAAGTTCTCTATTGAGGGTTGTCCAAAATCTCCTAGTGAGGTGGAGGACATGAGCAGAGTACCTTATGCTAGTGTTGTTGGCAGTTTGATGTATGCTATGGTCTACACAAGACTAGACATTGCCCAAGTAGTTGGAGTCCTTAGTCGATTTATGGCTAATCTTGGACGGGTTCATTGGGATGTAGTTAAGCAAGTGTTCAGATATTTGAGGGGTACTTCTGAGTATTCCATTTGTTATCATGGTAATGTTTTAGGACCTCCACATTCTGTTGATATTCATGGATTTGTGGATTCAGATTGGGCAGGTGACATTGACAGTAGGAAATCCACCAGTGCTTATGTTTTTACACTGTTTGGTGGTTCTATTAGTTGGATGAGTAAGCGACAACCTATTGTTTCTTTGTCCACGACAGAAGCTAAGTACATGGCAGCAACTCATGCTTGTAAGGAAGCCATTTGGCTTAAGAGATTGTGTTCCGATATTGGTGTTGATGCAGGTCAGATCACGATCAGTTGTGACAGTCAGAGTGCAATTTTCCTTGCAAAGAATCCAACTTTCCATGCTAGAACCAAGCACATTGATGTTTAATTTCACTTCGTGAGAGACATGGTTGAGGATGGAAAGGTAAATTTGGAGAAGGTAGATACTTTGAAGAATATTGCAAATGCATTGATGAAACCAGTGAGCACAGAGAAGTTCAGATGGTGTTCGGAGTCTATGGGCCTCTCGGCCTATAGCAGTTAAATCCTATTTTTCTATTGGCTCTTACAAGGTGTTCGACAAGTGGGAGAATGTTGGGAATTAAGGTGTCTCAACCTTGATAATTCTCTGCATTTGTAATGTTTGTATTTATTATTTAATTGCCTATGTTGTAAATATTTGGAAATTCCATATTGTCATGTTGTGGGATGTGGCACGGTGATGTGTCAATCCTACATGGAATATGACAACTTGTTATTTTGTCCTCACATGTGGAGATAGGCATCCCACTTAGTGGTAGGAATATTCTACCATGTGTCAGCATCCTCCATGTTGTGTAAGGAATGTTTGACCGAAACGGTTATGACAGATTCCTATGACAAATCTATGACATGTAAGAGTCAGAAATAGAAGGTTGTAAGACAGGTGATGACATGTGTCATGAAGCATTTTTGAATAAGGCATATTTAGGTGCCCCAAGGTGGAATATGACATGTTGTAAGAGAATATGCTATTTATAGCACGTGTATGATAGATTCTCTTACAACTATAAGTTGTAACCGATATGACAGATTCTATGACGGTTGTAAGTGTCATAAGAGCATCTGTCATAGCCCATTTTGGAAATAGGTGACCCCTTTGGTATGGGAGCTATGGACAAGTGTTAGGCACATTCTACAATGCTGACCAAGTGTCCTTGGATGTGGGTTTTGGTCCATGAAGCCATGTTGGATGCCCATTCCAAGAAAGGTCCAATATTGCCTTGTATTTCCTATTTAAACAGGTGCTTGGAGATGGAGTTTGTATCACAGGTTTACAGGTACTATTATGCTATTGGATTGACTCTAGACATGAGTTTCAAAGACCATTGAAGGTTGCATTGCAAGTATATTGTAAACATTCTTTCAGATTTGTTGATACATTGTGTAGGTTTCTGAGTGTGGGGTTTTTCACCCGATAAGGGTTTTGCCACCGTAAATCTTTGTCTCTTCTTCTATCTACTTTCTGGCTCTTGTGTTTTACTGTAATATCTCATGTTAATGGTTTAACATTGTTGTAATAGTTAGGATAAATTTGAATTTGCATAGCCCTCTCCTCAATAGATTAGTGTAGGAAGCGATTTCCGCATAACCAGCTTCCTTTCATATATAAGGTAAGTTGTCTGATGATTTTGATAATAATAAAACATGTTTGCATACATTGATCTATTGCGTATACCTCCTTTTCATTGTAAGGCATCTTCATGATGCAGGTGGGGTTGTATACTTTTAGGCACATGCTTCCTTTTCACTATAAGGCATCTCCATGACGTGGGTGGGGTTGCATTTTGAAAGCCCTCTACGGAGGCGGGGATGGTGTATCTCTTGAGCTAGTGCCACCACATCCTTTTTATTCTAAAATTCCTCTGAGTAGGCGGGCTTGGATATAAGACTATCCTCCCTTAAGTGTGTCTTTGGTGGTTGTTTTGGTATAAGCACAACCATCAAGTATGCCTAAAATGTGCCTAAGATGGTGGTGAACCTAGAAATAGGCTCCTTCCATCGCTTGTTTGCCGTGTTTTAGACGTATAATATGTCTTTGGCATACTATTCAATCCTCATGTTTTCCATGTGTCTTCCGCATGTTTTTCCCCAAGTATAGTCCAAAGAGCGTGGAGAAATGCCCCTCCTATGCTTTGGGATTTGTATGGTGTGTGTTCCCAAGTATAGTCCAAAGAGAGTGGCGAAATGCCCCTCCTATGCTTTGGGATTTGTATGGCATGTTTGTTCTCAAGTGTAGTCCAAAGAGCATGGTGAAATGCCCCTCTTGCACTCTAAGATTTGTATTGCATGTCTGTTGCCCCATATGTAGTCCAAAGAGTGTGGAGAAAGCCCCTCCTACATTTTGGGTGGTGTGTTGCATTTTTACTTTCCATGTATTTCCATGTCTTTAATGTTGTCTTCTCCATGTATTGCATGACTGTTGTTGTCTTCTCCATGTTTTGCATGCATGTTACTGTCTTCATTATGTTTGACGTGTCTGCAACATGGCTTCTCTAATGTCTACCTGAGACTAGGGGCTAGAAATAGTTCTCAATCTTCATGTATGCATTAGCCCTAAGTTCCTGGCATGTTTACTGTGTTTGTTGAACATACTTTAATGCATGTATGGGCCTTACATCCATGCATACATTAAAGTGGGGGCTAAATGTTACGTCGAAAAATGTCTCCCTAGGACATTTTCCCTCCTATGTTTAGCTCCCAGGTCCTTTAGAAACCATTTTAATCATCTTGCATATTCATGTTAACTCCCAATGAGAAAACCCTGAAGTTTTATGACAAATAGGACTTAGAGGGTGCTATTAGGACAAGTCCTGACTGAAATAGGGAGGGAGGACTTGGGCACTTGTACCCTAGTCCTACTCTATTTTAGGTAAGACCTAAATTCAAGTGTCAGTTATGTGACCATTAATTAGGTCCTATGCCGACACCTTAAGTTTGAATTACAAAATTCTTAGCGGGAATGAGTTTAGATGCATATATAAGCATGTTTAGGGTTTCATTTGTAAACTAGATAGATATTGTGAACTTGTGATCTTATGCTAAAGTGATTCAAGGATTTCATTATCTTGCAGAGTAGTGTTGTGTTGTTATTGTGTTTGTTTGTTGTAGATTTGGCTTCATCCATCCATCTCCCCATGGCATGAAAGTGATTCTTCCTTCCATGAGAGCTACACCTCCTAGGTGACATTTATTTGTGTTTTCAATAATTTATCAATTGGTTTTTGCCTCTATCCCACAAGGATACACACTCTTTATCTAAAAATGGTGTTTAGAAGACTTGAATGTCTCTCCGAGGCTTGACCAAGCAAGCCTCTAAACACCACAACCCCCCAACCCCCTTTTCTGTGATTGCAGGTTACAAGTTGCAGAAGTGGGAGAAGTGGAGTTGCAGAAGAGCATAACAGAGTGTCAGAAGTGCATATCAAAGTAGAAATGTAGGACCTAGACTAGGGCACCCACTCATTAGTCCTCCAAATCCTGAAACACCGAAACAATAGAAATAGGTTGCATACAATCTTCAGAGATCTCGATAGAAATTGGTACCTTTGACTTGGGTGCCTGTTCGTTTGTCCCCAGCTTTCCTCCATCTGAAATCCTAAATTCTGGTATGCATCTAATTGTCATTTCATATATTTGTCTATGAACATTTGTCATGTTTCATCCGTTTGTTTACGATTTTATGAAATTAGGGTTTTAAGCATAATTGGACTCTAATTGATAAACTAATTAGCAAATTCCAAGTTTCCTCTTTGTTCTAAGGAACGCTAAATTTGTAGTAGAGCCCTCTTGCAAGAGATTGTGGCTTCACTCTATTTAATGTAAGGTGTGAAAGGAGGATCTAACCTTGAAACTAAAACCCCCTCTTTTTCCACTAAACAGGTATACAACCATTATGATATTGATAGTAGCTCTTTGGAAAGTGGCACCAACATTTGTAAGACCAAACGACATCGTTACATACACATAGGTACCCCAAGGTGTAGTAAAGGAAGTCTTGTATTGCTCTGATTCTTTGACTTTGACTTGATTGTAAACAGAGAAGCCATCCATCATGGAAAGTAATTCACATCCTGTCACCCTCTGTAATATAGCCTCCATATTGGGAAGTGGATAGTTGTCTTTCAATGATGATATATTCAGATTATGAAAATCTACACACAACCTTATATCACCATTCTTCTTTCTATCTAGTACTAAATTTGAAACCTAAGAGAAATTCCTGATAGGCTTGATTATGCCACTCTCCCTAAGCTTCATCAATTCTTATTGCATCTTTGGTGGTAAAATAGGATTGATAGGCCTTTGTCTTTGCTTGAAAGGTTTGGCATCTGGCTTTAGTGGGATCTCATGTTGAAATAGGTCTTCTCTATAGGATTTCAAATCTTCATAGGACCATGCAAATACATGTTTGTATTTCCTTAGCAGACTTATAAGCATATCCCTGACCTTTGGACTAATTTTCTTGCCTATGTACACTTTCTTTGGAGCATTATTAGTTCCAAGATTCACTTCTTCAAGATCATCCTGATGAATTGGTGTCTGCTTCACAACTGACCTATCATTCCCATCAAAGACCCATTCTAGAGCCACCAAACCTTTCGGAATTTTATTTTCTTTTAACTATACTACCTCCTGAACAAAAACAATGTCCTTTCCATCAACATTTTCAACAAAAGCATTAAAGTCAATCTATTGAGACTCATATTGATCTACACATTGAAGAAAATTTATCAAATCCTTATCATCATTGAACACTTACCAGCTATACATATTATTAGGAATGTAAGGTCTGGTTTTAAATTCGATCTCTGAGACACCTATCAATGTAATGTCATCCGTTCTCAAAGCAATATTTGCAAGAAAATCAGCCATCAAATTTTTGATCTATCTACCCACTCTATAGAGAATGCATCCAAAAGTTCAATTGTATCCCATACAACATGTTTATATTGCTTGAGCCTTTTATTATTTGTGGCATATTTGGATCTTACCTATGATACAACCAATTTAGAATCTCCATACACAGTCAACAATTTGATTCCATTTTTGACAACAAAATTAAGGCCCAATAGCAATGCTTCATATTCTGCTATATTATTAGTTCATTCAAATGATAACAAAAATGAATACTTGAATGTTTTACCACTAGGTACAATGAAGAACACACCAATCCCATTACCTTTTTTACTACAAGCACCATCAAAATACATTTGCCAAACACCTAATTTATCCAATTGAACTGCATAGCCAACTGGATCACTGTTTTGTAATTGAGGCTGTGTTTGTTCAATGGGCTAAAACTTCCTAAGCCCACATCACAAAATTAGTTCATTTGATTAGGATCAATTCTTTCTACCACTTGTTTGGATCTTGGTTCTCTGTATAACTTGACCTCTTTTCCATTCACAGGTATAGTTACATATGACGGATCCAATTAAATAATTCCACCAACTATAGCAGTCCATTGTTTTGATAGTAACATGCCATAATAGGGTGGAATATCAACCATAGTGATGTCAGTCCTATATGTAGCTTCATGATAAGTAGCCAAATTTATCTCCACATATCATATGATACCAATGACAGGGATTGATCTATTATCCATGGCATAACACTTTCCATATGTAGAATCAACCCATAAACCCAGTTCTTTCATAACTGCCATAGGCATGATATTTATTGCTACTCCTGAATCTATCATACAATTCCTGACCAACTTATTACTAATCAACAATGTGGTATAGAAAGGATCAGCTTGGGATGGACTCTTTGTCAAAGAAGTCCCCAAGTAAATCTCAGTAGTCGTCATGGTCTCTCCTTTGACATTATTCACTTGCTTCCTATTCTTTTCTAATTCATTTTTACACTTATCTTGAACGTCAGGCTTATTTGGCACATTTGAAATTAATTTCATGGCACTATTTCTATATTCATCCATTTTCATCATTTCCATCAATGGACCTGATAGTTGAATTTGAGATAAAGCCTGAGTTATATCAAAAGAGGGCATACCTATCAGAGGTTTTGTTTTGTCCACTTCCACTTTGGCAAACTTTTTCTCTTCCATTACTTATTGCTTAAGGTCACTCCTTGTCTTGTTTTGATCAGCCTTTGTTTTATCTTTGGGGATATATTTTTGAGTTACCCTTTGAGTATTTCTATTTTCATCATCCTTTTGAAGTTCTGGGGCAACTTTCTTATCAGCTAGTTGATTCTTTATTAAAAAACTCCCAGGTGTACCTTGGTCCACATTCACAGTTCTATTTGTGAGACTGTAGTTGCTTCTAGCTTGTGCTATAGTAGCAACTTAAAGTGTCTTTATTTCCTCTTCAGTAGGTCTCCTCAATTGAGTTTGATCAAACTGTGATTTTGCAGAGCAGACAAGAGAATCTCTCATGTTGTTATCCTATTGATTAGAGAATACTTCTTGCTGGCCAATGTGAATATTATATCTTTGATGATTTACATCATATTTTGATCCATCCTCTTCTAAAGAAGAAAAATCCCTTTTTACCTCATAAATCCTAACTATCAACATGTTTATAGTATGTTCATCTCTTTCCTAATTATATGGTATCTCATTTTCTTAGATTGATTGTGCAACCACACAATATTCAGGAGAATGAGGTAAATTACAAGGCACACGCCATGGAGCATCCTCTACCATATTTGATCCATGTCTCTTCAATGGGTCAGCTGTGTCTTTGTTGACATTTTGCTTCTGATCTTCAACCAAGGGCCTCCCATCCTTCCAATTTGTTTTATAGGGCATATCCTGCAATCTTGGTCTTTCATTCCTGTGATAATTGGACTTATCATAAGGTATTCCTTTTATCATTTCTTGCCACCTTATATAATAAATCATTTACAACATTCCGAACCTTCTCCAACTTGTCTTCTTCTTTTGGTTGCCTATTTTGATGAGCCTTGGGGTTTTGCAATATTTTTACTTCTTCTCTTCTACCAATTTTTATTGAAGCTTTTCTGTTGTTTTCTATATTTAATGCAACTTTGAATGCTTTAGTAAGAACAAGAGGCTTTCTTGTTCTGAGTTCATACCCTATCTTTGGATCAAAGGCCTTCAAATAGAACACCAAGAACATAGGATCTATAGGTTTCAGATGATGTGTAATTTTGTTGAACAACGTCATAAATCTAGTATTGAAATCTTCCACTGATTCATTATAATTTTTCTAAACATTTGTCAGTTCATGCAAAGCAAATTTTGGATCAGAATGATCACCATACTATTCCTTGAATATTCTTTTGAATTCAACCCAAGAGCTGATTGAGGCATTAGGCAAATTTCTATACCAGTCTCTTGCATCATCAGTTAATGATTGCATGAATATTTTCATATAAACATCTTCATGTTGCACATCAAAATTATCCATGATAGTTTCAAATGCTCTTATATGATCTTCTCCTAAAATAACATTATTACCAGAAAACTTTGGAATTGCTTTTCTTACCTTATTGTCAATATCATTGGGATATCCCTAGATGCCAAAGAGATATCCACATTCATTAAGCCCCTTGAAAATGGATTTTACCTTTGATGAGGTTGATACTAATGGTGTTGAGGTCCTTGTTGTTGAGGCTGCTGGTACACACCTTGTTGCACATTGTGGTAGGCACCTTCAGGATTGTACATATTGACTTGTGATTTTGATGTGGAGCATGATATTGATGTTGGTATTGCCCTGGATATTGATTATATCCCTGATTTTGAACTCTTACTCCTCCCTAGCTAGGAGGAAAAGGATAAGCATTTCCTTGAGAAGTCATTGGAGCACTCACTTGATTCAATATCTGTGGTGCATAGACATTATGTTGTATATGAGGAGCATTACCTACATTACCATGTCTTCTGACTATATTGTGGGATACTTGTGAGACCAAAGAACCAATTGTATTCCCATATGTAGCCTGATTTTTTACAGGTCTATATTGTGGTGCATTTGGAATAGGCTAGGAATTCAATTGGAGCAATTCTTGTTGTCTTCTTAGCAATTTGAGCCTCTCAACTTTTGCTATCATACGTTGTACCTCTTGTTTTAACTGTTGGTCAGTTAGTTCTTTTGTTGAGGTAGAGACAACATGGGCATCAGTGAATCTTACTATTTGATGTGTATGTTCTTTATTCCTATGCTGTGAACTCTCAGTATATTGCTTGGCCATCCTCTGCTCATGGTCTCTTCTTGCTTCTTCCTATCTCACTTCATCATGCATGTGTTCCTCATATTCTTTCATCTTTTGGAAATTTGGTTGAAATTCAACAATAGATCTGTATAAGCTATTGTGTTCAAGAAGGTTATGAGAACTCCTTGGAGAAAACTTTTCATTGCTGTGTAATCCATGCCCAGTAAAAGGAGTGTTGAATACATTATATGGCTATCTAGAAGCATACCCTTGCTCATTTTAGATATTGTCATGTGACTCAGTAATCATAGGTACACTTGCAGGAGTTTCACCATCATTGGTGGATATACTTGAAGTGGGAAGGAGCTTTGAACCCTCCTTACTTTTCTCTGACAATTTTTGATTTTTATTGTTCAGATTCACCAAAGATCTACTACCATCCATGTTGGAAAACTATGATGCTAAATTTCTTGGATCTACAATTCAAATTCTTAGAGATTCAAGAGTCACCACCTCCTTTTCTAAAAAGAGGAAAAAATTGGGATAGTCTTTTAACCTTCCAGAGCTCCAAGATCATATTTAGATTCCTTGCTTATTTTAAGCAAGTCCCTAGTAGAGTCACCAATTTCTTGGTTCCCAAATTTGTAGATTGCAAAACCCTAAAAGTATGCCAGGCTTTATGATTAGGTTCAACGACTGATTTGGCAAACTAATAGAATCAACCAAGATGGTTGGAATTTCCTACACTTCAGGCTCTACTATGCCTAGGTGGGTGTACCTCTTTATTACCATTGAATGTTAAATCCTAAAACTGATTAATGAATAATGAGCAGATTATCAATTTTATGAAATTTTGTCAATTAAATCATCCTATTTAATCTACTTCAAATTGGCAGATGATCTGAAAATAGATTTTTTAGCTTATACCAACCACTACTCCTATTCCTACAATAGAAAATCAAAATTGGATTGAAATATTATACAAGGAATGGTTTTGGAAATGAATTGATCAGTGCCTTTCCTGGGTAACAGAGTCAAAATACAGGTAGATGTGTGTCTTCCTTCTGGCTACAACTCAAATTATTTGGCACAATACAATTTATGACTTGCATAAACATGCAAAATTGTTTTTTACTAGGTTCTTCTTATTTATCCAATTTAATCCTCCAGATTACTATGACCTATTTAAAGGAATTTAATTCTTCTTAAAGAAACCCTATTAGACAAATCACACAAAATATGAATTTTGTTTTGATAAACTAGACATATGCTTGATATGCTAATTTAAATAATAAGGAGAAAACAAAATGGAGACAACCAAATCAAATTCTATCAATAACATTCAACAAATAATTGAGAACTATAATTTAGGCACCAGAGAAATGTAGTTTTTTCATTATTGTGCTTCAGAAAATGGGCCTTTACAATGTCTCTTTCCAAAATCCAATTCCTAGAGAGCCTCCCCACGGTCTTGGTTTCTTTCTTATAGGCATGAAGGAAGCAACAAGCTTTAGACCATTCACATTCAAAAATGACTGTTCAAATTCCCACCCTTTGATATGACATATTACAATATTTACTTTTTGCAAGTCTTAATAAGACCACCCAATATTCAAATACATTTGATGAAATAAAGAATAGAAATAACTAAAAGAACAAAGGAGATGTCCAAAGTTTGCCAATGGTGACTTGATGACCGACGGCTCCAGTATGATGCTCAAATAGCTCCACTGCACATTTGACCTATTCGGTCCTTTCTAGGAGATAGATACTCCTTTTCCCATTGGTACATAGTGTAATCACTCGGCCACTTATGTTATTGAATCTAAATAATGTTGGCCATATGATCTTTCCACCTTTTTTTGAGTAGTCCTTTGACATATGAAATGAACTTTGTATACCCTGCATCTAGTGCAATTATCCTATCAAGAATAACATTGAAACCATGAACACTTGACTCCTCATCCTTCTGCAAATGTTCAACAATATGAGAAACCATCTCATCACACTCTTGTTTCTATTTCTCAAATCTTTTGAGCTGTTTATCTTCTTCAAGAATGCCTGGGATGAATTGATGTTTGAAGGCGCCAAAGGATTCCATCTTTGCTTTCATTTTCTGGCTCTCTCCAAATGCATATTACAATTCCTTAATGATCATCTTGACCATTCTCTCAATTGGCTTCAAGGTAGCAGGGGCATCTAAATTTCTCTTTAAAACTTTACATAGTGTGATGAGAGTGTGATGGACTCGCTGCCATTTCTTAAGCAAAGGATCCAAGATAGGAGTATGGGCATTAATTTGATCAAGTGCTTGAGACAAAGAACCATAACAATTATGCACCTCTTGAATCTTATCCAGTATCAATCTGATTCTATGTTCCAAAACCTTTTCAATCACATCAAAAATCTTGGATTTTGTTTCCTTCTTGGTGGCCTCATTCATCCTCTTCAATTTCTTAATCTCTTTCTCTAAATTTTGATTAATAGGAATAGGAATAGTGTCAACACCAAATCCTTGAGACACAGGGGGCTGATAAGGCACAATTGCCTTGCTCTGAGAAAATTAAATTCCTTTTAGTTGTTGCTTCAACTTCACATTTTCCAAATCCAACCTATTCACTTCATCATTCATTTCTATCTAATTTTTCACATATTCACTCAATTTGAGTTGCATATTTTTCATAGCAGTCTATGTGAACATGGCTGAATGCATTGTTAATGTGGCTGCTTGTAGGGCTGACATGTCCTTCAAAATTTTCACCATTGTAGTTCCTCTCATCTCCTGGATCACATCCAATAATCTTGGCTTATTTGTACTTTTCTGGGTGGCCCAAAATGCCAAGATCTCAGTCTTTGGATTATACCCTGTGCCACTCACACCATCTTCAAAATCAAACTCTGAAATCATCATTGGATCATCCTGACTCCTCACTTTATCCAACAAAAACATCTTTCTCAGCTCCATCCCAAGAATGATCAACACATTGCTTTTTAAAACCATTTGTCTAGCCTCTTGTGGGCTAACATTTATTTCATAAATCTTGATCTCCTTAAATGTTTGGGCCACAATTTGGTTGTGTTGGGAATCATTAGCTCCCATTTATTGATTTGAACTTTTTCTTCAAATTCTTTCATTTTTATTTTCATCCAAAAATATTTGAATTCAGGAGTATTGATGAATTCATCATCATCCATGAATCTCATAGAAGCTACAATCCTTTCATCTTCATGCATTTTAGGCTCACCTTGTGATTGTGTGTCCATTCTAGCCTCTAGCTTGTGGGCTTCAATCTCTTGTCCATCAAAGGGCTGATCAAATTCAATATCCTCTCCCATATGCCTCAATATACTTGCAAATTCATCAGTATCACCAACCCTATCAGACATCTCATAGGGCACTAGAGGAGGCACATCATCAACTTTCTACTTCTTTGACATTGGCTGTTCAAGGGATGCAGGTTCTTGTATTGACATTGCATCAGGAGCAGGCTCAATAATCTCAATTCCACCTGGTCTCTTCACATGGAACTTAGTAGCCTTGGTAGACTAGCTCTTTTCTTTACCATACAACCATTCAAAATTATCAATTATTAGATTGATCCTCTTCAATGGATCATTTTCTTCAACAAAAAATCTTGAGAAAACATGCTCTTTTTTCTTCTTGTCTTCCTCTATTCTCATCAAGATTTCCCATTTTCTTTTTCTATCATATACCTCTTGAGGAGTGAGGCAATTTCTGATCACATCCTCATCATAGTTTAACAAAGTTCATGTGGTCCTCAAGGTCACAGAGCCTCTTTGTTTTTTATTTCAATGGATATTTTGCTTTCAAATAAACTTGTAACTCTTCCAAAGTGTTAGAGCCAATAGACAATTCATCAAGCACAATCAAATCTAGAAAAAAATGTTCCTTTCTTCTGCTTCTTCATTACATCCCTCTTTATCCAGAGCATTTGCCACATAAATTCTAAAAACAAGAGGGCACAAATTCAGGAAGAGCATGGGGTGGTTGTGTGCATCCATAAAATCTTATCACAGTGTGGTCTGGCAAGAAAAAATAATCACAAAAATTATGTATATGTCCTTTCTCTAGCTTCAATGCATGAGGCCTTAGCAATTCTCTAATCTCAATTGGTGGCCTTGGTGAGGTATGCCCAAGGGTAGTCATGATTCTTATTGTAAAATCATCATGAAATATCACATAGTTGTTGTTCCTACAATTGTTGTCCCATGTATAACACCAACACTGCATAGGAAATTTGTTACATATCTGATCAATCATGCTGATGTCCATTCTCCTAGTCCACCTCTTCTTGTTCTGGTACAAAATCAAATGACACAACAAAGAGTAATATCTGAATGTGATAGGTGCTCTATTCTCTCTCACCTAGAGGAATCCATCATGCAATCCATTTTCAATCAAAGAAGCAAAATCATATTCAATGTTGATCTCATGGTTTTGTATTCTCATTGCCATCATCATTAAGTCAACAGCATTCTATTTTGGGCATCCATTCCCAATACTTGGCATAGAGCAAAATATGTTTTCTTGAAATATATAGTGAAATCATCCACTGAAAATGGCTCAACAAAAGTAGTTGGAATATATATTCTTTTATTGTTTGCTCCTTTTCTCATATACATATGGAGTTCATCACTCTTGTATGTTTTCCTGAGTTTGGTATAGTCCTCTTCACTCTTATGCACATCCACTTTTTTAAGAGCCTGTTTGTTCAACATAAAGTAATCAACAATTGCAGCTCTAGTCACTGCTACCAAGGGTGACCCATCTGGTAACCTCACTGTCCTTGTAGCTGCATGGTAATGTTGTGCCAACACTCTGATGAGTTTAACATCCACAAAAACATTTGGCACTACTACCTTGGCAAGATCAAATATCCATGGATTAGAAACAGGGCCCTGTGCATCCTTCTTATCACAAAAGTACCAAAACAAATTTCATCTTAAGATAGGAATTAGGGCATCACGACAGCCATGAGCTTCATCCTTGAACATCCTTTTGTATCTCTTGTCCACAGAATTTGGTAGAATGTCTAAAAGAGATTGTTGGAGAGGTCTTTTCTTCTCTTTTGGAGCTAAAGGCTCCCCCTTCTTATTCACTGGTTCAGTCTTTTTAGGTGGCATTGTATACTAGTCTACTGAACTAGGGTTTTGTGATTGTTTGATTTATTGAGCTACTCGAAAGCAAAACTGTATACACAATGTCAAATTTGATAGAGGAACAACTAGAGTACACTTACCTGGTCAAGACGAGCTGCAGAGTACACTCTAGACTTTGAATTCATCATCTCCCAACACTTCTGAGCTCATCTGAATGAACAAATGAAGTAAAACTTCACATTTTATTAGTTCCTGCTCTGATCATTTCACCAGTAATCACCTTTGTGCCAAGAGATAGAGAAATCTTCATGCTCATGTGGCTTTGAATGCTCACCATTGATGTAAATAGATCCAAGGGTTGAAGAAATTTGACAAGATTTGCTTGAAATTTGTAGTTAATGCAATTGACACTGCAATCCTGTCGTAGTAAATACAGACCTCCATGGGACAACGGGGCATATATTTCAATTTTTGATGCATACTATATTACTGCAGGCTATACTTAGCCTCTTTCAATGCCTTGGCGAGCTCATGGTAACCATTATTGTTTATGTTTACCCTCTACTGTAGTCCCAAACTGACATCAAATGCTATGATACTCCCGTTGCGGGATGGCAGGAGACTTTTATCACTTCACCGCACCACCGCAAACCTTGAAAATGTTATGGATTCTTTGTTGTAGGATTGCGGTAATATATTGTTATTTTTGTTGTTTACAGCCAGCCTGCAAACTATCCACAATGCTTAGATACCTTCGTCGCAGGGCCATGGTAATTTTTAGATGCTAAGCTGATCTCTTACCGCCATCTCGCTAGCTAGTTCCAATGCCATGTTATTATTGTTGCGGGGCTATGATAGCTATTTACTTATCAAGTTTGTTGCTCATCGCCAGCCCACAACCATTCTGGTCATTGTGATGTCCATGCTGTGGGGCCATGGTAACACTTGGATGTCAGGCTATGTTCACTGCTAGCCCGCGGTTACTCTTTCTCTTCGCCGCAGTAGTGCAGTGATGGATCATACCACGTCACAAGCTCTTGCATCCATGCAAGAAACTCCTAGGGCATGTTGCCTAGCCCCGTGAGAATGTGGTACTGAACAAAAACACAAGGTAGAGTAAAAATATAAAGGTAATGACACATGTATGATGAAAGATGACCAGATGAAGGTGCAACACAAGGATTTTTGGGCTTAGGGAATGAATGGTACAAGGGTTAAGACTTTTTTATTGGATTTTTGTAATTAGGGTTTGACAAAATTGGGTGTATCCTAGGTGAACTTTTACTAGTGCTAACAAGTAGTGGCCAATTCCACCATCTAATAAGTCTTGAACCTCTTTTTCACCACCATCTCCTCCTTTTCAAGAGTTCACCTAATTTTTTTTTTCACCTGATCTCTCGAGGGGGCATCTCTCATCCATTTCCATTCCTCTCGTTAGCTGGGGCAAAATAAATTCTTTGATTTGACACCATTCCCCACTCGGTCACGATGCCACATCAAAGAGGGGAAAAATGTAGACACTTGAAAATGCCTTGACCTCGAAAGCCACTTTCTTGTATCCTTGCACCACTAATTCTCTTTTCCACCAAATTAATTAAATAAAAATCAATTTATTTAATTAATTTATCCTAAGCCATCTATCCCTAGCCATTCATCCCAATTATTCACTTGTAATGAATTAATTTAATTAATTTATTACTATACTGTAGACCATAATCCACAATTAATTAAATAAATATCCTAATGTTTATTTGATTAATTTTCCTCATCCCCTAACCTAGATTATTTTTTTTATGGATAATCGGCCAATATGACAACTAATATATTATATATGTAAAGGAAAACAAGTATATATCGTGTTGCATAGTAGCTACATATTAGAGAGGGAGGTTTTAGTTGTTGCTCCAAAGGGTCCTCAGTCCTTCTTCCAACTCCATTGCTTGTTCCAGCTAAGTGGGAGATAGGAGGTCTCCATACTGACCAATTATGTATGCAAAAGTCTCCATGTTGTTATTATGGATGCCTCACCTATAGACTATCAAAGCCAGACCCGCCACACTGTTTTCTCTATTGATTGCCACCGCATCAAATAGCCCGGCCATGAGTCCATATTTTCGATGTTTGTTGAAGTTGGAGATTGATGTGGATGCAACCTGATACATATGGTCCTTAATATATCTATTTGCCATTAGCTTGCTGCTATTCTTCCATCCCAGGATGAGAATGAAATTCATCAAAAATTCTTCATAGAGAATCCTGTCATGAATATGTTCTCTAGTGAAGATTTTGGACTTGATCACCTTAAAGATGGCTTTCGCAACTTCCTCTGAGTCAGCCTTGAATAATCATTTAATCTGACCAATTGGAGATTTTGTGTCATTCTTGGCCCGATCCTCACTTCCCTCCTCTTCCTCATCACCTTATTCTTTGGCCTCTGAATCCCTTTCTTCCTCCAATTTGTCTCCCCCCTTCATCGGCTTGACATTTGCACACACATTTGATACTCATTATGTTCACCATTGCTCTAAGCTTGCTCTGTTGAATCGGGAGCTCCTTCTATTAATAAACAAAAATAAGGAAGGTAACGATATAGACACTCCCATGTGATGGTTCTGGTACATGATCTTAAGAGGATATGAAATTACCTTTGGGATTGGGATTTCATGCTGGGAACAATTAGTTATCTGGAGAAACCTTAGCTACATTTTGGCTGAAAGTGAAGTCTATCCGATCAAATTTTGCACCAAATCTAGTCTTCAATTCCCTATATCTAAAATGCCAATTTACTTGTGTCCTCACTTTGTGGGAGATGAAAGTTTTTTTTGTGCCCTACTGTCAAAATGTATGCCACCGTGTTTGTAAGAACTAACGATCCAGAAGCTCTAGCTTTACTTGCGTTGTGCTTATTTTCTAAGAAACTTGAGTCCTGAATGATGCATGTGATTCAATCTAAGAGGATTGAGTTGTCCTAAAATAGATCTTCCGTAGGTCGAACAAGTCTAGTTTATGTGGCTAGTCTTGTAGAGGAATAATCAAGGATAGAGCCTGACTGAGACTCAGAGAATTTGAGTCCCATCGGTGGCTTTGGCATCCTAAGACACCAAAGATGGGACTAACAACCCCTTAAAATTTTGGTTTTGGGGATGGTTTCGGCACCCCACTTGAGGTACCCTTGAGGAAGTCCAATAGTTTCATGTTCACTATGTGATTTCCCGATCCTGATGGTTTCCCTATTGACGTGGGCAAATTATTCATTCCTGTATATGCCATCGATTCCTTAGGTGACCTATCCCCTGAGCATCCCAGATTCTTATCATGCTTTGAATTGGATATGTTAACATGGGAATTGGAGATTGGCATGACCTTGGCAGAGTTGTCATTATGTGATAGGAGAGGAGATTCCATGTTTGAATCACCTACTAGGGCCTTCGTGTAGGTACCATCTTCTACAATGCCTTCCTGAAGTGGGTAAGCCTCTTGAACTTGGGAGCCTCAAACTTTGATGTCGATGGAAGTACATGGTTAAAATTTGGTCTTTTCATCAGTAGTTCATTCTAGATTTGTACCAATGTCCCTTATCTTTGGGCACAGGTCCTGAAAATGACGACGACTATGGCAATTTAGGCAGAAGAAGTGCCTCTCTTTGATCTCCAATTTTTGAATCCTATGGTATTCCTTGGTGTATAGGATAATTTCAATTAGAATTTTATAAATGGCCGGCACCAATATTCTGGCAAACATAAACGAATCATTGTTTAAAAGGTCTGTGTTGATTGCTAGCACCGTGCCTAGAGAGCACCCAATTTTTAGCAAATAGTCCTTCATCCAAAATTCCAATGGAAGATTATATAAGTAGATCCATTTTGGTTCTTCATAAGGATCACACATTGTTGGATCAAAATTTGGCACCCATTTCCTCATGTACAATGGCACTCTGTTCCTTGTCCAATTCTTCCCTCTTAAAATCAAGTCCTTATCGGTAGTTGTTACAAAGGCAACAAGGAAAAAACCTTTGGGAAGAAATTTTAGAATGCATTAGACTTGCCATACTCTTTTGCCCACTCCTTAACCTAGCTTCTGTTAAGCTTTAGCCCAATGAAATAACAAATTATGGCAGTCTCTGCTAGAACATCAGTTTCTTTTTTGCTCTCCTTCGAGACATCAATTCAAAGGAAAGTTTTTAGTGGAACAATCCCTTCATTTGCCTTCACTAAGAAAATTAAATTTTGGTGATTGCCCCTCCCGTATACCTCCTCATTCTTCTCTTCTCTTAAGTTTTCCACCGAAACAATCTTTCGCTCCCTGCTTTGCTCCCTCATTTTTTCTATTTATTTAATATATTTGTGGAAAGTTATATAAATAGCTCCCTAACCTAGATTAATTAAATAAAACACACTTATTTAATTAATCTCCCCTAGCCTACAACCTAAAACTAGCTTAATTAAATAAATAACATTTATTTAATTAGCTATTACACCCTACTTAGCCCCTAGAACCAAATTAATTAAGTAAACCCTTGCTTAGTTAATTCTAACCACTAATTTCCAACAACCATATTAATTAAGTTAATCACTTAATTAATTAGCCTAAACCTTCATTATCCCATCTCCCCAAACCCTTGGAATAAAAAGCAAATTTTTATTCAAAGGGGGTCACATGTGTCTCCACCTCACCTTTCCTCTTTCATGCAAGAACATTTTTTAATAAAAATTGCTCACACATGTCTTTTCTAAAAGAATGCATGTGTCACTTTTCATCCCACTCACCCATAAATTCTAATTTTTTATTACACTCTCTCCCATATGAATGAATTTTTTATTCATTCATATGTCTTAATCCTCATTAATGCAAAGCCTTCCAAAGGTTAATTTAAAATTCAAAAATAATGAGAGCCATCCATTATTGTTGATCAAATCCTAGTCCTTGATCTCACCATTTCATCTCCACCCTTGGATCTCAACTTTGAATCTCCACCCTTGATCCAAAATCCTCTCAAAAACTCTATAAGTACAAGCCTCCTCCAAGAATTTTTAAACACAAGCCATTTGCATCCACATTATACAAAAATCCATAGCCAATTTCTAGTTTAAATCCCTTGTTAAATCCATATTGTGCTGATTCTTAGAGCAATCCACATCAATTTAGAATTGGGTAAAGTTAGGAGATAGATTTGGGTGCACTATTTCCTCCACCTTATCAAGGAGAAGGAAGAGCTTGAAGATTTAAGGTATAACTTGTGTGTTTATGCTTTTATTTATGTTATTTCATCTTTTGGCTTTCTTTCATCTTCAACTACTACTCATGTCTCTAAGGATGTAGTTTGGTTATGAAGACTGTGTACAGGTATTGGTTTTGATTGCAAGATTATTTAGATTGGTTGTGATAGCTAGAGTGCAATATGTTTTTCCAGGAATCCCATGTATCATGCATGGACTAAGCATGTGGATGTTCAACCATTTTGTTCATGAAATGATTTCTAATGGACAGATTGAGCTAAAGAAGGTTGACACTTAGGAGAATGTTGCAGATTCACTTACTAAATCTATGAGCATAGAAAAGTTTACATGAGGTGCAGGAAGGCCATGGGTCTTGTTCCTAGTTCTTAGTTGTTTTATATTTTCCTATGGATGTATTTACAATGTATGATGTCAAGTAGAAGAATGTTAGGATTAAGGTGCCATCAACCTTGTAAATCCTATGTATTTAATTACTTTTAATATTGTTTTTAAATCATTCATAAGGGATGAAGTATTCACCAAGTAGCATTCTTGTTTCAACCACATGTTTGATCTTGATACCTGACAGATGTAGGTTACCCAAGGGGGTTGTAGGGGGTACCCCCCTATGAGGTCTAGGGGGATGGCCCCATTGGTGGGGGGTCTAGGGGCCATGCATCTTGGTGGGGGTTTGGGGACAACGCCCCCTAAAGACACATTATATATATATTTTCTCATTGTAAATCTGGACCGTTCATCATTAGGTCACAAATATGATAGTAGAGGTTATGTTGTCTTGTCTTTCCCTAGAAGGCAACCCCTTTATGAGGATATTGTATTACGACTGTGTATGAAAAGAGTTGAGGGTATTACAGGTGTTGTTGGATTGAAGACTGAATAGGAGATTGATAGTATTGTATTGTAAACTCTATTTAAGTTAATACAGATTGGTGCATCTCTTCTTGTGTGGAGTTTTTCAAAAAAGGGTTTCTCCATGTAAACACTATGTTATGTGTTTGATCTTCTATTCCTTTATTTATTTATGTTGATTTTATACCATTTCTATTTTGGTTTTACACAGTTAAATATCTATATTACAGTTGTAATCAATTTTCCATTAATAGTTGTTTACCTTCATTTCTAACAATGTGGATTTGTATATGCTTAAAATCATTTTATGTTTTGATACTATTATCGTACTTGCCAATGATGTTCTTGTGGATTTCCATTGACGTGTATGGATAATGCATTTTAGATTCATGTATGTGGATTTATATATGTTGGACTCTATAGTGTTTTAGTTCCATTGCTTTCACAATGATATGTCATTATACTTATGTTCATCGAGTTCGACATTGTGATTATTTTTATCATGCATTTGTATATATAAATCATGCTAGTGTTATATGTATATTATGATATCATCTTATGGATATTATCTTGTTGGTTTCTATATACTATGCTTCAACTATCTCATGTTGCACAAATACATCTGATGTGTTTGTTGAGTGTGCATGCATAGGTGTTACATCCCCTTTTTGGATTCAATATTACTATTGACTTTTTCTTAAATAATATAGTCATGTGGATATATTTTCACATCATAGAAAATGATGATATGTTTAGAAAAGGTTAATTTTATGAAATCATGGATTTTTACTTGATTATGATCAATATGATGTTATGAATTAAAATGTCTTTTCGATATGAAAATGAAATCATTTGATGTAAATGTGTTTTGATCAGAACATTGGTACTCTGACCACAAATTGTATGTGAGATAGTCAATGACAGGAATAGATGGAACATGTTCGCCAGGGAGAAAGAAGAAGAGAAAGTATCTTTGAGAAAGAGAGAATAGACTCTGGAATAACCCATGGGTGCTTGCCACTAAAAATGAATATCAGGTAGATAAACCTAGTTGCCTTGAGTTAAGCTTTGATTTCAGGCTAAGTCAATTTTAGACAAGATGTTGAGGTTTGCAAGAATAGGTCTTTCTTCTTTTCATAGTTGTCATAATGAGTATGGGAAATCGACATCTGTGTCGTAATACTCTGAATCATGTCGTCAAATATGGACGACCGATATTATATATATATATGTCTACACTTGAGACTGAGTTGTATGTCGTGTCTTGTTTAGTGGTTCGGCGTAAAAGTCAAAAGTTGTACATAACGTCGACCCCAAAACCTTGTGTTGCGTTTATGCTCAAATCATCGTCATTGTCATGAAGCTCTACGAGCATATGATGTAAACATCTACTTGTGAAATTTGACGGATGTTGAATTATTTCTATTATGGGCTATTATCGTATAATAAAAGGTTTAAATAATGTTTTAAATCTTGAGACCGTTGAGTGTAATACCTTTGGTCGTATTGAAATGGAATATACAAATTATGTTAGTTATATTTAAATAGTCATTTTGGGGTAATTCTTTTATTCTTTTATGTTGTTAGTAATCGGGTAGTAGTTCGAAGGGGCTCACTCAAGCCTTTATTATGATGTCTTATATTCCAAAACAATCTATTAATTCTTAAGCTTTAAACTTTATGGATGGGTTGGTAGCTCAGCCATTATTTCTAGTTTTGCTTTTGATTTAAACTCATAATTGGTTATGAGTAGTGTGACAGCTTGTCCAAACTATAAACCGCCACCTCGCATAGTGTTGAGCTCCACTTTGCAGAGTTGTTGCAAATTTAGTGGGAAAACTGAACCATTTCTATGTGATGGTCGCGGAAAGGAGGGATGGTTAAGCCATGCAAGGTAGTTACCTAGTTGTGAGGGTGTGGTCTAGAGAGTGGGAAGTTAGTTTACTTTTAGAGGGAGAACAGGTTATAGAGGAAGTAGGGAGTTAGTTTTGGGGGATGTGAAACAGGATATAGAAGTGGAGAGGAGGCCGAGAGTGAAGTGAATGTGAGCTAGTAAGAAAAGAACGAGCTCTTGGACTAGCTTTGAAGCAGTTACTGGAGATTTTCTTCAGGTTTCATTACATCTCTTCTCTACGCTGTCATGGTTAAGCAGGAATGTTTTAATAGGATTGGCTCCACTTTGTTATACGAAGGAACTTAGTATTTTATCATTGATGTAATATATGAATTGGTTTCCAACTTGACACCTGTGTGATTTCATTTATTTCAAAACATATACAATACTATTTGATTCTTGAACCACACCGCAGTCTTAAACCTCACAGTTGAAACACGTATGTTCCTCGAAGCATCTTTGATGGTCGATTTAAACTATGTTTTTGTATTGTTTAACTTCAGAGATTTATGGATATGTGGAGAGCCCTTAGTAGATTGAGTTTTGGTCGAAAGATAACTGTAAAGTTATCCCAAGCCGTAGTAATTTAACCTTGGTCGACATTGGAAGTGTCCTTGGTTGGCCTACCGACTATTTATAGTTGGTCTTGCCATATCTAAAAACAAGTAGTTTTATAAAAGACTTGAAATGTGTTAACCGTCGCTAGATAAGAAACAATAGTGTGGAATGTATCTCAATGCATGTATGACTACTTAGTCTTCCACAAGATCTAAATCTATAATTAGTTGGCCGACCATAGAGAATATACTTTTCTTGCTACGAATGATAACGAGTTATAGTTCATTTATTTATTGTATATGACTCTTTTTGCTTTGAAAACATTCAAACTGTTGTGTCTTTGAAAGAGGGTATAGAGTTATTATTGTTTTAAATTGTCAAACATATTAGACAATGAAGTTTTAGAGTAGACACAATGAGTCTGTAGTTAAGTGTTTAGTCCAGACTTGCATGCATTCTTCTTGCAAATAGAAATAACAAGATAGGATTTCTAAATGCTTAGTTTGACAAAAGATTAAGCTATGTCGAAGATTCGATAGGTCGAAGAAGACTTTTAAGAGTATTTAAACTTTAACTCTGGGTCTTCGATTAGTTGAAATTCTTTAATTGGTTTATTGTTAAAACCCTTCTGAAATTACGTAGATAAGTTTAGTGTCCTCTCTTGACTAGATAATTTAAAGCAGTGGACGAACTTAGATATCAACTGATTAAATTTTGGCATTATCTAATTAATCGGTAATCTAGGAACCCATTCTTTTAACATATGGACGGAAATTCCTCCATGAGCTAAAAAGAGAGAAGTAAACCTAACTGCCATGCGTTAATGCATGATGTGTTTGGAACACTTAGAGGTTATCGAGGTCGTTATATTAAACTTATATATAGGTAACTGTAGGATTGCGATTAATTCAAGTCGAGTTGGGGTGGGTGAACTTACTACTTGCGTTGACACAACGCTAATTATATTCAAATCCTTTGGCCAAGGTAGTGCATGTGCCTTAAGTGCATTGATAGTTCATCGTGACTGGATGGAGTAGCTTGTGGAGTGGTCATGCTTGACTAGAGGGTATCTAGGGGATTGCATGATAACAAGTTATGTAGGTCACAACACCAGTACTCAGATGGCTAACACCATTGGTTATCCTAAGTCTATCCTCTTGAGTAGGGTAGGGCCACTTCCGGATAGGAAGGAGTACAGGAGACCAACGGTCTGTGGTTGGAGGTTAAGCTTCTTGAAGATACTTTCTCTTCTATATTCTAGAGGCTTGCCGAGACTTGAATTTGGATAGTCGACAATCGAGATGCAGTGACTTTGGTAAGTTTCTATTTTGAAAATGTTCTAAGTAGCTTTAATCAACATATTGTATAATGTTGTAGATGGATATATCCCTTTGTATAATTTATAATTTAATGTTATTGTTAGTCGATGGATGTACTACATGGTTTTAAAATGAAAAACAAATTACGTATTTGCTTTAAACTAAAAAAAAATTTATTACCTTTGGTTAAACTTAGTTTTTAGGGCGAAAACTAAACTAGGTGTTACATATGGTATCAGAGCTAACCAGGTTCAACACTAGGGCTGATGAGTCCACTAATCTAGTTAAGAATCAACATTATGTGGGTAGCTAATGATTTGATTTACTGTGTGCCAGGATGGTACGTCTCAAGAAAACCGCAAGGAAGTCCTTCACTGGTAAGGAATGTTACCTGCAAGCTAAACAGAGACGACTTGCGATGATTACGACTATTGAGAAAATGAATGATGAAAATGACATTTGGCTAGACAATGTGGAAACTTTTTCCAATTCTGTCACAACTCAAACAAATGAAAAAAAGAACTCCTAGAGACATCTAGGATGGTAGCTCGAATTATGGTCAATTGCTATCCTATTAGTGTACCAATGATCACTAGGGATTCTCGTATACCACCTAGAGCTGAAATCATTGTACTATCATTAGATAGCGAATCTAAGGGTTATACACCTTGTGAATATGTGTCGGACAATGAATCTGAAGGTTACACCCCTCTTGTAAATACTGAGTGAAACATGAAATGTGTCTATCCTTAAAGAATGTATATACTATTGTGCAAAATATAATAAAGACAAATTTTGGTTTGAGAATAACTATGGTTATGAGCAATTGTTATGTTTTGATAATATTCAAATGATAAATCATAGAACTGATTAGTACTTGCTAAAGCAGGTGAGAAAACAAATAAACATGGATCAATCAGAGTTTAATGAGAGAGAAGATCGGGAAGGTCACAACTCTCAGGATAACTCCACAGATAAATTGAACAAAATTCTTAATATGCTTACTGAAACTAAGGAAAGGTTGGGCAAATTGGAAAAGAAAGTGAATGACATTGAGAATACGGAGGGTGAAAATGAGTATTCTAATAATGCGAGTAAAAGTAAGCAATGAGAGCATGGCACATCAAGTGAGAATCAAGAGAATAGTGAATCTTAGAGGGAGACAAAAGGCAAACTTGCATTGGAACTATCTAAGGATATGAAAAAGATTATCCCTCCCAAATTTGATGGAACAAAAACTGGTGATGCAATAGAAGCATGGCTAACAGAAATGGAGAAATACTTTGAAATCAGAAATTATTCTGAGATTACAAAGGCAGTGTGGGGAGCATATCAACTATCTAGAGAAGCATCCACCTCGTGGATGAATAAAAAGATGGAACTGGATTTAAGCCCCTTGAAGGTGACATGGAATGAATTTGTGGAACTTTTTCAAAAGAGGTGGTTACCACAGCTCTATTTTGACCGAAAACTAACAGATTTCCAAAATCTCAGGCAAGGTGATTTGTTCGTGGTTGAATATGCAGAAAAAATTACTAGATTGTTGAAGTATGTTCCTTAGTATCAAAGGGATGAAAGATTTCAGATAAGAAAATTCATTATGGGACTCAATCCTTAGATTGGCAGTGAGGTGGAGGTGCATGGTCCGAACACAATGGACTAGGTGTATGAGAAAGCAATTAAGCAGGAACAGAAGATCAAATCCATTTCTGCTTATCGTGAAAAGAAGTGTAAGAGATTTGATAAGAACTTCAATGATCAGATGTATAAAAGGAAGAATGATAAAGGATATGGAAACATGAGGTACGATAAAGGAAATCAAAAAAATAAAGGGGGATTTGGTAATGAATGAAGAAATGAAGACTTTAAGAAAAATGACAATTTTAAGAGGAATGATGATGCTTTGAGTAGACCATCCGAAAAGAGAGGACCAATTGGAGGTTGTTTTTCATGTGGTGGAGATCATTATGCCAGCCGTTGTCCTAATAAAAAGTAGAATGTGCAGCATAGGAACACAGTACTTCCTTCGTAGAAGGAAGTGTTTCAACAAAGGATTCACGCCACCCTTGACAATTGACAAGCTGAGTATCAGATTACTCCCATTGAGATGATAGGTACATTATTTGGAGTTCCTATTTCTATTTTGTTTGATACTAGTGCAACAGAAAATTTTGTGTCATCTAGAGTCTTAAGTAAATTTCCTAGAAGAGTTGGTTTTATGTCAAAACCATGGATAGTTGAATATGCAAATCACTCAAAGGCTCAGGTAGAGCAATGTTTGTTTGAAGCTAAGATTGATATTTCAAACTTCTCCACCAAGGTAAATTTATATGTAGCACCTTTAGGGTCCTACGATGTCATTTTAGGAATGAATTGGTTGTGGAGACGTAGGGCCAAGGTGGATTATTTTCATAAAACAATTGAGTGTTTGGATGATAAAGGAAGCAAAGTTAATTTTCAGGGTATTCAAAGGGAAATAAGGATTAGATCTATTTCTTCAAAACAATTAAAATGGGCTAGGCATAAGGGATGTCAACTTTTTGCAATCAAAATGGACCTAGTAGAGGAAGCTTTAGAGAAGCAAACATTTGAGGAAAAATACCCACATCTTTGCAATTTCAGTGATGTATTTCCTAAGAAACTGTCAGGCTTGCCTCCAAAAAGAACCTTTGATTTTGCCATAGATATTAAACTAGGATCTGAGCCAATATCTAAAGCTCCATACTGAATGACCACTACTGAACTTATGGAATTGAAGGTTCAATTGCAAGAGCTATTAAGTAAAGGTCTAATTAGGCCAAGTGTATCACCATGGGGAGCTCCAGTTATTTTTGTCAAGAAGAAGGATGAAACCCTTAGACTGTGTATAGATTATCAGATGCTAAATAAGGCAACGATAAAGAATAAGTATCCACTGCCATGTATTGATGATTTATTCAACCAAATGCATGGTGTAGCTGTATTTTCTAAGATATATTTGAGATCTGGATACCATCAATTGAGGTTGAAAGATGAAGATATTCACAAGACTGCATTTAGAACAAGATATGGTCACTATGAGTTTGCTGTGTTACCATTTGGATTGACTAATGCACCAGCCGCTTTCATGAATCTCATGAATAGTGTTTTCAGAGATTGCCTTGATAAATTTATCCTAGTTTTCATAGATGATATTCTGATATATTCCAAAAATGAGGAGCATAGACAACACCTTCAAATTGTTTTGCAACGATTAAGAGAACACAAATTGTATACGAAACTCTCAAAATGTACTTTCTTTCAGAAAGAAGTGCAATATTTGGGACATACTATATTAGCAGAAGGGATATCAGTTGACCCAGCTAAAATAAAGGCTATTATGGAATGGCCTGTACCTTCCAATGTTTTAGAAGTACGAAGTTTTATGGGATTGACTAGATATTATAGAAAATTTGTTTTGAATTTCTCAAGTATTGCTAGTCCAATCACTTCTTTATAGAGAAAAGGGAAACGGTTTGTTTGGACAGACGAATGTCAAAAGGCATTCGATTTATTAAAAGAAAAGTTAACAACAACACCAATCTTGAAAGTCCTTGATCCTGAAGGGCAATTTGAGGTTATTACTGATGCCTTTGGAGAAGGGTTAGGAGGCGTGCTTATGCAAAATGGGCGTGTAATAGCCTATGAATCAAGAAAGTTGAAAAACTATGAGAGGAATTACGCTCCTCATGACTTAGAACTGGTAGCATGATTCAAGCCCTTCAGATGTGGCAACATTATTTGTTGGGAAAGACTTTTATACTAAAAATAGATCATCAAAGTCTTTGTTACATATTTACACAACCTCATCTCAATGCAAGACAAAGGAGATGGTTAGAACTAATATTAGATTATCACTTTGAGATTGCTTACATCAAAGGTAAAGAAAACCAAGTAGCTGATGCTTTAAGCAAAAGAAGACACATAGCTTCTATAATCTCTATTCATGCTAATTTTAAAGATTTAGTATTACAAAGTTTATCTGGAGATGAATATTACAAGCAGGTGAAGCAAGCTCTACAATTAAACCCCAAGGATCCAAGATATGATGGATTCTGTTTTGAGTCAGATAGATTAATGAGATTTAAGGGAAGAATACGTTCCTAATTCTATAGAACTAAGAAAACTTGTTTGGAAGGAAGTTCAATGTGCACCTTATTCCAGACACCCAGGAGTAGCAAAACTTTTAGCTAATGTCAAACCGCTATATTTCTAGAAAGGAATGAAAAGTGATGCTGCAAGGTTTGTGGCAAGTTGCTTGGAGTGTCAGAGAGTGAAGGCAGAACACCAACATCCTGTCAGATTGTTATACTCGCATGATATTCCAGAATGGAAATGGTAGGTTGTTAGTATGGATTTTGTTCAAGGGTTACCAATGTCTAAGAATAGACATGATGTAATTTTGGTTGTTGTAGATAAACTAACCAAGGTAGCACATTTTAGTCCCAGAAATTTGACAGATGGAGCTCATATTTTGGCTCAGAAGTTTGTGCAAGAAATATTTAGATTGCATGGGGTACCTGAAAAGATTATATCCAATAGAGATGCTCGAATAACCTCCCGGTTTTGGCAAACTTTATTTTCAGCACTAGGGACTAAACTCAATGTGAGTACCGCTTACCATCCTAAAACCGATGGACAAACAGAAAGGGTTAATCAGGTTTTAGAGGATCTTTTAAGAATGTATTGCATGGACCAGCAATACAGATGGGAGGAATATTTACCTCTTGTTGAATTTGCCTATAAAAATTCCTATCATTCTGCCATTAAGATGGCACCGTTTGAAGCATTATATGGAAGGAAATGTAGAACTCCTATAAGATGGGACAAGCTGGAAGATAGGATAAGCATTGGACCAGAAATGCTAGCAAATATGGAAGAAAAAGTGAAAATGATTAGGAAAAGGTTGGCAGAAGCCAACGACAAGCAAAAAAGTTATGTAGATCGCAAACGGGTGCCTAGACAATTCTCTATTCGTGAGAAAGTTCTTTTGCGAGTGAAATCCCATAAAAGCTCAATCAAGTTTGGTAAATCATCAAAGTTGGCTCCTTGATATGTCAGACCTTTTGAAGTTGTTGAGATTATCAATCCAGTGGCCTACAAAATTGCTCTACCTCCAGTCTTGTCCAAAATGCATTTAATGTTTTTCATGTTTCATACCTAAAGAAATATTTTGTAGGTAATGACCACATTCTTAAATGGAATTCTTTACAGATACAAGAGCCAGGAGTGGTTGTGATCGAGCCACTCAAGGTGCTCAAAATGCGTAAACTTCGTTTGCGTAATCGAGAGGTTTTGCAATGCAAAATTCAGTGGGACCAATATGGCGAGGATAGCGCCACTTGGGAAGACTATAATGATATCCACCAAAGATTTCCTTATATTTTCAAAAACATTAATGTTAAACTATAAAAGTTGTTTTTATGTCAAAGTTTTGCTTGATAAACTCAATCATCGGGGATGATGATTCTATAGGGGAAAGATATGTTACATCCCCTTTTTGGATTCAATATTACTATTTACTTTTTCTTAAATAATATAGTCATGTGGATATGTTTTGACATCATAGAAAATGATGATATGTTTAGAAAAGGTTAATTTTATGAAATCATGGATTTTTACTTGATTATGATCAATATGATGTTATGAATTAAAATGTCTATTCAATATGAAAATGAAATGATTTGATGTAAATGTGTTTTGATCAGAACATTGGTACTCTGACCACAAATTGTATGTGAGATTGTTAATGACAGGAATAGATGGAACATGTTTGCCAGGGAGAAAGAAGAAGATAAAGTATTTTTGAGAAAGAGAGAATAGACTCTGGAATAACCCATGGGTGCTTGCCACTGAAAACAAATATCAGGTAGATAAACCTAGTTGCCTTGAGTTAAGCTTTGATTTCGGGCTAAGTCAATTTTAGACGAGATGTCAAGGTTTGCAAGAATAGGTCTTTCTTCTTTTCGTAGTTGTCGTAATGAGTATGGGAAATTGACATCTGTGTCGTAATACTCTGAATCATGTCGTCAAATATGGATGACCGATATATTATATATATATATATATATGTCTACACTTGAGAATGAGTTGTATGTCGTGTCTTGTTTAGTGGTTCGGCATAAAAGTCAAAAGTTGTGTGTAATGTCGACCCCAAAACCTTGTGTTGTGTTTACGCTCAAATCGTTGTCATCGTCATAAAGCTCTACGAGCGCATGATGTAAACGTCTACTAGCAAAATTTGACAGATGTTGAATTGTTTCTATTATGGGCTATTATCGTATAATAAAAGGTTTAAATAATGTTTTAAATCTTGAGACCGTTGAGTGTAATACCTTTGGTTGTATTGAAATGGAATATACAAATTATGTTAGTTATATTTAAATAGTCATTTTGGGGTAATTCTTTTATTCTTTTATGTTGTTAGTAATCGGGCAGTAGTTCGAAGGGGCTCACTCAAGTCTTTATTATGATGTCTTATATTCCAAAACAATCTATTAATTCTTAAGCTTTAAACTTTATGGATGGGTTGGCAGCTTAGCCATTATTTCTAGTTTTGCTTTTGATTTAAACTCATAATCGGTTATGAGTAGTGTGATAGCTTGTCCAAACTGTAAACCGCCACCTCGCATAGTGTTGAGCTCCACTTTGCAGAGTTGTTGAGAATTTAGTGGGAAAACCAAACCATTTCTGTGTGATGGTCGCGGAAAGGAGGGATGGTTAAGCCATGCAGGGTAGTTACCCAATTGTGAGGGCATGGTCTAGAGAGTGGGAAGTTAGTTTTCTTTCAGAGGGAGAACAGGTTATAGAGGAAGTAGGCAGTCAGTTTTGGGGGATGTGGAACAAGATATAGAAGCGGAGAGGAGGCCGAGCGTGAAGTGAATGTGAGCTGGTAAGAAAAGAACGAGCTCTTGGACCAGCTTTGAAGCAGTCACTGGAGATTTTCTTTAGGTTTCATTACATCTCTTCTCTACGCTATCATGGTTAAGCAGGAATGTTTTAATAGGATTGGCTCCACTTTGTTATATGAAGGAACTTAGTATTTTATCATTGATGTAATATATGAATTGGTTTCCAACATGAGACCTGTGTGATTTCACTTCTTTCAAAATGTATACAATGCTATTTGATTCTTGAACCACACCGCAGTCTTAAACCTCATAGTTGAAACACGCCTATTCCTCGAAGCATCTTTGATGGTCGATTTAAACTATGTTTTTGTATTGTTTAACTTCAGAGATTTATGGATATGTGGAGAGCCCTTAGTAGACTGATTTTTGGTCGAAAGCTAACTGTAAAGTTATCCCAAGCCGTAGTAATTTAACCTTGGTCGACTTTGGAAGTGTCCTTAGTTGGCTTGCCGACTATTTACAGTTGGTCTTGCCATATCTAAAAATAACTAGTTTTATAAAAGACTTGAAATGTGTTAACCGTCGGCAGATAAGAAACAACAGTGTGGAATGTATCTCAATGCATGTATGACTACTCAGTCTTCCACAAGATCTGAATCTATAATTAGTTGGCCGACCATAGAGAATATACTTTTCTTGCTGCGAATGATAACTAGTTATAGTTCATTTATTTATTGTATATGACTCTTTTTGCTTTGAAAACATTCAAACTGTTGTGTCTTCGAAAGAGGGTATAGAGTTATTATTGTTTTAAATTGTCAAACATATTAGATAATGAAGTTTTAGAGTAGACACAATGAGTCTGTAGTTAAGTGTTTAGTCTAGACTTGCATGCATTCTTCTTACAAATAGAAACAACAAGATAGGATTTCTAAATGCTTAGTTTGACAAAAGATTAAGCTATGTCGAAGATTCGATAGGTCGAAGAAGACTTTTAGGAGTATTTAAACTTTAACTTTGGGTCTTCGATTACTTGAAATTCTTTAATTGGTTTATTGTGAAAACCCTTCCGAAATTACGTAGTTAACTTTAGTGTCCTCTCTTGACTGGATAATTTAAAGCAGTGGATGAACTTAGATATCAACTGATTAACTTTTAGCATTATCTGATTAATCAGTAAGCTAGGAAGCCATTCTTTTAAAATATGGATGGAAATGTCTCCATGAGCTAAAAAGAGAGAAGTAAACCTAACTGCCATGTGTTAATGCATGATGTGTTTGGAACACCTAGACGTTATCGAGGTCGTTATATTCAACTTATACATAGGTAACTGTAGGATTGCGATTAATTCAAGTCAAGTTGGGGTGGGTGAAATTACTACTTGCGTTGACACAATGCTAATTATATTCAAATCCTTTGGCCAAGGTAGTGCATGTGCCTCAAGTGCATTGATAGTTCACCGTGACTGGATGGCGTAGCTTGTGGAGTGGTCATGCTTGACTAGAGGGTATCTAGGGCATTGCATGATAACAAGTTACGTAGGTCACAACACCAGTACTCAAATGGCTAACACCATTGGTTATCCTAGGTCTATCCTCTTGAGTAGGGTAGGGCCACTTCCGAATAGGAAGGAGTGCGGGAGACCGATGGTCTGTGGTTGGAGGTTAAGCTCCTTGAAGAAACTTTCTCTTCTATATTCCAAAGGCTTGTCGAGACTTGAATTTGGATGGTCGACAATCGAGATGCAGTGACTTTGGTAAGTTTCTATTTTGAAAATGTTCTAAGTAACTTTAATCAACATATTGTATAATGTTGTAGATGGATATATCCCTTTGTATAATTTATAATTTCATGTAATTGTTAGTCGATGGATGTACTACATGGTTTTAAAATGAAAAACAAATTACATATCTGCTTTAAAGTAAAAAAAAATTATTACCTTTGGTTAAACTTAGTTTTTAGGGTGAAAACTAAACTGGGTGTTATAATAGGTTTTCCCAATAGTGATAAATTGGAGACAATCAACATGGGTAAAACTGTTGTGTTATTATCCCTATCACACTCAATTATGAGTTATGAGATGAGTCTTGTGTGGCCCTATGGGCCTAAATCCAAATTGGTTGATTTTGGACTCTTGACTCATGTGAAAAACTATAAAACATGTTTGTGTTTTATGTAGGTTATTCAACTCTTGTGAATTATTATATTGAATTATTTTTTGTAATTGTTTCTTGCTAAATGACTTTATGCTTTTATCGAGAAAAAAATATTTTGTGTTGATGCCTTGCAATGTGCGTGAATTACTTGAGTGAAAAATAAATTGTGTGTTTTCAAGAATTGAAAAGATATATATATTTATGTAAATATATTATCTATGTTCTAATTTTTATTTATATAAAAAATAATTAAAATAGACAAGCAAAATTAAATGGAAATATTGCATTATTGAAAGGAAGGTTGCATGGTATTTAAATTAAGTATTTCCCTCTAGAAAGAAATGTAAAAAGTCACTTAATTAAAATGTTTTTCTTATGTGGTTTGAGTGTGAAATGAAAATGGGATTTTTTTGTAAAGTGGAAAAGGGCATTATAGAAAAGAAAATAATTTATTTTTTAGGCATTCTATTTTATTTATTGTTTTGGGCCTCATTTTCCTCTCTCCTTCTCCTCTTTCTTGCTTGGGATTTTGGAAAGATTGCTTGGGAAATATTGAAGTTAGATTGTTGCCTTGGGTTGAATATTTCATTGGAGTGACTACTAATTTTGTAGTGGAACAACAACAAGAAGAAATAACTCCATTTGTGTGTGCTTGGGTTAGAGGTTTTATCTTCAAGATTTGTCCATCCCACCTTATGTGAATGCATATAACATTTAATTGAGTAGGATATGCATGTGTGTGGATTGTTAAATTGTGTGTGAATAATTTAATAATCCAATGTTTTAAATTTTTATAATTATCCATTTTGTGTTAGAACTATGATAAAAATTTTCAAAAAAAGTTATGTGATAGGAAAAGTATGTTTTCCATACCCTTATCTTCAAAATGGTATTCTTATAAATTTAAAATTTGAAATTTGAGGTGCGGTTTGAGCTTCCACCATTGAAATTTTGGAATTTTGCAAATTTATGCATGTTGTTGAAAAATAAAAATTTGAATTCCAAGTTTGTTTGTGGGTATTATTTTGTGGGAATGGAATTCCCTCATGGAAATGGGATGGAGAATCATATGGCCATAGGTATGCTATGATTGGACCTAATTTTCCATGCCATATCTATATTGTGTTTTTTGACTATGTGGCCTCAGGAGGTGAGGACTCTAGGTCTTAATGGAGTGGACTCTCACCCCCGTCCATTTGCAATACAAAAGATGCTAGGGTCAATGAGAGACAATTAAAAAATAATGGTGTTACACATTTCAAAAATAAAAATATTAGTCCATGAGTTCATTTTCCGTATGCCCATGTGGATATGATGTATGATCATGACAGACATGGAGACGATCCTAGAGATCAATGACAATATCATTGAGGACCCACATTAGATGGGAATAATTCTCAACCTCTCTACAATTGTTGTAGGTTCCATGTGATGACACTCCAGTAGTGTACCTATGATACTCCCTTATTTTTACGTCAGATTGTGAACCTGATGAATGCTTGTGAGACCATTTGTGTATGCATTGATTGGTGTGTTCTTACCAATATCTCTTGTGGGAATCCTTGTATGATGTGTTTATGGATGCTGTATTATTTAATTAAGATGGTCATGTGTTGTACTGGTGTGTGTGGTGTGCATGTTGAATGACTACCTAGTCAGTTTCCTCCTAGTTTAGAGGGGTGGGCTTAAGGGTTCCACCTAGGTGGGTGGTGTTGAACCAACATTGGAGCCAACAGATCCTTTGGTGCATTCTAGAGAGCATACAAGGATTTATGACCTTGTAGATGTGGTAAATTATCTTTTTGTTCTCTTATTGAAAATGTGTAATTCAAAACATTTGAGTCCTTATATGTAAACTTGTAAATATTATTAATGGTAGTGGTGAGGTAGATTGTATTTCACCCACATATGTGGTGTGAACTCTATCATTTATTTTAGCTTTGATTGACCATGGAGTCAAATATGTATGGGTTGTGTAATAAAATTCTCATGTTTGATTAAATTTGAGAAACATGATTAGAAATCATGATTTATATGTCTTGTGGAAATAAATATGTAATTATCATAGTTGTGGTTCATTTACTTTCTTATAAATGTATGTTGTAATTGGAGGTTGAAATGTTCCTTATTTTTGAGTAGTTGTTTCCCTTGCATGCCTTGTCATTCCTTAGCATGTGTAGACCCATGTGGGTATGAGAAATTTGACATTGGTTTTTATTGTTTTAAGGTCTTTAGAGTCATCTTATTTTTCTAATGAAGAGCCTATATATGCTCAAGTGCTTGGTCCAAGCCATTTTGTACAACATACAAAATGAGAAAGTTATATCCTTTCATTTACAATTTTGATTTGTAATTTGCAGTTATTGACAACTGCACTGGGACCTCAAAGTTTTGCAGGTAGGAGTTGTTGGAAATTAGAACCTAGCTGATAGTTTGTAGTTTTGCAAAACTATGTTGGAACCTTGAAATTTATGCAGGTAAATTTTATCGTAGGTCAAAACCTAAGAGGTAATTTGTAGTTTGTAAACTTGCATTAGAGCTCCAAAATTCCATAGTGTAAATTTTGTAGGAATTAGAACTTGGTGTGCAATTTGTAGGAACTACAAATCTACTCATGAGTTTTGAAACTCCACAGTGTAAAACTTTTTGGGAATCAAAACCTAGTGTGCAATTCGCAGGAGCTACAAATTTACACATGAGTTCTAAAACTCTACAATGTAAATTTTGTGGGAATTGGAACCCAATGTGTAATATGCAAGAGTTACAAATCTACATGCGAGTTTTAAAAATTTGCAATCTAAATTTTGTGGGAATCAAAATTTGATGTGTAGTTTGTAGGAGTTGTAAATTTGTACGCAAGTTTTGAAATTTTGTAGTGTAAATTTTATGAGAACCAAAACTATATGTACAATTTGTAAGAGTCACAAATCTACACATGGGCTTTGAAGTTCCATAAGGGTTAAGTTTTTGGATATTGTAGGTCCACATGTAATTTGTAGGAGTTACAAACTTGCACGGGAACTCCAAAATTTTGCCAATTATAAAGTTGTAGGGATTGGAGGTCTACATGCAATTTGTAGGACATACAAACTTGCATGGGAACTCTGAAATCCCACAAATTATAAAGTTGTAGAGATTAGAGGTTCACATACAACTTTTAAGAGTTGTAAACTTGCATGAGAACTTCAAAGTTTTGCAAGTTGAAGGGTTGTGGGGATTGGGTGTCTACTTGCAATTTGTAGGAACTACAAAACTTCAAGTGAACTCTAAAGTTTTATGAAATAATAGAACTGCATGGGAACTTTGAAGTACCACAAAAATAAAATTACTTGAAATCTTTACATTTCTACCAGGACCCATGTTTTGACCTTGTCATGGTGATTTTGACCCATGTTTTTGTAAGTCTTATACTTGTGTTACCATGCTTTGTGCATTGGTGATGGTATGCCTCATGTGCTATTGTGTTATGTCATGGTACCTTGTGCATGCAAGTGTGCAATGTGGCATGTGTTGTCCAATTTTTGAACCTAAAAATTTTGAACTTTTTCCATGTCCTGATTTATCATATATCATCCATTCAATTTTCACACGTATCATTTGTCCTAAAAAAGTCACATGAGAGGTCATTCTTCCATCTTGGCTTGGTGAAAATTCTCAATGTTACCTATGCTTTATTTCAGTTGTTCAATCGACCTTGTGAAGTAGTCTCTACTGACTTTAGGCAAGACGAAGAGATTATAGCCAATGGAAATTCAATACAGTTGTTCATATGCATATTAGTTCTAAAACTCTAATATGATGTTCTTTTTGACCATGAGAGTGATGATGTCAATGAACCATAGAAAATTACTGATTTACATTTTGATAAAGAAAAATGGCAACTTCATGTTCAGTATTACCTGTAGTCTATAATTTTGGATTGGCCATCAACTAGATTGCAGTTGAATGATCTTTCCTCCATCAATATTTCATTCTAGTCACCTTTTCAGTGAAGATCACAAGAGGATCTGGTTGGATTTATCATGAAGTAAAGGATGTTGAATATATCATTGATCACATGTACATAATGGATGCTATGGATTTTATTGCTATAGATATTCCCAGTATAGGTGGAGATGGGTGTGTAAATATGATGATTGCAAGCTAAAGAAATATACAATTATGGAATCAACAAGTATGACATCGGCCTAGGGTCTAGATACTTTATAATTGCAATGTAAGAAGTATGCAAGTTGGTTGAGGATATCCGAACTAAGTGAGAATTCATGATCTATCAAAGTGCAACTAGCAGGAATATTGATCAAATGTTCAATATTGACAAGGTTTATGGTCCAAATTCCGAGTAAAAATAAGTTATATGATCGGGCTATCATCCTTTTTATAAATGAAGTCTTGGATGGGGTGATTTTAAGAAAAAGAGGGTGACTGTTATGGAAACTCAAGTGCATTCAAACATCTGCAAGGAGGAATCAATTATGAGAGATATGACAACGAGGTGGTCGAGTTTTTGAACTTTTTCATTTTACCTTTCCAAGTATAATCTTGCTATTATTATCAAAAGCATATGATAATTTCTTGTTGGAATCCAAATGAGGAGAACAAAAGAACTTGTAGCCTAAATAAGTGGAGGAAGTAGCACTTTAAAATTAAAAGAAACATTATCTTTCGAATACCACTATTGCAGGATATATACAAAATAGATCTGTGGAAGTAGCTTTAGAAACTTCTGAGCAAATGCAATTGGCAGTTATAATCCAACTTCCATGTCCTCTGCCAACGCATTCCCAAACCTGAACATGAAGCTCTGGTATGCTCCATATCTGGATCTTCCAGCCAGTAGTTGGATGGAGGGAGCGACACCTGTTGCTATTTGACCCAGTGATCGGCCGATTAGGAAAGAGACCAAAGCTTTTGTAGCTACTAGCAGCAGTATTTGATGAACCATTTGGAGAGGCTGCAAAGGCCATGGTGAAGAGGAGGACGTATCTATTGGAAATTAATTCATTCTAGTTAACAAGGGTGTCATATGGTGGTGATTTTTTGAAGACCCTTTAAAACTTTGCCTACATTGGCATGCTACGACAGATTCATGATTATGGTGATGACGGCTCAGACAGATTCATATGATTATAGTGATGACAGTGAGCCACAAATCTTGGTATCTAATTAATGTATATTTTTTCCTTGGAATGTGATTGCTGACCTAGAGGCAGAGAAGAACATAAAAGGAAAACAGAGACGAGATAAAAACAAGGGAAAGCAAATGCTATCTTTATTAATATTTGAAGTTCATAGATTGTTGTTTGTTACAGTCGGAGAGCTACAACTCTTTCATACATAAATAAAACACCTAAAATAAACAGATTTGCTGCTCTTTCATTCATACAAAAATCATGCAGAGAACAGAGGGGTAAGTGCACAAAGATGAGGGACCAAAATGGGGTCTTAAGTTGCCCCTTTTTTTCTGAAATCAGGGAACATTGATGTTGGATGAGAAATTGAAGATAGCTACACTCAAAATTTGAAGATGGAATGAAAATAAGAGTTGTAGTGCTTCGAATCTAGTTTCTAAACTACTAATTTTTTTTAAAAAAATGGTTGAGATTAAGGGGTTCAAAAAGGGGGAGCACACAAATTGGTCTTGTTTTTCTGAAAAAAACATAACATAGCGTTTGGTGTGCTCCCCCTAAAATGTTAACTTTTTTTTAGTATTTCAATAATCGCTCCAGCGAGAAATTAGGTAGCACCATGTAGTTTATCCCTGATTTTCCTGATAATTTTTTAATGAATAATTGATTTTTTTAGTAATTTTTAAAGTGGAAACATCCTAAAAATAAAAATTTGAGCATGCTCCCCCCTAAAATATTTGAAAACTAATCGAAAATCTTTTTTTTTTTTGAATTCGTGTAGAATGGAGTCTAGTTTCTAAAAATATAACTTATTTCAATTTTCGATGAATGGTTAAAAAAAAGTCAAAAATACTAGACACTGGTTTTTGACAAAAACTGGACACACTAACAAAAGAAATTCAAAATGAAACACTAAACATACTCAAAATGTGAAAAAAATTATATGGTTAGATAGCTAACAGAGAGCTTAAGATTATGGTGGTATTTTTTTTGAGTTTTCATTGAAAAAAGTGTCATCCTGATGGGGAGCACGCTCCAGATTATCTCCAGATTTTGCTAAAAATTGATAAAAATATGTCAAACAAAGTTGAGCATAACGCGAGCATGTTATAACGCGCTTGCGTTATGATGAGCATAACTGGCAATACACATGCCAATTGCATTTTCTTGAAAGTTTCTAAAGCCTTTTCAACAAATCCATTTTTTTGCATATCTTGCAATCATTGCATTCCATTATAGAACATCTCTTTGAGGTGTTACATCTTACAGTTGACATGCCTTGTCTATGCTTCCACACTTTACATACATGTCTACAAGGGTAGCTGCACTTCCTATCTTCTCTCTCTATTTCTCTCCCCTCTCTATGTCCTACCCTTTCTCTGAGTCTTTGCTTCCCTCCCCTCTCTACCTCCCACCTTCTCTCTCACTCTCTTCTTCCCTCCCCTATCTACCTTCTACTGTCTCTCTCACTCTCTACTTCCCTCTCCTATCTACCTCCTACCCTCTTTCTGAGTCTTTGCTTCCCTTGCCTCTCTACCTCCTACCTTCTCTCCACTCTCTTCTCCCCCTCCCTCTCTCTCACTTTCTACTTCCCTCCCCTGTCTACCTCCTACCCTCTCTCTCAGTCTCTGCTTCTTTCCCCTATCTACCTCCTACCCTCTCTCTCTTCTTCCTTGCCCTGTCTACCTCCTACGGTCCTCTCCCACTCTCTACTTCCATCTTGTTTCTACCTCCTATCCTCTCTCTCACTTTCTACTTCCCTCCCCTCTCTACCTCTCCTCATTCTTCCCATCTAATGAAATTTCATAAATTATCTTGTTTCCATTTCATTGAATCCCAATTTATATCCTCATCCATCTTTACATGTCTTATTTTTCTTACATTTCCATGTTCTTTGTCGACAAGGGAGAGCGAGAGGGAGGAAAAGGGAGAGAGGATGGAGATCGAGGGGAGAGAAACCTAGGAGAGATACCTGGTGATAGGGAGAGAGAGATAGAGAGTCCTAGTTTTCTTGTTTTGGAGAGAGAGAGGGTGGGTTAGGTTTATGAGTTTAGGGTTGCTTAAGTTTAGGGTTTAGGGGAATCATTTAGGGTTTAGGGCTGCTCAAGTTTAGGGTTTAGGGTTTTGGGTTAGGGTTTAGGGGAATTATTTAGGGTTTAGGGGTTTACAGTTGCTTAGGTTTAGGGTTTAGGGTTTAGGGGTTAGGGTTTAGGTGTTAGGGATTTAGGGTTGCTCAGGTTTAGGGTTTATGGGTTAGGGTTTAGAGAGAGAGAGTGAGGGGATCGATAGATATTGGGAGAGATCTAGGGAGATAGAGGTTTAGAGTTGCTTCTAGGGTTTATGAATTAGAGGTTTGGGGTTTAGGGTTGCTTAGTTTTAGGGTTTAGGGGTTAGGGGTTAGGGTTTAGGGGCATTATTTAGGGTAATTTAAGGTTTATGTTTTAGGGGTTAGGGGTTAAGGTTTAGAGGTTTAGGTTTGGGTTTAAAGAGAGAGGGCCGATAGGGAGATATAGAGGAGACCGAGGGGAGACATAGGGAGATAGAGAGTGAGGGACATGGCTAGAGACATAGGTAGAGAGATTGAGAGGTAGAGGGATGATAGAGCCAAGGAGATATGGTTGATCTGGTTTAGGTTTAGGGGTTAGGAGTTTAGAGAGGGAGAGATATAGAGATAGAGGGTGAGGGACATGGCTAGAGACATAGCCAGAGAGATTGAGAGGTAGAGAGATGATAGAGACAAGGAGGTAGGGGTTTAGGGTTGATCGGGTTGAGAGTTTAGGGGTTAGGAGTTTAGAGAGGGAGAGATAGGAAGATAGAGGGTGATGGACATGGCCAAAGACATAGGCAGAGAGATTGAAAGGTAGAGGGATGATAGAGACAAGGAGATAAGGGTTTAGGGTTGATCAGGTTTAGGGTTGATCAAGTTTAGGGTTATGGTTGGTATATATGATGTATAGAATGGTGTAAATGACTAACATATTGGTGCTTATGATGTTTTGATGGCTCATGTGGCTGGTAAAGGGTAGAATGACACATGTGACTAGCTAGGTGTAGAATGATGTTTGTGATTGATAGGTAGGTGCTACTAAGGAGCATACTGGCACATACAATATACAAAATGGTGCAAATGACTAACAGATTGGCACTATGATCTTCTAATGGCTCCTAGTTAGGTATTTGTTTGATTTTGATTATTTTTGGGATCGTTTGAGATGGAGCTTAGATTGATTTGGGATGGAGTTGGGATGAAATAGATTGGTTTAAGGATGATGAGAGGTGGAAAGGACTAGATTAGGAACGATTTGGGAATGATTAGAATGGTTTTAGGGATGGTCTGAAGTGGTTTAGTGCTGATTAGGGAATGATTAGAATGATTTAGGAATAGTTTAGGGATGGTATTTGAGATGACATCCAGGTTGATTGAAAAATGATTAGGGATGAAGTTAAATTGATTTGGATGTGATTTGGGATGGTGTGAAGTGGTTTAGGGCTGATTCTAGAAGTGGTTTATGGATGATTATAGATGAAATTGAATGGATTAGGGATGATTTGGGATCGATTAGGAATGAATTTGGTTGGAATGAAAGCTTAATGTTTTCATGTTTTCACGTTATAGAGATTGGGAGAGATAGGGAGATAGAGGTTTAGGGTTGCTCATTTTTAGGGTTTAGGGGTTAGGGTTTAGGGACATTATTTATGGTTTAGGGGTTAGGGGTTAAGGTTTAGAGGTTTAGGTTTATGGTTTAGGTAGAGAGGCGAATAGGGTAGAGGAGACCGAGCCTGGGAGAGATATCTATGTCTCCTCTATCCCTCTCTCTAACTATACCTACCTAGATATCTCTCTCTCTCTCTCTTGCTAGATCTCTTTCGATCCACTCTCTCTAACTCTACCTTTCTATCTTTCTCTCCCTCACTATTTGAGGTTTACATGAGTTTAGGTTTTCTCAAGTAAATATGGTTTAGTTTTTAGGGTAAGGGTTTAGGGGAATTATTTAGGCTTTAGGGGTCTAGGGATGCTCGAGTTTAGGGTTTAGGGTCTAGGGGTTAGGGTTTAGGGTTTACAAGTTAGGGGTTTAGGGTTGCTTGAGGTTAGGGTTTAGAGAGAGATAGAGTGAGGGGACCAATAGAGATTAGGAGAGATAGGGAGATAGAGGTTTACGATTGCTTTCAGGTTTTATGGTTTAGGGACCTTAGGGGTTTAGGGTTGCTCATTTTTAGGATCTAGAGGTTAGGGGTTAGGGTTAAGGGACATTATTTAGGGTTTAGGGTTTATGGTTTAGGGGTTATGGGTTAAGGTTTAGAGGTTTAGGTTTATGGTTTAGGTAGAGAGGCGAATAGGGAGATACAGAGGAGATTGAGCCTAGGAGAGATATCTCTGTCTCCTCTATCCCTCTCTCTAACTATACCTACCTTTGCTTCTAGGTTTTATGGTTTAGGGACCTTAGGGGTTTAGGGTTTCTAGATTTTAGGGTTTAGGGTTACGGGTTAGGGGTATTATTTAGAGTTTAGGGTTTATGGTTTAGAGGTTTAGGTTTATGGTTTAGGTAGAGGGGAGAATAGGGATCCCTATCTCTTAATCTATCCCTCGCTACCCCTCTCTCGTGCTCTTTATCTCTCTCCCCATCCTTCTACCTCTTTAAATCTCTCTCCCTATGTCTCTAGACATCTCTTGATCTCTTTCCCTATTGAGCTATCTATCCTCATAACCCCATCTCTTAATATACCCCTCTCTAGCTCTCTCTTTGTATTTCCCTATCTATCTCTCCCTTGCTAGATCTATATCCCTATATCTGCCCTCTCTATATATATGTATCTCTATCTTTCTCCCTCTATAGACCGCTTTCTCTATCTCGATCTCCATCTCTCCCTTTCCTCATCTCTATCTCCACCTCTCCTCTCTATTTTCGTGTCCCTCTCTATCTCTCCATGTCTCCCGATCCCTCTTTATATATAGGATAGAGAAATGAAGAGAGAGAGAGAGAGAGACTCTCTCATGTAGATACAAGGTTACCTTTATGTTATCATGCTTCCTAGAACGCACTTGTGTTATAACACGATTATGTTCTTAGAAGCATGGAAAATGGTAAAAAAGCATGTGGGATCTATGTTTTAGACCTCACATGCCTGTTATTCCTACTTTTCACGAGTATATCGGACAAGAAAACACTTTTCATGTTGGTTGACTTATTGAGAATCATTTTTATATGAATCCACCACCTTTTTTTGTTTTTTCAACGTAGAAGAAGTGATTTTTCATGTTTTTGGAGAAAATTTGATTATTTAAACTGAAAGTTTCATGTTTCATATGTGATTTTGTTTCAAAGATAATTACCATTGATATATAGATTGAATTTGATGATATATGTTTGTTTTTTACATAAATTTTACTAATCCTATTCTAGAATTATATATAATTCATAATCAAACTTGAGAAAAACAAGAATTTGACGATTTTGAAGCCATCTTTTGGAGAATTGGTCAATTGCAATATCGTATTCTAAGGTATGTTCAAGTTTAATTCACATATATATGTTCTTTATGTCTTTAAATGTCTTTATGTCTTTATGTTTTTTATGTTCTTTATGTTCTAAGACATATATGTGTCTAGGTATATCAGTTAGTTTAGTCAAAGAGACTCCAAATTCATCATGTTTCCACCTTGTTTCAGCCCTTCATGCCTTTATTTCACCTATTTTCAGCTATACAAGAGAAAAACATTATCAAATACTTCATAAAATAATTTCAGTGAACAATTGTTTGTCATACTCATATTCGAGTGTATACATGGAGCCAAAATTGATTTTGGAAGACTCTTAATTTTTGCCCTAGGATGATATAGAAGGATTTATTCCTTAATACATGCATAATTCAATTCATTTAATAGAACCATGCATGAAATGATAGTTTTCTTACAAAAATGGAGGAAATGAGCACCACAAACTATTTGACAAATTGTTACAACTCACTTTGATACCACTCAATCCATAAAAAATATGATGGAGATTATGTATTTATTTCATCAACATAACAAAATTTTAGAGAAGAGAGTTATATATGTAAATATATGGACATACAAGCATCATGACATAAGATGATACAAAGGGAGTTACAAGGAGATAAAACATTAAAAAGGAGGTTTTCATGAGTGTAGGACAGTCATGTAAGTCTATATAACAGTCCACTATCATAGTCTATATAACCCTGCTGCCATGTATGATCCCCCTTGCATTTGAAGGTCATTTTACAATGCTATGAAAGTTATAATTTATTACAAAGTGGTACTTCTTATTGCATCTATGTACAATGAAATTCATACATTTATAAACTGTTTATAATGAATGTGTAAAGAGTTCTCTTCCTACAACTATGCACATGCTATACCTGAGATAAGAGTTTGTGCACATTACAATAATGAAAACCATCACTGTTATGCTACAACATGCTACAAGTCATCTATGTTACATGCTACAACATTTATGTTACTATGGAACACAAATGTGCATGCTTACAACACCCAAAACATGTCATCACTAGCTCTTACATTCTCTATTTTCCTTTTCATTCTCTATTTTCCTTGTCCTTTCTTGACCTCCAAGTGGCCATACTTCTCATACTCACCCATAGTGAGTGAAATGTACTACTTGATTTCTCTACAAGTGAAAAACTTGAACACAACTCAATCCATAGGAAAAACTTGGAGTGCTAATCAAATGCCCCTACAAATGAAAGCAACTCACACTTATCTCCTTTGCAAATCAAGTAAATACTCTATCCAAATATCATTACATACTAACATCATTCAATGTTGATGTAGACTCCTGTGAGATCTGTTCTCTCTTTGAATTTGATGTTTTAGTGTGCTTTTGTTCCTTTTGTGGCTGCTTACTCTTGCGTTTGTCATTTGGGTGAATCTCTAGATGAAGCTTCCAACACTTGTCATAATAATATCCTCCAACCTTGAAATAAGACTAATAGTTGTTAGCTTTCTACATACTCAAATCAACTTGTTTGTTATCTTCTTTGAGTTTGTTTTGGCCTTTCTCTTCCCTTAGTTTTGGAGTGTTACTTCCTTTTCCATCCTTGCTATGGAAAATATGCTCCTTAGTGGTGTTTGCTTTGTGCATCATTGTACAATTTACTACTTCAACTTTCTACTTCTTAGAGATACAACCATTCAATTTTCCCCTTTAGAATGTTTGAAATAGGCTCCCAAATGATGCACTACAAGGTGACAACAACTTGGTTTTACAAATTTTCACAAACTTGTGTTCTTGATTTGACTCACAAACTCTCTCAATGACCCTTCAATGCATTAAGTCTCCAACACACAACTAGGGTTCAGACCTTCATATGAACTAGATGAGGCATCTAACAAGATTATGTTCACCAACTAGAACCAACTAAACCACTCTTCAAGTCACAAAGATCCCCTCTTAGCAACCAATCTACCCAAGCCCTCAAATCCTAGTAGCCCTACTTAAGGGGTTTTTCTAACTTATTTTCACCATAAGGTTTCAAACCCAAACTTCAATGAATGTTTAGAATACCCATTACCAAGTTGCATAACATATCTTGAACTTAGTATAGACTCCTTTGGACAATATGTCTCAAAACTGACCTTATTCACTGTCCTAAAAGGGTTAATTAGGCCTATATTACAAAGGAACTTGCCTTCAAACATTCCACAGACCCCTAAACTCAGTAAACAATCCTTATTCAGGTTGCCAAACTCCCAAATCCACACTCACATTCAAGTGACATGATAATTTATGATGCAGACACAAGAAGGAATTTAAAGCATTGATACCATATTTCACAAATCAACTCAACCATAAACCAAAATCTTGCAATGGCCCAACTAGGTGCTTAAGGGCATCATAAGCCATAAGGGCTCCAAGCTATTCCCCAAACCTAACACAAGCATACACCATGTCAATATAATGTATTCAAACCCATTTTTTCACTTTTAGTGCCCGAAAACATCAACTAATGTCTGATCCACAAATCACTCCTTAAGGCCTAGTAGCTTCCAAACTTGAAAAATGTGCATAACTTTGTGTAAACTCAACCAACCCACAAACCAAAAAGTATTTAGACACCCATTATGGAGTAGAACAACATATAAAAAGATTTCATGCCCTTGTTTTAGGAAAAATGTGAGTTCTATGACTGGCCCTCTCTAGAAATAGGCTTAATTTGGTCCAATTAACAAAGCAAGTACCCTAGGATCATTCAATAACCACTCCAAACCCCAAAAAAATAGATCTATATGTCACAAAACTTTAAATTCCACCATTGGTTAGTATAGCCATGCTCATCTAGGATGCAAACTAGAAAACCCTTCATTTCTTCACAAATAAGGGGGTTTTAATGAAAATCTCATATCCACTCCAACCCATAACAAACTAACACTTGATTCACCTTTAAATAGGCCTGCATATGCTATAGGAAAACTTACTTGGCTAGGTTGCATTCAAATTCACAAAGAACCACTATGTAGCCACCCTTTCCACTTAGAAAATGCATGAAAATGCCCTTAGGGCATTACACAAAACCCTCTTAGACTCCTTCCCTGCAAAAAACCTTCCACATTCATGTTAGAGACATTAAACTTAGCCTATCCACAAAGCCATAGGTTTATACAGTAGGTGGATAGGTAAATTAGCCATCTTTTTTCTCTCAAAACCCTTATTCTAATAGTCCACTGGGCAGTTTCAGAAATTCAATTAGAAATCCCTCTAAACCCAATGAAAAACCCTCAAAATAGGTGCAAATGAAAGTTAACACATACACCTAACTCATCCAATGAGTTTTAAGACTTGATAGTACTGTACAGGGCCTAGGTACAGTATGAAATAGTGAATTTATAGAAAAAATGAGTTACAACAAAAAAATAGGGTATAACTTCTTATTTCTTCCTCCAAGTTCTTCCTCCTCTCTTCTATTAAAACTAGATTTAAGTGTATATGTGTGTTCAAATGCATACCTCATGAATTATGTATGTTCAAGTTATCTTGATATGAGGTGTCTTATTCAGAAGTTTGTAAAACCTTGTTATTCATTCTGACTGTGCTATTCTTTGTCATTATAAAATTTCTAATGATCATTGTCTTATTCTTCATGCTTGTAGAAATCATCATCATGCCAAGGAAACAAGCAAAGGCTCTAACACCAGAAGAGTGTGAAGCTGAGAATGAGGGGAAAAGAGAAATAATGAGGCAAATTCGGGAAAGTAGGAAATTGTCAACCATACAAGAAGATATTCCACTATTGCCAATTGAAGAGGAACGTGACATGTCTAACGAAGCTAAGAGAGAGATGGAATTGGTGGCACAAAGGGAATGAATGCAAAAACCTTCATGCAATGTTGATGTAGGAGCATCCCTAGTTCAAGAGTGATTTTGCATCAACCAAAAACATTTGCATTTCAATTTTTTTGCATTTCAGTTCTTTCATTTTCCATTTTAGTTCAAAGCAATTCAGTCAAAAGAAGTTTCATCTTGTGGTCCGGTTTTAGCATCTCACATCTTGCAGATCTGGACTTAGCATCTACATTCATTCATCTACATCATATCAAGAATTCAAAGTGTGAGGGTAAAATAGTGATCAATCAAATGAATAATAGATGACCCAAACATCAACAGAATAGAGAAACAAAGATGATTCAAGTAAACAAAGCAATGAACAAACACAGCAAACCTCTTCCGTTTTGAAACTTCTGTTGTTCGCCTATCACGAATCGTCCTTTCGCAGATGAGATGAGCCCTCAGAGAGTGCAATCTTTTAAAGCTGTTTGAGGAAGTCGATGGTGAATGGCTATAGTGTGATATGCAATGAAGGTGAGCTCCAATGCAACAATGGTGATCTCAAGCTTGTAGATGACAAATGGGTGCCAAAGGCGCGCTGGTGGTATTTCTGCAGAGTAACGATGTCAAAAGCCTGGATGAATAGAATGGAAGAATGAAGCTTCATTTATAGACTTGGAAGAATGGGAATCAACGGTTGAGAGGAGATATGAAGATCAACGGCTAAGGATGGTTGATGAATGTGCAACCAGTGGAAACATGCCAAGTGTCCCAGCTCCATCATGAAAGGTGGGATGTGACAAAACTGATTGGAGAGTTAACTCCATTGACTGGTCTGTTAACATAATTGATTGATCAGTTAGAAGAGTGGATTGTGGAACTGACTGAATTGATTGAGGATTTGACTCAACTGTCAGGTTAGTTAACAGATTTGATTGATTGGTTAACTGACCTTTGATTGGAGAAGAAATAGGCCATGTGGGTGAGGGAAAATAAGGCAATTAAATATTAAATATATTTAATTACATGTGCAACCTGATGAGGTGGACAAGGTGAGGTGTAAAGGTGATGTGGAATTTTGAATTTAGAACTTTAGGATAGAGGAATTGGGCTTAATTAAATAATTTATGATTATTTAATTGTGAAGGACAAATAGAAGAATTTTAATTAAATAAATGGAATTTATTTAATTGTGAGATAGTGAATTGATTAAATAAATTTGGAATATTTATTTAATTAATAGAGGAATGGAATAAATATTTAGAATATTTATTTAGGATGATTTGTGTCATTTTTAGGCGTATACATTTTGCCCCTCTTTGATGCAATGCAGTTTACAGCGTTGCCTCAAAGAAATTGATAGTCTGAATGATGATACATGCCCCAGTTTGCCCCTGGTACAGGTTAAATGACGATAGGATGCCCCCTCGGGAGATTGGACGGGAAAAATGGCGAAAGTTTCAGAGACGGACGATCTCACAACGAGGAAGGGGTTAGGATAGGTTGGAGGAAAAGGGACGCGGTCAGGGATGCGGGAAGAAAACGGGAGGAAAAACGGACACGGGAAGTAGTCACGGTCATCACCTAGCCAGAATTAGGGTTTGGAGGCTATAAATAGGAGCTGGGTCCACAAGAATAGTCATTTGCACACTTGGTTGATCTGGATTGGAGAAAGAGAGCTCAGAGCAAACTTAGAGCAGCATGGCAGCCAGAGCAGCAGACATTCCACGCGAGGAGCACCGATTCGAGCGAGTCTGACGATTCAGGCGGCCAACAGAGGCAGGACCCCCGGTATGTGCTTCGAAAAATTTCTCCTAGGGTCGAGTTTAGGTGTCATAAATGCACGTAGAAAATAGGTGAAATGAATGCGCCGAAACGTAGAACGGCGCATATGCCTCGCGAAGCTGCGCTTTTGTAATTTCGCGGCACATATGCCGGTTTCGGCGGCACATGCGTGAAAGCTGCGCATTTGTGCATTCTAGTTGCGCTTTCGTAATTTGGCGGCGCTTTTGTATTTTTGCCACGCATGCGTGGATTTCTGCGGCGCATGCGTTAGAACAGCGCATATGTACCCTGTAGCGGCGCATATGCATTTTTACGGCGCATATGTTGATTATTGCGGCGCATACACCAGAAACGGCGCTTTTACCACCTGTAGTGGCGCATTTGCTCGAGAGGGCAAATTACTTAGCCAAATTGATTCGATTAGCGTCCTGTTTGACGCAGGAATCGATGAGCTATCTCCGAGATTGCAGGAATCTAGTCAAGAGATGTAGTGTGCTGTTTTGATCAATTTGAAATGCTAAGTTTAGTTGATATAGTTCAATAGATATGTTGAGTATGGTATATGCAGCTTGAGACTGACGCCTTGCTTTGCGTGCTTGCAGGAGGAGATATGAGAGACTCTGCAGTCGAGGGAGACATTCCCCATGCCTTTATTGCAGAGATACATGCTGACGGAGGTTGACAGAGTGGCGCTTGGTGCCATGGGTTTAGAGTACGTTTGCTTTATGCTCGAGGTGCGGGCGAACCGAGGACTATTGACAGCTGCCGTGGAGAGATTCCACAGCGAGGATGGGACGTTCCACTTCCCCACTGGAGAGATGACGGTGACACTGGAGGATGTCTACAGGATACTGCACTTGCCCGTGGTAGGCGAGTTAGTGGAGTATGACGCACAGCGGGACGCGGTACTTGCCGAGTGTCAGCGAGTATTTGACGATCCCGAGCTGGTGGGATAGGTCATCCCGTGGCAGGATATCTATGACTGTTATGACTACTTCCCTGGGATTGTGACTGGACTGATTGCAGGCATTGTATGCCTGGACAGGAGATCGCACGGGTTCCCCATTGGATGGGGCAGGATCATGGAGCGGATACTGACTGAGGGCACTCGATATGCATGGGGACCCTGCGTGCTAGCCCACCTATATCACGACATGCATCAGGTGGTGTACCACCACAGCACGAGTTTATCGGCCGGGGTGTTGCTGTTACAGTTTTGGCTGTGGGAGCACATAGCGGTGACCAGGCCGATATGCGTCTTTGCTAGGCAGCGAGGAGAGCCATACAACTATGGCTATGCAGGAGTGATTTCCCAGCACAGGCTGGGGAAGCTAGAGTACTGGTGGCATACCTTGGATGGGGTAGATGTGGTCGTCTAGCGGCCATATCTGGATTGCGAGCCCTGGGATGACGAGGGAGATGAGCTACCCTACTGCTTCCAGACCAGGTGGTTGATAGGCCAGACACGGCACATACTGGAGAGGCAGATGGTGGGCCGAGTGCTGAGACAGTTTGGCAGGAGACAGGGCATGCCACAGGGACAGGCCATGTTTGTCCGGACACATGCAAAGAGGGTCCGATGGGGGCTGATGGCTTCTTATGAGGAGGCCCTGGCAGAGTTCCAGCAGTTGCCTTACGTGGCATGGGACATGAGGCGAGAGATAGCAGATGCGGGGGTTACACAGGAGTATGAGGATTGGATTACCGCACATCCATTCCCAAGATATTCAGGACCTGGCATGCTGGTGCCTCGTATTGACGAGGCGGACTTAGAGGATGAGGAGGGAGAGGCTGGCCCAGGGCAGAGGGGCGCTAGAGGAGGACGAGGACGACGGGGTGGCTGAGCTGCAGAGAGGCCGAGGCAGCGGAGGAGGATAGATCAGGCTGGGCAGGCAGTGCCAGGACAGGGAGAGGCACAGCAGCAGGTACAGATGCCACCACCCCAGCAGGTACCACAGCAGCAGGTACCACAGTAGCAGGTGCCGCAGCAGCAGGTGCCACAGCAGTAGGTGCTAGGACAGGCAGAGGCAGCATAGGGGCCAGTGCAGGGTGAGGCACCTGAGAGGACTATAGCCAGCCTGAGGGGACAGGTGCGAGAGCTGCAGGCACAGCTGAGGAGAGTGGAGAGGAGGCGAGATACAGACGCAGCGGTGATCACTGGTTTGACTCGCGAGCGAGATATGGCAGATGCCCGGGTATGCCTTATCCGAGTAGAGAGGGACACAGCAGTGGCTGCCATGGGTACAGACGCAGCAAGCTCGTTTCTGGTTGGGCAGGTGCAGTAGGCACAGGCACAGGCAGGCCAGTTGCAGACGTAGTTGGCACAGGCGTAGACAGACCTAGCCAGAGCGCAGCAGCAGGCATAGTACTACCGAGGCTTGTACCATGGTGCCGTGGCATCAAGCCAGAGGGCAGGGAGTTTCAGGAGTCAGTCTGGGGTGGCTCACAGAGCAGGTCCTTCGCACTCAGGGGCATCCGTGATGGGACCTCAGCAGTCAGGAGCTGGCAGTGGTGGCCCACAGCAGCAGGGGTAGACACAGACCAGATTTTGTACATTTTGGGACATGTATCATCGTCTATTTAGACGCATATTGTATATGACACTTTGATTTTTGAGAGAGATGGTGATATTGTACATTTGGACCTTTTTGTATATGATAGTATGGATGATGATGCAGCTTTGGGTATCTATTGCATGCGTTATGAGATGATGATTTTACTTCTATTGTATGATGTGATTCTATTGCATAGTTAGATGGTCTATATGATGCTATATGAGAAATACTTTGATATGCTACTATATGATGTCTATATGATATAATGTGACAAATGAATGCAAAATGTAATATGATGTCTATGTGATCTTGCAAATGTATGTATATGAAACATGATTTCTATGTTATGATGTAACTATATATGTGATGTCTATATGATCTAATGCAAATGTATATGTATGGAACATGATTTCTATGTTATGATGCTGTATAGATATGTGAGATGCTATTGGATGTTTATATGATGTAATGCTTTGAATGTATGCAGTTGTAACATGAGTACTATGTGGTGATGTAACTATATATGTGATGCACTTAGCTATGTTGTTTGATTTTCTGGGCTTTTAAGATTAAGATGTGATGCAAATGTATTGGTGACCTAATGCATTGGATGGTGCATTCTACTAACCTAATCATGTGCATGACTAGTTTCTACGAATGAGATGATATGCTCCTATATGCCTTGTTTTTGTGATGTCCAAATGTACTCTATCGACATAAGAATGACATGATGGATAGAGGAATGGTTGCGAAAGAATGATTTAGGAACTATTCTTGATATCGTTACTCTGCATAGTTTGAATAATGAGGATTGTATGGATGGGTGTATGGATATAGGATGGATGTTTTGCTTTTAGATTGCTTTATTTCATCATTGGGCATTTTGTTTTTGGTACTCTTTTTGAAATGTTGTAAGTGAATACAAGCATCTAGGTATAATTGAACCGAGATGACCTGAGTATCGCTTACATGGAGTGTGATTGAGCAAGTTAATACAAGCATCTAGTCAAAATTGAATCTAGATGACCTGAGTACCTCTTGCGTTTCAACAAGCAAGGATTGCCCCCGTTCATGTAAGGTCTTGGATGTCCTCGATGATCTTTTGCTGATCATGTCCTTAGACAAGGATTCACATTACTAAAGTTTAATCCACAAACAACAAACAAAGAAAATAATCATGCTCCCATCATAGCATCTCTAGCTTTTGGCATCCTTGAGTAGCATAGGAAGGTATGATAGCAAAAACCAAGACTCTGTAACTTAACCCTAGGTTCCAATCTACAAAAGCATATTTGCGTTGATATGTGTTTATTTCTTGCCTTAATTTGCATAAAATCATTTAGAAGACCTTGGGTATTTGCTTTGCATTGGATAGGTCAAGATGCTCATAGTCAAGATTTCTGCTTGAAGTGCGGGTGTTTGCTTGCAATTTGCTTACTTGATGAGAAGGTTGCACAATCCTTATTGAGAAGACAGACCCTAAGGGACTGACCTAGTGCCTCGGGGGCTCATTGCTAAATGGCCTTGCCTACGTGACGACGCAGAGGCAACATAGTTCGGGGTAAACCCTAATGGACCTTGGATGGACTAGAAGAAAGACGACCAGAATGAAGACAGGGAAGGAGACGAATGGGACCTTGGGAGAGATGGAAGCCTTGGGGGCGCATTAGAATAATGGCCTTGCCTACGTGACGGCGCAGAGGCAACATAGTTCACGGATTCGGACCACAGACACTGACGAGAGACACTACACTAGGCTTACATTGAGGAGACGGTATGGGACAAAACCTTGGTTGACAAGGCCACAAGGTGAGTATCAAGCCATGATAGGTAACTGTCAAGCGTTTGTTGTGGGATGGATATGGGTCGAATGAGGAAAATAGAGGGAGAATGGGCTCAAGGTGATTGGATTCCCAAAGATGGAGAATGCGGTTTGTCACAAGTAACGCCTGTTTACCAGGTTTTCATCACTTGCTTTTATTTGCACGAGAAGCGAGAAAGTAACATGACGCCTGATTGCCAGGTTTTCACCATGATACCTATCCAAGGCGCCTGTTTGCCAGGTTTTCACCAAAGGATGATTTTTTTTTTGTATGCTTGCTATTTTTTCTGATTTTTTTGTATTTTCTCTTTGTAACTTTTTTGATTTTTTTGATTTTTTTTGATTTTTTTTGATTTTTTTTGATTTTATTGTACCTCCTTGCACTGGGGTTCTCTTAGGTATAGGATCGACGAAGGTGCATGCTGTTGATTTGATCATCAAACAACTCACCTTCTGATGTGGCCAACTGATATGCCCCCGATCCATAGACAGCTACAATTACATAGGGTCCAAGCCAGTTAGGCTCGAACTTACCTTTCTTTTCTCTGTCCTGCTGATTGCGAGGGTTCTCTTTTAGGACGAGGTCCCCAACCTTGAAGCATCTTGGTCTAACCCTGTGGTTGTAGCTTCTTGACATCATCTGTTGATAGGCTTTGAGATGGTCAAAAGCTTTCTGGTGCCTTTCCTCTAGCAGTTCTAGCTCTTGTAGTCTGGAGACTCTGTACTCTTTGTCTGATATGAGACCTTTCAACGACACCCGAAGGGATGGGAGTTCGACCTCAATGGGAAGGATGGCTTCGGAACCATAGACGAGGGCGTAGGGTGTAGCACCTGTGGGAGTGCGTATGTTGGTTCGATAGGCCCACAGAGCGGGATTGAGTTGGACGTGCCAATCGTGACCAGCTTCATTGACAGTCTTCTTTAGGATTTTCAGAATGGTTTTGTTCGATGCTTCAGCTTGGCCGTTACCTTGGGGGTAATATGGAGTGGAGAAGCGATGTTGGATCTTGAAACGTTCACAAAGTTCCTGGACATCCTGATTTTTGAAGGGTCTCCTGTTATCCGTTATGATGGATGAAGGGATGCCATATCGGCAGATAATGTAATTCAGAATGAAAGAGGAAATTTGCTTTCCTGTGACGGTTGATAAGGGAACGGCTTCAATCCACTTTGTAAAGTACTCAGTGGCGGTTATGATGAATTTATGGCCGTTGGAAGAGGGCAGATGAATCTTTCCCACGAGGTCAAGTCCCCACTGGCAAAAGGGCTAGGGTGTCGTTAGAGGTCTCAACTCCTGAGCAGGTGCATGAATCAGGTTCCCATGTATCTGGCACTGTTTGCACTTTTTGACGAACTGATATGAATCCATTTCCATATTGGGCCAGTAATAACCCAAATGCATGAGTTTCTTAGCTAAGGAAGGACCGCTGGAGTGTGTTTCGCAGATCCCTTCGTGCACGTCTCGCAAGGCAGTTACATATTCTTCTTGTTCTAAACAACGGAGTAAAGTACCATCCAGACCACGTTGGTAAAGGGTATAGGCAATAATGGTGTAACGGGAGGCTTGTCGGATGAAAGTTCGTTTTTGGTTGGAAGAGAGGTCTAAAGGAAGGGCATTGTCCTTGAGGTAAGTGTAGGTCTTACCGTACCAAGGTGAATCAGATCCTACTAGGTGGCAAATGGAATGGGTTTCGAGAAGATCATAAGCCGGCTGTCGAATTGTTTGTTTGTTGTTTGTGGATTAAACTTTAGTAATGTGAAGCCTTGTCTAAGGACATGATCAGCAAAAGATCATCGAGGACATCCAAGGCCTTACATGAACGGGGGCAATCCTTGCTTGTTGAAACGCAAGAGGTACTCAGGTCATCTAGATTCAATTTTGACTAGATGCTTGTATTAACTTGCTCAATCACACTCCATGTAAGCGATACTCAGGTCATCTCGGTTCGCTCCTATATGCCTTGTTTTTGTGATGTCCAAATGTACTCTATCGACATAAGAATGACATGATGGATAGAGGAATGGTTGTGAAAGAATGATTTAGGAACTTTTCTTGATATCGTTACTCTGCATAGTTTGAATAATGAGGATTGTATGGATGGGTGTATGGATATAGGACGGATGTTTTGCTTTTAGATTGCTTTATTTCATCATTGGGCATTTTGTTTTTGGTACTCTTTTTGAAATGTTGTAAGTGAATACAAGCATCTAGGTATAATTGAACCGAGATGACCTGAGTATCGCTTACATGGAGTGTGATTGAGCAAGTTAATACAAGCATCTAGTCAAAATTGAATCTAGATGACCTGAGTACCTCTTGCGTTTCAACAAGCAAGGATTGCCCCCATTCATGTAAGGCCTTGGATGTCCTCGATGATCTTTTGCTGATCATGTCCTTAGACAAGGCTTCACATTACTAAAGTTTAATCCACAAACAACAAACAAAGAAAATAATCATGCTCCCATCATAGCATCTCTAGCTTTTGGCATCCTTGAGTAGCATAGGAAGGTATGATAGCAAAAACCAAGACTCTGTAACTTAACCCTAGGTTCCAATCTACAAAAGCATATTTGCGTTGATATGTGTTTATTTCTTGCCTTAATTTGCATAAAATCATTTAGAAGACCTTGGGTATTTGCTTTGCATTGGATAGGTCAAGATGCTCATAGTCAAGATTTCTGCTTGAAGTGCGGGTGTTTGCTTGCAATTTGCTTACTTGATGAGAAGGTTGCACAATCCTTATTGAGAAGACAGACCCTAAGGGACTGACCTAGTGCCTCGGGGGCTCATTGCTAAATGGCCTTGCCTACGTGACGACGCAGAGGCAACGTAGTTCGGGGTAAACCCTAATGGACCTTGGATGGACTAGAAGAAAGACGACCAGAATGAAGACAGGAAAGGAGACGAATGGGACCTTGGGAGAGATGGAAGCCTCGGGGGCGCATTAGAATAATGGCCTTGCCTACGTGATGGCGCAGAGGCAACGTAGTTCACGGATTCGGACCACAGACACTGACGAGAGACACTACACTAGGCTTACATTGAGGAGACGGTATGGGACAAAACCTTGGTTGACAAGGCCACAAGGTGAGTATCAAGCCATGATAGGTAACTGTCAAGCGTTTGTTGTGGGATGGATATGGGTCGAATGAGGAAAATAGAGGGAGAATGGGCTCAAGGTGATTGGATTCCCAAAGATGGAGAATGCGGTTTGTCACAAGTAACGCCTGTTTACCAGGTTTTCATCACTTGCTTTTATTTGCACGAGAAGCGAGAAAGTAACATGACGCCTGATTGCCAGGTTTTCACCATGATACCTATCCAAGGTGCCTGTTTGCCAGGTTTTCACCAAAGGACGATTTTTTTTTTGTATGCTTACTATTTTTTCTGATTTTTTTGTATTTTCTCTTTGTAACTTTTTTTATTTTTTTGATTTTTTTGATTTTTTTTGATTTTTTTTGATTTTATTGTACCTCCTTGCACTGGGGTTCTCTTAGGTATAGAACCGGCGAAGGTGCATGCTGTTGATTGGATCATCAAACAACTCACCTTCTGATGTGGCCAACTGATATGCCCCCGATCCGTAGACAGCTACAATTACATAGGGTCCAAGCCAGTTAGGCTCGAACTTACCTTTCTTTTCTCTGTCCTGCTGATTGCGAGGGTTCTCTTTTAGGACGAGGTCCCCAACCTTGAAGCATCTTGGTCTAACCCTGTGGTTGTAGCTTCTTGACATCATCTGTTGATAGGCTTTGAGATGGTCAAAAGCTTTCTGGCGCCTTTCCTCTAGCAGTTCTAGCTCTTGTAGTCTGGAGACTCTGTACTCTTCGTCTGATATGAGACCTTTCAACGACACCCGAAGGGATGGGAGTTCGACCTCAATGGGAAGGATGGCTTCGGAACCATAGACGAGGGCGTAGGGTGTAGCACCTGTGGGAGTGTGTATGCTGGTTCGATAGGCCCACAGAGCGGGATTGAGTTGGACGTGCCAATCGCGACCAACTTCATTGACAGTCTTCTTTAGGATTTTCAGAATGGTTTTGTTCAATGCTTCAGCTTGGCCGTTACCTTGGGGGTAATATGGAGTGGAGAAGTGATGTTGGATCTTGAAACGTTCACAAAGTTCCTGGACATCCTGATTTTTGAAGGGTCTCCCGTTATCCGTTATGATGGATGAAGGGATGCCATATCGACAGATAATGTAATTCAGAATGAAAGAGGAAATTTGCTTTCCTGTGACGGTTGATAAGGGAACGGCTTCAATCCACTTTGTAAAGTACTCAGTGGCAGTTATGATGAATTTATGGCCGTTGGAAGAGGGCGGATGAATCTTTCCCATGAGGTCAAGTCCCCACTGGCAAAAGGGCCAGGGTGTCGTTAGAGGTCTCAACTCCTGAGCAGGTGCATGAATCAGGTTCCCATGTATCTGGCACTGTTTGCACTTTTTGACGAATTGATATGAATCCATTTCCATATTAGGCCAGTAATAACCCAAACGCATGAGTTTCTTAGCTAAGGAAGGACTGCTGGAGTGTGTTCCGCAGATCCCTTCGTGCACGTCTCGCAAGGCAGTTACAGATTCTTCTTGTTCTAGACAATGGAGTAAAGTACCATCCAGACCACGTCGGTAAAGGGTATTGGCGATAATGGTGTAACGGGAGGCTTGTCGGATGAAAGTTCATTTTTGGTTGGAAGAGAGGTCCAAAGGAAGGGCATTGTCCTTGAGGTAAGTGTAGGTCTTACCGTACCAAGGCGAATCGGATCCTACTAGGTGGCAAATGGAATGGGTTTCGAGGAGATCATAAGCCGGTTGTCGAATTGTTTCTACTAAGAACTCATATCGTGACTCATGTTCAGGTATCTCAAGAAGAGAGGCTATGGTCGGCATTGCATCTGCTGCTTTGTTCTCTATCCTGGGTATTTGCTCAAACGAGATGGTCCCAAAATGTTCTTTGAGGTCGTCGACCATCCGTTTGTATGGGATGAGTTTCTCATCTTTGGTCTGATACTCATCGTTGACCTGGTTTATGACGAGCTGAGAATCACCGTAGACACATAGTGCTTGGATTTTCCACTCAGTGGCCATCTTGAGACCAATTACCAAAGCCTCATACTCTGCTATATTGTTAGTGCATGGAAATAACAACCTGTAGGACTTTGGAATTGTGTCGCCTTGGGCAGTGATGAATAAGATACCTGCCCCCGATCCATGGTTGGTGTAAGACCCATCGAAGTAGAGTTTCCAAGGAGATGTTGACAGAGTGAATAAAGACTCATCGGGGAACTCAAACTGCATTGGTAAAGTGTCCTGTAATGGTGCTTCAGCTAGTTGGTCAGCGATGATTTGCCCCTTGATGGCTTTTCTGTCCACATACTCTATATCATATTCGCTAAGAAGCATAACCCATTTGGCTAGTCAACCTGTGAGAGCTGCTTTGCTGAGAAGATATTTTAGTGGGTCGATCTTGGCAATGAGTTTGACAGGATGTGCCAACATGTAGTGTCAGAGTTTTTGTGAGGCAAAAACCACCGCAAGGCATGAACATTCCACCTGTGAGTACTGCAACTCGTAGCCCACTAAGGTTCGACTGATGTAGTACACAGCTCTTTCCTTATTCTCATAGTCTTGCTGCGCTAGGAGAGCCCCAAGAGCAGTAGGTGTAGCAGATATGTAGAGAATCAAAGGTTTTCCTTGGATCGGAGGCATGAGTATAGGAGGATTCATGAGGTACTCCTTGAGCTTGTTGAATGCCTCTTCGCACTGCTCATCCCATTTAAATGGAACTTTCTTATGTAGGAGATGGCTGAAAGGATGGCACTTGTCTGCCAACTGTGAGATGAACCTGCGGATGGCCTGTAGCTTGCCCTGTAAGGATCTCAACTGTGTTAGAGTTTTGGGTGGAGGCATGTCCATGATTGCTTTGACCTTGGCCGGGTCTACCTCTATGCCGTTTGCTGACACGATGAAGCGTAGCAGCTTGCCCGATGTTACCCCAAACACACATTTCTTCGGGTTCAATTTTACTTGGAATTGGTCCAGTCGTTGGAAGACTTTCTCTAATGTGTCTAGGTGTGAGTCCCTGGTGAGTGATTTTGCCAAGATGTCGTCAACATAATCTTCCATGGTCACATGCATCATGTTGTGAAATATAGTTGTCATGGCCCGCTGATATGTAGCACCTGCATTTTTCAGCCCAAATGGCATGACATTCCAGCAAAAGGTACCCCATGGACAAGTGAAAGTGGTTTTGTGCTGATCCTCTGGTGCTATTTTGATCTGGTTGTACCCTGAGAATCCATCCATAAGTGACAGCATTGTATGTCCTGTCGTGAGGTCGACTATGATATCGATGTTAGGCAAGGGAAAGTCATCTTTTCGGCATGCTTTGTTTAAATCTCTAAAATCGTTGCATAGTCAAACCCTGCCATCTGGTTTAGACACCGGCACAATATTAGATATCCATTTAGGGTAATCTATGGCTCTGATGAACCCCACGTCTAACAATTTCTTGAGTTCTTCCTTGACCAGTAGGGCTATATGGGGATGCATCTTTCTCAGTTTTTGCTTTACGGGCTTCACCCCTGGATCCAATAGCAAGTGATGTAGAATTAGGTTTGGGTCCAAACCTGGCATGTCGGCATATGACCAAGCAAAGCTGCCTCTCTTCTTTTTAAAGAATGGTACAAACTTGGTTTTCTCAGGCGGCGTGAGAGATTTTGCAAAGTGGATAATCTGCAGCTGCTCTTCGGTTCCAATGTTTATTGGCTCTGTTGGCTCTACCACGATCTGTGACCTTTCTTGATACATATCACTTGGGAGGGTGTCAAGCAATCCATCGTCAGGTGCCACAGTTGGGTTTTCACCTTCAGATACATCCTTTCTTTTTACTGTTTTATGATCTGACACTGCCGCATGGCAGTTTTCACCGTCAGATCCCTTTTTGATCTGTACATTTTTGCGACTAGAAGGCTTGGCACCCTCCCCGAAGTAAGCTACAGTATTGAGTTCGATAGCAAAACCGGCTTTATGATCTCCTTTTGGTAAGTGATCTCGAAGTCCCATATAGTCAATGTAGTCATCATCGTTCTGGAACACATCTAATTGAGGGGTCCCTTGCAGGTCCCAGTCAATAAGCTCAGGGTGTAAGAGGGGAAGGGAGTCGGATGAAAGACCTGATTCATTGATAGTGTGGATGGAAATATTAGGAGCACAGGTGGGGGTAGTGTTCTGGGTGGTACTTTCTTCCAGGTTGTTTATCGCAATGGAATCTATACTTTCCTCGAAAGCCATAACCTCAGGGAGGGGCAAATCAGACTCCAGTGGTCTGTCCCGTTGCGTTTGTCTCTCATGATATGGGCTAAGAGTTTGGATGGTGTCAATCTCTTTGTCATCGTAGGAGTGCTCTGTTAGCTCATCCCACTCATACTGATTGGAATCATCTGAATCTGCGTCACTATCCTCTTGGAGTGTTTGAATTGTCTCCACTAGGCAGGCATTTTCTTTGGCTTTGCCCTTGCCTTTGTATCCCAAGCCAGTGGTGTTTCTAGCCGAAGAGGAGGAAGAAGGTTGTATAGGTTTGATGATCCCCTCTTTTCTGAGGCCGATAGGGCCTTGTCCTTCATATCCCATCCTATGCAAGATGGTTTCACCCCGTCCATAGAGTTCTGTAGGGAGTCTAGGTGGCTCTTGGGGTGTGTTTTCTTCTTCGGCATAAGGCCATTGCAAGAGATCTCGCTCCTCTGATTCATTGGATAAGGTCCCCCATTTTACAAAGGGGTTTGCGGGAGTGATAGGAGGAGCAGAGGGCTTTGGAAAATGCCTGGGTTGATGCTTGGGCTGGCCAAAGGAGCGAGGAGATAAGGGCATTTTTGCAAGGTTGAGGCTGTGCTCAATCTGGTATTCCCCCACGCCATTTTCTTTTATGGTGATTTTCATTGGTTTGGGCCGTGAGGAGGAAGCTTCGGCAGTATGGTCTTGTGGCGGAGTAGGGGAGATATGGGCTCGATTGTTGGGTATGACACATTCCAGTTTTGCTTGGAAAGAGTTGCAATGTTGGTAGGGGTCGGGGTCACCGTGTATGGTGACCTGCTTGCCATCGTGTGGGAACTTTATGCATTGATGGTAGGTGGAGGGGACAGCTTTCATGGCGTGGATCCATGGTCTCCCTAGTAGAATATTGTAAGCAAGCTCCCGATCAAGGACTTGGCACACCACATCTTTAATTACCGGTCCCACTTGAATGGGTAGGACAACCGTGCCCTTTGTGGTTTGTTCCTCCTCGTCATAAGCTTTGATAGTAATTTTCTGTCTTGGATCTACTGCCTGTTCAGAGAACACCAATGCAAGGACTAGCTTCAAAGTGCAAATATTCAAACCGGCACCCCCATCAATGAGAACCCTCTTGATGCGGTGCCTGTGTACGAATGCGACAATGTGTAGAGGAGTGTTGTGGGGTTGAGACATGGAAAGGTCATCTTGTTCTGTAAACGAAATGGAAGTGGAGGATGTCAAATTACCCACCATGGTTTGAAACTTTTCTTGGGCTAGGTTAGTGGGGACAGTAGTTTCCACTAAGGCTTTCTCAAGAATCTCCTTATGAGAAGGAGATAGACGCAAGAGCTCCAATATAGAAATGTGAGCCGGAGTCTTTTGCAATTGGTCGATGACATTATATGGGCGGGAGTTAGACGGAGATGGCGATGACCTTGGAGGAGTGGTGTTGATCGTGACTCTACCACTGTGGGTAATTATACTACAACCAGTTCCGTTAGGTCCTGGTTGTTGGTTAGGGGATATGACGTTGACTTGCGGAACATGCTCAGAAATGCAGTTAATGGTGTACTCAAAGGGAACGCTTGCATAGTTAGCATTACTTGACCCACTGTTCTGGTTTGGCTTGTTGTGATTGTTGTCATTATTGTTATGGCCATTGGAGTTGTTGCCATTGTGACCATTGTTGTGGTGACCGCTGTTGTGATTGTTGTTATACGGCCGGTTGTGGTTGAGAAGAGGATCGCGGTAGGCCACATGAGATTCATTGGAGGTATGCTGTTGTGTTCCTCCCTGATTCTGATCCAGTATATCCTGTATGACATTCTTGAGGCGAATGTAATTATTGGTTGTGTGCCCCCTTCCTCGATGATACTTGCAATAGTCTGTGTCCTTCCAATAGGGAGGTTTGACTATAGGCTCATAGTCACTTGTTGGCGGTAGAGAAATTTCATTGTCAGCCAACAACTTCCTGAGAGTAGACTCTTAAGATTCTCCTAACGGCGTGAATTTTCTCCTTGGATTTGAATTGAACCAAGGTCTAGATTCCCGAGGGGGTGGCTTGTTGAGTGCACCGTTATTTGCTTCTTCTTTAAGAGTGAATATGGGTTGTTGTTTAGGGGCTGCCGCCTTGGCATCCACTACTCCATCGTTGACCACATTCTTGTTCTTGGTCCAAAACTTTGACTTGTCAGTTGTGTAATTGGAAGGAGGTGTGTCCTTGTAGAACTTGAGAGTTCCTTTAGCGATCATAGCTTTCTCAACGAATAGCCCCATTTCAATGACTTTGGTGAATGAGGTAGGGCATTGTATCTGAATCTGATAGCTAAGATCGGGATTCAAATTGTGGACAAACATTTCCAATAGTTGTTTCTCAGGCATGTCGTAAGAACACTTACTAGCTAGCTGTCTCCATCGTTGTAAGAAGGTGGCGAAAGACTCACCACCTTTTTGTTTGGTGTTGCATAGGTCTAGCATAGATACTTCGTGTTCTATGTTGTAAGAGAAGTGCGTTATGAATTTATTGACAAGTTCATCAAAAATTTTGATTCCTGGTGGAAGACGCGAGAACCACTCCATAGCTTGACCTCCTAGAGATCTTGGGAATAGTCTCATTAAGTAGGTCTCGTTGTGAGCTACTTCTAAACATGCTGCAGTGAATTCCCGGATATGATCTCTAGGGTCCCCCTTCCCTTTGTATTTGTCAAATTTCAGGATTCCGAACTGAAAGGGGAATGGTTTCATGACCAAACTTCTGTCAAAGGGGTATGGTGCTATATCTTCCAAGGAGTAGTTCTTGGAACTGGTGCCGATCTTAAGGTTGGAGATTTCTAGCTTTAGACTCTCAATTTGTTGTCTCACATCCGCCATAGGAGCATTTTGATCTATGTGTTGTTTTCCTCTCTCGTTGGCCTGGGGGACCATGTCATTTGTGCCTCTCTCATGCGCATTTGGGACCGTGTCATTTGTGTCCCTCTCACGTTCATTGTCTGCATTTTCCATGATGGAGCTAATGTCAAAGTCTGCGGGGAGTTTGATTCCGAGACTAGCAAGATGATGGAAATATTTGGTGGGGTCCTCAAGGAGCACTTTCTCCACTAGGCGTTGGAATTTGCTATCTTGCATGTGTGCCACTAATTCTTCACGAGAAATTTCTTCATCATCATCGCGTGGTGGGGCGATGTGATCGGAAGAGTCAGCCATTTCAGTTAGCTTGTTGTACTGGGATCGAGTAAGAACCATGCAAGGTGGGGTGGGATGAAATGGACTAGGATTAGAAATTTTGGCAAGGTGTCGACTAAGACTGTAATGAATGGGATATCTAGGACAAGACTTGGACAAAGGGTTCTCTCACTCAATGACTTCAGGTAAGACGGTTGACACAAGACTTTAGCCACTAGCAAGGGTAGTCGATACCAGTCTCACTGTGTAGGGCTTAGTCGTTCAACAAGACTACTAGCAAAAGGTACTGTGACCTACTAGGCTAACGTGAATTCACTAATGAAACAAAGAAGGACCTATGTCGAATCGGTATGGGACAGAATGACGTTGGGGCAAGAGTGACTAGGACAGAAGGTGACTGGGACGACCGTCGAAAGAGAGAGAAATGGGTGAAATGGATGAAAATTGACTGCAAGGTTGATTCTGACCTCAGAAAATGAAACTAGGCTAAAATGGGTACTCTGAACAGCTGACGAAAATTTCTCAAAAATAGGGCAGGTGCTCACTGTCACACATGCGCAGAAACAGATGCGCAGCAAGAATGGGCAAATGCGCCGTAAGTCGCTGTATATGCGCCGCTCTGGTGAAGTTTGTATGCGCAGCAACAGTGTGCAAATGCACAGCAGAAAAGTATATGCACAGCAAGTCAGTGTATATGCACAGCAAGTCGCTGTAAAAGCGCAGCAAAAATGTGTATATGCGCAGCATAAAGGTATGTATGCGCAGCTAGTTGGTGTAAAAGCGCAGCAAGTCGTTGTATATGCGCTGCAGAAACAGATATATGCGCAGTTCTGGTATTTTTTGCAAATTTTTGGGATTTTTCCCTATTTTTGGTATTCTTTGGCTGGAAAAGGTCTTCCTGATCTGATATTATGAATTAATTTAGCAAGAAAACACAGCAAGCACAAAGAGTATTTTGTTGTTTTCCATTGTTTTTTTGTAGTTTTTCGACTCTATTTTGGACAAAAGAAAGCACAAAATCCTAGGCGAGAAATGGATTATAAGGGATTTGGGCCACTAAAACAAGAGGTATTTAATTCGGGCAACCGTTCAAGTGGTTACACGTGCGGCGGTGCTACTCTCCGTTATGGAGTCTCCCAGCCTCAAAGGGTTACGCCTGAGAGGGTTTTGGGGGAGGTTGGCCATCGGTGTAACATAACAGCACTCGTTGCAGGAGGTTTTCACCTCAAGCACAATTTATTTTAAGTGGCTCGGTAGGGCTTGGCGTTAGCCTGTTACCACTCAGGGTCGTTCCCGCTTGGACAAGCGTGCATCCAAGGGCAGGCCCCTCCTAAAGTTTAAACAAATAGAATGACAAGTCTGGCACTCTGATCACCCAGAAGAGGGGAGAGCATAAGCCTATTGTCATTCGCAAGCACAGAATACACTGATTGATCCACCCTAGTTAAAAGATAAAAACTAAATGGGCTAAGCTACTCAAACAGAACTTTGAAGTGATTTCAACAATATTGCAGTGGTTCAATTTTAAATCCCAGAAAGCAGTTGTGAGTTCAATTTTAAATCCACGTTGCACGAGTTTGTTAACTTTGAAATTCAGGTCTCACGATATAGCAATGGTTCATTTTAACTTCAAAAAGCAGTTGTGAGTTCAATTTTAAGTCCACGTTGCATGAGATTGTTAACTTTGAAATTCAGGTCTCACGATATAGCAATGGTTCATTTTAACTGCAAGATCAGTGATGAGTTCAATTTTAAATCTTAGATAGCAATAACTTGGAAGTTTGTTTGCAATGCAAGCATGAAATAAACTAGTTACTTCCTCCCTAATTAAGACTAGATGAAGATTTGTAATGAACAATCATTTTACTCTTTCTTCGAAAATGAAATGTGAGCTAGTTAGATGCAACTACATGTAACTAAACCTGAGCCTATCCTGCAAAACCGCTCCAGCAAACACCTGCAAAAGGGTTAGCGTTAGCAAAATCCTCTAGAAAAGTACTAAAACCTGAGCTAGTTACAAATGCGCAGCTTCAGTGATCAGATGCGCAGAAGTGATCAACAGAAGCGCAGCATTAACGAATGCACCGTAGTTTTGAACGTATGCGCTGTTAAAATGAATAAATACGCAGTTTTAACGTATGCGCAGCAACAGTCGTCAGAAGCGCCGTAAAAATGAATAGATGCGCAGTTATAACAGATGCGCAGCAACAGTCTATGAAAGCGCAGTAACAGTCAACAAATGCGCAGTTTTAACAAAAGCACCGTAACAGTCTGTAAAAGCGCAGCAAGAATGCACAGATGCGCAGGATTTTCAAAAGCGTCGTAACAGTCTTCAAAAGCGCCGTAAAAATGAACAGATGCGCCGAAAGAACCTGGGCGTGACTCTGCGGGACCTGTACGGGACCTGCCTTCAAAAAAGCTCAAAAATGGTGAAATAAAGGGGCAACGGCCCCACGGTGGGCGCCAAAAATGTGAGGGTAAAATAGTGATCAATCAAATGAATAATAGATGACCCAAACATCAACAGAATAGAGAAACAAAGATGATTCAAGTAAACAAAGCAATGAACAAACACAGCAAACCTCTTCCGTTTCGAAACTTCTATTGTTCGCCTATCACGAATCGTCCTTTCGCAGATGAGATGAGCCCTCAGAGAGTGCAATCTTTTAAAGCTGTTTGAGGAAGTCGATGGTGAACGGCTATAGTGTGATATGCAATGAAGGTGAGCTCCAATGCAATAATGGTGATCTCAAGCTTGTAGATGACAAATGGGTGCCAAAGGCGCGCTGGTGGTATTTCTGCAGAGTAACGATGTCAAAAGCCTAGATGAATAGAATGGAAGAATGAAGCTTCATTTATAGACTTGGAAGAATGGGAATCAACGGTTGAGAGGAGATATGAAGATCAACAGCTAAGGATGGTTGAGGAATGTGCAACCAGTGGAAACATGCCAAGTGTCCCAGCTCCATCATGAAAGGTGGGATGTGACAAAACTGATTGGAGAGTTAACTCCATTGACTGGTCTATTAACATAATTGATTGATCAGTTAGAAGAGTGGATTGTGGAACTGACTGAATTGATTGAGGATTTGACTCAACTGACAGGTTAGTTAACAGATTTGATTGATTGGTTAACTGACCTCTGATTGGAGAAGAAATAGGCCATGTGGGTGAGGGAAAATAAGGTAATTAAATATTAAATATATTTAATTACATGTGCAACTTGATGAGGTGGACAAGGTGAGGTGTAAAGGTGATGTGGAATTTTGAATTTAGAACTTTAGGATAGAGGAATTGGGCTTAATTAAATAATTTATGATTATTTAATTGTGAAGGACAAATAGAAGAATTTTAATTAAATAAATGGAATTTATTTAATTGTGAGATAGTGAATTGATTAAATAAATTTGGAATATTTATTTAATTAATAGAGGAATGGAATAAATATTTAGAATATTTATTTAAGATGATTTGTGTCATTTTTAGGTGTATACACAAAGCATTTGGATCAGTCACCAGAAAGATATCACTATCAGAAGATCAATTGCTTTATCAGAGCAGAGCATTCTAACAGTTCCTGATAATCAGCTAAAGGAGAAGGCTTGCAGATCATTCCTTAACTTGTGGATCTCAATGACACATCATTGAATGTCCTTTGGTTCATGGCTAACCTTCCCCAAGGGTCCACATGATGTTCGATTCATTTGAGGAAGTGTTCTATGCATTTAGGTCCGATCTATCTGTGAACAAGTTACAATTCTTCTTTGGAGTTTGTGACCTTCCTTAGCCAACGCAGAGGAATCTATTGGTCCGAATATGATATATAATGATGTAATAGATCCTTAGGAAGGTAGTTAGAAATTGATTCATATTCTATAGTTTAGATTATGTGCGAAGGAGCTTCAAAGCTTTATCTTGCGCATGTATGTAATCAGGCTTGTGAGCCCTAATTATAAGCCTGCATGTTGCCGACCGATCTCTATTTGAATTCTATGATATATTGAATGACTAAATCTACATTTGTTCCATTTCTTGAGTTGTTTCCATTGTGTTTACTCTTGTTGTACGGTTCGAACAGTTCATTCTGTGAACCCTCCTACCATGACTGCACCAAGTGGTATCAAAGCAAAAGTTTGGTTCTTTGGAACGAATTGGTGAAGGAATTTTGTAAGATCTTGTTGTAAGTAGATCGCCAATCTGAGGTAGGTTACTTGTGTGCAACCGATTGCCGATTGAGAGGCAGTTGTCGCTTGTAGCCCAATCACCGAACTTGAGGCAATTTACACTTGATCCTGGGAAGATGTCGTCGTGGAGAGTTCCTCTTGTTGGTACAATGGCTAATAGAATGGATGAGATGATGGAATTGATGAGAACAATGCAAATTTGTTTGGATGTTGTTGAAGAAGATACGCAAACAGGATTGACACCGAGACCTAATGTTGAAAGTGATGATGAAGAGGAATTTCAATTTACTGAACAAACTAGCAAAACCATAGAAGGTAATGAAGAAGAAGAATTAGATCAGATAAAGATGTTGCGAGCTATTTCAAAGATTGGAAAGAGACCTAGAGTGGATGTGCTGAACTATACTGGTAATTTGAATCCTGAAGAATTGATTGACTGGATAAATGATATGGAAGAATACTTTGAATATGAGGAAATTAAAGATCCAGAGAAGGTGAAATTTGCAAAGACAAAGTTGAAAGGACATGCTGCTATATGGTGGAAAGAAGTTTAGTTGGAAAGAAATAGAAGAGGAAAAGAAAAGATTACAAAGTGGGACCGGATGGTGACAAAGTTGGAGAATTAGTTTATACCTACTGACTATGAGTTGGAGCTGTTGAAAAGATTGCAGAACCTGAGACAAAAGGAGAAATATGTGAAGAAGTATATTGAAGAATTTCATAAGATGATCATAAGAACAGGACATAGTGAAGCAAGCAAGGAGAAAGTGGCTAGATACATCAAAGGACTAAGATTGAACATTCAAGAAGAACTAAGTTTGGTAAGGATGACATCTTTGGAAGAAACATATTAGTTTGCCTTGAAAGTTGAAGAAAAGCTGAATAAGAGACAAGATCAGAGACAAAGAGGTAGAGGCGGTAAATTTCAGAGAGGAAGAACATTTTCCAGATATGATAGATCATTTGTGGAGTAGAACAAGTTTGACAACCCATTTAAGAAGGATGACAGAGATAACAATGCTTACCAGAGAGATGACAAAAATTTTTACTAGAGAGGAAACCCTAGTGCATACTGGAATGAAGGATACAGAAGAGAAGGAAGAGGATTTGATAAGAGGACATTCAGAGGTACTTGTTTCAAGTGTGAAGGTGAAGGACATAGAGCATTTGAATGTAATCAGGGTAGTACAAGCAAGAAGACAGAGAACAGTGGAAGAGCAGCCTATGTTAAAGAAGAACCTATTGAATCACCGAGTTCTGTTGGTAAACCTGAGAAAGGAGAATCATTGGTGATGAGAAGAGCACTATTTCAAACAGAATCAAATGAGGAACCATCACAGAGGAAAAGTCTATTCAGAACTAGATGCAAATTCATAGGTAAGTGTTGTAAAGTTGTGATTGATAGTGGTAGTTCAGATAACCTAGTTTAAGAGGAGATGGTGACTAAGCTGAAGTTGGAAAGATTGAAACACCCTAAGCCCTATTAGATAGCATGGATTGAGGATGATTATAAGGTACTAGTGAGTGAAAAATGTTTGTTGAAATTTCATATTGGATCTTATCATGATGAAGTCTTGTGTGATATTATGCCTATGGATGTTTGTCATATCTTGTTGGGTAGACCTTGGCAATATGATAGAAAATCTATACATGATGGGAGAAAGAACACATATACTATAACAACAAATGGGAAAAGAATTACCTTGATTCCTTTGGAGGATGATCCTAAAGATGTGGTATGTAGGAGTGCTAGAATCTATTTGGTAGATGGAAGGAAATTTTTGGATGGTTTGAAACAAGAAAGTATGTGTTATACCTTGATTCCTAAGAAGCCTAAAGCATTGAAGAAAGAAACTGAACTAGATGAGATAAGAGTTGTTGACAGAGTATGAAGACATCATATTAGATAATGCACCTAAATGATTACCACCTATAAGGAGTATCAGTCATCACATGGATCTTATACCAGGAGCAAGTTTTCCTAACAAAGTAGTACACCAGATGACATCGACAGAGGATGAAAAACTGAATAGATAAATACAAGAGTTGCTGAGAAAAGGTTTGATTAAAGAAAGTTTGAGTCCTTGTGCAATACCTACAGTGTTAGCACTGAAGAAGGATGGAGAATGGAGAATGTGTACTGACTCTAGAGAAATAAACAAGATCACAGTTAAGTATAGATTTCCCTTACCTAGGATGGATGATATTATGGATTGTTTGAGTGGAGCAAGATATTTCATAAAGATAGACTTGAAGAGTGGATACCATCAAATTAGAATCAAAGAAGGTGATGAATGGAAGACTTCTTTTAAGACAAATGAAGGATTGTATGAATGGTTAGTGATGCCTTTTGGATTGACAAATGCACTGAGTACTTTCATGAGATTGATGAATGAAGTTCTGAAGAAATTCTTGGGTACGTTTGTGATTGTGTATTTGGATGACATTTTGATTTTTAGTAAGACAAAAGAAGAACATTTGTGGCATATTAGACAAGTTTTACAAAGACTAAGAGAGGAGAAATTGCTGATAAACATCAAGAAGTGTAGTTTCATGAAGGAAGAGTTGGTATATTTGGGATTTGTGATTTCTGTGGAAGGATTGAAGATGGACCCTGAGAAAGTGAGAGCAATTATTGAGTGGCCTACACCAGAGAGCATTGGAGAGGTTAGATCATTTCATGGATTGGCTAGTTTTACTGGAAGTTCATTAGAAATTTTATTTCAGTTTGTAACCCTATGATAGAGACAATGAGAGGTGACAGAAAAGATTTTAAGTGGACATCTAAAGCAGATAAAAGTTTTGAGTTATTGAAGCAGAAAGTGACAGAGCAACCTGTTTTGGCATTACTGGATTTCAATAAGGTATTTCAAGTTGATTGTGATGCAAGTGGAAATGCAATTGGAGTAGTGTTAAGTCAAGAAGGTAGACTTGTAGATTATTTCAATGAGAAGTTGAATGATGCAAAGAAAAGATATTTAGTTTATGATCAAGAGTTCTATGCCATAATTCAAGCCTTGAAGAAGTGGAGACATTACTTGTTGCCTAAGGAGTTTGTGTTGTATACAGATCATCAAAGTTTGCAATATTTGAACAGTCAAGGTAAGTTGAATTAGAGACATATGAGATGGGCAGAGCTCATGCAGAGTTATACCTTTGTGTTGAAGCATAGGAGTGGAAAATCAAACAAAGTTGTTGATGCCTTGAGTAGAAGAAGAAACTTGTTGACAGAGATGAGAGTTGAAGTGTTGGGTTTTGATGAATTGAAGAACATGTATGAGGGAGACACTAATTTTGTAGAACCTTGGAAAGCCTGTAAGGAACCTGTTGTGATAGATAGAAGTAAGTGGTTGGACTATTTCATTCAAGAATATATGTTATTCAAAGGAAGTCAGTTGTGCATACCTAGAAGTGTTAGTTTCAAGATATACAACTGAGAGGGGGGGTGAATCAGTTGTCCCAAAACTTTCCTTTTAATAACCACTTAAATCCTTCTTGTAATTTAGCAACATAATAATAAATCAATCATGGAAAGACAATGCAATAATTCAAGAGCAGAAACACATTAACACATATGACACCAAGATTTTAATGTGGAAAACCCGGTTAAGGGAAAAACCACGGGGTGACTAACCCAAGATTGTATTCTCTGTTAAATGAATAAGAAGAACAAAATGGCACATGCCAATTAGGGCTCACTACCTGAGCACACTACTCACAAGAGGCCCACTGCCTACAGGAGACACACTGTCTACAGAATAATAAATGTTACATACTTGAACTGAAGATAGCATCTTCACCATACTTGAGTCAGTTCCATTTAAGCTTAATACTTCTGCTCTGCCTTTTGCTCTTCTCCTCTCTACCACACTCTCATCTTCACCAAGATATTTTTGAAATGACTTCACAACACTTATTTATACAAGACATTGACTTTGGGATAATAATCAAAGTCGGCATACTTTACAGAGCAAATACACAAATACAACTTGACTTATTACAAAAGCCTTCATGCGAATCACCACACTGTTGGCCACACAGATCCGGGACTTAAATCTTCTTTGAGGAACACGCCATGCTTCACAGAACATCTTCAAGATCATCTGCAAGATGTGTAAATCATCTGGTCAGCCAAGTTTAGGAAGAACATCATCATCTGGAAGTAATTCTTCAATTACAAGCTCAATCTTCAATGCAGACCACCAACACAAACTAGACACAATCTAGAGACCCCCACAAGCTTGCCTGAAACACCAAGAATATCCACACCACTTCTGATTACTGAAATCATTCTCTTCTTCATCTGAAACCTCAAGAACACAGTTTGTCATCACTGTCATATTGGAATAGATGCTTGCGGACCTCCAGACCATGAACCAATTAAGTTGTCAATTCACATTGACTTCCTAAACACTCCACCAAATCTACAGAATAAGATATTGCATTTCTGGATCTCACCGGACCTATTTGTGTCACTCTGTCACCTCTGAACTTCTACCAAAACCAATTTTATTCATGTGGACATAACTTCTTCAAATCTTCATGTGGACCTCTCAAATATTTACTGGATCACCTTTAGACACATATCTACAAACCCTTTGATGTGCATCCTCTGATCTTCATCTTAGCTAGGATCTTCACTTCATAGAGCTTCATTGTCTTCACTATTCTTCTATGTTTCTGATAGGACTAATTTTCTCAATATCCTCAGCATACAACTCATCCAATCCTTGACATCAATGCAACAGAAGTATGTTTACATCAATGACAACACCGGTTAGGCCCATACTTACAACAATCTCCCCCTTTGTCATTGATGGCAACATATGATGTGAAAAACTATTTTAACCATCAAGACAAGTACTTCTCCTCACTGATTGACATAACTCCCCCTGTCAACAACAACCAATCACATTTCTTCTCTTCCTTTACTGCTCCCCCTTTGATCAACAACCATTTTTGTTTTTCACATGTCTTCTCTCCCCCTTTGACATCAATGGCAAAGGGCACATACTTGCATCACTTAGAATCATACAGACTGCTCCCCCTGAGTAGCAGCTTCCCATCATCAATCCAGACCACAAGATATTACTATGAGATCCACTGGACTGATGCACATTGGTGCATCTTAATTCAAAACCAGAGGGGTAATAACCCCTAACTTCTCCTTGAGATACTCAAAAGAGTCCTTAGGTAGAGGTTTAGTAAAAATGTCTACAATCTGATCCTTGGAGGGTAGAAACTCCAATCTGACTTCATTTTTGTTCATGTGCTCTCTCAAAAAGTGAAACTTGATGGATATATGTTTGTCTTTGAATGCAACACTGGAATTTTTGATATATTTATTGCACTTGAATTATCATAGAAGGTTGTGATAGGTTCCTCATACTCCACTCTGATGTCTCTTAGCATTTGCGTCATCCACAATACTTGAGTGCAACTACCTACTACTGCAATATATTCTGCTTCTGTAGTGGATAGAGATATTGCCTCTTGTTTCTTGCTCAGCCAAGAAACCAATCTTTTCCCTAAAAATAATGCTCCACCACTGGTACTCTTCCGGTCATCCACATCTCCTACCCAATCTGCATCTGTATATGCATGAAGAGAGAAATCATGATCTCTAGGATACTATAAACCATACTCAACTATTCCTTTTAGATATTTGAGAATCCTCTTGATTGCCATGACATGAGATTCTCTAGGATCAGCTTGGAATCTAGCAACAAGACCAACATCATTCATAATGTCAGGTCTAGTTTGAGTAAGATACAGTAGTCCTCCAATCATTGACCTGTACTTTTTCTGATCAGCCTTAGGAGAGTCATCATCTTTGCTCAATTTACATCCAGTTGCCGTGGGAGTATTCATTGGTTTTGAGTCGTCCATCCCAAATTTCTTCAACAATTCTTTCACATATTTGATCTGTGAAATGAAGATTCCTTTCTTTGTTTGAATTATTTACAAACCCAAGAAGAAATTCATTTCCCCAAACATGGACATCTCAAATTCACTTTTCATTTGATTTGAAAAAATTTTGCACATACTGTCTCTTCCTCCAAAAATGATGTCATCAACAAATACTTCAACAATCAAGATATTTTCATGATTAATTTTGAAGTACAAGTTACTGTCAGCAGTACCTTTGTTGAAACCAATCTTCAAAAGATGCTTATCTAGTCTTTCATACCAGGCTCTTGGGGCTTGTTTGAGTCCATATAGTGCTTTCTTCAACTTGCAGACCATATCACCATGATCAGACAATTGAAATCCATCCGGTTGCTCAATGTATACTTCTTCTTCCAAGTCACCATTCAGGAAGGCAAACTTGACATCCATCTAATATACTTTAAAATCCTTGAAGGCAGTAAAGGCAAGAAATAATCTGACTGCTTCAATTCTTGCCATCAGAGAAAAAGTTTCTTCAAAATTAACTCCTTCTACTTGGGAATAACCCTTGCAGACCAATCTGGCTTTGTTTATGACTACTTCACCATCTTCATTTAGTTTATTCCAGAAGACTCATTTGGTTCCAATCACATTTTTGTTTCTATATCTGGGAACAAGATCCCAAGTGTGATTTTTCTCAATTTGTATCAACTCTTCCTTTATTGCTTTAGTCTAGCTTTCATCATTGCATGCTTCACTTACTATTTTTGGTTCAATTTTTGAAATCATACAAAAAATTTTTGAGTCTTGAGCAATTTTTCTTCTTGTTTGAACACCTTTGCTTTTGTCACCTATGATCTGATCTTCAGAATGATTCAGTCTTACATACCTGGGAGTTTTGAGAATTTCTTGCACTTGTATTTCTTGGACAGGTTCATTCAAACTTATCTCTTCCTGTATTTCAGGATTCTCTGGATCAATCTGGATCTAAATTTCAGAAGGGGCTTGGAATTCTTGGACCAAAACATCATTCTAATCATCTTCTTCATATTTATAAAACTTTGAGGGTTTTTCAATACCTTCATCAACCTTCACATTTGTACTTTCTATAATCTTTCTCAATCTCTTGTTATAACACCAGTATGCTTTGCTTTGAGTAGAATAACCCAAGAATATTCCTTCATCACTTCTAGCATCAAATTTACCAAGGTCTTCATCTCTTTTAATGTAACATTTGCTACCAAAGACTCTGAAATACTTCACAGTGGGAGTGATGCCAAACTAGAGTTGATAAGGGGTCTTACCAGTATTGCTTCTGATTTGTACTCGATTAAGAGCATAGACAGCAGTGCTTACAACTTCTCTCCAGTAGATCTAAGGAACATTTGCTTCCATCATCATGGTTCTAGATGCTTCCTGGATGGTCTAGTTCTTTCTCTCCACTACTCCATTTTGCTGTGGAGCCCTTGGAGTAGATAACTATCTTTTTATCCCATTTTTCTCACAGAATTCTATGAACTCTCCAGATGTGAATTCTCCACCTCTATTAGACCTGAGACATTTTATGTTTAATCTGGTTTCATTCTCTACCATAGCCTTGAATATTTTGAATTTCTCAAGAGCCTCATATTATTCTTTCAGAAAAGTCACCCTCATCATCTGGGAGTGGTCATCAATTAATAACATGAAGTATCTATCACCTTGCAAACTCCTGATTCTTTCTAGACCACATAGATCAGTATGTACTAAGTCCAACAATCTGGTAGAAGATTGTTCCTTACTTTTGAATGTGACTCTGCTCTGCTTACCCAACTGACATTCTTTGCATAAACTATTAGTAGGTTTCACCAGTCTTGGAAGATCTCTTATAGCCTGAGTGTTGCTTATCTTGATGATATTATCAAAATTCACATGACACATTCTCCTATGCCACAACCAACTCTGATCAATTTGAACAAATAATCAACTTTTTCCAGTGCCAACAAGTGGAAGATGCTGCCTTTTGTTTGAGTACCAGATGCAATCTTTGTTCTAGAACTTTCAAAGATCTTACATTTTCCATTTTTGAATAAGAGATCATAGCCTTTGTCCACCAACTATCCAACACTGAGAAGATTGTGCTTCAGACCTTCAACATATAGTACATCACTAGTTTTGTTCTTTCCATCAAAAGAAATAGTTCGTCTACCTTTGATTCTACCAGCAAAATTATTACCAAATTTTACAACTCCTCCTTCATATCTTATCAAATCTATGAACTTATTTTTGTCACCAGTCATATGGTGGGAGCATCCACTATCAATGACCCAATCATCCTTTTCTTCAACTTGGGCAGCCAGAGCTCTTTCTATCATTTTATGATTGACAGATTCAAAGGGCATTGGATCTTCTTCCTTGATAGTAATAAACACCCAGTCACTTTCGGATTTGTTTCCTGTCTCTGATTCATCATTTGTTACTCCATCATCATCATCATCTTCATGAACATAATAACATTTCTTTTGGATTCTTGATTTGTTTAGATTTTCCCTTGAAAATCTTTTCGAACACCTTGAGGCAAAATGACCAATCTTGTTGCAGTTGAAACATTTGAAGGGCAATTTTCCTTCATACTTGTTGGATCCTCTTGGTAGTCTTTTTGCAATAAGGGCTTCAAGTTGAGTAGCTTCTGCTTCATCTTCTTCCAGATCTTTTCTTGCTTTTTCATACCACGATAGTTTCTTTGAGGAATTCTCTCCTGGATCAAACTTTTGTTTTCCTTTCACAGAGGCACTAGCTTTGAATGCATATTCAATCTTGGGGGGCGCATCTCCAAACTCAACCAATTCAAATGCAGCTAATTTTCCAACCAATTGATCTCTTGTGATATTTAAAAAAGATCTAAATTCTTCAATAGCAATAACCTTGTGTTTATAAGCAGGAGGTAGGGATCTGAGAACTTTGGCAACAATCTCATCTTCATCCAAGATTCCACCAGTACACCTAATGCCATAAACAAGCTCATTTACTTTTGGCATAAATGTAGTGATATTCTCATCTTCATTCATCTTTAGATTTTTCAAATTTTCCTTTCAGACTTTGTAGCTTGCCACATTTAACATATTTGTCTCCTTCATGCAGAAGTTGTAGTTTTTCCCAAATCTCATATGCTATTTTTAGATCTATAACATTTGTCAGCTCTAAATCAGATAAGGCACTTAATAAAGCTTCTTTAGCCTAAAGATTATCTTCAGCATCTTTGATTTCATCTACATTTATCGGACCATTCTTTGGAGGAACATACTTCTTTGAAGCCATGATCTAATATTTCATTCCCATACATTGCAAGTGGCATTCCATGCGGCTTTTCCAAAGAGTGTAATTGGTTCCATCAAACCTTAGACTATCTTTCTTGTAGGAAGACATCTTGGATCTCCTCAAGTGGTTAAGATCCTTTTAGAGGAACTTATCTCTGATACCAATTATTAGTTTCAAGATAGACAACTGAGAGGTGGGGGGGTGAATTAGTTGGCCCAAAACTTTCCTTTTAATAACCACTTAAATCCTTCTTGTAATTCAGCAGCATAATAATAAATCAATCATGGAAACACAATGTAATAATTAAGGAGCAGAAACGCATTAACACATATGACACCAAGATTTTAACGTGGAAAACCCAGTTAAGGGAAAAACTACAGGGTGACTAACCCAAGATTGTATTCTGTATTAAAAGAATAAGAAGAACAAAATGGCACATGCCAATTAGGGCTCACTACCTGAGCACACTACTCACAAGAGGCCCACTACCTATAGGAGACACACTGTCTACAAAATAATAAATGTTACATACTTGAACTAAAGATTAGCATCTTCACCATGCTTGAGTCAGTTGCATTTAAGCTCAATACTTTTGCTTTGCCTTTCGCTCTTCTCCTCTCTACCACACTCTCATCTTCACCAAGATATTTTTGAAATGACTTCACAACACTTATTTATACAAGACATTAACTTTCGGATAATCATCAAAGTCAACATACTTTACAGAGAAAATACACAAATACAACTTGACTTATTACAAAAGACTTCATGCGAATCACCACATTGTCAGCCACACAGATCTGGGACTTAAATCTTCTTTGAGGAACACACCATGCTTCACAGAACATCTTCAAGATCATCCGCAAGATGTGTAAATCATTCGGTTGGTCAAGTTTAGGAAGAACATCATCATCCAGAAGTAATTCTTCAATTATGAGCTTAATCTTCAATGCAGACCATCAACACAAATTGGACACAATCTAGAGACCCGCACAAGCTTGCCTGAAACACCAAGAATATCCACACCACTTCTGATTACTAAAATCATTCTCTTCTTCATCTAGAACCTCAAGAACATAGTCTGCCATCACTGTCATATTGGAATAGATGCTTGCGGACCTCCAGACCATGAACCAATTGAGTTGTCAATTCACATTGACTTCCTAAACACTCCACCAAATCTGCATAATAAGATATTGCATTTCTTGATCTCACCAGACCTATTTGTGTCACTCTGTCACCTTTGAACTTCTACCAGAACCAGTTTTATTCATGTGGCTATAACTTCTTCAAATCTTCATGCGGACCTCTCAAATCTTTACTAGATCACCTTTAGACACATATCTAGAAACCCTTTGATGCACATCCTCTGATCTTCATCTTAGCTGGGATCTTCACTTCATAGAACTTCACTGTCTTCACTGTTCTTCTCTGTTTTTGATAGGACTAATTTTCTCAATATCCTTAGCATACAACTCATCCAATCCTTGACATCAATGCAACAGGAGTATGTTGACATCAATGACAACACCAGTTAGGCCCATACTTGCAACAAGAAGTTCAATGAGGGATAATTTGATCAAGGAAAAACATAGTGGTGGATTGGCAGGACATTTTGGCATTGATAAGACAGTGGCTTTGGTAAGTGAAAATTACTTTTGGCCTCAGATACATAAGGATGTTAAGAGATTTGTGCAAAGTTGTAGATTTTTTCAAGTTACAAAAGGGAGTAGTTAGAACACTGGATTGTATAAACCTTTGATAGTACCGGAGAGACCTTGGGAAGACATAAGCATGGATTTTGTATTGGGATTTCCTAAGACATAGAGAGGACATGATTCAATATTTGTAGTGGTTGACAGATTTTCAAGGATGACTCATTTCATACCTTGTAAGAAGACAATTGATGTAGTGCATGTAGCTGACCTATTTTTTAGGGAGATTGTGAGATTGCATGGATTATCTAAGAGTATAGTTTTAGATAGAGATACAAAGTTTGTTGGATATTTTTGGAAGACACTTTGGAAGAAGATGAAGATAGATTTGAAGTTCAGTTCTACTTTTCATCCATAGACAGATGGATAGATAGAGGTAGTGAATAGGAGTTTGGGAAACTTGTTGAGATGTTTGGTTGGAGAGAAAGATGGAAGTTGGGATTTGATTCTTTCACAAGCAGAGTTTGCATACAATAATTTAGTAAATAGGAGTACCAGAAGAACACCTTTTGAGATTGTTAATGGAGTGAATCCTAGAGGAGTTACTGAATTGAGAGATGTCAGTACAAAGGAAAAGAGGAGTGTAGAAGTAGAAGAATTTGTAGATCATGTGAAGATAGTGCATGATCAGGTTAAGACACATTTGGAGGATATAAATAGTAAGTACAAAGAGAAGGCTGATGAGAAGAGAAGACATAAGGAATTTGAAGTTAGAGATGAAGTAATGGTGTACTTGAGAAAAGAAAGATTTCCATTTGGGACATATAACAAGTTGAAGATGAAGAAATTTGGACCTTGTAAGACACTTAGGAAATTTGATTTAAGAAATGTATATGAAGTAGAGCTACCAGAGACATTGGGTATTTCACCTATTTTCAACATTACAGATCTTTATCAGTATCATGAAGCAGATTTCAGTGACAACATGGAAGAAGACTTGAAGAAGTAGTTACCACAATGAGCACCGAAACAGATTGAAGACATTTTGGATAGCAGAGTTGGATGCAACACTAGAGGAAGACAATACAAAGAATATATTGTGAAATGAAAAGGCAGACCAGAAGAAGATTCATCATGGATTTCTTAGGCTAAGGTGGACCATCTTGGTTTTGCCTAGTCCCAGCAAAGTGAGGGACTCAATTTTTCAGTAACCCTAGATGTGTGATGTAGGAGCATCCCTGGTTTAAGAGTAATCTTGCATCAACCAAAAACATTTGCATTTCAGTTTGTTTGCATTTTAGTTCTTTCATTTTCTAGTTTAGTTCAAAGCAGTTCAGTCAGAATTAGTTTCATCTTGTGGTCTGGTTTTGGCATCTCACATCTTGCAGATTTGGACTTAGCATCTACATTCATTCATCTACATCATGTCAAGAATTTAGAGCATTTGGATCAGTCACCAGAAAGATATCACTATTAGAAGATCAATTGTTTTCTCAGAGCAGAGCATTCTAACAGTTCCTGATAATCAGTTGAAGGAGAAGGCTTGTAGATCATTCCTTGACTTGCAAGTCTCAATGATAGATCATTGAATGTCCTTTGGTTCATGGCCGACCTTCCCCAAGGGTCCGCATATTGTTCCATTCATTTGAGAAAGTGTTCTATGCATTTAGGTCCAATCTATCTGTGAACATGTTACAGCTCTTCTTTAGAGTTGTGAGCTTCCTTAGCTGCACAGAGGAATCTATTGGTCCAGAAATGATATATAATGATGTAATAGATCCTTAGGAAGGTAGTTAGAAATTGATTCATATTCTATAGTTTAGATTCTGTGCGAAGGTGCTTCAAAGCTTTATCTTGCGAATGAATATAATCAGGCCCGTGAGCCCTAATTGTAAGCCTGCATGTTGCCAGCCGATCCCTATTTGAATTCTATGATATACTAAATAACTGAATCTGCATTTGTTCCATTTCTTGAGTTGTTTCCGTTGTGTTTACTCTTGCTGCATGATCTGGACAGTTCATTATGTGAACCCTCCTACCATGACTACACCAAATGAGGAAAGTGAATCTCCAAGTTGGAGGCACTCCATCATCCACAGGTCAAGTTGAAGCAACAACATCACTATCTTCTCAAATTGGAGACACTCCATCTTTCATAGGTGAAGTAGAAGCTACATCTACATTTTCTTCTGAAGTTGGTCACATGCTATCATTCACACCTCAAGTTAAGGGTATGTCATTTTCAACCTTTTCACCTCCAATAGAAGGTATGTCATCTATCCCATCTCAAGTAAATATTGAAGAAATTCCTAATGTTTAGTCTACTTTACCAAATAAAATGCCTCCTAGAATTTTGCATAGGAGGCCTAAGTTTCTAATTGATATTGATGAGAATGTATTGGAGCCCATGTAGGATAAGATTCCCATGCGTACTTGCCAAAGATATGAAAATAAGATAGGGAAATTATTCTTTGAGAATTTAAATGAAACTAGAAGATGTCAACTCTTTTTTGAACTAATGAAAAATTTGAAATTTAGGCCCACTATGAAGATTCTTGGCCTAAGAAAATAGAATGCCTCAACTGAAAAATCAATTGTCAAGAATCTAATGAGTGCGTATGAGAGTGTGGGTTCCACCTCATGCACCAAGGATAGTAATGTCACACAACATGTCATTACATCAATAATTGTAAGCCAACAAACAAAAAAAGCTTGCCTCATTAGAAAGACAAGTCAAGCATTGAAAATAAATAGAAAATCTCTAATGAGAGTCATTGGAAGATGTCAAAGAGTTGAGAATCCAAACACTAATGAATTGTAGGCATTCTCTGGGAGACTCCCATGGAAAGACAAAGTTGTTGTTGAAGCTTTGAGATCACTAATTGAAGACTTTTGGAAGAATTACACAAGGGTATCTCCGAATCACATGGATGTGGTAAGAAGGAGAATCGGTAGTCAAAATTGTGAGCCACATCCAAAGCATTTTTTAGATATGAATCAAACATAGTTTTTTGGTAAATTTCTAGATAAGTATCCTCAAATTAAAATTTCTCAAAGATATTTTGAAATGCTAAAACCTTTCTTTGTCAAAATAAATCACACATGCACTACTTGTTGTTGTAGATTACATATTGAATTTTCTAACCATTTTGATGTTTATCGGTCTATATGTTTAGATTTGCATACTAACAATGTTTTGCAAGATTGTGGCATACGTACCCCACTAACTACCTCAAGAGACTTCATATCAATGATTTGATGTGATAGAGAGGAAGGTTAATTATTCTACAGGAAATTATGCTTAGATGGCACATGTCAGCATTGTGGTGGCTTGCAACGTATGCCAATATGTGAACATATGGAAAGAACACATGTGGTTAGAAATGAACCAGTAGAGTTTGACAAGTATAAAATAGTGGCATACAATACAAGAGATGGTAAAGAAGCAAAAAGGTGTGAATATGTTATTCAAAAGATTCTAGTGTATCAGTTTATGCCTATATTTCATGACAACATAGTGTATGAGTATGTAAGACATGCCCATAGAGCTTGATGGTTGGACTTGCAATTCAAGTTATGCAAGGACACATTTCTAGTTGGTAGAATTGTTTTAGTCATCAACTTTGCAGAGAACTACAATCTACAGCCACAGTGTGAGGTGCAATCCCAATATTATAACTTGACATAGATTTCTATATTTGTGTACGTCGCATTCATTCATGCGAATGATAGTGTAGAGGATGACAGAAAGATCATAAGGGAGTATCATTTTTATATAAGCAATGATCGCACACATTCTATGGATTTTGTGCAAGGTTGTTTTTAGGTGTTCTACAATGATCTGGCTAGAAGGGGCATATCATTCAGTTAGCATATCATATGGTCAGATAACTGTGCATCACAATTCAAGAACTCACAGAATTTCTATTGGATGAGTAGGAGGCATAATATTACAGGTGTTCAACATATGTGGAACTTTTGTGAGGCAGGGTATGGAAAGGGGGAACATGATGGTGCAGGAGCGTGTATCAAAAGAGCCATAGCATGAGAATAGTTAAAGTATAAAGACAATGCAAAGCTGTCGAATGTAAAATCAATCATCGAGTGGTGTAATGCTTCAATGGGTCCAAGTAATGAAGGTAAGTCTTCAGTTCATAGATTTTTTTGGTTGATAGATGATACTAACATTGCACCATATGAGGACTGTTGTACACTGACGGGATCAAGTGAGCTACACTCTATCAGAAGCTCAATTGTAGGTTCATGGAGTATACATATGCGGAAGATGGTGTTCTTTTGTTGTCCATGTACAATTCAAGCTTGGAATGAATGTGAGTCAATGGAGTGGGTTGATGAATGGCAATTCAGTTATCTTTGCCCACTTGACACATATCGACCCCCAATGGCACTGGAATTGATAGAGATGGAAAGTTAATTGAATTTAACCACATATCAAATCTAGTTCAACCAGGTAATATATCTACTTGCATAGTTAAATTTAAAATTCCTAATGTTATCTTAAACTTTGTAGTATTTTTGTAATGTTGACTAATTTCATTTAATTTGCTGCACATATCATTGTAGGGCATGTTTATGCAGTTATTGCAGATGAAGATAACGAAGAGGGAACATATTATTACTTGTGTCATTGTGTTGAGGCCAAAAAAAAATTGGAGGCACCAATTATAGATGGAGAAAACATTGAATACCCTACAAGCTTAGTGGTTATTACTAGAACATGGCTTAAAAGGTACCCACATAAGAGTGTTAATGTTTGGCTGTTTGAGGACTTTGACATGCATCAGAAGATTCTTCATTACTCCAACTTTGTCGTGGCAACCAATGTTCATTTGATACAATATCGAGGTAGACCTTTGAACAAGACCTTGTGGAAGGTGCGTGACTCTAACCATGAGGCAATACTTGACACAATAAAGAGGAGAGAAGACCCAGATGGTTCATTGGATTAATTTGTAAGTATGCATAAAAATTTCCTAGATGGTTACTTGTACTTTGTTTTGTATATAAATAGTAGTATGAATTTCTTCCCTCTAGTAAATTTATGTTTAGTCAATTTTACTTTTTGATGCTTCTCACAGGAGGTCACAACTTTAGTCCATCCAACTATGGACAAAGAAGCTCGAGAAAAGATGATGGAGAGTGATCATTAGATGGCAGTAAGTGATCGATTACATAAGTGATGTTATATATTTCATGTACATTTTGTTATAGTAATGTGCATATTGTTTGATTGTATTAATAGGTGGAGCTGCATGAGCTTGAACTATTGAAAAGGTCTATTGGACAACAGTGGTATGAACTATGGGTAGTGAAGGCCTCGTGTTTCGTTTGATTTGTTTTCTATGGTATACATTTGATGTTAGCATCATCATCATGTTATGCTTCATGGGCTTAGATCATAGGGTTTCGATGTTAGTCCATATCATTCATGTTTATCATATTACAATAGTAGGACATAGTTGCTTATGTCATTGGTTCATGCCATTGGATCATTGGATTTGGTTGTGGTTCTTCATCATAACATGTCATGCTTTCAGGAGTTAGATTGGGTTGTGGTTCTTCCTCATGACAAGAGTTTGTTCATGTCTTCATGCTTCTTTCTCCTCCATGTCTTTAGTGTTCTCAGTGTCTTCATGTGTCAAGGATTTCTTCAAACGGATTCTTGCAACATGCTTTAGTTTCATGCAGTGGAAAGGTGCTAGGAGTGACATTTTGCATTCCATAGCTTGTGGGGCATAATAGACTTGGCCAATGTTTCAGGGTTGGTGGTTAAATACAAGGGGAGGTCTCGTTTCATGTGCCAAGCGTCATAGTCGTTCAGGGTAGTAGGCTATTGACAAAGTCCCTTAAGCTCCCTACGATGAAAAAACTACCAAACTTTGATGGGATAATTCTCAAAATTTGTGGCATCTGGGAACATTCTGTTTGGACCTATATGTGCACATGGGATCCATCTACAATAACCTCTCTCGGTTTTGTTCAACTCCTATCTGTTTGACCGTGCTAGAATCAAACGCATTCTTACAAAATGCTTCAATTTCATGTAGTGGAAAGGTGCTAGGAGTAACATTTTGCATTCCACAGCTTGTGGGGCTGAGCAGACTTTGTCAACGCATCAGGGTGGGTAGGTAAATGCTAAGGGAGGTCTCATTTCATGTGCCAAGTGTAGACACCTAAAATTGACTTGCTCTGCAAACCAATTTATCCCTCCTGTTAATTGAATAAATTCAATTAACCATCTGTCTATCCCTTGTGATCAATTAATTCATTTAATTTATCACTAGACCTTACAACACTATCCTCATCTATTAAATAAATATTTCTGATATTTATTTGGCTATTTTGTCCATCTCCCTAATCCCTATTAATTAGATAAATCATTCTTATGTAATTAATCTAGCCTACTAATTGACCTACCCTACCCTACCCTAGCCTACCTCATCCTAGCCCTAGGATTAATTAAACAAAACCTATGTTAATTAATCCTAATCTCTCATTTGGGTGGTCAAACGTAGTTTAACACCCTTCCCCACATCCTCCAAATAAAAAATTGAAACATATCACACATCACATTTACTTCTCTTACAAACCCCTTACCACCCCCATACCTCATTTATCACCTCTTATCCCCAAATGAATTTTTAATTCATTTGCCATTTCCCATATGAATCTTTAATTCATAAATATTCCGTCACACCCATGCTCATTTAATCACCCCTTTCCCCAAAATGAATAAAAGATTTATTTTTTTTCCTAGCCCTTGATCTCATCTTTTGATCCTCACCCTCCATCCTCTTTTCCAAATATCTATAAATGAGACCCTTCTCTAAGCCATTAGGAGGGACTTCTTCATGCATCAAACCTCTGCCAAAATCACTCCACAATCTCCTTATCATACTACCATAATGTCAAAATCATGCCTCATTCCTATCTCCATCTCCATCTAATCCCTTAATCTATCAATCCCCATCTCATCTACATTGTGTTGCAAAAATTGAGCAATCCACATTTCAGTCATCATGGGTAAAATCTGAGGAGCTATCAGGTGCAACTCCTTCCCTCTTGGATTTGTGAGTGAAAAGGAAAGTATAATCATTTGTTTTGCATTTGATTTATTTCTACTTTCATTTTGTTCTCATAGATCACATTGGCATGCCCGGTGGTGGATCTAATTGTCAGTTTGTGAATTTTTCTTGTCAAAATCTTCATTTGTCTAACTCTTGTTTTGGGAAGTTTTGCAAAATTTGGAGGTAAAGTGTTGCAAGTTGTATCCTGGGCAAAAACAGACTACACTGTTGAGATCAGAAGGCTGTTTCTAAGTTTTTTGATAGTAAATTTGCCTAGGTTCTGTGACAAAAATTTTTGAAAAAATTTGAAAATTTTTTAGGGTACAGTTTGTACAGTACAGATCTGTACCATACGGAACTATGACCCCCCTACCGAATTAATCTATGCCTTGGCTATTTTCTCTCATCGCTGGCTCTCTGTGTCAAAGGTCATTGTGAAGGTATAATTTGCAGGGTTGAAAGATTCAAATCTGCCATTGCCAATCCTCTCGAGCTTCATCGACGGTCATTTTTAAACCCTGGTCGCCACCCTCCCCTACTGTGTCCCCTCCCTTGCCACACCTTTGCCCCACCCCCATATCCCCCGCTCCCTCCCAAACCCCACCACCCCATCCCTCGGCCTCCCTCCTGTCCCCGCCACTTCCCTCACGCTGTCCCTGCCTCTACTTGTACTAAACCCTCCTCCCACTCCCCTCAGCACCGCTCACCACCTCTTCTACCCAGCAACCACTTCCCACCCCCACTTGCAGATCCCTCTCCCTGCATGCCGCCTCCCACGCCACCTGTGACCACCTCTGTCTACCATTCCCCTCACTTCACCACCTGCCTACCAACCCAGCTCGGCCCCCCTACACACAAACCACCGCCATCGCATGTTTTAGGTTGTAAGTTTTAAATTTTAGGTTTCAAACTTTAGATTTTGGGTTAGCACTTCTTTTTGCCCTCACTGGACCCCGGGTCACATGGGTGACCAGGGGCGGGACTAATCTAAGCCCCCAGCATCAAAACTAACCACTAGGGTAAGCATTAACGGCCAGGAGAAAATTTTTGCATGTGACCACAACTGGCGGAAACCACTAACAGCTAAGTCAAACAGTTAACTTCATCTCTTGTGCCTCCTACATACCAAAGGAGGCTAATTTTTTCTCTTAATCATAACTGGAGCAAACGGAGGAGAAATTTTGTAAACAAATAGTCATTGGAAAGAGGATTTAGAGTACTACGTAGTGGTGAAGACCAGATCAGGTGACTATACTTTTTTCTAGAATTTTTTCACAGTTAAAGCCAAACATGCATTAAAGCTTCAAATGCTCTTATCTATTGCAAATTTGATCCTTTTTGAGCGATTTTTTTTCAAATTGCATAGAATTTTGCATAGAATCTGTTTATGCACTTCTTTTCTCTATATTAGTTGATTTTACATCGAATTTTAGTAGATTCTTAATTTTTGCATAACGATCATCTTGGCTAGTCTACTTGCTCCATTTTTGTTCTTGTGACTTGTAGGTGATCATTCAGGGCTAGAATAACATTAGGAACAACATATACAGTAGCTTGGATAGTGAAAACAATCCAGGTACATCCATTCTAATCTTTCATCTTTAATCTTGTTTGCAAACACACTTCACTTTGGGACATAAAATGAATCATTGTTTGCAAACACATTTCGATTTGGGCTTCTAAAATAAACTTTGTTTGATCACACATCATTGAAATTGGGCATAAAATCAACTAGTGTCTTCAATCACACCTTGAAATTGGGCTAAAAAGAACCATTGCTTGAAGTGTCTTCATCACATTTCAATTTCTAAGGGCAATTAACCACTGCAAGTGTAAATCAAGTGTGCGTGTGTATGCTCTCTCCTCACACCGCAAGGTGACCTTGGAGATCAAAAACACCTCACTTGATTCTCTTTTGTTTACCCTTTCCTAGGAGGCTTTCTAGGGGATTTCATCACCCCTAGGGATGACCTCATCCGAGGCTGAATCGAAAGACACCCTCATTGAAATTAGAATCTTGTCACTCTTAGCTAAGCCCCAAAGAACTTTCTACCTTTGGTAAGTGAAGGTGAAGGGTGGGTTACCCCCTTCTCCCAGCTGTGTGATAGGATTTCACTTTCAATTCTTAGTCAACCTTGTATAAACATAGCCCAAACCTAACCGGCCATACCCCATCAAACTAGACATTAGGGCATGTTGATGTGTCTTCAAAATGTGCTTGTTTAATCATCATCATATTCTTCAAATTCAAAATTCAAAATTGCTTGTGTCTTGTGTGAGTGATTCATGATTGTACATGTGTGATCATTTCATTGAACATTGCCAAAACAAGCCAAACATCGCACACATAAGACAAGTCATTCAACTCATTCTTCCAACTCATTCAAATACAATCACATTCATCCTATTCACTCATTTTTAGCCACTTCATTCCTAATCACATCCAAATCATCCTAAATCAATCCTAATCACATCCTTGTCACTCTACATCATCAAATCATCATCATTCTATCCAAATCATTACCCAATCAACATCATTATTCCATTCTTATCAAATCAACCTTAATCCCAATCATTCCTAAACACATCCTAGTCACATCTCCATCCATCATCCTCATCCTATCAACATCATCCTAATCATCATCCTAATAATCCATAATCTTCCAGACCATATTCCAAATCCAATCCAAAATCAACATCAATCCCAATCAACATCCAAATCCCCCAACATCATTATCAAATTGCAAATCCAAATCAACCCAATCAAATCAACCAAATCAATTCTATTACTTAAGTGTCATTAGTCCACCTTAAGTATAGACAATCATCCATCCTTTGAAGAAAATCAAATCATCTTAAGGTCTTGAAATTTGATTCCCAACATCACAATCATCCATTATCCCCCATCATCTCATATCCTCTCCCACAAAATGGATCCTTATGAAGCAATGAAACACTTACAAAGACTTAGAAAAGCCTATCAGAACATGGATCCTAATGCTAAGGAAAAATGCAAAAATGACATTATAGATATGCCCTTAGCACACCTCATCATTGGAGAATCCCAAGCCCCTACCCAACCTTCATCATATCAAAAAATACCCTACACATCATCCCCATCCACATCGTACCAATCTTCATTCTTTCAACCTTCATACCAACCTTCATCTTACATATCCACTCCATCATCCTCATATCAACCTTCAACCTCGTACCAACTTCCATCATATCAACCTTCATCATATCAACCTTTCCCCTCATATCAATCTTCATCCCCTTACACATCCATGCCATCATACTTATCCAATCAACCAATACCTCCAACTTATCCATCCCCCAACCTTTGTCATGATAACTTTGATCAAGGGAACACCAATCTAGCACACCTTATTTCCGAAATCCAAACCTTATATCAACAACCATTTCCCCAAGCAAATCCCCAATTCCCCAATCCCCATCCTCCAACCCTCCCATCACAATATCCCCCCAACCTTATCAAACATAATCCATCACCCTAAATACCTTACAATCCATCAATCCCAACCCCCCCAACACAATGTTCCTCCAATCTTAATCCATCACCCTATGCATCTCCCAATCCACCAATCCCTATCACACATCCACCACCTAATCCACCATCAAATCTTCCAAGTCCTAAGCCCACGACATCCAAAGAATCCTTGTGGGATTTCCTCCAAAGAACATCACCAAGCAAAGCAATGGAATCCCCCAAATCCTCCACCCCTCCAACACCACCATCTAGTCCAACACCTTTCCTTGAACCCATCCAAGAACCATCACTACATAATCCCATCACCCCCCTATCCAATCCCAATCCTAATCCCACACCAACCACCATCATTATCCATCCATTATATTGTTCTTCAACCCACACAATCATGAAGGATACTATCCATTGGCTATTAGCAATGAATCAAACACCCTCATGCAATCCAACATCCACCAAATCTCTTCAACAATCCCCTATCATAAGTCAAGAACCATCATGTAGCCATGTTCAAGAACCCATAAGTCAAGCACCTATTGCATCCATCCAAGCACCTATCACATCCATCCAAGCACCCACCACATCTATCCAAGTCACTCCCACTTCTATCAAACCACATGAGTTATGTCAAGAATCAAATCCAAAGCATGTTGAAACATCAACCCCTTCTCTTAATCAAGATCTCACCATCCTATCTAATCCCATCCCCGATCCCCTACCATCTATTGATCAACTTATTGATCTCACACCATCTTCTACCACCCCTTTACCATCCCCCATGAATCCTTTACCTCCATCTACCAATCCCATCCCAAATCCACCTTCATATTCACTTGGATAGAGCACTTTCATCCGTGGTGACTCCCTTGTAGGATGTGAACAACTTCCATCCACCACCTATCCTCTTCTAACAAATAATGGACTCGCGTCTTGTTTCCTAAGCACCAAACATCCCATTGCATGTCGCATGCTCCAACATATGAACTATCAAGGCAAAGGATTAGGCCTACACGAACAAGGCATCTTGGAGCCCATCCACACCACATTCCATCCATCTTTGCATGGCCTTGGCTATACACCCCAAGAAAAACAATCTAAACATGTTGGTACCACCCACACACCTTCCAAATCCATTCATCCAATCCCAAACATGGTGCATCTCATCGCACCCCCAAAGCATATGTCGCCATCCCTCCTCCATCATCCTATCATTTGCAAAAGCATGTGACCATCCATCTTCCTCCATCAAATTTACCTCCACTACTTCCAACTCCAAATATTCCTATTAAATCCACTTTACCTCCTATCCTACCAACTCCCAACATCCCTATTCACAAAACCTATTATCCTCCCATCCTCCCAAACATCCCTATCCATAAATCCCCTCATTCATTTATCCATAAATCCACTTTTTACCCCTCCACCCATCAACCCCCTAAATTTCCCAATCAAGACCAACAAAGGCACACATCTTTCAAATATGAAGCTTCCTCCAAATCCATACGATTCAAAAGTAATAATTTGAATGCCTCAACTCATAAAGCACAAAATCCTAAAGATGTTATCCCTTCCAAGCAAAATCAAAAATCCAAAAGGCTATCAAAGCCCACACCATCACAAGAAAAAGCAAAAACAAAAATGGTGTGGGTCCCCAAACAAAAAGTACAAAACTCTAATGAGGCATCCACATCCCAATCCACCCCAAAATCCCAAACATCCCCCTCCCCATCTAAAAATCCCATAAATCCTAAGTCTATTTGGGTCCCTAAAACCCCAAATCGACCATCCAAAAATCTCCCATCTCGATCCCCATTACTCCCAATTCCACATCCAAAGTACAAGCTTTCAAATAGATCATGGTGTGTGCAACCGTTGGTCTTGGTTCCCCTCCACAACATAACATTCCCACATACCCCCATCTCTCCATCTTTCGTTCACTATCCTACATATCTTCCCCATCACATTCTTATGGTCCATGCTTTTGCATAATCCACATCATAATCCACATAATCCACATCATAATCCATTCCATCTTCTCCTATCTACCAACATCCATGCAATCATCATCCATAAAGATATCTAGCATGGGACCATCTTCACCTTGGTATGGAAACAGACACTAGAGTCCCCATTCCATCAAAAAAGCAAAAAAATAAAAAAAATCAAGAAAATAGTAAAGAGAAAAAAATCTATCCAATGGTGAAAACCACTCTTTGTGGTGCCTTGGGCAAGTACGATGATGAAAACCCCTTGTGGGCATCATGCGTAATCCCTTCTCCATCTATTTTGTATCCCTACACTTGGGGGCAAAACCATATCCTTCATCCACATCCATAATATCCTTTGTACATCTTATCCACTACCTTATCCTTATCTTATCATATTCCTATCCACTACTCCCTATTTATCCTATCATTTCCCATTCATCCTATCCATTATATCTTGCTTTTACCATCTCCCACCTTAGATCTTGATCAAGATAAAGACAGAGGGGCAAAATTTCAACAACATGCTTTGGACACCTCTCGGCATACTTCCTTTCCAAGTACATCCTCCATCCATCTACTACAAAGTCCATCCATTCAAACATGAACCCATCATGCAAAATTCTAAGCATTAAGGCATATGAATCCGTGCAACCTAGCCCTTGGAGTAAATCCTTATCCCCATCTCTCATTCATGTATCTTGCATCCCTATCTCTATCTTCCAATCCATCTATCATGAATCCTCCTCTCTATCACCTTCCACTGACAATCCCTCCATCTACTTATCATGTATCCCTACTAGATCCTTTATCCCCCATCCTACCCCTTATCCACATGTATCTATCTATTTCTCACACTCTCCTATCCATTATCCTTTCTTACCAATCCCCCAACCCAACCCCATCACTTTCACCTCTAGACTTGGTGTTCCCTTGTCATTGATATCTAGCGCAAAGACTATCCAAACGAAATCCAATGCAACCATCATAATAAATCATGCCCTTTCCAAAAATAAAAAAATTCAAAAACATCACAAAATCAAAATCAAAATATCCAAAAAACAAAATCAAAATAAAAAAATCCAAAAAACATCACAAAATCAAAAAATCCAAAAACATCACAAAATAAAAAAAATACAAAAACAATAGAAAACACAAAAAATCCCCAAAAAATAAATATCCATCACAAAATCAACACTACTTCATCAACATCTCATCATCTTCCAACATCCTCAAAATCACCCAAATCATCCAACACATCATCATTACAAATCAGAACTACATATCATAACCACTTGCATCTTAATGTGCCTTGGTCCCGTGGATACAGGGTATGTAGGCAGTCTGGGATACGAAGGATATTCCCAGTACTCAAGTGCATAAGATGTACCCATCCAACCCGCTGAGCTTACACTAGAGCCAAGCATCGCATCACCTATGAAAGCATCATCCCTTAACAAAAATCATTAACTATCAAAGCAACATCAACCACAACTTGTCACCATCATATCTTGAGCCAATCTTACAACATCAACTAATCATGATCCAATCATCAATCGATTCCTACCTTAGGATATATCATTCCTACTATAGGCAGAATCTATCAATCATCATCCATCTTGGCAAAAGATACAATGGTTACTTGTTTGGTTCGTTGGTCTTTTCGTTTTTAATTTTTATCTTTTGTCCTATTCGAAGATCACATCAAAGCTACCTTGATCTCACTATATCATGGTATGTGGCGAAAACATCTAGAATGGGGCATAGTCTTGCTTTTCTATGATGTGCTTGTGGGTTGGTTTTATTACTCCAAGCTAGTATTCATATCTTGTTGATCATAGGGTCAGTTCTAGCATATTGATCTCCTTGTGCATCTAAGGTTCATCATACCTTTTGTGTATTAAGAGCTTATGCTATGAGTCCCCTTCCCTCATCGAGACAATGTTCTACTATCGTGGGCATGCATGGGATCATCCCTTTGTTTGCATGTCTAGTCCATGCAAATCTTGGATAAACATCATCACCCTGGTCTTCTATACCTTGGTGAAAATATCCACTTTGCTATATCAAACCTAGGATTTCTCTAAATCATTTTTCAGCACAATGATCATCCACCAATCAATCTCCCAACATTATCACACTTTCATCTCACCCCTTATCCTCCAACCACTTCTACCAATCTTTTCTATCCATTTCGAGAGCACAACCTTGTTTTTGCAACCCACCTATCCTCTCGAGGGGGCATCACCCTTACCAATTATCCCCAAACCTTACCCTATTCTTCTAAGCCAAAATCTTTTTTCTATCCAATCCAACTCTATGTTTTAACTTCTTTGAAATGATGTTACTTAGCCACAACACCATCTCAAGGAGGGGCAAATGTAGACACCTAAAATTGACTTACTCTGCAAACCAATTTATCCCTCCTGTTAATTGAATAAATTCAATTAATCCCTAACCATCTGTCTATCCCTTGTGATCAATTAATTCATTTAATTTATCACTAGACCTTACAACACTATCCTCATCTATTAAATAAATATTTCTAATATTTATTTGGCTATTTTGTCCATCTCCCTAATCCCTATTAATTAGATAAATCATTCTTATCTAATTAATCTAGCCTACTAATTGACCTACCCTAGCCTACCCTAGCCTACCTCATCCTAGCCCTAGGATTAATTAAACAAACCCTATGTTAATTAATCCTAACCTCTCATTTGGGTGGTCAAACCTAGTTTAACACCCTTCCTCACATCCTCCAAATAAAAAATTGAAACATATCACACATCACATTTACTTCTCTTACAAACCCCTTACCACCCCCATACCTCATTTATCACCTCTTATCCCCAAAAGAACTTTTAATTCATTTGCCATTTCCCATATGAATCTTTAATTCATAAATATTCCGTCACACCCATGCTCATTTAATCACCCCTTCCCCCAAAATGAATAAAAGATTTACTTTTATTCCTAGCCCTTGATCTCATCTTTTGATCCTCACCCTCCATCCTCTTTTCTAAATATCTATAAATGAGACCCTTCTCTAAGCCATTAGGAAGGACTTCTTCATGCATGAAACCTCTGCCAAAATCACTCCACAATCTCCTCATCATACTACCATAATGTCAAAATCATGCCTCGTTCCTATCTCCATCTCCATCTAATCCCTTAATCTATCAATCCCCATCTCATCTACATTGTGTTGCAAAAATTGAGCAATCCACATTTCAGTCATCATGGGTCAAATCTGAGAAGCTATCAGGTGCAACTCCTTCCCTCTTGGATTTGTGAGTGAAAAGGAAGGTATAATCATTTTTTTTGCATTTGATTTATTTCTACTTTCATTTTGTTCTCATAGATCACACCAAGCATCGCAGTCGTTCGGGGTAGCAGACTATCGACAAAATCCCTTAAACTCCCTAAGATGAAAAAACTGCCAAACTTTGATGGGATAGTTCTCAGAATTCATGGCAAATGGGAATGTTCCATTTGGACCTGCATGTGCATGTGGGGTCTGTCTACAATAACCTCTCTCAGTTTTGTTCAACTTGTATCTATTTGACCATGCCAGAATCAAACGCATTCTTGCAAAATGCTTCAATTTCATGCAGTGGAAAGGTTGCCAGGTGCCATATTTTTTATTCTGCTCATCGTGGAGCAAAAAGGACTATGCCAACACGTCGGGGTGGGTGGGTAAATGGTAGGGAAGGTTTCGTTTCATGTGCCAAACATCCCAGTTGTTTTGGCTTGCAAGCTACCGAGACCTAGCACTTTTCAAGATTGCCGATAGCTTGCAGCCCAGAACGACTGAGACACTCGGCACACGAAATGAGACCTCCCCTAGCATTTACCCACCCACCCTGATGTGTTAGCATAGTCTATTCAGCCCCACGATGAGAAGAACAAAAGATATGGCACCTGACAACCTTTCCATTGCATGAAACTGAAGCATTTTGTAAGAATGCATTTGATTATGGTGTATACACCTAAGAATGACACGACTCAGTCTAAATAAATATTCTTAATATTTATTCCATTCTAATTCCTCTATCAATAAATAAATAAATAAATTTATTTATTCGATTCATATTCCTCTAAGTTAATTAAATATCAAAATATTTAATTACCTCTTCTAAAGTCAAAATTATATAAAATCCTTAATTTAATTTAATTCTTCCAAACAAATTAAATAATTCTTAATTATTTAATTAAGTCAATTCATTCCTCAAAATTTAAATAAATCAATCAAATTTATTTAAATTATCTCAATCTCTAAAAATAAAATATAATAAAATATTTTATTATTCTTCAAATCATGCACAACAATTAAATAAATTTATTTATTTAATTTGCTTTCTTATCGTCAAATTCCTCAAAAATCTTCAATGTCTTCTAAAAATAAATCTTCTTCTTCATGCACACAAAATTAAATAATTTATTATTTAATTTCTCTCAAATCATGCAAAAGCAAATTACAAGTTGAGTTAATTGATTTATTCTATCTTGTTTTTATTAATAACTCTTAAATTAGAAAAAAACATTCTAATTTATGAAGTCAAATCTTAACTTTATAAAAGAAAGCAGTTAACTCAAACAAAATAACTTTTGTGTGACACTTGTCTTCTTTCTATTCACGCACATCCTTTCAAGTCTTCTATACCATTGATCTTCTCATTCTTTCTATACTATTGATCTTCTCTTTCTTAAGTCTATAAATTGAATCCTATTCTTCCATTTCATTCATCCAAGCTTTTAGTAACATTACTCTGTAGAATTAATAGCCCGCCTTTGGCAGTCAAATCCATCCATAGCTTGTGATCACCCTTTTATTGTATTGAAGCTCATCTTCATTACAAGAAGTATCATAGACATCTCTTTATTGTCATCTTGAAAAACAAAGCAAGGAAGTGCATCTTCTGAGGGCTTCAATTCACATACAAAGATCGATTGAGACTAGGCAAACAATGGAAATAGTAAAGTAAAAAGGTATGCACGGTTTGTTCTTTGTTATTTGATCTTTGTTACTTGCAATTTCTATTGAGATTATTGGTTTATTGATTAAGTTTAATAGTTTGACAATATTTCTGGTAACATTTTTGGTGCCCATCGTGGTGCCTTGTCCCGATTTAACCCAAAAACTAAGTTTTTTTGTGCCAAGGTTCCATACACAGGAGGATTCGATGCATCTGATCAATTCTAATGTGCATCTGAGGTCTATTTCGGTGCATATACTCTTTCAGCACATTTACCTCCTGAAGTTGTGCATTTGTGTTCTGTTATAGTGCATCTACCGAACGACACATACACTCTCTATTTCCATGCTTTTGACCTTTGTCTCACTGCTTTTGTAATAGCTGCACATTTGATCTCTGTCTCTGTGCATCTAATCGTTGTACCTGCGCATCTGATGCTGACAGTGACTTTTAGGGTTTTCTTGTGATTTTGCTAACATCGACACTTTTTCACAGGAAAATTCTCTAATCTACTTGCAGGTTAGGGACTGGTTTAGTCACTCTAGTTGGGTTGTTAACACACATCATCTTTTTAAAGGATAGTAATTGAATGTTCATGCAAAATCACATCTAGATCTAACTAGGAAGGGAGTAAATTGAATCTTGCTACATCAACAAATTGAATCTAGTCCCAATGCTAGGAGGATAAAATTGACCCATTACTATCTTGCTTTCAAAGTTAACAACTGGCACGTGTGCCCAAGTAGCTAGCTCATATAGTATTTTTCATTTTAACTAGGGGAAAAGAACCACTATCTTTTGTATTTTTGGGAATGATACTAGGCCTATGCTCTCCCCTATCTTGGGTGACCAAAATGCCAGACATATCATTTTCACATGTGTTGAACCTTTAGAGAGGCCTGCTCTTGGATATCCTTCCGTCCAAGCGGGAACGACCTTAAGTGGTAACAAGCTAAAGCCAAGCTTTGCCAAGCCACTATAGATAAATTGTGTTTTGAGTGAAAGCTTCAAACAACAAGTGAAGTTGTGCTATATCGACAGCCAACCTCCCCCAAAACCCTCCAAGGCGCGACCCTTGTAGGCTAGGAGACTCCATAACAGAGAGTAGTGTTGTCGCATGTATAACCACTCAAACAGTTGTACTTATTAATCATCCATTATTTTTAGTAAGCCAAAAACCCCTATAAGCCGGTGTAGGGAAGGGCGATTATCACCTCCCGAAGATGCCTCATCTAGAAATAGTGAGAATTTGATTTATATTGTCCCATCCAGCCTAGGATTTGTACTTGCTTTTGAGTCAAAAGAGTCCAAAAAAATTACAAAAAAGATCAAAAAAATCATGAAAACTTCTTTGTGTTTGTTGTGTTTTACTTGCCATAATTGAGAAATCAAAAGAAAAGACCAAATTACAACCAAGAAACATAAAACATCAAAAAATGTGCCAAAAAAATTACAAAAACATTCAAAAAACCAGAGCTGCGCATTCACCCTCTGAAACTGTGCATCTATTTCGACCTGCTACACATACATTTCAACTTTCTGCACATTTATTACCTATTACTACACTTTTAAATTTTACCAGAGCTGCGTGTTTACACCGACTTGCTGTGCATATACCTTCTGTTTCAATGCATTTACTGCTGCGCATCCGCAATAGTGAGTATTTCCTAGTCTTTTGAGAAAAAAATGTTAACCTTTCTGGATACCCATTTCATCCTTGTTCTAGTTTCTGAGATCAGATTTACCATGCAGTCACCTCTTCCATCCATTTCCATAGCGTACCCTCTCTTTTGTCAGTCGTCTCGTCCACCTCCTACCAGGTCTTCCCATAAACAAGTCAAAGTTTCTATATCAGATTAGTGCAAAATCTTTTTCAGATCATTTCAAATTCAAGTAACCCTAGTAGGTCACAGAACTTCACTAGTGGTCTTGGTGCACGACTAGTCTCTACATAGTAAATAGGTACTGGCTATCCTTACTTGTGGCTATCATCTTGTGTTGACCAACTTACTTGGAATCATTGATCAAAAGAGTCCCTTGTTCAAATCTCGTCACCGCAAGTATCCTCTTCTCACCAATCTCCATCAACACCTTACCAAAATCTCTAGTTTCACCCCACTTCTTCCCACGTCGCATCGTATGGTCTTAACTAGATCTCAATACCAGAAACAACTTGAAATGGCTGGGACATCCAACCACATTGTATCCCCTCATGACAGTGATGAGCAAATCTCTCATGAAGATTACCAAGGAACCCTCCAAGATCAGAAATTTCAATGCATGCTAGAAAAAGTGCTCAAAGAGGACCCTCAAAGGTACTTTCTTCATCTTGCAAACTTAGGACTTAAACTCCCCATTGACTTTGATCTCAACAAACTGAAAGAGACTGTAGAGGAAACTCATGAAAACCACACTAGTGAGGATAAAGGTAAGAAAGTCACAGACCCAAACATACCTATGGAAACATTGCAAAAACAAATCGAGAGCCTAACACAGCAAATGACAGATCTCAAAATAGGAACAACCACTAAAACTTATTCCTTGGAAGACATTGCATTGTATCCCTTTGACAAAAGTTTGAACATGGTACCCTTCCCCTTTTGGTTCAAAGTTCCTAAGTTTGACAAATACAAAGGGAAAGGAGACCCAAGAGATCACATTAGGGAATTTAACATCGCGTGCCTAGAAGTAGCTCATAATGAAACTTTCCTAATGAGACTATTCCCTAGATCTCTAGGTGGTCAAGCCATGGAATGGTTCTCACGACTTCCCCCGAGTATCAAAACTTTTGATGAGTTAGTAAACAAGTTCATCATACACTTCTCATATAACATTGAACACAAAGTTTCCATGCTCGACCTATGCAATACAAAGCAAAAGGGTGGCGAATCCTTCACCTCTTTCTTACAAAGGTGGAGACAACTCATGAGAAAATACTCATATGACGTGTCTAAGAAGCAATTGAAAGAAGATGTTTTTCCACAACCTTAACCCTGATCTAAGTTACCAAATCCAAATTCAATGCCCTACCTCATTTACGAAAGTCGTTGAGATGGGACTATTTATCGAGAAAGCTATGATCGCCAAGGGGAAAATAAAGTTGTACAAGGACACCCCTAACTCTAACTACACCACAGACAAGTCAAAGTTTTGAACAAAGAACAAGAATGTCGTCAATGATGGGGTAGTTGATGCCAAAGTCATAGCTCCCAAACAGCAACCAATCTTCACTCTCAAAGGAGAAGCAAGCAATGCTACACCAAACAAAACCTTCTCTCATGAACCAAAGCCATGGTTCACCTCCAATCCTAGATGAAAATTCACACCTCTAGGGGAGTCCCAAGAATCTACGTTAAGAAATCTATTAGCCAACAATGAGATCACTCTTCTACCTACTAGCGACTATTAACCTCAAGTAAAACCTCATTACTAGAAAGATACTAATTTCTGTGAATATCATAGAGAAAGAGGCCATAAGACCAACGCTGTATCTATCTCAAACACATAATTCAAGACATACTTGACCAAAATCAGGTAGGCACTAAAGAACATACCTCTAATGAGACGCATGTGGCATACAAGGATCCACTCCTCAATCACTATAGGACATACAACAACAACAATAACAACCGCAATAGGCATAATCAAAACAATGGACACAACAATGCTAACTACATGAGCGTGCCATTTGATTATACCGTCAACTGCATATCGGAGCACATTCCACAAGTCAATGTGGTCACATTCAACCAACAATCAGGACCCAACAAAACTGATTGTAGCATCATCACCCACAGTTGTAAGGTCACGTTAAACACTCTTCCTCCAAGGTCGTCACCTTCGCCATCTAACTCCCATACATATAGTGTCATAGACTAGCTTCAGAAAACTCCTGCCTACATATCTATCTTTGAGTTGTTGCGTTTGTCTCCCTCCCACAAAGAAATTCTTGATAAAGCCCTAGTGGAAACAACTGTGCCCACAAACCTGGCCCAAGAGAAGTTTCAAGCCATGGTAGGAAATCTAACCTCCTCTAGCACCATATCATTCACTAAACAGGATGACCTTTTAGTGTTGTAGCCTCATAACACACCCTTGCATATCATCACCTTCATTCATAAACACCGTATGATGAAGAGGAAAGAACTACTAAAGGAATAGTGGTGTTACCAATACAAGTTGGACCAGTGATAAAGGACATTGTTTGCCAAGTCCTAGATAGGGAGCTAGCCTATAACATCCTCCTAGGTAGACCCTAGATTCATGCCATGAAAGTTGTGCCTTCTAGCTACCACCAATGCATGAAATTCCCACATACCGACAGATAGGTCACCATCCAAGGTGATCTAGATCCTTTTTAGCATTGCAACACTATCCACTCAAATCCTGATTGCATCATTCCCAACAACAGAGCTTCTACATCCCCCATCTCACAGCATGATTCTACCTCTGAAGCTTCCTCATCCAAGCCCAAAGAATAGAAAATCACAATCAAAGAAACAGGGGTAGGGGAATACTCCATCGAGCATAGCCTCAACTTACCCAAAATACCTCTATCTCCAAGATCCTTTGGGTGACCTACACCTAAGTACATTCCAAAACCTTCTACTTCTCCTGAACCTCCCACAACTCCCTTTGTAAAATGGAGGACCCTATCAGATGAGAGTGAAGAAAGAGATGTCTTGCAATGGCTCTACACAGAGGAAGATAATACACAACAAGAACCACCTAAGCTCCCAACCGAAATCTATGGGCATGGTGAGTCTATCTTACACCGAATGGGTTATGAAGGACAAGGCCCCATTGGCCTAAGAAAAGAAGGAATAATAGAACCCATCCAACCCTCCTTGTCCTCCTTGGTAAGAAGTACAAAAGGGCTCAGATACAAGGACAAAGGAAAAGCTAAGGCTAATGCTTGTTTTGTGGAGCAGATCCATGCCCTACAAGAAGACAGTGACACAAATTCTAACGAATATGAGTGGGATGAACTCACTAAGCACTCCCATGAAGACAAACAAGTTGACACCATTCAAACCTATAGCCCCTACCGTGAGGGACAAATGCTAATGCATAGACCATTAGAGTGTGATTTTTCAACTCCTAAGAGTACAACTTTCAAGGAAGGTTAGAGTTCCATCACAATAAACAATCTAGAGGAAAGTACCATCTTGGATCCTATCCCTACCACTCTAAATCCTGACCATGTATCCATTCAAACTATCACACCCAATGAATCAGATCTATCTTTTGATCCCCTCCCCCTTGTGCATCCTGAACTTATCAACTGGGATTTACAAGGAACCCCACAACTAGACATGTTCCAAAATGATGATGCCTATATTGACTACATGGAACTTAGGGATCACCTATCTACAAGAGATCATAAAGTTGGCTTCATCATTGAACTCAACACCATGGCTTATTTTGGAGAGGGTGCCAAGCCTTCTAATCACAAAAACATCAAAATAAAAACTAGATTTGATGGTGAAAACCACTCTGTGGCAGTATCAGATCCCAAAATAGTAAAAAGAAAGGATGCATCGAATGGTGAAAACCTCTCTAAGGCACTAGACAATGGAAGGCTTGACACTCTCCCCACTGACATGTATCAAGAGAAGTCTTAGATTTTTGTGGAACCTACAGAACATGTCAACATTGGAATAGAGGATAATCCTAAGATCATTCACTTTGCAAAGTCTTTATCTCCACTGGAAAAGACCAAATTTGTACCATTCTTCAAGAAAAAGCAAGTCAACTTCACTTGGTCATATGCATGTATGCCCGATTTAGATCCAAATTTGATTCTACATCATCTTCCACTAGATCCAGGGGTTAAATCAGTCAAGCAAAAGCTCAGGAAAATGCATCCCCACATTGCATTACTAGTAAAAGAGGAACTCAAGAAACTGCTGGATGTAGGGTTCATCAGGGCAATAGACTATCTAGAGTGGGTATCCAACATAGTGCCAGTATCCAAACCTAATGGCAGAGTTAGACTATGCAATGATTTCTGAGATCTAAATAAGGCTTGCTGCAAGGATGACTTTCTATTGCCTAATATTGATATCATAGTTGATTTGACAGCAGGACATACCATGTTATCTCTTATGGATGGCTTCTCTAGATACAATCAAATCAGGATAGCACCAGAAGACCAACATAAAATAGCTTTCACTTGTCCATGGGGCACTTTCTACTTGAATGTCATACCATTTGGGTTAAAGAATGTAGGGGCAACATATCAATGTGCTATGACCACTATCTTTCATGATATGATGCACGTCACAATGGAGGACTATGTCGATGACATCCTTGCAAAGTCACTCACAAGAGAATCCCACCTAGATGTATTAGAGGTCTTTCAGAGACTGGAACATTTCAAAGTCAGGTTGAACCCGAAGAAATGTGTGTTTGGAGTCACCTCCGGCAAGCTCTTAGGCTTCATTGTATTAGCAAATGGGATCGAAGTGGATCCTGCCAAAGTCAAAGCTATCATGGAAATGCCGCTACCAAAGAACATCACTCAACTGTGGTCTCTACAAGGCAAGTTACAAGCAATCCGTCGGTTCATATCACAACTGGCAGACAAGTGCCAACCTTTCAGTCATCTCTTACATAAAAACATTCCATTTAGATGGGATGAGAAGTGCGAAGAAGCATTTGGCAAACTGAAGGAATATCTTTTGAATCCACCTATCTTGATGCCTCCTATACAAGGCAAACCACTATTACTTTACATATATGCTACACAAATAGCTCTTACAACCATCTTAGCACAATAGAATTATGAAGGCAAAGAAAGGGCTATCTACTACATCAGCCGCACATTGGTGGGCTACAAACTACAATATTCTCATATAGAAAGATCGTGTCTTGTTGTGGTTTTTGCTTCCCAAAAACTATGACATTACATGCTAGCATATTCAGTCAAGCTTATTGCAAAGATAGATACACTGAAATACCTATTAAGCAAAGCAGCTCTCACATGTTGCCTAGCTAAGTGGGTAATCCTCCTAAGCGAATATGACATTGAGTATGTAGAAAGGAAGGCTATCAAAGGTCAAATCATTGCTGATCAGTTAGTAGAAGCAGCATTGCAAGATGCCACACCAATGACATTCAAGTTTCCAGATGAAGCCATATTCAATGTCACGACACACTCATGGAAACTCTACTTTGATGGATCCTATACAAACCATGGATCAGGGGTAGGAATCTTATTGGTCACTCCTCGTGGCGACACCATACCTAAGTCTTATCGTCTGCTATTCCCATGCACAAACAATATAGTAGAGTATGAGGCCTTGGTCATTGGTCTCAAAATGGCAACAGAATGGAAAATAAAGGAGCTACATGTCTATGGCGACTCTAAACTGGTAATCAATCAAGTCAACGATGACTATCAAACCAAAGATGACAAGTTAATCCCATACAAGCGTATGGTCGATGACTTTAAAGAGTACTTTGTGATCATCTCCTTTGAGTAGATACCTCGCATTGAAAACAAAGTAGCAGATGCCATGGCAACCATTGCCTCGCTCCTCGAGATCCCAGAGAATGAGTCACAGTATGAATTCTTGGTTGAGTCAGTTATGCAACCAGCTTATGATATTCTTGAAACACACTCCATATGCCTATTAGTCAGATCTGATTCACCTTGGTATTGTAAGATTTACACTTACCTCAAGGATAACACCCTACCACTTGACTTGTCTTCTAACCAATGTTGAACCTTCATTCACCAAACCTCTCATTACACTTATCACTGACACCCTTTACCACTGAGGTCTGGATGGTACTTTACTCTGATGTTTAGAATGGGAAGAATCTCAAACCGCCTTAGGAGACGTACACGAAGGAATTTGCGGAACACACTCTAGCAGTCCTTCTTTAGCTAAGAAACTCATGTGTTTGGGATTCATATTAGTTTGTGAAGAAATGCAAGCAGTGCTAGATACATGGAAACCTCATCCATGCACTAGCTCAAGAGCTACGACCTTTAACGACACCTTGGCCCTTTTGTCAATGGGGACTCGACCTTATGGGTAAAATTCACCCTCCATCATCCAACGACCACAAGTTCATAATAACCACCACTAAATATTTTACCAAATGGATTGAAGTTGTTCCACTCACCAATGTCACAGGCAAATAGATTGCCTCCTTCATCCTCAATTACCTCATTTGCAGATATGGAATTCCCTCATCCATTGTCATGGATAACAGAAGAGCTTTCAAGAACCAAGATGTCCAAGAGCTTTGTGACAAATTCAACATCCAACACCATTTCTCCACCCTACTATCCACAAGGCAACGACCAAGCAGAGGCATCCAACAAAACAATCTTGAAAATCCTTAAGAAGACAGTCAATGATGCTGGTCATGATTGGCACATACAACTCAATCCCGCTTTGTGGGCCTATCAAACCAATATCTACACTCCCACAAGTGCTACCCGATATGCCCTTGTCTATGGATCGGAAGCCATTTTGCCCATCGAGGTCAAGTTACCATCTTTAAGGGTGTCATTAAAAGGTCTTATCACTGACAAAGACTACAGAGTTTCCAAATTGTAAGAGTTAGAGTTGTTAGAAGAGAGAAGGCAACATGCCTTTAACCATCTCAAGGCATATCAACCGAGAATATCTCGAAGCTACAATCACAGGGTCCGTCCAGGGATCTTCAATGTTGGTGATCTAGTACTTAAGGAAAATCCCTACAATCAACAAGATTAGGAAAAGAAAGGTAAGTTTGAGCCCAACTGGCTTGGTCCTTATGTAATCATTGTTGCCTATGGATCGGGGGCATATCAGTTAGCAACATTAGAGGGTGAGCTGTTCGATGGCCCAATCAATAGTATGCATCTTCGCTGGTTCTATACCTAAGAAAACCCCAATGTAAGGGGGGGCAAAAATTCAAAAAAATTAAAAAAATTAAAAAATCAGAAAAATATCAAAAAAATCAGAAAAATATCAAAAAAATAAAAAAATCAGAAAAATACCAAAAAAATTGAGAAAAGGGAAAAAAATGAAAAAATAAATCATCCTTTAGTGAAAACCTAGAAAACAGGCACCTTGGATAGGTACCATGATGAAAACCTGGCAAACAGGTGTCATGTGTACTTTTAGCTTTCATGCAAATAAAAACAATTGGTGAAAACCTGGTAAACAGGCGTTGTGATAAACCGCCTTCTCCTTCTTTGGGAAACCAATCACTTTGTGTCTATTCCTCCTTCCATCGTGTCTCATCTGATCCATATCTATTTCATAATAAAAACCTGATGATAACCTATCATAGCTTGATACTCTATCTCTTTTGTCGCCTTATCAACTAAGGTCTTATCCAATATCCTATCCATAGTGTCAGCCTAGCATAGCGTCTCTCATCAGTATCATAGGGTCAACCCCTAAACTACGTTGCCTTTGTGTCGTCACGTAGGCAAGGCCATTTTTTAATGCACCCCCGAGGCTTTCCTGTCCATCCCATATCTTGTCGTCTATCCTCTAGTCCATCCATGGTCCAAGTCCCTGAACTACATTGCCTCTGCATCATCATGTAGGCAAGGCCATTTAACAATGCACCCCCGAGGCACTAGGTTAGTCCCTTAGGGCCTGTTTTACTAGGCATGCATGTAAGCACAAGTAAAAACCTGCTTTCAAACAAAAATTTTGGCACAAGACATCAACCTATCCAAAGCAAAGCAAACAAGTACCTAAATCACTCTAAATGATTCTATCTAAATTATGGCAAGAAAAACACATCTAAATGCAAGAATGTTTTGTGGTTGTTATCAGGTTAAGTTACAACATCTTGATTTTTGTTATCATGTCTTTCTATGCTACTCGAGGATGCCAAAAGCTAGAGATGTTATGATGGGGGCATGATTATTTTCATTATCTGATGCTTGTGGATTAATCTTTAGTAATGTGATGACTTTTGTCTAACAACATGATCGACAAAAGATCATCGAGGAATTCAGAGGTCTAACATGAAAGGGGGCAATCCTTGTCTATTGATACACAAGAAATACTCAGGTCATCTCAGTTCAATTATACCTAGATGCTTGTATTTTCTTACAACATTTGGAAAAAGTACCAAAAAAATTGCCGGATGATGAAATAAGCACTTCAAAATACTTGCAATATCAATATGACAAATATCCATAACATATCCAATTGCATTCCATATCCATATCCATAACGTATCCAATTGTATCTCATATCCAATTCCATATCCATTTACATTTCGCATACCATCCATGCAATAAAGATTTTGTGCAAAGTATCAAACAAAAGCTTGTTAGTCCTTCACTCATGTCATTTCTTCTATCAATCCAAATTTCTATCTATCATTGTGTCTTTCATCCTTATCTAATCAAAATTTAAGAAATGATTCAAAGGCAGGTCTATCCTTAATCCATACTAATCAAGTCAAGTCAATCTTGTCAAATGATCTGATCACACTCGATGGTCTTGATCCTTGTCTTGTTGTAAACCATATCAATCAGTCATAAGTATCAATGGGATATACATTTCCCACGCCTATCGTGTTGATCTAGGGACCTATCATTCCCTGCCATGACAACACTATCTTTTCTGTTGCTCTAGGGACCTATCATTCCCACCATGACAAGACTGTCGTATATCGTTATTAGTTAATCATTGGTTTACCACTTGACAGGGGCAATACCTTGTTTGTTCTTGTATACTTGCTTACTTGCTTGTGTGTGTTATCATTTTATCTTGCATCATGTATCATTCGGCTCTTTCTTCAAACCAAATTTCTTCATCCTAACCTGTTTTCCACCTTCTTCATCGTGAGATTGTCTGTCTCGCACCCTCGAAACTCTCTCCCCATCCAATCTCCCGAGGGGGCATCCTCATCCTATTTTTCTATTACCATTTTTTTCTTCTATCCATACCTTCTCATCCAATCTCTCGAGGGGGCATCCTATTGTTGTAACTTGTACTATGGGAAAACTAGGGCATGTATCATTATCATAAATTCTTATTCTTTGAAGCAACATGATAAAACACATTGCATCAAAGAGGGGCAAAATGTATATGCCTAAAAATGACACGACTAAGTCTAAATAAATATTCTTAATATTTATTCAATTCTAATTCCTCTATCAATAAATAAATAAACAAATTTATTTATTCGATTCATATTCCTCTAAGTTAATTAAATATCAAAATATTTAATTACCTCTTCTAAAGTCAAAATTATATAAAATCCTTAATTTAATTTAATTCTTCCAAACAAATTAAATAATTCTTAATTATTTAATTAAGTCAATTCATTCCTCAAAATTTAAATAAATCAATCAAATTTATTTAAATTATCTCAATCTCTTAAAATAAAATATAATCAAATATTTTATTTATTCTTCAAATCATGCACAACAATTAAATAAATTTATTTATTTAATTTGCTTTCTTATCTTCAAATTCCTCAAAAATATTCCAAATCTTCTATAAATAAATCTTCTTCATGCACACAAAATTAAATAATTTATTATTTAATTTCTCTCAAATCATGCAAAAGCAAATTACAAGTTGAGTTAATTGATTTATTCTATCTTATTTTTATCAATAACTCTTAAATTAGAAAAAAAGCATTCTAATTTATGTAGTCAAATCTTATCTTTATAAAAGAAAGTAGTTAACTCAAACAAAACAGCTTTTGTGTGACACTTGTCTTCTTTCTATTCACGCACATCCTCTCAAGTCTTCTATACCGTTGATTTTCTCATTCTTTCTATACTATTGATCTTCTCTTTCTCAAATCTATAAATTGAACCATATTCTTCCATTTCATTCATCCAAACTTTTAGTAACATTACTCTATAGAATTAATAGCATGCCTTTGGCACCCAAATCGATCCATAGCTTGCGATCACCCTTTTATTGTATTGAAGCTCATCTTCATTACAAGAAGTATCCTAGCCATCTCTCTATCGTCATCTTGAAAAACAAAGCAAGGAAGTGCATCTTCTGAGGGCTTCAATTCACATACAAAGATCAATTGAGACTAGGTGAATAATGGAAGTAGTAAAGTAACAAGGTATGCACGGTTTGTTCTTTGTTATTTGATCTTTGTTACTTACAATTTCCATTGAGATTATTAGTTTATTGATTGAGTTTAATACTTTGACAATATTTCTGGTAACATCTGGCACGGTCAAATGGATAGGAGTTGAATGAAACAGAGAGAGTTTATTGTAGATGGACCCCATGCGCACCTATAGGTCCAAACGAAACATTCCCAGCTACCACAAATTCTAAGAACCGTCCCATCAAATTTTGGCAGTTTTTTCATCTTAGGGAGCTTAAGGGACTTTGTTGGTAGCCTATTGTCCCGAACGACTATGATGCTTTGTACATGAAATGAGACCTCCCTTGGCATTTACTCGCCCACCCTGACACGTTGGCGAAGTCTGTTCGGCCCCACGAGCTATGGAATGCAAAATGTCACTCCTAGCACCTTTCCACTGCATGAAACTAAAGCATTTTGCAAGAATGTATTTGATTTTGGCACGGTCAAACAGATAGGAGTTGAATGAAACTGAGAGAGGTTATTGTTGATGAACCCCACATACACCTATAGGTCCAAACAGAACATTCCCATTTGCCACAAATTTTGAGAACTGTCCCGTCAAAGTTTGGTAGTTTTTTTGTCTTATGGAGCTTAAGGGACTTTGCTGGTAGCTACCTCAAACGACTGTGACACTTGGCACACGAAACAAGGCCTCCCCTAGAATTTACCCACCCACCCCTATGTGTTGGTGAAGTCCATTTAGCCCCACGAGCTATGGAATGCAAAATGTCACTCCTAGCACCTTTCCACTGCATGAAACTGAAGCATGTTGCAAGAATGTGTTTGATTCTGGCACGGTCAAATGGATAGGATTTGAACAAAACTAGGAGAGGTTATTGTAGACATACCACACATGCACTTGTAGGTCCAAACAAAATGTTCCCAGCTACCACGAATTCTGAGAACTGTGCTATCAAAGTTTGGCAGTTTTGTCATCTTAGGGAGCTTAAGGGACTTCGCCGGTAGCCTGCTGCCCTGAATGACTGCGACGCTTGGCACATGAAATGAGACCTCCCCTAGCATTTACCCACCCACCCCAATACATTAGCAAAGTCCGTTTGTCCCCACGAGCTATGGAATGCAAAATGTCATTCCTAGCACCTTTCCACTGCATGAAACTGAAGCATTTTACAAGAATGCATTTGATTCTGGCACGGTCAAATGGATAGGAGTTCAATGAAACTAAGAGAGTTTATTATAGATGGACCCCACATGCACCTGTAGGTCCACATGGAATGTTCCCAGCTTCCACAAATTTTGAGAACTATCCCATCAAAGTTTGGTAGTTTTTTCATCTTAGGGAGCTTAAGGGACTTTGTCGGTAGCCTACTACCCTGAACGACTGCGACACTTGGCACATGAAACAAGATCTCCCCTAGCATTTACCCACCCACCCCGACGTGTTGACGAAGTCCATTCAGCCCCACGAGCTATGGAATACAAAATGTCACTCCTAGCACCTTTCCACTGTATATATGTTGACAACTTTTGTAAAATGAAATCAAAATGACTCTATTGACCTTGCACATGGTCTATTATGACCTTATTAGACCAAAACAAACTTAATTACATGTGAATCAAACAACCTTCAAGGTTTCTAGTCTCAATCTTCATACTTTTCATGTTTCAATCAGGCCTAATCTAGTAGGACAACAGACCCTGTTTTTGGGGTTTTTCTCTCAAACTTTCCAAAAGACCTCCCAAACTAAATACATGACTTTTATTTGACTAAACATGACTCAAGATGACTCCAAAACATAGAAAATTGGTCATCTTGACCTTATTACATGTATCATGGTCTACAATGACCTTATTTGATGCAAAAAGACTCAAATTACTTCAAAACATCCTAGACTCAACCTGTCAAGACCTTCAAATGACCTAATTTTGTAAAAGATGGTGTTGGTGCTCCTACACCAAAAGTCAAATTCCAAAACCTTCGAAATGGTATCTTTGGAACATGGTATAAACATTCATCAAAGCATAAAGCATATAGGAATTTGTCAAATGTTGTAGTTGTAAGTACCCTTTCAGACATGTATGCAAAGTGTGGAAGCATATACTTGATGAACATGAACTGTTTAACATGATGCCTCAAAGAAATGTTGTCTCATGGAATGCAATGATTGCAAGATATGCATGAAATGGATTGTTTTGGATAGGAGGCTCCAAATTCATGATAGTTCACTTTGAGACTAGGCCTAATTAGGCCTCCTTTACAAGGCAACTACTATGCCAATGCAAACCCACCACACAAAACCACTTGGGAACCCTAGCATACATGGAAAAGGAACCAAATTCACTGGTTTTGGCCTTTGAAACACTTGTTAAGGCACTATTATATGGACTGCACCCTCTTTTTTCCTAATACATGGTCATATTAGGCCATTGCATCCTCATACTTTGCTATATTCTTGTTTCCTGACCTTGGTCATTTAACTAGCCAAACACAAATGACATTGGTCATTTGACCTTATTACATGCAAAATGATGACACAAGACTATCAACTTGTCCTATGATGTCCTAGGACCTTGTTATGACGTGCTCCTAGCCAAGATTGGCTATGGCTAAGGTGCTCCTATACCATGAAATATGTTTCCATGGTGTTGAGTCATCCTCCTTACCTACTGCATCACCCTTGTAGACATGTATGCAAAGTGTAGAAGCATAGACAAGGCACGTGAACTATTTGGCATGTTGCCCCAAAGAAATGTCACCTCATTGAATACAATGATTGCAAGATATGAAGAAAATGGATTTTTTGATAAGGCATTAGAAACTTTCAAACAAATGTGATTGGTGGGTGTAAAGCAAAATTCCACAACCTTAGCCAGTATCCTCCTTGGACATCCATCAAAAGGTTAAAACATATGGGAATTTTTTTAGATGTTGTAGTTGCAACTGCCCTCATAGACATGTATGCAAAGTGTGGAAGCATAGACAAGGCATGTGAACTGTTTGACGTGATACCTCAAAGAAATGTCGCCTCATGGAATACAATGATTGCAAGATATGAACAAAATGGATTTACTGATAAGCCTTTAGAAAGTTCCAAGAAAATGCAATTGGCAAGTGTAAAGCCAAATTCCAAAACCTTAGAAATGGTATGTTTGGAGCATGGTATAGACATCCATCAAAGCATAAAGGATATAAGACTTTTGTCAAATGTCGTAGTTGTAAGTGTAGGAGTTAAGGACAACACTGAGAGGGGGGGTGAATCAGTGTTGTGTAAATTCTTTAATCTTTTTCAAACTTTAACTTTCTGAGCACAAGGAATGAATGATACCTTTGATTTGTCAAATACATATGCACATGACTATGAATGCAGAAAGAGAATAAAACTTCATAAGTAAATTGAACACACACAAGGAAGATCAATAAGAATCATAACACAAGATATGCATGAGTGGAAAACCCATCAGGGTAGAGAAACCACTCCAGAATTGCCTCACTGGCTTAACTGAAAAACATGCCTCACTGGCAATACAAATTGTCTCACTGACAAATATTAAGGTCACACTGACCTATAAGCCTCACTGGCTAATACAATGCCTCACTGGCAAACCAAATCACCAATAGAAGTTATAAACCAAATCAGAGGGATACCCTGTTTCCATTCAATACAAATATATGTCTGTCAAATATCCATTCTATTCAATCTGACATCTCAACAATCCTTTATTCTGATCCAATCAACACTGCATTCTAACAACACTGCATATCAAATGTGTATTCTAATCCAACACTTCACAACACTGTATATGCCATCTCTATACTTCTTCATATTTCATTAATGCACTTGAAAATCATTTTTATACAAGTTGAATGTCCTTCCACCTTCCATCTTCTGTATGTTTTATTTCTGTCAAATAAAATACAACTGCCCTTTCTAATTCAAAAAAAATCTTTTCTGCCTAAAAAAAAATTTTAAACAAATTTGCAATACTCTCTTTTTCAAAACTTCTTGATCTTCTCTGCAATTTTTATCAAATTGAATGTTTTCAACAATTTATTTTTCAATCTTCCCTTGTATTCTTTCATCTGCCCTACATAAACCAAAAAGAAAGAAGTCCAAACATCTTCAACAAAATCTAAACAATACTCTGTCTGAGATCCTCTCAACCCCTTCATCTTCTCCTTCACAAGACTCTTCAATCTGCAAAAATGATTCTTCATATTGTACAAAAAAAGACCTAAAACAAATCACCAATTTCTCTTTTTTTTATTTTAAAAAAAAAAACACTTCAAAAATCTTCCAAATATTAGTCTTTATGACTTCCTCCAGAAAAAGAACTTCACAAGAAAAAATTCCCTTTTTACAAGCACCAAAAAATCTCCTTAAAAACCCATTGTCATCTCCATATGAAAATAGAAAAATTCTAATTATAAAAAAATCTTATCACCATAAAGAAAGAAATTGATATCTTTCTTTTTAAAAATAAAAATCTTCATTTAAAAAATCTAAATGTGGTATGGGCCGACCACATTTTAAACAAAGTTTCTAAAAAAAAATTTAAGTCATGAAAGGCATGGGAATCGGCCTTTTTAGAAACATATTGCAAGCTCTTAAAAATCTGTTTTGTTTCCTTTCAAACTTTTTCACCGCTTACCTTTTGAAATACATATTCCCGCTCAAACACATTAAGTGATGACCGGTGTTCCATGTTGTCATACTCAAGGGGCCGGTCAAGTGCATGTTTGAAGAACCCTTCTCATTACAACTTAAATGAATAGTCACCTTCGTTTGCAGGTCAACACATAAATATATCATATGATTTTCTCTTTAGGATTTGTTAGTGCTTAAATCATTCTCAAGGTTTTAGACCTTTTTCAAAAAACCTTAAAGAGAAATTTTGACCAAAAGTGAATCTTCAACAACCTATGGAAGATTGTCACATATTTGATTAATAGAATGTCTATGATCCTTAATCTCTGCCATTTGGTAATGAACATTATACCAATTTAAACTGACTGCACCATGCATCAACACTTGATCATATCATGAAGCAAAGAAGCAAACCGACAGATATATAAAAATGGACATAGCATGAGGCATGAAGAATCATGATATGTAAAACATCCACTTGAGAGAGACATGCATAACACCACTGGCTTCAAGATAACCTTGTCATGTCAGATGAACAATGAAGACCCAACATCAACTCAATAATCAATCACTTACCTCCTGATTAGTGACCTCCATTGCCATTGAATACTGAGATCAACTCACAACTGCAGACTATGCCATTGCCATTGAATACTAAGATAAACCCAAGACAGTACTGCTATAAGACCAAACTCCTGATTATGATTTGAAGACAATATAGTGAAGCAATCTGAGATAAGCATGACATTCTCCATCAAACAACTCAAAATACTAATGGAATACATTCATAATCCAATCACTTGTGCCTTAACATGAAGAGACCAAGTACTTGTTAGATACACTTTCCACCTCCATTTTAAAGCATCTCATCTGAATCATACTAACACACTTCAACACTGAGATAAGCATCTTCATGAACCATAACTGTGACATCCTGAAGAATATGAAAGCAAAGGATTTGATCTAACCAAAGCATCACAAATGATATGTGTATGAACCTATCCAATCCTCTTGGCAGACCAAGATCAGATATCACAACTCACTGCAGTCTAAGCTCATACAACATCTCTTGTGAGAACATATACCATCTCCTGATGATGCAAGATCAAATCTGTGAAGTATAAAACCATTCTCTATATCTGCAAGATGATGTCTCATGCTCCTGAACATACTTTTGACATCAATGACAACTTATCACCATCAGTAAGTACCCTACAAGACATGTATGCAACTTGTGTGGAAGCATATATAACAAACATGAACTGTTTGACATGATGCCTCAAAGAAATGTTGTCTCATGGAATGCAATGATTGCAAGATATGAACGAAATGGATTTTTCATAAGGCTTTAAAAACTCTCAAGAAAATGCACAAAAATAAATTTCAACCATTTAGGCAATTTTTGGCACATCTAAAACTAAATTGCACAACCTTAACCAATTTCCTCCTTGCCTATGCTATAATGGGATCTAGAGAACATGGTGTGGACAACCATCAAAGCATAAATGATATAGGAATTTTGTCACATGTATTATATTTGCAAATTTGCCCTTGTAGACATGTATGGAAAGTATGGAATCATAGACAAAGCACGTGAACTAGTTGAAATGATGCCTCAAAGAAGTGCACAGTCCCACATAATTCAATGATTGCAAGATATGCACAAAATAGATTATTTGAAAATGATTTATAAACTTTCAAGCAAATGCAATTGGCACTTGTAAAACCAAATTCTTGTAACAATAATTGATTATTATATTAAATATTTAATATAAACTATCATATATATAATATCATGAACATAACATCTAGTTTATATAAAAATCCATATAGGCGTGTCCAAACAAAGCCATACAGGCAAATATACAAAAATATATATCGGATTAACATACAAAAATATACATCAGATTAACATACAAAAATATACATTGGATTAACATACAAAAGTATGTATACAAAGCCATCTAGGCATACAAAAAAGTTTCTAAGAACTAGTTTCCTATGGACTTTTAGGAAATAATTGGCGACCCTTCTTTAACTGTGAAGATGGAGAGCCAGTCAGTGACACGTCCTCTCTTTGCTGTCGAGTAGACCTCTTCGAATAAAGTTCATCCAACTGCAACTATTAATACAAACAAACAATATGCGCATTAGTATAGAAAATGTATGAAATATATAACATCACATATGTAATTGATCACTTACCACCAATCAATGATCACTCTCCATCATCTTCTCTCTCTTCATCCATAGTTGGACAGACTGGAGTTGTGACCTCCTGTAAGAAGCATCAAGAAGCAAAATTGACTAAACATAAATAGCATTTATGTACATCAAATGACATGAGATAAAAAAAGAAATACAAAATTATGATATTTTCATGTTATTGGCTCATACCTCAGTCAAAGGATTTGCAGACATCATGGCTGCATCAATGCCTATCTGCGCTGACTCATGAAGATGAGGAGTCTCCGCTATATTCAGCATCTGAAAATCAAGTTCAAGATTATTCAAACAAAATAAATACATAACATTATTTTAAAAATGCATAATGATTAGAAATGGTTAAATTTACCTCCATAAAAGTGGTGGTTTGGCATCTAGGGGACCAAGGAAACCATGGAGGTGTTGGTGACTATTGAAATCATCAAATTGTCACAAAATAATATTACCATTGACATATCTACAATAATTACGAATTTGTGATAAATTACATACCTGCTGACTTGACCTCCTCTCATAACTCACCAATGGACGGCTAACGGAGGCAGGATGAAGACTCTGACCCTGGAATTTCATTGTGCAAACAATTACATACATTATTTTTGACTTATAATATAGATAATCATATAAAATTAATTACAAATTTTAAATAACAATATACTAAATCAAGATGAAACTTGTAACAAATTACCTAAGAGTCAATACCAAATTATGCTGTAAGAGATCGTCACTGAGAGAAAGATCATCCAATATGTCCTGCCCCTATGTCACATCATGCTGCACCTGTGTCGCAACATGCTGCCCCTATGTCACAGAGTCTTGTCGTGCCTCCTGTGTCCCATAATCACATAGGTTCCCACATGTACTGCACAAATGTGGGGACACATGATGCCTACTACTCTCACCCTCATGGCCCTGGGTAAAATCATCTGCATACTCTGATAGAGTTTGGGTGAGAGTAGTCAGTGAATGTAAAGTCTCCAACTCAACACTCTCCTTCAAAGACGAAGGGAGTGACCTATGTTTTGGCCTCGCTCGGGGTATAGGCACATGCTGTTCATCTCGTTGAGCCTCAGGTCTATCTTGGGCAAAGCGACCACCTCTACCCTAGAACTCATGAATGCCAAAATAATTTAGAATCTTGTTGAGGATGAACTCGCAATAGAGTTTCCTCAAAAAATATTATGGTACCTCATCATTGTTGCATGGCTGCTCATCGAAGACCATGTACCATCTATCCCAAAAGTTTCAGGATATGTCATCATTCCGACACCAATGTATAGGAAACCATTTGCAACTTTCCTCTAATGTTTGGCTAGTTTTAGGATTAATAAATTGTGCACATAATTGAGATTTTGTAATTTTTTCCTTCTTGACTTGTTCATATGACAACTTGTCAGCATAATATTATCAACTCCTCTCTCTATAGTCTTGGAATTTGGTGATTTGTTTCATCACCAAATCCATGTGGGAAACAATCTCCTATAGTGATTTTGCAAGTGCCCTCCTATGCTCAGTGGTTCCACTTGGATTGTTTAGGATTTGAATAATAGTTTCAAGATGTTTTTTGTTTTCTTCTATTATCCCTAGGTAATGTTCTTGATCATCCCTTACATGAAAAGGAGGTGAAGGAGGGTTTGGAGGGTTGTTTTCACCCTCCTCCACTGGATTTAGGTTTTTTGCTTCTCCAATAACTGTAAATTCAATATAAAAACAAATCAAACATTGCAAAACTAAAAACTTGTTCTAAAACTAACAAAATTAGACAAACCCTACCTTCTTCCTGTGTTGGAGCCTCCAAATTTGCATGACGATGTCTTTGGTGGCGAGGTGGCATTGTGAATTTCTTGTTTTGTTAGGTGCACTTGATTCAATGTCCTCTTTTCAACGTGATTGTGTTTTTGCTTTGTTTTTTTGCTGCTGTGAGGAGAAAACCCATGCAGTGAATGAGCAGAAAGTGTTTTTTTTCTTTTATTAAAAGCAAAATGCTAGCGCGTTATAATGCGCTAGCGTTTTCTTTTAATTTTGGAGATGGTGGCAACTTTTTGTTCCCCATCTCCTTGCATTTACCTAGAGCTTTAGCTCTTTCATATGCTTTCAAGAAATAAAACACATACCCATGTATATGTTGTTCAAAGTTTGTTGTTCATAGCCTTCAAAAGCCAAAAAACTGCTATTCACTTTTTTACATATCATATAAAATGCAAAGTCTTTTTCTTTTTCAACGAATGTGCCCAGTAGGAGGGAAAACACAAAAATATTAATTACATTTAACTACTGATTTAACAACCAGCATTGGAAATCTGAAGGAGAAGATTTTGCAATTAAAAACTAAATCTAAAAAATATTTGAAAGGAAGTCCAAATGAAATGGATAGAGCTGGATCAGAAAAGAGACTTCCTTTTTCCATATGATGGAGAAGAAGGCCATACTTCAAGTCAACATCCCTGCAAAAAAGTTATGAGAAATAGGACAGAGGCAGGGAAAACTAGAGAAAGTAAAAAAAAATAGTCAAATTCATTAAATGCAGGTAGTTGAGATTATTTCCAACACTCCCCCTAAATCACAACTACTGCCATCTATGATTCCCAATCAATCTCTTTGATGGACAAAACTTTCTTTCCCTAATGCCTTGGTGAAAATGTCTGCACACTGATCTTCAGACTTGTAAAATTCCAAAAAGATTTCTCCATTGTTGATTAGTTCTCTAATGAAGTGATATCTTGTGTCTATATGTTTGCTTCTCTTGTGAAAAACTGGATTCTTGGACAATTCTATAGATCAGTTGTTGTCACAATAGATCTTTGTTGCCTCTTCTTGTTCTTGCCTGAGTTCTTTCAACATTCTTCTCATCCAAGCTGCTTGACATGATGCACCTGTGGATGCTACATACTCTGCTTCAGCTGATGAAAGAGTAACAATTGGTTGTTTCTTTGAATCCCATGAAACTACACCTATTCCAAAATGAAAAACATGACCAGAAGTGCTCTTTCTATCATCAATGCTACCTGCACAATCACTATTAGTGTATCCTATCATCTTGAACTCCTTTGGTGTTGAGTACTAAATACCATAGTTCCTTGTTCCACTCACATATCTAAGAATTCTCTTTCCTGCTTGCCAATAAGAAACTTTTGGAGACTCCATGAACCTTGAAATTAGACTAACTACATACATTATATTAGGCCTTGTGGCTTTTAAATACATGAGGCTACCAACAAGCCTTTTATACAAAGTTGGATCAATGTTGGCTCCATCATCATCCTTGCTTAGTTTTAGTCCTGTGACAATTAGTGTTGGAGCTGATTTACAATTTGTCATGTTAAACCTTTTCAAAATGTCATTTACATACTTAGATTGGGAGATGAATATACCATTATCATTTTGATTTACCTCAATGCCAAGAAAATACTTCATGAGGCCTCAATCAGTCATTTCAAACTCTTTTTTCATAGCTCCTTTGAACAAATCAATTGCCAAATCACTAGTGAATATCAAATCATCAACATACAAGCAAACAATTATGATCTCACCTTGCTCATTCATCTTGGTATACAATAGGCTCACTACTGCACCTATTGAAGCCATTTTACAAAAGATAAGAGTTAATTCTACTATACCAAGCTCTTGGGGCTTGCTTGAGTCCATAGAGTGCCTTTTTCAGTTTGTAAACTTTGTCTTCATGACCCAAAATCTCATACCTAGGTGGCTGCTCCACATACACTTCTTCTTCAAGATAACCATCCAAAAAAGCTAATTTCACATCTATTTGGTAAACTAGCCATTTGTTTTGAGCTGCTATTGCAAATATAGTTCTCACGGTGTCTAATCGAGTTATTGGAGCAAATGTCTCATTGTAATCAACCCCAAGCTATTGTGAATATCCTTTTGCCACTAGTCTTGCTTTATGTTTTTGCACATCACCATTTGCATCTAATTTGGTTTTGTAAACCCACTTCACTCCTATGACATCTTTGTCTTTTGGAAGACTCACTAACTCCCATGTTTGATTATTTCAATTGCATCAATTTCATCATCCATTGCATTTACCCATTTTTCATCCTTAATTGCATCTTCATAATGAATTGGATCTTCTACTTGTGAATAAAATGCAAAAAGAGAAACCATACCATTATTGTTCTCACCTTCATTTTTATCATAAATGTCTCTCAAACTTCTAATTTTTTGTCTCCTCAAGCTTACCAATGTAGGATTTGAAATATCACTTGAACTTGGACTTGTGGAATGTGGACTTGATAGTCATGCACCTTGATTGCCACTTGTAGATGGTGTTTGTTGTCCATTTGAAGGAGTGGATGCTTGAATGCGTGGGGTTGTCCTTACACTTGATGATGGTGTCATTTGTTGACCACTTTGTTAAGCTTGAATGGGTGTGGAAGGAGTCATATTTGATGGAGTACCTACTGGTATAAAAACTTCTCTATCTTCTTGTGGTAAGTTGACTGCAAAATTGATTGTTTTCTCCAAACTTTCATCCCATGCTTCATCTTCTATGAATTACACATCTTTGCTGATTATAACTTTCTTGGTTATTGGATTGTATAGTTTATATGCCTTTGATTCATCACTATATCCAAAAAATATACACTTTTCTCCTTTGTTGTCCAATTTTCTTCTCAACTCATCCAACACATGTGCATATGCCACACATCCAAATACTGTCATGTGAGCAACACTATGTTTTCTTCTGGTCCATGCTTCTTGAAGAATCATATTCTTCACACTCTTGGTTGGACACCTATTCATAATATATGTTGCACAAGCTACAACTTCAGCCCAATATTCATTTGACAAATGTTTTGCTTTCAACATGCTTCTTTCTATTTCCATGATTATTCTATTTTTCCTTTCATCTACCCCATTTTGTTGAGGTGTGTATCTAGTTGTGAATTGCTTGTGAATTCTATGGTCTTTGCAAAAATTTAGAAATTCATTTGAGATGTATTCACCACCTCTATCTGTTCTTAATGCTTTGATGTAGTGCCCACTTTGCTTCTCAACAAGAGCCTTGAATTGATGGAAGAAATCAAACACTTAATTCTTTTGCCTTAGGAAGTAGACCCATGTTTTCCTTGAATAGTCATAAATGAAAGTCAAAAAGTAGTAGCTTCCACCAATTGAGGGTGTTTGCATAGGTCTACATAAATTTGAATGTACAATCTCTAGAGGTGCCTTTGCTCTAATTGACTTGCCTATTGGAAATGCCTATCTATGTTGCTTTCCCAAGATGCATCCTTCACATACTCTTTCCAGTTTCTCTATTAATAGCAAACCCTTTACCATACTCTTCCTATTGAGTAGATTTAAACCTCCAAAGTTGAGATGCCCAAATCTTAGATGTCATAACCAATTTTCATCTTTTATTTCTTCTTGAAAGATGGTTTGTGTAACTGCTGCAACTTATTTATCCTCTTGTGGGTTCATTGTGGAATGTGCTTGAGCATATTCCACATTCAAATCTAGCTTAATCTTTAGGGGAAACATTCTATTGTTTGTCATTTGAACTTTGGCAATGAGCTGGTTACTTGGAAATTTATCTATAATAGTGCATTCTTTGTTTTTGAAGAAGACTCTATACCCCTTTTGAACAAGCTATCCAATGCTAATTATTATGTTTTAGACCAAGCACAAAATACACATCTGAAATATACTTCTTCTCCCCCTGTTTAGTTAGAATATTGATGTTTCCTTTGCCCATAACTGACACTTTGTTGTCATTACCCAATGTGACATCTAATTTTACACTTTCATCTAACTTGAGAACATTTCTAGGTTCTCGGTCATGTGATTGCTACAACTTGAGTCTAAGTTCTACCATACATCCTTTTGATTCTCTTGTGCTACATTGCATGCTATGAACATATTACTTTGATTTTGATTTTCTTTTGTGAAGTTTGCATTTGGTTTGCTAAAATCATATTGCTTCTTTCTACACTCATTTGAATAATGCCCATACTTCTTACAATAATGACATTGGATTTGAGATTTGTCATACCTTTGACTGTGTGGATGATTTTGAGATGGGTTTGGGCTTGAGTTTTGGCTGCTACCTCTTCCACTTGAGTTTGATGGGCTGCTTCTTGCACCTCTATATGAATTCCTTCCTCTACCTCTGAAATTAGATCTTCCTTTACCTCTACCATGGCTGATCAAAACTTGTGACTTGAATTCATACTCCAATGAGGTGTTTCCTGACCTATTTAGCCTATGTTCATGTGATATGATAGATGCATGGAGCTCATCAATTGAAAACTATGAGAGATTCTTTGTTTCCTCTATGGCTACAACAATTGACTCAAATGTTTTGGGCAAACTCCTTAAAATCTTTTCAACCACTCTCCTATCTTCAAGAGTCTCACCATGTGATCTAATCTGATTTACCAATCCAATAATTTGGGTGAAGAATGAATCTACTAATTCATTATCCTTCATGTAGATTGTTTCAAAATCCCTTCTCAACATTTGCAACTTAGTTGTCTTCACTTTTTCCATTCCTTGATAGGCTGTTTGGAGTATATCCCATGCTTGTTTAGACTTTGTTGCTGCTGCAATCCTTGGAAAAATGCTCTCATGCACTACTTGGAAGATGTAGAAGAAAGATTTTGAATCCTTCTTCCTATTATCTCTCAATAAATCTTTCTCTACTTGTGTCAAAGCATTCTATGTTGCTGCATCTGCTGGCTCTGGGAATCCATTCTCAACAAGATCCCAAATTTCATGGTGATTGCCCAATAGTCATAGTTCTTGCCATTAAACTGTGGAATTTGTGGGTTTGTCAAGCTTGTACTTGCTACCATTGTTGACTGTGAAAAACCTTGCTTGAACCCTTTGTTTGAAGATACCCTTAGCTTTGATACCATGTGCTAACCTAGAGGCAAAGAAGAATATAAAAGGAAAACAAAGACAAGAGATAAAAATAGGGGAAAGAAAATGCTATCTGTATTAATATTTGAAGTTCATAGATTGTTGTTTGTTACAGTTGAAGAGTTACAACTCTTTCATACAATAATAAAACACCTAAAATAAACAGAGTTGTTGCTCTTTCATTCATACAAAAACCATGTAGATAAAACAAAGATTCAATTCTTTCATATGCTTACAAGAAATGAAACATAGACCCCTGTATATGATGTTTAGAGCTTGCTAATCAAAGCCTTCAAAAGCCAAAAAACTGTTGTTCACTTTTTTACATACCATATAAAATGCAGTCTTTTTCTTTTTCAATGAATGTGCCCAGTAGGAGGGAAAACACAAAAATATTAATTACATTTAACTGTTGATTTAACAACCAACATAGGAAATTTGAAGGAGAAGATTTTGCAATTAAAAACTAAATCTGAAAAAGATTTGAAAAGAAGTCCAAATGAAATGGATAGAGCTAGATCAAAAAATAGACTACCTTTTTCCATATGATGGAGAAGAAGTCCATACTTCTGTTAGATCTAGGGCACACAACTAAGAGGGGGGGTGAATCAGTTGTACAAAAACTTGTTTCTACTTCAAACACTTGATTCTTCTTTGTTAGTTAATAGCATATCAATTAACCATTCATGAAAGCATAAAGCATTAACACTGGAGCAGATAAACATCAACACATTAGACACCAAGATTTTGACGTGGAAAACATAGTTAAGGGAAAAACCATGGGATTAACCCAAGGATTATTCTCTGTTAGAAGAATAAGAAAAAATGGATGGCACATGCCAATTAGGGCTCACTGCCTGAGCACACTGCTCATAAGGAGGCACACTGCCTACAAGAGACGCACTGTCTACAAGATGATAAGTTTTACAAACTTGAACTGGAGATTGACATCTTTACCATGTCTGGATCAGTTCCATTTAAGCCCAAGATACTTTTGCTCTGCCCTTCGCTCTTTCACTATACCACACTCATTCGCTCCATCACACCCTTCGAAATGAATTCACAAACCTTTATTTATACAAGGCATTGACTTAGGAACAATCATCTAAGTTGGCAATCATCCACAAGAACATTTGCAAGATAAATAACTTATCCGGTTGGCCACCACAAGAACATTCGCAAACAACTCATCTGGTCGGCCAGTCTAAACAAGAACATATTTCATCCGGAGGTATATCTCCAATTCTGGGCTCTAACACTAATGCAGACTGACAACACAACCTCAACATGATCCAAGAACCTTCACATGCTTGCCTGAATGACCAGGTACATCCACACTTCCTTTACTTACTGGAATCTCTTTTCTCCTTCATCCAGAACTTTAGGAACATAGTCTATCGCCACTGTCATATTGAAAAAGGTGCTTTCAGACCTCCAAACCACGAACCAATTGAGATGACACATCACAAGGACATCCCAAACACTCCTTCCAATCTGCAGAATAGGACAATGCACTTCCAGATCTCACCAGACCTTTTTGTAACACTCTGTCACACCAGAGCATCTCCTGGAACCGGTTCTACTTGATCGATCACAACTTCTTCAGATCTTCATGCAGACCTCTAAAATCTTAACTAGAACATCTTAAGACTCATATATACAAACCCTTTAATCTGCATCCTCTGATTCGCAACCTATTGAGTACTTTTGCCTTCTTCTCATCACTGTTCTTCACTGTTCCTAATTGAGACTAATTTTCTCAATATCCTCAGCACACTTCTCATCAATGTAATATGAGTATGTTGACATCAATGACAACACTGGTTAACCTCATACTTGCAATAATCTCCCCCTTTGTCATTGATGGCAACATATGATGTGAAAAACCATCAAGACAAGAACTTCTCCTTTCTGTCACAGCTCCCCCTATCAGCAACAACTCTTCACATGTCTTCTCTTCCTTTACTGCTCCCCCTTTGATCATCAACCACTTATTTTTCACATGTCTTCTCTCCCCCTTTGAAATCAATGGCAAAGGGCTCACACTTGCAATTCTAACACATCAGAATCATACCAGCTGCTCCCCCTTAATAGCAGCTCCCCATCATCAATCTGGATCACAAGATATGAATGTGATATCCACCGGACTGATGCACAATAGTGCATCCTAGTTCATCACCGAAGGGGCCATGACCCCTAACTTCTCCCTGAGAAACTTAAAAGAGTCCTTGGGAAGAGATTTAGTAAAAATATCTACAAGCTGATCCTTGGAGGGCACATACTCTAGCCTGACTTCACCCTTGTTCACTTGTTCTCTCAAAAAGTGAAATTTGATAGATATATGCTTGGTCTTAGAATGCAATACCGGATTCTTAGAAATATTTATTGCACTTGAATTATCACAAAAAATTGTGATAGGCTCCTCATATTCTACTTGAATATCTCTTAGTATTTGCTTCATCCACAAAAGTTGAGTGCAACTACTTGCTACTGCAATGAATTCTGCTTCTGTTGTAGACAGTGATATTGCTTCTTGTTTCTTGCTTAGCCAAGAAACCAACCTTTTTCCCAAAAAGAATGCTCCTCCACTTGTACTCTTCCTATCATCCACATCTCCTGCCCAATCTGCATCTATATATGCATGAAGAGAAAAGTCATGATCTCTGGGATACCATAGGCCATACTCAATTGTTCCTTTCAAGTACCTAAAAATTCTTTTGATTGCCATGACATGAGCTTCTCTTGGATCAGCCTGAAATCTTGCCACAAGACCAACAACCTGCATTATATCTGGTCTAGTCTGAGTGAGATACAATAATCCTCCAATCATTGATCTGTACTTGGTTTGATATGTCTTAGGAGAGTCATCATCTTTGCTCAACTTACATCCGGTAGCCATGGGAGTGTTCATAGGCTTTGAATCTTCCATTCCAAATTTCTTCAAAAGTTCTTTTACATATTTTGTCTAAGAGATAAAGATGCCTTCTTTGTCTGAGTAATTTGCAGACCCAAGAAGAAATTCATTTCACCAAGCATTGACATTTCAAACTCACTTTTCATTTGATTTGCAAAGATTTTACACATACTGTCTCTTCCTCCAAAGATGATATCATCAACAAATACTTCAACAATCAAAATGTTTTCATGATCAATTTTGAAATATAAGTTACTGTCAGCAGTACCTTTGTTGAAACCAATCTACACTAGATGTTTATCCAACCTTTCATACCATGCTCTTGGAGCTTGCTTTAGACCATACAATGCCTTCTTTAATTTGTAGACCATATCACCATGCTCAGATAACTGAAATCCATCCGGTTGTTCAATGTACACCTCTTCTTCTAAGTCACCATTCAAGAAGGCAGATTTGACATCCATCTAGTATACTTTGAAATCCTTGAAGGCAAAAAATACAAGAAATAGTCTGACTACTTCAATTCTTGCCACCGGAGCAAAGGTTTCCTCAAAATCAATCCCTTCTATTTGAGAGTAGCCTTTACAGACTAATCTGGGTTTATTTCTGATTACTTCACCAACTTCATTTAGTTTGTTCTGGAAGACCCATTTTGTTCCAATCACATTCTTGTTACTAGGTCTAGAAACAAGATCCCAAGTGTGATTTTTCTCAATTTGCATCAACTCTTCCTCCATTGCTTTGGTCCAATTTTCATCATTGCAGGCTTCATTTATTGTCTTAGGTTCAATCTTTGAAATCAGACAAAATTCATCTAAATTTTGAGCAATTTTCCTCCTTGTTTGTACCCCTTTGCTTTTGTCACCTATGATCTGATCTTTAGAGTGATTTAGATTTACATACCTTGGAACTTTGGGAGTTTCTTGTACTACTGTTTCTTGATCAGGCTCATCTAGACAAACTTCTTCTTCCTGATTTACCGGATCAGTCTGAATCTGACTTTCAGGAGAGGATTGAGTTCCTTGAATCAAAACATCATTCTGATCATCTTCATCATACTCATAAAACCTTGAGGGCTTCTCAATTTCTTCATCAACCTTCACATTTGTGCTTTCTATCATCTTTCTTAGTCTCTTATTGTAACACCGGTATGCTTTGCTTTGAGTGGAATATCCCAAAAAAATTCCTTCATCACTTCTAGCATCAAACTTTCCTAGATCTTCATCTCTTTTGATGTAACACTTGCTACAAAATACTCTGAAATATCTCACAGTAGGAGTTATACCAAACCAAAGCTCATAAGGAGTCTTACCGGTATTGCTTCTGATTTGAACTCGGTTGAGAGTGTAGACTACAGTGCTGACCGCTTCTCTCCAAAACATCTGAGGAACATTTGCTTCCATCATCATTGTCCTAGAAGCTTCCTGGATGGTCTAGTTCTTTCTCTCAACTACTCCATTCTGTTGTGGAGTCCTAGGAGAAGACAACTATCTCGTTATGCCATGCTTCTCATAAAAGTCTATGAATTCACCGGATGTGAATTCACCACCTCTATCAGACCTTAGACACTTCAGTTTCAATCTGGTTTGATTCTCTACCATAGCCTTGAAAATTTTGAACTTCTCAAAAGCTTCTAATTTCTCTTTTAGAAAGGTAACCCACATCATCCGGGAATGATCGTCAATCAGTAACATGAAATATCTATCACCTTGCATACTCTTGATTCTTGTTGGACCGCATAGATCAGTATGAACTAATTCCACTAATCCGGTAGAGGACTGCTCCTTGCTTTTGAAAGAGACTCTACTCTATTTACCTAGCTGACATTCTTTGCATAAACTATTTGTAGGTTTCACCAATTTTGGAAGATCTCTTACAACCTGAGTGTTGCTTATCTTGATGATGTTATCAAAATTTACATGACACATCCTTCTATGCCATAACCAACTCTGATCAACTTGAACAAATAAACAACTTTTATTAGAACCAACCAGATGGAAGATATTACCTTTTGTTTGAGTACCGGATGCAATCTCAGTTCCGGAGCTTTCAAAGATCCGGCATCTTCCATTTTTGAACCAGAGATCATAACCTTTGTCTACCAGCTGTCCAACACTAAGAAGATTGTGCTTCAATCCTTTAACATACAATACATTACTAGTTTTGCTCTTTCCATCAAAAGAGATAGTTTCCCTACTCTAATTCTACCAGCAGAGTTGTCACCAAACTTTACCATTCCTCCTTCATACCTTTCCAAATCTAAGAACTTGTTCTTGTCACCTGTCATATGGTGAGAGCATCCACTGTCAATAACCCAATCATCCTTTTCTTCAACTTGGGCAGCCAAAGCTCTTTCTACAACCTTATGATTGATAGATTCAGAGGATATTGGTTCTTCTTCCTTGATGGCAATAAACACCCATTCATTTTTGGATTTGTCTCCCATCTCTTATTCATCATCTGTTACTCCTTCATTATTAGCTTCTTCATGAACATAATAATAATTCTTTTGGAACCTTTGTCTGTTAGAGTTTGACCTTGTAGATCTTTCCGAACATCTTGAGGCAAAGTGACCAATCTTATTGTAGTTGAAGCATTTAAAAGGTAATTTTCCTTCATACTTACTTGATCCTCTTGGTAGTCTTTTTGCAATGAGGGCTTCAAGTTGAGTTGTTTCTACTTCTTCCTCTTCCATGTCTTTCCTTGCTTGATCATACCATGATAGCTTCCTTGAAGAGTTTTCTCCCGGATCAAATCTTTGTTTGCCTTTCACATAGGCACTGGCTTTGAATGCAGATTCAGTCTTGGGGGGATCATCTCCAAACTTGATCATTTCAAATGCAGCCAGATTGCCAGCCAATTGCTCTCTTGTGACAGTTGTATGGGCTCTGAATCCATCAATGGCAGCAACCTTGATTTTGTAGGCAGCAGGAAGGGATCTGAGAATTTTGCAAACAATCTCATTTTCATCCAAAACTCCACTAGCATTCCTAATTCCACACACCAACTCATTTACTCTTGGCATAAAAGTAGTGATATTTTCATCATCTCTCATCTTCAATCTTTCAAATTTCCCTTTGAGACTTTGCAACCTTGCACTCTTAACAAACTCATCTCCTTCATGCAGAAGTTCTAGTTTAATCCAGATCTCATAGGCAGTTGGTAGGTCAATGACATTTGAGAGCTCTGAGTCAGTTAATGCACTTAGAAGAGCTTCTTTTGTTTGTAGATTGTTTTCAGCATCTGTGATTTCATTAAGAGTTATCAGACCACCCTGTGGAGGTACATATGCCTTTGTGACCAACGACAAGTATGCTTTTCCCATACATTCCAAGTGACATTTCATGCGACCTTTCTAGAGAGAGAAGTTGGTTCCATCAAACTTTGGACTATCCTTCTTGGATGACGACATCCTGGATCTCCTCAAGCGGTTAAGCTCCTTTTAGAGGAACTTGGCTCTGATACCAATTGTTAGATCTAGGGCACACAATTGAGAGGGGGGGTGAATCAGTTGTACAAAAACTTGCTTCTACTTCAAACACTTGATTCTTCTTTGTTAGTTAATAGCATATCAATTAACCATTCATGAAAGTATAAAGCATTAACACTGGAGCAGATAAACATCAACACATTAGACACCAAGATTTTGAAATGGAAAACCTAGTTAAGGGAAAAACCACGGGGTGATTAACCCAAGGATTATTCTCTATTAGAAGAATAAAAAAAATGGATGGCACATGCCAATTAGGGCTCACTGCCTGAGCACACTACTCACAAGGAGGCACACTGCCTACAAGAGACACACTGTCTACAAGATGATAAGTTTTACAAACTTGAACTAGAGATTGACATCTTTACCATGTCTGGATCAGTTCCATTTAAGCCCAAGATACTTCTTCTCTGCCCTTCACTCTTTTGCTATACCACACTCATCCACTCCATCACACCCTTCGAAATGAATTCACAAACCTTTATTTATACAAGGCATCAACTTAGGAACAATCATCTAAGTCAGCAATCATCCACAAGAACATTCGCAAGATAAATAACTCATCCGGTCGGCCACCACAAGAACATTCGCAAACAACTCATCTGGTCGGCCAGTCTAAACAAGAACATCTTCATCCGAAGGTATATCTCCAATTCTGGGCTCTAACACTAATGCAGACTAACAACACAACCTCAACATGATCCAAGAACCTTCACATGCTTGCCTGAATGACCAGGTACATCCACACTTCCTCTACTTACTGGAATCTCTTTTCTCCTTCATTCGGAACTTTAGGAACACAGTCTATCACCACTGTCATACTGAAAAAGGTGCTTCTGGACCTCCAAACCATGAACCAATTGAGATGACACATCACAAGGACATCCCAAACACTCCTTCCAATCCGCAGAATAGGACAATGCACTTCCGGATCTCACCGGACCTTTTTGTAACACTCTGTCACTCCGGAGCATCTCCAAGAACCGGTTCTACTTGATCGATCACAACTTCTTCATATCTTGATGTGGACCTCTGAAATCTTAACTGGAACATCTCAAGACTCATTTATAGAAACCCTTTAATCCGCATCCTCTGATTCGCAACCTATTGAGTACTTTTGCCTTCTTCTCATCACTGTTCTTCACTGTTCCTGATTGAGACTAATTTTCTCAATATCCTCAGCACACATCTCATCCAATCCTTCTCATCAATGCAATATGAGTATGTTGACATCAATGACAACACTGGTTAACCTCATACTTGCAACAACTTCAAGTCAACATCCTTGTAGAAAAGTTATGAGAAACAGGACGGAGGCAGGGAAAATTGGAGAAGTAAAAAAAAGTCAAATTCATTAAATGCAGGAAGTTGGGATTATTTCCAATTGTGATTTGGTAGTTGTAGCTAAATTCTTCATTGGTGCATTCTTAGCCCGTGCCCAAAATGGAAGCATTAAAAGAAAAAGTAGGATTTTTGCCAGATATTATAGTTAAAATTCTCTGACAGATATGGAAACATAGCAGCAGCCTTTCTAAATATATACCTAATGATTTCATAAGGATTGAAATAGAGATTTGTACTAAATGGATTTATTGACAAGGCTCAAAACTTTAGAGCAAATGGGATTTGGTAGGAGTGAATTTAAATTCCACAACCTTCACCGGTGTTGTCCACCTAGCTGTGCCAACTGGAAAATCTAATAGAGATTCTCGACAGATATTATAGCTAACAAAAGCTCAACTTCCTCATGTAGCAGGCACCAAATGGAGTTATTGAAAATGGTTTTAAGAAAATTCAAGCGAATGCAATCAACAGTTGTAATGCCAGATGTTATAACATCCTTTGCCAACATCATTTCATTCTAAAATGTGAAGCACTAAAACTCAATTTGTGAAGCACTAAAACTCAGTTTTTGTCAAGTATTATGGATGACAGTGCTCGAGTTGACAGGTATAAGAATGGTGGAAGCATTGACGGGGCAGCAAGTTGTCAAAGGATGCTAAAAGAACTATTATTGATTGCAGGATATCCATAAATATGATTTGTTGAATATTTTGAAATGTTCCACAAGGTACAATTGGCACTTGTCATGCCAAATCACACAAACTTTGCTAGCTCTTTCTCTACCTAAACTAAAACAAAAATTTAACGCCATATGGATGAATTTTGTCAATGTTGTATTTGCAACGACTTTGGATCTGTATTGGTTGGATTTGTTTGAATATCTTTAGAAACTTTCATGTACATGCAACAGGCAGGAATATCTACAAGAGGTGGAAATGACTTAAATTTTTAGGTGGGATATTTGGATGGCTAGGTAATGTAGTAGGTAGCCTGAATCTTGGTTGGAATTTTGGTCTCTCTGCTTTTGAATATGTTCATGGTGCTACCATCCTTGCTAGCTCTATCTATCATCAGGCTTTGGGTATACCTACTGGTGCTCATGGAGCCTTTTGGGATTACCAAGTAGATGCAATGATTCTATAAATGTATCCACCTTTTTCTCTTGAGAATGAAATTGCTAGGATATCATTTCTCCTAAATCTTGGCAGGCTTTTGGAAGGGGTAGTATGCTCAGTGAATAACCTGCATGAGAAGTTTCACCAGTCTTTCTTTCTATACTTCTTAACTACTTCTAGTAGGTCTATTTATGTTAGAGTTTACATGATACCCTTTTCCCTCCTTGTTATACCCCTTATGATCCTTGCCACATCATTATTCTTGTATAAACATGATAGTGTGTCTACACTTTCCAAGTCTGATGATAAGTCCACACCTCTAAAACATCATGAACCATAGGCTACTGATATAAATGCCTTGCAATCAACAAATTCAAACAACTTCTCTTCAGATTGAGATTTAAACATGAATTTAGGTCTCAACATTAAGTCACAGCAATGGTTTGTTACTACAAAATTTGTTCTGTTAGTTTACTTGTGGGCTTGCAAAAACCCTCTGCAGACTTGTGGTTTCAACTACTCTCTTCAAAAGAGGATACATGGCAGCATATTTGTTTGTGTCTTGGTAGACCTAGAAGCACCTACTAGGATGTCAAAGTAAATGATGAACATTTTAGATACTTATGGGTATTTCATAAAGGTAAAACTAGGATTCCATGGGATTCTAGTGTACAAATTACAAATACTTCAGATGTAGGTTCTCATATACGGTATGGTCTTGAGGGTGTGGTCTTGAGTTATAGGACTTCAGGAGGATAGTGGCATTGGAATATATGTTAATGGGAAACACCATTAGGATTAGAAAGACGATAGTAGTTATCATTTTGCAATGCATGCAGATCATAATTATGAAAAGGTGGTGATGTCTGTGTTGGCAGCGTGAGTAGTGGAAGTTGAAGAGGTGCCTCTTGGAGTTTTGTTTTCTTTCATTTTATGAGTTATGTTTGGGGGCAGATGGATTTTGTTTTTCCCATCTAGGAGATCTATATAACTCTTTTGGTTGTCCTTTGTGGGAATCTTTTTCTGCCCTATGTAATTGGGGAGTTTTGTAGAAGGGGTTACTAGAGACTTTGAGCTCTGGTTTTGATTTTCATATTAATGAAGAATTGTGTTCATGTGTCCATGATTTCTTCATAGAGGCTAATTGTTCTTACGTCCATTTAGTCTCTTTATATGTTGCAATTTATTCTACACACTCTTGATTTGCAGGTGTTTTTAGAGGACTTAGTGGCTTTATTGTTAGTGTTTTTCCTTTTCCTTTTTGGGAACTTGTGTTGTGTTGCCTATGCTCACATGTAGATTTCTTCTCTTTCTCTCTCCTCTCTTTTTCTCTCTTTTTGCTACCTTTTTGTACTTTCTAGTTAAAAGTACTTGAAATCCAAAAAACCCCATCATACGAGGGAGCTGCCCCTCTCAAACATAGAGGAGAATCATTGCACTTGCAATGATTCCTCCATTTGTTGGCACTTTTTGTTATTACCTGTTGGGTGAGTCTAGTTGTTTCTGCAGTGACAAAACTATATGCCAACAGCATGTTGATGCCATATTTGTAATGCAAAAAATATATTCATTTGTTAATATCTTGGGTGAAAGCTTGGGACATTACAATTAGTATAAGAACCCATACCGCAACATTGGGATATTTGGGTTGTGTGTTTTATTTTTCTTTATATGGATTGTTGTGTGTGATATGGATTAACATGCTTTTTTTAATCCATGTAACTTGTTTGTGAAGGAAGGGTCCTCTAAGGAACTACCACACTCATCAGGGAGGCCCTGATTGAGATTCTTTAAAGATCTAGAGTGATGATACACTAGTAGTGAGGAATGTTTAGCTCGAGGAAGGTGTTGGTATGTAGTAGATAGTAGGATTGCTACAATAGTTTCTTTAAGGGTTTCCCTTGAGGTAGGAGGCAAAATCAACTAATTCTCTACCATCTTATAGGATTGGTGAGATTCAATTCAGAGAGGGAGCATTTCAAGAGCCCACATTGGTCTAGGGTGGAGGAACAACTTAGTTAGGATAATCCCCATCAAAAGGTCAAGTAGATGGGTGATGGTATGAGTGCAATGAAAAGTCACATAAGGGATCTCCTTCATATTCATCCATTGACTTTAAAGGACCCATTATGAGGGAGCTAAGGTAGATGCTTGGCTATAGGATCTTCATTGATGCTTTACCATGCAACATTATGAGAGCAACATAAAAGGATTATTTATCCACTATGCAACTTTGTGGTTATGCTTCTACCCGGTGGGGCCAGCAAGACGAGAAGCAAAGTCTAGACATCTCCACTATCATTTGAGGGACCTTTCGAGAGTGATTCTATGAATGTTTCCCTTATGGGAACTTCATATAGTTCCATGTAGATGAGTTTCATGAACTCCAATAGTTGGGAATGATAGTGGTTTAGTACAATAACCATTTCTTTGAGATGAAGTGGTATGTAGGTTTTATTGTGGATGAGAAGTTGCTTGTGAACAAGTTTGTGAGGGGTTTAAACTCTCACATTGTGGGTGAGGTATTGTTTCCCACATTTTTAAACTAGGCTAGCTTTAAACTTTTCCCTTGTTCTAATGTTTCATATTGTCTAATCCAGACCTCAGTTTGGTTGAATTATGAATGTTACACCACACTCTTAAATATTCTTAGTTATTTCATGTTTTTGGTAGGATTTCAAGTACATTAACAATGGGCTTCTAATCTATAATGAGAAAAGACACAATCTTTCCATGAAGAAGATTTTTTAGTTCCTAAAGTATGCAGAATACAAAGCTTTTCTACAAGTGTTGCTGCAGGTTACAGATGGAGCAATACTTCTCTAAGTTCATTTTGATTAGTACATAGTTGTGGAGGTTTTACTTGTGGTAATGATTGGTTTCTTATTGTTTCATAAGATTTTTCATCTTGAAAAGCATCCTCTATGTTTTGCAACCAAGTAGAGGCACACCAATTATTTAACATGATATTTCAAAGGTATTAAACCATGCACAAAATACCTTAGAATTGACATCCTACAACAAATACAAAACCATGACCTATTTATAATGTGATCCATGGAGAAAGCACAAATTATTTCACGAAATACCTCGAAAAAAAAAAGGTCATGGCCTAGGATTTGTTAAGAATGCCAAATTAAATGTTTTTGGTTTAGCATACAATCATTGTTGGATAGGTATGAAATGAATTTGCGACAATGTCAAAAGCATTTGATCATGATTTTAAAAATCTATTAAATCGTAGCATGTGTTGGGACAGTAAAAATTCAAAATTTTCACTGTATTCTCACTTCACCATATCTGAGTAAATCATAAAACATCCCAAAACCATAGTAAAAAATTGATACATCCTACAAGATGTCCATGGCTAAGCAATGCAAAATTACCTAAATTTCAATCTATCGGCAAGACTTTGTGTTGATTATGCTGATACATAAGAAATCAATGAAAATGACTATCCACGTGAGAGTAAAGATTGGAGAGAGATTTGTAGAAGTTGCCGATGGAAGAAGTAATACCGATGGCCTTTATCGATAAGACAATCAAGCAGTCATACCGATCGGTATGACTAATAGTCATCGGGTGGGGCTTTGAAAATTACTCTGACGGCATATATCATACTGATGAAGCATTTCGGCAAAAGTCTCACCGAACATCCTATGGGGACAAAGGAAATGATAGCCATTGACAAGAAATGAACGTCGAGATAAAAAATTAATGAGTCTCCGCACTCTAGTGTCTTGGCGAAACAATAAAAAGCACTTTCAGTGTGAGTCACACCGATACACCTATCCATCGGCATGACTCAACATATCGGAATGAAGTACTTATATCTTGCCAACTCACAAGTCACAACGATAAAAGGGTGTCGGTGACACTTTGAAAGGTTCTCTCCGATAAGGAATATAAAGTGGCCATTGGGGAGATAACTGTGATCGGGTGATTTGAAAAGTATTACCCCGATGGTATATCTCACTCCGATGGAAATAAGATTATACCCATTGATAAGAAGTTTAACCAACAACCATATCGGTGAGACATTAAGATAGTCCTTCTGATCCAGAATATAGAAGATTATCAGGAAGACGACAAAGCTCAGGGAAACATAAATGTGTTATCCTGATGGTATTGATCATCCCGATAACAAATTGTTGTCACACATATTGGTGAGACTCTCACTGATAGTTATATCGGTAACACTCACTATATTGGAAGGAAATTTAAATCACATGGTGATGAAAGAAGTCATGTCGATGGTTGAGCTCGCTTCGATATGATTCAACATAGTATCGGAAAGATAATTGAGGGGTTACGCTAGTTTATTATTCGCGCCATGAAGAGATATTAAGGTCACCCAGACATTTTGAAAATCATGCCGATGACAGGAGTTATGACGATGTGACATTTCACAATGATGAATGACATTGAAATTACTCAAAAGATTAAATGCAGACAGAGATGAAATCCTCTAAGATTATTGTTATTACAATTGACAGGGTTGTTTGAGAAGAGGGATAGGAGAATTTTGAAACGCAAACAGAGGATTTCGATTGTAGCCACAAACGACAGGTACATACATACGAACCATTGTGTTATAGCCTGTGTTTGGATTTTCTGTCAAAATTTGAAAATGGAGACTCCAGGAAAGGGAAAAAATAGAAAATCACAAGGGGAAACAAGTAAATCTAAGAAACAAAAAACTGATAAAACCCCTGAGGAAAAGATAAAAGACAGAAAGCTAAATCAGGATTTAATTGATCAATTGCCAAGGTCAACTCCCAAGGCGAGGAGATCTGCTCAACTTAGGGTAGAAATGGAAAAATTAGAGGACAAATGTAAACACTTAGGAAATATTTGGACCCTGATCAGAGGATATGAACTCTTCAGATTTCACTATAATAGAAGATTCAGGAATGCTCCAGTGTCAAACCCATGACACTTGAATTTGGGAAAATTAGTTGTCCCTGATGTATTCCTAAATGTTGAACTCCTCCAACTTCTTGCCAAACAATATAATCCAAGTTTGAAAGCTATATGCAACCCACAAGGGGAGCCAATTGTGCATTTGTCAAAAAATGCCATTTGTGAAGTGTTCAACTTAGATGATTTATGCACCGTCCCCATTATTTATGAGGACTTGGAGAAGGAATACTGGAGAATGGACACAACCTACAATGGATGGAAGTTGCCCATTCATAAGCCCAGAGTTGAAGGAGAATTGATGCTTCTAACTGAGAATGATGGTCCTCCTTTTCATGTAGCAATATTTGAACCATATATACAACACACTTATTATTCTATGGGCCAATTCCTAGGATCAGAGGTCCCTGAGTTCATGACAATCCCTTTGATGGTTATAGCTACTGATATCCAGTGTCATAATGCAAGGCAATTTGACTATACTGCTTATGTTGTTAATAGAATAGATTTTGGCTTGACTACAATTAGAAACAGTTCCCCAACATGCTCTTTTGAGCATTACTCACTGCTTATGCACATGGTGTTGTATTTCAGCCAGGAAGTAGGCTTATGGCCAAGTGAATTTAAAGTTGTTCCTATAGACCAGAGGGGGCAAAATTTACCAATACAAATGTGGACTAGAATATGGGACCACATATATGCCCATTCTAGTTATGCCCAATTTGAAGAACACTGTGTAAAAGTACTGTACAGATATTTCAGCCACCGTTGTGAATATTTGATCTCAATTGAGATAAAAAGGTTCCTCAAGCCGAGAGATTTTGGTGGCCCCCGTACTGTCACTCATAATTGGGGAGACTGGTATTGTTTTGAAGATGCTACCATGATTAGAGTATATGGTTTTGAAGACACTCCATTCATCTTGCCCAAAACTATCCCTGACAGAATTGCTTATTTAGAAATAATTTGGCAGATGCACTGCTCGAATGTAATGCATCTAAGCTCACATGATAAGCAATCTTTTATGCCCAGCACTTTATGTTTTGGAGATTTTACTGTGGTGTCCAAAGAAGGTTACAATCTCATTATGGATAAACTGATGCATTATAACATGAGGAGTGCTGAGGTAAGGAAAGGGTTTGACCTTGAAGGTTTTATTGACTCTGCCCAAAGGAAACAAAACCTCAGTGGATATATACACATCCCTTATCCACATGATGATGTTATTAGAAACCTAGAAGAGGCTGAGGTAGAATTAGTGGTAGAAAAATATAACAGGGATCTAAGTGAGAAAAGAAAATAGCTGGCAGAGATTGAAGTTGTATCTTCAGATGAAGAACCTGCACGGCAAGAGGAGTCACAGGATAGAAAAATACAAATGTCCAAGAGAAAAATGCAACAATATCAACCTCCTCTTATTGACTCTGCCCGAAGGAAACAAAACCTCAGTGGATATATACACATCCCTTATCCACATGATGATGTTATTAGAAACCTAGAAGAGGTTGAGGTAGAATTAGTGGCAGAAAAATATAACAAGAATCTAAGTGAAAAAAGAAAACAGCTGGCAGAGATTGAAGTTGTATCTTCAGATGAAGAACCTGCAGGGCAAGAGGAGTCACAGGATAGAACATACAAATGTCCAAGAGAAAAATGCAACAATATCAGCCTCCTATTATGATACATGATGAGGAGGGGTCTGCTGATGAGGATCCACGTTAGATAGCTTATGATTCTTTCATTTCTAATGATAAATTTATTCATTCAAAAGAGTTTAAGTCATTTTTGTATAAATGCAAAGGGAAAGAAATTAGAGAATCAGTGGATGATGTCTCTGCTAATAATGAAAGACAATTGCTAGATATGTTGAAAGTAACGGTAGATAAGGAGATACAAGATATGACCCCTAGCAGGGGTAGACAATTGCTTAAAGATGCAAGGGTTATGATTTTTCCTAGTGTTGATTTGAATTCTGCTTTAGTTTTTGACAGTTTTCTAAATAGTACAGATGATAAATATAAACTCACTCCAGAGGGAGTTAATGAAGTTTATATGGGCACAAAATATAATAATGATGAAAATTCATTGATGATATGGGTGCTATATCCTCCCCATAAGAAGACAGCCATCATAGATATTGAAAAAACTTTCGGCCATGTCATGACTTTAAAGGCAGGGGAAACTGACCCTCTAATTACATTAGACATTAGCATCAATGTTGCGAAACTAAAAAAAGCACAAGCTCAAATGTTGATTAAGGAAAGAGATGCATATAAATTGAGCTATGAGAGACTAACAAAAGAAAATGACTACTTGAAGGATGCTGTTAAGAGTACTTTTGGCCAATCAACAAGGATATTAACTCAGGGTGAAAGCTCACAAGGCACTCAAGGATTATCACCTAATCAGGCAGCACAAATTCAAATAGATACACTTGTCATAGTGCTATAGAGTAAGCATGCAAACATGATACATTGGTTAAACCTATTTTGGGATAATTACTCTCAGAATTATAAAGCAATTAGAGAACATGAAAGGCTTGAATAGAGAGTATAGGAGAAATTGAATGAAATACAAAGTAAAGGTGCTTCTGACATTGCAGGTGTTTCCAATACAAAAGAATTGATCGAACAACATTAGAAATACTACGATCAACTTAAAATTGATGCTAAGGAAGGTGCTGAAGCTTCCAATGCAGGAGTGCCCGCATTATTTAAAAGTGATGGAGAACTAAAAAGCAAAGAAGAGTGGAGCATTGATTGTTAAGCTATATTACACGAGGCTATGGGAGCTCTTAAAGACAAAAATTCTGCATCTGGAGAAGCTTGCAAACACCTAGAAAAGATGGTCGCAATTGATGTGATTACAAGAAATGCCATTGAGCTTACTGATTTCCATCGTGATCAAGAGTACTTAGACCATGTGGCTAAAATTTACTTATGGTTGAATAGAGCCTAATTGTGGTTAGGTAATGATTGTTAATCTTGTTAATTTTCCAAAAGACTTATTGAAGAGTTATGTCTCTTCATAAAATATCTATATAAGTTCAAACAATTGGTACTGAAAGACATCGGCAGTAGAATATAATATATACAGTTCACAATGTTCTAAAAAGACCATGTTGCAAGATTACTATTGAAGAAGTAAATTGAAGTTTTTTTTGATCTTGTGGTTTTATTCTAGCATCAATTATTTATTAAACTTACTCAATTGTGTGGTTGTCTCCAGTTCTATATTTCCTTGTTATTCAGATTAATATATCAAGTATATATTTAATTTGTCAATACACATTTGTTGTAGTTGTGTGGTTTGATTAATTGGTTTCTATAATAAGAATTAAAATCCTCCTGATCAGTCACAGTAACCTGGAAGTGTTAGTTTGGATCACTAAGAAGAGCCATATAATTAGGATTGTCATTCTATCTCCAAGTTAATATTATCTGTTATTCTTACATATTCCACTCAATTGGTTCCTTCAAGAAAGGATTAAAATACCTTCTGGTGAATTATAAGATATTTGATTATATTAGTTAGATCAATAAGAAGAGTTTGTCAGTTATCTCCCAGCACATTTATACAAGTTATAAACTAAAATTGTGCCAAACAGTTAGAATTATTGCCCACTATAGGCCACTAGTCTTAGTCCTTCATTTGACTCTGTTACCCAACAAGGCACTGGTCTTATTTCCATTCATTATTTAAATCCTTTTTACCTTGATATTACTTATACAATTTATACCAACCATTAGTTAGATATAAGAATTAGTTAGCAAACTTTCGTCTATCCTACACCATATGCCATTGTAGATAGATTCAGTTAGTCAATACATTTACATTTAGTCTACCTTAATTCACAAGGTTCACCAACCTAGGTGTAGCAGGACCTAAAATGTAGGGAATCATCAAACCCTAAAGGTTGATTTCATTAAGTTAGTTCAAAAATGTTGCTAATCTAAACATAGAGCTTGGCATCCTCTTAGGATTAGCAACCTGCATTTTTGAGACCTAACAAATTGGTGACTCTACTGGGGAACTTATATAAAAGACATTAGAAGTAAATTATTCCTTTCATAGAGTCATTTCAAGAACTTTCATTTGGTAACTCTGCTGGTAGCAAGAACCTAGAAAGATAAAATTACAAACTTTTCCTATTTACAAAATAGGTGGCAACTCTAGTGACTATTTTTACAGAAAACTAATACAAAATGGATGGTAGGAGATCCAAGATGGAAGGCAAGAAATTGCAGTCATCTCCATCACTGAGAAACATTTCCAAAAGAAATGAAACTTCAAATTATTCTCATCAAGATAATCATCAGAATGCTCAAGAGGATGATATGGAGCAAACTATTGCAATTCACAATAAATTCACACCACTGCATGATTCTAATGAAAATCTCAATGGAGTGAATGATGATATCTTGGCAAGATACAGACCGGATCCTCAAGAACAACTCAAATATGAAGCACAGGTCATGAGGGATATTGATAAAAAAAAAAGCTGAATATGATTTCAAGATGTCATTACATCAGGAAGGAGGGATAAAACATGGATTCTCAAGTCAAGAAATAAATGACAATCTAGAGAATCTAGGAAGTATAAGTGAGGAGCAGCAGGAGGTGCTCAGGCTCCAAAAAGAACTTGAAATGTTCAAGATATAGGAGGATAAAAGGTCATTACAGCAGCAGATTCAACAGATGAAGAGTAAAGCTGAAACAGTCCCCCCAAAATATGTACCTCCACATAGAGGAAACACTTCAAGGAATCTACAACAAAATACAGGTGGTGTTCAAAATTCACATGCAGCTGGAAGTCATCAAAATACTATTCCCCAAAACCCTAGACCACCTCCCATACATAATACATCTCAACATATGGCAAATTATTACCCGCCCCCTGGCCAACAATATTATAGACCGCAAAATCCCTACATGAATCCTCACATGAACCAACAGCAACAACATGCCTATTATCAGCCTCCAGGTGGATATAATTACTATCCTAATCCACCACCCATGAACTTTCCACCTCAAAACCTTGCAAACATATGTAGCCAATTTAATTTAACTGGATATCAGTTGTATCCATATCATATGGATAGTACTTTGAGAAATATGGTTCCCAAGTTTACTGGAAATAATGCAATATCAGCTGAAGATCATGTCAGAAGTTTCAATGCTTTCGTGCAAGATATTGGTATGGACTGGGAAGATATTAAAATGAGGTTATTCATGATGTTCCTCACTGAAGATGCCAGAGATTGGTTTAACAGCTTGCCTGATGCCTCAATCAGTTCAATAACTGATTTCCATAATCAGTTTGAGCAGTATGGCAACCAATATGCCCCTGAGTTTGCATTACATGAATTGATAAGTATACAGAAGTATCAAAATGAATCAGTATATGATTTCAACCTAAAATTTTCCAAACTACATAACAAAGTACCACATGGCTCCAAGTTGTCTAATCCAGCAGCATTGAGCATTTATATGAAAGCATTTGACCCCAAGACAGGGTATGAGCTTAGAAATCGGTGTCTTGCAACCCTAGCTGAAGCTCAGAAAGTGGCTTTAACTATCAAGAACAATAGGAAGTTGTAGGTATGGTTAGCAAGAGAGATAACTATAGAAGTCCTCAAAACCAAAATGTTCAATAGACTAAACAAGAAGGTCAGCATAGGCCCAGGTTGCATGATATGTCGTAGAATACAAATTGGAAAGATGGAAAACCCATCGATAATAATAGAAAGCCACATTATGGCAAGGATACCCCTGATCCCCTAAAAAGAAACATGGCACATATGGTGGAAAATAAACCTTGGTGTTTTGTGTACAATCTACCACATTTACCTGAGTACTGTGAGGTGGCTAAATCAGTACAACAAGAGGAGATGTTATACAATTACAATAGAGATAACCACACCATAAATATGATGCAGGATACACCATGTGTGGTAACTAAAGATTACTCTTCTACAGAGGATGAGGGATATGAATACGATGTAGGAAACCAGAGGCATCATGTCAACATGGGAGATCAGGAAGTATTCTCAGATCAGGAAGGTAGTTATGATGAACCTACTTACTATGCCAATCAGCCATATGAACAATGGAGAAAACCTACTGATGATGAAAGAGAAGCTCTTACTATAGCTGCAATAGCTCAAGCTAAAAATGCTTATAACTTGAGGAATAGGACAGTAAATGTTGAACAAGGGACACTGGGGAGTGTATTCATAAAAGATCAAAATAACAAGAAAAATAGTGCAAAGTCATCATCGAAAGAACCAGAAAAGGATGGTAAGGATAAAACGAAAGAAAAATTACAAAATAAAAAAAAAGAAAATATAAAGACAGAAAAGAGTGATCAGACTGTAGCCCATTCTTTTGATATTGCTCATGCAGTATCTCAGGTAAAAATATCAGTTCCACTTTTAGAAATGATGAAGATTGATAAATATAGGAATACAGTTGTTAAGCTGATTTCTGATACACCAAGTCAAAAACATAAAGGACATGAAAGTAGAACAAATAATGTTCATCAAGAAACATTCCAAATGCCTGAGGTATACCTTGGTGATACACTTACAAAGAATCCTTCACAGGTAGACCCTTTCTACACTACATTATTAATCAAGAACAGGATAGTCAGGAATTGCATGATTGATTCAGGTGCTGCCACGAACATCATGCCTATAGTAGTCATGAAAGAATTGGGAATGTGGGTTGATACTACATTCAGCTAGTGTTATGCAATGGATAATAGATCTATCCCAGTAGTTGGTATTATGAGAGATGTGGAGATAAAACTTGCCTCACACCCTGAAGCAACTTATAACATTGATATTACTGTGGTTGACATCCCACCGTATTATGGAATGCTTCTATCAAGGCAATGGGCTGCAATGGTAGGAGGGAATGTCCAATTTGACTTATCATATGCCACCATACCAGTGGGAGGAAAAGAAATCAAGCTGTGCAGAGAGCCAAGGTATGAGAATATTATAGAAAGATTGGATCGACATCAAATAAATTTCTTCTGTGATATAGATTTGGGTGCTTTCAAGGTTGGAGAAAATATACCAGAGGTGCATAATACTGATCCAATACATACTGAATCTATGAAAGAAGAAAATGATGTATGGAAGATGTATTTCGATGGTGCATGCAACAAAATAGGAAATGGAGCTGGAATAGTTTTTATTTCACCAAGAGGTAAAACTTTCAAATACTCTTTTCTATTAACATTTGAATGCACAAACAATGTGGTAGAATACGAAGCCTTGCTTATTGGTTTGAACATAGCCACTAAGTATAAAATAAAAAAGTTAGCTGTATATGGTGATTCTGAATTGGTCACTTCCCAAGTGAGAAAAATACCTATCAAAAAACAAGAGGTTGAGACAGTACAGAAATGCAGTCTGGGATAGTATTGAATTGTTTGATGCCTTTTCAATCAACTGGATTGATAGGTCTAAAAACATTATGGCAGATTTTCAAGCAAATATTGCACTGAAAAGGGATGATGCCACATTGGGAGGAATTACAGAAGTAGAATTCAAAGCCAGAACCACCATCCCAGATAATATACATAGCTGGCAAGTGTTTGATAATGATGCTGATATAATTAATTTCTTATATTGTGCTGATTATTATGAAAATCAAGAGATTGATTTCAACGCATTTGTAGAAGAGCATGATGGGAAGGAAACCCTTTTTGGTCAAGAGATAGTTCAGTTAAAAACCAATAAGATACCTAAGGGATTTATAGCATTGGAAAAGGCATTCGATGGACATGACAGATTCAAAATGAAAGACATAGCAATGGCACCGAATGACCTTGAAGAGATCAATTTGGGGACACAAGCAACCCCAAAGAATGTATATATTGGAAGAAATCTTAACCCAAAAGTCAGGAGTCGAATCATCAATTTACTTAGGAAGTTTAGGCATGTATTTGCTTGGTCATATGATGATTTAAAAGCATATAGAGAGGATCTGTTTCAACATGAGATACCAATGAAACTAGATGCTAAACCATTCAGGCAAAAACAGAGGCCAATCAATCCTACCTTAGCTCCTAAAATGCTAGAAGAACTTACAAAATTAAGGGATGGGACTATCATTAAACCTATCAGACATTCCTCCTGGGTATCTAATTTAGTTCCTGTTAGAAAAAAGAACAGTGATATTAGATTATGTGTGGATTTTAGGAATTTAAACATGTCTTCTCTTAAAGATAACTATCCCCTCCCCAATATGGAACCAGTATTACAAAGGGTTACTAGATGCGAATTGTTGTCAATGATGGATGGCTTCTCAGGTTACAATTAGGTGAAAGTCAAAGAATCAAAGCAATTTAAGACTACATTCACCACTCCATGGGGAACATATGTATATTTGAGAATGCCATTTGGGCTCACTAATGCTGGAGCAACCTTCCAAAGAGTAATGGATGTGGCTTTTTCTGAGTTGATAAATAAAATCATGATAGTATATCAAGATGACTTGATAGCATATTCTAAAAGGGCAGAGGATCATTGCACACACTTGGAGCAAATATTTATCAGAGCCCTAGAATATGGGATCTCATTGAATCCTACAAAGTGTCATTTTGCAGTGACAGAGGGAAAATTACTTGGCCACATAGTTTCTAAGGATGGAGTGAAAATAGATCCAGAGAGGGTAAAAGCAATTGACCAAGTCCCTATTCCTAAGAATGTGAAAGCCATACAGTCATTTTTTGGACAAATTAATTTTGTTAGGAGGTTTATATCTAATTTTGCCGAAATTGTTTGCCCTATATCAAGGATGCTAAAGAAAAACTTAGAAGTAAAATTGACAACAGAAATAATAGAAGCATTTGCTACTATTAAGAGAGCAATCAAAGAAGCTCCTGTCTTGATATCCCTAGATTTCAATAAACCATTCCAATTATTTTCATTTGCCTCTTACCATACAATTGCAGCAATGCTATTGCAGAAAAACAATGATGGATATGAACAGCCCATCTCATTTTTTAGCAAATCCCTTCAGAATGCAGAGTTAAAGTATGACATTATTGAAAAACAGGCATATGCATTGGTAAAAGCAGTAAAAACCTTTAGACCATACTTGGTGGGAGCCAAAATCATAGCATATGTACCTAATGCTATAGTCAAGGATGTATTGGTCCAGACCGAAGTCACTAGTAGAAGATGCAGGTGGATCAATAGAATTCAGCAATTTAATATTGAAATCTAGATCACTAAACTAGTGAGAGGACAAGGCCTTGCTAGGTTGATGGCTGAAAGTAATCTCGAGGCTTCCCAGATATGTGGTGCTAATGATGTTGATAATGCAAGTTCTAGTATTGAGCATACTCCATGGTATCCTGACATTATATATTATCTAAAACATATGAAGTTTCCTGAGGGGTATGATGATAATAAAAGGACACTTAAATTACAAGCCTCAAAATATGTATTTGTTGATGGGGATCTTTATTGAAAAAATAGAGATGGAGTTTTACTGCTATGCTAGATGAGCATCAGTCAAAACATATCATGAAGGAATTGCATGAAGGCATGTGTGGAGGACATTTTTTAGCTAAGACTACAGCCCACAAGATTTTAAGGGTTGGATATTATTGGCCTAAAGTTTTTAATGATTCATATCATTACACAAGGAAATGTGAAGCATGTCAGAAGTTTTTAGGGAAATTGAAGTATCAGGGAGCATTGCCTTTGAAACCCATGCAAGTCGAGGCTCCATTCTATCAGTGGGGTATTGATTTCATAGGTGAAATTGCGGAGAAATCAAGTGGTGGACATAAATAGATTTTAGTAGCAACTATTTACTTCACAAAATGGGTGGAAGCAATTCCAACCAACAGGCAACCAGTAAGGTGGTGATTAACTTTCTAATGGAAAATATTATGTTCAGATTTGGTACTCCAGTAAGGTTAATTACAAATAATGGAATGTGTTTTAGATCTAATGAATTTAAAAACTTCTATAATACACATGGCATCACTGTGTCCTATGTTGCCCCTATCACCCACAAGCAAATGGACAGCAGAATCAAGTAACAAAATCCTCCTGAAAATCATAAAGAGAATGTTGGATAGAAACAAGAAAGCATGGGATTCAAAATTAAGAATGGCAGTATGGGCTGACAGGATCACTGTAAAAAGAGCAATTGGGAGATCTCCTTTTGAACTAGTGTATGGAACACAGGCAAGAATACCATTAGAAAATCTCATGCCAGTTTACAAGTTCATCCTTCAAGAAGATTTGAACATTCCTGAACCAATGGAGGAAAGGTTGGAACATCTTGCAGAGCTTGATGAAACAAGGAGACTAGCTCAAAGGAAGAACATTAAGCTACAATCACAAGTGAAATACCTTTTTGATAAAAAGGCCAAAGATAGGAAGTTTGAAATAAATGATTTAGTACTGATGTGGAATGCTAGGTGCCAGGACAAAGGAAAACATGGGAAATTTGAAGCCCTATGGTTAGGTCCTTTTGTTATCACTAGAAAAGGAGGTGATGACTCTTATTACTTGCAAAATATGTCTAGAGAAGAGCAAGAATTGCCTGTGCATGGGCAATATTTAAATCTATTCTTTTCATAAACATGTACAAGGAGGATTGAGCGTTGCCAGTGCATGGACAACCCTCAAATAATTCTCAAAATATTTTATTCCATGCACAGTAGTTTAGGAATCATTCCCGTTCCCCATCATTTGTCACTCTCCTTTTCCATTGTCATAAAATCATCACCCCAAATAAATAAAACATGTGGTCTACTTCCCTAGGAGATCTGGATCCTTATTCTACTCACAGGGAGTATACATCCCAGATAGAACCACTATTGGGACAGTAAAAATTCAAAATTTTTACTGTATTCTCACTTCACCATATCTGAGTAAATCATAAAACATCCCAAAACCATAGTAAAAAATTGATAAATCCTACAAGATGTCCATGGCTAAGCAATGCAAAATTACCTAAATTTCAATCTATTGGCAAGACTTTGTGTTGCTTATGCTGATACATAAGAAATCAATGAAAATGACTATCGGCGTGAGAGTAAAGATCGGAGAGAGATTTGTAGAAGTTGTCGATGGAAGAAGTAATACCGATGGCCTTTATCGATAAGATAATCAAGTAGTCACACCGATCGGTATGACTAATAGTCATCGGGTGGTGCTTTGAAAATTACCCTGATGGCATATATCATACCGATGAAGCATTTTGGCAAACGTCTCACCAAACATCCTATGGGGACAAAGGAAATGATAGCCATCGGTAAGAAATGAACGTTGGGATAAAAAATTAATGAGTCTCTGATACTCCAGTGTCTTGGCAAAACAATAAAAAGCACTTTCAGTGTGAGTCACACCGATACACCTATCCATTGGCATGACTCAACATATCAGAATGAAGTACTTATATCTTGCCAACTCACAAGTCACAACGATAAAAGGGTGTCGGTGACACTTTGAAAGGTTCTCTTTGATAAGGAATATAAAGTGGCCATCGGGGAGATCACTGTGATCGAGTGATTTGAAAGAGATTACCCCGATGGTATATCTCACTTCGATGGAAATAAGATTATACCCATTGATAAGAAGTTTAACCAACAACCATATCGGTGAGACATTAAGATAGTCCTTCCAATCTAGAATATAGAAGATTATCGGGAAGACAACGAAGCTCAGGGAAACATAAATGTGTTATCTTGATGGTATTGATCATCCTGATAACAAATTGTTGTCACACATATCAGTGAGACTCTCACCGATAGTTATATTGGTAACACTCACTATATCGGAAGGAAATTTAAATCACACAGCGATGAAAGAAGTCATGCCGATGGTTGCACTCGCTTCAATATGATTCAACATAGTATCGGAAAGACAATTGAGGGGTTACGCCGATTTATTATTCGCGCCATGAAGAGATATTAAGGTTGCCCAGACATTTTGAAAATCATGCCGATGACAGGAGTTATGACGATGTGACATTTCACAGCAATGAATGACATTGAAATTACTCAAATGATTAAATGCAGACAGAGATGAAATCCTCTAAGATCATTATTATTACAATTGACAGGGTTGTTTGAGAAGAGGGATAGGAGAATTTTGAAGTGCAAACAGAGGATTTCGATTGTAGCCACAAACGACAGGTACATACATACGAACCATTGTGTTATAGCCTGTGTTTGGATTTTCTATCAAAATTTGAAAATGGAGACTCTGGGAAAGGGAAAAAGTAGAAAATCACAAGGGGAAACAAGTAAATCTAAGAAACAAAAAATTGATAAAACCCCTGAGGAAAAGATAAAAGATAGAAAGCTAAATCAGGATTTAATTGATCAGTTGCCGAGGTCAACTCCCAAGGCGAGGAGATCTACTCAACTTAGGGTAGAAATGGAAAAATTAGAGGACAAATGTAAACACTTAGGAAATATTTGGACCCCAATCAGAGGATATGAACTCTTCAGATTTCACTATAATAGAAGATTCAGGAATGCTCCAGTGTCAAACCCATGGCACTTGAATTTGGGAAAATTAGTTGTCCCTGATGTATTCCTAAATGTTGAACTCCTCCAACTTCTTGCCAAACAATATAATCCAAGTCTAAAAGCTATATGCAACCCACAAGGGGAGTCAATTGTACATTTGTCAAAAAATGCCATTTGTGAAGTGTTCAACTTAGATGATTTATGCACCATCCCCATTATTTATGAGGACTTGGAGAAGGAATACTAGAGAATGGAGACAACCTAGAATGGATGGAGGTTTCCCATTCATAAGCCCAGAGTTGAAGGAGAATTGATGCCTCTAACTAAGAATGATGGTCCTCCTTTTCATGTAGCAATATTTGAACCTTATATACAACACACTTATTATTCTGTGGGCCAAGTCCTGGGATCAGAGGTCCCTGAGTTCATGATGATCCCTTTGATGGTTATAGCTACTGATATTCAGTGTCATAATGCAAGGCAGTTTGACTATGATGCTTATGTTGTTAATAGAATAGATTCTGGCCTGACTGCAATCAGAAACAGTTCCCCAACATGCTCTTTTGAGCATTACTCACTACTTATGCACATGGTGTTGTATTTCAGCTAGGAAGTAGGCTTATGGCCAAGTGAATTTAAAGTTGTTCCTGCAGACCAAAGGGGGCAAAAGTTACCAATATAAATGTGGACTAGAATATGGGACAACAGATATGCCCATTCTAGTTATGCCCAATTTGAAGAACACTATTTAAAAGTATTGTACATATATTTCAGCCACTGTTGTGAATATTCGATCTCAACTGAGATAAAAAGGTTCCTCAGGTCGAGAGATTTTGGTGGCCCCCTACTGTCACTCATAATTGCGGAGACTGGTATTGTTTTGAAGATGCTACCATGATTAGAGTATATGGTTTTGAAGACACTCCATTCATCTTGCCCAAAACTGTCCCTAACAGAATTGCTTATTTATAAATAATTTGGCAGATGCACTGCTTGAATGTAATGCATCTGAGCTCACATGATAAGCAATCTTTTTATGCCCAGCACTTTATGTTTTGGAGATTTTACTGTGGTGTCCAAAGAAGGTTACAATCTCATTATGGATAAACTGATGCATTATAACATGAGGAGTGCTGAGGTAAGGAAAGGGTTTGACCCTGAAGGTTTTATTGACTCTACCCGAAGGAAACAAAACCTCAGTGGATATATACACATCCCTTATCCACATGATGATGTTATTAGAAACCTAGAAGAGTCTGAGGTAGAATTAGTGGTAGAAAAATATAATAGGGATCTAAGTGAGAAAAGAAAATAGCTAGCAGAGATTGAAGTTGTATCTTCAGATGAAGAACCTGCAGGGCAAGAGGAGTCATAGGACAGAACAATACAAATGTCCAAGAGAAAAATGCAACAATATCAGCCTCCTGTTATGATGCATGATGAGGAGGGGTCTGTTGACGAGGATCCATGTTAGATAGCTTATGATTCTTTCATTTTTTATGATAAATTTATTCATTCAAAAGAGTTTAAGTCATTTTTGTATAAATGCAAAGGGAAAGAAATTAGAGAATCAGTGGATGATGTCTCTGCTGATAATGAAAGACAATTGCTAGATATGTTGAAAGTAACAGTAGATAAGGAGATACAGGATATGACCCCTAGCAAGGGTACATAATTTCTTAAAGATGCAGGGGTTATGATTTTTCCTGGTCTTGATTTGAATTCTGCTTTAGTTTTTGATAGTTTTCTAAATAGTACAGACGATAAATATAAACTCACTCCAGAGGGAGTTAATGAAGTTTATATGGGCACAAAATATAATAATGATGAAAATTCATTGATGATATGGGCGCTATATCCTCCCCATAAGAAGACAGCCATCATAGATACTGAAAAAACTTTCAGCCATGTCATGACTTTAAAGGCAGGGGAAACTGACCCTCTAATTACATCAGACATTGGCATCAATGTTGCGAAACTAAACAAAGCACAAGCTCAAATGTTGATTAAGGAAAGAGATGCATATAAATTAAGCTGTGAGAGACTAACAAAAGAAAATGACTACTTGAAGGATGTTGTTAAGAGTACTTTTGGCCAATCAACAAGGAGATTAACTCAGGGTGAAAGCTCACGAGGCACTCAAGCATTATCCCCTGATCAAGCAGCACAAATTCAAATAGATACACTTGTCACAGTGCTACAAAGCTAACATGCAAACATGATACATTGGTTAAACCTATTCTGGGATAATTACTCTCATAATTATAAAGCAATTAGAGAACATGAAAGGCTCGAATAGAGAGTATAGGAGAAATTGAATGAAATACAAAGTAAAGGTGCTTCTGACATTGCAGGTGTTTCCAATACAAAAGAATTGATCGAACAACATCAGAAATACTACGATCAACTTAAAATTGATGCTAAGGAAGGTGCTGAAGCTTTGAATACAGGAGTGCCCGCGTTATTTAAAAGTGATGGAGAACTAAAAAGCAAAGAAGAGTGGAGCATTGATTGTCAAGCTATATTACACGAGGCTATGGGAGCTCTTAAAGACAAAAATTCTGCATCTGGAGAAGCTTGCAAACACCTAGAAAAGATGGTCGCAATTGATGTGATTACAAGAAATGCCATTGAGCTTACTGATTTCCATCGTGATCAAGAGTACTTAGACCATGTGGCTAAAATTTACTTATGGCTGAATAGAGCCTAATTGTGGTTAGGTAATGATTGTTAATCTTGTTAATTCTCCAAAAGACTTATTGAAGAGTTATGTCTCTTCAAAATATCTATATAAGTTCAAACAATTGGTGCTAAAAGACATCGGCAGTAGAATATAATATATATAGTTCACAATGTTCTAAAAAGACCATGTTGCAAGATTACTATTGAAGAAGTAAATTGAAGTTTTTTTTTGATCTTGTGGTTTTATTCTAGCATCAATTGTTTTTTAAACTTACTCAATTGTGTGGTTGTCTCCAATTCTGTATTTCCTTGTTATTTAGATTAATATATCAAGTATATATTTAATTTGTCAATACACATTTGCTGTAGTTGTGTGGTTTGATTAATTGGTTTCTATAATAAGAATTAAAATCCTCCTGATCAGTCACAGTAACCTGGAAGTGTTAGTTTGGATCACTAAGAAGAGCCATATAATTAGGATTGCCATTTTGTCTCCAAGTTAATATTATCTATTATTCTTACATATTCCACTCAATTGGTTCCTTCAAGAAAGGATTAAAATACCTTCTAGTGAATTATAAGATATTTGATTATATTGGTTGGATCAATAAGAAGAGTTTGTCAGTTATCTCCCTGCATGTTTATACAAGTTATAAACTAAAATTGTGCCAAACAGTTAGAATTATTGCCCACTATAGGCCACTAGTCTTAGTCCTTCATTTGACTCTGTTACCCAACAAGGCACTGGTCTTATTTCCATTCATTATTTAAATCCTTTTTACCTTGATATTACTTATACAATTTATACCAATCATTAGTTAGATATAAGAATTAGTTAGCAAACTTTCGTCTATCCTGCACCATATGCCATTGTAGATAGATTCAGTTAGTCAATACATTTACATTTAGTTTGCCTTAATTCCCAAGGTTCATCCACCTAGGTGTAGTAGGACCTAAAGTGTAGGGAATCATCATACCCTAAAGGTTGATTTCATTAAGTTAGTTCAAAAATGTTGCTAATCTAAACATAGAGCCTGGCATCCTCTTAGGATTAGCAACCTATATTTTTGAGACCTAACAACATGTACACAAAATTTGGATATATGGGGAGGTACATGAACTATTTTAAGAGAATGCAACAAAGAAATGTTGTCAGAGGCCACAAGCTGTCAAAGAATGCTAGACATAAAGATGTTACCTCAATGGAATGCAATGAAGGAAAGCTTTTTCCATGTGCATTAAAATAAGTTTTAAAAAAAGCATTGGAAAATCATTAAAGCATAATAGAGGCAAGATCTTGTGAGATATTATAGATAGAAATTCTTAAGTGAACATGTATTCAAAATATGGAAGTATTGACAAGATATTGTAGTTGTAATGACCTGGTGGATAAAAATACAAAACATAGAAGACTACACAAGGTCGTGAGCTCTCAAAGGATGCAAAAGAGAAATGTTATTATAATGAAGGATTGCAAGATATGTGTAAGATTTGATTAGTTGAAAAGGTTTTAGAAACTTTCAAGTAAATGCAATTGGCATGTGAAATGCCATATCCCACAAACTTTGCGAGCATCTTCTCTAGAGCGTTTAAAGTTCATTAAAGCACAATAATATTGGGATATAATTTGCTTAATATTATAGTTGCAAATGCTTTGGTGACATGCATGCAAATGTGACAGCATTAAAAGGATGCAACCTAGTTTATGAAGATAGAAATGTTATCTAATAGAATGCAATAATTGCAGGACACACACAAGTGAACTTATTGAAATTTTTAAAATCTTTCAAACAAATATAGCTACATGTGCGATTCCAAATTCCACAACGACCCCCAAGCCAAAACATGAACTTTAAAGTGGTGGTGTAAGGCATTCATTGAGGAATCTTCTCAAAAATTGTAGTCACAATGGTTTTAGTGGACATGCATGCAAAATACAATAGCGCCAAAAAGGCCATGACATTGTTAAATAGACAAGGCATATGAGCTTATTTAAAAAACATTATGATTTGTAGGTTATGCACAAAATAGATTTGTTGAAGACACCAAGTTGGCATGCAGGGGGGTTTTGATGGCTATCTAAAAAACAAATTCTACAACAATGTGGGCACCATAAAACAAACACACAAATAGAGAGACAAGAATACACATAACATAAATATATTCATATTTTCACTTGATACAAACTTCATTCAGAGCTGTTGCTCTATTTTCTGATATGCCCCTAAAACTGGAGCTGATGTTCATAAGACCTCTAGAGCCGACTGTAGGAACTATGTAGCTACCTATGTATACCCCATGCTACTACACACAAACTTATATTCACTGCTGCAATATTCTTCTGCTCTTTGATGTTCTCTTCAAACATTCCTTATGCTGCTGCAGGTTCTATTCTCACTATCAAAACTCTCTCTTCTCTTTTTTTCTCACTGTAACATTCTATTCTTTTTGTCTTATCTTACCTTGCCAAAAACTGGCACTCAAAACTCCTTTCAAATTCAAACTTACCTACCAAATTCAATGCTGGCAAGGAAAACTATTGCTAGGGCAGATTTAGAAGATCCCCAAAACTAATGCAGGGTAGGTGTATTAAAATTTCTAACAAAAGATTAAATTCCAACACTCCCCCTTAATCTAAAGTTAGATGTCATTCAATAATTTTCTTTCCAGAACTGATCTCTAGATTTAAACCTTTGCATTTGCCTTTCCAGAGTAGATCTCCAGAGCTATTCCTATCATTCTAGACTACATCTGGAGCACCTTTCTGCGTCTCTAAAGCACCTCCATGTTGGCCCACAATTGTCATTAAACCAAAAGGTTGACCTGTCAATTTATGATACAAGCGCTAGAGTTAATGAATCCATGGGAGGCAATTAGTCCATGTCATGAATCCCATGGGGATTGTTGACCATTTGCCAACAATCTCCCCCCAGCATTACTCGGGGGGATTCGAACCCATGACCTTTCACTCTGATACCAATTGTTGGCCCACAATTGTCGTTAAACCAAAAGGTCGACATGTCAATTTCTGATACAAGTGCCAGAGTTAAAGAATCCATAGGAGATAGTTACTCCATGTCACAAATCCCATGGGGAGCACTGACCATTTGCCAACACTCCAGAGGTGCACTAACTTTCTAGAGTTGAACCTCTAGAGCTCTGATGTAATTGTCTTTCCAAAGCTGAACCTCTGGAGCTGATTCTTTCCAGGGCTACACACCTCCGGAGCTATCTACAATGCCAAGCCTATCTCTTAAGCATTCAAAAGAATCTTTTGGCAATGCCTTGGTAAAAATATTAGTGAGTTGCTGCTCGGATCTGCAATATTGAAGCTCAATCTCTCCTCATTCTACCAACTCCCTTATGAAGTGATAACAGATCTCAATATGCTTGCTTTGTCCATGGAAGACTAGATTCTTTGTCAAGGCTATTGATGAAACATTGTCACAATGAATGTTTGTATCATCTTCTTGTTGCTCATTCAAATCTGCAAGGATCCTTCTCAACCAAATAGCCTAACATGTCACTGCATTTGCTACAATAGACTCAGCTTCTGCTTTGGAGAGAGAGATAATGAGCTACTTCTTGGATGCCCATGAAATTACGCCTAATCCCATGTGGAAAACATAGCCTGATATGCTCTTCCTATCATCTACATTACCTACTCAATCACTATCCGTGAAACCAACCAACTTAAACTCATTGAATGCACCATATAAGATGCCATAACCTATTGTGCCATTCACATATCTTAGGATCCTCTTTCCTACTTGCCAATGTGTGTCCTTAGGTTTCTCCATGAACCTAGAAATCAGGCTTACTGCATACATCAAATCAGGCCTAGTAGTTGTCAAGTACATGAGGCTTACAACCATACTCTTGTAGAGGGTTGGGTTTACTTCCTTGTTGTTGTCCTCTTTACTCAATTTTAGACCTGTAGCTATTGGTGTTGGGGTAGGTTTACTATTCTCCATTTTAAATCTCTTCACAATCTATTTGGCATAGTTAGTTTGCAAAATAAATATGTCATGATGTGTTTGTTTGACCTCAATACCAAGAAAATACTTCAGCAGACCTAAGTCTGTCATCTCAAACTCATTCTTCAGTACCTCTTTGAAATCAGCAATGAAGAGATCACTATTTCTAGTAAAAAATAGATCATCTACATACAAAACAACAATCAAAATATTATCTTGAGCTACTTTGATGCAGAGTGTTCGCTCACTGCTAGTTTTACTAAAGCCATTACTCACTAGATATGAGCCTATTCTACTATACCATGCTCTGGGTGCTTGTTTTAGCCCATAGAGGGCTTTCTAGAGCCTATATACTTTATCCTCTTTCACTGGGACTTCATAGCCAGGTGGATGCTCCACATACACTTCCTCTTTCAGCACTTCGTTCAAGAAGGCTGACTTCACGTCTATTTGATACACCTTCCACTTATGTTGAGCTGTAATTGCTATGACTGTCTAAACTATTTCTAGCCTTGCAACTGGTGCATATGTCTCATCATAATCTCTTTTAGGTTGCTGTTTGTACCCTTTGACAAGTAGCCTTGTCTTATATCTTTCAATTTTTCCTTCAACAGTAGATTTGGTCTTGTAAACCTACTTAAATCCAATCATTTGCTTACCCTTGGGTAAATCAGTTAGCTACCATGTATCATTCCTCTCTATGGCATCTAACTCCTCATCCATGGCCTTACACTATTTCTCTTCTTTCATAGCTTCCTCAAAGTGCATTAGATCACTATAAGAAAATAAAGCAAAATCCATATTCTCATCAAAATCAGCATACATTGTGTTGTCGTAAATCTCTCTCACACTCCTTGTCCTCCATGGCATCAATGATGTGAGTGTAGGGTCTGAATTACCTTTGGAGTTGCTTCTATTTTGACCTCTGAAGCTAATATACTGCTAACCTTTGGAGCTGCTGCTCTATTGAACTCTAGAGTTGTTGATCTCCAGAGTTGCAGACCTCTAGAGCTATTGAACTATTGTCCACCTCAGAGCTACTTCTCTGTTGAACACCTCCATAGCTACTATTCTCCAATGCTCTATGGTAGTTTCTCCTTGAGATGCTACTCTCTAGAGCTCCTCCAGAGTTATTGTCCTCCAAAGCTTCTTCATCTTCAAGAGGTATTGTAACTGAAATACTTGTGGGGTTGTCCACCATTCTATCCCATACTATATTATCAATGAACTCAATGTCCCTACTGGTCACAACCTTTTTGGTGATGGGATTATATAGTTCATAGGCTTTTGACTCTTCACTATAGCATATGAATATGCATTTTTCACCTCTATCATCAAATTGTTGCCTCTTCTCTTCAGGCACGAATGCATATGCCACACACCCAAAGATTCTTAGGTGTTCAACACTCCATTTGCTATTTGTCCATGCCTCTTGTGGAATCATATCACCAATAGCCTTTGTAGGACACCTATTCAATAGATAAACTGTTGTTGCTATAGATTCACCCTGAAAACCATATGACAGTCCTTTTTCTTTCAGCATGCTTGCTTCCATCTCTTGAATGGTTTTGTTTTTCCTTTTAGCCACTCCATTTTGCTATGGAGTATACCTAGTTGTGAACTATTTTTCAATGCCTTCATTCCTGCAAAAAATCAAAAATTCTTTGGAGATATACTCTCCCCCTCTATCTGTTCTTAGGGCTTTGATATAGTGGCTACTTTGATTTTCATCTGAGGCCTTAAACCATTTGAATTTCTTGAAGGCACCTGATTTGTTTTTCAAGAAATAAACCCAGATTTTTCTACTGTAATCATCTATGAATGTCATGAATAAGTATTTCCATCCAAGGTGTGGGTTTTCATGGGACCACACAAATATGAGTGCACCAATTCCAATAGTACTTTTTCCCTTCTAGAATACCCTGATTGAAAGGGTTGTCTATGCTGCTTTCCTAATATGCAAGATTCATATTTTCCATTGGGCTCTACAATGCTTGGTAGCCCTCTAACCATGCCTTTCTTGGACAATAAACTCAAACTAGAAAAACTTAAGTGTTCATACCTTAAATGCCATAGTTTGGATGGGTCTTTGATGACTGTCCTAAAGGTAGATTGTTGTCCCATTGCTGTGAACACCGTAGATAGTGCTGGAAACTATGCCAGAGATAGCATCGAAGACTCTATATGGATCCTTAGAGGAAACATTTTGTTTCTTGCCATCTGCACTATTACAATCACTTTCTTTCTACCTCCTTTGTCAAATATCACACACTCTCCATTCTCCATCAAGATTCTATAACCATTTTGGACCATTTGTCCAACATTCAATAGGTTATGCTTTATGCCTGGGGCACAGTAGACATCTTGGATCTTCCTCCTTTCACCATGGTTGGTTTGGATGTTAACTATACCTTTTCCCATGACAGGAACTTTCTCATTGTTTCCCATTTTTATTTCAGTTTGTATGCTGCTATCTATGGAGGCAAAAAAGTTTTTGTTTCCACTCATGTGGTTGCTACAAGTGTTGTCTAGATACCATACTTCATCACTACTCTGCTCAACAAGGTTGCAAACAATAAATACATTTGACTATTTTTCATTTTTAGCCTTGTTCTCATTTGCTACATTAGCATTTTGACCTCCATGATCATGCTATTTCTTTCTACACTCACTAGCATAATGACCAAACTTATGACAGTAATAACATTGCACATTACTTTTGTCATACCTCTGATTAGAACTGCTATTCTTCTTCTTGTCTTGGTAGGATGGCTGCGATGTTCTTGCCTCATCTTGGCTATTTGAAACTCCTCTTCTGGAGTTTCTTCTTCCTCTACCTCTTTGACCTCTATCTTTGTTGTTTCTTCCTCTTCCCCTTCCTCTTGCATTGGTTTGAGCCTTGAAGGCTTGCTCTAGGGAAAGAGTGGATCTATTCAACCACTACTCATGGGTTTGTAGTGAACCCATCAACTCATCCACTATCATCTTGGATAGGTCCTTCACCTCTTCGATGGCTATGACATTAGGGTCAAATTTAGAAGGTAGACTCCTTATGATTTTCTCAATAATCCTTTGATCTTGGTGCAGTCATGGTAGGAGGGTTCACAGAATGAACTGTTCAGACCATGCAGTAAGAGTAAACACAATGGAAACACTCAATAAAATGAAACAAAATGTAAATTCAGTCATTTAGTATATCATAGAATTCAAAACAGAGATCCCCCGGCAATATGTGGGCTTACAACTAGGGCTCAAAGGCCTGATTACATACATGTGCAAGATAAAGCTTTGAAGCTCCTTTGCACAAAAACTAAACTATCAGATCTTTCTTATGTGAATAGATATCTTCCTAAGGATCTATTACATCAATATATATCATCTCTAGATCAATAGATTCCTCCGCGTCAGCTCAGGGAGATCACAAACTCCAATGAAGAGTTGTAATGTGTTTATAGACAGTTTGGACCTAAATGCAAAGAACATGCCCTCAAGTGAATGGAACAATGTGCGGACCCTTAGGGAAGGTTGGTCATGAACCAAAGGCCATAGAATGATGGTCATTGAGATCCACAAGTCAAGGAATGATCTACAAACCTTCTCCTTTAGCTGATTATCAGGGACTGTTAGAATGCTCTGCTCTGAGAAAAATAGATGGTCTTCTAATAACGATATCTTTCCAGTAACTTATCCAAATGCTTTGAATTATTGATATGATGAAGATGAATGAATGTAGATGCTAAGTCCAGATCCGCAAGATGTGAAATGCCAAAACCAGACCACAAGCTAAAAACTGCTACTAACTGAACTGCTTGACTGAACTAGAAATGAAAGAACTGAAATGCAAATGTTTTGGTTCATGCAAGATTTCTCTTGAACTAGGGATGCTCCTACATTAGATCTTCTATAGTTTCTCCTTATCCTTAGCTTATTTATCATGGTAGAAACTCTAGTGTGAAAATCTAAAATAGACTCACTATCCTTCATTTGCAAGGTTTCAAAATCTCTCCTTAGTAGCTGGAGCTTAACGAATCTCACTTTATCAGTCCCCTTATAACTATTTTGGAGTATTTCCCATGCCTATTTTGAGTAGTTTGCTACTACAATGTGGGGGAAAATAGCCTCTGTCAAGGTTGCCTCAATCAAACTGAGGGCTTTTACATCATTCTTGTTTCCTTCAACTAATTTTTTTGGGCATTAGATAGGGCTACATAGGCTACTGTGTCTATAGCATCTATGAAACTATTGATGACCAGCTTCGATAGGTCATTTGCAACCAATATTGTCTTCATCTTCTTAGCCCAGATATCGTAGTTCTGCCCATCAAAATTTGTGGCTGCTACCATCCTTTGCTGTCCCTATTGGAATACTAAGGATCACTAAGAGGGGGGTGAATCAGTGATCTGATAAAACTAATTCTAAAACCAAGATCTTCACACAATAAAACAATCTAACATGATCATGAAACAAAAGATAATTGCATCAAGACATGAAGGCATTAACAAAGCACAAGAGACATAAATGAACATCACATAAAACAAATGATTGAGTGGAAAACCCCAAAAGGGTAAAAACCACTATAAACTTGATCTCTATTAAGCCTCACTGGAAAACCTCACTAGTTATAGTCTGTACCTCACTGGTCGATTTCAATGGTTATAGACAATGCCTCACTGGCAAACCTCACTAGTTACATATACATGCCTCACTGGAAAACCTCACTAGTTACATATGCATGCCTCACTGGTAAACCTCACTGGTTACAAATTATATGCCTCACTGGAAAGAATAGGATCTCACTTATCACAAATTGTATACCTCACTGGCAATAGGAATACATACAACAATCTCAGAAAAAATAGAAAGAATACAGAGGGTTACTTTGTTTCACTTCAAATCTCAGATCAACATATCATTCTTCTATTGGCAAGAGACACTGTGTGGCTTCATAAGTGTTGTCATTGATGGCAACAAAGTCTATCCTACACATCCAAAATACATAGTATGCCTATACCGAAAGTCAGATTGAAGATTGTTTTGGTCCAGTGAACAAGAATAGAGTATGTAACCAGGTCTAACAATCAGGTCCGAATCTCTCAGATGGTGTAACTCAGTAAGTTGCAGACTTGGACAAGTCAAGAGGGGTATCATGACTACTATATTCCAAAGATTTAGCCTCCAGTGATAAAGCAAGAAAAACATATGAGCATCTGAGTGTTGGGTTCCAGTCAGGTAGAGCAGATAGAGGAAGAACTAACTGACAGAGTATCAGACTTCAATCTGGATGAGTAAAATGTGTTGATCAAGCAATTTGTGGGATTATACATTGTTGGATGACATGATTAATGACTTCTATGCCTATGTTTTTGATACACATCACAAATCAAGCATGGATTTAGCTGACAGATTAATTACTTGTAGTGTTCTTGTTATCGACTAGAAAGTTGATAAAAATCCTTGATGCGAATATATATATACCAGATGGATTCCAGTATGTAGATCTATGTTGTGTGTTAGTGAAAAGTAATAAGGTATGAAGAGAAGTAGGGATAAGTGTGGGAACATCAATTCAAGTCCGCTATGTGACTGAACAGCAACATTGAATAGAGGAAGAATGAAGTGCATCATATTAGTATATTGTGCCTAACCGAAACTAAACTCTTACATTTGTAGATGCCTCTCATTAGTTCAAACACTTGATCATCTTCTGTAAGTTTTGTAGATAGTGAGTCTCTTGTAGGTAGTGTGCCTCTTGTGAGAAGTGTGCTCAGGTAGTGAGCCTTAATTAGCAAGTGCCATTTTGTACTCCTTTAATCTTTTAACAGAGAATACAATCTTGGGTTAGTCACCCCGTGGTTTTTCCCTTAACAAGGTTTCCATGTAAAAATCCTTGTGTTATGTGTGTTGATTTTACTTCTGTTCTTGTGATTACATATGCTTTCAAGTTTGGGTACAACACTGAATATTAAGATAACAAAAAGAAAAGGAAGAGAAAGGAAATTTTGAGATAACTGATTCACACCCCCTCTCAGTTATCTGCCTTGTTTACAACATCTTCTTCAATCTGGAAGTCCATTCATCTACATCTCCTTAGTCCTATAACTCTCCAATAAGTCTATCTTCTCTATTTTTCTATCATCTCCTTTCATTCTATCTTCATATTTCCTGAAACATTCTCAATATCCTCAAATCAACAAATATTGCAAGAGCTCTTTTTATACTATACCTGCAACTCACACCTACATACTAAACAAGGACATCACTCCATGAGTATCTTCATCTACAATTTCATCTACATCAACATCTCTTTCTTTGCAAGAATATCTCCATCTGCAAGTTCATCTACATCAACATTTCTTTCTCTGCATATCTCACAGTCAAACAGTGCACACCCTCAATCACATGACTCACACACATAACTTCTCATTCCAAAAACCCATAATACTGTAACATCAGAAAATGTCCCCTTGGGGGCTTTTCCTTCATAAGGTTTAGCTCCCGGGTCTTTAGTATGCATTTAGGACCTTTTAGTTCATAATTTGGCATCCCGATGGAATGAGACTTGGGTTTCATGGCAAATGGGACCTAGGATGACCCCTTGAGTTGTACCCTACCCAAAATAGGGCAGGACTAGGGCGCCCGATGGAATGAGACCTAGGTTTCATGGCAAATGGGACCTAGGATGACCCCTTGAGTTGTACCCTACCCAAAATAGGGGGGAGGACTTGGGCGCCCCCGCCCTAGTCCTGCCCTATTTTTGGCCAGCCCCAATTTCTAGGTGTCGGTTTATGATCGTTAGTTGGTTCTTTTGTCGACACGGTAAAGTTTGATTTTTAAAATCTTGGTGGGAATGCTTGTAGGTGCATATATAAGCATGTTTAGGCATTTATTTGTAAACTAGATGGCAATGGTGATGTTCAAGTGTTCTCAAGGTGATTTAAGGCTTTCCATTGTGTTGCAAGAGTAGATTTGTGTGTTTTGTATATTTGCAGATTTGAGCATCAATCTCTTCATGGCATGAAGAGCATCTTCCTCCATGAGAGCTTCACTACAAGGTGACTGTTGTGTGGTTACACAACATGCCCCATTTTGACTTGACAACACAGGGAGCCAACTTTGCTGGCTTGCTCCTTTGCTTTTGTGTTCTGGGCGGTAATGGTCAAACAACATTAGTCACTATGTATGTGCTTAATGTTAGGTATATTTGTGATCTTGAAGTCTGAACCCAAATTCCAAAGTTTGAATCTTTCCTCAAGAAGCCTCCCATATGAAAGAGTGTAAAATTCTAGGTAGGTTTGCCTTTTACATCACCCTGAAATTCGTCTAAATGAGAAAGTTATGGCCAGTCAAAGTTCTAGTCAAACCTGATATTCGAGAGGGGGGGTCATATTCCAAACATCAGTCACCTTGTGTAATATCACCCTGATATTATAAGATCACCCTGATGCTAGTTTATCACCTGATAATCATTTGGTCTGAAACCCTAGATGTCAATCTTACGTGATAGTGGTATTTACCCGTCAAACAGCTTCATATATTTTGCGGGGTCATCTTTCGAATATCACCCGATCTTTCAAATATCACCTGATCTTTCAAATATCGCCCTACCACAGAATATCACCCCAGTGCCAATATGATGATGACATCATCCATCCCCGATGAACAAAGAAAATCACCCTAACGGTGACATCATCATCCTTTTTACCTCACGGAGGTATTTTTCCAACGATCGCCCTTTTAAATAACATGATGATGACGTCAGCTTATCCCATTCCACAAAGGACCCAATATGACGGTACGGTGACATCATCAATCAGCTTGAACTCTGAAGGTCATCTAATTTCTAACATCCGTCATCTTTTCTAATATGACTGATCTTTCATAACATGACGGTGACGTCATTCTGACTCGATATATAAAAGGCTCGACATGACCGTGACGTCATCTTATTCGGAGGGTGATATTCCTCAATATTAGGGTCATATTTCTTAACATCACCCGATTTCCTTCAGTATGACCATGATGTCAGCCTTTCACATTTTAACGAAGCCCGTCCATGATGATGACATCATCATCATATCCCGATCTATGAAGAGAGTCATATTAGTTAATACCCTCATATTAACTAATGTGCATACTCGGACCCGATAGTTTTATTCAATGGAATTTAGTGAACAAAAGTGCATGTATTGCATATGCATGATCTTACGCATGCAATAACTGAAAATGTAAGGCTTGCATATCATATGAAGGGTCACATTACCCTTGGAATACAAAAAAGGCTACCGGAAGGTGAAACTATTTGCAAGAATTCAAAGAAACTCAAAAAATTAGGAAATTTTTTACCTTCCCCTTGGCAGGGTCGTAACTCCTAGCTATTTTATCAGAATTTAAACTTTTTGGGCTCATTGGAAAGATAAACTAGTTATCTAGTTTGAGTTGCCCGATTATTTAGGCTTAATGCCAAGTTACTGATGAAGTATTGAGCCCTAATTTCGCTCTGAAGGCCTCTGAAAATGCAATTTACCAAGATGTAGAAAATACCAAAAATCATATTTTCGATATTTTTATCAAAAATCACTCAAATGACCCTGGACCTAATCAGATATTGAAACTATTTTAGGGCCTGATAGCATGTTTTTCAGTCAATGATAATCACCCAGACCCTCTTGACCACCTATGGACATTTAATTACGCAAATTTTCACAGATGCTCAATATTCATAACCTGATATATACAGGTTTGCACATTCAACCTGTTTCAATGTAATTTTTATCTTCCTGCTAGCTATTAAATGAAGCTGATGCTTATTTCTTGTCTATTTATTGCAGGACGGTGGAGCTGTATGAGGCTAATATTAGGATCACTAAAAATTACAGAGTTGCATGCAGAGGTAACATGAACCAGAGCTGAGGAGGATATTATCAAATATGTTATTTGTTAGCTGGAGGATGGACTAGGTCAAAGATGTTGGAATATTCTATGCCAGCTATGTAGTTGCCAACTGGCAGGCACATGCTATTCATCTGGACTGTTGATCTTAATAGATAAATCCTGACCGTAGGTCATTTTGCAACTGTTCCCTCACCTTATTCTATAAAAGGTGTAGGGATGTGATAATTTGAGCATTCGAAAACTTAATTGAAATTTGACTGCTGAAATATCAGGGCCTATTTCAAAGCTATTGTAAGCATACATATCATTGTATACTTAATGAAAGAGAAGACCATTTGATTACAAATCATCATAAATCCTGAGTAATCAGTGTTTGAATTCTTGATACATGCTTTGATTTGCTGCATCCCTTGGAGTGCTTATCAGTCTGTATGTGTTGTCTTCATTCCTTTTCCTTTGAAGTTAGCATCATTTGTATCTAGCTATGGAACATCTTGGTGAAAATATGGTTTGATTTCTTCTCCTCATGACTGTATCTGGTATGTATGTGGTTCAATAGCTAAGATTCACCAAATTTGAAGTATTCTTTTAATTTTCTTTGAATTTCAGAATAATTCACCATCATAATTGCAAATAATAGATAATCAGAAGCAAATAACATGAAATATGCTGACATCTCATAGATAACTGAATATCATTAGCATATTTGAGCTAAATGCATGTAGTATTGAAAATATCATGCAAAGAATCGCAAGTAATGATAGAAATCATGCAAATATCAACTTGTAGGCACATTATTTGAGTGAATTCATAGTGCAGAGGTAGAATTGTTAGAGATTTATGTAGAGTAGATATAAAGAGTAGGATATTTGAAGGAATATTGAGGAACTTTGCAGAAACAATTGAAATATGTAAGACCCCTGAATGATTAATAGCAACACACATCAACCACTGAGTAACGTCAGTAGATTATGAACTAATCAACGGAGACTTGGGATCATGAATTCTTTGAATTCATCGTATCTTTCAAGATGAATAAAGGTTGTTGTGTAACTTTTATTCTATGTTTGTGTATGACTAACCTCATCATCAATAGTGACATATCATTATATTTTTATCATTGATTCCTTTGGTTTTTGCCTCTGCCTCATAAGGGCATGTACTCTTTGTCTGACAACGGTGTTCAGAGACTTAAGTGCCCTCCAGGGCTTGACTGAGGCAAGCCTCTAAACACCACAACCCCCAAACTAAGTCTTGTGATTGCAAGTTATAGGTGTCACATTTAGAAAAAGTGGAGTTGCAGGAAGGATTGGCAGGCATCAAGGATTTAGGATTTGAAGAAAAGTTGGACAAAGGAGAACTTCCAGGACTAGGGTGCCCACAATAGTGTCCTTCCCAGATAGATATCAGGAAATAGAAGTTACAGGGCTAATCAGTGTCAGAGGGAGGTCCAGATTCCCTAAAAAAGTAGGTAACTTGGACTTGGGCACCCACACCTTAGTCCCTGACTATTCCCCATCGGAACCCCAAAAATAGGTATTCTGTGATTTGTTATTTTACTCCCGTCTGCAAGAGCTTTTTCCGTCTTTTGTCAATTTGTTGCCATATTTGTATAATTAAGGTTTTAATGGTTAATTGGACATAAGAGAAGGAAAAAATTGATAATTAATTCCCTAATCTAAGTTTCTCTTCATTTGTAAGTGACCTAGGGTATGATAGTTCTCGCCACTTGACCCTAGATCCTTCAATGTTAGGGTGAAAGGAGGATTCAAACATCTAAATAACAAAAGATTTACAAAATCCAATTTTACCTTAAAAATTTTGGTGAACCCATGTTTTTGGATTTAAATTTCAACTTTCTAAGTGTTTGTCTTCATATTTTGTGTGATTTCATTCATTTATTTGGTCATTTACTTTATTGCATTAAGAAAATTTCAAAAAAATTGAAAAATTGGAAAAATACAAAACAAATTGCATTGTTTGGCTTACTAAATTGCATCAATTCTTTCTAAATTTTTCTAATTCATGATTTTTGCATCAGATCTGATATAAACTACAAAAAAATTCAAAAAATCAGAAATTTACATTGCATTTTCATCATTTAATTGCTAGGGTTTTGTGGAAATTTTGACAATTTTATATAACCTAGTAATTCCAAAATCTAGGGTTAGTAGGCAAAATATTTTCTCAGATTTTTCTACTAATTTTAGAGGCTCATGCAAATTTTCATTTGTCAGTAGTCTTTCATTTTAGTGTCAATTTGCATTTAGATTTAAAATATTTGCATTTTTACATAGAAAATTTCAACAAAAACTAGCAATTTTGATGCATTTTCATTAAATTTGCATGGGCATTTTGCATGTTCAAGATTGAAAATTATTTTCAGATCTGAGAGTAATTCAATTTCATCATAAACCAAACTTCAAAACATTCACATAGCATTTTGTGTCAAGATCTCAAACCTAGGGCTTCAAAAACAACGATTTTTGCTAAATTTGGCCTTATCGACTTTATAAACTTGGACCATAGGCATGTTGTGAAGAGTATTTTTTGCATTAATTTTCTATTATCAAGGCAATAATTTTCTTCCCCTCCTAAAAGCTTCACAACACCCTTTTAATGGGCCCTTGTAGTGAAAATTTAGTGAAAAACTACACATTTTTGCCATTTTTGCCCCAGGGTTTGACCTAGTTTGCACTCCAAGCATATTGTGATCAATTTTATGGATTGAGCTGACTGATATTATTTATATTATTTTCTGTACCTCCTAAAATTCCTTACAACACCTCTTTTTCTAGGTCTTGGAGTTGAAAAACTGTAAAAAATTGCATATGTTGCTATATTTTCACTAGGGTTTTACCTTAAGTGGCACTAAAAGCATGTTGTAGTGGGTATTTTGACACCAAGTGGCTGTTATTACTGATATTATTAACTATCCATTATCATTTTCCTCACAACACCCTTTGTTATGCTCTTTTACATTGAATTTTGGTGAAAAAAGTACCTGTTTCGACATATTTTCACTATGTTTTAACTTGGCATTATCCTGGATTTGCATCAAGAGTGTGTTGAGAGTGATTATATTTCTGTTTTGGACTGATATCAGACATATAAATTTCTTCCCTTGACTTAAATCCTCATAAAATCCTTTGTTTCATTCATTTGCATTTAAAAGAGTACAAAAAATCAAGCATTTTGGTCGTCAATCATATCCTTCTCCTGGGATTTGTTCTCTTAATTTGTGTGTTGTGTGTTGTATTCTTTTGTATAAGCTTTATGACACATCATCCTAAAAACAATATCCCTTTGAGAAGAAGTAAAAGATTAATGGGATCTAGTGCTCTTGAAGAAGTCGGTACTTTGGACACCTTCTTTACAAAGGGAGAAACTCAAATTGTCCAAGCTATTATACATCCTCCAACCTCAATGGAAGAACAAATTTTTCATGATGTTGATAACACTATTGAGGCAACAGGATATGTATCTGATGAGAAAATAGAAAAGTTGGATAAAGACCTAGCTGAATTTCAAACATTTATGGAAAATGAGAGAATAGCTGAAGAAGCCATTCCTACAATTCATAATATAGGAGAATTGATAAAAGAAGAACAAGATGGTGTTAATGCACTTTGTGGCCTAGCACATATTGTACAAACCAATTCATGCTGGTAACTGAATGTGCGCAAATGATAAATAACACTTTATCACCATCTCATACTCAAGTTTCCATACCTATACCAAATACAAGAATATCCACTTTTACATCAACGATCTTAACAACTATTGTGAACGCTTGTAGTAATGCTACCACTGGTATTGGAGTATCTAATGGCACTAATTAAAAATTTGTGGGATTTAATTATTAGAATTTGATTCCTAAAGGGACATCTTCTATGAATAATTGTTCTCAACCACCTATCTATTCCACTCTTTCCCAACTACCTATTACATATTTGCAACCATCTTCCACCCATCATTATGGCCAACCACTGTTAACATATTCTCAGCCTCTGCATATTGTATCTCAAGCTCAATCACCTCCTCACCTTGGTTCCAATTCCTCACAACAAACCACATCTCCCAATGATGCCATCCTAAACCAACTTTTACAGGGCATGACTGCTTTACAACAAAAGGTAACAAATTTGACAAATTCTTCGCAGCCTAGTCTACCAACATATCATGCTCGTAATCTGTTATCTTATGCAATTTTGAGAAATCCTATGCTTGAGAGGTTTGAGACTCCTCTCTTTGAAAAATATGGTGGAAAAGGTGATCCTAATATCCATGTGGTATCATTCACAGCTATGTGTAGTGATTTCTATTTTGAAGAGGATTTGTTAGCAAAACTTTTCCCGCGATCTCTCAAAGATACTGCTTTAGAATGGTTTTGCTCATTGCCTCCAAAATCAATACACTCCTTTTTGCAGTTGATCGATCAATTTTTACAACATTTTCAAGCAAATATTGGACCCCAAGTCACTCTTATTGACTTGGTTCAATGCAAACAAGGTCCCAAAGAAAAGTTGACTGAATTCACTAGTCGATATCAAGGATTGTATGCACAAATTTAGTATTAGATGAAAGATGAGGATGTTCAAAAGATATTTATTACAAATCTACAACCTAATATTTGTGATAAGATTCTCTTAATGAAATATAACTCCTTTCAACATTTATGCACTGCTCTTCATGATTATCAACTTTCGTCTAGTCGGTATGAAAACCAAAACTCATTGGCTCAAGTTGGTCAATCCATGGGTGGATCATCACAAAACAATTTAAAGAGGAACAATAATAGGAATTTCATCAAGATCAATGGACCAATACGAATGTGTCTTCTATAAACAATCCAAAGAAACCATCGTATCAACCAAGAAAGTTTACTCTGATATTTGAGTCTTATCATTCTATCATGAATCAAGATGTGAGTAATAACATTCTGAAGCTTCCTTTGATTAAGCCTGTTGATCCTAGTAAACAAGGACCTTACTTTGATACTAATGCCTTTTGTCATTATCATCGGACACAAGGACATGACACTGAACGATGTATGTGTCTTAAACATGAGATACAAGACCTTATTAATTCAATGTCATCCAGGTATTGGGTGTGAATGACAATGGAAATAAGTTGGTTGCTCCACCGAATCAAAATTTACAAATCTTTACTAATCCTTTTCCTAAGCATACCAAAAATAATATGGTGGAACAAGATTTAGTGGAGGTAGACAAGGATGATTACTTGGACTATGATAGTATCATGGGTATGATTGAAGTTTACAAGAAACAAATGGATAATTCACCTCACCCACGAAGAAATGGAATTTATGCTGAGATTCCTCCTCCATTATCCTTATATGGATTAGGAGATAATCAAAATGCATATGAAAAGAAAGAACAATGACTGATACATATGAGTGAGATGGTATAGGATGACTCTCATTACTGTTCTAGAAGGATTCAACAACAAAAACTCACTAAAAATCATAAAAGAGAAAGACAACAATCAGTAGTCAGAAATAATAGTGGTTCTCCCCATCACAAGCAACAAAAAGTCTCATTCAAACAAGGATTTAAGGAACAAGCATCATATGATAACAAACAAGACTTTCATAAAGACCACTCAAATTTTGCATTAAACATGATCGAGTACCTCTCCAAGAGGTTCGAGAGCTCTAAGATGCAATATGAAGGCCCTACAGGTAAGTATCTCTAACCCTTTATCTATCTCATGATGTGCTTCCCTCGTGATGTGTTATATATTGTTTAGGCCTCCTAGGATGACCTCGGATTCTCCTGTAAGGTTTGGGATACAAGGAGACCACCTCTATCATGACCTTCTTCTATTTGTATCATTATTCTTCTAAATTGCCTCTCTCTGATTTCATTGTTGTGTGTTGTGTCTTACGGACATAGCATTGTGGTTGGTGACTTGGGGGCACCCTCTGATGTGATTGTCCCTAAGACACTTGTTTCTCCTCTCTTATTTATTGTTTCCCTTCCTCTAGTATTTCCATCTAGTGGGCGGATGACGACAAACATTTATACTGATACGGACCTAGTGTCCCTTTCGAGAGCAATCAAAAAATGGACTTAGTTCCTAATATGACAATGGGGTTGTATATTTTATCTGATGCTTGGCTAGTGGAAGCACTCATGCTTTCCGCATAGTGAATTTTATGATGTTTCTGTCACATTTACAAACCTTAACAATACTATTTCTCTGTGCACCTTTGTTTTCCTTTGAATCTAGCCTTGGCGGTACTCAATTCAGAGAGCTTCATGATATAGCCCTACGGTTATCCTCAAACTTTGGATTCATTGTATAACCTTGGCTCTTTGTGTGGTTAATCATATGCATTGATGTTGTTTATAATGATTTTGTAGACACTAACATGTTTCTTGCAGGGATGTGTTTGTGGGAACATTTGGCAATCATAAAGTACATGTCACCTCCGGGGTGCATGGGCTTGGCGAAAGTCAGTGTTCCCTTGTGTGTTTTCTTCCTACCTTAACATGCTTGATATCGATAACTGATACCAACCACCTTAAGGTGGGGGCATATATAAGGTAAGTTGTCTGTTATAGATGTTACAAATGTGTTTGACCTCAGATGCAAAGACTTGCACCCTAGGGTAGTGCATTGTGTATTCTGAGTTTGTTTGCAATCAATCAATCAATCATGTAAGCCCTCTGCAGAGGTGGAATATCAAGCATATCCTTTTTCTTAAGCCCTCTACAGAGGAGAGGATGGTGTATTTATCAGAGAAGATTGCATCATCCTATCATTTTCAAAAGTCATCTACAGAGGTGGGGAGCGGTTCTGTGACTAGCTCAACCCTTAAGAGTGTTTTTGGCAATTTTTGTGGCAAAGCCCAATAGTTAGTGTGTTCCTATAATGTGCCTGAGCTGGTGTTGGACCTAGAAATAGGTACACTCCATCGCTTGTCTGCCATGTTTTCTTCGTGTCTTCAAGTGTGTGTGTTTTGGCATGCTTGTTTTGTGTGGCATGTTTTTTGCCCCATATGCAGAGACCAGTGCCCTCGAGTAGTGCTTCCTGCATTTTTGGGAGGTTTTGCGTGTCTTGCGTGTGTGTTGCCCCATATATACAAAGACCTACGCCCTAGGGTAGTGCATCCTATATTATGGGAGGTTTGTTTACTTTCCAATACTTGCATTTGCATTTCATATATGAGAAAAAGAAAAGAAAAGATATCATTTATGTCTTCCATGCATTAATGTGTCTTCTATGCATTGACTGTCTTCTCTATATTTTGCGTGACTGTAACTATCTTCTCCGTGTTTTGTGTGCCTATTACTGTCTTCTATGTGATTGGCGTGTCTTCTCCATTCTTGATGTGTTTGCTGTGTTTGTGACCTTACTTTAATGCATGTATTGGCCTCGCCTTTATACATACATTAAAGTGGGGGCTAAATGTAACATCAGAAAATATCCCCTTGGGGGCTTTTCCCTCATAAGGTTTAGCTCCTAGGTCTTTAGTATGCATTTAGGACATTTTAGTTCATATTTTTGCATCTTGATGGAATGAGACCTGGGTTTCATGGAAAATGCAACCTAGGAGGATCCCTTGAGTTGTACCCTACCCAAAATAGGGGGGGAGGACTTGGGCACCCCCGCCCTAGTCCTGCCCTATTTTGGGGCAGCCCCAATTTCTGGGTGTCAGTTTATGATCGTTGGTTCTTTTGTCGACACGGTAAAGTTTGATTTTTAAAATTTTGGTAGGAATGCTTGTAGGTGCATATATAAGCATGTTTAGGCATTCATTTGTAAACTAGATGGCAATGGTGATGTTCAAGTGTTCTCAAGGTGATTTAAGGCTTTCTATTATGTTGCAAGAGTAGACTTGTGTGTTTTGTGTTTTGATATTTGTAGATTTGAGCATCAATCTCCTCATGGCATGAAGAGCATCTTCCTCCATGAGAGCTTCACTACAAGGTGACATATCATTGTGTTTTTATCATTGATTCCTTTGGTTTTTGCCTTTGCCTCACAAGGGCACGTACTCTTTGTCTGACAACGGTGTTCGAAGACCTAAGTGTCCTCAGGGGCTTGACTGAGGCAAGCCTCTAAACACCACAACCCCCAAACCAAGTCTTGTGATTGTAGGTTACAGGTGTTGTATCTGGAAAAAGTGGAGTTGTAGGAAGGATTGACAGGCATCAAGGATTCAGGATCTAAAGAAAAGTTAGACAAAGGAGCACTTCTAGGACTAGGGTACCCATAACAGTGTCCTCCGCAGACAGATCTCAGGAAATAGAAGTTACAAGGCTGATCAGTGTTAGAATGAGGTCTAGATTCCCTGAAAAAGTAGGTACCTTGGACTTGGGCACCCACACCTTAGTCCCTGACTATTCCGCCTCGGAACCCTGAAAATAGGTATTCTGTGATTTGTTATTTTACTCCCGTCTGCAAGAGCTTTTTCTGTCTTTCATCAATTTGTTGTCGTATTTGTATAATTAAGGTTTTATTGGTTAATTGGACATAAGAGAAGGATAAGTTGATAATTAATTTCCTAATCTGAGTTTCTCTTCATTTATAAGTGACCTAGGGTATGATAGTGCTCGCCACTTGACCCTAGATCCTTCAATGTTAGGGTGAAAGGAGGATTCAAACATCTAAATAACAAAAGATTTACAAAATCCAATTTTACCCTAAACAAATACAATATACATAGTCTTCTCTTTCATAATACTCTATCAAAACATTATTCCAATTGCTTGTACCCAATTCCACTCTGTCATGCAATATATCCATAAAACAAGTCTCCAAAAAGAAAAGCAATTTCTTCCATAAAACCCACTCTGCATACCCTCAACATTCCTCATAAAACATACCTTTATTAGCTCCCATTATCTGTATAAAGAATCGTCAATGTTACCACTTCAATACCACTACTACATGGTTATAAAAGCCTTAATGATCGAAGGAGTGGCCTGCATTTTCTTATACATGTTGTGGAATGAAAAAAACCAACTTGCTTTTACTATTTTAAGCCATCAAAAAGCACTCCATGCTGTCACAAAAAAAAATGATGATTAAATGACCATCAAACAAAAGGCACAAGAGTAAGGGTTACAAGGTTTAAACCTTAGCCATTTGATTAATCATCATGTACCCAAAGCAACTTTAAAATAGGGCCATTGAATGCCTTTTGCTGCCTGAGTTATGATGTGTTGACTGGTGGAACTGGTGACACTAGGAGAAGGGGCTGGTCAAAAGATGGCTGTGACCCCTTTAAGATGTAACTGAAGTTACATCTCACCCATGATAACAAGTCACCTAGAAATTATAACATAAAGTGAATTTTATGAGTGACAGGCAGAACCTAGGCTTTTACATGAGTGACAAAGGGCTTAGAGACTTAGGAACTCTTAGGATTTTAAGGGTTTAAACACTTAGATCTTCAAATCACTTTGAATTCTTAATCTACCACTAAATTTTAATCTCTGCTCTTGTTACAGAGAAAAGAAGGACCTTTGAATATGAACTCTTTGCTCTTGAAACAAGTAACCTTAATGTACATGGATGTGATATATGATAGCATGATTTACATGATCCCTCTTCTGTGCTTGAACAAATATACTTTGTAATCTTCCAAATGTAATGACAAGAATGAAGATGTCTGAATCTTGATCTTGACAAACACTAGATGAGACTGAGTGACCTCATAGCAAAGACAACTCCTTGACATAAACTTGTCATCATGAAAAGATTTGTTATCACAGGATCACGAAGGCATACCTCTTGATGCACATGAAAGAAACATAACATGAATGTTGTATACCTTCTGATGCTGACATATTACCTCTTAATGCTGACATGAAGAAGGATTCTTGTGAACCATGAATACAAACTCTATCAACTCAGTATCTTAGAAACCTCTTCAATACTTGTCATGAAGCACAACTCATTGTACAAGCATCTCACCTCACTTGTATCAACCAACACACCTCATGCATAACTCCTAATTCATGAACACTATATCATGAACATCATATCAAGAAGTGAAGCATCCATATCATACTTTTGACATCAATGACAAACCTCATTCCAACAGTCCCCACCTGCCATTCTTCTCAAATCTGAGAAGGCTGATTAGTGCCTAGAGAATCTAGGGCTTTTCCAAAACACCCACAACAATTTCTAACTGCCCAGAAAAATAGGGCTTTGATAGCACTTGTTGGTAGGCAGGGGGTTTTGATGATTGTCCAAAAAACAAATGCTATAGCAATGTGGACACCATAAAACAAACACACAAATCGAGAGACAAGAATACACAGAACAAAAATATATTTATATTTTCACTTCAATATTACATTCAAAAACTTGATACAAACTTCATTCAGAGATGTTTCTCTATTTTCTGATATGCCCCTATAACTGGAGCTGCTATTCATAACACCTCTGGAGCCGATTGCAGGAACTCCATAGATGCTTGTGTATACCCTATGCTGTTGCACATAAACTTCTATTCACTACTACAATATTCTTCTACTCTCTATTGTTCTCTTCAAACATTCTTTCTGTTGCTGCAAGTTCTATTCTCACTATCAAAACTCTCTCTTCTCTTGTTTTTTTCACCATAACATTCTATTCTTTTTGTCTTATCTTACCTTGCCAAAAAATGGTGCTCAAAACCCCTTTCAAATTCAAACTTATCTACCAAATTCAATGCTAGCAAGGCAAATGGTTGCTGGGGCAGATTTGGAAGATCCCCAAAACTGACGTGGGGGCAGGTGTATTAAAAGCTCTAATGGAAGATCAAATTCCAACAATGTTTACGTAGATAGAATTGGAGAATTTTCAAGACTTGGTCAGAATTTATATTCCATAGGATTCCATTTCCATTCATCATGAAAATAAAGGATGCTAATGCTGGTCTACTCTCCAACTTTGAAGTGTTGAAAGTGTTGAATCTATTGCAATTTGCAACAAGAACTCTGACTCAAGTGATTGTATAGGAGTTCTTGTTTAATGAAGAAAAATTTTCACTTACAAAAGTAGAATGACTTCATGTTCTACACATTAGGCCTTCTACAACAATTGAATTCCATATGATAATAGAAGATTGTGAGGAGAGAATGTCAAGTTTGATTGTTGATGAATTCCTTGAAATCTTCAAGAGTACTTCAGCACCTCATCTAAATGGAACCTTTTAGTAGATAAATGAAGTATGCTAGTGTTCATAGGTATACTAAAGGCCACAATCTCATTGTTTTTAAGTGAAGAAGGTGAAACTACTTCTCAAAGATAGGATCTGTGTACCTACTAGTTATAATGATTTAGTTGATAACATACAATGAAGTTACAAAAGAGGAAAATGGCCATTTGTAGAAGGCTATATAATGGTAGTTGTATTCAGTGATAAAAATTGGGAAGAGTATTCCAAGTCATTCTTGGAAATAATTTAAAAATAATAAATTTTAGTTTTCAAGAGGCAGTTATGAGATAAAGAGAAGTTATAAAAAGGGTGTTTTACTTGTAATACGAGATCTTTGGATCTTTTTCTACCCATCATAAGGAAAGAACTTTGTAGAGGGGGTAACAGGAGACTTGGTGCTCTTGTTTATGTTTAATATGAAGAGTTATTGTTCTTATGTCAGTAATTTCTTCTTAGATATTTGTCATTTTTATGTTTAATCAATCTCCTCTACATATTTATAATCTCTTCTGCTCACTCTTGATGTTTTTGGTTTGGAAGACTTTGTGCTTCCATAATTGATATAATCCTTTTCTCTTGGAAATTTCGGTTATGTTTCTTATATTCGTGGCCTAATTTCCTCTTCTTCTTCACATTTTCTCCTATTTTTCCCTTTCTTTCCTTTTGGTACTTTCTGGTTAAAAGTACTCAAAAATCTATAAAAACCCATCATATGAGGGAGCTTCCCCTCTCAAATGTAGTAGAAGGTCACTATTCCATTGGTGATCTCTCTAATTGTTGTAGGCAGTTTTGTCACCAGTCGTTTGGATTGTCACAACTTTCTTTTCTATTTTGAATTGACAAATCTGTTTACTAATAGATTTTTTGTGACTCTACCGGGGATACATAATTGAAGTGTTGGTGCTTTTATTTCCCTATAAATTTGAAGGTACCTCTTTGAAGATAGATGTTGGTGACTCTTAGAAAATCTAAACCTAGAAAAATGGTTTGGTTTCAAGGAAGGAAATCATCCATGGTTGATAATGATAGTGATGAAGAAGACTTCTCTACATCTGCATCTCAAGGAAATCAGGTACTTCATGATCCTAAACAAGTGAAATTTTTGAAAATCTTTTATGGTGGTATGCAGTTCCAAGCTCATGAAATACATCCCTCTCTATTTCAAACATTACAAAAGATTGAAGAAAAGGATGGAAAATAAGTCAATCTACTTGCTCATTATCATGACAACTTTCACTTCAATGAAAGAGATGAATCTATATTCACCAATACTCAATCACTCTGACAATGCGAAGAGGCTACATAAATAATAGAGAAAAAAAAGGAAACAACTTTGAAATGTATTATTTATATGTCGAAGACAATGTTAATGGAACTCAAACTTGCTTGGAAGATCAAGAAAAAGAGAGATTTCATTCTTAAGCTACCGGGCAATATTCAGTCATCAACATACTGGAAAGAAGGGATGAAAATCAATTTCAAGTCACATAAAATGAATCCTCAAATATTCTTTTGACAAGCATATAGTCCAAAATTGATGAAAATGGTGAAGGAAGGATGCTACAAGAGAAGTCTCATCATGTTTTCATCCCAAATCAGTGTCTTCATGCTTCAGATGGAGATTTCTTATATAGATAAAATGTTTTTTCTCATCCTTCACTGATTATAGAAGAAGGAAGCCCCATTGATGAAAACATAGGTACGAGATTATCAATTTCTTCTTCGTCACAATCTTTGGAAGATAAACTTTTGAGTTAGTTACATCAAAGCAAGATAAAATTCTTGATATAGAAAATGATAATTTTAAAGAAAGTATAAACGAGAACAATTTGATAAAAAGTGAAGGTATAACATCTATAAATGAAGAGTTTAAAATTTTATTTTCACCATTATCAAAAAATGAAAGTAGAGAGACATCTCGTACCAAATTGATTTATCTAAATTCAGGTTTAGATCAAACTAGAAATAATAGAATTAAGGGATTTGGTCCTCCATCAATTGCAAAGGAGACTTTACAGGTTGATAAAACTCTAGACATAGATTTGTTACATTCATCTTCTTTTATGTCATCATCAGATAAGCAATTCTCTGATATAATTACAACCAAGAGGCAAGAAATATCTTTTCAAAACAATGACACTATGCCCATGAAAATTAGTGTTAATAATGCAGATTTACTTGATATTATTGTTGATATGCGCTAGACAACTGAGAGGGGGGGTGAATCAGTTGCCACAAAAACTTAAACACTTTCTACAATTAAACATTCATCACTTATCCACAATTATTATGATTTAACAATGAGTGCATGAAATCAGAAACTTAGCCTCCTATACAACATCAAACACAAGAGACACCAAATTTACGTGGAAAACCCCAAGATGGGGAAAAACCGCTGAGAGGATTAACTCTCAATATATATATTACAATTTTGAAATAATGATGTTCAGGCTTGGTCACTCCATGGGCCTAAACATACTAGCTTACTACCATGAAGAACAACTAGGTCTAGCAGGGTCACTGCCTCAACCCTAAACCTAGCAAGATTACAACAAGGGCTATTAAACCCTACTGGTGGTTTATTACTAGACTTACTACCATGATCAACACATTTCTATATTGTGAATAACAACTCCTCTCCTCTTCTCTTCCTCTGCTCTGCTCTTCTTCTGCTCTGCTCTTTCTCTGCTCTGCTCTTCCTCTTCTTTCCTCTACCTTTTCTCTACCCTGGCTTTGGACCTTTCTTAATATTTTATCATTTATGCTCAAGGACACCTTTTCCATGATTCAAATACAAGTATTTATACAATACAACAACCTTGGAATGATCATCAAGGTCAGCATCACAATCATCAACCATTGGAACAATCTCCAAGGTCGGTATTACAAACATTTACAAAATAGGTCCTGACCTATTGCAACATCATGCAAAGGGAATGAAATGCAGATCATGCCATGCCTTAGCTGAGACTCAAACATGATCTTCCATGCCACAACACACTTCCACAATCTTTCATAGATCTCAGCAATCACTGGGATCAACCAGGTCAGCCAATACTGGTTACAGGCTACATTATCTGGGAACAATATTCACACACCATCTCAATTTATTAACGCGGAACAAAGTCTAGATAGGAACATGATTAGGAGACATCCACAAGAATTCTATAATCATCAGGAGCAATTGCATGAACCTTAACCACTTTATCCATAGGAATCTTCTCACCAGAACACATGAACTTCTCTGTCTTCAACAATCATAAAAGAAAGATAGCTTGCAGACCACCAAATCATGAACCATTACAACTATAGGCACTTATCATCATCTTAGACTTCCCTCTAGAACCACAGAGCAAAATACTTTATTACAGAGGAATGCAGAGCCAAATACTATCTTCTTGTCTCAACCGAACTTACAAAAAAAGTAGGTTTCACTCTGGTGAACGCAACTCACTCAAATCTTCATGCAGATGGCTCAAACCTAAAATGTAGCATCGTTAGACATACCTCTAACTTACTTCTAATCTATAGACCATGGTCTTCAAGAAAAAATAAATGCAGAGTGGTTTACCAAATTGATCTTTAGCATACAACTCACTATCTGTACTGCACTTCTCTGTAACTCACTTGTTTCTTCTGGAGAGGCTAATTTTCTTAATATCCTTAACATACAAGTCTTCTAAACAAGTAATAAAATAAGATATAATTGACACTAATGACAACAAGGATATGTTGACATCAATGACAACACCGATTAGGCACATACTTGCAACAATCTCCCCCTTTGTCATTGATGGCAACATATGATGTGAAAAATTGCAACAGCCATCAAGACAAGATTCTACCCCTTTCTCTTTACACACTTGCACTCTTTCTTTCTCCAAAATTCTCCTCCTTTCTCTTACACATCTGCACTCAAGTTTTTTACATGACTTCTCTCCCCTTTTGACATCAATGGCAAAGGGCACATACTTGCACTCTTATGATCTGATCTAATCTCTCTTCTAAACTTTCTGACTACTCCCCCTTAGAAGTAGCCTTAAAAAGCATTAATCTGGACCTCTAAACACCTCCAGACTGATGTACCATTCTGCATCTTAGTTTAGAGCAGGAGGGGTGATGACCCCTAACTTTTCTCTGAGATACTCAAAGGTATCCTTGGGCAAAGGCTTGGTAAAAATGTCTGCAATCTGATCCTTGGTAGAAACATACTCCAACTTGACTTCATTCTCTATCACTTTTTCTCTCAAGAAATGATATGTAATGGATATGTGCTTGGTCCTTGAATGCATCACTGGGTTCTTTGATATATTTATGGCACTTGTGTTGTCACAAAAGATTGAAATAGGTTCTCCATACACAAATTTGATGTCCTTCAAAGTCTGCTTCATCCATAATACTTGAGTACAACTGCATGCTACTACAATGTATTCTGCCTCTACAGTAGACATGGATATTGAATCCCATTTCTTGCTTAGCCAAGATACTAATCTTTTTCCCAAGAAGAATGCACCTCCACTTGTACTTTTTCTATCATCCACATCTCCAGCTCAATCAGTATCAATATATGCACTGAGAGTAGAGTCACAGTCCTTAGGGTACCATAAACCATAATCTATTGTGCCTTTTAAATATCTCAGAATTCTCTTGTCTGCCATCACATGTGATTCCTTGGGTTCTTCCTGAAATCTTGACACAAGACACACTACATGTATTATGTCAGGTCTGGTTTGAGTCAAATAAAGTAATCCTCCAATCATAGATCTATATTTTTTCTAGTCTACCATGGGTGATTTATCATCTTTGCTCAATTTACAACTAGTTATCATAGTTGTGCATACTAGTTTAGATTCTTCCATCCCAAATTTCTTTAATTACTCTTTCAAATACTTAGATTGAGAAATGAAGATACATTTATCTAATTGACTTATTTGCAGACCTAAAAAGAAGTTCATCTCTCCAAACATAGACATTTCAAATTCACTTTGCATTTCTCTAGAAAAAATTGAGCACATACCTTCATTGCCTCCAAAAATAATATCATCAACAAAAACTACAACAATCAGGGTCTGTTCATCATTGATCTTGAAGTAGAGATTACTATCTGTAGTGCCTTTACTAAACCCAATTTGTATCAGGTACCTGTCCAATCATGCATACCATGCCCTAGGAGCTTGTTTTAATCCATACAATGCTTTCTTCAATCTGCATACCATGTCCCCTTGTTCTAATGACTGAAATCCTTCCAGTTGTTCAGTGTAGACTTCCTCTTCCAACTCTCCATTTAAGAAGGTAGACTTCACATTCATTTGATAAACCTTGAAATCTTTATATGCAGCAAAAGCCAAAAACATCCTTATTGCTTCAATCCTTGCTACTAGAGCAAAAGTTTCTTCAAAGTCTATTCCTTCAACATAAGCATATCCTTTGCATACCAATCTTGCTTTGTTTCTTACCACTTCACCATTCTCATTCATTTTGTTTCTGAAGACCCACTTTGTACCAATTACATTCTTGTCTGTTGGTCTGGGAACAAGATCCCAAGTTTGATTCTTCTCTATCTACATCAATTCTTCTTCCATGGCCTTTATCCAATTCTTATCTTTGCATGCCTCATCCATAGTTTTAGGTTCAATCTTAGAGATTAGACAGAAATTTACTTGTTCTTCTGCATCTTTTCTTCTGGTTAAGATCCCTTTGCTCTTATCTCCTATGATTTAATTTTTAGAATGACTGATTCTTACATATCTTGGAGTTTTGGTAGTACTTACCAGAGCTTGTTCTTCTACACCTGTGTTGTCTTCATGCTGCACCACTTTTGAGACATCTGGATCATCTGACTCATATCCACTTGATTCTGAAGACCTTTCCTTACATTCATCAACTTTAACATTTGTACTTTCAATGATCTTATTCAACCTCTTATTATAGCACCAGTAGGTCTTGCTCTTGGTGGAGTAACCAAGGAAGATTCCTTCATCACATCTAGCATAAAACTTGCCTAGATCTTCTTCTCTTTTGGTATAACATCTGCTACCAAAACCTTTGAAATATTTCATAGTAGGGATTCTACCATGCCACAATTCATAGGGAGTTTTTGAACTGTTACCTTTTACTTGAACTCTATTTAGGATGTATACTACGATGTGAATTAGTTCTCTCCAATATGCTTCCAAAAGATGAGCTTCCTTCATCATGGTTCTAGCAGCTTCTTGAACTATTAGGTTTTTCCTTTCAACAACTCCATTTTGTTGTGGAGTTTGGGGCACAGATAGTTGTCTCTTTATTCCATGCTCTTCACAAAAGAAATTGAATTCATTTGATGTGAACTCTCCTCCTCTATTAGACCTCAAACATTTGATTTTCAAATCCATCTCATTTTCAACCATTGCCTTAAATGTCTTGAATTTATCTAGAGCTTTAGCTTTCTCTTTCAAAAAGGTGACCCAAGTCATTCTAGAATAATCATCAACGAGTAGCATGAAATAGCTCAAGTAGTACTCCAACTGATTGATCCTTACTTCTGAAACTTGTTCTTGTCTATTTACCAAATTGACACTCCTTGCAAACTGGATTAGTAGGATTCACAAGCTTAGGCAAATCTCTAACAATCTGTGCAGTACTTATCTTCATAATATTATCAAAATTTATTTGACATAACCTTCTATGCCATAACCAACTCTCATCAATCTGAGTCAACAAACAATAGTTCTCAGTTCCTTTCAAGTGATAGATATTACCTCTAGTCTTATTACCAGTTGCAATGACTGTTCTAGAGCTTTCCCTAATCTTGCAACCATTGTCCTTGAAGCTTAAGTCATAGCCTTTGTCACACATCTGACCCACACTCAGAAGATTGTGCTTTAATCCTTTCACATACAAGACATCTTTAGTATTATGCTTGCCATCAAAAGAAATAGATCCTTTTCCACAAATCCTACCAGCTATATCATCTCCAAACCTAACCAGTCCACCATCATATCTTTCCAAACTTACAAACTTACTTTTGTCACCAGTCATGTGGTGAGAGCAGCCACTATCAATAACCCATTCATCCTTGTCCTTAATGACCTGAGCAGCCAAAGCACTTTCCACTGGTTTTTCTTCTTTCACACAGCTAGGAGAATTAGTAACACAAGATCTTCCTTAATAGCAATGAACAAGCATTCATCTATAGAGGAACTAGCATTATTTGGTTCACCATTATCTGATACTCCATCATCATCAAAATCTTCAACATAATAACACTTATTTTGGGTCCTAGGTCTATTCTCATATCTTCTTCTATTTCTTTCAATTCTTTCAGGACATATGGAAGCAAAATGACCTACTTTACCATAGGAAAAACATTTGAAAGGAAGTTTGCCTTTATACTTTCCAGATCCTCTTTGCAGTTTGTCCACAAAGTTTGCTTCAACTTCATCTAACTCATCATCAGATTCTACCTTATACTTTTCTGATCTGGAAGTACTTCTAGGAGTACTGGCTTTGAAGGCCATCTCAACTTTTGATAGAGCATCATCTAACTCCCTCATCTTGAAAGCAGTAAGATTGCCAAGCACCTGATCCCTATTAATAGTTTTTACTTGCATGAATTCTTCAATCGTGGCTACCTTGTGACAATAGGACCTGGGCACTGATCTAAGAATTTTCATAATGATTTCCTTTTCTTCAAGGGCTCTTCCTATGGATTTTATACCTGTAACAAGCTCATCAACTCTTTGCATAAAAGCTGATATGTTTTCATCATTATTCATCTTCAAGCTTTCATATTTCACTTTTAGACTTTGTAACTTGGCTTCCTTCATAGAATCATCTCCTTCATATAGATTTTTCAACTTTTCCCATACCTTATATGTAATTTCAAGATCCACCACTTTCGTCAATATTGAGTCAGCTAATGAGCCTAGCAAAGCATCCTTTGCCTTGATATCTATTTCATATTCTTTGATTTCATCTTCAGACATCGGACCATTTGGAGGTATGGTGTATTCTATTTCTGCAGCTTTCCAAACTTTGAAACCAAGAGAAAGAAGATGGATTTTCATCTAAGCCTTCCAGAGAACATAGTTTGTTCCATCAAAATGCTACGCTTCATTCTTGTAAGACATTTTTGGATCTTCCTCAAGCTGTTAAACTTTCTTCAGAGGAACTTGGCTCTGATACCAATTATTGATATGCACCAGACAATTGAGAAGGGGGGGTGAATCAGTTATCACAAAAACTTAAACACTTTCTGCAATTAAACATTCATCACTTATCCACAATTATTATGATTTAACAATGAGTGCATGAAATTAGAAACTTAACCACAGATACAACATCAAACACAAGAGACCCCAGATTTACGTGGAAAACCCCAAGATGGGGAAAAATCATGGAGATTGGATTAACTCTCAATATATATAATGCAATCTTGAAATAATGATGTTTAGGCTTGGTCACTCCACAGGCCTAAAGATACTGGCTTACTGCCATGAAGAGCAACTAGGTCTAGAAGGCTCACTGCCTCAACCCTAAACCTAGAAATATTACAATAAGGGTTGTTAAACCCTACTAGTGGCCTACTTCCAAACTTAGTGCCACGATCAACACCTTTCCGTATTGTGAATAACAATTCCTCTCCTCTTCTCTTCCTCTGCTCTGCTCTTCCTCTTCTTTCCTTTGCCTTTTCTCTGTCCTACCTTTGGACCTTAATATTTTATCATTTCCACTTAAGGACACATTTTCCATGATTCAACTACAAGTATTTATACACTACATCAACCTTGGAATGATCATCAAGGTCGGCATCACAATCATCAACCATTGGAACAATCTCCAAGGTCGGTATTACAAACATTTACAAAATAGGTCCTGACCTATAGCAACATCATACAAAGGGAATGAAATGCAGATCATGCCATGCCTTAGCTAAGAGTCAAACATGATCTTCCACACCACAACATGCTTCCACAATCTTTAGAGATCTCCGTAATCACTGGGATCAACCAGGTTGGCCAAGATTGTTTACATGCTACATTATCTGGGAACAATCTTCACACACCATCTCAATTTCTTAACGCATACTAAAGTCTAGATAGGAATATGATTAAGAGACATCCACAAGAATGCTATAATCATCAGGTGCAACCACACAAACCTTAACCACTTTATCCATAGGAATCTTCTCACTGGAACACATGAACTTCTCTGTCTTCAACAGTCATAAAATAAAGATAGCTTACGGACCACCAAATCATGAACCATTACAACTGTAGGTACTTTTCATCATCCTAGACTTCCCTCTAGAAATGCAGAGCAAAATACTTTATTGTGGAGGAATACGGAGCCAAATACTATCTTCTTGTCTCAATTGAACTTACAAAAAAAGTAGGTTTCACTCTAGTGAACACAACTCACTCAGATCTTCATGCGGATGGCTCAGACATGAAATGTAGCATCCTTAGACATACCTCTAACTTACTTCCAATCCATAGACCATGGTCTTCAAGTAGAAATAAATGCGGAGTAGTTTACTGGATTGATCTTCAACATACAACTCACTGTCTGTACTGTACTTCTCTGTAACTCACTTGTTTCTTCTGGAGAGGCTAATTTTCTCAATATCCTCAACATACAAGTCTTCTAAACAAGTAATAGAATAAGATATAGTTGACACTAATGACAACAAGGATATGTTGATATCAATGACAACACCGATTAGGTACATACTTGCAACAATTATGATATTGCTACTCCAAATCAAAATCTTAATCGTTTGAACGATGATTCCCTTTATATTAAAAATGCTTCTTCTACTTGTATGATGATCACAAAAGAAGGCACCCTAGCATACCAACATCAAAAAGAGGACTCTATGATTGAAGAAAATATTAATCCATGGATTTAAGACCTTATTATTTTGAACTAGTATCTTGAGATGTGAGATAATAACCTCTTCTATGGTAAGGACATAATAAATAATCTATGCATCATAAAGTTATCAAAAGCAATGTTGGGGAAGATAGTTTGGGATTTAAATTATTACTCAACATCCTCTACTAAGCCTATATTAGGGCCAATGGAATGGTTCAAAGGAGTGAGAGAAAAAGAAATAGTTGGTGATCAATTGAGTGAAATTCATGCAAATGATTCATCTTCTATTAGTTTTGTGGTAAGAGCTTGTTTTGAAATATCAACTAGTGATTTTAATCATGAAGAAGACCTTGTTCATGCTACTGAAGAAGATAAAGTGATCTCAGTTCAAGAGATTGGAATGGAAGTTCATAAGGTAGAAATACAATTTATACCATATGGTAGTGATGCAGAGCATCTAGGACTGCAGACAACTTATCACTAAGCAAGACTATTTCAACCTCCAATGCAATGGATTTCAAGATTATTGTTTTTCTTGGATAGGGATCAAACTTCACACAATGCAAGCTTCACACAATAACCAACTTGTTCTTGACATGCAACATGAGGGAGGACTCCAGGACACTTATCCCAAGTTGTCTAACTCCATCTAACATTCCTTCAACTCCTCTACATAGACCTACAGGACAACAGTCTTCATTCTGCCTTTCTAAGACAGTCACAACATCCACCTTGGGATGGTCTCTACCAACACAAGTTCAACTTCATTGTAGCATACCAACTCAGTAACTTACCAAACTCTTAATGCCTTTCTTGGCAAACCAATGACATGACAAACATACTTATCTTCTTCCTCTATGGCTGTCTCCAATGAGGACTATTAGAAACAACAATAAACAAACAAAGAGGATTGATTCCTTAGAGAATCTTTCCATATTCCTTATCATAGGATCATTGATAGATCCAAGACATCTTATACCATTGTAAATGACTAGTATTCCACTAGGATTTCCACTCCCACAGTGGATGGTCTTCATCTATCTACTGCTGCCCTTCACCAACTTCCAACATAGGACTCTTGATGGGCCATTTACATGGCAAACTCCATCCTACACCATTCTCCTACCCCTGCAACCTTCACAAGCCTCTACCACAACTATTCTACATTCCATTCCACTGACCACCAATAGAAAAGGTCGGTGGAATGAGGAAATACCCATTGACTACTCAGGAAAAACCTAGTTCAGGGTTTCAACCTGCTTTCAGATCAAGGAGGAATACAGAGGTCTGGGGGAATGTCAAGAGCCCAAATCACTTGCAAAAGATAGGTGACACTCCACACTAACCAACCATCATAGGAACCAACCACTACTCAGCTGTACAAGTATGGATTAAAACAGAAAACAGCAAATTACTGGACTGTAACAGTAGGTTTAAAGGCAGTCTATGACAAAATAGTCATTTCTCTCACCTAGATTAATGAAAAGAGCCCAAACAAGATTCAATACAAAGATATTTCAGTCTACTATCCATCTATTATGCCCTTGTGCTATGACAACTCCGTACAGGCGCGGGTATGGCCTGATAACAGCAAAGAAAACTCAGAAAAGTAGAGAAAAAGCAGAAAAATAGTGTTTCTTTGTTAATTCTTCCAAAACCACCAGATCTCTCTACAATGTATCCTCTTTTGGCTTCAAATAAGCCTCTTACAATGCATGGAGTGAAGTAAGAGTGGTTGGGGATCAATCCAACTGCCCCAACCATCGGGCTTCTTCATGATTTGTAACTGCAGTCTTTGGAACTGTTTTAGAAACTATCCACTAACTATTTTGGTTTAAAATGCTTCTAAATATGTGGTTTAACTTTGGACAAGGTTATAACACACCCTTCCAAGCATTGACATGCCTCTAAATGCTACAAACATTAAAACTTAAATGACTATCCTATATGCCTCAACAAAGGCTTACATAATTGACTCTTGTAAACTACCTATTACAACATGACTGTCCTACCTAGGACTTATAACATAATAATAGATTCATAGTCATTTGGACATATTCCATTTGCAACATGGCTACAATCCTTATTACAACATTGAAAATGGTCTCCAAGACCCTACTAAACCAAACAAAACAACTTGAAGATTAACCAAATCCTAGACATCTAGGTGCTCCTGCACTAGGTAGTGTCTCCATTATCTCTGTGATGTGCATAAATAAAAGTATTTCTATAGGTTAGTTACAAAATACCAATTTGGGTAAAGCATTTTCTGAGGTTTTCATATTACCAAAAGAGACTAATCTTGTAATCAAAGATACTTATATGTGTATGAAAGTTGATATTCAAAGGATAGATTCATCAACAACATCTACAAGGTTTTCTTCACTTCATGGTCTATACAAAGGCTACTCAGTTCATGGTTTTATTTCCTTTGATCTAGTCAATCAAAAGTATAACTAGGTATTTGGTTTTAATCTACTTAATACAATGCATGAAGACCCAATTAAAGTTGTACAGGATAGTGTAAATTTAAATCAAGGGGCTTCACAAGTTTATGATGAGAAATGGTTGTCTAGTGCACTATTTAAAGGACACTCACATTTAACACATTCAAGTTTTCTCATGTTTGTTGGGTGGTGTTTTCGTTCACAAATTCTACATGGATATCACCCACTCTTCTATAGAGGCACCTATTTCTCCCAACTTGTTAATAGGTTTGCATGATCATTTCTAAATGATTTGAGGTAGGGTTGTCCTACTATGTACATATGTTAAGTAGGCCTTTTGTTTTGTGTCTTCTCTTTAGTTTTTGTTGTGTTTTCCATTTTATCTTTGTTCTTGTCTCTAGCTTTTTCCATCATGTTTGGTTTATTGGTGACTCTATTTAGCATAATGGATTATGCACTCATCTTAACCAAAGATTCTAGAGTTCTCTTCTTTCTCCTAGGAAATGAAGTCCCCAATTAGAGCCAGTTGTTTCACCCATTTTAAACTAGGCCAATTTTAAACTTTTCTCTTGTTTTGATGTTTCATATTGTCTAATTCAAATCTCAATTTGGTTGAATTATTAATGTTGCACCCTGCTCTTAAATTTTCTTAGTTATTTCATGGTATTGGTATGCTTTCAAGTACATTAACAATGGGCTTCTACTTTCTATAGTGAGAAAATACACAATCTTGCCATGAAGAAGATTTTCTAGTTCCCAAAGTATGCAGAATACAAAGTGTTTCTAAAAGTGTTGTTGTAGGTTATAGATGGAGTAGTACTTTTCTGAGTTCATGTTGATTAGTACATAGTTGTGGAGCTTTTACTTGTAGTAGTGATTATTTTCTTGTTGTTTCATAAGATTTATCATCTTGAAAAGTATCCTCTGTGTTCTACAACCAACTAGAGGCACACCAATTGTTTGACGTGATATTTCAAAGGTATCAAACCATGCACAAAATACCTCAGAATTGACATCTTACAACAAATACAAGATCACAACTTATTTAGAATGTTATCCATAGAGAAAGCACATGAATTGTTTCCAAAATGCCTATAAATATAAAAAGGTCATGGTCTAGGAGTTGTTAAGAATACCATGTTGGGTCCCAAAATAGCTTATCCTAATCCCTAGAACATTCTTCAATCTTTGAGGCTAGGGTTGTCATCAAGGAGATAGAAAAGAGGTTCATCAATAGGATAAGGATGATTAAGGGCCAATTTTTGGGAATGGGTAATTTCCCCTTTACTTCTGGCTCAACTAAGCCAAGGAGGGTATTCCTAGAGGTATCAATTAAAAGGATTAACAACAATGGAAAATGTTTTCAGGCTCATATCATTGAAATAATACCCAAACTGCTATCTTAATCCCTAAATATAGCCACTAGATTAAGAAAAACTTGTTACACTAAAACCTCTATTTAAGATGATGAGAGCAACCTTATAGAAAGAGGATGCTTATGGAACTATAAATGCATTTAAATATTGATATATTGTTTTGATTTTACAATAGAGTGTGGGTGATCACAGGCCTCTCAGATCAGTGCCTATCTAATGGGCTAAGAGTTTTAATTTTATCAAATGAAGAAACTAAAAAGGGTGTATGAATGCCTATCTGGTTATTCAGATGAATAAAAATCAATATCAAACCATGAGAATACTTAGTAATCCAACACCATATAACATTATTCCATATGTAATACTGAAATGACCATTTACAAAGCTTGAAAATGGATTAAGAACTATAACATTCATTCAAATCAGATTTTACAATCATACCACTAAATGTGGCAAGAGAAAACCCTAACTGCAATAGAGGCTTCCTGAAAGAACACTTACAATAGTGGAGAAAAATAATGATTGATATCAAGATTACAATATATTTCATATACACTTTTGATAGCAACTTCCTAAAGAACTGACACTAAATAGTAGATGAAGCCCTAACTGCCTTGGACGCCCATTACTTGTAGAGAGAGATTCTACCCAAAATGACCAACCCTTTAGATGAGTTTCAATCTTCCTTTTATAACCTTTACAACTCGGATTTGACGACAAAATGAGTGGGAAAAACCCCCAACAACCCCACCAAATGCAATAAAAACAATAATTCCAACTACCCATTTTGCATTAATGGTGATCCTAGAAGTTGTTGGCACATTTCTGGATGGTGGAAGGAGTGGGGAAGGAAAAATAGTTAGGCCCCAACCAATCAAGCTTCCACTAGGCAATCAACCTCTAAAAGGGTGAAGAAGGAAATCCTGATCTCTAAAGTCTAAAAGGAACAAAGGGAATCCATTAGATTTAAGAGATCGGGCATTTGCCACACATCATGCATTTGGAAGTGAAGAAAAGGAACCTCCTGACTCCCCGATCTTGAAATACTTAGAAGAATTTGAAGATCGTCAGGATCGAGCAACGGACCCTGCTGCTAACGATTGAAACCCGCAAGTAAACAAGAAAGTCTCTAAAGTTCAATACCCAAACACTCAACACCTTAGAGAAATGATCAAGGATTAGGCCTTGGACATTCACCCTTCTACCTTCAAAAAGGAAAGAGGAAGATAAACCTCTCGATTGCCGACGCCCAAAAGACTTAGAAAATTTTAAACTTTGTCAAACTTTGGGATCAGGATCTCAACGTTTTTGCCTTCTTAGAATAAGACTGAGGACCACCACCCTGATCTCTGATGCTCACAAGACTTAGGCAATTTACAAATTATCAAGGTAGAGTTTGTAGAGCTGATAGAAATGGCACGACAGAAGAGACAACCCTGAAACTTTGAAGCTCCGAAAAAGGCATAAAATACAAGGGAAAAGCCAAGAAATTTTGGACTTTAGCCTTTTGTGGGCTTCTTCCTTGAAATTCAAAAGGAAAACACTTAGAATTTTTAGGAAGGAACCAATTCAAAATAGTCTTAGATTGGATATAAATAATGGGTTCAACAACAAAGGCACAAAGTGGGAATTTTGATAGATTTGGGGCAAGATAATGCAAGTTTGGGGCATGGAAAATAAGAGTCCCAATAGTGGATCTAGTTGGGGACATGTGCCAAGCAATGGCACAACAAGAATCTTAGATCTTTAGGTAGACCACAAAAATAGGAACGGACAAAACACAACACAAACACATCATCATGACCAACAATGGTCAAGATTGCATGAGGTTCAAAATATAAAAGATAGAACTTGACTTCACCATTCAAAATTTGAAGGAAATCTTTACTTATGAAAAGTAATGCTTTAAATGCTAACCATGAATAACTAGCTCTATGAATTCTCCTTCCAAAGTTATCAAATGGTAGACGTTGTGCTCAAACTTCTCAACCACTTCATATGTCCCAAGCCACAATGGATCAAATTTACCATGCTTCCCTTTATCTTTAGATTTTACATTCCAAAGGAGGACCAACTCACCAATCTAAAAATCTCTTGACATAGTATTCTTATCAAATAAACACTTCATTGCCTACTTATGATTCAAGTTTTTATCTTGTGCAACTCTTCTACGCTCCTCTAACTCAGTCAACTGCATGATCCTCTAGGACATTGCATCATACTGATCTTCTTCTATATCTTGTAGAAACTAATAGGCTGGTAGTTCCATGATGATGGGCATCTTCACCTCTATTCCATATACTAGTGATGCAGAGTGGAACGCAACGGAGGCAACCTAACAGGAAGGAGCTGCCAACAAAACAAACAGCATGATATTCTTCTCTAACGGCTGGACCTCATCATCATATTTCCCACTAACACCAACTGCATCATCATATTTCAACATCATCATCATATTCCTGATGACTGCAATTATCCTCCTGACGACTACTATTCACCTCCTTCAACTGTCGCCTATCATCATCATCATGATAATCAGCGGCGCAAATATCCTCCGGTTGCACTGTTCATCGGGCGCCAAATACAAACGGCATCATCATGATATTCGATATCACCTTCGTCAGCAGGATATCCAAATATCCGGTTGTCCAAATATCCTGATGACGTTCTACTTCAACAACTTGCCTTCGATGCTTCACTGCCCGACGATACAAGCAACAGCATCATGATATTAAACATCCGGTTCTTCGAAACCTCCTGATGATGCTAATACAACTTCCTGCCTACGCCGATACCTTTCCACTTAGCGACAACAGGATAAACCCGCATAGAGGGATTTCTGAATATCCTGATGACGATGACGTCATATCATGATGACGATGACGTCACACTTCATCCTGATGAACTCTTCAACACTTAGTCAAAAACTCAACTTTCACACCCGCATCCGTTAGCGATATGCGGATGATGATCTCCCCCGAGAGATGATCCTGACTGCGATATATACACTGAGTATATATCCAACTCAAGACATCATGATGCACCTGCAACATACAAATTTCACCAACTTCATGACCCGATCCTGATGACGATGGATTCGTAGATGATGTTGCGGCTCGTTCCGACTGGAAACGCACATGCAGACTCCGGTGTATCCTTCTACTGCATGAAAACACTCACGACCGCATAATTTCACAAAGATCATGTGACGACCGGGCCGGATCACCTCCAAACCAAAATCTAACAGTCTATCTTCGAGACCTAGCACATGAGGATGCTAGGCTGACTTACAGCATGCTCCTAACTGATCTCCTGAACAATACAATGCATAAACAGAAAACACAAATGCAATCTAGGCTATGATACAGGACCATTCCACCGATTTGCAGGATCAACCGGTGGAAGGGTTGAAATTAGTCATTAGCTTGCAAAACGGAAATGAAATCAACACAGATGCAAACAGATGATGCAAAAGACGAGATCTTATTCAATTGCAATTCAATGTCCTGAATACAGCTTCACAATGTCTGAACTGCTCTTCCTGAATCTCAACTCAACACCAGTACATCAAATCAAAAACTATATCACAACTATCTCTAAACCCTACAGATCGAAGGTATATATAACAAATCCTTCGAGTACTACTAACATCACTTCCCAGCGGCTGGGAGCTTCCAAGCGGCTGGGAGAGAGGACAGCTCAGACTCTCTTATCCCGATCCCTAACTACCTCTAACTGCCTACACATACTCCTATGCTGAACTATTACATAGCATCGGTCAAATGGACCTTATTACATGATAAAGTCAAACATACCAAAAATAGCCTACTGCCCTGTCATCATGCGGACAATTCACCTATATCCTGATCATGTTATCCTATATCCTGATCATGTATGTCATCATGCGGACCTATAACAAACTAACTGCCTCATGGAGGCCAGCTGTTAGGTAGGTGCCTCTGCACCATACTCCCCAAAAGAAAAAATCTCAAGTCCACTTGAGATGAGAGTATCAAGGTCGGCACCATGTTTCTGTAGCTGTTCCGCAGTCATCCATACTGCTTCAGAAGTCGGCTGTCCCTTCCAAGAGACGAGGTACTCCAAGTACTTCTTGTTTCTGGTCTGTTTGATCACCCTAGTGTCCAAAATCTGCTGTATCTGTGGAGGATCATGTGGAGGAATGTCTTCAGCAACTGTATCCTGTAGGATATCCTGATCATCATCTGGATTAGCCTTGTATGGAGTCAAGTCACATACATTGAAGATAGGAGATAAACCAAGATCAGGTGGTAGTTGGAGCTTATAAGCATTTTGTCCATGTTTTTGCAAAATCTGACATGGTCCAACTTTCTTTTGCATGAGCTTAGTATACTTCCCCGTAGGGAGCCTGTCTTTCTTCAAGTGAACCCAAACCAAATCTCCAACAGCAAATTGAACATCCTTCTTCTTCTTGTCAGCATACTCCTTATACTTTAAGGTTGTTTGCTGGAGTTGGGTCTTAACCTGTTTCTGCACCTGCTGCTGACCTCTGTCAGTCACAACTGAAACTTTCTTCAGCTTGTTGTATTTCACAACTCCTTTCCTTGCAGTGTCTTCAACTGCCTGCTTGCCTGCTCCTATAGGCTTCTGCACAAATTCCTTCTGTCCTATTAAAATGACTTTGGCTGCCTTCTGTGCTGCAGCATCTGCCTGCAATGGCATCAACTTAATAGTCTTTCCATCTTTCTGGATGGTATAGGTATTAGCATATCCATCATATAGTACCCTTCTATCAAATTGCCATGGTCTACCCAACAGTAGGTGACAACATTCCATAGGCAAAATATCACACAAAATTCTATCCTGATATGCTCCAATCTGGAAATCAACATATGCCTGTTCAGAGACAAAAAGTGAATGCCTATCACTCACCCAAGATGCCTTGTAAGGGTGTGGATGTGGAATCCTTTCCAAATGCAGTTTATCCACCATCTCCTGAGATACCATGTTGTCTGTTGAACCAGTATCAATGACAACCTTACATACTTTACCTTTGCTCTTGCATGTGGTCTTGAAAAGAGCTCTTCTTTGCATCATATCCTTTGATGCCTGCAAACTTGTTCTCCTTAACATCAATGATTCTCCACTCTCTGGATATCCAACATTATCAGCATCCTGATCCTTTTGATAAATGTTTGGACTCTGCACACTTTTCTCTTCTTTCTCTTCTTGCACAAGTTGTACTCTCTTGTCATCAGTTCTATCATTTCTGGATGATGAACCTTTGTTTTCTGGACATTTGAAGGATGGATGACCAAACTCACCACAAGTATAACATTTCCCTGAAAATGTAGTAGAACCTCTACCACCTCCAAATCTTCCTTTATTACCTTTCCATCCACCTCTGAAATCAGACTGTCCCTGTCCTTTACCAGTGTCTTCTTGACTCTCATTGGTTTGCCTTGTCTTATGGGCTGATCCTCTTCCTCTATTGTTTTGTTCTTGTTTTCTTTTCAGCTTTTCTTCCACTTTCAATGCCAACTGGAAACATTTCTGCACTGTATCTGGGCTATGCAGACTTAGATCATCCTGAATATTAAACCTCAGTCCATTAAGGTATCTGGCTACCTTTTCTTCTTCACTTTCTTTCACCTTGGTCTTCATACAGAGTTTCATGAACTCTTCTGTATATGAGCTGACATCTAGCTCCTTCTGCTTCAGGTTCTGTTTCCTCTTGTGTAACTGGATACTGTAATCCAAAGGAATATAAGCCTCCTTTACCAATTCCATCATCTTCTTCCATGTGGCAACTCTACGTTTGCCCTCCTGCACTCTATCATCCTGAACAAAGTTCCACCATGTCAAGGCAGCTTCTTTCATCTTTGACTGTGCTATCTTCACTCTCTGCTGTTCTGGTATCTCCTCTGTCACAAAGAAATTGTTCAGACAGTCTATCCATTCCATTACCGAATCAGGGTCCATCTTACCTGTAAACACTGGCAAGTCCAGCTTCACATCCATGGTTCTCCTCTCCATGGCCTTGAGGGCGTTCAACAGCGGTCTCTGGTCTGCAGGAACGACCTCCTCGCTCCAATTAGGGACATCCTCTTCTTCCCTATCATCGTCTCTACCAGAACCTACCTTGCTCCTCAACTTTGCTAATTCATCTTTCAACTCCTGATTCTGAGCCTTCACGGCCCTGCTTTCTGAAATCTGCTTCTTCACCAGAACTGCCAACTCAGCGTTGGTCATCTTTGTTGGGAACTTAGATGTTCCTTCTTCGTCTGACATCCTGCTTATGTTTTCCAAAAGATCCTAAACCTTTGCTCTGATACCACTATGATGCAGAGTGGAACGCAACGGAGGCAACCTAACAGGAAGGAGCTGCCAACAAAACAAACAGCATGATATTCTTCTCTAACGGCTGGACCTCATCATCATATTTCCCACTAACACCAACTGCATCATCATATTTCAACATCATCATCATATTCCTGATGACCGCAATTATCCTCCTGACGACTACTATTCACCTCCTTCAACTGTCGCCTATCATCATCATCATGATAATCAGCGGCGCAAATATCCTCCGGTTGCACTGTTCATCAGGCGCCAAATACAAACGGCATCATCATGATATTCGATATCACCTTCGTCAGCAGGATATCCAAATATCCGGTTGTCCAAATATCCTGATGACGTTCTACTTCAACAACTTGCCTTCGATGCTTCACTGCCCGACGATACAAGCAACAGCATCATGATATTAAACATCCGGTTCTTCGAAACCTCCTGATGATGCTAATACAACTTCCTGCCTACGCCGATACCTTTCCACTTAGCGACAACAGGATAAACCCGCATAGAGGGATTTCTGAATATCCTGATGACGATGACGTCATATCATGATGACGATGACGTCACACTTCATCCTGATGAACTCTTCAACACTTAGTCAAAAACTCAACTTTCACACCCGCATCCGTTAGCGATATGCGGATGATGATCTCCCCCGAGAGATGATCCTGACTGCGATATATACACTGAGTATATATCCAACTCAAGACATCATGATGCACCTGCAACATACAAATTTCACCAACTTCATGACCCGATCCTGATGACGATGGATTCGTAGATGATGTTGCGGCTCGTTCCAACTGGAAACGCACATGCAGACTCCGGTGTATCCTTCTACTGCATGAAAACACTCACGACCGCATAATTTCACAAAGATCATGTGACGACCGGGCCGGATCACCTCCAAACCAAAATCTAACAGTCTATCTTCGAGACCTAGCACATGAGGATGCTAGGCTGACTTACAGCATGCTCCTAACTGATCTCCTGAACAATACAATGCATAAACAGAAAACACAAATGCAATCTAGGCTATGATACAGGACCATTCCACCGATTTGCAGGATCAACCGGTGGAAGGGTTGAAATTAGTCATTAGCTTGCAAAACGGAAATGAAATCAACACAGATGCAAACAGATGATGCAAAAGACGAGATCTTATTCAATTGCAATTCAATGTCCTGAATACAGCTTCACAATGTCTGAACTGCTCTTCCTGAATCTCAACTCAACACCAGTACATCAAATCAAAAACTATATCACAACTATCTCTAAACCCTACAGATCGAAGGTATATATAACAAATCCTTCGAGTACTACTAACATCACTTCCCAGCGGCTGGGAGCTTCCAAGCGGCTGGGAGAGAGGACAGCTCAGACTCTCTTATCCCGATCCCTAACTACCTCTAACTGCCTACACATACTCCTATGCTGAACTATTACATAGCATCGGTCAAATGGACCTTATTACATGATAAAGTCAAACATACCAAAAATAGCCTACTGCCCTGTCATCATGCGGACAATTCACCTATATCCTGATCATGTTATCCTATATCCTGATCATGTATGTCATCATGCGGACCTATAACAAACTAACTGCCTCATGGAGGCCAGCTGTTAGGTAGGTGCCTCTGCACCAACTAGTTCAAATGGGCTTCTACCTATGGCTCTTTTTAAAGTTACCCTATCAGCCCATAGAGCATATTTCAAACTGTCATCCCATCTTTTCTTATTCTGATCCAATGTTCTTTTTATGATCTTCATCAGGCTTCTATTACTTGATTCAACCTATCCATTACTTTGGGGGTGATAGGGGGATGAATGCACAAGGTTTATACTAAACTTAGAACACATGTTTAGAATTTCTTGAGACTTGAAACACATTGCATTGTCTACCAAAATCCTAGTTGGCACTCCAAACCTGGCTATTATATTTTTTACTATGAAATTGATAACCACCTTGGAAGATGCATTGTGAGTGGGGACTGCCTCGACCCACTTGGTGAAATAATCAATGGCCACAAGGTTATATTTAAATCCATTGCTGGAGTTCTCTTGTATTTATCTGATGAAGTTGTAGACACCCAAAATTGACTCATTATCATTAGTATCAAACATCGCATTATCCATCATCTGCATTTGTCTAACACACTTGAGAAATATCCCTAACATATCTATTTTCTTCTATTAATTAAATAAATTTATATTTATTTAATTAATTCATTAGCTATTTCTTCTATTTCCTCTAAGCTATAATTAAACAATCTTTAATTATTTAATTATCTTCTTTCTATCTATTTTTAATTAAATAAATTTTATTTATTTAATTAAAAACCTTTCATAAACCCACTTTCTAATTAATTAAATAAATTTTATTTATTTAATTAATTTCTCTTATCATTTATCTTATGAGCCGACATGTGTGCCTCTTTCATTTAAAAAAAGAGAAGTGGTACTACATCTTTTATTTAATATCTTTCACATGTAGTACTTTTTATGTACACAAGCACACATAATCCTTATCTTCCCTCCACTTGTCATCTTCACATTCACCTATGCCTATCATTTAATCTTAGCCATTCACATAGCCACCGAATCTCCACCGTTGATTGATTTTGGTTGAGTTCTATATAAACATCCTCTCATTCCATACTACACCGAATCCAACATTCATATAGCATCTACATTATCATCTTGAGCATATTGAGTACTTTAGCATTCATCTAGCATATTAGCTTTTATCATCCATCCATCATGGCAACTTTTATCTTCATAATTGTTCATTGTTGAAGAAGCAATCCACATCATAAACAAGGAATCATACAATCTAGGTGATATTGTTCTTGAATTGCATGCTTTTGATTTCATTTGGATTAGATTCTTTGATGATGGTAGGGTTAGGTTTTCATGGCTATGCTTGATCTTATTAACCTAATTTTTTACCTATCACATTTTGGCATGCCCAGTGGGACCCACGTCCTTGATTAACTTTGCTATTTGAAGTTGTTTTTGTGAAGATTAGATTTTTTGAGCACTTACGGCAAGTTCCAGTCACTTTTGAGTGAAAACCAGTTGTCTGAATATACGCATCACTTCTGAGCTGAAACCTGCCGCTTTTAGCATTCCTAGATCGCTTATGAGCAAATAATAGTCGCTTACTGCCTATTTCACATCGCTTACAAGCTAACATTGGTCGCTTATACCTTTATTTGAATCTCTTTTAACTTAACAGTGATCACCTTTAGCTATCTGAATCGCTTATTGCGAAACTAGGGTTTTTGTTACATTCTATTTTTCTTGTAGATCGGAATCGCTTATGACCCGTAATCAGTCGCCTACTACTTTTTTGCATTGCTTATGAGCTTTTATCAATCCACATTTGGATTTATTGGCATCACTTCCGATCTGTAACATTTCATCTATGGCAGAATATAGTTCGCTTTTGATCAACAATTTATCGCCTTTGGTAAACTATGTCATTTTCAGTCCTTATCATTTGCAGTTTAGTTTTCTTGGCTACTAATTGGGTATTTGTGTAGTATCTTATCAATTGTCCAAGAAAAGGAGGTTATTAAACTACTAACATATCTGTTTTAGCTTCGATCAGTCCAAAACAAATCAATTTTGATTGCTTGCATGTGTTTGATTGTAACCCAAATTTAATAACAAAAGTATCCTCTCTCCTTTCCTATCAAATGGATTTTGGGTGTATGAGAACTTGTTATTATCTTTAGAGGGCCTTCCTTCCCAGTGTGAGAAGGGATACGACCCAAGCGATAATGGGCTAAAGCCAAGTCCTTCTGAACCGCTATATAAGAAAAGTGTTTGTGTCAAAAGCCACAAACAATGGGTGTTGTTATGTTATACCGATAGCCAACCTCCCCCAAAACCCTCCAAGGCATAACCCTTGAAGGCTGGGAGACTCCATAATGGAGAGTAGCAATGCCACACATATAGCCACCCAAACGGATGCCCTTATTAGAAACTTTGTGTAGTAGCCAAAAACCTTCTATTTATTGACGCAAAAGGTGGGACCCTTGAAGCCACCCTGATTCACATGGTTCTTAGAAGAGATAGTAGGGACAATCCTAAGGTTTGATGGGGGACAAGCCTTGCGTACCCTAGATCTTGGTATGCGTGAGAAGTGTGTGCCGTGGAGAGTAGCTGGTGCTACCAAGATCCTGAAGCTATCTGCTTTGAATAAGCATGACTAGGGGACTCAATAAATATAGTCCTTTCCTAGCCTAGGTTGTACAAGTTTGTGATTGTTGTGAGTGTGAGTGACTACAATTACTATTTTCTTGTCAAAAAAACACAAATCAGACATATTTCCTAACAGACATAGTCACTTTTGAGCTTAAACCACCCACATACAGACAACTGGATTGCCTTTAAACAATAGTTAGTCACCTTTTGCCTAAACTAGATTGCTTTTAAACAATAGTCAGTCACCTTTTGCCTAAATTGGATCACCTTTAAATAACAGTCAGTCACCTTTTGCCTAAACTAGATCTCTTTTAAACAAGAGTCAGTCACCTTTTGCCTAAACTAGATCGCCTTTAAACAACAATCAGTCACCTTTTGCCTAAACCGGATCACTTTTAAACAATAGTCAGTCGCCTTTTGCCTAAACTGGATCACCTTTAAACAATAGTCAACTACTTTTAGCATTCCTAGATCACTTTTAAACAATAGTCAGTTGCCTCTGGTCTAAACTGCATCACCTTTGATCAACAGTAAATTGCTTCTGAGTCAATATTGGTCGCATGTAGCAAATTGGCTCGCCTCTAGTTAACATTGTAGCCTGTTACCCGAACCAAAACCAAACTGCATTTAAGCTATTACCAGCCACTTTTGGCCTTTTCTGAGTCACATATGAGCTATTAGCCCTTGCCTATGGTCAATTACCAACAAATCTTAGTGACTCAGCCGAATCAGCTACAATTCCAGCTTGCTCAGTCTTAGCATTACCTTTCAGACCTATCTCTGATCATTAGTAGATACTTGGACTTTGTCTCCTTCTTTGAGTTTACCAACCAATTGAACTTTGTGAACTTTTCATCTTTTTGAGATCTCAAACCAGCAAACCAAACATCAAATCAATCAACCCGATCAATCAGCAAAACATCATCTCTTGGCTTTATCTTTAGCAACATTATCAACATAGCAACCTTAGCAAACAACTTTTCCCTTGAGTGTGTGAGCTATTCTCTAGGGAAGTCCAACCAACAAAGTAACCAAGTAACCTAACAACAAAGCAAACAACCAGCCAAGCAACCCAACAACAAAGCAAACAGCCAACCAAGCAACCCAACAACAAAGCAAACAACAAACCAACAACCAACAACTAGCAACCAAAAAATCAGCAAACCATCATCTTTTTGGGTCTCAAAACCTTGACAAGCTAAAGTTTAGTTTTCAACATCATTCATCATGCCTCAAACTAGGAGTCAATAAAGAGCTGAAATGGAAACCAAATTGTGAGCTGAAATGGAAGCCAAATTGTAAGCTAAGATGCAACAATCTAGATCAACACCACTTAGAGATGCGACTCAATTTACAACTGGTATGCCTCCTCATATGTTTATGCCCCATGGGTATACCATTGGAGAGTCATCTTCACAACAAGTGCAACCTCAAACATATTTGGAGACTTATGAGGAACAATCCCAAGAAGACTTATCAGAATTTCAAGATACACATGTATGGGATCAAGTTGAGAGACTTATCTTATCCAAGCCTAATCGCTACTTCTTGCAACTTGCTCGCATGGGTGCTAAATTACCAAGAGATTTTGACATATCCACTATTAGAGAGCATGATCCAAACACTCCTACTATTGTTGCAAAGGGGCCATCCACTATAGTCACACTATCCCATACCATATCACAAACTCCATCTTTGAACACATCTCTTTCACTACCTATTATTACTTCATTTGATCCACCAGGCTCAGAGTACACTCTAGAACCTTTGATAACTCCAACCAATGTGCTCCCTTTCATTTCACAAAATCTAAACATTCCACCTTTCCATGTTCCCCAACATACTTCTCCCACCATGATCGTTTCCATGCCTCAAGTAACACAAGCTATCCATGCAGCCCAAGTGCAAACTCCCCAAACATCACAAGCTATCCCCATATCCCATAGTCCTTAATCTTCCCAAGTTATCCAAACAACACCAATAGTCCAAGCTTCACAACCATCGCAATCCGCTACATCACATGTGGATACCACATCTCATATTCCTACTACTGCTAATATGATCTCCACTATCTCCACTAATCTGTCCAATACATCATGCAATCCCAATGTTAGTCTTATTGACATGAGTGACCCGCCTATTGTTTCTCAAGACAATCCTAGCACTATAGTCACTTATGTTGATCAACTTACATTTGTTCCATCATCTTCTTACAATGCTTCACAAACCATCTATCCATCTTATGCTACCTAAGGTTTTCCTATTGTCACTCAACACATGACATATACCAATCCTCATGTTGTCCAAAATACAAACCCAAGTGTCCATCCTTCTTTCACATCCACCAATCCTTCCATCACTTACCATGTCACAAACCCAACTCCCAATTGACAACCATTAACTAATGCCAATCCATCTTCCACTTCTCATGTGATGTAAAATCTTGGTGCTAATTCATCACAATATACCCAACCACCGCTTGTGTCTCAAAGACAGCAATCTTCAACCACATATGTGTCGCATACCAATCCTTTGACATACATTGTGAGTATGCAACCTCAACAAATGGTCATGGCTTCATATATCCCACAACAACAACCTCAATATACATCATACCATGTTTCACCCCCTTTGCAACAACAACAATTATCTCTAGCGGATGTTCAACAAATGATTAAGGACAAAGCAAGAAGACATTTTCCTTAGAAAACATATGCGCTTATCCATTTGACAAGTCACTTCATATGACACCTTTTCCGCCACACTTTGAAATTCCACAATTTGACAAGTACAAAGGAAAAGGAAATCCGGAAGATCATCTTAGAGCATTCTTTGTGGCATGTATTGATGTTTCTCATGACAATACATATCTTTTGAGACTATTTCCTAGAATCTTAGAAGGATAAGCTCTTGAATGGTTCTCTCATTTACCTCCAGGAATTAAGTCTTTTGTGGAGTTAGCAAATAAGTTTCAATCACACTTTGCTTTTAACATTCAACATGAGATAAACATGAATGACCTTGTCAACAATAAACAGTGCAATGGTGAATCCTTTTCTTCATTTACCCAATGATGGCATAATATGGCTAGCAAACTATCATGGGAAATACCTGAGAAGCAACAGCTCAACATCTTTGTTCAAAATCTTCATCCCAAGCTGTCATTCCAACTACAATTGCAAAGTGCTAGCACCTTTGATGAACTTGTTTCCAAAGGAACCATTATTGAATGAGCATTAATTGCTAAAGGTACTATCAAGATTTTTTGCGATAACAAAGACTATCCTCAAAACTCCAATGATAAGTCTCACTTTTGGAACAAAAACAAGTATGTTGTCAATGATGATGTTGTGGAAGCAAAGAATATACAAACTATGAAAGCTACCATTAACATTCAAGCAGCTTCTACAACAACACAACCTTTTCAATGAACGCGACAGCGACAAACTTCAAATCCTCGCCGACAATTTACACCATTAGCAGAACCTATGGAAGTTGTCTTTCAAAAACTTCTCCAAGTGGATGATATTATGTTACTGGAGGTGCCACCCAATGGTGAACCACTCTTCAAAGCTCCTTGGTATAAATAAAATGAGTATTGTGATTACCATAGAGTTAAAGGACACAAAACAAATGGTTGTATGCACTTAAAGCATGTTATCCAAGATTGCATCGATCAAGGTTTAATCAAAATTACACCTTCAATAACTCAACCTACACAGCAACTGACATCGATCTATGATCTAGATGCTTTCAAGAATCCATTTCCATCTCATGACAAACCAAGTAACCCTTATGCTAGGAATGCCATTCAGTACAACTATGAATCATCTACTATTGGCCACATTGACCATGCTCACATTTCTACCATTACTATCTAAGGCAAAGCACCTAACTGTGTTGTAACTACTTGAAGAGGTCGCGTTACCATTCAAGGAGCACCTATCCATCCTCCTTGACCATTCTGAAACTATAATATCCTTGATCACCTTGGCAAAACACCTATGCATATTTCTATTCTTGAGTTGCTTCGCATATCCCTTGCTCACAAAGCTATCCTTGACAAAGCCTTACAAGAATCTTCGGTGCCTAACGATATTGATATCACACAATTCCAATCTATGGTCACTAGCATTGCCGCCCCTTGTCATTTAACCTTTTTTGACAAAGATCTTCAGCCCTCTATTCACCCTTCACACAACGAAGCCCTTCACATTGAAGTGTTTGTCAAACAACACTGTATCAAATGAATCTTGGTGGATGGTGGAGCTAGTCTTAATATATGTTCCTTAAAATTAATAAAACAATTAGAATATTCTGAGAAATATGTTGACGCCTCCAAGGTCATTACTATCAGAGCATATGATGATGCCAAGAGAGATACTGAAGGGATTATCTACTTGCCTATCCAAGTGGGACAGATCACTACTAAAACCCACTGGTTCTTGATATTGAGCTTCCTTATAACATCATCCTTGGTCATCCATGGCTACATGCCCTTAAGGTAGTTCTTTCTACACACCATCAGTGCCTTCAATTCCCACATAACGGTCTTGAGATTACTATCCATGCAGATCCCAATCCATTTGAATTTTGTTGTGCCTTTCAAGCTAAATACCAGAGTCCAAACTACATTCCTATAAACATCGAGGCATATCCATCTTCATCATATATAGATCCATCCAACCTACTCAAGCCATCATCTAGCAAATCTGCTTTCAATCTCCATATCAAGTACACCAAACACGGCCCTGGTAAGTACACATTGCAAGAATCTTCATCCACATCCATTTCTGATACAGAAGTATCACAACCCACATTTGAGTTTTGAATTCACATTTCAAGACTATTGTAATAATGTCACTACATTTGAATTTGGAATATTAGAAATTAAAAAAAAAACAAAGAAACATAAAATGTAAATCCATTTAAAAATACAAATAATATGGCTACCATTAAAAATGAGGATAAGATTATTAAGGATAAAATAGCATTAAAATAACAAGTGAGTGGAAGATACATTTTCCTTAAACAAAGACAGTGGAGGGAGCATTTTCCTTAAAATAAGACAGTGGTGGATGCATTCGTATTAAAATAAGACAGTGGAGGATGCAATAGCATTAAAAAAACAAGAGTGGAAGATGCTTGGTTTTTCTATAAATTGCAAGGATTTGATGAAGAAGGAACATCATCTCTTGTTTGGAGGACTGGAGAAATCTGTAAGTACTCTTCCCTTCCTCATTACTCTGTTTGATTCTTGAAATTTTGTTAAATTGATTTTAGTTTGAATTCATTTGATAATATGTCAATCACGAGCATGTTTCTGTGAAGGTTTTGGTAAATGGAAGTAGCATTGATATAACACCTCTGTTAGTTATGTTCAAAAACCTTTTTTGTTCGTTATTGTGTATGTTTTCTACCTTCTGTATACATGTCTATTGGGATGGAATATATTTTTTCTTTTTTCTTGATGTATGTCTATGCCTTGTTACCCTGTGTCTAGCCCACGCAAGCACAGACAGGGAGGACATCAGCAATGTTTTTAGAATGTAGATTACACTTGCCAATTGAATTGACTTGCATACACACACATATCTGCGTTGATGGATGTTCATAACCTGTTCCACGTCCTGCATACATGCCTCTCAAAGGATTCCCAACTATGATATCTGACAAAAATTCCCCTTTAGATACGCAGTCCCATTCTGAGGGAGGCAGGAATTTGGCGTTACAAGTTGCCAATTGCATCAACCAATCTGTTTTGTGCATATCCTGCGATCTTACTTCTTTTAGGAATCCCACATGCTCTGCCTACCACAATGTGTTTATTAGTCCACCAAAGCAATTTCATTCATAATATCTAAAAAGAATTTCCCCTTCCATCATGCTTTGATAGAAGTCCATACCCTGTTTCCAAGCATCAATTTAGCATAGAACGCTGGTATAGGTTGTGGAATCTGGGTTTATGTTTGTAAATTACATTTGCTTGAAAGGTTTCAAAAGTCTTTCCACCAAACCCATTTTGAACTAATCTTGCTATCATAGCATTCGATGAAATCACATTCATTAAATCATTTTCTCAAACAGTGGACATGTCTTACCTATGCCTCTTCATTTTGGATATATCTCTGCCAGAGTAATTTCAACTATAATCTTCCCCTTCTGTTATACTCGGTCAAAAAAACCATACCCTGTTCCTAAGTGCCCAATTGGGACAGACAGGGAGAACGCTGGAAAAGTTTGTGGAATTAGATTTACTGCTGACAATTGTAGTTGCTTGAAAGTTTTTACTACCGTATCAACAAATCCATTTTGTGCATATACTGAAATCGTTGCAGTTCTAGAGACATTTCTTTGAGGGATTTTGCAAAACAGTAGACGTGCCTTGTCTGTGCTACCTCATTTTACATATATATGTCTATCAGAATATTTCCAGTTATAATATCTAACAACTCTTCCCCCCTTACCATTATGCTATGACGGATGTCTATACCCTGCGCTAAATCTTCTATTTCGGCACAGTCAGGAGGTTATTGTTAAAGGTTGTGGAATTTGGCTTTATGCTTGCCACTGCATTTGCTTGTCAGTTTCTAAAGCCCTTGCAACAAATTCATTTTATGTAATCCTACGATCATGCATTCATGAGATAACATCTAAATAGTTCACGTAACCTATCTATGCTTTCACATTTTGCATACATGTCTACAAGGGCTGTTGCAACTATAAACAAAATACTAAATACCTTAATGGATATTCATTCCCTACTCCTGAGCGCCCAATTTTGCAAACTAGGCGGACGCTGGCAAAGGTTGTGGAAATCGACTTTGCATCAACCAATCGCATTCACTTGAGGGCTTCTAAAGCCTTTTCAACAAACCCATTTTGAACATATCTTGTCATCACGGCATTCTATGAGATCACATTTCGTCGAATCATTTTGTCAAACAGTTCGCATGCCGTGTCTGAATCCCTTTTCCATTATGCTTTAACGGATGTCTGTGCGCTATTCCAAAGCTCCCATTTTCACACAAGCTGGAAGTCTGCTGGTGAAGGTTGTAGTAATTGGATCTATAGCTAATAATTCATTTGCTTGGAAGTTTTTTTTGTAAGCCTTTTCCCACAAATCCGTTTTACGCATATCCTGCAATCGTTACAAAGACCACATTTCTTGAGGAATTTCATCAAATAGTTCATGTACCTCGTCAGCGATTCCATGCTCTCTAAAAAGTCTCAGTCAATGTCAATGTCAACACCATCATTTTACTTAATTCCAAATTTGCATGACTTTGTATCACATGGTTTACTAAAGCCCTTACACGAAAAGAAATTAGCTTTTAATTTCGTCATGTATATCTTTGGGATGTAACACATATCTAAGAAACTCTATAGTCCTTTTACTTTCAGAGTCATCAAGTTGCCGGGTCAACTAGATATTAATCATAGGTTCAATTAATTTGTGTCAATCATTGTCAAAGTCTAGATCCAAGTGAGTGAATGAAATTAAACTCATTAGACATTTAAAATCTATGAAGGTGGCTCTTGGGGATTTAATCAATGTAAACTACATGTCAATCAATTAGATAAAAATATGTCAAGTACACTATCCTATTTCAACACTTTTGTATCCAAACCCAATTTTATGACAACAACAACTAGAGGAGTATGGAGACTAAGGACTTGTTAGTTGTTGGCACATGGAAACTAGCACATAATCCATTATATGTTTCATGTTATACCATTTCAATCTTGTATGTAATATCTATGTTTTGAGCAATCTTGGAATTGGGTACTTATGCACCCACGTGATTCGTTGAGAGTATTTTATTATTATATTTGGGATAACCTCCTTTTCCATAATCATGAGTAGGGGAACCTAAGATGCATTCAAATATTAATAGCATCTTTCTCACAAATAAATTCCATATTAAAAATCATTTCTTAAATATCAAATCACCTTAGCTTGAAAGCTTAAGTATCCTTTCCAGTTTATGTTTACGAATAACTTGAAGTGAATTATTTATATGAATAATCGGGAATGTGAAAGTATGAGTGAGTAATTTGGTATAAGAATGTATGTAAAGACGCTGCATGGTTGAATCTTGTTTCTACTCTATAAATTGTTAGAAGAATCCTAAGAATTAGATAAACATTATTATGTGGGATTAGAATGCTAAAATTTGCTTCAGCTACCTTGGTCGATAACACTCTTTTCATAATAGCAAGCTTGTTAAGTTTCTCTGTTCATTAAAGGTCATATTGTTTCCCAAGGATTATTTGGAATTTATTCAAATTGTATGTGAAGAACAAAGTTATTAGTTAAACCTAATTTTAAGAGTGGTCTTAACACTAATAGTTTTGTATCTGTACGATTATGTGGATATTGTTTTATACATGGAGGCTGCAAGGAAGTGCTAATAACAGAGGAGGACTTAAATGTTGATAATCAGGAGTGTAAAATGAGTAAAATCCATACCTTAAGAACACAACTAGAGATCTGTAAAGAGTGCATAGAGGACAGAGAAAGCTGTGAATTTATGCATAAATTGGAATATAGAAATGAGGAGATTCGTATACATATTATAATACTTGTTTCAAGCTGGTTGTTCCTGTTAATGTCCTAAAAACTAGTATCTTTGCTTTATGCAAGTTCTTTCAATTCAGTTAGGTAAACCTTATAAATCAATGTCCAAACTCAACCCAATCGCAATGTTCGGTATTTACAGTACCTCTGGGTCACGTTTACGTGTAATGCCATCGCGTTGAACCAAGTACCTCACGCCTAACATAGCTGCAACAACGACATCTGGGCACCATCCCTCTAAATCATTGGGGAGTAATAAGGAACATGTTGAAATTAAATCCGCAGGAAGGGAAAATCTCCTCGGATATTCCACTAAGAAGATTAACTAAAAAGAAAGGATGATTCTATTGAACTAATATTTACCATGATGCTCATTTAGAAAACACTCCGAGCATACTAACAGAAAACGAGGCTTATTGACACGTGAGTATAGATTGGGGAGGACATGTGAAATATCAGATAGGGCATCTAGGTCAATCCAGAAACGGTATCTATTATATGCTTTCACCTTGCCCTTGCAGATCATGGTGAAAGTACTAGGGGATTAGGAACGGTCTTAGTCACAATAATTATCTAATTTGACTCGGGAAAGCAAATTAGATTTCATGGGTAGATACCTTATAGGGATTCCTCCACACTAGGACTAATTGACAAACACCCCTTTAGGTGTTTGTGGTTGTGGACTAGCTTCCGTCCCTATTTCACCAAGTGGGTGGTAGCTGACGAAGAATTGTCTGGGGCAGGGAATAACCCTAGAAAGGGCTGGGTACCTGCTCATAGTTACATCAAACATGGTGCAAAATAGAACTACATGTTTACATTCCCCGCGTTAGTCACATCCTAAGGAGGGGGCCTTGATCCCGTGGATATAGGGTATGTAGGCAGTCTGGATGGTGAAGGATGCCCCTAGTACTCAGGTCCCCTGGATGTAGGGAGTCCTACAATTAACATCGTGATCTTAATTCTCTGAGTAGTGATTACTGAGTTGTATTAACAGAAGATTGTTAAGTTAATTTTGTGCAGATGATAAGGATACAGTTACTAAAGGAGAAGCAAGTTATCGAAAAAGAATGCAGGATGTAATGCATGACTTAAGATATGAACTGATCCGTTGTTCTTCTAGGTTATCTTACATAATGTACCTTCTCGCGTAATATACTCTCTCTTTACTAGATTTAAATTGGTGCTCTTTTAAGAACCTGATGAAAATTTCAAGTTTCATCGCATTGCTATAGCATACATTAAGCACTTCTGAAAGAATTTCACATTTCCTACATTTGTCAGATCAAAATTTTTATTCATTGGTATTTTTGAAATCAGAGTTTAATGTTATTTGATTTTGGATGAGTCAGGTCCTTACATGTGGTATCAGAGCTTTTGGTTCGAACACTAGGCCTGACGGTCCGCTAACCTAAAGCATGGTCAGAATTAAGACATAAGACTAATAGTATTCCCCCTCTTGCGATCTAATGATCATCCAGTGAATGATAAACATGGATAGAAACATGAAAAAGAAATGACAAGGTCGTAAGTAAACCTTCCCTAGAAGGTGAAGTGGACAGCTTGATGACAGTAATGGTATGTGTAATGGGACAATAGTAGTTGTGCACATGACAACCGTAAAACTTGTGAAGTGAATATCATCTTCCATGGCTAATTCCTCTTGTGGCACATCATAATCTTTTTAGAATGGCATGCCCTGGGATGTATGGGGTCATATGACTATTCATTTGGATTTTTGATATAGAAGGTCAAATGCTTAACGTGACATGGTGATTATCATTGTTCTCTATGTGGTTTGAGATCACTGTACGATTTAGCTATTCGAGTGATAGAAGTCTACCCAGTTTCTGTACTCCCCTTAGGTGGTCTTGTTGTAAAGGCTTCATGGTGATTGTACTGTGCAAATTTCATGAGATTGTTGCATTATTTATTCTTGTGATAAAGATTTTAAAAGCCACAGTGTTTTATTTCTTTATTTAAATTTTGATGGTCCTTTTGCCTCAAGGACTTGTTCTTTGTTGAACTTGGGATGTTGCAATAATTTCTATCTTTGATCTTCACCTTTTCTTGGCTTATTTTATTTTCATTGAGGATTTAACTAATGGTCTTGTTTCACTTAATCCTTATTGTTTTGAGGTATTTTTAATTTTACAACTGCTGGCATGTGTGGAGTAATGTGACTTCTGTAAAACTGCCATATATAGGTAGGGCCCTGGCAGGTTGTATGGGGGAGTAGGTGACCTAGGGAAATTCTATTGTGAGGATGGGGTTGCAGATGGGACTGGTATGGGACAGTCATAATCCATCCATTCCCCTAGATCTATGTGTCTATTTCTTGCATATCTTCCTCTTGGAGGATAACACCTTAAACAAATGCAAGGTATTAGGAAACATGAGGAGGGGTTCTTGAGATGGCCCTGAAAACCATCTTTATTTCTCGATTACTTGGCACTAAGAAGACCATGATGAAAACTCCTTGTGAGAGTCATGCGTAATCCCTTCTCCATTCATTTTGATATCCCTACACTTGGGGGCAAAACCGTATCTCCAAGTATATCCTCCATTCATCTATTGCAACCACTTGAGCAGGGACAGTTGATGTCAAAAGTGTCCCTTTGAATCCTTCCTCCAATTGCTCATTTTCCATTTCCTGCTCTAATAGCTCCTCAACAATATCTCAAATTTCATAAACTTTAGTATCCATAACTCACAGACTATCAAGCCCTAAGGTGGCACTAATTGACGTGACAGTCACAAAGAGAGATGGATGGAAAGTTTGGAAGAAGTTTTTGATAAATCATCATGCGTGATTGCTAGAATTGTTACCTTTCACTTGACTGATGATATGTATAATATGATATCAAAATAATGGAAGTCACTGGTACTCAGAAGAATCCCCAGGGTGGATTACTTGTACCCAGCTTTGCCGAAACTGAGAAGTCACTAGTACTTAGAAGAATCCCCGGGGTGGATTACTTATACCTGGCTTTGCCAAAACTGAGGTGTGTACAAGTTGATATTGTGTATCCCTGGTTGACATCCTCAGCACAGTTCTTGGGCAGATACTGTGGTCTCCAGGAAGTGACTCATGGATCCGGATTGATCCCGAAGGAGCCAAAAGTCTCTGGCCAGAGCATAATGATTCCTGTCTTATTTAGCCCAGTTGGCTATTGTGTTTACTTATCCCGTAATGGATAGAGTATTGGTCCATTTGACCTGGTTCCATATGAACCTATTTGTTTGTTCTACCCAAATCAGGTAGCGATAAGGTCCATTTGACCAGTGTAGACCGTTCGGTCATTATTTTGGAGAATTATGAAAAATCAAAGGGTGTAATTCAAAGTTGTTGGAAACAGAGAGAGAAACAAAAGATGGTTTGAAAGAATTGAAAAGGGGAACAGTAACAGGAGACAAAGAACAAGTTAATCAATCGGAGAAGTCACTTGTAGCATGCAGAAAAGAAAATGAAAACTTGAAATCTAAGCCTGAACCTTGTGATATTTCGTGAAGTTGCAGAAGTTTTTTCAGAAGATGAAAGTGAAGATAACAGTGTGACTGAACTACATTTACCAGTTTGCCCAAACGACAGAAGAGCCCGGTTGGCTATATTTCAGTATGTCTCGTTTTGGACACTTTAGCCCGGATTGGCTATTTCCTGAGTACTCAAATTGACTAAGAGAATATAATTTTCTAATCTACAGTGGTGCATCACTACTCTTGGATTCGAGCACATGTTGGAGTAAACTTCAAATGTAATTGAAATTTTTGATAAAGATCTGGATTACCAAGGGAGAATTGATGAATCAAAATTTTTATTGACCACACTTCGAAAGTTAATGATGGAAGTTTAAAGTGAATTGCAAGTGTTTATTCTAGACACAGTAACATTCGAATAATCATTCAACATTTCGGACTCAAGGACAAGTTAAAAGGATATGCTCAATCAGGTTTGAAAAGTTAAAGATGTTTCTACATAGATACTTTCTCATTTTGGAAACTAGTGGAATTTTAATTATGAACTATAACTTCAATGATGTTTAGATGATACAGACAAGCATACTTAGATGATACACTATGATAGACTATTTTGTTGTGGGATGGACTATGAAGGTAGGCAAGCATATTGATAGTAAACGATGCTTATTTCTATGGACTTTTTGATATATGTTTTGACCTTATTTCTAATATGCATCGGGACGATGCATAAATTTAGGGGAGAAGGATGTCACAACCCACATTTGAGTTTTGAATTCACATTTCAAGACTATTGTAGTAATGTCACTACATTTGAATTTGGAATATTAGAAATTTAAAAAAAAACAAAGAAACATAAAATGTAAATCCATTTAAAAATACAAATAATATGGCTACCATTAAAAATGAGGATAAGATTATTAAGGATAAAATAGCATTAAAATAACAAGTGAGTGGAAGATACATTTTCCTTAAACAAAGACAGTGGAGGGAGCATTTTCCTTAAAATAAGATAGTGGTGGATGCATTCGTATTAAAATAAGATAGTGGAGGATGCAATAGCATTAAAAAAACAAGAGTGGAAGATGCTTGGTTTTTCTATAAATTGCAAGGATTTGATGAAGAAGGAACATCATCTCTTGTTTGGAGGACTAGAGAAATCTGTAAGTACTCTTCCCTTCCTCATTGCTCTGTTTGATTCTTGAAATTTTGTTAAATTGATTTTAGTTTGAATTCATTTGATAATATGTCAATCACGAGCATGTTTCTGTGAAGGTTTTGGAAAATGGAAGTAGCATTGATATAACCCCTCTATTCGTTATGTTCGAAAACCTTTTCTATTCTTTATTGTGTATGTTTTCTACCTTCTGTATACATGTCTACTGGGGTGGAATATATTTTTTCTTTATGCTTGATGTATGTCTATGCCTTGTTACCTTGTGTCTAGCCCACACAAGCACAGACAGGGAGGACATCAGCAATGTTTTTAGAATGTAGATTACACCTGCCAATTGAATTGACTTGGATACACACACATATCTGTGTTGATGGATGTTCATAACTTGTCCCACGTCCTGTATACATGCCTCTCAAAGGATTCCCAACTATGATATCTGACAAAAATTCCCCTTTAGATACGCAGTCCCATTCTGACGTAGGCAGGAATTTAGCGTTACAAGATGCCAATTGCATCAACCAATCTGTTTTGTGCATATCCTGCGATCTTACTTCTTTTAGGAATCCCACATGCTCTGCCTACCACGATGTGTTTATTGGTCCACCAAAGCAATTTCATTCATAATAACTAAAAAGAATTTCTCCTTCCATCATGCTTTGACAGAAGTCCATACCTTGTTTCCAAGCATCAATTTAGCATAGAACGCTGGTATAGGTTGTGGAATCTAGGTTTATGTCTATAAATTACATTTGCTTGAAAGGTTTCAAAAGTCTTTCCACCAAACCCATTTTGAACTAATCTTGCTATCATATCATTCGATGAAATCACATTCATTAAATCATTTTCTCAAACAGTGGACATGTCTTACCTGTGCCTCTTCATTTTGGATATATCTCTTCCAGAGTAATTTCAACTATAATCTTCCCCTTCTGTTATACTAGGTCAAAAAAACCATACCCTGTTCCTAAGTGCCCAATTGGGACAGACAGGGAGAACGCTAGAAAAGTTTGTGGAATTAGATTTACTGCTGACAATTGTAGTTGCTTGAAAGTTTCTACTACCATATCAACAAATCCATTTTGTGCACATACTGAAATCATTGCAGTTCTAGAGACATTTCTTTGAGGGATTTTGTGAAATAGTAGACGTGCCTTGTCTGTGCTACCTCATTTTGCATATATATGTCTATCAGAATATTTCCAGTTATAATATTTGACAACTCTTCCCCCCTTACCATTATGCTGTGATGGATGTCCATACCCTATGCTAAAGCTTCTATTTTGGCATAGTCAAGAGGATGCTGTTAAAGGTTGTGGAATTTGGCTTTACGCTTGCCACTACATTTGCTTGTCAGTTTCTAAAGCCCTTGCAACAAATCCATTTTATGTAATCCTTGGATCATGCATTCATGAGATAACATCTAAATAGTTCACGTAACCTGTCTATGCTTTCACATTTTGCATACATGTCTACAAGGGATGTCTCAACTATAAATAAAATACTAAATACCTTTATGGATATTCATTCCCTACTCTTGAGTGCCCAATTTTGCAAACTAGGCAGACGGTGGCAAAGGTTGTGGAAATCGACTTTGCATCAACCAATCGCATTCACTTGAGGGCTTCTAAAGCCTTTTCAACAAACCCATTCTGAACATATCTTGTCATCACGGCATTCAATGAGATCATGTTTCATCGAGTCATTTTGTCAAATAGTTTGCATGCCATGTCTGAATCCCTTTTCCATTATGCTTTGACGGATGTCTGTTCGCTGTTCCAAAGCTCCCATTTTCACACGAGCCAGAAGTCTGCTGGCGAAGGTTGTAGTAATTGGATCTATTGCTGACAATTCATTTGCTTGGATGTTTTTTTTAACCCTTTTCCCACAAATCTATTTTACGCATATCCTGCAATCATTGCAAAGACCACATTTCTTGAGGAATTTCATCAAATAGTTCATGTACCTTGTCGGTGATTCCATGCTCTCTAAAAAGTCTCAGTCAATGTCAATGTCAACACCATCATTTTACTTAATTCCAAATTTGCATGACTTTGTATCACATGGTTTACTAAAGCCCTTACACGAAAAGAAATTAGCTTTTAATTTCTTCATGTATATCTTTGGGATGTAACACATATCTAAGAAACTCTATAGTCCTTTTACTTTCAGAGTCATCAAGTTGCTGTGTCAACTAGATATTAATCATAGGTTCAATTAATTTATGTCAATCTTTGTCAAAGTCTAGATCCAAGTGAGTGAATGAAATTAAACTCATTAGACATTTAAAATCTACGAAGGTGGCTCTTGGGGATTTAATCAATGTAAACTACATGTCAATCAATTAGATAAAAATATGTCAAGTACACTATCCTATTTCAACACTTTTGTATCCAAACCCAATTTTATGACAACAACAACTAGAGGAGTATGGAGACTAAGGACTTGTTAGTTGTTGGCACATGGAAACCAGCACATAATCCATTATATGTTTCATGTTATACCATTTCAATCTTGTATGTAATATCTATGTTTTGAGCAATCTTCGAATTGGGTACTTATGTACCCACATGATTCGTTGAGAGTATTTTATTATTATATTTGGGATAACCTCCTTTTCCATAATCTTGAGTAGGGGAACCTAAGATGCATTCAAATCTTAATAGCATCTTTCTCACAAATAAATTCCATATTAAAAATCATTTCTTAAATATCAAATCACCTTAGCTTGAAAGCTTAAGTATCCTTTCCAGTTTATGTTTACGAATAACTTGAAGTGAATTATTTATATGAATAATCGGGAATGTGAAAGTATGAGTGAGTAATTTGGTATAAGAATGTATGTAAAGACGCTGCATGGTTGAATCTTGTTTCTACTCTATAAATTGTTAGAAGAATCCTAAGAATTAGATAAACATTATTATGTGGGATTAGAATGCTAAAATTTGCTTGAGTTGCCTTGGTCGATAACACTCTTTTCATAATAGCAAGCTTATTAAGTTTCTCTATTCATTAAAGGTCATATTGTTTCCCAAGGATTATTCAGAATTTATTCATATTGTATGTGAAGAACAAAGTTATCAATTAAACCTAATTTTAAGAGTGGTCTTAACACTAATAGTTTTGTATTTGTACGATTATGTGGATATTGTTTTATACATGGAGGCTGCAAGGAAGTGCCAATAATAGAGGAGGACTTAAATGTTGATAATCAGGAGTGTAAAATGAGAAAAATCCATACCCTAAGAACACAACCAGAGATCTGTAAAGAGTGCATAGGGGACAAAGAAAGCTGTGAATTTATGCATAAATTGGAATATAGAAATGAGGAGATTCGTATACATATTATAATACTTGTTTCAAGCTGGTTGTTCCCGTTAATGTCCTAAAAACTAGTATCTTTGCTTTATGCAAGTTCTTTCAATTTAGTTAGCTAAACCTTATAAATCAACGTCCAAACTCAACCCAATCGCAGTGTTTGGTATTTACGGTACCTCTGGGTCATGTTTACGGGTAATGCCGTCGCGTTGAACCAAGTACCTCGCGCCTAACATAGCTGCAACAACGACCTCTGGGCACCGTCCCTCTAAATCATCAGGGAGTAATAAGGAACATGTCAAAATTAAATCCGCAGGAAGGGAAAATCTCCTTGGATATTCCACTAAGAAGATTAACTAAAAAGAAAGGATGATTCTATTGAACTAATGTTTACCATGATGCTCATTTAGAAAACTCTCCGAGCATACTAACTGAAAATGAGGCTTATTGACATGTGAGTATAGATCGGGGAGGACATGTGAAATATCAGATAGGGCATCTAGGTCAATCCATAAATGCTATCTATTATATGCTTTCACCTTGCCCTTGCAGATTGTGGTGAAAGTACTAGGGGATTAGGAACGGTCTTAGTCACGATAATTATCTAATTTGACTCGAGAAAGCAAATTAGATTTCATGGGTAGATACCTTATAGGGATTCCTCCACACTAGGACTAACTGACAAACACCCCTTTAGGTGTTTGTGGTAGTGGACTAACTTCTGTCCCTGTTTCACCGAGTGGGTGGTAGCCGACGAAGAACTGTCTGGGGCAGGGAATAACCCTAGAAAGGGCTGGGTACCCACTCATAGTTACATCAAACATAGTGCAAAATAGAACTACATGTTCGCATTCCCTGCGTTAGTCACATCCTAAGGAGGGGACCTTGATCCCATGGATACAGGGTATGTAGGTAGTCTAGACGGTGAAGGATGCCCCCAGTACTCAGGTCCCCTGGATGTAGGGAGTCCTACAATTAGCATCGTGATCTTAATTCTCTGAGTAGTGATTACTGAGTTGTATTAATAGAAGATTGTTAAGTTAATTTTGTGCAGATGATAAGGATACAGTTACTAAAGGAAAAGCAAGTTATCGAAAAAGAATGCAGGATGTAATGCATGACTTAAGGTATGAACTGATCCGTTGTTCTTCTAGGTTATCTTACATAATGTACCTTCTCGCATAATATACTCTCTCTTTACTAGATTTAAATTGGTGCTCTTTTAAGAACCTGATGAAAATTTCAAGTTTCATCGCATTGCTATAGCATACATTAAGCACTTCTAGAAGAATTTTACATTTCCTACATCTGTCAGATGAAAATTTTTATTCATTGGTATTTTTGAAATCAGAGTTTAATGTTATTTGATTTTGGATGAGTCAGGTCCTTACAAGAAGTTGGATCTTCTTTGGTAAGAGAGACTTCTAACTCTGATACCATCGACGACTCCTCCTTTCATCTCACCAACCTTTTTTAGGGGTCCTCCATCTTCATGCTTTCCGCAACCCCTTCATCTCCATCTAATGATGAACTCAAGACTAGTTCTCCAAGCACTCCTAGTCCTAGTATCAAACACCAACCTCCCCAAGCTAAAGATGTTAGTAATTCCTCCATCCATCCTAAGTCCACCATTTCTCATCAAAAACCCCATCTTAAACCCCACAAACATGTGACCGTACATCTTCCACCATCCAATTTGCCGCCGCTTCTTCCAACTCCTAAACTCCTGCCATCAACTTTACTTCCATATCCTCTACTTCCCACATCCTATAACTTGCAAAAGCATGTGACCGTCCACCTTCCATCATCCAATTTACCCCCACTCCTTCCAACTCCTAATATTCATCCATTTTCCTTGCCTCCATTGTTACCAACACCTAATTATCCCTTTATCCTTTAGCACCATTACATTCCTAATCATGACCAACAAATGCACATACCATCTAAACATAAAGCTTCCACTCATTCTGCCAACCCCGCTTCTATCAAATCCATGGGATTCAAAAATAAAATTTTTGATGCCTCTACTTCTAAAACCAAAAATCCTACCAAGAATCCTAAAGATTCTCATGCCTTAGGGCATCAAAGCAAAGAATCACAGCCTAGTGCATCTAAATAGCTAGCTGAGCCTATAACTCTACAAGAAGAGCCTACGACCAAAAGGGTCTGGGTCCCTAAGAAAACAAGCAAGCAAGCTAATTGAGGCATCCTTATCCATCCCTCAAGAATCCCAATCATTTTCTTTCATTTCCATCCCATTCCATTTAACAATCCCACAAGCAAAGCAAAAATCATAAAAATACTAAGTATATATGGGTTCCTACATCACTCCATCACCCATCCCCTAAGCAAGCATCTCTTTCAATTCCTACACTAACCTTTCCATCTTAAGCTTTAATGTTTAGCGGTGTGTGCAACCATTGGTCAAGATTTCCTTCATTCAGCAAAATTTCCACATACCTCCATATTGATAGGGAGGACTCTAGGCTACCTGCTTCTGCATCCTGTAGGTGTACAAGATAGTTTGACAACACTAGCCTTCCTACCAATTCAAAGTGCTACAAGACAACTTTCTACACAAAAAATGTCAACTGAAATCCTCAACTCTTTTGCAGAGATGGAAAACTCTATTTCACTCCTTGGTGTGGGACACATACCTTGTCCTCACTGCTTCCCAGATGCTGCCTCAATGGCACATAACTTTCTGAGCTCGTTGCCCACCCTTCTCACTCTGTTTAAGGGTCTGGACTGCTTGGTACTCACTTTCTTTCACTCTATTTTTCCACCCCTGCAAGTCTATCTTCCTACTTGTTTATCTAGCCGAACTCCTCACTGAGCTCGCCTAGAACAAGCATGCATTGCCTCTAACCAGCGATCTGACCACCCCACAAAAGAAAAACAAACAAAGAGCATGGCTCTGTTTGATGACCTCCATACTATACAATGGGATTTGAGGAGTCATCAAAATAGAGTCATGGTTTGCAAAAGAAAACAAAATTGTAGAAACAGAAAGACTAATCTACTTCAGAATGGTAAACTGAAAACAGAAAAGAAAATACACAGATGATCGAACTGCTGTACTTTATTTCTATTCAAAAACTCTGATTACATCAAAATGCTTCACACACCAAAATTCACTTCTTCGATTCTTCTTTTGCTGAACTCCTCTACAGAAAGAATGCTACATTTTATATCTCTGCTCATGTCCGTTAAAGGATGGTTCAACTACCAGATGGTTCATATTCTAACTGCTGGTTCAGCTTTGTGTTATCGGCAAGATAACACAGATGTCTCATCGAAACATACTTATGCTTTCCCATCGGCAAGACAGATTCTTTGTCGCACCGATCATATTCTTCCCCTGTCGATATGCATTCTATTGACTTTCGCATTCATGAGAACTTTTAGTCCCACATGCACCTGTTCAAATCAGCCAGTGTGGTTTATATATCCGTCGGCTTAGTAAACTCTTGTCGGCACTTTTGCTGCCGACGACCCCTATCTACCCCCATTGACACAACTCAAACTGTCGGCACAACCACAACCATGCACTCTGATAGTCCCTTGTCTCACCGATACCAAGTCTTCACCCTTCATCGGTGTGACCACTGTGCATCAGCCTAAAGCCTTAAAGCTACGCCGATAGAAGTCCTTGCCCCGACGTCCAACTCCATCGGAGTAACACATAGCTGTCGGAGTGACTTTCACAGCCATCGCCGATAGTGATTCTCATGCCGATGACAAGCCTCGGCAACACTTCATCGGACAGACAATTAATATCGGAGTGACACCCACATCCTTCACCGATAGTGATTCTCATGCCGATGGCCTTCACCAACCTTTACCACTCCATCAGGGTAACACCAAGCAATCGGAGACACAACCACAGGCTCCACCGATGACCACCCTCATGCCGATGGACATCACACATCGGTAAGACCTTTAACCGTCGGCCTACGATCAAATCCTCAGCCCGATACTTATACTCACGCCGATGTCTTCAGCCAACTCCACATCGGTGAAACTCGATGTTTATCACCCCGATCGGTGAGATGATACACCGTCGGTTCACGATTATTCCCTCAGCCCGATGCAAGGCTCACACCGATGACCCACTTTGGATAAGCAAACACTTCTTCCTGCCAAGGCTTATTAGAAAATTCACCACATCACGCCAAAATGTAACGATAAGAAAATTTCACAACATCACACCAAAAATGTGCAGTATATACATGGGCTCTGAGCCCTTGGTGCTCCTGCACCATACTCCCCCTGTGCGGAAGAAGTCAAGTCACCTCCGGTGACAATGAGGCAAAATCAATGCCCCTCTTTTTGAATTCTGACTCTGCAACCCAAGTAGCTTCTGCTTCAGGCAACTGCTTCCATTTGACCAAATGCTCCATGTAGATGCCATGTCTGGTTTGCTTCTGTACTCTGGAATCAAGTATTCGTTCTGCCTGTAGTTTGGGTTGTAATGGCAAAGTCACATCTATTGCTGTCTGTCCCTTCTCTGAAATGTATCCATTTGCTGCTGACTGAGGACCCCTGTATTGCACCAGGTCTTGGACATTAAACACTAGTGAGATTGCCAAATCTTCTGGCAATTCAATTCTGTAGGCATTGTTTCATACTTGTTCAGGATTTTGCAAGGACCAATTCTCCTCATCTGTAGTTTGGTTGGTATCCCTTTCTGTAATCTAGCTTTGTTCAAATGAACCATGACCAAATCACCAACCTCAAACTGAATATCCCTTCTGTGGGCATCTACTCTGTCTTTGATCTTCTGTGTGTTCTCTGTCAAGGTTTTCTTCACCTACTCATGCACTTCTTTCATGGATTGTGCAAAATCCTCTGCATGTCCACTTCTGTTCTCCATGTTTCCCATATTTCTGAGCTCACATATACCTCTGGGATGCATTCCATAGACTATTTCGAATGGACTCTTACCAGTAGTCCTATTCACACGGTCATTATAGGCAAATTCTGCCTGATGAATGACCAGATCCCAACTCTGTCCATATTCTTTGGTTATACACCTTAATAGGTTGCCCAATGTCCTGTTTACCACCTCTGTCTGACCATCTGTCTGTGGGTGATATGCTGAACTGAATGACAAATTCGTTCCCAATGTCTGCCACAATGTTTTCCAGAAATACCCCATGAATTTAGCATCTCTGTCAGACACAATACTTGCTGGAAGTCCATGAATTCTGATCACTTCTCTGAAAAACAAGTGTGCTATATGACTGGCATCATGAGTCACTTTGTAGGGAATGAAATGACTCATCTTGCTAAACCTGTCCACAACTACATATATGCTGTCATAACCAGTCTTAGTCTTAGGCAAACCAACTACAAAATCCATACTTACACATTCCCATGGCCTAGAAGGAATGGGTAAGGGTTGGTACAGTCCTGCATTTGAAGTGGTTCCCTTGGCCTTCTGACATACGATACACTGCTCTACATACCTTTTGATGTCTCTATGCATCCTTGGCCAATAATAGAACCTTTGGACTAGCTCCAGTGTCTTATTCAGACCAAAATGGCCACTCAGACTACCATTGTGCTTCTCCTGTATGAGATTTTCTCTCATAGATCCTCTTGGCACACATAATTGTCCACCTTTGAATAGCAATCCCTGCTATAAGGTGAAATCTACAAACTCACTGTGAAAGTGATTCTCAAAATCTTGACATACCTTGTATGCCTCAGCAAAATCTTCATCATCTTGGTAAAGATTCTTGAAATCTTCAATTCCAATGCTCTTCAATTGCACTTCCTGTACTGTGAGTAATCTTCTGCTCAAAGCATCTGCAACTCTGTTCAGCTGCCCCTTCTTATGCTTAATTGTAAAGGTATAAGATTGCAGGTACTCCATCCATTTGATATGCCTGCTACTTAACTTATCCTGTGAGTTTAGAAAACTCAGAGCTTGGTTATCTGTGTAGATAGCAAATTCTTTAGGCAGGAGATAATGTCTCCACTTCCTCAATGCTTGGACTAGAGCATACAACTCTAAGTCATACGAAGAGTACTTACTCTTTGCTTCATTCAGCCTCTCACTGAAAAAGGCTACAGGTCTGTTTTCCTGATTTAGCACTGCTCCTACAACTATATTACTTGCATCACATTCAATAGTAAATAGCTTATCAAAACTAGGCAACAACAAAATAGGTTGTGTTGCTACCTCTTTCTTCAACCTTTCGAAACTTCTATCTGCAGCTGGTGTCCATCTAAATTTTGCTTTCATTCCACCCTTAATTGTATCCAACATGGGTGCACATATTCCACTGAAATTTCTGATAAACTTTCTGTAAAACCAGGCTAAGCCATGAAAACTTCTCACCTCTGTGGCTGCTCTGGGAGTAGGCTAGCTTAATACGGCTTCTATTTTGGACTTGTCCATCTTCAACTCTCCCTGGGACACAATGTAATCCTTTAGGACTTCATTCATGAGTCCCATAAAGGTGTTGGGTGCATTTGATAGACAAAATGGCATAACAAGCCACTCATACAGCCCTTCTGTGGTCTTGAAGGTTGTCTTCCACTCGTCTCCTTCCTTGATTCTTATTTGGTGGTAACCACTCTTCAGGTCTATCTTGGTGAAATACTTTGCTTTTCCAATACAGTCCATGAGATCTTCAATTCTAGGAATTGGGAATCTATACCTTATAGTTATCTTGTTTATGGCTCTGGCATCTGTGCATAATCTCCATGATCCTCCTTTCTTGGGTGCCAATACTGTGGGCACAGCACAAGGACTAATACTCTTCCTGATCAATCCTTGATCTAGCAACTCCTGCACTTGCCTAGAAATCTCTTTGTGCTGATCTGGAGTCATCTTGTAAGGTGCCTTGTTTGGCAAAGATGCCCCTGGAATCAGGTCTATCTGATGGCTTATTGCTCTCTATGGAGGCAATGTAGCTGGTGTACCATCACTAATTATGCCTTTATACTTCTCCAGTATAGGCTGCATTTCCTTGGGAATCTCTGTCTTCTTATCCTGCTGTCCTTCTTTTGGTTTTACTATGATGGCATAACCAATACCATCCTCCTTAAGAGTATTCAGAAACTCTTTTCCACTCACAACCAAGATATTAGGACTCTTTGTTTGAACTGCATCTTCATCTTCCAATGATTGAATTTTATAGGTGACACCATCCTTCTGAAAAGAATAGGCATTCTTCTCACCATCATGTACTGCTTTTCGGTCATACTGCCATGGTCTGCCCAATAAGAGATGGCATGCATCCATGGGTAGTATATCACATAATACCTTATCCTTATAGCCACCTATACTAAACTCTACCCAACTTTGTTCATTCACTACCACATGTTGACTCTTATTCAACCATGTGACTCTATATGGGTTTGCATGAGTAATTCTTTTCAAATTCAGTTTCTTAACTGCTTCATCAGAAATAATATTATCAGTAGATCTTGAGTCTATGATAATTTTACATACCTTATTCAAAATCTTGCACTTGATTCTAAATAGTGCTCTCCTCTGGCTTGGTTCAGACTTTACTGGTTCCTTCATCAAGGTTCTCCTTATCATCAGGTTCTCTCCATCTTTTGAGTTCAGATTGACCTCAGGTAACTGGCTGCTGGATGCATTGTCTTGGACATAGTGATTCCTCTCATCACCTCCTTGAGAAGAGGATGTGGTCTTTTCTGGACACCTATATGCCGGATGACCTAGATTGCCACAGTTGTAACACTTCATGTTGGTGAAATAGGATCCTCTGCCTAATCCTCCTGACCTTCCTCTATTAGATCCTCTTCCTCTGTGGTTTCCTTTACCACTTGACTCCCCACTCTGCTCTGTGAGTTTGGATTCTGCTTGGGATCTATTGTCAGCATTCCTTCCACCAAAACCTCCTCTGTGTCCTCTATTATCTCTGCCTCTTCCTCTTCCTCTGCTATTTGAGTCTTGTTTCCTCTTGTTCTTTTCCTCCACTTTCAGTGCCAGCTGATAGCATTTTTGCACTGTGGTAGGGCACAACAGACTAATTTCTTCTTGTATATTCCACTTCAGACCGTTAAGGTACCTTGCTACCTTTATGCTTTCATCCTCCATTACTTTGGACCTTAAGCATAGCTTTTGGAATTCTTCAGTGTATGCACTGACATCTAATTCCTTTTGTCTCAGATTTTGTCTCTTCCTGTGCAGCTGTATTTCATAATCTTCTGGCATATATGCTTCTTTAATTTTAGCTACCATTCCCTTCCAAGTAGCTATGGGCTTCTTATCTTCTTTTGCTCTTTCAGTCTGCACAAATTTCCACCAGGTTAAGGCAGCTCTCCTGAGTCTGGATTTGGCCACCTTTACTTTCTGTGCCTCGCTTACACCATCACATTCAAAGTGATTTTCAAGTCCTTCTATCCACTCCATGACCAAATCTGGGTCCATTTTCCCACTGAAAAGTGGTACTCCTTCCAATGTTTTACCACTCATTGCTTTCAAAGCTTTCAAGAATGGTTCTTCTTCCAACTTAGGATCAGGTGTGGGCTCTTCATCTTCTACAGATACACCCTTTCCCTTATCCTCAGAATATTTAACTCTCTGGCTGACTTCTTCAGTCTTTTGCAACATTAAGCCTAGCTTACTCTCCATTTCTTCTAGTCTTTCTTGTAGGAGTCTATTCTCCTCTTCTTGATCTTCAACTTTCTTTGCTAACTTTGCATTAGTCACCATTTTCTTGGATGAACTAACAGACTCACTTGAACTCGGTGATGACATACAACTCTTCTATTCCTATCTAGGAATAACCCAAATCTTACTGCTATGATACCAATTTGATAGGGAGGACTCTAGGCTGCCTGCTCTGCATCCTGTAGGTGTACAAGACTATCTGACAACACTAGCCTTCCTACCAATTCAAAGTGCTAAAAGACATACTCTTTGTAGAGATGGAAAACTCTACTTTTCTGCTTGGTGTGGGACACATACATTGTCCTCATTGCTTCCAAGGTACTACCCAAATGGCACATAACTTTCTGAGCCCGTTGCCCACCCTTCTCACTCTGTTCAAGGGTTTGGACTGCTTGGTACTCACTTTCCTTCTCTCTATTTTTCCAACCCTGCAAATCTATTTTCCTACTTGTTTATCTAGCCGAACTCCTCACTGAGCTCGCCTAGAACAAGCATGCATTGCCTCTAGCTAGCAATCCGACCACCCCACAAAAGAAAAACAAACAAAGAGCATGGCTCTGCTTGATGACCTCCATATTGTACAATGGGATTTGAAGAATCATCAAAATAGAGTCATGGCTGGAAAAAGAAAACAAAATAGCAAAAATAGAAAAGACTAATCTACTTCAGAATGATAAACTGAAAACAGAAAAGAAATACACAAATGATCGAACTACTGAATTTGATTTTTATTCAAAAATTGCCTTTACATCAGAATGCTTCTCAAATCAAAATCTTTTTCTTGTTTCTTCTGCTCAACCCCTCATACAGAAATAATGCTGCATTTTATAAGTATTCCATGTCTGTTACAAGATGGTTCCAATTCCAGAATGGTTGGTATTCCAACTGTCGGTTCAGCTTTGTGCTATCGGCAAGATAACACAGATGTCTCATCGAAACATACTTATGCTTTCCCATTGGCAAGATAGATTCTTTGTCGCACCAATCATATTCTTCCCCTGTTGATATGCATTCTATTGACTTTCGCATTCATGAGAACTTTTAGTCCCACATGCACCCATTCAAGTCAGCCACTGCGGTTTATATATCCGACGGCTTAGTAAACTATTGTCGTCACTTTTGCCGCCGACGACCTCTATCTACCCCCATCGGCACAACCCAAACTATCAGCCAACATTCAACCATGAACTCTGATAGTCCCTTGTCTCACCGATACCAAGTCTTCACCCTCCGTCGGCGTGACCACTGTGCATCGGCCTAAAGCCTTAAAGCTACGCCAATAGAAGTCATTGCACCGACGTCCAACTCCATCGGAGCAACACATAGCTGTCGGAGTGACTTTCACAGCCATCGCCGATAGCAAGCCTCATACCGATGACAAGCCTCGACAACACTTCATCGGATAGACAATTAATATCAGAGTGACACCCACATCCTTCACCGATAGTGATTCTCATGCCGATGGCCTTCACCAACCTTTACCACTCCATCAGGGTAACACCAAGCGATCGGAGACACAACCACAGGCTCCGCCGATGACCACCCTCATGCCGATGGACATCACACATCGGTAAGACCTTGGAGATTGGCACAAGACACCGAACTCCTGTCGATAGTAAACCTCAAGCCGATAGCTAGCCCTCCATCGGTATAACATGAAGTATCGGGAATACATCTTCCAGCTACGCCGATATCAATACTCACTCCGATGGGTTTACTTTGCACATGTATAAACTTCTTCCCGCTCTACCCTATTTTGAAAATTCAAAACATCACAAAAAAATGCAAACTATGTACACATGGGCTCCAAGCCCTTGGTGCTCCTGCACCAATAAGGTAGTGGAAGGAGATTCATCGCTCTTTTGTTTAGCGGACCTAGATAGATTTGCTGATTTGAGGGCTTTATTCAAAGATTTCACTAAGAGTAGGAGGTCCAAGTTAGCTATATATCATAAATTCTCCCAATCAGTAGACATGGTGAAATTCAGAATAAATTTTGTTGAAGATCTAGATCCAGCAAAGATAAATCCAACATTAGAGGCCTTTCTCACCTACAGAAATAGGGAGGTAGAAAAGAACAAAGTTGATTTGGATGGAGACAGTTAGTAGGAGGCAACTCAGGGGACATATAAGTTGAATGTCAAGTCTAGCTCAGCCACCAGCTCCTCCAAAAAGTGCCACGTGCCTCTTTTCATTGATCTGTGCATTGTAAAAGTGTTTTGTCTTTATAGGAAACCCAAAAGTGTCCATTTTGTCCTATTATCATGTGCTAAAAAGTTGTATTTTGTCTTTTTCCTAGAGGACAAAGTTAAATATGAGATTGTAACAAACTACCATCTAAAATTGAATGCTATCAAATATGAGCCCTTGGTGTTGAGTTAATCTCCACCATTCTTTCAAAAACTTAGTATGCATGTCCATCTATAAAAGGGGCAGTCATTTTCTCTCTTTATAAGTAAGATTGGACAATGAATCATTGAGACTTTGCTAAACTCTTGATCAATACAAAACAAGTTTTACAGGTGTTTCTGGAAATTGTGTTCTTGTGTTATCTTGCTTTAGATTTCATGGTTCATTTCAATATGAAATTAGATGAATTACAGTTGCAATTATGAATGCCCTGGTTCATACAATTTGTTTCTTACTAACTAAAAGTAACTTTCCATGGTTAGTATGAACCTTATTAAGTGAATTTAGTTCAATTACATGACATTGATTAAGTTGCACTAGTAATTGCATGTTTATTGAATGCATGTGATTTGAAAATCTTAAGCTACCTTTGAAGATTGTATCATTTCTGTAGCATTGTGGTTTCAACTTGGTTGAGCAAAAATTGGTTTATTAAGGGTGTTTGTTTATCTACTATATTTCATTCCAGTTGTGATTTGTCCTTAGGTTTCATATCCATCTCTCCGCCCTTTAACCTTTTTACATTTTCTTTAACAAACATTTGTTAGACTTAGGGTTGTAAAGTAACATTATATTGTCTATCTGTTGATAAATTTCAAACCTCATAGTTTGCATCTCTTAGGGTTTATGCATACATATTGTTTCCATAATTTCACAAACTCTACATTGCATGTAAGTCCCCATTCTGTGCCTCGCTTACACCATCACATTCAAAGTGATTTTCAAGTCCTTCTATCCACTCCATGACCAAATCTGGGTCCATTTTCCCATTGAAAAGTGGTACTCCTTCCAATGTTTTACCACTCATTGCTTTCAAAGCTTTCAAGAATGGTTCTTCTTCCAACTTAGGATCAGGTGTGGGCTCTTCATCTTCTACAGATACACCTTTTCCCTTATCCTTAGAATATTTAACTCTCTAGCTGACTTCTTCAGTCTTTTGCAACATTACACCTAGCTTACTCTCCATTTCTGCTAGTCTTTCTTGTAGGAGTCTATTCTCCTCCTCTTGATCTTCAACTTTCTTTGCTAACTCTGCATTAGTCACCATTTTCTTGGATGAACTAACAGACTCACTTGAACTCGGTGATGACATACAACTCTTCTATTCCTATCTAGGAATAACCCAAATCTTACTGCTCTGATACCAATTTGATAGGGAGGACTCTAGGCTGCCTGCTTCTGCATCCTGTAGGTGTACAAGACAGTTTGACAACACTAGCCTTCCTACCAATTCAAAGTGCTACAAGACATCTTTCTACACAAAAAATGTCATCTGAAATCCTCAACTCTTTTGCAGAGATGGAAAACTCTATTTCACTGCTTGGTGTGGGACACATACCTTGTCCTCACTGCTTCCCAGATGCTGCCTCAATGGCACATAACTTTCTGAGCTGTTGCCCACCCTTCTCACTCTGTTCAAGGGTCTGGACTACTTGGTACTCACTTTCTTTCTCTCTATTTTTCCACCCCTGGAAGTCTATCTTCCTACTTGTTTATCTAGCCGGACTCCTCACTGAGCTCACCTAGAACAAGCATGCATTGCCTCTAACTGGCAATCCGACCACCCCACAAAAGAAAAACAAACAAAGAGCATGGCTCTGTTTGATGACCTCCATATTGTACAATGGGATTTGAGGAGTCATCAAAACAGAGTCATGGTTTGCAAAAGAAAACAAAATTGTAGAAACAGAAAGACTAATCTACTTCAGAATGGTAAACTGAAAACAGAAAAGAAAATACACAGATGATCGAACTGCTGTACTTTATTTCTATTCAAAAACTTTGATTACATCAAAATGCTTCACACACTAAAATTCACTTCTTTAATTCTTCTTCTGCTGAACTCCTCTACAAAAAGAATACTACATTTTATATCTCTGCTCATGTCTGTTACAGGACGGTTCAACTACCAGATGGTTCATATTCTAACTGCCGGTTTAGTTTTGTGTTATCGGCAAGATAACACAGATGTCTCATCGAAACATACTTATGCTTTCCCATCGGCAAGACAAATTCTTTGTTGCACCGATCATATTCTTCCCCTGTCAATATGCATTCTATTGACTTTTGTATTCATGAGAACTTTTAGTCCCACATGCACCCGTTCAAATTGGCCACTGCGGTTTATATATCCGTCAGCTTAGTAAACTCTTGTCGGCACTTTTACCGCCGACGACCCCTGTCTACCCCCATCGGCACAACTCAAACTGTCGGCACAACCACAACCATGCACTCTGATAGTCCCTTGTCTCACCGATACCAAGTCTTCACCCTTCGTCGGCGTGACCACTGTGCATCGGCCTAAAGCCTTAAAGCTACGCCGATAGAAGTCCTTGCCCTGACGTCCAACTCCATCGGAGTAACACATAGCTGTCAGAGTGACTTTCACAGCCATCGCCGATAGTGATTCTCATGCTGATGACAAGCCTCGGCAACACTTCATTGGACAGACAATTAATATCAGAGTGACACCCACATCCTTCACTGATAGTGATTCTCATGCTGATGGCCTTCACCAACCTTTACCACTCCATCGGGGTAACACCAAGCGATCGGAGACACAACCACAGGCTCTGTCGATGACCACCCTCATACCGATGGACATCACACATCAGTAAGACCTTCAACCGTCAGCCTATGATCAAATCCTCAGCCCGATACTTATACTCATGCCGATGTCTTCGGCCAACTCCATATCGGTGAAAATCAATGTTTATCACCCCGATCGGTGAGATGATACACCGTCAGTTCACGATTATTCCCTCAGCCCAATGCCAAGGCTCACACCGATGACCCACTTTGGATAAGCAAACACTTCTTCCCACCAAGGCTTATTAGAAAATTCACCACATCACGTCAAAATGCGACGATAAGAAAATTTCACAACATCACACCAAAAATGTGCAGTATATACATGGGCTCCGAGCCCTTGGTGCTCCTGCACCACATATCTCCATCCTTCATCCATTATCCTACATATCTCCCCTATCACCTTCCTATGGTCCATGCTTTTGCATAAGCTTTTCATCCTAAGTCCTTCCATAATCCATATCATAATCCCATATCTACCTATTCCATCTCATTTTCATGCAATCCCTTACCAACATCGATGAGCATAACGACAGGGTCCATGCAATGACATCCATCTCTAACGGGACTACCAACATTCATTGAACTAGACACTTGAGTCCCTCCTATCCATTACCATGGTGAAAGCCAGGCAAACAGGTGCCATGTGTAATCAATTATCCAAAAAACAAAACCATCCAATAGTGAAAACCAATTTGTGGCACTTTGGATAACAAAAAAATAATAGTATAAGATAAATAATCCGTCCTCTGGTGAAAACCTGGTAAACAGGTGCCTTGGATAAGCACCATAGTGAAAACTATTGGGAATTAAGGTGTCTCAACCTTGGTAATTCCATACATTTGTAATGTTTGCATTTATTATCTAATTTCCTATGTTGTAAATATTTGTAAATTCCATATTGTCATATTGTGGGATGTGGCACAGTGATGTGTCGATCCTACATGAAATATGACAACTTGTAATTTTTTCCTCACATGAGGTGATAGGCGTCCCACTTTGTGGTAGGAGCATTTTGTCATGTGTCGGCATCTTCCATGTTGTGTAAGGGAATGTTTGACCAAAACGGTTATGACGGATTCCTATGACAAATTTATGACATGTAAGAGTCGAAAATAGAAGGTTATAAGATAGGTGATGACATGTGTCATGAAGCATCTTTGAATAAGGCATATTTGGGTGCCCCAAGGTGGAATATGACGTGTTGTAAGAGAATATTCTATTTATAGCATGTGTATGATAGATTCTCTTACAGCTATAAGTTGTAACCGCTATGACAGATTCTATGATGGTCGTAAGTGTCGTAAGAGCATCTGTCATAACCCATTTTGGAAATAGGTGACCTCTTTGGGATGGGATCTATGGACAAGTGTCAGGTACATTCTACAATGTTGACCAAGTGTCCTTAGGCATGTGTTTTGGTCCATGAAGCCATGTTGGATGCCCATTCCAAGAAAGGTCCAATATTGCCTTGTATTTCCTATATAAACAGGTGCTTGGAGATGGAGTTTGTATTATAGGTTTACAGGTATTGTTATGCTGCTGGATTGACTCTAGACATGAGTGTCGAAGACCATTGAATCTTGCATTACAAGTGTATTGTAAACAACTTTCAGATTTGTTAATACATTGTGTAGGTTTTTGAGTGTGGGGTTTTTCACCCGATAAAGGTTTTCCCCACCGTAAATCCTTGTCTCTCTTCTTCTGTCTTCTTTCTGGTTCTTGTGTATTGCTGTAGTAACTCTATTAGATGTTGTATGTTGTTGTAGTGATAAGGAATAAATTGAATTTGTATAGCTCTCCCCTCATTAGATTAGTGTAGGAAGCGATTTCTGCACACCTAGCTTCCTTTCAATTGGTATCAAAGCCTTGCTAGTTTTGGTCTTAGCTATTGGGTAGGGGTTTTTTGAGCTGATCTTAAGTTCAGTGGGAGTCTGTGTAGAGTATTCTAATTTCTATGGTAGCAAGGAGATGGCAAGCACATTAGGAAGGTTTGAAGTGGAGAAGTTCAATGGCAGTAATTTCAAGCTATGGAAGCTCAAGATGGAAGACATGCTTGTTGACCGAGACCTTTGGGAAAGTGTTAATGGAACTAAACCAGCTGCAATGTCACAAGATGAGTGGGATCTCAAGGATCAGAAGGTGAAGGGTCTCATAAGACTTAGTCTTGTTGATTCTGTGTTGTTAAATGTCCATGAGGAGACTACTACAAAACTACTTTGGAAGAAGTTGGGGGATGTGTATCAAGCCAAATCCCTAGTTAATAAACTTTTCCTGAGAAAGAAGTTATATTATCTTCGAATGGAGGATAGAGGATCCGTTGTTGAACATATGAATGCTTTTAACATGTTGGTTGCACAATTGACATCTATTGGTGTAAATATGGAGGAGGAGGATCGGTGTATGACCTTGCTTTGTTCTCTACCAGACTCATGGGATCATCTTGTCATGGCAATTGGAATCACCACATCCACATTCAAAATGGAAGAAGTGGTTTCTTCACTGTTGTCTGAAGAGATGCAGAGAAAGTCTTCTGAGGTAGCCAAAGAGGCCCTTATAGTTCATGGAAGACCCAAGAAGAAAGGAAAGAAGAAGGACAAGAAAGCTGAGAAGGGTAGATCCAAATCCCGTGGGAGATCCAAATCTCCTGGAAAGTCCAAGGCTCTTTGTTGGAACTGTGGAAAAACTGGGCATTTCTGAAAGGAATGCAAAGAGGAGAAGAAGAAGAAGAAGAAAGATCCTGATTCAGATTCTAATAAGTTACAAGATGATAGTGATGCTTTCATCGTAGCCCTGGCAACCCATGCATTTGATGATGTGTGGCTAATCGACTCTGGTGCATCATTCCACATGACCTCGCATCGAGATTGGTTCACTAAGTATGAGGAGTTCGATGGTGGAAAGGTGTATCTGGGTGATGACTCTCATCTAAAGATTGTTGGTCATGGAAGAGTCTCTATCTGATTCCTAGATGGTCAAGTGAAGGGGATCTCTGGGGTTATGCACATCCCAGGCTTAGCACGGAACCTGCTTTCTGTAAGTAGTTTGAATGATGCAAGTGTGCAGGTTGTCTTTTCGAAAGAAGGATGTAAGATGACTAGAGGAGCTATGGTGCTTGCTAATGGTACTCGGAGAGGTACTCTATTTCAGTTGGAAGCATTGATTTCACAAAGCAATAGTTCATCTGACTCAAGGAAGAGGGCACCAATCACTTCATCCCCACCATTTGAATGAGCAGTGAAGAAATTTGTTGTTTCTAGTCTTGATGGTTGTAATCATGTATTAGAAGTTAAACTTCGTATTGAAAAGACAATGTTATGGCATAAGAGATTTGGCCACATTGGTGAGAACGGTCTGCATACCCTAAAAAATAAGAACCTCGTTGAGGGGTTAGATGATTGTAATCTTGAGTTCAACTTTTGCGAACATTGCATTTATGGAAAACAAAACTGTGTTTAGTTTTACTTGAGTTCTCATAAGTCTTCTGGTGTGTTGGACCTTATCATTCTGATGTGTTTGGTCCTGTTAATGTTCCTTTGTTATCAAAATCTATATATTTTGTATCTTTTATAGATGATTACAGTAGAAGGACATGGATTTATTTTCTCAGAAGCAAATCGAAAGTCTATAGCAAGTTTAAGGAGTTTAAGGCCTTTGGTGAAAATCAGACTGGTAAAAAGATTAAATGTTTGAGAACTGACAACAGTGGTGAGTTCTGTTCTACATAATTTGATAAGTATTGCAAGGAACTTGGGATTGAAAGACATAAGACAACTCCATACACCCCGCAGCAAAATGGAGTTGCAGAGAGGATGAACAGGACACTGATGGAGAAGGCTAGGAGTATGCTTAGTGGAGCTGGCCTAGAACAAAAGTTTTGGGCTAAAGCTGTTGCCACTACTTTCTATCTGGTAAACAGATCTCCCACATCATCTCTTGTTGGAAAGACACCCATGGAGGTGTGGTTTGGTAGAAAGCCTTCAATAAGGCATCTTCATGTTTTTGGTTGTGAGGCATATGCACATGTGCCTAGGGAGAAGCAGTTAAAATTGGAGAGCAAGGCTGTTAAGTGTATCTTCATTGGCTATGGTGTCAGTGTGAAAGGATACAAGCTTTGGGACCCTGTGGCTGAAAAATTGTTATATAGCAGAAGTGTCATCTTCGGAGAGCTTACACCTTCTTCCACTGTTTTGCAGCCAGAAGAAATAGTAAAGAAAGAGGATGTTGTTTAGTTTCCTGCTACCCCTGAGAAGACTGAATAGAAAGACAATGTTGGACCTAATGATGAGGAGAGTTCTAGCAGCTCTGAAAGCTTAGATGAAGAAGCTGAACCTCAACCTCAGCTCTTGAGGAGGTCTACATGAATAAGAAAGCAACCTGAAAGGTTTGGTTTTACATTGCTTGATTCTAGTTGTGCTTATGCTTTGATTACTAACAGTGATGAACCTAGAGCTGTATCAGAGGTTATGGACATGAAAGATGTAAGTTCTAGGAAGGAGGCCATGGAGGATGAAATGACTTCTTTGGAAAAGAATCAAACTTGGGACTTGGTGCCTTTGCCTCCTGGACGGAAACCTGTTGGATGCAAATGGGTGTTCAAGAAGAAATTTGGTACAGATGGCAGTGTTGAGAAGTATAAGGCTAGATTGATTGCGAAGAGGTATTCACAAGTGGAGGGTATAGATTATGGTGAGATCTTCTCTCCCATTGCAAATTTGACATCCATTCAATTCCTGTTGTCTCTCGTAGCAACTTATGACTTGGAGGTAGAACAGATGGATGTGAAGATAGCTTTCCTTCATGGTGACTTGGAGGAAGAAATCTACATGTCACAGCCAGAGCATTACTTGGTGAAAGGTAAAGAAAATTTGGTTTGCAAACTTAAAAAGTCTTTGTATGGTTTGAAGCAATCCCCTAGGAGATGGTACTTGAAGTTTGATGCCTTTGTGTTGTCAATTGGATTTGTGAGATCAAAATCAGATCAGTGTGTGTATTATAAGTTTGATGGTGATCGTATTCTCATTGTTGCACTGTATGTTGATGATATGTTGCTCATTGGGAAGGGTAAGAATATGATTTCTAATTTTAAATATCAGTTGTTAGCACAATTTGAAATGAAAGATTTAGGGGCAGCCAGGTACATTCTAGGAATCAAAATCAGAAGAGACAAAACCAATAGAAAACTTTGGTTAAGCCAGAGTAAGTATGTGAAGACTATGTTGGACAGGTTTAGCATGGCAGATTGTAGACCATTGTGTGTTCCCATTTCTTTGGGGACAAATTTGTCTGTTAAGGATTGTCCAAAATCTCCTAGTGAGGTGGAGGACATGAGTAGAGTACCTTATGCTAGTGCTATTGGTAGTTTGATGTATGCTATGGTCTGCACAAGACCAGACATTGCCCAAGCAGTGGGAGTCCTTAGTTGATTTATGGCTAATCCTGGACGGCTTCATTGGGATGCAATTAAGTGAGTGTTCAGATATTTGAGGGGTACTTCTGAGTATTCTATTTTCTATCATGGTAATGTTTCAAGACCTCCGCATTCTGTTGATATTCATGGATTTGTGGATTTAGATTGGGCAGGTGACATTGACAGTAGGAGATCCACCAGTACTTATGTGTTTACACTGTTTGGTGGTGCTATTAGTTGGATGAGTAAGCGACAACCTATTGTTGCTTTGTCCATGATAGAAGCTGAGTATATGGCAGCAACTCATGCTTGTAAGGAAGCCATTTGGCTTAAGAGATTGTGTTCAGATATTGGTGTTGATGTAGGTCAAATCATGATCAGTTGTGATAGTCAGAGTGCAATTTGCCTTGCGAAGAATCCAACTTTCCATGCTAGAACAAAGCACATTGATGTTTAGTTTCACTTCGTACGAGACATGGTTGAGGATGGAAAGGTAAATTTGTAGAAGGTAGATACTTTGAAGAATGTTGCAGATGCATTGATGAAACTAGTGGGCACAGAGAAGTTTAGATGGTGTTCGGAGTCTATGGGCCTCTCGGCCTATAGCAGTTAAATCCAGTTTTTCTATTGGCTCTTACAAGGTGTTCGATAAGTGGGAGAATGTTTGGAATTAAGGTGTCTCAACCTTGGTAATTCCTTACATTTGTAATGTTTGCATTTATTATCTAATTGCCTATGTTGTAAATATTTCTAAATTCCATATTGTCATATTGTGGGATGTGGTATGGTAATGTGGCGATCCTACATGGAATATGACAACTTGTAATTTTGTCCTCACATGAGGAGATAGGCATCCCACTTTGTGGTAGGAGCATTTTTCCATGTGTCGGCATCTTCCAATGTTGTGTAAGGGAATGTTTGACTGAAACGGTTATGTCGGATTCTTATGACAAATCTATGACATGTAAGAGTAAAAAATAGAAGGTTATAAGATAGGTGATGACATGTGTCATGAAGCATCTTTGAATAAGGAATATTTGGGCGCCCCAAGGTGGAATATGACGTGTTGTACGAGAATATGCTATATATAGCATGTGTATGACAGATTCTCTTATAGCTATAAGTTGTAACCACTATGATAGATTCTATGATGGTCGTAAGTGTCGTAAGAGCATCTATCATAGCCCATCACACCATAAGTTGCCCATCACACAGTCTATTTATCTCATTATCTGCCTATATAGTCCTCAACCAAGATCAACCATTTCCATCGTCCTTCTTCCACATCTCTTCTCTTGCAAAACAAGTGTGTTAGGCATATAAAGGTCCATCACATATCATATCATTACCATCTATCTATACGTGTGAGTCCATATCATATCATTACCATTTACATATTTGCATTATCATACATTTCCATTCATATCATTTGCATAAACATCCATACATAATCCATGAAAAAAAATACAAAATACAACATGCATAACCATCATATTACCAATAGTGCATTCATTACAACATCATGTAGATAACCAACATACATGTGTCAATATACAAGTGTCTACATATACAAGCTGAGCCATAAAAAATGTATGTATAAGTGGCTCTAGGCCTCATCATGATACAACATAATATACATAAACAAGGTAGCCCTAATGACTACTGATAGCTCCCTCACCCTAACTGCCACCACTCGGTCCTACACCTGTCCCCCTATCTCTCTGTGGCCCCATCACTGATGCTACAAATCGAGATCTGCCTATCCTCCACGAACTTGAAGCTCCTGATCTGCTCCTAAAGCTAGGCTACCTTTGCGCTGCTGGTACAACCCCATAGTATAAGCCCCTATAATACTCCACCTCACCCTATACTCTCTGCAGCTCTGCCTGTACCTGTGCCAACTGTGTGGCCAAATACATCATAGCCCCATCTATACCCAATGCAGCCATTTCTCTATCCCACTTGCTAGTCATCCCCTGTAGCTGCTGCACAGCTGTATCCCTCTCTATCCATAAACCATCTCTCTCAGCCCTCATTTCCTGCATCTGCTGTATAGATGTGTCTCACTCAACTCTCATCATCTGCTTGCTCTGCCTAGCTACATCTCTCTCCCCTATCACTCTAGCAAGTGTGCCATCATCCTGTCCATCCCCAGCCTACACTCTAACCTGTAATTGAGCCTGGTATGTCTGAGCTTGAGCCCTAGCATGCCGCAAGCCAATCACTGCCTGGTGTCTATCCAACTCCACTCTCCTCAATCTCATCTGAGCCCACTGCCTCCATCTCCTCTCCTCTCTAATCCTCCTCCGCAGTTGCTAAATCCCCACATCGTCACCTCCTAATATCTGCCCCTAAGGCTGTGCAAGTATCTGAGGTTGTCCCTGCACCTGTCCTTGTATCTGTATCCCTGGTGCTGCTGGTACAATAGCCTACACTGGTGGAGCCCGTCGTCACCTCCTCCTGACTGGTCTCTCCATCCCTATCTCTCTTATCTCTCCAACCCACGTCAGCTGCGTCGGTCTTGCTGTCACCCAGTATGTATCATAATCTGGTAGCGTGCCTGGATTTGCAAGACCCTATCCCCACTACCATACAACCGGCTGTAGCCACTCTCTCTCTGCCAAAACCATGTCAACCACTACTTTTGGCCCCCAATCAAACACCTCCTATCGAGTCCTCCCAAAAATGGCATCACCAACTGGTACTGCTTATGGTAACTTGAACTATCTCAAAACCCTCTCAGGCAAATAGAAATCTATAATGTATATCCCACGTCCAAAAATATATCTCACTTGTCTAGTACAGACAAGCTCAGTATCCTCCTCATCCCATCTCTCATGTCTTGGCCATGGCCTCCATATAAATCTATCTACCTCCACCAGTATACTAGTCCTCTTCACTATCAGTATGTCAAAGCTCCTCTATACATCCTAGCATAAGGCTCTCCTGCTGCTCTAACCACCCATCCCTCTAGTCTTGTCACTAGAATATGCTCATATGCCCACACATGCAAAACTATAACTCCTGCAGACATACTAGCCCCGAACATATATGCACAATCATGCAAGAAATGATAGAGCTATCCAAGCACACACTCCACCCATGCATATCTCATCCCATAGGAGAACATCCCCTCCATCACTGTCCCCCATCCTACTGGGAACCCTCTCGCCCGTCTGTCTCCAACTAACCATCTAATAATAGCTACTACCACTCACTGCAGTCTATCACATAACTCCTCCATCCTCGCCATAGGAATCTCTAAGCCCTCTACTCCAATGTTTGGTGTCCCAAACAATCTCCTAAATGCAGCTGGACCCATATCAAGATCATAATCTACTCAATCCCCATCAATAGGAATATGTAGAATCTAGAACACATCCTCTAGTGTGATCATAGCCTCTCTTGTCGGCAACAAGAAAGAAATACACTCACTCATCCATCGCTCCACCATTGCCGTCATCAATCCTCAATGTGCCTGCACCAGCTCCAATCTAGACACATGCTCTAATTCAAGGATCTCTAACACTAGCCACTCCTCTGCATCCAACAATCTCACCAACCGTAAATCCCTTGGATGTGGCTCTCGTGATAACAAAGGCAGTAGGATATCCTACATCATTTCATTCATCATGTTTGTCCCTTACACTACATATAACTGCTATAAAATTGGATCGTTTATTGCTATAGCAGCTTTTATCTATTGTAAGTGACTCATTTTTCCATATGTGCCTATCTGCTGATTACATGCAACCCATTTTACTACATGTGCTTATTTCTCACCTAAATGCGACCTAATTTTACCTATGTGACTGCTTATCGACTAAGTGTGAGCTATATTTCTATATGCGTATACCTTTTGCCTATAAGTGATTTCTATCCTATATGTGAGCCTATTTTCTCTACAAGCAAGTTCAACTTATCTATGCACCTGCTTTTAGCCCATAAGTGACTTGATTTTATCTATATGCGCATTCTACCTCTATTTGTCTAGCTGACTAGAAGTGACCTGTTATCCCATACGTGACCAAGCCATGCCTACACTTGACCTTAACTACCTTAAGCGACTCATTTTCCTTCCTAAGCGACTTGAGCTACCTATCCTAACACCTAGTCGCTTATGGTGATGTGTGTGCATTTATGATGCTTCTAGCCTATCAAAATCATGCTTTTAGCAAAAGTTTTGATACATATCGATACACTTGCTCCTTCTGGTCATCCATGTGTTCTCACTGGCTTAGTAAGCCAATCATTGCGTGGAATCACCATCCTAATAGCTCTCCAACTCTCGTTGCACAAGAACTCTAAGGAGCTCTAGATCTCTATAAGCAAATGAACACAACTGAGCACAAATGAGCCTATTTTCCCTTGAAGGACCTACTTATAGCCCCTATCCAAACCCTAATTCTTCTATGCCAAAGCCTATTTTCTTCTACATCATCCCATGTTTCCCACCCAACCCCCTCTTTTCTTTGTGTCACCCCTGTGTCCTAGCTTTTCCTTTTATCGTGAGCCAACCCATCCCTTCCTAGTTAGCCTTGTTGATAACTGAGAGGGGGGGGTGAATCAGTTATCCTAATTATTTCCCTTATTAAACTTTCCTTTTAATTGAAGCAGCATAAAATCAAACACAAAACATTAACCATGAAATAAGAAACACATGACACAGTATTTTTGACGTGGAAACCCTGTTAAGGGAGAAAACCACGGGGTGATTAACCCAAGAATTATTCTCTGTTAGAAGAATAGGAAATTACAAAAATGGCACTTGCCAATTAGGGCTCACTGCCCGAGCACACTGCTCACAAGAGGCTCACTGCCTACAAGAAGACACACTGTCTTACAAAGTGATAAGAATCACAGTCTTGAACTGATTGGAAGCATCTGCATATGCTGGAGTTCAGTTCCGGTTAGGTTCAGTATACTGATCTGCTGCACTTCATCTTTCCTCTGTTCTTTAGTCTGCTGTCCTTTCACATACCGGATCTTTCTTGTTACTTCTGCTCTATACTGGACTTATTCGCATATCCTCACACACATTCACACCCTTTACCACTAAATCCATCCTCTATATATATCCGCACAAGTAATTTCATCATCTTTCTAGTCGGCATCCGGAACAGTCTAGTTTCTTACAAACTTAGTTCTGTCGGCTGAATCCTTGCTCACCAAGCAATGCGGATCAAGCATATACTTGTAGATATCATCAATTATGTCGGCCAAACATGATTCATGCCTCTGCAACCTTTATCATCATCTGTAACACATCCGGAAAGTAGTTTGACACTCAGTCAGTCAGTTCTTCCTCTGTTTTCACTGTCTCTCAGGAATCCGGTACTCAACTATTCATATCTTTTTCCTTGTCCATCTCCGGAGGCTAAATCCTTGGAATATACTACTCAAGATAGTCCTCTTGACTTCCCCAGATCCGCACTGTGCCAAGACACTTCCTCTGAGAGATCCGGACCAATCTGTCGGACCTTGCCACATGCTCTGTTCTTGTTCACCGGACCACAACAATCTTCAATCTGACTTCCGGTAGAGATACATCATGACTTGCGGATATGTGGAATGACCTTTGTTGCCATCAATGACAACAACCATGAATCCATATAGTGTCTCTTGCCAACAATCTCCCCCTTTGGCATTGATGGCAACACTTAGTGAAAAATGACTAAGTGTTTACACTATGCTCCCCCTTTGCTGATGCTCTGTCTTTATATACAATTTCCGGAACTCCCCCTGAGTTGGATTCCTCATTTTTCACTGCTCCTCACTCCCCCTTTGACATCAATGGCAAAGGGTAGGGTCCGCACACCAAAATTTTCAAAAATTTTCTATATATAGCCGCATATTTACATACTCACATATACTGCAGAATGTCTGCAAAGGATGTCTGCAGTTGAACCATTTCAGTAGCCCAACTAAGCTTCATTCTGTCCAGGATTGAAATGTGACCACTCAACAAAAATGCAAAAGCTTCTGCCCGCCTGAGATCTGTCGGATCTTTTGTATGGGCGGTGGTCTGGGCATCACTGATGGCCTCATGCATCGTTTCCAACTTAGGGACTATAATCCTTCTAAGTTCTCCCATCCGGTTGGTAATGTTCTTTCTCTCCTTCTCAAGATTCTTTATTTCATTCAAGACTGCAATAGTCTGACATTCTTGATTTATTATAGAGGAAGAGAGAGGATCAAAACTTTGAGATAAGCTTTGAAGCTTGTCCTGTTCTTCTTTTATTTTCTTGTCAATTGCTGTTGTTGCCTTTGACCAAGATATACAAAATTTGTAGATGTCACCGCCATCCTTAAGAGCATTTTCTAAGCTCTTTATTCCAATGCTTACAATCTTCCTATCCTTAGAGATTAATTCTAATATTTCAGAAAATCTCTTATCCAAAAATTCCTTCCGGACCTTGTCTTCAGCTGATTTTTCTAGAGAATTAAAATGTGTATCAATACTGCTGACTAAGGTTTTTAGATTACCGGAAGTGGAGGCTGTCGGATCTATTTGGATTGATGGCATGATTTTTACAAGTACTCCGGAAGCGGCCTCTATCAACTCACAGTCTTCCATATGAGACTTCAGGAGCTTTTCATTTGCCTTGGCATTTGCAAATGAAGCTATCTTCATTGTTTGTACCGGAGAGAGAGAGTCAAAATCAAATGGACCTTTTAGAAGCTCCGGTTCATCAATCTCTAGAGTTTCTTTGCTCAAAAATTGTTGAACAGTTTGTGCAGTGTCTCTTGCCGGAGACAGATGTTTCTTTTCTTCTGCAGTCTTAGAACTGTCAACCTCTTTGTCTGTCACCACTGCTTCCTTCTCCTGCAATTGCTCTTCTTCTTTGGATCCGGAGACTGTAGGGGAAACCGGAGGAGAGATGCTTGCTTGTTCATGGGCCACTTCTTCTGGAGCAGAGGGTCCCAAGTCCTCACTTGTCTGTTCATGGCTCACTTCTTCCGGAACAGAAGATTCCAAATCAGCAGCTGTTTCTGCACCTAAGTCCTCTACAACAGGAAGATTGAATCTTTTGAAGGCCTTCCGGAGGATCTCTTCTGTCTCTTGTGCCACTTTGTCAGTCTCACCAAGCATGAGCTGATTCATCCTGGCTTTACTTCTGAACTCATCTCTGCAGTCCTTGAAGATCATGTTCATTGTCTTGGGATCAATTTGAGGATATAGCTGAATAGCTATCTGCTCCCGGATCTCAAGATCTTTGGCATGAGCATTATTCTTTCTTACTTCCATTTCCTTCTCTAGGCTTTTAGGAATGAGAGATATGATCTCAATGAAAGCCTTATTGTATGTGTTCAGATATTTAACTGTGGCTTCCTGCAGAGTCTTTTGGTCTGCCTCACTGAAGTCATCATAGGATTCAGTCATTGGTTGAAGGTTTCCATCCACCGTGACCGACTTGATTATGCTCTCTAGTGACAGAGTGGGCTTTTCAACAGTTACCTCTGCTATTTCCTCCTTGTCTTGGCCTGTGGAGGGCTTACCGGATCCTTTCTTTTTCTGTTTCTTTACTTCTCTTACTCCTTCATCTGATTCTGTCTCCTCTTCATCCTTTTGGCTTTCATAAGCCCTTGATGCTTTTGTCTTGGATCTTTTACCGGATGCCTGGACTTCCGGTTTTGAGCTTTTGGTTGTGGAAGGAGCAGATCTCTTTGTTGATCTGGTCCGGGTGGGAGCTCCAACCGGAGCACTTTCTTTGCTTTTCTCTTCTTCCTCAGCCTTTCTCCTCTTTTCCCGGCTGGCATCAAGTGCCTCTTTTGAGATGCCAAGGCCTTGAGCAATGTGCTCTACTTCTTTTCTCACTTTTCTCTTAATCTCAGGTTCCCTGAGTTCTACATGTAATTTCACGCTCAGCTCCTCAAAGGTTCCAAACCTTTCTGCCTTAGGATCTTTGGGCTGACTTAGCATGTGTTGAACATGCAGCTCTACTATCTGTTCATCAACTTCATACCCCATGGGCATGATCCAGACAGTCCTTGGCTCCACTGCCTCCATTAGGCACTGATCAGTGTCAACCATAAAACATACTGAGTCCTTGTATTTCTCAATGAGAGACTGGGGAATTCTCTCTCTTGCTTGCATCATGCTCTGAAAGTTTTTGAAGTATCCCCATAGAGCTGTATTTCTCGCTTTTGCATCCCCAAGTCCATGCAAATAGTCTCTTATCTGGACTGCAACAGGTTTGTCATTCTGCCATACCCATCCACTTGTTCCGGGTAGCTCATTCATGAAGTAAAAGAATAGACATACAATGAGAGTACCATACTTAAAGGAGTTCTTCTTGTCTTTCTTGATTTTCTGTACATTTTCCATCAATTGGCTCAGTAGTAGTTCACAAAGATCATAATCTGCATTCTTTCTTAGCATTTCATATGCTGTGTATATTGCAGTTCCGGATACAGAATTCTCCCTGCTGGAGTGATAGATCTTGTATCCTATTATCATTGATGCATATTTGATATCCGGATCCGAAATATCTTCAATGGTCATTGCCCTCTTATCATATTTTGATCCGGTGGCCTCAGTTACAACGTTGTTCTTGACAGATTTGAGGATAGGTACCCCCCCGGAAGAGAATAGACCAGTTACTGCTCTAATTGCTTCTTTTGTGATCTTACAGGGTCTATCTAGCCAAAGGAAGTTGTCATGCATCCTGCTCAGTACATACCGGACCCATTCATCTTCTTCAAAGCTAGGGAAATGAATGAATTGCTCAAATTGTTTCTTCTGGATACCCTTATACTCTGGTTTGAGCTCAAAAGCATTGTCTATCAGTTGCTTGTGATAGAGGTCTCTTAATTTGAATTCCCCAAATTCCTCAATGTTTGCGTGTATGTAAACCCTAATATCTTCAGTATGTAAGACTCCGTGGGGAACACTAGAGAAGGCTCCTAGTGGATCTACCTCCAATGATTTGTAGGGATGTTTCTTGAATGAGGGGCGAGGTCTATCAGAGATCTTAACTATGTTGGGAGTAGCCATTCTTCAAAGATTTGCAGTGAGGCAATGAAAAACGAAGAATACCTTATGCGCCTTCGGTTTGCACGGAGTGGTTGGATTGATTTCTTTATGCAATAGCTTCGGCAGGAGATCCTTGGTGTGCTTGATGAACCTTGTTGCAGAGCTCCACTATTCGCTTCTTCTCAAGTGTAGAATGAGCAGATAACTTTTGAGAAATCCCTTATATTGCTCCGCAAACCCTAATATCTGTCTGCAATAAATGCTTCACCTGCATTATTCTGGTTTACCATGTCTGGACAGCTTGGAGTATCCCGGATTAGTCCTGATCACTGAATATCATCCGGATCTTTAAATGATGAATAAATCTAGGTAACATATTACAAGAACATCCCAAATACTCTGTCCAATCCGCAAGACAAGATCGTGCACTTCCGGATTTCTCCGGACCTTTTGTAATCCTTTATCATACCGGAGCACCTCCCTGAACAGGTCTAACTTAATCGAACACAGCTTCTTCATAACTCCATGCGGACCTCTGAAAACTTGACTGAAGCATCTCAGGAGTTATATCTACAAACCCTTTAATCCGCATCTAGTGCCACATCCGGCACAACTTGTTTGGCTGGGGGAACAGAATCTTCTTTGAGTCTCCCCCTGAGCCTGAGCTCACCTTTTAATTTCCGGAAGAAATATCAGCACCAGAATCTGGTGCGGATCCAACCTCTAGATTCTCTGAGTTTTTCTTCACCCAAATCTTGCTCATCTGATTCCTAACTTCATCCGCATTCATCTTTTGTTTACCCTTGTCTTGATTCTGATTATACACCGGACCTCTTTTGTCCTGATTCTTGTTTCTGCAGACTTTAGCATTATGACCGGACCTATTGCAGATTTGGCAAATAACATTTCTTTGCATATTTAACTGATATCCCCTTGATCTGCATTGATTAGCCATATGACCTACTCTATTGCATGTAAAGCATCTTCCTTTGAATGATTTGTTTACTTGCATAATTCTGCATTCATGGGATTTGTGTCCATACCTTTTGCAGTTGAAGCACTGTCCGGAGAAGGATGAATTAATCTGATTCATTCTCATTCTGCACTGATTAGCTTTGTGACCAAAATGGTTGCAGCTGTGGCAGTATCCATTGAAGGATGGATATTTTTGAGCATTTGGCTGTCTTACCGGAGGTCTTCTAGGCCTGCTCCTTGGATTTTCTGATCCAAGATTCTTCTGACCGGATCCGGAGCTTTCTCCTTTCTCATATCCCAAGCCATACTTGTCATCTGTCCTCTTTTGACTTCCAAGAAGAACTTCAAGTTGAGCAGAACTTATCTTGAATTTCTCTTTATATTCATTTGCTGTTTGAAGGTCTCTTTTGAGAGAGGCAATTTGATCCTCAAGTTTTCCTTCATTATCTTTGGAATCTTCAAGATCAGATTCAAGGTGTCTGATAATCCTGTCCATCTGGTGGCATTCTTCTGATTTTTCTTTAAGAGATTGTCTTAGATTGTCTTCAGCCTTTCTTTTTTCTTCAATCTCTTGAGTAAACTTAATAGTTCCTGATTCCATTTCATGTCTTAACATAATGACTTCTTTTGATAATTTTTCACATAACTTGGTTTGCTCAGTCAATTCCTCACTTGTATTGCTTTCTTCACTTTGTCTTGCCAACTGTTGAAGCAGCTCCTTTCTCTTTTTCATAGAGAGACTTAATTTGTCTTTTAATTCTCTCATGAATTCATCAGCCTGTTTGAGTCTTTCCTTTAATTCACTGACTTCAGAATTTGACTGTTCAAGATCCTCAAGGGCAGTCTTGAGTTGCTCCCTTAAACCATATGCATCCATTTGAAATCCCAGATCTTCCTCAAGCTGTTAGGCTCTATTGGGAGGAACTTGGCTCTGATACCAATTGTTGATAACTGAGAGGGGGGGGTGAATCAGTTATCCTAATTATTTCCCTTATTAAACTTTCCTTTTAATTGAAGCAGCATAAAATCAAACACAAAACATTAACCATGAAATAAGAAACACATGACACAGTATTTTTGACGTGGAAACCCTGTTAAGGGAGAAAACCACGGGGTGATTAACCCAAGAATTATTCTCTGTTAGAAGAATAGGAAATTACAAAAATGGCACTTGCCAATTAGGGCTCACTGCCCGAGCACACTGCTCACAAGAGGCTCACTGCCTACAAGAAGACACACTGTCTTACAAAGTGATAAGAATCACAGTCTTGAACTGATTGGAAGCATCTGCATATGCTGGAGTTCAGTTCCGGTTAGGTTCAGTATACTGATCTGCTGCACTTCATCTTTCCTCTGTTCTTTAGTCTGCTGTCCTTTCACATACCGGATCTTTCTTGTTACTTCTGCTCTATACTGGACTTATTCGCATATCCTCACACACATTCACACCCTTTACCACTAAATCCATCCTCTATATATATCCGCACAAGTAATTTCATCATCTTTCTAGTCGGCATCCGGAACAGTCTAGTTTCTTACAAACTTAGTTCTGTCGGCTGAATCCTTGCTCACCAAGCAATGCGGATCAAGCATATACTTGTAGATATCATCAATTATGTCGGCCAAACATGATTCATGCCTCCGCAACCTTTATCATCATCTGTAACACATCCGGAAAGTAGTTTGACACTCAGTCAGTCAGTTCTTCCTCTGTTTTCACTGTCTCTCAGGAATCCGGTACTCAACTATTCATATCTTTTTCCTTGTCCATCTCCGGAGGCTAAATCCTTGGAATATACTACTCAAGATAGTCCTCTTGACTTCCCCAGATCCGCACTGTGCCAAGACACTTCCTCTGAGAGATCCGGACCAATCTGTCGGACCTTGCCACATGCTCTGTTCTTGTTCACCGGACCACAACAATCTTCAATCTGACTTCCGGTAGAGATACATCATGACTTGCGGATATGTGGAATGACCTTTGTTGCCATCAATGACAACAACCATGAATCCATATAGTGTCTCTTGCCAACAAGCCTGGCTTACCTCTCAAGGGGGCATCACCTGCCAGTTACACTAGGGCATAGCCTTGTTTATCAAATGAATATCATATCTTCTTTGACACAACGCTCTATCGAACATTGTATCAAAGAGGGACAAAATGTAGACACCCAAAATTGACTCATTATCATTAGTATCAAACATTGCATTATCCATCATCTGCATTTGTCTAACACACTTGAGCAATACCCATAACATATCTATTTTCTTCTATTAATTAAATAAATTTATATTTATTTAATTAATTCATTAGCTATTTCTTCTATTTCCTCTAAGCTATAATTAAACAATCTTTAATTATTTAATTATCTTCTTTCTATTTATTTTTAATTAAATAAATTTTATTTATTTAATTAAAAATTCCTTTCATAAACCCACTTTCCAATTAATTAAATAAATTTTATTTATTTAATTAATTTCTCTTATCATTTATCTTATGAGCTGACATGTGTGCCTCTTTCATTTAAAAAAAGATAAGTGGTACTACATCTTTTATTTAATATCTTTCACATGTAGTACTTTTTATGTACACAAGCACACATAATCCTTATCTTCCCTCCACTTGTCATCTTCACATTCACCTATGCCTATCATTTAATCTTAGCCATTCACATAGCCACTGAATCCCCACCGTTGATTGATTTTGGTTGAGTTCTATATAAACATCCTTTCATTCCATACTACACCGAATCCAACATTCATATAGCATCTACATTATCATCCTGAGCATATTGAGTACTTTAGCATTCATCTAGCATATTAGCTTTTATCATCCATCTATCATGGTAGCTTTTATCTTCATAATTGTTCATTGTTGAAGAAGCAATCCACATCATAAACAAGGAATCATACAATCTAGGTGATATTGTTTTTGACCTGCATGCTTTTGATTTCATTTGGATTAGATTCTTTGATGATGGTAGGGTTAGGTTTTCATGGCTATGCTTGATCTTATTAACCTGATTTTTTACCTATCACAGAAGTCAATTCCCCATTATTGGAAAGGTGCGTCAACTACGAGGGCCAAAAGGGGTAGTATTCCAACAAACATCAACTTACCAAAAAATCATTGGCAAGCATCACACTTTCTTATCTTCTATGCTACATCCTTAAATAAATTAGGCCACCAATACCCAACTCTAAGGATCTTATGAGAAGTGGTCTTAGCTTTGAAGTGTCCCCGGCAAATGTCATGGTGACACTCACTCATTACCACTTCAGCTGTCTCTTGATCTAAACATTTGAGAATTAAACCTTCATGATTTCTCCAAATCAACTCAATTTTGAATAGGATATACCTCTAAGATTTTAATTTGAGGGCCCTTTTCTAATTCTCATCCATACATGGTGGACAATTCATGTTTTCAAGGTAAAATATCACATCTTTGTACCATGCATTATTAAGCAATCTGCGATGAGGAGTATCTTCTACATCTATTTCATTTACCTTTTCTACCTCAAGGTTTGAATTAACCATCAACTTAGATAAGTCTTAGCCTCTAACCAACTTTGTGACCTATAAGTCCATATCATATTCTTGGTGATGGTGACAGGTTGTCATTGATGACAAAAAGGTGTTTGGTCCTCATGTCATATTTCAGGATGTCTTCAAGTGGGAGAGATTTAATGCAGAGACAATGTATTAGTTGTTTGAAATCCTTAATGTCTTGTGATGTTCATATCATATGTGTCTTGCAGATGCAGAGAATGGCTCTATACTTCACAGGTTTGTTCTTGCATTATCAGGAGTACATCATCTTGTGTGTTGTTGCAGGAGTGCATCATCAGGAAGTTGCAGGAATACATCATCAAGAGTACATCATCTTGTGTGTTGTGAATATAATGATAAGATTCATTACTCAGGGTGATACAGATGACATATAGTATTCAGTGGCTAGGTCATTTGATCTCAGTATTCAGTTTGTGAAATGATTATGATGCAATTCATATGGTTGTGAATCAAGTTGTTTGATGAAGAATGTCATGCTTATCTCAGATTGCTTCACTATATTGTCTTCAAATCATAATCAGGAGTTTGGTCTTATATCAGTACTGTCTTGGGATTATCTCAAATTGCATCAGAAACTTCAGTAGGTTCTTGCAAAGTTGATCATCATGAGTGGATGACAAGATGGTGTAACATGTTGTTTCATATTATGTATCAAATGTCAATTGGGGTGCTTGTTTATTTGTGGTGGTAAAGGTGCTCAGGAATATTTGATAGAATTTAAAACCTCCTAAAGATTTGATCTTTCTAAGTTGGTTCTGAAGTCCCTAAAGACTTTGTCACTCTACATATTCTGCCCATCACATGTAAAGTGTTCTTTTTGTTTTAATATTACATTGACCTTTTGAACAGGTCGCGGGGCAACTTAAGTGTTAGAACAAAGGGTTTGGCATCATGTAGAAACCGGCCTCCCTTTATACAATCACCGATAGCATCGGTCATTACAAAAATGTTTGAGCGGGAATGTCAATTTCAAAAGGTAAGCGTTGAAAAGTCTTAAAGGAAACAAAACAGATTTTAAGACCGATAGAAGAGTTTGATATATGTTTCTAAAAGGCCGATCTCCATGCCTTTTATGACTTTAAGATTTTCTTTAGAAACTTTGTTTAAAATGTGGTCGGCCCATACCACATTTAGAATTTTAAATGGAGATTTTTATTTTTAAAAGAAAGATATAAATTTCTTTCTTTATGGTGATAAGATATTTTTAAAATTAGAAATTTTTAATCTATAAACTCCAAGAGATGATTTTAAGGAGATTTTTTGAAGGCAAATATTGATGGAGATTTGGAGATGTTTTTTTTGCAAAATGAAGTATATCTTGAGACATTGGCTAGGATTTTTTTTGAAGAAGTTCTTTGCAGAGAAAATGAGATTTATTGAAGATGAAAATGTGGATTTGGTTTTTGTCTGAGGAGAAATTAATTTTTGTTGCAGATTGGATAAAGATTTTTTATTTTGCAGGAGATTATTTTTGAAGAAGAATTTGAAGAGGATAATAAAAATTTATTTGAAGAAATTTGCAAGGGTTTTGTATTTTGGAGAATATGAAACATCATGCAGGGATTGAAATGAGAAGGTGAAAATATTTATACAGAGGAATATGAAAAATCTTTTGCAGGTGAATCAATTTGTGAAGGCTCTTCATTTTTGACATGAAAAATTAAGCAATCCAGTGATTTTTTTAATGGATATGAAGGATCATGTACAGAGAAGAGGAAGATCAAAAGATTTTTTAATGCATAGAATTGACGGGAAGATATTTTGTTTTAAATAAAGAAGAGAATATGAAGGGTTTTTGAAAGTGCATTGTGTTGGGTTGTGAAAGTATATTCAGATTTTATTTAATTAATTTACAGTTGCTTTGATTATTGAGTTGTGTGGATTAACAAGATGAGGTGAGTGATGTTGTGCAAATTGATGATGAATTGACAGGGATCAAATACAGATATAGAGATTGATAAGGTGATTAGAAAGACAATATGCAATTGTAATGACAATCAGGTGCATGAATCATGAATTTGATTGATCAAGACATTGAAACTAGTAAGATAGAGATGAAACATACAGTGTTGTGAAGTGTTGTTGAAAATCAAGTAGTGTTGTTGAGAATCAAGCAGTGTTGGTGTTGTAGAGTGGATCATGATACAGGATTGAAATATCTGAGTTTGTATATGATTTTGAAATGATCATTTGACAGACACATGAAAGAGAATAAATGTTATGTATTGAAACAGAGAAACCCTCTGAATTTATGTTTTCAGTTTGATCTGTAATAGGGGTTGGTGCTCCTTGAAGCTGGTGCTTCTAAACAGTATGCCAGTGAGGCTTGTAGGTCAGTGAGACCTTAACATTTGTCAGTGAGACACATATTGTAGCCAGTGAGGCTTCTTTGTAGCCAGTGAGGCATGTTTGATCAGTTAAGCCAATGAGGCAGTTTAGAGTGGTTTTTCTACCCCTGGAGGGTTTTCCACTCATGCAATTCTTGTGTCATAATCTTCTCTATGTGTGTATGATTTACTTATGAAGTTTTGTTCTCTTTCTGTATTCACATTCATGTGCATATGTATTTGACAAATCAATGCTATCTTTCTCTCCTTGTACTCTGAAAGTTAAAGTGTGTAAAAAGATTTGAGAATTCACACAACACTGATTCACCCCCCCTCTCAGTGTTGATTGTACTCCTACACTTAGATCTTATTGATCCATCTACATCTTTTACTTGAAGCTTCTTGTTGCATAAATATGCCCTTTACTACTATGTGTGGCACATATGCTATGGTATTTGCACTTGTGAGGTATGATAATTTTTTTCACAGCCTTTACTAATGCATAAGCATGATTTTCCATGATTGAATACTTCAACTCAGTTGCTTACAATGATTTACTGAAAAAGGACACAAGCTATTCATATCCATCTTCATTCTTTTAGAGTAAGACAACAACAACAATATAAAAATAAGCAAAGGAGAACAACTGAAGGGGTTCAGAATAATTCAGACTTATTAGTATTGGCACCTCCTTGATGAATTATTTTATGTCTTTGAATGCTTCAAATGGCTCTGCACTCCATACAACTAACTGTCCTTTCTTGAGCATTTTAGAAATGGCCTTAGTCTTCTCCACAAAGTTAGGAACAAACCTCTTGATGAAGTTTATTTTACTGAAGAAAGACTGAATTCCCTAACTAATTTGGGCTGAGGAATGAGGTCAATAGCCTTGAATCTTTCAGGATCTATTCTAACCCATCCCTTGACATAATATGTCCCAACAACTTTCCCTCTTCAACACCAAATATACATTTCTTGAGATTAAGTGAAATCTTAAACTCTAGACATTTTTGAAGATGATTTCAAGGTGCTTGCAATTCTCACCTCTTTTATTTGAGAATGCAGTCAAGTCATCTTGATAGACCACCATGATCTCATCAATAAGACTAGCAAAAGCCACATCCATGGCCCACTTAAATGTTGACCCTGCATTCTTCAACCTAAACAACACCCTCAGATAAACATAGGTACCCCAAGGAGTTGTAAAAGTTATCATGTATTGTTATGAATCCTTGACCAACACTTGATTGTAGCCTGAGAATCCATCCATCATAGACATCAATTCTCAACCAATAACCCTTTGCAAAAGATGATCCATACTTGGAAGAGGATAGTTATCCTTAAGGGATTTGATGTTCAAATTTCTAAAATCTACACACAATCTGATCTCTCTATTCATTTTCCTCACTAGGGTGAGATTAGACACCCACTCATAGTGTTTGATTGGTTTAATGATACCTCCCTCTTTCATCTTTAGCAATTATTTCTACATCTTGGGAGCTATTGTGGGATTTATAGGCCTCTGTTTCTACTTAAAGGGTTTTGCATCAAGTTGCAGGGGGAATAGTATGTTGAAATAAATCCTCCCTATATGCCTTCAAATCATCATAGGACCATGCAAAACATTCTTTTAATTTTCATAATAAAACATCCAGCATTTTCTTTTCATGGGGTTTGAGGTGCTTACCAATGTAAACCATCCTAGGTGCCTCTTGGGTGCCAAGGTTAACACCTTCAATGTTGTCCTCTTCAAATGATTTACCTTTTCTTTTTAATTGGTCAGCATTATCAAACATTCTTTCAAGTGCAACCAAACCCTTGGGAATAGTATTTGTCTTTAATTGTACCAATGCATTCCCAAATAATGCTTCCTTGCCATCTTCTACCTCTATCATAGGCTGCCAATCGATTAACTTCTTCTTGGGTTTTGTAACGGTCCTCTATGTTTTCCTCTTCTACCTTCTTCTGCATATGAAGCTTCACCTCAATGCCATGAACTGGAATGTTAGCATATGATAAATCCATCTGTATACTTCTCCCCATGGAAGCTACCCATTTCCTAGATAATAACATACCTCATTTAGTAGGGTAGTCCACAATAATTATATCCATCAAAAAGGACTTGTTAGGATATGAAACTAGCTGGACATCAACATCTTTGACAAGACCAATCAGATTTACTTCCCTAGAATTCATAGAAAAACATTTACCAAAATACTTGGACACCTTCAACCCCAAAAAATTCTTAATTTGAAGTGGCATGACATTGATAGATGCTCTAGAATCAAGCATGCAATTATCTAGTAGCCATACATTTATGATCAATGTGGTGTAGAAAGGATCCACACCCATCTGGCTATTCACCATAGATGACCCTAAATAAACTTCAACTATTTCATCATATTTAGAAGGAGCAACAATGGGCTATATAGGTGCACTGGAGGTTGTGATAAATGATACAACCCTATTACTATCCTTAGGAATCCTAAGAGCTTCCCCTAATGGTATTGAAATTCTTACCTGACTCAATATGCGGGCCTTGTCAATGGGATGATATGTATGTAAAGGGGTGTCACATTAAATTGTAACATGATTCACATCAAGAATATAAGGTATCAATTGACTGGAAGAAACACCCATACCTTTCATCTCCTTCTTCTATCTATTCTTTTGTTGTTCACCTGATGCTTTAGGTTGGCTCTCTTTTTCATCACCTTTTGTCTTGTGAGTATCAATAACAAGTACAACAACTCATTGGACTAGGTGTACTAGAACCCTTTTTACATATTTCTTTTTGGTGGATGTTGGTTACATTAGATTTTTATTCTTTTCTGGCACATTCTTCTTGGGAGTGTTGATGTCCTTCTTCTCCACATTTACCTTTCTCTTTTCTTTGTCACCATCTAATGTACCATGTCTTGACCCCACAGGAGAGTTTTACATATGCACTTACCTACTCCTCAATTGATAACGCATAATAGCGACATCAATCAAGGCTTTCAAATATTTCTCAGAAGGTCGAGACTACTTGTACTTTTTTGCATAAGATCTCTTGAGTGCCCGAAATCATGAGCTGGTAATTGATAACTCTTTAGACCTACATCATAATCATATTGGAAAATATGATCATCATCTTCATGGCTATCATACTCATCATTCTTGTCAAACTGCTCATAATTACTAGTGTCAAACTGGTTTATCTCATCCTCTTCATAATACTCAGATGCACCCTCTTCATTTGAAATTTCCTCCTCCCTGCTCATTTAATGAGCTACTACACAATTTGTTGGATCATGAGGAAGGAAGCATGCCTGGAACCATGAAGATATATCTTGAAAATTAATTTTATCCTTTCTCAATGGATCAGGTGCATCTCTTTCACACTATTTGAAACTTACATGCCTGGGGGTGACCTGCCTGTCATTTTGTTGTGGTCTCTTCGACCAATCAATATTGTAAGGTCTGTTATGCAATCTTTGACCTTCATTGAAATGTGTTGTATCACCTTGAGGTGGAAAGCATTTCTCATTTCTAGAGACCTTGTAGGATAAATATTTCATAACCCCCATAAGCTTATCCAATTTATCTTCAGTGGTGAGGGGCTTATCAAAAGCTACTTTGTCTGGTTGGACCTTTTAATGTGCTACCCTGAAGCTCTCATGTTACTTTCAATGTTGATAGGTATAGCATATGCCTCCCTTAATGTTTGTGGACTCTTGTCCCTCAAACAATAACCAATCTTTGAGTCAAATGTAGATAATAGAAGACCAAGCAAAAAGATTTATTAGGTTTCATATGAGTAGGTACCTTTCTCATTATCATGATGAAGCATATGTTAAAAATCAACTATTGTCTCATTTATTGCCTTTTTGATAGCTATTAGTTCATGGATGACAAACTTGGGGTCAATCATATCCCCATATTGTAATCTAAATACCCTCATGAACTCCTCCCAAGAGTCAATACTGCTATCCAAGAGAGCCTTATACCATTATTTCACACTCTCTTCCAATGAATGTACAAATAATTTCATCATGACATCTTCATCCTCAATTTCATACTCATCAGTGATATTAATAAAATATCTAAGATGATCTTCACCTGTGACAACATTATTGCCTTGGAACCTAGGAATCTTTTCCCTAATCTCATTTGGAATTGGGTTGGGAAAATTAGGGATGCCAAAGAAATCAAGTTGTTTATACCTTTAAACTCCCAATGGCTGCCTTAGTGGAGGAAATCTTTGTCCTTTCCTTCATTGTCCATGCCTAAGATTCTAAGCATTTCCATACTGTTGATTCACATAATTCTGTGGTAGCTGATTGTGAACATTTTGTGCAAGGGCATGATTCTTACCTTGTTGTCCCATTTGTTGATGTTGTTGTTGTTGTTGTTGTCTTTGGTTGTTATGCTAGTTATACTGCTGATTATGACCATGTTGTTGTGTGTTTTGATTTCCCTGGGCCTACTGGGGTAAGTTAAGCTTGTTGTTGGTCAAGTAGAGCATGTACCTCTATTTGTCTATTTCTGATAGGATCAAGCATATCAAGCTCATCCTGGAGGGTCCTTTCTCTTTCCTCAACATTAAGCGGTTCCTACTAATTTTCCTCATTGGGAATGTTATCATGCCAACCTCTAAGTGATCTTGTGGGAGAAGTAGGATATCTAGTTGTTATGGAGTAACAAGTGGACACTAGCCTTTTTACCTTAGTTTAGATCCTAGGTCCCTGTGAATACATTATACATCATAAATATTCATCCTGATACAAGATCCCCTGAAACCCATGACAAATGGGAATTAGGGGACCATTTGATGCCTTACCCTAGACCAAAAAGGTGCCTTTGTTAGGTCTCCAAAGATAATCTAACAAGATCAAAAGGTTTCAATAGTTTGTGGGCTTCAACCAATAAGACTTCTCTAGCCTTCCTCTTGTCCTAAACTCTACCAAAGGGCTCAAGTTTGGATTCCAACTTCTCAGATGAATTCTAGCACCTTCTAGGGTCTCAACCTACCCCAACCAACAAGGTTCCAAAGGTTTCACAAACCAATTTGATAGATTCTTGACAATTCCCCTTAAACAGGCCTAATCCTTGTAGTCTTGTTCAGTGACTAAACTGTACTTTTCTCCAGACTTTCCCAAAACACTCTTGAAACAAATGACTGATTTGGATACCCTCTATTGAGTTCTAAAACATATCTCAAACTCACCTACTATTGTTTTGGACGAAATGTGACTGTCCTAACACCCTACTGCCTTCTTACAAGGCCTAAATTGACCATTTTACAAAGGAACCCTATGACAAACTTGTCCCACACACTTCAAACCTAAAAAAAGTCTTAGGAAAGGGTTCAAAACCAAGGATTTTCCAGGTCTTATCAGGAGGTTTGCACATTTAAAGTTTGCAATACAAAAATCTCATTTCTAGGCCTCAAAACCCAGGGCTTCCTAGTTCTCCCACTTCCAATCACTTCCAGACCTCATTCAAAGGTCCAACACCATCTTATTGACCATATTAAACAACAACAATCATAAAAATATCACCTTGTTAAGACAGATCTCCAGCTGCTATAACCATGCCACCATTCTCAATGCTCTTTTCACACGCAAACTTGACTCCAAACGGTGATCACCTCTCCCATTTACACTCCTCCTACTTTGTCAGGGTTAGAAACATATGTTACATGTTAATAAGGACCTATTCCATGAGAATCAGAATCCTACATTCATGGAAAGGTCCAAAAATGCATTGCAAACCCTCAAAATCCCTGTTTTCACAGTCAAACAGGCAGTTCCAGAAAAAACATGATATCTCCCTCAAACTTCACTATAAAAACCTCAAACCAATTGCAAATGAAATTTAACTCAATCCCCTACCACATCCAATTGGTTTTAGATCAAAAAAATTCCGTACAAATAAATGGTATGGCCTGCAACAGCAGATTTACAGAAAAAAATTAGAAAATTCTGTTTTTGTTCAATTTGTGCACCTCTAAACTCCCTCCAAGGTACTTGTCTGTACATCAAATGACTTGAATATGATTTTATGACCTCTGCCCCAACTTCCACAACCAATTTCCATTGGTTGGAGTGGGTAAAACTACCAAAAACTACTCAAAATGGTTTTTCCCGCCTAAATGCTCATTACAAAAATTTGAATTTCTGAACTTTGGTTTAAAGGATTTTCACCTTATTTAATGAACTCCTATCTTATTAATTCATCATGTTTGATTTTCTTAGGTTCATTAAACCTTCTTATTGATCTTAGACACCTCTATTTGACTCTAGGGGCACTATTGGCCCAACTTACATCATTTTTGGTCCTAGGGTCCTTACCAGGACCCTCAATACATTTAAACATTACATCATCTTGACCATTACAATATGTCATTATTGGTTTTAGGCTATTCCATTTAACTTGATGGACTCCATGGACTCCTCTCTTATTCACTGATGCCTCCTTGTTCCACAATGTTCTATTAGGTGCTCCTGCACCATACTCCCCAGCATGATAAAAACTCTTGTCCCAAGAGTAATATGCTTTGCTCCAAACATCCTGCAGTCTTGTTGAAATGTTCCTCTGATTTGTGACAGGGAACATGAACTCTCCAAAGGTTATCTTCCTCCTCCTACTTGCATGTCTTTCACAACCAATGTTAGTATCATAAAACATGTTTGAATGTCCTTGCTTAGGACCGTGCTGCTGCAATGCTTCTGCCTTCTCCATCGGATTTGTTCTCCTCTGTAAGGTATGTTGTCTACCTTCCTTTTCCTGCCTCCCTATAGGGCATTCAATGTCTCCCACCTTGATGCAATGTAAGTTCCAAACTTGCTGTCCTTTAGGACTGTCATAAACCTTCTTCTACTGCAACTGTTCTTGTTGTTCAACCTGCACATCCAACTTCAATTTCTCTCCAAAACAGATAGTAACATGTTCCTTCTTGTCTCCACAAGGTAAAGGGATTAATCTAAATTGTTTACCATCTTTGTGCACCAAATAGTTATTAGTATAACCATCATGAATTGTCCTCCTTAAATGCTGCCATGGTCTTCACAAAATCATATGCCCACATGTCATTGAAATAACATCACATAAAATAGAATCATGATATGGACCAATGGAAAAATCAACATATGCCCTTTGATTAACCCTTACTTGCTGCTCTTGACTTACCCAAGTGGCATTGTAAGGACTAGGATGATCAAATGTTTTCAATCCCAACTTGTGCACCATATCCCAGGAAACTAGATTATCATGTGAACCTGAATCTATAATCAACTTGCACATTTTTCCATGTCTTAAACAATTAGTTTTAAAAATGGATACCTGTGGTGCTTGCTGCATTTTGCCTTTTTCCACCATGAGCAAATCTCCATCTATAACTGGATAGGCTGGTGCTGGTTCTTGGTCTTCTTTCTTTTCCTCTTCTTGTGCCGAATGAAATCTTCTCTCCTTGTTCTTATCAGCATCATCTCTCTTAGGACATTTGAAAGATGTTTGTCCCACTTCATTGCAATGATAACACCTACCTGTGAATACTCCTCTACCTGATCCAAACCTACCTCCACCTCTATATCCACCTCTCTAATCTACAGAAAACTCTTTGCCTTTCTCATTGCTGCTTTGTCCTTCATTAGTAGGTCTGCCCCTACCTCTATATCCTCTACCACTACCTCCTTGTCTTTCTTGCTTCCTCTTCACCCTCTCTTCAGCCCTTATGGCCAACTGAAAACATTCTCCAAGTGATTTTGGTATTGTCAAACCAATCTCATCTTGCAAGTTATACCTGAGCCCATTAAGGGATCTTGCCACTTTCTCTTCTTCATCTTCCAATCCCCCTCTAATACTAAGCTTATGAAATTGCTCAGTATAGGACATAACATCCATGTCCTTTTGTTTCAAATTCTGCCTCATCCTCTTTGTTTGAATGGAGTAATCAGATGGAAGAAATTGATCCTTCATCATATCCTTCATCCTACCTCAAGAAGTGATTCTTGTTCCACCTATAGCCACTCTTTCTGTTTGCACACTACTCCACCATGTAAGTGTTGTCCCTCTCAACTTTGTTTTTGCAAATTTAATCTTCTTCTCATCACTCATCTCCTCATACTCAAAAAAATTTTTGAGGGCATCTATCCACCCTAATAGCTCTTCACTATCCATCTTCCCTTGATAGATAGGTAACTCTATGTTTGCCTTTGTTCCACTTCCTTGGACTACCTTAAGCAATCTCACAAATCTCCTTTCTTCCACATCCAACTCATCATCGGGAGTGTTCTCATCTGCCTTCTCATGTCCTCCATCATCTCCTTCTTGATCATCTTGTTCATCCCCTCTAGAATTCTTTTCCCATGCTTCCAACCTTGCCAAGATTGATGCATTCTCCCTTCTCACTTGTCTTAACTCTCTTTCTCTTGCAGCATCTTGTTCTTTTCTATCCCTCAACTCTTTTTCTCTTGCCTCTAAGGCTTCTCTCAATTCATTGTTCTCCCTAGCCATTTGATTTTTAGGAGCCATATTCACACTTTCACAAACCCTTATTGTTTCACAAGATCCTACCACTCCCTCAAGGACCTACTTGCTGCTCTGATACCACTATGATGCAGAGGTGTTAGGTCTCCAAAGATAATCTAACAAGATCAAAAGGTTTCAATAGTTTGTGGGCTTCAACCAATAAGACTTCTCTAGCCTTCCTCTTGTCCTAAACTCCACCAAAGGGCTCAAGTTTGGATGCCAACTTCTCAGATGAATTCTAGCACCTTCTAGGGTCTCAACCTAACCCAACTAACAAGGTTCCAAAGGTTTCACAAACCAATTTGATAGATTCTTGACAATTCCCCTTAAACAGGCCTAATCCTTGTAGTCTTGTTCAGTGACTAAACTGTACTTTTCTCCAAACTTTCCCAAAACACTCTTGAAACAAATGACTGATTTGGATACCCTCTATTGAGTTCTAAAACATATCTCAAACTCACCTACTATTGTTTTGGATGAAATGTGACTGTCCTAACACCCTGCTGCCTTCTTACAAGGCCTAAATTGACCATTTTACAAAGGAACCCTATGACAAACTTGTCCCACACACTTCAAACCTAAAAAAAGTCTTAGGAAAGGGTTCAAAACCAAGGATTTTCTAGGTCTTATCAGGAGGTTTGCACATTTAAGGTTTGCAATACAAAAATCTCATTTCTAGGCCTCAAAACCTAGGGCTTCCTAGTTCTCCCACTTCCAATCACTTCCAGACCTCATTCAAAGGTCCAACACCATCTTACTGACCATATTAAACAACAACAATCATAAAAATATCACCTTGTTAAGACAGATCTCTGGCTGCTATAACCATGCCACCATTCTCAATGCTCTTTTCACACGCAAACTTGACTCCAAACGGTGATCACCTCTCCCATTTACACTCCTCCTACTTTGTCAGGGTTAGAAACATATGTTACATGTTAATAAGGACCTATTCCATGAGAATCAGAATCTTACATTCATGGAAAGGTCCAAAAATGCATTGCAAACCCTCAAAATCCCTGTTTTCACAGTCAAACAGGCAGTTCCAGAAAAAACATGATATCTCCCTCAAAATTCACTATAAAAACCTCAAACCAATTGAAAATGAAAGTTAACTCAATCCCATACCACATCCAATTAGTTTTAGATCAAAACAGTTCTATACAAAGAAATGGTACGGCCTGCAACAGCAGATTTATAGAAAAAAATTAGAAAATTCTATTTTTATTCAATTTGTGCACCTCTAAACTCCCTCCAAGGTACTTGTCCGTACATCAAATGACTTGAATATGATTTTATGACCTCTGACCCAACTTCCACAACCAATTTCCATCAGTTGGAGTGGGTAAAACTACCAAAAACTACTCAAAATGGTTTTTCCTGCCTAAATGCTCATTACAAAAATTTGAATTTCTGAACTTTGGTTTAAAGGATTTTCACCTTATTTAATGAACTCCTATCTTATTAATTCATCATGTTTGATTTTCTTAGGTTCATTAAACCTTCTTATTGATCTTAGACATCTCTATTTGACTCTAGGGGCACTATTGGCCCAACTTACATCATTTTTGGTCCTAGGGTCCTTACCAGGACCCTTAATACATTTAAACATTACATCATCTTGTCCATTACAATATGTCATTATTGGTTTTAGGCTATTCCATTTGACTTGATGGACTCCATGGACTTCTCTCTTATTCACTGATGCCTCCTTGTTCCACAATGTTCTATTAGGTGCTCCTGCACCAGGACCTGGGCACTCGTACCCATGTCCTCCCTAATTAGTTGGGGAAAATTTCAATACATGTCAGCATAGGACCTTTAAAAAGGTTTCCCTTTGTCAACTCTTTTGATTTAATTTACGAATGTTAGCAAGAAAGCATATATAAGTGTGTTTTTGAATTCATTATGCACCTAGATGGATATTGTGAACTTTTGATCTTGGAGCAAAGAGCATTCAAAGCATTCATTTTGTTATTGTTTCATATTTGTGTTTGTATTGTGTGTGTTGTTGTAGATTTGGTATCATCATCCATATCCTTATGAGTTGAAGGATCTTCATTCTCCTAAGGGCTTCACCGCTAAAGTGATATCATTGTTATTTGATTTATATCATCATTGATTTATCTTTAGCCTCTGTCCTGCAAGGGCACACACTCTCTCTAACAATGGTATTGGGAAGGTTGAATGCCATCCCGACAGGATTTCACTGAGGCAAATCCCTAAACACCACAACCCCCAAACCCCTTTTCTTCTTGTGTGTAGGTTACGGGTGTGAAATCTGAAGAAGTGAAGGTACAAGAAGGTTGTGTATGGGAAAGGGTTTTAGGATCTCAAAGGAGTTTGCAAATATTCAACTACAGAAGACTTGGGTGCTCGTCCCGAAGTTCTCCTACTCAAACAGGTACTGAATCTGACATCAAGACATCCTCTATGACATTTCTCTAGTTTTGAGTTTCTGAAGATTCTGTCTTTCTGGACTTGGGTGTACACCCCATAGTCCTCCAAATTTCTATTTTTTGGGGCACAAGTTCTAACATCTTCCTGATCACTCTTGTGCAATTGGTTTCTGGGTTTCAGTCATCTTCTGTCTGATACAAGCTAGTTATCTTATAACTAGGGTTTTATGCTTACTTGACCTAAGGTTTGATAAAAGGCTTGGTTAAATCATATCTTTCCATAGCACTCATGAGCACAAGACCTGTAGCTAATTCCACCTCCATTTGGTAGTGATTTGGCTTAGTCTTGTCCTTGAATGTTATTGTGGAAGAGGGTTTGATTTAGCATGCATGCTTGTCTCCATCATTCATCTTTTCGATACATAACATTTTGGTGAACTCGTAGCTTTGAGCATTTGCATCTTTCTGAGTGTGGAATTCAGATCTTGCATTGATTCATAGCATACTTATCATTATTCATTGAAAGATCTTACATAATCTTGGAAAAAGTGAAAAAATTAAGCATTATAGGCTACAAAAAGGCATAGTTTTGCATTGCTTTCATTGCATATGATAAAAAGATTTAAATTTCTGATTTTTACATTAGATCTGATCCATATAACAGTATACAATCATTTCATAGTGTTGCACCTTGCATTTGAAGATCTCTTTTTCTAGGGTTTTGTTCAAAAAGTTGCATCTTTCATAAAACCTAGTCAATTTTAAAAGTTGTGGTTTGTAGTCAAAATCTTATTTTAGATTTTTCTGCCATCATAAACATTTCAACTCAGATCTAGCAATAATTTATAGCATATTTTCATTATTCATTTGATTTTTTTTATCATTTCATACCTTGGTTTGAAAATTCACATGTTTGTAATTACACATTGTGTATTTCAACATAAGGAATTTGACATCTCTTTAACATTTCTTTGTAAGAAATTTCCAAATTGTCTATATTACCTTTTGTGCAGCACTTTTAACATCTTGATCACTCTATTTGTAATGACACTAGTGTGTTTTTATCTTTGCAAAAGCTTCAAAAACCCAGTTTCCAGTGTTGTGGTATACAAAAGTCTCTCATATTGGTGGTATTTGATAAATGAATAGATCTTATTGTACATTGTTGTTCCAAGACATTTTACTATGGCATCTTCATGTCATTAATCTCTGGCATCTTTGCATGCATATATCAAAGATCTTTATTTTCATAGATTCATAACCCTCATGGGTGAGCATCTTTCAATATTAGAAAATCTAATTGAATTCATCTCCATGAATACTCATGAGAAAGATGATTGTGAAAGTTCCTATTCTTCTATCACTACTATAAATTGATAATGCCTTGGATCTAATATCTAAAGTATATGCTGATGATGATTCCATGAGTCATCCTATTCCTCCTTTAGTTGAATGTTCAAGCACCTCAGATATTACTAAGGAAGTGAAGACTCTCGATCTTCCTCCTTTGGCTAAATGTTCAAGTACCTTGGACATCACTAAGGATGCAAAAACCATGAATAATTCTTCTTTGGTTGCATGTTCAAACCCCTTGGACATCACTAAAGACATAATCATTGACAATTCTCTTAATAACATTGTACCTTCCCTTCATTCCAATGCTCTCCCTTTAAGAGATGAAACGTTGGTGGATGAAGAAAGGTCTCTCACATTAAATCCTTTAGGGATGGATGTTGACCTTAATCAAAGTAAAAACAATGTCAATTCAATCATCACTAATAGACTTATTCAACCCGCTAAGGGGATAGTGGATAAGTGTATTAATGTTCCTAAACTCATTGTACATGGGGCACTAGATAATGTGCCTACTCGCTTCAAACAGATGATTATAGATCAAGGTGCTCCAACACCACCTAGACCCCTGAGTTACATTCTTAATTTTGTAAAACAACTTATTCAAGGAAATCAAGTGTATCAAAATGTGTCACAACAACCCTATCATAATGTGGTTTCTCACACATACAAAAAATGAAATAATAAACAAAGTAAACAACTGTCAAACATTCTGATCACTTTACCAACTTCTCAACCTATGCTTCCTCAACCACCTCATCTTACTCATAAAGGTGGTCAAGACTATGATCTTGTTGAACAACTTTGTGTTACTCCAGCTAAGATCTCTCTCTAGGAACTCATACAAATATCACCTACATACCATGGAATGCTCTAGGAAGCTTTACAAAAGATGATTGCACCACCCACTATTAATCCTAATGATATAGAAGCTCTATTAGAATGTATGCATGTGACAAAAATAGACATTCTATTTCAACAACATGAGTTACCATCAATGGAAGTTCAGAATCAACATGATCCTCTTATAATCTTTATCAAAATAAACAAAAAGTTGATAAAGCGAGTTATGATTGATAATGGATCGAATCTTAATGTTTGTGGTATTGATTTGTTACACAAAATTAAGGTTGATACATCTTCAATTAAACTAGATAAACTTAACATTTGTGGCTTTGATAATGTTGGTAGACAATCCCTGGGTACCATAACTTTACTCATAAAGGTTGGACCCGTGACATTATCTATCTATTTCCATGTCATGCCTAGTACACTTTCCTATAATATGATTCTCAATAGACTGTGGATTCATACCATGGGGTAGTTCCGTCTACTCTTCATCAATCAGTAAAGTTTATTTATGAAGATAAATTTCACACCATCAAAGCTGATCTAGAGCTAGAAAGTTGTTTACAAATTGAAACACAAAAACAAGTCATCAATCATAAGACTTTGAATAACTTAAAAGTTGATTCATCAATACCTCTTGCCACAAATAATGTTGTGCAAGATTCAACATCACCATCGAATGCATTTCTTGGTGACAATTAGGGTTCTTTAGATTTTACTCCTACCTTTATAGGGGAATATAAAATCAATAACGCTGAAACATCAAAAGTTGCATCGATCTCATCTAAGCAATCTTTGGAACTACCGAAGAAACCTAAAGTTTCTTTAGTAGAAAACAAAGACAATACTTTCACTTACACTATGGACCTTGAGACTTGCAAGGCCCCGCCTTCCTCTAAAAAGATGGAGTCTCTCTATGGTCATGGATTTCAAATCCTTTACAAAAATTGCAACTACATAGGCAATGGTTGTGGTGTAAACCAACAAGGAATCAAAGTCCCCTTAGAAACTGTTGCACATAACTCTTTTGCTAGTATTGCATACCATTCTTTGAAGCCCACCAAAGCCTACCATCATCTTACTCTTAATGTTAATGCAATATCAACAAGTTTAAGACTAAATATGATATATCCTAAGATGATAAACATGGATTGTCTGCAAGGAAATATTCCATTGAATTAGGTAAGTATATCTCCCTCATTAAGCCACACTTACTGTAGCACCTATTCTAGTTGCTCTCAAGGGTGGCCTTTTCCTAGATATATATGTTTCTAGAGTTGTGTTGTGTTAAAGTTTATTTAGGCCTCCTTGGATGACCCTTGATACTCTTATAAGGTCAAGGATATAAGGTGACCACCTCTATTGTGACACTTCTTCTATTTGTGTCTCTATTCTTCTATTCTTCTCTTGCTTATTGTAATTGTTGTGTGTGGTGCCTTGGGGGCACAGTGTTGTGGAGGATGTCTTGGGGGTATCTTCCCATGTTGTGACCCTAAGTCACTTTTGTCCCCTCTGTCATTTTTAGTGTTTACATTCTTTAGTGGCTCTACTAGTCAGCGGATAATGAAAACAAATAAATACTAATAAGGACTGTGCATCCCTTCAGCAAGAAAGCAAAAATGGACCCAAGCCATATATGACGATGGGGTTGATATATTACTGATGCTTGACTAGCAGAATCACTCCGTCTTGTGATTCGTATTGTGAAATTTGTTGTAACAAAACTTTGCAATACTCTAAATCTTCTTCTATGCACTTCGGATTGTTTTGTATCTCACCTTGTAGCAACACTCACTTCTGAGATACATGCAGTATAACCTCATGACTATACTTAGTTCCGAACCCGCAAGTGTAGCCTTGGTATATATCAAGTGATATGATTTTCAATTTGGTTGTTATATTAGAGTAGATTTTCTAACCAAAGCTTATATTTTGTTGATCATGTTAGTAAATGATATTGATGTGTTTGTGGGAACATTTGGCAATTGTTAAGTACATGTCACCTTTGGGGGCATGGGCTTTATGAGAGCTCTTGTTCCCTTGCGTGTTTGCACTTTACCTTAAATGTGTTTGATACTGGAAAGCAGGATCAACCACTTTAAGGTGGGGGCATATATTGTGGTATTATCCTTGTATATTTTAGACATTGATAAAGTGTGTTTGTGTATGCTTCCTTTTCACCGTAAGGCATCTCCATGATGTAGGTGGGGTTGTGTACTTTATTTTTTTGCATATACCTCCTTTTCACTATAAGGCAACTCCATGATGCAAGTGGGGTTGTATACTTTGAGCATGCTTCCTTTTCACTATAAGGCATTTGCATATGTGGGTGGGTTTGCATTTTAAAATCCTTTCTACGAAAGGAAGGATTATGTCTTCCCTTGAGTGATTGCACATCCTTTTACAAAATCCTCATCGCGAGGCAGGGCTAGATCTTGAGTTATTCACCCTTAAGCATGTCGTTGATGGTTGTGGTAGAGTAGCTCAACCATTAGGTGTGTTTGGTGTGTCTTAGAGAGTGGAACATAGCAATGAGCTCCTCCTTATCACCTGTGTTTGTTGTGTATAAGACGTATAGTGTGTCGACGACATACTATATGGCGCTCATGTATTCCATGTGTCTTCTTTGCATGTCTTGCATGTTTTTGCATGGTCTAAAGGCACGTAGTGATGAGCTCCCTCCACGCCATGTATTTTGCATGTTTTTGTGTGGTCTAAAGGTGCATAGCAATGAGAACCCTCCATATTGTGTGTTTTGTGTTAGGATTATTTATATGATTGTTTAATTGCATGACTATATTCATGTATTCTCTGTGTATTACGTGCTTTCACTATCTTCTCTATGTATTGCATTCTTCCTTACTATATTCACCATGTTTTGCATGAATGTCAAGTATTTTCTTATGTTTTCCTAAGCTTGGGGGCTAGAAATGGTCTTCCAAACTTAGGGTGTGTCTTCGTTCTTGTGTTTGATGTGTTTGATATGCTTCAACCATACTTTAATGCATGTACTGAATCATAAGATCGTACACACATTAAAGTGGGGGCTAAATGTTATGGAGTAAAAAGTTGGCACTTGCCTTTTTATCTCCTAGTTTAGCTCTGAGGTCCCTGTGAATACATTATACATCATAAATATTCATCCCGATGTAAAATCCACTAAAACCCATGATAAATGGGAACCAGTGGACCATTTTATGCCTTACCTGAGACCAAAAAGGTGCCTTGAGACCTGGGCCTAATTGGTTGGGGCAAATTTCAATACATGTCAACATAGGACCTTTAAAAAGGTTTCCCTTTGTCAGCTCTTTTGATTTAATTTACGAATGTTAGTGGGAAAACATATATAAGTGTGGTTTTGAATTCATTATGAACCTAGATGGATACTGCAAACTTATGATGTTAGAGCAAAGAAAATTTAAAGCATTCATTGTGTTATTATTTCATATTTGTGTTTGTATTATGTGTGTTGTTGTAGATTTGGAATCATCATCCATCTCCTTATGAGTTGAAGGATATTCATTCTCCTAAGGGCTTCACCTCTGAGGTGATATCATTGTTATTTGATTTCTATCATCATTGATTTATATTTAGCCTTTGTCCTACAAGGGTATGCACTCTCTCTAACAACGGTGTTGGGAAGCTTGAATGCTATCCCAACATTTGACTAAGGCAAATCCCTATATACCACAACCCCCAAACCTCTTTTCTTCTTGTGTGTAGGTTATAGGTGTGAAATTTGAAGAAGTGAAGGTACCAAAAAGTTGTGTAAGGGAAAGGGTTTTGGGATCCAAAAATAGTTTGCTAATTTTCCTCTATGGAAGACTTGGGTGCCCACCCCAGAGTCCTCCTGATCAAATAGGTATTGAATCTAGCATTAGGACATCCTCTACGACATTTCTCCAGTTTCAAGTTTCTAAAGATTCCATCTTTCTAGACTTGGGAAATTGCCCCGTAGTCCTCTGAATTCCAACTTCTGGGGCACAGGTTCTGACATCTTCTTGATCATTCTTTTGCAATTGGTTTCTGGGTTTTAGTCGTCTTCTATCCAATACAAGTTGATTATTTTATAACTAGGGCTTTATACTTACTTGACCTAGGGTTTGATAAAAGTCTTGGTTAAATCATATCTTTTCATAACACTCTTGAGAACAAGACTTGTAGCTAAGTCCACCTCCATTTGATATTGATTTGGCTCAGTCTTGTTCTTGAATATTATTGTGGAAGATGGTTTGATTTAGCATGCATGCTTGTCTCCATCATTTATCTTTTTCATATATAACACTAGTATTCTGATATATCTCTTCTTCTCATTGGGAATTCCAAATGCTCTCAACTGTGCACCATGAGACCTATATCTGCTTCCTCTACCAACAACGTTCTCATTTCTTCTAACATCATAGTCATTCCTATTCATCCTTCTATTTTCTTTGAGTATGTTATCTGCAGAGTCTTCAAAAGTATATTGATATCAGATCTTGAGATCTTCAGATGCATCATTTCTTCTAGAGGTATCTATTTGGTCTTGGGCACTAAATAGAGGCATCACAATGGGGTTTTTTTTCCTCCATCTACTCCTCCTATTTATTGTATTTCTAGAGGATTCATCATGCCTAGGATGCTCCTACTTTCTTCCTCTATTCATTATGAATCTCCTTTTCTTTTTTCAAACTACAATTAATTTATGGGTTGTAAAAATAGAGTCACCACTACCCTTGCTGGGAAGAAATATTTGAACAAACATTGTACTTCAATACTAAATCAACTAGAAGTAAATTGATTCAATGGGTCCCCAGCAATGACGCCAATCTAATGGGTCCCAAAATAGCTTATCCTAATCCCTATAATATTCTTCAATCTTCGAGGCAAAGGTTGTTATCAAGGAGATAGAAAAGAGGTTCATCAACATGATAAGGATGATTAAGGGCCAATGGTTGGGAATGTGTAATTTGCCCTTTGCTTCTGGCTCAGCTATGCCAAGGAGGGTATTCCTAGAGGTATCACTTAACAAAGATTAACAATAATGGAAAATGTTTTCTGGCTCATATCATTGCAACAATACCCAAACTGTTATATTAATCCCTAAATGCAATCACTAGATTAAGACAAACTTGCTACACTAAAACCTCTGTTTAAGTTGATGAGAGAAACCCTACAGAAAGAGGATGCTTATGGAACTGCAATTGCATTTAAATCTTGATATATTGTTTTGATTTTTCAATAGAGTGTGGGTGATCACATGCCTCTAAGATCTGTGCCTTATTACATATTTGTTTTCATTGATGTCAATTGAGTGGAAATGTGGAAAGCAAAGGCAAATGTGAATATGCTAAGCAGTTAGAGGAATAGGTTAGAGAAACAGTGATGATGTGAGACAAAGGATCAATATCATCTGTACACAATTAAACCTTATCTTCTAAAGTTCATATGTAAGTTCATGCTAAGTGTATGCTTTCAATATCTTTGGTATGTTATGTTGGTAATGAATGTTATGGATTCTTTGTTGGGTGAATTATGTTATATTTGGATGATATGAAGACATGTGACTTGGCACTAAAGAAAGAATGTTGCAATAGTTTGAAGAAATTTGGCTAAGTAAAGTTCAAGTCAGGAAAGGTGTCACATGCTCAAAAGAATGTATCACATTCTGTTGCATTTGAAGATATGGGCCTGCAGATTCAAAAGTAGTTATATATTGATTGTAGGTATCTATGGTTTAAATTTGAGATCATGAAGTCTATCGCAAAGTGTTTTAGAGTCAGAAGAGTGAAGGCAGTAATGAAATAGGGTTAGTGCAGTCACAGAGAGACAGGAGAATGCTCTGCATTTCTTTGCAGATGAAGATATTATATTGCGGTTTAGAAGACAACTAGACATAAGTGAAAGGTGTACATGTTTCAAGTTTCAAGTGATAATTTGTACTGCAAATGCTTCTCTAGAGTCAGCTCTATGAAGACAAGTCTTATTGTTGGTCTTGGTAAGTAGAGGGAGATAGTTAATGCTACCACAGTTCATTGTACATTGATATTTAGCCTTGTTGATTGAAAGATAAGCTCATATGGATGGTTGGTATGTGCAATTCAAGTTTCAAATGTTTTTGTTTACAACAAGTATGATTTTCATTATTTTACATCAAGACTGTGTAAGTAGAGGACACCGACATCAGAGTTCAAGTGTTTGCGCCAACATGAAATATCCTGAAATGTTAAAAGGATTTTATAGGGATGATTTGCAAGTCATGAAATACCTTTTGAGTGATCCACATGATGTAATTTTATCTCCTCCAATACTGCTTTAGGTCTAGAGCTAAATGTAAGGAAGGATAAGTGTTTGTGAAGCTGACTTTGTGTATGTTAATGATTATGCCATCTGTTTGAAGTGTGTGCTAGCATGGAAGAGTGTGCTAAGGTAAAATAGATCTTGATTAACTCTTTTTTTGAATCACATTAGATGTATACTTACCACATATGATTGGGAGTCAACTGTTATGGCCATTACACATTTCATGTTGCATGTTTCATCTTGGACGACAAAGGAGAAAGATTTTGAAGCTTGTAGAGGATATAAATGTAAGATCAAAGTTGTTGACGGAAGTATGAGTTGTGTATGTGTGATAACATTGAAAATGTGTGAATAAACTAACCACAAAAGCAATTTTGATGATGAAATGTGGAAAGGATCAGTTAATGTAATAGGGTATGCTTGCGGAGGTGATTATAGGTGATGTGATGATAGAGAAGTATTGTTGAAGGTGTTTTGATGTTATAGAACTTGATATTGTGATTGTGTAGAGATGAAGTAGTTGTGCAAAGGTTGGAAAGGTTAGTAGAAGGTTGGAGCAGTTAGTGTTTGTTAGATAAGTATTCTATTGCAGAGGTTGAAGCCTCTTTGTGTAAAAGTTGTAAGTGTTGTAGCAGTTCAGGGAGTTGCATCTTCCTTTGGGTTGTAGTCCATAAATGATAATGTAATATTGTTTTTATTTGTGAGGCTAGATTTCGATAGTAGATCCAAGCAACTTGCTCACTGTGGTTTTTCCCTTCTAGGGTTTTCCACATAAATCTGGTGTTATGGTTGTATGCTTATGTGTTCTTGTGTTTCTCATGTTTGGAATGCTTACATTAGTTTGAATGTTGTTGGAAGAAGAGAATTTGATTAAGTACTAATTCACCCCCTCTCAGTACTTCTGTGTGTTCAACAATTGGTATCAGAGCAAGGTTCCTTGATACAGTCTAACAGTTGAGGTAGATCTTGGAGTGGATCACATGGGAACTAAAGTACAGTTTAACAAGAACCCTTTGGAAGATGATAAAGATATGACAACATTTAATCCAAAAGATTATGAAGTTAATTTTGAATGAGAACTCACTTCTACTCTAGAAGATCTGGATGCTACAAGGAGAGAAAGTGAAGAATATAAGATTAAGCTCAAACAATCAAAAGAAGTAATTATCAAAATGAAAGCTCAAATTGAAGAAGGTAAGAAGGTTGCATATTATCCGAATGCTAAGCTCAATAAAAAATCAGATGAATGCTCCAAACTTGAAGAAGAAATTGTCTCTCTAAGGAGAGAATTGGAGAAGGCAAAGGATCAGATAGACAAGGGTCTAAAACTGAAGAAAAGCACCAACATCCTTGATGAAATAATTAGTAGTCAAAGACCTCTAAAGAATAAAGGTGGCATTGGATTTGTGAAAGGTCATAGTTCTAAAATATATATACTTGAAGGCATATTTGAAATGAAAAAGGAAGAACCCTACAATGAAGACTCTAAGGACATTGAAGATGAGGAATAGGAGTTGGATGATGATGACTTCATACATTATAGTGATTAGAAGAAAGATTTCAAGAGATCTCCTCCTAGACATACCACTAATCCTAGGTTCTCTCAATCCTTCTATGGTTACTATTATTCTTGAAATAAATTTGGTCATAAGGCTATTGATTGTAGAACTAAGGCAAGAAGAAATGATTACATGAGGATGAATTCATTTTTGCCTCCAAAACATGGTGGTGTGATACCCTATTCCTTTTATGGTTATTACTATGCATGTAATAAGTTTGGACATAGCGTTGTTGAGTGTAGAACTAAAGTAAGGAGAAATGGAATGACTCTAGAATATAATGTTGTTTGCTACAAGTGCAACAACTTTGGGAATAAAGCATGATCTTGCAAAAGTGGCTTTGAGAAACCATCTTCTCAACACAAGAAGATAGAGGAAATTGTGACTTAGCAAAAGAAGGAAATGACAAAGATATGGAGAAAGAAGACAGAACAAGATAATGAGAAGAAAGAAGAATTGGTGCTTCTGCCTAGTGTAGAAGACTTCATTACTGATTGAGAAAAGGTATGGGGTTAGGGGGAGCTAACTAATGCATATCTATTCTTCCCCCTTGAATGATTGTGGCTTCTGCAAGTGAAAGCTAGGCACAAAGATGTTTTGGCATGAAATTGATAGATGAGGTTATTGATAAGGTAAGATAGTTTCCTTCCCCCAAATTTATGGAACAAAATCTAAAGATGTGGAGGATTGTGGAATAGATTTGAGTCTCTCTGGACTGATAGAGTACTCTGGCAATAATTCACCTAACCAGATAAAGGTGTGTAGACACCCAAATTTGTCCCAAATTTGTCCATGTCTTGCAACACCTAGCTAAAAACATTATCCTGGACATCTTGTAGCATTTTGTCCTAATTTCCCTAATCCATTAAGCCAATTAATTAAATAAATTTTATTTATTTAATTAAAATCCCCATCTTTATCCTACTTAGCCAAATAATTAAATAAATTTATTTATTTAATTAATTTCACATGCATAATCCCATTTATCTTATCCCCATCCCAATTAATTAAATAAATTTTATTTATTTAATTAATTTCCACATCATATCTTATCCCATCCTATTCATTTATCCTATTAATTAAATAAATTTTATTTATTTAATTAATATCCAACTCATATCACAACTAATTCAAATATTTTATTTGAATTAAGCCCTCATCTTTCATCACATTTCAACACTTGTCCAGTCAATCATGTGTTACAACTTTTATCTTTCACATGCACAACTAATGTGAAATAATTTTAGTATTTATCTACACAAGCACACCTAAGCCTTATCCTCTTTTGCCACATGTCACATGACTACAATTTTTTGATGTGCAAGGAAACCTAACTTAATCCTATCCATCCATTTCATCTAAAGCCCCAATTGATCCTAGCCATCCATTTGAACCAAGCCAATTCTATAAATCAAACCCCTCATAAGCCATTAAAATGCATTGAGCCTCAAGTACCCTTATTCTGCCAAATTTTTTAAAAGGCATTGATCCTCAAGTATCCACATGCTGTTTAAATATCATTAGAGCCTTTGCATCCTTCAACTATCATCCTCATGTCATCTTCATCTTAATGTTATGCTACAGAAGTGAGCACTCAACATTCTTCCAACAATAATCCTTCAAAATCTTGCATACTCATGCGAGGTGGAGAAGAGCAATGGAGATAAATCGAGCATAGCATAGAGATCGGTTTGTATTTACATTTGTTATTTTAATTTTTATGTTGTCTTGTGCTTCATTGTGCATTACTAGGGTTTTTATCATTGCTGTTTATTCATTTGCTCTGATTTACAATTTTACCCTAATTATATTTGGCATGCCCGGTGGGACTCACCCTCTTTTTGCAGGTTTATGCACTTTGTTTTGTAGGTTGAAGATATTTTATATTGCTGATTTTTTTTATTTAGGACCAGATCTGTTGCAGAGCGTTTTTTGTTCTACACAGGGCCTGGAAAAAAGAGATCTTAGATTCGTTGGAAAGTGGACTTTGAGAGCTTTCCGAAAAGTGGTTACATTAAAGATTTGGCTCAGTATTCAAAGAGTTATGACGATTTGAAGTTGACCCTGCGATACTAATTTTTCAGAAATTTTTGACACGCGACTTTTTGCTAATTTTTTTTAATTTAGGACCAGATCTGTTGCAGAGGGTTTTTTTGTTTTACACAGGTCCTGCAAAAAGGAGATCTTAGATTTGTTGGAAAGAGGACTTTGAGAGCTTTCCGAAAAGTGGTTACATTAAAGATTTGGCTCAGTATTCAAAAAGTTATGACGATTTGAAGTTGACCCTACGATTCTAATTTTTCAGAAATTTTTGATGCGCGATTTTTTGCTGATTTTTTTTAATTTATGAACAGATCTGTTGCAGAGGGTTTTTTGTTTTACACAGGTCCTGGAAAAAAGAGACCTTAGATTCGTTGGAAAGAGGACTTTGAGAGCTTTGCGAAAAGTGGTTATATTAAAGATTTGACTCAATATTCAAAGAGTTATAACGATTTGAAGTTGACCTTGCGATTCTAATTTTTTAAAAATTTTTGATGCGCGACTTTTAAAAAAAAATCATATCTTCCAATCTAGCTAACCAAATCACATTTTATTTTTTGCAGGTGGTTAGAAATATTTAAATCTATTTTTTTATATCATTATTTTTCAAATCTATGGTACAAATAGATTTTTTGTCAAAAAAATAATTATTTTCAAACCCTAGTTTATGATAATAGCTTCTTCTATGCAAGTTTACTTATTTTTTTTTAGAATTGGTGACTTGTAAGGGCATCTAAGAAGCTGGAGCAACATTGGCATCAACATCTACAGCAAATTGGAAAGCGATTATATCAGGTGCACTCATTCTAATCTTTCATCTCTTAATTTTGTTTGATCACACATTTGGACTTTAGGATTAAAATGAACATTGTTTGCTATCACATATCAAAAGTGGGCATAAAATGAACCATTGTCTTCCAACTCATTTGGATTTGGGTTTAAAAAGAACGAGTGCTTGAATTGTCTTCCTCACATTTCAATTTTCTAAAGGGGAATTAACCACTGCGAATGTGGATCGGGTGATAACTCACTTGGTTTGCTTTTGTCATACCCTATCTAGGAGGCCTACTTGGAGACACACCACTCCAAGGGACGACCTCAATCGAGGCTGAATCGAAAGACACCCTCATTGGGAGTTGTAAATCTTGTCACTCTTGGCTAAGCCCCAAAGAACTTTATACCTTTGGGAAGTGAAGGTGAAGGGTGGGTTACCCCTTTCTCCTGGCTGTGTGGCAGGATTTCACTTTCAATTCCATAGTCAACCTTGTGTAATAGATAGCCTAAGACCTAATTGGCTATACCCACTTGACTAGACATTAGGCTTGTTGATGTGTCTTCCATGTGTGCTTGCATAATTATCACATTTCATTTTCAAAATCAAAAAATTACTTATGTGTCTTGCGTGAGTGATTCATGTGTGTATATGCATAATCATTTGTTTAAACATTGCCAAATCAAGCTCTAAACACCAAACACAAACAATTCATCCAACATTTCATCCACATCACCCAATTTTGTCATTCCACATCATATCCTAATCATAACCAAATCAATTTCATTCTAAACATATCCTAATCACATCCATACTCATTCCAAATCATATCCACATCATCATCAACCTAGTCCTAGTCAACACTTGTCAAGATGGTCGTAATCATTCAAGGGGCTTATCCCTCTAATCATGAGACAAATCACAAGCCTAAGGTGACAATTCAAGGAGGCTACCCCTCTAATTCAAATAATGAAATAAAACCAAAGCCTAAGGTCACAATTAGAGGAGCCCCTCTTCCTAATCCAAATCATGAGAAGAAACCAATCACAATTAAAGGTGGCTATCCTCCTAATCCAAATCATGAAGATAAACCAAGACCTAAGGTCACAATTAGAGGAGCCCCTCTTCCTAATCCAAATCATGAGAAGAAACCAATCACAATTAAAGGTGGCTATCTTCCTAACCCAAATCATGAGAAGAAACCAATCACAATTAAAGGTGGCTATCCTCCTAATCCAAATCATGAAAGTGAACCAAAGCCCAAGATCACAATTAAAGGAGCCTCTCCTCCTAAGACCAAGTTTATACTTCGAGGAGAATATATCTTTATTGATGAGGATGAGACAAGTCCAAAACCCAATCCATCCACACATCAAATCAATTCTGCATCAACTTATCCCACTTCATCTCAACCAAATTCATCCACATATCATATCAGCCCTTTATCAACCTATCACAACCCTTATCCATATCAATCCATAGCACAACAATCATTATCCTATGCAACCCCTCTATCATCATCACATCAACATATTTACCAACATCAACAACAAATCATATCACAACAAGAAGTCCAAACACCATCCCAACCTCAACAAATTCCACATCAACCTTACATGTCATCATCTTCAACTTTATACCAACCTAATTCATCCACCTATCATGTCAATGCCACATCAACAAATCAACCTTCACCCCAACATTATCTAATTTCTCATTCTAACATTCCAACATGCCACCAAGCGTATCCACAAGGCAACCAAGTGTTATCACAACAAGAACATGTAAGCCCAAATCCACCTTGCCAACAAGATCAAATGCCCACATCTTTGAGTCCACCTCAAGATCTTTTGTCTACATATCCTACCATTACACCTAGCTACCAAGACTATCAATGGCCTTCCCAACAAGCACAAGTGAGCCCAAATCCACCTTTTCAACAAGAAGCACATGCAATTCCAAGTGGTCCCTTGTACATAAATCAAACAAGCCCAAGCTATCCTATGCAAGATCTAATAACTTTTGACAAGGGAGATACCGATCTAGAGTGGCCTTCACCATCTAATCACCCACCAACACATAAGCCAACTAATCCTATCCCAACACCACCATGTGATCCTACCCCTAGTCCATTGGTCCATCAACCTTCCAAACCACCAAGCCCTTCATTACCTTCATCACCATGTCATTCTAATCCTTCACCAAAGGATGCGGCTGAGATAGTTTTACAAAGGATGCTTGAAGCAAAACTCATTGAACTTCCCAAAGTCAAACCATGTGAAGAAAGTCCATATGATGAACATGATTATTGTGCATACCATAGGACCAAAGGCCATGATACAAATACATGCCCCATGTTTTTCCCAATTGTTTACAAGGTGTATCAACATATAATAAGAAATCATGCCACATCATTCCAATCCCGTGTGTCACCCTCATCTAGTCCAAATCCTAATCCACCCAATCAAATTAGCCCTCAACCTAATCCTAATCATAAGCCTACAACACCATCTACCCTTATCATCCATCCATTATATTTCCCATCCACTCATACCCTTGCGAAGGATGTGATCCATTGGCTACTAGCTAGGAATAAACTACCTCCATGTCAAACACCCATTCATGAGCCTACCAAAGAACTTCCAAAGGTCATGTCCAATCCTATAATCCCATCATGTGGTCCACCTATCCAAGAGACCTCAATTAAGATTCTTAACCCTTCAAGCCCATCATGTGACCTACAAGCCATCAAGCCTATTCAAGAGTCTCCTATTATGAATCCAAGTCAAGAGTCATCATGTTCTCATGTTGTTGACCAAGAGCCTATCCAAGAGTCATCTACCTCCATTCAAGCAACCCAAGAGGTATGTCAAAGGTTTAATCCTAAGCATGTGGAAACATTAAGCCCTAGTCCAACTCAAGATCAAAAGACTTTCATGCAACCCATCCATAACATTTACCTTCTTTATGATCAAGATGATACCTATGAAGAAGCTATCCATGAGCACCTTGATCCTATCCATAATCCTACATCTATCCATGAACAAGATATCCAAATTGCTCCTAGTCATCCGCCATCCAGCCCTATCCATAATGAGCAAACATCCACTTGTCATGATGAGACACTTGTCCCCCAAGTAAGCATAAAAGATCAAACAAATAACCTGGATCTTAGTGAACATAATGTTAATCAAGATCCTAATGATCCTCCATCCATATTCACTATCAACCCCACCTCAAAGCTATCATCTCCACGTGGTCTTACCACCTTTGTCCATGAATGTTATTCCTTAGGACAAAAACAACATCTATCCACTTCACCTTCTCCATCCAATAAAGAACTCAAGTCTATTCCCAAAACACATCTAGTCCCATAGTCAATCACATACTCCACAACATGAACTACCAAGGCAAAGGTCTAGACCTTTATGAACAAGGTATTTTGGAGCCAAACCATGTCAAGATCCCTCCATGCTCATATGGCCTTGGATACACACCCCAAGGTAAACAAGGCCAAGATGTTGGTAATCACTTCATGCATCCTAAACCTACCACTTTCCATAATAAACCACATCATCTACCCAAAACATATGTTGCCATTTCCCCTCCATCATCCTATAAATGTCAAAAGCATGTGACCATACACCTTCTGCCATCCACTTTACCTCCACTTTTACCAACTCCAAATATCCCTCCATCAACCTTGCCACCGTTGCTTCCAACACCTAACATACCTATTATTCATAAGTATCCTTACATCCCTAATCATGGCCAACAAAAGCACACATCGTTTAAGCATAAAGCTTCCAATCATTCCATCCACTCCACCCACCCCATGGGATTCAAAAGCAAAAATTTTGAAGCCTCTACTTATAAAGCTAAAAATCCTACCAAAAACCCTAAAGGTCTTCATACCTTAGGACATAAAGAATCAAACTCAAAGCAAAGTTCATCTAAACAGGCATCTAAACCCTTACCTCCAAATTCAAAGCCCAAAAACAAAATGGTTTGGGTTCCTAAGCAAACAGCTAGCAAAGCGAATGAGGCATCCTCATCCACATCTAAGCAATTGACCAAACCCTTACCTCCACAAGCAAAACCCAAAAGCAAAATGGTTTGGGTTCCTAAGCAAATAGCTAGCAAAGCGAATGAGGCTTCCTTATCCACATCTCAAGAATCTCAATCACCTATATCCATCCAAAAGCCTATTTCCACCCAAAACTTCCATTCCCTTCAAAAATCCTATAAGAAAAGAAAAAGCACTAAAAATACTAAATCTATGTGGGTTCCTAAATCACTTCATCAACCATCCCCTAAGCAAACATCTCTATTGCTTCCTACACCACCATCTCACCAAAAGCTTCAATGTTTATCATGGTGTGTGCAACCATTGGTCATGGTTCCCTTCCACTCTGCAACACCTCCACATAACTATATCTCCCCATCCTTCATCCATTATCCTACATATCTCCTCAATCACCTTCCTATAGTCCATGCTTTTGCATAAGCCTACATAATCCACATCATAGTCCAATATCCCCATCCATCTATCCTTGCATGAACCTTCCATAATCCATTTCATCATCCACTATCTACCTACTCCATCTCCCATCCATGCAATCCCTTATCAACATCTATGAGTATAATGACATGGTCCATGTGAAGACATCATCCATCTCTAATGGGACAATATCACCTCTCATAGCACTAGCCACTTGAGTCCCTCCTATCCATTACCATGGTGAAAACCTGGCAAACAGGCGCCATGTGTAATTGTCATCCCATCTAAAAAAAAATTAAAAGAGAAAAAAATAAAATAAAAAAAAAAGTAAAGAGAAAGCCCTTCGTCCAATGGTGAAAACTTGGTAAACAGGCACCTTGGATAAGTACCATGATGAAAACCTGGCAAACAGGCATCATGTGTAGGTTGATCTTCTATGTCACTTACACTTGGGGGCACATTGTCTCATCCAACCTATCATTTTCCATCTTATCATGTCCTATCTTGACATCCTACCATCCTTAGCCATTACACCCATACACCTATCCTATTGAGTCTCTTCACCCATCCTTCCACCTTTTGATCTTGATGAAGACATAGGGGCAAAGTGTTGAAACATGTTTGGATATTTCTTGACATACCATCTTTCCAAACCAAGGCCTATCCATTGACCATTTATCCATCCCATTTAAACCAATCCATCATGTCATCCTATCATCATAAGCACCATGTAAAATCCAATCATGTCATCCCTTGGTTATGAACTTTGTCATGTAAAAATCCTAAGCATTACTACCTAGAATGGGGCAAGTTCCTCCTATGCAACATAGCCTTTGAAGATCACATCCTAGCTCCCTTATGATCCATCCAATATGGTGTATCCTTATCACGAGCTTTCCATCTTATAGCTTATCCCCATCTGTTTCTCATGAGATTTCCACTATAGCCTACCTATCCATTTATCATGAGCTTTCCCTTTTATGGCCTATCCTCTCTTATTTATCCATCCAACTCTCATGAGCCTTTCGTCACATTTACTATGAGCTCATCCTATTATCCTTTTATCCATCCCTTGCACCTAGACTTGGTTTTCTCCCTTGTCATTGGTATCAAGCACAAAGGCTACCCACATTGTAAATCCATTGACATCCCAAAACATTCAAAATTCAAAAAAATCAAAACACTTAAAAAAAATCAAATATTCTAAAAACACAAAAAAATCCATATCCAACGAAAAATCCAAGCAATAAATCCAATCACATCATCTAAATCAATCCACTTTATCAACATTCAATCAAAATCAAATCTTCACAATCAATTCTTCCTATCAATAACATTCATTCATCCATTTCAATCAATCACTTCTTCCAATCATATCAATCAAATCAATCTAAGCAATGATCTTAAATCCAAGTCACACTAATCCATATCAAGCAAGCTAATCAATCAAGGAACATTATCCAATCAAATCAACAAGTTTTTGATCCTAATCTTGTCATGAACCAAATCAATCATCATCAATCATCATCACTGGGATATAGCGTTCCCACATCCTTGTGTTGATCTAGGGATATAACTTTCCCACAATGACAACACTATCATCATCAAACAAACAATCAATTATTGGTTTATGACTTGACAAGGGCAATACCTTGTTTGTTTTGTATCCTTTGAGCACACTAAGAACACTTGTTTATGCTTAGATTGAATTGACACTCTAATCATCACACCATCATTATCATCATTCAAAACAATCCAATCATCAACACAATCAACCTAGCAATAGCAAACATCAAAACCAAAACACATCAAGCCAACTATCAAAACAAATCCTATCAATCATCAGCATCAACATCAAAGCACATCAAGCTAGCCATCAAAATAAATCCAATCACTTCAGCAAATCAAAAGCAACTCAATCCATCACATATCATCCCATCATCAACATTTCATCAAATTAATCTTCATTCATCATTTCATCATCCAATCAAATTATTCCAAGCAAAGATCTAAATGCAAGCCCATCCTTAATCCATACCAATCAAGTTAATCAATCAAGCCAAGTTATCCAAATGCAATCCATGGTCTTGATCCTAGCCTTGTTGTAAGCCCAATCAATCAATCAACTAGCCAACCAACTCAGCAAACAACCTTGTGTTGATCTAGGGATATAGCTTTCCCCGCAATGACAACACTCTCAACTATCATCATCAAACAATTAATCATTAGTTTACAGCTTGACAGGGGCAATACCTTGTTTATTTTTTAATCATTTGTGCATTCTTGCTTGCTTGCTTGTGTGTGTTATTATTTTATCTTGCATTTGTATCACATTTGTAACTTTCTAGCTAATATTCATATCTTGTGTATGTTGGAATAGCTTTTTGCACTATCCTTTGCATCTAAGGTCATATCATACCTTTTGTGCATTAGGACTTCAATGCTCTAAGTTTTCTTCCTCATACGTCAAACAAGGTTGTATTACGCTAGGGAACGAGACACAAAGTCACCCTGGATCCTTATACCTTGGTGCATAACGTCTAATGCTATATCAAACATCATGGTTGCTCACTTCCATTACAGCATAACTCATCATCCATTTCTTCTATCTATTTCCTTATCTTTCTTTTGTAGCCAAGCCATTTCTTTTTGAGAGCCTACCCGTGTTTGTCCAACCCGCCTATCCTCTCGAGGGGGCATCATCATCCTATCTCCATATCATATTCCTCTATCCATACCTTAACTTCTTTGAAATGATGTTACTCAACATAAAGCTCATCACCTCGAACATCATCTCAAAGAGGGGCAAAATGTAGACACCCAAATTTATCCCAAATTTGTCCATGTCTTGCAACACCTAGCTAAAAACATTATCCTAGACATCTTATAGCATTTTGTCCTAATTTTCCTAATCCATTAAGCCAATTAATTAAATAAATTTTATTTATTTAATTAAAATCCCCATCTTTATCCTACTTAGCCAATTAATTAAATAAATTTATTTATTTAATTAATTTCACATGCATAATCCCATTTATCTTATCCCCATCCTAATTAATTAAATAAATTTTATTTATTTAATTAATTTCCACATCATATCTTATCCCATCCTATTCATTTATCCTATTAATTAAATAAATTTTATTTATTTAATTAATATCCAACTCATATCACAACTAATTCAAATATTTTATTTGAATTAAGCCCTCATCTTTCATCACATTCCAACACTTGTCCAGTCAATCATGTGTTACAACTTTTATCTTTCACATGCACAACTAATGTGATATAATTTTAGTATTTATCTACACAAGCACACCTAAGCCTTATCCTCTTTTGCCACATGTCACATGACTACAATTTCTTGATGTGCAAGGAAACCTAACTTAATCCTATCCGTCCATTTCATCTAAAGCCCCAATTGATCCTAGCCATCCATTTGAACCAAGCCAATTCTATAAATCAAACCCCTCACAAGCCATTAAAATGCATTGAGCCTCAAGTACCCTTATTCTGCCAAATTTTCTAAAAGGTATTGATCCTCAAGTATCCACATGCTGTTGAAATATCATTAGAGCCTTTGCATCCTTCAACTATCATCCTCATGTCATCTTCATCTTAATGTTATGCTACAGAAGTGAGCACCCAACATTCCTCCAACAATAATCCTTCAAAATCTTGCATGCTCATGCGAGGTGGAGAAGAGCAATGGAGATAAATCGAGCATAGCATGGAGATCGGTTTGTATTTACATTTGTTATTTTGATTTTCATGTTGTTTTGTGCTTCATTGTGCATTGCTAGGGTTTTTATCATTGTTGTTTATTCATTTGCCCTGATTTGCAATTTTACCCTAACTACAAGGTGCATTAAATATGGAAAGTAAGGGCAAATGCAAGATACTTATGCTTCATTTGCATGATTCAATCACATTCAAAATCAAGGCATTTGCATTCAGAGCTAAGAAGTAAAGAAGAATTTCAGAATACTTGGTGAATTTGAGAAGAATTGAGCTGAAGGTGAAATCCTAGAAATAGAACACAAAGGTATTTCTCAAAACTGTTATTTCCTTGAACCCTAGTTTTTGAATTTGAAGAAATATGACATGGCTACTCCTGAATTGGTGGATGTTATTGAGAAACCAAGACCGAAGTATAAGAAATATCCTTTTAAAGCAATGGAAGTTGATAAGGAAGGGGTATTTTCAAACATTCTGGCATATGTTGTATACATGGAAGATGTTAGGTTTTATATTCACTCTAAGCTAGATGAAATCAATCATGTGAAGTTTGAAGAGATTAGTGATCAACTCTTGGATGATGATGTTAGCTACAAACCAGAATATGTTAATGTGGGGGCCAAATGACTAGATATATGGAAGGATTATCCTAATTTTTGTGATGAACATGAATGGGTAAGATATATTTTGAGAAAAATTTATGATGAATTTATGTATCTAGATAAGCCCTATAAAATTTCTAAAGATGCAATCAGGGTAGTTATGGGGTAAGTTCTACCGAACCTATACTGGTAATGAAATCCATCAAAAATAAGGTCACAGATCTGACATGTGCTAAATTTGACAAGAGGACCCTGATAATGAATGACATAACTAACCCAAGTGTCCAGTATGCTGCTATGGGTATAGCTTACAAGGTGTATTTCACAAATAGAGAGAGATCTACCATTGGTACAACAATTCACACTGCTTACCAGATGGTTAAGGAAGGCAAAGATTTTGACCTCTGTGAGGTCATGAGAGAACAACTCTTGGAGAATGTGAGAAGAACAAAGGAAACTGGCTACATTTTCAGATATGGCACACTTATCATCTATCTTGCATTCTATTTCCTGAATGAATTGTCTAGTTTTAGAGGAAAAGTCTGGCGACAACATATTCTTGTTGCTGCCCAAATTAAGAGTCATATAAGAGGTTTCAGTGATCCAAGTCACTATAGTACATTGTACTGGGGTTTCTTCAAAAAGTTGTAAACCAACATGCAATCTAGAGATAGAATCCCATCCAATGTTGTAAGGTAGTATGAAGGCCAAATCACCTTTTGAGTTGATAAGGATTATACCTACATGGAGGCAGTTGAGCCTAGAATAGCATGGATTCCAAGATTACCATATGAGGTCTTCAATGAATAAATAAAGACATATGTTGATATTTTTCTGAAAAAACCTAAAGATACAACTACTGAGAGGTTTGGAATGTATGATGAAATAATGAATAAGATGTATAAGAAAAATGTGGAGGAGCACCTTGAGAAACATAAAGGTGAGTTGCATAAGAAGTGGGGTATTTCACCAAAATCCACATCAGAAGCCCCTATGGAGGATACACAACAAGCCCCAATCATTCTGCTAGCTTCCCAAGGGCCTAGGAGGACCAGTAGATCTACATCTGCTACTGTAAATGCACCACAACCCTCTAGATCTGCACAAACTATGTATATAGGAAGAAGGGAAGCTTCTAAAATATTAGCACAGATGAAGACTACAAAGAAGAAGCATGCCAGACCAAAGCAACCTGCCAAGAGAAAGAAGGTCAAGATTGAGGAGGTTCAAGAGGAAGAAGAAGAAGGAGAGGAAGGCACCTCTCAGCCAAAGAAGAAAGAGAAGAAGTCTAATAAAAATCCTCCGGCATGATGCCTGAACATGAACATTTACAATTAGATGCAATTTTCAATGCAATTGTGCATTATGGTATTCTGAAGGATACAACAAATTTATATCTGGATGTGCCACCTGAAGACAAGAGCACCATAGATAAGGCTATAGTAATGTATGTATATGCTCAAATATAATGTCCCCTTGAATGACATTATTGAGAAGGTTCTAGAGAGCCTAGCTCAAGCTCTAAGGCAAAGAAGAGAAAAAGCCATTAAAATGGATGAGGAACTGAGGTAGTAAGCTCTTGATAAGGTTGGGTCTTCTATGCCTCAAGAAGAAAAAGATAAAATAGCTCAAACGTAATCTAAGGAGCTAAGGACAAAGCAAAGGGTAGATGCCCTTATGAGCATAGAGAAAAGTGATAAAGATAAGATTCAGAAGGAGACCATGGAAGTGACCAAGAAAATTCTTGAAGAAGTGAAGGTAGCTGAGAATGTGGAGCGACAAGTTTCTCCACTGCTCAATATTGTTTCTCCACCTCATATTGTTTCTCCTCTACATAACATAGAACAACAAGTTCCTCAAGAGGGGAAAGAAGAGCAAGTGACACAAGATGAAGAGAAAGTAGCACAAGGAGAAGGACATGCATCCCCTAATCACAATGTTGTGCATGACAGTCCTCATCTAAGAATACAAAGCAACAGGGTAACCTTGATCAACAAGAGTAATAGGAAAATGTTGATGCAAGGGAGAGCTTAGAAAAAGGACAAGATACATATTCCTCCTCCTTTCCTATTGACTCAATTAAGGGGTTTTTGGCTGAGTAGTAAATGCAAATCCAACCGGTGGTTACTCCGCAACATTTACAATTGCCATTGTTAGATGGACAATTTAACTTGTCTAATATATCTCCTCTCCATAAGTTGCAATTGGGAGATATACTTCAATCCTCAGCAAGACAAGAAATTTTGCAACAAGTTGAAGGGGCTAGGTTATTAGAAGAGACAATTAAGATAATTTAGGAGGAATTGCCTAAGGAAAAGAGAGATTCAACTCTCCCTCCTACTCAACAGATGAAACTTCAATTGGAGTCTTTCAAGGTTCATTCTTCCTATCTTGAGAAGTAGGCTGAGCAAAAGATAACAGAGCAAGAGAATAATAAAATATTGATAGATGCCTCTGGGAGATGTGCTAAGGCACATAATAATTTGCAAGAAAATATGAAAAATATTTGGAAATGTTTAGAAGCCAAAGTTTTATATCAATTTTGTCTGAATTTGCTAGCAACAATAAAGAGCATAAAGGATAAAATTGACTATTGAGTAACAAATAACTCAAGTGGCCAAAATATATGATTCGGTGAAAGATAAAGATGGTGCTACAAGAGCACAAATAGAAAATCTCCATTCGTAGCTAAAGCAACTTTTGGAACAAGAGTGAAATTGGAGAGCTAAGGGAAGTGGTGAGTCTAAGGCTAGTTGTCTTGATTGGAATTTTGACAGAAGCAGAGAATGTTGCACAAAAAGTAAAGGTGCTAGCCACTTTGGAGGAAGCAGAAGAACTATACATTCGGCTTGAGAGCCAATTGCATATTCTATCTTTTGCAAAGAACTGGGACACAACACTCACCTAGTTAAATGTAATATATAAGAATGTTCTACCTTCTAAAATAAATTTAAGACATGTTGAAGGTAAGACAAATTTTGATGATTGTATACATATGAGGAGAATAAGATAAGTATAGTCAGTGCTATTTTGACATTGGCAAGGCACTTTGTATATATTGACTATGTATATCATAAGGAAATTGAAGAACAAAATTTTGCTACATCAATTTTTAAGATAGAGGTTACTCCTCAGGGGGACTAGGTTGATAAAGGATGCTAAGGACTTTTTAGACAGGGGTCGTCTATATGTTTTGCAGGAACAAAGGAAGACCACTAGCCCTTTTCCATTGATGTCAATGACACAGTCAAGGTAGGAAGGTCCAATGAAGGATGGTCCAACCTTGCAACCTTAAACAACCAACATCATGATCATAACAAAGATGTAACAGAAACACACAGCTAACATCATAATGATAAGAGATATTCAAAATCATATGACACAAGATTTATCCTAGGAAAAACCCTCAAAGGGAAAAATCTAGGCCTCAAAGATCACTTCTCATTATATTATAATCTCAAACCTCATTACTTATGCCTCTAGGAATTTTCATGTGCTAAGATGCAACCCAGGCTTACAAACAATTTATGGAACACAACATCATTCTTCCATGCCTTCCTTCTTCTTCTCCTTCTCTATTCTCTGCTTTGTATCTTCTTCTACTCTATGCTTTGTCTTTTGCTTATGCTTTGCTGTCTTCCAGGCTCAAAATAATTCATCTTTTTGTATCATGTCTTTGCACACTTCCTCGCTCTAGAAACAATCATCTATCATTCATTTATATCCTCTGCAAGCCTTCAAAACATGATCTTGTTGGCCTAAAGGTAACGTGTATCCTGAAATGTGTAATCATCCTTGTTGGTCGGCCTAATGCTCCGCAAATGAATTAAACTTGATGCGGTTCTCAACGGTCTATCTAGTCCTTATGTGCTATTATGTACCTAGGGATATGATATTATAATGTATTTAGATGGATGGAGATGCTGACATGTGGTACACATCCCTTAAGTTAGTTATATTGGGTCTTATGGGTAACTTGTGTAAATAATTATATCAAGTGTTGAGTAGGCCTTCATTAAGATTACCCTCCCATTATGTTATTAGGATGTGGTATATATAAAGGAGATGATTATTATTATAAGGATGTGTAGAGTATGATATGGTATTGGAGATCTCTTGGAGATATAGCGTGGAGTGGCTTCTTCCATAAAGAGTGTTGTATGTTGTTACCCTACCTCAAGGGTTTATTCTATTTCCACATATATTGGATATTAGGGCATATTGGCCCAGAAACATCTCTTTTGTTGTGTGAGATCTATCTTCTACATTATATTATTTTCATTATTATATGTTTGGACCTTACCAAGTGGTATCAGAGCATGATCTTGGCATTGTGAACGTAAAAACTAGGCGGATTGTTTTTCCAATTTGGAGGTCATTTTGGAAATTGCATATCTCTCAGATTTTGTTGAATTGTTTGCTGATTTTTAAAGGGTTTTTGAAGACCATATTAAAGAAGGTATAGTCCAGATTTTAGAGACATTGGAGTAGAATTGAGTGAATTACTGTAGAATTAGGTTTCTACCCAATTTATTTGGAAGGTTCATATCTCTCAAATCTTGCCAAATTGGTAGCTGATTTTTAGTGGGTTTTGGAAGAAATAATAGAGGAGCCTACAGTCCCAAATTTGGAGAAATTGAAGTAGAAGTAAGAGTATTATTGAAAAATTAGGGTTTTCACCATTTTCACTCCTAGGGTTGAATTTTAGCGATTTTTTCCTAATTTCTAGAGGGTTGATCAACGACATAGTGATACACATACAGTCTTGATTTGGAAGCATTTGGAGTATTTTCAGTAAGTTATGGAAATTTTATTATATTTCATAAATTTGCTTTCTAGGCTGCAAATCCATGAATTGTTTTTTGAGATTTTTATATTTCTGGAAAGCTCGCCAAATTTTATTAGGGGTCTATTAATTGTGCTTTTAATTTTGAGGCTGAAAACATTACAAAACAATTCAATCAAAGTTTGGTAGGCTAGAAAAATTTAGAAACCCTAGTTTCAATGGGGATTCCTAATTTTGATGGAAGTGGAGATATATTAGAATGGTGGAACCAATATAAAAGAGTTTATGGTCAAAGAAAACTATGGAGAGTAGATTTTAGTTTACATTTAAGGGGTGAAGCTTACAAATGGTATATACCATTGCGCAATGATATTTCTTCTTTAGATGAACTAGAACAAGCTTTCTTCGATAGATGGGCTCAAGAAGAAGATGAAGGGAAAGAACAAGAAGAAGAAGATGATGATGATGATGATGATGAAGAGAAGGATACATGTACATGCACTTTAGCTCCAAGGAAGGAGGATTCAATCCTTCAAATTCACAGATGTATTCAAAAGGAAAAAGTTATCATTTCTATAAATCCTAGCATCAAGTATAACTTCATCAGCATGGACTTAGCCAAGAAGCTATAGGTACAAGAAAAGTACATCAAGAATTGTCAAATATTGGGTATGGATATTCAAATTTTGAAAATTTGAAGCACTCTATGGATAAATATGTTTTGCATTCAAACTTTCATGCTTTGGATATGGATGGATTGGATATTGTTCTTGGTTATCCTTGGTTAGAATCTTTGGGAACAATAAACATCAATGTGCAAAAGAAGTTCATGAAGCTTTGGTATAGAAGGAAAAAAGTTACATTATAGGATATTACACATAATGAAGTCCAAAATAAAATCAAGGAAGTACAAGTTCAAGAATCTATCAAAGATTGCATCAAGGAATTAGAGGACATGCAAGAGGATCAAGATGTAGAGAAAAAAGAAGAGACAAATAATGTTGAAATGCACAAGACAACTAAGGGGGGGTGAATTAGTTGTAACCAAAACTTAACTTCTTTCAAACATCAACAAATCAACCACTTAATCTCTGTTATTATAATTCAACCATGAAAGCATGAAATTAGAAAATTAAACACATGAGACACATGAGACACCAAATTTTTTACGTGGAAAACCCAATGAGGGAAAAACCACGGTGAGGATTAACTCACAATATAAATTATTTATCAAAATTTACAAGGCTCACTACCTTAGGTCTCACTGCCCAAAATGCTCATTGCAAAAGAAGCAGCTCACTACCAAGAGAAGGGGCTCACTGCCAAAAGTTGGTGAATTGAGATAGTAGCATCTACACTATGCCAAGGTTCAGTTCCATTTAAGCGCAATAAATCTCCTCTGCTCTGCTCTACTTTTTCACTTCACACTTATCTTCACATCTTCGCAATATCATCTATTATTCACAACTTCATTACATGTATTTATACAATTCATCAACCTTGGAATGTACATCAAGGTCGACATTACAATCATCAACAATTTGAGCAATATCCAAGGTTGGCATACATACATACATTAGAATAGTTTTGGACTTAAACAAATTTGTGAAGGAAAAGAATGAATGTGGACAACACCATGCCTTAGCTTGGATTCAAAAGCAATCTCCCATGCAAAAGTATGCTTCCACAATCTCCAACGCATAATCGCAAGTAGTGAAAACAACCAAGTTACCCAAGACTAGTGTTAACATTGAGACCTTTAGGAACACACTTCATCCACGATCCAAATTACACTTTGTGGACCAATCAAAAGGCATGAACATGATCTAGAGAAATCCACAAGCACGTTACAATCATCAAGAACTTCCACACAACCCCCAAACATTCTATCTAGAAGATTCTTCAAACCAAAACAGTTAATCATTACTGTCAACCACTATCATAAAGGAAAGATCGCTTGCGGAGAACTAAATCATGAACCATTTGGACTGAAGGCACATAACATCATCTCAAACTTAATCTTAGAACCACAGACTATAAAACTTAAATGCAGAGAAATGCGAAGCAGAATACATTCTCCCTGTCACCATTGAATACTCAGAAAAACAATTTTTACTCTGGTGAACAAAACCCACTCAAATCTTCACACTAGAGGCTCAAACTTGAAACATAGCAACTATAAACATCCCTTAACATAGCTTTCACCGCAGATGAATATATTCAATCTATAGGATATGCAGAACAAAACACTGCACTGTTCTTCTCAGACACTTGCTCAAACTCATTCAAATAATTTCCTTAGATGCTGATCTTAGGTGTTGACATCAATGACAACACTTACTACTCATACTTGCAACAATCTCCCCCTTTGTCATTGATGGCAACACATGATGTGAAAAACCATCAAGACAAACAAACTTGCTTTGCTTCTTTTCTTCCCCTTACTTTATACTTTCTCTGGCTGTAACTTTCTCCTTAGGTTTTTCACATGAGCCTCTCTCCCCCTTTGACATCAATGGCAAAGGGTGCTAGACATTTTCTCTTTCTTTAGTTATCAAATCTCAATTCAGATCTTATTAATACTACACTACTCCCCCTATCAGTAACACTACAACACTTACTGCACTTTATTAGGAACTCATATCAGCACCATCTACCTACTCCCCCTAAGAGGTAGCCTTCAAAACATCAATCCAGATCAAAGAATAAGACCTTGGGCACCACTGGACTAATGCACTTCCCATGCATCTTAGTTTAGAGCAAGAGGGGTAATAACCCCTAACTTTTCTCTGAGATACTCAAAAGTATCCTTAGGCAGAGGCTTTGTAAAAATATTTGCAATCTGATCCTTAATAGACACATATTCCATCTTTACTTGATTCTCTGTTACCTTTTCTCTCAGAAAGTGATACCTTATTGATATATGCTTTGTTCTTGAGTGCATCACTAGATTCTTTGAAATGTTTATAGCACTTGTATTGTCACAAAAGATTGAAATTGGTTCTCCATACACAACTCTTATATCCTTCAATGTTTGCTTCATCCATAACACTTGAGTACAACAACATGCTACAAAAATATATTCTGCTTCTGCAGTAGACAAAGAAACTAATTCTTGCTTCTTACTTAACCATGAAACTAATTTATTACGCAAGAGGAAAGCACCTCCACTTGTACTTTTTCTGTCATCAGCATCTCCAGCCCAATCTGCATCTATATAAGCACTAAGAGTAAAATCAGTATCTTTGGGATACCACAAGCCATAGTTTGAAGTGCCTTTTAAATGCATCATGATCTTCTTAACTGCCATCACATGTGAATCTATAGGATCTTCTTGAAATCTTGCCACAAGACAAATTTCATGCATTATATCTGGTCTTGTATGGGTTAGATAAAGTAGTCCTCCAATCATAGACTTATACTTTTTCTGATCAATCTTAGGTGATTCATCATTCTTGCTTAGCTTGCAACCAGTTACCATAGGGGTATATACTGGCTTCGAATCCTCCATTCCAAACTTCTTCAACAATTCTTTCACATACTTGGACTGAGAAATGAAAATTCCTTTTTCTGATTGAGTAATTTTTAGTCCTAGAAAGAAATTCATTTCACCAAACATAGACATCTCAAACTCCTTTTGTGTTTCTTCTATAAATTTCTTACACATACCTTCATTGCCTCCAAAGATAATATCATCAACAAAGACTACAATAATCAAAATTTGATCATCATTAATTTTGAAGTATCTAGATTACTATCTGCAGTACCTTTACTAAACCCTAATTGCAACAAATACTTATCCAACCTTGCATATTAGGCTCTGGGAGCTTGCTTTAGTCCATATAGGGCTTTCTTCAATCTACACACCATGTCACCTTGGTCTGATGATTGAAATCCATTCAGTTGTTCAATGTAAACCTCTTCTTCCAGCTCTCCATTCAAGAATGCAGACTTCACATCCATCTAATACACTTTGGAATCTCTATGTGCTGCAAATGCCAAAAACATTCTTATTGCTTCAATCCTTACCATAGGAGCATAAGTCTCTTCAAAATCTATGCCTTCAACTTGAGAATATCCTTTGCATACCAGTCTTCCTTTGTTTCTTACTACTCCATTTTCATTCATCTTGTTTCTGAACACCCATTTAGTTCCTATCACATTCTTATTAGTAGGTCTAGGAACCAATTCCCAAGTTTGATTCTTCTCTATCTGCATCAGCTCTTCTTTCATAGCCTTTACCTAATTCTCATCTTTGTAGGCTTCACTTACATTTTTAGGTTCAATCTTTGAAAGTAAACAGTAGTTCACATGTTCTTCTACAACTCTTTCCTTGTCAATACCCCTTTGCTTTTGTCACTAATAATCTAATCTTCAGAATGATTAATGCTTACATACTTGGGAATCTTAATAGTACTTTCTGGAGCTTTTCCTTCTTCATCTTGACTGTCTTCAACTTTTTCTTCATTCACTATAGCAGCGGGTTCATTTGATTCATAGCCACTCAGATTTGATATTATTTCCCTGTCTTCATCAACTTTCACATTAGCACTCAATGATCTTTCTCAATCTCTTATTGTAGCACCGGTAGGCTTTACTCTTAGTAGAGTATCCAAGGAAAATTCCTTCATCACACCTAGCATCAAACTTGCCTAACTCTTCATCTCTTTTGATATAGCATTTGCTTCCAAAAACTTTGAAATATTTCACTGTTGGAATTCTTCCATACCACAATTCATAAGGAATTTTAGTACCATTTCCTTTGACTTGAACTCTATTTTGAATGTAGACACCAATATGTATAGCTTCTCTCCAATACACTTCCAGTAGGTTTGCCTCCATCATCATTGACCTAGTAGCCTCTTGAACTATTCTGATCTTTCTTTCAACAACTCCATTCTTCTCAGGAGTCCTAGGAGTAGACAACTATCTCTTTATCCCTTGTTCTTCATAGAAAATATTGAATTCATTTGATGTAAACTCACCTCCTCTATCAGACCTTAAGCATTTGATCCTTAATTCTATCTCATTCTCAGCCATCACCTTGAAAGCTTTGAACTTATCTAGGGCTTCTGATTTATCTTTTAGAAAAGTGACCCAAATCATTCTAGAATAATCATCAGTAAGCAACATAAAGTACATGTCTCCCTGCAAACTTCTTGTTCTTGTAGGACCACACAAATTTGTATGTACCAGCTCAAGCAATCTGGCAGAAAATTGTTCTTTACTCTTAAAACTTGTCCTTGTCTATTTGCCCAATTGACATTCCTTGCAAATAGTATTAGCAGGCTTCATAAGCTTGGGAAAATCTCACATAGCTTTTACTGAACTTATCTTCACCATGTTGTCAAAATTGATATGACACATCCTTCTATGCCACAACCAACTCTCATCTATCTGAGCCAACATACGACAATCATAAGTTCCTTTCAAATGATAAACATTACCTCTAGTCTTCTTACCAGTAGCAATCACTGTTCCAAAGCTTTCCATGATCTTGCATCCATTATCCTTGAAGCTCATATCATACCCTTTGTCACACATCTAACCAACACTTCAAAGATTATGCTTCAAACCCTTCACATATAGGACATCATCTGTATTATGCTTTTCAAAAGAAATAGATCCTCTTCCATAAATCTTACCAACTGTATCATCTCCAAACCTAACCAGTCCTCCATCATACTTTTCCAAACTTACAAACTTACTTTTATCACCATTCATGTGATGTGAACATCCACTATCAATAATCCATTCATCCTTATCCTTCTCAACTTGGCAGATAGACAAAGCACTCTCTTCCACTGGTTTTTCTTCCTTCACACAGTTAGCAGGATTAGTAGACACATGTTCTTCCTTAATAGAAATAAACAAGCATTCATTTGCACTAGTATCATCAAACTCATCATTTGTTACACCATCATTATCAAAATCTCTAACATAATAGCATTTCTTTATGATTCTAGGTCTACTTTCAAATTTATTCTTACCTCTCTCAATTCTCTCTGGACACTTGAAGGTGTAGTGGCCAATCTTACCACAAGAAAAGCATTTGAATGGTAATTTACCTTTGAACTTACCAGTACCTCTTTGCATTCTATCCACGAAATTGGCTTCAACCTCATCAAGGTCATGATCTGATTCCACAGCATACTTCTTAGATCTTGAAGTCTTCTCTGAAGTGCTAGCTTTGAAAGCAGTCTTAGTCTTCGACAGAGCATCACTGAATTCTCTCATCTCAAAAGCAGTGAACTTTCCAAGCAATTGATCTTTTGTAATCTTGTTCACACTCATAAGTTCTTCAATTGCTGACACCGTGTGACTATAGGATTTAGGCAATGATCTAAGAATCTTTAGCACAACATCTTCTTCGTCAATAGTTCCTCCATGACCTTTGATTCCATTAACAATTTCATCAACTTTTTGCATGTAGATTGTTATGCTCTCATCATCACTCATCTTTAGGGCTTCATACTTCACCTTTAGGTTTTGTAATTTAGCACTCTTTATAGAATCATCTTCTTCATATAAATTTTTCAACTTAGCCCAGATCTTATGAGAAGTTTCAAAATCCATAACTTTCACTAAATCGGTGTTAGATAAAGCATTCAACAAAGTGTCTCTAGCCTTTCCATTTAATTCATACTATTTGACTTCATCTTCAGATGATGGAGCATTTCAAGGAGTAGTATACTTTGTATCTACCATCTTACAAACACTATAACCAAGAGAAATGAGATGACTTTTCGTTCGTACCTTCCAGAGAGCATAATCTGTTCCATCAAACTGTGGAGACTCCTTCTTGTGCGCTATCCTAGATCTACCTCAAGCTGTTAGGCTTTCTTCCAAGGAACCCTCACTCTGATACCAATTGTTGAAATGAACAAGACAACTGAGAGGGGGGCTGAATTAGTTGTAACCAAAACTTAACTTCTTTCAAACATCAACAAATCAACCACTTAATCTCTATTATTATAATTCAACCATGAAAGTATGAAATCAAAAACTTAAACACATTCACACATGAGACACATGAGACACCAGATTTTTTACATGGAAAACCCAATGAGGGAAAAACCATGGTGAGGATTAACTCACAATATAAATTATTTATCAAAATTTACAATAAGGCTAATTGCCGAAGGCTCACTGCCTTAGGGCTCACTACCTAGAATGCTCATTGCCAAAAGTTGGTGAACTGAGATAGTAGTATCTACACTATGCCAAGGTTCAGTTCCATTGAAGCGCAATAAATCTCCTCTGCTCTGCTCTACTTTTTCACTTCACACTTATCTTCGTATCTTCACAACATCATCTATTATTCACGACTTCATTACATGTATTTATATAATTCATCAACCTTGGAATGTACATCAAGGTCAGCATTACAATCATCAACCATTGGAACAATCTCCAAGGTTGGCATACATACATACATTAGAATAGGTCTAGATTTAAATAGATTTGTGAAGGAAAAGAATGAATGCAGACCACACCATGCCTTAGCTGGGACTCAAATACAATCTCCCACACAATAGCATGCTTCCACAATATCCAAAGCATAATCGCAAGTGGTGAAAACAACCAAGTCAGCCAAAACTAGTGTTAACACTAAAACCTTTAGGAACACACTTCATCCACAATCCAAATTACACTTTATGGACCAATCAAAAGATAGGAACATGATCTAGAGAAATCCACAAGCACGTTACAATCATCAAGAACTTCTGCACAACCCCCAAACATTCTATCCAGAAGATTCTTCAAATTGGAGCACTTAATCATTACTGTCAACCACTGTCATAAAGGAAAGATCACTTGTAGAGCACCAAATCACAAACCATTTGGACTGAAGGCACATAACATCATCTCAAACTTAATCTTAGAACCATAGACTATAAAACTTAAATGTGGAGAAATGCACAGTAGAATACATTCTCCCTGTCACTATGAATACTTAGAAAAATAATTTTTACTCTGGTGAATAGACCTCACTCAAATCTTCACACCGGAGGCTCAAACTTGAAACATAGAAACTAAACACATCCCTTAACATAAATTTCAAACTACAGATGAAGACATTCAATCTACAGGATATACGGAGAAAAACACTGCACTGTTATTCTTAGACACTTGCTCAAACTCATTCAAATAATTTCCTTAGATGTTGACCTTAGGTGTTGACATCAATGACAACACTTATTGCTCATACTTGCAACAATCAATTCTCTTCATGAGACAACAAAACAAGTGGTAAAAAATGATGAAGAATTAGAGAATGCTCTAGTGATAGCAAAGGGTGCAATATATAGGCATCCACATCATTGTGAGAGGCAAGAATCATGGAGGAATGATAAGTCTACATGGAAACAACAATCCAATTACTATGGACCCACATGGAATCAAAAGAACTACTACAATAATAAGTGGCATCATAGAAGTAATGGCTATTCATGGTAGCAGATGACTTACTATGATAAGGAATGCAATAAAAAAGGTACAACAAAAAAATGGATCAAGTATGGGATCTAGGTATGATCAAGCTAAAACCACTACAAGGATCAACTATGGATGGTTAGATGAATGGTCATGGCATCTTATTTGTGCTAACTTGTGACAATCATACTATTTGGCTTCTTCTCATGTTTTGGGGATGAAACATGTCAAGGAGGGAGGGCATGTTATGTACATAGGGATGTGATATTATAATGTATTTAGATGGATGGAGATGCTAACATGTGCCACACATCCCTTAAAAGTTAGTTAAATTGGGTCTTATGGGTAACATGTGTAAATAATTATATCAAGTGTTGAGTAGGCCTTCATTAAGATTACTCTCCCATTATGTTATTAGGATGTGGTATATATAAAGGAGGTGATTATCATTGTAAGGATGTGTAGAGTATGATATGGTATTGGAGATCTCTTAGAGATATAACATGGAGTGGCTTCTTCCATATGGAGTGTTGTATGGTGTTACCCTACCTCAAGGGTTTATTCTATTTCCACATAGATTGGATATAAGGGCATATTGGGCCACAAACATCTCTTTTGTTGTGTGAGATCTATCTTATGCATTATATTATATTCATTATTATATGTCTAAATCTTATCATGTGTCATGTATGATGTTCCATTAGGCTCTGCAAGTCATAGGAGTACTCCACAAACCTTCTCCTCTCAACTATCTACCTCAATGCTCTATTTTGTAAAAGATGATGATCTTCTAATAGCGATAACTCCACGGAAACAAGTCTAAATCACTTAAAATCTTGATATGATGTAGATGACACTAGTAGATGCTAAGTTCTACTCTGCGAGCTCTGATATGAAGATGCAGTAAAATGCAATAGTCCCCATTGTCACTTTCTGATACATTGCAACTCATCATTAACTATCCCAATTCACTAAATGACATCTGAATGCTCCTGCATCAGCCAAAGGGGGAGAAATTTGCATATTAGGTTAGTGTGTTGCCATCAATGACAAAAAGGGAGATTGTTGCATATGTGTTGTCATTGATGTAAACTGAGTGACAATGTGGAAAGAAAAGGCAAATGTGAATATGCTAAGTAGTCAGAGGAATAGGTTAGAGGAATAGTCATGACATAAGACAAAGGATTAGTATCATTTGTACACAATCATACCTTATCTTCTGAAGTTCATATGTAAGCTCATGCTAAGTGTATGCTTTCAATATCTTTGGTATGTTATATTGGTAATGAATATCATGGATGATTTTCTAGGTGAATTATGTTATATTTGGATGATATGAAGACATGTGACTTAACACTAGAGAAAGAATGTTGCAATAGTTTAAATAAATCTGGCTAAATAAAGTTCAAGTTAGGAAAGGTGTCACAGGCTCAAAAGAATGTACTGCATTCTACCGCATTTGAAGATATGGGCCCATGGATTGAAAAGTAGCTAGATATTTCTTTCAGGTATGTATGGTTCAAATTTGAGATCATGAAGTCTACCGCAAAGTGTTTGAGTCAGAAGAGTGAAGGAAGTAATGAAACAAGGTTAGTACAGTCACAGAGAGATAGAAGAATGCTCCACATTTCTCCATAGATGAGGATATTGTATTATGGTTTGGAGGAAAGCTAGACATAAGTGAAAGGTATACATGTTTCAAGTTTCAAGTGATAATTTGTACCGTAGATGCTTCTTCAGAGTAATCTCTATGAAGACAAGTCTTGCTGTTGGTCTTGGTAAGTAGAGAAAGATAATTAATGCTAACGTAGTTCACTACACACTGATATTTATCCTTTCTAATTGAAATATAAGCTCATATGGCTAGTTGCTATGCTCAGTTCAAGTTTCAAATGTTTTTGTTTACCGCAAGTATGATTTTCATTGTTTTACATCAAGACAATGTAAGAAGTGTATGTTAAGGACACTGACATAAGAGTTCAAGTGTTCGCACCAACATGAAATATCCTAAAATGTTAAAAGGATTGTAATGGGATGATTTACAAGTCATGAAATGCCTTTTGAGTGGTCCGCATGATGTAATTTTGTCTCCTTTGGTACTGCTTTAGGTCTGGAGATAAATGTAAGGAAGGATAAGTGTTTGTGAAGCTGACTTTATATATGCTAATGATTATGCCATGTGTTTGAAGTGTACGACAATGTGGAAGAGTGTCCTAAGGTAAATTAAATACTAATTAACTCTTTTTTTGAATCGCCTTAGATTTCTACTTACCGCATATGATTGGGAGCTTACTATTATGGCCATTGTAGTTTCATGTTGTACGTTTCATCTTGGCTGACAAAGGAGAAAGATTTTGAAGCTTGTGGAGGATATAAATATAAGATCAAAGTTTTTGAAGGAAGTATGAGTTGCGTATTGTGTGATAACATTGAAAATGTGTGAATAAACTAACCACATAAGCCATTTTGATGATGAAATGTGGAAAGGATAAGTTTATGTGATAGTGTATGGTTACAAAGGTGATTATAGGTGATGTGATGATAGAGAAGTGTTGCTGAAGTGTGTTTTGATGTTACAGAACTTGGTATTGTGATTGTGCAGAGATGAAGTAGTTGTGCAGAGGTTAGAAAGGTCAGCAGAAGGTTGGAGTAGTCAGTGTTTATTAGATAAGTATTCTGTTGCAGAGGTTGAAGCCTCTTTGTGTAAAAGTTGTAAGTGTTGTAGCAGTTCAAGGAGTTGTAGCTTCCTTTGGGTTGTAGCCTATAAATGATAATGTAATCTTGTTTTTATTTGTGAGGTTGGATTTGGATAGTAGATCTAAGAAGCTTCCTCATTGTGGTTTTTCCCTTCTAGAGTTTTCCATGTAAATTTGGTGTTATGGTTGTATGCTTATGTGTTCTTGTGTTTCTCATGCTTTGAATGCTTACATTAGTTTGAATGTTGTTGGAAGAAGAGAATTTGATTAAGTACTGATTCACCCCCCTCTCAGTACTTCTGTGTGTTCAACGTGCCTATCTAATGGGCTACAACATTTCAAGTTTATCAAAGGAAAACACTATAAAGGTTGTATGAATGCCTATCTAGTTATTCAGATGCATAAAAATCAATATCAAACCATGATAATACTTAGTAATCCAACACCATATAACATTACTCCATATGTAATACTAAAATGACCTTTTACAAAGCTTGAAAATGGATTAAGAATTGTCACATTCATTCAAATCAGATTTTACAATCATACCACTAAATGTGGCAAGAGAAAACCTTAATTGCGATAGAGGCTTCTTGAAAGAACACTTACAACATTGGAGAAAAATAATGATTGACATCAAGATTATAATATATTTTACATATACTTTTGATAGCTACTTCCTGAAGAATTAAAACTAAATGATAGATAAATCCCTAACTGTCTTGGACGCCCAACACATATAGAGAGAAATTCTACTCAAAATGACTAACCCTTTAGATGAGTTTAAATCTTCCTTTTATAGCCTTCACAACTTGGATATGAGGACTAAATGAGTGGGAAACCCTCCAAAAACCCCACCAACTGCAATAAAAACATTAATTTTAACTACCCATTTCACATTAATGGTGATCCTAGAAGTTGCTGGCATGTTTCTGGATGGTGGAAGGAGTGGGGAAGGCAAAACAGTCGGGCTCCAACCAATTAGCTTTCCACTAGGCAATTGGCCTCTAAAAGGGTGAAGAAGGAAACTCCAATCTCCAAAGTCTAGGAGGAACAAAGGGAATCCATCAGATTTTAGAGATTGGGCCTTCACCATACATCATGCATTTAGAAGTGAAGAAAAGGAACTGCCCGACTCCCTGATCCTGAAATACTTAGAAGAATTTGAAGATTGTTGGTATCGGAAAATTAACCCTATTGCTAACGCTTGATACCTGAAAGAAAATAAGAAACTCTCTGGAGTCTGGCATCTAAACACTTAGAACCTTAGAGAAATGATTGGGGATTGGACCTCGGACCTTCACCCTTCCACCTTCAAAAAGGAAAAAGGAAGAGAAACCTCTTGATCACCAACGCCCGAAAGACTTAGAAAATTTTGATCTTCGTCAGACTTTGGTGATCAAGCTCTCACATTTCCACTTGCTCAAAAAAAGACTGAAGACCACCACCCCGACCTCCAAATCCCAAAAGACTTAGGCAATTTACGTATTATCAAGGTGGAGTTTTCGGAGCTGATAGAAATGACATGATGAAAGAGAGAACCCCAAAACTCTGAAGCTCTGAAAAAGGCATAAAATACAAGGGAAAAGTCAGGAAACTTTGGACTTGGAATTTTGGGCTTCTTCTTTGCATTTGAAAAGGAAAACAATTAGAATTTTCAAGAAGGAACCCATTCAAAATAGTCTCAGATTGGATATCAATAATGGGTTCAACAACAAAGGCACAAAGTGGGAATTTTGATATATTTGGGGAAAGATAATGCAAGTTTGGGGCATGGAAAATAGGAGTCCCAACATGCCAAATGAAATGTTTTTGGTTTAGCATACAATCATTATTGGATAGGTATGGAATGAATCTATGACAGTGTCAAAAGCATTTGAACAACATTTTTTAAATCTATTAAAGAGTAGCATATACACAAAATGTGGAGCTATGGGGAGGTACATGAACTATTTTAAGAGAATGCAACAAAGAAATATTGTCATAGGTTGCAAGTTGTCAAATAATGCTAGACATAAATATGTTATCTCAAGAGAATGCAATGAAGGAAAGCTTTTTCCATGTGCATTAAAATAAGTTTCAAAAAATCATCAGATAAGCATTAAAGCATAATAGAGGCAAGATTTATTGAGATGTTATAGATGGAAATGCTTGAATGAACGTGTATGCAAAATATGGAAGTATTGACAAGATATTGTAGCTGTAATGACCTGGTGGACAAAAATACAAAACGTGGAACACTACACAAGGCCATGAGCAGGGCCTAAATTTGACAGTTGACCTTGCCTATCAAGCAATTTTTTTTATGATGGTTATCCATTCAAAAGTGCTCTTAAAATGCTATGATATACTTAGTATAAGTAAAATTCTATATAAACTAAACATATATATCATCATAATCATATATAAATTGTGACAATTAGTCTAAAATCTCTCTTTGCATGTGATACAATATTTTTAAAATATTGATTCTATTTTATGGAAAAAATACCTAAATACAACTATATGACCATCAAATTTAGGCCCTAGTTATAGTGAAGGATTGTAATGAAGGATTGTAGGATATGTGCAAGATTTGATTAGTTGAAAAGGTTTTAGAAACTTTCAAGTAAATTCAATTGGCATGTGAAACACCATATCTTACAAACACCAAAACAAATAACACACACACACATAGCCAAAACTCACAACAAAATGACACAAGACATACCCTGGGAAAACCCTCAAAGAGGAAAAAAACTCAACCTCCAAAAGATTCCACATTATATTATTAATTTCTCAACCAAAGTTACAATCTATTGCAATGGCTTCTTATATGTTAGGTCACGGTCATTTGATTACTAATATGGGATTTACTGAATTCAAATGAAACCTAATGCACTTGTCCCTATCCACATCTTCTCCTTCTTCAAACGCCATCTTGAACCCTCATCCTCATTATCATACTTGAACCACTAGCTCCTATCTTAAATTTCTCCTAACTCTTTCCAATGATTCCAAATGATTGTGACAACAAATATATATTAATCCCAAACCTTCTTAATGATTTGCATTCATTGCAAGGTGGAATAAAGTTCAATACTTTGTAAAACATGTAGTCAGGTAATACAAGCTAATTCTTCAAAAGAAATAAAGGTAATAGAAAATAAATTTGTGGTGCTGAGTGTTTTCTCCCATGGGTCTAATACATCTTCACATGTATTCCTTAATTGTCACAAACTTTAAATTCTCTGGTGCCAATAGTAATCCTATAATTGTGATAGTTTGTTAGTCTAATATAGGCCCTCAAACCCAAATAAGTTTTTATATGCATCTAGTTCTCCTCAAACGTGGATATGATATACAAATACTCCTTTAGAACATTATACTAAAGCTACAAGACCAAAATGTAAAATGTAGCAAAATGTGGTGACTTCTATAACTGACAAGTAAATAAAAACCTACAAACAAACAAAACAAGTGAAAGAAAATATTTTTAGACGATGCAAGATTGCTCTCAATCCTCAAGGATGCTCCCTCATCAACATGTATAAAGACATTTCCTCAAAATGGGTGCAAAAATAAATGAGAACTATCATGGGGATGGAAATTTCACCATTATAATAAGATATACATAGTTTCTTAAGAAAATTATTATTACTTATTTAAGTCTCAATTTTTATTACAACTAAGTGACTAAAAAGTTTCATCAACTAAATCAATATTGTTCATTTCCTTTGTAGATTTTGTTTTATTTTCATTATGTGCATTCATATAAAGGAAAATAGACTTTCCCTAATGTTAATTTAGACTAATTTGATAGAATGCCAACACCTAAGTAACAATTAACCTAGCTTAAAAATAATGATCATTTGTCGATGCATGCAATTTTAAACTAAATGTTATTGTAGGAAAGTAAATGTATAGTGGATGTATGACTTTGATCTAGATTATAGAATTTGGTTTAGCTCTAATACTGGAATGGTACCTCTCTATCTATATGTTGCATTAAATTTTGTGCAAGGCCTATGTTTCTAATTAAGTCAAATCTAAATATATTTGGGTCATTTCTAAATGTATAAGTCTATCCTCTATTGCATAGATATGATTTCCTTAATTTTGCACTTTTCCTTTTGATTCACTAAATTTATTTCTCTTTTCTCTTCTTTGAAGACTAGTTACATATTTGTAAATACCTTTAGAGGAAGACTAGACACATTCTCCTAGGTTAACCCCTAGAAAAGATTACTTTACAATTGTGGATAGGATTGATGGACAATAAGGAATGCCCTAGAATGAATCTATAGATTCTAATTTGTTTTGGTCCACCAAAATAAGTTTTTCTCCTACTAACTTTATCATTAAATGCTCTAGGATGAGGGGATATTCACATGTAAGTCTTGGATGTAAAATGAATTCCTTTAAATACACGTATATAGCAATTAATCCCATAAATGCATGTTTGATCACCTCACAATAGTTAGTGAAATGGGTGAGAGTCACCTAGATTTAATTTTAAATGTTAGAATTTCAAGGGTTAGATCTATGGATGCAAGATGGTGAAGTTGTAAAATTTATGCGAGTAAATGTCATAGTTGGGGCATTAAAGATGGCCTGTATCCAAATGTCATAGTTGGGGCAAAAAGATGGTTTGTATGCAGGGAAATTTGTAGAAATAGATAAGATACAATAGATATATGGGAATGTGTTGTATGGGGATAAGTGAAGGCTAGGGGACTAAGCCCAACTTTTTGCAAGATTGCCCCATTTGTTAATATTTAATATATGTCAAGGCATTCTCTCAAAATAAGCATAAAACTAAATGGTAATTTGAATTTGTGTGCAAATTTCACCATTACATTTTGTCCCTATTTTGATGTGCATGTGAGTCCTACAATGATCATCTACCTCAAAGTATGTAGCACTCAAACATGCATGTAAAATACATGTTTAGATAGAAAAAGGGTACCTCCATCTACATAAAATAATGAACCCTGCTAAATATCTTTGTGTAAGTCCAACCTTTGGCAGCATGCTTCATAAGAACCTATAAAAAAATGTGGAATGAATAACTTTTATCTACAAATGAAAAATAAGCACAAAATGCATGTTTACTTACCCATCTAAATATTTAAAATTAGTAAATTGTGAAAAAAGAGGGTTAGGAAAAATTCCCCTATAAAATCAAGAGAAACATTATAATTTCATATTGTAAGAAAATTCTAAACTAGTTCACCATGTAAAAATGTCACCTAATAATATCTCTAGCAATCTTCAATCATAAGATGCTACTTCCAAAACCTAATAATATCTGAGGTATGATCCTGTTAAATTTGTAATACGAGATATGTAGTAGCTCAAAAAATTAAGAATATGTTCAATTTGCATTCAACCATTGCACAAGAATGACTGAAAAAGCAAAAAAGGCGAGGGAGGGTCTCATTTTTACCTTTCAGCTTTGTCACGTGAGAAGCATACATTTTTTTTCCTGTAAGTCAAAGCTTACAACTGAGAATGAGGTTGAACCCAGCGGTATAAAATTTGTAAAACATAGAATGTTATTGTTTTAAAGGTAGAATTTGCATGCTTAACTTGCCTACAAACTGCAAACAAGCCATTTCTTGACAAATCTTACATGCACAATATTGAGGTTAAAGATAAGCACAGAGGGCAAATTTCCAGCCTGAACAACTATAGAACTTATATGGGCAATGCTTAATTTAATTCTTATAATGTTAACCATTACTTCATCACCAAATCACTTTAAAGCCAAACTGAAACCAAATAAAAGAAGATGCACATTACTAAACCAAGCAAATCTTATCCAGTTGAGCAACATTGTTATTATATGTTTTAGTTTAACATCATGGACAACTAAAACAGCAACATAATTCATGCAAATCACAATTACAAAGTAAAAACAAAATAGGAAGATATTATATTTTATGTAAAACCTTTGCAACATACCACAACAGTTAAAAAGTAGGAGAAATTCTTATACATGTGCATGTTTCTAAGCACAAATTATTCCAAAAATTAAACTTGAGGACTAAAAAAAAAGATCAAGAAAGTGTGCAGAATTAATCAAGAAAGTGTGGAGCATTATTCAATGCTACCAGTCCAACCCCTCACAGCCAACAATCTTTGCCATGCTCCATAGCACAACATTCCCTTTTCCTCTGTTGATATCTTTGTTAATAAAAATGGCAGACTAAAAGAAAATATATCATTAACAACGAATAAACAAAATATATCATTAGCAGGGAAATAAACAGAGATACTAGAAAATACATAGACACAACAGATTTACGTGGTTCACCAATAAATAGTTACATCCACAGGAAAGGGGAGTTTGTATCTTTTATTGATCACAACAATTACATAAAACTTCTCCTCACCAAACTAATATTTTTCCCCAAATTTATACAATCTTGTTATCTTTATCTCCATTTCCAGCTGGCATTTCATCACATAAAACATCTCAAAGAAAATCTGAACTGTGAAGTTCTGGATATGATCCTTGAGTTTTTGAAAGTAAGAAATCTGTCCACATCTCTAGAACATTCTCAATAGCTGAAAGTGAGAAATCTGAATCATCTATCCACTGCTCTGAAACATCAACTGCCAATTCTGTCATATTCAAAGAACTTGAATGCACTAATGGGTATTCCCCCTTTTCCTCTACTAATATCTTGTTATCTTTATCTCCATTGTTGACTTTTCATCACATAAGACATCTGAAAGAAAATCTGAACTGACAAGTTCTATATCTGAGACGTCAATATCAGAAAGTGAGAAATCTGGAGCATCTGTCCCCAGCTCTGGAACATCGTCTAGATCTTGTAATTTTCTCAAGGACTCATCCAAGCTATTCCCAGTAGAAGAGCTTGGAAACAACAAAGTTTGTGCCTGTATCTCCTCTGCCAAGATCTTTTGATGTTGAATTATCTGATTTTTCTATAAGCTAAACTTATTTGCTATAGGATCAAACACTTTCAAGTTCTTTGCAATAATTGGATCAACTTGACATGACCCCTCAGTCTCACCATTGTTGAGATACTAGAAAGATTTCTCTTCTTCACTTGCAACTTCCAAATGAATGATAGCACCGCTGAGCACAGAGAGCTCATGAGCTTTTTTAAAAAGTCCTTTCACCCTCTTGTTAAAATGACTGCGACGCTTGTAACCTTCCTTCACATATTCTATGTCTAGCTTTCACTTACCCATGACGAAGAATAAAAACTCTGTGTAATCAAATGCAAGTGAAAATTGCAAAGGAGTGAAAAATTAAGTCAATATATATAGACATATGGAGTTAATCATGAACATAATATGGCATATATATATGGATTGACAATTTTCTTTATATACCATATTTTTTTTAATTTCTACTGCATGGATTACAAATTTGCATAAAGTAGGCTCATTCTTTATTATTAACAAATATAAGATTTAACACCACATTAAAACAATATTTAAATTTGAGGTTAAATACGAATATTATTCTTATGCAAGAAAATCTGGAATGGATTAATAACCTAAATTGTAATGACACCAAAAATAGAGCGGGCATCATTGTTTTAAAGGGTTAGCCAAATGCTCATTTACCCATTTTTTGCACATTATTTTTGAGATGTCTTATGATCTATTGTGCATTAATTTCTTTAACAAAATTATTTAAATAATTAATTTATTTTTGTATAATTAATATTAATATATAGTATTTTTAATTATAAAACGGTGGAATGTTCAATTAATTTGTTTTTTATCAATAATTTCATTAATATAAATGATTTACCTAATTTTATTAATATAAATGATTTACCTAGTATTTATCGTATTTAAGGTTTAGTTTATTACATGTGAATATATTTTAAGGTAATAAATTGTAAGGGATACAAGTATATATTCTATAATTTAATATCTTTGTTTTACACTCATTTCATATAGATATTGTAAATACATGTTCATAGTCTTTAACTCAATTTTTTTGCACAATCAATCAACCACCACTCTCTCTCAATGGTCCAAACTGATCACTCCTTACAACATTTCCTTACCTAGGAGTGTATTGTGAGTGCAACCCTATCCCTTTGATTGTGTCTCGACACTTCTTGTTTGTCCCAATTTCAACATTCAAAATCCTCTTCTTCTTGATGATGGATCACAAAGTGTGGTATGAAATGATTATTCAAAAAATCTCACTATTTTATTAAAATGATGAGCACTAAAAAAAAATATTGCAGATCAAATCATTATTGTAAATGAAATAACATAGAATAATATATGTTGATTTTAGATTATATGCATACACAACTTGATTTTTACATTGCTTTGCATTGGCTTATATAGCCTTACATTTTCTCATAAAAATAAACTACCTTAAATTGTTAATCAAAATTTTGTCCCTATGCAAAAATTTAGTTGATTTTGTGTTCAAGTATGTTTTTCTCCATACAAATGTGTTTCTCGAAAGCCAAGTAATGTACTTGTATATTTTCATTCCTCAAAAGTTGAGTCTTTAAGCCTCTGTTTATCATTTATCTTCATTTTCGGCAAAATCGTCAAATGGCGAACTGTTCGGCAAATTTTCTAGTTCATGAACCTTTTGATTCCTTGAAAGTCTTTCTTTCACCTTTATTCATCTTCCATTCTGGCAAAGTCTCTACTTTACAAACTATCAAATCGGTAAAAAAATTATTTTCACTTTTCTTTTTCGGTAAATTGCCAAGTTCGCTAATCACTCATCTTGCTGAAAACTTTGTCTTTTATTTGTTTTCCTCTTCCTTTTTGACATTTTTCTTACTTCATGAACCTCTTTTTATGTCGAAAGGAATGTAATCAAAGTCTTATTTTCTAAGTTTATGAACTTATGATTTAGCTGAAAAAGGTTTTGGTCTCACTTATGATTATAAAACTCTTTGCAAAGTGTTTCAACGAATCTCTTGGTTTAAGAATTGAAGGAAGTGCCGAAACAAGGTTTGTGAGTTTGATAGTTCATCGAAATGTCGAAGAAGAAGATTCTAATGTTTTGGAAATTTAATTTATTCCTAAAATAAAAGATCAAAGGAAACAAAGTTTGAAAGTTACAATTTTAGTTGAAATTTTGAAGTGTAATGAAATAGGAGGATCCAAAAGTTTGCAAACTTGAAAGTTCATCGAAAGCAAGGTTCATGAGTTAGAGATTTTGCCGAATCATCGAAAAAGATTTTCTAACATTTATTTTGATGATTCAAAAGAAAGATGAAGTTAAAGTAACCTAATTTTTAGTAATAAAAGGAGGTTTTTGAGCTCATTTCAACATCCAACTTTAAAACTCACACTTTGTCTATTGAGCTCCATCATTGCAACTTGTCTTACTCTGCTCCTTTAGCTAAAATGTTAGTAATCCATTTCTCTCAATTTTCCTATAAAATTATTACATACATTAAAATTAAATCAAAGCTTATTGTGAAGGATTTTCATGAGCTCTATTGATTGTGTATATCCTACATTATTGGAGAAAGTTATCTTTCTTGCCTCATGTCAAAATATACTTAGAGCCCTCACCAGTCTTACCTTATTTCTATCCAAGACATACAAAATAAAATATAAATACTAAGGATATGATGTTTTAGTCATAATTCAAAACCTCTTAGCTAAAGTGAAAGATAATGACCTTGGATATGTTGATTTGAGTTTTGGCTATGTGTGTATGTGTTATTTGTTTTGGTGTTTGTGGGATATGGTGTTTCTCAAACAAATGACCAAAGTACTCAATGCCAAGAGAACCAACAAGACCATTGTTAATGCTCCAACTGCACATATGCATAATCAAGAAGCCCATCATGACATCATGATCTAACCATCTCCTCCATGGAGATCACATGCACTGATGCATACATCCTATCTCAAGAGAACCTGTACCATGTCAAAACTCTAATCTAGAATCAAGAGTCCATCAAGATACAATATCAACATCTCTAAACAAAAGATCAACATCTCCAATCACATGAAGATAACCATCTACTCACAATGGAACTCAGGATTTCAAAGCTCTCTTACTGAAACAAGAATCATAATCCAAGAGCCTCTCCAAGACACCCACAACCACTACAAAAGATCATCCATGTAACATCCACGTTCTAAAAAAACACAATAATATAGAGAACTTACCATGGAATAATTTCAACAAGGTAAAAAAAATGATAGAATTTTTTTTCTTTTATTTAAGATAAAATCAAGTAACAACAAATTGCAAGATCCTCTTACATAATACAATATGACATATTGTCTTTCTCAATTGCAAATATTGCATAAGTATTTCAACTACATAAACAAGTTTGGAATAATTACTGCTTCTGAATATCTGACATCTTTATCACAAGCCTTGGCATGTTTTCTGCTGGAGAGAGAGAGAGAGAGTATCTTCCCAGTGATTTACCTCCATCCACAGATTGGCAGTCTCCCACACATCTTCCACATAGGAAGTGGCCCTACCCTTCATGAGGAATATAGACCAAAGGTGACCAGTGGTAATTTTCCTTCCCGAGTATATAGTGGTGTATCCTACACAACTCTATCAACCATACAACCCTAGATACCCTCTAGCTAAGTATGATTTCCAATAGGTTATGCAATCTAGATACAGTGGAACAACAATGCATGCAAAAAATGAATGCATTACTTTGGCCATTTAGTTTTTAATATCAATACCATTTGAAATGAACATGGTCAAAATGTTAACCCACCCCTACTCGACTTGGATACTGTCATATTCTTGCAGTTTATCCTTACCAACAATGTTTACATAAATAGTTTTAACATCTTTCATAACAATAGTCTACTCAACTTAAGACAAGTTCATATGGATATAAATAATCTTTTGTTTTCATTTTCGACTCTAGGGTTTTCATTACAACTATTAATAATCTAATATTTTAAAATATCCATATCTCATAACTGTGAGACTAAGGTTTAAAAATGACCTCTGGATTAACCCATCAAGATTAAGAATGATATGACACTAGGAAAGGTATTACCTCATACACAATGGAGTTTGATTTCCTTCTATCATCCTATTGCAATAACATGGATAATCACCATAGTTTAGATTATATACATATATATGTTTCCATACTATGCAATATTCAAGTTTAGTCTTCTTTATTCTTTCATAATGATTTACAACATTATTATACTCATCAAGATTAATATAATAGGTAATAAAGATGGTCCTATGGTACTTATTTCATTTACCAAACTTATTCCTAGTTTCCATCACTCAACTAATATAAGATAGGTTTCCAAATATTTAAGAATCTAAGTGTTTTAATAGAAATCATTTGATATAAAACTATACATAGGATAATTCAATCGATATCAGCCTCACTTATTGATTGGTCGTGTTGCTCATATCCAAAGAGTAAACATATATAAGTATAATTTTGTACTAAGCATCACCGAATGTCTTAGCATGATTTTAAACCTATAATATCATAGTTGATCAGCTACATGTTATATCTCAATCATCAGGGTGACTGGTTCGGTCATACAAGACATATGATGACCATAGAGATAACCTTCTATAGGTATGTAATTTGTAATGATCATTCAATCATTTAAATGGTAATATGACATGTTTAATCAATTCTCAAACAATAAGAATGTTTTCAACTCAGGTTCTAATGTATATACTTCAATGATATTATCATGCATCAACCAACCAAACTTAATCAATGCCATCAAAACTCCTAAAGATAACTAAACAGTTTATCTATCAAAATTTCTATCAACGGTTTAATATAGTCGACACTATTGGATTAAAACAAATACATAATGAATTGAATGGTTTAACCTCATTGGCATAATTGAATGTCTACAACTAGACTACAATGGATAAGACATAAAACATTTGATTTAACAAAGCTTGCAATGTACACAAAGCTGAAAGGAAATAACCTGATAGAGACGGCTTCAAGATAAGAAGAATTGCAGACTGAAAACTCAAATTGACGCCTATGACTTGACATTTACTTCCTCTTAAGAATTGTTATCTATTTCCTATTGCCCACTGCAAACCTCCTAAGCATGAGAAAATGGATTTTGTTTTTCTCAGTGCTCCCTGTAAAAGCATAACACCGAAAAATAATCCCCCTTGACTCTTACTGAATTATTTTCTTTAAAGACTCAAACGTGACTCTTAATGAGTCATTCTATCTTTGCTCTCCCACTAATATAGTTAGAGACGCAATGAATTCTCAAACAGTCCACGCACTATTTTAGTTACAACCAAAACCACATAAGATGCAACATCTTACATGTTAGACTTAGGGCACACAACTAAGTGGGGGGGTGAATCAGTTGTGCAATATTTTCTTCTATTTACACACTTAAATCTTCTTGGTGATTAGCAATATATTAAAGATGAAACATAATGCATTCAAATCAAAAGCAAAAACTCATCAACACATAAGACACCAAGATTTTGATGTGAAAAACCCGGTTAAGGGAAAAACCACGGGGTGATTAACCCAAGAATGTATTCTCTGTTAGAAGAATAGAAAGGACAAATGGCACATGCCAATTAGGGCTCATTGCCCGAGCACACTGCTCACAAGAGGCTCACTGCCTACAAGAGACACATTGTCTACAAAGAAATAAGTATCACCTTCATGAACTAGAGAATAGCATCTTCACCATGCTTGAATCAGTTCCATTTAAGCCCAATACTTCTACTCTGCCTTTCACACTTCTCCTCGCTACCACACACTCATCACCACAAGACCCACTATGGAATGACTTCACAATCCCTTCTTTATACAAGGCATCAACTTAGGAACAATCATCTAAGTTGGCAAACACTTACAAGAACATCCGCAAGACATGTAATACATCCGGTCGGCCAGTCTTAGGAAGAACACCATCATCCAATGGTTATTCTTCAAATGCAAACTCTAACTTCAATGCGGACCACAATCATGAACTGGAAATGATCCAAGGATCACCACAACCTTTCCTAAATCACCAAGAACATCCACACTACATCTGCTTGCTGGAGTTCTTCTCTCCTTCATCTGAAACTTCAAGAACACAGTCTGTCATCACTGTCACAAAGGAATAGTTGCTTCTGGACCTTCACACCATGAACCAATTGAGTCGACACTTCACACAGACATCCTCAACACTCCCTCCAATCTGCAGAATGGGATAATGCATTTCTGGATCTCACCGGACCTATCTGTGTCACTCTGTCACTTCTGAACTCCTGCTGGAACTGGTTCTACTTCAGCGGCCATAACTTCTTCAGATCTTCATGCAGACCTCTAAAATCTCTACTGGTCCACATTAAGTCATATATCTACAAACCCTTTAATCTGTATCCTCTGATCTTCATCCTATCTTGGACTTTTACCTTACTGTCATCATTGTTCTTCACTGTTCCTGATTGAGACTAATTTTCTCAATATCCTTAGCTCACAGTTCATCCAGTCCTTATCATTAGTGCAACAGGAGTACGTTGACATCAATGATAGCACCGATTAGACCCATACTTGCAACTATCTCCCCCTTTGTCATTGATGGCAACATATGATGTGAAAAACCATCAAGACAAGAACTTCTCCTTATTGTCGCAACTCCCCCTATCAGCAACAACCATTTACATGTCTTCTCTCCCTTTGCTGCTCCCCTTTTGATCATCAACCACTTGTTTTTCACATGTCTTCTCTCCCCCTTTGACATCAATGGCAAAAGGTGTTAGATTTAGGGCACACAACTGAGAGGGGGGTGAATCAGTTATACAAAACTTGCTTGTAATTCAAACACTTAAATCCTCTTTGTTATTTAATAGCATATCAATTAATCACTCATGAAAGCATAAAGCATAAACACCAGAGCAGATACAAATCAACACATGAGACACCAAGATTTTGACGTGGAAAACCTGGTCAAGGGAAAAACCACTGGGTGATTAACCCAAGGATTATTCTCTGTTAGAAGAATAAGAAAAATAGATGGCACATGCCAATTAGGGCTCACTGCCTGAGCACACTGCTCACAAGAGGTGGTGGTGATCACCTAGGGTTAGGGTTTTGACTTCCAATTTGCAGGTTCCTGTGAATTTTCCTTCAGACCATTAGTGCCTTGGTTTAAATTGTTCCCTAGCCCACATGCATTGTTTAATTGTTTTTCTTATCGCATTTGAGAAAATTGTTAGATTCTGTGTATGCAAAGGCGAAATATGTGTTGGCAAACTTGTGAAATCTCCCCACGAACCCTTCGAAAATGATAAAAAATGAGTCAGATGCATTTCTGAATGCATATCAGGCTACAACTTCTAGTGTCTGAATGTTTCTAACAGTGGCCGCGAGGGTTTCATGTATCAAATGCCACAGGCCTTGCCAAGTGTCGAGCCCCAGTTTATTGCCGCGCTTTTGTTTTTAAATGTAGCTTTAACGCGGAGCGTGCCATGTAGTAGAAGTTGTGTCCTTTTTGTTTCTAGGTTAATTGCTGCGGATGGCACCACATGTCAGCTTCCGACATGAGTTCCGCCAAAGTTTCAATGAAGTTTCTTCTAAGTTTCAAGAGTGCCGTGGAATGCACCACGTGGAGGCACCCGAAAGACTCTAAGAGTTTCACGGTTTCCATCAAAGGCTTCAAGGACCCTAAGTGTTTCTCAGAGAAGCGCAGAAAGCACCACGTGTTGCTCTCCGTGAAGTTTCTTAAAAGTTTCTAAGCAGGGACAGAAGGTGCCACATGTCCCTTGTTGTTGCTGCGGAAGCTGACAAGTGTCAGCTTCCGCATTAGTTTCTACATGTTTCAATATTCAGCGAAGCTGGAGGTGGGACCCTTCATTAAAATATCAAGTGGGGCAGAGGACGCCAAGTGTCAGCTTCCATCGGTGTGTTTCAAAGGAGGATCTTTGAGTTTCAAGAGACCGTGGAAGGCGCCACGTGGCAGCTTCCGCGGGAGGTTGTAGGTCCCGGCACTTTTGTATCTCAAAGTTTTCGATATCGCAGGTCGCGACAAGTGTCACCTACGGAGACCACTTCAGTATGGAGACACAGTTTAGCAAGGCTTCACGGAACCTACCAGGTGTCAGCTTCCGCTGGATTTTCATGGAAGGGTCTCTAATGATTCATGGATATGCGGATGCTGCCAAGTGTTGCATCCCGCGTGAGGTTCTGACAAAGGCTCTCGACAGGCAAAATGGAGGAGTGATGAGTCACAACAATAGAAATTTCAAGTGCCTATGTGGCACAGTATCATTGGCTGGTGACTTTTCAATGTTTTGGGGCCGTTGATCTCCGTGGCTGGGTTTTTGATTGACAGCCACATTTTGAACCTGCAGCGAGGGTTTTTTCTCGAGTTTCTGCAGCTATTTTTGGGCGAAAAAACTTCTGAGGCTTGCTGCGGCTGCGTTTCCAGAGGCTGTGGGTTGGTGAATCATTAATGGCAATTATTGCAGCAGTATGGGTCAAGTTGACAGATTCAACCACCTAATTGATGAGGAATGTCCTTGAGCGGCGGTGCATCTCCCAAGTTCACCTACTCCTTCCTCTTTGTCCCTCTGTTGCATTGAAGATTTTGAGCGCCATTTTTCTGATGCAATGTATCTGGCAAATTTTTTATGTACCTTGTAATTAATTTGTTGAGTACACAGTTTTTCTATAAAAGGCAGACTGTGTCACTCATTCTATGTTGTTGAAAACTGGATATTTTGGCTCTGTAATAAGATACAACTGGTTTTGGTTGCTTTGTGCAGAAAATCTTGTGAGTTTATGTATCTCCTGTTGTGTGTCTCATGCATGAATTTACTAATTTCATGATTGATTTTATATGAGTAATGTTGTATTTGCATGTGTTTTGTTAATTCTGTCTCCAGTATTGCATGTGTCCTTCTGAATCTAGATGTCTAAGGGGTGTCTAGTATTCTAGAATATAGAATTCCTGTATTAAATGCTTGATCTTTCAACTTCTACTCAAGGGGTAGATTAAATTGTTTTCAGATTAAGTATTGGGAAAGATATACTGCAATAGGGATACCATAAGTAAAGATAACTTAACACTCTGTTCTGGGAGGTATCTGTAAGGCAGATATCACAATATCCTCTTGAAATCCAGTTTTAGTGTGTTCATGCTGATCATTCACAGGTGTATGTCTACTGACTCCAAGCCCTGGATAGGCACCAATCTAGCTTTGTGTTGAGGTTATACACCAGGTCCAGGTTTGCATCCAAACATAAATCAAATTCAAACTCCAAAACAACCATTAGGACTTTAGAAGTAGTTTAGGACTGAAATCCTCTATCTACAACTGAATATAGGCCCAAAGCTAGCCCCTTTGCACTTATCTCATAGTTTTGGTCTGCATAAGAGAGGATTTATCTGCTTTATGTCAACATCCCAGCTAATACAAAGATGCATTTCATAGATGTTGAGTAGGGAATACCCCCCTTGGTTCTACAGAGCTTAAAGAAGAAGAAGAGATATTTATAGAGTCTATCTCCTATACTGTTGGTCCCTGGCCCGGGAATCCTGTTGATCAATGATGGCTACCTTGTAGGGATAACTCGGAGTAAGCATCTAGCCTGGGAAAATAACCAACAGAAATTGGTGACTTCGCTGGGGATTGTGCAGTGAAAGAACCTTGATTTAAAATAAACCCAATTCCTAGTTATAGGTGGCGACTTCGAACCAATCTCCCAACTGGTAAAGTAAAAACTTGTATGCAAGGGTGAAGATCCCAGCGTAATAGTCTATTTGAAGAGTTACCGATAAAAATGATGTATAGAAAAAAGGGGACTATTTGAGCTAGTCAAGATGGTTCTCCTAGCCCCAAGAAAAATGATTTTATTTAGGATAATCTAGGATCCTCAGAGAAGACAGTACCTTATTTTTCAAACACTAAGGCTAAAATACAGAATGTGTATGAAAGACAACAAGGTAATGGTTTGAGAATAAGGTCAGAGGTGTTTCAAGAACGTCCTTTTCATGATTCTCCTGACAGATTTGAAGAGGCTGAATCCCTAAGGGATGATGATAATGATGATCAAAATATGATAAAACCATCCTCTTCTATGCCTAGAGAGGAAGAACTAGCTGATGAAATTAAGAGCTTAAGGGCTAAGTTAGAATATCTGCAAGCAGTAAAAATTAGAGATGATATGAGACAGAAAGTGCAAGCTTTGAGAGTTGCTCAAAATGATTCAATTCCTACCCTTGAGAATACAAATATGCAGAGAAATCAACAAAGAAATGAAGTCCAGAATCAGCACAATGATCAAAGACACAATGCAAATAACATAAGAGCTCCATTAAATAATGTGAGAAATCAAAATGTAAATAGAAATGCAAATGCTAATCAGTTTGAGAGGCACCCAATGCAGTTGGATAGATTTAGACAGCTTGTTTTTTATGGCATTCCTGGTTATCCAAACCCTGTTGACAAACATGTGAGGCTGCAAGTGCCTAAATTTTTAAGAAACAATACTGTCTTAGGAGAAGACCATTTAAAAGCTTTACAGAATACCATGGACAACTTTAAGGTTGAGCATGAGGATGTTTTCATGAAATCATTTATGCAATCCTTAGTTGATGAAGCCAAGGAATGGTATAAAAATCTGCCTGATTGGAGCATTTCATCATGGGATGATTTCATAAGGATGTTTAAGGAGCAATATGGTGACAAAACTGACCCTAGCTTTTTTGTAAATGAGTTCACCAGTATCACTAAAGGGTCAAATGAGTAGGTTGCAGATTTTAATGCAAGATTTACTAAAGTGTTGAACAAATTGCCACATCACATGAGGCCAAATGAACCAATGTGCATAATATTATATATTAATGCTTTTGATGCCAAAACAGCATATGGGTTAAGAGATAAGGGTCCTACTACTCTCAGGGATGCTTTCAAGATAGCAATAAATATTGAGAATAACAGGAAAACATCAGGCAAGACAAACAGAAGGGATGATGTGAAAATTTTGTAGAATCCAAACAAACCTCAAAACACTCAAGGTAATACATCTGCCCCTGAAGATAAAATAGACAAATTGGCAAATGTTATTAAGGATCTAAGCTATAGACTGGCTAGGAGTGAAAAAGGAATAGGTCCTCATAGGCAAGCTTACCAAAGACAGGAAAAGAGACCATCATTGCATGATATGCCATATAATACCAATTGGCATAATGGTAGACCTGTATTGCCACATAACAACACAAATCAGAGAGCTCAACATACCAAGGAAACTCCTGATCCTTCGAAGAAGGCTGTTAATATTGTTAATGACACCCCGTGGTGTATAATATGCTAGATGCCTCATTCACAGTCACAATGTATGATTGCTTAGTCTCTATATAACAATGTCGTGGCCTGTGATGAGTGCAATGAGCCTCATTGCATGGAAGATGATAATGTCAACATGTTGTCTACAAATAGAGAATACCCTTTTCATGATGCTGATGCAAATGCAAATGATGAAACTCAGGTCTGCCAACAGTTCCCATATGATGAAGATGATGAAGACAACTATGCCTATGCTCAGGATTCACATAGTTTTCTGAATAACTTGAGGAGGCCTTCTGATGAAGAAATTAGGGCCTTCACAGCTGCAGCAGTTGCTCAAGTCAAAAGCAACTACAACCTAAGAGGTAAGGCTCAAGTAAGTAACTCACACCAACTAGAGAATAATTTTACAAACCAGCCAGTACACAGTCATAAAGGAACTGAGACACAAAAGAAGCAATGGAACAATGATAGGCAAAATTTTAAGCAAAAAATAGGTTATGATCCTTAAGGACTAGAAAATAGAGTTCCCCAGGTTAAGGATCAAAATAAGAATTTTTAGAACAAGGATGACAGTCAGAGAGCCATAAAAACTAAAGCTGGATCATCTCAGGATAGAGGTAAAACTATGGATCAGACTACAACTGTTATTCAAAATTATGCTCCATTTGACATCACTCAGGTCTTGTCTCAAATAAAAGTCTCTGTGCCACTAATGGAGCTGATGAAAGTTGAAGAATTCAGAAATAAGACTGTATCCTTGATTTCAGGAGTACCATGTCAAGCCAAGCAGAATATTGAGACTGAGGATAAGAAACAAGCTATGTGCATTGAAGAGGATGAAATTCCTAAGGTATATCTAGGGATGACCATGGCAAAATGCCCTTCACAGGTTGAATCATTTTATGTCTCCCTAGTTATCAATGGAAAAGTGATTAGAAATTGTATGCTTGACTCAGGAACATCAACGAATATCATGCCTTTGGCCATTATGCAGCAAGCTGGATTAAAAATAGATAAGGCATGTGGGAAATGCTATGCAATGGATGCTAGGGAGGTACCTATCATTAGAATCATAAAGGATGTGGATTTTAGACTGGCAACATATCCTGAAAAGGCCTACAAAATGAATATAACAGTGGTTAACATAAAGCCACAATATGGTATGCTATTATCAAGGAGATGGGCAGCACTGATTGGTGGAAGTATGCAATTGGACCTGTCATATGCCATGATCCCAATGAGTGCCAAGGATGTCAAACTGATCAGAGAAGAAAGATCATCAGAGACAGTGGAGGATCAAGAATCAGAGGAGCATATATGTTTTGTGGACACTGACTGTGAAAATTTCAGAGTTGTCTCAGATGATAAGGAAGATAAAAGAGAAAATATTTGCATTCAAGAATTGAATCAACAAGGTCTTTGGACCATGTATTTTGATGGAGCTTGTTCAAAAGAAGGCTCTGGTGCTGGAATTGTTTTTCTGTCTCCAACTGGTAAGCTTCTCCAATTTTCTTTCTTGTTGAGGTTTGCCTGTACAAATAATATTGCAGAGTATGAGGCTCTATTATTAGGGTTAAATGTTGCTTTGAAGCATGGAATTAAGATGCTCAAAGTGTTTAGTGATTCAGAGCTTATTGTGTCCCAAATTAGAGATAAGTATGCATCAAAAAATAAAAGGTTGAAACAATACAAGCATGCTGTTTGGGATACAATTGAATTGTTTGATGCTTTTTCAATAAATTGGATAGAAAGATCAAAAAATGTCAAAGCAGATTTTCTAGCCAATGTAGCCATAAGGCCACATGATATAACTTTGTTAGATGTTGCAAATGTTGAAGTCAAGCTTAGGCCTATAGTGCCAGATAATGTATACAGCTGGCAAGTGTTTGATGATGATAAGGATTTACTGAGATTTCTGCATTGTATTGATGAATATGAGAACCAAGAAATGGATTTTCTGAACTTTGTGGAAGTTGTAGATGGAAAAGAAACCCTTTTAGGGAAGGAACTAATTCAACTCAAGACAAACAAAATCCCTAGAGGGCTAGTAGCTTTAGAGAGAGCTTTTGACAATAGGGACCAATTTGTTACAAAAGTATCTCCAACAAACAAGAATGATCTGGAGGAGATAAACTTGGGAACATCTCATGCTCCCAAAAGGGTATACATTGGCAAACAGCTCAAACCACATATCAGAAGTATGCTGATTGCATTACTGAAAAGGTATAAGCATGTTTTTGCTTGGTCATATGAGGACTTGAAAGCCTATAGAGAGGATTTATTTCAGCATGAAATTCCTTTGAATCCTGGAGCTAAACCATTTAGACAAAAACAAAGGCCTATCAACCCAACCTTAGCTCCAAAAATGCAAGAAGAACTTATGAAACTTAGGGAGGCTGGAATAATCATGCCTATTAGACATTCAACTTGGGTGTCTAACCTTATCCCAGTTAGAAAAAAGAATGGTGATATAAGGTTGTGTGTGGACTTTAGAAACCTAAATGTATCTTCTTTGAAGGATAACTATCCATTGCCAAATATGGAGGCCATGTTGCAAAGAGTGACTGGTTGTGAACTTTTATCTATGATGGATGGTTTTTTAGGGTACAATCAAGTGAAAGTAAAAGAATCAGAACAATTTAAGACTGCTTTCACTACTCCATGGGGAACCTATGTATATGTAAGGATGCCATTTGGACTAACAAATGCAGGTGCTACATTTCAAAGGGCAATGGATGTTGCTTTTGCAGGATTGATTGACTCAATCTTGGCTGTTTATCAAGATGACTTGACTACCTTTTCAAAGAAAGAAGAACAACATTGTATGCATTTGGAACAGATTTTTATTAGAGCATTAGAATATGGTATCTCACTCAACCCAAAGAAATGTGCTTTTGGGGTTGTGGAAGGAAAATTGCTTGGACACATTGTTTCCAAGGATGGAGTTAGGATTGATCCTAAAAGGGTGGCTGCAATTGACAAAATTTAGATCCCTAAAACAATAAAAGGTGTTCAGTCCTTCTTTGGAAAAATTAACTTTGTTAGGAGATTTGTTCCCAATTTTGCAGAGACCACAAAAGAAATCTCCAAGATGCTGAAGAAGAATGCAACTGTCAAATGGGAGAATGAAGCAATTGAATCATTTCAGAACATCAAAGAAGCAATAAAGATGGCTCCTATGCTAAAGTCCAATTGAATCATTTCAGAACATCAAAGAAGCAATAAAGATGGCTCCTATGCTAAAGTCTCCTAATTTTTCTAAGCCATTTCAATTGTTTTTATTTGCTTCTTTCCATACTATTGCTACATGCTTATTGCAAAAAAATGAGGAAGGGTTTGAACAGCCTATTTCTTTCTTCAGTATGTCCTTGCAGGCTTCTGAATTAAAGTATGACATTATGGAGAAACATGCATATGCACCGGTTAGAGCAGTCAAGAGCTTTAGGCCATATTTGGTAGGCTCACAAATAATTGCATATGTACCTCATGCAGCAGTCAATGATATATTTGCTCAGCAGGAGGTAACTGGAAGAAGATGTAGATGGATAAATAAGTTGTAGGAGTTCAACATAGAGATACAGATCACAAAATTGGTAAGAGGACAAGGATTAGCAAAGCTAATGACAAAGTCAAATCTAGAGGCATGCCAAGTGAATGAAGTGCATAATGAAGTTGTAAATGTGTCAGAATCTGAGTGGTATAAGGACATAGTATATTATTTGCAAAATTTGAACTCTCCTTCCCATCTCAATGATATCCAAAAGAGAACTTTGAAGCTGCAAGCTATTAAATACATCATTGTTCAAGGAGAGCTGTATTGGAGAAATCATGATGGTGTATTACTCAGATGTGTGGATGAAAATCAGGCCAGGAACATTCTAAATGACATGCACAATGGAGTATGTGGTGGACACTATGCTGCCCATACAACAACCCACAAAATTCTTAGAGCTGGCTACTGGTGGCCAACTCTTTTCTTAGATGCACATAGAATGATAAGGAAGTGTGATCCTTGCCAAAGGTTCTTAGGAAAGCTAAAATATGGAGGTGCATTGCCCCTGAAGACTGTGACTGTAGAAGCTCCATGTCAGCAGTGGGGGATTGATTTCATAGGGGAAATCTCAGAGAAATCAAGTGGAGGACATAGCTGGATTCTTGTTGCTATTGATTATTTCACCAAATGGATCGAGGCCATCCCAACCAAAAGAGCCACCAGCAAGGTGGTGATGGATTTCATTCTAGAGAATATTATTATCAGGTTTGGAGTACCGTTAAAATTAGTCACAGATAATGCTATGTGCTTCAGGTCTGGTGAATTTATAAATTTTTGCAATAATTATGGAATTAATCTGTTACATGCATCACCCTACCACCCACATGGAAATGGTCAAGCTGAGTCAAGCAACAAAAGCCTCATGAAAATTGTAAAGAGAATGATAGGAAAAAACAAGAGGGCTTGGGATTCAAAATTGAAAATGGCATTATGGGCTGACAGAGTAACGGTAAAGAAGGCAACTGGAAGATCTCCTTTTGAACTGGTGTATGGTACAACAGCTACGTTGCCTATGAACAATTTCCTGCCAGTTTACAAATTCATACAAGAAAACATGGAAGAGATCGGAGATCCAATGACTAAGAGAATCAATCAGCTAGTTGCACTAGATGAGATAAGAAGGGAAGCATAGAAAACAAACATCAAGAGACAACAAAGGGTAAAGTATCTATTTGATAAGAGAGCTATAGAAAGAAAGTTTCAGAAAGGTGATTTGGTCCTTGTATGGAATGCAAGGAACCAAGATAAGGGCAAACATGGTAAATTTGAGCCCTTATGGATGGGCCCATATCAAATCAGTGACATCCATGGAGGAGATTCTTACTTTCTCCAGGCCCTAAGTGGTGAATTGTTGGAATTGCCAGTGCACGGTCAGTTCCTAAAGCGTTACTTCTTATAATGGTTATTTTCTGTGCACATTGTAAACTAAATGTAATTATTCTGTACACGCCCTGTATAGTCGGTTGTGTTTTGAGTTTTGGGTTTTGTCTGGTCTTCCCTAGAGTAGTCTGGTTCTCGATGCAGTCTTGCATTTGCATGTCCCCAATCGGAGCCACTGGTGGTGATCACCTAGGGTTAGGGTTTTGACTTCCAATTTGTAGGTTCCTGTGAATTTTCCTTTAGATCCTTAGTGCCTTTGTTTAAATTATTCGCCGGCCCACATGCATTGTTTAATTATTTTTCCTATCGCATTTGAGAAAATTGTTAGATTCTGTGTATGCAAAGATGAAATGTGTGTTGGCAAACTTGTGAAATCTCCCCATGGACCTTTCGAAAATGATAAAAAATGAGTCAGATGCATTTCTGAATGCATATCAGGCTACAACTTCTAGTGTTTGAATGTTTCTAACAGTGGCCGCGAGGGTTTCATGTATCAAACGCCGCGGGCCCTGCCAAGTGTTGAGCCCCAATTTATTGCCGCACTTTGGTTTTTGAATGTAGCTTTAAGGCAGAGCGTGCCACGTAGCAGAAGCTGTGTCCTTTTTGTTTCTAGGTTAATTGCTACGGATGGCGCCACGTGTCAGCTTCCGACATGAGTTCCGCCAAAGTTTCAATGAAGTTTCTTCTAAGTTTCAAGAGTGCCGCGGAATGCACCACGTGGAGGCACCCAAAAGACTCTAAGAGTTTCACAGTTTCCGCCAAAGGCTTCAAGGACCCTAAGTGTTTCTTAGAGAAGCGCAGAAAGCACCATGTGTTGCTCTTCGCGAAGTTTCTAAAAAGTTTCTAAGGAGGGACAAAAGGTGCCACATGTCTCTTGTTGTTGTTGCGAAAGCTGACAAGTGTCAGCTTCCACATTAGTTTCTACATGTTTCAATATTCAGTGAAGCTGGAGGTGGGACCCTTCATTAAAATATCAAGTGGGGCGGAGGACGCCAAGTGTCAGCTTCTGCTAGTGTGTTTCGAAGGAGGATCTTTGAGTTTTAAGAGACAGCAGAAGGCGCCACATGGCGGCTTCCACAGGAGGTTGTAGGTCCCGGCACTTTTGTGTCTCAAAGTTTCTGATGACGCGGGTCACGACAAGTGTCACCTACGGAGGCCACTTCAGTATGGAGACATAGTTTAGCAAGGCTTCGCAGAACCTGCCAGGTGTCGGCTTCCGCTAGATTTTCATGGAAGGGTCTCTAATGATTCATGGATATCGCGGATGCTGCCAAGTGTCGCATCCCGCGTGAGGTTCTAACAAAGGCTCTTGGTAGGCAAAATGGAGGAGCGATGAGTCACAACAATAGAAATTTCAAGTGCCTACATGGCACAGTATCATTGGCTGGTGACTTTTCAATGTTTTGGGGCCGTTGATCTTCACAGCTAGGTTTTTGATCGATGGCCACATTTTGAACCTACAGCAAGGGCTTTTTCTCAAGTTTCTGCAGCTATTTTTGGGCAGGAAAACTTCTAAGGCTTGCTGCGGCTGCGTTTCCAGAGGCTGCGGGTTGGTGAATCATTAATGGTGATTGTTGTAGTGGTATGGGTCAAGTTGACAGATTCAACCACCTGATTGATGAGGAATGTCCCTCAGTGGCGGCGCATCTCCCGAGTTCACCTACTCCTTCCTCTTTGTCCCTCTGCTGCATTGATGATTTTGAGCGCCATTCTTCTGATGCATTGTATCTGGCAAATTTTTGATGTACCTTGTAATTAATTTGCTGAGTACACAATTTTGCTATAAAAGGCAGATTGTGTCACTCATTCTATGTTGTTGAAAACTAGATATTTTGGCTCTGTAATAAGATACAACTGGTTTTGGTTGCTCTATGCAGAAAATCTTGTGAGTTTATGTATCTCCTGTTGTGTGTCTCATGCATGAATTTATTGATTTCATGATTGATTTTATATGAGTAATGCTATATTTGCATGTGTTTTGTTAATTCTGTCTCTAGTATTGCATGTGTCCTTCTTCTGAATCTAGATATCTAAGGGGTGTCTGGTATTCTAGAATATAGAATTCCTGTATTGAATGCTTGATCTTTCAACTTCTGCTCAAGGGGTAGATTAAATTGTTTTTAGATTAAGTATTGGGAAAGATATACTGCAATAGGGATACCATAAGTAGAGATAACTTAACACTCTGTTCTGGGAGGTATCTGTAAGGCAGATATCACAATATCCCCTTGAAATTTAGTTTTAGTGTGTTCATGCTGATCATTCACAGGTGTATGTCTACTGACTCCAAGCCCTGGATAGGCACCAATCTAGCTTTGTGTTGAGGTTATACACTAGGTCCAGGTTTGCATCCAAACATAAATCAAATTCAAACTCCAAAACAACCATTAGGACTTTAGAAGTAGTTTAGGACTGAAATCCTCTATCTACAACTGAATATAGGTCCAAAGCTAGCCCCTTTGCACTTATCTCACAGTTTTGGTCTGCATAAGAGAGGATTTATCTGCTTTATGTCAACATCCCAGCTAATACAAAGATGCATTTCATAAATGTTGAGTAGGGAATACCCCCCTTGGTTCTGTAAAGCCTAAAGAAGAAGAGGAGATATTTATAGAGTCTATCTCCTATACTATTGGCCCCTGGCCCGGGAATCGTGTTGATCAATGATGGCTACCTTGTAGGGATAACTGGAAGTAAGCATCCAGCCTGGGAAAATAACCAACAAGAGGCACACTGCCTACAAGAGACACACTGTCTACAAAGTAACAAGTATCACAAACTTGAACTGGAGATTGACATCTTTACCATGCCTGGATCAGTTCCATTTAAGCCCAAAAACTTTTGTTTTGCCTTTCGCTCTTCTCTTCGCTACCACACACTCATCTTCCCAGTCACACTTTGAAATGACTTCACAATCCCTTAATTATACATGACATCAACTTAGGAACAAACATCTAAGTTGGCAAACAACCACAAGATCTTTCGCAAGGTGTATAATTCATCCGGTCGGCCAGTCACAGAAAGAACACCAACAACCGGTGGTTATCCATCAAATCCAAACTCTAACTTCAATGTGGACCACCAATAAGAATTTTACATGATCCAAAGATTACCAAAACCTTTCCTGAGTCATCTAGAACATCCTCACTTTATCAGCTTACTGGAATTCTTCTCTTCTTCATCTGAAACTTCAAGAACACAGTCTGTCATCACTATCATAATGAAAAAAGTGCTTCCAAACGTCCAAACCATGAACATATCTAGTTGTCACTTCACATGGACTTATTCAACACTCCCTCCAATCTGCAGAGTGAGATAATGCAATTCCGGAGCTCACCGGACCAATCTGTGACACTCTGTCACCACTGAACATCTGTCGGAACTGGTTCTACTTGAGCGACCATAACTTCTTTAGATCTTCATGTGGACCTCTGAAATCTTGACAGGAACATCTCAAGACTCATCTCTACAAAACCTTTAAACCGCATCCTCTGATCCTCAACCTATATTGGACTTTTACCTTGTCATCATCACTGTTCTTCACTGTTCCTGATTGAGACTGATTTTCTCAATATCCTCAGCACACAACTCATCCAGTCCTTCTCATTAATGCAACCTGAGTATGTTGACATCAATGACAACACTGGTTAGGCCCATACTTGCAACAATCTCCCCCTTTGTCATTGATGGCAACATATGATGTGAAAAACCATCAAGACAAGAACTTCTCCTTTCTGTCATAGCTTCCCCTAACAGCAACAACCCTTCACATGTCTTCTCTTCCTTTACTGCTCCCCCTTTGATCATCAACTACTTGTTTTTCACATGTCTTCTCTCCCCCTTTGACATCAATGGCAAAGGGCTCATACTTGCAATTCTAACACATCAGAATCATACTAGCTGCTCCCCTGAGTAGCATCTTCCCATCACCAATCCAGATCACAAGATATGACTGTGATATCCACTGGACTGATGCACATCAGTGCATCGTAGTTCATCACCAGAGGGGCAATAACCCGTAACTTCTCCCTGAGATACTCAAAAGAGTCCTTGGGAAGAGGTTTAGTAAAAATATCTGCAAGTTGATCCTTGGAGGGCACATACTCCAATCTGACTTCACCCTTGTTCACTTGCTCTCTCAGAAAGTGAAATTTGATATATATATGCTTAGTCTTGGAATGCAATACCGGATTCTTAGAAATATTTATTGCACTTGAATTATCACAGAAAATTGTGATAGGCTCCTCATATTCTACTTGAATATCTCTTAGCATCTGCTTCATCCACAAAAGTTGAGTGCAACTTCCTGCTGCTGCAATGCATTCTACTTCAGTTGTAGACAAGGATATTACCTCTTGTTTCTTTCTTAGCCAAGAAACCAACCTTTTTCCCAAAAAGAATGCTCCTCCACTTATACTCTTTCTATCATCCACATCTCCTCCCTAATCTGCATCTATATATGCATGAAGAGAAAAATTATGATCTCTAGGATACCATAGACCATACTCAACTGTTCCTTTTAAGTACCTAAAAATTCTTTTGATTGCCATGACATGAGATTCTCTGGGATCAGTCTGGAATCTCGCCACAAGACCAACAGCCTGCATTATATTTGGTCTAGTCTGAGTGAGATACAATAATTCTCCAATCATTGATCTGTACTTGGTCTAATCTATTTTAAGAGAGTCATCATCTTTGCTCAACTTATATCCAGTTGCAATGGGAGTGTTCATTGGTTTTGAATCTTCCATTCCAAATTTTCTCAACAATTCTTTCACATATTTGGTCTAAGAGATAAAGATTCATTTCTTTGTCTGAGTAATTTGCAGACCCAAGAAGAAATTTATTTTACTGAGCATTGACATTTCAAACTCACTTTTCATTTGATTTGCAAAGGTTTTACACATACTGTCTCTTCCTCCAAAGATGATATCATCAACAAATACTTCAACAATCAAGATGTTTTCATGATCAATTTTGAAATATAGGTTACTATCAGCAATACCTTTGTTGAAACCAATCTTCAAAAGATGTTTGTCCAGCCTCTCATACCATGCTCTTGGGGCTTGCTTTAGACCATATAGTGCCTTCTTTAATTTGCAGACCATATCACCATGCTCAGATAACTGAAATCCATCTGGTTGTTCAATGTACACTTCTTCTTCTAAGTCACCATTCAAGAAAGCAGATTTGACATCCATCTGATACACTTTGAAATCCTTGAAGGTAGCAAATGCAAGAAATAGTCTGACTGCTTCAATTCTTGCCACCAGAGCAAAGGTTTCCTCAAAATCAATCCCTTCTATTTGAGAGTAGCCTTTGCAGACTAATCTAGCTTTATTTCTGATTACTTCACCAACTTCATTTAGTTTGTTCCAGAAGACCCATTTGGTTCCAATCACATTCTTGTTTCTAGGTCAAAAACAAGATCCCAAGTGTGATTTTTCTCAATTTGCATCAACTCTTCCTCCATTGCTTTGGTCCAATTTTCATCATTGTAGGCTTCATTTATTGTCTTAGGTTCAATCTTTGAAATTAGACAACATTCATCTGAATTTTGAGCAATTTTCCTTCTAGTTTGCACACCTTTGCTTTTGTCACCTATGATATGATCTTCAGAGTGGTTCAGTCTTACATACCTTGGAACTTTGGGAGTTTCTTGCACTTCTATTTCTTGATCAGGCTCATTCAGACCTATCTCTTCTTTCTGATTTACCGGATCAGTCTGAATCTAACTTTTAGAGGAGGATTGAGCTCCTTGAACCAGAGAACCATTCTGATCATCTTCATCATACTCATAAAACCTTGAGGGTTTCTCTATTCCCTCATCAACCTTCACATTCGTACTTTCTATCATCTTTCTTAGTCTCTTGTTATAACATCGGTATGCTTTGCTTTGAGTAGAGTAACCCAAGAATATTCCTTCATCACTTCTAGCATCAAACTTGCCTAAATCTTCATCTCTTTTGATGTAACATTTGCTGCCAAAGGCTCTAAAATATCTTACAGTAGGAGTAATGCCAAACCAAAGTTCATAAGGAGTCTTACCGGTATTGCTTCTGATTTGAACTCGATTGAGGGTATAGACTACAGTGCTAACATCTTCTCTCCAAAACATCTGGGGAACATTTGCTTCCATCATCATTGTCCTGAATGCTTCCTGGATGGTCCGGTTCTTTCTCTCTACTACTCCATTTTGCTGAGGAGTCCTAGGAGTAGATAACTGTCTCTTTATACCATGCTTCTCACAATAATCTATGAATTCACCGGATGTGAATTCACCACCTCTATCAGACCTAAGACATTTCAGTTTTAATTCGGTTTGATTCTCTACCATAGCCTTGAAGATTTTGAACTTCTCAAAAGCTTCTAATTTCTCTTTTAGAAAGGTAACCTACATCATCTGGGAATGGTCATCAATTAGTAACATGAAATATCTATCACCTTGCATACTCTTGATTCTTGTCGAACCACATAGATCAGTATGAACTAATTCCAATAATCTGGTAAAGGACTGATCCTTGCTTTTGAATGAGACTCTGCTCTGTTTACCCAGTTGACATTCTTTGCACAAACTATTTGTAGGTTTTACCAATTTTGGAAGATCTCTTACAACCTGAGTATTGCTTATCTTGATGATGTTATCAAAATTTACATGACACATCCTTCTATGCCATAACCAACTCTGATCAACTTGAACAAATAGACAACTTTTATTAGTACCAACTAGATGCAAGATATTACCTTTTGTTTGAGTACCAAATGCAATGTCAGTTCTGGAGCTTTCAAAGATCCTGCATCTTCCATTCTTGAACCGGAGATCATAACCTTTGTCCACCAACTGTCCAACACTGAGAAGATTGTGCTTCAATCCTTCAACATACAGTACATTACCGGTTTTGTTCTTTCCATCAAAAGAAATAGTTCCCCTACCTCTGATTCTACAAGCAGAATTATCACCAAACTTTACCATTCCTCCTTCATACCTTTCCAAATCTAAGAACTTGTTCTTGTCACCTGTCATATGGTGAGAGCATCCATTGTCAATAACCCAATCATCCTTTTCTTGAACTTGGCCAGCCAAAGCTCTTTCTACAACCTTATGATTGACAGATTCAGAGGATATTGGATCTTCTTGCTTGATGGCAATAAACACCCATTCATTTTTGGATTTGTTTCCTATCTCTGATTCATCATCTGTTGCTCCTTCATTATCATCTTCTTCATGAACATAATAACAATTCTTTTGGAACCTTTGTCTATTAGAATTTGACCTTGTAGGTCTTTTCGCACATCTTGAGGCAAAATGACCAATCTTATTGCAGTTGAAGCACTTAAAGGGTAATTTTCCTTCATGCTTACCAGATCCTCTTGGCAGTCTCTTTGCAATGAGGGCTTCAAGTTGAGCTGTTTCTGCTTCTTCCACTTCCATGTCTCTTCTTGCTTGATCATACCATGACAGCTTGCTTGAAGAGTTTTCTCCCGGATCAAATATTTGTTTACCTTTCACAGAGGCACTGGATTTGAATGCGGATTTAGTCTTGGGGGGATCATCTCCAAATTCAGTCATTTCAAATGCAGCCAGTTTGCCAGCTAATTGGTCTCTTGTGATAGTTGTATGGGCTCTGAATTCATCAATGACAGCAACCTTGATTTTGTAGGCATCAGGAAGGGATCTGAGAATTTTGCCAACAATCTCATTTTCATCCAAAACTCCACCAACATTCCTAATTCCACACACCAGCTCATTTACTCTTGGCATAAAGGTAGTAATATTTTCATCATCTCTCATCTTTAGTCTTTCAAATTTCCCTTTGAGACTCTGCAACCTTGCACTCTTAACATACTCATCTCCTTCATGCAGAAGTTCCAATTTAATCCAGATCTCATAGGTAGTTGGTAGGTCAATAACATTTGAGAGCTCTGAGTCAGTTAATGTGCTTAGAAGAGCCTCTTTGGTCCGCAAATTGTTTTCAGCATCTGTGATTTCATTTAGAGTTGTCGGACCACCCTGTGGAGGTGTATAAGCTTTTGTAACCATGGACCAGTACGCCTTTCCCATACACTGCAAGTGACATTTCATGCGACCTTTCCAGAGAGAGAATTTGGTTCCATCAAACTTCAGACTATCCTTCTTATATGATGACATCTTGGATCTCCTCAAGTGGTTAAGCTCCTTTTAGAGGAACTTGGCTCTGATACCAATTGTTAGATTTAGGGCACACAACTGAGGGGGGGTGAATCAGTTGTACAAAACTTGCTTGTAATTCAAACACTTAAATCCTCTTTGTTATTTAATAGCATATCAATTAATCACTCATGAAAGCATAAAGCATAAACACTAGAGCAGATACACATCAACACATGAGACACCAAGATTTTGACGTGGAAAACCCGATCAAGGGAAAAACCACAGGGCGATTAACCCAAGGATTATTCTCTATTAGAAGAATAAGAAAAATAGATGGACATGCCAATTAGGGCTCACTGCCTAAGTACACTGCTCACAAGAGGCACACTGCCTACAAGAGACACACTATCTACAAAGTAACAAGTATCACAAACTTGAACTGGAGATTGACATCTTTACCATGCCTGGATCAGTTCCATTTAAGCCCAAAAACTTTTGTTCTTCCTTTTGCTCTTCTCTTCACTACCACACACTCATCTTCCCAGTCACACTTTGAAATGACTTCACAATCCCTTAATTATACACGACATCAACTTAGGAACAAACATCTAAGTTAGCAAACAACCACAAGATCTTTCGCAAGGTGTATAATTCATCCAGTCGGCCAATCACAGAAACAACACCAACAACTGGTGGTTATCCATCAAATCCAAACTCTAAATTCAATGCAGACCACCAATAAGAATTGTACATGATCCAAAGATCACCAAAACCTTTCCTGAGTCATCAAAAACATCTGCACTTTATCAGCTTATTGGAATTCTTCTCTTCTTCATCCAAAACTTCAAGGACACAGTCTATCATCACTGTCATAATGAAAAAGGTGCTTCCAGACCTCCAAACCATGAACAAATCTAGTTGTCACTTCACACGGACTTATTCAACACTCCCTCCAATCTGTAGAGTGAGATAATGTAATTCTGGAGCTCACCGAACCAATCTGTGACACTCTGTCACCACTGAACATCTATCCGAACCGGTTCTACTTGAGCTACCATAACTTCTTCAGATCTTCATGCAAATCTCTGAAATCTTGACAGGAACATCTAAAGACTCATCTCTACAAACCCTTTAAACCGCATCCTCTGATCCTCAACCTATCTTGGACTTTTACCTTGTCATCATCATTGTTCTTCACTGTTCCTAATTGAGACTGATTTTCTCAATATCCTCAACACACAGCTCATCCAGTCCTTCTCATTAATGCAAGTTGAGTATGTTGACATCAATGACAACACCGGTTAGGCCCATACTTGCAACAAAGGGCTCATAGTTGCAATTCCAACAGTATAGAATCATACCTGCTGCTCCCCTTGAGTAGCAGCTCCCATCAATTCAGATCACAAGATATGACTGTGATATCCACTAGACTGATGTACCTCAGTGCACCTTAGTTCATCACCGTAGGGGCAATAACCCCTAAATTCTCCCTGAGATACTCAAAAGAGTCCTTAGGTAGAGGTTTAGTAAAGATATCTACAATCTGATCCTTGGAGAGCACAAACTCCAGTCTGAATTTATTCTTGTTCACTTGCTCTCTCAAAAAGTGAAACTCGATAGATATATGCTTAGTCTTAGAATGTAGCACCGGATTCTTAGATATATTTATAGCACTTGAATTATCACAGAAGATTGTGATAGGCTCCTCATACTCTACTTTAATATCTCTTAGCATCTGCTTCATCCATAAAACTTGAGTGCAACTACCTGCTGCTGCAATGTATTCTGCTTGAGTTGTAGACATGGATATTGCCTCTTATTTCTTGCTTAGCCAAGAAACCAATCTCTTTCCCAAAAAGAATGCTCCACCACTGGTACTCTTCCGGTCATCCACATCTCCTGCCCAATCTGCATCTGTATATGCATGAAGAGAGAAATCATGATCTCTAGGACACCACAAAACATACTCAATTGTTCCTTTTAGATACCTAAAAATCCTTTTGATTGCCATGACATGAGATTCTCTGGGATTAGCTTAGAATCTCGCAACAAGACCAACAGCCTGCATTATATCCGGTCTAGTTTGAGTGAGATACAACAATCCTCCAATCATTGATCTGTACTTTGTCTGGTCTGCCTTAGGAGAGTCATCATCTTTTCTCAACTTACATCTGGTTGCCATGGGAGTATTCATTGGCTTTGAATCTTCCATTCCAAATTTCCTCAACAATTCTTTCACATATTTGGTCTAAGAAATAAAGATTCCTTTCTTTTTGAGTAATTTGCAGACACAAGAAGAAATTCATTTCACCAAGCATTGACATCTCAAACTCACTTTTCATTTGATTTGCAAAAGTTTTACACATATTGTCTCTTCCTCCAAAGATGATATCATCAACAAATACTTCAACAATCAAGATGTTTTCATGATCAATTTTGAAATATAAGTTACTGTTAGCAGTACCTTTGTTGAAACCAATCTTCAAAAGATGTTTGTCTAATCTTTCATACCAGGCTCTTGGGGCTTTCTTTAGTCCATACAGTGCCTTCTTCAACTTGCAGACCATATCACCATTCTCAGATAATTGAAATCCATCTGATTGTTCAATGTACACTTCTTCTTCTAAGTCACCATTCAAAAAAGCGAACTTGACATCCATCTGATACACCTTGAAATCCTTGAAGGCAGCAAATGTAAGAAATAATATGACTACTTCAATTCTTGCCACCAGAGCAAAAGTTTTTTTAAAATCAATTCCTTCTATTTAAGAGTAGCCCTTGTAGACCAATCTAGCTTTATTTCTGATTACTTCACCAACTTCATTCAGTTTGTTCCAGAAGACCCATTTGGTTCCAATCACATTCTTGCTTCTAGGTCTGGGAACAAGATCCCAAGTGTGATTTTTCTCAATTTGCATCAACTCTTCCTCCATTTCTTTTGTCTTGTTTTCATCATTGCAGGCTTCATTTGTTGTCTTAGGTTCAATTTTTGAAATCAAATAATATTCATCTAAATTTTGAGCAATTTTCCTTCTAGTTTGCACACCTTTGCTTTTGTCACCTATGATCTGATCTTCAGATTGGTTCAATCTTACATACCTTAGAACTTTGGGAGTTTCTTGCACTTCTATTTCTTGATCAGGTTCATTCAAACCTATCTCTTCTTCCTGATTTACCGGATCAGTTTGAATCTAACTTTCAGAGGAGGATTGAACTCCTTGAACTAGAACACCATTCTGATCATTTTCATCATATTCATAAAACCTTGAGGGTTTCTCTATTCCCTCATCAACCTTCACATTTGTACTTTCTATCATCTTTCTTAGTCTCTTGTTATAACACCGGTATGCTTTGCTTTGAGTAGAGTAACCCAAGAATATTCCTTCATCACTTCTAGCATCAAACTTGCCTAGATCTTCATCTCTTTTGATGTAACATTTGCTACCAAAGACTCTAAAATATCTTACAGTAGGAGTAATGCCAAACCAAAGTTCATAAGGGGTCTTACCGGTATTGCTTCTGATTTGAACTCGATTGAGAGTATAGACTGTAGTGCTGACAGCTTCTCTCCAATAGATTTGAGGAACATTTGCTTCCATCATCATGGTCCTAGATTCTTCCTGGATGGTCCGGTTCTTTCTCTCCACTACTCCATTCTGTTGGGGAGTCCTAGGAGAAGACAATTGTCTCCTAATTCTATGTTTCTCACAGAACTCTATGAACTCACCGGATGTGAATTCTCCACCTCGATCAGACCTTAGACATTTCAACTTTAATCCTGTTTCATTCTCTACCATAGCCTTGAATATTTTGAATTTCTCAAGAGCTTCTGATTTCTCCTTTAGAAAGGTTACCCACATCATCCGGGAATAGTCATCAATTAGCAGCATAAAGTATCTATCACCTTGAATACTCCTGGTTCTTGCCAAACCACAAAGATCAGTGTGAACTAAGTCCAATAATCTGGTAGACGACAGTTCCTTGCTTTTGAATGTGACTCTGCTCAGCTTACCCAACTGACATTCCTTGCACAAGTTGTTGGTAAGTTTCACCAATTTTGGAAGATCTCTTACAACCTGAGTATTGCTTATCTTGATGATATTATCAAAATTCACATGACACATCCTTCTATGCCATAACCAACTCTAATCAACTTGAACAAATAAGCAGCTTATACCAGTACCAACCAAATGGAAGATATTACCTTTAGTTTGAGTACCAGATGCAATCTCTATTCTGGAACTTTCAAAGATTTTGTATTTTCCATCCTTGAATCAGAGATCATAGCCTTTGTCCACCAACTGTCCAACACTGAGAAGATTGTGCTTCAAACCTTCAACATACAGTACATTACCAGTTTTGTTTCTTCCATCAAAAGAAATAGTTCCTCTTCCTCTGATTCTACCAGTAGAATTGTCACCAAACTTTACCACTCCTCCTTCATACCTTTCCAAATCTACGAACTTATTTTTGTCACCTGTCATATGGTGAGAGCATCCACTGTTAATGACCTAATCATCCTTCTCTTCAATTTGGGCAGCCAGAGTTCTTTCCACAGTCTTAAGATTGATAGATACAGAGGACATTGAATCTTTTTCCTTGATGGCAATGAACACCCATTCATTTCTGGATTTGTTTCCTATCTCTGATTCATCATCTGTTACTCCTTCATTGTCATCATCTTCATGTACATAGTAACAGTTCTTTTGGAACCTTGGCTTGTTAGGATTTTGCCTTGAAAATCTTTTCAGACACCTTGAGGCAAAATGACCAATCTTATTACAGTTAAAACACTTAAAAGGTAATTTTCCTTCATACTTACTGGATCCTCTTGGCAGCCTCTTTGCAATAAGGGCTTCAAGTTGAGCAATTTCTACTTCTTCTTCTAGATCTTTTCTTTCTTTTTCATACCATGACAATTTCCTTGAAGAATTCTCTCCCAGATCAAACCTTTGTTTACCTTTAACAGAGGCACTGACTTTGAATGTTGATTCAGTCTTGGGGGGTCGTCTCCAAACTCTGTCATTTCAAATGCAACCAATTTCCTAGCCAATTGATCTCTTGTGATAGTTGTATGGGCTCTCAATTCTTCAATGGAAGCAGCCTTGATTTTGTAAGAAGCAGGAAGGGATTTGAGAATTTTACCAACAATCTCATTTTCATCCAAGACTCCACCAGCATTTCTAATTCCACAAACCAGCTCATTCACTCTTGGCATAAAAGTGGTAATATTTTCATCATCTCTCATCTTCAGTTTTTCAAATTTCCCTTTTAGACTCTGTAACCTTGCACATTTAACATACTGGTCTCCTTCATGCAAAAGTTCCAGTTTATTCCAAATCTCAAAGGCAGTTGGTAGGTCAATAACATTTGAGAGATCTGAGTCAGATAATATGCTTAGAAGAGCCTCTTTGGTCCGTAGATTGTTTTCAGCATCTGTGATTTCATTTAGGGTTGTCGGACCACCCTGTGGAGGTACATATGGTTTTGTAACCATGGACCAGTACGCCATTCCCATACACTGTAAGTGACATTTCATGTGACCTTTCCAAAGAGCAAAGTTGGTTCCATCAAACTTTAGACTATCCTTCTTGTAAGACGACATCCTGGATCTCCTCAAGCGGTTAAGCTCCTTTTAGAGGAACTTACCTCTGATACCAATTGTTAGACTTAGGGCACACAACTGAGAGGGGGGGTGAATCAGCTGTGCAATACTTTCTTCTATTTACATACTTAAATCTTCTTGGTGATTAGCAGTTTATTAAACATGAAACATAATGCATTCAAATCAAAAGCAGAAACTCATCAACACATAAGACACCAAGATTTTGACGTGGAAAACTCGGTTAAGGAAAAAACCACAGGGTGATTAACCCAAGAATGTATTCTTTGTTAGAAGAATAGAAAGAACAAATGGCACATGCCAATTAGAGCTCACTGCCTGAGCACACTGCTCACAAGAGGCTCACTGCCTACAAGAGACACACTATCTACAAAGAAATAAGTATCACCTTCATGAACTGGAGAATAGCATCTTTACCATGCTTGAATCAGTTCCATTTAAGCCCAATACTTCTGCTCTACCTTTCGTACTTCTCCTCGCTACCACACACTCATCACCACAAGACCCACTATGGAATGACTTCACAATCCCTTCTTTATACAAGGCATCGACTTAGGAACAATCATCTAAGTTGGCAAACACTTACAAGAACATCTGCAAGATGCATAATACATCCGGTCGGCTAGTCTAAGGAAGAACACCATCATCTGGTGGTTATTCTTCAAATGCAAACTCTAACTTCAATGTGGACCACAATCATGAACTGGAAATGATCCAAGGATCACCACAACCTTTCCTGAATCACCAAGAACATCTACACTACATTTGCTTGCTGGAGTTCTTCTCTCCTTCATCTAGAACTTCAAGAACACAGTCTGTCATCACTGTCACAAAGGAATAGGTGCTTCCAGACCTTTGAACCACGAATCAATCGAGTTGACACTTCACACGAATGTCCTCAACACTCCCTCCAATCCGTAGAATGGGATAATGCATTTCTAGATCTCACCAGACCTATCTGTATCACTCTATCACTTCTAAACTCCTCCTGGAACCGGTTCTACTTGAGCAGCCATAACTTCTTCAAATCTTCATGCGGACCTTTGAAATCTCTATTGGTCCACCTTAAGACATATATCTACAAACCCTTTAATCCGTATCCTCTGATCTTCATCCTATCTTGGACTTTTACCTTACTGTCATCACTGTTCTTCACTATTCCTGATTGAGACTAATTTTCTCAATATCCTCAGCTCACAGCTCATCCAGTCCTTATCATTAGTGTAATAGGAGTATGTTGACATCAATGACAACACCGCTTAGACCCATACTTGCAACATTACACATGTCGATGGGGTGATGTTCTACACAAGGAGTAAAATGAATGTGGTTTGTAACACCACAAACTCTTCTCAATAGAGGCTAACATATCAATAATAACATAGTTCCATCATTTAATGATCACTTAGAGTGGTTCGATCCATCACTTGAGATAAAGGAAAGAATTCATATAAACAAGCCTATGGCTGCTCCATGATTGAGGAAGCATTAATAACTATGAGTTATTAACCTCAAATCGATGCATACATATATATGTTTATATTTAAGTATGGTTTAACATGACATCAACCCTACTTGATCATTTATACTTTGATCAATATATGATACTAGTAATAAGTCAAAAGGCTTACAAATAATGTGAAAGGGTCGAGCTTGTCTCCCCTTCATAGTCTTTCATTAAATCATGTCAACTTGATTTGATGAGATCGTCATATGATGTTTAATGTCAACAATAAAACCTTATATGACTCAAGGGTACTAACATAACAAAATTGTGACAAAGACGACATAATATTTACGTTAATCATAAATAGACACCGTTCTACTCAGAAGACGTCGTTTCTTTACAAATGAGATTGTTGACACACAAACGACTTGCCCTGAAAAGAAACAAAAGATATCGACTACTTGTCAATTAGATCCAAAAGTATATTGATAAAAACATGACTTACCTCTATTGATACCGGCTCACGTTTTTGTTAAACACTCATACTTGTTTTGGAAAATAATCACTCATAACCCAAGGTCTATATTTCTCTCCTCAAAAGATTCTCTCTCTTTTCTCTAAGATTTATTCGAAACCTGTAATCCTATATAAAACTTGAAATCAACAGATTATGATCAGTGCATCATTATTCAAATTATAAACCAAATCCACATAATGCAATTATTAAATTGATATAACATTTTCATTTCCATAATTCCACAAATGACATTCAATAGAATCTATGTCTTTCCTTGGTATTAATCTAAACATCAAAATAGATTTACTTAAGCCCAAGTAAAAGTAAAAAGTATTAGCAAGACAAAAATTAGGGATGTAACAATCCATCACAAATGATGAATCCACATCAATGCCAAAGCTCCCACTGAACCATGATACCAAGCTATCCATGACAACAAATAACCATATCCTAAATGAATATTATCCATGGCCCCAACACAATCAAAGAATCCCACTGTAACATCAAAAACTCCCAAAAGGTCGAGTAAACCATGATCTCCCAACTAAGAAGATAAAACCATCACTGTCAAAAGCTCACATAAAACCATGTATCCAAGCTATCCATGACATCATGATAAACATGCTATAAGTCCCAATAACTAACTATCCAAGCACTCTAATCATCCATCCTCTTATCCCGAAGCAACATACCAATGTACAAATGACCACAAACAAGGCGGCCAACTAACAAAGTTTACATAAACATTGAATCAATCTCATGGATATAGACAGTCCACATCCGAGTCATCCCACTATAGCCAAATAGGTGATCAACCAACAAAACTACATAAATAGTAGATCCAAAACAAATGTAACATGTAAACTCATCATCACACTAGTAACATGCAAATTGAGATATCAAAGAAGATAATCTGTAGACTCCAAGACTAAAACACCAAATCAATGCTAGATTCGATTTACCAAAAAGTCCACAAATGAGTAACCATAGTCAAGGAACTAATCAAGCATCCAGGAGATAAGGACAATCCCTTAAAACAACACCACAACACCACCTGTAATCATGAATCAAACATCATAGCCCATACCTGTCAATCACATACATGATCATGTCTTGCCAATGTAAAAGTGTACTTGCATATCCATGACACCATAATCATCATCATCGATGTACCTATTCTCAACTCCCAATGAAACAAGACTCCAAGTCTCACACGTGTATCAACCATGTCCTCAAATTGGAAGACAACATGTGTACCTATCTCCATCAAAGTTCAAACTCTGAAAACACCTATAAACCTGTATCTAGAAGTGCCAAATCTAAAAACCTACTATACCATACTAATGGTCTCATAACAACATGTACTCACACAAGTTTGTGCAAAAAAATTCATCTAAATGCACGTATAAATGCACTTTGAATCTCAGGCTCCTACAAGTGATCAAACAAGTACTAATATCTCTCTACCCACCAAACTAAAAATCTGCACAATCCAAACTATAGTACACTGCAATAGCTCTTTAACGCCTGTCTGAAATCGAAAAATTGATACCGTATTCAAAAGTTATGGAAATAAAATTGTCCCGAAGCAATGCCTGGCTTTAGGCACCAAATTATGAAATAAACAACAAAATTTAGTCATGAAACCTATACTACTGCATAGTTCTTAGAGAGAGCTTTTCAATGCCTATAAGAAGTCAAAAATCTGTTACTGTGGGCGAATGTTATGCCTCACGGAAGAAAATGCCCTCTGAGGGCTAAAAGGGGACCCCTAGTGGGACCCTCCATACCTGTTGTACCATCATTGAAATCATCACTGATGCAAGCAGATGACTATACAAATGATTGGGTAGTAGTGCCGATGTGGTAAATTTCAAAATGGTTTTCAAAAAAGTTTTCTACGGACCCCGAAACATTTCAAAGGGGATTTAAATTTTGCAAGGTCCAAATTTAAATGTTAATATATTTGTTGTTAAAAAGTTTCCCCCACCACCATTTTAAAATATTTAATAGCCCATGGAGGGACTCTGTCCGCTGGCAGTGGCTAGCCTAGCAAGACCGGCACCCCCAGACTGGGGGCCTTAGGGCCCTCCAGCTCGGCCATGCCAGCCGATGGCCTTGCTGGCCATGATAGGGAGCCGACAAGCCCTTGCCATGTTGTACCAGGCATAGGCGCAGGGCCATGGGGGTGTTTACATATGGGGCCCTGTCACTTCAATTTTTTTTGCTTTGTTTTAAATCTTTAATAACTTGAATTTTTTCATTGCTATAGTTTTTATTTACTTTTTTAATTTAATTTTTCAACTATAGCAAAATATCATAGTATAAGAAATATATATATTTTTAATATTAGGCTGATGAAGGGGTAAATCATAAAACACACAACAACAGAAATTGCACACAGAAAATAGAATATTCTTTTCTTGATTTGGACAACTCATTACATTATAGAAGCTCAAATACAATCAAAGGAATCAATCCTCTACAGGCTGCAACACACTACTGCTTCCCTATCTCTAGACTCTAGAATCATCTGCCTTCTGTAACCCCAAATCAACTAGGATTTCTATTTTCCCTCCTATTCTTGACTCTACACTTTCCCCCTTCACTCTACTACTGCCTAGGGTTACTCTACTACTGCCCAGGGTTCTCAAAAATAGTCATAAATAACACTTTTTGGCGGCCTTTAGCTAAATTTTGAAATTTGCAACTCCCTCCAAAAGTAGGTCAACTTCTAGGAAGCATAACTTTTGATTTGGGTGTTTGATTGATGAACTGTTTGAAGCATTGGAAAGCTCGCGAAGTGAACTATCACACCAAAAATTGTAAATAAAATTTTGTCAATGTTTTAGGATGTTATGAGATATTTTAGTGCCTCATATATGGTTTTAGAAATTTTCAAGGGGTTTTCAGAAAATAGAAACTTTAATATTTTTCAGCTCACAAATGATCTTTGCCTGATTCCTTCACCAAAGGCCTTATATTTAATTTATGAACCTTCATATAAATTTTTACTTCCATCCATGCCTAAATGCAAACTTTCCTAAAATGGCAGTTAAACTTTCCAAAAATAGCAGTTTGCTATTTTTAGTAGTTTGGAAAAACTGAAAGTCCTACATCATTATTCAAGCGATTATGGAACCAAAAATACTAATTATGGAAAGAAATTAAAACAACTACAATAATTTTGAATCAACATCTTTTTGGGTGATGCAAGATTGCCCTTACACCACTGGATGCTCCTCCATCAGACTGTTGGAACTAGACAACTAAGAGGGGGGGTGAATCAGTTGTCTCTTAAAACTTTTTCTACCTTTAACCTTCTTTATTATCTTACTATCAGATTAGTAATGTAAGCACTTAAACATGAATCAACAACATAAGAATAAAAACATAATCAACACATTTGACACCAAGATTTTGACATGAAAACCCAGTTAAGGGAAAAACTATGGTGGGGGTTAACCCACAAAATGTGTACCCTATTAAAAGTACTTAGAAAAATAGAAGGCACATGCCTTTGGGCGCACTGCCTAGAGCTCACTACTCAAAAGGAGAGGCTCATTGCCTACAGAATTTATTTAGAAAGAGTTAACTAAGAACTAGCATCTATTTCATGCCTGATTCAGTTTCAATGAATGCTCAAGAACTTTCACTTTGCCTCAAACTTTTCTTCACACTCTACACCACTCTTGCTCCTTTCCTTCAAATTTTTTCTATTTTACACAAGGATGATTTCGGTACTTCTTCAACAAGTATTTATATACTTCATCAACCTTAGAATGATCAACAAGGTTGGTTAAACTTGACGCGGATCATCACACTGTCAGCCAAATACAACTAAGATTTGAATCTGCTTCTACAACCACTCCAAGCTTCATAGAAATGTGTTTAAGGCATCTGCAATAGGCTAGGAACATCCGGTCAGCCAAGACTGAGAAGAATATTAACCTCAAGAAGAAATTTTCAATCAATAAGCTCAAACTTTAATGCAGACCTCCAACATAGTAGCTACATGATCCAGAGACCTCCACAAGCACATTGGAATCACCAATAACATTCACTCTAAACCATATTATCAGAAACATTTGAATCTTCCTTCAGAACCTCAAGAACACACTCTGCCATGACTGTCAGACTAGAAGGATAGCTTGCAAACCTCCAAACCACAAACCACTAGAGTTGATGACACACACTGACTTCCCAAACATGCCTTCAGATCCACAAATCATTATCTTATATTACCAAATCAATCCAGACTTCTTTCCTGTCACTCTGTCTTTCTTGATTATTGCAAGAACTAGTTCTACTCAGATAGCCATAACTCCTTCAAATCTTCATGCGGACTTCTCAAATCTTGACTGGAGAAACCTATGACAATGCTCTACATAGTCACATGATCTGCATGAATTGATTGTCATTAATTTTCTCAATATCCTCAACAATCCGGTCTTCTACACAAACAAAAAAGTAGGATACAGTTGACACTAATGGCAACAAGAATATGTTGACATCAATGACAACACCACTTAGGCACATATTTACAACACAGACACCCAGGGTAATTTGAGAAGTGACCCTGTCATGTCTCAGGTGTTTGTTTGAGGAAAGCCCAAATGGTCAACCTCTACCTTAGACAAGCAAGAAGAATCTTCAACAGGCCTTCCTTTCCATTTCACCAGATATTCTTCATGTTGCCTATTCTGAGTACTTCTTCCCACACAGCTATCCAAGATCTCTTCTATCTCCTCCATTGAAGTAGATGCCAGAATACTCCACTGTTCTTCTATCGGTCCATCCTCCGTGCCACCTTCATGGTATTTTGTTAAATCAGCAATGTTGAACACATGTGAAATGTTGATCCTACTCGGCAACTCTACCTCATATGCATTTCTTGAATCATGCTTCTTCAGGATTTGGCATAGTCTAAATTTCTTTATTTTCAGCTTATTATATGTTTCAATTGGAAACCTTTCTTTTCTCAAGTGAACCATGACTTCATCTCCTACCTGGAATTCCTTATAACTCCTCTTCTGATCTTCCTTAGCCTTGTATTGAATATTCATCTTATTAATGTGCTTTCTCACTTCTTCATGCAAATTCTTCAGATGTTCTACAAAGTCTTTGGCTTTAGTACTTGTCTTTTCTCCTTTGTCCAACTTCCTTAATGCAGAAGCATTTCTTGGACTATTTCCATATACAATCTAGAATGATGATTTACCAGTACTCCTATTGATAGAATTGTTGTAAGCAAATTTTGCTTGTGGTAAGACCAAATCCTATCCCTTGGGCTTATCTCCTACTAAGCATCGTAGCAGGTTACCCAAACTCCTATTCACCACTTCTATCTATTCATCAGTCTATGGATTGTGTACATAACTAAACTTCAAATCTGTCTTCAACTTCTTCCACAATGTTCTCCAGAAATACCCAACAAACTTGGTATCTTGATCCGAAACGATGCTCTTAGGTAGACCATGTAGTCTTACCACCTCTCTAAAAAATAACTCTGCAATATGAACATCATCATTAGTCTTCTTGCAAGGAATAAAATATGCCATCTTCAAGAATTTGTCCACCACCACAAAAATGGAATCATGTGCCCTCTATGTCTTAGGTAAACTAAGAACAAAATCCATACTAATATCATCCCATGGTTTCTCTGGTACAGGTAATGGCTGATATCATCCTGTATTCTAACTTGTTCCTTTTTCCATATGACACTCTGTAACTCTGCACAAATTTCCTCACATCTTGCTGTAACTGTGGCCAATAATAATTTTCACCAACAATAGCAATGGTCTTATATCTCAACCAAAGTGTCCAACTAATCCCCCACTATGCTTCTCCTTAATCAGGTTCTCACTCATGGAAATCCTCAGAATGCACAACTGACTTCCCCTAAACAACATGCCATCTTGGATTATGAAATCCAACCATTTTGTCCTGTCCAAAGTAATAGGTTCCAAACAAGCTTTCCAGGCCTATACAAAATCTGGATCTTTAGGATACAAACTTTTGAGCTCATCGAACCCAACAACCTCTATCTTAATTTCTGTCAACAAATTTTGCCTTCTGCTTAAGGCATCTGCAACTCTGTTGGACTTCCCACTCTTGTGCTTCAAAACAAAATTATAGATCTGTAAAAACTCAACCCATTTTAAGTGCCTCTAATTCATCTTTCCTTGACTATTAAGATACTACACAACCTGATGATCAGTATATAAAACAAACTCTTTTGGCAATAGATAATGTCTCCATTTCTTCAAAGCCTGAACTATTGCATAAAACTCCTGATCATAAATAGAATACTTTTTCTTGGCATTATTAAGCTTCTCACTAAAATAGGCAATAGGCTTGCCTTCTTGACTCAAAACAACTCCTATAACACTACCACTAGCATCACAATCTACCTGAAATACCTTCCTGAAATCTAGAAGTGTCAAAATAGGTTGCTCTGTGACTTTCTACTTCAATGTATCAAAACTTTTGTCTACTCCTTTAGTCCATCTAAACTCTTTTCTATCCCCTCTCATTGTCTCCATTAGGGGTATACAAATGCTACTAAAATTCTTGATAAACTTTCTGTAAAAACTTACCAAACCATGAAAAGATCATACCTCTGTAGCACTCCTTGGCATGGGCCATTCAATGATAGCCCTCACCTTCTCTGGGTCCATCTTAAGACCTTCCTCTGAGACAACAAATCCCAGGTATACCAACTCCTTTGGAAAACTACGTTTCTTCAAATTAATCAAAAACTTTTCCTCCCTTAGCTTCTCCAAAATTCTTTTGATATGCATTAGATGCTCATCCCAAGTCTTACTGAAAATCAAAATATCATCTAAATAAACAATAATAAAACTTCCAAAAAACTCTTTCAGTACCTCGTTCATGAGCTGCATGAATGTGCTTGGTGCATTGGTTAGCCAAAATGACATGACTAACCACTCATACAAACCTTCCTTTGTCTCGAAGGCTGTCTTCCATTCATCTCCTTCTCTGATTCGGATCTGGTGATACCCACTCTTTAGGTCAATCTTCGTGAAGTACTTAGCTCCACTCAAACAATTCATTATGTCATCCATTCTAGGCAATGGAAATATGTACTTGATCATGATCTTATTGATGTCTTAAGAGTTTGTAGACATCCTCCAATCTCCATCTTTCTTTGGTGCTAGTACTATAGGTACTGCACATGGACTTAGGCTCTCCCTTATCAGTCCCTTCCTCAATAATTCATGAACTTGTCTGTTCAACTCTTCATTCTCTACAGGAGTCATTCTATGGGTTGCCTTATTTGGAAAACTGGCCCCTAGTATCAAATCTATTTGATGACTTATCTTCCTCACCGATGGTAAACCTTCTGGTACATTATCAGAGACAATATCCTAAAATTCTTCTAACATATCTGAAACTTCTACTGGTACATCTTCACATTTCTCTTGACTGATCTTAGGAATCAATGTAAAGAAATGACGCTCATGCTTCATATCCTCCAAAAATTTCCTACCATCTACCAAGAAAATTCTAGGAGTACTACATACCTTTTCTTCCACCTCCTTCAAGGGATTCAACTTGCGACGAACTCCATCCTTTGTTAGGGAATATGTGTTTGCATGGCCATCATGGACAATGAACCTATCATACTGCCACGACCTCCCCAACAGCATATGACATGCATCCATTGGTATGATATCACACAACACCTCATCATGGTAGTCCCCAATCTTGAACTTCACTAAACACTGTTCATTAACCAAAGCTCTATGGTCCTTTTGCAACCATGCAATCCAATATGGATGAGGATACTTTCTTCTTGTCAATTTCAACTTGTCAACCATCTCCTCTGAAACAAAATTATCAGTGCTTCCATTGTCAATAATAATATTACAACACTTACCTTCACATTTGCACCTTGTGTAGAATAAACTCTTCCTTAGATTGGGTTCTTTCTCCTCATTCAACAAAGTTCTTTTGACAACTAGGGTTTTTCCCCCTTTCAACATCTTCAGAATGCTCAGACTGTGCATCTTCATCTACATGTGCAACTCATGCATTACCTTTAGGTCTTCTATTTGTCCTTCCTTGATGTTGTGGACACTCGTATGCTTGATGCCCTTCTTCTCCACATTGGAAACAGGTTCCTCTAAAACATCCTCTTCTAGGTCCTTGCCCAGGTCAGCCTCTTCCTCTCCCTCTTTGCTCACTATTGTTTTGGTCACGAGGGTGTTAGGTATTATCTCCTCTCTGATTTTGACTGGTGCCAACTTCTTCACTTTTCTTTAAATCTTCATTTTGGCCTCCATAGGGCCTTCCAGCAGTCCTTCTACCTTGACCACTTCCCCTTGCTTTCTGTCAAATTTTTTATTTAGCTTCTCTTCCACCTTTAGGGAAAACTGGTACGCATCTTCTATAGTGGTCATTCTGACCAAGGTCAGCTCCTCTTGAATACTTAGCCTCAATCCATTAATGTAACGGGCTACCTTCTCCTTATTGTCCTCTACATGGCCTGTCCTGATAGTAATCTTATAAAACTCTTCTGTATTTTCCTTAACAAACCGTTACCTTGCTTCAATCCTTGTATCTTCTTCAACAACTCCATCTTATAGTCCACAGGAATGAATTGCTTCTTTAGTTTCTCCACCATCTGATCCCATTTGGTAATCTTTCCTTTTCCTCTTCTATTCCTCTCTGACAGGACCTCCTTCCACCAGATATTGGCATGGCCCTTCAACTTTGTTTTTACAAACTTGACCCAATTTGGGTCCTCCACATCTTCATACTTGATATACTCCTCCATGTCATTGGTCCAATCAATAAGTTGTTCTAGATTCAAATCTCCAAATACATAGAAACTTCGATCCTGGGCCTCTTTCCAATCTTAGAAATGGCCCTCAACAATCTAACTTCTGTAGGATCTCCTGCAACTTCTTGTTCTTCCTCAGATAGCTCTTCTTCAGCTTTATCCTCACTTTCTTCTATTGTTCTCGTCTCAAACCCTCTTCACAACTCCTCTAGCAATGCATCGATTTGCCTTTGTAGGGCTCTAAAACCCTCTTCCATCAAAGTATTCCTCCCAATACGATTTCTTCATGGAGGCATCTTGATCTCCACAGCAAGCCCACAACCTCAAGTCCTGGTGCAGACTACCTCATGGTTGGCAATCTGTCTACACACTCAGGAACCCTTGCTCTGATACCACTTGATGAAGGGGGTAAATTATAAAACACACAACAACAAAAATTGCACACATAAAATAGAATGTTCTTTTATTGATTTGGACAAATCATGTTACATTATAGAAGCTCAAATACAATCAAAGGAATCAATCCTATACAGGTTGCAACACACTACAACTTTCCTAGCTCTAGACTCTGGAATCATTTGCCTTTTGTAACCCCAAATTAGCTAGGGTTTCTATTTTCTCACTTATTCTTGACTCTACACTTTCCCCCTTCACTCTACTACTGCCCAGGGTTCCCAAAAATAGTCATAAATAGCACTTTTTGGCAGCCTCCAGCGAAATTTTAAAATTTGCAACTCCCTCCAAAAGTAGGTCAACTTCGAGGAGGCATAACTTTTGATCCGGGTATCCGATTGACGAACCGTTTGAAGCATTGAAAAGCTCGCGAAGTGAAATATCATGCCAAAAATCATAAATAGATTTTTGTCAACTTTTTGGGATGTTAAGGGGTGTTTTAGTGCCTCATATCTAGTTTTGGAAATTTTTAGGGGGTTTTTAGAAAATAGAAACTTTAATATTTTTCAGCTCACAAATGATCTTTGCCTGATTCCTTCGCCAAAGGTCTTATATTTAATTTATGAAGCTTCTTGTAAATTTTCACTTCCATCTGTGCCCAAATGCAAACTTTCCTAAATGGCAGTTAAACTTTCCAAAAATAGTAGTTTGCTATTTTTAGTAGTTTGGAAAAACTGAAAGTCCTACATCATTATTCAAGTGATTATGGAACCAAAAATACTAATTATGGAAAGAAATGAAAACAACTGCAATGATTTTGAATCAACATTTTTTTGGGTGATGCAAGATTTCCCTTACACCACTAGATGCTCCTGCATCATAGGCGTACGTCTGCAGTCCATACGACGAAACTTGAGAGGCTAAAAAATTTACCTTTTTTCTCCAGTAACCTAAATAGGCCAAATTTTATATCAATCTTCACTTCTTAGGCCTCCTGAATCCAATGGCGAGGTCTGTTTTTTCCCAAGAGGTCATCTACAAAAAATCCCTCCACAAAACCCTCATGAATCCGATCTAAGAAACCCTCTTCAACCATGATTTTTCAATCACCAGATCTGTAAAATACACAACAAAACTCTAATACCCAGAACCCCAAATCTACAATACAACATGCACAAAACCTTGTAATGTACCAAATCCTTTCATGCATTTCCGTGGCTTCCGTTTTGCATCCAATCTACACACACAAGGGTTATACAAATCCAAAGAGCTCACACCTCCCTCAACCATAAACATGGCTTTGATACCACATGCTAGGAATTTACAGGTCAAATGATACCGATTCCACATAACCAAATAGGAGAAAAAGATGTAGCAAATATCCATAATGCAAATATCAAATGACAAACACAAGATAACACAAGTTATACCCTGGGAAAAGCCTCAGGAGGGAAAAACCCAGCCTCCAAAAGCATCCACACTCATATGTATTATTCAGCAAAAGATATTACAATACATGCCACGAGTCTCCATGAATACCTCTAAACCATCAAACACCTCCAATGCATCCTCCATGTGTCCAAGCATGAATCCACACATCACCTACCATGCTTCACAGTATGCACTCACATGAGAGAGCTCAATACAATGACAACCTCTCACAAATCTCCAATCCACCTACAATGAAATAGCCAACCAACCCACAACTAATGACCATGTGCTTGATTTTATAGACCGAGCTCACACAAATAAAAAGCTTGTGGTATTAGATAAAACCATGTGTTCCAAAACCATGGATACACAAAGCCATTGACCCACCATTTAATGTTGGTACTATATTTTTTCCCAACAATTAAATAATACAATTAATAACCCAATGTTACATACAACATTTACAAGTGGCCTCCAAATAAATATCTAATGTGGTTAAACATATCAAATAAGATGCACCACAAATAAATATTTATTTTATAGGAATAAAATAATCTAATGTTATGCAAGGTGTGCCACACTTATTTCCCAACAATTCTCCTTCCTTTCGTTCTTCCCCTTGTTTTGGTGATCCTACGCTTTCTTCATCCTCTTGTGCCATGTGATTTCTTGTCACACTTCCCTTGCTATATTCTTGGTGTAATTGTGGACACTCATAAGCTCTATGTTCATCCTCTCCACACTGATAACATTTTCCAAGGATGTTATGTGACTTTTTCTCCAAAATGGAAAAGAAAGATATTTATGAATAACTTTATAAAATAATAATAGGATAAAGTTTATTTACCCTTTATAATTAAAAGGGAGATGGAAAATAAAGGATATTATGATCCTATGGTTAAAATGGAGATAAATAAAGAATACTTATGAAGATACCCTTTTAAAAGGGAGGAGTTATTATGTTTATTAAACCATTATTAATGACAACCTTTGTGAAAAGGTGTGATTGTTAGAAATCACCCCTTAAAAGATTATATAAGGCATTTGTGTGAGACTTGGAATAGGCATGTAGATCACTCAAAATGAAGAAGGTAGAGAACAAGGAAGAAATATAAAGAGAATTGCAAGAAATCACGAAGGAAAAGGATTAGTGATTTGGCAGGCAGTGAGAATCGTCAAGGGGCACACAACATGTGTCTAACTCGGGGTACAATATACACCTAAGATTGTCTTGGACAGGGCTTGTGTTGAGCATGTTTTGTTGAACATGGCTATGAAGCACTTGATGTCCTTTCTAAAAAGAGAAAGATGCTTGGGAACATGTGTTTTCTGAAAAAGAGCTGAATTCTAGGGAAGCACATGGTTGATTCTGAATAATAATTGGGTTCCTCCTGGAGTGCTCACTAGCTAAAAGGGTCCAATCTCTGATCCATTTTCTGGAGTGATATTTGAGAGAACTTCCAGACCCAAAAGATATGTATTTATTTCTTTCTGTGATGGAAATTAATTAAGCACTAAACTTAATGCTAATAAAAGATATTAGAATCATGGGCGGATGGGTGGGAGACCTTCCACACAATCCAATGTGGAAGGTCTAGGGCTTAGTGGTAGAGGAATGACACATTGCTAGCTATTAGACATGGTGGAAACTCCAAGCTGGCTCTCGTGCTAGGTGATGGGACATGAATTTTAACAAATCATCATAACATTGTAAGCTTGTCAGATAACTCGCAATTGCCTTTTCTTTGATAGCAGAACAATAATGAAGAGGTGATTATCAAATTTACTTGGTTCTGGAGTTTTCGACAAGCAAAGGACCAAGAAGGAGTAATCTTATATATCGTTGTTTCTCTTCATTTCTCCAAACCCCTACATAATTTGTTTTCCTCTTCCACAATGGAGACCAGAATAAGATTTGCGGCATGGATAGCAATTAAAGGAATGGTTTTCCTGGGTTTGGATACTCCAATCCAATTAGAAAGCACAGTGAGGCAATTGGCTATCAAAGGGGCAATCACAGATCATAGGCTGAGGCATGTGTTACGATTTAGTGATGGCTTCTCTCTTGTTGTGATTAAGATGGTTCTTGGCAGGAGATTCATGGATGGAGGTGAATTCTACAGAATGGATTCTACCATTGCTTCTCATTTCCTTGCAACAGTGTTGGATGCAAGTTTTTCCAAAGATGTAGCAGGGCAGCTTCTCAGGAAGCTCTTCAAGGAAAAGTTCATTAGTGGTTTGCAAGAGACCCTCAGAGCTGCCTCTTCAGGCATTGGTATTATGAGGCTGACAGATTTCCACCTCCTTCAGAATGCGGATGAAGTTGTTAGACACTTTCCTTTCCTAGTTGATTTGAAAGGCATGGCTTTGATAGCTCACAAAGAGCAAGTGGAGGCTGGTATAAACTTTCTGAAGAAGCAGTTATAGATGGAGCCAGTTGGGGAGGATTTCAAGTGGGTAGATGATTTTCAAACCTTAGCTACCAATATGGGGTTCATGTGATGTTGTTGTAGGTTTCTCCATTTCTCTGCCATACCAATGTAAATATGATATACAAATACTTTATAATGGTCATAGCCTTAGTTTAGTTATGTCTGCAATAGGGGATATAGTATTTCCCTGCATGGCTTTTTCTTTGTGATTCCAAAGATAAGGTTAATGGCCCTGTGTGGCCTTTTGATAGGAGTTGGGGTAGTATAACAAAAGGGTATTTTGGTATTATCCTTGTTCCTCATTCGGCTAGTTCAAGAGGCCAGTTTTTGTAACTTCATATTTCTATATAATACAATACTTGGCTTACGTAACCAAAAAAAAAGAAAAGATATTAGAATCATGATAAATGTGGGTTTTGATGTTAATATAATTATGGATTGTGTTATTCAATTGACCATGTTAATTATTCACTTTTGAATTCTTTATTAAAATATTACATGTTTTAATTTTAATTTGCTATTTATATCTATTTGATATCTTCACATATTCTAAACTATCTTAACTCTAAATATTAACCATAATAAATCCACTGCAAAATAACTTTGGGGAAAAGTAGCATTATAAAGGAAACCCTTGTTGCTACCATGTCCTGTTATTGAATATTTTCTCCCTCTTGGACTTGATTCATTATTTCATTTAGAGCTTGCTTATGTTGGAATATTAAGGTTTACATTAACAAAGTCACCATATGTAGTGACTTGTAGTTTATTATCAAGTAGTTAAATAATTAGTTGTATTCCTGTAAGATGGTAGTTTGGGAAGTTATATTTGAAAGGATTTATAAAAGCCATCTTGGAATGAATGTAATATCAACTCAAATTCAATAATATAATATTATTCAGTGTTATTATTATGCACCCATGATTTAGTTCTCTGTAGAACTCTATATGCTCTACCATTTTCAACAACTTCTTCATAAGCCTTTTTCCCTTTACCACTACTTGCTTGTCCTCTCCTAGCTAAAAATTTCCTTCTTTCTCTTGAATTCTTATGCTACCTTCTATGTATCTTTTCTTCTACTTTTAAGGCATACTAACAAACCTCTTCAACCATAGAGATCTTCAAGATACTCATTTCATCCTAGATATTGAATCTTAACCTATTTATATACCTGGCTACTTTTTCCCTATGCATTTGATGATGCCCAAATCCGATTACCATATTATAAAATTCTTCTGTAAAGTCTTTGACACTCATATCTTTCTGTTTCAGATTTTGAAGCTTTCCAAACAACTCCAATTCATAATCTCTAGGAATAAATTTTTCTTTTAACCTAGTAACCATTTGATTCCACCAAGTTATCCTTAATTCACCATTTGCTACTCTTTCTCTCTACAACTCTCTCCACCAAAGGGTAGCATGTCGCTAAAGTTTTGTTCATGCTAAACTTACCCATATGGGTCATGAATATTTTCAAATTCAAAATGTTCTTCCAACTCACCAATCCAATCTATTAATTCCTCATGATTTAACATACTTGAAAACTTGTAACCTCCATTTTATGATCTCTACTAATTATGGTGAGCACTCTCAGAAATTGTTCTTCTCCTTCATCAGCTGGTTGTTCATTTTCTCTTTCTTGTTTGTCATATACAACTTATTCATCATCTGCATGTTCATCTTTCAATTCAAGATTCCTTCTCAAACCTGCAACTAAAGTTCTTATCTCATTCCTCATATCAACGTAAAATTTTTAAAACATTTCCTCCATTCTGGGTACTCTCCTTCTTGGGGGCATTTTCTTAATATACTTATCCTCTCACAATTCCAATGTCCCTCTCAACCCTCTACAATTGTAGGACTCCTCCTCACTCACCTACAACAAATCTCTAGATCCTTTGAGACACTTATCGCTTCAAACTTTCTACAATCTTGTCAATTCCTCCTAGCAAGAAAAACCTTGCTCTGATACCAATTGATGCAATCTAGATTTGGGGGTCTTATCAGACTACAAAAACATAGCATCCAAACAATAATTTTCACAACAATCAATTTCAAACTATTTTATTGATGTATGCAACAATAATTAACAAATACAACACTATACAGTTCAACTTGATCTTCTTTTCCTCAATTACAATACATTCTCCTCCAGAACACCTAGAAGAACTAGAAACCATTAATGCCCCCAAACAAGGTACATCATCCTCATTTATATTTCTAGTTATGGAAGTTGAACCATTTACTAGAATAGTAGTTGTAGAAACTCAAACGTCACAATTGCCACTAAGACTTTTAATAGTTTTAAGTGTTTGTGAACCAAAAGGATTGTTGAAAATAACATATTTTGGTGATTCAACATTATTCAAAACTCTCAAAATTCCTTTAAATGCCCTTTCAAAAGTTTGGAGGTTTAATAAACCTTAGAACTTTCGAATCCTTCTTTTTTGGTGACCTTTCAAACTTGCTTTTTAGTAAATCGATGAATTAGTGAACTTTCAAACTGATGAATTCTTCCTTTACAAAGCTTTTAGGTGAATTAGAAAATTGATGAACTAATGGACTCTTCCTTTACAAAGATTTTTGGTGAATCAATGAACTTGCAAACTCCTGAACACTGCCTTAACATTTTAGTGATTTAGTGATTTGTAGAACTTGTGAACTCCCAAACTCTTTCTTTACAAAGGCCTTTTGGTGAATCAGAGATTCAGTGAACTTTCAAACCTCTAAACTTGCCTTATGAATCCTTTTGGAAAATTGACCCTTTGACAAAATTTCAAACTCTCGAGCACTTCTTTCATTATGTGTTTCAAAGAATCAGCGTATAGTGAACCTTAGAACTCTTTTGATGGATCTCCTGGTTTGTAAACTTGGAAGTTCATCGAAACTCTCCTTAAAGAACTCTACCATTTTTGGTCCAAATAAATGTTTGAGAACTTGAAAATTTTCTTAAAGGAAGCTTGACAACTTTTTCGGTACAAAGTGAAGTTCATGAACTTGTTGTTTCGGTGAAAAGCTAGGTTCATGTACTGTAGACTTTGCTAAAACTCTTTAAAACTAATCAAATTTCCTCCAAACTTCACCAAATTCAAACTATAGATACCCATTTAGCCCTTGTACAAGGTTATGTCCTTGACTTGATCAAATTGAATTTGAAATATCTCTTGAATCATACTAACAGAAACCAACACAACTAGAAATAAAACACAACAAAATTGAACTAGAACCTGAAATATTTTTAGGTGATACAAGATTGCTCGTGAACCCAGATGCTCGGGCATCATTTTCTCCCTTATATAGATTATGTTTTGAAATAGTTTATTGTTTGTAACTATTCCTTGAAAACGAAATTGATGCAGGAGCATCCAGTGGTGTAAGGGCAATCTTGCATCACCCAAAAAAAGATGTGTTTCAAAATCATTGATGTTCTTTCCATTTTTTTCAAAATTTGTGGTTCTGGTTCCATAATTGCTTGAATAATGATGTAGAACTTTTAGTTTTTCGAAACTACTAAAAATAGAAACCTCTTATTTTAGGAAAGTTTGCATTTGGGCATGGATTAAAGTGAAAATTTATAGGAAGCTTTGTAAATGAAAAATAAGACCTTTGGTGAAGGAATCACGCAAAGATCATTTGCGAGCTAGAAGATATTAAAGTTTCCATTTCTTGAAAAATGCTTGAAAATTATTCAAACTTAGGTTTGAGGCACTAAATGGCCCAAAAATGGCTAGAACCAGCAGAGCAGGTTCTTAAAGCATAGAGCACTCTGCAAGCTTTTCAATGCATAAAACAGTTCGTCAATCGGACACCTGGATCAAAAGTTATGGCTCTTAGAAGTTGACTTATTTTTGGAGGGAGATGCAAATTTTGAAATTAGGTTGTTGGCTACCAAAAAGGCTATTAATAACCATTTTTGGGAACCCTAGTTAGTAGTGGAGTTAAGGGGGAAAGTGTAGAGTCAAGAATAGGCAAGAAAATAGAAATACTAGTTGATTTAGGGTTACACAAGGCAAATGATTCCAAAGTCTGGTGATAGGAAGCTGTAATGTGTTGCAACCTGTGGAGGGTTGATTCCTTTGATTGTACTTGAGCTTATGTAATGTAATAAGTTGTCCAAATCAATAAAAGAAAGTTCTATTTTCTATGTGCAATTTCTGTTGTTGTGTGTTTTATGATTTACCCCCTTCATCAGAAATAAAATAAAATAAACTTTATTCTTTTGATTTTCTTTTATTATCAATAAAGTTCACTTTATTAATTACATAGGATACACAAAAAAAATCTTATTTGGGAATAAAGACAAAACTAAAAATATTATGTTGGAGTATCCTTTTCTTTGTCTTGATCTTCCATTTGATTCTGACTACCGATGGTACTCCTTGCTAAAGTCTTCGATTGAGATGGAGCCATTTTAGCCTTGTAATTCCTAAAACTCATAACAATGGGAGCAATTGCCTTCCCATTTGAAATTGTCATAGTATTAAGCTAGATTTTCCACATAGATATTGTTTCCTTAACCTCTTAAACCTTTTTATGAAATAAAGTAATCTCTTTTCTGAAGGTAGTTAGGAATGCAGATAAACTACATAGTTTTTCCATTGTATTGCCATCCACACTATCTTTTTTGAACAATTCTTCTAAGACTAGATCTTTAACACTTTTCTTATCAGTCTCAATCTCAATGAAATTAGTTTCATCTTCATCAAGAATGTTTGCTTCAATTGACAGACAATTTTCTCTGACATCCATCAAAATAGAATCACATACTTTAATCATTTTTCTTATATTCAGCTAGGGACTGTTTGATCACTACCATTTTCCATTCAATACTTTTCAACCACTTTATCGTCTCATTTTACTTAGGCTTATTAATAATTTTTTCAGAAATCAAAATGCTGACATATACTTTGACCATCTCTTGTAGATCTCTGACAATTACCATCAACACCGATTCCTCTTTTTGATTAATTGTATAACAAAGTTAATTTCTTTCTTTTTGGCAAAAATATCCCCATAAATTTTCATGGCCTCATCAATATACAACAATCCATCTATAATCAATTTCTCAACCCATGCATCTGTTGCTCTCCCATAGACCTAGAATTTGCCAATTTTATTAATAATGTTAGAGCTTATTCCTTTTTGAGGTACTTTAGTGGGAGTCACAACTGAAGAATCAAGTGGCTAAGAAGTAGTATTAATAATTGATTTTATATAGGAAGTAATAACTTCCACTTGATCCTCTAATTGTTCTTTCTCTTTCTCTTTCTTCTTCTAGCCTTTTGATTAGAACATCCACTAATAACTTAGCATTGTGTATATCTCCTTCAAATGTAGGAGGCCCGAGATAAACCCTACATACATTCAAATTTGTTTCAGTGATGTCTTCTTTATTTTTATCAGTTGTTGATCCAATAATTTCTACATATCAATGCCTAGAAGAAGGATCTATCACCACCCAATACATCTTTTGTGCTTTCCTTGGTTGATGAGTGGCCTGAATCAACTTTTCTACAACATCAAAACTAGGATCTACCATTTGAGTATACTTTCTTTTTCTTCCCACAACTTATTTCAACCATGGTGTTGGTGGTAGGATCATTTGAATATTAGGTACCGATGGAGGAAAAGTAGCATTGGGATTAGAATTAGGAATATCATTATCTATGGTTTTCTATTTGGGTGGTGAAGATGGAGGACAAGGATTAACATTAGTTATCAATGGTGTAGAAGGAGGAGATACATTAGCTTGAGGTGGAGAAGAAGGAGGTGTATTTGGATTTTCTTGTTGATCCCTTGCAGGTTCTTGTGTTTCTGCATTATCTCCTTGGGGAGCTCTTCTTACTTCCAACTTCCTCCTTGACTTCTCATTTTCAACCTCACATTGGATTTTCAAATTTAAATTTTTATTTGGGTCTTCCCCATCATAATCCCTCCTAGGAGTGAATTTTGACTTAGTGGCATATGTAATGGTAGGGGCTATTGTGTAGAAGAGCTTGCAACCTATTTTTTCTTCTTGAATATTGTTCATTTTGTGGTGGTCTAGCTGTAGTATGACCAACAATATTGGAACTTAACCACTTCTAAATTTTTTTAACACAAATAATGATCTCTCTTATATAATGGTCTAGTAGAGTTTGTGTTTGAAAATTATAGTTGACTTCATCTACTAAGTCAGTGCCATCATCAACCATGTTAGGAACACTCTAGCCTAGGTTAAAAGCTTTTATGTGATCTACTATCAACCACATCCAATCTCTCCTTATAACCTCATGTTCATCTATGGAATCCTCCCAATAGTCTTTTAGGTGAGACTGATGTTCATAGGAATTCCCTGCATACAAATTATTTTTGACATAATTTTTACTATCATATGATAGTCTTGTGGTGAAGAGATGGAAGTTAATTTTTGACAAAATATTGTTCACATTTAAAGCATTTGTGTGAGATTTATAGGTGTAATATGTCAAATGTATAGGGAAAGGATATCTCCCCTATTCCTTTTCATGACATTTCTTACTTACTTCATCCATTTTTCTGTAGACTTCAATAAATATGATGTAATCACAGGTATATCTTGGTAGTTTATATGGAGCATTTTCAAAAACCCCAATCCTCAAATTTGTGAATTTGTCAAACTAAATGAAATGGTTGCCATACTATACATAATGAGTTGGGCTACTTTAGGAGAGATTTTTAATTCAAGATTTCTATTAATTCTCCTCACATTTAGCATACAAAATGCATCATTTACCCTCCTATAGTCTTTATTTCCATACTCCATTTGTAATTGAGGGTAGTAATCATATATTTGAGTTGCATTGGTGAAAGCTCCAACAATTTTCAAACTTGGCCATCCACTCATAGTGGTAATGGCATAAAATAGATAGGGAGATGTGTAAAAATATCAATTCTTTTGGAAATTCATCAATTTAACATGAATATGATCACTTATCATCTTACCCCAATCCACATAATGAGAAGAGTATCCAATGACTATAATAAACTAACAAATCCAATGGTCAAATGTATTGATATCTTTATCACCAATCACTCTATGGAGTAATGTAATAATATAATAAATATCTTCTTTAAAATGTGCTCTTTGTAATGCCTTTGGGATTTGAGATTTTACCTTTTTCTCTACCTTAAACCAATGCTTGGAAATATTATTTAGGCACAAATATTTCTTATCAATATATTAATTCCAACCTGCCTTTACAAAGATGTTAGCATATTCATCTCTTAATGGTAGCCCGAGAGTGATGCCCAAGGATACATCATCTAATCTTGCAACAACTATACCATCTATTGTTCTTACTTCCCTAGATTCAAGGTGATAGTTTCATATGCATGGAAGGACTAAGTTAGGGCATGACATTGTTGGAGGAAACCCACTTGCATGAGCTAATCCCCTTGTAAAGGTTTCTTCAGCCATAGGAGCCCTAGGATTTGCATTCATTCTCTTCCAAAATTCTTTTAAATCAACATATCCAAGGTCGTTATCTTTCACTTCAGCTAAGAGGTTTTGAATTATGACTGAAACATCATATCCTTAGTATTTATATTTTATTTTGTATGGCTTGGATAGAAATAAGGTAAAACTGGTGAGGGCTCTAAGTATATTTTGACATGAGGCAAGAAAGATAACTTTCTCCAATAATGTAGGATATACACAATCAATAGAGCTCATGAAAATCCTTTTCAATAAGCTTTGATTTAATTTTAATGTATGCAATAATTTTGCAAGAAAATTGAGAGCAATGGATTACTAACATTTTAGCTGAAGGAGTAGAGTAAGACAAGTTGCAATGATGGAGCTCAATAGACAAAGTGTGAGTTTTAAAGTTGGATGTTGAAATGAGCTCAAAAACCTCCTTTTATTACTAAAAATTAGGTTACTTTAAGTTCGTCTTTCTTTTGAATCATCAAAACAAATGTTAGAAAAGCTTTTTCGATGATTCGGCAAAATCTATAACTCATGAACCTTGCTTTCGATGAACTTTCAAGTTTGCAAACTTTTGGATCCTCCTATTTCATTACACTTTGAAATTTCAACTAAAATTGAAACTTTCAAAATTTGTTTCCTTTGAGCTTTTCTTTTAGGAATAAATTAAATTTCCAAAACATTAGAATCTCCTTCAACATTTCGACGAATTATCGAACTCGCAAACCTTGTTTTGGCACTTCCTTCAATTCTTAAACCAAGAGATTCATTGAAAAAATTTGCAAAGAGTTTTATAATCATAAGTGAGACCAAATCCTTTTTCGGCTAAATCATAAGTTCATGAACTTAGAAAATAAGACTTTGATTACATTCCTTTCGACATAAAAAGAGGTTCATGAAGTAAGAAAAATGTCAGAAAGGAAGAGGAAAACAAATAAAAGACAAAGTTTCCAGCAAGATGAGTGATTAGCAAACTTGGTAGTTTACCGAAAAAGACAAGTGAAAATAATCTTTTTGGCGATTTGATAGTTTGCATAGTAGAGACTTTGCTAGAATGGAAGACGAATAAAGGTGAAAGAAATACTTTCAAGGAATCAAAAGGTTCATGAACTAGAAAATTTGCTGAACAGTTCGCCATTTGACAATTTTGTCAAAAATGAAGATAAATGATAAATAGAGGTTTAAAGACTCAACTTTTGAGGAACAAAAATATACAAGTACATTACTTGGCTTTCGAGAAACACATTTCTATGGAGAAAAACATACTTGAACACAAAATAAACTAAATTTTTGCAAAAGGTATACTAGGACAAAATTTTGATTAACAATAAGGTAGTTTGTTTTTATGAGAAAATGTAAAGGCTATATAAGCCAATGCAAAGCAATGTAAAAATCAAGTTGTGTATGCATATAATCTGAAATCAACATATATTAATCTATGTTATTTTATTTACAATAATTATTTGATTGCAATATTTTTTTTAGTGCTCACCATTTTAATAAAATAGTGTGAGATTTTTTGAATAATCATTTCATTCCACACTTTGTGATCCATCATCAAGAAGAAGAGGATTTTGAATGTTGAAATTGGGACAAACAAGAATGTGTCGAGGCACAATCAAAGGGATAGGGTTGCACTCACAATACACTCCTAGGTAAGGAAATGTTGTAAGGAGTGATCAGTTTGGACCATTGAGAGAGAGTGGTGGTTGATTGATTGTGCCAAAAAATTGACTTAAAGACTATGAACATGTATTTACAATATCTATATGAAATGAGTGTAAAACAAAGTTATTAAATTATAGAATATATACTTTTATCCCTTACAATTAATTACCTTAAAATATATTCACATGTAATAAACTATACCTTAAATACGATAAATACTAGGTAAATCATTTATATTAATAAAATTAGGTAAATCATCTATATTAATGAAATTATTGATAAAAAACAAATTAATTGAACACTACACCATGTTATAATTAAAAATACTATATATTAATATTAATTATACAAAAATAACTTAATTATTTAAATAATTTTGTTAAAGAAATTAATGCATAATAGATCATAAGACATCTCAAAACTAATGTGCAAAAAATGAGTAACTGAGCATTCTGCCTAACCCTTTAAAACTATGATTCCAGCCCTATTCTTGGTGTCATTACAATTTACGTTATTAATCCATTCCAGATTTTCTTGCATAAGGATAATATTAAAACGTATTTAACCTCACATTTAAATTTATTGGTCTATATTATTTTAATGTGATGTTAAATCTTATATTTATTAATAATAAAGAATGAGCCTACTTTTTGTAAATTGGTAATCCATGTAGTAGAAATAGAAAAAATAATTGGTAATCCATGCAGTAGAAATAGAAAAAAAAATGGTAATCCATGCAGTAGAAATAGAAAATAAATATGGTATATATTTGTCGATTCATGCAAACTGGAAAAAGAAAATTGCCAATCCTTGTATATATGGCATATATATGTTCATGATTAACTCCATATGTCTATATATACTGTCTTAAAATTTCACTCTTTTATAATTTTCACTTTCATTCTTTTATAATTTTCACTTGCATCAGAGTTTTTATTCTTCGTCATAGGTAAGCGAAAGCTAGACATAGAATATGTGAAGGAAGGTTGCAAGCGCCACAGTCATTTTAACAAGAGGGTGAAAGGATTTTTTAAAAACGCTCATGAGCTCTCTATGTCATTTGGAAGTTGCAAGTGAACAAAAGAAATCTTTCTATTATCTCAACAATGGTGAGACTGAGAACTTTCCGATTATTGCAAAGCCTTTTAACAACTTGAAAGTGTTTGATCCTACATCAAACAAGTTTAGTTTACAGAAAAATCAACATCACAAGATCTTGGCAGAGGAGATACAGGCACAACCTGCGTTGTTTCCAATCTCTTCTACTGGGAATAGCTTCGATGAGTCCTTGAGAAAATTACAAGATCCAGACGATGTTCCAGAGCTGGGGACAGATGTTCTAGATCTCTCACTTTCCGATATTGACGTCTCAGATATAGAACTTGTCAGTTCAAATTTTCTTTCAGATGTCTTATGTGATGAAAAGTAAGCTAGCAATGGAGATAAAGATAACAAGATATTAGCAGAGGAAAAGGGGGAATACCCATTAGTGCATTCAAGTTCTTTGAATATGTCAGAATTGGCAGTTGATGTTTCAGAGCAGTGGACAGACGATTCAGGTTTCTTACTTTTACCTATTCAGAATGTTCCAGAGCTGTGGGTAGATTTCTTACTTTCAAATACCCAGGGATCATATCCAGAACTTTATAGTTCAGATTTTCTTTGAGATGTTTTATGTGATGAAATGCCAGCTGCCAATGGAGATAAAGATAACAAGATTGTATAAATTTGGGGAAAAACTGTAGTTTTGGTGAGGAGAAGTTTTATGTAATTGTTGTGATCAATAAAAGATACAAACTCCCCTTTCTTGTGGATATAGCCATTTATTGGTGAACCACGTAAATCTGATGTGTCTATGTATTTTCTAGTTTCTCTGTTTATTCCCTGTTAATGATATATTTTCTTTTAATCTGTTGTTTTTATTAATAAAGATATCAGCAGAGGAAAAGGGAATGATGTAGTCCCTTCATTGAACATAAGCAGAGCTATGGAGCATGGCAAAGATTGTTGGCTGTGAGGGGTTGGGATGGTAGCATTGAATAATGCTCCACACTTTCTTGATTAATTCTACACACTTTATTGATCTTTTTGTTTAGTCCTCAAGTTTAATTCTTGGAATAATTTGTGTTTAAGAATTTCTCCTGTTTTTTAACTGTTGTGTTATGTTGCAATGGTTTTACATAAAATATAATATCTTACTATTTTGTTTTTGCTTTGTAACTATTGTGTTATATTGTTGCAATGGTTTTACATAAAATATAATATCTTCATGTTTTGTTTTTACTTTGTAATTGTGACTTGCATGAATTCTGTTGCTCGTTTAGTTGTCCATGTTAAACTAAAACATATAATAACAACGCTGCTCAACTGGATAAAATTTGCTTGGTTTAGTAATGTGCATCTTCTTTTATTTGGTTTCAATTTGGTTTTAAAGTGATTTGGTGATGAAGTAATGGTTAACATTATAAGAACCAAATTAATCATATTGGTTAACAGTTCAAGCATTGGCCCTATAGTTGTTCAGGATGGAAATTTACTCTCTGTGCTTATCTTTAACCTGAATATTGTGCATGTAAGATTTGCCAAGAAATGGCTTGTTTGCAGTTTGTAGGCAAGTTAAGCATACAAATTCTACCTTTAAAACAATAACATTCTATGTTTTGCAAATTTTATACCGCTGGGGTCCAACCTCATTCTGGGTTGCAATCTTTGATTTACAGAAAAAAAAATGTATGCTTCTGACGTGACAAAGCTGAAAGATAAAAATAAGACCCTGCCTCTCCTTTTTCGCTTTTTCAGTCATTCTTGTGCAATGGTTTAATGCAAATTGAACATATTCTTAATTTATTGAGCTACTACATACGTTCTTTCTTCGGTGAATTACAAGTTTAACAGGTCATGCCTAAGATATTATTAGGTTTTGGAAGTAGCATCTTATGATCGAAGATTGCTATAAATATTATAATGTTTCTCTTTGATTTTATGGGAGAATTTTTCCTAACCCTCTTTTTTCACAATTTACTAATTTTTAAATATTTAGATGGGTAAGTAAGCATGCATTTTGTGCTTATTTTTCATTTGTAGATAAAAGTTATTTATTGCACATTTTTTTGTAAGTTCTTATGGAGCATGTTGCGGAAGATTGGACTTACACAAAGATATTTAGTGTGGTTCATTACTTTATGTAGATGGAGGTATCCTTTTTCTATCTAAATATTTATTTTACATGCATGTTTGAGTGCTACATACTTTGAGGCAGATGATCATTGTAGGACTCACATGCATATCAAAATAGGGATAAAATGTAATGGTACAATTCGCACACCAATTCAAATTACCATTTAGTTTTATGCTCATTTTGAGAGAATGCCTTGACATATATTAAATATTAACAAATGGTGCAATCTTGTAAAAGGTTAGGCTCATTCCCCTAGCCTTCACCTATCTCCATACAACACATTCCCATATATCTACTGTATCTTATCTATTTCTACAAATTTCCCTGGATACAAACCATCTTTATTGCCCCAACTATGACATTTGGATACATATCATCTTTATTGCCCCAACTATGATATTTACTCCTTGTATAAATTTTACAACTTCACCATCTTTCATCCATGGATCTAACCCTTGAAATTCTAACATTTAAAATTAAATCCAGGTGACTCTCACCCATTTCACTAACTATTGTAAGGTGATCAAACATGCATTTATAGGATTAATTGCTATATACTTGTATTTAAAGGAATTCATTTTACATCCAAGCCTTACATGTGAATAGCCCCTCATCCTAGAGCATTTAATGATAAAGTTAGTAGGAGAAAAACTTATTTTGGTGGACCAAAACAAATTAGAATCTATATATATTCATTCTAGGGCATTCCTTGTTGTCCAACAATCTTATCCACAATTGTAAAGTAATCTTTTCTAGGGGTTAACCTAGTAGAATGTGTCCTTTAGTAATTCTAGCAATCCTCTAAAGGTATTTACAAATATGTAACCAATCTTCAAAGAAAAGAAAAGAGAAATAAATTTAGTGAATCAAAAGGAAGAGTGCAAAATTAAGGAAATCATATCTATGCAATAGAGGATAGACCTATACATGTAGAAATGACCCAAATATATTTAGATTTGACTTAATTAGAAACATAGGCCTTTCACAAAATTTGATGCAACATATAGATAGCGAGGTACCATTCCAATATTAGAGATAAACCAAATTCTAGAATCTACATCAAAGTCATACATCCACTATACATTTACTTTCCTACAATAACATTTAATTCAAAAGTGCATGCATCCACAAATGATCATTATTTAAGCTAGGTTAATTGTTATTTATGTTTTGGTATTCTATTAAATTAGTCTAAATTAACATTAGGGAAAGTCTATTTTCCTTTATATGAATGCACATAATGAAAATAAAACAAAAACTACAAAGGAAATGAACAATATTGATTTAGTTGATGAAACTTTTTAGTCACATAGTTGTAATAAAAATTGAGACATAAAATAAGTAATAATAATTTTCTTAAGAAACTATGTATATCTTGTTGTAATGGTGAAATTTCCTTCCCCGTGATAGTTCTCATTTAGTTTTGTACCCATTTTGAGGAAATGTCTTTATACATGTTAATGTAGGAGCATCCTTGAGGACTGAGAGCAATCTTGCATCATCTAAAAATATTTTCTTTCACTTGTTTTGTTTGTTTGTAGGTTTTCATTTACCTGTCAGTTATAGAAGTCACCGCATTTTGCTACATTTTACATTTTGGTCTTGTGGCTTTAGTATAATGTTCTAAAGGAGTATTTGTATATCATATCCACATTTGAGGAGAATTGGATGCATATAACAAATTATTTGGGCTTGAGGGCCTATATTAGACAAACAAACTATCACAATTATAAGATTACTGTTGGCACCAGAGAATTTAAAGTTTGTGACAATTAAGGAATACATGTGAAGACGTATTAGACCCATGGGAGAAAACACTCAACACCATAGATTTATTTTTTATTGCCTTTATTTGTTTTGAAGAATTAGCTTGTATTACCTGACTACATGTTTTACAAAGTATTGAACTTTATTACACCTTGCAATGAATGCAAATCATTTAAGAGGGTTTGAGATTAATATGTATTTGTTGTCACAATCATTTGGAATCATTGGAAAGAGTTAGGAGAAATTTAAGATAGGAGCTAGTGGTTTAAGTATGATAATGAGGATAAGGGAACCAAGATGGCATTTGAAGAAGAAGAAGATGCGAATAGGGGTTAGTACATTAGGTTTCATTTGAATTTAGTAAATTCCATATTAGTAATCAAATGACCATGACCTGACATATAAGAAGCCATTGCAATAGATTATAACTTTGGTTGAGAAATTAAAAGATAATGTGGAATCTTTTGGAGATTGAGTTTTTTTCCTCTTTGAGGGTTTTCCTAGGGTATGTCTTATGCCATTTTATTGTGAGTTTTGGCTATGTGTGTGCATGTTATTTGTTTTGGTTGCATAGTTGGATAGTCCTTCATTATACCCTCCTATTGTAACTGCATCAAGAGAAATCAAAGTATAAGGTTTGAATCTTAAGGAAGGTAAATGGTGCTCCATGGGTTCAATTTGTGAAAAGACTACCAAAATTGAGGTAGCCTACAAGAAGTTTGTCGATAGATTTTTAAGGAGAGGTAGTTGGAAGGAGTGATTGTAGGTAGACTGCCAACCTGAGGTAGTTTACACTAGACCTAGGAAAGATGCCTCTATGAAGAGTCCAAGGTGATATCAACATAGATGGAAAATTAGATAAAGTTTTCAAGGAGGAAAGGGAGAACATAATTTAGTTGAAAGCCTTAAGAGGAAGATAGATAAGGGGCCAAATCCTAAGGGATGATGATGACAGTAATGTGGAGGAAGATTCTAGAAAGGATCTGCAAGATCTATAAGATCACGAAGAACAATGTTAAAGACCATTTCTAAAATCATTAAAAGGTGTATAATGGATGCTCCTAACTACTATGGTGATTTGAATCCAAAAGAACTAATTGATTGGATAAATGAGATGAACAAGTATTTTGAGTATGCTTGAAGATCTTGAGAGAGTTAGGTTTGCAAAGGACAAGCTAAAGGGACACAATGATGTTTGGTGGAAGGAGGTACAATTAGAAAGAAACAAGAGTGGAAATGAAATACTAAAAAACTAGGAGATGATGGTTATAAAATTAAAAAGGAAATTCATAGCAATGGACTATGTGCTGGAAGTAATGAAGAAGTTATAAAGTCTAAGGCATTTTACAAACTAATTATCAAGATAGGGCATATGAGGTAAGTAAAGAAAAGGTTACAAGATATATCAATGGGTTGAGATGAATTATTCAAGAAGGGATAAGTTTGGTTAGTTTAATGACCATAGAGGAAGGATACCAATTTGTAATTAAGGTGGATGACAAGTTGATCAAGAGGTTTCAGAACTACCAAAATCAATAGAGAAGAAATGAGGAGAGCCCCTAGAGGGAAAGATCATGGTGCAATGATAGAATACTCTACTTGGAAGATAGGAGAATAGATAATTTCTACCACAAAGATAGTGATACCTACAATAATAAAGAGAATAGTCATGACACTATACAAAAGCCAAGAATATAGTTACTACTACAAATACAAAGGAGAAGGAGATGCATACAATTGAGATACATACTAGAGAAGAATAGGACAATATAGGAGTAAGAAGAGACCTTTTAGGGGAACATGCTTCAAGAGAAGAAGGAAACATAATGTTTTCAAGATTAAGGAATGTGGGTAGAAGGTAGTGCACCAAAGATATTTTTAGAGAGGAAGAGCCCCAAAGATCATGTGAGTCAAATGAGGACCTTGAACATGGAGAATCACTAATGATAAGAATGGCTTTGTTGAATCACCTCAAGGAAGGACCACTGTAGAGAAAGAACCTATTTTAAACAAGATGCAAAGTTGGAGGAAAGTATTGTAAAGTAATTATTGATAGTATAAGCACAAATAACTTGGTAGATAAGAAGAAATGGTTAAAATTTTGAACTTGAAAAGGAAAAGACACCCAAACACTTATGTGATTGGTTGGCTGTAGAAAGAACATAAATATATATTCGATGAGCAATATTGGGTAAGATTAAAAATAGGAGGTTACTGTTAGAGTGAATCATTTATCTATTCACTATAGCTTAAGTGTACTTAGGTTGATGAGGTTAGACAACATCTTGTCTAACTAAAAGTGCAACCTTTTAGTCCTTAGAGGTTACCTAGTTGTTTGGTAAACCTCATGTGCATACCTTTTGATGTTGGAAGACTTTCCATCTCATCTCAAAAGGCACTTTGTAGTCATCCAACACTTGTCACCAAATGTTGTTGGTTTGTACATTCCAAGTGATCCAAAGGTTGACACCTATAGGACATATGTCTACTTGTATGTGCCACATCATGGGGCACTTGACAATCCACATGCAAGGTGGATTGCCTCATCCATGCCTATATAATAAGGCACTCCTATGTAAAACATTAAGTGAGATTAATATACGTTTATGATCAAATTAGGTTCATCAATATCATTGATTTCTTATCTCTATTTGTTAATTTCCATATTGTGAAAGCGAATGTCAAGTGTTGTAGAGAATTCTTGGCTACTCCAACGTGGTGTTAGAGCCTTGCTGCAGACATGCTCTCTGATTTGAGGGGATCAGGAGGTGAGGCAAAAATCAGTGTGTCTTAGAGCGAAACAGATCTCACGAGAAAAATTGAAAAATAGAAATTTTTTTAGAAAAATTATTTTTGCTGTGTAATTTTGTGACATTTTTTTGTCTCAAAATGCAATTTTCTTTTTACAAATTGAAGATTTACAGGCATTTGAAGGGTTGGCTAGACTTGGAAGCTAGCTCATAGATATTTGAAGGGTTTGGCATGTTCAGTCTTGGCAAAAATCTCTAAATTGAAGGGTTCATTCAAATACATTTCACTCAGGGTGTTAGAAATCACGCCCAATACTGGGCACTTTATCCTTGTGGCAACAGTTCAATCTTGTCAAAAGGCATTGAAATCCCTAATCAAAGGATCTGGAAAGTCCTCCTTGTGGCTTGCACAAATAAGAAAGGCTCAATCTACCTGTTTTTGGCCTATGTGACATTTTTAAACAGCCTCAATCCCACTTTTTGCATGTGTAGGGTTTTAAACAGCTTCAATCTGCCTCAACTCAACCTGTAGCTACTTAGAATCATCCTGTGGTTGCCTAATATTGACCTGAGAGGAAGAAATTTGGCCTATAAAGCTAAAATTTGGTTGTTCGTGCAATTTTTTGGGCTCTTCTTGCCATAATCCACCCATTTTTGCCATATTTTTTGCTCATCAAAGTAGCATTTATGTTTTGTTTTTTAATAAGCATTTACATTATGCTTATTAAGATACTATAAATGCATAATTTTGGGGGTTTATTGTAAATTAGGAGACAAATTCAAAGGGTATTTTTTTCATTTGAAGAATTAATGGTTTTAAAACACTTGTATCTTTACCTGACAAAGACCAAGGGTGAGGCCCGGGTTGGTAGGAGGTCAATTCCCCCTCAAAAATAAAATCATTGTAATGTTCACTCCATGCCGATTCCAATGAGTAGTTGGAAGGAAAGGTTTATCTCTTTATAGGCTTTTTTTTTAGATTTCTAGTGCATGTGTATTAAAATAGGCCTATTTTACAAGAAATTATTTTTTTCATAACTTTTGATCAGTAGCTCGAAATTGAGCACTATTTTTTGCAAAAGTTAATATTTTCACATTTCCCACGCATTGGACCTACTCACATTGTAAAACACACTAATTTATAAAGTGTCAAAATTTGAGGGGTCACCTAATCAAGGGGGTTCCTATTGTGTTGATTTCTATTGTCTAAAGGAATTACCCTGTTTGTAATCATGGGATATAAAATTCACTCTTGTGTAATCCACCTAAAATAGGAAAATTATAAGTCTTGGTGTGAAGGCATCCTGAAACATCTCAGGTTCCATAATCTCATACCTTATATATATAGACTTACCCCTGAACTAGGTAACCAATCTAAGAAGAATAAGTGGTTTAATAATCATGATCACATTATTGGATTACTTAGCTTACACATACCAGATGACACTTTGTATACCATCATGGATATTGAATGTCCACATGCATTATAGATCAAAATTTGCAACATATATGGAGACTCTAATGTTTCTCCCTTCCTACATGATTGTGCTATGATCACAACTCACATCGTACATCATGATTCAGATACAATGTGTCTAGTTGACATAAAGGAATCATCATTCCTCCACTACCTACTATTGCTTCATCAGATGTCAATGTCACTTATTTGCAAGCTTCATGTACTTCTTTGCATCAGGATCACATTTTTCCTCCTAGCATTACTGATTGGGATGTATATCTAAATGAAATTTTGTGCCTATTTGTAGAGTCCCACATTGCTAACATTGAATCACACATTGAGGGCATCTGTCTTCTTTTCGATGACAACTTTGATGAAGTTGCATCAACCTTGTCTTCTCCAAATATGATTTCTCTTCCTTCACCTACATCAACTTCTATAGTGACAGTATCAGATTCTTATGGTTCTAGTTATCACCATACATCTATGGTTCATGTGGCTCTTGTTACAAAATCTTCTATGATACCTAATTTATTCCATCAATATTCATCACATGACAGCATCATCTTGGAGATTCTTGAGAAATTTTTGAAGACATCATGGGCCTCATCTGAGTCTTTGAATCATGTGCAGAATTCAGACACATTCCTACTTCCTGTATGTTCCTATGAGGAATGGGAAGATTACTTGCACACTTTTGTGGTTCAATTTCTTCTTTAGGGTAGAAATGTGGTTCAACATTTATGGATTCTCTTTGTTACGTCAGAAAATGTCCCCTTGTGGGTTTTTCCCTCTTAAGGTTTAGCTTCTGGGTCCTATTTATGCATTTAGAGCATTTTTCATGTTAATTTGACGTCCCGATGAGAAAACCCTGAAGTTTCATGGAAAATGGGACTTAGGGGATACACTTGACATGATTCCTACCTAAAATAGGGGGAGGACTTGGGTTCCTGCACCCTAGTCCTGCCCTATTTTAGGTCAGGCCTAATTTTTAAGTGTTAGTTTATGACCGTTATTTAGGTCCTATGCCGACATGGTAAGTTTCAATTACAAAATTCTTAGCGGGAATGTTTGTAGTTGCATATATAAGCATGTTTAGGCATTCATTTGTAAACTAGATGGATATTGTGAACTTGTGGCTTATGCAAAAGTGATTCAAGGCATTCATTGTGTTGTAGAGTAGAATTTGTGCTATTATTGTGTTTGTATTTGCAGATTTGGCATCCATCTCCTCATGGCATGAAGAGCATCTTCCTTCCATGAGATCTTCACTACAAGGTGATATCAATTGTGTTTTCAATCATTTATCATTTGGATTTTGCCTCTATCCCATAGGGATACACACTCTTTATCTAACAACAGTGTTCAGAATACTTGAATGTCTCTCTGGGGCTTGATTGAGGCAAGCCTCTATACACCACAACTCCCAACCCATTTTTTTGTGATTTCAGGTTACATGAGTAGAAAAAGTGGAGTTATAGGAGAGTAATGTAGACTGTTAGAATTAAATATCAAAAGAGAAAATAGGGACCTGGACTTAGGCGCCCACTCATTAGTCCTCCAGATCCTGCAACTGAAGAATCTCTGGAATAGCAGGAATAGGTTATAGACAAGATTCCCAGATCCTAACAGAAATGGTGGCACTGGACTAGGGCACCTGCTCATTAGTCCCTAACTTTTCTGTTTTCTAAATGCCAAAATCTAGTATGCATTTGATTGTCATTTGATATCTCTATGTGTGAGCATTTTCTGCGATTTGTCCGTTTGCTTCCGAATTTGTATAATTAGGGTTTTGAGTATAATTGGGCTTAATTGAATAACTAAATCACACAATTCCAATTTTCCCCTATATTCTGAGTGACTGAAGGCATGTAGAAGACTTCCTACTCGGCTGAAGTCCTTGAATGTTTAGAGGTGAAAGGAGGATCAAGGCAAACCATTGAAATTAAACCCTCTTCAAATTTTACCATAAACACTCTTCAACATACTTCATCGAGCATCTATGAGCATTATAGCATATCTTATGGGGGCTTCCAATTCTCTCTTTGTATCTCCTATTTTGGGGAAATTTATTGTACACATGTGATATAAGTCCTCCTTCTTGTTCACTTGTTTTCTTTTCATGCATTTTGTTTCTCCTTTTGGAGAGGACTTTTATTCCCTACATAGGGTTTTCTCCTTTACTCCATTTTATGAGAAACTTTGTACATGGGTACCTAACTTGGCCTAGTATCCAGGACCCATATTTATACATCACTTTCACTTTTGTGATCTCCCCAAGTATCACTTAACGGGGGTGTTAGAGTGAATAATTTATCTATTCACTATAGCTTAAGTGTACTTAAGTTGATGAGGTTAGGCAACATCTTGTTTAACTAAATGTGCAACCTTGTAGTCCTTAGAGGTTACCTAGTTGTTTGATAAATCTCATTTGTATACCTTTTGAGGTTGGAAGACTTTCCATCTCACCTCAAAAGGCACTTTGTAGTCATCCAACACTTGTCACCAAAGGTTGTTGGTTTGCACATTCCAAGTGATCCAAAGGTTGACACCTATCGGACACCTATCTACTTGAATGTGCCACATCATGGGGCACTTCTCAATCCAAATGCAAGGTGGATTGCCTCATCCATGCATATATAATAAGGCGCTCCTATGTAAATTATTAAGTGAGATTAATATATGTTTATGCTCAAATTAGGTTCATCAATATCATTGATTTCTTATCTCTATTTGTCAATTTCCATATTGTGATAGTGAATATCAAGTGTTGAAGAGAATCCTTGGCTATTCCAATAGTTACCACGATGAAGTAGATTACACAAGATGATGCTAATAAATATGTGTCACCTACTATTGGGGAGGCCATGGAATTTTAACTGACATGCGATACATGATGGAAGATAAAATAGATATATTATAACTAAGAATGGACAAAGACACAAGTTAATACCACTAAAAGACAAATAAGATCAAGTTTTCAACAATGCTAGGATATGCTTGGTAGCGGGGCAAAAGTTTTTGGATAGACTAAGACATGAGAATGTTTGTTTTGCATTGATTCACAAGGTGTGTAGCACTACAAATGAAGAGAGCACCATTGTAAGTGATTTAGAATACCTGTAGAAGATTTTAGAGTTGCTGGCGAAATATAATAATATCATATCAAACAACATGCTAGAAGGATTGCCACTAATAAGGAGTAGCAATCATCACATGGACATGATTCTTGGATCTAACTTACCAAACAAAGTGCCAAATAGAATGACATCAACAAAGAATGAGGAACTAAAGAGGAAGGGATTGATCCTAGAGAGTTTGAGCCCATGTGTGGTACTTATGGTACTAGCACCCAAAAAGGATATGGTGTGGAGAATGTGTAATGGTTCTAGAGAAATTAATGAGATCATTGGAAGATATAATTCCCATTGCTAGGGATGGATGATATTATGGAATCTCTAAGAGGAGAAAAGTACTTTACCGAGATTGAATTATGGAGTGGTTATCACCAAATTAGGATAAGAGAAGGGGATGAATGGAAAAAAAACTTTCAAGAATAATGAAATGTTGTATGAGTGGTTGGTTATGCCTTTTGGATTAACTAATGCACAAAGCACATTTTTATAGTTGATGTATGAGGTACTGGTGAATTTTTGGGTAAGCTTTTGATAGTTTATTTGGACATCCTTATTTTTAGTAAGACTAAATAAAACTTGGAGCACATCAGACTTATACTATAGAAGCTGAGAGGAAAAACTGCTAATTAATTTAAAAAAGTGTAGTTTTAAATGAAGAAAGAATATGTGTATTTATGGTTTGTAGTCTTAGTTTGGATTAAAGCCTCCCTAGGGACTTCACCTTATCAATTGGTCTATTGATTAAATCTTGTAGGGCTATTAAACTATAGATTCCCACCCTAAAGTTCATGAAAGATTATTTTAAAGTTAAGGATAAGATTGAGGCTAGGATTTTAAACCTTTTGATTCTAGAAGAGAAAAGAGATGTTACTCTGCAACACTTTGTTAAACATCAAGAAGTGGTCAAAATATGGTTTGACAAAATATCCAAGGTCAAAGCCTTTAGCATATCAAATCCAATCCTTTTATGGGACAAAGCTATGCAGAAAAGGGAAGATCATCATGTAATGTCAAAAAATGTCCCCTTGAGGGCTTTTCCCTCAAAAGCTTTAGGTCCCAGGTCTCTTAGCTGCATTTAGGACATATTACATCATATTTCAACATCCCGATGAGAAAACCCCTAAGTGTCTTGGTAAATAGGACCTAGGGGAACCACTTGAGATAACCCCTACCCAAAATAGGGGGGAGAACTTGGACGCCTGCGCCCTAGCCCTGCCCTATTTTGGGGCAGTCCCAATTTTTGGGTGTCGGCTTGTGATCGTTATTTGGGTCCTATGCCGACACGGTAAGTTTGAATTACGAAATTATTGGCGGAGTGTTTGTAGTTGCATATAAAAGCATGTTTAGGCATTTATTTGTAAACTAGATGGACATTTTGATTCACAATCATTCTAAAGGTGATCAAAGGCTCTCATTATGTTGCAAGAGTAGATTTGTGTGGTTTATGTGTTTGTATTTGCAGATTTGAGCATCCATCTTCTCATGGCATGAAGAGCATCTTCCTCCATGAGATCTTCACTACAAGGTGACATTCATTTGTGTTTGTAAGCATTTATCATTTGGTTTTTGCCTCTGCCTCCCTAGGCACACACTCTCTATCTAACAACGGTGTTCGGAAGGCTTGAATGTCTCTCTGGGGCTTGACTGAGGCAAGCCTCTAAACACCACAACCCCCTCCCAAAGTTTTCATGATTGTAGGTTACAGGTTGGAGTTGTAGACAAAGTGAAGTTGTAGGAGGGTACAATAGAGTGTCAAGATTGCAGATTAGTGAAAGAAATAGCTCCTTGGACTAGGGCACCTGCTCATTAGTCCTCAAAGTTTCGTAACAGGAAAATCTTTGGTACAATAGATACAGGTTGCAGACTGAGTTTCCAGATCTCAACAAAAAGTAGGGCATTGGACTTGGGCACCCATTCTTTAGTCCCCAAGTTTTCTATCTCTGAACCTCAAAAACAAGTGCATAGTTATTTGTTATTTCACATCTTTTTGTAGCAGCATTTTTTGTAATTCATCTGTTTACTATCATATTTGCATAATTAGGGTTTTAGGGTGTAATTGAGTATAAGAGAAGATAATTTGCAATCAAATCACAAAAATCCAAGTTTCCCCACATCTCACAGTGACCTAGGGTAGGATAGTACATTGCAACTCGACCCTAGGTCCTTGAATGAAAGGGTGAAAGGAGGATACATACACAAAACTACCAAAAACTAAACATCCAAATTTTACCCTTTACATTTTGGTGAACTTGTGTTATTGGACTTATTTGCACCTTGCTAAGTGTTTTTCTTCAGATTTACAGTCATTTCATTCATTCATATAGTCATTCATCTTATTGCATGGGAAAACTTACAAAATTTTTGAAAAATTGGAAAAATTAGAAAAAATTGCATGCTAGGGTTTTGCATGTTGCATCAATTAATTTGAATTTCATAAAATTTATGATTTTTGCATTATATCTGAATTAAATTGCAGAAAAATACAAAAATTCATTAGTTTGCATTGCATTTTCATCATAAAATTGCTAGGGTTTTGTTGAAAATTGTGAATTTTGCATATAACCTAGTAATTCCAAAATCTAGGGTTTGTAGGTAAAATCTTGTTTAAAAATTTTCTACTAATTTTAGAGGCTCATTTAAAATTTCATTTGGCTGTAGTCTTTCATTTTAGAACAAATTTATATTTAGATTTCAAAAATTTGCATTTTTGCATAGAAAATTTCAACAAAAACTAGCATTTTCATTGATTTTTCATTAGATTTGCACTTGCATTTTGCATGTTAGATCATGAAAATTATTTTCAGATCTGAGATCATGTAATTTTCATCATATATCAGCTTTCAAAATATTCATTTAGAATTTTACATCAAAATCTCAAACCTAGGGCTTGAAAAACATCGATTTTCACTAAATTTGGCCTTATTGACTCTCCAAATTTACACTATAGGCATGTTGTAAAGAATAATTTTGCACTAATTTACTAATATCAGGGGTATTATCTTCTGATCCTCCTAAAATTCTTTACAACACCTTTTTATTGGCCTCTTGTATTGAAAATTTGGTGAAAAATTGCATATTTTTTCTATTTTTGCCCTAGGGTTTGGCCTAGTTTGCACTCTAAGCATGTTGTAACATATTTTATGCTTGTAGGTGACTGATATCACTGATGTTATTTTTTGTACCTCCTTAAATTCTTTACAACACCACTTTGGCTAGGTCTTGGAATTGAAAAATCGTGAAAAATTACCTATTTTTGCTATATTTTCACTAGGATTTGACCTTGAGTAGCACTATAATTGTGTTGTGATGGATAATTTGGCATTAGGTGGCTGTTATTATTGATATAATTTTCTTTCCATCATCATTTTTCCTCACAACACCCTTTTTCATGCTCTTTTACATTGAGATTTGGTGAAAAATCGCATATTTTAGTGTATTTTCACTATATTTGGCTTGTCATCATCTTAGATTTGCATCAAGCATGTGTTGTGAAGGATCTTATTGCTGTATTGGAATGATATCAGACATATAATTTTATTCCCCTGATCAAAATCCTTACCACACCTTTGCTTTCACTTATTTGCATTGAAAAAGTACAAAAAAATAAAGCATTTAGGTCATTGTTACATATAACTTTGCACTTGTTTTTTGCATCAATTTTGGGAAAGATTTTAAAATCTGATTTTGCATTGATTTGAGCATATACACATGGCCTCTAATCGTAACAACAACAATAGGGTCCCTCCTAGGCCTTACTTGAAGAGAAAGGTCCCTGAACCTGAAATTGTGTTTACACTTCATGATAGAACAATTGGAGATACTGACGGACCTCTTTATATCACTGTGAAAATAATGGGAAGCCCCATGGATGCAACTCTTATTGATCCTAATTACATGACTAATGTTGCCATAGAAGATTTCCTCTATCTACATAATTTGATGCAAGGATCTTATGACCCTTCGGACATGATGATTAAAACACATAAGGGAACCTTTATAAAACCTTTGGGTAAGATATCATTGTTGGTAACTGTATTTGAGAAACATGTAGAACAATGGTTTGATGTTGTCCCCATTTCTGACCACTTTCGCATAAAATTGGGACACCCTTGGTTAAAGGAAATGAAAGCTTCCCCTTCAATAATTCATAATTGTCTAAAATTTTCTTTTGAGGGACATGTGATAACTATCCCCCGAAACAAATATAAACCTTTGGTTGAAAAAAAACATTGCCTGAACAAACTTTAACTTCTTGGGCTATAGAAATTACAAAGCAAAACTATTACATCTAATGACAGATCCTTCTAGACAAGAAATAACAAAAGACAAGTAACCCGCATGTGAAGAGAACCATAGACCAAAAGGACAAGGTCCCTATGCTGAGGTTCCTCCCCTACCATCCTTACGAGGATCAGGAGGTTATTATCGATAGAAAATCATTCCATCTAGACAAATGAGATTTGATCCCAATGCTTCCTCTTCTAAATTGCAAAAACATATGAAAGAGCAAAGCCCTATCTTACAAGAGATAAGTGGTAAGACAAAAAGAAATAGAAAAGCAAGAGAAAGAAGAAGACAAAGAGAAGCTTATGCCATAAACCTTGCATCTCAACAAGAAAATATTGATCCAAACATTGAATAAAATAAAGATGACACTAACAATGATGAGAATTGGGCTATGGTACCTTATGTCCCACTTTCCTCTAAAATTTGGGAGTGGGAGGATGATGATGATTTACTTGATGACCGCTAGCCTAGGAGATCCTATAGGTAAGTATCTCTAACCCTTTATCTCTCTCGTGATGTGTTATGTGTTGTTTAGGCCTCCTGGGATTACCCCTGATTCTCTTGTAAGGTTTAGGATACCAGGAGACCACCTTTGTTGTGACCTTCTTCTATTTGTATCATCATTCTTCTATATTGCCTCCCTCTCTAATTTCATTGTTGTGTGTTGTGTCTTACGGACATAGCATTGTGGTTGGTGACTTGGGGGCACCCTCCTACATGATTGTCCCTAAGACACTTATTTCTCCTCTCTTATTTATTGTTTCCCTTCCTCTAGTGTTTCTATCTTGCAGGCAGATGACAAAAAAACATTTATACCGATGCAGACCTAGTGTCCCTTTCATGAGAAATCAAAAATTGGACTTAGTTCCTAATATGATGATGGGGTTGTATATCTTATCTGATGCTTGGCTAGTGGAAGCACTCGTGCTTTCCACGTAGTGACTTTTATGATGTTTTTATCTCATTTACAAATCATAACAATACTAATGCTTTGTGCACTTTGTTTGTCTTTGAATCTAGCCTTGGTGGTACTCAATTCAGAGAACTTTGTGATAGAGCCCCACGGTTATCCTCGAACTCCAAATTCGTAGCATAACCTTGGCTCTTTGTGTGGTTATTCATATGCATTGATGTTGTTGTTTATCATGATTTTGTAGACACTAACATGTTTCTTGCAGGGATGTGTTTGTGGGAACATTTGGTGATCGTAAAGTACATGTCACCTCTAGGGGGCATGGGCTTTGCAAAATTCTGTGTCCCCTTGTGTGTTTTCTTCCTACCTTAACATGCTTGATATTGATACCTGATATCAACCACCTTAAGGTGGGGGCATATATAAGGTAAGCTATCTATTATAGATATTAGCAATGTGCTTGTCCTTAGGTGCAATTTAAAGACTTGTGCAATGAGTACATCTTGTACTCTAAGTTTGTTTGCAATTAATCAATCAATCATTTAAGACCTTTGTGGAGGTGGGATATCACGTATATCCTTTTTATCTTAAGCCCTATGTGGAGGTGGGGTTGGTGTATTTCTTGGAGTAGATTGCATCATCCTGTCATTTTCAAAAGTCCTCTGCGGAGGCGGGGAACGGTTCTGTGACTAACTCAACCCTTAAGCATGTCTTTGGTGATTGTTCTGGCGAAGCCCAATCATTAGTGTGTGCCTGTAATGTGCCTGAGATGGTGTTGGACCTAGAAATAGGGACACTCCATTGCTTGTATGCCATGTTTTCTCCGTGTCTTCAAAGTGTGTGTTTTTGGCGTGCTTGCTTTGTTTGGTGTGTTTGCCCCATATGCAGTCTAAAGACCTATGCGATGAGTAAATCCTACATTTTGGGAGGTTCTGCATGTCTTGCATATGTGTTGCCCCATATATGCAGTTTAAAGACCTGTACAATGAGTACATCCTGCATTATGGGAGGTTTGTTTACTTTCCTATACTTGCATCTGCATTTTGTATAAATGAGAAAAAGAAAAGAAAAGAAATCATTCTTGTCCTCTATGCATTAATGTGTCTTCTTTGCATTCAATGTATTCTGTGTTTTACGTGACTGTAATTGTCTTCTCCATGTTTTGCATGCCTATCATTGTCTTTAATGTGTTTGGCATGTCTTCTCTGTGCTTGGTGTGTTTGCTGTGTTTGTTAACCGTACTTTAATGCATGTATTGGCCTCGTATTTATACATACATTAAAGTGGGGGCTAAATGTAATGTCAAAAAATGTCCCCTTGGGGGCTTTTACCTCAAAATGTTTAGTTCATGGGTCTCTTTGTTGCATTTAGGACATATTACATCATATTTCAACATCCCGATGAGAAAACCCCTAAGTGTCTTGGTAAATAGGACTTGGGGGACCACTTGAGATAATCCCTACACAAAATAGGAAGGAGGACTTGGGCACCCGCGCTCTAGTCCTGCCCTATTTTGGGGTAGTCCCAATTTTTGGGTGTTGGCTTGTGACCGTTATTTGGGTCCTATGCCTACACGGTAAGTTTGAATTACGAAATTCTTGGCGGGAGTGTTTGTAGTTGCATATAAAAGCATGTTTAGGCATTCATTTGTAAACTAGATGGACATTTTGATTCTCAAGCATTCTAAAGGTGATCAAAGGCTTTCATTATGTTACAAGAGCATATTTGTGTGGTTTATGTGTTTGTATTTGCAGATTTGAGCATCCATCTCCTCATGGCATGAAGAGCTTCTTCCTCCATGAGATCTTCACTACAAGGTGACATTCATTTGTGTCTGTAAGAATTTATCATTTGGTTTTTGCCTCTTCCTCCCTAGGCATGCACTCTCTATCTGACAATGGTGTTCAGAAGGCTTGAATGTCTCTTCGAGGCTTGACTGAGGCAAGCCTCTAAACACCACAACCCCCTCCCAAAGTTTTTATAATTACAGTTTACAGGTTGGAGTTGCAAATAAAGTGAAGTTGCGGGAGAGTACAACAGAGTGTTGGGATTATAGATCAGTGAAAGAAATAGCTCCCTAGACTAGGACACCTGCTCATTAGTCCTCAAAGTTTCGCAATGGGAAAATCTCTGGTACAACAGATATAGGTTGCAAGCTGAGTTTCCAGATCTCGACAAAAAGCAAGGCATTGGACTTGGGTGCCTGCTCTTTAGTCCCCAATTTTTCTGTCTCTGAACCCCAAAAATAGGTGCACAGTTATTTGTTATTTCACATCTTTCTATAGTAGCATTTTTTGTAATTTATCTGTTTACTATCGTATTTGCATAATTAGGGTTTTAAGGTGTAATTGAGAATAAGAGAAGATAATTGGCAATCAAATCATAAAAATCTAAGTTTCCCTACATCTCGCAGTGACCTAGGGTAGGATAGTACATTGAAACTCGACCCTAGGTCCTTGAATGAAAGGGTGAAAGGAGGATATACACCAAAACAACAAAAAACCAAACATCCAATTATTACCCTTTACACATCATAAATTTGAGAATCTTTAGCTTAGACCTTATCAGACCTCTAAGATCTCGGGAGAAAATAATTTTAGGATCAGTTCTTTAACTAGAGATCCTATTCCATTACCTATCAAGGATAGTACCTCAAACATCATTTTGATTCTTCAAAATATTATGCAAACCCTATAACATAGTTAGATTAGGATTTAAATTTTATTCTATCTTCTTTATTTTCTTTTGTTTTAGGAATTTTTATTTTTATCCTTTTTTTATGTTTCTGTTTAAACCTAAATTTTCATGTTCCTTAAATTTCATGTTTTTCTACTCAAAATCCATCAAACATCCTAAATATTGACCCCTTGTGTTTTTCCTTTGTCTTTGTGCCTTAAGAAGTGTTAGAAATTCTTTAAAATCCATGAAAATACATAAAGTGGGTCAAGATCCTCCTTGTCAGCCATTTCAGGCCTACTAAGAACTTATTATAGGATTGATTGGTTGCCTCTTTAATTCTTTCTTACAAATTTTGCACCCCTTCCCCTAGTATCAAAGCACCTTAGGAGATTGGATGCCCCACTACATAGCCCAATTCCAAATCCCCATTCTTAGTCTCTTGTTGGAAGTTAATTCTATATTCCTCTTGACTTAATCCCAATTAAATCCAATCTTGAATCTTCCCTTTTCATCAAGCAAAGTACCTATCTAGTGCGAAAAAGGAAAAGAATGAATAGCATGCTCAACTAGGTCAAACCTCCCCTTTCATACACTAACATTTGGAATATGAACCGAGCTCAACCACTATGGAAGGGTCAAGCTATAGGTATCATATTCCTCTATTGTTGCATATGAAAAGATGTTTGAACTAGGTTTTTAGAAGCTCCCTAAGTAGCTAAATCAAACTAGACCCTAGTTATGAAAATTTCTTAGACAAATAGATTTCGGAAGCAGAAAATGATAGAGTGATTACAAAAATGCAAACAGAGATATCAGAGACTATACACCTAAAGTTTGAGGGCCTGGAAGACTTGGGTGGTCCCAAATTCATCCTGTAAGTTTTATTGGCACAAAACATTTTGTACCAGATGTCTGAGCCTCTAATGAAGATTCTAGATCCCAAATCTGAGGTCCTGATGGACTTGGGTGCCCTTGAAATCGAACCTACACTTATCTAAAGATGAGTCTGTAACCTTTGTAGCAACTGTGACTATAATACTTGTTTCCTCTTCACTCCTTTCTATTAGATCTTCTTGAATCTGACCTACATAAACAAAAAGAAGGAGAAGGTATGTTGTGGCTATATAGGAGTTTGCCTCAGTCAAATCCTATCTTTGGTATTTCTACCTCAACAATAGCCAATGTCAAAAGATGTAGATGTGTGTGCTCATAAACCCTAAGTGTGAGCATAAACAAAAAAAGATCCTAAATGACTCGAGCATAAAGGAAATAAGTCCACACAATGTTTCACTCAAGCAAAGAACAACTTCACCTCAAGGAGATGATATAAATGAAGACTTGTAGAACAAAAAGGCAAGGCAACCATATTTGCGGAGGATTCCAAAACTCAAGTTGGAAGCTTCAACCCTTCTCCCAATCTGTGAGGCCCACCTTGGTGTGACTGGATTAGTTACACCTTTAGACCATGTTATTTTACTTCACCTAGCTAAGGGTTTGATCTATGGGAGTGTGACCCTATCTTCGAGACAATGTAGTGTTGTGTTGGATCTTTTGTTTAAGGTGGTTGTGTTAGTTTGGGTATGTGTAGGTGATGCACACCCTAACTGGGATTGTTGGAATATCACCTATTTGTGCTTGATCTGGAACCTTTAGTGTTGTAGTGTGAGGGTACCATGTGTGGTACTTCTTGCTTTTCTTATGAAACTTATTGTTCAGATTATCTTGTCATATGGACATTTTTGGGGTTGTTGACCCCTGTAGATTCAGACATTCATGGACTTACCTAACACCTTGATTGATTTATGGATTATGTTGTGATGATGTTATAGCTATGCATGTTAGATTACAGTTGATTCTATGATGTTTAATATGAGGTTAATTTTGAGGCAATTGAAATGCTAATTGATGAGTACATTGATGAGATATGATGCAGTATATGATCCTGATTTGATTATGTGAAATGCGAGTGATTTGAAATACAAATGAATTATGAATCATGTAAATGATAGCATGTGTATAATTGAGGATATAGGTGATTATGCGATTCTGTTTGTGTGCGTGCATTTCCTTTCACTTTGGCTATGTTGAACATGTGCTATTGATCCGTTTGTGGAAGTGTGCAAGTAATTTTCCATGCCCATGGAAAATCAAAGGTCATTCCAGTAACCCTATGTGATATTCATGTTTAGCCGACCTAGTCCCAAGAGGGACCAAGGTCAATTGTGATGGAGCATGTTGATTTGTAATGTCTATAATTGATGTTTATTTTGATTAGGGTTCACCCTTTTAATTGATTTAATGTTGTGTTGTAAGTTGCAATGTTTGAGTTGCACTATTTTGGTGCTATTTATTTATTGGGCCTTTTTTGTGAATTTATGGACCCCTTGGTGTTTATTTTGGTCAAATAATGACCCTAGGTCATACCCCTAGGGTCTAGGACCAATTTGGACATGTGAAACCTTAGTTTAACCATCTTTTTGTCACCTAACTTGACCCTGAAGTTAAGTGACAAAATTTGAAGTTGGGTGAGGTGGTGGATAAGTCAAGAGTCCACCATGACCAACTCCACTTCCCTTATCTTGAAGGCTTGGGAAGCTTCCAAGGCATTCAAGTGTGAGAGACCTCATTCCTATGCTCTCACATATGTGTGAGAGCATCTTTGAGGGAGTGGGTTTGCCTTGTTGGATAGGAGAATGACACATGTCTTATAATCCTTATCCTTATGGAGTATTCCATGTGGGATTCCTCTCTCCACTATGCTCTCACACATGTGTGAGAGCATTTGTGGATGAGTGTAAGGCTTTGTGGGATGTGAGTGAGACATATGTCACCTCCTCATCCCTTAGAGTTTTGTGAGTGGGTTGTGAGGAGGAAGGAGAAGGTGACATGTGTCACCTTTTCATTCCTCAAGGCTCTTTGAGTAGCCTATTAAACTCTATCTTTGAGAGATGGAGAGGGTTCTTCATTTTTTGGTTTTCTTTGTAATTATTGATTTGGAGAAGATAGTTAGAGTGGGAGGATTTTTGGATGCAAGGAGATTGGAAGGAGACTTAGGAGCTCTTCTTCAACCTCTTGCCAAATTTTGGGCTTATAAGGTAAGCACCCAAGGCTATATGTCTTCCTTATGTTTTTACTTTCATTGTATGTGAAGGTTGCTTGTGTTACTTTGAGTTTTGGTTTATGTGTTGTGAGGGTTTTCATTTTGGGTGTTTGATGAAGCTCTCCATTGAGAAGATCTCATCTTGTTTTGGGGTGGGAGAGGAGTGAACCTCCTTGGGGTCACCCTCATTATATTTGGAGGTGTTGATGGCCATGGAAGTACATTATGAAGTATTTGAGAATTTTGTTGAAGGCAAGAGTGCCTTGGAATTTTTGACATATTAAGATATTTAAGGCAAGAGTCCTTATGATTTTGGGTTCTCCCCTTGAGTTGAGAGCAGTCCACTCTCCTACCCCCAAAAATCCAAGTTATATGGATTAGTTACATGTAATCCTTGGGAGGGTGTATCTATGCTTTGTGTGAGTGATTTTTTGGTGTGAAATCCTTATTTGTGGTATGAACCCAGTTACATGGGTAACCTCCAAGCTCAGGGGTAACTTGTTCCAAGTCTATGGTTGGGAGGGAAGCTCCCATGAGCATTTGGAAACCTTCCTTGAGTTTTTTTTGTAGGTTCTTTGGCTTTGGTGAAGCATTTGGAGTTTGGAGAACTTGAAGAATTTATGGTTGTAGTGTATCTTGTATTTTATGGCACCATGATTGCCATGGCCTTTGTGGCCTTGTAAAAGTTTTGTAAAGTTGAGTGTAAACCCTCTTGTGAGTCCCTTGTGAAAGAAAAGAATATATATATATATATATATATATATATATATATATATATATATATATATATATATATATATATATATATATATATATATATATATATATATATTCAATCTATTTTAATGAGAGATTTGTCATTTTGTTACTTTATAATGTTTTTGGAAAAATAATTGTGAGTGATAAAAAATGGTCTCACCCTATCTCTCTTTCTACCTCTATTCTTATCATTTAACTGAAAATATTGCTTGTTGAAAAGAAAAGAGAACTTATGTTTTATTGCAGTTTACTTTAATATATATATATATGTGTGTGTGTGTGTGTGTAAATGAAAATGTAGCTAGGGTTATTTGAAAGGAAAATTATTGTGATAGTATAATGTTCAAATATATATATAGTTAAACTTGTTGTTTGTAAATAGGAAGTTCACTCTCATTTATAAGGAAAAATATTCAGAGGTTATATTTCACAACACACACACACACACACACACACACACACACACACACACACACACACACATATTTCAAGTTGTTATCATGCTTGACTTACTGTTCTTTTATTTTTAATATACTGTATGGAAAAATCTGAGTATATGTATGTGTGTGTGTGTGTGTATATATATATCATAAGTAACAATTGTCATTGAGGAAAAGTATTTTAAAATAAATATGAAGCATATAGAAAAAATGAATATCATTGAATGACAAAAATTAGGGAAGCGTGGTTTATTTTTGAAGTAAAGAGTTTTTTTTTGTAAACCAAAGAAATGTCACAGAAAAGGGAGGGCAGTGGCTCATGGCTGCCGCTGCATAAACTATGGGAGAAGGGGGGGACGGTGAAGCCGCCCCTCCCTCCATGCCTTGACTAGGTGTCGTCAGCGCCCAACCGCTGTCCTTCCTCTGTTCCCCACGGTGCCCAACAAACACAACTGCCCTCTGTGGAAATTTCTATGGCTCTCCTTTGTGTCCGTTGCACCTGCAGTATATAAATAAAAATGTATTGTATCATTAGATATGCACGGTGTTTAAATCCTCTCTTGTGCCTTGAAAATTTATACTCTTCATATATATATATATATATATATATTGTTGTGAAAACAAATATATGTAACCCTGTGCTAAAGCATTTAAACAAAACAAAAATTAGTGAGCTCCATGAAAACCTTGTAACCCTGTGAAAGGAAACCAGAGAAAGTTAGAGAGAAAAAAAATAGAAAAAAAATATGGGTTTAGGGTTTGAAGAGGAGAGTAGAAAACAAATAAAATAAGATTAGGTCTAGAAAAACAAACAAAGCACATAAAGGAGACCAAATAGAAAATTAAAAAATATATATATCTTTTCTTTGTGAACGTGTTTTTTTCATTTTCTAATTCTTCTCCTTGAAACTTGGAGGCAAAAGAAAAGCATTTATTTTTTTAGGAATTTTTAACTTTTTATTGCCTTTTAAAACTATTTAGGGTTGGTGTGGCCTAAAAAAAAGAGTTTAGTAGATTTGATTTAACCCTAGGATTTTAATTTATTTTAATGGGTTGTTTTAATAAGATTTGGGTGTGAGGATTATTTGTTTTATATGAAATTAATCCTTTTATCCCTTTTCGATTTATTTTAAATAGTGCATATTTTTAATGTGATTTTTAATTTATTGCTTTCTTTAGTTAATGTGATTAAATTTATATTAATTTTATTGCCTTGGGATTTAATGAGTAAATGGTGAAGTAAATTTTAAATTATTGGGTGTATTTAGTTTAAATTTTTCTTTTGAAAAGGCTTTTAGAGGGGATTGTATTTTTAAATTATTTTCCCATTATTAATGAGGTGGCATTGTGCTGCCAGATTTTCCCTAGGTTAGTGAAAGGGAAAACTAAGTATTTTATTTCATGTCCTTACTTTATCATGATTATTAGAATCAATTATTTTAATTAAGTCTTAGATGGAATTAATTAATCTTAATTATGTTATAGTTCTTAGGGTTAGATTTCAATACTTATCGAAATCACATCACCTCATCTAGGAACCCTAGGGTTAGTACCTATTTTGGGATCTACCCTCTTAGCGATGCTCCTCGCGTCACATAACCCCATTAATAGGATTACTTTTCATAGGGGTTGCGAAAGGAGTTTGCATTACCCTAACATTTGATTGATATTTTTTTGCCTTTATGCGTATGCCACCGAGCGTGCATGTTGCGCGCAAGGGGGTTCTAGAGTCGATTGGAAATTTTTTTTATATTTCATGTCATGACCACATGACAAATGTGGACATGACACGTGTTGTGTGTCATGACCACATGGGAAATGTGGGCATGACACAATCATACCAAAGGTCTCACAAATCCTAGGAAGAGCAAGATAGACTCAAGATCTTGATTCCTAATCTTTACAACATATCTCCAAGATAGAAAAGATCCAAATCTTCAATGAACTTCAACACTTTGCAGACCTTCAATAGCACTTGTAGTAGAATTTTGGCATGATGAGCTTGCATAATAATTGTGTGTGATAAAATGATTTTGAGTTATCTTTAAATATCCAACTTTAGAAATGAAATAAATCGAAATAAAAGGCTGACATCATGTAGGAAAGAAAATTTGAATTTAGAAACACAAAGCTCATGGTAAAAGACGACACCAAAATTCAAATTTGTAATCCTGAGATTTAGGGTAGGACTAGGGCAGTACCACCCAAGTTCAACCCTCAAATTTAGCTTTGGATTATGCTTAAGGGTGTCCTAAATCCCAAGAATCCGTAGTTTCTTTCTAGGTTTTGTCAGTAATTACTCTGAAATGCAACATTTCATAGAAGGGATACATGTCAATCAGGGTTTAGATAGGTCCAATGATGAAAGTGGTTAAGGGACACTAAAAGATAGGAGTTAAACCAAGTGAAATTCTACTAACCCAAGCAGGAGCACAATTTATGACATAACAATACCCAAGGCTTGAAGAGTAGAAGAAATGGATAAAATATGGACCCTTTGAGGATGCAATTATAACATTTGGCAATAAAGCTTTAAAGTATACTTCAGGTTCTTTTTATTTAAATGAATCTTTCTTTAAAAAATTCCTAGAAATTAGATCATCAATTTTGTCTTAGGACCGTAACACTTTTTTTCTTCGTTAGTCTAGATTACAATTCCTTAGGTAAAGATAGATTTAAGTGCTTTCTTGCAAGTATATGAAAATTTCTTTGAAAGTGATTATTATTTAAGTTTTAAAAAACTCCAAAAATATAGCATAATTACATCATACTTAGTTGCATTTAGTTAATTAGATCGTGTTTCATTTTAAAAAAATGCTAGAATATATTCTTATTTTATAGATTAGACTTGTTCTTCATTCTTTCAACATTTCACTAGTACAAAAAGAGCAATATATTACTAATAAAACTACTAAAAACTACCTATAAATGACCAAACATGGTCACGTGACCATTAGTAGTTTATGCCAGTCATTTATAATGCGACCAAATTGATGAATAAACCATTTTTAGTCATTTATTGGTTGTTTTGATTGATCAATTTGGTAGTATATTTAGTCGTTGATTTGTCATTGATTGTTGTAATCTGGTCACTTAGTCATTTTTTATTCACTGATATATTTATTCATTAATTTAGTCATTGATTGTTGTTAACTGGTCACTTATTTAGTCATTTTTATTTACTGATTTCTATCCATTGGTAGTGTATGTAGTCATTAATTTTAATCATCATTTTGATCAATTTGGTAGTGTATTTAGTCATTTTTATTCACTGATTTAACACTGGTCATATATTTAGTCATATTTATTCATTGTTCACTGATTTTCATCAATTGGTAATATATTTAGTCAATTTAATTATTAATTGATGTCAATTAGTAGTATATTTAGTCATTTTGAAGCTTGCAATCTATGTAGATTTCCATCTGGCATTAATTTTTCGCTTCAGACATGTCTCTTTGATTATATTCATTGAATGCTCTGTAAGAGGAGTGTTACAAGCTGTGCAATATAATCCACATTTGGATCTCATCTGCCTTGGTTTTATTTACCTGTCAGCTTGAATGACTTCAATTCATTATGTTGGCTCATGCGATCCTCTTTTTATGCAAGAGACCATGGTATCTATGTCATTATTTCATTCTTGCCTCTTCATTTTGCTCTTGATGTGTATCTACAATGTCTATCTATCCCTGCAATTGTTGACTTCATTTGCCTATTCAACCATGGGAACAACCAATGCATGGAAGCATCAACTCATATTTCATGGCTAAGGCATTCAAACTGCTCGAAGAAGAGCCGATGGAGGATTCTTTGATAGATGTATGTGATAGAGATTTTTTGCTGCAATCTAGAGTATGTTATGCTTCGCATCTGGTATCTCATTTTCTCTCAAATGCGATGGACTTATTTCATCAGGCTGATAAGGTTAAAAGGATAGCATCAATGTTTGTTCATGACTATCTAGTCCTAGATGTCAAGCTATTTGAATCTTTTTCTACTTATAATCTCCATGATGGCTCAGCCTTGGTAGGGGGACTCTTCCTCTATGAAGATATCATTAATAAACCTAGTTTTAACTATGTTTATCAAGCGATGATTTCAAGTTTGCAATCAGGTAACAGAGAGCTCTTTGATAATTCACTACAGGTTCACAATTCTGCATTTGGAAGGTCCAAGAGGGAAAGGATAGAGGAAGTATTCAATGCATGGAACTTCTTGTCAAATTTCCAACCACCGGTAGTTCCCTTCACCAATGATGACACAGTCCTTTCTACAGAGAATCCAACTGGGGGTTCATGGATTTAGGGTTACAGATTTAAATATGGACAACATGTGAACCACTCTTTCTATTTTAAGTTTTTGGCTTCACTGTAACTTTGGTTTCCTTTTTGGCCAGAAAGGGCCTTTTAGATTTGTAGCTCTGTTCAAGGCTCTTAGTTAAAATGCTCTATTATGTTATCTTTTTAGCTAGGAAGGGCCTTTTTTGTAATCTGTAAAAATGTTTTTATTAATACTAATATATTATGATGCTCTAAGCATCCTTACCGATTCAAAAAAAATTGTCAACCCTGGTTCATGTGTTGTCTTAGTAAAGACCTCCACCATGAAAGAATCCATTAATTATACATAAATTCAAAATTAAGTTGATGAGGAAAGATCTTTGATATCCAACTGTGAAGCCTTAACATCCAAAAATTACTAACCTGATGTTTCACAACAAGTTTTCCAACTGGGACATCATCTTTACTTAAGAAATCAGATATTGATCTACTGCCATATTGGATCTCATAGGATTCTCCTTCACAAACAAAAAAATGATAAATATTAATTGCTTAGCAACTTCCTTAATATCCCCATGTAAGCATACTAAACTAAGTGAGGTTGAGGGTTTGAAGTACAGTACCATCTTCTTGGTATGTGTTTGACTTTGATGACTTGTATCTTGAATGAAAATAGCAAGCTAGCTGCACTGTAAAATCATTGTTACAAAAATAACCACAAAATACTCTTTAATTAAAATAATCCTTCTAGATATTTCAAGACAAGATATTTCAGTTAATTTCTATGAAAGCTAATAATTTCACTATCCAAATAGCCATCAATCTATTTAGTATATATAATTTCCCAGAATTAAGAATTTGAATGTAGGTTGAGTATTCCAGTAACACTGCTTTTTTAGTTGGATCCCAAAAATGCTGCAACTAATGTTCTTCTCTAAAACATTTGTGCATAAGTGGCAGGTGTGGTGAGGTTCAAATAGTAAGGAGATTGATGAAAGATAGAGGAATTAAAAAGATACCTACATGTATTTGGATTGAAGGGTGTAAAATGGTACATGCTTTTTTGTGGAGACAGATCACATCCACAAACATGGGAGACCTATGAAAAATTGGAGAAATTGGCTTGGCAAATTAAGGCAGTAAGGTATTTGTAGATTCAAGACTTTTACTTAATGCTGTGGAATAGAAAAAAAAAGAATCATTTATCTACCACCATAGTGAAAAGTTAGCAATTGTATTTGGTTTATTAAACATGGCCCTTGGTACAACCATTAGAGTTGTTAAGAACCTTCGAGTATGTTCTGATTTTCACACTGCATCTAAATTCATCTCCAATATTGTTGCAAGAGAAATTGTTCTGAGAGATGTGAACCATTTCCATCATTTTAAATAGGGACAATGTTCTTGTGGAGAATATTGGTGATGCTAAATGAAATAATCTGAAAAATAGGCTTGCACTATAATAATGTGTACTACATCAGATATCCATTAATAACGAAGGGACATCCATCAATGCATAACAGCAGGGATTTTTTTTCATATGTTGTAGTTACAAGTGCCCTGCTAAACATACATGAAAATGTGGAAGCATAGACAAGGCAATCAAACTGTTTCAAAAAATGCCTCAAAGAAATGTGATATCATGGAATGTCATGATTAAAGGATATGTTTAAAATGGGTTTTTCTGAAAAGTCCTTAGAAAATTTTAAGAAAATGCAACTAGTGGGTGTAAAGCCCAACTCCTCAACCTTTGAAAGCATCCTTCCTGCCTGTGTGTGAATTAGAGCTTTGGATGAGGAAATGAACATCCATTAAACACATATTTGGAAGTAGATTTTATCAGATACTGTAGTTGCAAGTTCCACTTTGGATCACCAAAGCCTTCACAAAAATTTCTGCACAAAATTCAATAATGAAGAATTTATGCACAAATTCTCTTTTGAATGATGTACAAAGCCTCCACTGCGGGCCTTGCAGTGATGTGGGAATCACCTGCATCATTGTAAGGTCCAGCAATAGTGTGGTGTTGCGGTGGAGGCTTTGTGCATCATTCAAAAGAGAATTTGTGCATAAATTCTTCATTATTGAATTTTGTACAGATGTATTTGTGAAGGCTTTGGTGATCCGAAGTGGAACTTACAACATTTCTGCTTGAATAAATACGTAGATAAGGTACACCCTCCATTCCACTAGCTCTGCTACCTCCAACTGGACCTATGACAAGTGATTGAAGGAATAAATTACAAAAAATATTATCCTATCTATTTATAATATTTTTCTAAGCATCAAAAATTAAACAAACAAAGTACAAAGCACACAAGTACATCTCTTAGTTGTATAGACTAGGACAGTTCAACCACCATTATACCACTCAATGAATACTAACCAACTCCTAAGTCATGATCCAGATGACTCCTTGGGCACCTTGTAGGTGGTCCTGGGTATGAAAGCTCTGGGTCCTAACAAAAAACCACAAAATCAAGGAGTTCAAACCAAGAATAAATAATATAGGGAAAATAGCCTACAATAAAGATACCTTCATACATTTGATAAAAGAACATCTAATAAATCCATAAATCAATGCAAATTTCCTTCCACAAATCCATCTTAGGGATCCATATTTCTTTTAAAATTATTCTAGGAGTCATTCATAAGCACCCCATACCAAGTCCATGTGAAAGATATTTGTATTTTTGACCATTGATGTGTTTTTGTCTCTCACCGCAGTCCCACGGGTCACTCAAAAGGTCTTGGAAGGTGTGCGGGAACCAAGGATAACAAGGGAGCAGTTATCGCTATCACGCAGCATGAAGAGATTGCACTTGCGGCATTGTGGTATGCAGAGATCAATTACCTCAGCCCTGTAATAGTCTCAAAATGAAGTGGCAGGCTGGAGGTATAAATTTAAGTGGCATATGATACTTCACCACGCTCTTGCGGCAATCAAGAGAATAATTGGTGGTAATGTGGTAAGAAGCAGAGGAAAACAATACATCGTACCCCCGTGGTAGCCTCAAGTGAGGCTTGTGGTATGGCAGTAAGAAGGAGTAGAGGAAAATAGTACACCACACCCCCGCGACAGCCTCAAGTGAGGCTTGCAGTATGGCAGTAAGAAGGAGCAAAGGAAAATAGTACACCATGCCCCTGCAGTGGCCTCAAGTGAGGCTTGTGGTATGGCGGTATAAGGAGTTTAAGTTATGTAAGTGTTGAATACTGTGGCCCCGCGATAGTTTCAATGAAGGAGTGTAGTAGTGCAATGAAAGGCTTCAAGTGATGTTTAGTATACCATGGTCCTGCGTGTTAGTAATAATTTATGTTTGGGGTTTTGAGTCAGGTCTCTTCCCTAAAAATCCAAAAAAGTTCTAATGTTTTGGTCCCTGCAATTATCAAAAATGCATCTCACCTTGTATGCTCGGGGTCAAAATATACAGTGGCGGGTCAGAAATCTCTATCAGCCCTTGAAAATTGATAAAAAATAGGTCAAATGCATAAAAAAATGCATATCGGGTCACTGCTTATCGGGCTACAGTTTTAGTGTCCTTAAATGTTTCTGTGAGCGGCTGAGAGGGTTCCTTCTTGCCAACGCCGCAGGATCCGCCATGTGTCATGCCCCTGTTTAAGCCATACTTTTTGTTTCTAATAGGTAACTTTATCGCGGAGCATGCCACGTAGCAGAAGCTGTGTCTTTTTTGTTTCTAAGTTACTTGCTGTGGAGGGCGCCACGTGTCAGCAGCGGAAGCGGCCCCTTAATGTTTCAATTTGAGCATGGATGGCGCCACGTCTCAGAGTTTTGCCAAAGTTTCAATGAAGTTTATTTTAAGTTTCAATGTGGTGGAAGGCGCCAAGTGTCACTATGTAGGGGCATTCTTTATTTGTTTCAACAGGTGCATGGAATGCGCCATCTGTCCCTTTTGGTTGCTGCGGAAGCTGACAAGTGTCAGTTTCTGTGCTAGTTTCTACATGTTTCAATATTCAGCGAAGACGATGGTGGGTCGCAGTGAAGTGTCTCAAGTGCCGCGGATAGCGCCAAGTCTTTGCTTCCGCATAAGTTTCAAAGAGGGGCCTTAAGGTTTCTGAGTGTGGCGAAGTGGTGGTGGGTCCCAGTAAAGGGAGTTGCTACTATAGATGTTGCCAAGTGGCAACCTCCGCCTGAGTTTCAGGAGCCCCTTTTTAAAGTTTCAGCTATAGCGTGGAGGGCGCCATGTGTCTCAAAGGATGGCCGCGGAGCTTGCCAAGTGTCTGCTTCCGCGTGTCTCTCTCTTTTTCCTTCGGTGCCAAGTAATGGATGGTGGTGGGTCCCCATGAAGTGTCTAGAGTGCCGTGGAGGGTGACACGTGGTGGATGCGGCATTAATATTGCCTTTTATGTGTGACCCTTCCCTGGCCCTAGTGAAGTTTCTAAGCATCGCAGAACCTGACAAGTGTTAGCTTCCGCATAAGTTTCAATGTCTTTCAAATGTTTCAAGCGATGGCCGCAGAGCTTGACAAGTGTCAGTTTTTGCGGACTTGCCCCTGTTTCAATATGTGGTGAGCGGGAGGTTGTGGGCCCCATTTCTTTATGTGTTTCTGAGTTTCAAAGCCGTGGGTTGTGACATGTGTCACCTGCGGAAGCCACTTGAGTATTATGACACAGTATGTTTCAAGAAGAGTGCGGAGCTCGACACATGTCAGCTTCCACTGGGGTTTCTTGGAAGGGTCTTTGTGTTTCAAGGACTACAGAGGTTGCCACCTATCCCGATAGCTGATGTTGCGGAGGCCGCTGCGTGTCCTTTTTGAGAAGCAAGTAATGATCGGAAGACGGACCCAACGATAGAAACTTGAGGTGCCTATGTGGCACGATTTGGTTAGCTGGTGACTTTTTAGCATTTTTGGGGCCGTTGGATCTCCGCGACTGGGTTTTTGATCAATGGCCACATTTTGAACCTGCAGCAGGGGTTTTTTCCTGAGTATCTGTGACCGTTTTTGGCGGGAAAACTCTAAGGTTCGCTGCTGTTGTGTGTTCAGAGGCTGCGGGTTGGTGCGCCATTAGTGGCGATTGTTGCAGAGGTATGGGTCGATGATGGACAGCTCAACCACCTGATTGATGAGGGAAGTCCCTGAGCGGCAGCCCAGATCCCAATCTCACCTACTCCTTCCTCTTTGTCCCTCTATAGCATTTATGATTTTGAGTGCCATTTATCTGATCATGCATTGCATCTGGTGATTTTCTGAGTCAACCATGTAATTAATGCTGAGTGCACCTTCCTCGCTATATATAAGGGATTGTGTGACTTATTTTTAAGGTTGTTGAAAACTGGACACATCTGGCTCTGTAGTAAGATACAACTGGTTTTGGTTGCTCTATGCAGGAGGTCTTGTGAGTTTATGTATCTCTTGTTGAATGTCTCATGCATGAATCTACTGATTCATGATTGATTTTATATGAGTAATGCTGTATTTGCATGTGTCCTTTTGAATCTAGATATCTAACGGGTGTCTGGTATTCTAGAATATAGAATTCTTGTATTGAATGCTTGATCTTTCAACTTCTGCCCAAGGGGTAGATTAAAGTGTTTTCAGATTAAGTGTTGGGAAAGATATACTGCAATAGGGATACCATAAGTAAGGATAACTTAACACTCTGTCCTGGGAGGTATCTATAAGGAAGATACTACAACACCCCTTTGAAATCCAATTTTAGTGTGTTCATACTAATCATTCACAAGTGTATGTCTACTGACTCCAAGCCCTGGATAGGCACCAATCTAGCTTTGCATTGAGATTACATACCAGGTCCTAGTTTTGCATCCAAACACATAAAATCAAACTCATACTTCCAAATCAAACCATTAGGACATTAGAAGTAGTTTAGGACCAAGATCCTCTAATTCACAACTAGACATAAGCCCAAAGCTAGCCCCTTTGCACTTATCCCACAGTTTTGGTCTTCATACAGGAGGATTTATCTACTTTGTGTCAACATCCCAAGCCAACCCACAAGCATATTCTCATGGGTGTTGAATAGGGAATACCCCCCTAGGTTTTGAAGAGCTTGAAGAAGAAGAGGAGATCAAAATAGAGTCTATCTCCTACACTATTGGCCCCTGGCCCAGAGATCCTGTTGATCACTGATGGCTACCTTGTAGGGAAATCTGGGAATGAACATCTAGTTAGGGAAAAAACAAACACCGCGATGGTCAAAGAAACAGTTTGAGGTACTATGACAGGGAACAAGTCATGGTGATATAGTTGAATTTTTGAGACAATATTTCTTAAATGGAGATAGAACAAACTATGAACTTTCTTAAACATAACCAAGCCATGAATGACACCCTCTACATATTCCATAGAGTTGTCTTTATGCTAGAGATTTAAGTCAAGGGATAGTAGTTTGCAATCATACATTTCATGAAGGAGTGGGATTCTAAATAATTTTTGGTGTTGAGATACCCCTGCTACCAAGATAAGAATCATGTGAGGATCTAGCTTAAGGCAATAAACAGATACAGAGCTATGCCATTACTTACACCCCCTTGACAGCTGAACAAATATAATTAGAAGCAACAAAATAAAAGATCATTAACCATGCTTAGACATTCACCTTAATTTTGCATCTATGGCCTATTGGCTTCAATAGTTGTCATCCTATCAATTGTTTCTATTGTTGATTCTATGTGTTCCTCAGAGTCATAAAAGAAAACACGATAGGCAACTCCATCATAGGCAATTGATAAAATCATGAGCCCCCAAAGCCAAAGCATTGGAAGGCCTCATTTGGTTCAAAATTGATAGTCATGATTAGAAAATGACAGTCAATAGAATGGTAATAAAATCCTTGGTTGACACTTAACATTGGAAATTCATTTGTTAAAATAAGTCAAAACAACAAACAATCACTACTAATCTCATTTTTTTAATGCCTATTGGTATCCTAGATGATATCACCATTAATAGCATTTTTTGGATTGTGTCTAGATGTATGATCTATTTTAGCTTTTGGTATTATCCCATCTCCAGGGTCATATGCCTGTCTTAGTAAAATATATCATTTATCTCTGTCAAGCTATCTTAGTGAAGCCTCAAATCAGTTATTTTTTCCCATAATGCTCTTCATTTGTGTAATAATTTTGGCCAAGGTATTGGTAACAAAGTTGCCGAAGACATGGTGATATAGTTGACTTTTTGAGACAATATTTCTTATTGGCTTGATCAAATCAAAGAACACTTTTTCTGCCTTTTCTCCACTATTCTTTTATGAGCTGAGTAATTTCAAATTTGATTGTTGTCATTTACAATGCATTTCTATTGCATTTCAGTCTGAAACGTTTGATCCATTGTTGGATTGTTGTCACCTTTATAGACATAAAAATGTACCTGTTCTAATATTTTGAACTTATGACAAGTTAAAGTGGGTTGTGCTCATTTAGCAGCTAGTTGAAAATTAATTTGAATGTACTACTTCTTGATGTTCCCCTTGACTCATTATCATTTTTGTTTATCATCTTGCTTTTTGGCTAGCAACAAACATGTGATGGATCTGTTATGATGTCCTATGGATGGCGGTTTTTTCTAAATTATTTTCAAACTATTTTGAGTTCTAGGTGTACACCTTGTGGCAACTTATGGCATATTTCTATGCTTAATTTTTTTTCCAAGGTTACAATGAGCTAATAAATGCAATTATTCCAAAGGTAGTGGAAATAATTTTGGAACAATTATCTAAGTTCTCTTTTAATGTTCAAATTTGTGTAATTTTTGATTTTACAGGTTTTTAATAGCCTTGTTTGATGAGTATTTGAAATTGGTTTCAATTTATAGGGTAAAGCTTCCATCCGGAACTAAGAAGATTGTGCCAAGTAGTTGTAGAGCCATGATTGGTTAGGTTACTGGTGGTGGAAGGACAAAAAAACCAATGCTCAAAGCTGGCAATGCATATCACAAATATAGGGTTAAAAGAAACTATTGGCCCAAGGTTCGTGGTGTGGCAATGAATCATGTTGAGCATCCTCATGGTGGTGGTAATCATCAACACATTGGGCATTCTAGCATTGTGTGTCATACAGAGAAGACTTAGCATTTACACGTACTTAATCATAATTAAACAATTATAGAGCTCTGATTATATAAAAATGTCATCTTTTAGTTTTTTTTTTCTTTAGGTTGCTTTGTGTCAACAATTTATGGGGACCAGGTTGTAAACCATGTTTCCTATTATTATTTCTTATCATTAGTGGTTTACTCTTGATTCAAAATTTTGGGAAAGACTTCAAACTAGGTTGTAATCCTTGTTTCCTTGTATTGTTTCAGGCTTATTGTAGGCTACCATATTAATTGACTTTGTTATTTTTTATTCTTTCTTGAGTGCATGTTATTTGCTTTCAGATTATAGAAATGGCAAAAAGATTGATGATTTCTTAGTATTATAAACTATGAACTTTCTATTTTTAAAAAAGTAATAATTTGGAGGAGTCATTTGATGTATCAAAGAATTCGACATTTGAAAACATTTGGAATGTTCTCAACTATACAAAAAAATGAGAAGATAATGTGCCAATTTGTCATCACTTTTGTTGAGTATGTTTCTTACTTTGTTGTTTTTTTTAACTATTTGGCTTTATACAAGATGCATTGAGGCTTCCATAGTATTTTGTTAGAGATCTTATGACATGATAATGCAAGTATGTGAGGAAGTAGAAAGATAAAGACCTGAGAAGTCAATGACCATAGGATTCTGAATGAAAGGAAGTAGAAAGACAAAGACTTGAGAACCCAAAGAATTGTTATCTTGCACAGTAAATTGATAGATTTTAGAGTTGAAATTGAGAGGTCATATTGCTGAATTGTTAGGCTTGATAATTTTGAGGGTAAATTAATTGGATAATAGAGCTGAAATATGAGAGGTAATTTTGCTTAATTGTATGTTGGGTTTTGGAGTTAAATTTAAAGGGAAACCTTGCTATCAAGTGCCCTTTATTTTCTGTTTAGTTTTTTAGATGTGTTGAATGCAAGTAAACATGTGGCAATGAGTGCTTTCAAGTGCTAGGAAGCATGAGTATCATTTACGTGGTGCACAGAAGCATATAATTTTATAGTGTTGATATTGATGATTAAAATTGGTTGTGCCATCTAGCTACTAACAACTACATAGGGTGTAAGGCAATCATTATGATGCACTATGCAACTTGTGACTAACATTGGTCTAGAGGTATAGATCTTTGCAAGCAACTAAACTATCTTCACTGCTCTACAAACCAGAGGGAGGTTGTATAAGTGGGATCCAAAAGGGAACCTTCAAAAAATAGATGATCTAGGTCTAAAAATGGTTGCCAAAGGACATAAAAACAACCCAGATTTACCAAAAATATCACGACTCTTGTTTGAGAAAACTCTCTATCCTCAGCAGACTTGAAGAAGAAGGAAATCCTTAAAAGGAAGAATTTAACTACGTATCCAGCCTCATAGATTCCATATCCATCCATAGAGTTTTAGGTCATCTAATCTTCTTCCCATGAATTTGCTCATGAGAGGAAAATCATCATGCTAAAAGGATATTTTAGTTAGACGATCATCAGGGAGAGAAACATCTGAAAGGGTAACATCTATATCATAGAAAAAAGCTAGAAACCCTAGATTGATCTGCAAGCTCGTCACTTGGGCATTTTAAGCCAAGCTGAACCACCTAAGATGACCCCAATTAAGAAAAATCAAACCCCATTTTAACAATAGAGCAAATTGAATACTCTTCAGAACACACCAACACTAGTATTAATAACCAATACTTCAACACAATAATGACTATTCAGGGGACTAAACTATGATAGGGCTAGCAAAAACTAAAATGGGTATTAAGCAATATAAGATTATTTGTTGTTTTCTTTTTAAAAAGTTTGCAAGGTTGAGGTAGTTCTTCTACAATTACGTGAAACCATGATCCTTCACAACTGAGCTTTGAACTTTGTGCATCCCTAATAAGAGTGGGACATTATTTGAGTATTAACAGTCAACAGATTGAATTAGATTTCAATGTCTATATTTATAGCATCTTCCAAATGGGCATAACTGAAATAGAGTACCAAACACAAAAAAAAAATATAGTTTAAAAAATGCATGAATACCAGACCTTCTAGTAAGGTTCCTCGGTGATTGAATGCAATGCATCTGGCCATGCCCTTATCCAGTAACTCTTCTATCACTTTTGGGAAATCCCCCTAAAATGGATCTGCCCAATATAGAATTTAACAAAATACAATAATATTAACATCTTCAAGCGATTGTGTTCCAATTCATCATTGAAAAAAGAGGGACATCGATGAGCCTTACCTGTTTTTGAGCGCGAATTCAACCCGTGTACAACACATCCAATGCATGAACAATGTCTTGAGCATAGAGGCGGTCAGGTTTCTTTTGTTTGAATTATTTTTCATGGAAAAAATTTCCCTCTCTAAATTTCCCTCTTTCCAATTCGAAATATTTTTTTAATTTCCCTCTCTTTCTAATTTTTATTTGTGTGACTAATTATTTAGTAATTTATAGCTGTGTTTTTTACCCACCATCAAATTAGTCATTTATAGCTATGTTGCAAAAATGACTAGAATTTAATCATTTTTAGTTGTCATGACTAAAAGTTTTAGTCACATAGTCATTTATTTGCCAAAATACTACTAGTGTTTGAAAATGCAAAAGCACACAACTTTTTCAACTACTTGAAAAAGGCAAAATGTAAAAACAAATTAAAAAACACTTCAAATTCAACAAAGAAAACAACAAACCAAATAATAATTATCATTCAAATTTTTTTATCTATCACTTAGATTTTCATGCCAAACATGTCTTGGGATTAAACAAAATTGGATTGAAGTGGTGCTTCATAAAATTTAATAAAATGTGCCCAAAATTAGGAAAATTAGAGAACTCAATGAATAGAGATAGTTAACAAAAGAGTATTTCTTAAGGGATCTTGATTTATTAGACAAGCTCATCACACACGTTGACACTAGATTGTAGTGTTATCTTCATGAAGAGAACGTTTGAACACCACAATAACTCAATCAACAATCACTCCATATTCCACACCTCTAATCAACACTAAGTCTACCTCCAAGAACATATTCATCATGAAGTAAGTGAACTTGTTGATGCAACCCCTGTTGCAAATATGTGCCTAATTGGTGTTGTCATTGATGTCAACATATTCTTGTTGCCATTGGTGTCAATTGTATCCTATCTTGTTGCCTGACTAGAAGACTGGAATGTTAAGGATATAGAGAAAATTAATAAAGATCAATGGATGCAGATCATACGGTAGTATAGAGGATTGTGTGAAGTAGCTCCAGTCAGGATTTGAGAGGTCCACATGAAGATCTTAAGAAACTATGTCCATCTGAGAAGAACTAGTTTTACAGTATTCAAAAGAGACAGAGTGGTAGAGAAGTGGTTCGGATCCTTCTAGATATGTCAAATAATGAACTGCGGATCTAAAGGCATGTTTGGGAAGTCAGTGTGTATCATCCATTCAAGTGGTTTGTGGTTTGGAGGTCCGCAAGCAATCTAAGATGACAGTCATGGCAAATAGTATTCTTGAGGTTCTGGATGAAGATGTGATCCTGATGACTTGGAGGAGTGCGGATGTTTTTGTTGAATTCATTATGCTTATGGAGGTCTCTGGATCATGTGACTATTGTGTTGGAGGTTCGTATTGAATTTTGAGCTTGTTAGTGAAGATTTCCTTCTTGGTGTTGTTGTTCTTCCCACTCCTGGTTGACCGTATGCTTCAAGCATATTGCCGATGTTTCAAAAGCAATTCTATGGAGTGTGGTGTGTTGCTTAAAGAAGATTCAAGTCTTAGCAATGTTTGGCTGACAGCTTAGTGATTCGCATTAAGTAAGATGTTTGGTGTGCTGACCTTGATGTTTATTCCAAGGTTGATGAAGCATATAAAGGAGTGTAGCTGAGTCATGGAAAATCATCCTTGAGTGAAAAATAAAAAATCTAAAGAAAGGATCAGGAGTAGAGCAAAGAAGAGGAGTAGAAGAGTAAAAGTAGAATAGAGTGAAAAGTTAGTGAAGAAGAGTTTGGAAGCAGAACAAAAGTTTTATGAGCATTCAATGAAACTCGACCAGGCATGAAGTAGATGCTATTTCTCAGTTAATTCTTTTTGTGTTAAACTAAAATTTCTTGTAGGAAGTGTATCATGTCCCCTTTCCAAAAATTTCTATTTTTAGTAAGTCCCTCCTTTCCAAAAATAGTAAGTCACTTTACATGGCAGCTTGGAGGGAAATTAATTATTTAATATTATGTTTGTTCTGATGCATTTTCAAATATTAAAGGACAAATAAATATTAAATAAAAGGTATTTAGAGATCAAATATTCCCTTTGGGCATTTGGATTTGAGAGGGAATATTTTATGGAGATTTGGGGCAGATTTGTGAAGAGATTTGCCAAAAATAGGGACTGCACATTTGACAAGTGGACAAAGGGCATTGTTTGAAGCATCCAAGTGGAATATGGGAGTTGTAACTCCTAATATTCAAGCATGGGAGATCTTGGATGCCCAAGATGGCCTCTCATATCATAAAATAATATAACATTTCATTTTGGGAGGCTAATGACATTTTCTCACTCTTTCTTGTAGAGCGGAAGCTTTTACAGCTTTAGTGGATAGGGAAACCATTGAAGATGGAGCTTGTAGTCGGTGGACATGAGTTTCTAGAAACTTGAGGGTAGTGTTCTTGGGTTGATACAAAAATCTTATCTCAGAGATTGCATTTGTGCAGACAAGATTCAGTAGTACAATGTTTTTGTGTTGTTGTAGGATTTTGTAGTGATTTCGTAGTGTGTTTTAGGAGTTGTTTGTGTTGCTATTCACATTTTCTGTTGTTTGGGGTTTGGTTTGCTATGTGTGCTGCTGTAATACTTTATCTATAGTTTCATTCTACAGCCATATCAATTCTGGGTGTGAATCTAAGAGTTTGGAGGCTTTGTAGTGAGTTATTTTATGTATATTTCAGCATTTTGCTTAATGGGTTGTGGCTGAAATTACTGATTTGTTGTGATAGTTTTCTACTGGGTAAATATTATGTATCAAACCTACACATATGTGTTTCCATCAAAAAATAATAATAAAATTGGTTTGGAGTTGTGTTGCAATATTTTGGATGGTTTATTGTGCAAACTAGTCACTAGTTTCTAGATATTGTGATGCATAGTTGTGTTGTTAATGCAAAGTCACCTTTAGATTTTGTAGGGTTTTAATATAAATTAGATTGGGGACATTTCAGTGGTATCATAGCATGATCTTCTCATCCTGTAGGGTTTCTTGATTCATGCTTCCAAGTGAAAGAGATCTCAGAGCTTGGAGAAGAGAGCAAAAAAAGTTAACAGCTAACAGAGAAATTGAAGAAGTTCAAATAATGGCTGAGGATAGTGGCAAAGGTAAGGGAGAGGAACCAGGTGAAAGATTTTTAGCCACTATGGATAGATTGGCTTTCATTGTTGAACACATGTGGACATATCAGAGTAAGAAAAATGGAGAAGATACTACTGGTGATGGAATGAAGGAGGAGAAGTTGCAGCTAATGTTAACATAGAGGCCATCACTATTGAGGCAACAACTAAGTGGTTTGAGGAGTATTCCAAGCAATCAAAAGCCTATAAAACAACCATTTCATTTGACAGATTTTTGGAGATCTTTGGTAAGGAACATAGGAGAAGGGAGCAAGATAGAGGAGAAAGAGAACTTAAAAGTAAACTGAACAAACTTGTAGCACCTGCTTTTGATGGCATCGACAAAATCTCATCAAGAGCATGGTTATAAAAACAACAAACATACCTCACCCTCAATCCTATGACTGAGAAAGATGCTATTCAGTTTGCAATTCTACATTTGGAAGGTAATGCTTATGATTGGTGGTATCATGGGACCATTACTGAAGATCACAATCAGGTGAATACATTTGCAAATTTTAGCCAGAGGCTATTAGACCACTTTGAACTCAGAGATGAAGAAGAGTATTTCAAAGAACTTTGAAAGATTAAATAGAAGACTATAGTGAGTGAGTATGTGGATGAGTTTCAAAAAATTGTTGTTATGGTGCTTGACATATTAGAAAAAAGTATTGTTTACCTCTTCTTGGAAGGACTTGAAGATCCTTTAGGAGGGCTTATCAAAGCCTTTTCACCTACCACACTCCAAGAAGCAATTAGAAGAAGCTTGTAGCTTGAACCTACTTTTCCCAAGAAGAGCTTGGCACAACCATCTAAGGGATTCTTTTTAGGACAGCAAAAGAGTGGTTTCCAAAAGAAGACTTTCACAGCCCATGTACAGAAGATTGTATCACCTGTACCACCTACAGCCCCTAAGAAGATAGACCTCAATGACAGGAAGGAGCTTAGGAGGAGGAACCTTTGCTACCATTGCAAAGAACCATGGGACCCTAGCCATCGATTCCTTGGTAAGGGAAAGGTGCATTTCATTGAAGTATCTTTAGACCCTGAGTCTGAGGAGAATGAAGAATTTCATGACTCTATAGACCCTAGTTTTGAAGGAGTGGAAGTTGAAAACAGCAAAGAGGGTTCCTTGGCAGCCCTATCAGGAGCCCTTAGATACCATCCATTCTAGATTCGAGGAGTCCTAGCAGGACAAAGGGTGACTGTGTTGATTGATAGTGGGGCTACCCACAATTTCATTGATGAAGGATATGTGATGAAGAGAGGATTGAAAATTGAGGAGTTTGAAGGATTTAATGTCACAGTTACTGATGGTTTTACAATGCCTTGCAAGAAAGTGATTCAGCAGCTCAACATTACTATGGGAGATTATAATCTAAGTGATGATTTCTATGTGGTGGGTATTGGTGAAACATATGTGGTGTTGGGCGTATAATGGCTGCATTCCATTGGAGGTTATTACCAAAACTACCAAACTATGGAATTCAAATTCCATTCAGATGGAAGAGAAATTATTCTAAGAGGCCTTTCGAGTGGAGCACCAAGAGTAGTAACTATGAAGAAAATGGATAGGACTTTCAGGTGAGGGCAGGTAGCTTGGGCTACAACATGCTTGATACATCCTTTGAGTTCCTAACAAGAAAAAGGTAAATTTCATTTTGAGATTCAAGAAATTTTGGATAAGCATAGTATTGTTTTCAATGATCCACCTCTAGGTTTACCTCCAGATAGAGGATTTTAGCATGTGGTTGAGTTAGAACAAGGTGCAAAACCTGTTATTACAACTCCTTACAGACACCCACAAGGTTATAAGGAGGAGATAGAGAAGACTATTAGAGAGCTCTTGGATATGGGTTTCATCAGGCCTAGTTCTAGCCCATTTGCTTCATCAGTGGTGCTTGTGAAAAAGAAAGATGGCACTCTTAGGATGTGTATAGATTAGAAAGCATTAAACAAGAAAACAATCAAGAATAGATACCCCATTCTAAGAATAGATGAACTCAAAGATGAGTTACATGAAGCAATTTATTTTTCAAAGATTGACTTAAGGTCAGGATACCACTAGATTCGCATGAGGGAGAAAGATATAGAAAAGACAGATTTTAGGTGTCACTACGGGCACTTTGAGTTCTTAGTCATGCCCTTTGGCCTCACCAATGCTCCAGCTACTTTCCAATCTTGCATGAACTAGGTATTCAGTAAGCAACTCCGAAAATTCATGCTAGTCTTTTTTGATGATATTTTGATATACAACAAAACATGGAAAGAACATTTGGAGCACCTAGATACAGTTTTGGGGATTTTAGAACAGCAATCTTTCTATGCCAAAATGTCCAAATGTGAGTTTGGGCTAACTGAAATTTTATATCTGTCATAAGTGCTAAAGGAGTCAAGGTAGATCAGCAAAAAATTCAAGCCATCCTAGATTGGCCACCACCTACCAATCTCACACAGCTAAAGGGTTTTTTCGAACTATGTTGTTACTACAAAAGGTTTGTGAAAGATTTTTCACAACTTGTTGTTCCATTAACTAATTTGACAAAGAAGGGAGCATTCATGTGGACAGAAGAAGCACAACAAACTTTTGATAAGTTCAAAGAGGTAATGAGCTCTTGCCCTATGCTTGCAATTCCATATTTTTCTCTTCCATTCGTAGTAGAATGTGATGCATCAGGGGAGGATGTAGGGGCTATCCTCACTCAGAATAAACATCCCATAGCTTTTGAGAGAAGAAAATTGAGCAAGTTAGAAAGAGGATACTCTATTTATGATAAAGAAATGTTGGTAATAATTCATGCATTGGAAAAGTTTAGACAGTACCTAGTCTGTGGGAAGTTTATAGTAAAGACAGATCATAATAGTCTCAAGTTCTTTATGGAGAAAAAGAACTTAAATGACTGTCAACAGAAGTGGATAAGTAAATTGCAAGCATATGATTTTGAGATTGAGTATATGAAAGGGAAGAATAATGTGGTGGCCGATATACTTTCTAGGAAGCTAACTTTATGCTCTTTGTCAACTATTTCAGCTGATTGGAAGATGTCCATCATTGATGAGTATGCAAAAAACCCATTTGGTACTAACATCTTGGATGAGTTGGTCGAGGATCATGGGTATGTGGTGATGGATGGGCTTATCTATTATAAAAATCGGATCTATTTGGTGCCTAAATCCAAGGTTAAAGAGAAGATCCTAAGGCCCTTTCATGATACACCACTTGTAGATCATCAAGGATATTACAAGACTTATAGGCAAATCTGTGAGAGATTTGCTTAGAAATGGCTGAAGGAGGATGTGCATAGTCACATTAAGGAGTGCATGGTTTGTCAGCAGAATAAGAGTAAACAACTTTATCCTGTAGGGTTTCTACAACCACTACCCATACCCAAATAGAAATGGGAGAGCATCTCCATGGATTTCATTATAGGTTTACCCAAGGGGCAAGATAAGGATTGTATTTATGTGGTGGTAGATAGATTGACAAAATATGCTAATTTCTTCCCTATTACAGCTAAATTTAAAGCACCACAAGTAGCAGAATTTTTTTAGAGAAGTTTTCAAATTGCATGGGCTACCTAGAAACATAGTTAGTGACAGAGATAGCAGATTTCATAGCTCTTTTTGGAAGGAGCTCTTTTACTTAACAGGTACTGAACTTATGCCCAACACAAGCTACCATCCACAAACTAATGGACAAACTGAAATAGTGAACAAGTGGATAGAGGGATAACTGAGAAATTATGTTTCAGATCAGCAACATACTTGGGTGAAATGGTTGCATCTAGGGGAATATTGTTACAACACTTCTTTTCATATGTCTATAGGTATGACTCCTTTTCGAGCTCTTTATGGGTATGATGCACTTTCCTTTTCTAATTTACTATTTTCAGGTAGTCGTGTACCAGCAGCAAGTGATCTAATAAATCAGAGTCAGGAGATTTTAAGGTCACTTAAAGATAACTTACAGCATGCACAAAATCAGCAAAAAATTTATGCAGATAAGAAGAGGACAGAGAAAGTATTTGAGGTTGGGGACTTGGTCTTTGTGAGATTGCAGCCATATAGACAAAGTACATTGAAGAAGAATGGGGCTGAGAAACTCAAGCCCAAGTACTATGGTCCATACAAAATCATCTGAAAGATCGGAGAAGTGGCCTATGAGTTAGAGCTTCCTTTAGGTAGTAAAATTCATAATGTTTTCCATGTTTCATGCTTGAAGAAAGTGGTAGGATAGCAAGTTGTTACTTCACATGATTTACTACCATTGGATGATGAAGGGAAATTAATTTTGATTCCGGAAAGACTGTTGGAAACAAGGGAGAAGAAACTTAGAAATAGGTGCATCACAGAATATTTGATCAAATGGAAGAACTTGCCAATTAAGGATGCATCATGGGAGGGACCTAAGATACTTGAGTAACCTAATCTCCATTTCTTGAGGACAAGCAAATTCTGGGAGGGAGGACTTGTCATGTCCCCTTTCCAAAAATAACATTTTCTATTTTTAGTAAGTCCCTCCTATTCAAAAATAGTAAGTCACTTTACATGGCAGCTTGGAGGGAAATTAATTATTTAATATTATGTTTGTTCTAATGCATTTTCAAATATTAAAGGACAAATAAATATTAAATAAAAGGTATTTAGAGCTCAAATATTCCCTTTGGGCATTTGGATTTGAGATGGAATATTTTATGGAGATTTGGGGCAGATTTGTGAAGAGATTTGGCAAAAATAGGGACTACACCTTTGACAAGTGGATGAAGGGCATTGTTTGAAGCATTCAAGTGGCATATGGGAGTTGTAACTCTGAAGATTCAAGCATGGGAGATCATGGATGACCAAGATGGCTTCTCACATCATAAAATAATGTAACATTTCATTTTGGGAGGCTAATGACATTTTCTCACTCTTTGTTGCAGAGCAGAAGCTGCACAAGGAAACCATTGAAGATGGAGCTTGTGGCCGATGGACATGAGTTTCCAGAAACCTAAGGGAAATGTTCTTGGGTTGATATAGTAATCTTATCTCAGAGATTGCATTTGTGTAGACAAGATTCAGTAGTACAATGTTCTTGTGTTGTTGTAGGATTTTGTAGTGATTTTGTAGTGTGTTTTAGGAGTTGTTTGTGTTGTTGTTCACATTTGCTGTTGTGTGGGGTTTGGTTTGCTATGTGTGCTACTGTAATACATTATCTATAGTGTCATTCTACAGCCATATCAGTTCTGGGTGTGAATATAAGAGTTTGGAGGCTTTGTAGTGAGTTGTTTTATGTATATTTCAGCATTTTGCTTAATGGGTTGTGACTGAAATTACTGATTTGTTGTGATAGTTCACTGCTGGGTAAATATTATGTATCAGACCTACACATATGTGTTTCCATCAGAAAATAATAATAAAATTGGTTTGGAGTTGTGTTGCAATATTTTGGATGGTTTATTGTGCAAACTAGTCACTAGTTTCTAGATATTGTGATGCATAGTTGTGTTGTTAATGCAAAGTCATCTTCAAATTTTGTGGGGTTTTAATAAAAATTAGATTGGGGACATTTCACAGTGAGCCTCTCTTTTGAATAGTGAGCTCTGGGCAGTGAGACCGAAGGCAAGTACCTTCCCATTCCTTTTAAGTACTTTGAATAGGGTACAAATCTTATGGGCTAACACCCACCATGGTTTTTCCCTTAACCAGGTTTCCACATCAAAAATCTTGGTGTTAAATGTGTTGATTATGGTTTTGCTTATATGATTTTGTTTCATGCTTTAATGTTTACATCATTAATCAATTTGCAAATTGTGAAAGAAGATTAAAAGGAAGCAAAAGGTTAATTTTTGGGACAACTGATTCACCCCCCCTCTCAGTTGTCTGGTCTAATTCCAACAATTGATATTAGAGTCAGATCCTCTAAAAGATTCTTGACCACTTGAGGAGATCCAAGATGTCAACTTATAAGAAGGAACGTCTGAGATTTGATGGAATAAATTACTCCCTTTGGAAGGTACGCATGCAGTGTCATTTGGAATGTATTGGTAATGACTTTTGGACGATAACAAAGAATAAGTATAAGATTTTGAAGAATGGCCGTACTACTCTAGATGAACTCATGGAAGCTAAATGCAATATTCGAGCCAAAGAAGCTTTATTGAGTGCCCTATCTAATACAGAATTGGCAAATGTCCTAGATTTGAAAACTACCCATGAAATCTAGAAAAAGCTAGAAAATCTGTATGAAGGTGACAAATATGTTAAATGTGCCAAGCTAAAAAGCTTGAAAGGTAAATATGAAAGATTGGTAATGAGAGAAGATGAAAACATTACTTCCTACATGTAGAAAGTAAATGAACTTGTGACCAGTATCAGAAATGTAGGGGGAGTTTTGGAAGAATTAGAAATTGTTGCCAAAGTGCTCAGATCCTTACCTGCAGCATACAAGCATAAAGCTGCAGCCATTAAAGAAATCGGGACAGTAATAACTGTCACTAGAGATCATTTAATTGGTAAGCTTTCAGCATTTGAAATGAGTGAGTTTGGTGATTCTCTCCCCAAGTCTGAATTTGCATTTAAGGCCAGTGTGTATGGAAAGCAAAGATATGATCCGAGTGAAAGTTCTTCAGGAAGCTCAAACCAATTTGTGAAGACAAGGAAGGATCTTGAAAATGATGAAATTGAGACTATAGATCTTGAAGCTCTTATTGCCAAAAGAATACCAAGAGGATCTAGTAAATATGAAGGAAAGTTGCCACTCAAATGTTTTGCTTGCAATAAGATTGGTCACTTTGCCTCAAGATGTCTGGGGAGGTTCTCAAAACCAAACCCTAACAGATATAAAGGTCAGAAAAAATGTTACTATGTCCCAGAAGCTAGAGAAGGAGTCATAGATGATGAATCTAATCATGGAGGTTCCACTGAAGGTGATTGGGTGTTCATTGCTATCAAGGAAGAAGATCTCGTGTCTACTGAATCTGCTAGTTGTACAAATGTGGAAAGTGCCTTGGCTGCTCAGGTTGTTGAAAATGATGAATGGGTGATTGATATTGGATGTTCTCATCATATGACTAGGGATAAAAGTAAGTTTGTAAGCTTTGAAAAATATGAAGTTGGAATTGTGAAATTTGGAGACAACTCAGCTAGTAGAATTTGTGGCAGAGGATCCATCTCTTTTGATGGAAAGAATAACACTAATGATGTTCTATATGTGGAAGGACTAAAGCATAATCTTCTCAGTGTTGGATAGTTGGTTGATATGGGTTATGATCTTTGATTCAAGGATGGAAAATGTAGGATCTTGGAAAGCTCCGGAACTGAAATTGCATCTGGTACTCAAACTAGAGGTAACATCTTTCATTTAAGTAGTTCTAGCAAAAGTTATTTGATTTCTCAGACAAATCAAAGTTGGTTATGGCATAGGAGGATGTGTCATGTAAATTTTGATAACATTTTCAAAATAAGTTCTACTCAAGCTATAAGAGATCTTCCAAAATTTATGAAACCTGATAACATATGTAGAGAATGTCAAATGGGCAAACAGAACAAAATTTCATTCAAAAGTAAAGAACAATTTTCAAGTGAACGGTTGGAACTTGTGCATACTGATCTATGTGGTCATGCTAAAATTAGGAGTGTGCAAAGAGACAGATATCTTATGTTGCTAAGTACTCCCGAATGATGTGGGTAACCTTCTTAAAAGAAAAATCAGAAGCTCTTGAAAAATTCAAGGTATTCAAAGTTATGGTGGAAAATGAGATTGGTGTGAAGATAGAGTGTCTGAGATCTGATAGAGGTGGAGAATTTACCTCCGGTGAGTTTGATTGATTTTGTGAAAAGCATGGAATTAAAAGATAGTTATCTACTCCTAGGACTCCTCAACAAAATGGAGTTGTGGAAAGAAAGAACCAGACCATTCAAGAAGCTGCTAGGACCATGATGATGGAAACAAATGTTCCTCAAGTTTGTTGGAGAGAAGCTATGAGTACTGTTGTCTACACTCTTAACCAGGTGCAGATCAAAGGAAATTCTGGTAAGACACCTTATGAACTATGGTTTGGTCATCCTCCTACTATAAGATACTTTAGAGTTTTTGGTAGTAAATGCTATATCAAAAGAGATGAGGATCTAAGCAAGTTTGAAGCAAGAAGTGATGAAGGAATTTTCTAGGTTACTCTACTCAAAGCAAAGCATACCATTGCTTTAACAAGAGGTTGAAAAAGATTATTGAAAGTGCTAATGTTAGAGTTGATGAGAGAAAAGAAGGACATTCTAGATCTTGCGGATATGATTCAGATGATCAAGATGAAAATCCAATTCAAGAAAGGCAAGTGCAAACTCAGATCTAGATCTAGATTGATCCAGAAAACCCAGTAATTCAAGAGGATAGTACAGAAGTTGAGGAACAAGCTCAAGAAATAGAAGCTCAAACAATTCCCAAAACTCCCAGGTATGTAAGGATGAATCATCCTGAAGATCAAATTATAGGAGATAGAAATAAAGGTGTCTGAACTAGAAGAAGAATTGATGAAGATCAAGAAGAGATTTGTTTGATCTTAAAGATTGAACCAAAAACAGTAAGTGAAGCTTGCAAAGGTGAAAATTGGGTAAAGGCAATGAAAGAAGAATTAATGCAAATTGAAAAGAATCACACTTGGGATATTGTTTCTAGACATAAGGACAAAAATGTGATTGGAGCTAAATGGGTCTTCCGGAACAAGCTAAATGAAGAAGGTGAAGTTGTAAGAAATAAAGCAAGGTTGGTATGCAAAGGATAGTCTCAAGTAGAAGGAATTGATTTTGAAGAAACTTTTGTTCCGGTGGCAAGAAAAGAGGCAGTCATATTGTTTCTTTCTTTTGCTACTTATAAAGATTTTAAAGTCTATCAGATCGATGTCAAGTCAACATTTCTAAACAGAGAGTTAGAAGAAGTCTACATTGAGCAATCGGAAGGATTTTGGTTGTCTAATCAGGGAGACATGATCTGCAGATTAAGGAAAGCATTGTATGGACTCAAACAAGCTCCAAGAGCCTGGTATGCAAGATTAGATAAGTATTTGCTAAAGATAGGTTATAGCAAAGGCACTACTGACAGTAATCTCTATTTCAAGATTGATCATGATAATTTTCTGATTATTGAGGTATTTGTTGATGATATCATTTTTGGTGGAAATGAGAGTATGTGCAAAACATTTGCTGATCAGACGCAAAGTGAATTTGAGATGTCCATGTTTGGTGAAATAAACTTCTTCTTAGGTCTGCAAATCAATCAGTCAAACAAAGGTATCTTTATATCTCAGTCTAAGTATGTGAAAGAATTGTTAAAGTTTGGAATGGAAGATTCAAATCTAGTAGGTACGCCTATGGTAACCAGATGTAAGTTGAGTAAAGATGATGACTCCCCTAAGGCAAATCAGAAAAGGTATAGATTAAGGATTGGAGGACTGCTCTATCTGACTCAGACCAAACCTGATATCATGAATGCAGTTGAACTTGTTGCCAGATTCCAAGTTGATCCTAAAGAATCTCATGTTGTAGCAGTCAAAAGAATTTTTAGATATCTCCAAGGGATAATTGATTATGGATTATGGTATCCAAAGGATAATAAATTCACTCTTCATGCATATACAAATGCTGATTGGGAAAGAGATGTGGATGATAGAAAAAACACTAGTGGTGGTACATTCTTCTTGGGAAGTAGATTGGTTTCTTGGCTAAGTAAAAAGCAAGAGGCAATTTCCCTATCTACAGCAGAGGCTGAGTATATAGTAGCAGCAAATAATTGTACTCAAGTCCTGTGGATGAAGCAAATGTCGAAGGACATCAGAGTGTTTGAGGAGCCTATCACAATCTTCTGTGATAATTCAAGTGCAATAAGTATCTCAAAGAATCTGGTGTTGCATTCAAAGACAAAGCATATATCCATCAAGTTTCATTTCTTGAGAGAGAATGTAAATGAGAATGAAGTCAAGTTGGAGTTTGTGTCCTCAAAGGATCAGATTGTGGATATTTTCAATAAGCCTCTTCCCAAGGACACTTTTGAGTATCTCAGAGAGAAGTTAGGGGTTATTACCCCTCCTGATCAGAATTAAGATGCACTAAAGTGCATCAGTCCAGTAGAATTCACAGTCATATCTTGTGATCCGAATTGATGTTAAGGAAGCACTACTCAGGGGGAGTATTCTACATGCAATTTTTGAGTTTGATCTGAAACAAAACTAAGGATAAAAGACTGCAAATATGTATCCTTTTCCATTGATGTCAAAGGGGGAGAGAAGTCATGTGAAAAACTAGTTACTGGTGAAAGGGGGAGCAGTGAAGATGGTGGTTGTAGAAGTGATAAGAGAAAGGGGGAGAAGCTCTTGTCTTGATGGTTGAATCAGTTTTTCACATCATATGTTGCCATCAATGACAAAGGGGGAGATTGTTGCAAATATGTGCCTAATCGGTGTTGTCATTGATGTCAACATATTCTTGTTACCATTGGTGTCAACTGTATTCTATCTTGTTGCCTGACTAGAAGACTAGAATGTTGATGATATTGAGAAAATTAATAAAGATCAATGGATGCGGATCATATGGTAGTATAGAGGCCAATCAGGATTTGAGAGGTCCGCATGAAGATCTGAAGAAACTATGGCCATTTGAGAAGAACCAGTTTTACAGTATTCAGAAGAGATAGAGTGATAGAGAAGTGGTCTGGATCCTTCCAGATATGTCAAATAATGATCTAGGGATTGAAAGGCATGTTTGGGAAGTCAGTGTGTATCATCCATTCAAGTGGTTCGTGGTTTGGAGGTCTGCAAGCAATCTTTCTAAGATGAAAGTCATGGCGGATAATATTCTTGAGGTTCCAGATGAAGATGCAAGTGATCCTGATGACTTGGAGGAGTGCGGATGTTTTTGTTGAATTCATTATTCTTGTGGAGGTCTCTGGATCATGTGATTGTTGTGTTGGAGGTTCACATTGAAGTTTGAGCTTGTTGGTGAAGATTTCCTTCTTGGTGTTGTTGTTCTTCCTAGTCCTAGCCGACTAGATGATTTAAGCATATTGCAGATGTTCTAGAAGTAATTATCTAGAGCGTGGTGTGTTGCTGAAAGAAGATTCAAGTCTTAGCAATGTTCGGCTAACAACTTAGTGATTCGTATTAAGTAAGATGTTTGGTGTACCGACCTTGATGTTTATTCCAAGGTTGATGAAGCATATAAAGGAGTGTAGCTGAGTCATGGAAAATCATCCTTGAGCAAAAATAAAAAATCCAAAGAAAGGATTAGGAGTAGAGCAAAGAAGAGGAGGAGCAGAAGAGTAAAAGCAGAATAGAGTGAAAAGTTAGTGAAGAAGAGTTTGGAAGCAGAATAGAAATTTTATGAGTATTCAATGAAACTGAACCAGGCATGAAGTAGATACTATTTCTCAGTTAATTCTTTCTATGTTAAACTAAAATTTCTTGTAGGCATTGAGCCTCTCTTTTGAGAAGTGAGCTCTGGGCAGTGAGCCCGAAGGCAAGTGCCTTCCCATTCCTTTTAAGTATTTTTAATAGGGTACAAATCTTGTGGGCTAACACCCACCGTGGTTTTTCCCTTAACCAAGTTTCCATGTCAAAAATCTTGGTATTAAATGTGTTGATTATGTTTCTGCTTATGTGATGTTGTTTCATGCTTTAATGTTTACATCATTAATCAATTTGCAAATTGTGAAAGAAGATTAAAAGGAAGAAAAGGTTAATTTTTGGGACAACTGATTCACCCCCCCTCTCAGTTGTCCGATCTAATTCCAACAACCCCTCTTCCACACAACCATATCACTGCAATCCATAAGATCCTCTTGTGACAAGAAGATAATGATCAATAATTTTCTATTCTTAGCTAGATTTTTCAAAAAGAGCAAGAGTAATTCAATCCATTCCATCAACATGGGTGAAACATGCAACACATGTTACATTCAGATTCCACCTCATCTAATTTATTGTGGTGAGTAGATTTATAACATCATGTAAGACATGCCTATAAGGAGGTAGTGTGTTTCCAAAATTGTGTCTTGGTATTGACTTTGAGTGCAAATAGTTCAAGATCAAATGTGATAATCAAACTACCATCTATTTGGTCAAGAACCCAATGTAACATGCTCATACTAAGCATATTGATGTTTAGTGTCACTATGTTTGTGATATGGTTGAGGGTTTTAGAGTCATGATACAATATTTTGATGCCTTGGTTAATGTTACAATTTCTCTCACTAAGCCAATGAGCATGGATAGATTCAATTGGTGTTGAGAGTCCATGGGCCTTGCCTCTTTTAGCACTTGATTTATTTTTAGTTTCCTATTATGTATTATAATGTAAATATCAATCAAGTGGAAGAATGTTAGGATAAGGGATGTCATTCACCTTGTAATCCTAAGTCTTGATTAATTATATGTAATTATGTACATGATAAAAAAATGTATGATCTCCAAACATTTTAGAGTGATAAAAATTAGATGCCCATGTGTGGGTGACGATATTAATTTTTTATTAGTTACTCTTTGATATACTTGGGATATAATTTAGGAAGACATTAAATGGGAAGAATGCATTGAAAAGGTCAAAATTGAGAGTTACAAAGCATCTTCCTAATTGGAGTTTATGACACAAATAACAAATTCCCTCATGGAGTGCATAGGATTAAGATCTAAGCCAGTTTCACCATTATGACAAAATCTATGACATCTATCCTACATAATAATGTTGTAAGAGTATTTATATACTATTCCAAGATGATTGAATAAACCATGGGAGCATTGGATCATTTTACCTGGGTCACGATTTTGGATACCACTTGTTGGTTTCTAGTTTTGAATTTTCTATATATTTGAGGCATGGGATGGTGGATTATAAGGTTAATTTGTAGGTAATATTATTCTACCAATTTACTATCAGAGAGATAAGTGATTGTGTTGGTGTATACCATTTTGAGATTAATACAAGCTTGGGTCTCTTTGGTGGTGGAGTTATTTCTTGAAAGAGTTTCTCCTCATAAATCTGCTGTTAAGGTTTGAATTTGTTATATTTGATTCTTCATTGGTTCATTAATTTTATTAAATCAATCATATCCTTTATTAGATTAAATCTCTATTGTGATAGTATTTTCATTGTGTCATTTACTCTATTAATCAAATGGGATTATGATGAGTTAGTTTTAAAATCTAATAAAAATGAGAAATTTAAATGAATGGAATAGGAACATAAAAAATTCAATGATATTCTAACCTAAAAATTGTTGGAAAATATTTACCTCTTCTTTAGCATGACATTATCAAAATTACAGTTATGAGGCAAATTGGGATTTAATATTTTAAAACATATAGTCATGTGCTATTTTACTACTTGCAATTTGGGGAGAACAAAATTGAATGTTTGGTCATGACTTGTGATTTTTATTTTATGTTGATAAAAAAATAGCATGTACATGTTATGCATTCATAAGCAACAAGCCATAATGTGTACGCATTATATCTTGGAAAATGGCAAGCCATGACATGTATGCATTAAGGTTTGATTGTACTTTAAGGAGTGTGAGCACATTATCTAGCTTCAAACACATTTTTGACCACTTTTGGTCCCCCTTTGTTGTGTACTTACCCAATAATTACTTTTCATGTTGGCTGAGAATGTTCATATACTTTGAAATACATGCTCATTTTATATTTTTTAATGCACCTCAAAGTGGAGGAAAATTTTAATGGTGCAATTTGTAGACCCATGCTAATTCTTATTTACTTTTGGCCCATTTTTCTGGAACATCCTAGTACAATTATATATTGACAACTATCACACTCTTATTTTCTATTTAGTTCATGACCCGATACCTTTCCTTCCCCTAGTTTTCACCTATGCCCATACTTTAAACCTTATTTAATCCCCATTTGTGTAAAAGCCAATACATTCAACATTTATCCATTATTATTTGCACATGATTTATATATTTGTTTCTTGCAATAATTTGATTAATTTTTATTGAACACACAGGGATGTTGAGAGGGGGGGTGAATCGGCATATACAGAAACTTAACTACTTTATTTGTAGATAAAATCAAATTACTTAGAGAACAGAAAGTAAATCATGCACCATATTAATCAATATGATGACACCAGTATTTTTTACATGGAAAACCCAAAAAATGGGAAAAACCACGGTGAGTGTTAGCTCACAATATATAATGCTCACTACAATAAATGATTACAACTTTGTTTTAGGGCTACAACCCAATAAAGCTACTACTCCCTCTTGGACTTGAAAACTAAGGTTACAACCTTAGGCAAGATACAAGGACCTGGTGAAGAGACTCACTATCTAATAGCAAGATACATGAACAATAACAATGAAAACAAGAACTTGAACTGCTGTGAAAGAAGCATCTGACTTATGTTGATGTTGCAGTCCCCTTTTTCTACACAATTACTTCATCATACTGATTTCACACACTTCATCCTTCCACATATTGTTCTATCACTCTACACACTTCACAAATGACTATGTTCTTCTATATATCCTCTGCAAAAACTTAAAACTTTGATTAGGTCGATACCAAAATGACTTTTAAATGAAACGTGTAATTCTTCAAGGTTCGGCTTCAACATATACATTGTGAAGAGAAAATAGGTTACGGAGCACAACACATAACAACAAGACCCAAAAAATGTCACCACACATCCTTCAATGCCAAAACAACTAATCATGATCCACATGAAGGAAACCAGACTATCAACCCAAACAACACTATCACTGCCAGTTGTCCATCTTTGCATAACCGGGGATGCATTAAAAACATCATGCAAAAAAAGAAAAGATAAATTTATCTTGTCAATAACATCCTTACACCCTTCTCCTAAAGTATCTAATCATTCTATGCATCTACAAGAGAAGAAACATGTTGAACTAATGAAAACAGGGCATTACAGTCTGATTGTAACACATCAACACTTAGAATATTGCATTGTGGACCACTGAAGCATATAAAACATTCATGAATGAACTTGTGCATCATTATGAACATATCCTTTGATCCGTATAACCACAACTATCACTTCCAGGGGGATTTAGAGATATTTAACTCAGTCGTACGATGATCAATGTTCATATCTAACTCAAAGTAACTTGAACACTTTATGCAGTACAAGATTTACAAGATGAAATTGCATGTGCTTCAAACTTGAGATGTATTTAGATGTGTAGAACCTCTGCATAAGCCCATATTGGTAATATATACACTTTCCAATTGATATAAGTATCCAAACATGTGTTCTTAGAACAGTTAGGCATCTGGAACCTTCTGTAGTATACTGTTGCTTGAGAAACTAAACTTATAGAACACCAGAATATCTGATACTACAAGGTAGTATGCATTGAACATCCCTAATCATGTCCTCAAAACCGTATGAACACATATTCACCTCTAAAGGAATGCAGAGCATTCCAACAGGTCTTCATCATTGCTTTACACTATCAAATCTTAGTCCAGAACTTTGTCACTTATAAGTTTCTTTGCTGAAGGTGTAATGAGCTAAAATACTGGATAAAATACCTTCATATCTCATTTCACTTATATTGTGAACCACAAGACTAAATCTTGTTTTGTAGAGAAATGCAGACCAAATTATTGTCACTCTACCTTAAAGGGTATACACTGTAAATGCCTTAACAAAATTTATGCAACTTATCTCTAAGTTCAGTACTCCAAACTGATAAGATATCAATGTAGACATATAGAAAACATATTAGAATAGGTATACTCTCCTCCACATCACACTTAGACATCAGGCTGATTACCATTCTTCATCATGCTGCAATGTTGACTGATATTACTGCATATTGACTATCTCCAGAGTGTATACAATGACAACCAATCTTACTTGCACATACTTTTGACATCAATGACAAATAATCTTATCAAGATGACAACAATTTTATCACCTAGTTCACTTGCATACAACTCATGGTTGAACTTGGTTCAATCCCCGGGCTTGTAGGATTGAACATAAATTCAAATCTTAAAACTCAAATTCTAAAATTTGTGCCCATTTGTGCTAGTTATTATGAACTAGCTTGCTACACATTTTATGAATTATTGTTATGTCTTATTATTTAAAGATGTTCAATGTGCAATTAAATCATATACAAAATAAGGAAAGAGCATACACAAATCCCAAGGCATCTTTGAGAGTGAGAGTATCAATTTATCTAATTATGACAAATTATTCCAACCTAACATTAATAGTGTTTCTTTATCATTGTTCTCAAAACTATGTCCATCAATCCTCCTATTTAATTTTAAAAAATTTAATTTAATTTTTAATCAAGCCAACTCCTAACTAAATCTAAATTAATTGTATGAATATTATTAACATTCATTTAATTAATCTAAATTTAAAAATGTGTAATGTCCCCTTCTCAAGTGTAAGGTCTTGGTGACAACCCATTTTCTAAAATTTTCCCATAGGCTACTGTGGTGGTGGAAAAAGGGAAAATAGATAAATAATTATATTAAGTTGTCAAAAAGTGCTTGTTAGTTATATTTTGAAAGAAATTTTATATTTAATTATTTATTAAACGTGTTTTAAGTTTTGCAGATAAAGTGTCACTAGCTCTAAGCTGTAAAAAGGTGGTGATCAGGACACTTTGTTATTTTATTTATTATTTTGAGGTGATAAGTGAGAAAAAATAGATAATAAATTATTTTATTCTCTTAAAAAGTTATAAAAGGGAGATTTTTTCTCAAATATCTTCTTCCAACTTATTCATTTTATTTGCTTTAGTGAATGAATGTGAGTTATTCCCATTTGCTTGAGGCTGAAAACCCTTTAGTGAATTTAATATTAGGGACACAAACCCTCCTACCTAACTTGAGTGATTTCATCCAGGATCACCTGTGGATTGATTGTGAATATTTTTGTAGTTTAAGTTGATTTTGTGGAGTTCCAACTTTCAATTTCAATATGATCGTGGAAATATTTGATGTGTTTTAGTGCCTAATGAATATGAATTTATATATTTTCTAATATTGTTCTAGTTTCTACCTTTGTGTTTTGTGTAGTTGATGTACCAGCAAGGAAAAACAAGCCATAATACATGCTGGAGTTTCATACCATTTTCTAAGACTAATTTTGCGTTTTTACTAATCATACACCTTCCTTTTTGGTTGCACTCATCATTTGTAGAAATTTACTCATTTGAAACCCATACCAAGTATTTCTATAGGCCATACATATAGAACAAGTCGTACATCAAGGAAAAGGGGTGTGTGAGTTCAATCCCTCAGTTATAGCCCCTTCTAATTAGTTTTTGGTTTATCTTGGGTGTCATACCATTAGCATAATGGATTGTACATTTTAATGTGGATTTGTAGTATTTTGTATTGGATTTTAGCAAAGTTATATAGTCTACTTTAGGGCCTCTAAGTGGTCGTACTAATCTAAAGTGATATTTTTTTGCTTTACCTGATTTCAGTATTGTGTTGTTCTTTTGGAATTAATATATCAGTAGTGCATTTGTCTTCTTTATTGCAAATTTTTATGGTAATACCACCAGAACATACTTGCATATCATGTTGATCATATAGTAAAATTGGATGATTTACCACCAATTATGTGCATTTCAATATTGTAAGGTCTTGGTTGATTCACTACTAGACCTAGTTGCATTTCATAGCCCTTTTTAGCATTGATCAAGTCTACTTAGCAATCAACCAATTTAGCTCGATCATATTTGTAGGAATCTTTTGATGGATTTGTATTTCAAGCATACTTGTCTGCCAAAGAGGTGTAGATTTGGGTCGACTCTACCACCTATATTCTTCCGATTGCCTTTCCACCTTTACTTTTAGTATTGCATTCATACAGCTAGATATTTTTCCAAACATTATATTCTCTCACCTTGCCTACCTCAAGATTTGGGTGATTAGAAAGTGCGAGGACTTGCATTGGCATCTTTATATTCTAAAAAATTTCAAAAGTAAATTAGTGTGTCTTTACAGGGGTATCAGAGATAGTGGTAATGCAAGCTTGTGTTTTCTTTTAGTTAATCTTTTTCATTCAATTTCTTTCCCATTCACACTAGTGGTAGAAAATATAGATATTACCAAAGAGAGAAAAAATGATTCATAATAGCCAAGGGAAGAAGTTGTTCCACAAGTTATTCAAGAAGAGAAGAATATGGCAAATAGAGGTAAGGGAACAAATGTGGATGATAGTCCTCATGATTATAATGAAAGAAAGTTTGATGTGATGTTGGATATGAGGTAAACTTACTTCATAGAATGGATAAAAATATGAACATGCCTAGAAATCAAAATGGTGAAGGTAGTACTTCCAAGGGTCAATAATTAGCTAGAGAACAACTCCACCAAGGCTATTGTTGGTTTTTCTGCGAGGCCATTCCATCCTACTTTCCTTGATAGGAAGGAAGAAGTACCTAAACTAGAGGCTCAAGTTCCTATGGTTGATAAGATCACAACCTATTATACAGAGTATAGAGCTTCACCAAAGGAGATTTTAAATAAGTTATCCCTCAATAACTTCATGAATTAGAATAAGTCAAGAAGTGGGCCAAACCATGAACATAGGCATCAAACACATCAGAGTGATTACCAGCATGCTTTGGGAAAGTTGACACTTTCCCTATTTGATGGAAGCAACAAGTGTACAAAACTTGCCTAGATTTAAAAGCTAGACACTTATTGTCACTTAGAATTGTGGTTGAAGATGAAGCCATAAAATTTGCAACACTTCATCTTGAAGGAGCAACTCATGAATGGTGGTATTATGGGCTAATTACTCAAGGACATAGTTTAATCAACACCTATGAAGAATTTAGTAGAAGACTTATGAAGAGATTTGATAGAAAAGGCCATGAAGTGTATTTTTGAGAGTTAGCATAGCTCAAGAAATATGGAAGTGTTGAGAGCTATATTTATGCTTTGTAGAACTTTTCTATCATGGTACCTAACATCGTTGAGAGAAGGTTGGTTATGTTATTTGTAGAAGTCTTGTCTAAATCACTCAAAGTCTTAGTCAAATATTTTGAACCTCCATCTCTTTAGGAGGCTATGAAAAGAGCCTCGACACTCGCATCTTCCATTCACAAGAATAAGTTTTAGAAGAAGACTTTCCCTCCTAGAGCCTTTCCAGAAGAATTACAATCAACATAAGAGTTTACCTTCAAGAGTCAATGAACTAGTGAAAAATGAGTTAAGGAGGATAAAAATTACTTCACATGCAAATAGCCTTGGGTAACTAGTCATAGATGCCTCAAAAAGGGACAAGTTCACTATATTGAAGTAGTTTCTAATGAAGAATCAAAGGCTGAAAATTTAGAATAGAAAGTTGAAGTTGAAGAAGAAGAAGAGCCTGTGCTAGAAAACCAAGAAGAAAAGAATGTTTGAGGAAGTACTCTATAAAAAACTTCAAGTACTCCTAAGTATGCTCCCTTTAGGATTGATGGAGTCCTTGGTGGCCAAAGAGTTATTGTGCTCATTGATTCTAGAGCAATGCATAATTTTATTGATGAAGGGGTAGTTGCAAGAAGAGGCTTGAAAATTGAAGATTTTGAAGGCTTCAATGTGATGGTAGCTAATGGCTTCACCATACAATGTACAAGAAACATTCCCAAAATGAGTCTTATGTTGGAAAATTATGAGGTTAAAGATGACTTAAATATGTTGTTATCATAGGAGATACTAATGCAATGTTGGGAGTTTAGTAGCTACATTCTTTAGGAGAAATCACTCAAAAATTATAAATAATGGAACTCAAGTTCCATTCATATGATAAAATGGTAGTGCTTATAGTAACATAAAAATAGGACTACAAAAGTTGTCTCAACTAAGAAGATGGAAAGGATTATCTACCATGGTCAAGTTGATTGGGTAACCCAATGCTTGATTATGCCTACAACTTCTTTAGAAGATAAAAGAGAATACCATGTTGATGTTCAATCTTTATTGGACAAACACAATGAATTTTTTAGCAGTATACCTTTAGGAATATTGCTGGATAGAGGGATTGAGCATGTTATTGTGTTGGAGGAAGGAGTCAAACCAATTATTACCACTCCTTATCACCATCATAGAAGGAAATAGGGACTATGAGAATGTGTATTGATTATAGATCTCTTAACAAGAAGACCATCAAGAACTAGTATCCCATTCCCATGATCAATGAACGCATTGATGAGTTATATGGAGGAGTCTATTTTTCTAAAATAGACCTTAGATTCGGATACCATCAACTTAGAGTTTGTGAAGATGTCTAGAAGATAGCTTCCAATTGTCATTTTGGCCACTATGTACTCTTAGTCATACCATTTGGCTTGACTAATTCTCTTGCTACATTTTAGTCCTATATGAACCAAGTTTTTGATCAGTAGTAAAGGAAGTTTGTTTTGGTGTTTTTTGATGATATACTCATCTACAATAAAACTTAGGAAGAGCATGTCAGACATTTGGATGAAAAGTTGGGTATTTTGGAGGCATAATCTTGTTTGTAAAGGAGTCTAAATGTGAATTTAGTGTGACTGACATTATTTATTTATTGATTTCACAGAGCATAAATTACGAAGCAGAAGAATAAAAGTGTATTTGGTCAATGGAAGAATCTACTAGGTGAAGAAGCTACTTAGGACGGAGAGAAGATTTTGTAGCATCCTAATTTACAATTGCTTGAGGGCAAGCAATTTTTGGGAGGGAGGACTATTATGTCTCATATTCAAGTGTAAGCTATTGGTAACCTGCCTACTTTCCAAAATTTCCCTGTAGGCTAATGAGGTGGTAGGAAAAGGGAAAATAGTTTTAAATAATTAAATTAAGTTGTCAAAAAGTTGTTTTTAGTTATATTTCAAAAGACAACTTATATTTAATTATTTAAAAGAGGTATTTTAAGTTGTGCAAATAAAGTGTCACTAGCTCCATGGTGAAAAAAGGTTGTCATCAAGACAGTTTGTTATATTTTTATTATTCCAAGGTGATAAGTGAGAAAAAGAGACAATATTATTTTATTCTCTTGAAAAGTTATAAAAGGGAGATTTATCTCAGATATCTTCTTCTAGCTTATTCATTTTATTTTCTTTAGTGAATGAATGTAAGTTCTTCCTATTTGCTAAAGGATGAAAGCCCTTTGGTGAATTCAGTTTCGAGGATGGAAACCTTCCTAGATGACTTGAATGATTTCATCTCAGAATCACCTGTGTGTTGATTGTGAGGACTTTTGCAATTTAAGTTGATTGTGTGGAGTTCTAACTTTTAGTTTCAATACGTTCATGGAGATCTTTGATGTATTTTAGTGCTTAATGAATCTGAGGTTTTATACTTACTGATATTGTTCCAATTGCTACCATTATGGTTTGTGTAGTGGCCATACTAGCAAGGAAAAATAGTTCATACTACCTTCTAGAGTATTGTACCATTTTCTTAAGACTGATTTCATATTTTTTTACTAACTCTACACCTTCCTTTCTAGCTACACTCATCATTTTTACTAGTTTATACTCATTTGGAGGTCATACCAAGTATTTATATAGGCCATACATATAGTATAGGTTGTACAAAAAGGAATAAGGGTGTGTAAATTTAGTCCCTCAATATTAACACATTTTGATCAGTTTCTAGTTTATCTTGCATGTTGTAACATTAGCATATAGGTATGTACATTTTAGTGTGGGTTTACAATAGTTTGTAGTGGGTTTTAATAGTTCATATAGTCTAGTTTGGGGCCTTTGAGTGGCCTTACTATTCTAAAATTTTAATTTTTGGGAGAGTTTAATGTGTTTTCAATTCTCATCAACATCATTCATCATTGAACTCAATGTTGTGCTTTAGTTGGTTTAGTTGTTTAGACCTTGTGAGCTAATTATTACTTATTCCTATTTATTATGGACTAACTCAATTATGTTGCAGTAGTGATATTTTGTTGTGCTTTAGCTAATTTTAGTATTGTGTTGTAGAACTATTTCTAAATTAATATATCTGCAGTGTATTTGCCTTGTTTATTGTAATTCTAGATGGTAGTACCACTAGAACGTACATACATATCATGTGTGATACCCTATCATGCAACCCTAGAGTGTCAAACTAATCAAGAGACAAAAATTACATAAATATTTTTTTTGAAGCAAGGATGTGCATTATACATTAGAGATAATAACAATTATAACAACATTAAATGAAATGAATAGCTAACACTTCTAGGGAACATAACTGCATCAGATAAAATTAAAACCATACAAGTGATCTGCATCACAATACAACATAAGAATATTACATTATACATTTGCAGAGATGAATAATTACAAGTTTCAATACAAAATTACAAGATTGATCACATCGATTTACCAAATAGTACAATTATGAATGAATACTACAACTCTAAAGGTGTAGAACAAATCTAGAACTGGAACACTTCTGCACTGAACTTGAACCATAACATCCAAGAAGACCAATGGATAGCTTTGCTAGCCAACCATGTGGAACACTGAGGTCCACCCCTTCGAGCTAGGAGATAACAATGAGGTTCCACTAAGTCAAAGGATACAACAACAAATACAAACAAACAGATACAAACTCGACACAGACAAAATTAGATTATCAAGACTGCACAAGACAAGGCAGTACTCCGGAGGCAACAAGAAATATAAAGAGGGAGTGACTAAGCTGCAGTAGGGAGAGTGTCATTGCATGGTCCTAGCATGGGTTACCCAGGCTATCTCTCACTAGAAACTGGCCCCCATCTATGGCTACCCTGGCATCCTCTCTCTAGGCACCGGCCCCATAGGGTGACACATGCGGAGTCGACACATCCTCTCATAGAGACAAGGAGGTCGACCTTGCCAACCAGGCCTTCTCATCCCATCCTTAGCTTGTGAGAGCACTCAAGGCATGGGTGAGGCATCTTTCTTATCTTGTTATGTAAATTACTACCCAACCCTCCTAAATAAGTTATTAAGTTATCACTTGATTACTACTTCCATGGGGTTACCCAGGCAACCACTTTGGGTACCGGCCCCACCATGAAAGCCACTCTCCTACCTACAACTAGCAACCTCTAACCAACAAGCCAAACATAACGACAAGTATCCATGGGCAAGGCATTTATAAATCTCAACAGAAGTATCTAGAGCAAGGCATGGGTCCTCTTGCTCGATCACAATATTTTATTCCATGCTTGAAACAATAATAAACCCCAACATGCAAGAAGGACTCTACCACCACATCATGAGTTCCAAACCACAAAAATAGGTATTCTGGGCAAGGCATTACCCATCTTGCACACGTATCATACTACGCAACAAAGGAGACAATAATACAAGAGTACATTTCATTCAACTAGCAAGATGCACATAAAGCCAACCCCCACAAAATCACATCCTCCTAGGCCTCTGAAACCACTATCCCCAAATTGCACAACCACATGACACCATAAAACACATTGGTCACACATCACATTCACTTTCCAAGCACATACTAAACCAAGATCCCTCATTAATATTCAATAACAAAACCACAAATGTACATAAGATCTGTAACATTATTTCAAATTATGGGCAGACATCCAACATCCATAAAGTGAATCTATCTCAACAATGAAGAACAATGATATTCTAACTATTGATAAGATCATTCAATGAAAAATACTTCATGATAGTCTTCAATCCACAATAAAACTAAAGAACCTTAATCCAAGATGTTAATTTCATACTCAAGACATCTTCTCATTAACTAACACAATTCACATTACATTAACCTCACACAACTAAGGATGGCCTAAGATAAGGTTATCCCCCTAGGTCAAGAATGTAATTCTTTCATACCTATTAGCTATAATCAATAGAAATCTCAACTCACTTTATTCATTCAAATTCTCAAGGGAGTAAGATCCTAGGGACTAGACCTTATTCTACTAGGGTTGTCCCAAATGTCTTGCCTTTGCATTAAGTGATTAGAAAAGAAGACATATAAATACTTTATTGATCTAGGCTCATAAAACTATCTGTACTAAGAGTGACTTAATATAATGCAAAACTAATATATCTTCAACTTACACAAGAGTAATGATGACTTTTAACCTTCTTATAGGATTTAGATTTGCATCATCTCAGTTGGTGAGGTATAATACATGTTTTCTAGGGTTAATGAACTATATTATATACCAAATGTTGACATGTAGGTTAACAATGAATACCATAGGCTCAATAGTGAATCAAGGATTATATAAATCCTCTTATGGACTTATCTCCAAAGCATAATGCTTTAAACATCCTACCACATAATCAATCAATTTATTTCCTTCTAATCTAAATCATATCTCACTAAGAAGATATAACAAAATTTATTGTATCCTAATAACTAAAACTGCCTATAATATAAATGAGGTGAATATTAATAAAAACATATTCCCATTCTCCTAATAACTAATCAGTTAACTATACTCTACAGAAAGAATTCAATTTTATGCGACTATAAGAAATGAAGTATATCCTTATAGAGAGCTAAATATCTGAAATTCAATTCATTACAAATATATATCCTAACTGATACAACTGGCATTTAATTTGGAATCTTTCTAAATAGTGATATCTTCCTCTAAGAAGACTGATACACTAAATCTTCAATAGGTAAGCACGCAATTTTCTAATCAATGCACCAGTTCCTAATACTACATGCGATTAGCTCTAAGACAATTCTAGCTTTCCTGACAGAGTTAGAAATATAAGTTATATATAAAAAAATAGCCTCAGTTATAGAAAATGAAAACAAGGTTGATTCTATCATTAGTTCCACTTACGTCTCAAATTTAGGAATTGGAGATCATTACCAACACTGTTTTTGGTGACTATTTCTTCCTACAGAAAGCAAAAGAAAACTCGATGGCTTTAACTTTGGCCACCATATGGGAATCCCATCCATAAAGACTTCCACTCTATCCTCACTGTTGTGAGTCTCGAATACTCCACACGTTAATTTATTATCAACTCTCATGATGATGATCCAAACTACAATACAACAAATTCTATGGCACTTCCTAGAGCAATCCTGTTATAAGGGATGGGGGGGTGCGGAAGTGGATGCCATGGAGGAGAGAAGTGCGAACAGCAGGTATGGACATCCATAAAAAAAAATAAAGAACAGAAAATTCTGTCAGATGTTGTAGTTGCAACAACCTCGTTACACATATATGTAAAAATGTGAAAACATAGACAAGGTACGTGAAGTGTTTGAGAGATTGGACCGAAATGATTGCAAAATATGCACAAAATGGATTAATCGAAAGGTATTAAGAAACTTTCAAGCAAAAGCAATTGGCAAGGGTAAATCCAAACTCAACAACCATAGCCATCATTCTCCCCACCCGTGTCAATCTAGGAGCTTCGGAACAAGGTATGGCCATCCAAAGCGCAAGCTAGAAGAATGTTTACTATAGCAGGAGTTTTAAATTAAATATGCAGAAACAAGCTCTCAAGGGTCATATAACTGATACTATTTGGCAATTACTAAGATAGAATCTCTAACGCCATTGGTGACAGTTCAAACATAAATTAAAGATAATGCTGAAGATAGATAATGTCAATTAATGCAAAATCAGCGTTGAATAGAATAGAGCAGGGAGCAGCATGCAAGGTGTCAGAGGCCAGAAATTTTGAGATTTAGTGGATCCAAATTTACCAGATATTCTGTGCGTAATGAAATTGTAATGGGGTTTCAGTTTTTATGTGCGTAATGGAATTGTAGCAAACAGATTTAGCTTTTGTGCTAGATAAAAACAAAGAACTAAAGCAATTACCTCTTTCTTTCTTTTTTTTTAAAGAAAATAAGATTTCCTCTACGGCCTTGGATCGACTTCTCAGAAGGTGATTCCTTTGTTTTCTGTTCGCAGTCCCCTTTCGCTTACCTCAAACCTTGCGATTTGATATGTTCACCTGAGTTACTCACTTTTGCAGGTTATCCCTTAATACAATATGCCTAGTGTTGATCATTATGTGTGCATGTTTGACATTCTTGCCCATGCCGATTACCTAGAGGATTCTCTAAGCTTTTATTCAAGATACCAGTTAAACCTGAAGTGATCGTGTGGACTGAACAACATGTGTGCAAGGTGCCCTCCATTGATGGCGTAGATCTATTGCTATCAGAAATGTGAAAAGGTATAATCTAAACCATTTTATGAAGTAATGGATATGACTGATAGACATAGTTCAATGTGTGACGGATCTGGTATGACCTTGTTGAATGCAACAATAAACAACTTTATAACATTTTCAGACATGACTTATAAAAGAGGACAGATCACTTCTAGAATTCTAAATTTTGCATCTATAAACATAATATTCATGTTGCTGAGAAAGCATCACCACCCGTGAATCACCTCTTCTTTATTTTACAAGTCCTGTCTCTACTAGATAGTAGATATGCAAAGAACAGAGCTTTCTCGTAGAAGCTAGAGACTTCACAAAGCTTTTGCTAAATGAAAGTGGAAGGAGAGAAAACCATACAAAGAAAGAAAGACTTGTTGGTAACTATTTACACGTTTAGCAAAACATAAAAAGGAGCAAAAACTTGACTCTGGAAATACTTACAGGTGGACAAGTTGGGAAAACTTGGGAAATCGGCAAATAAATGACATTTGAATAATTGGCACAGATCCAGAATGCAACTTAAAATGTATTGTCCGTTAAGAATGCTCGAATCTGTGCCAAAATGAGTGCATAAATGGATTGAACAAGTGTGGGCGAGCTCAATGCCTCCTTCCAGATGCTACAAGACAAGGCACAATTGATTAGACAATTTGGCCAGGCAAACATGTGAGCGATTATGGGGCAGCAATACAGGGACCTATGCCTAATTTCTCCCCTGAAACATGAGCTTAGCTTTCCTTTTGCTACCTCCCTCTAACAAGAACGTGGATACTTTTATTAACTGCATATCCTATTATAAGTCGACTATACTTCTCATGTTAGAGAGTGCTTCCTCCCCACAAACAGCTCAAATTATCTATTTTAAGGGAGAGAAGATCTTTCCAAACCCTCTAGAAGATTCTTCTCAAAAAGGCAATAATTTCTACTTACAGATGCTATTTTTAACATTTTATAACCAAACCATGATACTATCTATCATTTATTTATTATGCATTCAGACTACAACTCACTAACATAATAAATTTATGAGGAATATCTAAAATAATATCTTATATATTTAAACAAAAGAACATTAAATATTTATAATTTATTTGTTATTATTATTATTATTCTTATTATTATTATAATTAATAAATCTCCAACAAATTATACATTGACTATACAACCAAAATGATCAAATGTCAACACTTATAGATCACTTAATCTATAAAATGAACCATACAACTGAAGTCATCAACTCAAAACCACTTATACGACAATTACGACAACCACATACCATAGGTTGAACAACGAATACACCCATGACTGGACATACACGATAGCGACAAACTGAAGACATTGGCCGACAGAGCGAACCCCATGTTATCTCCATTCAACAGTTCCATTGGTATGAAGGCACGCTCAGACCTGTTGATTCAGGTGGAGTCAATGCCTGGTACCTGTAGCCTGCAGCCAACAACATGGTCGAATACAAATATATATATATATATATATATATATATATATATATATACATCTCATCATCCAAATAGGCACATAGTGATAGGGAATCGTAGCGTAGTAGGGTACTCGTTATGAGTAATACTACACCATCCCTTCACAACACATCCCAGTATCCATATAAATATTTCATCAACAGCTAATTACTCAGGAGTCAACTAGTCACATAAAACCAATCTATATAATCAATTAACCTATAAATAAATATATCGAAAGCATACAATTATCATCATGTCTATCTTACCCTAAATATTCTGGGTATTTCCATTCATCCTCCTGCTCCTTAATCCAACCACCTGCACATCCAAGGTGAAACTAGAGGGGCACTACATCATGTTGATCATATTGTAAAATTAGATGGTTTACTGCTAGTTATGTGCATTTCAACATTGTAAGGTCTTATTTAGTTCATCGCTCGACCCAATTGCATTTCATAGCCCATTTTGACATTGATTTTGAGTCTTCTTAGCAATCACCCAAATTGGTTGGATTGGACTTGTAGGAATATGCTAGTGGCTTTGCATTTCAAGCATACTTGTCCATCGAAGAGCTATAGATTTGAGTCGGCACTGCTACTTGTATGCTTCTAGTCGGCTTGCCACCTTCACTTTTAGCAATGCATTCATATAGCTAGATAGTTGTCCAAACATTGTATGCTCTCACCTTGCCCACCTTGAGATCTAGGTGATCAAAAAGTGCAAGGACTTGCATTAGCATCTTTATATTATAAAAAAATTTAAAATATTTAAAAATTTTAAAGGTTATGTTTCCTAATGATTTATCTATCTCATTCCATTTTATATAATTATTTAATTTGTAATATATATCAACATACTTAAGATAGAAATACTGACATCTATTTATTATTAAAGGTTCTAGAAAAATAGTGTGAGCTTTTTTGAATCAATGTTTCAAACCACACTTTGTGATACATAATTAGGAAGAGGATGAATTTGAATGTTGAAATTGAGTCAAACAAGAACATGGCAAGGACCAATCAAAGGGATAGGGTTGCACTCACAATATACTCCTGGGTAAGGAAATGTTGTAAGGAGTGATCAATTTGGACCATTGAGAGAGTGGTAGTTGATTCATGGATACAAGGCAAGGAATCCATTCAAGTGCCAAAAAATTGAATTAAATACTATGAATAGTGTTTATAATATCTATACAAATAAGTGTAAAACAGAGATATAAAAGTATAGATACTATGTACTTTTATCCCTTAAATAACGTATTACTTTAAAATAAATTCACATTCACTAAACTATACTTTAAATATGATAAATACTAAATAAATCATTTATATTAATAAAATACAAACTAATTAACAACTAAATCATTATATAATTTTAAAAAATAATATATTAATATTAATTATATAAAAATATACTTAATATTTAAATTATAATTTTGTAAAAAAAAACCCATATACTATAAGACATCCCAAAAATAATGTGCAGAATATAGGTAAATGAGCAAGTAAAACATGGAACAAAATAAAATAATAGTTATTTTCACTTAGCTAGATTGTTCAAGTGGGTGTGGCCTATCATGCACACTATAAGCTTTGACTTGCTTAGGTGACTAGTGGGGCCCTCTAATGATATGATAAGAACTGATTATCCATTCACAATTTTTAAATTTCTTTTATCTCCCATCACATGCTCCTATCTCCCACCATTCTTGTAGCCTCTTGTTACATCTTATGTGGGGCTATAATATCCACATGGTTCTGCAAACTCCACATAGTTGCTTATTCTCTACTAATGTCTTCACTAGGATTTGTAAACTTTATAGGCTAGACTTGAGCTCTGATTAAAGTTTGTGGCCTTGCTAAAGTGCAATTTTATTCCTAGCCATGAACATCAAAGACATCTAATATGCAATGATGAGGGCCATATTTGTGCTCCTTGTCACCCTCATTTGTAAATAGGACCAAAATGAAAACCTTGAATAAGACCCAAATTTATAGACCTATGAAATGAGTCGACATCACAGGAAGAAACCTTCCTCGAACACATCTCCCCTCTAGGAGGCTATCAAGCATCAACAGGGATAGTGTAATCTCCCTCAACATTCTCATCTTCACCTCAACTACCATAGAAACCTTCTCCAATATCACATATGCTACCACTGATGTCCACCCTCCTCTAGAAATGCAAAACCCTAACCATTGCTCCAATATACCTTTTACTTTCCGTATGACTATTTTTTATCCAAATAGTTGTCTAAATATGAATAGGAATAGTAGGTAAGTGGTTATTGGTTTGAAAATTATTGTAGTATGTACATGTAATCACTTTGCAAGCAATTAATGAATGGATGAAAGGGGTTCATTTATATTATACATAGACATTTTGCAACTATCTTGGTTAATGCCATTGTTGCATAGGATGCCTCAAAAGTGTTTAAATTTGATGGTTTTCACTGTTTTATTTATATCACTCAAATAGGCAATGAATATATATATATATATATATATATATATATATATATATATATATATATATATATATATATATATATATATATATATATATGTGTGTATATCCTAAAGAATTTCCATAAGCCTGGCCATACAACCATTAAATAAATATCAAACAAATTGCTGAAATGAATATCCCTACTAAACCAAAAATAAATTCAATAATTTTAAATTGATTACATTTCCTTTCCAATCTTAATTTATCATTTTAAATAATTTTAAATTAAAATTTAATTATTTATATGATTGTAAAAATTATTGAATATTAATATAATTAATTTTTTTAATTTAAATATTAAATATTTTTTATTTTTAAATAAATATCAATAAAAATAAAAATTAATTATATTAATATTTGATAATTTTTTAAAATTATATATTTACTATATAATGATTTTTAAATATTTTAAAAAATTACAATTTCAAAATTTATGTATCTTTAATTTTTTTCTAACACAAATATATTAAAACCATAATATTTTAATATGATGCGGAACACTTTATTCACAAAAATATTATATAAATTTTATATTCTTTATATTAATACACAACAAGTTTACACCTGTAAACTTATAAGATTCTTAGAATATTTATTTTTTATTTTTTTCTAATTTCTTTTTTCTTTTTTCTTTTTTATTTTTTCCAATTTCTTTTTTTGTTTTTATTTTTTATTTTTTCCAATTTCTTTTTTGGTTCCATAGTTTTTATGATTTTCTTATTTTCAATTTCTTTTTTGATTTTGATTTTTTATTTTTTCCAATTTCTTTTTTAGTTTTTAGTTTTTATTTTTTCCAATTTCTTTTTTGGTTTTTATTTTTTATTTTTTCCAATTTTCTTTTTGGTTCCATAGTTTTTATGATTTTCTTATTATCAATTTCTTTTTAAATCACCAAAAATATCAAAAAAAAAAAATTAGAAAATTAAAAAATAAAAACAATAGAAAAAATAAACTATGGAAAAGAGATATCCCTCGGCATACTTTAGATATATATTTTTAAATATAAATATACTAGTAATAATGTTTGTTAAGCTTTATTTTTATAACTTGTTGTGCAAGCTATCTCTTGCATGCTGACAGCTGTGTAATTTTCTATATATCATAGATTCATGATTCACAGGCAACTGCCAAGTTAAAGTAAATAATAAAGAAGTTAAACTAATTAATAATAAAGAATTAAAAAAGCAAAAGCAACCTATTTTTTGGAAAATTGGCAATCTATGCACTACATAAAATAATATTGTGGATAATATTAAGGATTCTTGTTCATAATTAAGTCCATATCCATTTTTTTCTTAAAATCCCACTCCTTACCAATTTTTGCTTGCAGTGTTCATATTCTTGCTATACTTTATTTGTCATGGGTAAGCGAAAGCTAGACATACAATATGTTAAAAGAAGGATGCTCATCTCCATAGATTGAATTCTTGCAACAGCTTTGGGATTTTTCTTGAGTGTGAAAATAGAGGGATTTTTCGTGAGTGTGAAAGATAGTGCAGGAAAAAGAAGAAAATAGAGTTTGGTTACATGATTTAGGCGGCCAGATTAAAGGCATTTCTATTTGGTAAAGTAAGGTACAAGAATTGAATAAATAAAGAGAGATTGTAGCATTTCAGGCAGAGGAAATTTCACTAGAAAAGGAATACACGGGGCTTGTGAACAGGTGGTTAAGCTTTCAAATAGGGGAATTGGGTATTGGTACCACTGAAAGGAGATATAGTAGAATTCTCAATTTTTGCAACTATTTTTTGTATTGATTTTGCCTAAACTTGTTAATACCAAGAGATTGAATTTAGTGCTCAATTGTTTAATCTGATTTCTGGTTGTGGGTGTAAGACTGTTTGTTCATAATTCAGAGTTTAATATGAATGAAAAGGTATTTCTGTGGATGAGTCTAATTTACTTTGTGAAGGATTTATGTTTATGCTGCTAGCATTTGCGGACTGTTAAGTTACCCAAGCTAGGCTACATCAGTTCAAAATAATGCTTGTATTGAGGATTAGATCTCTATTGTGTCACAAAAGAAAGGTATGCTTCAAGCCATACAAAGGTGGTGTAAATGTGATGTTTAGTCTCAGAGCCTAACCAACATGCCATTTTGGCCCTATGAGATTCCCCATTTTGGATCAAAGAAACTTTTTCAATTTGCTTTATCTTATGACATTTCATAAAAATTCAAATCACATTATTTTCAAGCTTGAGAATAAGGATGTAAATTCATAAATTCTCATTATGTGAGGTTCATTTGCTAGGAGGCCTAAATTGATACTCTTATCTTTGAGCACAAATGGCTGGGGTTTCTATTATTTTTTAGGATTTCTAGTAATGGTATGCCATAGTAAGATAGAATTTAAAACTTATAGTTGTAAAAAACTACAACCTTTGTTACGAGTTCAGAAAGCAAATAGTTTCCTTCAGTGACGTGAATTCATTTTGCGACAACCAAATGCCATGTAAATGTCATTGAGTTGGAATAAAAGCATAATGCCATTACCTTATTTCATCATCATGAATGCGACCCAAAATGGCTCGAGCAACTCATTAAGCACCAGTCTATCCTTAATTGTCCTGGAAATATAAATGTGCTCCCTTCTTAAATCTACGGTCTTTTCAATTTAAGTGCCAAGGTCTGTAATAACTACTCGGATGTACCAATCTTCCCACCAAATCTCTTTAGATCTACTAGGAATTTTATTGTCAATGTCGCAATGATAGCTGGCTGAATGAGTCTTTGATTAGGGAGTGGTTTTGAAATTTGAAATTTTTATTAGAAAATGGGGCAGCTCGAAGCATGTGTACAATGGACTCCCTGCATCATAGGAGGATCAAATTATTATTTTTTTCTAATCTCCCCATGAAGTTTGAGTTGTCATGGACTTAAGTGGTTGTATTCATTACCACATGTTTTTATCACTTTATTTGAAGATTTTCTTGGTGCTTCCCTAAAACATTTTCATTATAGTATTGAGTCTACAATATGAACTCTTGACGCCATCAAATGCAAGTAATAAAAAATGGGTCAGTTAGAGATTACATATCATGATTTAATGCATTAGTTATTAACATAAGTCATACTTTAGATTATGATAAATGTTACAAAATTGTTATGGATGGTTTACTTCCAATCTTTAAGGAGCAAGTTTATCACATGCCTCATCATTCTTTTTCCTAGTTGTATAATGTTGTATGTAAGCACGCATGAACAATTTTTTTATATCAACATACTTCTAGCACTTTGCCACATTTGGGAAATGAGGATGTACCTAATGTTAACCATCATGCATACTTCCAACAAACTACGTTTAAAAAATTCACTACATTAGAGGATCCTCCACACATGGTATTAGATCAAATCTTCAAACATAATCTTATTACTTTACCTCCAACTAAGCCACTAGATATGATGCAGGAGCATCCAGAGGTGTAAGGGTAATCTTGCATCACCCGAAAAGAAGTTAATTCAAAACCATTGTAGTTGTTCTCATTTCTTCCCATAATTGGTGTTTTTGGTTCCATAATATCCAGAATAATAATGTAGGATTTTTAGTTTTTCTAAAACTACTAAAAATAGCGACCTGCCTGTTTAGGAAAGTGTACATGCTATTTTTAGAAAGTTTGCATTTGGGCACGTAATGAAACAAAAACTTCCAAAAAGTTACATAATGGAAATATAAGACCTTTGGCGAAGGAATCAGGTAAAGATCATTTGTGAGCTGAAAAATATTAAAGTTTTTATTTTCTGAAAAGCCCCTAAAAATTTACAGAACGAGATATGAGGCACTAAAACTACTCATAACGTCTCAAAAAGTTGACAAAAATCCATTTATAAATTTCCAGCATCATAGTTTACATCGTGAGCTTTTCGGCGCTTAAAACAGTTCGTCAATCGGACACCCGGATCAAAAGTTATGCTTCCCGGAAGTTGACCTACTTTTGGAGAGAGTTGCAAAATTTAAAATTTAGCTGGAGGCCGCCAAAAAGTGATATTTATGACTATTTTGGGAACCCTGGGCAGTGGTAGAGTCAAGGGGGCTAGTGTGGAGTCAAGAATAGGTGGGAAAACAAAAAAACCCTAGCTGATTTGGGGTTACAAAAGGCTGAAGATTCTAGAGTCTTGATGTTGGGAAAGCTGTAATGTGTTGCAATCAGCAGAGGATTTATCCTCTGATTGTAATTAAGCTTTTATAATGTAATGAGTTGCCCAGTTCAATAAAAGAAAGTTATATTTGCTGTGTTTAATATCTATTATTGTGTGTTTTGTGATTTACCCACTTCATCAAATGGTATCAGAGCGAGGATTCCTGAGTGTGTAGACAGATCACCGACCGTTAGGCAGTTTGCATTAGGACCTGAGGTTGTGGGTTTGCTACGGAGACCAAGATGCCTCCACAAAGAAATCGTGTTGGGAGGAATACTTTGACAGAAGAGGGTTTTAGAGCCCTACAAAGGCAAATCGATGCATTGCAAGAGGAGCTACAAAGAGGGTTTGAGCTGAGGACGAGAGAAGAAAGTGAAGGTGAAGATGAAGAAGAGCTATCTGAGGAAGAACAAGACGCTGCCGGAGATCCTGCAGAAGTTAGGTTGTTGAGGGCCATTTCAAAGATTGGAAAGAGGCCCAGGATCGAAGTTTCTACATATTCTGGAGATTTGAATCCAGAACAGCTTATTGATTGGATCAATGACATGGAGGAGTATTTTGAGTATGAAGATGTGGAGGACACAGATCGGGTTAAGTTTGCAAAAACAAAGTTGAAGGGCCATGCCAATATTTGGTGGAAGGAGGTCCAATTAGAGAGGAACAGAAGAGGAAAAGGAAAGATCTCTAGATGGGATCGGATGGTGGAGAAACTGAAGAAGCAGTTCATTCCTGTGGACTATGAGATGGAGTTGCTAAAGAAGCTACAAGGACTAAAGCAAGGTAACAAGTCTGTTAAGGAGTATACAGAAGAGTTATAAAATTACTATCAGGACAGGCCATGCAGAGCCCAACAAGGAGAAGATAGCTCGTTACATTAATGGGTTGAGGTCGAGTATTCAAGATGAGTTGAGCCTGGTTAGAATGACCACCATAGAAGATGCGTACCAATTTTCCCTAAAGGTGGAAGAGAAGCTGAATAAAAGATTTGACAGCAAGCAAAGGGGAAGAGGTCAAGGCAGAAGGACTAGTGGAAGACCCTATGGGGACCGAAATGAAGATGCAAAGAAAAGTGAGAAGTTGGCACCAGTTGAAATCAGAGAGGTGACAATACCTACCGCCCTCATGACCAGAACAATGGTGAACAAATAGGAAGAGGAAGAGGCAGACCTGGGCAAGGACCTGGAAGAGGAGGTTTCAGAGGAACCTGTTTCCAATGTGGAGAAGAAGGGCATCGAGCATATGAATGTTCGCAACATCAAGGAAGGACGAATAGAAGACCTGAAGGTAATACATGAGTTGCACATGTAGATGAAGATGCATAGTCAGAGCATTCTAAAGATGCTGAAAGGGGAGAAACCCTAGTTGTCAGAAGAACCTTCTTGAATGAGGAGAGAGAACCCAATCAGAAGAAGAGTTTATTCTACACAAGGTGCAAATGTGAAGGTAAGTGTTGTGATATTACTATTGACAGTGGAAGCACTGATAATCTTGTTTCAGAGGAGATGGTTGACAAGTTGAAGTTGACAAGAAGAAAACATCCACATACATATCGAATTGCATGGTTGCAGAAGGACCATAGAGCTTTGGTCAATGAGTAGCATTTAGTGAAGTTCAAGATTGGTGACTACCATGATGAGGTGTTGTGTGATATCATACCGATGGATGCATGTCATATCCTGTTAGGGAGGCTGTGGTAGTATGATAGGAGTGTTGTCTATGATGGCCGTGCAAACACATATTCCCTAACAAAGGATGGAGTTCGTCATAAGTTGAAACCATTGAAGGAGGTGGAAGAAAAGGTATGTAGTACTGCTAGAATTTGCTTGGTAGATGGTAAGAAATTTTTGGAGGGTATGAAGCATGAGCATCATTGATTTGCATTGATTCCTAATATTAGTCAAAAGAAATGTGAAGATGTACCTGTAGAAGTTTCAGATATGTTGGAAGAGTTCCAGGACATTATCTCTGATAATGTACCAAAAGGTTTACCACCAGTAAGGAAGATAAGTCATCAAATGGATTTGATACCAGGAGCCAGTTTGCCAAACAAGGCAGCCCATAGAATGACCCCTGCAGAGAATGAAGAGCTAAATAGACAAGTTCATGATTTGTTGAGAAAGGGACTGATAAGGGAGAGCCTAAGTCCATGTGTGGTACCTATAGTATTAGCACCAAAGAAGGATGGAGAATGGAGGATGTGTACAGACTCTCGAGCCATCAATAAGATAACAATCAAGTATAGATTTCCATTGCCAAGAATGGATGACGTCATGGATTGTTTGAATGGAGCCAAGTACTTCACGAAGATTGACCTGAGGAGTGGATATCACCAGATCCGTATCAGAGAAGAAGATGAATGGAAGACAGCCTTCAAGACAAAGGAAGGTTTGTATGAGTGGTTAGTCTTGCCATTTGGGCTAACCAATGCACCAAGCACATTCATGCAGCTCATGAATGAGGTACTGAAAGAATTTTTGGGAAGTTTTGTTATTGTTTATTTGGATGATATTTTGATTTTCAGTAAGACTTGGGATGAGCATCTGATGCATATCAGAAGATTTCTAGAGAAGTTGCTGATTAATCTGAAGAAATGTAGTTTTGCAAAGAAGGAGTTGGTATACCTGGGATTTGTTGTCTCAGAGGAAGGTCTTAAGATGGACCCAGAAAAAGTAAGGGCTATCATTGAATGGCCTACGCCAAGGAGTGCAACGGAGGTAAGATCTTTTCATGGTTTGGCAAGTTTTTAAAGAAAGTTTATCAGGAATTTTAGTAGCATTTGTGCACCCCTAACTGAGACAATGAGAGAGGATAGAAAAGAGTTTAGATGGACTAAAAGAGCAGACAAGAGCTTTGACACATTGAAGTAGAAAGTCGTACAACAACCTGTTTTGGCACTTCCAGATTTTAATAAGGTATTTCAGGTAGATTGTGATGCTAGCGGTAGTGGTATAGGAGCTGTTTTGAGCCAAGAAGGTAAGCCCATTGCCTATTTTAGTGAGAAGTTTAATGATGCCAAGAAAAAGTATTCTGTTTATGATCAAGAGTTTTATGCAATAGTCCAGGCTTTGAAGAAATGGAGACATTATTTGTTGCCAAAAGAGTTTGTTTTATATACCGATCATCAGGCTTTGCAGTATCTTAATAGTCAAGGAAAGTTAAATCAAAGACACTTAAAATGGGTTCAGTTTTTGCAGAGTTATACTTTTGTTCTGAAGCACAGGAGTGGGAAGTCCAACAGGGTTGCAGATGCCTTGAGCAGAAGGCGAAATTTGTTGACAGTAATGAAGATACAGGTTGTTGGGTTTGATGAACTCAAAAGTCTTTTATCCTGAAGATACAGATTTTGTAGAGGCTTGGAAAGCTTGTTTGGAACCTGATACTTTGAACAGAACAAAATAGTTGGATTTCATAATCCAAGATGGCATGTTGTTTAGAGGAAGCCAATTGTGCATTCCAAGGAGTTCCATGAGAGAGAACCTAATTAAGGAGAAGCATAATGGGGGTTAGCTGGACACTTTGGTTGAGATAAGACCATTGCCATTGTCGGTGAAAATTATTTTTGGCCACAGTTGCAACAGGATGTGAGGAAATTTGTGCAAAGTTGTAGAGTGTGTCAGATGGCAAAAGGAACAAGTCAGAATACAGGGTTGTATCAACCATTACCTATACCGGAGAAGCCATGGGATGATATTAGCATGGATTTTGTTCTTGGTTTACCAAGGACATAGAGAGGACATGATTCTATTTTTGTGATGGTGGACAGATTCTCAAAAATGGCACATTTTATTCCTTGTAAGAAGACTAATGATGCTGTTCATATTGCAGAGTTATTTTTCAGGGAAGTGGTGAGACTACATGGTCTACCAAAAAGCATAGTTTTAGACCGAGATACCAAGTTTGTTGGTTATTTCTGGAGGACATTGTGGAAGAAGTTGAAGACAGACTTGAAGTTCAGTTCCGCACACCATCCATAGACTGATGGACAGACAGAAGTGGTGAATAGGAGTTTGGGTAACCTGCTACGATGCTTAGTAGGAGATAAGCCCAAGGGATGGGATTTGATTTTACCATAGGCAGAATTTGCCTACAACAATTCTGTCAATAGAAGTACTGGTAAATCACCATTCCAGATTGTATATGGTAATAGCCCAAGAAATGCTTATGAGTTAAGGAAGCTAGACAATGGAGAAAAGATAAGTGCTAAAGCTGAAGACTTTGCAGAACATTTGAAGAAATTGCATGAAGAAGTGAGAAAGCACATTAATAAGATGAATATTCAGTACAAGGCTAAGGCAGATCAGAAGAAGAGGTATAAGGAGTTCCAGGTGGGAGATAAAGTCATGGTTCACTTGAGAAAAGAAAGGTTCCCAGTTGGAACATACAATAAATTGAAAATGAAGAGATTTGGACCATGCAGAATCATGAAGAAGCATGATTCAGGAAATGCATATGAGGTAGAGCTACCGAGTGGGATCAATATTTCTCCTGTTTTCAACATTGTTGATTTATCAGAATATCATGAAGGTGGAACAGAGGATGGACCAATAGAAGTGCAGTGGAGTATTCCGGCATCTACTTCAACAGAGGAGATAGAAGAGATTTTGGATAGCCATGTCGGAAGGAGCACTCGGAACAAGAAATACGAAGAATATCTAGTGAAATGGAAAGGAAGGCCTATTGAAGATTTTTCTTGGTTGTCTAAGGCAGAGGTTGACCGTTTGGGTTTTCCTCACACAAACACTTGAGACGTGATAGGGTCACTTCTCAAATTACCTTAGGTGTCTGATGCAGGAGCATCCAGAGGTGTAAGGGCAATCTTGCATCACCCAAAAAGAAGTTAATTCAAAACCATTTAATGTGTTCTCATTTCTTCCCATAATTAGTGTTTTTTGGTTCCATAATATCTAGAATAATAATGTAGGACTTTTAGTTTTTCCAAAACTGCTAAAAATAGCGACCTGCCTGTTTAGGAAAGTGTACATGCTATTTTTAGAAAGTTTACATTTGGGCACGTAATGAAGCAAAAACTTCCAAAAAGTTACATAATGGAAGTATTAGACCTTTGGCGAAGGAATCAGGTAAAGATCATTTGTGAGCTGAAAAATATTAAAGTTTTTGTTTTCTGAAAAGCCCCTGAAAATTTACGGAACGAGATATGAGGCACTAAAACTTCTCATATCATCTCAAAATGTTGACAAAAATCTATTTATAAATTTTTGGAGTGATAGTTTACATTGCGAACTTTCTGGCACTTAAAACGGTTCATCAATCGGACACCTGGATCAAAAGTTATGCTTCCCGGAAGTTGACCTACTTTTGGAGGTTGTTGCAAAATTCAAAATTTAGCTGGAGGCCGCCAAAAAGTGATATTTATGACTATTTTGGGAACCCTGGATAGTGGTAGAGTCAAGGGGGCCAATGTGGAGTCAAGAATAGGTGGGAAAACTAAAAAATCCTAGCTGATTTGGGGTTACAGAAGGCTGAAGATTCTAGAGTCATGAGGTTGGGAAAGCTGTAATGTGTTGCAGTCAGTAGAGGATTTATCCTTTAATTGTAATTGAGCTTCTGTAATGTAATGAGTTTCCCAGTTCAATAAAAAAAAGTTCTATTTGCTGTGTTCAATATCTGTTATTATGTGTTTTGCGATTTACCCCCTTCATCAAGTGGTATCAGAGTGAGGATTCCTGAGTGTGTAGACGGATCACCAACCGTAAGGCAGTTTGCACCAGGATCTAAGGTTGTGTGTTTGCTACGGAGACCAAGATGCCTTCACGAAGAAATCATGTTAGGAGGAATACTTTGACAGAAGAGGGTTTTAGAGCCCTACAAAGGCAAATCGATGCATTACAAGAGGAACTACGAAGAGGGTTTGAGCTGAGGATGAGAGAAGAGAGTGAAGGTGAAGATGAAGAAGAGCTATCTGAGGAAGAACAAGACGCTGCCGGAGATCCTGCATAAGTTAGGTTGTTGAGGGCCATTTCAAAGATCGGAAAGAGACCCAGGATCGAAGTTTCTACATATTCTGGAGATTTGAATCCAGAACAGCTTATTAATTGGATCAATGACATGGAGAAGTATTTTGAGTATGAAGATGTGGAGGACCCAGATTGGGTTAAGTTTGCAAAAACAAAGTTGAAGGTCCACGCCAATATTTGGTGGAAGGAGGTCCAATTAGAGAGGAACATAAGAGGAAAAGGAAAGATCTCCAGATGGGATTAGATGGTGGAGAAACTAAAGAAGCAGTTCATTCCTGTGGACTATGAGATGGAGTTGCTAAAGAAGCTGCAAGGGCTAAAGCAAGGTAGCAAGTCTGTTAAGGAGTATACAGAAGAGTTTTATAAAATTACTATCAGGACATGCCATGCAGAGCCCAACAAGGAGAAGGTAGCTCGTTACATTAATGGGTTGAGGCCAAGTATTCAAGAGGAGTTGAGCCTGGTTAGAATGACCACCATAGAAGATGTGTACCAATTTTTCCTGAAGGTGGAAGAGAAGCTGAATAAAAGATTTGACAGCAAGCAAAGGGGAAGAGGTCAAGGCAGAAGGACTGGTGGAAGACCCTATGGGGGCCAAAATGAAGATGCAAAGAAAAGTGAGAAGCTGGCACCAGTTGAAATCAGAGAGGTGACAATACCTACTGCCCTTGTGACCAGAACAATGGTGAAAAAATAGGAAGAGGAAGAGGCAGACCTGGGCAAGGACCTGGAAGAGGGGGTTTCAGAGGAACCTGTTTCCAATGTGGAGAAGAAGGGCATCGAGCATATGAATGTCCGCAACATCAAGGAAGGACAAATAGAATACCTGAAGGTAATACACGAGTTGCACATGTAGATGAAGATGCACTGTCTGAGAATTCTGAAGATGCTGAAAGGGGAGAAACCCTAGTTGTCAGAAGAACTTTGTTGAATGAGGAGAGAGAACCCAATCAGAGGAAGAGTTTATTCCGCACAAGGTGCAAATGTGAAGGTAAGTGTTGTGATATTACTATTGACAGTGGAAGTATTGACAATCTTGTTTCAGAGGAGATGGTTGACAAGTTGAAATTGACAAGAAGAAAACATCCACATACATATCAGATTGCATGGTTGCAGAAGGACCATAGAGCTTTGGTCAATGAGCAGTGTTTAGTGAAGTTCAAGATTGGTGACTACCATGATGAGGTGTTGTGTGATATCATACCGATGGATGCATGTCATATGCTGTTAGGGAGGCCCTGATAGTATGATAGGAGTGCTGTCTATGATGGCGGTGCAAACACATATTCCCTAACAAAGGATGGAGTTCATCATAAGTTGAAACCCTTGAAGGAGGTGGAAGAAAAGGTATGTAGTACTGCTAGAATTTGCTTGGTAGATGGTAGGAAATTTTTGGAGGGTATGAAGCATGAGCGTCATTGCTTTGCATTGATTCCTAATATTAGTCAAGAGAAATGTGAAGATGTACCTGTAGAAGTTTCAGATATGTTGGAAGAGTTCCAGGACATTATCTCTGATAATGTACTAGAAGGTTTACCACCAGTAAGGAAGATAAGTCATCAAATAGATTTGATACCAGGAGCCAGTTTGCCAAACAAGGCAGCCCATAGAATGACCCCTGCAGAGAATGAAGAGCTGAACAGACAAGTTCATGAGTTGTTGAGAAAGGGACTGATAAGGGAGAGCCTAAGTCCATGTGTGGTACCTATAGTATTAGCACCAAAGAAGGATGGAGAATGGAGGATGTGTACAGACTCTCGAGCCATCAATAAGATAACGATCAAGTATAGATTTACATTACCAAGAATCGATGACATCATGGATTGTTTGAATGGAGCCAAGTACTTCACGAAGATTGACCTAAGGAGTGGGTATCACTAGATCTGTATCAGAGAAGAAGATGAATGGAAGACAGCCTTCGAGACAAAGGAAAGTTTGTATGAGTGGTTAGTCATGCCATTTGGGCTAACCAATGCACCGAGCACATTCATGCGGCTCATGAATGAGGTACAGAAAGAATTTTTGGAAAGTTTTGTTATTGTTTATTTGGATGATATTTTGATTTTGAGTAAGACTTGGGATGAGCATCTGATGCATATCAGAAGAGTTCTAGAGAAGTTGAGGGAAGAGAAGTTGCTGATTAATTTGAAGAAATGTAGATTTGCAAAGAAGGAGTTGGTATACCTGGGATTTGTTGTCTCAGAGGAAGGTCTTAAGATGGACCCAGAAAAAGTAAGGGCTATCATTGAATGGCCTACGCCAAGGAGTGCAACGGAGGTAAGATCTTTTCATGGTTTGGCAAGTTTTTACAGAAAGTTTATCAGGAATTTTAGTAGCATTTGTGCACCCCTAACTGAGATAATGAGAGGGGATAGAAAAGAGTTTAGATGGACTAAAGGAGCAGACAAGAGCTTTGACACATTGAAGTGGAAAGTCGTAAAACAACCTGTTTTGGCACTTCTAGATTTTAATAAGGTATTTCAGGTAGATTGTGATGCTAGCGGTAGTGGTATAGGAGCTGTTTTGAGCCAAGAAGGTAAGCCCATTGCCTATTTTAGTGAGAAGTTTAATGATGCCAAGAAAAAGTATTCTGTTTATGATCAAGAGTTTTATGCAATAGTCCAGGCTTTGAAGAAATGGAGACATTATTTGTTGCGAAAAGAGTTTATTTTATATACGGATCATCAGGTTTTGCAGTATCTTAACAGTCAAGGAAAGTTAAATCAAAGGCACTTAAAATGGATTGAGTTTTTGCAGAGTTATACTTTTGTTTTGAAGCATAGGAGTGGGAAGTCCAACAGAGTTGCAGATGCCTTGAGCAGAAGGTGAAATTTGTTGACAGTTATGAAGATAGAGGTTGTTGGGTTTGATGAACTCAAAAGTTTTTTATCCTAAAGATCCAAATTTTGTAGAGGCTTAGAAAGCTTGTTTGGAACCTGTTACTTTGGATAGAACAAAATAGTTGGATTTCATAATCCAAGATGGCATGTTGTTTAGAGGAAGCCAATTGTGCATTCCAAGGAGTTCCATGAGAGAGAACCTAATTAAGGAGAAGCATAGTGGGGATTAGCTGGACACTTTGGTCAAGATAAGACCATTGCCATTGTCGGTGAAAATTATTTTTGGCCGCAGTTACAACAGGATGTGAGGAAATTTGTGCAGAGTTTTAGAGTGTGTCAGATGGCAAAAGGAACAAGTCAGAATACAGGGTTGTATCAACCATTACCTATACTGGAGAAGCCATGGGATGATATTAGTATGGATTTTGTTCTTGGTTTACCAAGGACATAGAGAGGACATGATTCTATTTTTGTGGTGGTGGACAGATTCTCAAAAATGGCACATTTTATTCCTTGTAAGAAGACTAATGATGCTGTTCATATTGAAGAGTTATTTTTTAGGGAAGTGGTGAGACTACATGGTCTACCGAAAAGCATAGTTTTAGACCGAGATACCAAGTTTGTTGGTTATTTCTAGAGGACATTGTGGAAGAAGTTGAAGACAGACTTGAAGTTCAGTTCCGCACACCATCCATAGACTGATGGACAGATAGAAGTGGTGAATAGGAGTTTGGGTAACATGCTATGATGCTTAGTAGGAGATAAGCCCAAGGGATGGGATTCGATTTTACCACAGGCAGAATTTGCCTACAACAATTCTGTCAATAGAAGTACTGGTAAATCACCATTCCAGATTGTATATGGTAATAGCCCAAGAAATGCTTATGAGTTAAGGAAGCTGGACAATGGAGAAAAGATAAGTGCTAAAGCTGAAGACTTTGCAGAACATTTGAAGAAATTGCATGAAGAAGTGAGAAAGCACATTAATAAGATGAATATTTAGTACAAGGCTAAGGCAGATCAGAAGAGGAGGTATAAGGAGTACCAGGTGGGAGATGAAGTCATGGTTCACTTGAGAAAAGAAAGGTTCCCAGTTGGAACATACAATAAATTAAAAATGAAGAGATTTGGACCATGCAGAATCATGAAGAAGCATGATTCAAGAAAAGCATATAAAGTAGAGCTGCCGAGTGGGATCAATATTTCTCCTGTTTTCAACATGACTGATTTATTAGAATATCATGAAGGTGGAATAGAGGATGGACCAACAGAAGTGCAGTGGAGTATTCCAGCATCTATTTCAACAGAGGAGATAGAAGAGATTTTGGATAGCCGTGTGGGAAGGAGCACTTGGAACAAGCAATACGACGAATATCTAGTGAAATGGAAAGGAAGGCCTATTGAAGATTTTTCTTGGTTGTCTAAGGCAGAGGTTGACCGTTTGGGTTTTCCTCACACAAACACCTGAGACGTGATAGGGTCACTTCTCAAATTACCCTAGGTGTCTGATGTAGGAGCATCCAGAGGTGTAAGGGAAATCTTGCATCACCCAAAAAGAATTTAATTCAAAACCATTGTATTTTTTCTCATTTCTTCCCATAATTAGTGTTTTTAATTCCATAATATCTAGAATAATAATGTAGGACTTTTAGTTTTTCCAAAACTGCTAAAAATAGCGACCTGCCTGTTTAGGAAAGTGTACATGCTATTTTTAGAAAGTTTAAATTTGGGCACATAATGAAGAAAAAACTTCCAGAAAGTTACATAATGGAAGTATTAGACCTTTGGCGAAGGAATTAGGTAAAGATCATTTGTGAGCTGAAAAATATTAAAGTTTTTGTTTTCCGAAAAGCCCCTGAAAATTTATGGAATGAGATATGAGGCACTAAAACTTCTCATAACATCTCAAAATGTTGACAAAAATCTATTTATGAATTTTTGGCGTGATAGTTTACATCACAAGCTTTTTGGCGCTTAAAACGGTTCGTCAATCGGACACCCAGATCAAAAGTTATTCTTCCCAGAAGTTGACCTACTTTTGGAGGGAGTTGCAAAATTCAAAATTTAGCTGGAGGCCGCCAAAAAGTGATATTTATGACTATTTTGGGAACCCTGAGCAGTGGTAGAGTCAAGGGGGCCAGTGTGGGGTCAAGAATAGGTGGGAAAACAAAAAATCCTAGCTGATTTGGGGTTACAGAAGGCTGAAGATTCTAGAGTCTTGAGGTTGGGAAAGCTGTAATGTGTTGCAGCCAGTAGAGGATTTATCCTTTGATTGTAATTGAGCTTCTATAATGTAATGAGTTGCCTAGTTCAATAAAAGAAAGTTTTATTTGCTGTATTCAATATTTGTCATTGTGTGTTTTGTGATTTACCCCCTTCATCAAGTGGTATCAGAGCGAGGATTCCTGAGTGTGTAGACGGATCACCGACCATGAGGCATTTTGCACCAGGACCTAAGGTTGTGGGTTTGCTGCGGAGACCAAGATGCCTCCACAAAGAAATCATGGTGGGAGGAATGCTTTGACAGAAGAGGGTTTTAGAGCCCTACAAAGGCAAATCGATGCATTACAAGAGGAGCTACGAAGAGGGTTTGAGCCGAGGACGAGGGAAGAAAGTGAAGGTGAAGATGAAGAAGAGCTATCTGAGGAAGAACAAGACGCTGCCGGAGATCTTGCAGAAGTTAGGTTGTTGAGGGTCATTTCAAAGATCAGAAAGAGGCCTAGAATCGAAGTTTCTACATATTCTAGAGATTTGAATCCAGAACAGCTTATTAATTGGATCAATGACATGGAGGAGTATTTTGAGTATGAAGATGTGGAAGACCCAGATCGGGTTAAGTTTGCAAAAACAAAGTTGAAGGGCCATGCCAATATTTGGTGGAAGGAGGTCCAATTAGAAAGGAACAGAAGAGGAAAAGGAAAGATCTCCAGATGGGATCAGATGGTGGAGAAACTGAAGAAGCAGTTCATTCCTGTGGACTATGAGATGGAGTTGCTAAAGAAGCTGCAAGGACTAAAGCAAGGTAACAAGTCTGTTAAGGAGTATACAGAAGAGTTTTATAAAATTACTATCAGGACAGGCCATGCAGAGCCCAACAAGGAGAAGGTAGCTCGTTACATTAATGGGTTGAGGCTGAGTATTCAAGAGGAGTTGAGCCTGGTTAGAATGACCACCATAGAAGATGCGTACCAATTTTCCCTAAAGGTGGAAGAGAAGCTGAATAAAAGATTTGACAGCAAGCAAAGGGGAAGAGGTCAAGGCAGAAGGACTAGTGGAAAACCCTATGGGGGCCAAAATAAAGATGCAAAGAAAAGTGAGAAGCTGGCACCAGTTGAAATCAGAGAGGTGACAATACCTACTTCCCTCGTGACCAGAACAATGGTGAACAAAGAGGAAGAGGAAGAGGTAGACCTGGGCAAGGACCTACAAGAGGAGGTTTTAGAGGAAACTGTTTCTAGTGTGGAGAAGAAGGGCATCGAGCATATGAATGTCTGCAACATCAAGGAAGGACGAATAGAAGACCTGAACGTAATACACAAGTTGCACATGTAGATGAAGATGCACAGTCTAAGCATTCTGAAGATGCTGAAAGGGGAGAAACCCTAGTTGTCAGAAGAACTTTGTTGAATGAGGAGAGAGAACCCAATCAGAGGAAGAGTTTATTCTACACAAGGTGCAAATGTGAAGGTAAGTGTTGTGATATTACTATTGACAGTGGAAGCACTGATAATCTTGTTTCAGAGGAGATGGTTGACAAGTTGAAGTTGACAAGAAGAAAACATCCACATACATATCGAATTGCACGGTTGCAGAAGGACCATAGAGCTTTGGTCAATGAGTAGTGTTTAGTGAAGTTCAAGATTGGTGACTACCATGATGAGGTGTTGTGTGATATCATATCGATAGATGCATGCCATATGTTGTTAGGGAGGCCATGGTAGTATGATAGGAGTGCTGTCTATGATGGCCGTGCAAACACATATTCCCTTACAAAGGATGGAGTTCATCATAAGTTGAAACCCTTAAAGGAGGTGGAAGAAAAGGTATGTAGTATTGCTGGAATTTGCTTGGTAGATGGTAGGAAATTTTTGGAGGGTATGAAGCATGAGCGTCATTGCTTTGCATTGATTCCTAATATTAGTCAAGAGAAATGTGAAGATGTACCTGTAGAAGTTTCAGATATGTTGGAAGAGTTCCAGGACATTATCTCTGATAATGTACCAGAAGGTTTACCACCAGTAAGAAAGATAAGTCATAAAATAGATTTGATACCAGGAGTCAGTTTGCCAAACAAGGCAGCCCATAGAATGACCCCTGTAGAGGATGAAGCGCTGAACAAACAAGTTCATGAGTTGTTGAGAAAGGGACTGATAAGGGAGAGCCCAAGTCCATGTGTGGTACCTATAGTATTAGCACCAAAGAAGGATGGAGAATGGAGGATGTGTACAGACTCTCAAGCCATCAATAAGATAACGATCAAGTATAGATTTTCATTGCCAAGAATGGATCACATCATGGATTGTTTGAATGGAGCCAAGTACTTCACGAAGATTGACCTGAGGAGTGGGTATCACTAGATCCGTATCAGAGAAGAAGATGAATGGAAGACAGCCTTCAAGACAATGGAAGGTTTGTATGAATGGTTAGTCATTCCATTTGGGCTAACCAATGCACCAAGCACATTCATGCGGCTCATGAATGAGGTACTGAAAGAATTTTTGGGAAGTTTTGTTATTGTTTATTTGGATGATATTTTGATTTTCAGTAAGACTTGGGATGAGCATCTGATGCATATCAGAAGAGTTCTAGAGAAGTTGCTGATTAATCTGAAGAAATGTAGTTTTGCAAAGAAGGAGTTGGTATACCTGGGATTTGTTGTCTCAGAGGAAGGTCTTAAGATGGACCCAGAAAAAGTAAGGGCTATCATTGAATGGCCTGTGCCAAGGAGTGCAATGGAGGTAAGATCTTTTCATGATTTGACAAGTTTTTACAGAAAGTTTATCAGGAATTTTAGTAGCATTTGTGCACCCCTAACTGAGACAATGAGAGGGGATAGAAAAGAGTTTAGATGGACTAAAGGAGCAGACAAGAGCTTTGACACATTGAAGTGGAAAGTCGTAAAACAACCTGTTTTGGCACTTCTAGATTTTAATAAGGTATTTCAGGTAGATTGTGATGCTAGCGATAGTGGTATAGGAGCTGTTTTGAGCAAAGAAGGTGAGCCCATTGCCTATTTTAGTGAGAAGTTTAATGATGCCAAGAAAAAGTATTCTATTTATAATCAAGAGTTTTATGCAATAGTCCAGGCTTTGATAAAATGGAGACATTATTTGTTGCAAAAAGAGTTTGTTTTATATACTGATCTTCAGGTTTTGCAGTATCTTAACAGTCAAGGAATGTTAAATCAAAGGCACTTAAAATGGGTTGAGTTTTTGCAGAGTTATACTTTTGTTTTGAAGCACAGGAGTGGGAAGTCCAACAGGGTTGCAGATGCCTTGAGCAGAAGGTGAAATTTGTTGACAGTAATGAAGATAGAGGTTGTTGGGTTTGATGAACTCAAAAGTTTTTTATCTTGAAGATCCAGATTTTGTAGAGGCTTGGAAAGCTTGTTTGGAAACTATTACTTTGGATAGAACAAAATAGTTGGATTTCATAATCCAAGATGGCATGTTGTTTAGAGGAAGCCAATTGTGCATTCCAAGGAGTTCCATGAGAGAGAACCTAATTAAGGAGAAGCATAGTGGGGGTTAGCTAGACACTTTGGTCGAGATAAGACCATTGCCATTGTCATTGAAAATTATTTTTGGCCGCAGTTGCAACATGATGTGAGGAAATTTGTGCAGAGTTGTAGAGTGTGTCAGATGGCAAAAGGAACAAGTCAGAATACAGAGTTGTATCAACCATTACCTATACCGGAGAAGCCATGTGATGATATTAGCATGGATTTTGTTCTTGGTTTACCAAGGACATAGAGAGGACATGATTCTCAAAAATCGCACATTTTATTCCTTGTAAGTAGACTAATGATGCTGTTCATATTGAAGAGTTATTTTTCAGGGAAGTGGTGAGACTACATGGTCTACCAAAAAGCATAGTTTCAGACCGAGATACCAAGTTTGTTGGATATTTCTAGAGGACATTGTGGAAGAAGTTGAAGACAGACTTGAAGTTCAGTTCCACACACCATCCATAGACTGATGGATAGACAAAAGTGGTGAATAGGAGTTTGGGTAACCTACTACGATGCTTAGTAGGAGATAAGCCCAAGGGATGGGATTTGATTTTACCATAGGCAGAATTTGCCTACAACAATTCTGTCAATAGAAGTACTGGTAAATCACCATTCCAGATTGTATATGGTAATAGCCCGAGAAATGCTTATGAGTTAAGGAAGCTGGACAATGGAGAAAAGATATGTGCTGAAGCTGAAGACTTTGCAGAACATTTGAAGAAATTGCATGAAGAAGTGAGAAAGCACATTAATAAGATGAATATTCAATACAAGGCTAAGGCAGATCAGAAGAGGAGGTATAAAGAGTTCCAGGTGGGAGATGAAGTCATGGTTCACTTGAGAAAAGAAAGGTTCCCAGTTGGAACATACAATAAATTGAAAATGAAGAGATTTGGACCATGCAGAATCATGAAGAAGCATGATTCAGGAAATGCATATGAGGTAAAGCTGCCGAGTGGGATCAATATTTCTCCTATTTTCAACATTGCTGATTTATCAGAATATCATGAAGGTGGAACAGAGGATGGACCAACAGAAGTGCAGTGGAGTATTCCAGCATCTACTTCAATAGAGGAGATAGAAGAGATTTTGGATAGCCATGTGGGAAGGAGCACTCGGAACAAGCAATACGAAGAATATCTAGTGAAATGGAAAGGAAGGCTTATTGAAGATTTTTCTTAGTTGTCTAAGGCAGAGGTTGACCATTTGGGTTTTCCTCACACAAACACCTGAGACGTGATAGGGTCACTTCTCAAATTACCCTAGGTGTCTAATGCAGGAGCAACCAGAGGTGTAAGGGCAATCTTCCATCACCCAAAAAGAAGTTAATTCAAAACCATTGTATTTTTTCTCATTTCTTCCCATAATTAGTGTTTTTGGTTCCATAATATCCACAATAATAATGTAGGAATTTTAGTTTTTCCAAAACTGCTAAAAATAGCGACCTGCCTATTTAGGAAAGTGTACATGCTATTTTTAGAAAGTTTGCATTTGGGCACGTAATAAAGCAAAAACTTCCAGAAAGTTACATAATGGAAGTATAAGACCTTTGGCAAAGGAATCAAGTAAAGATCATTTGTGAGCTGAAAAATATTAAAGTTTTTGTTTTTCGAAAAGCCCCTGAAAATTTACGGAACGAGATATGAGGCACTAAAACTTCTCATAACATCTGAAAATGTTGACAAAAATCTATTTATAAATTTTTGGCATGATAGTTTACATCACGATCTTTCTGGTGCTTAAAACAGTTCGTCAATCAGACACCCGGATCAAAAGTTATGCTTCCCGGAAGTTGACCTACTTTTGGAGGGAGTTGCAAAATTCAAAATTTAGCTGGAGGCTGCCAAAAAGTGATATTTATGACTATTTTGGGAACCCTGGGCAGAGGTAGAGTCAAGGGGGCCAATGTGGAGTCAAGAATAGGTGGGCAAACAAAAAAATCCTAGCTGATTTGGGGTTACAGAAGGCTGAAGATTCTGGAGTCTTGAGGTTGGGAAAGCTGTAATGTGTTGCAGCCAGTAGAGGATTTATCCTCTAATTGTAATTGAGCTTTTGTAATGTAATGAGTTGCCCAGTTCAATAAAAGAAAGTTCTATTTGCTGTGTTCAATATTTGTTATTGTGTGTTTTGTGATTTACCCCCTTCATCAAGTGGTATCAGAGCGAGGATTCCTGAGTGTGTAGACGGATCACCGACCATGAGGCCGTTTGCACCAGGACCTAAGGTTGTGGGTTTGCTGCGGAGACCAAGATGCCTCCACGAAGAAATCGTGTTGGGAGTAATGCTTTGACAGAAGAGGGTTTTAGAGCCCTACAAAGGCAAATCGATGCATTACAAGAGGAGCTACGAAGAGGGTTTGAGCCGAGGACGAAAGAAGAAAGTGAAGGTGAAGATGAAGAAGAGCTATCTGAGGAAGAACAAGACGCTGCCGGAGATCCTGCAGAAGTTAGGTTGTTGAGGGCCATTTCAAAGATCAGAAAGAGGCCTAGGATCGAAGTTTCTACATATTCTGGAGATTTGAATCCAGAACAGCTTATTAATTAGATCAATGACATGGAGGAGTATTTTGAGTATGAAGATGTGGAGGACCCAAGTTGGGTTAAGTTTGCAAAAAAAAAATAGAAGGGCCATGCCAATATTTGGTGGAAGGAGGTCGAATTAGAGAGGAACAGAAGAGGAAAAGGAAAGATCTCCAAATGGGATCAGATGGTGGAGAAACTGAAGAAGCAGTTCATTCCTGTGGATTATGAGATGGAGTTGCTAAAGAAGCTGCAAGGACTGAAGCAAGGTAACAAGTCTGTTAAGGAGTATACAGAAGAGTTTTATAAAATTACTATCAGGACAGGCCATGCAGAGCCCAACAAGGAGAAGGTAGCTCGTTACATTAATGGGTTGAGGCTGAGTATTCAAGAGGAGTTGAGCCTGGTTAGAATGACCACCATAGAAGATGTGTACCAATTTTTCCTGAAGGTGGAAGAGAAGCTGAATAAAAGATTTGAAAGCAAGCAAAGGGGAAGAGCTCAAGGCGGAAGGACTGGTGGAAGACCCTATGGGGGCCAAAATGAAGATGCAAAGAAAAGTGAGAAGCTGGCACCAGTTGAAATCAGAGAGGTGACAATACCTACTGCCCTCGTGACTAGAACAATGGTGAACAAACAGGAAGAGGAAGAGGCAGACCTGGGCAAGGACCTGGAAGAGGAGGTTTCAGAGGAACTTGTTTCCAATGTGGAGAAGAAAGGCATCGAGCATATGAATTTCCGCAACATCAAGGAAGGACAAATAGAAGACTTGAAGGTAATACACGAGTTGCACATGTAGATGAAGATGCACTGTCTGAGCATTCTGAAGATGCTGAAAGGGGAGAAACCCTAGTTATCAGAAGAACTTTGTTCAATGAGGAGAGAGAACCCAATCAGAGGAAGAGTTTATTCCGCACAAGGTGCAAATGTGAAGGTAAGTGTTGTGATATTACTATTTATAGTGGAAGCACTGATAATCTATTTTCAGAGGAGATGGTTGACAAGTTGAAGTTGACAAGAAGAAAACATCCACATACATATCGGATTGCATGGTTGCAGAAGGACCATAGAGCTTTGGTCAATGAGCAGTGTTTAGTGAAGTTCAAGATTGGTGACTACCATGATGAGGTGTTGTGTGATATCATACCGATGGATGCATGTCATATGCTGGTAGGGAGGCTGTGGTAGTATGATAGGAGTGCTGTCTATGATGGCCGTGCAAACACATATTCCCTAACAAAGGATGGAGTTCATCATAAGTTGAAACCCTTGAAGGAGGTGGAAGAAAAGGTATGTAGTACTGTTAGAATTTGCTTGGTAGATGGTAGGAAATTTTTGGAGGGTATAAAGCATGAGCGTCATTGCTTTGCATTGATTCCTAATATTAGTCAAGAGAAATGTGAAGATGTACCTGTAGCAGTTTCAGATATGTTGGAAGAGTTCCAGGACATTATCTCTGATAATGTACCAGAAGGTTTACCACCAGTAAGGAAGATAAGTCATCAAATAGATTTGATACCAGGAGCCAGTTTGCCAAACAAGGCAGCCCATAGAATGACCCCTGCAGAGAATGAAGAGCTGAACAAACAAGTTCATGAGTTGTTGAGAAAGGGACTGATAAGGGAGAGCCTAAGTCCATGTGTGGTACCTATAGTATTAGCACCAAAGAAGGATGGAGAATGGAGGATGTGTACAGACTCTTGAGCCATCAATAAGATAGGAGATCAAGTATAGATTTCCATTGCCAAGAATGGATCACATCATGGATTGTTTGAATGGAGCCAAGTACTTCACGAAGATTGACCTAAGGAGTGGGTATCACTAGATCCGTATCAGAGAAGAAGATGAATGGAAGATAGCCTTCAAGACAAAGGAAGGTTTCTATGAGTGGTTAGTCATGGCATTTGGGCTAACCAATGCATCGAGCACATTCATGCGGCTCATGAATGAGGTACTGAAAGAATTTTTGGGAAGTTTTGTTATTGTTTATTTGGATGATATTTTGATTTTCAGTAAGACTTGGGATGAGCATCTAATGCATATCAGAAGAGTTCTAGAGAAGTTGAGGGAAGAGAAGTTGCTGATTAATTTGAAGAAATGTAGATTTGCAAAGAAGGAGTTGGTATACCTGGGATTTGTTGTCTCAGAGGAAGGTCTTAAGATGGACCCATAAAAAGTAAGGGCTATCATTGAATGGCCTACGCCAAGGAGTACAACGGAGGTAAGATCTTTTCATGGTTTGGCAAGTTTTTACAAAAAGTTTATCAGGAATTTTAGTAGCATTTGTGCACCCCTAACTGAGACAATGAGAGGGGATAGAAAAGAGTTTAGATGGACTAAAGGAGCAGACAATAGCTTTGACACATTGAAGCAGAAAGTCATAGAACAACCTGTTTTGGCACTTCCAGATTTTAATAAGGTATTTCAGGTAGATTGAAATGCTAGCGATAGTAGTATAGGAGCTATTTTGAGCCAAGAAGGTAAGCCCATTGCCTATTTTAGTGAGAAGCTTAATGATGCCAAGAAAAAGTATTTTGTTTATGATCAAGAGTTTTATGCAATAGTCCAAGCTTTGAAGAAATGGAGACATTATTTGTTGCCAAAAGAGTTTGTTTTATATACTGATCATCAGGCTTTGCAGTATCTTAGCAGTCAAGAAAAGTTAAATCAAAGGCACTTAAAATGGGTTGAGTTTTTGCAGAATTATACTTTTGTTTTGAAGCACAGGAGTGGGAAGTCCAACAGGGTTGTAGATGCCTTGAGCAGAAGGCGAAATTTGTTGACAGTAATGAAGATAGAGGTTGTTGGGTTTGATGAACTCAAAAGTTTTTTATCCTGAAGAGCTTGGAAAGCTTGTTTGGAACTTGTTACTTTGGATAGAATAAAATGGTTGGATTTCATAATCCAAGATGGCATGTTGTTTAGAGTCCAATTGTGCATTCCAAGGAGTTCCATGAGAGAGAACCTAATTAAGGAGAAGCATAATGGGGGTTAGCTGGACACTTTGGTCGAGATAAGACCATTGCCATTGTCAGTGAAAATTATTTTTGGCTGCAGTTGCAACAGGATGTGAGGAAATTTGTGCAGAGTTGTAGAGTGTGTTAGATGGCAAAAGGAACAAGTTAGAATACAGGGTTGTATCAACCATTACCTGTACCGGAGAAGCCATGGGATGATATTAGCATGGATTTTGTTCTTGGTTTACCAAGGACATAGAGAGGACATGATTCTATTTTTGTGGTGGTGGACAGATTCTCAAAAATGGCACATTTTATTCCTTGTAAGAAGACTAATGATGCTGTTCATATTGCAGAGTTATTTTTCAGGGAAGTGGTGAGACTACATGGTCTACCAAAAAGCATAGTTTCAGACCGAGATATCAAGTTTGTTGGTTATTTCTAGAGGACATTGTGGAAGAAGTTGAAGATAGACTTGAAGTTCAGTTCCACACACCATCCACAGATTGATGGATAGACAGAAGTGGTGAATAGGAGTTTGGGTAACCTGCTACGATGCTTAGTAGGAGATAAGCCCAAGGGATGGGATTCAATTTTACCACAGGTAGAATTTGCCTACAACAATTCTATCAATAGAAGTATTGGTAAATCACCATTCCAGATTGTATATGGTAATAGCCTGAGAAATGCTTCTGAGTTAAGGAAGCTGGACAATGGAGAAAAGATAAGTGCTGAAGCTGAAGACTTTGCAAAACATTTCAAGAAATTGGATGAAGAAGTGAGAAAGCACATTAATAAGATGAATATTCAGTACAAGGGTAAGGCAGATTAGAAGAGGAGGTATAAGGAGTTCCAGGTGGGAGATGAAGTCATGGTTCACTTGAGAAAAGAAAGGTTCCCAGTTGGAACATACAATAAATTGAAAATGAAGAGATTTGGACCATGCAGAATCATGAAGAAGCATGATTCAGGAAATGCATATGAGGTAGAGCTACCACGTGGGATAAATATTTCTCCTATTTTCAACATTGCTGATTTATCAAAATATCATGAAGGTGGAACAAAGGATGGACCAACAGAAGTGCAGTGGAGTATTCTGGCATCTACTTCAACAAAGGAGATAAAAGAAATTTTGGATAGCCGTGTGGGAAGGAGCACTTGGAACAACCAATACAAGGAATATCTAGTGAAATGGAAAGGAAGGCCTGTTGAAGATTCTTCTTGGTTTTCTAAGGCAGAGGTTGACTATTTGGGTTTTCCTCACACAAACACCTGAGAGGTGACAGGGTCACTTCTCAAATTACCCTAGGTGTCTGATGCAGGAGCATCTAGAGCTGTAAGGGCAATCTTGCATCACCCAAAAAAAAAGTTAATTCAAAACCATTGTTGTTGTTCTCATTTCTTCCCATAATTAGTGTTTTTGGTTCCATAATATCCAGAATAATAATGTAGGACTTTCAATTTTTCCAAAACTGCTAAAAATAGCAACCTACCTGTTTAGGAAAGTGTACCTGTTATTTTTAGAAAGTTTGCATTTGGGCACATAATGAAGCAAAAACTTCCAAAAAGTTACATAATTGAAATATAAGACATTTAGCGAAGGAATCAGGTAAAGATCATTTGTGAGCTGAAAAATATTAAATTTTTTGTTTTCTGAAAAGCCCCTGAAAATTTACGGAATGAGATATGAGTCACTAAAACTTCTCATAACATCTCAAAAAGTTGACAAAAATCTATTTACATATTTTTGGCATGATAGTTTACATCGCGATCTTTCTGGCGCTTAAAACGGTTCGTCAATTGGACACCCGGATCAAAAGTTATGCTTCCCGGAAGTTGACCTACTTTTGGAGGGAGTTGCAAAATTCAAAATTTAACTGGAGGCTGCCAAAAAGTGCTATTTATGACTATTTTGGGAACCCTGGGTAGTGGTAGAGTCAAGGGGTCTAGTGTGGAGTCAAGAATAGGTGGGAAAACAAAAAATCCCTAGCTGATTTGGGGTTACAGAAGGCTGAAGATTCTAGAGTCTTGAGGTTGGGAAAGCTGTAATGTGTTGCAGCCAGTAGAGGATTTATCCTCTGATTGTAATTGAGCTTCTGTAATGTAATGAGTTGCCCAGCTCAATAAAAGAAAGTTCTATTTGTTGTGTTCAATATCTGTTATTGTGTGTTTTGTGATTTACCCCCTTCATCAAGATAACTCCAATCTTACACTAGACAAGGCTAGGTGCTTTTGCTCATGTATCAGTGCATACATGGTCATTCTAGTAATAGATGCATGGCATTCAAACATAAATTTCAAGATCTTATAGATAAACGGGAGATAAACATTAAGTGTACTCATGATCCCACAATCCCTTCACTTGATGAGGTTGATCATATGAAAGGAAATGATGCACATTAAGAAATTAGTCATGTTCACCACAACAGACCCACATAAAGTTAATACATAAAATAAAAGAGAAACCACCTAATGTGCAGCCAATTAATCAACAAGAGACATATGCTTAAGCAAATCCTAAGAAGAAAATACAAGAATTAATAAACATAATGATAATACATTTTATAATGAGAATAATGATGATGATAATGATCCTCGTAGATTTATATTGGTTCAAGAGCTTCCTTATACACTATATGTGTATACATACCCATACTTCTTGTTTTAACTTTGACCTTTTAGATTGAGTTTTTTTGTCTTACATGTTTATTTCACATTCTACAAATCACTTCAATGTTTTCCTTTCCCACAATTTGGGGCCATCTTCCTCGTTGCATCTTGATATGTTTGCCCAATGCTTGTTTATACATCTTCCTTGCATGCTTTGCCTTACTATGCTTATATATTTCCTTATGCTTTCCTTATGCTTACCGCAATGATTTATCATTTTCATTTTCATTTTTTCTGTTATTTTATAGGATTTCTAGTAATGGTATGCCATAGTAAGATAGAATTTAAAATCTATAGTTGTCAAAACCGCAACCTTTGTTAGGAGTTTAAGAAATAAACCTTTTCCTTCATTGACGTGAATTCATTTTACAACAACTAAATGCCTTGTTGGGATTGGCAACATGTCAACTCCTTAGTTCTGTGTGTCCTTTGTGACACAGTTGGGTAGTGGGTTTGGTAACCTATCAGCTCCTTAGTTCAGCAGCAGGTGGGCGACTACCTGACACCTGGTAACTTTTAATATAGATCTTTTTGCTTAGCTCAATTCGAAGGTGTTTGATATCTTGTACCTAGTCCAATGGATTCAATGATTGGCCACTCTCTTAAGATGAGTCGGGCTCTCTCCTCAAAGTCAGTCGGCATGTGGGGAGCGGGCTATTTGTTAGGTTTCCATTCATGATTTGGTGCTTGCTTGTTGGCTATTAGTCTTGCCGTCACTATTGGCTTTGTGCTTCATTCCTCTCTCCATAGGCTACTTTTCCCATCTTTTAATGACTGGTGTTTTCTGCAAAATTTTGCAGACTTTTCTACCATTCTTAGCAGCCATCCTGACGTCACGTTTGCAGCTTAGTTATGATGAGCCGCTCTTAAGAAGCCTGTGAAGTGAATGCTTTGTCAAAAGAACTTAGGGGCTTGAATCAGCCAAATCTAGCCTCGGGATTGGGCAAGGACGTTTGGTAGAGGTTATACCTACCATGATGTCATTCTCATTTTTCTATTGCTGCATTCGTTCTCTGTTGTTTCTCCCAATCGTCCCTGCTCTTTGGCGTGCTCAATGGCGGAAACTAGGCTTAACTTAAGACTTTTATTTCCACCACTTGAAGGGGATCCTGAGGTGCGTGGCAAGGTGAGGGTGGCGGATCTCTTGTCACTAATTAAACGTGATGGTACACTGGTCCAATTTATGGTCCACTGCGTCGTAGGTCATAGATGGATATCTAGATAGGTTCCTCAACTATTCAGATATTATTTCCAAGATCCTTTCTAATACTATGGATCTTGTTCAGGATGCCAAGTACGTGTACAAGTTGGCCTCAGGTTTATTCAGTAATAATTTGTATACTATGGATAGATGGGCGGAGGCAATGAAGGGATATGAGATGGATCAGGGTGATGCCCATATTGGAAGCCTTTTTGAGCTCCAAACTCTCAGTCACTCAGCTCCGTACCAAGCCATCTACCATGTGCTCCAATCTTCCCTCAAACTCTTCTCTGGTGAGACTATTCATAGAGAACTTGCAGCCTTCTATTTTGTCTTCTCTAAGAAAGATGTAAAACATATCAAAGACACCTTAAGAATTAATGCCTTGGATTTAGCCCCTCGCATCTCTAAAGATGCTTTCGATGATCTTGAAGAAGGTGACGAGGGTGACCAGAGCAAAGTGGGTTTTCTTGGAGAGAAGATGGACCTAGATGCAGTCCCAGCCACAAGCATGATAGCCTAAGGTGTCTCTAGAGGCCTATGGCAGGGCGCCTCTCGGGATGGTGGTCTTTGTTTTCATTTTTTATTTTCCTAGAGCTTCTTGAGGTGGCGGTGGTTTTTTCCATGTTGTTGTTATGTTCAGTTTCTCGTTGGCTTGGGTGGTTGGGTGGTAACGATAGTTTTTGGACTTATCTTCTGCTTCCTGTCGATTAGAAGTGATGGTGATGGTGACATGTTTACATGCTTTGATTTTGGCTATTCTTCTATCTACAACGGTGTCTACTTTGGTTGGTACTCTTGATAGTTTTCTTTTTTGTTCCTTTCTATGATTGCTCCTATTTGGCCAGCTTAGGGCCTTTGACTGTAATTTTTTATGAACATGTTGTATGAATCTCTATATAAACTTTATATTTTAATAGTATGGGTGGTTTACCACCTTTTATTTAAAAACAAAACTAAATGCCATGTAAATTATGTCATTGAGTTGGAATAAAAGTAGAATGCCATTACATCATTTGAGGATCATGAATGTGACCCAAAATGGCTCGAACAACTCATTAAGCACCAAGCTATCCGTAAATCATCCTGGAATTATAAATGTGCTCCCTTCTTAAATCCACGGCCTTTTCAATTTAAGTGTTAAGGTCTGTAATAACTACATGGATATACCAATCTTCCCACCAAATCTCTTTAGATCTACTAGAAATTTTATTGTCAATCTCAACATAGTAGCTAGTTGAACAAATCTTTGATTAGGAGTGGCTTTGAAAATTGAATTTTTTATTAGAAAATGGGGCTGCTCAAAGCATGTGCATGATGGATTCCCTGCATCGTAGGAGGATCAATTTTTTTTTGCTAATCTCCCCATAAAGTTTGAGTGGTCATGCACTTACATGGTTGTATTCATTACCACATGCTTTTATCACTTTATTTGAAGATTTTGTTAGTGCTTCTCTAAAACATTTTCATTATAGTATTGAGCCTACAATATGCACTCTTTGATGCCATCAAATGCAAGTAATAAAAATATGGGTCAATTAGAGATTACATATTATGATTTCATGCATTAGCTATTAAAATAAGTTGTGCTTTGGATTATGATAAAGTTATGACATTGTCATGGATGGTTTACTTCCAATCTTTAAGGACCAAGTTTATCACATGCCTCATCATTCTTTTTCCTAGTTGTATAATGTTTTATGTAAGCATGTATGAACAACTTTTTTTGATATCAACATACTTCTAGCACTTTGCCACATTTAGAAAATGAGGATGTACTTAATGTTAACCATCATGCATACTTCCAACAAATTACATTTAAAAAATTCACTACATTAGAAGAGCCTCCACACATGCTATTAGATCAACTCTTCAAACATAATCTTATTACTTTACCTCCAACTAAGCCACTAGATAACTCCAATCTCGCACTAGACAAGGCTAGGTGCATTTGTTCATGTATCATTGCATACATGGTCATTCTAGTAACGTTAGATTTTGTTATGGAAATCACAACCCAAAATCTAGAAAGCTAAAGGAAAGCACAAAGAGAAGATTGAAATGAAGGATGCAAAATAGATCATACATGAATTTGCAATAGAATATGCATTGCAATATTATCACCAGAATACCAAATACAAGCTAGGTAGTTAGTTTATATAGGCCAGGAAGAGGGTGGAGGTGGCAAAGCCAGCCAATAGGGAGTGACCAATAAGCAGGCCAAAGATAGCAAAAGCACCTTCCCAAGATAGAAAATGCACCTCCCTTGTTGGATAGTGACACCTCAAACCACTCATCTAATTACACTCACTTTATTAACCTAAGCAAGTTTAATAATATGTGTAGGAAAAACCTTTAGGAAAAGGAATAAAAAACATACACTACCACCCCCCCTTAAGTGTAGCTTACTTGAAGGAAAAAGACAATGCAAGTTTTTCTTCTAAGTCACAGAAAAATAAGGGTAAAGCTATTTTTGCTTCTTCCAGTCTTGTATCAGGGAGATGGATTTTCAATTCTGGAGCTTCTCACCATATGGCTTCTTCACAGTCCATGTTCTCTTCTTTTGAGCCTTGTGTTATGCCACATATTCTGATGGGCAACAATACTTACATAAATGTAATTAGGAGGGGATCTGTTGATATTGGGGATGGCACTTTCAATGATGTTTTGTGTGTACCTCATTTAACAAACAATCTTCTTTCCATTTATCAAATCACCCATGGTGGAGCAAGGAAGATTATGAAATTTACACCTGATTCAGTTGTCATTCAAGACTTGGAGAGTAGAGATATTATTGCTAGTGGGATTGTTGATCATGCATCTCGGTTATACTCTTTTTTCAGACTTTGGACTTGGTGATGGATCTAATCCTTTAGTTGTTGACCACACTCCTTGCGTGTCATTTGATTTTGAGGAGAATTTTGGTTACTTGAACCTAGGCATTCTCACATCTTGTTACACCCCGTGTGTTTCTAACTATTTACCATTTACCTAGACTATTTAATTTACTTGGATAAATGAATGTTTGTGAATCTCTACATCAATGTGAAATGTGAATTTTGAATTAAATGTATTTGAAAAATTTAACTATACAATGTGATGTATTATAAGTGATTATTATTATGACATGTATAAAGCATATGGTTATATGTGAATGGCTAACTACTGTTGTGGTGATGTAAGTTGGATGTAGGAACATGTTGGTCCTCCAGAAAGGAGGAGAAGTATCACTCAGGAGAAGGAATTGGTCTGGTAAATATTGAAGAAAGCCTAAACTAAGAAAGCACACACCACTATCCTATTGGTCTAGGTTAGGTCAAGTCAGTGTGGTAAAGGTAAGTAACCTATGGTATCTAGAGTGCTTATGTGGATATGGTGTTATGAGTGCTCTGAATAAGGGATGTGATCTTGTCTGGGCATCGATTGAAAGTCTTCTTTGAAGTAGTTTGGGTTGCATTGGCAAGGTTTAAATGTGAAGTGAATATATACACATATCTAGATGCTTGTCCACGACAAACTTATACGTATGAGACAATACGAGTATGAGCATACATAGGTAGACATATCTATGCATTCTCATGAACGTATTGCTCATCATTAGAAGCGTGTCGACTTGGACAAGGGACATCTATATATGTGGATACCATTCTTTTGTGTCATCAGTATATATGTGGATATCATTCTTTTGTGTCGTAAGTGTATATATGGATTTCATTCTTTAACGTCGTCAGTGGGTTATTGAGTTTTGTATACACCTAAAAACGGCTCAAGTCGAATTAAAAAATATTTTAATATTTATTTTATTCTTATTCCTCTATCAATAAATAAATATACTAATTTATTTATCTGATTCACATTCTTCTTAATCTTCCAAAAATTAAATAAAAATTAATTAATTTAATTAAATCATCCAAATTCCTCTAAATCATTCTTAATTGAATAATTCCAAATTATTTAATTAATCATCTATCCTAAAGTCTTAATTTTATAAATCCACATCATTTCCACCTCACTTTACACCTCATCATGTTGCACACATAATTGAATATTTTTAATATTTAATTATATAATTATTCTCACCCACATGTCCTATTTATCCTCTAACCATCCCTATTCTTAAGAGCTTGGTCTTTCCATGTCATCATAGTCAAAGGACACTTAGAGACACATGTCTCATAGTTCCTAGATTCTTTCCAACAACCCTACAAAGAAGGACTCCTTCTTTGACCCTTGTCTTTTGGTCTTTGAGAGCATTGTGACAAGTGGCCTCTTGCTCACACCTTTCTCTCCACCTTGTCATCATAGGAGGAACATCTCCCCCTTTTATCTCCCTCATCCCAATTAATCAAATCTCTACCCACATCACAAGACTGATTCCTCCACCAAAGATCTTTTGACACTTCGATTTGAGCCTTCTTTGCCTATAAAAGCAAGTTCCTCACCTCCAATTTGCATCACATGAGCTATAGTAGTTCTATGCTGCAGAAATTTCCATCAAGTAATCAAGCGTGCCTTTGGCCCCCCATTTGCATTAGTATCATAATCTTCATAGTTGCATAATCATTTAGCTTCATAACATCATTTAGTATCATATCAATATCATGGCAATATCAAAATCATAATCATTATCTTAGTTGCATTGTAGAAATGCTTCACATTGCATTTGCATCCACAAATCCATTCCTCTCTTTGTCATCTTGGAAAGAAAGGAAGTACATTTTTGAGAGCAACATCATCATCAACAAGATCATTGAGAAGATAGGAAACAATGGAATGCACGGGTTAAATCAGTTTAGCAAGGTATAAATCATGTTTATTGCATTTTTCTTAATTTCATTGATGTATTGAATTTGAGTAGGAATTCTAGAGTATTTGTGGTATGTTAGTAGGTTCTTACATTAGTTTCAAATTATGAATCACAAGTTTATGTTGTTTACATGTAACAATAATACATACATACATACATACATACATACATACATACATATATATATATATACTTTAATCATGTTTTCTTTGTGTATTGCATGACTATATTCATGTCTTCTCCATGTATTGCGTGCTTTCGTTACGATAATATGATATACCTATGAGATGTTCCATTATGTAATTATGAATATATGGATTCTATTATCAAATGACATTTTTTTTATTAAGGAAAGTATATATACATATATACTATAATAATAATAATAATAATATTATTATTGTGCTACCATGAAAGGCGTGTAGCCTTGAAACAGAGGTAGGCATTTTAACATAGCATAAAGCTATGGTCTATAGCGTTGGTTTTAAACACTCAGCAAGGAAACTTAAGTTAAATATTAAAACTAAAGCATATTACTATGCCTTCTAGCACTAGTATAAAGCGCATAACTTCAGGTCAATGATAATATTTCATAGTTTAAAATATTAGGACTCTGGCAACGAATTGACTAAGTCTTTAGGCGTTGGAAAAAGGCATATATAGTTATATAATGTGGAGTTTAAAGCACATAAAGTGCCACTCAAAGTGCAATATGGACTACATTGGTTTATAGAGTTGATAACTGTATTTCAAACGTGCCTTTACTTTGACTCTTTCTTTGCAAAACTGCCTACAAAATGATAGGAAAACATGGTAGATTGGGTGGTGTCTAGTTGAAGAGGGAGAAACCCATTAGAAGTCTGCATTTCAAGTTGTCCTCTTATTTGTTCATTGTGCTTTAACCTTTGCCTACCATTTTGCATTTCTATTGCTGATTCAAATTGAAGAGTTGGAGTTGTGGCAATTCTATCAGCAAGATTATAGCCATAGTCTGCTCAAAATCTTGTATAAATAGAATTTCCTCATTCCTTTGACACACAATTTTTCTAGCCAAGTGCTCTATTGTTCTACTATTGTACTTCTAAGTTTGGTGTTGAGAGTGCATTGTTATTTTGTCTTGATTTTGTAAAAAGAAGTATAAGAAGGTTAGAGAGGGAGTAGAGTTGCCTTTGGAGAGGAGAATTAGTCCAATTGAAGGATCACAAGCAAGGAGTTCCATTGATCTATTGGAGAAAAATATCACAGGAATACAAAATTCTTATCCATTATGCTTTTTCTATTTGAAAGTCTATATGTGTTTGATTATTGATCTGGAATGAATTATTTTGTTTGTCTTTATCAAATTGGGTGTTTAAACTTGTTTGTAAAAAAAAGTGTATATATATCTAGTAAGCGAATTATATTATGTGTTGAATGTGAAATTAATCTCCATAGTAGAGATAAATTGTGCCTATATTGGATTTTATGAGCAATTATTAATTTAAGTGTGATTAGTTATTTGTACAAGGTGAAAGATTAGTAAACCATATCTTGCAACTATATTGAACTGTATTAAGACAAGTATGAGTAGTACTGCAGAAAATGAATGGTCAAGTTAGGAAAACTATATACTACCAATAGTATTACTTTGATGAGAGTGTCATAGAAAACCTAGAATGGATAAGTAGGGTTATGCTTGGGATTTGTTGATCCATGGAAGAGAATAACCTTAGATTTACTAAACTTGAAATTGTTAGTGGGGTTATGCCTTGGATTTATTGATCTATGGAAAGGAATAACCTTAGATGTCTTTCGAAATCGATCTAGAATGATGGGTGAGCATGTGACGTCCATTTCAAGTTAGGGCTGATGAAACTTTGGCCAAAGTAGTGTAAGCAGCCAACATTTACATTATCAGGTCACTATGATCCAGGATTACATACTAGGAAAGGAAATCATGCTTGTAGGTTGTAGCCACAATGTATGACAATACTAGATATGTAGGACACATAATCAGCTCAGTATAGGCTATTCTTTTAGGTTACCATACCAATCCCTTCGTCGAAGGGTAGGGTCATTTACCAGTTTGGTAAATGTGAGGGGGACCATAGTTAGTCTATGGTTGGTGGAAACGTGCTTGAGTGATGCATCTCTTCATGCAGTTGGCAGATAGGATTTGAAGATAGACATCAAGAACCATTGTATCTCTATTGTCAATTAACTTTATGAAGCTTGTATGTAACTATCTTTTGAAATGTTGTAAATGAGAATTATTCAATTCATGTAATTATTGAAATGTGATTTGATAGCGCAATGGTTAAGTTTGAAATATGTTTCAAATGTGCATTGTATCAAATGAAAGAAAGGAAAAATTTTATTACTCATGTTTTGGCATCATGATTTATTCACGCTTGAGTTAAAACTTAGTTAAATCTATTGGTAGAACAAGTGGCATGTTACACATGGTATCAGAGCTAGGTTCAACTCTGGAACCTATGTGCTCACTATGCTTTCGCACCCAACATTATGAGAGTCTAATGTTTGAAAAAAAAATTTATGACAGAATGGCATAGAAGAACAAACCAAGAAAATTATTAGTGGTTAAGAGAGAACCAACTAAGGAGTTAAAACTCTAAGAGTCAATTTAACTCTATTGAGGATGAATAATGGAAAGATTTCAAGACTTTGACTAGAAAGATAAAACCTTGGTCATTTGCTAATCAAACTAAGAGCTCAGGTAGAGTAGTGTCTGTATGAAGTCAAGATGAACTTAGGGAAGAAAATCCATAAGTAATCAACCAGGTGCAAGAGAAGCTGAGTATTGAAGATTCTAGAATTGTGTCAAAGATACATAGATACGATGGGTTCTTATCTAAACTCCTAGATGGCTTGGAATTAGCCAAGTGAAATAAAAGGATCATTAAAAGACAAGTAGTGAAATATTGGAATAGAATGCTGGCAAAAATGGTTGAGAACTATGTTCCTTGCCTCTTGGTTAAGCTAGAAAGTATAGTTGGATTAGTGAATGTAATTATTACTAAGATATTTAGTCAAGTTTTGAACAAGTAACCTATTTAGTGAGGAAGGGAATAGAGTTTTGTTAAGTGGAATGAAGAGAAGAAGTGTTCCAACTATAGTTCCAGAGTGTTGTTATAACACCATCTAATAATTGTTAGCAAGAGACACTACTCTGATGAATAATTGAATGTTGTCATTGATGGCAACAAAGAAAGGAGATTCCATCGGCATGACAAAGAGACTTTACTCTAGAAGGATAAATGGCTAAGCATGGGTAGTATGCATGATACAATATAAATGATAGTGTTTTTGTTAGTACGCCTCTGCAATTCAAGTTAATTATATGTTGTTTAGGTATGTTATTCTTAATCACTTGGTGATCACATGCTCTAGTGTTCCAAGTTTTGACTTCCTCCAGAAGTCGTATTGCAAAATATCTAAGTCTGGGTGAACAAAAGTTAAGTTAGGAACAATGCATAGTGCCAGAGTATAAGGGTCTGCATTCCTCCGCTGTTGCATATCTTGTCTTGGGGTTTTGAAGGTATAATAAGAAGTCTAGAATGAATGTTGGTTATGAATGTTTGAGTCTCATATGGTTTGCAGTGAGACTTAAGATGTGACAAATAAATTGGTCAAGCATGTTCTTGTGAGACAAGTCGACAGGCATGTTAGATCTTTATGCGGAGAAAATATATTGTTTGAATAATCAATCTAAGTGGTTGAATGATTGGTGCCAACCTATATGAATATTATTAAATGATTGTTTGGTTCCACATTGCAGATTGTGCACAAGTCTAAGTCGACAAGATATAACATTTGTATACATGATTCATATTTGGCTTGCCAACCTAACTCTGAGTAAAATCTTGTAGCAGATATATATACTCATTGAAGTTCAGTGTTGAAGTGTGAGATGATGTGATGTGTACGAATTCAATGTGTATGCAATCTAAAGTAGAGTTGTGACTAGAAAAAGTTAGTAAGGGTAGAAGAGCAAAGTTTATGTAGAGTAGAGCAGACATTATGAAGACTTTTGAGTCCATATACTAAGTAGTAAATGGAACTGTATCCCAACATTCTATAGATGCATTTGTAGCAGTCATCTCCTGGCAGTGAGCCAATCGTTCTTCCTTCTTCTTTTCTCTTGGCAGTGAGCCTTTTGCAGTGAGCACTTCTTGGACATTGAGTCCTAGGGAAGTGATCCCTAAGGTAGTGAGCCTTCATGTAATTCAGTATTGTTATCATAATATATTGTGAGATAACACTCACCGTGGTTTTTCCCTTTTTGGGTTTTCCACGTAAAATCCTTGTGTCTATGTGTTATGATTTTGTGGCTGCTCTTCTTATGGTTACTTTACTTTCATGTTATAGAATTTGGTAAATGGATAAGTGAATGTGTAAAAGAAAAGGTTTTAAGAATACTGATTCACCCCCTCTCAGTATTCTTTGCATTCAACAATTGTTATCAGAGCAAGGTTCCTTGGATAAAACTTAACAACTTGAGGAAGATCTGGGAAGGTATGGTAGCAAGAAGATATATCACTCCTATAGAAGCAAGCTATCCAGGTAGCATTGATGAACAACTACAAGCTGCTCTTGAAGATCTTGACAAGTCTGAAGTAGATATCAAAGTTTTGGTGGAAAATATCAAACAAGTTGATGATTGCATTCTTAAACTAAAGGAATAAGTCAAGAAATCTCAGGATAGAAGGAAAGAGTTGAGTGAACAATTAAAAGCAACAAATGAATCCATAGACAGTCTATCCATGCTAGTTGAAGAAAAAACAAAGGCTGAAAATCATCTAAACTAGGTTGTAAAGGATAAGTCTGAGGAATGTGAAAAGTTGGCAAAAGATGTATTACTTCTAAAATATGATCTAGAAGTAGCAAATAGCTATAAAGAAAAATTCAAAATAAGTTTTGCATAGTTTGAGGAGTTGATTAAAAGTCAAAAAAGTTTAGACGACAAGCAAGGCTTGGGATTTGAGAAAGGAGAGAGTTCAAATTCAGGTCAAGCAAATACTGAGATGAAGCAAAACAAAGGCAATATATTCCAGAATTAGAGAAGAAGACCACCAGTTAGGCAACCAAATGCTCAAAGGTACCCATCTTTCAATGGCCACTTTTTTAATTGCAATAAGTTTGGTCATAAGGCTACTCAATGTAGGAGTAGAATGAATCAGAATGTTCCATCATTCTCTGGTCAATGTTTCAATTGCAAGAAAACTGGTCATAGATCAAATGAATGCAGAAGTCTGGTAAGGAATGGTTTTTACCATGTAAGGAATACTTAATCATACAATGGAAAGTGTTTTGCTTGCAATAGATTTGGACATATGACTAATCAATGCAGATCAAGAATAAATCCAATCAATAGAAGGAATCTAGGACAAAGGAATGTGGTATGCTACAATTGCAATAAGTTTGGACATGTTGCAAGATTCTGCAGAAGCAAGAATGAGAAGAGAGACTATCCTACAGAGAAGAGGAAAATAGAGTAGAGAGAAGATAAAGGCAAGAACAAGATTGATCTAGTGGAAATCAAGAAGGAAATGGGCAAGGTTTGGATTAAGAAGGATATAAATGAGGTAGGAAATGAATCTACACTAGTTTCTAGTGCAGGTGCTTCCTTAGGGAAGTAGATGATGGGCTCTAGCTTAGGAGGAGATGAAATGAAAATCTTAATACCCTAGCCAGATTGTCAGTGATGGGATCTGAAATGAAGATATGATGAAAAGGTACATATGACAGATCCTTTGAAAGAAATTCTGGTGAAAAGGGTTCAAGTGCAGAGCATTGCGAAGCAATCCTAATAGATTGCATTCTACAGAGATGTGTTTGACAACTTTTTCAATAGGGGCATTTATGGCGATTAGGTCAAGATAGATAAAGGATTAAAAAGGTGCTCATCTGACAGAAAATTCATTTTGCATTCAAACTTTCAAGTGTCTAAGGTGAACTGAAGTGAAATTCCAAGTGGGCTATAATGATTTCCAAAGCAAATCAAGACAAGATCAAACAAAACAAAAATTTCAAAAGTACTTAACAAGGAGTTCAGAACAAAGAAAAAAAAAATTTCTTATGTCAGATAACATTGATAAAGTAGTAAAGGAAACTGAGGAAATCACTCTAAGAGTACTAAAGGAACATCATCTTCCAACTATACATGATAGAGAAGAAATAAATATTGAAGATGATACATCTATTCCTGATGTGCACATGGATCAAGGTGGTGAAGAGCCAAAGGAGAAAGAAAATTCAATCCTTGTTACAGGTCCAAAGACTGCCGTTGAGGATAAATCTAATACTGAGAAATAGAGCAAAGTAGATGAACAAGCTAAGATGAGCTCTACTTTAGAGAAAAAAGATGATGAAAATAAAGATATGGATTTAGATCCTCTAGAACAAAGCCAAGATGAAGTCTCAGGTATAGCAAGAGACACTGCGGAGTCTATCAAGGAATTCCTAGAAAGAGAAAAACAAGCCTTGGATGAGCCCAAGTTTTTGCAGGGACCAATAAACCTGGGCTCAATGTCCCCTATACTGAAATTTAAATTGGTATCAATTGTGCAAGCAAAGGCACAGGAAGAAATTTTGAAGTCACACTTACAAGACAATGAACTAATTGATGAGGCATCTAGCATTTTGGAGAAGCTGATGCCATCATATCAGAAGGACACTTCTATGTCTTCAATAAATCAACTAAAAGGACTCATAAATTTTGTGAGTAAGCATTTTGAATCTTTTGAGAAATCTGCTGAAACAAAAGTGAGACAAAAGTTTGATGAGAAAAGATTGAGTGAGTTGAAGACTATGATAATGAATGACAAAGCTCTACTAGACAATGGAATGAAAGGTATACAGAGTGCTATCAAAGAAGCATGTGACCTTTACAAATTTTGTTTATCTTGGTCAGAAGCCATAGAAGAGGTAGAAGAAAAGATAAAGGATCTAAAACTGCAGTTGACAAATATTTCTAAATCATTTGACCAAGCAGTTGAGTCGGTGAGCAACAAAGACATACAAGTGATTAATATTCCTGATGGATTAAGTAATGTGGTGAATAAGAGGGATCAAATGAAAAAATAGAATGTGTTAGTTGAGAGGAGTAATTAGTCCCAAGTTAGATTCAATGATTAATCTTGCAGCAGAAGCATGGGTAGCTTCACAAATTGACACACCCTCTGATCTTCAAAAGGCAGAAAAATTAGTCTTTTTGATAAATGGTCACATTCAAATTTTGAAAAGAGCTAAGAAATGATGGGATGAAGAGATTACACAATTAAAGATTGTGTTCAAGGATATTCTTTCACCTTCAACTAATTAAGTTAAAGATTGTATGTGTACATATGCGGAAGAGTACGACAAGTTTGCAATTCTGACATATTTTTGACCCTTGTACAAACACCTTTGCCATTGATGTCAAAGGGGGAGAAGAAGACCAGTGAAAAATGGGAAAACACCTAAGGAGGAGAAGAAAAATAGAATGCATACAGTAAGGGGGAGCAGACAAGCATTTTTCACTAAGTGTTGCCATCAATGCCAAAGGGGGATATTGTTGGCAAGAGACACTGCTTTGATGAATAATTGAATGTTGTCATTGATGGAAACAAAGAAAGGAGATTCCACCAGCATGGCAAAGAGACTTTATTCTGGAAGGATAAATGGCTAAGCATGGGCAATATGCATGATACAGTGTAAATGACAGTGTTTGTGTTAGTACGCCTTCGTAGTTGAAGTTAATTATATGTGGTTCAGGTATGCTATTCTTAGTCACTTGGTGATCACATGCTCTAGTATTCAAATTCTTACTTCCTCTAGAAGTTGTATTGCAAAATATCTAAGTCTGGGTGAACAAAAGTTAATTCAGGAACAATGCATAGTGCCAGAGTAAAAGGGTCTGCATTCCTCCTCTGTTGTATATCTTGTCCTGTGGTTCTGAAGGTATAATAAGAAGTCTAGAATGAATGCTGGTTATGAATCTTTGAGTCTCATATGGTCCGTAGTGAGAGTTATAATGTGACAAATAAATTGGTCAAGCATGTTCTTGTGAGACAAGCCGATAGGCATGTTAGATCTTTATGCAGAGAAGATATGTTGTTTGAACAATCAATCTAAGTGGTTGAATGATTGGTGCTAACCTATATGAAGATTATTAAATGATTGTTTGGGTCCGCATTGCAGATTGTGCACAAGTCCAAGCTGAGAAGATATAACATTTGTATACATGATTCATATTTGGCTTGCCGGCCTAGCTATGAATAAAAACTTGTAGTGGACATATATACTCGATGAATTTCATTGTTGAAGTTTGAGATGATGTGATGTGTGTGAATTCAATGTGTATGTGATCTAAAGCAGAGTTGTGACCAGAAAAAGTTAGTAAGGGAAGAAGATCAGAGCTTATGTAGAGCAGAGAAGAAAATGCAGAGCAGACATTATGAAGACTTTTGAGTCCATATACCGAGTAGTAAATGGAACTACATCCCAGCATTCTGTAGATGCATTTGTAGCAAGTCATCTCCTGGCAGTGAGCCAATCCTTCTTCCTTCATCTTTTCTCTTGGCAGTGAGCCTTTTTATAGTGAGCAATTCTTGGACAGTGAGTCCCAGGGTAGTGATCCCTAAGGAAGTGAGCCTTCATGTAATTCGGTATTGTTATCATAATATATTGTGAGCTAACACTCACCATGGTTTATCCCTTTTTGGGTTTTCCACGTAAAATCCTGGTGTCTATGTGTTATGATTTTGTGGCTGCTCTTCTCATGTTTACTCTACTTTCATGTTATAGAATTTGGTAAATGGATAAGTGAATGTGTAAAAGAAAAGGTTTTAAGAATACTGATTCACCCCCCCTCCCAGTATTCTTTGCATTCAACAATAATACCACCTGAGTGATGAATGATAGATACTCTAGAAAATAGGAGTGGATGTGTTATGACCCTTTGATTTGTAAAAATTTTGAACAAAATGAAAATCTTAAGAGAATTATCTAATTGTTATGCATTATAGCACAATCACTAACCCACTATAAGTTTTTGGAAAACCTGAGTGCAGTACAAAAATCTACTTTCTTATTAGTGACTCAATTAGTCACATAGTGCATAGTACGTGTTCCTCTATATTTTGACACTTCTTTGGATTTTTGTTAAAATCTCTTTTAGTTCTTGCTAAGATTGACATTGTTTTGATTCCTTTATTTTGGAATGTTCTAGCCATTGAATTTTGAAAGTTGTTTATTTTACAACCAGTTGGTCAAAATTTGATTTATTGTTGAAAATTAAATTGCTTATACTTTGTGGTGGCTCTACTAGAACATTTTGGTTGTTCACTATGTTTTATGTAATGTTTACCTCTTTCATGTCCTGGATGGGCCTCTGGTGGATTGTATAGGGGACTAAATTTTTGAGAATGCACTTGGAATGTCTCTAACCCCTTTAGAATTAAGAAACCTTGTGAAGAAGGAAATTCATTCCGTACCATAAACAAGTCACCAGGAGTAACTAAACTCCTAATCGATGTCAAATCTCTTTATTTTTGGAAAAGAATGAAGAGTGATGCTACAAGATTTGTAGCCAGAGCATTGAAAAGTTTAGACTGAGCATAAGCATCCAGTAGGGCATCCTATGTCTCGAATTAAGCTAAAATAGTAGAATACCTAAATGATCTCAGAAACTGGGTATCTTTGCGAGGGACACCTAGAAAAGTTAGGATACGTCAAATTTTAGTTGTGCAAATGCATAGAGCAAAGAAGAAGGGTTGTCAACTCTTTGCCATTGAAATAGAAAAACTTGAGAAATACAAAGAGTTTATCAAATAAAATGATGTGGCATATTCTAGACCACAAGATCTCCAAGAAACTAAGGATGGAGAGGAGGATGAATAGAGTGGTCGACTTCTCTATTGACATAATTCCAGGGTCAGAACCTATATCCAAAGTACCATATAGGATGACAACAACAGAATTGTTGTCCAAAGGATTATTAAGGCCTAGTGTTTCACCTTGGAGAGCATTAGTGATCTCTGTAAAGAAGAAAGACATGAAACTGTGTTTGTGTATAGATTATAGGTTACTCAACAAAGCGACAATAAAGAATAAGTATCCATTGCCACGTATCGATGATCTCTTTGATCAGATGTGGGGTGCAACAATGTTTCAAAGATTGATTTAAGGTTGAGTTATCACCAGTTAAGGATCAAGGATGTAGACATTTCCAAAACTATTTTCAGAACAAGGTATAGTCTTTATGAGCTCAAAGTTTTACCTTTTGGGTTAACAAATGCACGTGTAGCTTTCATAAATCTTATGAATAGTGTGTTTATAGACTACTTGGATAAATTTGTGTTGGTCTTATTGGATGATATTCCAATTCATTCCAAGAGTGAAGAGGAGCATCTTCAACACTTAGAAATGGTACTTCAACGGTTAAGAGAACATAAGTTGTATGGGAAAACTTTCCAAGTCTACATTCTTTCAGAAGAAAGTACTGTATCTAGGACATGTGATTTCAACATTAGCTATATCAAGGTAAGAGAGAATAGAGTTGCCGATCCTTTAAGTCGAAGAAGGCATATATCCTCAATGGTATCTATCCAAACTGACTTCAATAGTCAAGTATTGCAAGGATCCAAGGGTGATGAGTTCTATGAACAAGTCAAGCAAGTATTTTCTGATAATTTACAAGATAAAAGGTATGAAGGTTTTTACTTTGAACCCAATGGGTTATTGAGGTTTAAAGGAAGAATTTTTGTACCTAATTCTATTGAGTTAAGAATTTTGGTATGGAAGGAAGTACATAATGTACCAAACTCAAGACATCCAGGTGTTTCTAAGATGTTAGCAGATTTGAATCCATTATATTTTTGGAAAGGAATGAAAGGGGATGCCACAAAGATGTTAGCAGATCTGAATCCATTATATTTTTGGAAGGGAATGAAAGGGGATGCTACAAGATTTGTGGAAAGTTGTTTAGAATGTCAAAGGGTAAAGGATGAACATCATCATCCTAAGAATAGATGGATAAACTGAGAGAGAGTTAAGTAGGTTTTGGAGGAATTGTTTGAATATATTGTATGGATCATTATTATAAGTGGGAAGAGTATCTACCACTAGTGGAAATGCTTATAAAAAAATTTGTCATTCTGCTATCAAGATGACTCCATTTGAAACATTGGATAGAAGAAGATGTTGAAATTCTATAAGCTAGGTAAGCTAGAAGATAGGATTAGTATTAATCTGGAAATGTTGTCAAAAATGGATGAACATATCAAGCTAATCAGAAAAAATTAAATATATTACACAAGGGAGGGAGTTTGTCAAGTGATCACCTAAGAAACAAGAGAGAAGATGATGGATCATGGAGTGTGATCCGAAACGTTGAGGAAAAAACTTGCACATAGTTTAATCCTGAAACACTGAAATCCAAGCATTATGGACTGTGGAAATTTGATGTCTATCAGTGTTTCTAACTATTTACCATTTACCTAGACTAGTTAATTTACTTGGATAAATGAATGTTTGTGATTCTCTGCATCAATGTGAAATTTGAATTTTGAATTAAATATATTTGAAAAATTGAACAATGCAATGTGATGTATTATAAGTGATTATTATTATGACATGTATTGGAGAAAACTATTAATAAATAGAAAATTTAGGTTGATGCTAAACATATACTAAGACAATTCTTGGTTAGATAATAAAATTTCTTTTGAGGAATAAACCCCAGAAAAAAAAGTTTCATAAAATATGGAAAGAATTCCAAAGTAGCTCCTAGATATAAAGAGCTCTTCAAAATTCCCAAAGTTAACAATTCAATTGATTGCAGAATCATTCTAATAACAAGTACAGAACCCAGGATGGTTATCATTGAGCTTATTTAATGCTTGAAGTTCTCAATCTTTGCTTGTGTAACAAGAGCTTATGTAGTACAAGGTCTAATGGGACTAGTATCCAGAAGATACTGCCAATTGGGAAGATTATGCTGAGATGAAGTAGTAGTTTTTGCAAGTTATTCTAAATTTTGAAAATGCTTGAGAACAATATATTTTATAATTCTTTTTATGTCTTGTTTATGTTGTGGTTATACTTGATACTAAAAAATCATGGGGGACCATGATTCACAAGGGAGGGAGTATGTTACACCCAATGTGTTTCTAACTATTTACCATTTACCTAGACTAGTTAATTTACTTGGATAAATGAATGTTTGTGAATCTCTGCATTAATGTGAAATTTGAATTTTGAATTAAATATATTTGAAAAATTGAACAATGCAATGTGATGTATTATAAGTGATTATTATTATGACATGTATAAAGCATATGATTATATGTGAATGGCTAACTACTGTTGTGGTGATGTAAGCTGGATGCAGGAATAGGTTTCTCCTCCAGAAAGGAGGAGAAGTATCACTCAAGAGAAGGACTTGGTTTGGTAATCGTTGGAGAAAGCCTAAACTGAGAAAGCACACACCACTATCCTATTGGTCTAGGTTAGGTCGAGTTAGTTTGGGTAAAGGTAAGTAACCTACGATATCTAGAGTGCTTATGTGGATATGGTGTTATGAGTTCTCTGAATGAGTGATGTGATCTTATCTGAGCACCGATTGAAAGTCTTCTTTGATGTAGTTTGGGTAGCATTGGCAAGGTTTAAATGTGAAGTGAATATATACACATATGTAGATGCTTGTCCATGACAAACTTATACATATGAGACAATACGAGTATGAGCATACGTAGGTAGACATATCTACGTATGCTTATGAATGTATTGCTCATCATTATAAGCGTGTCGACTTGGACAAGGCACATCTATATATGTGGATATCATTCTTTTGTGTCATCAGTATATATGTGGATATCATTCTTTTGTGTCGTAAGTGTATATGTGGATTTCATTCTTTTACGTCATCAGTGGGTTATTGAGTTTATGTTGTTCACATGTAACAATAATATATATATATATATATATATATATATATATATATATATATATATATATATCTGTTATGATAATATGATATAGCTATGAGATTAATGTATTATGTAATTATGAATATATGGATTCTATAATCAAATGATATTTTTTTTACTAAGGAAAGTATGTATATATATATAGTAATGTTATGGCACTGCCATGAAAAGCGCGTAGCCTTGAAACAGAGGTAGGCATTTTAACATAGCATAAAGCTATGGTCTATAGCGCTGGTTTTAAATGCTTAGCAAGGAAACTTAAGTTAAATATTAAAACTAAAGCATATTACTATGCCTTCTAGCACTAGTATAAAGCGCATAACTTTAGGTCAATGATAATATTTCATAGTTTAAAATATTAGGGTTGATAACTATATTTCAAACATGCCTTTACTTTGACTCTTTATTTGCAAAACTACTTGCAAAATGATAGGAAAACATGGTAGATTGGGTGGCACCTGGTTGAAGAGAGAGAAACCCATTAGAAGTCTAAATTTCAAGTTGTCCTCTTAAGTGTTCACTGTGCTTTAACCTCTGTCTGTCATTTTGCATTTCTATTGCCGAGTCAAATTGAAGAGTTGGAGTTGTGGCAATTTTATCAAAAAGTTTATAGCCATACTCTGCTCAAAATCCTGTATAAATAGAAGAGCTTCCTCATTCCTTTGACACAGAATTTTCCAGCCAAGTGCTCTATTGTTCTGTTGTTGTATTTTTGAGTTTGGTGTTAAGAGTGCATTGTTATTTTGTCTTGATTTTGTAAAAAGAAGTATAAGAAGGTTAGAGAGGGAGTAGAGTTTCCTTTGGATAGGAGAATCAATCTGCTTGAAGGATCACAAGTAAGGGGTTTCATTGATCTATTGGAGAAAAATATCACAAGCATCTGGAATTCTTATCCTTGAGCCTTGTATTTCTCCTCCTCCTCTTGTTTTTTCAAATGTCAGCATTGTAGTGATATAGGAGGCACACATTAGTCTTCTAGAGATAGTTGATTGGGACATATTCCTACCAAACATCTCATCCTTGTTTGAAGAGTCCCACATTGTAGATTTGGGAGACACTATTGATTTCATTCATCTTCTCTTTGATGGAATTGATTCTTCTTTAGATGTTTTGAGGGAACATTTAGACCCTCATGTTCTTTCTTTGCCTACATTTTCTTCTATAGTGATAGTTTTGTAGATACTCATGAGTCCACATATCTACATTAGTCATCACTCATGTCGACACTCTCTGCAGAAGTATCGACATCTTCTATGGTACCTAATTCATATCAGTGTTTGTCACAGTTTAGCATTGGCTTAGAGATCATTGAGTATCATTTAGAGGAGGCATCTTTATCTTTAGAGGAGACATCTTCATCTTTAGATCCTGTTCTATTTCAGTTTCCACTTGATTCTGGTTTGTCACTTTCATTAGTTAGGTCTAAGACACCTGATTTAGTTGTGGCATCTTTTGACATCTATATGGAGAATGTTAGGATTAAAGTACCATCAACCTTGTAAATCCTATGTAATTTATTATTTATATTATTGTTTGTAAATCACCCATAAGAGATGAGAGGTTTCACCAATAGCTAGCTTGTTTCAGCTGCATGTTTATATCTGGTACCCGATGCTAATTCATCCATGATGGGGGGTCGCTAGGGGGTTTCCCCCCTATGAGGGGTCTGGGGGGATTATCCCTCTGGTGGGGGGTCCGGGGGTCGCACGCCCCAGCGGGGATTTAAGGGTAGTATTCTCAAAGCCACATTTTATTTATATTTTATCATTATAAATCTGGACCATTCGTCATTAGGTCACATATCTGATGGTCGATATTATGTCAGTTTTTCTTGCCCTAGAAGGCAACCCCCTCTTATAAGGATATTTGTACTAAGTTTTTAGTAGAGTTGAGAGTAACAAGTGCTGCTGGATTGAAGACTAAAGAAGAAGAAGAAGTGCATGTATTGTAATCTCATATTTGAAGATAATATAACTTGGAGCCTCTTTTCTTGGTGGAGTTTTTTACCTAAAAGGGTTTTCTCCACATTACATACTCTGTTATGTGTTAGTTCTTAATGCATGTTATTTCTGTGTAGTGGGTTTTATTTCTATTGCAATCTCCATTGATTCTACATTATTTAGAGGAAATTAATAAGGTTTGAATCAGATTTCCATTGTATGGTTTGCACCTTTATTTCTAACAGAGACACATGACCAACTTTTAGAGATTTCATACATCTTGAGATTTCTTCCCTCATATTCGTTTCAGGAATGGGAAGACATTCTGTAGACACATTTGGCTTTGTTTCTTCCCAAGGGGAGAAATGTTGTTTGATGATTGTAGACCATCTTCTACATTCAGTTTCAAGTATCAACCATTGGCATAGTTGCTTACTTTCAAGGGGGCTTCTTACTCCTTCACTTACTCTCTATTTCGAGGGGGTATTTGTTGGCAACATGGTCAAGAGACGCTGCTGATATGATTGTGATATGGTGTTGTCATTGATATAAATAGTCAAATATGATTGGGAATAAGTCTTGAGATAAATTGTAGACAACATTTTTGGTTCGGGAAGAATGACTTAGTCAAATTGACTAAGTGTTGGTAGCATACTGAGTTAGTGACAAAATGTTGGATGGTATTCCTTCGTAGATGTAGACTCTAGTATACGGTTCTTATATGTTGTACATAATTATTTGATGTTTCTATACTCCAAGTCTCATGTCCTAGTAATCTACGGAAGCTACACCATTAATTGCTTAAGTCTAGATGAATAGAGTTCAGTCATGAACAATGCAGACTACCTGAGTATTTCAGTCTGCATTCCTCCACTATTGGTTGTTTCAATTTGTGGTTTGGAGGTATTTTAAACACATGTTAGGAGCATCCAACTCTAGATTTGTAGAGCCTGAGGTTTACCTAATGATTATCTACAAGCTCTTAAGTATCAACACTCAGTTTGACAATGTTTCACAGTGACAGAGTCAATAGTTCAGAGATTCGCATTTTGCCCCATAAGAATATTATGACTTGTAGTTCTGAAGGTATGTTGGGTGATGTGTAATGAATGTTTGGTATGAATTTTGGAGTCCCATGTGGTCCGTACTAGAAGTTGTGGTATGACAGAAGATTTGGTTAAGTGTATATTTAAGGATGACGCCGACATACAAGTTGGATCAATATGTGATAAAGATATATTGTTTGGATCATCATTCTAAGTGGTTCTATAATAGATCCATACCTATATGAAGGTTCTTGAAGGATTGCATTGGTCTGCATAACTTTCTGTGTAGAGAATTCAAGCCAACAAAGTATAACTTTTTGTGTACACATTTCAATTCTGGCAAGTCGACCCAATTTTGAGTTAGATCTTGTTGCGGATATAAATACTTGATGGATTTTGATGTTGGATGCATGGAAGGAATTGCGAAGTTAATATAGATGAGATCTAAGATGATTTTTGTGATCTAAAAAGTGTAGTAGGGGTGCAGAGGACTGAAGAACAGAGTATATGTGAACAGGGCAGAGAAACAGAGCATTCAAGATGAAGAGCTTTGAAACTATATTTTGAGCTATCATTGGAACTGTATTCTAGAATTCAGTAGATGCATTTGTAATAGTTCTTTCTTGGTAGTGAGCCATCCTTTCTCTATCTTCTTTTCTTTATGGTAGTGAGCCTTTTGCAGTGAGCACTTCTTTGGATAGTGAGTCCTTGGGCAGTGAGCCCTTCTGTAATTTATTTTGATATTTTAATATATTGTGAGCTAACACTCACCGTGGTTTTTCCCTTTTTGGGTTTTCCACATAAAAATCATGGTGTCTATGTGCTATGACTTTATGGTTGGTCTTTCTATGTTTATTTTGCTTTCATGTTATTGAATTTGGTAAATGGGTTAAAGAGAATGTGAAGAAATGGTTTTATAGAATATTGATTCAACCCCCTTCTCAATATTCCTTCTGATCAACAATTGGTATTAGATCAAGGTTCCTTGGAAGAAGCCTAACAACTTGAGGAAGATCTGGGAAAGTGAACACATGGTAGCCAGAAGATTTCCTACTCCTCCAGAAGCAATTCATCAAGGTAGTGTTACAATTGATGATTGCATACATGCTAGTAATGAAGAACTAAAAATTGCTCTTGAAGATCTTGATAAGTCTGAAGCAAATATCTAGGATCTAAAGGAGAATGTTAGGGAAGATGATGAATGTATGTTGAAGCTAAGAGAGTAAGTCAAGAAATCCAAGGAAAGGAACAAAGGGCTAAGTGAACAATTGAAAGAAGCAAATGAAACCCTAAATAGTTTATCAATACTGATTGAATAGAAAGAAAATGTTGAGGAACATTTAAATCAAGTTGTGAAAGGCAAGTCTGAGGAATGTGAAAAGTTGGAAAAAGATGTGATTCTGAAGAATGATTTGGAAATAGCTAATAGTTACAAATAAAAGTTCAAAATAAGCTCTACAAATCTTGATGAGTTGATTGACAGTCAGAAAAATCCAGATGATAAGAAAGGTTTGGGATTTGAAAGAGGAGAAAGTTCTAAATCAGGACAAGTTAACACTGAGATGAAGGGAGACAAAGGAAACTAGGTCTAGAATTAGAGAAACAGACCTAGAAGACCTTCGGTCAGGTAATCAAATGCTCAAAGGTGCCCATCTTTCAATGGCTATTGTTTTAATTGCAATAAATTTAATCATCAGTCTACTTAGTGTAGGAGCGGAATGAATCAAAATGTTCCATCATTTTCTAGTCAGTGTTTCAATTGCAAGAGAATTGGTCATAGAGCAAATGAATGTAGAAGTCAGATAAGGAATGGCTTCAAAAATGGAAGGAATACTCAATCTTTCAATGGAAAATGCTCTACATGCTATAGATTTGGGCATCTGGTTAACCAATGCAGATCAAGAATTAATCCAAGGAACTAAGGACAGAGGAATGTTGTTTGTTACAATTACAATAAACCTGGACACATTACAAAATTCTACAGAAGTAAGAATGTAAAAAGAAATAATCCTACAGAAAAGAGGAAAACAGAGCAGAGGGAAGATAAAGGAAAGAACAAGGTTGATCCGGTAGAAACTAAGAAGGAAATGAGAAAAATCTGGATTAAGAAGGATGTAAATGAGGTCAAGGATGGATCTGCACCAGCCTCTGGTGCAGATACTTCCCCTGGGAAGTAAATTGGGAGCTCTAGCTCAGGGGGAGCATTTATTGAAAATCTTGATCCCCTAGCTAGATAGTTGGGGGGCCAAAAAGTGGCCAAAATATTTTCAAAAAAAAATAATGCAAAACACGAGTGCATTATCACCTATTATAAATGAAAAAAAACTCATCTCATTTCATTTCATTTCTTTTTTCTCCACTATTCCCGCAGTCTGCAAATCCAAGGAAGCATGCTCGCATTTTGGATTCCTCAATTCAACACAAAAATCTTATCGATTCATCGCCAAAATGCTGCCACGACGTCGAGCATGCCAAAGGAGTGAGTTTATTTGTCTTTTTGTTTGAATTTGCTTCTAAATAGGTAGGTTTGAGTTATTTTTTGATGTATATTTCATTAATTGTCAGGAAATGTTAATGCACCTCCTCCTCCTCCTCCTCAAAATCTACAAAATCCTGCGGAACAACAACCTCCTCCATCCATTCCTCGACATGCCCCTAGAACACAAGAAAATATAATGGGGCAAATTGAAAACAACAAAAAAGAAATTGAAGATATAATTGCAAGGTTGAAAGATCCTTCCACTTCAACCTTGCATAGGTCCATGCTTGTTGAATCTCTTGAATCTATGTTATCAAATGTAGATTGAATTAGCAAGCAAATAACTAGTTGGACGGATAAGAGGAGAGAGTTTAGAGATTATTATGCAGACAAGCTATCATACCAAGATGTGAAAAAATTACAAATTACAAAATTAGACTTGTGTTCGATTTTCACAAACCCACAAACAAATCAACCTCCATCCATTACATGCAAGAGGTTCCCTATCCATTGGTGCAACAACCAAGTGATAAGGGACAATTTTTGGCAGAGGTGGTGGATGGTTTTTGACCATCCTCCATGCAATAATAATGAGGTGTCGCAATGCTTTTTGAGGAAACTCTACTATGAGTTTGTCCTCAATAAAGTGCCAAACTATTTTGATATGCGGGACTTCCAGGGTAGAGGTGGGGGGTCAGCACAAGATAGACCAGGGGCACGTGTTGACCCACAGCAGGCAATGAGATGAGTAATCAGCAGACCAGCCCATGAGCATGTTTCTATCCCTTCCATTGTGAAGGAGAGTGTTGAGGTCGATACACTTCAGTCCATTAGTGCCTTGACCCAGAGCATCATAGAGCATGCTAGTCCTATAGCACAGAGTGGGTTGGGAGATAGTGCGAGGAGTAGGGTCCCACCCCATGCTTGTTAGGCTTGCGGCTTAGCCCATGCTAGTCCTATAGCATAGAGTGGGTTGGGAGATAGTGCAAGGAGTAGGGTCCCACCCCATGCTTGTTAGGCTTGCGGCTTAGCCTGTGGTCATGACCCCATGGATAGTCAGGATGCAGGTGCATAGGCTACATCTGCAGCTGAGCAAATGGTGATGACAAATACCCTTCTGAGTGAGACTTTCAGCCTTGATACTCAAGTAAATATTAGCAAGTTTATTGAATTTAATTTATTAAATTTCATTTTTGAAATGCAAGATTAACTAATTTAGTTTGATGATTTTAATGAAATTTTAGGGTCATAGTGTTGATGTAGTTTTCAATGGTTCTCCACCTGCATATTACATTAGATCATCTACTGTCGAGGTATGTAACTAGTAAACAATTATAAATATTACATGTGAATAGCATCGTTATATGAATGGTATTCTAATATCTGATTTTAGATGTTGAATAGGTTAATATTAGAGATTTCACGACAACACCTGCCAGTGGTGGTGGACTTCAAAGCTTCACGGAGGTAATAAAATAAATAGTTTAATGAATGAATTGTACTTACTAGATTTTTGTATGTGACTTGTGTGCTTTATTGTGTGTACTTCCATGTTTAGATGAACGTGTGTGTATGTTAGGAGCCATGATTTGCATCACTATTATAGTTTTCATAATTGAATAATGTTGTTTTATTTCCAGATGATGCAGGCTGTGGAGACACCTCCCGATGTTTAGAGGGCAATGGAGCATGGTGTGACCTCTGCGATTCATAGCTCCATGGCATTGACAGGGGTATGAGGCAGATTAGTAAATTTCAATTTACATTCATTATTATAGTTCTCTATTTTTGAAAAATCAAAAGATTATTGATTTGAAGTTTAATTTCTATCTGGATGGTTTCTATAGGACATGACATCACCACGGCATATTTTTGCTACTGAGACAAGTGAGGAGATAGATTATATGGTAGCAGTAAGTGATTATTTTGTTAAATGTTTCATTTTTTATAACATGTAATTTCTATATATTAATATCTATACTTTTTATTGTAATAGCTAAAGATGCAGGAAGAACTAAATAGGAGGAGTAGCCCTCGGGTTCATAGTAGACCACCCACATGCGCGTCTCCATCAGGGGAATGACTTTTTATTGTGTTCCTTTGTTGTATGCCTATATGACATTTGTGGACATATATTTTGTATTGTATATAGTTGACATTGTATGCCTATATGGAATTCTTGTAAGCCTATATGGCTATTTTGTATATATGTTATACTTATATCAACAGATATTGATGTATGCCTATATGGATATTTGGTTAATACAAATCTTTTTTATTGATGGCATCCATACTTGCATTATAAGTCCACGTTTGAATGGATATTTGTAGATGGCTACTTCAAATATTTAAAGTCCAATTGTATTACATAGGTAGAGCCCCACTGCCAGCAAGCATCTATAGCCCCGGTAGAGTTACTTAGATGACTTAACCTGGATTTCAGTAAAATCCCATTTATTTATTTATTTATTATATTTATATTTTTTATTTTGACAGATATTTCACAAGATATTTCAGTTATAACTTCATGATGCAAGGAACAATCACTTGCTAAAATTAAGCTGAGAATTGTAATGGTAGCAAGGGTGACCTCTGATTTTTCACCTAATATCTACACTGATAGGTTCAACAAACCCAAGGATTTTAGGTGTGTCATTGTGAGAAACTTCCCTTGAATGCTCAACCCACATTTATTGAATACAAAATTTCACAAGTCAACTAACTTTTTACATTCATAACAGTCACAACAAATTATGCACAAATTTCAAACAATTCACCTGAATGTTCTAAATTTTCTATTGTTTTCAATGGTTGTTAATCTGCTCCTTTATACTCTAAAACAAGACAAACATCCCTGTTAAAGTAACACAACACACAACACAAACAAAACAAACCAAACAAAAGAAAATAAAACAAAAACAAAACAAAACAAGACAAATAGAACCAAAACAAACAAGACTGTACATTATTCACATTATGATACAACATACCAACAACCCTCACCTCAAGCCTGAAAGTATTGTTTCAAGTGTTGGCCATTAACTAGTAATGGCACATTTGCTCCAGTCAAGGTCTTAAGCTTGAAAGTGTTGTCTCCTATTATTTATGACACTTGTAATGGACCTAACCATAACTTGTCAAATTTTCTATGATTTCCCTTTTTCTCATGTGCCTTATCCTAGCATAGCACCAAGTCTGAAATTCTAAATGTTTTGACTCTTGCTCTCTTGTCAAACCATCTTTTTACCACTGCTTGATGTTTAGCAAACTTCTCAATGGCTTGATCTCTTTTCTCATCTAATTCCAATAGTTGGATTATTCTGGCTTCTCTGTGATCATCAAAGCCTAAGTATTCATTAGCAAACTTCCAAACTGGTATTCTTAAATTAACTAGAAGTATGGGATCAATCCCATAAACTAAATGGTAGGGTGCATTGCCTAAGGCTGATTTAACCCTAGTTCTATCTACCCATAGTGCATATTTCAATAATGTGTTCCATTCTCTTGAGTTCTTTTCAATTAGCTTTTTGATTATATCTAATAAAATCTTATTTGTTGACTCAGCTAACCCATTCCCCTGAGGATAATAGTTTGAAGAAAAATTTAAAACAATTCCATGTTCAAATGCCCATTTAGAAAACTTTAAAGAAGAAAATGTAGGGCCATTGTCACATACCAGCGAATAAGGAGCCCCAAACCTGGTTATGATGTTCTCTTCAAGGAATTTGATGACTAGCTCAGTAGTAGAGAATTTGCAACATGTGGCTTCAGTCCACCGTGTACAGTAATCAGTCACTGTCAGTATAAATTTGTGTCCTACAGATGATGGAAGATTTATGACTCCAATGAAATCTAAGCCCCACTGTGCAAATGGCCTAGACTCAATGACTAGCTGTAAAGGATTACCCTAATTTCTCCCTTTATCTACTGTAGTCTGACAAATGTGGCAACTTCTAATGTGACTCTCTGTATCCTTAAACATAGTAGGCCAATAATATCCTACTCTCAATATCTTATGCGTTGTGGCTAAATGGGACCATGAGTAGTTCCATACTTATCATGCAAGTCTAGCAATACCTTATCAGCTTCATCTCTATTTAGACATCTTAAATATATTCCTTCATGGTTCTTCTTGTATATAAGACCTCCTTGTACCATGTATTTTTGTGCTTTGATCTTTAAAGCCCTTCTTTGTGAAGATTTCATCTTGCTTGGATACTTCCCTGATATTAGAAAAGTGTCAAATTGTCATACCACCCTGATGTCTCATTAGTATTCAATACATATTGTTGTTTTACCAAATTTGGGTCCATATTGGCTATGGTTTGCACTAGAGCTTGTCCTCTGACCAACTTCATAGGAATGATTTGCATATCAAATTCTTGTAAAATTGTGATCCGCTTAGCTCTTTTCTCTCCAGGTTCATTCTGCATCAGCAGCATCTTCACTGCTGCATCTGGTACTATAGCCTTAACCTAACTGCATAAGATATAGTGTCTAAACTTTTTTACTACTCTTACCAGTGCAAACACTTGTCTTTCTGTATCCAGGTATTTTAACTGTGCATCCTTCAGAGGTGCACTCATAAAAGCTATTGGCTTTTCTTCATCATTTTCTCCTTTATGTGTCAAAGCAGCTGCAACTAAATGTGTGGATGAAAAAGAATAAATATAGAATGGCCTTGTGTAATCTGGACTACCTAATACAAGAGCATCAGAAATTGCCTCCTTGATATCTTCAAACGCATCTTTTGCCACTGGAGTCCATTCTATACCCACATCCTTCTTCAACATGGTGTTTAATGGTCGCACAATTTCTGCAAACCCTGTAATGAACTTCCTAACAAAATTAATTTTACCAAAAAATGATTTCAATTCCTTCTTAGTGTTTGGTAATTGTAATTTCATTATTCCTTCTATTCTATCAGGATCAATAGATATACCATTCTCAGAAATGACATGTCCTAATAGTTTTCCTTCTGTTACTCCAAATGAACATTTCTTAGGGTTAAGCACAATCCCATACCTTTCGCATCTCTTGAGGACTCTTCTCAAATCCTCAGCATGAGTGGATGTATCTTTATAATAAACAGTTAAATCATCCATATAAATTACAATGCACTTACCTGTCAGTCCACAGAATGCAATATCCATGGCCCTCTGAAAAGTGGCACCTACATTGATTAGTCCAAATAGCATTCTTCTATAAGCATAATTACCCCATTTACATGTGAAAGTGGTTTTCGACCTATCTTCTTTATCGACTAAGACCTAGTTATACCCTGAAAATCCATCCAGAAAAGACATCATTTTGGCCCCATTCACTGCTTGCAGCACTTCATCTATGAGAGGCAAAGGATAATTATCTTTTTCAGATGCCTTGTTCAAATTCCTAAAATCTACACATAACCTGATATCTCCACTTTTCTTTCTAACAGGTACTAAATTAGCTACCTAGGTTGAATGTCTAACAGGGAAAATTATTCTAGCAGACAACAGTTTTTTCACTTCCTCAAATATCAAAGGCTCTAAAATTGCATTTACAAGCCTTTTCTTTTTCCTGAATAGTTTGATATCTGGTTTTAAAGGTATCACATGAGTGATGATGGATGTGTCATATGTATTTAAATCCTCATATGTCCATGCTATAACATTTTTATAATCTTTCAGAACATCAATAATTTATTTTCTAATCTTCTTAGAACAAGTCTTTCCAATTTGTACATTTTGAGGGTTCTGCTCTGTTCCTAAGTAATACAAATCACACTTACCTCCCTTTGTTTTAGGAAAGTCCTTCTGTTTTACTACTCCATCAAAATCAAAGATCTGTTCTAACTCTATCACCCCTTTAGGAAAGAAATTACTCTTTAAGTTGATTATGTCTTCCTCATCCCAAGACACATCAGGCCTCTCTTATTCATCAATAATTTGAAATACCTCATTGCAAGTTAGAAAATCTACAATTTTCTGATCCCCCTCAAATACCTAAAAATGAGTTACATTATCTGGTACACTAGGCATATTCACTAATTCTACATCAAATCTTTTTAATCCTGACAGCGTCAAAGGTTCTAAAGTGCTAGCAGCTACTGCTAGTGCATCTGGCCTATGGTTAAGTTCTCTAGGGATATGCTCTATATTGAAAGCATCAAATGACTCTATTAAATCCCATACCCTATGCCTGTAACAAACCATTTTCTTATAGTTGCATGCATATAACTTCCTTACTTGTTTGACTACTAGCTCAGAATCTGAAAATACTCTGATCATTTTTACCTTTTTCTTTATAGCCATGACCAGTCCATAAATTAGAGCCTCATACTCTACAACATTGTTAGTACAAGCAAATTGTAGCCTATATATCACTAAATATGATTTTCCATGAGGGTCTATAAGTTCTACACCAGCACCTGCACCCTGTTTAGATTTGGAACCATCACATTTTAATGTCCACATGCCATCCTTATTCTTTTGATGTTTTGCTTTAGCATGTTTTACTTTTTCTATCACTTGTGCAGTGCTATCTTGTTTATTCAATGGCAATTCATTCTGGCTTACTTGTACATTTATCTTTTCAGTTTGTAGATTAGAATGACAGAGACTTTTACCTTTTGATTCTTTTCCTAAATCTGGAGTTGATCCATTTATGTTGTTCTGAAAGTAACTCTCTAGTTGATTAACCTTTCCTTCTTAGGGTTCTATCCCTTTCATGCATTTTATGTATTGATATTCAACAATATCCCTACACATTCCACAATTCTCTTCAGAATGTGGCTTATCATGAACTCTACACTTATTTTTGTATAGCTTGCATTGAACTAGAATGTTTTGTTCTATGCACTTTTCCATTTCTTGTCCAATGACCTGACTAAAATTATTTAGTGCATTATTTTCTTCATCAGAAGAATTCCCATCAGACTCAATAAATAATTTTGTTTCTTTATTGATAGGCTTCTCTCCAAAATTTAGCATTAAGATTTCCTTAATCTGTACCCCTTTGTTAGTAACTCTGTAAACACCAGGTTCAACAAAAGTATACAATATTTTGTTAGTCCTATTGTACTATGTGATCATGTGTTTCATCCTAGGTTCAACTTCTATTCTAATCTGATTCAGCACACCTCTCCAAGGTAACCACATATGTGAAAAATCAGTGGCCATATATCCATTCAAAGTCTTTGACTAATCTCTACTCAATAGCATCCCATAATTTACAGGTATGTCCACTACTTGAATGTCAATGAACTGGCTTACCCTAGGGTCTGAAGCTAACTGCATCTGAATATGCATTAATTCGCCAATCACATTAAATTCAGTTTTGTCTAACTGTGTAACAACTTTGGCAGATTTGGTAGGGGTCAGCCTAAAGTTTTACATATCCCTAATGGCATTACATTGGCTGAGGCACCTGAATCTACCATACAATTGTGTATGTTCTTTCCACATAGTCTAATGGTTAACAAGAAAGGAGGAGCATCCTTCTTATCAGCATACTTTACAACATTGGTGTTGGATGGCTGCTCAACTTTCTTACTCTTTTCTTTGGACTGTACATCCCTATTAGGAACATTTACTTCAGTAGAAACCTCACCTGTCATAGATGCATCCAAGGATTTAATAAAAACATTTCTAACCCTTGGAGTTTTCAACAATTCACACAAAGGTATACTAACCTTAATTTTCTTTATCTCCTCTAACAAATATCTCATCAATCTCATTGTTTCTACAGTCTCTGTTTTATTTGTTTGAACCTTTTGTGCAATTTTTCCATTATTTGCATTATGATTGGATTTCAGTATAGCAAGATTGGTGCTAGCATTCTGGTCTGGGAGAGTATTAAAATTGTTAGGAGGAGTGGAAGTGGTGAAAGGACCTCCTAGCCTAGGGTTATTTCTCAGGTTGTAAGTATGATTCTTACTTGACTGTTGGAAGGCTTGCACCTCCTCTATCTCATACAACACCTCACTTTTAGTTTCAAATGGAAACTGAAAAGCACTCAGTACTAAGGCTATCTCAGGATATAAATTTTCACAAAAATAGGGTTCATCCTCTAACAATTGGTCACCTTCCTCTTCTCTAAAGGTAAAAGTTTCTAATACTAGAGCAATATCATATCCTGAGGGTACTATTTCATTACCTTTGGGAACTAAGAACTCAGAAGTAGGAGCCTGTACATCCACATTAAAAATACTTGCTGCCAGATGAAATTGAGGACAATCTAATTCAACATGGGCACTAGTATTATGGATTCTACACCAATTCTTCAGTGCTACATTGGCCATTTGAATCCTAGTTGTTTGCTTTGTATCCTGGTTATCCACATTCTCAAATGGAGAAGACAGAGTGCCATTATTTGGCCCTGTGTTCCATGTTTTAGGTGACCTAGGCTGATTTTGATTCATGTTATTGTTATTCCAGGCTCTGTTATCTATAGCTAGTCCTCTATTTTGCATTTGTTGCCCCTAATTATGACTCTAATTTTGATTGTGATTTTGACCCTGATTAGAACCCTGACTTTGGTTATAACTCTGATTCTAATTTTGGTTATGGTTGGGGTTGTAATTCTAGTTTTGACTCTGATTATAGCTCTGATTATATCCCTAATTATTTCTACCGTAGAAATTCTCATTTCTCAATTGTGTCATCTCAGTGGTCAATCTTCTTAAATGTGCAGTAATTTCTTTGATATCTTTTCTTTCCTCTTGTGCTTTTGCTATAAATGTATCCTGAGGTGGTTGGAAGAAGGATTGGCCATTATTCTAATTAAAATTGGCAGTATTACCAGTGTAAGGTACTATAGCCTAAATTGGGGCAGGGTTATACACAGGTGTGTATGTAGGGACTGGATTTAGTAATGGAGTATTTTGTGTAGGAACTCCATTCCAAGGTTGTACCTAACTTTGCATTCCAGGATTTCCTCCATTGAGGAATGGATTATAAATTGTCTACCTCATTTCCTAGTTTATAAAGGCTACCTCTTTGTAGGCTTTGGATATTGTGTCTATGTTAGGCTTTCTCTTGACAAACATGGCAATTAATTGATCTAAGGCAACATAATACATAGCTAACAATGTATCTGCAGCTACTGTGTATGGGGCTACCAACCTAGAATAAGCCTTTTGAAACTTGTCATTGAAATTATCAATTAGTTCTCCCTCTCCTCTTTTGATTGTAGCCAATTTATGCTATAAGATAGAAGGATCTACTGGTCCCCTAAATCTAGACAGAAATGCTTCTTCCATAAGTGTCCAAGAAGAAATGTAGCCACTAGGTAAATTCACATACCAGTTGGAAGCTTGTTCATTGAAGGTGTAAGGAAATAGTCTACACACAACATCTTCATCTTCCAATCTGGCTCTAAAGCATGCCTCCTTAAATATCCTAATATGATCCTTTGGACCCTAATGCAACTGGTATTTAGGACATATTTTCTTAGGGTTCTTTTGCATCTCATGATAATCCACAAAATATATGGGAGAAGTGACATTGAAATAAGCCATTGCAGGTACCTGTGCTTGACCTGGACCTGTAGGAATACCTGGATTTCTAGGTGGACTTGGATTTCTAGGAGGACTGGGACCTCTCAGAGGACTAGGACCTCTGGGAGGACCTGAACCAAGATTTAAAAATCTGAATGAAGAACTGTCAGGACTCACAATATTATGGATGTTAAAAGGTGATGCAGGAGGTGTTCTAGATGAACTACCTGTATTTGGTATTTTAGGATTCCACAGTAAAGGACTTTTACTCTATCTCTTATAAGGTAATTGCACGAATATGTCCTCTAAATTAGATCTAGACCTGGTCACCCTACTACTATTATGAGCCAACTTTATTTAAATTCAACCTTAACTCCAGTTAACCCTCCTTCTAGCACCAAAAACTGTTGATGATTGTTTTTACACATTCATAACAAAAGTTAAAATTCATAAGATGAACCTGTCTTGAAAGATATGAAGAAATCAATTAAGATTACTTAATCCCAAGTTTTCATATGGTCAGGTCTTGACCTGTTGGATAGTTCAGTAGGTTACTATGAAGCTGTAATATGCAAGGGGCCTTACATGATTTAAGGTGATTGCTAACTTACTGGACTCTATTTATGCAAATTGTTACAAATATCAACAAATTATCTATCTCTTTGCACAAATCTATTACTGTATATCAAAGCTTTGAATGATTTATGTTAAAACATGCTTTTCCTTTCAAATATGTATAAAGATTGCCAAATATCAACTCAATTGCTCTTAATTCCTTCAAATGTTAGACAATCTCCTTAAGATTTCTTTGTTTAAGCTAAGTATTTCAAAGTTTGGGAAAAGTTAGAGAAAATTCAAATTCAACATTACTTACTACAGGATCTAAATGCTCTATTATGTACATGGTAAGAATTACAACAAATTCAATTAAATCAGTAGACTAAATCGTTAAATGCAAATGTCCTAAGTATTTTCACAAACATGCATTCAAGATTGTGAGCTTTAAGAGAAACTATTTCAAATGCAAAGAAGAGCCAGAAGACACTCAGAAAATAGACACAGAATTCTGGATTCAATTGTATTTAAAACACACACTCATATAAGATTTACAATGTATGAATGACTCTTAACTTCATTAATTGAATTCACAAAAACTTACAATGCTTTACAGATACAATAAGAAAGCTGGACATTCCATGCATTCCTTAGTGCAGACACAGGCGACCTCCTCTAAACTAAAATACTCCTACTCAAAGCTTCAAAACAAATTACAATTGCTAGATATTTTCTATAAATCCAGGCTGTGTAAATAATATAAATGTAGCAAAGTTCCTTATATAGATTTTGAACTTTCAAATTGCTACGGCTACACTTCCATCTACGGCTGAGATCTCTCTATTCTTGATCAACGGTGCATCTTTGTCTCATAACTGCCTACTAAAATATCTATTTGGCATCTTTTCCCTCCCTCAAAGGATGTTGTTGGAATCTTTTACAAAATAAGATTCCCCTTTTCTCTTTATTGACTTTCTCTCACTGAGGTTCTTTATTTGACTTCTTCTCAAAAATCTTTGCTCTTGCTTGTCTTCTCACTTTCTCAAATATTTCTTGAAATTGTTGATTACACCTTCTACAAAGATGTGGTCCCCTCCTAGACTTTTTGCCAAAATATATTCCTACATCACTACCCCTTCCTTCAACTTCTTTTCTTTATTCTTTGAGCCATCTCTTCTCTTCTTATATTTCTTCATTTTAACCCGTTCTTCCATCAATGTATCTATCATTTGTTTGCTGAGATTGGCATCAGGATTTTCTAAGCATGGTGTAAATATGGCATTAAACTCTATTAATGCCCTTTCTAAATCATATGTTGGTATTTCCATACATTCATGCTGCAGGAGTCTTTCTGTTATCTTATGCATTTTGATCATCTCATCTGCTCTCTCTCCTAAATCTTGCACAACTTCTGTACATTTTCTGATGTTATCCTCTTCAAATTTAAGCTCTAATATTACTTGTGGCACTTGATTTGCTGATGTAACAGTAAGTGCTCCTTCATTAATCAATTCTTCTATTCTTTGTTCAACTTTTGTTAACTGTTCAATTTCAGATATGCATTCTTCTTTTCTGGTTTGGTACTTATATTTAAGCATCATACACTTATTCTTTTCTTATGTACTTACCCTCCAACTTCCCATAGCTTGCCTTATTATTTGTTCACCTTCTTGCATAAAATCATTAAACCATTCATAAAACATGTTAGCTTTGAACCTTTTATTCTCCATGTCCTGTATTTCTTCTTTTGATACTACTGCTATGTTAGCAAGCAATTCTAGAACTGTGATACTGGGATCAAATATCCCTTTAATGAATTGTTGAAGTTGGACAATGTGTCCTTTTAAATAATCTTGTTTGTCCTTGTCCTTCTTCAGCATCTTTGCTGTCACCTGGTGCATGTCTTCCCATTCATTAATATGTTGTTCTCTTGTTCTATGCCCCAAGTCAAGATTCAATATCTGGTATTCCTCCAAGGCTATTTCACCTTTTGTTTTTGCTTTTTGTGGTATGGCTAAGTTCAGCATTCTGGATCCACCTGGACCTCTCTGAATAGCAGACATTGTCCTAGCTTTTCTCTTTTCTTTTCTTGGAGTGGTCCTCCCACCTAATAAACTTTTAATGTCAATTGGTGCTAATTGTACTTCTTTTCTTTCCTTTCTTATTTCTCCTCCCAACTAGGTAGAAATTTCTTTTATGCCTTCTGTAACTTTAATTTCATCAATCACTCTTCATGAGGTCTATCTGTTTCTACTTCCTCTTGTTGCTGTTGTTCCTGCTATTGTTGTTGTTGTTCTTGTTGTTGTGGCCCTTGTTGCTGCTTTGGTACTTGCTCTTCTTGTTGTGGAATTTGTTGTTGTTGTGGAGGCTCTTGTTCTTTTGATTCAACTTCATTTTCTTCTTCTTCTATCTCAGTATCTCCTCCACCTTCAACCTCTTCTTTAGGAGCTTCTTCTTCTTTTGGTCCTTTTTCTGTATTTATTTGCTCTTCACCTGGCAAATTAACATCTTCTATTTGTTCCTCAGGCTTACTTTCATCTATCTTTTTCTGTTGCCTTTGTACCCTCAGTCATCTTAATTTCATCTTCCACTTTGTCTGCACTTTCTATCTGTATTTGTTCTATGTGTACAGGGGAAATTTCTTTTGTCCTATCTTCTTTTACTTCTTTTCCTTGATCTTGCACATCTATATTCTTTTCTTCTTCACTTGGCTCATCATACATGTTCAGCATATTTAAGGCATCTACCTCTGATGTATCTTCCTTTGTTTCTCCTTCTATTGAAGCATGCCTTTGAGTGCTGGTTTCTTCAAGTGTTTCTTCATTTTCAGATTCCTCAATTTTATGTGCCTCTTCCTGCACATCTTTAATTATTTCAGGTGGAACTAAAGTACCAAATGGATTTATTGATCCTGTTTCCTCCTGTACTTTTTCTTCCTCATGTTCTATGCTGTGCTCCATTTCCATTTCAGCTTGGATGCTTAGTCCCTCTTCTTCACTCAAGAAATCACTTGAATCATCTTCTATATCAATCTCTTTCCCTTTATAAATTTTTCTTTCCTCACTATCACTGCTATCAATATTCATAGTTTCCATAGTTTGTTTGGACTTGTGAATTTCTTATTCCTGTTGTATTTCTTCAGCTAACTCTATTTTTACTTTAATAAATGTTTTTCTTGGTTCTAATGATATGGAGGCACTAGATATATTTCTCATCTTTTCCCCTACTTCCTATGCTCCAATTATACCAATTGGCCTAGAAGTCTCACCTTTAGACAAACTTATGGGAATTGCCTTTCTGATTGGTTGTCCTGCTGCTTCTTTAGCACTCTATGCTTCGTCTGCACTTATTTCATGACTTATGGACTTTGCATCAACAAAAGTGTCCGATGCCACTACTATTGTTATACCTAAAGCATATGGATCCATTAATGTGGCATTTTTATCCTTTTTCACAATTTTGGCCTCTACAATTTTTCTTTTCTTTTCATAAAAACATTGTAGGTCTTCAGTAAGCTCTGCCTTTCTTTTTCTCCCTTTCTTTGGATAAGTGATTTGTTTACCTTCAGCCTTGAGTTCTTCAATTCTATCATTTAGCCATGTCTTTGAAAATAATATTATTGGCTTAGACAATACATCCAATGATGTGTTCCATGGCTTTGACCAATCAGGCTCTATAATAGGAGCTAGCCTTGCTTCTGCATAACTCTGATGTAATAATTTATCATTATCCTAAACCTCTGGAGGCACATATATGTCACCTATAGATTTCATTTGTTCAACAGTTAACCTTTTGTGAGCTCTTTTCCTCACCTCCCTGTCATTCATACAGTCAGCCCATAAATCTTCAATGTGTACCTGATGTTTATATTTTTTATCCACAAAGTTCTAGATTCTGTGAAAAGGATCAAACTTTCTGACTAAATCAAATTCTTGAAAGCCATAGTATCTCAGTTCTTGTTCTGAACAACTAGCAACCTTTTCACTGTAGCAAGAGTATCTACCAATGGCCCAAGGTAGCTTTACATTTCCTCTATTGTTAAACTTCCTCTTGTACATTCTGAAAACATTCAAGTTCTGTCTTGAAAACTCCAAAACAATCAACTTATCAAAAGGATATCTTGGCAACATAAATGGTTTCCCTTCAAATCCCTCAGTCCTTATGTAAGTGAAATTCTCAAACTGTATGAACCATGAACTATGTAGTCCAATTGCATCTTCTGCATCTTTGGATAATCTCCTATTAGGTTCTTCTCTTAACACCCTTACCATGTAAGTATAAAAAACATCATTGACCAAAGCAAAATTCTTTAATGCATTCTCTTCCTGTATGACAGGGTAGTGTTCATACACTAAATTTTGATCAGGACCACTTCCTAAAACACCAATCCTTTCAATCCCAAGAATGTAGGGTTTGCTTTCTGTAGCACATGAGTATAACACATAACAAGACAAATAAAAGGGCAAGCTTTTCTGTTGTCTCATCATGGCTTGCCTCCAAATAGTTGTGCTAATTGCCTTGGCCCAATGGATTTGCCCTTTCTCCTTTTCTTCTGCTCTTATGAATTCAATGACAGTGAACATCCATGGTTCACACTTAGTGCCATCTCTTAATCCAACTAACCTACTCAGCATAGTTATCATCAAATGAATTTCTTCTCTAAAGTATATCCTAATCAGATTCTTAGGTATTCTGGCTATAGCCTTGGGTTTGTTTTCTAGGTTGTACCAGTTGCAGAATATTTTACCTTTACATTCTCCTTCATTTGTGTAAAAATTCTCATTATATTGATCAATATCAATATCTCTCATTTTTTCATTAATCTCTAATCCAAATGTTCTAGCAATGCCTTCAGTGGTCAAATCAGCAATTAATCTATCATGTAACATGATCTTCCTGGTGGATGGATCATATAAAATCACACAGTCCAAACATAAATCCTTTGCCTCCATTGCCAGTGGGAAACCTACAGCTCTGTACAGTCCACTTTCCCAGATACATTTCATATCGTGTGAGGCATCTGCAGTAGTAATTTTCTTCAACACATCCTTTGCATCATAGTTTCCTATGTTTGTATATGTGCCTACTCCACTCGTGCTAATCAGGGACGGACAACCTTTGTACAACAACTCCTCTTTCTCTACTTCTTTCATGGCTTTCTTTCTTTTTTCACCTCATCCCCTATATCTTCTTCTGTTGCAGGGCCATCCTGTAGAAGCACGCATCTTTTAACTTTCGTTTTACTTCATGTCTAGGGTTTTTACTGTGAATATCTACTTTTACTATTTACCCTAACTTGTTTGTTTTTTTTGTCTTTTAACCTTTAAATTCTTTAAGCTGTACTCAGCTAATTAACAATTAAAATAGTAATTTGACCAATGCCTACATTTTGCAACGAAATTATTGAAATTAATAGTATTTTAAGAACTGAAAATAAATGACGTTTTGGGTAAATACTTGTTTTCCGTGACCGTTTACCCATTGACTTACTTTTACCATTTTCACCTTTGTCCAGCTACCGTAACTCTTTCACCTCTAGTAAATTCTATTTAATCACTGCCACAATTCTCTTTTCTACAATTTTTCACTCTTAACAATATATCTTGAAAGCAAATTAACATTAAAATTGCCCTAACCCTTTTTAAATTTCTCTTTGTTTGAGTGTTAAATTTGCATTAATTACAACAATTAATGCACTACAACCTTCGGCTTCTTTCCTTCAGTGTTTAAGCTTTTTGAACTTTTGACCGTTAGCTTAATTCAACATGCATACACTTTTCTTTGTATATTTCCTTGTATGTTTCTTTTGTATATTTTCGTTGTATCTCTTTGTTGTATCTTCAAACATACAATCACTTTATGCATACAATTGAATTAACAAACATTTTTTTTAACCTTTTTTGCCTTTCCATACTTCATAGTATCTTTTGTTTTGTATATCTCACTTGCATATTATGTTGTATAAGCGCACATACAAACCCTTATACAAGCGTTTCCTTACCTTTTACTCTTTTGCAATGCCTTTGATTCTTTGTATATCAAGATTGTATATTCTAAACATACAAATGCCCAAATATACAAAGATTTCTCCATTATTTAACTCTTTTTGACATCCAACTTGTATTTTTGCCTTGTATCTTTTGCTTTGTACCCTTAAAAATACATCATAATTATACAAGCTAAAATGTGCAAGCGATGGGACCCACCTTACCTTTCCTTTGTATCTCTGCAATGTATATGTCGTTTGTATAAAACCATTAGATACAAGTAAAAATGCATATAACTTCCTTTCGTATCACTTTTGGACTTTAACCTCTTATAAATCATATTCCAATTACCTTTAGGTCCGTGATGTATATAAGCCAATGCATCTCGCGATATACATTTCAGATGTGATGCATTGTATTAACCATATTTTACTTTCCTTGAGTTCCAGCTTGTATGTATAAAGTAATGTATGTTTCGGGACATACATACAAGCGCGGAAATATACAATGATTTAACTCCATTTTATAACCATTTCAGTTTTGTGGTGTATATAAATCAATGCATCACCAAATATACTTTAAGTCCAAATGCATCATTTATATCGTATTCTAATTTTCCTTCAATTCCGCATTGTATATATCACAATGCATGTCTCCCGATACATTACATACAAACACGAAATATACAATCATTATTCCTTATTTCATGATCTCTTCGATTCCACTTTGTATGCAAACCATAATGTATATAGCCAAAACATACAACGATTATGTCAACTTTAATACTTTTTCAGTTCCGTGCTATGTATAACCTGTTGTATATTTACTTTTTATGTCTACCATTTGCAAAATATACATAGCAGACTTCAACATTTATTAATTTCAACTTTGACTTTTTTCGGGCCCAACTTGTATATTAAGATAAAGTGTTAGCCAGAAATGTATACAAGTATAGCCACATTTTATAAACCCGATGACTTTCCCATTTTCGACTAACACAAAGACCCGACATACAAACGTATTTGTATATGAAATGACTTTGTATATACAAAGAGCTTTGTATAGACAACCCACAAACCCTCTGATTGTACATTTACCAAAAACACTTATAACTTGCAAAATACAGGGAATTTTGAGATGGTTCAAAAAGCAACCCCTGTTCATTTTTCATAAGGAATTCACCCATACTATGCACTGGTACTTAATATATTTTTTTCCTATTTTCACCAAGGTTTGTAACTTTTCACTCTTTTCCCTTTACCACCAAGTAGACCCACACAAAGAAGCAACCAAAATCCAACTACAGCAGGGGTCCTCATTTTACCAAGAAGTAAAATGGGGCATGTTGTGAGCATCACAACAACGCCCTTTGCCTTCAAAAGAACCTTGTATTGGCGCCTTGGAGGAAATCAACTTACAATGACAAGTCTTGGAGGTTTCTCATTTTGGATGATGTCTTTTGAGATTAACTACAATGATTGAAAGTTAAGATGAGTGGAAAGAACCTATCTTGAACGTTAGGCACCCTTCATGTAATTTTCCACCATCATGAGCTCCTAGATCTAAGAAGGAGTGAATGAAGGATCTTAACATCAAGAAGCATGTTATCAATCAACTTGGAGAAGTCTTTGACAATAATTATGATGAATTGAGTACATGGAAGTAAAGGAAGTACATATCAACTCCAAAGTGTGCCTAATGATCAATAAGAAATTCTTGCAAAGCAAAGGTGCTCATTGTGAATTTTTCTACTAGTTTTGGCACCTTGAAGTCTAAGTGCATGAAAATCATGAGGATGAGTGTTTAGGGATGAGATAGTCTTCATAAGAGTTTAAATAAGAACATCATCAAAATGTGCCTTGGTAGAGAGACTTGAGACCATCATCAAATAAGCCAAAATATCTATCTCTAATCTAGGCACAAATTCTAGCTCCTCCCAACTCAAATGAGCGCCCAAGTTGAAGTCAACTTTCATCTATACAACCCTCAAATTGTGCCTTGATCGAGGAAGGGATTTGAACCTCAAAATTTAATCATCTCAAGACAAAAGCTTCCTTAGACACTTGGCATTTGATTGAAATCATTGAGAATTAGAAAGAACCACCTAAGGATGTAAGGCACACTTTTCACCCATACAAGCCTAAAATTGCACCTAAGGGAAATAACTTGATTTCACATCAATAGGTGAGTGCCTTGAGATAAAGGATCACTCTAGGTCATTTTCAATTGTTGAAAGCACAAAAATGATAAAGATAAAGGCAATTCAGTTAGGTGCACTTTAGTCTCTGAGGACACCTCAATGAGCACCTTGGGTGAAATTGCATGAAATGACCTTTGGGAGTGAGCACTTAAAAGATAGAATTCATTCTAAGACATGTCTCATCATTTAGAATTGCAAAATTGCAAGTATATAGACATTTAAATCTAGGTGCACTCTCCATCAGTACAAACCCATTCTGGCACCTAAGGGAGAAATTGCATTGAAAGAGACCTTTTGAATGAATCTCTTAAGGGAGATTGACCTCTTTAAGCCATTACAATTGTTTGAAATCATTTAAAGTGATAAATATGGACCAACTTGTGTTAGGTGCCCTTTGCTCTTCTTTTTACCTATATATGCGCCTAGATTTGTAGTAAGATTATTCCATGTTTAAAGAGGATTCCTTTGTGTTATAAAATGTTTATCATGAGGATTGATGTGTTTCTTGGTTTGTATTGTAGGAAGATTGAAGGAAAAGGTAGGAGCAAGAGCTTAGAGTCACCTAGAGTCATCATGTAGCTGCTCCAAAGGAGCCTTTCACATTCATTCATGCCAGAGAGTTAAGATGGAAGTAGTCACTACCAAGGAAACACCACTTCAAGAAGTAGCTGCTCCAAGAGGTCACAACAAGATATATTTCAAGTCTTCTTCATCAACAACATCACCAGTTGCATCATGGTCGAAGACTTCCATCTATCACTTCAAGTTCCATTCATCTTCAAGTATCAACTAGATTCTTCATCAATCATCTCTTCAAGATTAGCATGTAGCCACTCCAAAGGAACTTCTCATCATCATCAAGCATTCCAAAGACATCCATTCAATTTCATGTCCCTCTGATACATTCAAGCCTCCTTGAGAAGTCATCTACTTCACATATAAGGGAAAGTGTTATCATCAATATCTACACTTCAAAGGACCTTTCAAGTTGGAACACTTCTTCATCGAACATTTGAAGACATCCATCCAAGCTTCAAGCTCTTTCACAATCTTCAAGTCCAGGAGAAATTGCATCTAGTGAACTCATTAATTGGTGCCTAGGAGGAAAAGACCTTCAACTTACATTTTTGAGTCAGCACTTTAGAAATTGAGCCATTCCTAGTCAATTGGAGTCATAAAATATCAAATACAAAGTCAAATTGGACTTAGGCACCCCTTCATGTAATTTCCCAACATCATGAGTGCCTAGATCTAGGAAGATCATCCAATTGCGCCTAGGAATAAGATACAAGTCCAAGACCTCAAATTTGAGTGTTTAGAAGTGTGATGGATTGAAGAAGCTACATTGGTGCCTAAGGGTAAGTTGTATCTAATGACATCACCTAATTGAGCGCCTAGGAGGTATAAAGCTTAATATTGACATGAGGACAAGTGCTTAGTAAATGAGAGTTTCTCAAACATTTAAACATGTGAATGATGTCATAGAAATGCACTAAGTCATCTAGGTGCCATTTTTCCCTTGTGTACCCTTACATTTGCACCTAAGAAGAAGTTGCTTCAGTTCATTGGAGTGTTTGAGTATTGAGGATTTCTTAGCAATGCTTTGCAACTTTACACTGCCTCCTTTTGACAATTTTTGGGGCAGCAGAAAACCTTTCACCATGGGCAAACACATCAGAGATATAAAAAACTGAGAGAGGTTATTGTAGAGGTACTCTACGTGATCGCGTTGCCTTAGACGGAATGTTTCTAAGTGACACAGTTTTTGAGTAACATCTCGTCAAAGATTGCTGCCTTTTTGCACTTTGGACTCTTCATGGATATCATTGGTACACTGTAGCTTGGACTGTTTCGACATGTTGGGTGAAAAAAAGGACCATGCCTAGTGTAAATGTATCCATCCATATGCATTGGAACAGTCAGTTTCATTGCATCAGGAGCAGGATGAAAGTTACACCCCTTTGCAACTTTACACTGCCTCCTTCTGATGATTTTTGGGGCAGCAAAAAACCTTTCACCATGGGAAAACACCTCAGAGATATAAAAAATTGAGAGAGGTTATTGTAGAGGCACTCTACATGATCGTGTTGCCTTAGACAAAATGTTTCTAAGTGACACAATTTTCAAGTAACATCTCGTCAAAGATTGCTACCTTTTTGCACTTTGGACTCTTCAGGGATATCGTCAGTACAATGTAGCTCGGACTGTTTCAACATGTTTGGGTGAAAAACAGGACCATGCCTAGTGTAAATGTACCCATCTAGACGCATTGGAATAGTTAGTTTGGTCGCATCAGGAGCAGAATGAAAGTTACACCCTTTGCAACTTTACACTGCCTCCTTCTGACGATTTTTGGGGCAGTAGAAAACCTTTCACCACGGGAAAATGCCTTAGAGATATAAAAAATTGAGAGAGGTTATTGTAGACGCACTCTACATGATCACGTTTCCTTAGACGAAATGTTTCTAAGTGACACAGTTTTTGAGTAACATCTCGTCAAAGATTGCTGCCTTTTTGCACTTTGGACTCTTCAGGGATATCATCAGTACAATGTAGCTCAGACTGTTTCGACATGTTTGGGTGAAAAATAGGACCATGCCTAGCATAAATGTACCCATCCAGACATGTTGGAATAGTCAGTTTGGTCGCATCAGGAGCAGGACAAAAGTTACATCCTTTTGCAACTTTACACTGCCTCCTTCTGACGATTTTTGGGGCAACAGAAAACCTTTCACCACAGGCAAATGCCTCAGAGATATAAAAACTGAAAGAGGTTATTGTAGAGGCACTCTACATGATCACGTTTCCTTAGATGGAATGTTTCTAAGTGACATAGTTTTTGAGTAACATCTCATCAAAGATTGCTGCCTTTTTGTACTTTGGATTCTTCAAGGATATCGTTGGTACAATGCAGCTTGGACTGTTTCGACATGTTTGGGTGAAAAATAGAACCATTCCTAGTATAAATGTACCCATATGGACGCATTGGAATAGTTAGTTTGGTCACATCAGGAGCAGGATGAAAGTTACACCCCTTTGCAACTTTACACTGCCTCCTTCTGATGACTTTTGGGGCAGCAAAAAACCTTTCACCACGGGCAAATGCCTCAGAGATATAAAAAACTGAGAGAGGTTATTGTAGAGGCACTCTACATGACCGTGTTGCCTCAAATGGAATATTTCTAAGTGAAATAATTTTTGAGTAACATCTCGTCAAAGATTGTTGCCTTTTAGCACTTTGGACTCTTCAGGGATATCATCGGTACAATGTAGCTCGGACTGTTTCGACATGTTTGGGTGAAAATAGAACAATGCCTAGCCTAAACGTACCCATTCGGATGCATTGGAATAGTCATTTTGGTCACATCAGGAGCAGGACACCAAAAATGCATAACCTGATGATGTAAAAATGTGTATATGTGTAAAAATGCAGTAGGAAATTGAAAAAAGACAAACCTTACAAATTAATGTGCATACTTACAACTCAATGTAACATGACTTTACAAAACCAATGTGAATACTTACAAATTAATCCAATGAACCATCCAGGTCTGCTCTACTCTTTATTGTGTCAAGTATTGCTTCATGGTCAGACTCACGCACCTTCCACAAGATTTTGTTCAAAGGTCTACCCTGATACTTTATCAAATGAACATTGGATGCCATGACAAGGTTTAAGTAATGAAGAATCTTCCAATGCATGTCAAAGTCCTGAAATAGCCAAACATTAACACTCTTATGTGGGTAGCTTCTAAGCCATGTTCCAGTAATAACCACTGAGCCTGTAGCGTATTCGATGTTTTCTCCATCTGTAATAGGGGCCTCTAATTTCTTTTTGGCCTCAACACAATGACATAAGTAATAATCTGTTCCCTCTTCATTATCTTCATCTGCAATAACTGCATATATGTGCCCTACATTGATATGTGTAGCAAATTAGATGAAATTAGTCAACATTACAAAAATACTACAAAGTAAGATGACATTACCTGGTTGAACTAGATGAAATTAGATGCATATACGTGCCCTATATTACCTGGTTGAACTAAATTTGGTATGTGGTCAAAGTCAACTGATGATTCCATCTGTGTTAGTTCCAGTGCCGTCGAGGGTCGATATGTGTCAAGTGGGCTAAGATAACTTAACTGCCATTCGTCAACCCACTCCTTTGACTCGCACTCATCCCAGACTTGAATTGTATAGGAAGAACAAAAGCATGACATCTTTTGCGTATGGATACTCCATGAACCTACAATTGAGCTTCTGAAAGAGTGCATCTCATTTGGTCCTATCAGTGTACAACAGTCCTCATATGGTGCAATGTTAGTATCATCTATCAACCAAAAAAATCTACGAACTAAAGACTTACCTTCATTACCTGGACCCATGGAAGCATTACACCACTCGATAATCAATTTTGCATTTGTCAACTTTGCATTATCTTTATACTTTAACTCTTCTTGTGCTATGGCTCTTTTGATACATACTCCTGCACCATCATGCTCCCCCTTTCCATGCTCAGCCTCACAAAAGTTCCACATATGCTGAATACCTGTAAAATTATGCCTCCTACTCAACCAATAGAAATTCTGCGAGTTCTTGAATTGTGACACTTAGTTATCTGACCATATGATATGCTGACTGAACGATATGCCCCTTCTTGCCAAATCATTGTAGAACACCTGACAGCAACCTTGCATGAACTCTATAGAATGCGTACGATCATCACTAATATAGAAATTATACTCCCTTATGATCTTTTTGTCATCCTTTGTACTATCATTCACATGAATGAATGCGATGTGCACAAATATAGAAACCTGTGTGGAGTTGTAATATTGTGATTGCACCTCACGCTGTGGCTGTAGACTATAGTTCTCTGCAAAGTTAACAACTGAAACAATGCTACCAACTAGAAATGTGTCCTTGCATAACTTGAATTGCAAGTCCAACCATCGAGCTCTATGGGCATGTCTTGCATACTCATACACTATGTTGTCACTAAATATAGGCATAAACTGATACACTGGAATCTTTTCAATAACCAATTCACACCTCTTTGCTTCTTTACTATCTTTTGTAATGTATGCCACTATTTTATACCTGCTAAACTCTACTAGTTCATTTCCAACCGCATGTGTTCTTTCCATATGTTCACATATTGGCAAATGTTGCAAGCCACTGCAACGATGACATGTGCCATCCAAGCATAATTTCTTGTAGAATATTTGACCTTCCTCTCTTTCACATAAAATTCTTGATATGAATTCTCTTGAAGATGTTGGTGGGGCACATATGGCACAACCTTGAAAAATATTGTTAGTATGCATATCTAAACATATAGACCTATAAGCATCAAAATGGTTAGAAAATGCAATATGTAATCTACAACAACAAGTAGTGCGTGTGTGATTTATCTTGACATAGAAAGGTTTTAGCATTTCAAAATATCTTTGACAAATTTTAATTTGAGGATACTTCTCTAGAAATTTACAATAAAACTGTGTTTGAGTCTCCAAAAAATGCTTTGGATGTGGCTCACAGTTCTGACTACTGATTCTCCTTCTTACCACATCCCTTTGATTTAGAGATACCCTTGTGTAATTCTTCCAAAAGTCTTCAATTAGTGATCTCAATGCTTCAATAATTGGTTTATCTTTTCATGGTAGTCTCCCTGAGAATGCCCATAATTCATTGGCATTAGTGTCCTCAATTCTTTGGCGTCTTCCAACGGCTCTTGATAAAGTTTTCCTATTAATTCTCAATTCTTGACTCGTCTTTCTAATGAGATGAGCTTTCCTCGTTTGACTACTTACTATAGTTGATGTAATCACATGCCATGTTGCATTGCTATATTTTGTGTGTGAGGTATTACCCACTCTCTCATACGCACTCATTAGATTCTTGACAATAGATTTTTTCACTTGAAGCCTCTAATGTTCTCAACCCAAGAATCTTCATGATGGACCTATATTTTATACTTCGCATCATTTCAATGAATAGTTGACATCTTACAGTCTCATTTAACTTTTCAAAGAACAATCTCCAAATATTATGAGCATATCTTCTACAAGTACGTTTTGGAATCTTACCTTCCATTGGATGCAAAATATTCTCATCAATATCAATCAAAAACTTTGGCTTTCTATGCAAAATTCTAGGTGGTGTTAAGTTAGCTAAATTCATCTCAATATTAGGAATTTCATCAATATTTAAATGAGATGGGCTAGATGGCATACCTTCGATTGAAGATGGAATAGATGACATACCTTGAGGTTGAGGTGGGAACGATGGCGTACCTCCTTCATCACATGTGAGTGATGATGTACTCTCAACTTGAGATGTGGTAGATGGTGTCCCTACATGTTGACTTGCAGTAGAGGACGTGTCTCCAACTATGGTATTCAAATCTCTCATAGCACAAAGTTTTTGCATTCATTCTCTTTGTGCCACCAATACTATATCTCATTGTGATGGTTGTGGTTCCTCTTCAATTGACATGTCTTCATTTATCATGTCCAATTTCCTCTTCTCATGAAATTCCCTCATAGCCACTGCTCTCTTTGCATTCTTAGCTTCTATCTCTTCTTGTGTTGGTTTAATTCTTGATCATTTCCTCGACATGATGGAGAATTGTCTGTAGCATGATAAAGAGACCAATATTACTTCCTAAGAAATGAATACAAGATAATAGTGGGATTGTATTTTTATTATGTTGTAAGGATTTATTCTTGTATAGTTTGACATCATGGTATGTTAAGGTTTATTTATTATACATAATTATTAAAGAGCCCAAGTGTAGAAAATATACATGGCATCATGTGAGATTGTAGGCTGCTTTCTTGATTGGGAATGTGTCTATTTTAAACATGTATGATAAAGCATGATAAAGTAATTCAAATAGAATTAAGGAAAATGTAAAGAACATGCATGTACAGACTTGACATACCTAAAAAATGAAGATTCGAATGGAGAGAGTACCCAATTATGTAGTGTTTGTTTCTTCTTGCATCAAACTCCTCAACAATTTGAGTTTTTCACCACTTGCTTCCTTTTCAATGTTAAATTGAATAACACTCAAATTTAATTACTAACAACAATACTATTAACCAATCTATAATGTTAAATTCCTAAAATTGAATCACAATTAACATTGGAACACTACAAAAATTAAAACTTGAATAGATATATATCAAACTTGGTGTGAAAACTATGTTATTTCCTCCTCAAGTTGGCAAAGCAGAAAAGGTGGTGGAAAGATCATGCAAAGGTGGTAGAATGTGTCAAATATGCATGTGAACTTCCCAACAACATGAAAGTACTTCTTTTTTGTCAGAGCACATGTAGAATCAGTATGCAAATAGAGCATGTGGGCCTGGATAATGGGGGTCAACACTTTTTTACCATTTCTATAGCAGGACAAAATGTGAGCGCGTTATAATGCACTCACATTTTGTCCTGCTATAGATTGATCACATCTTGTGCATTATCTTCCTTAACACAAGCAAGGATGACCACATCCTGTGCTTCATCAATCGACACTTCCAAGCCTTACAATTCCTCTTAAATACGGGAGGATCCATGACTGGAAGAGCCAAGCCACTTGGTCCCGCCTTGCTGAAGGATGACATTCTGGGAGAATTAGGAGATTTTCCTTTTGAGATCATATAATATTTAAATGCTTTCCATCTTGGTAGGTCCTCTGCATCAGATAAAAACCACTGATGGTGTCTGAGAAATAAGAAATTCTTCATCTCTTTCCAAACCTTCCCCTTCAGACTTGAATGACCACAAGGTTTTTGAGGGAGAACTTTTCCTGTTTCTTGCAAGAGCTTACCAGATGCTCTGCCATCTGATAGGCATAACAATGAAGGGGCAAGCCCTCATAATCAAGTTCTTGATAGAAAATGCCCATTGAGGAAGAAAGATAGATCTTCTTTGGAAGCATAAGTTCTAGTTTGTGACAAATCCTTATCCAAGCATAAATAGTAGGGGTTCTGTCAAGCGATTGCCAATCCACTTCCACAAAGTCTCCTGAAGACTTCTTGATTGATTCCAAAACATCCACACCCCAAAACTAGAGAGGTAATCAATATAATTGAACCCATAAATCTGCATTTGATGACAGATACTCTCTTTAGGCTAGATTAAGAGTCCAGCATTTCAGCTCAAGTCTAAACCCATCAACATCTAAATAACCTGAATACAAAATCTATGTTTGCCTATCTTTAGAACTCAACCCTCAACGTCAAACCCTAATCCCTCAACCATTAACTCTGATCCCTTGACCCTCAACCCTATCCTTAAACCCTAAACCCTAAAGCCTCAACCCTCAACCCTTAATGTCAAATCCTAATCCCTCGACCCTTCACTCTAATCCATCAACCCTAAACCCTATCCTGAAACACTCAACACTATACCTTAAACCCTAATCCCTCAACCCTCAACCCTAAACCTTATCCCTAAACCCTAATCCCTCAACCCTCAACTCTAATCCATCATCCCTCAACTCTAATCCCTCATCCCTAAACCCTAAATACTATCCCTATTCCTAAACCCTTAACAGACTCGATACTATACCTTAAACCCTAATCCCTTATCCCTAAACCCTTCAACCCTATCCCTAATCCTTATACCCTCCACACTCTACTTTAACCCTAATCCCTCGACCCTCAACCCTTTCCCCTTGACCCTCGAACCTCAACCCTCAACCCTCAATGTCAAACCCTAATCCCTCAACCCTTAACTATGATCCCTCGACCCTCAACCCTGTGCCTAAACCCTAAACCCTAAAGCCTCAACCCTCAACCCTCAACGTCAAATCCTAATCCCTCAACCCTTCACTCTAATCCCTCAACCCTAAAACCTATCCCTAAACCTTCAACACTATACCTTAAACCCTAATCCCTCAACCCTCAACCCTAAACTTTATCCCTAAACCCTAATCCCTCAACCCTCAATCCTAATCCATCATCCTTCAACTCTAATCCCTCATCCCTAAACCCTAAATGCTATCCCTATTCTTAAACCCTCGACAGACTCGATACTATACCTTAAACCCTAATCACTTATCCCTAAACCCTCCAACCCTATCCCTAATCCTTATACCCTCCACACTCTACTTTAACCCTAATCCCTCGACCCTCAACCCTAATCCTAAACCCTTGACCCTCAAACCTTAACCATCAACCCTCAACCCTCAACATCAAACCCTAATCCCTCAACCCTTAACTATGATCCCTCGACCCTCAACCCTATCCCTAAACCCTAAACCCTAAAGCCCCAACCCTCAACCCTCAATGTCAAATCCTAATCCCTTGACCCTTCACTCTAATCCCTTAACCCTAAACCCTATCCCTAAACCCTCAACACTATACCTTAAACCCTAATCCCTCAACCCTCAACCCTAAACCTTATCCCTAAACCCTAATCCCTAAACCCTAATCCCTCAACCCTCAACCCTAATCCGTCATCCCTCAACTCTAATCCCTCATCCCTAAACCCTAAATGCTATCCCTATTCCTAAACCCTCAATAGACTCGATACTAAACCTTAAACCCTAATCCCTTATCCCTAAACCCTCCAACCCTATCCCTAATCCTTATACCCTCCACACTCTACTTTAACCCTAATCCCTCGACCCTCAACCCTATCCCTAAACCCTTGACCCTTGAACCTCAATGTCAAACCCTAATCCCTCAACCCTTAACTCTGATCCCTCGACCCTCAACCCTATCCCTAAACCCTAAACCCTAAACCCTCAACCCTCAACCCTCAACGTCAAATCCTAATCCCTCAACCCTTCACTCTAATCCCTCAACCCTAAACCCTATCCCTAAATCCTCAACACTATACCTTAAACCCTAATCCCTCAACCCTCAACCCTAAACCTTATCCCTAAACCCTAATCCCTCAACCCTCAACCCTAATCCGTCATCCCTCAACTCTAATCCCTCATCCCTAAACCCTAAAAGCTATCCCTATTCCTAGACCCTCAACGGGTTCGATACTATACCTTAAACCCTAATCCCTTATCCCTAAACCCTCCAACCCTATCCCTAATCCTTATACCCTCGACACTCTACTTTAACCCTAATCCCTCGACCCTCAACCCTATCCTGAAACCCTTAACATCAAACCTCAATGTACTCAACCCTCAACGTCAAACCCTAATCCCTCAACCCTTAACTCTGATCCCTCGACCCTTAACCCTTAAAACTTGAACCCTAAAACCTATCCCTACACACTCGACACTCGACACTATATTTTAAACCCTAATCCCTTAACCCTCATCCCTAAAGCCTCAACCCTAAATCCTTAAACCTTCAAACCTAAACCCTATCATTAATCCCTCTACCATCGACACTCTTATTTAACCCTAATCCCTTGACCATTAACCCTATCCCTCAACCTCAACCTCAACCCTCAACCCTCAACCCTCAACCCTCAACTCTCAACATTAAACCCTAATTCATCAACCCTAAACCCTAATCCCTCAAACCTAAACCCTATCCCTAAACCATCAACCCTCAACACTATACCTTAAACCCTAATCCCTATCCCTCAACCCTTAAAACTTAAACCCTATCCCTACACCCTCAACACTTGACACTATATCTTAAGCCTTAAACCCTCATCCCTAAAGCCTCAACCCTCAATCCTTAAACCTTCAACCCTAAACCCTATCCTTAATCCCTCTACCCTCGACACTCTTGTAGGAGTCAATGACAACACTGAGAGGGGGGGTGAATCAGTGTTGTGTAAATTCTTATCTTTTTGCAAACTTTACAAGACAAGTAGAAAGAAAGACATTAAAGATCTATTGAGCTCATATGCACAAGGCTGATAGTGAAAGATGTGAACCAAAAACTTATAAACAAAACACAAATATGTACACATAGAGACAAATTATAACACATAAATTTCTGGAGTGGAAAACCCTCTCTGGGTAGAAAAACCACTCATGAAGTGCCTCACTGGCTTAACTTTAAAAACTTCTTACAAAGCCTCACTGGCTGAATGTCTCATTGACAATTGAGGGGTCTTACTAACCTTCAAGCCTCACTGGCATACTGTGCCTCACTGGCAAACCAAATCACCAACAGAAGTAATAAACAAATCAGAGGGATACTCTATTTCCATTCAATACAAAACATTTCTTCTCTCATATGTGTCTGTTAAATGGCCATTTTATTCAAAACCAATCCTGTATCCGGATCCCCTCAACAACACTATAAATTAATCCTGTATTCTGATCCATTCAATAACACTTTCTTATTTTGTATGTTTCATCTCTGTATTTCAAGACATGCTATCAATGCACCTGAACAAACATTATATATAAATTGAATGTCTTTTCACCTTTCATCTTCTATATATTTCATCTCTGTCAAATTATGAAGTTGCATTAATACCAAGACTCTTGATGTTCCTCTTCTCTGCAAAACAACATCCATCCATTGCAATGACTAATCATATTCCTCTATCTGCAAAAACCATTTTCCTGCAAGAATATAGATCTTCATATTTATCTGTGCATAATTAAAGACTTTTTAATCTTTTCAACAAGATCCTTCATCTCTTCAATGATGCTTCATATTCCTGCAAAAACACAATATCTGAATGCAAACAAAATCAATTTAATTTTCTTCTTTGTACAAATTCCTTCAATAATTTTTTTTTTTCATATATCTCAAATTTACAGAACCCTTCAATCTTCTCCTTCACATTCTTCATCTTCAAAAATCATTTTGCCTTGTATAAAGCCTTCATAAAAAATCTTTTCAAAACTCTTGATCTTCTCTATAAAAATAAACTCTTGATCTTCTCTGCAAAAATACATTTCCAAAAACTTGATCTTCAAAAAAAACTTCAATTCTCACACAAAAATATGTCTCCAAAAATCTCTTTCATATTCTTCAAATCCCCTTAAAAATTTCTGCATAAAAATCTTTCATCAAAAAGACTCCTTGAAAAAAAATCTCCTTAAAAAAAACAACTCCTTAAAATTTGCCTTAAAAAACAACTCCTTAAAATCTGCCTTAAATTTCTTTTCAAAAGACTAAAATTCTAATAATAGTCTTTTCTTAAAAAGGCACATCCACTATTTCCTCCAAGGCACGTGGGAGAGTTTTTTTAAAAAAATAGTAATAAATCTTCAATAAAGATCTCCAAAAAAAAGAATGCTTTTAAAAGCACTCACAAAGCTTTATTTTGGAAAGCTAAAAGATAGGCTAAAAAAATCTTTTTTAAGACTTTCTAACCATTCCTGCCCCACACAAATTTGTGCCCACCTTTTTCTCAATGCATATATAAAAATTTATTATTATTATTTTTTTAATGTCATAAGGATATAACATTTTGGAGCCAATAAAATAAAGTTTCTAATATTTAAAACCATATTATGGCTTATGCGTACTCCCCTTAAATATTTGATACTCATGAGTTTATTTTATAAAATCATTCTAACTTTAAATATGACCCTATGCATTTTGATCAATGCTCTTCATAAATTAAATAAGGATATTCAATGCATTTTTGAGTCTTATATTTGCTCCCCTAAAGTCATACAAATTTATATGACTTATTTGATGGCTTGACATGGAGAACACCATACTATCAACACTGAAATCATTAGATGATCAGCATCTCCCTGTTTATATGAACACCATAAAACCATAAGTTAGCATCAAACATCACTTAACCAACTCCTTCAAACACCAAGTATGATCAAGAATGAACCAGTATGAACACCAAACCATGAAGATATCCTGATGACATCACTTATCAATCACTGATCCTGATGACATGAACAACTCCTGCTAATACCAACACCTTTTTGACATCAATGACAATCTGTTACCATCAACTCTAACCCTAACCTCAACATTAAACGCTAATCCGTCAACCCTAAACCCTAATCCTTCAACCCTAAACCCTAAACCCTCAAAACTATACCTTAAACCCTAATCCATCAACCCTAAAACCTAATCCCTCAACCCTCAACCCTAATCCCTCAACCCTCAACCCTAATCCCTCATCCCTAAACCCTAAACGCTATCCATATTCCTAAAGCCTAAACCCTCGACACTATACCTTAAACCCTAATCCCTTATCCCTAAACCCTAAACCCTATCCCTCAAACCTTAACCCTTAAAAATTAAACCCTAAAACCTATCCATAAACCCTCGATGCTCAACACTATATTTTAAACCCCAATCCGTTAACCCTCAGCCCTAAAGCCTCAACCCTTAATTGTTAAACCTTCAACCCTAAACCCTATCCCTAATCCCTCTACCCTCAACACTCTACTTTAACCCTAATCGCTTGACCATCAACCCTATCCCTAAACCCTCAACCCCCAACTCTCAACATTAAACCCCAATCCATCAACCCTAAACCCTAATCCGTCAACCCTAAACCATAATACCTCAACCCTAAACCCTATCCCTAAACCCTCAACCCTCAACACTATGCCTTAAACCATAATCCCTCAACCCTAAACCCTAGTCCCTCAACCCTAAACCCTAAACCCAACAAAACTAGTTTTCCTTATGTTAGGTTGTTAAACCCATCATTTTTGACAGTCTTCTCTTAAAGATATTTGAGTTGCAAGAATATGTCAGAAAAATGGCTATGACCTTTTTTAATGTTAGTAATGTTATATGGCATTTTTTCTGGCCCATCTGGGGTTCATTATGCCAATAGGTGTACACACTATGAGAAAAGCTTTACGTATGGTACATCCATAGTGAGTAATTAACAGTTGAAATCAAAAGGTTGATCATTATGAGAAAAGATTTGCATTGGGGTACATCTATGTTTCTTGTTGTCCACCCTGCACTTAGAGGAGGTATATTGTTATGAAATAGGCAAATAATCTCCCATTGTTTACTAGCTCTATCCACAAGAACTACTAAACTATACCTTAAACCCTAATCCCTAAACCCTAAACTTTCAACACTAAACCCTATCCCTAATCCCTCTACCCTCAACACTCTACCTTAAGCCTAATCCCTCGACCCTTAACCCTAAACGCTATCCCTAAAGCCTCAACCCTAAACCCTAATCCCTCAAGGTCCTAAACTCTAATCCCTTATCCCTAAACTCTAAATCCTATCCCTAAACACTCAACCCTCAAGCTTAAACCTCAATCACTAAATCCTTATCCACCCCTCTCCTCCCCTATCTGGCTCACTCCCATCTCTACCCTCCTCTGCCCTTGACACTATACATACATACATATAGGCATACATAGATACATACATACATATAGGCATATAGGCATACATACATACATACATGATTAATAGCGTTGAACATAAAAAAAATTAAGGGGAACATAATGCGCTCGTGTTATTACAAACATGACAAACAACACAAACTTTTGCGGAAAAGGAAAAATGCAAAGCAAAACATAACGCGAGCGCGTTATGTTTTGCTTTGGGAATCCTGAGCCTTAGGCTTGGGATTTTCTTTGGATTTCCAACCCAAAGGCTTGGATACCTTTTGAATAGCCATAGACGTGTTTTTCCATATTCTTCAAGATTTCACATAATTTCATTCGTGCTAACCCTCAGATTTGCATGTATTTCAAGGTTGAACAAATCAAACACCTGGGTAATGTTAGGCTTTCTCTTAGCTATTTGATGATGTGATTTTTTTCACATTTTAACAATGTTAAGCCTTTCATCTTTAATTTCTTTTGTTTGTGTGTCCATTTTGGTCAAAAACCATTGTTTGGTCTTTTTTTCATTGTAAATTAACTATTCATTGAAATTTCAAAAAAATTACATATATAGAAACTAGACTCCATTCTACAAATATTAAAAAAAGAAAAAAATGATATTCAATTAGTTTTCAAAATTTATAGGCGTAGCATGGCCAAAATTTTATTTTTTAGGATGTGTCCACTTTGAAAATTAGTAAAAAATCAAATATTCATCAAAAAATTATCAGAAAAATCGGGCATAAACTACATGCTATTAGGTAATTTCTCACTGAAGCAATTTTTAAAATACCAAAAAAAATTTGACCTTTTGAGGGAGCCACAAAACATGCTATGTTATGTTTTTTTGATAGAAACAACACCAATTTCTATGGCTTCCTCTTTTGAACCCCTTAATCTATGCCATTTTTTTTTTTAAAAAAAGTAGTTTAGAAAGTAGACTATGAGCACTACAAACATTGTTTTGGTTGCATCTCCAAATTTTGAGTGTAACTATGCTCAATTTCTCATCCAAGGCCAGTATTTCCTGATTTCAGAAAAAAAATGGCCACTTAAGACCCCTTTTGGGCCCCCCATCTTCTTGCACTTACCCAGATAGTCTATCCATGCTAGTTGAAGAAAAAACAAAGGCTGAAAATCATCTAAACTAGGTTGTAAAGGATAAGTCTGAGAAATGTGAAAAGTTGGCAAAAGATGTATTACTTCTAAAATATGATCTAGAAGTAGCAAATAGCTATAAAGAAAAATTCAAAATAAGTTCTGCAAAGTTTGAGGAGTTGATTAAAAGTCAGAAGAGTTTAGATGACAAGCAAGGCTTGGGATTTGAGAAAGGAGAGAGTTCAAATTCAGGTCAAGCAAATACTGAGATGAAGCAAAACAAAGGCAATATATTCCAGAATTAGAGAAGAAGACCTACAAGACCTCCGATTAGGCAACCAAATGCTCAAAGGTACCCATCTTTCAATGGCCACTTTTTTAATTGCAATAAGTTTGGTCATAAGGCTACTCAGTGTAGGAGTAGAATGAATCAGAATGTTCCATCAATCTCTGGTCAATGTTTCAATTGCAAAAAAATTGGTCATAGATCAAATGAATGCAGAAGTCTAGTAAAGAATGGTTTTTACCATACAAGGAATACTCAATCATTCAATGGAAAGTGTTTTTCTTGCAATAGATTTGGACATATGACTAATCAATGCAGATTAAGAACAAATCCAATCAATAGAAGGAATCTAGGACAAACAAATGTGATATGCTACAATTGCAATAAGTTTGGACATGTTGCAAGATTCTGCAGAAGCAAGAATGAGAAGAGAGACTATCCTACAGAGAAGAGGAAAATAGAGCAGAGAGAAGATAAAGGCAAGAACAAGATTGATCCAGTGGAAATCAAGAAGAAAATGGGCAAGGTCTAGATTAAGAAGGATATAAATGAGATAGGAAATGAATCTACACTAGTTTCTGGTGTAGGTGCTTCCTTAGGGAAGTAGATGATGAGCTCTGGCTCAGGAGGAGATGAAATGAAAATCTTAATACCCTAGCTAGATTGTCAGTAATGGGATCCGACATGAAGATATGATGAAAAGATACATATGACAAATCCTTTGAAAGAAATTTCGGTGAACAGGTTCAAGTGCAGAGCATTGCGAAGAAATCCTAATAGACTGCATTCTACAAAGATGTGTTTGACAACTTTTTCAATAGGGGCATTTATGGCGATTAGGTCAAGACAGATAAAGGATTAAAAAGGTGCTCATCCGACAGAAAATTCATTCTGTATTCAAACTTTCAAGTGTCTAAGGTGAACTGAAATGAAATTCCAAGTGGGCTATAGTGATTTCCAAAGCAAATCAAGACAAGATCAAACAAAACAAAAATTTCAAAAGTGCTTAACAAGGAGTTCAAAACAAAGAATTTTTTTTTTTCTTATGTTAGATAACATTGATAAAGTAGTAAAGGAAACTAAGGAAATCACTCTAAGAGTACTAAAGGAACATCATCTTCCAACTATACATGATAGAGAAGAAATAAATATTGGAGATGATACATCTATTCCTAATGTGCACATGGATCAATGTGGTGAAGAGCCAAAGGAGAAAGAAAATTCAGTCCTTGTTACTTGTCTGGAGACTACCGTTGAGGATAAATCTAATACTGAGAAATAGAGCAAAGTAGATGAACAAGCTAAGATGAGCTCTACTTCAGAGAAAAAAGATGATGAAAATAAAGATATGGATTTAGATCCTCCGGAACAAAGCCAAGATGAAGTCTCTGGTATAGCAAGAGACACTGCAGAGTCTGTCAAGGAATTCCTAGAAAGAGAAAAACAAGTCTTGGATGAGCCCAAGTTTTTGCAAGAACCAATAAACCTAGACTCAATGTCCCCTATACAGAAATTTAAATTGGTATCAATTGTGCAAACAAAGGCATAGGAAGAAATTTTGAAGTCACACTTACAGGACAATGACCTAATTGATGAGGCATCTAGCATTTTGGAGAAGCTAATGCCATCATATCAGAAGGACACTTCTATGTCTTCAATAAATCAACTAAAAGGACTCATAAATTTTGTGAGTGAGCATTTTGAATCTTTTGAGAAATCTACTGAAACAAAAGTGAGACAAAAGTTTGATGAGAAAAGATTGAGTGAGTTGAAGACTATGATAATAAATGACAAAGATCTACTAGACAATGGAATGAAAGGCATACAGAGTGCTATCAAAGAAGCATGTAACCTTTACAAATTTTGTTTATCTTGGTCGGAAGCCACATAAGAGCTAGAAGAAAAGATAAAGGATCTAAAACTGTAGCTGACAAATATTTCTAAATCATTTGACCCAGCAGTTGAGTCAGTGAGCAACAAAGACATACAATTTATTAATATTCATGATGGATTAAGTAATTTGGTGAATAAGAGGGATCAAATGAAAAATAGAATGTGCTAGTTGAGAGGACTAATTAGTCCCAAGTTAGATTCAATGATTAATCCTTTAGCAGAAGCATGGGTAGCTTCACAAATTGACACACCCTCTGATCTTCAAAAGGCAGAAAAATTAGTCTTTTTGATAAATGGTCACATTCAAATTTTGAAAAGAGCTAAGAAACGATGGGATGAAGAGATTACACAATTAAAGATTGTGTACAAGGATATTCTTTCACCTTCAACTAATTAAGTTAAAGATTGTATGTGTACATATGCGGAAGAGTACGACAAGTTTGTAGTTCTGACATATTTTTGACCCTTGTACAAACACCTTTGCCATTGATTGCAAAGGGGGAGAAGAAGACTAGTGAAAAATGGGAAAACACCTAAGGAGGAGAAGAAAAATAGAATGCATACATTAAGGGGGAGCAGACAATTATTTTTCACTAAGTGTTGTCATCAATGCCAAAGGGGGAGATTGTTGGCAAGAGACACTGCTTTGATGAATAGCTGAATGTTGTCATTGATGGAAACAAAGAAAGGAGATTCCACCAGCATGGCAAAGAGACTTTATTCTGGAAGGATAAATGGCTAAGCATGGGTAGTATGCATGATACAGTGTAAATGATAGTTTTTGTGTCAGTACGCCTCCGTAGTTGAAGTTAATTATATGTGGTTTAGGTATGCTATTCTTAGTCACTTGGTGACCACATGCTCTAGTGTTCAAATTCTGACTTCCTCCAAAAGTCGTATTGTAAAATATCTAAGTCTGGGTGAACAAAAGTTAAGTCAGGAACAATGCATAGTGCCAGAGTAAAAGGGTCCGCATTCCTCCTCTGTTACATATCTTGTCCTGCGGTTCTGAAGGTATAATAAGAAGTCTAGAATGAATGTTGGTTATGAATCTTTGAGTCTCATATGGTCTGCAGTGAGAGTTATGATGTGACAAATAAATTGGTCAAGCATGTTCTTGTGAGACAAGTCGATAGGCATGTTAGATCTTTATGCGGAGAAGATATATTGTTTGAATAATCAATCTAAGTGGTTGAATGATTGGTGCCAACCTATATGAAGATTATAAAATGATTGTTTGGGTCCGCATTGCAGATTGTGCACAAGTCCAAGCCAACAAGATATAACATTTGTATACATGATTCATATTTGGCTTGCCAACCTAACTATGAGTAAAAAATTGTAGTGGATATATTTACTCGATGAAGTTCGGTGTTGAAATGTGAGATGATGTGATGTGTGTGAATTCAATGTGTATGTGATCTAAAGCAGAGTTATGACCAAAAAAAGTTAGTAAGGGAAGAAGAGCAGAACTTATGTAGAGTAGAGAAGAAAATACAAAGCAAACATTATGAAGACTTTTGAGTCCATATACTAAGCAGTAAATGGAACTGCATCCCAGCATTTTGTAGATGCATTTGTAACAAGTCATCTCCTGGTAGTGAGCCAATCCTTCTTCCTTCGTCTTTTCTCTTGGCAGTGAGCTTTTTTGTAGTGAGCAATTCTTGGACAGTGAGTCCCAGGGTAGTGATCCCTAAGGCAGTGAGCCTTCATGTAATTCGGTATTGTTATCATAATATATTGTGAGCTAATACTCACCATGGTTTTTCCCTTTTTGGGTTTTCCAACGTAAAATCCTTTTGTCTATGTGTTATGATTTTGTGGCTGCTCTTCTCATGTTTACGTTACTTTCATGTTATAGAATTTGGTAAATGGATAAGTGAATGTGTAAAAGAAAAGGTTTTAAGAATAGTAATTCACCCCCCCTCCCAGTATTCTCTGCATTCAACAATAATATCATCTGAGTGATGAATGATAGATACTCCAGAAAATAGGAGTGGATGTGTTATGACCCTTTGATTTGTAAAATTTTTGAACAAAATGAAAATCTTAAGAGAATTATCTAATTGTTATGCATTATAGCACAATCACTAACCCACTATAAGTTTTTGGAAAACCTGAGTGCAGTACAAAAATCTACTTTCTTATTAGTGACTCAATTAGTCACATAGTGCATAGTATGTGTTCCTTTGTATTTTGACACTTCTTTGGATTTTTGTTAAAATCTCTTTTAGTTCTTGCTAAGATTGACATTGTTTTGATTCCTTTATTTTGGAATGGTCTAGCCATTGAATTTTGAAAGTTGTTTATTTTACGACTAGTTGGTCAAAATTTGATTTATTATTGAAATTGAGCTCATTCTTTTGATTTATTGTTGAAAATTAAATTGCTTATACTTTGTGGTGGCTCTACTAGAACATTTTGGTTGTTCACTATGTTTTATGTAATGTTTACCTCTATCATGTCCTGGATGGGCCTCTGGTGGATTGTATAGGGGACTAAATTGTTGAGAATGCACTTGGAATGTCTATACCCCCTTTAGAATTAAGAAACCTTGTGAAGAAGGAAATTCATTCCATACCATAAACAAGTCACCAGGAGTAACTAAACTCCTAATTGATGTGAAATCTTTTTATTTTTGGAAAAGAATGAAGAGTGATGCTACAAGATTTGTAGCTAGAGCATTGGAAAGTTAAGACTGAGCATAAGCATCTAGTTGGAAATCCTATGTCTCGAATTACGCTAAAATAGTAGAATACCTAAATGATCTCAAAAATTGGTTATCTTTGCGAGGGACACCTAGAAAAGTTAGGATATGTCAAATTTTAGTTGTGCAAATGCATAGAGCAAAGAAGAAGGGTTGTCAACTCTTTGCCATTGAAATAGAAAAACTTGAGGAATACAAAGAGTTTATCAAACAAAATGATGTGGCATATTCTAGACCACAAGATCTCCAAGAAGCTGAGGATGGAGAGGAGGATGAATAGAGTGGTCGACTTCTGCATTGACATAATTCCAAGGTCAGAACCTATATCCAAAGTACCATATAGGATGACAACAACAAAATTGATGGAGTTAAAATCACAGCTGGAAGACTTGTTGTCCAAAGGATTATTAAGGCCTAGTGTTTCACCTTGGAGAGCGTTAGTGATCTCTGTAAAGAAGAAAGACATGAAACTGTGTTTGTCTATAGATTATAGGTTGCTCGACAAAGAGACAATAAAGAATAAGTATCCATTGCCACATATCGATGATCTCTTTGATCAGATGTGGGGTGTGAAATGATTCAATTATTGATTTAAGGTTGAGTTATCACTAGTTAAGGATCAAGGATGTAGACATTTCCAAAACTATTTTCAGAACAAGGTACAGTCATTATGAGCTCAAAGTTTTACCTTTTGGGTTAACAAATGCATGTGTAGCTTGCGTGAATCTTATGAATAGTGTGTTTATAAACTACTTGGATAAATTTGTGTTGGTCTTCTTGGATGATATTCCAATTTATTCCAAGAGTGAAGAGGAGCATCTTTAGCACTTAGAAATGGTACTTCAAAGGTTAAGAGAACATAAGTTGTATGGGAAAACTTTCCAAGTCTACCTTCTTTCAGAAGAAAGTACCATATCTAGGACATGTGATTTCAACATTAGCTATATCAAGGTAAGAGAGAATAGAGTTGCTGATGCTTTAAGTCAAAGAAGGCATATATCCTCAATGGTATCTATCCAAACTGACTTCAATAGTCAAGTATTGCAAGGATCCAAGGGTGATGAGTTCTATGAACAAGTCAAGCAAGTATTTTCGGATAATTTACAAGATAAAAGGTATGAAGGTTTTTACTTTAAACCCAATGGGTTATTGAGGTATAAAGGAAGAATTTTTGTACCTGATTCTGGTGAGTTAAGAATTTTGGTATGGAAGGAAGTACATAATGTACCAAAATCAAGACATCTTGGTGTTTCTAAGATGTTAGCAAATTTGAATCCGTTATATTTTTGGAAGGGAATGAAAGAGGATGCCACAAATATGTTAGCAGATCTAAATCCATTATATTTTTGGAAGGGAATGAAAGGGGATGCTACAAGATTTGTGGCAAGTTGTTTAGAATGTCAAAGGGTAAAGGAAGAACATCATCATCCTAAGAATAGATGGATAAACTGAGAGAGAGTTAAGAAGGTTTTGGAGGAATTGTTTGAATATATTGTATGGATCATTATTATAAGTGGGAAGAGTATCTACCACTAGTGGAATTGCATATAAAAAATTTTGTCGTTCTGCTATCAAGATGACTCCATTTGAAACATTGGACAAAAGAAGATGTTAAAATTCTATAAGTTGGGTAAGCTAGAAGATAGGATTAGCATTAATCCAGAAATGTTGTCAGAAATGGATGAACATATCAAGCTGATCAGAAAAGATTGGAGAAAACTATTAATAAATAGAAAATTTAGGTTGATGCTAAAAATATACTAAGACAATTCTTGGTTAGATAATAAAAGTTCTTTTGAGGAACAAACCCCAGAAAAAAAGTTTCATAAAATATGGAAAGAATTCCAAACCAGCTCCTAGATATAAAGAGCTCTTCAAAATTCCCAAAGTTAACAATTCAATTGATTGCAAAATCATTCTAATAACAAGTATAGAACCCAAGATGGTTATCATTGAGCTTCTTTAATGCTTGAAGTTCTCAAGCTTCGCTTGTGTAATAAGAGTTTATGCAGTACAAGGTCTAATGGGACTAGTATCCAGAAGATTCTGCCACTTGGGAAGATTATGCTGAGATGAAGTAGTAGTTTTCGCAAGTTATTCTAAATTTTGAAAATGCTTGAGAACAATATATTTTATACTTCTTTTTATGTCTTGTTTATGTTGTGGTTATCCTTGATACTAAAAAATCATGGGGGACCATGATTCACAAGGGAGGGAGTATGTTACACCCAATGTGTTTCTAACTATTTACCATTTACCTAGACTGGTTAATTTACTTGGATAAATGAATGTTTGTGAATCTCTGCATCAATGTGAATTTTGAATTTTGAATTAAATATATTTGAAAAATTGAACAATGCAATGTGATGTATTATAAGTGATTATTATTATGACATGTATAAAGCATATGATTATATGTGAACGGCTAACTACTGTTGTGGTGATGTAAGTTGGATGTAGGAATAGGTTTCTCCTCCAGAAAAGAGGAGAAGTATCACTCAGGAGAAGGACTTGGTTTGGTAAATGTTGGAGAAAGCCTAAACTGAGCAAGCACACACCACTATCCTCTTGGTCTAGGTTAGGTCGAGTTAGTTTGGGTAAAGGTAAGTAACCTACGGTATCTAGAGTGCTTATGTGGATATGGTGTTATGAGTTCTCTGAATGAGTGATGTGATCTTATCTGAGCATCGATTGAAAGTCTTCTTTGATGTAGTTTGGGTAGCATTGGCAAGGTTTAAATGTGAAGTGAATATATACACATATGTAGATGCTTGTCCACGACAAACTTATACGTATGAGATAATACGTGTATGAGCATATGTAGGTAGACATATCTATGCATGCTTATGACCGCATTGCTCATTGTTATAAGCATGTCGACTTGGGCAAGGGACATCTATATATGTGGATATCATTCTTTTGTGTCATCAGTATATATGTGGATATCATTCTTTTGTGTCGTAAGGGTATATGTGGATTTCATTCTTTTACGTCGTCAGTGGGTTATTGAGTTTATGTTGTTTACACGTAACAATAATATATATATATATATATATATATATATATATATATCCATTATGATAATATGATATACCTATGAGATTTTTGCATTATGTAATTATGAATATATGGATTCTATAATCAAATGATATTTTTTTTACTAAGGAAAGTATGTATATATATATATAGTAATGTTATGGCACTTCCATGAAAAGCGCGTAGCCTTGAAACAGAGGTAGGCATTTTAACATAGCATAAAGCTATGGAATATAGCGCTAGTTTTAAATGCTCAGCAAGGAAACTTAAGTTAAATATTAAAACTAAAGCATATTACTATGCCTTCTAGCGCTGGTATAAAGCGCATAACTTCAGGTCAATGATAATATTTCATAGTTTAAAATATTAGGGCTCATAACTGTATTTCAAACATGCCTTTACTTTGACTCTTTATTTGCAAAACTACCTGCAAAATGATAGGAAAATATGGTAGATTGGGTGGCACCTGGTTGAAGAGGGAGAAACCCATTAGAAATCTGAATTTCAAGTTGTCCTCTTATGTGTTCACTATGCTTTAACCTCTGGTTGTCATTTTGCATTTCTATTGCTGAGTCAAATTGAAGAGTTGGAGTTGTGGCAATTCTATTAGAAAGATTATAGCCATAGTCTACTCAAAATCCTGTATAAATAGAAGAGCTTCCTCATTCCTTTGACACAATTTTTCCAGCCAAGTGCTCTATTGTTCTGCTATTGTATTTTTGAGTTTGGTGTTGAGAGTGCATTGTTATTTTGTCTTGATTTTTTTTTTTAAAAGTATAAGAGAGTTAGAGAGGGAATAGAGTTGCCTTCGGATAGGAGAATCAATCCACTTGAAGGATCACAAGCAAGGGGTTCCGTTGATCTATTGGAGAAAAATATCACAAGCATGTGGAATTCTTATCCATTATGCTTTTTCTGTTTGAAAGTCTATACGTGTTTGATTATTGATGTGGAATGAATTATTTTGTTTGTCTTTATCGAATTGGGTGTTTACGTGTTTGTAAAAAAAGTGTATATATATCTAGTATGAGAATTATATTATATGTTGAATGTGAAATTAATATCCATGGTAGAGATTTGTGCCTATATTGGATTTTATGAGAAAATATTAATTTAAGTGTGATTAGCTATTTGTACAAGGTGAAAGATTAGTAAACCATATCTTTCAACTATATTTAACTGTATTAAGACAAGAATGAGTAGTACTATAGAAAAATGAATGGTCAAGTTAGGAAAACTATATACTACCAATAGTATTACTTTGATGCGAGTGTCATAGAAAACCTAGAATGGATAAGAAGGGTTATGACTGGGATTTGTTGATCCATGGAAGGGAATAATCTTAGATTTAGTAAATTTGAAATTGTTAGTGGGGTTATGCCTGGAATTTGTTGATCCATGGAAGGGAATAACCTTAGATGTCTTTCCAAATTGAGCTAGAATGATGGGTGAGCGTGTGACATCCATTCTGAGTTAAGGGTGATGAAACTTTGGCCAAAGTAGTGTAATCAGCCAATGTTTACATTGTCAATTCACTGTGATCCAGGATTACATACTAGGAAGGGAAATCATGCTTTTAGGTTGTAGCCACAAGGTATGATAGTACTAGATATGTAGGACACAACATCAACTCAGTATAGGCTATTCTTTGAGGTTACCATACCAATCCCTTCATCGAAGGGTAGGGTTGTTTACCGGTTTGGTAAATGTGCAAGGGACAACATTTAGTCCATGGTTGGCAGAAAAGTGCTTGAGTGATGCTTCTCATGTAGTTGGCAATGAGGATTTGAAGACAGACATCAAGATCCATTGTATCTCTATTGTCAGTTAACTTTATGAAGCTTGTATGTAACTATCTTTTGAAATGTTGTAAATGAGAAGTATTCAATTCATGTAATTGTTGAAATGTAATTTGATAGTGAAATGGTTAAGTTTGAAATATGTTTTAAATGTGCATCATATCAAATGAAAGAAAGGAAAAAATTTATTACTCATGTTTTGGCATCATGAGTTATTCACACTTGAGTTAAAACTTAGTTAAATCTATTAGTAGAACAAGTGGTATGTTACACATCTGATCCAGTTCTTAAGCCTTGTATTTCTCCTCCTCCTCCTCTTGTTTCTTCAAATGTCAGCATTGTAGTGATATAGGAGGCACACATTAGTCTTCTAGAGATAGTTGATTGGGACATATTCCTACCAAACATCTCATCCTTGTTTGTAGAGTCCCACATTGCAGATTTGGGAGACACTATTGATTTCATTCATCTTCTCTTTGATGGAATTTATTCTTCTTCAGATGTTTTGAGGGAACATTCAGACCCTCATGTTCTTTCTTTGCCTACATTTTCTTCTATAGTGATAGTTTTGTAGTTACTCATGAGTCCACATATCTACATTAGTCATCACTCATGTTGACACTCTCTACAGAAGTATCGACATCTTCTATGGTACCTAATACATATCAGTGTTTATCATAGTTTAGCATTGGCTTAGAGATCATTGAGTAGGATTTGGAGGAGGCATCTTTATCTTCAGAGGATACATCTTCATCTTTAGATCCTATTCTATTTTAGTTTCCACTTGATTCTGGTTTTTCACTTTCATTAGTTAGGTCTAAGACACCTGATTTAGTTGTGGCATCTTTCGACATCTATATGGAGAATGTTAGGATTAAAGTACCATCAACCTTGTAAATCCTATGTAATTTATTATTTATATTATTGTTTGTAAATTACCCATAAGAGATGAGAGGTTTCACCAATATCTAGCTTGTTTCAGCCGCATGTTTATATCTGGTACCTGATGCTAATTCATCCATGACAGGGGGGTTGCTGGGGGGGTTTCCCCCTTGTGAGGGGTCTGGGGGGATTATCCCTCGGGTGTGGGGTCCGGGAGTCACATGCCCCAGCAGGGATTTAGGGGTAGTATCCTCAAAGCCACATTTTATTTATATTTTATCATTATAAATTTGGACCATTCGTCATTAGGTCACAGATCTGATGGTCGATATTATGTCAGTTTTTCTTGCCCTAGAAGGCAACCCCCTCTTATAAGGATATTTGTACTAAGTTTTTAGTAGAGTTGAGATTAACAAGTGCCACTGGATTGAAGACTAAAGAAGAAGAGGAAGTGCATGTATTGTAATCTCATATTTGAAGATAATACAACTTGGAGCCTCTTTTCTTGGTGGAGTTTTTTACCTGAAAGAGTTTTCTCCACATTACATACTCTGTTACGTGTTCAGTTCTTAATGCATGTTATTTATGTGTAGTGGGTTTTATTTCTGTTGCAATCTCCATTGATTCTACATTATTTAAAGGAAATTAATAAGGTTTGAATCAGAGTTCCATTGTGTGGTTTGCACCTTTATTTCTAACAGAGACACATGACCAACTTTTAGAGATTTCATACATCTTGAGATTTCTTCCCTCATATTCCTTTTAGGAATGGGAAGACATTCTATATACACCTTTGGCTTTGTTTCTTCCCAAGGGGAGAAATGTTGTTTGATGATTGTGGACCATCTTCTACATTTAGTTTCAAGTATCAACCATTGGCATAGTTGCTTACTTTCAGGGGGGCTTCTTAGTCCTTCACTTACTCTCTATTTCGAGGGGGTATTTGTTGGCAACATGGTCAAGAGATGCTGCTGATATGATTGTGATATGGTGTTGTCATTGATATAAATAGTCAAATATGATTGGGAACAAGTCTTGAGACAAATTGTAGACAACATTTTTGGTTCGGGAAGAATGACTTAGTCAAATTGACTAAGTGTTGGTAGCTTACTGAGTTAGTGACAAAAAGTTGGATGGTATTCCTCCATAGATGTAGACTCTGGTATGTGGTTCTGGTATGTTGCACATAATTATTTGATGTTTCTATACTTTAAGTCTCATGTCCTAGTAATCTGCAGAAGCTACACCATTAATTGCTTAAGTCTAGATGAATAGAGTTCAGTCATGAACAATACAGACTACCTGAGTATTTCAGTCTGCATTCCTTCGCTATTGGTTGTTTCAATTTGTGGTTTGGAGGTATTTTAAACACATGTTAGGAGCATCCAATTCTAGATTTGTAGAGTCTGAGGTTTACCTAATGATTATCTACAAGCTCTTAAGTATCGACGCTCAGTTTGACAGTGTTTCACAGTGACATAGTCAATAGTTCAGAGATCTACATTTTACCCCATCAGAATATTATGACTTGTAGTTCAAAAGGTATGTTGGTTGTTGTGTAATGAATTTTTGGTACAAATTTTGGAGTCCCATGTGGTCTGCATTAGAAGTTGTGGTATGACAATAGATTTGGTTAAGTGTATATTTAAGGATGACATTGACATACAAGTTGGATCAATATGTGATAAAGATATATTGTTTGGATCATTATTCTAAGTGGTTCTATAATAGCTCCATACCTATATGAAGGTTCTTGAAGGATTGCATTGGTCTACATAACTTTCTTTGTAGAGAATTCAAGCCAACAAAGTATAACTTTTTGGTGCAGGAGCACCTAAAAGAATACCTGGGAGAAAGAAGACAAAAATGACCATGGAAGGAAGCTATGGAACAAATCAAGTCAATTGGCACACCTTACAACCAATTATGGCATGTTGCAATATTCAAAATGATGTAATAGTTAAATGTCCTGAGGGTCCTGGTAAGGACCCTGGGACCAAAAATGATGTAAGTTGGGCCAATAGTGCCCCTAGAGACAAATAGAGGTGTCTAAGATAAATAAGAAGGCTTAATGAACCTAAGAAGATCAAACATAGTCAATTAATAAGGTAGAAGTTCATTAAATAAGGTAGAAATTCACTAAACTAAAGTTTGAAATTCAAATTTTTGAACTGTGCATTTGGGCGGGAAAGTCTAAAGTGAGTAGTTTTTGGTAGTTTAACCATCCCTGACCAATGGGAATTGGTTGTAGAGGTTGGATAGAAGTTATGTTAACCTATCCAAGTCATTTGGTGGTACGGACAACAGCATTTGGAGGTCTGTTTTGTATGGTGTTGGTAAACAGATTTGTCACCGCGAAATAACCTTTGAAAATGACTCGTTACCCTTAGAGCGGTGACTAAATAGTCCCAACAGTTGGAGAAGTTATTACTGGACTAACAACTTTCCTATGCGTTTGAGAAGGGTAGCTCCCTCGTATGATAGGGGTATTTTTGGTTTTTGTGTACTTTTATCCTGAAAGTACAAAAAGGAAGAAAAAGAAAATAACAAGAGAAATGGGCATGTAGAAACGCTCGTGGTAGACGTACGAAAACCAACAAGAGTTTCACAATCTTATTGAAAAGTACGAGGGGGTTTCACCACAAAGCTAGAAACCACTTTCCTAAACTCTATGATGGATCTCACGACATATATGCAACAATGATGAAGAAAGATGGCAAATCTCAACATATGAAGAGATAATTTATCTAAAAACTTTCAAATCAGGATACCGAGACATGATTGTGCTTTATCACCCCAATTGCATGCTTTAATGGATAATTTTGATTCACACAAATACATAGAAAGATCACCAATTGACATACGAGAAACTAGTAATCATAACTCAGAAATACATCAAGACCATACGAATCGAAAATGCATTCTTCATTATCTTTTCAAAATTATACAATTCAAAAAAGTAGACTATACAATGTGTAGAACCAAAAATGTTCCAAGAAGTTTATTCATAAGTTCCCCCTGCAAAAGTTCTCTCTAAAGAGTCATCCCTTTACATTTGAAATAGCCTCATATTTATAGGCTTTTTCCCATAACCACCTAGTAACCACTTTGTAACTACCTCACAACTACCTAATAACTACCTTTTTGAAATACAAAAGTATAATGAACTTTATTTTTGGTTGTATTTTAAACCACTTTTTCGGAAATAAATTTCATTTTCTAACTTTACATTACAAAGAGTAACTTAAGTCACTTTTCACAAAAAGGTAACTAGGACTTTTAACTTTCAAGTTGTGGATTTGGCTAAGTCCTTTCCATTTCCATTTTTGACAATCAAGCCTTGCCGGATGTTGACAACTCCTCTGGATACTTGAATCTTAAACTCTGTGTTTGTGTATATGAAACATGGATTGTGGAAAAAGCATATCGTTCAACATCATTTTGATAGTCATAAACTGAATAATGCTAAGCATTTTCCTGATCTGATTACAATCATAAAATACCATTTCATATCTGCTACTCATCTTGTTCCTTGTTTATGCTCCCATATTTACATACATTTGGAGGCTCTTTTCAAGTATGTTGTAGAGTTTGATAGACCATTTAATGCAAGCCTCGAGTCATACATAAATGCTACCAAAGTGCCTGAATTTCCACTATGTTTGTTTGCAAATACATTTGAAGATGTTGCAATGTCTTGGTTCATATCATTTCTAATGAAGGAAGAAAAGACCATTTGCTAAATTCCTACACCATAATGGGTTGCCATTGCTAACACAAATGTTGAGAAATGCATTGAATTTCCTCCAATACTATCCATCATTTAACTCCATAAGAGCATAAAGTGGTTGTCGACACAAATATTTCAGTTTTCTTTCTAGTAGAAAAATAATTAAAAATAACTCCAATGCTTGGTTCCAAAGATTCTAAATCTTTTTCCACCAAACCATTTTATTTAATTCCAGCGACCACCATTATATTCTATTTGACTATATTCATTTGAAGAGTTCTTTCAAATAGTTCACCTATTTTGCCTATGCTTCACATTGTGAACATTTCCACAATATCACAAATTATTTTAAATAGATCATACGCTGCTCCAATGGTGTTCAATCACGTCAAAACTTACAGCCCCAATTTTCCTCTTAAAACTGCTCACTCAATACAAAAGATGTCTTCAAACTATTTCTAGGTTTTATTGCCCCCTTTATCAGCTTTCCAAAACACTTTGAAATTTTAAATTTCATTGTGAAATGACAAAGATATCATAGTTTTACTGAGACTGCGTTAAATTGATATAAAGCGTCGGCATTGGAAGTGATTTTCACAAATAATAACTAACTTTTAAGTTGTGACTTTTCCTTTTTCATAACCTCAACCTTTTAACTAACTTTTCACAACTTAGTTACAAATTGTGACTTGTGCTTTTCACAAACTTTCATGAAATAACTACCAATTAAAAAATTATGACTTCTCCAAACCTCTAACTTTACCAGTAGTTAATAAAAATTATAACTTGTTCTTTCCATTGAGTTAGCCAAATTCACAAGTTGGAAACTTGTGAAAATTTCTAAGTTGCATCAAGTTAGCCAAAACTAAAGTAGCTTCCCACTTTTTGAAAACTGAAAGTGACTTTTTTATTCACACTTAGCGAAAAGTGAAAGTGCATCCAACGCGGGTTTTGACTTAGCCAAAAGTGAAAGTGAACACCAACTTAGGAAAAATCAAAAATAGACTCCCGCTTAGTGAAAAATTAAAGTAAACCCACACTTAGTCAATTTTGAAAGTAGACGGACTCCATTGTGCGAACTTTAACTTCTTCAATCGTGCAAGTGCGAAAAATAGTAAAATTTGCATAACTTTTGATTGAAGCCGCGAATCTTTATGAAATTTCGGCCAATCATTGATATAGTTGATACAACACTGGTGGTGAAAGAATTTCTTTTTAAACTCCAATAAATTTGTTGTTTTAATTGTTTCCGCAAACTGCCCACCGAAAAATTGAAAGTGTAAAATCTCTCAAACCATAAGGCGCCATGACATAAATTTGCCACATTAGACAAAATAGCCATATAAATTTTCCTGTAAAATGATTTCTTTCCAACCTTTGCAGATTTTGAAATTTAATTGTTTTTGCGATTTCCGGCATAGTAGAACCACTTCCAAGATTTCAGCTAAAACAAGCAAATAATTCCTCCTTCAAACTAGAAATCAACTTGACACTTTAGTAGAATTTGTGACTAGGGGTGACTGAGCATAAGGATTTGACACAAAAGTTTAAAAATTGACAAGTTGAAAATGAGGCCAACATACGGCAGACAAGAGAATAACAGAAATTTTTAGTTTTCTTGCATTTTCCTCCTTGTTTCTGTTGGTCTTTTGTATTGTGGAGTATTGGCAAATGTCTAAAAACATTCATTGAATAAGTATTAAACTTACTCCATGCTCTGAGAAGGTTTTTATAGGTAGTTTATTGCTGTTTATTCTGACTGTCATCAAGAACAGTAGACTGTTCTGTGTAGTTTGAGAGGTGACAATGCATCTTTGGGCCTTCCCATGAATGTAAGACCCTGGTTCTCATGGGATAGGTCCTTTCTAACATGTATACTATGATTCTTTAACCTTTGCAAGGTAGGAGGAGTTCAAACTAGAAGGTGATCACCATTTGAAGTCAAGTTTGCATGTGAAAAGAACATGAGAATGGTGGCATGGTTATAGCAGCCGGAGATCCGTCTTAACAAGGTGACTTTTTTATGATTGGTATTGTTTGGTATGGCCAAGAATATGGTTTTAGACCTTTGAATGAGGTCTGTAAGTGATTGGAGGTGGGAGATCTAGCAAGCCCTAGGTTTTGAGGTCTAGAAATGAGGTTTTTGTATTTCAAACCTTAAATGTGAAAACCACCTGATAAGACCTAGAAAATCCCTAGTTTTGAACCCTTTCCTAAGACTTTTTTTAGGTTTGAAGTGTGTGGGACAAGTTTGTCATAGGGTTCCTTTGTAAAATGATCAATTTAGGCCTTGTAGGAAGGCAGCAGGGTGTTAGGACAGTCACATTCGGTCCAAAATAATAGTAGGTGAGTTTGAGATATGTTATAAAAATCAATAGAGGGTACTCAGATCAGTCATTAGATTTGGAAGTGCTTTGGGAAAGTTTGGAGAAAAGTGCAAATTAGTCGCTGAACAAGGCTACAAGGACTAGGCCTGTTTAAGGGGAATTGTCAAGAATCTATCAAATTGGTTTGTGAAACCTTTTGAACCTTGTTGGTTGGGGTAGGTTGAGACCCTAGAAGGTGCAACATTTCATCTGAGAAGTTGGGATCCAAATTTGAGCCCTTTGGTGGAGTTTAAGGCAAAGGGGAGACTAGTGAAGTCTTATTGATGAAGCCCACAAGCTATTTGAATCTTTTGATCTTGTTAAATTACCTTTGGAGACCTGACACCTCTACATCACTTTTTGTGTACACATTTCAATTATGGCAAGTCAACCCAGTTTTGAGTTAGATCTTGTTGCGGATATAAATACTTGATGGATTTTGATGTTGGATGCATGGAAGGAATTGCAAAGTTAATATATATGAGATCTAAGATGATTTTTGTGATCTGAAAAGTGTAGTAGGGGTGTAGAGGACTGAAGAACAGAGTATATGTGAACATGGTAGAGAAACAGAGCATTCAAGTTGAAGATCTTTGAAACTATATTTTGAGCTATCATTGGAACTGTATTCTAGAATTTAGCAGATGCATTTGTAATAGTTCTTTCTTGGGAGTGAGCCACCCTTTCTCTATCTTCTTTTCTTTATGGTAGTGAGCCTTTTGCAGTGAGCACTTCTTTGGACAGTGATTCCTTGGGCAGTGAGCCCTTCTATAATTTATTTTGATATTATAATATATTGTGAGCTAACACTCACCGTGGTTTTTCCCTTTTTGGGTTTTCCACGTAAAAATCCTAGTGTCTATGTGTTATGACTTTATGGTTGGTCTTTCTATGTTTATTTTTCTTTCATGTTATTGAATTTGGTAAATGGGTTAAAGAGAATGTGAAGGAATGGTTTTATAGAATACTGATTCAACCCCCCTCTCAATATTCCTTTTGATCATGGTATCAGATCAAGGTTCCTTGGAAGAAGCCTAACAACTTGTGGAAGATCTGGGAAAGTGAACACATGGTAGCCAGAAGATTTCCTACTCCTCTAGAAGCAATTCATCAAGGTAGTGTTACAATTGATGATTGCATATATGCCAGTAATGAAGAACTAAAAATTGCTCTTGAAGATCTTGATAAGTTTGAAGTAAATATTTGGGATCTGAAGGAGAATGTTAGGGAAGCTGATGAATGTATGTTGAAGCTAAGAGAGCAAGTCAAGAAATCCAAGGAAAGGAACAAAGAGCTAAGTGAACAATTGAAAGCAGCAAATAAAACCTTAAATAGTTTATCAATACTGATTGAAGAGAAAGAAAATGTTGAGGAACATTTAAATCAAGTTGTGAAAGGCAAGTCTGAGGAATGTGAAAAGTTGGAAAAAGATGTGATTCTGAAGCATGATCTAGAAATAGCTAATAGTTACAAATAAAAGTTTAAAATAAGCTCCGCAAAGCTTGATGAGTTGATTGATAGTCAGAAAAATCTAGATGATAAGAAAGGTTTGGGATTTGAAAGAGGAGAAAGTTCTAAATCAGGACAAGTTAACACTGAGATGAAGGGAGACAAAGGAAACTAGGTCTAGAATAAGAGAAACAGACCTAGAAGACCTCCGGTCAGGTAACCAAATGATCAAAGGTGCCCATCTTTGAATGGCTATTATTTTAATTGCAATAAATTTGGTCATAAGGCTACTTAGTGTAGGAGCAGAATGAATCAAAATGTTCCATCATTTTCCAGTTAGTGTTTCAATTACAAGAGAATTGGTCATAGAGCAAATGAATGTAGAAGTCAGATAAGGAATGGCTTCAAAAATGGAAGGAATACTCAATATTTCAATGGAAAATGCTTTACATGCAATAGATTTGGGCATATGGCTAACCAATGCAGATCAAGAATTAATCCAATTAATCCAAGGAACCAAGGACAGAGGAATGTTGTTTGTTACAATTGCAATAAACCTAGACACATTGCAAAATTCTACAGAAATAAGAATGTGAAAAGAAATAATCCTACAGAAAAGAGGAAAACAAAGCAGAGGGAAGATAAAGGAAAGAACAAGGTTGATCCGATAGAAACTAAGAAGGAAATGAGAAAAATCTGGATTAAGAAGGATGTAAATGAGGTCAAGGATGGATCCGCACCAGCCTCTGGTGTAGATACTTCCCCTGGGAAGTAAATTGGGAGCTCTAGCTCAGGGGGAGCATTTATTGAAAATCTTGATCCCCTAGCTAGATAGTTGGTACTGAGATCTAGCATGAGGATATGAGTTAATGAGTCATTTGATGAATCTTTTGAAGAAGTTACCTGAAGAAAAAGATATAATGTGGTGCATTGCGGAGCAATCTTGATCGACTATGCCTAACAGTGAAGTGTTTGATGGCTTTTTGGAAATTGACATTTATGGCGACTAGGTTTTGGTAAATAAAGGATAAAAGGCACACATTTGAGGGTATAATCACTTTGCATTCAAGTTTTTAAATATTCAAGGAGATCAAAAGTGAAACCTTAAGCAACCTCAGTGATTTCCAGCAACTCAAAGCAAAGAAACCCTAATCCAGTGAAAAGAGGTATTTATAGTCAAAACTTCTCTATGAAATTGTTTGAACTGTTGCCAAAATATGGTGACCCCACAAGTAATAGATATCATAGAGAGGCCTCATCCAAAATTTAAGAAACACCCTTTCAAATCAATGAAAGTTGACCCTAGTGGTGTATTCTCGAAAGTGTCGTATTGCATAATTCATGAGGAAGACATTAGGGCATACATTCATGTTGCCCTAGAAGAACATTGTCGTAGCCAACTTATAGATTTGTACCTAAAACATCTGAGCAGTGATGACTTTGAATTGAAGGAAGAATATAAAGCATTGGATGAGAAGAAATTCATACAATATGTAGACTTCCCAAAGTTTGCAGAGGACCAATGGGTCTAGTAATTGCTTAGTAGGATTCACGACGAATTTATGTGGCTTGAAGAACCCTTCATGATCACAAAGGAAGCAATAAGGGCTGTAATAGGATTGAACTCCACTGGAAATGTGCCTATGCTGAAGGTTGTGAAGAATAGCACTATAATGGAGGAAACCAATGCTCAATTTGACAAAAGGGCATTGATAGTGAATTCCATTAAAGACAGTGCAATGAGATTTACATCTATGGTGGTAGGATATAAGATATATTTCACCTACCAAGAGAACTCTTTCTCTAGTACCTCAATCCACACTGCATACGAGATGGTTAAGAAGAACATTGACTATGACCTTTGTGAGTTGCTTCAGCAATAGTTCATGGAAACCCTGAAGAAGACCAAAGAGTCTAAATATTTTTTCAAATACGGTACAATTTCCCAGAATGAAGAATATGATCTGGTTTGATAAAAAAACCTTTTTCCATACAAATTAGAAATCATTTGAACAGTTTAGGCAGTCATGATGCACAAAATGAAGCCCTGTGAGGCTATTTTAAAAACTTTCAAAAGGTCATGCAATCTAGGGCAAGGATACCAAGATCAGTAATTGAGAAATACAAAGATGACATATGCTTTATTGTGAACAAAGATTAGTGTATAATAGTAGTTGTAGAGCCAAGGATAGTGTGGGTTCCTCTTATGGTGTATGAAGTAACTGAAGAGGTATTGATTGGCTCAGTTGAGCTCATGTTGAGCAAACCCAGTGATACCACAAAAGAAAGATTTGGCACTTATGAGGAAATCTCAGTCAAAGTACATGTTGAATTAAGAAAGCCTGAATCTATAAAGAAGGCTAAGAAAATGGCAGAGGAATATGCTCAGACCTAGGGATTTACCAAAGAACAAATTGCAGAAGTAAGAGCAAGGTCTGAAGCAGAAAAGGTATCTAGAGAAAAGAAGCAAGATGAACCAAAAAAGGCTCTGGAAGAGCTTGAGAAGAAAGTAGAGGAGCCTATAGCACCAAAGAGAACAACAAGAGATACAACCTCTACTGAAACAACATCCAAGTCCTCTGGTCCAACTTATTCAGTGAATGTGGAAGCACCTTCAAAGAAACCCACTGAAAAAGAGCACAAAAGGAAGAAAACTAAAGGCAAAAGGATGTATGTGATTGTTAGAATTGATGAAGAGGAGACTGAAATAGATGAAGTAGAGAAAATGAAAGCTAAGACTAGTAAGGTATCTAGGAGCAAACAGGATAAGCCCTCCAGTAAGGGCATAAGAAAGAAAAAGTCAAGGAAAATAGAGTCCAAGGAATCAAAGGCCACAATAACTTTGGAAGATACCTTGAATGCTATGTCAGCTCATGGTAATCTTAAGCCAATATCACAACTATATGATGACTACAATGATGTATACAAAAACATCATTGAAACTGTAGTGATCATATTTTTAGAAATGTTTAACAAAGCCCTCCTTGAGGTAATCACTGATCTACCTGATAGCTTGGCTAGTATTATATCTGCTAAAAAGGAAGCAGCAATGGCTAAAGATTTAGAGTTAAGAGAACATGCATTGATAGGTGTCCAGATATAACTGTTGAGGAGAAAACCAAGGTCACCAAGGCAACTGGGGAGAAGTTCGAGATAAAGAAGAGGGCCAACATTCTGATGTCTAGAGACAGAGAAATTTGTAAAGGACATAGAAAGATGTCTTAAGAGAGTTCAACATCCCAAAAATTTATATAAGGAAGAACCAAATGTTGGTGATGATACTTCTCATTTGGAAGTCATCTCAGAACATGGCTTGAATCAAATAGAAACAACTCCTCTAGTAAGCCTAGAAAAAGATGATGAAATGAAAGAACCTAAGAAAGAGAAAAGTACAAAGAGAGCAAAGGTAGTCCTTGAGGAAGTAGCTTTAGAAAAATAAGAAGAGCAAAATGAAGAAGTTAATGATCCACTTGCTCTAGAAGAAGAGGTAAGTGAACAAGAACATGGTCAAGGCAAAGCTCCGAAAAGAGAAGAAGCTGAAATATCTCATGGAGAAGAAATGAGAGGCACTATTGACTCCTTGAGAGAGTTCCTAGAGAAGCAAAAAGAAGCCCAAATGTTGTCTGCTCCAGAACTCCTACAAGGTCCTATCAACCTTACCTCCATGTCCCCCATTCAGAAGTTAAGGCTTGGCACAATCTTTCAAGCCACTACTCAAGAGGAAATGTTGAAAACCCATATAGAGGATAATGAGCTTATTGAGGATGCCTCCTCAATATTTGAAAAGCTAATTCCTGGAGTAAAGAGAGATACCTCCTTGAGTCTGGCTGCTCAAGTAAAGAAGCTAATGGGATCTCTCAATGATCATTTTGAATCTCTTGAGAAAGCTGCAAGGAAAAAGGTAACAGAAGAGATAGATGGAAAAAGGTTAATAGAGTTGAACAAGAAAATCTCTAAAGACAAAGTTATGCTAGACAAGAATATTGAGTTTGCTTAGATTGCCATCAAAGAAGCAAGTGAGATCTATCAATTCTGCCTCACTTGGCCAGAAAAGACAAAGGATGTTAAAGAGAAGATAAATGGACTAGAAAACAAAATCATGGAGATATCCAAGAGCTATGACCCAGTAAAAGATGCAGTTGGGACTCAAAGAGCTAAAGTGGAAGACACTCATTCTTCCATTCACAAGTTGTAGACCTAGAAGGAGGTCATCAAGCACAGAATGGGCCAGCTCTGGGAGATCATAAGCTTCAGGATTGCTTCTATGGCCAGATTAGTAGCAGTAGCAGAATAGACCAAACAAATAACTGAGGTCCCTGCTACCACAAAGAAGGCAAAACAACTAGTGTCACATATAAATGGACACATATTGGTCAAGAGACACTACTGATATGATTGTGATTTGGTGTTGTCATTGATGGAAACATTCAAATATGATTGGGAACAAGTCTTGAGACAAATTGTAGACAACATTTTTGGTCCAGGAAGAATGACTTAGTCAAATTGACTAAGTGTTGGTAGCTTACTGAGTTAATGATAGAAAGTTGGATGGTATTCCTCCGTAGATGCAAACTCTGGTATATGGTTCTGGTATGTTGCACATAAATTTTTTATGTTTCTATACTCCAAGTCTCATGTCCTAGTAATCTTCGGAAGCTACACCATGAATTGCTTAAGTTCGGATGAACAGAGTTCAGTCATGAACAATGCAAGCTACCTAAGTATTTCAATCCACATTCCTCTGTTATTGGTTGTTTCGATTTGTGGTTTGGAGGTGTTGTAAACACATGTTAGGAGTATCCAATTCCACATTTGTAGAGTCTGAGGTTTACTTGATGATCATCTACAAGCTCTTAAGTATCGGCACTCAATTTGACAATGTTTCACAGTGACAGAGTCAATAGTTTAGAGATCTACATTTTGCCCCATAAGAATATTATGACTTGCGGTTCTAAAGGTATGTTGGGTGATGTGTAATGAATTTTGGAGTCCCATGTGGTCCACATTAGAAGTTGTGGTATGACAGTAGATTTGGTTAAGTGTATATTTAAGGATGAAGCCGACATACCAGTTGAATCAATATGCAATAAAGATATATTATTTGGATCATCATTCTAAGTGGTTCTATAATAGCTCCATACCTAGATGAAGGTTCTTGAAGGATTGCATTGGTCTAGATAACTTTCTGTGTAGAGAATTCAATTTGACAAAGTATAACATTTTGTGTACATGTTTCATGTTTGGCAACTTGACCCAGTTTTGAGTTAGATCTTGTTGCGGATATAAATACTTGATGGATTTCAATTTTGGATGTATGGAAGGAATTGCAAAGTTAATATATATGTGATTTAAGATGATTTTTGTGATCCAAAAAGTGCAGTATGGGTGCAGAGGACTGAAGAATAGAGTATATGTGAACAAGACAAAGAAACAAAGCATTCAAGATGAAGAGCTTTGAAACTATATTCCAGCATTCAACAGATGCATTTGTAGCAGTTCTTTCTTGGCAATGAGCCACCCTTTCTCTATCTTCTTTTATTTATGGCAATGAGCCCTTCTGTAATCTGTTTTGATATTATAATATATTGTGAGCTAACAGTCACCGTGGTTTTTCCCTTTTTGGGTTTTCCACGTAAAAATCTTGGTGTCTATGTGTTATGACTTTATGGTTGCTCTTTCTATGTTTATTTTGCTTTCATGTTATTGAATTTGGTAAATGGGTTAAAGAGTATGTGAAGGAATGGTTTTATAGAATATTGAATCACTCCCCCGTCTTAGTATTCCTTGTGTTCAACAGTGTTCTCTCTCTATTTGTGGGGGGGCTTCTATTCCTTAGTTTTGGGGGGCTTCTTCTCTTTTGGAGGGGAAATCTTTGTAGATGGGTACCTCATCAAGCTTCATTTGTCGGGACCCATCTTTTCACCTACCTGTAATTGAAATAGATTTTTATGTGCATGTTTTTATTTTAGAATTTAGAAATAAATAATAATATTTATTTCAATTTGGGAAAAGATTAATTAATATAAGAAGAATTAATTTAATTTAAATAAATAAATAATTGGTTTTGGTTAACTATGTGGGCATTATATTATTTCTTTTATTTATTTATTTTGGTAATTAATTTCTTTGGAAAAAGAAATAAGTTTAATTATTTTAATTTGTTAATTTATTTAATTATTGAATGTGCATATTTATTTCAAGGATTTAGAAAATAAATTATTATATTTATCATACTTGTAAATTAGAAAATATAATTTTCTAATATTAGTTTTTAAGTGATTTTTTTTTATTTGGAAAAATATATATATATATATATATATTTTAATATTAATTTGTTTTTATAGAGAATAAAATATTAAAATTTAATTTTTAGGTTTTGGAAAGGAAAAAGAAGAGTTATTAAAAGAAGCAAATTAGTTTTATTTTTATTCATTTGGTTATCAATTTTAATATGCAATTTAGAAGAAAAGGAAAACATATTATGGAAGTTGAAGGCTTGTAAGTGTTTTTTTTAAGAATTGAAGGATTGTTGGGGTTTTTGAATTGATTGGCTCATCTCCATTGTTTTTACCAAATTGCTACAAGAATTGAGGTAGGATTCTTGTCATGAAAGACTTTAGCAAAGATTTACTTTAGTTAATAATTGAATATAGGATTTGTTGTGAAGAAATTGTGATTGTATCTTTTTTATGCAAAAAGAAATATTTAAACAAATTGTAGATTCATTGATTTAAAAGATTTAGAAAGGAATTTTGATGAATTAGACTTGTTGAGAATTCTTAAAATTAGTAGGAAGATTTGATAGGTTATTTGATCTCGATATGATCTCTAGAATAGTGAAAATATTAATTTCTTATATAGGAAGAAAACATAATAGAAAACTTGGAAAGAGGCTGAAAAGAAAATATAAACCCATTTTAATTTAAAGATATATCTCTTAAATAGTGATTTGGGTATGTCTGATTTTTTTATATATGGTTTTAAATTAAGGGATAAACTTTGCCTTAAATTTTTGTAATTTTATCTCTTATATTTAATTTTTTATTATTAAAACAAGTTGACTATTTTTTTTAACTGGTAAAAATGTCATGAGAAAAATAGTTTGTTGCGGCATCAATACCTTTTATTTTATGATTTGGGTTTCTCTAAAAATTTAAGGTTGTAAATCCTAAGATATGAGTAAATTAGTGACTATCTATCTCTACTGTTATTATACGAATTAAGTCTTATTAATAATTCTATTTATTATATGACATCCTTTGTGTCATGATTGGTTATATATTTAGGTGACATCCTTTGTCTCATGATTTGTTATATATTTTTGTGGAATCTTTTATGTCATGATCTATTATATATTTATATGACATCATTTATGTCATTGTTTATTATCTATGTATATGTGGCATTATTTGTGTCCTGCTTCTACTAATGAGAGTAGATAGGTGTTTTTATGAGTAAGAAATTTATGAGAGTGATCTCAAAGGTTATCAATACCTAATTATCTAAGGGCTAGGATGGTTAATATCGTGACTTCTGTTGGAGGTGACAAGATTAAAGGAGTAGTAGAGGCTAGATGTCCTAGTCATGGGTGGATACATCCTAGCATCATCTTCTCTACTTCAGTCTCAACACATTAAGAAATTGTCCCCTTAAGAAATTTGGCTAAGGAATTGAGCTTTCTCTTCTTGCTATAGGCACCACATCACGTGAAGCTCTAGTGCTCTCTATAGCAAAAGGTCCATAGGTTGTTTATGCATTTTATTGACATCCATCACTAGTAGCTAGGAGATCTATGAGGATAAGACCTATGGCATGTTTATTAGTGTGCATGTTGTTCTACCCTGATGGATTGGGGTAGGGTGCTCTCTGGTGGTATAGTTAACCTTCTTGTCTTATGTGAGGTAGTGGTACTTGAGTACACTACATAGTTGGGACATTCCCTCTTGATGGGTTGTGGGGACCAAGTGTGTGTCATTGTTATAGATTATTTGTGTGATTTTGTTTTATATGGGTGTCTTTATTGTTGTGATCTTGTAATGTATGATGTGATTTTATTCTATGCTTGTATTGTTTACTTGCTTTGTGTGTTGTTTTATGTGTGTGACTTGTATATTTGAGTTATGGATGTTTTGATTGTATGTTCTTGTATGCTATTGCTTTATGTGTGTTTGTGTATTTGAATTGTTGTTTTATGTATGTTTGGATACTCGTGTTGTATTAAAGTTAGGAAGCATGTATTCTTACCTTAGTCTTGTGTTCTTAGTAAGACATATAGCATCACGTGAAGAAGTCTTTTGTACTATGGATGCGAGTAGTAATTCATGCGGATGTTGGATATGGTCTTGGGTGTATGGTTCTAAGTCAAACCTTATAGATTTGAAGGGACTTGTGGTTATTATTGATGGGTGTTTGGCTTGTTCATGTATTTAAATTCATATGTGTATTAAATGATGGAAAGGATGTGTTGATGTGAGTTGTTTAATCTATTTCTTGTATTTAATATGTTTTGAATATATGGTTTCATGTGTATTCTTATATGTTAATAAAGGAATGAACTAAATTTAAGATAATCACTAGTATTGTATTGTACCACACCTTTGGATTATGGATGGTGCTTCTTTGCCTTGACTAATGGATGGAGAGGAAAGAGACAACCTCATGGTGGGTTCAAACCCTTCCTTAATCAGCAATAGGAACATGAGAGCTTGGAGGATTAGCTTGCAATGTTGAGCTTGGAGTTCTTCAAATATTGTAATTCATGGTACATATTGTATATGGCCACTTATATTTGTGGTAGTTGTTTCATGGCTTTTTGTATTCATTATCAATGATGAGGGTTGTAGTATTTCTCCCCTTGTATATATTAGTTATGTAAAGATGTTTTCTTTATTGATAAGTACTAGATATGTACTTGGGATACTTTCATATTATTTAAGATGTACTCACAGTTATGCTTCCTTATTATATTTAATGAGTTGGAGTTGTATATTATGTGGATCTTATTTGAATATCTCTTGCATGTTTTTTCATTGTTACATATTGTTATATCATGGGAGTTAATGGAAGTTGTTGGAAGTTTATCTTGTATTCTTTTGTTAGTAGTGGTTTGTTTGAATCGATTAATACTTAAGAATTTTTAGGTTGCATTTTGGAGGTTGTTACAAAAAGATGTTTTTCATTTCAAGAATATTATTGATCATGAACTTCCAATATTGGTGCCTATTCAAATGGGTTATAGAGTCCAATCTTGCAAAGAGAAACAAAAAAACATGCAAATCACAAATAAACTAGATCTATATACATCAAACTGTTATATCAAATAAATGAGCATACTTAAGAATCAATCACCATACTATAAAAATCCATGTGTAATGAAGAAATGACCATCATAATGTTGCATATGTGTTGTCATTGATGACAACATTGTGTTGTCCAGTGATGGATAGGATTGCATATTTGTCAACAGTGCTAAAGGTTGGAAGTGGAAGTGATGATCAGTTGATGAGATGCCAAAGGATAGTGATGACTAAGTGAGATTGTTGCAAATTGTTGTGAGACACAGAAGCAAAGTGATGAGTATATGCTGAGGTGATCAGAGAAGAAAAAAAGAAGTAATAAAGAGATGGATTTGAGAAGTTGTGAAGTAAAGGGTAAGATGATTAATGTCATGTACTATGTATACTGATTGGATCAGTATCATCTATACATAGTTATACCCTATCTTCTGAAGTTCATGCAGAGGTGAAAGTTGTGAGTAGAACAATGTGCTAACATGAAGATTCTTGTTTTGTTCGAAGGAGTTGTTTTTTATGTTGAGAATGAAGTCTCGAGTGTGGTGAATATCATATTTCTTGTTTCCTGAGGAAAGGAATTTCTTTAGTCCTAAAAGAAAGATTCAGGAGGTCTAAGGCACTAGAGATTGAACTAAAGAAGCTTGTAAGAATGCTCTACATTCCTTCACATTTGAAGGTATGGCATGTTGCAAGTATGTGCCTAACTGGTGTTATCATTGATGTCAACATATCAGTGTTGTCATTGGTGTCAACTATACTCTTATTTTGATGCTTGTTAGATGATTTGTACTTGCCTATGTAATGTTGGAGATAATGAGTAAGTGATCCTAAGATTGATTTTCTAAGTGCTTTTGAGAAAATCTACTTCTTTGGTGGAAATAGTGTATAGAAGAGTATCTTTGATTACAGTAGAACAGTCCAGTAGATTGCTCTGCATCTCTTGTAGAATGAATATCCCTGTTTGTGGATTGGAAGTAATTTAGATGCATGTCTGAAGATGCTATGTTTCAAGTTTGAGCCTCTGGTATGAAGATTTGAGTGAGTTATGTTCACCAGAGTGAAAACTACTTTTTCTGTATATTTGGTGGTGACAGGGAGAATGTATTATGGTCCGCATTCCTCCGCATTTAAGTATTTCAGTTTGTAGTTCTGGAATCAAGTTTGTAGTGATGTTATGTACCTTCAACTCTAATGGTTCATGATTTGGTGGTCCACAAGAGATGTTTTCTTTATGACAGTAGCTAGCAGTGTTGTTTATGTGCTCTAATTTGAAGAAACTTATTGACAAAGTGGTTAGGGCTTGTGCAATTGTTCTTGATGATTACAATGTGCTTGTGGATGTCTCCTAATTGAGTTCCCACCTTTGGATTGGTCCACGAAGAGAAATTTGGATCGTGGATGAAGATTGCTCTGGGAAATCTTAATGTGAACACCAGTCTTAGCTGACCTGATTATTTTCACTAATTACGAAGATGCATTAAAGATTGTAGAAGTGTGTTGGTGTGTAGAAGATTGTGTTTGAGTCCCAGCTAAGGCGTAGCACGATCCGCATACATCTTTACATCTTTCCCTTAGCTAATTTTGTATTAGGTTCATACCTATTTCTATTTATGTTTGAAATGCTGACCTTGGAGATTGTTCCAATAGTTGATGAATGTAATGCCAACCTTGATGTTCATTCCAAGGTTGATGAGCTGTATAAAAACATGTAATGAAGTTGTAAAAAAGATGTCCTTGTGTGAAAATGAAAAGATAAGTGCGAAGGTGTAAGAAGAGCAGAGCAAAGGTGTTATATTGTGCTTCAATGGAACTGAACCCAGGCATGAAGTAGATGTTATCAAATTAGTTCACCAATCCTTAGCAGTGAGTCATCCCTTGGCAGTGAGCTGATCTTGGCAGTGAGCCCTAACATTTATAGTGAGCATTTTGGATAGCGAGCCTCTAATTTTTGGTATTGCTATTGTTGACCTATTTTGCCTCTGCCCAAAGCCAAATATTCCACCTTATATTTTTCTTGAAAATCTTTTAGAAATGCATGTATAAGGTGTAAATTCTTCAAATACTCATGCATACCTTGTCAAAAAATCCCAAAATCTTGCTTGAGGAATCCTTGCAAAAAACCCAAAAAAACCCAGAAATCTTTTGTTTTCAAGTGCTTTCTATCGCTGGGATTTTCTCATTTTTATAGTTGTATTTGTATGTATTTTTGAATGTACATTTGCATATACATTCGCCTTTGTACATACAAAGGAATATGCAAAGGATATATACAAGGCAAAATGTACATTGGTGAGCTTGCAAAAAATTTCCATGGGTCTTTGAAAATGGTGAAAAAATGAGTTGTATGCATTTTTCAATGCATATCGGGCCTGCATATACATTGGGGAATCTTTTGTAGATCCCCAGAATATTCTACGAATGTACATCAAGATAGATGTATATCAGGTTTGTATGCTTGCACATACAACCCAATATACAATGAAAACATACAAGGCTGACTTTGATACATATGCTACAGTGGAATGTATATCGCCAATATACATTCGCAATATACAAAGACAAAGATGCATTTGCTACAGTGTCTTGTATTTTTCACTTTGTATGTTTTCACATGCATTCACTGATATACAAGTAGATGTAACTGGTGGGGCCTGCGCATATGCAAAAAAGATTGTATGTTTCGACATACAAAGGATCACATGAACAGTGGAATTTATATCGGATTGTATGTTCGCACATATAAGGCCGATATACAAGGAATTATATACAACCCAGACCCGAATAGAAATTTCAATTTATTCTATGTTGTTCTTGGGTCCGCCTTGTATAAAGGGTGATTGTATATTGTGATATACAAGTCAAAGATACAAAGGATGTATACAAGGTAGACTTGAATCCAAGATCAAATTCAGCATATTCAGGTGTCAGGCCCGCCTTGTATGTATAAATGTTTTGTATATTTGAGCATGCAAAGAAATATACAAAGAAAGGTGATACAAGCTGAACCCGACGAGGCAATCAAATATAGTTAATGATCATTTTGGAGTCCATGACTTGTATGCTGCGACATATAAAGGAAAGGAAACAAAGTTAACATACAAATGGTGGGGCCTACATACAAAGGTGATTGTATGTATATACAAGTTGCAAATTCAAGGCAAAAGCATCAGCTACAGTGGCTTGTATATTTTCAGCTTGTATATCAGCGACATACAAACTGATATACAAGTAGTGAACATATAAGGATCAGATGCATGTTTGTGTGTGCAAGTTTTGTATGCATGTTTCGCATTGTATGTTTAAATATACAATCACGATATACAATAGCCAACATACAAGGAGGAACATGCAATTTTTAGCGATGGCCCCAAGCTTCTTTCCAGTGACAAATCAAATAGTGCCACATGTCAGATGAGATATAGGGCCGATTCAAAAGGTAAAGGCCCACGTATATGTAAATTCAAAATGCATATACACAGGGTGTTTTCAAAAAGGTTGTTTTAAGCGCCAAAAGCAAAAAGATATACAAGGGTTTTTCGGCAAGACCTTATGCATCGGTGGCTCGACTGAGGGTCATCCCGATAGCCCGATATACAAGGTGCTTTGTATATCCAGAGGCAGATTCAGAGGCTAATATATACACAGATGCAAAGTGATATATATAGGCAGTTGACCAAAACTTTGACCGCCTATATCTCCTCCGTCCTAGCGAATTTTGACATGCTGCAAGAGGCAAAGATGCATATTTTGGTCCCCTCTTTCATTTGGCAAGGTTTTCAGGAGTTTTTGTCACCTTTCCATTTTCAGATCTGGCTTTGCATACTTTGGTCAAGTTGACATTTCAGCGACCATTTTTTAGCAGATAGAGATATTTCTTGCATTCATTGCTACATAATGATGAAGCAGCTCGCATTGATGGTAAAAGATATTTCTCCACCACCCTGTTTCAGATATTTTCATATATGTGTTGCTAAGGAAGGATGATGCAGCAGCTACATTAAAGACTAACAGACATCCTCTATCTACCCAGTTTCAGATTTTTTGATGCCATAACTGATGTAGCTGGACAGTCATTAAATGTAGATATTTTCTGTTCCAGCTCTTAGAGCAAATTTTGTAACTGCCCTAGGTTAATTTGGAATGCTATATATATGCATTCATGTGATGTAAATAAGGTTGGAAAATTTTTAGCATTCAGGCTTTTCTATTTCCAAACAGAACTTTCTACTACTGTAACTATGCCTTCCCACTGAATATATTCAAGTTATTTTACCTCTTTGGACTGATTTCTAGTCCTGTGTGAATCTGCATATGGTTGTTTGTGAATGTTTTTGTTCCTCTCAATCATCTGATTTCTCACCTTTGCTAGGATCAATTGAATTTGTGTATGTCTGCTTGCTATATTTGGTTATGCTGTGCATTTTCTCAATATTGTGAGGGTTATTTTATTAAACTCAGTGAATCACCTTTTGTTTTCAAGCTTTTTTGTGTTTCGTCCTTCATTTTAAAGCATTCCTTCTCCCTTTTCCTCTTAAGATTTAGTAGTTTTAGGTGATAATCAGTTAAGGAAGACGGCCTTCTCCGGAGGTCTAATCTCATTTAGCAAAGTCCCACACTTAGAGATCATTCCCATGTTACGCCAGATTGCAGAGGTTTCACAACTCAATGCAAGGGTGCAAATATGAGTGATAACAGCTATAACTTATTTATTTTTGTGGGCTAACACCCACCGTAGCTATATTTTCCACGTAAAAATTCTGGTGTCTCATGTGTTACTATGTTGAGCATCTTGTTTCATGCTTTCATGATTAATCTTAATAATAGTGATTAAGAATTGGATGTGTTGATATTCATAAGTGGTTAAAGTTTTGTGACAATTGATTCACCCCCCCTCTCAGTTGTCCTGTGCATTTTAATAATTGGTATCTGAGCAAGGTTCCTTAGAAGAAAGCCTAACTGCTTGAGGAAGATCTAGGATGTCTTTCAGGAAGGAAGCTCTGCAATTTGATGGAACAAATTATGCTCTCTAGAAGGTAATAATGAAAAGCCACCTCCTTTGTCCTGGTTATAAAGTGTGGAAAGCAATAGAGACAAAGTATACCCTGCCTCAAAATGGTTTGCAAACTGAAGATGAAATCAAAGAAAATGAGTTAAACATAAAATTTAGAGATGCTCTATTGAGTGCCCTTTCCAACATTGAGTTGATAAAGGTCATGGATCTGGAATCTGCTCATGAAGTCTAGGAAAAGCTAAAAGATTTGTATGAAGGAGATGATTCTGTAAAAAGTGCCAAATTGCAGGGCCTGAAAGTGAAATATGAGGGTTTAAAAATGAACGAAGATGAAAACATAACTACCTTTGAATGCAAAAGGTTGATGAAATTGTCAATGGAATAAAAGGTATGGGAGGAACTATTGATGAGAAGGAAGTTGTGATGAAAATTCTTATGTCACTACCTAAGTCCTATAGTCACAAGATAGCTACAATTGAAGAAGTAATGATAGTGCCAGATGTCACTAAGGATCAGTTTCTTGGAAAGCTTACAACCTTTGAGATGAGAGAGTATGGTGATGCCTCGTCAAAGGTTGAAACTACTTTCAAAGCCAGTAGTTTAGAGAAGATCTCTAGAGTAGAGAAATACAAAGTGGAACTTGATGATGAGCTTGATGAAATTGAAGCCAACTTTGTTGATAGACTGCAAAGAGGTTCTGGTAAGTTCAAAGCCAAATTACCTTTCAAATGTTTTACATATGGTAAGGTTGGTCACTATGCTTCTATATGTCCTGAGAGAATTTAAATAAATAGAAAAAGATATGAGAGAAGACCTAGGGTTCCAAAGAAATACTACTATGTTAGAGATCTTGATGATGAAGGTGTGACAAATGATGAATCTGATGATGCTAGTACTAGTGCAAATGAATGCTTGTTTATTGCAATTAAAAAAGAATATGTGTCTACTAATCCTACTAGTTGTGAGAAGGAAGAAAAACTAGTGGAAGAAAGTGATTTGGTTGTTCAGGTTGAAAAAGATAAGGATGAATGGATTATTGACAATGGATGCTCTCATCACATGACTAGTGACAAAAGTAAGTTTGTGATTTTGGAAAAGTATGATGGAGGACTGGTTAGGTTTGGAGATAATGTAGTTGGTAAGATTTATGGAAAAGGATCTATTTCTTTTGATGGAAAGCTTAACACAGATAATGTTTTATATGTGAAGGGATTAAAGCATAATCTTTTGAGTGTTGGTTAGATGTCTAACAAAGGCTATGATCTGAGATTCAAAGACAATGGGTGCAAGATCATGGAAAGCTCCGGAATAGTGATTGCTATCGGTAAGAAGACCAGAGGTAACATTTACCAATTAAGAGGAACTAATAACTATTGTTTAGTGGCTCATATATATGAGAGTTGGTTGTGGCATAGAAGGACGTGTCATATCAATTTTGACAATTTGAAGATAACCTCTGCATAGACTGTAAGAGATCTGCCTAAACTTGTGAAGCCTACCAACACCATTTGCAAGGAGTGTCAATTTGGGAAACAAACAAGAACAAGTTTCAAAAGCAAAGACCAATTTTCTGTTGGATTGCTGGAGCTAGTACATATAGATCTGTGTGGTCCCACAAGTACAAGAAGTCTGTAAGATGACAAGTATTTTATGTTGCTTATTGATGATTATTCTAGAATGACTTATGTCACTTTTCTAAAAGAAAAATATGAAGCCCTAGACAAGTTCAAAGTTTTCAAGGCAATGGTTGAAAATGAGTTAGAATTGTGGATCAAATTCTTAAGGTCTGATAGAGGAGGTGAGTTCACATCAAATGAATTTAATATTTTCTGTGAAGAACAAGGGATAAAGAAAGTTTTCTGCACCTAGGACTCCTCAGCAGAATGCAGTTGTTGAAAGAAAGAATAGGATAGTTCAAGAGGCTACCAAGACTATGTTAAAGGAAGCTAACCTACTAGAAGTATACTGGAGAGAAGCCATACATATTGTTGTGTACATTCTAAACAAAGTTCAAGTCAAAGGTAACAAATCTAAAACTCCTTTTGAATTATCATATGGAAAAGTTCCTATAGTGAAGTATTTCAAATTTTTTGGAAGCAAATGTTATATCAAAAGAGATGAAGAACTAGGCAAGTTTGATGCTAGATGTGATGAAGGATTTTTTCTTGGTTACTCAACCAAGAGTAAGGCCTACCGGTGCTATAATAGGAGATTGAAAAAGATTGTTGAGAGTGCTAATGTGAAGGTGGATGAAGGCAAGGAAAGAATATTAGATCTGAGTTACTATGAACCAAATGAACCTGTGACTACAGTGAATGTAGAAAAAGTTGAGCAAGAAGACAATCGGGATGAAGAAGAGGCTCTAAAAAGTGTTGTTAAGACTCCTAGGTATATAAGAAATAATCATTCTGAAGATCAAATTATAGGGGACAAAAGCAAAGGGGTATTGATAAGGAAAAGAGCTACAGAAGAATAGGTGAATTATTGTTTGCTTTCAAAAGTTGAACCTAAAACTGTGAATGAAGCTTGCAATGATAAAAATTGGGTAAAAGCTATGGAAGAGGAGATGATGCAGATAGAAAAGAATCAAACTTGGGAACTGGTTCCTAGACCTGCTGATAAGAATGTGATTGGTACCAAATGGGTTTTTAGAAACAAGATGAATGAGAATGGAGTAGTAAGGAACAAAACAAGATTGGTATGCAAAGGATACTCTCAGGTTGAAGGGATAATTTTTGAGGAGACATATGCTCCTATGGCAAGAATTGAAGCAATTAGAATATTTTTGTCATTTACAACATTCAAAGATTTCAAGGTGTATCAAATGGATGTTAAGTCTACACTCTTGAATGGTGAGTTGGAAGAAGAGGTCTACATTGAGCAACCGAAAGGGTTTCAATTATTAAAACAAGGTGATATAGTGTGTAGATTGAAAAAGGCCTTGTATGGACTGAAGCAAGCCCCCAGAGCCTGGTATGCAAGATAGACAAGTATTTGTTGCAATTAGGGTTTAGTAAAGGAACTGCAAACATCAATCTCTATTTCAAAATCAATGATAATCAAATCCTAATTGTTGTAGTCTTTGTTGATGACATTATCTTTGGAGGCAATGAAGGTATGTGCATGAAATTTGTTGGGGAAATGTAAAAAGAGTTTGAGATGTCTATGTTTGGTGAAATGAATGTCTTTCTAGGTTTACAAATTACTCAATCAAATAAAGGAATCTTCATTTCTCAGTCTAAGTATGTGAAAGAGTTGTTGAAGAAATTTGAGATGGAGGACTCTAAACCAGTATGTACTCCCATGGTGACTGGATGCAAGTTGAGAAAAACCAATGAATCACCTAAGGTTGATTAGAAATGGCACAGATCTATGATTGGAGGATTACTTTATCTAACACAAACTAGACTTGACATAATGCATGCAGTTTGTCTTGTGGCAAGATTTCAAGTAGATCCAAGAGAGTCACATGTGATGGAAGTTAAGAGAATCTTTAATATTTAAAAGGCACACTAGATCATGGCTTATGGTATCCAAAAGATAATGATTTCACTCTTAGTGCTTATACAGATGTAGATTGGGTTGGAGATGTTGATGACAGGAAAAGTACAAGTGGAGGTGCTTTCTTTTTGGGTAATAGATTGGTTTCATGGTTGAGAAAGAAGCAAGATTCAATTTCCTTATCCACTACAGAAGCAAAGCATATTGCAGCAACATGTTGCACTCAAGTGTTATGGATGAAGCAAACATTGAAGGACATAAGAGTTGTGTATGAAGATCCAATTGCAATCTTTTGTGACAATACAAGTGCTATTAACATTTCAAAGAATCCAGTGATGCACTCAAGAACAAAGCATATATCTATAAGGTATCACTATTTGAGAGAGAAGGTGACAGAAAATGAAGTTAAGATGGAATATGTGTCTACAAAGGATCAAATTGTAGATAATTTCACTAAACCTCTACCTAAGGATACTTTTGAGTATCTCAAAGAAAAGTTAGGGGTTATTACCCCTCCTGCTCTAAACTAAGATGCATAGGAATGCATTGATCTAGTGGTGCCTAGAGCTTCATTCATTGATCTGGGTTGATGTTTTGAGAGCTACCTCCAGGGGGAGTAGCTAGAGTTCTTGACAATAAGAAGTAAGTATTGATATCAGAAAAGTCTCAGTTTGATCAAAGCAGCAGAGTGCAAGTATGTGCCCTTTGCCATTGATGTCAAAGGGGGAGAGAAATCATGTGAAAAACTAAAGGAAAGAAAGAGTGTAGACATATAAAGAGAAAGGGGGAGAATCTTGTCTTGATGGTCTTTACAGTTTTTCACATCATATGTTGTCATCAATAACAAAGGGGGAGATTATTGCAAATATGTGCCTAACCGATGTTGTCATCGATGTCAACATATCAGTGTTGTCATTGGTGTCAATTGTACTCTTGTTTTGATGCTTGTTATATGCTTTGTACTTGCCTATGTAATGTTGGAGATAATGAGTAAGTGATCCTGAGATTCAATTTCCAAGTGCGTTTGAGAAAATTTGCTTCTCCGGTGGAAATAGTGTATAGAAGAGTATCCTTGATTACATCAGAACAGTCCAGTAGATTGCTCTGCATTTCTTGTAGAATGAATATCCTTGTTTGTGGATTGGAAGTTATTTATATGCATGTCTGAAGATGCTATGTTTCAAGTTTGAGCCTCTGGTATGAAGATTTTAGTGAGATATGTTCACCAGAGTGAAAATTACTTTTTCTGTATATTTGGTGGTGACAGGGAGAATGTATTATGCTCTACATTCCTTCGCATTTAAGTATTTCAGTTTGCGGTTCTAGAATCAAGTTTGTAGTGATGTTATGTGCCTTCAACTCCAATGGTTCATGATTTGGTGGTCCACAAGTGATCTTTTCTTTATGACATTAGCTCACATTGTTGTTTATGTGCTCTGGTTTGAAGAATCTTCTTGACAGAGTGGTTAGAGTTTGTGCGGTTGTTCCTAATGATTACAATGTACTTGTGGATGTCTCCTGATCGTGTTCCTACCTTTGGATTGGTCTGTGAAGAGAAATTTGGATCGTGGATGAAGACTGTTCTTTGAATTCTTAATGTGAACACCAGTCTTAGCTAATCCGGTTGTTTTCACTAATCACAGAGATGCATTGAAGATTGTAGAAGCATGTTGGTGTGTAGAAGATTGTGTTTGAGTCCAAGCTAAGGTGTAGTGTGATCCATATACATCTTTACATCTTTCCCTTAGCTAATTTTGTATTAGGTTCAAACCTATTTCTATGTATGTTTGAAATGACGACCTTGGAGATTGTTCCAACGGTTGATGAATGTAATGTTGACCTTGATGTTCATTCCAAGGTTGATGAGTTATATAAAAACATGTAATGAAGTTGTGAAAAAGATGTCATTGTGCGAAAATGAAAAGATAAGTACGAAGGTGTAAGAAGAGCAGAGTAGAGGTGTTATATTGTGCTTCAATGGAACTGAACCCAGGCATGAAGTAGATGCTATAAAATTAGTTCACTGATCCTTGGCAATGAACCAATCTTGGCAGTTATCTGTAACATTTACAGTGAGCATTTTGGGTAGTGAGCTTCTAAATTTTGGTATTGCTATAACTTGTTTATATTTTTGGGCTAACACCCATCGTGGTTTTTCCCTTATAGAGTTTTCCACGTAAAAATTTTGGTGTCTCATGTGTTATTGTGCTGAGCTTCTTGTTTCATGCTTTCATGATTAATCTTAATAACAGTGATTAAGAATTGGATGTGTTGATCTTCATAAGTGGTTAAAGTTTTGTGACAACTAATTCACCCCCCCTCTCAGTTGTCTTGTGCATTTCAACATGGCCTTGTGGTTTGGAAATTAGTCAAAGGAAAGTATGAAGTTTGTATGTTCTGGATTTCAGAGCTTGGAAGTTACCACAAAAGATTCTCAAGTTCACAGAGTGAAGATAGGGGCACAAAATGATTACAGTCAGGAGGTGTCAGAGAACTGCTCCACATTTCTCCTCTTTTGAAGATGACATCCTATGGTATGAAGGATGGTCATTTATAGATGAGAATATTGTTATATTCGAGTTTTAGTTGTTTTTATGCACCGAAGAAGTTCGCCAGAGTCAGCAAAATAAATTCATATCATGTCATTGATTGGGGTTGTCTGAAGGAGAAAACAAAAGCCACCACATTTCACCATAGTTAATCTTTTAGATTTGGTGTTTGGAGGAGATTTTAGATATTCTATATGTTTGTTCATCTCAGGTTTCATGTGCTGAAGTGCACCGCAAGTTGATTTTTCAATGCTCTATCTCAAGACTGTGTGTTCAATGTTTTTAAGTGATGCCAAGCTCAGTCTCTATTTGTTTGTGCCAGAAAGAAAACATTTATTTTAGAGGAAGGATTGTTTGAGAAGGTTTGTGTAGGTCTTATGCTACTTGAGTGATGATCCACGTGATGTTAATTGGTCCCTCTAGTACCGCTTTAGGTCTGGAGCTATTTTGTGGAATGATAAGTGTTTACTGGGCTGACTTTATGTGTTCTAATGATCCCACTAGATGTTTTGAAGTGTGTGCCAGATTGGAAGAATGTGTTAAGGAAAGAATAGATCCTAGTTATCATTTAGCTTGAACTGCATTGGATTTCAACATCTTTTAGATGCCCACTTGGTATGGCCATTGTGTGTTTCATGTATGTGTGTTTGATCTTGGTTGATGTGGGAGAAAGATTTTGTAATTTGTAGAAGGTATAAATGAAATATCTTGTTTTATGTGAAAAGCAAGAGTGTGTGAGAGGGTGTGAGGTTATGCAAGTGAGTGTGAAAGTGAGTGAGTGTGTATGTGAAGATGTGTTGAAGGGAGCAGTGTTTGTGGTGCAGAGGATGTGAAGATTTGAGTTAGATTGAAGTATGTGGATGTTGTGGAGGTGCTTGATCGGTGAGATCAATTGAAGGTGGTGTTCAAAAGTTTTAGCCTCATTCTATAAGTGTTGTAGTATTGTATTTTAGGGATTTCTAGCTTCCTTTGGGTTGTAGCTTGAAATTAATATTGTAATCTTGTTTTTATTTGTGAGGCTAGAGTTGGATAGTAGATCGCTTGCTCATCATGGTTTTTCCCTTCTAAGGTTTTCCATGTAAATCTAGTGTTGTGATTGTGTTCTCATGTGTTGTGCTTTGATTTTCTTAATGTGCTTCATCATTTGTTTAAGGGAGTAAGAAGATTTGGTTGATAAAGTTAATTTGGAATATAGTTTTGGTATATACTGATTCAGCCCCCCTCTCAGTATATCATTATGTTCTAATAACTGGTATCAAAGCCAAGTTCCTTGGTGTAGCCTAATAGCTAAAGGTAGATTTTGGAGTAGAACACATGGCTCAAAAGGAGTACTTGTCTAAAGCTCTGATATTTGATGGAAGTAACTTTGATTTCTAGAGTATAAGGATGAAAGCCTTCTTGACCTCACTAGGTTCTAATTTTTGGAGTGCTATCATGAATGATTATGTTGATCCTAAACACCCTATTACAGATTTAGATGAAAAAAGAGCTCATGAAAACAATGCTAAAGCCAAGAACATCATCTTAAGTGGGTTGAGTAGTTCAGAGTTAGTCAAGGTTGTATAGTGCAAGACAACAAAGGATATATGGAAGAAGCGCAAAGATCTTTATGAAGGAAATGACACCATAAAGGAAGCAAAATTATAATATTACAAAATAGTATTTGAGAATCTAAGGATGTAAGAAGAGGAGAACATTGCCAACTATTTGCACTGAGTAGATGAAGTAGTCAATGGAATCAGGAGTATGGGTGAAGTTATATTTGACTCATTAGTTGTGAAGTCTTGAGAACTCTCCCTTATAGGTTTTATTCAAAAGTATCTACAATTGAAGAAGCCAAAGATCTGAAGAAACTTACAATGGAAGAGTTTTTTGAGTCCCTTACTGCCTATGAGATAAGAAATGAAGTCATAGGACCATGCCAAAGAGAAGCTACTTTCAATATTGTGAAGAATGAAGGAACATCTGATGTATGCAATGAAGCTGAGGAAGATGAAGCAAACTTTGTGAGGAAACTAAAAAGGGGATCAGGAAAGTATAAAGGTAAGCTACCTTTCAAATGTTTTAAATGTGGAAGAATTGGTCATTATGCCTCTAAATGTCCTTTTGGGGAAAGTGAAGATAGCAGCAAGGGTTTCAAGAGAAATAATTTCAAGAGGAATCTTCTTTCAAAAGAAGACTACATTTCCAGAGAAGTAGATCACTATTCATCAGAAGAGGAAAGAGGAGAATCTCTATTCATGGCCAAGGTGATCTTAGATGGTTCAAATAAGACTACAGATGAAGAAGATTATGAAGTTGATTTTGAAGATGAACTTGTTTCTATTCTTGAAGACTTGGATTGTGCAAGGAAAGAGAATCAAGAACAAAGTGCTCTGATTGAACTTAAGACAAAAGAATGTAGAAGACTTGAGAAAGAAATTCAGTCACTCAAAATGGAGTTGGAGAAAGAAAATTTTGGAAGACTAGATGATACTGAATGTGTTGATCTCATCTTGCCTCAAGGAAGATCTCTTCATGCAAGGCAATTCTCCATGAATAGGTTTAATCATGTTTTCTTTCGTTATTGTTTTATCTACAACAAATTGGGTCATAAGACTATAGATTTCAAGTCTGAAATGATTAGAAGAAATCTTGTAAGTAGGAATCCTATTGATTCACTAGTGGATTTCAATGTGGTATGTCAAATTTACAAGTTTGGACATATTGCAGGAGTGGTTTGGCCAAAATAAAATCTCAGTTGATAGATGTTACTAAGCAAGCAGAGGAAAGTGACTCTTTGAAAAGATAGTAGACAAATAATAGAGTTGAAGATTCAATGATTGTCCAAACAAATCTTTGGGTGATAGACAGTGGATGCACAAATCATATGACAGGTGACAAGAGCAAATTTATAAATCTTGGTAAGTGGAATGGTGGACTAGTCAAGTTTGGAGATAACTCATCTGCAAAAATCACTAGAAAAGGTACCATAAGTATTGATGGAAAGTCTCAAACACATGATTTTATTTATGTAGAAGGTCTCAAGCATAATCCTCTTAGTGTAAGTCAAATGTGTAGCAAAGGATATAGAATCACATTTCATGATCAAGGGTGTGAAATCAAAAGAGCAAAGTCTAGAAAATTGGTGATAGAAGGAACTACGACAGAAGGCAACTTGTATGACCTAAAGGTAATTAATGAAAGGACTTTTCTTCTAGGACAAACAAATGAATGTTGGCTATGGTACAAAAGGATGGGGCACATCAACTTTGACAATCTTGTAAAATCAGCTCCATGCAAGCAGTAAGAGACATGCCAAAGATAACCAAGCATGCAAGCATCATTTGCAAGGAATGCCAGATTGGGAAGTAGATAAGGATAACTTTCAAGTCAAAGGAGCATTATACTACAAGGCCATTAGAACTGGTTCATATTAACTTGTGCAAACTTGTACACTCAAAATCATGACTTGGTGGTCTGGGGCAGTTGAGTCAGCTTTGGCACGCACACGAACCCTCTCTCCTTGCCACGGAGTGAACCTCCACATCACTCTCGCTCTCGTGGAAGTAGCCAATCAAGAGGAGGTGAGACACGGGAGTGGTCTGGCTCATTGGAGAGCTATACCTTATAGAGAGTGGTTGTCCATTCCTGGGGGATGTGTTGTTGTGCATTTGTTTAAATGCAATGTTCTATGACTGTTGTTGTAAAGATAACTATATGACCTGAAGGGTCACTAGTCACAATTTTTCTATTGGGGTTTCTAATGTTCTAACACTATGTGGGTTGACCATTATTCTCGTTTATGTTTTGTTCAAGTTGGTGTTGTCGTTTGTGTTGTCAGATGATTGCTTGTATTTGAAATTCTTTGAATCTTTCTTATTGTTGTTGGATTGCTAGTTGGTCTTGTTGCTGTCTAGGGTGGATCTCCTCTATCTCATCAAAGAATGCCTTCACCCACTCACCTCTAAGTCCAAGGCACATTCGTGAGCCTAAATAAGAGAGAGATGGTTTAAGCTAACCTTGACTTGACCTAGGGTTTTAGATTAGGGTTTGTGTGACCTAAGGTTTTGACTTTGTTGACTTTGCTTGACCTTGTGATGAAACCAAGGGTTTTGACTAACATTGACTAAACTTAACCTTGTGTTGGGACCAAGGGTTCATAAACCTTCTATGCTGCTAATGTTTTTTTTATTTTCTATTTTTGTATGCATGCAAGCCTATATGAGTGCAAAACATTTTTTTGTGCTTTTTTATGTTTATGGAAAGTAAAGTGCTTTTTTCTATTCTAGGAATTAAAAAATGATTGCAAACTAGTATGAGATTATATAATGCAATTAAATCTATGTTTTTGGTGTTTTCTAAATATGTGGATCAATTTAATCTAGAAAAGGGAAATTGCATTTAATCTATGAACTTTAAAAAGGTAAACTATTTTAATCAATGCAATTCTACTTAGCCTATCAAGGAAAAAGAAACATGTATTTACTATTCCAAAGAGAAAAGTTTTGATTATCTAATTACTATGAAACCAAAAAAAGCATGAAGGAGCCTGGAATAAAATAAGATGTGTGAGCCTCTACTACCCTCAGAAATCCTTGTAAGGCATCCTCTAATCCTCTTACAGCAGTATAGTGATCCTCTTGGCAATAATAAGAAAAAGAGAAGCAAAAGAAGCTTTGAATCTTTTAAATGAGCTCAATGAGAGCTTGATGAGCACTATGGCTTGTGATGTGAGCAATGTATGGACACAAAATGAGCTTTTAGGAAAGCTAGATGAGATAACAAATACAAGCAAAAGGATCTAATGTCCTATATGAGCGTATGGATGCTTGATTTGGAGAGTAATAACCTACAAGAACTATGTTCACAAATGAAATTACCTCCCAAAAAGGGGAGATTTGAAGCTATGTAACAATGAAGCTTTGAAGCTTTGGAAAACTAAAGAAAGAAATGAAGAAAGAGGCTCAAAGGCCTGTGAAAAAGCTTGAAAAAACTTGTGATGAAGGGAAGAGCATTCTCCAACTTTCCAACTTGATAAATAATGAAGAGGGGAGAGGTATTTATAGGTTTGAAGAAGGGATGAGAGGTGAAGATGAAGAAGAGTTATCTTAATTTGATTGAAGAGTTAACTTAGAAGACACAAGAGTGATCTATGCTAAAATTGGAGTGATCTACCTAGTAATAGCTTACAACTCAAGAAGAAATGAAGAAACAGGAATGCATGAGAATGTATGAAAATACATGGGTTGCTAACTAAAGATGAAAAAGAGCTAAATATGTATGTGTATATACATGAAATAGTTAACTCTATCTTAGGGACAAAATTCCATGCAAACAGAAGAAAAAATGGGCGAAAACAGAGCTATTTTTTGGCTAGAAACTCAAGTTATTTCACAACTGGGAAAAATGGCAGGGTTACCCATGGGTTGCCCCTTTCACTAGTTAGGGTCTCCCAAGGGCAACCCATGGACGACCCTCAGAAGAGGGCACCTAGGTGGAAGTACATGATGGGAGATGGAAGAGGAAGAGAAAAGAAAGGGATCTTCCTTTGGAAATAGGTCAATCATGTGTCAAAATCCAAATCTCCACTTGTAGAAGTAGGATCTCTCGGTGGAGATCTAGAAATAATAGGGGGAGATTTGGATTGGTTGAGTGAAACTGAAAACCAAAAGTGGGTGATGGCTTGGGAGGACCTCTAGAAGGTCTCTAGGGGTGGGAATGGATGAAAAAAATAGGGGAAAGGTGAAAACACACCTATAAGATGCATACAATGCTTAGGAATGAAGTCGCTAGCACAGGAAACACAAATTGACATGTGTTGAAAAGTGTCAAAATTGAGGAGAGGAAGAAAATTACAAAGGAGAAAGAACACAAGGAGGAAGAAAACACACGTCACCAAAAGAATTTCTATTGAGATGATGTTATTTCATTCTTACATGTACATGACAAGGATTATGAGTCATCATAGGGGTCCTCATGGAGGCTATGTGTGATTTTGGTGCTGACAGGACCTACTAGGACAAAGAGTCTAGAAGGTGAGAGATATCCATGTTGCTCATTAATTATTTCTCTAGAATGACATGGATTACATTTTTGAAAGAAAAATTAGAAGCCTTCAGTAGGTTTAAGATATTCAAGTCTATGGTTGAAAATGAAATAAATGCTACAATTCAAGTGTTTAAGGTCTTTAATAGAGGTAGTGAGTTCACATCAATTGAGTTTGCAGAGTTTTGTCAACAACATGGAATAAAAAGACAATGGAGTTGCCATAACCCCTCAACAAAATGGTGTTGCTGAAAGAAAGAATTGAACTATTCAAGAAATGGCCAGAACTATGTTGAGTGAAGCTAAGTTGTCTGATATATATTAGAAAGAAGCAATTCATGTTGAACACACCAGGATACCGAGAGGGGGGGTGAATCAATATCTAATCAAACTTCAAGTCCTCTAGAGTAGATTAAACTTTAATCATTACAACACCAACATAAACAAGAAATATTAACTCAATACACATCAACACATAACACCAAATATACGTGGAAAACCCAAGAAGGGAAAAACCATGGTAAGGATTAACTTGCAATATATGAAGCTCAAAATTACAACTTTGTTTTAGGGCTACAACCCAAGGAAGCTACTACTCCCTGAAAACTTTGATTTAAGGTCACTCCCAAAGAAACTACAACTCCCTACAGACTTTGTTTTAGAGTCACTCCCAAGGAAGCAACTACTCCCTAAATTGAGAATAAACTCAGAAAAGATTACAGTATGATAGTCCTTCTACTGCCTGAAAACTGACATTGAAACTCACACCTTTGATGACTACAATTCAACTTCTTCTGATGATTATATCAATTAGGCACACTCTTCACTTCCCTCTTATCTCAAAAATGTCTTTAAGATAGATTAGGACAACCTATAACACATCTGCTCTTTCTCCTTTAGTCGGACATCACAATGCATATGATTTTCATATTCTGCTCTTCACACTTTCATATTTTCATTTTTGCAATCATACTGCACCTAGACCAACTAGGTTTACAATATATACATGACATTACATTGATTTCATTACAAGTCAGCCAATACAAGAAGGATATTACATTTTACAAGTCGACCAGAAATCACACAACATGAAACATGCATAGGCTAAGCCTATCATGAACTCCACGCTACTGCAAAAAGAAACACATGCCTTGTGGATCCCAATACATGCTTAGTCCAGTCCTAAACATTCTTCATAGAATCATTCTTCAAGGGATAATATCCTCATGCTACACAAATTTGAATTAGGTCACCCTTAAGCAAGAAAACATGAAGCATGTAGCACAATGGTCATTTCAACTTAGCGGTACTCATGAGAGATAGAACATTGCTTGTGCTTCTTCCAAATGAGTAGGCAGGACCTATACAACATCTCCAAATATTCCTTGATCTCCACACACCAATAACATGGTGGTGCATACCTTCAACATTCTCCAGTCGTCCAGACAGGGCATGGCCTGACAAAATCAACATTTTGGACCTCAGCCAGTTCGAAAGAGAGCAAAAAGCCACCTTGTGGAGCAATTAGAGACAACACGAGATCATCAAGACCATCTCCCATTAGTTTATGTACCATTTCATGCCACAATAAGTTGATGCACATTATCAACATATGTTTAGAGAACAACTAGGCACTGTCTGTATCACAACTGTCATTTGAAAACTAAGCTTGCGGACCTCCAAAACACTTGAAACTCATATGAATGCACTGATGCACTACTATGAACATATCCTCAAAATTGTATAGCCATATCTATCACTATAGAGAAATGCAAAGCATTCCAAACAGTCTTCTTCATCACTTAATTCTACCAAAGCACAAACTAGAACTCCTTCTTCCATAATTTTCACTGCAGAGGGACAAATGACCTAAAAATTTAGATTGAGCATTTTTACAGCATACTTAACTTAAGTTCTAAACCACATGGCCATATCTTCAAATGCGAAGGAATGTGGATCATTTTACCAGGTAGTCTTTCAGGTAATTTTTGCATCAAAAATCTTTACCAACTTCTGGAGGCCAAAACCTTCATATATCAACACATACATCCTTAGGAACAATAGGGAGGATCATAAAACATACCACATGTCATCAACAACATTTTTCATCCTCAGCATGGCTTAATGTATCATCACCCATCTTAGTGCTTATAATTCCCATCTTAATGCTTCTAATTCCCATCTTAATATGACTTCATACTCAACTCTATATTGACCAAGGCATGACATCCAATGATGAACTTCAAAGACCACATTACATCCAAGATGACATCTAACCATGAATTAGTAACCACATTGACCACATTACATTCAACATGACATCCAACCATGAACTTCTGTAACCACATCATATCCTACATCAATAATGTATCAAATAGTCCAAACTGAGTGTTGACATCAATGACAACCACATCACAACCTTAGGTATCATATGTGCAACAATCTTCTCCTTTGGAATTAATGGCAAAACATACCTGCACATTCTCCCCCTTTGACATAAAGGTCAAAGGGAAACTACTTCTTCTCCTTAGGGCACAAAATCTCCTCCTAGGGTGCACATTTTCTCTTTCTCTCCCCCTTCTTCAAGGCTCCCTCTATCAGCAACCACAACTACCTACTCCCCCTGAGAGGTAGCCATCATCAGTCCATGAAAAATATATAGCATGAACTCCCCCTGGATAGATGCACCACTATGCATCTAGCAAGAAGGAGGGGCAATTACCCCTAACCTTCGCCAGAGATCCTCAAAAGTGTCCTTTGCAAGAGCGTTTGTGAAAATATCTACAATCTGATCCTATGTTGGAACATATTCCAACCTTACTTCCTTATCTACAACCATCTCTCTCAAAATGTGATAATTGATTTCTATATGCTTGGTTCTAGAATGCATCAATGGATTCTTGGAAATGTTGATATCACTTGTATTGTCACACAAAATAGGAATAGGCTCATCGTACAATACCTTAATATCCTTCAGGGTTTGCTTCATCCACAACACTTGTGTATAGAAAGATGTTGCTACAATATACTCTGCTTTTATAGTTGATAAGGACACTAAATCTTGCTTCTTTCTCTTCCATGAAACCAATTTTATTCTCAAAAAGAAAGCACCACCACTTGTACTTTTTCTATCATCAACACAACCAGCCCAATCAACATCAGTGTAGGCACTTAGATCAAAGTCACTACCTCTTGGATACCATAAGCCATAATCTAGAATTCCATTCAAGTATTTGAATATTCTTTTCACTACCTTCTCATGTATTTTCTTGGGATTAGCTTGATATCTAGCAACCACACATATTGCATGCATGATATCAGGTCTAAGAGTAGTCAAGTATAACAATCCTCCAATCATAGATCTATAGGAAGTTTGATCAACCTCTGGAGACTCATAATCCTTGCTCAAGTGGCATCCAGTGACCATAGGAGTTCTCGTGGGTTTTGAATCCTCCATACCAAACTTCTTCAACATCTCTCTAACATACTTATCCTAAGAAATAAAGATACCATCATCTAGCTGAGAAATTTAAAGTCTAAGAAAGACATCTCACCAATCATGGACATCTTAAACTCTTTTTGCATCTCCTCTGCAAACCTCTTACACATATTAGCATCTCCACCAAATATGATGTCATAAACATACACTGCAACTATCAATATCATCTCCTTCTTCCTTGATGTAAATATTGCTATTTGTAGTACCTTTCTTGAAGCCTTGCTGAAGTAAGTACTTATCCAACATGGCATACCAAGCTCTAGGTGCTTGCTTGAGACCATACAATGCTTTCTTGAGTCTGTACACCATGTCCAGATCTTGTGATATCTAAAAACCATCTAGTTTCTTAATGTAGACTTCCTCCTCTAGATCACCATTCAAAAATGTTGACTTGACATAGGGTGATCCCACAATAGTGGGTTACACTTTTTTGCAAACTTGAAATTGAAATCAACATTTTGAACTAAATCTTCACTTTCTGACACCTATAGCCGCTAAACCGTTAGTAATTTGAAGATGATGCAAACTAGTGATTTGTGAGATTTTGTTTGTAGATTCTAATTTTTTTTTTAAATTTGGAGTTAAATTGTAAATTTTTTTGTGTCTCCTTTGATAACTAGTTTTTAATAGCAAACAACATTTTTTTAAAGTGATGTGTACTCCATAACACAATTTTTTTTCTACAAAGGATAAAATTTTGATTCTTTTGAATTTAGATTGGTAACACTGATATCTAGGGCGTGCATTTGGTTTCATAATGTTTTGTTGAATATTTTTTTTAATTAAGTTTTGAAGTCAAACTAATTATAATTTAGACATAGGTATATTCCATAAAACATAACTTTTTCTGTATGTATCAAAATTCAATTTTTTTTGTTGAAACAAGGACATCGATACCTAGGGCATACATATTTTTTAGAATTTTTTTCACTAATTTACTAATTTTCCATGTGTGTAGGACAAATAACTTGATGTTCGGTGAAAAACCTATGTTTAGTAAAACTAAAAAAAAATCATAATAAAATTAAAATATATAAAAACTATACTCGTTGGAAAGCTCATTTTGAGGACTATTATCCTCCAATTTGGTTTGGTAAAGGTGAATCCATTTGTACCTTCAACTGGGCTTCAGAAGCCAAAATTTTGCAGAAGAAAAGGGAAGGAAAGGAGGGAAGGTGTCTAGTGGGGGTCTTCATTCGAAGACACCTACGAACAAAGGTGGGTGACGTCCTTCATTCAAAGTTTACACACCTTCAAATGAAGGTCCAAAGATGGTGCATATATCCCCATAGCGAACACCTTCGAATGAAGGTTCCTTGCATTATAAATAATGAATGTCTTCGATCAAAGGTATGATTTTATTATTTTAATTTGGTGCCCAAAGACCTTTGAACGGAGAACACCTTCAAATGAAGGCCTCATTATTTTAATTTTTAAAAAGGCTGACAAGACCTTTGAACGAAGATCCCTGCTATAGTTTTTTTGGTACCTTCAATTTTTATTTATCCACAAAATTTTAACCCACTATTATGGGATGACCCCATCCATCTGATAAACCTTAAAGTTCTTGTGAGTAGCAAGAGCAAGAAACATCCTGATTGCCTCCATCCTGGCTACTAGAGCATAGGTTTCCACAAAGTCAATGCCTTCAACTTATGAATATCCTTTACACACCAATCTTGCTTTGTTCCTCACAACTTCACCTTCTTCATTCAGCTTGTTCTGGAACACCCACTTTGTTCCTATAACATTCTTATTGGCTAGTCTAGGAACTAATTCCCATCTCTGATTCTTCTCAATTTGATCCAATTCTTCTTCCATTGCCTTTATACATCCATCATCTTTGCTAGCATCAGCAAAGGTTTTAGGCTCTACTTTTGATAATAAACACAAATTTACTTGCTCACGTGCCTTAGCAAACTTTCTCTTGGTTTGCACACCTTCATTCTTATCTCCAATGATCTGATCTTTTGAATGGTTCTTTTGAACATACTTTGTTGGAGTCTTAGGTATCTTCTTTGATTCTTATTTCTTTGTGTCTTTCTCTTCTTCTTCATCTTGAATTTGCATGGAAAGATATCAAATCTGGAGTCCTCTAATTCTTGTGAGATCTGATACAGGTCTTCATCTACTTTGACATTTGTGCTTTCAACTATCTTCCCCAATCTCTTGTTGTAGAATCTATAGGCTTTGCTTCTGGTTGAGTAACCAAGAAAGATCCCTTCATCACTTCTTGAATCAAACTTTCCTAGGTCTTCTTCATCTCTTCTGATATAGCATTTTCTGCCAAAGATCATGAAGTATATGATAGTAGGGGGTTTTCCATACCATAGCTCATAAGGGGTCTTAGTGTTGTTGACCCTTAACTACACTCTATTAGTCAGTTAGATAGTAGCGTGAATTGCTTCCTTCCAGTACATGTCAGGCAGATCTGAATCCTTCAATATTGCCCTAGCCATCTCTTGCACAATCCTACTCTTCCTTTCCACTACACCATTTTGTTGAGGGGTACTAGGAGCTAACAGATGTCTCCTAATACCATGATCTTCACAAAACTTATCAAATTCATTTGAAGTAAACTCACCTCCTCTATCAGACCTTAAGCATTTGATCTTAGTATCCATTTAGTTCTCAACCATAGCTTTGAAAACCTTAAACTTATCAAGGGCATCTGATTTTTCTCTTAAGAAAGTAACCCAAGTCATTCTAGAATAATCACCTATAAGTAAAATGAAATACATTTCATCTTGTTGACTCTTTACTCTTGTAGGACCACATAGGTCAGTATGAATCAACTCCAAATGCATTGAAGAAGAGTACTCCTTGCTCTTAAAACTTGTCTTTGTCTACTTTCCCATTTGACATTCCTTGCACAATATATTTGTAGGCTTGGTTATCTTGGGCATATCTCTCACCGCATGAATAGAGCTAATATTTACCATATTATCAAATTTGATGTAACACTCACTAGATTGAGCCAATAAGCATGTTCTTCCATTTACCTCATTCAGATGATATATGTCACCATATGACTCAATGCCTTCAGCAACTAGTTTTTTGAACCTTGCCTTCCTGATTTCACAACCTTTGGCATGAAAGGTGAGATTGTATCCTTTGCTACATGTCTAACTAACATTCAGAAGATTATGCTTTATCCCTTTGGCATAGAGGACATCCTCAGTCCTATTCTTTCCATCAATAGTTATAGCACCCTTTCCACATATTTGTGCTGACTCATCACCACCAAACTTAACAACTCCACCATTCCACTTCTCAAGAGTAATAAACTTCTCCTTGTCACTAGTCATATGATTGGAGAAACCATTGCCAATTACCCAAGCCTTGGCTTCTTTTGCATGAAAGGTAGTCCATATAACCAGTGATCTATCATTGTTTTGGTCATCTTGCAAGGTATCAATCTTTACACATTTTTCAATATCCTCCTTTTTATTACCAACATTCAAGGCCATGAAAATTGTTTCATCATTTGAATCATCATGATCCTAGTCTTATAAAGAATAACTGCTCTCTATGGAATATAGGCTTCTTTTGAACTTGTCTCTCTTATTACTACCCCTTGATTCTTTAAAAGGACATTTAGAGGCAAGATAACAAATCTTTCCACAATTGAAACATTTGAAAGGTAACTTACCTTTGTATTTGCATGTGCCTTTCTTTAAGGTTCTTACAAAGTTTGCTTATATTTCTTTAATGTCATCATCTTGATTAGCTACTTCATCTCCTATTTTGTTACTTTCTTTGAATGCAGTCTCCTTCTTTGGAATACCTTTGTCAATTTCTCTCATCTCAAAGGCTGTAAGAGAACCAAACAATTGATCTACTATATATGTATCCAAATCCTAAGTCTCCTCAATAATAGATACCTTATGACTGTAAGATTTGGGAAGAGTTCTTAGTACCTTCTTCACAATGTCATCTTCTTACACTTCACCACCAAGACCTGTGATGCCATTAACTATTTCATCCACTCAAAGTATATAACTAGCAATTTCTTCATCTTTTGTCATCCACAAGGTCTCAAATTTACTCTTGAAGATTTGCATCTTGGCTTGCTTCACTTTACTATCTCCTTCATAAATGCTTTCAAGTTTTACCCAGACATCCTTAGTAGATTTGCAACTCATTACCTTTAGAAGTTTTGTATCCTCCAGTTCACTCATGATAGTACTCTTTGCCTTGGCATTATTATCATAAAACCTAATCTCATCAGCATCTGTAGGCTCATAATCAAGAGCAGTGTAACCCTCCACAACAACTTGCCATACACCAAACCCTAGAGACAATAGATAGTTTTCCATCCTTAGCTTCCAAAAGGAATAATTTGTTCCATCAAACGTAGGTACCTTCTGAGTTCCATTAGGATCCATCAAGACCTTCCTCAAGCAATTAATCTTCTTTTGAGTAACTTGGCTTTGATACTAATTGTTGAACACACCAGGATACTAAAGGTGGGTGAATCAATATCTAATCAAACTTTAATTCCTCCAAAGCAGATTAAACTTTAAGCATTACAACATCAAAATACACATGAAAGATTAACTCAAGCACATCAACACATAACACCAAATATATGTGGAAAACCCAAGAAGAGAAAAACCACAGTGAGGATTAACTCACAATATATGAAGCTCAAATTTACAACTTTGTGTTAGGGCTACAACCCAAGGAAGCTACTACTCCCTGAAAACTTTAATTTAGGGTCACTCCCAAGAAAGCTACAACTCCCTATAGGATTTATTTTAGGGTCACTCCCAAGGAAGCAACTACTCACTGAACTGAAAACAAACTTAGAAAAGATTACAATATGATAGTCCTTCTACTACCTAAAATTTGACATTGAGGCTCACACCTTTGATGATTGCAAGTCAGCCTTTTCTGATGATTGGATCAATTAGGCACACTCTTCACTTCCCTCTTGTCTGAAAAATTTCTTCAAAATAAATCAGGATAGCCTCTAACACATCTACTCTTTCTCCTTCATTCGGACATCATAATGCATATGATTTTCATATTCTACTCTTCACACTTTCATATTTTCATTTTCACAATCATACTACACCTAGACCAACTAGGTTTACAATATATACATGACATTACATTGATTTCATTACAAGTCAGCCAATACAACAAGGATATTACATTTTATAAGTCAGCCAAAGATCACACAACATGAAACATGCATAAGCTAAGCCCTATCATGAACTACACGCTACTCCAGAAAGAAACACATGCCTTGTAGATCCCAATACCTGCTTAGTCCAGTCCTAAACATTCTTCGCACCATCATTCTTCAAGGGATAATATCTGCATACTACACAAATTTGAATTAGGCCACCCTTAAGCAAGAAAACATGAAGGATGCAGCACAATGGTCATTTCAACTTGGCGGTACTCATGAGAGATAGAACATTGCTTGCACTTCTTCTAGATGAGTAGGTAGGACTAATACAATATCTCCAAACATTCCTTGAACTTCATACAACAACAACATGGTGGTGGATACCTTCAACATTCTCCAGTCGGCCAGACAGAGGCATAGCCTGATAAAATCAACATTCCAGACCTCAGCCAGTTCCAAAGAGAGTAGAAAACCACCTTGTAGAGCAATTAAAGACAACACAAGATCATTAAAACCATCTTCCATCTGTATATGTACCATTTCATCCCACACCATGTTGACACACATTATCAACATATGTTTGGAGAACAGCTAGGCATCCGGAACTATCTGTATCACAACTATCATTTGAAAACTAAGCTTGCAAACCTCCAAAACACCTAAAACTCATATGGATGCACTCATGCACTATTGTGAAGATATTCTCAAAACCACATTAGCCATATCTATCACTATGGAGAAATATGGAGCATTCCAAACAATCTTCTTCATCACTTAATTCTGCAAGAGCACATACCAGAACTCTATCTTCCATAACTTTCATTGTGGAGAGACAAATGACTTGAAACTTTGGATTTAGCATTTTTACAGCATACTTAACTTAAGTTTTCAACTGCATGACCATATCTTCAAATGTGGAGGAATGCCGATCATTTTACCAGGTAGTCATTAAGGAAATTTTTGCATCAGAAATCTTCACCAACTTCTAGAGGCCAAAACCTTCATATATCAAGACATACATCCTTAGGAACAATAGGAAGGATCATAAAACATACCATAGGTCATCAACAACATCTTTTCATCCTCAACATATCTTAATTTATCATCATCCATCTTAGTACTTCTAATTCACATCTTAATGTGTCTTCTTAATGCTCCTAATTCCCATCTTAATATGACTTCATACTTAGCTCTGTATTGACTGAGTCATGACATCCAACCATGAACTTCAACAACCACCTTACATGTAACATGACATCCAACCATGAACTTTCAGTAACCACATTAACCACATTACATTCAACATGACATCCAATCATGAACTTTAGTAACCACATCATGTCCAACATCAGCAATGTATCAGACAGTCTAAACTGAGTGTTGTCATCAATGACAACCACATCACAACCTTAGGTATCATATGTGCAAAAATTCACACTGTAGTCTATATTCTTAATAGAGGACAACTAAGAAGACACAACACCAAGACACCTTATGATCTTTGGAATGGAAGACCGTCACCATTCAAATATTTCAGAGTGTTTGGATGAAAATGCTACATCAAGAGAGATGAAGAAGGTCTAAGGAAGTTTGACTCAAGGGTAGATGTAGGTATTTTTCTTAGATAGTCAACTACCAGCAAAGCCTACAAGTGCTACAAGAAAAGACCGAGGAAGATAGTTGAGAGTGAAAATGTAAGAGTGGATGAAGTGTCACATAAAATATCAGATGAGCAAGAAGACTATTGGTTAGATGAACCTGTCAGAATAGAAGAAGAAGCTGAAGAAAAGTAAGAAACTCAAGACAAGACTGTCAAGACTCCTGCCAAGTATGTTCAGAAGAATCATTCAGAAGATCAGATCATTGGAGACAAGAATGAAGGAGTACAGACAAGAAGGAGATTTGCAAGAGCAAATGAATAAGTTTTTCTTTACTGTCAAGAGTAGAACCTAAGAATTTTGATGAAGCTAGCAAGGATGAAGGATGGATACAAGCTATGGAAGAAGAACTAAATCGAATAGAAAAGAATCAGACTTGGGAGATGGTGCCTAGGCCTATAGACAAGAATGTGGTAGGTACAAAATAGGTGTTTAGAAATAAATTGAATGAATAGGGAGAAGTGGTCAGGAACAAAGAAAGACTGGTTTGCAAAGGTTATTCACAAGTCAAAGGTGTTGAATATGAGGAGACATTTTCTCCGGTGGGAAGAATGGAAGAAATCGGAATGGTTCTTGCATTTGCAGTGGATAAGGGATTCCAAGTATATCAGATGGATGTCAAGTCTTCCTTCTTGAATGGTGACTTAGAAGAAGTCTACATAAAATAGCCTGATGGATTTTAGTTATCAGAAGACCCAAACATGGTATGCAGACTCAAGAAGGCTCTGTATGGTCTCAAACAAGCCCCTAGGGATTGGCATGCAAGGTTGGATAAGTACTTACTCTAGCAGGGTTTCAAGAAATTTACCACAAATACTAATCTCTACATCAAAATTGAAGGTGAAAAAATTCTAATTGTTACTGTGTATGTTGATGATATAATATTTTGTGGCTATGATGAGATGTGTAAGAAGTTTGTAGGAGATATACAGAAAGAATTTGAAATGTCTATGTTAGGTGAGCTATCATTCTTTCTTGGAATCTAAATTACTCAATCAAATAATGGCATCTTTATATCTCAAGCAAAGTATGTTAAGGAGATGTTGAAGAAGTTTGGTATGGAAGATTGTAAACCATGAGTACTCCTATGGTAACTAGTTGCAATTTGAGTAAAGATGATGAGTCACTTGAAGCTGATTAGACTTAGTATTTTTCTATGATTGGAGGCCTATTATACCAAACAATAGCAACGCTTGACATTATGCAAGTTAAGTGTTTGGTGGCAATATTTCAAGCTGATCCTAAAGAAACACATGTGAAGGTAGTCAAGAGAATATTTAGATATTTGAAGAGCACTCCAGAACATAGGTTGTTGTATCAAAGGGATGAAGGCTTTTCCTTGAGTGCTTATATTGATGCACATTGGGCTGACAGTGTTGATGATAGAAGAAGTACCAGCGGAGGAGCTTTCTTTTTGGGAGATAGGTTGGTCTCATGGATTAGTAACAAGTAGGATTTAGTGTCCTTATCAACAACAGAGGTAAAGTAAATAGTTGCAGCAGCCTGCTGCACTCAATTATTGTGGATGAAGCAAACATTGAAGGATATCAAGGTATTATATGATGAGCACATTCCTATTCTTTGTGACAATACAAGTGCCATCAATATTTCATAGAATCTATTGATGCATTCTAGATCCAAGCACATATCTATCAGGTATCACTTTTTGAGAGAGAAGGTTGCAAATCAAGAAGTCATATTGGAGTATGTGTTTACAAAGGATCAAGTTGCAGACATCTTTACAAAGGCACTTTCTAAGGACACATTTGATTATCTTAGACAAAAGTTAGGGGTGATTGCTCCTCCTTCTAACTAGATGCATAGATGGTGCATTTTTTCAAGGGGAGTACTTCAAGATATATCTTTATCTCTAGATTGATGGAGCCTACCTCTCAGAGGGAGTAGGTAGATAAGAAGTTGAAAAGGATGACAAGGAAAAATTAGTCAGGGGGAGATGATAGATAAGGAGAAGTGAAAGAAGAAGAATGAATACAGGGGAAGATAAAGGAAGATTAGTTTAGAAGAAGACCACTAGCCCTTTGTCCTTGATGTCAAAGGGGGAGAAATTTGCATATTAGGTTAAGTGTTGCCATCAATGCCAAAGGGGGAGATTGTTGCATCTGTGTTGTCATTTATGTTAATAGTGTGTTGTTCAGTGATGGATAGGATTGCACATTTGTCAACAGTGTTGAATGTTGGAAGTGGAAGTGATGATCAGTTGATGAGATGCCAAAGGATAGTGATGACTAAGGGAGATTGTTGTAGATTGTTGTGAGCCAGAGAAGCAAAGTGATGAGTATATGCTGAGGTGATCAGAGAAGAAAACAAAGAAGTAATAAAGAGATGGATCTAAGAAGTTGTGAAGTAAAGGGTAAGATGATGAATGTCATGTACTATGAATAGTGATTAAAATAGTATCATCTATATATAGTTGTACCCTATATTTTGAAGTTCATGTAGAGGTGAAAATTGTGAGAAGAACAATGTGCTAACATGAAGATTCTTGTTTTGTTGGTAGGAGTTATGTTTGATGTTGAGAGTGAAGTCTCTAGCGTGGTGATTATTATATTTCTTGTTTCATGAGGAAAGGTATTGCTTTAGTCTTGAAAGAAAGATTTAGGAGGTTGAAGGCACTGGAGTTTGCACTGAAGCAGCTCAAGAGAATGCTCTGCATTCCTCGCATTTGAAGGTATGGCCTTGTGGTTTGGAAATTAATCAAAGACAAGTATGAAGTTTGTATGTTCTTGATTTTAAAGCTTGGAAGTTACTGTAGAAGATCCTAGATCTCTCAAAGTGAAGACAGAGGTTTAAAATGATTGCAGTCAGGAGGTGTAAGAGAACTACTTTGCATTTCTCCGCTTTTGAATATGAGGTCCTATGATTTGAAGGATGGTTAGTTATAAATGAGAATATTGTTATATTCAAGTTTTAGTTGTTTTGATGCCCTGTAGAAGTTCTCTAGAGTCAGAAAAATAAAGTCATATCATGTTGTTGATTGGGGTTGTCTGGAGGAGAAAATAAAAGTCACCGCATTTCACCATAGTTAATCTTTTGGCTTTGGTGTTTGGAGCATGAGTTCAAATATTCTATATGTTTGTTCATCTTAGGTTTCAGGTGCTGAAGTGCACCACAAGTTGGTTTTTCAATGCTCTATCTCAAGATTGTGTGTTCAGTGTTTTCAAGTGATGTCAGGCTTAGTCTTTGTTTATTTTTGCTAGAAAGAAAACATTTATTTCAGAGGAAGGATCATTTGAGAAGTTTTGTGTAGGTCTTATACTACTTGAGTGATGATCTGCATGATGTTAATGTTGATAACTGAGAGGGCGGGTGAATTAGTTATCCTAATTATTTCTCTTTCTGAACTTTATCAATAATCAATGTAACATTAATTCAAATGAGCAACATAACCATGAAATGGAAATACACATGACACAATATTTTGATGTGGAAACCCTGTTAAGGGAGAATTCCATGGGGTGATTAACCCAAGATTGTATTCTCTGTTAGAAGAATGGAAATACAAAATGGCACTTGCCAATTAGGGCTCACTACCCGAGCACACTGCTCACAAGAAGGCACACTGCCTACAAGAGACACACTATCTACAAAATGAGTCTTATACAATACTTGAACTGATTGGTAGCATCCACATATGCTGGGGTTCAGTTCCAGTTAGGCTCAGTACACTGATCTGCTGCACTTCATCTTTCCTCTTCTCTTATGCTGCTTTCCTTTCACATACCGGTCCTTCCTTACTGCTTCTGTTCTGCTCTACTTTTATTCACACATCACATATCACTACAACACTTCTCACAACTAAATCCATCCTATATATATATCCGCACAAGTGATTTCATTATCTTCCTAGTCGGCACCCGAAATAGTTAATCTTTTCACAAACTCTATTCTGTCGGCTGAATCCTTGCACGTCAAGTAATGCGGATCAAGCATATACTTGTAGAAATCATTAATCATGTCAGCCAAACATAATTCATGTATTCATAACCTTTACCACCATCAGAAACACATCCGGAAAATAGTCTAATGTTCTGTCAATCAGTTATTCCTCTGTTCACACTGTCACTCAAGAACTCAGTACTCAAGTATTCATATCTTTTACCTCATCTATCATCGGAGGCTAAAACCTTAGAATCTATCACTCAAAGTAGTCCTCTTGACTTCCCCAAATCTGCACTTCACCAAGATACTTCCTCTGAGAGATCTGGACCTGTCTGTCGGACCTCGCCACATGCTCTATTCCTATTTACCGGACCACAACATTCTTCACTCTGACTTCCAGTAGAGACATACCATGTCCTGCGGATGTGTGGGATGAACTTTGTTGCCATCAATGACAACAATCATGAATCCATATAGTGTCTCTTGCCAACAATCTCCCCCTTTGGCATTGATGGCAACACTTAGTGAAAAATGACTAAGTGTTTACACTATGCTCCCCCTTGGCTGATGCTTTGTTATTATATACATTTTCTAGAGCTCCCCCTTAGTTGGATTCCTCATTTTTCACTGCTCTTCACTCCCCCTTTGAGATCAATGGCAAAGGGTAGGGTCCGCATACCAAAAGTTTAAAAAAATTTAACTATACTTAGCCGCATATTACATACTCACATAAACTGAAGAATGTCTACAAAGGATGTCTTTAATTGGACGAGTTCTGTAGCCCAACTTTGCTTCATTCTATCCAAAATTGAAATGTGACCACTCAACAAAAACGTAAAAGCTTCTGCCCTCTTAAGATCTATCGGATCATTGGTTTGGGTAGTAGTCTGAGCATCACTTATGGCCTCATGCATGGCCTCTAACTTAGGGATAATGATTCTTCTGAGTTCACCCATCCAGCTAATTATGTTCTTCTTTTCCTTCTCAAAATTCTTTATTACATTTGTGATGGCAATAGTCTGACACTCTTGATTGACTATGGAGGAAGAGAGAGGATCAAAACTTTGAGACAAACTTAGTAGTTTATCCTCTTGCTCTTTTATTTTCTTCTCAATCTCTACTGTTGCTTTGGACCATGAAATACAAAATTTGTATATTTTTCTGCCATCTATAAGAGCATTTTCTAAGCTCTTTATCCCTATACTCATATTTCTCCTATCATTACTTATCAACCCTTGTACCTCTGATAATCTTTTTACAAGAAATTCCTTGCAGACCTTATCTTCTGCTAACTTCTCTAGTGAATCAAAATGTGTGCTAACACTATTGACTAGAGTTTTGAGATTACCGAATGAGGAGGCTGTGGGATCTTTTTGAAATGATGGCATAATATTTTCTAGCACTCCGGAAGCAGCTTCTATCAACTCACAGTCTCCATGTGAGACTTTAGGAGTTTTTCTTTAGCCTTGGCATTAGCAAATGAAGCAATCTTTATTGTCTATACCGAAGAAAGAGAATCAAAGTTAAATGGTCCTTGTAGAAGCTCTGGTTCATCAATCTCCATTGTTTCTTTGTTCAGGAATTCTTGGATAGTTTTTGCAGCGTCTCTTACTAGAGACAGATGTTTCTTCTCTTCTACATTCTTAGGGCTGTCCCTTGGAGCTTTCTCTCCTTCCATATTCTTACCACTATCAGTTGTGGTTTCCTCTATTGGGGTCTTCTCTTCTTCTACAACCTTGGTACTGTCAACTTCTTTTTCCTTCACTCCTGCTTCTTTCTCCTATAATCCTTCTTCTCCTTTAGATCTGGAGACTGTAGGTGAAACTAGAGGAGAAATATTAGTCTGTTTAGGGCCCACCTCTTCTGTCATTTTCTCAGTAGATTCTTCTGCAACACTAGTGGTCAAGGGGTTAGTACCCAAGTCCTCTATAATTGGAATGTTGAATTTCTTGAAAGCATTCTGGAGGATCTCTTCGGTCTCTTTTGCCACTTTGTTAGTTTCACCAAGCATTAGCTGATTCATCCAGGCTTTGCTCTGGAACTCATCCTTTCAATCTTTGAATACCATATTCATTGTCTTGGGATCGATTGAAGGAAATAGCTGAATTGCTATCTGTTCCCGGATCTCGAGATCTTTTGCTCGAGCATTATTCTTCCTCATTTCGAGCCTTTTCTCTAAGCTTTTGGGAATTAGAGAGATAATTTCAATAAAAGCTTTGTTGTAAGTGTTCAAAAACTGAACTGTGGCTTCCTCCAGAATCTGTTTATCTGCTTCATTATATTCATCATAAAATTCTATTAAGGTTTGCAGGTTCCCATCCACAGTGACTTCTTTTACTAAAACATCCAAGGATAGAGTGGGTTTTTCAGCAAATTCCTCTTCCTTCTCTTCTTCTCCTTGACCGGTAGAGGGGTCACCAGATGATTTCTTCTTCTTCTTCAGTTTCTTTATCTCCTCATCTGATTCGGTTTCCTCTTCATCTCTTTGACTAGCATAAGCATTTGTGACTTTTGTCTTTGATCTTTTCTCTCCTTTGTCGGATGCCTGGACTTCTGGTTTTGATGTTTTTGAGCTTTTAGCTATGACAGGTGCAGATCTCTTTGATGATCTGGTCTGGGTTGAGGGTTTTACTGGAGCACTTTCCTTGCTTTTCTTTTCTGCCTCTTTCTTCTCTTCCTCAGCCCTTTCCATATTTTTCTTGTGCACATCAAGTGCCTCCTTTGAGATGCCAAGGCCTTGGGCAATATTTTCTACTTCTTTTCTCACCTGCCTCTTGATTTCAGGTTCTCTGAGTTGCACATGAATCTTTACACTCAGCTCCTTAAAGGTTCCAAATCTTTCTGCTTTTGAGTCCTTTGGCTGACTGAGCATGTGTTGAACATGCAGCTCTATAATTTGTTTATCAACTTCATACCCCATAGGCATGATCTAGACTGTCCTTGGCTCTACTGCCTCCATTAGGCATTGATCAGTGTCTACCATGAAGCACACTGTATCCTTGTATTTCTCAACTACTGATTTGGGGATTCTTTCTCTGATTTGCATTGTATTTTGAAATTGCTTGAAGTAACCCCACAGAGCTATATTCCTTGCCTTAGCATCCCCAAGTTCATACAAGTAGTCTTTGATCTGAATTGCTACCGGTTTGTCATTTTGCTATACCCATCCATTTGATTCGGGTAGCTCATTCATGAAGTAGAAAAATAGACATAGGATTAGTCCACCATATTTAAAGGAATTCTTCTTGTCCTTTTTTATTTTCTGTATGTTTTCCATTAGTTGGCTTAAAAGAAGTTCACAGAGATCATATTCTGCATTCTTTCTCAGCATCTCATAAGCAGTATATACTGCAGATCTGGATACTGAATTCTCCCTACTGGAGTGATATATCTTGTATCCTATTATCATAGATGCAAACTTGACATCCGGGTTAGTAATATCTTCAATGGTCATTGCCCTCTTATCAAATCTTGATCCAGTGGCCTCAGTTACAATTTTGTTTTTGATAGATTTGAGGATAGGTATCCCTTCGGAGGAGTATAAACCAATTACTGCCCTAATTGCCTCCTTTGTGATCTTGCAAGGTCTGTTCAGCCATAGGAAGTTATCATGCACTCTACTCAATACATACCAGACCCATTCATCTTCTTCAAAGCAAGGGAAATGAATGAACTGATCAAAATGTTTCTCTCTAATGCCCTTATATTCTGGTTTAAGCTCAAAAGTATCATCTATCAATTGTTTGTGATAGATGTCTCTCAATTTGAATTCCCCAAACTCTTCAATATTTGCATGTATGTAAACCCTAATGTCTTCTGTGTGCAAAACGCCATGTGAAACACTAGAGAATGCTCCTAGGGGATCTACCTCCAATGATTTGTATGGATGTTTCTTGAATTTAGGGCGGGGCCTATCAGAGATCTCTACTATATTCAGAGTATGCATCTTTCAAAGCTTTGCAGAGAGATATTGAGAATGGAAAATACCTTTTGCGCCTTTTGGTTTCATGTAGTTGACTAGATTGATTTCTGGATGAATTGACTTCTGCAAATGATCTTCGATGAAGTTGTGGAATTTTGTTGCAGAGCTTCACTTTTTGTTTCTTCTTGAATGCAGAATGAACAAGTGATTAATGAGAAAAACCCTTCTATTGCTCCCCAAACCCTAATGTTAGGTTGCAATAAATGTTCGACCTAAGTTATTCTAGTTTGCCTTATTTAGATGACTTGGAGAACCGGATCAATCCTGATCTTTAAACATCATGTGGATCTTCCAAATCTTTACCATAGTTTGTTTGGATGTTGCCCTTATGAACCCTACAATCCACAACTCTTCTTGTGCCAATTCCGACTCTGGTTGATTGGTTGGGGGAACAAGGGTTTCTTTGTGTCTCCTCCTGAGCCAGAGCTCACTTCTTAATTTCTGGAAGGAATATCAGCACCAGAGTCTGGTGCGGATCCAACCTCTACATTCTCTGTACTTTTCTTCACCCAAATCTTGTTCAACTCACTTTTGACTTCATCTGCATTCACCTTTTGTTTACCCTTATCTTGATGATTATGATATACCGGACCTCTTTTTTCCTAATTCTTGCTTCTACAAAATTTTGCACTATGACCAGATCTATTGTAGATTTGGCAAACAACATTTCTTTGCATATTTGACTAATATCCTCTTGATCTGCATTGATTAGCCATATGACCTATTCTATTGCATGCAAAGCATCTACCATTGAATGATTTGTTTATTCGCATATTTCTGCATTCATGAGATTTGTGACCATACCTTTTGCAGTTAAAACACTATCCAGAGAAAAATGAATTAGTCTGATTTATTCTCTTTCTGCACTGATTAGCTTTGTGACCAAAGTGATTGCAGTTGTGGTAGTATCCATTGAAGGATGGATATCTTTGAGCATTAGGCTATCTTATCGAAGGTCTTCTAGGCCTGTTCCATGGATTTTCTGATCCAAAATTCTTCTGACTAGATTCAGAGCTTTCTCCTTTCTCATATCCCAAACCACACTTGTCATCTACCTTCTTTTGACTTCCAAGAAGAACTTCAAGTTGAGCAGAACTTATCTTGAATTTCTCTTTATACTCATTTGCTATTTGAAGATCCCTTTTGAGAGAGATAATTTGATCCTCAAGTTTTTCTTCATTATCTTTAGCATCTTCAAGATCAGATTCAAGATGTCTGATAATTCTATCCATCTGGTGGCAATCTTCTGATTTCTCCTTGAGAGATTGTCTTAGATTATCTTCAGTTTTTCTTTTTTCTTCAACTTCTTGGGTAAACTTCATGACTCCTGATTCCATTTCATGTCTTACCATAATGATTTCTTTTGATAACTTTTCACACAACTCAGTTTTTTCTTTTAGCTCTTCATTTGCATTATTTGCTTCACCTTGTCTTGCCAATTGCTGAAGCAGCTCCTTTCTCTTTTTCATAGAGAGACTTAATTTGTCTTTTAGTTCTCTCATGAAATCATCAGTCTATTTGAGTCTTTCCTTTAATTCATTTACTTCAGAGTTTAACTATTCAAGATCATCAAGGGCAGTCTTGAGTTGCTCCCTTAAACCATATGCATCCATTTGAATTCCTAGATCTTCCTCAAGATGTTAGGCTCTGTTAGGAGGAACTTAGCTCTGATACCAATTGTTGATAACTGAGAGGGGGGGTGAATCAGTTATCCTAATTATTTCTCTTTTTGAACTTTATCAATAATCAATGTAACATTAATTCAAATGAGCAACATAACCATGAAATGGAAATACACATGACACAATATTTTTGACGTGGAAACCCTGTTAAGGGAGAAAACCACGGGCTGATTAACCCAAGATTGTATTCTCTGTTAGAAGAATGGAAATACAAAATGGCACTTGCCAATTAGGGCTCACTACCCAAGCACACTACTCACAAGAAGGCACACTGCCTACAAGAGACACACTGTCTATAAAATGAGTCTTATACAATGCTTGAACTGATTGGTAGCATCCACATATGCTGGGGTTCAGTTCCAATTAGGCTCAGTACACTGATCTGCTACACTTCATCTTCCCTCTTCTCTTATGCTGCTTTCCTTTCACATACCGGTCCTTCCTTACTGCTTCTGTTCTGCTCTGCTTTTATTCGCACATCACATATCACTACAACATTTCTCACAACTAAATCCATCCTATATATATATATATGCACAAGTGATTTCATTATCTTCCTAGTCGGCACCTGAAACTATTAATCTTTTCACAAACTCTGTTCTATCGACTGAATCCTTGCACATCAAGTAATGCGGATCAAGCATATACTTGTAGAAATCATTAATCATGTCGGCCAAACATAATTCATGTCTTCATAATCTTTACCACCATCAAAAACACATTCAGAAAATAGTCTGATGTTCTGTCAGTCAGTTCTTCCTCTGTTCACACTATCACTCAGGAACCCGGTACTCAAGTATTCATATCTTTTACCTCATCTATCACCGGAGGCTAAAACCTTGGAATCTATCACTCAAAGTAGTCCTCTTGACTTCCCCAAATCTGCACTTCACCAAGATACTTCCTCTGAGAGATCCAGACCTGTCTGTTAGACCTCACCACATGATCTGTTCCTGTTTACCGAACCACAACATTCTTCACTCTAACTTCCGGTAGAGACATACCATGTCCTGCGAATGTGTGGGATGAACTTTGTTGCCATCAATGACAAGAATCATGAATCCATATAGTGTCTCTTGCCAACAGTTAATTGGTCCCTCCAATACCGCTTTTGGTCTAGAGCTATTTTGTGGAATGATAAGTGTTTGTTGGGCTAACTTTATGTGTTATGATGATCCCACTGGATGTTTTGAAGTGTGCGCCAACTTGGAAAAATGTGTTAAGGAAAGAATAGGTCTTGGTTATCATTTGGCTTGAACCGCATTGGATTTCTACATCTTTTAGATGCCAACTTGGTATTGCCATTGCATGTTTCATGTATACACATTTCATCTTGGCTGATGTGGGAAAAAGATTTTGTAATTTGTGGAAGGTATAAATGAAAGATCTTGTTTGGTGTAAAAATCAAGAGTGTGAGAGATGGTGTGAGGTTATGTAAGTGAGTGTGGAAGTGAATGATTGTGTATGTGAAGATGTGTTGAAGGAAGCAGTGTTTTTTGGTGCAAAGGAAGTCAAAATTTGAGTCAGAGTGAAGTGTGTGGATGTGGAGGTATCTAATCCATAAGATCAATTGAAGGTGATGTTCAAAGGTTGTAGCCTCATTTTGTAATTGTTGTAGTATTGTATTTCAGGGAGTTGCATCTTCCTTTGGGTTGTAGCCCATAAATAACATTGTAATCTTGTTTTTATTTGTGAGGCTGGATTTGGATAGTAGATCCAAGCAACTTGCTCACTGTGATTTTTCCCCTCTAGGGTTTTCCATGTAAATTTGGTGTTGTGATTTTATGCTCATGTGTTGTGTTTTGATTTTCTTAATGTGCTTCATCATTTGTTTAAGGGAGTAAGAAGATTTGGTTGATAAAGATAATTTGGAATAAAGTTTTGGTATATACTGATTCACTCCCTCTCAGCATATCATTGTGTTACAGCATATAAATGTTTTGTAAAGACTTATAAAGTTGTCACATTCATCAAATCATCAACTACCCTCGTACCAACAAATGTGGCAAGAAGAAACCCTCTACCAGATTAGAAGGTTCCCCTAAATATTCATAGATCATTAGGGAGACATTCATTCATCGATGTTATTGCCATATTGAAACCCTTGTGATTTACAAAATATGCTAGCTCTATTTCAAATTGGATTTTGCAAGAATTAAATCCCTAAATGACCTTAGACACTTGCAAGTGCATGGATGAGAAGATATGGTCAACCTTTTTTACATTGTTCAACCTCCTATTTGTACATTTTACATTCACACCATTTGTAGCTAGTTAGGACTTACATAATCCTTTACAAATCATGGCATTAAACACATGTGAGTACATTGAATCCTTGGAAACCCACCTCAAGCCATGTGCAGGGAAATTTGTTAGGAGAAAAATGTGTTTCCCACTTGAATTGGATGGTCAAGAACAAGCATGAGGGCTATCAGTAACTAGCTTTCAACCACTGCATTCATGGCATCCATCATCACTTTCTTAAAAATTCATTAAATCTTGCATGTGGATCCACACCCATGGGAAAATAATGAATTTTAGGTGGGAGAGACTCAAGTGAATAGTTATAGAGGTCAAATCTAGCATTAATGGCATCTTGGGAATTGTTGAAGAGTTCTATATAGTGGTTGAGGCATTTGGAACATTTGAAGGATTTTGATGTGAGACTAGACATGAGGACCAGTCATATGGAGTAGAAGGATAAAATTTTGTAACCTTAGGAAGTTGTATAAATGGAAGGGAGTGAGTGGGGAGAGGATGTGGGAAAAGGGTATAGAACTGGATGTGAACATTATTCTGAAGTTAGATGGCACTTCGTACAAAAGAGGGAAACAAAGGAGTTAGTTGGCTAGAAAAAATTAGCAATCTATCATGGAACTGGAGGAAAGTATGGGAGGAAAGTAGAGAAAGATTATGGAACTGAAGCTAGGACTAGATATAGGAAGTGGAGGTGCAAAATGGATGAGATCTGGAAGTGAGGTAATGTTTACCAAAGGGGTTGGGAAGAATGTAAAAAATCATGAGGGATCGAAGGTGAACATGTCCAATTCACAAAATATGGTAGGAGGAAGGATGGTGAGATGTGGGAAGGTGATGGAGGTCTAGATGTAGGAATATCCAGTTCTAAGAGGAGTCTCCACAAAAGAAAAGGAAGGGGAAAGGAAGAAATATAAAGCTAGGATATAGGTTCAAAGGTTTGGGAATGGGAGAAGAACTAAAGGGGAGAATCATAATTCCACAAAATTCCAATTAAATGAAATAGAGAGAACAAATCATGAACATGATGAATGGAATAATTACACATGGGAACAAATGCCAGGAGAACTCAACATTGAAAACTAAAAAATAAAGTCTAGTAGTCTAGCAGGATTCCACAAACTAGAAGAAATGGGTAGAAAGAAAAAGATCAAAGCCCCAATAGAGTCTTGTAGAATTTTTACATAAAAAAGAAGGCGAGAACATAATGTAAGATTAGAATACATCTGGTAGTCAATCAGGATTTTGCAAAATGTGAAAATGAAGGGAAATGAAAGGAATGAAGGCTCAACAAAAACTACGAAGATTTTAAGTGGGATAGGAGGTCATGACTAGATGGGAGGTGAAGAGGAAATGTCCAATAGTCCACTAAAAGTCCACAATTCTGCAAAACACTAGAAAATGACTTGAAACTTCCCAAACTTAGATTTTTTCTAGATTTTTACTACTTCCAACATATAATAGGAACATGGAGATGGAAAAGAGAAACTTCAAGACAAGATTTGACCAAAGGAGGGCCCATTAAAGAAATTCTCATATCAATTATACATGATGGGTAAATTAGGGTTAGTGCACAAGGAGGGGGAAAGGACTTAGGTAATTTAACATTTTTGAAATTGGGGCTCAACATATATTTGATGTCATATGCATCTATTGATTATAATTTGTATTATTAGTGTTTATCTATTTTACATTTTATATTTGATTGTTAATCACATGTTTGTGATTTTATGACTATCATATTTATACAATTTATGTTATATTCTCACTATAATTGCTCATAATTTTTTCTCAATGGGTTTAGACCTCACATGAAAAAATGTGTGCAAGAAAAATATAGAAACAAAAAGTGCATTCACAAACTATAATCCAAGCTCTATGGTTGAACAAATACATTTGTTATATGTAACCAAGAACATACATGACAAAGTCTACTTTAAGAATTTATAACTAAACAAAGTGAACCAATATATTACATTAGAAAGATTAGGAAAAGCACACTTTTATGTTTTTTTACAAGTCCCTACATGGACCAACTAGATATTACAATATCATACCACCGAGTGTGGCCTCAGAAACAACTATAGTATACTTATCCCTTGAGTTAACCCAAACACTCATGGAGACACCTGTGCCATGAAGAGATCCATTTTTTTGGCATTTGATTGTCATTGATGTCAACAATGGTAGGACAATGCATTTGGTTGTCATTGATATCAACTATGTTTATTGTATGGATGTCATGCACAAGAAGAAGTATTCAATTTAGACACAAGTATTATATAGATGTTGTTGAACAAGTATTGTACAGATGTTGTTGAAGAAGGCTATTACATATGCTCTCCCTTGCACTCTCAAGTTGTTAGGACATGATCCGGTATACTTTAGAATACATACTTAGTGTATTTTTATAAGAGGTTTTTGGTCACTCCAGATCAGAATTCTACTTCGCACTTTACCACTATTGAAGATATGACCTTGCAAAATTGAGGACATGAAGACAATGGTATTGTGCATATATGTTTCAAATTTCACATCATTTGGACTTGTGGAAGAATATCTTTGGTTTAGCAGTTTGGAAAACAAGGCTTCAATGCTTAAACAGTCATAAAAGAGAATGTATTGCTCCGCATTCCGTCGGAGTTATAAATATAGCTATGCGGATTTGGGGATATGTTTAGAATGGTGTATAGGTGCATCCATATTTGTTTTAGACATTTTGGTGTACCGTAATAAAATATCCTGAGTTGTGGAATATCAAAGTTAGTCAAGAATGCTTTGTTTTCAATAGTTCAACATGTTTCTTATTTTACAGATGTATAAAATGATCTTATACTTCAGTAGAAAGGTATATGGATGATGCTAATAAGGTACATTGTTGAAATCTTGGTTTGCATGATGTTTTTGGCTTCTCCCCAGTGATGTAAAGATAAACAAGTAATAGTGTTTGTGCAATTTGAGCTAATGGTCTAGTTTCTATCATGTGCGGTGGATCCTGATCAATTGCTTTAACATTGAAAGGTGTGTAGTGATGTTCTTTAAATTCTATCATGAGATGTTGAGGTCCTCAACTTGTTTCCTTGACATATTGTATGTGTTGAAGCTAACCCTTGAAGAACTACACGTTTCGTCTAAAGGTGTTTATGATGATGACCTAATCAATGTTTTTAAGTGTTGCAGAGGGTATTTATAAGAGATATAAGTCATTTGTGAAAGTGAGGAATACAACAAATTGGTGTGTAAAGTATGAAGTGTGTGAAGTCAGTTTGATGACTTAAGTTGAGCAAGAAAAGAGGACTACAATATCAACATAAGTCAAATGTTTTCCATACAATAGTTCATGCAATTGTTATCTTTGTAATTCTTACATCAGACAGTGAGTTTACAGAGAGTTGTAGCTTCCTTGGGAGTGAGCCTAAAAACTATATTTAGGGAGTAGTAGCTTCCTTGGGCTGTAGCCCTAAAACAAAGTTGTAAATCTTTATAACAGGGAGCATTATATATTGTGAGCTAACACTCATAGTGGTTTTTCCCATTTTGGGTTTTCCATGTAAAAAACTTGGTGTTATTGTGTTAATTGATGTGATGCATGCTTTACTTTCAGTTCTTCAAGTATTTTGATTTATTCTAAAATGAAATAGTTAAATTTTGTATACACTGATTCATCCCCCCCTCTTAGTCTCTGGATGTGTTCAACAATTGGTATTAGAGCTAGGTTCCTTTCAAAAGCCTAACAGCTGAGGTAGATCCTACATTTGAACACATGGAACCTGAAGTAGTGCCTAATGATATATTTACTCTGGAGAACCAGATCTTGAGTCAATGGAACTTGAAGGTTGGGACTTGAATCTAGATGAGGTAGACTTTGAAGGAGAACTCCAATCAGCTCTTAATGACTTGGATGAAGTAAGAGAACTGAATATGAAATATGAGGTCATTCTTGAAAAATTAGAGGATAAAATTGAGAAACTAAAGACACAAGATGGAAAATTAAAGGAGGAAATTAACAAACTAAAATCTCAAATAGAAGAAGAAAAGGGATGTGAGGTTAACCTCAAGAAGGCAAAAGAAATGAGCTTTGATTTGAAAGTCAAAATTGAAGAAGACAAGAGGATTGAAGATTACTTGAATACCAAGCTCACTGAGAAAGCAAATGAATGTTCAAAACTTGAGGAAGAAGGTATCACCCTGAGAAAAGAACTAGAAAAAGCAAAAGAACAAATTGACAAGGGGTTAAAACTAAAAGGAGGGTCTATAATTCTTGATGAATTGATTAACTCTCAAAAGCCTTCAAAAGAAAAATCTAGTCTTGGGTTTGAAAAGGGGAAAATTCCTATAACCAATACATCCACAAACTTATATGATAATTTCAAAGCAGAAGGAAAATCTCAAATAAAGGAGGAAAAAACTTGCACTGAAAATCCTAAGATGAATGCCTCCAAAGATGCAAAAGAATATGAATTTACTCATGTTCAGAGACAAGGAAGATTTAGAAGTCCTCCACCTACAAGACAACCTGCTCCTATTAGGTACTCTCAAGATTTCAATGGCAATTTCTATTCTTTTAGAAAGGTTGGTCACAAGGCTGTTGAATGTAGGAGCAAGATGAATTATAATTCATTTAGGCCTCCAAGGTACAATGCAGTGAACTCTTATATATTTCATGGCCATTGTTTTACCTATAATAAATATGGACATAAGGCCACTAACTACAAATCTAAGGAAAGAAGAAGCAACATGAGAAAGACTTCCTTCATATCTCCCGAGCATAATGCTAGATTCTCTCATTCCTTTTATGGATACTGCTTTGCATGCAACAAGTTTAGTCATAGGGCTATTGATTATCAATCCAAGGCAAAGTACAATAATTATGGGAAGAAAAATACTAGTGCATCATCAAAATACAATGAGGTGTGCTACAAGTGTAATGGTTTTGGACACAAAGCAAAATTCTACAAAATGGTTTCAAGAAATCATCTGGTTAGCATCAAGAGGTGGCAAAAAAGGAGAAAGTCAAATAGGTATGGAGAAAGAAACTAGAGAAGACTCATGACATAAGGTTGGAAGACATATTGCTTCTACTTGGGGTAGAAGATTTTATTGTTGATTAAAAGGAAATGGCATGGGTCAAGGGGAGAAATTTAGTGTATATCAACTTAATCCCCTGATCTGCTGAGGCTTCTCTTAATAGAAGTAGGTTATGCAAAATGATTGACACAGAACCCTCTAGGGAGGACACGGGAAAGGCAATGGAGTTTCATTTCCCAAAAAATCTAGAGAAAAATCTTGTAATGCGGAAGATTGCAGAATAATTTAGGGTTTCAGTGATAAGAGCATCTACCAAAAGGAAGTGCATTTATGACAAAAAGTTGATCTATTTATGTGATTGTCATATGATTTGGTCTCATTCTGCATTTGAAGTGTTTATAGTTCTTTGCCAAGGAGAAAAGGTACACTTGGATCATTTGAGTAGTAAATTATAAAAATGAAAACCTAGCAACAAATTTCAGAGGTATTCTTCATACTACTTAACCCTAATTCCTATTATTATGGTTGTTTATGATGGCTTCCCCTTGTACCCCTTAATTGATCAACATTGTTGATGCACCCCGACCAAAATTTAAGAAGCATCCTTATAAGGCAATGGAAGTTGATAGTAACAGAGCATTATCTAATGTTCCTGGATTTGTGGTATAAACAGAAGAAATTAGGATATATATTCATGCAAAATTGGAAGAGATAGACCATGTCAAGTTTGAAACCGTATGGCATAAACTATTGGATGATGATAATATTCATTACAAACCTAAGTATGCCAACATTGAAGCAAAACGGTTGGATGTTTGGAAAGATTTTCTGGATTTCTATAATGAGTACAATTGGGTTAGGTATATGCTTAGTAGAATTCATTATGAATTCATGTACCTTGACAAACCCAATCAAATAATCAAAGAAGCTATTAAGGCTGTAATAGGTCTATGTTCCATTGGACCCATACCATAGTTAATATTTATCAAGAATGATAAGGTCACTGAATTGATTGGTGCCAAATTTGACAAGAACACTTTAATAATTGATGATATTATTGACCCTAGTGTGAGATATGCAGCAATGGGCATTGCATACAAAGTGTATTACTCCAACAAAGAGGGATCTACAACTGCTACAGCCATACACACTGCCTATTAGATGGCTAAGGAGGGTAAGGATCTTGATTTATTGGAAGTTATGAAGGATCAAATGCTAGATGATGAAGAGGGCAGGGTAAGATGACAGTTTACACAAAGGTTTGACAGTCCTAGACAAAAGGTTTACTTGTGGTAGGACTTTAGACACTTGTTTGTACGGAGGCAAACATAAGAATGGTCTTTTGACACCCTGTAGACCCTATACCAATCATTCCTTGTGACCTCATGACTGCACATGTGATGGTTCTCTTGTATGCTGTCATATCTCCTTGTAGGTCAGTTTTTCAGACTATCAATGAATTACTTGCAAACAAGACACCTTCAAGGCAAAGTAAGCATTGACATACCCTTTTGGATGCCCTAAAACATATCTAAGACTCAATAGGGGTTGTTTTGAGAATGTGTCACTTTCAATAAGACCGACCTACTTGTAGGGGCCCCAATTAGGTCTATTTTGCAAAGCAAGTACCCTTATTTTGTCTCACAAAACTTTTTGAGCTAGATGGACACTTCAATTACATGTCCAAACCAAGGATTTTCTAGGTTTTGAAGACCCACAACTGTCTACAACAAATTTGACCTATGTTGTTCCCTTCTACACATGCCTAGAACATGGTCTTGCTAGGTCAGTTCATGAAATCTCAACCAAAATCGGTCTCTTTCCCAAAACACTTTCAAAACACATTGAAACAAACATAAAGATGTCCATCCCATTGATCACGGAGGGTTTGATTTAGTGGAATGGTGAGAAATTCATAATTTTCTATCAGCAACCCTAGAAGAGGGTTTATCTACCACACTACAGAAAAACACTTATAACTTTACCATAGAAGGGTTTCAAGAACTCAAATCAAATGCATTGGAATGTTAACTCACCACCTTTTTAGATCATCATTAGTTGAAATAGTAGTACATCTATATAGAGATGTAGTACGGTCTGCAACAATGTTTAAACTCAGAAAATAGGGCAAAAACTGTAGTTGTTATTGATTCCTTCACCAAATCACCTTCATTACAATGCAGTCAACTTGTCTAAAGCTTAAAGAAGCCTACATCAACCATAGAGGAGTAGTTTGAGGTAGTTTGAATTGGTGGAAGGGAAGAACTTCCCCCTGCAACCACCGAACTACCTCAGTTTGTCTTTTTTGCAACTTAATTACATTGGTTTTACATATGTATCTTGTGTTTTCATGACAAATCAATATTGACAAGGTCTTCAAACACCTCTACAAGATGACTAGGCCTTTGACAAGGCATTCAACCCATGACTATACTCCTATATGCCATAAAAAGGCTACAATCATGAGAAACTTATGACTGTCCCTACTACACTATTGACATCAACATGGCATCCATTTGCAATGGCCTTTATTACAATGCATGAAAATGGTCTTCAAGACCTTATTGAATCAACAAGAAAACATGAACAACATGAAAACAAGGTATAGATCCTTATGGTCTCCTTGGTGTCCCTACACCATACTCCCAGGCGTGGAAAAAAACTCAAGTCTCTTGAGGAAGTAGATCAACAACTATGGTCCCATGCTTCAAGATGTCTTCTTCACTCATCCAAGTGGCATCTTCAGCGGGTAGACCATTCCATTTGACAAGGAACTCTTTATAAGTCTTCTTTCGAGTCTTCGTGAGCACCTTGGTATCCAAAATGCATTCCAACTTCAATGGTTGGCTGGGTGGTAGGTCCTTGATCCATGCTTCATCTTCTTGGGCTACTAAACCTGCATCAGGACCTGCAACATTATCACCCTTGTATGGAAACAAGTCTGCAACATTGAAGATGGGAGAGATTGCCAAGCCTTGAGGAAGTTCAATCTCATAGGCATTGGACCCAAACTTATGCACAATCTAGCATGGACCAATCTTCTTCATGAGGAGTTTTGTAGGCTGCCCCTTTGGAAGTCTTTCTCTCTTCAAGTGTGCCATGACCAAATCTCCCACCTTGTATTGCACATCTCTCTTCCTTTCATTTTCCTTCTCCTTGTACTTCTCGGTGTTCTTTTGAAGAGTCTCTTTCACTCTATCATGAATGTTCTTCATGGCCAATGCAAAGTCTTCCCCTTGTGCACTTCTCCTCTCCAACCCATGTAGATTTCTTAGTTCAAGGATCCCTCTTGGATGAATGCCATATACAATCTCAAATGGACTCCTTCCTGTGCTCCTATTGGTGGAATCATTGTAGGCAAATTCAGCTTGAGGGATGATCATATCCCATGCCTCTCCATGCTTCTTTGTGAGACATATAAGAAGATTTCCCAAGGACCTATTCACCACCTGAGTTTGGCCATCAGTCTGAGGGTGATAGGCAAAAGTGAAGGACAATTGAGTGCCCAACCTTTTCCACAAGGTACGCCAAAAGTGGCCCACAAACTTTGGATCCCTGTCAGTCACAATGTTGAGAGGCAAACCATGTATTCTAACAATTTATTTGAAGAACAAATCAGCAATGTGAGAAGCATCATTAGTGCATTTACATGGTAAAAAGCGTGCCATCTTACTAAACCTATCCACCACAACAAAAATACTATCAAATCTTCTTTGAGTCCTAGGAAGACCCAAGACAAAATCCATGCTAATACTTTCACATGGCCTATGAGGAATAGGAAGTGGCTGATATAGACCAACATTAGATGATGTTCCCTTAGCCCTTTGACATATGCTACAACCTTCAACAAATTTTTTGATATCTGATTGCATTCTTGGCCAAAAGTAAAATCTTTTCACCTGTTCAAGTGTCTTATCCAACCCAAAGTGGCCTCCTAGACTGCCACAATGTTTCTCCTTGATGATGTTCTCCCTCATGGAACACCTAAGGACACATAGTTTGTTGATAACTGAGAGGGGGGGTGAATCAGTTATCTCAATTATTTTAACATTCAGAACTTTCTTATTAATTAATGTAGCATCAATTCAATTAAGTAAACATAACCATGAAATTGAAATACACATGAGACAATATTTTTGACGTTGAAACCCTGTTAAGGGAGAAAACCACGGGGCGATTAACCCAAGATTGTATTCTCTGTTAGAAGAATGGAAATACAAAATGGCACTTGCCAATTAGGGCTCACTACCCGAGCACACTGCTCACAAGAGGCTCACTGCCTACAAGAGACTCACTGTCTACAAGTTGTAAGAAGAATAATAGGATCCTTGAACTGATGAGATGCATCCACATATGCAAGGGTTTAGTTCCAGTTAGACTCAATACACTGATCTACTGCACTTCATCTTTCCTCTTCTTTTGTGCTACTCTCCTTTCACATACCAAACCTTCCTTACTGCTTTCACTCTACTCTACTACTTTTCTTCTCACATCTCTAAAACACCACACCTCTCACAACTAAATCCATCTTGTATATATATCCGCACAAGTGATTTCATCACCTTTCTAGTTGGCATTTGGAATAGTCAATATTTTCCACAAACTTTGATCTGTCGGCTGAATCCTTGCTTACCAAGTAATGCGGATCAAGGATATACTTGTAGAAGTCATCAATCATGTTGGCCAATCATTAATTATGACTTAAGAACCTTTACCATCATCAGTAACACATCTAGAATAATGTCTGATGTTCTGCCAGTTAGTTCTTCCTCTGTCCACACTGCCAATCAGGAACCCAACACTCAAGTATTCATATATTTTTCTTCATCTATCACCGAAGGCTAAATATTTGGAATCTATCAGTCAAGGTAGTCCTCTTGACTTCCTCAAATCTACACTTCACCAAGATACTTCCTCTAAGAGATCTGGACCTGACTGTCAGACCTCGTCACATGCTCTGTTCTTGCTTACCGGATCACAACACTCTACAATCTGCCTTTCGGTAGAGACTCATCATGTCCTGCGGATGTGTGGGTTAACCTTTGTTGCCATCAATGACAACATTCATGAGTCTGTATAGTGTCTCTTGCCAACAATCTACCCCTTTGGCATTGATGGCAACACTTAGTGAAAAATGACTAAGTGTTTACACTAAGCTCCCCCTTGGCTGATGCTCTATTTTTATATACATTTTTTGGAGCTCCCCCTTAGTTGGATTCCTCATTTTTCACTGTTCCTCACTCCCCCTTTGACATCAATGGCAAAGGGTGGGAACCATGCATCAAAATTTTCAAAAATTTAACTATACTTAGCTGCATATAACATACTCACATATACTGAAGAATGTATGCAAAAGTTGTCTTCAATTGGACGAATTCTGCTGCCCAACTTTCCTTCATTCTATCCAAAATTGATATATGACCTCTCATCAGGAATGCAAACACATCTACCCTTTTTAGATCTTTCGGATCACTGGTCTGGGCTGTGATCTGAGCTTCTTTTATGGCCTCATGCATGGCCTCTAACTTAGGGATAATTATCCCTCTGAGTTCACCTAACCTGCTTATTCTGCTTTTCTTTTCCTTCTCAAGCTTCTTGATTTCATTCAAGACTGCAATAGTCTGACATTCTTGATTTATTATGGAAGATGAGAGAGGATCAAAATTCTTCGATAGATTTGTCAGTTTGTCCTCCTGTTCTTTTACTTTCTTCTCGATGTCCAATGTTACTTTGGACCATGATAAACAAAATTTGTACATTTCTCTGCCATTTTTAAAAGCATTTTCTAAGCTCTTTATCCCAATATTCATATTTCTTCTATCATTAATTATCAACCCTTGTACCTTTGATAATCTTTTTGCAAGAAATTCCTTCCAGACCTTATCTTCTGTTGATTTCTCTAGAGAATCAAAATGTGTGTTAACACTATTGACTAGAGATTTAAGATTTCCAGATGAGGAAGCTATGGGATCCTTCTGAAACGATGGTATAATCTTTTCTTGCACTTTGGAAGCAGCTACTATAAGCTCACAGTCTTCCATGTGAGATTTCAGTAGTTTCTCTTTGGCCTTTGCTTGAGCAAATGAAGCTATCTTCATTGCTTGTATCAGAGAAAGAGAGTCAAAATTAAATGGCCCTTTTAGCAGTTCTGGTTCATCAATCTCCATAGTCTCTTTTATCAAGAAGTCCTTGATAGATTTTGCAGTGTCTCTTGCCAGAGACAAATTCTTCTTCTCTTCTGCAGTGTTAGATTCTTTACCTTTCACATCTTCTTTTTCCTATATTCTTTCTTCTCCCTTAGTTCTGGAGACTGCAGGGGAAACCAAAGGAGAGATGTTTGTCTGTTTATGAACTTCCTCTTCCAGAATAGAGGATTCCAAGTCCTTATCCTTTTCTGCACCGATGTCCATGACTTCTTCTGCCATTTTCTCAGTCGATTCCTCTCCAACACTTGTGGCCTAGGGATCAGCACCCAAGTCCTCTATGACAGGAAGATTGAATCTTTTAAAGACATTCCAGAGGATCTCTTCTGTTTCCTTGGCTACCTTGTTAGTCTCACCAAGCATGATCTGATTCATTCTGGCTTTGCTCCGAAACTCATCCTTACAATCTTTGAAGATCATACTAATCTGCTTTGGGGTGATTGAAGGATATAGCTGAATAGCTATCTGCTCTCGGATCTCAAGGTCTTTTGCCATGGCATTATTCTTTCTTATTTCTAACACTTTTTCTAGACTTTTAGGAATAAGAGATATGATTTCAATAAAAGCCTTATTATATATATTTAGATACTTAACTGCAGCTTCCTGCAAGATCTTCTGGTCAGCTTCATTATAATCATCATAGAATTTAGCCATTGGTTGGAGATTTCCATCCATGGTGATTGATTTGATGACATCATCTAAAGATAGAGTGGGCTTTTCAACAAATTCCTCTGCCTTTTCTTCTTCACCTTGACCGGTAGAGGATTCACGAGATCCTTCCTTCTTCTGCTTCTTCATTTTCTTTATCTCCTCATCTGATTCGGTTTCTTCTTCATCCTTTTGGCTTGCATAGGACCTCATTGCCTTTTTCTTTGTTCTCTTCTCTGCTTTATCAGATGATTTTGCTTTCGGTTGTGACACCTTTGAGCTTTTAGCAGTGGTAGGTGCATATTTCTTTGATGATCTGGTCCAAGTGGAAGGTTTTACCAGAGCACTTTCCTTACTTTCCTTTTCTACCTCTTTCTTCTCTTTCTCAGCCCTTTGCCTCTTTTCCCTGTTGGCATCAAGTGCCTCTTTTGAGAGCCAAAGCTTTTGGCAACTTCTTCAACTGCTTTTCTCACCTTCCTCTTGATCTCTGGTTGCCTTAGCTCTACATGGATTTTCACACTTAGTTCTTTAAAGGTTCCAAACCTTTCTGCCTTAGGATCCTTTGGCTGATTAAGCATGTGTTGAACATACAGCTCCACAATGTTCTCATCAACTTCATAACCCATAGGCATGATCCAGACTATCCTTGGCTCCACTGCCTCCATTAGGCATTGATCAGTGTCTACCATGAAGCTCACTGTGTCTTTGTATTTCTCAACTAATGATTTAGGGATTCTTTCTCTAGTTTGCATCATATTTTGAAAGTTCTTAAAGTAACCCTACAAAGCTATATTCCTTGCCTTAGCATCCCCAAGTCCATGCAAGTAGTCCCTGATTTGAATTGCTATAGGTTTGTTACTTTTCCATACCCATCCAATGGATCCGGGCATCTCATTCATGAAATAGAAAAATAGACACAATATCAGTCCTCCATATTTGAAGGAATTCTTCTTGTCCTTTTTGATCTTCTGTATGTCTTCCATCAATTGGCTCAGAAGGAGTTCACAGAGATCATATTCTGCATTTTTTCTTAGCATCTCATAAGCAGTATATATTGCAGTTTCGGATACTGAGTTCTCCCTGCTAGAGTGATATATCTTATAACTGATTATCATAGATGCAAACTTGATATCTGGATCAGAGATATCTTCAATGGTTATTGCTCTCTTATCAAATTTTCATTTAGTGGCCTCAGTTACAATTTGGTTTTTGACAGATTTTAGGACAAGTATCCCTCCGGAGGAGTGTAAACCGGTTACTGCCTTAATTGCTTTCTTAGTGATTTTGCAAGGTCTATTCAGCCATAAGAAGTTATCATGTACCCTATTCAGTACATATCGGACCCATTCATCTTCTTCAAAATAGGGGAAATGAATGTATTGATCAAAGTGTTTCTCCTGGATGCTCTTATATTGTGGTTTAAGCTCAAAAGCATCATCTATCAACTGATTGCGATAGATATCCATTAACTTTGAATCCCCAAACTCTTCAATATTCACGTGTATGTAAACCCTAATATCTTTTGTATGCAACACACCATGCGGAACACTGGAAAATGCTCCTAGGGGATCTACTTCCAAGGATTTGTATGGATGTTTCTTGAATTTGGGGTGAGGCCTATCAGAGATCTTCACAATATTTGGAGTACCCATCATTCAAGGATTTACAGAGAGATATTTGATAACAGAGAATACCTTTTGCGCTTGTAGGGTTCACAGAATGAACTTGAATGATTTGTTGATTGAATCAACTCCAACGGTTGATCTTTGAGAAGTTTGAAGCAATTTGTTGCAGAGCTCTTCTTTCTTTCTTTTTGAATGCGAATGTACAAATGACGAGCACATGAACCCTTTTATTTGCAAGAGAAACCCTAAATCCATACTGCAATAAATGCCCAACTTAAGTTATTCTGGTTGCTCTGTATACCTTATTCTGAAATAGATCTTTTTCTGGATCACTATAATATGCTTAGAGTTATCCTTGGAGATTAAAAATGAACTTTCTTACTTTCCTTAGTCATTTATTCACAGATCAAGATGTCTCAATTTTAGAATCACACTGGACCAAACTTGTAAGAAACCTGCTTTTACCAGAAGACTGTTAAACCGGATCTAACTAAAGGGATTAGACTCTTTAAATCTTCATGCGAATCTTTCAAATATTTGCTATGGCTTATCTAAGTATTTCTCTAAAAACTCCTTTGATCCGCAGCCTTTCATGTGCCGATTACAAGCACCACTTGACTGGCTGGGGGAATTGGTTTTTCTTTTGTTACTCCCCCTGAGCTAGAGCTCACCTTTTAATTTCTGGAAGGAATATCAGCACCAAATTCTAGTGCGGATCCATCCCCTATATTCTTTGTACTTCTCTTCACCCAAATCTTGTTCATCTCACTTTGAACTTCATCCGCATTCACTTTTCATTTTCCTTTGTCTTGATTCTGATGATGTACCGGACCTCTTTTGTCCTGATTCTTGCTTCTACAGAATTTGGCAATATGACTGAATCTATTGCAAATTTGGCAAACAACATTTCTTTGTATATTTGATTGATATCCTCTTGATCTGCATTGATTAGCCATATGACCCATTCTATTGCATGCAAAGCATCTACCATTGAATGAATTGTTCATTTGCATATTTCTGCATTCATGAGATTTGTGACCATACCTTTTGCAGTTGAAACATTGTCTGGAGAAGGATATATTAGTCTGATTCATTCTCTTTCTGCACTGATTAGCTTTATGACCAAAGTTGTTGTAGTTGTGGCAGTATCCATTGAAGGATGGATATCTTTGAGCATTAGGCTGCCTTACCGGAGGTCTTCTAGGCTTGTTCCTTTGATTTTCTAATCCAAAATTCTTCTGACCGGATCCAGAGCTTTCACCTTTCTCATATCCCAAGCCACACTTGTCATCTACCCCTTTTTGGCTTTCAAGTAGAACTTATCTTGAATTTCTCTTTGTATTCATTTGTTGTTTGAAGATCCCTTTTAAGAGAGACAATTTGATCCTCAAGTTTTTCTTCATTATCTTTAGCACCTTCAAGATCAGATTCAAGATGTCTGATTATTCTGTTCATCTTGTGGCAGTCTTCTGATTTCTCCTTGAGAGATTGTCTTAGATCATCTTCAGTTTTTCTTTTCTCTTCAATTTCTTAGGTGAACTTCATAACTCCTTATTCCATTTCATGTCTTGCCATAATGATCTCTTTTGATAACTTTTCACATAACTTGGTTTTCTCCTTTAGATCTCCATTTGAATCATTTGTTTCAACTTGACTTGCCAGTTGCTGAAGTAGCTCCTTTCTCTTTTTCATAGAGAGACTCAGTTTCTCTTTTAATTCATTTATGAAATCATCAGCCTATTTGAATCTTTCCTTCAATTCATTGACTTTAGAATTTGACTGCTCAAGATCATCTAGGGCAGGCTTAAGTTGCTCCCTCATACCATACATATCCATTTGATTTCCTAGATCTTCCTCAAGCTGTTAGCCTCTGTTGGGAGGAATTGGCTCTGATACCGATTGTTGATAACTGAGAGGGGGGTGAATCAGTTATCTCAATTATTTTAACATTCATAACTTTCTTATTAATTAATGCAGCATCAATTCAATTAAGCAAACATAACCATGAAATTGAAATACACCTGACACAATATTTTTGATGTGGAAATCCTGTTAAGGGAGAAAACCACGGGGCGATTAACCCAAGATTGTATTCTCTGTTAGAAGAATGGAAATACAAAATGGCACTTGCCAATTAGGGCTCACTATCCGAGCACACTGCTCACAAGAGGCTCACTGCCTACAAGAGACTCACTATCTACAAGTTGTAAGAAGAATAACAAGATCCTTGAACTGATGAGATGCATCCACATATGTAGGGGTTCAGTTCCGGTTAGGCTCAATACACTAATCTATTGCACTTCATCTTTCCTCTTCTTTTGTGTTGCTCTCCTTTCACATACCGGACCTTCCTTATTGCTTTCACTCTACTCTACTACTTTTCTTCGCACATCTCTAAAACACCACACCTCTCACAACTAAATCCATCTTGTATATATATATCCGCACAAGTGATTTCATCACCTTTCTAGTCAGCATCCAGAATAGTCAATATTTTCCACAAACTCTGATCTGTCAGCTGAATCCTTGCTTACCAAGTAATGTGAATCAAGGATATACTTGTAGAAGTCATCAATCATGTTGGCCAATCATAACCTATGCCTTAAGAACCTTTACCATCATCAGTAACACATCCGGAATAATGTCTGATGTTCTGCCAATCAGTTCTTCCTCTGTCCACACTGCCAATCAGGAACACGACACTCAAGTATTCATATCTTTTTCTTCATCTATCACTGGAGGCTAAATCCTTGGAATCTATCAGTCAAGGTAGTCCTCTTGACTTCCCCAAATCTGCACTTCACCAAGATACTTCCTCTGAGATATCCGCACCTGACTGTCAGACCTCGCCACATGCTATGTTCTTGCTTACCAAATCACAACACTCTACAATCTGCCTTCTGGTAGAGACTCATCATGTCTTGCGGATGTGTGGGTTAACCTTTGTTGCCATCAATGATAACATTAATGAGTCTGTATAGTGTCTCTTGCCAACATAGTTGGCTGCCTTTGAACAACAACCCCTGCTGCAACAAAAACTTAGAAAAATCAGAATGATAAGAGTCTAAAAATTGAGAACAAACTTCATATACATCCTTGAAATCCTCACCATCCTTGTACATGTGTTTGTTGGAATCAATTCCCACACTTTCCAACTGAATTTCTTGCACCATACACACCATTCTACTCAATGCATCCGCCACTTTATTGGCCTGCCCCTTCTTGTGCTTGATTGAAAATGTGTATGCTTAGAGTTGCTCAACACATTTCATGTGTTTATGACTAAGTTTTTCCTATGAATTAAAAAAACTAAGTGCATGGTTATTAGATAAACATTAAACTCTTTAGGCAAAAGATAGTGCCTCCATTTTTTCAAAGCTTGCACCATTGCATACAACTCCAAGTCATAAGTAGAATACTTCCTTTTGGCATCATTCAATTTTTCACTAAAGAAGGCAACCGGTCTACCCTCTTGACTCAAGACAGCCCCTATAGCAAGGTTACTAGCATCACATTCCACCGTAAATAACTTATTGAAATCAGGCAAACAAGAAGAGGTTGTTGTGCTACCTTCTTTTTTAGAATTTCAAAAGACTCATCAGCTGCCTTGGTCCAAGAGAACTTACATTTTTTACCTCCTTTGATGGTGTCTAGAATAGGTGCACATATATGACTGAAACCTCTTATGAACTTACTATAAAATTTTGCCAATCAATGAAAAATTCTTACATCACCTGTTGTTCTAGGAGTTGGCCAAGACAATATAGCATCCACCTTTGCTGGATCCATCTTCAAGTTACCTTGGGAGATGACAAAGCCAAGGTAGGTGAGTTCCTCCTTCATGAAGACAGTCTTCTCCATGTTGATCATTAATTTCTCATCATGCAACTTCTTCAAAACCTGATCCAAGTGCTACAAATGCTCTTCCTTTGTCCTGTTGAAAACAAGAATGTCATCAAGATACACCACAACAAATTTACCAATGAAATCTTTCAACACCTCATTCATAAGGTGCATAAAAGTACTTTGGGCATTGGATAGGCTGAATGGCATCACCAACCACTCATAAAGACCCTCATGTGTTTTAAAAGTTGTCTTCCATTCATCTCCTTGCCTTATCCAGATTTAATGGTACCCACTTTCGAGATCAATTTTGGAAAAATACTGAGCCCCTCCCAAATAGTCCATTAGGTCCTCAATCCTTGGCATAGGGAACCTATATCTTATGGTGATCTTGTTGATAGCCCTAGAATCCATACATAGTCTCCATTTACCATCCTTTTTAGGGGCTAGGACTATTGGGAAAACACATGGGCTAAGGCTCTTTCTCACCAAACCCTTATCTAACAACTCTTGCACTTGCTTGGCAATTTCTTCATTTTGAGATGGTGTCATCTTATAGGCTACTTTGTTTGGCAATGTAGACCCTGGTATGAAGTCAATTTGATGACTTATGTCTCTCATAGGTGGCAATGCATTAGGCATATCCTCTACCATGATACCCTTATATTTCTCTAACAATTGTTGCACCTCCTTGGGAACCTCTTCCTTACTAGGACCACACAAATCAGGACTATTTTTAGGCTTCAAAATCAAAGTATACCCTTAGGTCCCTTCCTCCTTAAGGGTGTTTAAAAACTCTCTCCCACTCACTATCATGACACTTGACCCAACACTCTTCTCTACATTCTCATCCGACAAAGGATCCATCCTATACTTCCTACCATTCTTGGTGATGATGAAAGAATTAGACTTGCCATCATGTTGGGACTGAACATCATATTGCCATGGGCATCCTAAAAGCAAATGACAAGCATCCATGGGGATTATATCACATAAAATCTTATCCTTATACTCCTCTATCTCAAACACTACCCAAGATTGTTCATCTACCAAGACTTGCTACCCCTTATTCAACCATGGCACCTTATAGGGGTTAGCATGAGGAAGTCCTTTCAATTTCAACTTGTCTACCATCTCAATGGAAACTAAATTTTTAGTTGAACCTGAATCAACAATTACCTTGCATATCTTACCATAGGCCTTGCATGTGGTTCTAAACAACGTCTTCCTTTGAGGGGGTTCTTGTGTTTGAGGCACCTTTAACATGGTTCTCCTCATCATCAAGCTTTCTCCATCATGGACAGGGGCTGCACTTCCAATTGGAGAGTTGACACTTTGACAATCTTCCTCTTGAATCAATTGGTTCCTTCTCTCTCCTCCATGAGAGCTTGAGGCTTTCTCGGGACACTTGCTCATGGTGTTCCCCTATTGGTTGCAATTAAAACATCTTCTTGTGAAGACATTAGGACCTCTACTTGGTCCACCAAACCTACCCCTTCCATTGGGTCTCCTTCCTCTAAAGCCTCCTCTTGAACCTGATTCTCCACTTTATTCTTGAGAACTAGACTCTCCTTGGCTCTTTTGAAACTGATTTGTGCCCCCAAAACTGCCCCTACCTTTGAAATTTCTGCCCCCTCTACCTTTGTTTTACTGCTCACCTTTCTTCTTCAACTTTCCTTTAGCCCTTAATGCCATTTGGAAACATTTATCCACTGTCTCAAGGGTCAAGATGCTAATCTCATCTTGGATACTGAATTTTAGGCCATTGATATACCTTGCAACTTTTCCTTTCTCATTTTCTATAGGCCCACATCTGAGAGTAAGTTTGTAAAACTCTACAGTGTAGGTGGATACATCCATGTCCCTCTATTTGAGATTTTGCATCTTCTTATAGCTCTGTACCTCATAATCTGCTGGTAGAAACTAAGTTTTGACCCTTTCCAACATCCTACTCCAAGAAGTGGTCATACTTCTCCCACTCTTCACCCTCTCACCTTGGGTATAATTCCACCATGTGGGTGCAGCACCTTTTAGTTTTGTTTAGGCAAACTTTACCCTCTTATTCTTAGGTACCTCCTTGTACTCAAAGTAGTTGTTTAGGGCCTCAATCCACTCCATGACTTCATCAGCATCCATCTTCCCACTAAACATTGGGATCTCCATCTGAGCCTCCGATGAATCCTTGCCAATGGACTTGATGGCTTCAAGAAAAATTTTCTGATCAGCAGGTATATCTGCCTTCTGCCTTTGGGGCTCCTCTTCTTCTTCTCCCGTGTCCTCTTCTCCATCAGATTCTTCATCTAATCTCTTACATTTTCTCATGGCTTTCAACTCAGCCTGGAGTGCTTCCTTGACCCCATCTTTGATTTTCTCTTCCATCTCTTGAAACTTCTTGGCCACCTCCATGGTCATCCCTTTTGGAGGCATGATGCTATCCTCTCCTTCACTCTCCTCTGTTGACATACACCAAATCCTTGCTCACAACCAAATGACAGAACCTTTTATGGCTCTGATACAAATATGATGAAGAGGACAGGGTAAGATGATAGTTTACACAATGGTTTGACAGTCCTAGACAAAAGGTTTACTTGTGGCAGGACTTCAGACACTTGTTTGTATGGAGGAAGAAATAAGAATGGTCATTTGACACCCTGTAGACCCTATACCAATCATTCCTTATGACCTCATGATTGCACATGTGATGGTTCTCTTGTATGATATCCTATCTCCTTGTAGGTTAGTTTTTAGGACTGTCAATGAAGTACTTGCAGACAAGACACCTTCAAGGCAAAGTAAGCATTGATTCACATACCCTTTTGGATTCCCTAAAACATATCTAAGACTCAATAGGGGTTGTTTTGAGAATGTGTCACTTTCAATAAGACCGACCTACTTGTAGGGGCCCCAATTAGGTCTATTTTGCAAAGCAAGTATTCTTATTTTGTCTCACAAAACTTTCTAAACTAGATGGACACTTCAATTACATGTCCAAACCAAGGATTTTCTAGGTTTTGAAGACCCACAACTGACTGCAACCAATTTGACCTATGTTGTTCCCTTCTGCACATGCCTAGCACATGGTCTTGCTAGGTCAGTTCATGAAATCTCAACCAAAATCGGTCTCCTACCCAAAACACTTTTAAAACACATTGAAACAAACATAAAGATTTCCATCCCACTAATCAAGGAGAGTTTGATTAAGTGAAATGGTGAGAAATTCATAATTTTCTGTCAGAAACCCTAGAAGAGGGTTTATCTACCACACTACAGAAAAACACTTATAACTTTGCCACAGAAGGGTTTCAAGAACTCAAATCAAATGTATTGGGATGTTAACTCACCACCCTTTTAGATCATCATCAGTTGAAATAGTAGTACATCCATACAGAGATGTAGTACGGTCTGCAACAACGTTCAAACTCAGAAAACAAGGTAGAAATTGTATTTGTTATTGATCCCTTCACCAAATTACCTTCATTACAATGCAATTAACTTGTCCAAGGCTTAAAGAAGCCTGCATCGACCATAGAGGAGTAGTTTGAGGTAGTTTGAATTGGTGGAAGGGAAGAACTGCCCCCTACAACCACCGAACTACCTCATTTTGTCTTTTCTGCAACTTAATTACATTGGTTTTACATATGTATCTTGTGTTTTCATGACAAATCAATATTGACAAGGTCTTCAAACACCTCTACAAGATGACTAGGCCTTTGACAAGGAATTCAACCCATGACTATACTCCTATGTGCCATAAAAAGGCTACAATCATGAGAAACTTATGACTGTCCCTACTACACTATTGACATCAACATGACATCCATTTGCAATGGCCTTTATTACAATGCATGAAAATGGTCTTCAAGACCTTATTGAATCAACAAGACAACATGAACAACATGAAAACAAGGCATAGATCCTTATGGTCTCCTTGGTGTCCCTACACCACTAGAGAACCTGAGAAGAACAAAGGAAACATGATACAACTTTAAGTATGGTTCCTTGATTATTTTCTTGGCATTCTATTTCATGAACGAGTTACTGAGATATAAAGGAAAAATATGACAACAAGATAGGCTTGTAGTAGCACAAATTAAATAATATATGAGAAGCTTTGATTCATAAAACCATAATATTGTTTTATGGGGATTTTTCAAAAAAATTCAAACTGAGATGCACCAAAAGGATGAAATATCTTCTGTTTTGGTCAGGAAATACAAAGATGATATAACATTTCTTGTGGATAAGGATTTTTGCTACATGGTAGTAGTTGATTCAAGGACTTCATGGATTACCAAACTTCCATATGAAGTACCTGATGAGGAAGTTAAGGCTTATGTAAGGATCTTGCTAAGCCATCCCAAAGACCCTAAAGGTGAGAGATTTGGAACATATGAAGAGATCCAAGAGAAATTATGCAAAAAAAGGGCTAAAGAAGAGGTAGAGAAGAATAAAGAAAAGTTGTTCAAAAGGGTTGGTATCCCACCAGGAGGTTTCACTTCTCATAATGTTGCGGAACATGTTGTACCACCTTCCACTGAGCACTCAACACCAAGAAGATTAGGTAGATCTTCTTCTCAATCTACTTCCAGTAGTCCACAACCTACCTCCTTTGCAAATATAACCTCTACCAGACAGACACATGTTTTTGAGGGTCAAACACAAATGAAATCCAAGGGCAAACAACAAGAGAAGAAGAAAGAAACCATTATAGAGGAGATGGATAGTGATGAAGAAGAAGTAATTTCAAAGAAGCAAGAGAAGAGAGAACAAAAAAAGAAACCAAGAGTCAAGGTGAAGGCCAAAAGGAAGAAGAAACAAGGTGTTGAAGCCAGTGAAGAAGAAGAAGAGGAGGAGGAGGTGCTAGCTCCCCCACTCAAGAAGAACACAAGGAGTGCCACCCAGGTACCAACACCTTCTCCTAAGAACCTATGTCTCTAGATTTAGTCTACAATGCCATTATTTGTTTCAATTTGTTTGATGAAACTGTGCAACTTCATCTAGGAGCCTCTCCTAAGGATCAAGCCACCATTGAAAAAGCAATTGCTATGTATATGATGATATACAACAAGTGTCTTGATGAAATTCTACCCAAAGTACCAGAAAGTTTACAGAAATCTCTAAGAAGGGACAGAGAAGAAGCTATTTCTCTAGATGAGAAACTTAGAAAAGATACTTTGGATAAAGCAAGTGCTTCCTTGTCTGAGAAAGAAAAGGAAAAATTAATTCAAAGGCAAGCCCAAGAGCTCAGAACAAAGCATAGAGTAGATACTCTTATGCAGAACAGAGAGGAGGACATTCAAAAGATTACAAAAGAAACTGAAGAAATCACTCAAAAAATACTTGGTGAGGTAAGGGAAATAGAGAAAGTGGAACAACCACATGATTCACCACCAAAATCACCTCATCATGCTATTACATCTCCGCAAAAGGCAAAACATGTTGGAAAGGAGAAGGATGATGAAAATATGCAAGCAGATGTGAATGTTGGCAAGAGATAATGTGTGGCTTCATGAGTGTTGTCATTGATGGCAACAAAGTCTATCCCACACATCCGCAGCACATAGTATTCCTATATCGGAAGTCAAATTGAAGATTGTTTTGGTCTAGTGAACAAGAACAGAGTACACAACAAGGTCTGACAATCAGGTCTGGATCTCTCAGATGGTGTAACTCAGCAAGTTGTGGACTTGGATAAGTCAAGAGGAGTATCATGACTACTATATTCCAGAGATTTATCCTCTGGTAGTAAAGCATGGAAAAGATATGAGCATCTGAGCATCGAGTTTCAGTCAAGTAGAGAAGACAAAGGAAGAACTGACCGGCAGAGCATCAGACTTCAATCCGAATGAGTAAAAGGTGTTGATCAAGCTATTTAGAGGATCATACATTGTTGACCGACATGATTAATGACCTCTATGTCTATGTTTTTGATACGCATCACAAATTAAGCATGGATTTAGCCGACAGATTAGTAACTTGTAAATATCTTGAGTATTCTTGTTGCCAACTAGAAGTTTATTGAAATCCTTGATGCAGATATTTATACTAGATGGATTCCAGTATGTAAGTGTGCGTAGAAATATGATGAAATAGAGTGTGAAGAAAAGAAGGGATAAGTGTGGAAGCAACAATACAAGTCTGATATGTGATAGAGCAACAACACTAAAGCAGAGGAAGAATGAAGTGCATCAGATCAGTATATTGTGCCTAACCAGAACTGAACTCTAGCATTTGTAGATGTCTCTCATCAATTCAAACACCTAATTACCTTCTGTAAGTTCTGTAGACAGTGAGTCTCTTGTAGGCAGTGTGCCTCTTGTGAGCAGTGTGTTCAGGCAGTGAGCCCTAATTAGCAAGTGCCATTTTGTACTTCTTATTCTTTTAACAAAGAATACAATCTTGAGTTAGTCACCCCGTGGTTTTTCCCTTAACAAGGTTTTCCACGTAAAAATCCTTGTGTTATGTGTGTTCATTTTATTTTTGTTCTTATGATCATATATGCTTATATGTTTTGATGTTGTACTAATTATTAAAGGAGAAAATAAAGTTAAGATATTTGAGATAACTGATTCACCCCCCCTTTCAATTATCTGCCTTGTTTCCAACAATTGGTATTAGAGCTAAGTTCCTTTAAACAGAGCCTAACAGCTTGAGGAAGATCTGGGAATCTCAATGGATATGTATGGTATTAAGGGACAACTTCAATCTACCCTAGATGATCTTGAACAATCCCACTCTGAAGTCAATAACTTGAGAGAAAGACTCAAACAAGTTGATGATTTTATAAATGAGCTAAAAGAAAAACTAAGTATCTCTGTGAAAAAGAGAAAGGAACTACTTCAAAAATTAGCAAGTCAAAGTGAAGCCAATGATACTAATGAAGATCTGGATGAGAAAAACAAGCTATGTGAGAAGTTATCAAAAGAGGTCATTATGGTAAGGCATGAGATGGAATCAGGGGTTATGAGATTCACCCAAGAAGTTGAAGAAAAAAGAAAAATTGAAGATAATCTAAAACAATCCCTCAAGGAGAAGACAGAGGACTACCACAAAATGGATAGAATAATCAGGCATCTAGAATCTGATCTTGAAGAAGCTAGAGATAATGAAGAACAACTTGAGAATCATATAGATACTCTTAAACAAGACCTTCAAACAACAAATGAATACAAAGAGAAATTCAAGATAAGCTCAACCCAACTTGAAGTTCTTCTTGAAAGCCAAAAGAGGGTAGATGATAAGTGTGGCTTGGGATATGAGAAAGGTGAAAGCTCCAGATCCGGTCAGAAGAACATTGGATTAGGAAATCAAAGAAACAGGCCTAGAAGACCTCCGGTAAGGCAACCAAATACTCAAAGATATCCATCCTTCAATGGATACTGCTTCGATTGCAGCAACTTTGGTCATAAAGCAACTCAGTGCAGAAGGAGAATGAATCAGACTAATCCATCCTTCTCCAAACAATGTTTCAACTACAAAAGGTATGGTCACAAATCGCATGAATGCAAAAATATGCAAAAAAACAAATCATTCAATGGTAGATGCTTTGCATGCAATAGAATTGGACATATGGCTAATCAATGTAGATCAAGAGGATATCAATCAAATATGCAAAGAAATGTTGTTTGTTACAACTACAATAGATCTGGTCATATTGCCAAATTCTGCAGATGTAAAAATTAGGATAAAAGGGGTCCGGTGCATCACAATCAAAAACAAGATAAGGGAAAAGACAAAGTGAATGCAGATGAAGTTCAAAGGGAGATGAGCAAGATTTGGGTTAACAAGAGTATAGAAAATGTTAGGGATGGATCCACACCAGAATCTGGTGCTGATATTCCTTTCAGAAACTAAACAGATGAGCTCTGGCTTAGGGGGAGTCACAAAGAAAAAATAATTCCCCCAGCTAGTCAATTAGTGCCTAAATTTGGCACATGGAATGATGTGGATTAAAGAGTTCTCAAAAAAACATCTAAATAACCCTCGGTAAAAATATGAAAGATCCACATGGAGTTTTCTAAGAGTTTAACCATTCAAGTTGATTCGGTCTGACAGCATCCGGTAAAGTAGGATTTTCATAGATAGATCTGGTATGATTCATAATTGAAATATTTTGATCTGTGCATCCATGGCATGATTGAAGAAAAGAAGATACATTATTAATCCTCATTGAAAATGATTCTAAGTGCAACACAGTGATTCGAGAAGATCTCTCTCAGAATAGGGCAACCGGATAACTTAAGTTGTGCATTTATTGCAAAAGGAAATTAGGGTTTGCGTAAGAATAAAAGGGTTCCTTCGCTCATCATTTGCACATTTACATTCGAGAAGAAGAAAAGAAGAGCTCTGCATCAAGTTTCTACAACTGTCTCAAAGATCAACTGTAAAATCTAATTCAACCAACGATTTGTTCTGACTCTTATTTCAAACCCTAAAGCGTAAAAAGGTACTTCCATTCTGAAAATCTCTCTCTAAATCTTTTGGAAGATGGCTACTCCAATGGTTGTAAAGATCAATGATAGGCCGTGTCCAAAATTCAAGAAACATCCCTATAAATCTCTAGAAGTTGATCCTTTAGGCGCATTTTCTAGCATTCTGCATGGGGTATTGCACATAGAAGATGTTAGTGTGTATAGCCATGCCAACATTGAGGAATTTGGAGACTCTAAGTTGATGGACATCTATCATAAATAGTTAATAGATGAAAGTTTTGAACTCAAACCTCAATACAAGGCCCTCCGAGATAAACACTTCGGACATTGCATCCACTTTCCTTGTTTTGCAGAAGATGATTGGGTCTGGTATGTCCTAAGTAGGATACATGATAATTTCATGTGGTTAATGAGGCCCTTCAAGACAACAAAAGATGCCATCAGGGCAGTAACTAGACTGCACTCATCCGGTGGGTTACCTGCACTCAAATCTGTCAAGAACTAGATAGTAACTGAAGCTACCATATCTAAGTTTGACAAGAGAGCAATGACCATAGATGACATCACAGATCTGGATGTCAAATTTGCCTCAATGATAATTGGGTATAAGATCTATCATTCCAGCAGGGAGAATTCTATGTCTAGGATTGTAATATATGCAGCATATTAGATGTTGATGGAAAATGCAGATTATGAACTATGTGATCTTCTCTTAAACTAATTGTTAGAGAACTTGCAAAAGATCAAGAAGGATAAGAAGAACTCCTTTAAGTATGGTTGTTTAAGACTGCGTCTATTCTTCTATTACATGAATGAGCTACCCGGATCAAGTGCTTGGGTTTGGCAAAATGACAAACCGGTTGCAATACAGATTAGAGACTATATGTATGGACTTGGTGATGCTAAAGCTCAAAGCATAGCTCTCTGGGGTTACTTTAAGAACTTCCAAAGCATGATGCAAGCCAGAGAGAGGATACCTCAATCCATAGTTGAGAAATACAAGGATACAGTGTGTTTCATGGTAAATACTAATCAATGCCTAATGGAGGTAGTTGAGCCTAGAACAGTGTGAATACTGATCGATGAGAAAATCTTGGAGCTACATATACAACAATGAAGCTGTAGTCAGGTATCTGAATATTTACAATAAAGCATTCATTGAAATTATTTCATTGATTCCCAAAAGTCTAGAGAAGGTACTTGAACTAAGAAAAGAGAATGCAAAAGAAAAGGACTTAGAGATTAGGGAACACATAGCAATTCATCTCTATCCTTCCATTACTCCAAAACAAATAGACATGATCTTTAAGGACTGTAAAAATGAATTCCAGAGTAAAGCAAGAATGAATAAACTTATGCTTGGAGAAACTGACCAAGTAGCAAGAGAAACAAAAGACATCCTTCGGAATGCCTTGATGAGATTCAATCTTCCTATTGTAGAGGAAACAGATGAAGAAACTTCTACCATGGATGTTGAAGGATTAAATGCAACCAATGAAGAATCTTCTGACAAAAATGTAAAAGGGTCAAAAGAGATAGATGAAGAGAAGTCTAAGGACTTGGATTCCTCTGTTCCAGAAGAGAAAGTTCATGAAGTAGTAAATACAGGTAACATCTCTCCACCGGATCCCACTACAGACATTCCAGATTTAGGAGTTGAAGGAGAAGGAAGAAAAGAGGAGAAAGTGAGTCAAGAAAAGGAGGTTAAGGGAAAAGAAAAAAACAAGCAGAGAAGATCTATGATGACAGTTCTGAGATCCCAAAAGAAAAGAAGACTTAGTCACCAGCAAGAGACATTGCAGAGGCAATGAAGAACTTCTTGAACAAAGAAATGATGGAGATAGATGAACCTGAACTATTTCAAGGACCACTAAATTTTGACTGTCTCTCTCCAGTCCAGATAATGAAAATAGCATCTTTTGCTCAAGCCAAAGCAAAAGAAAAACTTTTGAAATCTCACATGGAAGACTATGATCTGTTAGAGATTGCATCTGGGATGCTGGAGAAGAACATGCCATCATTTCAAAAGGATCCTTCAGCCTCTCCATCTGGTAACTTGAAATCTCTGGTAAACTCTATTAGCAATCATTTTGAATCTTTAGAGAAATCGGCAGAAGCAAAGGTCTGGAAGGAGTTTTTGGGAAAAAGATTCACTAAAGTACAGGGACTCATTACTAATGATAGGAGGACCCTAGACATTGGAATAAAGAGCCTTTAAAATGCTCTTAAAGATGGTGGGGACATGTACAAATTTTGTCTATCTTGGCCCAAAGTGACAGAGGATATTGAAAAAAGGTAAAAGAACAAGAAGGTAAACTGTCAAGTTTATCTTAGAATTTTGATCCCCTCACTACATCATTAATGAATCAAGAATTCCAGGCCGTTGTCATCATAAATGAAATAAAAAGGATGAACAAAGAAAAGAAGGATATAGTAAACAGAATGAGTGAACTCGGAGGGATAATTACCCCTAAGTTAGAGGCAATGCATGAGGCCTTAACAGATGCTCAGACCACAGCCCAGACCAGTGATCTAGCAGATTTAAGAAGGGCAGAAGCATATGCATTTTTGTTGAGTGGTCACATCTCCATTTTGGACAGGATGAAGCAGAGCTGGGCCACAGAGTTTGTACAGTTGAAGGCCACTTTTGCGGATATACTTAAGTATATGTAAGTATAACATGTATATATACTTATGCAGCCATGTATCGATTAATTTTTGCAAATTTTTGGTATGCAAATTCCGCCCTTTGCCATTGACGTCAAAGGGGGAGTGAGGAGTAGTGAAAAATGTGGAATCTAGCTAATGGGGAGCTCTGGTAAAATAGTGCATAAGACAGAGCATCAGCCAAGGGGGAGTTTACTACGACAATTAATCATTTTTCACTAAGTGTTGCCATCAATGCCAAAGGGAGAGATTGTTGGTAAGAGACACTGTGTGGCTTCATGAGTGTTGTCATTGATGGCAACAAAGTCTATCCCACACATCTGCAACACATAGTATGCCTATACCGGAAGTTATATTGAAAATTGTTTTGGTCCGGTGAACAAGAACAGAGTACACAACAAGGTCCGACAATCAAGTCTGAATCTCTCAGATGGTGTAACTCAGCAAGTTGCGGACTTGGTCAAGAGGAGTATCATGACTACTATATTCCAAAGTTTTAGCCTCCGGTAGTAAAGCATGGAAAAGATATGAGCATCTGAGCATTGGGTTTCAGTCAAGTAGAGCAAACAAAGGAAGAACTGACCAGCAGAGCATCAGACTTCAATCCGAATGAGTAAAAGGTGTTGATCAAGCTATTTAGAGGATCATACATTGTTGACCGACATGATTAATGACTTATATGTCTATGTTTTTGATATGCATCACAAATTAAGCATGGATTCAACCAACAGATCAGTAACTTGTAAATATCTTGAGTATTCTTGTTGCCGACTAGAAAGTTGTTGAAATCCTTGATGCAGATATTTATACCAGATGGATTCCAGTATGTAAGTGTGTGTGTAGAAATATGATGAAATAGAGTGTGAAGAAAAGAAGGGATAAGTGTGGAAGTAACAATACAAGTCCGGTATGTGACAGAGTAACAACACTAAAGCAGATAAAGAATGAAGTGCATCAGATCAGTATATTATGCCTAACCAGAACTAAACTCTAGCATTTGTAGATTCCTCTCATCAGTTCAAACACCTGATTACCTTCTGTAAGTTTTGTAGACAGTGAGTCTCTTGTAGGCAGTGTGCCTCTTGTGAGCACTGTGCTCGGGCAATGAGCCCTAATTGGAAAGTGTCATTTTGTACTTCTTATTCTTTTAACAGAGAATACAATCTTGGGTTAGTCACTCTGTGGTTTTTCCCTTAACCGGGTTTTCCACGTAAAAATCCTTGTGTTATGTGTGTTGATTTTATTTCTATTCTTATGATCATATATGTTTATATGTTTTGATGGTGCACTAATTATTAAAGGAGAAAAGAAAGTTAAGATATTTGAGATAACTGATTCACCCCCCTCTCAGTTATCTGCCTTGTTTCCAACAGTGAATACTACTGTTGAATAAAATGTTGATTCTAGTCTACAGAACAATGCTAAGGAAGGTAAAGATGAAGAAAGATTGAGTGAGGAAATTTATGAGAAAAATGAACAAAGTGAAAATACTATGGACAATACTCCTCCAAAAATACTAAAGATTGTGCTATGGAAAAAGAACATAAAGATGCTAACAATTCCCCTCTGGAGAACCCAAAATCACATAATATCATTGATTCAGGAGAAGAGAAAGTGAGTACAGATGTAGGGAGCTCTGCTATGGACTCCCCAATTGATTCCATTAAACAATTCTTGGCACAACAAAGGCAGGTTCATCCTGTTGCTTCTCCACAATTATTTCAGCCACCTATTTTGGATGGACAAATTAATTTGTCTAGTATTTCTCCTCTGCAGAAGCTTCAACTGGGAAACATATTCCAAGCTACTAGTCAAGAAGAAATTGTATAGTCTCGAGTGGAAGGAAATGAGCTTCTGGAAGAAGCAATGAATGCCATTGAAAAGGTAATACCAGATGCTAAGAGTGATGCTTCCCTAACTCTTGTTCAATAGATGAAGTGACTATTGGAGTCTTTCAACAATCACTCTACACTTTTGGAGAAAGAAGCTGAGAAAATTGTATTGGAATAAATAAACAATAAGAGATTGATAGATTTATCAAAAAAATGTTCCAATGCACATAATGTGTTGGTAGATAGTATGAAGAGCATTCAAAATGCTCTAGAAGAAGAAAAAATATTATACCAATTCTTCCTAACATGGCCCATGATAACAAAGGGTCTAAAAGACCAAATTGATGGCTTTGAGTTGCAGATATGCAAAATTTCTGCAACATATGAACTTTTACAAGATAAAAATGGAGATTTTAGGGCTTAAATTGAAAAATCTCATACACCTATCAAACAACTTTAGAATCAAAAAGAACAAATCAAGGACCAAATAAATCAACTGAGAGAGATTGTTAGCCTAAGGATGGAAGCACTAACTAGAATACTGATAGAAGATGACAACGTACTCTAGATGGTAGCTGCACCATCCTCAATAAAAGTTTAGCAGAAGAGTTATATATGCATATCATTGGGCAGGCACAAATACTTACCTCTGCCAAGAAACATTGGGACTTTGTGCTACTAAAACTAAAAGCTATATACGAGAACATTCTTATTGCCACTAAGTAAGGCTTATTTTGATTATACCTTGATGTAATGTACGTATGCGGAAGAATAAAAAATATCAATTTTGTGTACATAGATCCAATTCTGGGATAATATAAGATACCTCTTAGGGGGAGCATGCAAATATAAATGATAAGATCAATTTTGAGATAGGGGAGAAGTTTTGGTCTATGTATATAGTACTCCCTTTTCCCTTGATGTCAAAGGGGGAGAGGTTTTGGCATGTATTACCATCAATGACAAAGGGGGTGATCATTGGCATTTGATTGTCATTGATGTCAACAATGGTTGGACAATGCATTTGGTTATCTTTGATATCAATTATGTTTATTGTATGGATGTCATGCATAAGAAGAAGTATTGCCTTTAGACACAAGTATTTTACAGATGTTGTTGAACAAGTATTGTACAGATGTTGGTGAAGAAGACTAAACATATGCTCTCCCTTGCACTCTCAAGTCATTGGGACATGATCCAGTATACTTTAGAATACATACTTAGTGTATTTTTACAAGAGGTTTTTAGTCACTTCGGATCAGAATTATACTCTGCACTTTACCACTATTGAAGATATGACCTTGCAAAATTGAGGACAGGAAGATAATGGTATTTTTCATATATGTTTCAAATTTCACATTATTTAGACTTGCAGAAGAATATCTTTGGTTTAGCAATTTGGAAAACAAGGGATCAGTGCTTAAATAGTCATAAAAGAGAATGTGTTTTGCTCCGCATTCTATCAGAGTGATAAATATAGCTATGCAGATTTGGGGATATGTTATGAATAGTTATAGGTGCATCCATATGTGTTTTAGACATTTTGGTGTATCACAATACAATATCCTGAGTTGTGGAATATCACAGTTAGTCTGGAATGCTTTGTTTTCAGCAGTTCAACATGTTTCTTATTTTGCGGATGTATAGAATGATCTAATACTTCAATAGAAAGGTATATGGATTATGTTAATAAGGTACATTGTTGAAATCTTGGTCCACATGGTGTTTTTGGCTTCTCCCTGGTGATGTGAAGATGAACAGGTAGTCGTTTGTGTAGTTTGAACTGACAGTCTGGTTTCTATCATGTGCAGTGGATCCTGATCAATTGCTTTAACATTGAAAGGTGTGTAGTGATATTCTTCAAATTCTATCATGATATGTTGAGGTCTGCAACTTGTTTCCTTGAGATATTGTATGTGGTGAAGCCAACCCTTGAAGAATTACACATTTTATCTAAAGGTGTTTATGATGCTGACCTAATCAATGTTTTAAAGTGTTGTGGAGGGTATTTATAGGAGATCTAAGTCATTTTTGAAAGTGAGGAATGTGATAGATTGGTGTGAAAAGTATGAAGTGTGTGAAGTCAGTTTAATGACTTAAGTTGAGCAAGAAAAGAGGACTGCAATATCAACATAAGTCAGATGTTTTCCATACAACAGTTCATGCAATTGTTATCTCTATAATTCTTACATTAGACAATGAGTCTACAGGGAGTTGTAGCTTCCTTGGGATTGACCCTAAAAATTGTATTCAGGGAGTAGTAGCTTCCTTGGGTTGTAACCCTAAAGCAAAGTTGTAAATCTTTATAATAGTGAGCATTATATATTGTGATCTAACACTCACCGTGGTTTTTCCCATTTTAGGTTTTCCACGTAAAATCCTGGTGTCATTGTGTTAATTGATGTGATGCATGCTTTACTTTTAGTTATTCAAGTATTTTGATTTATTCTAAAATGAAGTAGTTAAATTTTGAATAGACTGATTCACCCCCCTTCCAGTCTCTGAATGTGTTCAACACATTTAACACCTTCCTCTAACTTGTAACACTCACTTGACATATAAGACATGAGCTTGAACCTTTGATTGATGCGCTTGAATAGCCTTGACTAATAAAGAACACCTCTGTAGTAGGGTAATGCCAAAAACAATTAGCTAACCCCATTTACATCTACTAGGATGCTTATATAACAATATAGTTCACAACCAACCAAATGAGGTTGTAAAATTAGTGACACATCATGCTAAATCATCATTTACAGTATGTCAAAATTAGTATATAGCTATGGGTAGAAGAATAATTTGATTGCACCACTAAAGAAATCTACCTTGGATCACAAACTAGTACCCATGCTCAATAATAAATATATATGTCATCTAAGTGAATTCATTTATATATTTTAAAATCCCTTGTTTATCCCCATGCATTACTATAGACCATTTAGAATTTCATAAGGAGAAAATCCTTTTGAATCAATTAGCTATACAAAATAACAAGGGAGGCTTGCACTACATTAATGATAATGAAGAAGAGGAAGATTTGTAATGACATATAATTACCCTATGTACACAACACACCACCTTGAACCATGTCTAGCACAAATATGTCACCAAGGACACAATAAAAGCACCTTCAATCATTCAGTTCACTTTATAACTAGCTACGAGAAGAAAACTCTAAGTCTAGGGGCATAGGGCACAACTAGGGCATGGGTAAAATGGTGCATATAGAACACAACTACCAACATTAATATCTTCAATATCTTAGAGACCATAAAAAATGAGCCTCAATTATCGTGTTTAACTTCTAGTAGAGATCCATGATAATGGTGACGTTGGAGGAAATAAGATAGATGAATGGCTCACACAAAACCATACAGGCTCAAAATGCACAAGTAAAATCACCTTACAGAGTTAAGATAATGAGAGTAGAGTGCATGTCACACCAACACCATGACAAAGAAATAGGCAAAGTCTTCACACCCCAAACTAGAGAGAGGCCCTATTGAAAGAGGCACATGGCACCAAGATAAGCCACCATAGGCACATAAATAGCCCCACCACAAGCATTAAGCGTGAATACTTCTATGATGAATACTTTATCAATGTAATTAGGCTTGTAAATTAGACACTATTAGGAAAATATAGCACCAAGGTGCATTTATAACATGCCTAGACAAAGATGGACCTAAAGGACTCAAATAGAACAAGTCTTCATGAATGGTATGTGTAAACAAGCACACCCTAGACCTAGAATGGAAATCCTAACTACATAGAGCGAAAACATGATCTAAAAATTTTAACACAAATCAAGGCAATAGAGGTTGTCAAGGGCACAAATCCACATCAAATTGTCAATACAAAAGATAGTATCAACATCTTCCATGTTGATTTGGAGTGGAGTGATTTCATGCTTTGATTCTTCAATGTTATCACATGTTCCTTGGAGTGCATTTGAATTTTAAAATAATGGCAACCAAAATCTATAGATGATAACTATATGTTCTTATGAGTCACAAAATATTATGGTTCCATGATGATCACTACAAAATTGCTTGCAGAAGAGCTCGATCAGTAATTGTTGATCATATTCAATCCAATGCTTGATGCAAGCAGTTACCTTTTGAGGAAGAATAAAATGAATTTATGTGAGCCCTTGGATGATCTTAGTATTAGATCACACAGTCGTCACACACCTTGGAAGCCTTAATGTTTGGATATCTCCACACTAGAAAAGACTTGTTGAGAAGCCCACAAGCCCACCTTTTGTTAAAATGGATCCCCTAGCCAATGGTGCACTAGCTCACTATCAAGCTAACTGAAAACTCTTATGATTTGTGCTAGCCCACCATGTGTCCTTGTTGACATTATTGTTTGGTGTGTTTATTTCCTTAAGGCCATGTAAACAAAAGAGGAGGGACCCACCATAAGACTGTCAACCTATATATTCACCAACTAATGGCAAACCAGAAACCTTGACAAACATCTACTATCATCTAGAGAATGTGCCAACCATTGGATGAGAACCAATCCAATGGATGGTGCATCACAGAGAGCTCCTAAGTTTTGACATCTTATTAGGAATGTAGTAGCTTGATATGTCACCCTATTAATGTCATTATTTGATGAGCTCTATATTTTAACAAAACAAAAGGGAGGGGTATGTCATAAAATGACATGGAGAACTTGTGACTAATGGTACAACAATGAACCTGACATACTACTAACAATCTCTTGATATTGCGTGAGCCAAAAGATCAAAATATAATTGAATGGTCAGTGCATGCCAAGGATGGAAATATTTATGATTTTACGAGCTATTAATTGAATTAAATATAATAGTTGTGATCCCCATAATGAATTCACATTTATATTAGAAAAAATCTAAAAAACATGGGAACACTAACAAAAAAACCTACTAAAACATTTGAGCAATTCTTTGCTAAGGACAACAGGCATTACATAACATGGTTAAGGCTTGCATAAATGTGTGGATAACAAAATCTAACCAAAAGAGAAACCTAATGAGTGGGACAATTCTCACATAATGGGTGATTAACACTTGTCCCTTCACCTTATATTGATGGTTAGTTCTAGGACTATTTCACCATTACAATTTATCTCTCAGAATAGAACATGAGTCATTAATCATTATTAATCAATTAATGTATATTTGTTCCTGTTGAAGTTGATAATTTACCAAATGAATTGATTTGTATCCTTTTGCAACAAAATGTTTTTTCATCCACATTATGTAATATTTTTTGAACTAGTGGATAATTTTCCCAATAAAATTTTTATTTGAATTGGTTGATAATTACCCAATAAATCATTTCATTTTACAGATCAGTCTATAATTTGCCCAAAAAAATATTTTATATTTACATATCAATCTATAATTTGCCAAGTAAAACAGTGTCTACCAATGTGCATAAGTTCGCCATGGAGATTATTTTTTTCCCAAAATAGGTATCAATTTGCCATGAAATTGATACACCTAACTAAGATTCTTTAAGGTTTTTTATAATTCTTTAGGAGCCCTTTCTTAAAGTTATCATGATTATGTACACCTTCTATTTGCATTCCATCTTTGACTAAAATCTTCAAAAGAATTTGTAATAGAAAGATAGTTTATAGGCTTACATTTATGATCTATATAATGGCACATAAGCATAACAATTTAGAGGTAATCTTTATGAGTTTTCTTATTGGTACCTTTGAGTTTTGATGCCTCAAGTTGTGGTTTAGAGCAAATTGAAAAGAAAAACAATACAAAATTACCCATTTATGAAAAGGATAAAATTTGAAAGGGCCCTATTTAGATTCTAATGCTGGTTCCAAATAAAGAGTATCTCTACAAAATGTAATTTTGTTTGAAAAATGACAACTCTAGTCTATTGTTACATATGTTGAACAAATGAAATGAATTCTCTATGACAAGCAATCTTAGAAATCACAACTAACTCTCTAATATTTTTCGAAAACTTCATTTCAAAAGTTTACTAAAAAGGGAGTCATCTAAATCTAAAATTAACTCCCTATATTTTCCATGTTTGCATCAAATCCTAATACCTATTGTCATATAAAAATCCTTGTGCTAAAATTGTTATAAAAACATGCTTGAATTTTCTAAGACTACATAGTGGTCGTCACTGCTTTAAAAAAGTATTTGAGTCCCATCATTAATTCAAAATACATGGTGTGCTTCTATATTTGAGAGATCTATATCAACAAATTTCTTCTTTAAACATTCCTACCATTAACTTTACATATATGTAAAAAACCTGATATGTAATATCCTCTAAGAAAATATCATTTAAAAATAAGACAAAGATAAGCTCACCCTTCATTTTAGGGATATGGATTTTTGGCTTTTGTTGATTCCAAATCACCCCTAGCAAAAGTCTCATTCATTTATCCTTAAAATTGAACTAATCCTAATAGATAAAAGGTGACCTAATGATACTCTCAATATTTCCATAAAAACCGTCACATCTATGAAAAAAGCATATACATGAGATAGCTTACTACTACGAACTCTAGCCCTCCTTAAAGTTCTCCTATGATATCTCCCTAGGTAATCTCAACTTGACTCCTAGTGTTTTTACATGACTTAGATGTGCCAATAAAATGACAAGTGGCAACACCAAAATCAAGGCCTCTTTGCTCACTTTCCTTCCTAGGTGGCCTCTTCAACAATGAAATTTTACACTAGATGAGACAACTACATTAACGAATAATAGTAAAAGCCAAAAGGGTCACTTATGCATGACCAACAAGTCACAATATTATAAACAGTATAAAAAAAACAAAAGAAAATCTTCACGCAAACATACAAAATCTAAGGATTTGGACACCAAATTGAACGCATCATATGACTTTAATTTGCCATGGCTTTACGTCTCCGACAAGAATACTGAAAATGACTCAAATTTTAGATTGATAACAATGCAACGTTCAATATGGGAAGCTGAAAAGGGATAAAATAATTATTTTATAATTTTTTATTTTTATTTTTAAACTTAAAAAATATTGGAAATTTTATTTTATGTTAGAAAATATTATTTAATAAAAAAATTGTGTTATTTAATGAAAAAACTATTCTTTTAATATACTAAAACATTTTCAATTAATATTTGTTCTTATTTTTTATCAATAAGCTTACTACACTTTTAACCATACAATTCTTTTAATAAATTAAGAACACAAATATTAATTATTATTATTATATCTATAATTAAAAATTTCATTGTGCACTTTAATGTTTCTTTTGTACATTTACTTCAAATTTTAGAGAATATTGTATAAATTAATGCCATGAATACTATAGATTTTTGTAGTTTTGATAACTTTTTTCTTTCCAACTCTTAAGTGCATTGGTGGAGCCAAGCTCCATGGCCCATGGGTATGATGTTTGCCTGCCACCTCCAAGTAATATAGGAGATTGAATTGAGTATTCTTACTTTTTTTTAGCCTTCAATGCACTTCTATATGATATTACTCAAATATTTTCTCCACTCTTTTTAGTTATGTTACGCACCATTATAATGCAAGTAAGGGATGGTTTATTATTGTTTGAGTGTGTTTATTTTATATTTTTGACTTTTTAAAATTATGGGTAATGTTTGAAGTTTTTTAAATTATTTTTTAAGTTAGTTAATTTATTTTTTAAAAATTATATATGTAGGATTTTTTGTTTGATTGATAAATTGTTGACTTGGGGTCAATTCTCATTACATTAAACTTTAACCAAAAAATTAACAGAGTTTGAGTTCAGCATGAAACCAACAAACAAACCAAAATAGGGTTCTTCCAAAATCCCTGTAACCCTACCACCTATCACATTCTATTGCATTTTAAAATCTTTTATACTGTCTATCAGAAATATATAGCTATGTTTAAATATTTACATTCATATATCAAAACACAGACAACTCCACCTCAAGCTTTTTCATCAACAACATATTACTGCTCCAAAATCTCTTGCATCCAGTCAAATTCAACCTCCAGACCTACAAGTTTTTTCAAGAATGCTATCCCCGAGTAGTACGGCGCCTTCGACCAACTATCTTAGCTTCCCTTGCTTCTATGACAAACGACCACTAGTTGATGGCATCACCCACAAACTTCACCCTATGAAAATCCCTTGGCAACGGCACCCCAAAGCATAACACATGACACCCACCACCTCCTTCTAGCCACCTCAATAATCTGCTTCCACTTACTCCACCATCAACTTTTGGATTGAAATCCTATCTTTGTTTAAATCCAACAACACCGCCAAAAACATTGACGCCAGATTGGTGTTCACCCTATACCTATTGCAGTTAACCATGAAATTTTCTTCGATGACCCATTCGATTGCAAAGATCACAATGTCGCTTTTCATCTTGAACACCATTTTTATCCTTTTATCTGTGATGTTTTCTAAAAGGACATTTGTCTATTACTGCAAACCAGATGGATGGGAGTGTCCATCACTGCCAACACAATGAACCATGCAAAAAGCCACCACAACAAATGCAATATCTCCCAATTCAAGACTCTGTAAACTGTAACTCTCCCCACACGCTTTACCAGTCCCAACTTGTTGAACAGACTACACGCCCTGTCAGTTAGATGAATCGGCACCATCATTAATCTTAACTTCCCACATCAATTCATTTGAAGAAATGATGGCAAGGTTGGCCAACTCATCTGCCTCGTTATTCCCTTGCCACAACACGTGGTTAAACACCACTCTTTCAAATCCATCAACTAAACATAAGGCTTCGTTCAATAATATGTTTTTAGTGTGCTCGGGGTTTTGTTTTTTCTTTCCCTATGCTCCCTTTTGCTGCTCGTGTGGGTTTGGTGTAGTGTTGTGGGGAGGTATAAGAGTGTGGTTTTGTTTTTTCTCTTGGCAATGGATCTAGGGGAAGCATTTGAGGTTAAATCTCCTTTGGATTTTTGCGTTGCTTTTGGAATGAAATATCTATCTCCATCAAAGAGGGTTGTTGAGAATAATTTGCTATATAATGGTTCGGGGGTGGGAGGGTTTTCTTTGTCTAGAGGCCCTCAAATCCCAAAGATTAAGGTTGTCTGGAAAATAGAAAGGAAAGGCCGGTTCTGGTGATTCAACCAAAATCAATCGCAGAGGATGTTGAGTATTTTTCTAAACATGCCTTGCTATGCAAATTCATGGGAATGCATGTATCGCTCCAATTTTTGGAGATGGGCTCAGTGGACTTGGATTTTAGAGGGTGAAATGGAAATAATGTTGTTGGTAAATAGTTATTTTATGGTTGTTTTCAATTGCATGGCTGATGCAATAGAGTTTTCGAGGGTGGACCTTATTTCCACAACTAGATTGGTTTATTCATTAAGCCATGGCACACTAGTTCTAATCCTTCAGAGGAGCTACTGAATCGTGTTTTAGTGTGGGTACATCTCCCTCAGTTTCCAGTGGAGTATTGGCGCAATGACATCCTGTTGCAAGTATGAGCAGTAAGTGTTGTCATTGATGTCAACACCTAAGGTCAGCATATAAGGAAATCATTTGGAAGAGTTTGAGCAAATGTTTGACAAGAATAGTACAGTGTTTTGCTCCACATATCCTGTAGATTGAATATCTTTGTATGCAGTTTGGAAGTTATGTTAAGGAATGTTTGTAGTTTCTATGTTTCAAGTTTGAGCCTCTGATGTGAAGATCTGAGTAAATTCTGTTCACCAGAGTAAAAACTATTTTTCTAAGTATTCAATGGTGACAAGGAGATTGTATTTTATCTACATTTCTCTGCATTTAAGTTTTATGGTTTGTGGTTCTAGGATTAAGTTTGGGATGATGTTATGTGCCTTTAGTTGAAATGGTTCATGATTTGGTGCTCTACAAGCAATCTTTCCTTTATGACAGTGGCTAATAGTAATTTTTAAGTGCTCCAATTTGAAGAATCTTCTGGATAGAATGTTTAGGGGTTGTGAAGAAGTTCTTGGTGATTGTAATGTGTTTGTGGATGTCTCTAGATCGTGTTCCTGCCTTTTGATTGGTCCACAAAGACTAATTCAAATCATAGTTGAAGCGTGTTCCTAAACGTCTTAGTATTAACACTAGTTTTGGCTAACCTAGTTGTTTTCACTACTTGCGGTTATGCTTCGAAGTTTGCAAAGCATGTTGTTGCATGGAAGATTGAATTTGAGTCCCAACTAAGGTGTGATATGGCCCGCATTCATTCTTTTCCTCTGCAAATCCATTTAGGTCCAAACCTATTCTAATGTATGTATGTATGCCGACCTTGGAGATTGCTCCGATGGTTGATGATGGTAATGCCGACCTTGATGTACATTCCAAGGTTGATGAATTGTATAAATGCATGTAATGAAGTCGTGAACAACTCATGGATGATGCAAAGATGTGAAGATAAGTGTGAATTGTAAAAGCAAATCAGAGCAGAGGAGTTTTATTGCACTTCAATGGAATTAAACCTTGGCATGGTATAGATGCTACTATCTTAGTTCACCAAATCTAGTAGTGAGCCCCTTCTTTTGCAGTGAGCATTCTGGGTAGTGAGCCTCCGACAGTGAGCCTTGTTGTAAATTTTGATATATCATTTATATTGTGAGCTAACACTCACTGTGGTTTTTCCCTTATTGGGTTTTCCACGTAAAAATCTCGTGTCTCATGTGTGAATGTGTTTAAGTTTATGATTATATGCTTTCATGGTTAAATCATAATTAAGTGGTTAATGTGTTCATGTTTGAAAGCAGTTAGTTTGTTCTACAACTGATTCACCCCGCCCCTCTCAATTCTCTTATGCATTTCAACAATTGGTATCAGAGCGAGGGTTCCTTGGAAGAAAGCCTAACAGCTTGAGGTAGATTTGGGATGGTGCACAAGAAGGAGTCTCCACAGTTTCATGTAACGAATTATGCTCTTTGGAAGGTACAGATGAAAAGTCATCTCATTTCTCTTGGTTATAGTATTTGGAAGATGGCAATTAAAAAGTATATTATTCCTCCAAATGGTCCTTCAACTGAAGATGAAGTCAAATAGTATGAGTTAAATGGAAAGGCTAGTGATGCTCTGTTAAACATGCTTTATCCAAGACTGAGTTAGTGAAAGTTATGGATCTGGAAACTACTCATGAGATCTGGGATAAGTTGAAGATTTTATATGAAGGAGATGATTCTATAAAGAGTGCTAAATTACAAAATTTGAAGGCAAGGTACAAAGCTCTAAAGATGAGTGATGATGAGAACATAACAATCTATATGCAAAAAGATGATGAAACTATCAATGAAATCAAAGGTCTTGGAGGAACTATTGATGAGGATGAGGTCATGCTAAAGATTCTTAGGTCTTTACCTAAATCCTATAGTCACAAGGTGTCAGCAATTGAAGAAGTTATGAGTGTGAACAAGATCACAAAGGATCAACTGCTTGGGAAGCTTACTACTTTTGAGATGAGAGAGTTTGGCGATGTTTTGTCAAAGACTGAGACTGCTTTCAAAGCCAACACTTCAGAAAAGACTTCAAGATCTTAGAAATATGCTGTAGAATCTGATGATGACCTTGATGTGATTGAAGCCAACTTTGTGGACATAATGCAAAGACATACCGGTAAGTTCAAAGGTAAATTACCATTCAAATGCTTTTCTTGTGGTAAGATTGGTCACTATGCCTCCAGGTGTCCGAAAAGAATTGAGAGAGGTAAGAAGAAATTTGAAAGTAGAAATAGGACCATAAAGAAATGCTATTATGTTAGAGAGGATGATGATGATGGTGTGACAAATGATGAGTTTGATGATACTAGTGCAAATGAATGCTTTTTTATTGCTATTAAGGAAGAGCCTGTGTCTACTAATCCTACTAGCTATGTAAAGGAAGAAAAACCAGTGGAAGAGAGTGCTTTGTCTGTCTGTCAGGTTGAGAAAGATAAGGATGAATGGATTATTAATAGTGGATGTTCACATCACATGACCGGCGATAAAAGTAAGTTTGCAAGTCTGGAAAAGTATGATGGAGGACTAGTTAGGTTTGGAGATAATGCAGCTGTTAAGATTTGTGGAAGAGGATCTATTTCTTTTGATGGTAAGCATAACACAGATGATGTTCTATATGTGAAGGGTTTAAAGCATAATCTTTTAAGTGTTGGTCAGATGTGTGACAAAGGATATGATATGATATTCAAGGATAATGGATGCAAGATCATGGAAAGCTCCATAACAGTGATTGCTACTGGAAAGAAGACTAATGATAATGTTTAACATTTAACAGGAACTAATGATTGTTGTTTGTTGACTCAGACAGATGAGAGTTGGCTGTGGCATGGAAGGATGTGTCATATCAATTTTGACAACTTTGTGAAGATAAGCTCAGTACAAGCTGTGAGAGATCTGCCTAAGCTTGTGAAGCCTGCTAATACTATTTGCAAGGAATGTCAATTGGGGAAATAGACAAGGACAAATTTCAAAAGCAAAGAATAATTTTCTATTAGATTACTTGAGTTGTTGCATACAAATTTGTGTGGTCCTACAAGAACAAGAAGTTTTCAAGGAGACAGGTACTTTATGCTTCTTATTGAGATTATTCTAGAATGACTTGGGTCACCTTTTTGAAAGATAAATCAGAAACCCTAGACAAGTTCAAAGCTTTCAAGGAAATGGTTGAGAATGAGTTAGAATTAAGGATCAAATGCTTAAGGTTTGATAGAGGAGGTGAGTTCACATCAAATGAATTCAATATTTTCTGTGAAGAACATGGGATAAAAAGATAGTTGCCTACTCTTAGGACTCCTCAACAGAATGGAGTTGTTGAAAGAAAGAACAGGATAGTTCAAGAGGCTGCCAAGTCAATGATGAAAGAGGAAGACCTACTAGAAGTGTATTAGAGAGAAGCTATACATATTGTTGTCTACATTCAAAATAGAGTTCAAGTCAAAGGTAATGGTACTAAAACTCCTTATGAATTGTGGTATGGAAGGATTCCTACAGTAAAATATTTCAAAGTTTTTGGAAGCAAATGTTATATCAAAAGAGAAGAGTTAGGCAAGTTTGATGCTAGGTGTGATGAAGGTATTTTCCTTGGATACTCTACTAAGAGTAAAGCATACCGGTGCTACAATAAGAGATTAAGGAAGATCATTAAGAGTGCTAATATGAAGGTTGATGAAGACAAGGAAAGAATATCAGATCTAAGTGGCTATGAATTAGATGAACCTAATATTATAGTCAATGAAGAAAAATTTGAATAAGAAGACAATCAAGTTGAAGAAGTAAAGGCTCTAAAAAGTGTTGCTAAGACTCCTACGTATGTAAAGATTAATCATTTTGAAGATTAGATTATTGGGGATAAAAGCAGAGGGGTATTGACAAGGAAAAGAGTTGCAGAAGAACACGTGAACTATTGTTTATTTTCAAAGATTGAACCTAAAATTGTAAGTGAATCCTACAAAGATGAAAGTTGGGTAAAAGCTATGGAAGAAGAATTGAAGCAAATAGAAAAGAATCAAACTTGGGAATTGGTTCCTAGACTTGTTGATAAGAATGTGATTGGAACTAAATGGGTTTTTAGAAACAAGATGAATGAAAATGAAGTAGTAAGAAACAAAGCAAGGCTAGTATGCAAAGGATATTCTCAGGTTGAAGGTATAGACTTTGAGGAGACTTATGCTCCTGTGGCAAAGATTGAAGCAATATGTGTGATAGGTGAAAAGTCAGGTTTAGCAGATCAGACATAGTCATGAAACTCCAACCCTACCATCATCAAGGAATCTAATCTAAATGAAATCAAAGCATAATGCAATTCAAGCATAACATCACCTAGACCGTGTGATTCCTTGTTTGTGAGATGTGGACTGCTTCTTCAACAATGAACAATTGCAAAGCTGAAAGCTGCCATGATGAATGATAAAAGCTTAAATGAATGCTCAGATGCTCAGGATGCTCAAGATGATAATGTAGGTGCTATATGATTGCTGGATGTCTCATATGGAATGAGAGGGTGTTTATATAGGACTCACCCAAGATCAAACGACGGTGGAGATTCAGAGGCTATGTGAATGGCTTGGATTGAAAGATACTAAATTTAGGTTCCATTAGTTGTGCATGTGAAGGATATGAATGAAAATTGTCTTACAACACATGATTGATTGGACAAGTGTTGGAATGTAATGAAAGGTGAGTAGTTAATTCAAATAAAATATTTGAATTAGTTGGGATATGAGTTGGATATTAATTAAATAAATTAAATTTATTTAATTAATAGGATAAATGAATGGGATGGGATAAAATATGATGTGGAAATTAATTAAATAAATAAAATATTTGAATTAGTTGGGATATGAGTTGGATATTAATTAAATAAATTAAAGTTATTTAATTAATAGGATAAATGAATGGGATGGGATAAAATATGATGTGGAAATTAATTAAATAAATAAAATTTATTTAATTAATTGGGATGAGGATAGGATGTGATTGGGATATGATGTGGAATTAATTAAATAAATAAAATTTATTTAATTAATTGGCTAAGTAGGATGAGGATGGGATTGAAAGGGATTTTAATTAAATAAATAAAATTTATTTAATTAATTGGCTTAATGGATAATGATTTAAAATGGTGTTGCTAGACATAAACAAAGTTGGGACAAATTTGGGTGTCTACATTTTGCCCCTCTTTGAGATGATGTTCGAGATGATGAGCTTTGTGTCGAGTAACATCATTTCAAAGAATTTAAGGTATGGATAATTGAAAGGGATGTTGATGATGATGATGATGATGATGGCTAATTGGAGAGGTTGGTGATGCCCCCTCGAGAGGATAGGTGGGTTGGACAAACACAGGTATGCTCTCGAAATGAAATAGCTTGGCTGCAAAAGAAAGATAAGAGGATAGATAGAAGAAATGATGATACGTTATGCTACAATGAAGGTGAGCAACCATGATGTTTGATATAGCACTAGACGTTATGCACCAAGGTATAAGGACCAGGGTGACAACGTGTCTCGTGCCCCAGCATAATACAACCTTGTCTAACATATGAGGAAGTAAACTTAGAGCATTGAAGTCCTAATGCACAAAAGGTATGATATGACCTTAGATCCAAAGGATAGTGCAAAAAGCTATTCCAACATACACAAGATATGAATATTAGCTGGAAATGATATGGATTTGATGCAATGCAAGATAAAATGATAACACACACAAGCAAGCAAGCAAGCATGCACAAAGGATTCAAAAACAAACAAGGTATTGCCCCTGTCAAGTTGTAAACCAATGATTAATTGATTGTTTTGTTGAGAGTGTTGTCATTGCGGGGAAAGCTATATCCCTAGATCAACACAAGGCTATTTGCTGAGTTGGTTGGCTGATTGAATGATTGATTTGGCTTACAACAAGGCTAGGATCAAGACCATGGATTGCGTTTAGATAATTTGGTTTGATTGATTGGCTTGATTGGTATGGCTTTAAGGATTGACTTGCATTTGGATCATTGTTTCGAATGATTTGGAAGATGATGAAATGCTGATTAGATTGATTTGATGAAGGATGGATCATGATTTGTGATGGATTGAGCTACTTTTGATTTGCTGAAGTGATTGGATTTGTTTTGATGGCTAGCTTGATGTGCTTTGGTGTTGATGCTGATGATTGATAGGATTTGTTTTGATAGTTGGCTTGATGTGCTTTGGTTGTGATGTTTGCTATTGCTGGGTTGATTGTGGATGATTGATTGGATTTGTTTTGAATGATGATAATGATGGTGTGATGATTGGAGTATCCACTCAATCTAAGCATAAGCAAGTGTTCTCAGTGTGCTCAAAGGATGTAAAACAAACAAGGTATTGCCCTTGTCAAGTCATAAACCAATATTTGATTATTTGATTGATTAATGATAGATAGTGTTGTCATTACGGGGAAAGCTATATCCCTAGATCAACACAACGATGTGGGAATGCTATATCCCATTGATAATGATTGATTTGGCTCATGACAAGATTAGGATAAAAAACTATTGATTTGATTAGATAATGTTCCCTGATTGATTAGCTTGCTTGATATGGATTAATGTGACTTGGACTTAAGATCATTGCTTAGATTGATTTGATTGATATGATTGGAAGAACTGATTGATTGAAATGGATGAATGAATGTTATTGATAGGAGGAATTGATGATGATGATGATTTGATTTTGATAGAATGTTGAAGTGGATGGTTTTGGATGATGTGATTGGTTTTATTGCTTGTATTTGTTGTTGGATATTTGATTTTTTGGATTTTTCGACATATTTTGATTTTTTTGGATTTTTGGGGGTATTTTGATTTTTTTTTTTTCTTTTGAAATGTTTTGAATGTCAATGGATTTACAATTTGAGTAGCCTTTGTGCTAGATACCAATGACAAGGGAAGACCAAGTCTAGGTGCAAGGATGGATAAAAGGATGGGCTCATAGTAAATGTGATGGAAGGCTCATGATAGATGGGTGAATAAAAGGATAGGCCATTGAATGGAAAGATCATGATAAATGGATATATACAAGGATAGGCTATGGTGGATGGATGTATGCCTCATGATAAATGGATAGATAGGCTATAGTGGAAAGCTCATATAAATAGATGGGGATAAGCTATAAGATGGAAAGCTCATGATAAGGATACGCCATAATGTATGGATCATAAGGGAGCTAGGATGTGATCTCCAAAGGCTATATTGCATAGGAAGAATAACTTGCCCCATTCTAGGATTTTTACATGACAAGGCTCATGACAATGGGATGACATGATAGGTTTTACATGACAAGGTGTATGATAGGTGGATAATGATAAGATGGATTGATTAAGAAGGTATGAGGTATACCAAGAGATATCCAAAGCATGTTTCAAGATTTTGCCCCTATGTTTTCATCAAAATCAAAAGGCAGAAGGATGGATGAATGGATAAGGATGGTAGGATGTAGCATGATAGGATGGAAAATGATATAATGGGATAGATAGTTTGGAAATGGATAGGTTGGATGAGACAATGTGCCCCCAAGTGTAAGTGACATAGAAGATCAACCTACACATGACGCCTGTTTGCCAAGTTTTCATCATGGTACTTATCCAAGGTGCCTGTTTACTAAGTTTTCATCATTGGACGAAGGGATTTCTCTTTACTTTTTAATTTTTTTTTCTTTTATTTTCTTTTTTGCTTTTAGATGGGTTGACAATTACACATGGCGCCTATTTGCCAGGTTTTCACCATGGTAATGGATAGGAAGGACTCAAGTGGCTAGTGCTATGAGAGATGATATTGTCACTTTAGAGATAGATGATGTCTTCGCATGGACCATGCCATTATGCTCATAGATGTTGATAAGGGATTGCATGGATGGGAGATGGATGAGGTAGATAGTGGATGATGAAATGGATTATGAAAGGTTCATGCAAGGATAGATGGATGGGGATAGTGGATTATGATGTGGAATTATGGTAGGGTAGGCTAGTGGCTTATGGAATGAAGATGGATGAAAAGTTTATGCCAAAGCATGGGCCATAGGGATAGCATGGGGGAGATATGTAGGATAATGGATGGAAGATGGGGAGATGTAGTTATGTGGAGGTGCTACGGAGTGGAAGGGAACCATGACCAATGGTTGCACACACCGTGATAAACATTGAAGCTTTTGATTGGATGGTGGTGTAGGAAGCAATGGAGATATTTGCTTAGGGTTGATGAAGTGATTTAGGAACCCACATAGATTTAGTATTTTTAGTGTTTTTGTTTTGCTTGTGGGATTTTTGAAGGGAATGGAAGTTTTGGATGGAAGTAGGCTTTTGGATGGATATAGGTGATTGAGATTCTTGAGATGTGGAGGAGGATGCCTCATTTGACTTGCTAGCTATTTTCTTAGGAACCCAAACCATTTTGCTTTTGGGCTTTGCTTTTGGAGGTAAGGGTTTAGATGGCTTCTTAGATGAACTTTGCTTTGATTTTGATTCTGTATGTCCTAAGGTATGAAGACATTTAGGATTTTTGGTAGAATTTTTAGCTTTATGGGTAGAGGCATCAAAATTTTTGCTTTTGAATCCCATGGAGTGGGTGGAGTGAATGGAATGATTGGAAGCTTTATGCTTAAACGATGTGTGCTTTTGTTGGCCATGATTAGAGATGTAAGGATACTTATTAATGATATGTATGTTAGGTGTTGGAAATAACGGTGGCAAGGTGGATGGAGGGATATTAGGAGTTGGTAAAAGTGGAGGCAAAGTGGATGGTGGAAGGTGTATGGTCACATGCTTTTGACATTTATAGGATGATGGAGGTGGATTGGCTACATATGTTTTGGGTAGATGGGGGGTGTGATGGAAAGTGATAGGTTTAGGATGTATGAAGGGATTACCAACATCTTTGCCTTGTTTACCTTGGGGTGTGCATCCAAGGCCATATGAGCATGGAGGGATCTTGACATGGTTTGGCTCCAAAATACCTTGTTCATAAAGGTCTAGACCTTTGCCTTTTTAGTTCATGTTTTGGAGTATGCGATTGACTATGGGACTAGGTGTGCTTAGGGAACTAGACTTGAGTTCATTATTGGATGAAGAAGGTGAAGTGGATAAAGGTTGTTGTTGTCCTAAGGAAGAACACTCATGTATAAGGGTGGTAAGACCAATAGGAGATGATGATGAACTTGAAGTGGAATCGATGGTGGATATGGAAGGAGGATCATTAGGATCTTAATTAGCATTGTGTTCACTAAGATCCAAGTTATTTGTTTGATCTTTTATGCTTACTTGGGGGACAAGTGTCTCATCATGACAAGTGGATGTTTGCTCATTAAGGATAGGGCTAGATGGTGGATGATTAAGAGCAATTTGGATATTTTGCTCATGGATAGATCTAGGATTATGGATAGGATCAAGGTGATCATGGATAGCTTCTTCATAGGTATCATCTTGATCATAAAGAAGGTAAATGTTATGGATGGGTTGGATTTGGATGGCTTGCTCATGAATGGTTGTTGGGAGATGGATAGGATCAAGTGGCTCATGGATAGATTCATCATTATGGCTATCATCTTGATCATGGAGAAGATACATGTTATGGATGGGTTGGATGGAAGGCGTTTGATATTGAGTTGGACTAGGGCTTAATGTTTCCACATGCTTAGGATTAAACCTTTGACATACCTCTTGGGTTGCTTGAATGGAAGTGGAAGGCTCTTGGATAGGCTCTTGGTCAACAACATGAGAACATGATGACTCTTGAATAGGCTTAATGGCTTGTAGGTCACATGATGGGCTTGAAGGCCTAGATGTGTTAATGGAAGACTCTTGGATAGGCTCAAGGATAGGTGGACCACATGATGGGATTATAGGATTGGACATGACCTTTGGAAGTTCATTGGTAGGCTCATAAATGGGTGTTTGACATGGAGATAGTTTAATCCTTGCTAGTAGCCAATGGATCACATCCTTCACAAGGGTATGAGTGGATGGGCAATATAATGGATGGATGATAATAGTAGATGGTGTTGTAGGCTTATGATTAGGATTAGGTTGAGGGCTAATTGGATTGGACAGATTAGGATTTGGACTAGATGGGGGTGACAAATAGGATTTGAATGATGTGGCATGATTTCTTATTGTAGGTAGGTACACCTTGTAAACAATTCAGACAAATATTGGGCATTGATTTGTATTATGGCCTTTGGTCCTATGGTACGCACAATAATCATGTTCTTCATATGGACTTTCTTCACATGGTTTGAGTTCAGGAAGTTCAATGAGTTTTTGTTCAAGCATTCTTTGTAAAACTATCTCAGCCGCATCCTTTGGTGAAGGATTAGAATGACATGGTGATGAAGGTAATAGAGGGATTGGTGGTTTGGAAGGTTGATGGATTAATGGAATAGGAATGGGATCACATGGTGGTGTTGGGATAGGATTTGTTGGCTCATGTGATGGCATGGAATTGGATGGTGGTGGCCACTCTAGATTGGTATCTCCCTTGTCAAAGGTTATTAGATCTTGCATAAGATAACTTGGGCTTGTTTGATTTATGTACAAGGGACCACTTGGACTTGCATGTGCTTCTTATTGTAAAGGTGGACTTGGGCTCATTTGTGCTTGTTGGGGAGGCCATTGATAGTCTTGGTAGCTAGGTGTAATGGTAGGATATGTAGACAAAAGATCTCGAGGTGGACCCAAAGATGCGGGCATTTGATCTTGTTAGCAAGGTTGATTTGTGCTCACTTGATTTATATACAAAAGGCCATTTGGACTTGCATGTTGTTGATGTGATATCACTTGATTGCCTTGTGGATGGGCTTGGTAGTGCATTGGAATGTCAACATGAGGGATTGAATAAGCTTGAGGTGGATATTCATAGGTTGATGTGGCATTGATTTGGTGGATAGGTGGATTAAGTTGATAGGAAGTAGATGGATATGACATGTGGCTATAAGGTGGATTAGGTTGGTATGGAGTGGCTAAGGATTGATGTACTTGTCGAGTTTGACTAGTGGCTAAAAGGTGTTGGACTTGGGCTATGAAGTGTTGTAGTTGAGGTGATTGGCTTGCATGGGGTTGAGCTCTTTGGAGGAAGAATTGTAATATTTCAATGGCATCTTGGTTGAGGGGTTGTGATCCTTGATAAGGATTTTGGAGGAATCTTTGGAATTTGATTTTTAGGTCCTCTAGTGTAGACATGTTGTCACCAAGTGTTTGTCTTAAGTCCTTTTAGCAAGTGCTTGTTTAGGGATTTAGACGATGATGTGGATTGTTTGGATGACTTGGCTATGTTTGGGATGAAAGTGATTGGGTTGGAATGTTATTGGAAGAATGTGTAGGATGACTTGCCTTTATGTGTTTGGGTGTTTATAGCTTGATTTAGCAATGTTCAAACAAATGATTATGCATATACACACATGAATCACTCACGCAAGACACATAAGCAATTGTTGACTTTGAAAATGAAATGTGATGATTATGCAAGCACACATGGAAGACACATCAACAAGCCTAATGTGTAGTCAAGTGGGTATAGCCAATTAGGTCTTAGGCTATAAATTGCACAAGGTTGACTATGGAATTAAAAATGAAATCCTACCACACAGCCAGGAGAAAGGGGTAACCCACCCTTCACCTTCACTTCCCAAAAGTATAAAGTTCTTTGGGGCTTAGCCAAGAGTGACAAGATTCTAACTCCCAATGAGGGTGTCTTTCGATTTAGCCTCGATTGAGGTCATCCCTTGGAGTGGTGTGTCTCCAAGTAGGCCTCCTAGATAGGGTTTACAAAAGCAAACCAAGTGAGTTGTCACTTGATTCACACTCGCACTTGTTAATTGATCCTTTAGAAATGAGATGTGTGGAAAACAATTCAAGCACTTGTTTGTTTCAATCTTAAATTTAAATGTGATGAAAGACAATGGTTTGTTTTAGCCTAATTTTTTTGATGTGATAGCAAACAATGTTCGTTTTATGCCCAAAATCTGAATTTGTTTGCAAACAATGATTAAGATGAAAGATTAGAATGAGTGCACCTGATTATTTTTCTATCCAAATTGCTGTAGATGTTGATGTCAATGGTGCTCTAGCTCCTTATGATCACCTACAACATAAAAAAAAATGATACTATAATGCAGACAGAAAAAATAGGCTCATCAGGCAAGGAAAATTGTAATTTCAGATGCATAGCCGAATTAGATTTGATTATTTTGATACATTTTTTATTTGAAAATTAAAAAATCAAAGAAGAGACCCCCATTAATTTTTAGAGAGCTTTCCGAAAATGTAAAGAAATCAGAAAAATTCCCTAATTTGTGCCCAAAAATGTGGATTTATGAAAACAGTATAGTCGTCAAAGATCTAATTTTTTCACACTGTAAATGAGCTCTAAATTAAATATATAAAACATAGATCCCTATTAGAATTTAGAGAGATTTCCAGAAATGTAAAAATTTCTAAAACATTCGCTGATTTACACCTAGAATTGTGATTTTATGAAAAAACATAAAAATGTGATAAATCCCGCAAAAATTGCGATAAACCCAAAATTTTTCTGCTGTAGCTTCCTTATATCATGGACAAAATTTTACTAAAATCTTGTAGAAAAATTCATAACCGTTTGGAAGATATGATGAAATTGTTAAAACCTAGGGTTTTGTCCAAAAAGTAGCAAATCTGCAACAAAAAGTTAATTAAACCCGCAAAACTCAACAATGGGGGTTATATGAATACAAATTTTTACTACAAAAACCTGTAAAAAAGATCAAGTGAAGTGAGTCCCACCGGGCGTGCCAAATGTAGTTAGGGTAAAATTGCAAATCAGGGCAAATGAATAAACAACAATGATAAAAACCCTAGCAATGCACAATGAAGCACAAGACAATATGAAAATCAAAATAACAAATGTAAATGCAAACCGATCTCCACACTATGCTCAATTTATCTCCATTGCTCTTCTCCACCTCGCATGAGCATGCAAGATTTTGAAGGATTATTGTTGGAAGAATGTTGGGTGCTCACTTCTGCAGCATAACATTAAGATGAAGATGCTAGAATGAATGATAGATGAAGGATGCAAAGGCTGTAATGATATTTCAACAGCATGTGGATACTTGAGGATCAATGCATGCTAATGGCTTATGAAGGGGTTGATTTATAGGAAAGGCTTAATTCAAATGGATGGCTAGGATCAATTAGGGCTTTACGTGAAATGGATGGATAGGATTAAGTTAGGTTTCCTTGCACATCAAGAAATTGTAGTCATGTGACATGTGGCAAAGGAAGATAAGGCTTAGGTGTGCTTGTGTAGATAAATACTAAAATTAGATCCCAATAGTTGTGCATGTGAAGGATTTTAAATGAAAATTGTAATACAGCACATGATTGACTGGACAAGTGTTGGAATGTGGTAAAAGGAGAGGACTTAATTCAAATAAAATATTTGAATTAGTTGTGATATGAGTTGGATATTAATTAAATAAATAAAATTTATTTAATTAATTGGAAAGATGATTAGGATGGGATAAGATATGATGTGGAAATTAATTAAATAAATAAAATTTATTTAATTAATTGGCTAATGGATAAATGGGATTAAAAGTGGGATTTAGGATAAAATGCTACATGATGTCTAGGATAATATTTCTGACTAGGTGTTGCAAGACATGGACAAAGTTGGGACAAATTTGGGTGTCTACAATATGAATGCTTTTGGCATTTGCAGCACACAAAGATTTCAAATTGTACCAGATGGATGTAAAGTCTGCATTCTTGAATGGAGAACTATAAGAAGAGGTTTACATTGAATAACCTGAAGGATTTCAGTCATCAGACCAAGGTGACATGGTATGTAGAATGAAGAAATCCCTGTATGGATTCAAGCAAGCTCCTAGAGTGTGGTATGCAAGGCTGGACTAGTATTTGTTGCAATTAGGGTTTAGTAAAGGTGCTACAGACAGTAACATCTACTTCAAAATTAAATGATCAGATTTTGATTGGTGTAGTCTTTGTTGATGATATTATCTTTGGAGGCAATGAATGTATGTGTAAGAAATTTGCAGAGGAAATGCAAAAGGAGTTTGAGATGTCTATGTTTGGTGAAATGAATTTCCTTCTAGGACTACAGATTACTCAATCAAAAATAGGAATTTTCATTTCTTAGTCCAAGTATGTGAAAGAGTTGTTGAAGAAGTTTGGAATAGAGGATTCTAAGCTAGTATGTACCCCTATGGCAACTAGTTGCAAGCTAACAAAGAATGATGAACCACCTAAGACTAATCAGAAAAAGTATAGGTCTATGATTGGAGGACTACTTTATTCAACCTATACCAGACTAGACATAATGCATGTAGTTTGTCTTGTGGAAAGATTTCAAGAAGACCCTAGAGAATCACATGTGATGGCAGTTAACAGGATCATGAGGTATTTAAAATGCACTTCAGACTATGGGTTGTGGTATCCTAAAAATATTGATTTCACTCTTAGTGCTTATATAGATGACAGAAAAAGTACAAGTGGAGGTGCTTTCTTCTTGGGTAACAAACTTGTATCATGGTTGAGCAAGAAGAAAGATTTAGTTTCTTTGTCTACTGCAGAAGCAGAATATATTGTTGCAACATGTTGTTGCACTCAAGTGCTTTGGATGAAGCAAACATTGAAGGACATAAGAGTTGTGTATGGAGAACCAATTTCATTCTTTTGAGACAATACAAGTGCTATAAACATTTCAAAGAATCCAGTGATGCACTCAAGAACAAAGCATGTATCAATAAGGTATCACTTTTTGAGAGAAAAGGTAACAGAGAATGAAGTAAAGATGGAATATGTGTCTACAAAGGATTAGATTGCAGATATTTTCACTAAGCCTCTACCTAAGGATATGTTTGAGTATCTCAGGGAGAAGTTAGGGGTTATTACGCCTCCTGCTCTAAACTAAGATGCATAAGAAATGCATCAGTCCAGTGGTGTCCAAAGTTTCATCCTCTTATCTGGATTGATGTTTGAAGGCTACCTCTTAGGGGGAGTAGGTAGATGTTGCTGATATGAGTTTTTGAAAAGAGTAGTAAGTGTTACAGTGTTATTGACAGGGGGAGTAGTGCAATAATAGTAAGATCTGAGTTAAGATTTTATAACTATAGAGAGAGAGAGAGAAAAAAAAGGTCTGGCACCCTTTGTCATTGATGTTAAAGGGGGAGAGAAGTTCATGTGAAAAAATTGAGAGGAATTCTGAAAGTTGCAGCCAGAGAAAGCATAAAGTAAAGGGGGGCAAAGAAGCAAAGCAAGTTTGGTTGTCTTGATGGTTTTTCACATCATGTCTTGTCATCAATGACAAAGGGGAGATTTTTGCAAGTATGATCCGTAAGTGTTGTCATTGATGTCAACACCTAAGGTCAACATCTAAGGAAGTCATTTGGAAGAGTTTGAGTAAATGTCTGAGAAGAACAGTATAGTGTTTTTCTCTGCATATCCTATAGATTGAATTACTTTGTATGTGGTTTGGAAGTTATGTTAAGGAATGTCTGTAATTGCTATGTTTCAAGTCTGAGTCTCTAGTGTGAAGATCTGAGTAAGTTTTGTTCACCAAAGTAAAAACTATTTTTCTGAGTATTCAATGGTGACAGGAAGAATGTATTCTGCTCCGCATTTCTCCATGTTTACGTTTTATGGTTTGCGATTCTAGGATTAAGTTTGGGATGATGTTATGTGCCTTTAGTTGAAATGGTTCATGATTTGGTGCTCCACAAGTGATCTTTCCTTTATGACAGTGGCTGACAGCAATGTTTAAGTGCTCCAGTTTGAAGAATCTTCTGGATAGAATGTTTGGGGGTTGTGCGAAAGTTCTTGGTAATTGTAACATGCTTGTGGATGTCTTTAGATCATGTTCTTGCCTTTTGATTGGTCAGTAATTCAGATCGTAGATGAAGCGTGTTCCTAAAGGTCTTAGTATTAACACTAGTTTTGGCTGACCTAGTTGTTTTCACTACTTGCAGTTATGCTTCGAAGTTTGTAAAGCGTGTTGTTGCATGGAAGATTGAATTTGAGTTCTAGCTAAGGTGTGGTATGGCCCGCATTCATTCTTTTCCTTGACAAATCCATTTAGGTCCAGACCTATTCTAATGTATGTATGTATGTGGACCTTAGAGATTGCTCTAATGGTTGATGATTATAATGCCGACCTTGATGTACATTCCAAGGTTGATGAATTGTATAAATGCATGTAATGAAGTCATGAACAACTCATGGATGATGTGAAGATGTGAACATAAGTGTGAATTGTAAAAGCAGAGCAGAGCAGAGGAGTTCTTTTTCGCTTCAATGGAACTGAACCTTGGCATGATATAGATGCTACTATCTCAATTCACCAAATCTGGTAGTGAATCGCTTTTGGTAGTGAGCCTCTTCATTTGGAAGTGAGCCCCTTCTTTTGCAGTGAGCATTCTGGGCAGTGAGCCTTGTTGTCAATTTTGATATATCATTTATATTGTGAGCTAACAGTCGCATTGGTATTTCCCTTATGGGTTTTCCACATAAAAATCTGGTGTCTCATGTGTTGAATGTGTGAATGTGCTTAAGTTTCTGATTATATGCTTTCATGGTTAAATCATAATTAAGTGGTTAATATGTTGATGTTTGAAAGAAGTTAATTTTTTGCTACAACTGATTCACCCCCCCTCTTAGTTGTCTTGTGCATTTCAACACAGCCTGCAAATGGTGGCTTTGCTTCTTGGGAAACTAGTGGGTGCTTCTCAGCAAACACAGGATAGAAAGGTAATGACTTTTGATCACATTTGTGTTGAGATTGATTTGAGTAACCCTCTTCCATACTCTTTGGAAATTCGTGTGGGTACATCTTCTTGGATGAGAAACTTGATTATGAGACTCTGCCTTTCCATTGCCTGTGTCATGAATATGGTCATTTGTAGCAAAGATGTCCCAGGGCCAAGTCTTTTGAGTCTCAGACTTCTCATCCTCCTCCCAACCCTCCTAAGATTGATAAAGGAAAGGCTCGCATTCCTGGTGGTGATGCAAGTATAGAGGGTTTCATTCCAGTTAAGGCCTGGAATAGGAATCGTGGGCAAAAGAGAACTTTTAATGAACAACAGGATGAGGACTCTTTTAATAGATTTGATGTGTTGGATGACCTCACCCAGTAGGAGGTGAATCGGGTTATGATGGCTCTGGACCAAGGTATTGCGGAGCTGGTTCAGGAGGGTAATATTTCTGACAATAATCAGAATACACAGGATGTTGGTGCTTTGCAAATGGACACTGATCTTAGTTTGGTGGATTCAGTGGTGCCAGAAGCCCTCACTGCTATGGAGAATAATGGGGGGGAGATCTCCCTTCCTTTAGTGAAGTTGGGGTCTGACTCAGAAAAAGGAAACAAGGATTCTCCTTCTTTGGGGCTTCATCAAAAGAACCTTAAAAAAGGGGCTGCGGAGAAGGCTTCCAAGGTTGGGAGTAAGAAGGACTTAGAGAAAATCAAGAAGATGGGGGAGACATTGGTGGAGTCAGAATCTGTTAAGACTATTGACTCTCATTTTTCCAACCCTTAGAAATGATCATCCTTTCTTGGAATGTAAGGGGCTTGAACAGTGGCCCTAGACAAAAAGTTGCTCAATATTTGGTGAGAATTCATTCTCCTGATGTGTTATTCATATAGGAAACTAAGTTGTCTGTAGAGAATATGAGTGGTTTGGTGCCTAAACTTTGGGGCCTGGATCAATGCTAGTGCATTGGAGCCCAAGGTAATGTAGGGGGTGTGGCCTACCTATGGAATCCACTAAAGATTCACCCTCTTTAGTGGATGTCCTGTAAGTCTTCTATTTCAACGGTTTCTTTGAGCCTGGAAATGGGACAAATAGTTCTATCCAACATCTATGCTCCTACTGATTTACTTAGTAAGCAGCACTTGTGGTCTCACATGCAGTTCATTCAAAGCTCTGTTCCTCTTCATCCTTGGACTATTGTAGGTGATTTCAATAACATTATTGATTTAGATGAGAAGAGGGGTGGAAATTTGAAGTTAGAGCCTTCTTCTTTGCTTTTTCATGATAATATTTCTGCCTTGAATCTTGTTGACATTAAGCCTAGGAGTAATGGTCAGTTTACTTAGAATAATAGAATATTGGGGGAGGATTGTATTGCTAAGAGGCTTGACAGGTTCTTGGTCTCTTATTTATGGATTGGTGGTTCCTGGTTTACTTGTTTGGAGATTATGGATTGGAGGGTTTCAGATCATTGGCCTATTAAATTATCTGCCTCTTCGGTTTGGATTGCTCGGTCTCCCTCTTTTAAGTTTCAGCTTATGTGGCTACGGAACCTCTCTTTGCAGGTGCATGTTGCTGAATGGTGGCATTTGGGTAGACCTGCTTATGGCACCGCTATGTATTATTTTGTTAAGTAGTTGCAGTATGTGAAGTACCAGCTCAAAAGGTGGAATAGGTAGTGTTTTGGTAACATTTTCCTTGCTAAGATTGCTACTCATGTTGGTTTGGATGCTAGAACCCATGAGATTAGGGAGTTTGGCCTTTCTGAGGATTCTCTCAAGGAGGAAGCAAGGGCTTTGAAATCTCTAGAGGAGTGTGAGTTGCGTGAGGAGATTTATTGGAAACAGAAGGCTCGGGTGGAGTTGTTACAAGAGGGGGACAAAAGCACTGCCTTCTTTTTCAACTTTGTGAAGGATGGGAGACATGGTAATTTGATCCCCTTTCTTGTAAATGACAAGGGTGAGCATTTAACCTCTTTAAGTGATATATCTAGAGAAGCTTCACAGTTCTTTGCCTCCTTGTTTAGTGAGGAATCTCAAGATGTGGTAGCTGAATAAAATCTTGTTTTGTCTTGTATCAATTCTTTGGTTACTATGGAAATGAATGAGCACCTCTTGGGAGACATTTCTCTAGAGGAGCTGGAGGCTACTATATTTCAGATGAAGAAAGGGAAAGCTCCTGGTCCTGATGGCTTTCCAATTAAATTCTTTTAGAAATTCTAGGACATTATAAATCTGGACTTATTAGAGGTGGTGCTTGAATCTCAAAGGAACAAGCAGATGCTAAGGGCTATGAACTCTACATTTCTGGCTCTTATCCCCAAATGTGAGGGAGCAGATTAGCTGAGCTTGTTTCAGCCTATCTCTCTTTGTAATGTGGTTTATAAAATTCTTTCCAAGCTGATAACTGAGAGGTTGAAGCGGTAGGTCAACAAGCTTATTTCTGAGGAATATGGTGGCTTTGTGGTTGACAAGAAAATTTTGGATCGTGTGGTCATCGCCACTGAAACTATTCACTCCATGGCGACCTCCAAAGAAAAAGCTATGTTCATCAAGTTGGATATGGCTAAGGCTTATGATAGAGTTAAGTCGTCTTTCTTGCGCAAAGTTCTCATTGCTTTTGGTTTTGCTGAGGAGTGGGTTATGTGGGTGATGAGTTGTGTCACGACCACTTCTTTTTCTATTTTGATAAATGGTGAGCCATCTTCCTTATTTGGGGCTTCCAGGGGCCTTCGTCAAGGGGACCCTCTTTCTCCATATTTATTCATTCTTTTGGTTGAAGGTTTGGGGAGAGTGATTAAGAGATCTATGATGTTGGGTCTTATTGAAGGCTAGGTTTGGGGTAATGGTTTACCTCCTCAGTCACACCTACAATTTGTAGATGATACGACTTTGATGGGCATGGCCAAGGTCAAAGAGGCCACTAATTTGTGCAAGGCTTTGGATATTTATTTGGTTGCATCGAGACAAATGATTAATGAGGATAAATCATCCATTTTCTTTTAATACTCTGAGGCTCATTCAGTAGAGGATTGGTCGTATTTTGAGGTTTCAGATTGGCTTTCTACCTTTGACTTATCTCGGCATTCCTATCTCTTCTAGTACCCTTCCTAGGGGATCATGGCAAAATATTCTTGACAAGTTTCGTGCGAAGGTGAAACATTGGACTCACCGATGGATTTCTTTCACTAGTCAGGTTTTGCTTCTTAAGTCGGTGGTGCAGGCTCTTCCTAACTATAGGTGTATGCTCCAGGTGGCTCCCATTGGTTTCATTAAGGATTTGAATTCTCTAGCTAGGCAATTTTTATGGGCTGGTAGCTTCTCATCTTCTAAGTGGAGCCTTGTGAAGTGGGATATTGTTTGTAGTCCAAAGCAGTTTTGTGGCCTTGGGTTGTGGCATTCGACACTGACTAGGTTGGTGTTGTCTGCCAAGCTCTATTGGATATGGTGTTTGGAACAGGATTATGTTTGGGCCAAGATTTTATCTCACAACTAGCTAAGTGGGATACCAAACAAGGAGATTCTTGGGTATCCGCTTGTGGGGAAAGGATCTATGACTTGGGAAATGCTTAAGAAAGGGGTTAACTTGATCAAGGAGGGTTTGTTTTGGATATGCAATAGGGGATCTGAGGCTCTCTTTTGGTTTGACTCTTGGGATGGGTTCTCCCCTATTCTGAGCACTTTTCCTAATTTGTAGGCTCTTTGTTAGTGCTTCTTGGAGGCAGGTTGGTCTAAGGTGATTGATTTTTGTAGACACCCAAAAATGACCAAGTCATCACATCACTTACATTTCATCTAATCTGTCTAATTGCATTCAACGTTAATTAAATAATCTAATCATTTAATTAATTTTATCTATTTCTTCTAATTCACATACTTTCAACATTAATTGAATAAATTCTCTTTATTTAATTAATTTAATTAAATTCAACTTTAATCTTCCAAAATTAAATAATTTTAATTATTTAATTAAATCATTATCCTCTTTCCAAAATTCAAGTCTCCATTAATTAAATAAATAAATTATTTAATTAATTCATCACAAATCCTCTTATCTACAATTAAATAATTTACATTATTTAATTAAATCAATTATTCTTCTAAATTTAAATAAATCATGCAAATTGGCCGATGATGGCATGGTTCGGTGGTTAAGTCGCTCAGGATGTAGTGGCAGCCACCAGAGTTCAAACCCCTGCTGGGCCAACGAGCTCGCAAGGCTTTACGCCTTCGCTGGGCCAATGAGCTCACGGGTTTGAAGTGTTCTTCCTAGGGGATGAGGTCCCCCAATTGTGGCCTCACCGGTTCATTGCTCTGGGCAAAAAGCATTCGCATGGAGCTGGAGGGCGTGTCGCACCAGCGTCGCCGGTCACGTTAAAAAGTTTACCAGGCGCATTATCTTTAAAAAAAAAATCATGTAAATTTATTTAAATTATTTCAATCCTCTAAAAATAAATAAAATTAAGTATTTTATTTATAATCTTCATGTCCTCTAATCTTGCACAAACAATTAAATAAATTTATTTATTTAATTTGTTTTTTCCTCTAAAAACAAATCTTCTAAAAATAAAATATAATCACATATTTTATTTATCCTTCATCATGCAAAATAAATGAAATCAATTTATTTGTTTAATTTATTTAAATATTCATATCCTATCTATTCCTCTATCATACACAAACAATTAAATAAATAAATTTATTTATTTAATTTCAAATATCTCCCAATTCCTCTTAAAATATCTCGTTAACTCATGTGCACAATCAGTCTTATTTTTAGAGCTCTAAAAAAGGTAAAATCATAAGTTGAGTTATATATTCAATCAATCTTATTTTTACCATATCTTAATAAAAATATCCTTATGGATTGACATATGTCGTGTGCACATTCATCATGGTTATTTGTTTTATCTCCTCCATTGATTCTTTTGAATTATATGGACCGTTGATCGATCTTCATTGAAACCTATATAAACCCCCCTCATCTCCTTCACAAGTCGTCTTCGATCACTTATTCTTAGGCATCTTTTATAGCGCTTGGAGCATAAATCGCATCATTGAGCAACTTACGATCTTTTGACATTGATATTTGGGCACCTACACTTGCTTGTTGCAAACATGGTTTCGCAGCGTTATTGAGCAATCCACATTTGACAAAGAGAACAACACAATCTGGGTAAAAGCTTTCTTAAATTGATTTATTATTAATGGCTTTTTATTTATATAGATCTCTTTATGTTATGGGTTTTTGATTTGTTAGTTTTGATTTTATCATTTAAACATAATCGATTTTCTTCATACACATTCTGGCACACCCGGTGGGACCCACTAATCCCTCTTTTTCTTTGAGAAATTATTTTTTTAAAGTACAGTACGGAACAATACAAAAATATAGAAAAGTGCTATTGGTAGAACAGAAAAGCACTTTTGGAAGCACAGTGTAACACCTTCGGGCAATACTGTAGCGCTTTTGGTAGCACAGTAGCGTGCTTTTGGATACACAGTGTAGCGCTGTCTGCACAGTAGTAAAGCGCTTTTGGAAAAATAGGGTTTTTAATCTTGTTTTGTGATTTTGCAGGGTCTTACTCACATATCTATCCTTTATTGATTGGCAAGCCAATTTATTTGTCCTTTCAATGATCTTGTGTACTGCCTAAGCTGACGTATTTAGGAGTATTTACAATTTTTGGAGTTAACCCATCATTTTTGCAACACCATTGAGTGGTTTTTTATTCTAGGGCACAAATTATATCAACCATACATCCCAGATCTACAAAGCAAACATGAAATTATCTGTTGACCTAACTTTTTTGACAAAATATAACATTTTTTAGATTTGGGGCAGTAAAGCACTTTTGGTAGTATAGTACCGCACTATTGGTAGCACAGAGCAGCGCTTCTAGTAGCACAGTGCATCGCCTCTGGTCTATAGCAACTCGCTTCCAGAAACACAGTTCAAGGCTTTCCGCATAATAGTAAGTCACCTCCGGTAAGATAGTAAAGCACTTTTGGGTCAGACTGATTTATTTTTTTGCTAACTCTTGAGTTTGTGTGGAACTAATTGACTTGTTGCAGCTTCTTACCACTCAAATAGAGGAAATGGGTTTCCCTAACACATTCATGTAGGATGAGCGTTGAAGAAATCTAAATCTATTCCACTAAGTCTTAGAAACATATTACCTTCTTAAGGGATAATTGAACAAATCACTTTGGCAATCTAAGTCTTAGGAACATATTGCTTTCTTAAGGGACAATGGACATGTATGCGAAAACACCTCAATTTTCTAAGGGACAAAGGACATGAATGCCAAACACTTCAATTTCATAAGGGACAATTGACAAACTACAATCGTGTGTGTGCCTAAATTAGTCGCACCTTATTTTTTTATAAGGAGACAATTGAACATTTGTTTGATGTGCTTGCTCTTACATTTCAGTTATTCCTTTAGAAGGGCCTACTTTTGGATTGTGTTTCATCCAAAAGGGACGACTCTAAGCGGAGTTTTCCTTTGAACCACTATATAAGAGGGATAAGGTGAAAGTCAAGTCCTAACTAACATCAGCCTTACCTTTTGGTGCCAAACTGAAAAGAGGTGTACTGGCTCTTTGTGGAAATGATTTTCACATCAAGCGAAGTGTTTGATACTCTTAGTAGGATTGGTTAAAGCTTTTAGTAGCTTGTCACATTGCTCGTAAGGCGTTGGTCCCTCAAAGTTACTAAGAACCATTCTAGATAGTGACTACCCGATCTACCTCCAAACGTTGCGGTAATCATCAGTGCAAGGGGAATCAATTTAAGCCCTCAAGATACTCACCATTGGCTCCCTTGAGAAGAGAAAATATTCCCTCGGCCATAAAGCTCTTGTAACCTACTTGAGCTTTCTGAGGGGAGGGTGAGATATCCCTACCTATCGTCTCTCGCAAAGATACAAATGTCCAACACCTTTATGGAATGACATTTGGTTGACGAAGTATTAAGTTGTGAGCTATGAAACCTTGTCTCTAGGGATAAAAAGTGCTTGATATAGTTTACAATTGTCTTATACCTGTGGAAACATTGGGCTTTTTGTGTGCCTCGAACATATACTATCTATTGTGTTAGTCCTTTTTTTGCAAACTTATTTGATGTGTTTTCTCTTGCCAAAGCAAATCTAATCAGAACCAAAACCAAATCTATCAAAATTTGCCTTATAAAACATCATAGACACTACTTCAGTGTCTCTGGTATAATAGCAGCTCACCTTTGGTATTATAGTAGCCCACCTTTGGTATAACAGTACCCTGCCTCTGGCAAACCTACTTCAGTGCTCTTGGTATAATAATAGCTCAATTTTGGTCTAACAGTAGCTCGCCTTTGGTATAGCAGTACCTCACCTTTGGCAGCTCAGTTCATCGCCTTTGGTATTACAGTAGCTCACTTTTGGTGGCACAGTCCTGCGCCTTTGGTCAAACAGTACAATGCCTTTTGTCTAGTAAACTATGCATCAAAATTTGTCTTTTCCAAAACATAAGAAGAATCCCAGAATATTGTCCTAGTGTATTCCATGGTAATGACTAGACTCTAGTAAACTATGAAGACCAAGCAAGTTGTCCTAAGGAAGCACAAATCACCTCCTCACACACCTCAATCAGGCCGATCCAACATTACTCCCAAGGTTACTCCCAGACACCAGTGGAAAGATCAACCAACTCTCCAAACATGTCGTAGCTTGACCAACCAAACAATCCTCAAGAAGGTAGGGGCCCTTTGGTAAGTACACCTCACTATACCACCAACATGCCTCCAGATTTTGTTCCACAAGGTTATACTGTCGATCAAGTCCCATCTTAGGAAGGTAGGGTCCCATTGGTAAGTACACCTCACTATACCACAGGCATGCCTTCGGACTTTATTCCACAAGGTTATACTATAGGTCAAGTCCCATCTCAAGAAGAGTGACACTTTGAAATAGGTCAATCCTTTCAAGAAGATAGACAAGACCTTGATGAAATCATACAAGATCCTAGAGCCATGGCTACCTTTGACAATATCCTTAGTGAGAACCAAGATCATTTCTTTTGCTTGCTATCAGAGCAAGGAGCCAAATTACCCAAAGGTTTTGATCTATCAAATCTTAGCAAACCTTACAACACCCAAGACACCATACCTACAGTCCAAACCATGTCAACAGTGACCATGCCCTTACACGAACAAAGCTCACAAGGGAGAATGATTGCATAATATGAGAATCCCCTTTATCAAAACCCAATAGGAGAGAGAGCCATATCACCACTTATAACTCCTATGGAGATCTAAAAACACCAACAGGAGACACTCCAACGTCAAGCAAAGCTAGACAAACAATCCACCATAGCTTGATCAAACATACAACAAACTCCTAGAATGCCCACACCAATCGCAAGTGGAAAATTGGCTACCCCATCACAAGAAGGTTTCCCACCAAATTACAATCTAGGAAACACTTATGTAGCCATGCAACAAGGGTCTCAACAAACACCACCCCCAACATCATCAAACCTTCGTATCCCTCAACCAACCAGGGTCATGCAACCCCAACCACAACATTCTTCTACTCTCATCCTCAATCAACCTCACCCATCACAAAACACATCTACCTATGTCCCCCCACCACAACGATCATCAACGCTAAACTTTTTCAACACCTTTCTTAACCACCCTCAACATTCCCAAAACCAAACTTCCCAAAGCTATGTTCTGCAACCGCAACCTAACCCAACAAACTTTAGCTTTCCACCACCAAACTTGTTTCTACAACCATCACAAAGCCTACATTCTTACCTAGCGCTGCCCCCACCTCCTCCAAATCAAAGCACCCAATTCCAACCCAATCTAAACCCAACATACAACACATACTACCCCAACCAATCATATGACCCTTATAACACCAATGCCCATGGCTTACACTACAATCTTCCCTATGGGAAACAACAACCACTTCTAGGACAATAGGAGATGTTTCCAAACCCTCCCACGACTATGGAGCTAAAACTTGCAGAGGTTCAACAACAACTATCTAATCTTATGTTTGGCCACACCAAGAAGACCTTCTCTTTAGAAGAAGTGTGTCCTTATCCTTTTGATTGGTCATTACCCATGATCCCTTTTTTGCATAATTTCACTATTCCCAAGTTTGATAAATACAAAGGAAAAGGGGACCCAAAAGACCATCTCAGGGAATTCTATCTTGCTTGCTTTGAGGTCTCACATAACGACACATATCTTATACGTCTCTTTCTTCGCAGTCTTGGAGGTCAAGCTATAGAATGGTTCTCACACCTCCCCACAGGTATCAAGTCTTTTAATGAGCTAGCAGAGAAATTTGCCACCCATTTCTCCTACAACATGGAGCATGAGATTTCCATGACCGATCTATGCAACAACAAACAGAAAAATGGTGAAACTTTCATTTCTTTTCTTCAACGATGGAGACAAATGGCTAGCAAATTCCCATTCAAGATACCTGAAAAGCAGCTTGTTAGCATATTTGTGTAGAATCTCAACCAAGAATTGAGTTTTCATTTACAAATTCTTAGTGCTACAACCTTCGACGAAATAACATACAAGGGAATCAACATTGAAAAGGCCCTCATTGCTAAGGGTGTGGTCAAAATCTTTAAAGAAATCAAAGACAATGCTCCTCAACAACAAACAAATGATAAACTAAAGTTTTGGAACAAAAATAAAAACGTGGTCAACGATGGGGTGGTCAATTCTAAACATGTCCAAACCTTGCAAACACCACTTCAGCTTTCCAAACTGAGTCAAACTCCACCTCAACAGCAGCAACAACAAAGACAACCATACCAAAACCAACAACAATGACAAAAAGCACGGCCTCAACAAGATTACCCTCTGCAATGTCAATTCACTCCCTTGGGAGAGCCCATAGAGTCTATCCTATAGAAGCTTTTATACAAAGGGCTCCTCACCTTACCAGATGCTCCCCCATATGGCGAACCTGTTTACAAAACTATACAGTATAGAGAAAATGAATATTGTGAATTCCATAGGAGCAAAGGGCACATAACCGCATCATGCATGAAACTCAAGCACCTAATCCAAAATCTCATCGAGGGAAACCAAATCTCTTTTGAAGATGAACCACCAGTTCAACACACGAACAAAGACCTCAACATGTACAAGGAACCATTCCCTAACCATGGCTAAGATCCTCCTCTAGATAAAGGTAAAGGTGTCAATCATGCTTCCACTTCCTATGACTCCATTGTGGGTCATTTTGAAGAGAGTCATGTATCTACCCTCACAATCAAATGCAAATCTATGGATTACGCTATTACAACTCGTCATGGTCATGTCACCATTCATAATCCTACACCCATTCTCCCAACTCCATCTAATTATAATCTTGTCAAACATCTAGGGAAAATGCCAGCACAGATCTCTATCTTGGACCTTCTACGATCATCACACGCACATAAAGTGGTGCTAGAAAAAGCCCTCCAAGAGTCTTCAGTTCCTAACAACATAGCGGTCACAGATTTCTGAGCTATAGTAGGTAACATTGCTTCGCCCTACAATGTGGTCTTCACTGAGAAAGACCTCCCATCCCATGATCTGTGTCACAATAATGCCCTTCATATTGAGGTTCTCATTCATAAACGTAAAATCAAATGCCTACTCATAGATGGTGGTGCTGGTCTCAACATCTGTTCTCTAAAGTTACTTAAACAATTGGGATAATCTGAGGATCATGTCAACATTGATCAAAGTATTACAATCAGGGGATATGTGTTGATAACTGAGAGGGGGGGGTGAATCAGTTATCCTAATTATTTCCCTTATTGAACTTTCTTATTAATTGATGCAGCATTGAATCAAACACAAAAACATTACCATGAAATAAGAAACACATAACACAGTATTTTTGACGTGGAAACCCTGTTAAGGGAGAAAACCACGGGGTGATTAACCCAAAATTATTCTCTGTTAGAAGAATAGGAAATTACAAAATGGCACTTGCCAATTAGGGCTCACTGCCCGAGCACACTGCTCACAAGAGGCCCACTGCCTACAAGAAGACACACTGTCTACAAAGTGATAAGAATCACAGTCTTGAACTGATTGGAAGCATCTGCATATGCTGGAGTTCAGTTCCGGTTAGGCTCAGTACACTGATCTGCTGCACTTCATCTTTCCTCTGTTCTTTATTCTGCTATCTTTCACATACCGGATCCTTTTTGCTACTTCTGCTCTGTTCTGGACTTATTCGCATATATATTAATTCCTTCACACTCTTCACAACTAAATCCATCCTCTATATATATCCGCACAAGTAATTTCATCACCTTTCTAGTCGGCATCCGGAACAGTCTAGTTTCTTACAAACTTTGTTCTGTCGGCTGAATCCTTGCTCACCAAGCAATGCGGATCAAGCATATACTAGTAGATATCATTAATCATGTCGGCCAAACATGATTCATGCCTTCACAACTTTTATCATCAACAGTAACATATCCGGAGAGTAGTCTAATACTCTGTCAGTCAGTTCTTCCTCTATTTTGACTGTGTCTCAGGAATCCGGTACTCAACTATTCATATCTTTTTCCTTGTCCATCACCGGAGGCTAAATCCTTGGAATATACCACTCAAGGTAGTCCTCTTGACTTCCCCAAATCCGCACTGCACCAAGACACTTCCTCTGAGAGATCCGGATCAATCTATCGGACCTTGCCACATGCTCTGTTCTTGTTCACCGGACCACAACAATCTTTATTCTGACTTCCGGTAGAGACACATTATGACTTGCGGATATGTGGGATGACCTTTGTTGCCATCAATGACAACAACCATGAATCCATATAGTGTCTCTTGCCAACAATCTCCCCCTTTGGCATTGATGGCAACACTTAGTGAAAAATGACTAAGTGTTTTCACTATGCTCCCCCTTTGCTGATGCTCTGTCTTTATATACAATTTCTGGAACTCCCCCTTAGTTGGATTCCTCATTTTTCACTGCTCCTCACTCCCCCTTTGACATCAATGGCAAAGGGTAGGGTCCGCACACCAAAATTTTCAAAAATTTTCTATACATAGCCGCATATTTACATACTCACATATACTGAAGAATGTCTGCAAAGGATGTCTGCAATTGGATCATTTCTGTAGCCCAACTTTGCTTCATTCTGTCCAAAATTGAAATGTGACCACTCAACAAAAATGCAAAAGCTTCTGCCCGCTTGAGATCTGTCGGATCTTTTGTTTGGGCGGTGGTCTAAGCATCACTGATGGCCTCATGCATAGTTTCCAACTTAGGGATTATAATCCTTCTAAGTTCTCCCATCCGGTTAGTGATATTCTTCCTTTCCTTCTCAAGATTCTTTATTTCATTCAAGACTGCAATAGTCTGACATTCTTGATTTATTATGGAGGAAGAGAGAGGATCAAAACTTTGAGATAAGCTTTGTAGCTTGTCCTGTTCCTCTTTTATTTTCTTATCAATTGCTGCTGTTGCCTTTGGCTAGGATATACAAAATTTGTAAATGTCACCGCCATCCTTAAGAGCATTCTCTAAGCTCTTTATTCCAATACTCACAATCTTCCTATCTTTAGAGATTAATTCTAATACTTCTGAAAATCTCTTATCCAAAAATTCCTTCCGGACCTTTTCTTCAGCAGATTTTTCTAGAGATTCAAAATGTGTACTAACACTGCTGACTAAGGTTTTGAGATTACCGGAAGAGGAGGCTGTGGGATCCTTTTGAAAGGATGGCATGATCTTTTCTAGCACTCCAGATGCTACCTCCATAAGCTCACAGTCTTCCATGTGAGATTTCAACAGCTTCTCTTTGACTTTCTCATTTGCAAATGAGGCTATTTTCATTGTTTGCACCGGTGACAAAGAGTCAAAATCTAAGGGTCCTTTTAGCAGGTCCGGTTCATCAATTTCTATAGTGGCTTTGCTCAAAAATTGTTGAACAGTTTGTGCAGTGTCTCTTGCCGGAGACAGATGTTTCTTTTCTTCTGCAGTCTGGGAACTGTCAACCTCTTTATCTTTCACCCCTGCTTCCTTCTCCTGTAATTGCTCTTCTTCTTTGGATCCGGAGACTGTAGGGGAAATCGGAGGAGAGATGCTTGTATGTTCAGGGCCCACTTCTTCCGGAACAGATGATTCCAAATCCGCAGCTGTTTCTACACCTAAGTCCTCTACAACAGGAAGATTGAACCTTTTGAAGGCCTTTCGGAGGATCTCTTCTGTCCCTTGGGCCACTTTGTCAGTCTCACCAAGCATGAGTTGATTCATCCTGGCTTTACTTCTGAACTCATCTTTGCAGTCCTTGAAGATTATGTTCATTGTCTTGGGATCAATTTGAGGATATAGCTGAATAGCTATCTGCTCCCGGATCTCAAGATCTTTTGCATGAGCATTGTTCTTTCTTACTTCCAATTCCTTTTCTAGGCTTTTAGGAATAAGAGATATGATCTCAATGAAAGCCTTATTATATATGTTCAGATATTTGACTGTGGCTTCCTGCAGAGTCTTTTGGTCAGCCTCACTGAAGTCATCATAAGATTCAGTCATTGGTTGAAGGTTTCCATCCACCGTGACCGACTTGATTACATTCTCTAGAGACAGAGTGGGCTTTTCAACAGATACCTCCGCCATTTCATCCTTGTCTTGGCCTGTGGAGGGTTTACCAGATCCTTTCTTCTTCTGCTTCTTTATTTCTTTTACTCCCTCATCTGACTCTGTTTCCTCTTCATCCTTTTGGCTTTCATAAGCCCTTGTGGCTTTTGTCTTGGATCTTTTACCGGATGCCTGGACTTTCGGTTTTGAACTTTTGGTTGTGGGAGGTGCAGATCTTTTTGATGATCTGGTCCGGGTGGGAGTTTCAACCGGAACACTTTCTTTACTTTTCTCTTCTTCCTCAGCCTTCCTCCTCTTTTCCCGGCTGGCATCAAGTGCCTCTTTTGAGATTCCTAGGCCTTGAGCAATATGCTCAACTTCTTTTCTTACCTTCCTCTTTATCTCCGGTTCACTGAGTTCTACATGTATTTTTACACTCAGTTCCTCAAAGGTTTCGAACCTTTCTGCCTTAGGATCTTTGGGCTGGCTTAGCATGTGTTGAACATGCAGCTCTACTATCTGTTCATCCACTTCATACCCCATGGGCATGATCCAAACAGTCCTTGGCTCTACTGCCTCCATTAGACACTGATCTGTTTCAACCATGAAGCATACTGTGTCTTTGTACTTTTCTACAAGGGATTGGGGTATTCTTTCTCTTGCATGCATCATGCTTTGGAAGTTTTTGAAGTATCCCCATAGAGCTGTATTTCTTGCTTTGGCATCCCCAAGTTCATGCAAATAGTCTCTGATTTGGATGGCAACCGGTCTGTCATTTTGCCATACCCATCCACTAGATCCGGGAAGCTCATTCATGTAGTAAAAGAAGAGACAAAGGATCAGATTGCCATACTTGAAGGAGTTTTTCTTGTCCTTCTTGATCTTCTGCAGATTTTCAAAGAGTTGGTTCACAAGAAGCTCACACAAGTCATAGTCTGCATTCTCCTTTAACATTTGATAAGCTGTGTAGATTGCAGTTCCCGGTACTGAATTTTCCCTACTGGAGTGATAGATTTTGTAACCAATTATCATAGCTGCAAATTTGACATCCGGTTCAATGATGTCATCAACTGTCATAGCTCTCTTGTCAAACTTGGATCCGGTTGCATCACTGACTGTCTGATTTTTGACAGATTTGAGAACAGGTAATCCACCGGATGAGTGCAGACCGGTTACAGCCCTAATTGCGTCCTTGGTGATCTTGAAGGGCTTGTTCAACCATAGGAAGTTGTCATGTACTCTACTTAGTACATTCCGGACCCATTCATCTTCTTCAAAACAGGGGAAATGAATGCACTGTGCAAAGTGTTTGTCCTGGATGGCTTTATACTGAGGTTTGATCTCAAAGGAGTCATCTATCAATTGTTTGTGATAGATATCCATCAGTTTTGATTCTCCAAAGTCTTCAAGATTCGCATGGATGTAAACCCTAATATCTTTCGTATGCAATACACCATGAGGAACACTAGAGAAGGCTCCTAGTGGATCTACCTCCAATGATTTGTAAGGATGTTTCTTGAATGAGGGGCGAGGTCTATCAGAGATCTTAACTATATTTGGAGTAGCCATTCTTCAAAGATTTGCAGTGAGGTAATGAAAAATGGAGAATACCTTATGCGCCTTTGATTTGCACGGAGTGATTGGATTGATTTCTTTATGCAATGACTTCGGCAGGAGATCCTTGGTGTGCTTGATGAATCTTGTTGCAGAGCTCCACTATTCGCTTCTTCTTGAGTGCAGAATGAGCAAATGACTTTTGAGAAATCCCTTATATTGCTCCGCGAACCCTAATATCTGTCTGCAATAAATGCTTCACCTACATTATTTCGGTTTGCCTTGTCTGGATAGCTTGGAGTATCCCGGATTAGTCCTGATCTGTGAATATCATCCGGATCTTTCAATCATGAATAAATCGAGGTAACATATTACAAGAACATCCCAAACACTCTGTCCAATCCGCAGAACAAGATAGTGCACTTCCGGATCTCTCCGGACCTTTTTGTAATCCTTTGTCATACCGGAGCATCTCCCTGAACAGGTCTTATTTGATCGATCACAGCTTCTTCATAACTCCATGCGGACCTCTGAAAACTTGACTGAAGCATCTCAAGACTCATATCTACAAACCCTTTAATCCGCATCTTGTGCCACATCCGGCACCACTTGTTTGGCTGGGGGAACAGGATTTTCTTTGAGTCTCCCCCTGAGCCTGAGCTCACTTTTTAATTTCCGGAAGAAATATCAGCACCAGAGTCTGGTGCGGATCCAACCTCTACATTCTCTGAACTTTTCTTCACCCAAATCTTGCTCATCTGATTCCTAACTTCATCCGCATTCATCTTTTGTTTACCCTTGTCTTGATTCTGATTATACACCGGACCTCTTTTGTCCTGATACTTGTTTCTGCAGACTTTAGCATTATGACCGGACCTATTGCAGATTTGGCAAATAACATTTCTTTGCATATTTGACTGATATCCTCTTGATCTGCATTGATTAGCCATATGACCTACTCTATTGCATGTAAAGCATCTACCTTTGAATGATTTGTTTACTTGCATAATTCTGCATTCATGGGATTTGTGTCCATACCTTTTGCAGTTGAAGCACTGTCCGGAGAAGGATGAATTAATCTGATTCATTCTCATTCTGCACTGATTAGCTTTGTGACCAAAGTGGTTGCAGCTGTGGCAGTATCCATTGAAGGATGGATATCTTTGAGCATTTGGCTATCTTACCGGAGGTCTTCTAGGCCTGCTCCTTGGATTTTCTGATCCAAGATTCTTCTGACCGGATCCGGAGCTTTCTCCTTTCTCATATCCCAAACCATACTTGTCATCTGTCCTCTTTTGACTTCCAAGAAGAACTTCAAGTTGAGCAGAACTTATCTTGAATTTCTCTTTATATTCATTTGCTGTTTGAAGGTCTCTTTTGAGAGAGGCAATTTGATCCTCAAGTTTTTCTTCATTATCTTTGGCATCTTCAAGATCAGATTCAAGATGTCTGATAATCCTGTCCATCTGGTGGCATTCTTCTGATTTTTCTTTAAGAGATTGTCTTAGATTGTCTTCAGCCTTTCTTTTTTCTTCAATCTCTTGAGTAAACTTTATAGTTCCTGATTCCATTTCATGTCTTAACATAATGACTTCTTTTGATAACTTTTCACATAACTTGGTTTGCTCAGTCAATTCTTCATTTGTATTGCTTTCTTCACTTTGTCTTGCCAACTGTTGGAGCAGCTCCTTTCTCTTTTTCATAGAGAGACTTAATTTGTCTTTTAATTCTCTCATGAATTCATCAGCCTGTTTGAGTCTTTCCTTTAATTCATTGACTTCAGAATTTGACTGTTCAAGATCCTCAAGAGCAGTCTTGAGTTGCTCCCTTAAACCATATGCATCCATTTGAACTCCCAGATCTTCCTCAAGCTGTTAGGCTCTATTAGGAGGAACTTAGCTCTGATACCAATTGTTGATAACTGAGAGGGGGGGGGGTGAATTAGTTATCCTAATTATTTCCCTTATTGAACTTTCTTATTAATTGATGCAGCATTGAATCAAACACAAAAACATTACCATGAAATAAGAAACACATAACATAGTATTTTTGACGTGGAAACCCTGTTAAGGGAGAAAACCATGGGGTGATTAACCCAAAATTATTCTCTGTTAGAAGAATAGGAAATTACAAAATGGCACTTGCCAATTAGGGCTCACTGCCCGAGCACACTGCTCACAAGAGGCCCACTGCCTACAAGAAGACACACTATCTACAAAGTGATAAGAATCACAGTCTTGAACTGATTGGAAGCATCTGCATATGCTGGAGTTCAGTTCCGGTTAGGCTCAGTACACTGATCTGCTGCACTTCATCTTTCCTCTGTTCTTTATTCTGCTATCTTTCACATACCGGATCCTTTTTGCTACTTCTGCTCTGTTCTGGACTTATTCACATATATATTAATTCCTTCACACTCTTCACAACTAAATCCATCCTCTATATATATCCGCACAAGTAATTTCATCACCTTTCTAGTCAGCATCCGAAACAGTCTAGTTTCTTACAAACTTTGTTCTGTCGGCTGAATCCTTGCTCACCAAGCAACGCGGATCAAGCATATACTAGTAGATATCATTAATCATGTCGGCCAAACATGATTCATGCCTTCACAACTTTTATCATCAACAGTAACATATCCGGAGAGTAGTCTGATACTCTGTCAGTCAGTTCTTCCTCTGTTTTGACTGTGTCTCAGGAATCTGGTACTCAACTATTCATATCTTTTTCCTTGTCCATCACCGGAGGCTAAATCCTTGGAATATACCACTCAAGGTAGTCCTCTTGACTTCCCCAAATCCGCACTGCACCAAGACACTTCCTCTGAGAGATCCGGATCAATCTGTCGGACCTTGCCACATGCTCTGTTCTTGTTCACCGGACCACAACAATCTTTATTCTGACTTCCGGTAGAGACACATTATGACTTGCGGATATGTGGGATGACCTTTGTTGCCATCAATGACAACAACCATGAATCCATATAGTGTCTCTTGCCAACAATATGATGATGTTGAACGTCACTCAGAAGGTGTTATCCACTTGCCTATACAACTGGGCCCCGTCATGCTTGAAACCAGGTGCTAGGTCCTTGACATTGAGCTACCTTACAACATTATCCTAGGCTGCCCATGGATCCATACAATGAAAGCTATTCCCTAAATGTACCATCAGTCTCTAAAGTTCTCATTCAATGGTACAGAAATAACTATCCCAGGTGACCCTAATCCTTTTGAATTCTACTGTGTCTTACAAGGAAGCTATAAGAATTGCAACCAGGTGCCTAAAAATGACAAAGCCATTACATCCCCACTATATGTTGATCTTGAAAATCTGACAAAAGCCTCTGTAAGTGAAACTCATCCTCTTCTTGAAATCAAAGCTCACATCTGTGATATAGGCTTTGGAACATATGATATCTCAAAATCTTGTTGTGTAGGGCGGATGCCTTTATCCCCTAAATCTTACGGGCAACCACCCATTGCCAAAGTAACTAAAAAAATATCTATTCCTCCTACAACATCTTTAACCCAATTCTAAGAGGGAAAATTATTGGCAGAGGAAACTATTGAAGACATTTCTTCTTGGCTCTACAAGGAGAAAGAACCGGTCACAATACCAGTTGAGCAATATGGCAATGGCTTAAGGATAGTCAAAAACATGGGCTATAAAGGCAAAGGTGGCCTTGGAAAATAGAATCAAGGAACAATGGAACCCATTATTGTGATGAAGAAACTAGACAAGAAGGGGTTAGGATTTGGTGGGAAGGTACCACGTGCCTTGGACATCGAGGGTATCCTCGACAAGGTGGCTGAAACTTCTCTCGCAACTTCGACGTCTAATGAGGATATCATCGATGACTCTTCCCTACATATGACTGAACTATTCACTGAATCCTCCGTCTTTATGCTATCATCTATATCTTTAACATCCATCACAAACACCCAGACTGTAACACTTGTCTACCCCAAACTTATCGATTGGGACCAACAAGGGTCCCCCGTTATAGATGTATTTCAGAACGAAGAAGCTATTGCAGAGTTCATGGGACTCCGGGATGGTATCCCTCTTGGTGATCATAAAGCAAGTTTTGTAATGGAACTAGAGACAACAACTTATTTTGGTGAGAATGCCAAATCCTCCAGTCACAAAAGTAAAAACAAAGAAAGATCTCTAGGTGAAAACCACACTGTGGCACCTCCCAATCACAAAATATTAAAAACAAAGGACGTATCCAATGGTGAAAACCCAACTGTGGCACCTAAGGATAGAGGATTTGACCTTCCCCTACCATCTAAGTATTAAGAGAAGTCATCTCTCCTAGTGGAAGATTCTACAGAGATAAACCTTGGCACAGAGCAAAATCCAAAGACCACATTCTTGGCAGCATCATTATCAAAAATAGAGCACAAGAATCTTAACAAATTCTTCTTACAGAGAACCATCAACTTTGCATGGACCTATGCTGATATGCCAGGGTTAGACCCTAAGCTAGTGGTCCACTATCTCACAATGGATCCAACAGTTAAACCAGTTAAGCAAAAGCTGAGGAAGATGCACCCATAGATATCTCTCTTGGTAAAAGTGGAAATACAGAAGTTGTTAGATGCAAAGTTCATCAGACCTATTGACTATTTAGATTAGGTCTCAAAGATTGTACCTGTGTCTAAACTGAATGGGCGCATTCGCATGTGTAATGATTTTAGAGATCTTAACAAATGTCCCAAAGATGGCTTTCCATTACCGAACATTGACCTTATAGTAGACTTGAATGCAGGTCATGAAATGCTTTCTCTCATGGATGGATTCTCTGGCTACAATCAGATAAAGATAGCAGAGGAAGATCAACATAAAACAACTTTTACTTGTCCATGGGGTAATTATTGTTGGTGCGTCATGCCGTTTGGTCTAAAGAATGTAGGGGCAACTTATCAAAGAGAAATGATAGTGATATTCCATGATCTCTTTCACCATATCATGGAGGACTATGTGGATGACATACTACTTAAATCTTCTGGGGCAGATCACATACAAGTTCTAGGATAGATCTTTGATAGGCTCGAGAAATACCAAGTGCACCTCAATCCAAAGAAGTGTGTCTTTGGTGTAACATCAGGGAAGCTATTGGGATACATTGTATCTCGCAGAGGTATCAAAGTAGACCCCACAAAAGTCAAGGCTATAGTGGAGATGCCTCCACCAAAGAACCTCAAAGCATTAAGGAGCCTTCAAGGAAGGTTGCAATCCATCGGGCGTTTCATCTCATAGCTAGCGAATAAATGCCAACCATTTCAACACTTGCTCTGAAAGGATGTCTCATTTCGATGGGATGATAAGTGTCAAGTAGTATTTAATCATCTCAAAGAGTATCTAGCTACACGTCCTGTATTGGTTCCACCAGTTACCGATAAACCTTTGATATTATACATCTCAACTACAACATCAGCCCTCGGGGCCCTTCTGGCACAACATGATGAGTCAGGAAAAGAGCATGCAATTTATTATATCAGTCAAACCCTGGTGGGATATGAACTCAATTATTCACTGATGGAAAGAGCTTGTTTAGCAGTAGTGTTCGCTTCCCAAAAGTTGTGGCATTACATGCTAAACCAACACATAAATCTTATAGCCAAAATTGATCCATTGAAGTATCTACTAGCGAAAGTAGCTCTCATAGGTAGACTAGCTAAATGGGTCATGATACTTAGTGAGTTCGACATTGAGTATATGGATCGTAAAGCAATCAAGGGACAAGCCCTAGCAGATCAACTAGCAGAAGCACCCATGACGGATACACACCCTATGGTAGCAGACTTTTTAGATGAGAACCTCTTCACTCTTTCCAACTCAATAATGTGGAAGTTGTACTTTGATGGTTCCTACACACAACATGGATCAGGGGCCGGCATCTTATTTATCACACCTCAAAATGACTATATTCCAAAGTCATATCGGCTTGCATTCCCTTGCACCAACAACATTGCTGAGCATGAAGCACTCCTCATAGGTCTCAATACAATAGTTCAATGGGACATCACAGAATTATAGGTATATGGAGACTCACAACTAGTCATTTGACAAGTCACAGATGAGTACCAAACAAAAGATGAAAAGTTGGTCCCCTATAAGCAACTAGTGGATGCCTACAAACCACACTTTTCTAGCATCACATTTGAGCAAATTCCAAGAGAGCATAACAAGGCTACGGATTCTATGGCTTCTGTAGGGTGACTTATCGACATGCTTGCAAATACACAGAAATGTGAATTCTTGATCACGCAATTGTTGATACTAGGCGTCGATGTGCTAGTTACTGAAATCATCTATGAAATTGTTGGTCCCAATTCCCCATGGTATGAAGATATCTATGAATACCTTTAAAATAGTACCTTTCCCATTGAACTCTCATCCACCCAACGCAAAACCTTTATCCGTCGATCCTCCCGTTACACCATTCTGGGTGATACACTATATCACAGGAGTCTTGATGGTATCCTCTTACGATGTCTTAATGCGGAAGAAGCTGAATCTACCTTACGAGACATACATGAAGGTGTCTGTGGCACACATTCTACCGGTCCTAATCTTGTTAAGAAGACAGGGTATTACTAGCCTACAATAGAGCAAGATGTTGTACAGTTCGCTAAGAAATGTCTACAATGCTAGCAGCATGGAGATTTAATTCACGCACTAGCTCATGAACTACAACCTATGACGACTCCATGGCCTTTTTCTCAATGGGGTCTTGACCTCATAGGACAAATCCACACATCCTCATCCAATGGCCATAAGTGCATCATTACTGCCACTAAGTATTTCATGAAGTGGGTTGAAACCATTCCCATGACCTATATCACCAAGAAGCAAATCGCTAAGTTTATCCTTAACTACCTCATATGTTGGTATGGTATTCCCCAAGCCATTGTCACTAATAATGGGAGACCATTCAAGAACCAAGATGTCTGTGCCTTGTGCACACAATACAATATCCAACATCACTTTTCAACTCCCTACTATACACAGAGTAATGGCCAAGCTGAGGCTTCCAACAAAACCGTTCTCAAAATCCTCAAGAAAATGGTCAATGAAGCTAGTCGTGATTGGCACTTGCAACTCAATCCCGCCCTATGGGCCTACCACACTAGTATCAGAACACCAACTAGTGCCACACCCTATGCCTTGGTCTATGGCTCTAAAGCCATTCTACCTATAGAGGTCAAGATCCCATCCCTCAGAGTATCTATGTAGAACCTGATCAGCAGAGAGAAGTATCATACTTCTAGATTAGCTGAGCTAGAACTACTAGATGAAAGGTGCCTTATCGCGCTTAATCATCTCCATGTCTATCAAAATTGCCTCCGGCATAATTACAACAAAAAGATCAAAGAAAGATGGTTTCAAGTGGATGATCTTATTCTCAAAGAAAATCAGAGAAATCAAGCAGACTGAGAAAAGAAGGGCAAGTTCGAGCCTAATTGGTTAGGACCCTTTATTGTCATAGTAGCATATGGATCAGGAGCTTATACTTTAGCTACACCCGATGGCATTCCTCTAGATGAACCACTCAACAATGTTCATCTCAAGAAGTTTTATGCTTGATCCTCAGAGTATACAAAAAAAAAATCCAGCCTATGGTAAAAATCTGGTAAACAGGCGCCTTGGATAAGTACCATAGTGAAAACCTGGCAAACAAGTGCTATGTGTAGAGTCAGCATCCATCATCTATCGAGTCTTGTTCATTCCATTTTTTCACAACACACTTCATCCATCCATCCATAATAAAACCATTGACCTTGTTTGTATTTCCATCTCCCTATCAAATATAGCTTGGAAATTTGTCAGTGTCCATCATTGTCATCCCACGTCTTGATCTATGTCAATACTTATCACTGTCTTGTCCTAGGTCAAGCTTTCTATGTCTTCTTCATCAGTCACCTATGTAATTTCCTCTACCATAATGGGGGTAACTCTTTCCTTAACCTAGGTCTAGGAATGGGTCCTTGTTCGTGGTTCACAAACACTTCAACCATCTCTTCACAACGACAACACTTTTTCTACATCATCACACCAACTAGAACTACATATTATCTCATCTCTATCTTAAGGTACCTTGATCCCATGGATGTGGGTATGTAGGTAGTCTGGAATATGAAGGAAGTTTCCAGTACTTAGGTACATAAGATCTCCTCCTTTCACCTTGACCCATTCATCACTCTACCCAGAACTACATATTATCATCTTTCATCTTTCCTCATAATGTGCCTTGATCCCATGGATATAGGGTATGTAGGCAATCTGAAATACGAAGGAGGTATCCAGTACTCAGGGACATACAATCCATCATTCTTCACTCGCTTTCAATCCATTGACATGTCATCTTTCTAGTCTTTCATTTATCACAATCCATTCACCTTGACTTGACTAACTCAAGCAGCAAAACAACAAACAAATGCATCCTTTCAAAGAAAAAGTCCTTAACAAACCTGAAGCAAAGAAACCTACTTACAGAGCCATATTCTATCCTACGTATCGATTGCCAGCATCAGCTAAATCAAGCTTAACCAAGCAACAAATCAACAAACTTGTCTTATGTAGAGTGTTCCATGATCGAGACCAACACACGTGTCTCATACGACATGTGGCATTTCCTAAAGCCATACATTATCCTTTCAATTGGTAACACCCTTTAACAGACACATCGCTCCTACGATAAGGCTATTATCTTTCCTATCCAATCTATCCTGAGCAACCTCTTTGGCAAGAGAATATGTTGGCTGTATGTTTTACTTTGTAAGTCAATCAATTTTCTTTTTGGTTTATCTTTTGTTCCTTTTCCAATACCTATTCAAGACTACCTTGATTTATCTATAATCTTGGTATGTTGTGATACAATACAGATTGGGGGCATAGTCATTGCTTTTGTATGCCGTGTTTGAGGAATGATCTTTAGCATCTTTTTGGCATCATATTTATCTTGTGTGTGTTACGACCTAGCATCTTACATATTTAATACTCTTCTTGCATTAACATGTTTGGAAGTTTATTTTTATGTTCAAGACTATGGCTCATTCACATATCCAACAAGGTTATATTATTTCTAAAGGATCTAAGTTCAAACCGCTTGCTTGCAGAGTCAATGTCCACGCACTTGGATATCATAACACCTTGGTCTTTTATACCTTGGTGGCAAACTATCCATGTGCTATATCAAAAATAAGGATTGCTCTTTATAAACATTTGTGAAACCATTGCAACAAGCTTATCCATTTACACCATCCATTTTTCCATGGCCTTATATAGTTTTTCAAGCAAAGATCGATCAACCGTCTTTCTCTCATGTTCTCTCCTATCTCCTATCTTCTATCTATCATCAACCCAATCTCGTCTGTCTCCAACAAAACCTTCTAGTCGAGCGTCAACACAGTTCTTCTGTCGTTTCCCTGTCTTTCCTCTCAAGGGGGCACCCTACGTCAGCTACACTGAGGCAACTAGCTACACTAGGGCATCAAAAAATTGTATCATGTCTTCAACAATCATTTTCTTTGACACAATGTTGTAAACTACATTGCATCAAAGAGGGACAAAATGTAGACACCCAAAAATGACCAAGTCATCACATCACTTGCATTTCATCTAATCTGTCTAATCACCTGCATTCAATGTTAATTAAATAATCTAATTGTTTAATTAATTTTATCTATTTCTTCTAATTCACATACTTTCGACAATAATTGAATAAATTCTCTTTATTTAATTAATTTAATTAAATTCAACTTTATTCTTCCAAAATTAAATAATTTTAATTATTTAATTAAATCATTATCCTCTTTCCAAAATTTAAGTCTCCATTAATTAAATAAATAAATTATTTAATTAATTCATCACAAATCCTCTTATCTACAATTAAATAATTTACATTATTTAATTGAATCAATTATTCTTCTAAATTTAAATAAATCATGCAAATTTATTTAAATTATCTCAATCCTCTAAAAATAAATAAAATTAAGTATTTTATTTATAATCTTCCCGTCCTCTAATCTTGCACAAACAATTAAATAAATTTATTTATTTAATTTGTTTTTTCCTCTAAAAATAAATTTTCTAAAAATAAAATATAATCACATATTTTATTTATCCTTCATCATGCAAAATAAATTAAATCAATTTATTTGTTTAATTTATTTAAATATTCATATCCTATCTATTCCTCTATCATGTATAAACAATTAAATAAATAAATTTATTTATTTAATTTCAAATATCTTCCAATTCCTCTTAAAATATCTCGTTAACTCATGTGTACAATTAGTCTTATTTTTAGAACTCTAAAAAAGGCAAAATCACAAGTTGAGTTATCTATTCAATCAATCTTGTTTTCATCATATCTTAATAAAAATATCCTTATGGATTGACACATGTCGTGTGCACATTCATCATGGTTTTTTGTTTTATCTCCTCCGTTGATTATTTTGAATTATTTGGACCGTTGATCGATCTTCATTGAAACCTATATAAACCCCCCTCATCTCCTTCATAAGTAATCTTTGATCACTTATTCTCAGGCATCCTTTACAGTGCTTAGAGCATACATCGCATCATTTAGCAACTTATGATCTTTTGACATTGATCTTTGAGCACCTACACTTGCTTGTTGCAAACATGGTTTCGTAGCGTTATTGAGCAATCCACATTCGACAAAGAGAACAACATAATCTGGATAAAAGATTTCTTAAATTGATTTATTAATAATGATTTTTTATTTAGATAGATCTCTTTATGTTATGGGTTTTTGATTTGTTAGTTTTGATTTTATCATTTAAACATAATCGATTTTCCTCATACACAATTTTAAGACTTCTTACCGCTATGGGTAGATGGAGTTGTCTAGGTGGAAAGCTCCTATTGAATAGCTGATGGCTAGTTTGGAGGAGGATTGTGCTGAGCTCCATAAAATTTTGATAATCAGACAATGCAACTCTCTTCGGGATAAGGATTTTCTGGCTTGGAGTCTGGATCCTAAGAGAGTTTTCACAGTGGCTAGTGGGTATCAGGAGTTTATTGCTCGTAAGTATGGAGGATTGGAAGTTCCTTGGTGGAAAAATGTTTGGAATAAATTCTCCTAGCCTAAGTGTAATTGCTTCTTGTGGATCATAGCTTGGAACAGATGTTTGACTTGGGAAAATCTTCAGAAGCAAGGAATCTAGGGACCTTCAATTTGTGTTCTTTACGGGGGCAATGAAGAGGTTTTGTCCCACTTATTCTTCCATTTCCCTTTTTCAATGCTTATCTGACACTTTTGGTGGGATATTTAGAAACATCCTTGTTTTCATGCATCCTCTCTTATTGAATTCTAGAACAGACTGGGGAGACCATCTACATAGGCCTCTTTCCTCTAGATTGTCATGTGGTGCATTGGCCCAACCTTCATCCTTTGGCAAATCTTGCTAGAAAGGAATCATAGGATTTTTTAATGGGGAGAAGTTGATGATTCAATAGGTTTGACAGAGAATTGTTGGTATGATCCGGGAGACTGTGAAAGCTAAATGTGATGTGGTTTTCCCTTTAGAAAGGAACGATGATGAGATTGTGAATAGATTGGGTTTGTAGGGTTTGACCTCTAACTCCTTTTATGTTCAAAGAGGTAGGCATACTAAAAAAAAGGTTCTGAGGGTTGGAAGATGGTTTCCTCCTTCAGTGGGTGTTTTGAAGATCAACACTGATGGCTCGTCTAGTGGTAATCCTGGGCTTGCGGGGATTGGTGGAGTTGGAAGAGATTGTTCTGGATCTGTTGTTTTCCTTTTCTCCATTCATAAAGGGCAGCAATCCAACAATATTATGGAGGGGCTGTCGATTCTTGGGGCTATTGAGTGTGCTTGTGCTCTGGGCTAGCGTAAGATTATCTGTGAATTAGACTCTCAGATCATGATTAATCTTTTGAATGAACAGAATTTGGAAGGGGTTAATTGGCAACTTGCTTCAGTTTTTCAACATATTTTGCAACTTTGTTTCATGTTGGAGGTGGTGTCCTTTACCCACATCCCTAGGGAATGCAATAGGGTTGCAGATTGTCTGGCCAAGTGGGCTTCTGAGAATGCTGGGGACTGGCAAATTGAGGGATGGGAGTAGTTATCCCCTGATTATTGTCAGGATTTAGAGATGATTATTTTAGAGGACATGGCTAGTTGAGGTGTGTTGGTGTTGGTTTTGTGGTGGTTTTATGTCTTGGCCAGACTTCTTGGTGGCCCTGCTTTTCTTTGGGAGCCCTTATGGTCCCTAATTTCTTTGTATTGTTGATTTCCTGATTTCAATAAAGTTTTTACCCTTTTTTTTAAAAAAAAACTACAATAATGTCAAGTAATTTTAAGATAAAATAAAAGAATATAACCATCCAAAACTTATAAAATTATTCTATATAAAATAATATATTCATTGACAAAACTTTTATTTTATAAATCATCCATGTTTCACAATATTATAGTGAAAAGAAACCACAATGAATACAACATTTATATTAAGGTTTTATTAATACCATAAAACAAATTATATTAATTACAAGGTTTTGCAAATTCAACTAACATATCTAATCAAACAATAAAACTTATGTATAGACATATTTTAACATTTATATCAAAATGAGAAACCATAAATAAAATTCAAAGCATGTACAAATAATATTAAGAAAATTTTAGTGTCATTTAATTTAGACATTGTTCTTATTTTAATATTAAGTTTTGTCAATTCAACCAACCACATAATAAATTTTAAACCAAATTATAAAACTTATTTATAGACATATTTTAACATTTATAACAAATTCACAAACCATAAATAAAATTCAAAGCATGTACAAAAAAGGTGGTTTTACCTATACAACTAAGAAAAACTTAGTATTAAAATAAGAACAATATTAAAGGTTGTGGATACAACTCCATGAAATAGAGCTAATCAAGGTTTCTAATATAGCAACTTGGAGATAACATTTAAAATAAATCAACTCATTAATAATAAACTAAGAAACAAAGGGACATCATACCACAAAATGGCAACCATTATAGTCCATGCAAAAACTTGATTGTACAACCACCCACAAACCTTCAATGAAATTCCATTTTGATTTTGATGTATTTCAAAAAACATTAGGCTCCTCACTAAAAATTACATTAAGCACAATAGCTACACTAACAAATTATTCAAAAAGTATTTAAGCATTGTTGGGTCAAACAAGTTTAATGTTGATAAAGTATAAAATTTTGACTACAAGGATCTTGTTAATGGGTTAAAAGTGAAGAGGAAAGGTGATAGATTAGATAATTGGAAATCATCCTTGATCAAATTTTAGAAATTGAACTTTGATGGGGCTTCTTGTGGTAACCCAAGCCTAGTTGGGGTAGGTTTTCTCTTATGCAATTCATCAAGTGTCTTTATTAAAGAGGGATCCCTCTTGTTGGATCATAAGAGCAATGTAACAAGATTGAATTAGAAGTTATCACTGCTAGTATTTTGCTAGGTAGTTCAAAGCAGTTCAAAATGTTGGTGGTGGATGACAATTTCATGAATGTTATCAATGGTCTAAATAAAGAGTACTATCTAAATTAGAAGCTCGGCTATCTCCCAGGGAGGAGTCGATGAAGGTATTTACAAGTGCTTTGAGGCTATCTCCTTTTTTCATTATTTTCATTAACAAAACAAGGTGGCAAACCTATTAGCTAACAAATATATTGATTTGACTCCCTTTTTAATGTTAGAAAGTTCAAATGTTACACATTGGGATGGGCTTGATGTTTTAATTCAATATGAAAGGCATCCATAATTGGTAAATCCCTCGGTGTTGTCCCTTAATGATGACGGGTCATGCCTTTGTTTGATGTGGTATGCTGGGAAGTATTTGTTATTGAATGTTTATTTATGTTCAATATGTGTGAACATCTTTCAATTGGTCACATCATTTCATTGGTCTATATGCATTCAACGAAGGTTATATGGTGGTTGTGTTGATGTCATTTTATGCTTACAGTTGTCACTGGTCTCAGGGTACCCTAGTTTTTAGGTGTTTGGTGAATTGTTTGTTCTGGATAGGAAAAGGTTAGGGATCCTATATGTAGGGGTCATGTATCAAATCATTATTTTAAGAGGATATTTATATTCCCTAATTTTAAATCCTTCTAAATTTTGTGAAGAGTATTCTCGAGGAAGGTTTGGCAGAAAATGGTTCCCTTCAGTCCCATTCCATGACCATTATTGATTTCTTAGAGAAGTTGGTTAGGGTTATATTGTTTAAAGAGCTTTAAGGGTGCATTGAATTGTATCTTCTCATTCCTAAAATACAAAAATAATCGATGATGACCCTACAAAGGTGGCTAAAGATTTAAATCAAGTTGAGACCAAGAGTAAGGATATAGGTTGAGAGGGTGTTGAGTTGGTAGTGATTAAAATAGTATTGTAGGATGTCAATATGGACCTTGCAACTCTCACCACCTTTTTTTAGGATATTCACAAGGTGGTCAAACATTTGTTAGTCTCCCATTACAAGGGGACTTTGGAGGTATTAAGTTCCTGCACCCTTTGTTCTGGCTAGGAAGAGGTTAGGGATCCTATATGTAGGGGTCATGTATCAAACCACTATTTTAAGAGGATATTTATATTCCCTTATTTTAAATCCTTCTAAACTTTGTGAAGAGTATTATCAAAGAAGGTTTGGCAAACAAATGGTTCCCTTTAGTCCCATTCCATGATCATTACTAATTTCTTAGAGAAGTTGGTTAGGGTTATGTTGTTTAAACAAGTTTAAGGGTGGATTGAATTGCATCTTCTCGTTCCTAAAATAAAAATCTAATCGATGATGATCCTTCAAAGGTGGCTAAAGATTTGAATTAGGTTGAGACCAAGGGTAAGGATATAGTTTGAGAGGGTGTTGAGTTGGTAGTGATTAAAATAGTGTTGTAGGATTTCAATATGGACCTCGCAACTCTCACCACCTTTTTTTAGGATATTCACAAGGTGGTCAAACATTTGTTAGTCTTTCATTACAAGGGGACTTTGGAGGTATTAAGTTCCTACACCCTTTGAAGAATTGAGGGATAGAAGTTGGTACACGCTTCCAAGAGGACCAAGATTGTTCATTGGGGTATAGTTCATTGGCATGGAGGATTATGCTAACTATGAGTTGGTGAAACTAAAATTAATTATGGTGGCTAGTGATGGATGGATGGATCAGGATTTAAATTGTGGTTTGGAGGATCATGTGGACTATGGTATAGCACAGTGGGGATTTCATCCCTCCCTTGATCATGTGATTTGATAGGGTTTTTAGTATTCAGCTTTGGTGCCAAAGTTGTTTTACTTTTCTCTTCTATTTTTTTCCTATTATGCCCATATATGGGTTATTTATGCAAGCCAAAGTTGTAATATGTTTATTTATATTTATTAGTTTGTGTTTCAAGTGAGACCCCTTAATACAACCCCGTAATATAATCTAAAATAACTTTTTACTACAAGATTATTCGTAAAGCATTTCCATAACTTCCTTAGTGGGTCAAAGCTTCAGCTTACTATTTGTTATTTATCTTAAATTAATATAAAATTTGAAAATGTGAATAATGAACAAATAAATTTTTAAAATTTCATGATTTTATTTTCTTATAATAATTTAATATTTCTAAAAATCAAAGAGTAATAATCTATTGAAAAATTAAATTAAATATTTTTTCTTTACTTTGAAAAGCATGAAACAATATTTAGAGAATTATGTTAGATGTTAGGATAGAGATATTTTTTATCATGTTCAAAATGTGTAAGTTAGGTAGGTGGTCAAGGAGGTTCTCAATTCAAACTAGTTGGAAGTGAAACATGCAATATGGTTAACTCAAGTGCAATCCATATTTATATCCAACCCCCAAACTTCATGAAGGATAAACTTGTTGTAATGGCATTAGCCATAAGTTTTGTAGTGGTAGAATTTAGAAGGGGTTTGTACATGGCCCTAGAATATGTAATTGCATATCTTATCTATCCTTTGCTTGTCAAAAGTGTTGAATTTAAGGAGCTAGTTTTGATGGAATCCTTCAGAGAATTATAGATGACTTTTTTAGCTTTGGTTTGACAACTTGAATGAATTCATTATTTAGTTGGAGACATCCAAGGAATATGAGGTGCTCTTTATTTTGAAAGTATTTATTCCCATGCGCTCATTCAAGACCCCCTTTCCCCATCAAGATAGGGAAAGGGCTAAGAGGACATGTCAAGTGATCATTTTTTCGTACAGACTACAAGAGTTGGCATAGTTAGGACTTGGGAAGGTGGAGCTAGGGGGTCAAGTAGTGGTAAAGGCCCTTCTAATGTGAAGGAATGATTTTACTATTTGAGTTGCATTGGTAGTTTTAAGTTTACTTGTTTTTAATGTTTGTGATCTAACTTTATCTATAGATGGATTTTTTGTAATATGTGCTGTAATAAATATATACAAGAGCTACTTGGTAGGAGTAGAATAATTACAATACTAACAAAGTTTTGAATGGAAAAACAATAATATAATCTTTTGATGAAAGATAATATAAAAAGTGGGATACCATATACATCGTTTTATTATAAAAATTTAAACAAAATATTCATTTAACATATAATATTTAATATCTACCTAGCTCTAAAAATATGAAAAAATAAATTTATCCAATTTTCTAATTCAAATAATATTGAATAACTTTTAATTTAAAAGATTTACCTTTATACAAATTCTAATATTTAGTTTTGTAAGGAAACTAATATTTTCTTAATCTTAAAATCTAAACTAATCAAATAAGATGCATACACATAAGCACAAATATTTTTCAAGACATCTATAAATTTTAATAATTCATTGAGATATTTTTTCAAATAAAATAAGTATTACATTAAAGCTAAATAATTTTAGCATAAAAAATATAACCATCTAACACTTATAAAATTATTGTATAAAAATAATATATTTATTGACAAACTTTTGAATCATATAAATATTTAATAAATTGTCCTTGTCTCCTGATATTATAATGAAAATAATCCTCAAAGAATGAAATATTTATATTTAAATTTCTAATAATACCATAAAAAATCAATATTCATGAAAAAAAATTGATGTTCCTTGCCTGGTGAAGAGTCTACTAATCCTTTGCTCCTTTTTTGCTATGATGTTCTTCTTTTGTTGGTCTCTTCATGACCTCCTTTGGAGTGATTTTTTTGTTGCTACGATGTGGGTGTCCTATTATAATGTTGCTTTGATGTAAAGGGGAGGGGGGCCTTTCAAAACCCTCTTTTAAAAAAGTTTAATAATTCAACTAACCACATAATAAATTTTAATAAAATTATAAAACTTATGTATAAACATAATTTAACATCTATAACAAATTCATAAACAAATGTGATAAAAATTCCAAGCATGTAAAAATAATATTAAACAAATTTTAATACCATTTAATTTAAACATCCTTACTTATACAACTAAAAAACTTAGCATTAAAATAAAAACAACAAGAAGGATCAAAGGTTGTGGATACAGCTTCATGAAATAGAGGTAACAAATTTTTTAATAAGATTGCATTTACAAGAAAAAAACTCATCAATAATAGACAGAGAAACAAAAGGACATCATCCCACAAAATGGCAACCATTATAGTCCTTCTAAAAACATGAATGTATGGCTAGCCACAAATCTTCACCGAAATGCTATTTTGACTTAGGTATATTTCCAAAATATTGGGCTCCTCACTAAAAATTGTATTGAGCACATAAACTACACTGACAAATTATTTGAAAAGTATTTATGCACTATTGGGTCAAACAATTTTAATGTAGGTAAGATAGAAACTTTTGACTGAAGCGTTGTTAAAAAACAATTGCATAACTTCCTTGAAGGAGCCAAAGATTCAACTTATTATTTTCTATTTGTTATTATTTCATATAAATTTTTAAAATGTGAACAATGAACAAACAAAATTTTTAAAGTTCATGGTTTTTATTTTAAAAATAAAAATGAAATTTTAAATAACAATTAATATTTTTAAAATCCAAAGAGTAATATTTTATTAAAAAATTATGGAGACCTTCCCCTAAGGATTACATCAAATTGAATTTTGATAGTGCCTCTCCAAGTAATCTCGGCTTGGTAGGAGGGAGGTTTGTGCTTAGGAACTCAATTAGAAAATGTGTGTATAGAGGCCCTCTATTTTTAGGAATAAAATCTAATAGTGAAGAAGAATGGGAAGCATTAATAGTTGGTTTGGTGACTATTGCTTCTCTCAAGTCTCCCAAGATTGTGGTAGAGAATGATTTGATAGTAGTGATTTGGATAATTAACAAAGTTAAGAGTCTAAATTAGAAATTAAATAGGTACGCAGAAGAAGTGGAGGCTCTAAAATCTAGTTTTTAGGAGATCAGATTGGGTCATTGTAAAAAGGTTGTTGAATACAATTGCAGATCACTTGGGAAATGCAAGTGTAGACCAAGAGTCATTATGACTTATATCATATGTCAAATTCTTGGAAAGACCTAGAGTAGCATATAAGATTTCAGCCACCTTGATTTTGAGTCTTTAATGTGAGCATAATTAGTTAAGGTGTAAATTTTAAAAGTTTTTTATATTTATTAGTAGAGAGTTTATGTATGTTGGTGGTCATTACCATCATATCTTGGAATGGTGGAATTAGGCATACAAGATGTCATATGGCATCAATTGAGATATTAAGTAGTATAAATCATTAATGGAAGCACTGAGATCACACATGTAGGTTATTTTAACATGGTGCATACTCATTATGAGTATGCTCAGTTTGGGGTCCTTTGGTGTTTTTCCATGTATATCTCATTTGTTTGTAGGGAGGTGGTATAGAAAGTGAACTAGGATGATAAGTATCAGTCACACCAACAAGAGTAAAGCAAAGAAGTGTCGTGGCTCCCTAACAAATAGGTGAATAAATGAAATCTTTTCTTGCAACTCTTAGGAGGATTCAAGGTTTGTGTAGGGGGTGCAAGGAGAAGAATATTTGGAGTTTGAAGATAATCCAAAAGTAATGATTAAGGGATATTTAATAGAAAATCTTAGGCTTGTGTTGACAGATGTAAATTTGCACTTGTCTTTGTTAAATTTATTTCTATTGGACCAATTTAAAAATATGGAACTAGTGAAGGATATGGAGGTGGTAGGAGTGGAAAAGAGGGTGATGGAATTAAATGTGGAAGGAAAAGAATTTACATCTTCCCTAATGTATCATGAGGGAAACAAGGAAGGGCTTGGTGCCTTGAAAAAGGAAATTGGTCTTTTGAGGGCATATTGATATGACATGGGTAAGTTAAAGGAAAGTTTACATGTTTCTCATGATAATGGGAGGCTTAAAGTTAGTAGTGGTTACACCATTCTGGTGTTCTATAGTGGTTCCATCCATGGGACATGACATTGTCAAGAGCTCAACAATGGCATCTAGTTCTTAACTTTAGTAGAGTTGTCTCACTAATGTTGAAGGCATAAGACAACTGAGAGGGGGGTGAATCAGTTGTATCAAAAACTTTAACTTCTCTTAAACAAAATCACATTCACATTCACTTGCTTTAACCACTTAATCTATTATGAAGATTAAACATGAAATGCAGAATTAAAACTTAAACACATTAACACCATACACACATGAACACCAAATTTTTATGTAGAAAACCCTAAAAGGGAAAAACTGCAGTGAGTGTTAGCTCACAATATAATGTAGTAACAATATCGAATAATAAATCTGGTGCTTTGATTGGTGGGTTATTCACTAAATGCCAAGTTATGCATGCATCTGCTCACAATTGTGTCTTCAATGCTTTCCGTGTTACCATTAACCATGAATGCGAGGAAATATTGTATTTTTCTCTTCATGCTCAATGTAAGGATGTTGGGGAGGTGCTTGGTAATCAGATTGATGCAAAGTTTCAATCTTTACTGCTTCTTCTGCAACATCATCCTCATATCTCGCCTCCCCCTGGTTCCCTGGCAGATGAAGATGGTAATGGTGATGGTGATGGTGGTGCCAACTATCTGCTCGAGGACCTTAATTTTGTTATGGACACATGATATAATGATCAACTAAATATGATATATATTCAGTTGTAATGAAATATTTTGGGTATTTTTTGCTTTCTCCCTATTTTGTTGGGGTTTGATCCATCCTCCTATTAAAAATTTTGTTATAGGTCTATAAGTTTTCAGTTCTGGGCTAAGAGGATTATGGTGTTATTGGCCTATGGGTTTGCTGCCCGGTTATGGAGGTCTATCATGATGTATATCTGGTGCAGGATGTCTTTAAATCTTCCATTTTGTAAACTCTTTTTAATATTAATATATATTATATAGGTGTTTGTCACCTTTTTCTTAAAAAAAAACAATATCGAATAACAAAGAGGCTCATTGCCCAAAAGATTTCTCACTACAAGGGGTTCACTACCAAGGGGTGGCTCAATGCCAAGAGGGGTGGCTCACTACCATGAACTAATATGATAGCATCTACAACATGCTTGAGTTAAGTTCCATTGAAGCACATTATCACCTTCGCTACCTTACAACATAAATACTTTTATCTTTACACTGCCACACACCAACACATGAATCCTTTTCACTTATTTATATCAATCATCAACCTTGGAACATACATCAAGGTTGGCAATATTATCTACAACCTTTGGAACAATCTCCAAGGTCTGCAAACATACATAATTCAAATTAGGTCTAGACCTAAACAAACCTATGAAGAAAAAGAATGAAGGAAGAACACTTCATGGCTTAGCTCAGACCCAAATACATCTTCACATGCTTCAACATACTTCTACAATCCATGAAACACATCCGCAAAGAGTGTTAGCACCCAAGTCGGCCAAACTAGTGCAAATACCAAGAATACTTAGGTACATGCTTCCAAGAACTCAATCATAGCTTGCAAACCAAGCACAAGCCTTGAACATGATCTAGAGATAGCCACAAACAACATAAAATCACCTGGGAGCTGACAAATCTAGCTGCAACAGATCTTAGTTGAAGACAACAAATATCACTTGAAGACAGATCACAGATTGTTCACAACAAACACTGTCGAACTTTGCTAAACAATAACATGCTTTCTGGAGCACCAAATCATAAATCCTTTGGAATAAAGATAAATAAGGACCTTATAAACACATGTCTAAAATTGCAAGACCCAAAACCAAACTGTAGAGAAATGCAGAGAAAAATACTTTCTCCTTATCACACTATAAATGTTGTTAGGCACAATCTTCAAACTGGTGAATAGAACTTCTATTGTACAATTATCTAGACAACCAAATTTTGGATTTAGCATCTTCAAACACTTCTCTAAAACATATCCAAATCTCACACTCCAGTCTTCAACATAGAAGAAATGCTGAGAAAATACTCAGACAGTATCTTGTAAGCCAGAATACATCTTCACAACTCTATCTTTAGTATGAACCAAATTTTCTCAAAAGCACTTGGAAACTCAATATCAGGAACATATTCTTATCATTTTCAACACTTATACAATGCAATACAAAGCAACTAACTCATCATAATCAAGTAACAAAACAAGAGCATAGTTGGCACTAATGACAACACAAACATGTTGACATCAATGACAACACCGATTAGCACATACTTGCAACAATCTCCTCCTTTGTCATTGACGGAAACATATGATGTGAAAAACTGAACAACATGTTCCACCATCAAGACATAACTCTACATTAGAACTCCCCCTTCCTTTTTACACATCTGAACTCTCTCTAATTACTGAATGCTTTTTTTTCTCTGAGTTTTTCACATGAACTCTCTCCCCCATTGACATCAATGGTAAAGGGAAACACATCTCTTTCCACTACACATACTTGCACTTGTTCTTAATTGTCCTGAATGCTTCCTTTAGATTGCAACATTCTCCAATATCACTACCTTCTCTCCCTAAGAGGTAGCCTCCATCATCAGTCCAGAAAGGAATGACTTCTCAACCACACTGAACTGATGCACTTCCACATGCATCTAATTCCTGGAGGGAACATCTATACCAGGGGTTGGCACAGGCTTATTCTTGACTTCATTTATATCCTTGTTGATCCATGTCTTGTTCATCTCCTTCTTGGTTTCTACCAGATCATCCTTTTGCACTATTTTGTTATTTTCTACCAGGTTATCCTTCTTCATGTTCCTGCTTCTACAGAACTTTGCAATATGTCTAGGCCTATTGCAATCATAGCATACAACATTTCTTTGACAGTTGTTCCTTCCATTCATTCTAGACCTACATTGGTTAGCCTTGTGTCCAAATCTATTGCATGTAAAGCAGCTGCCACTAAAAGATTGATCATTCCTTTCATCACTATATCCCTTCCTTATCTGACTTCTACATTCAATAGATTTATGGCCAACTCTCTTGCAAGTAAAGCAATGACTAGAGAAAGATGGAACATTTTGATTCATTCTGCTCCTACATTAAGTAGCCTTATGACCAAATTTATTGCATGAATGACAATAACCATGAAAGATGGATACCTTTGAACATTTGGTTTCTTAACCTGTGGTCTTCTTGGTCCACACCTTTGATTCTAGATCTACATGCCTTTGTCTTCCTTGTTCTCAGCATTCACTATTTGACCTAATTTGGAGCATTCACCTTTCACAAATCCCAAGATTTCTTTGTCATCAAAACTCTTCTGACAGTCAATCATCTCATCAGGTTATGTTGAACTTATCTTGAACTTCTCTTCATATATCTTTGCCTTCTCTAAGTCTAACTTCAGGTTCACAACTTCTTGCTCAAGCTTTGTACAATCTTTAGTTTATTCTTTCAAACATTCTTCAATTCTTGCTTTATCTTCATTTGCTAACCTGAATTTTTCATTGTCTTCTTTATGTCTTTGTTTAAACTTCTTGACTTTCTCTCTTAAATTTCTGATGTATTCATTTGCTTCTTTGATATTTTGTTTTAAGTCCATGTTTTCTTCTTCAGATCTTTCTAAGTCTTCAAGATCAATTTTGAGTTCTTCAATGTCAGCGGACAAACATTCTTCTTCTAAAGATTTGATGTCATTGCAAGCCTCAGTCACTATTTTAAGTTCAACTTTAGAAATTGAACATAAGTTTATTTGTTCTTGAGCAGCTCTGTATCCTGTCAATTCACATTTTCTTTTATCACTAATGATCTAACACTCTTCTTGTAGTTCATCCTACATTACGTTTTCTTCAGTTTGTACTTCCCTATCTGAATCTGATACATATTTGTTAACTTCTAAATATTTTTGTACGTCTTCATCAACATTGACATTGCTACTTTCAACAATCTTCCCTAGTCTCTTGTTATAACACTGGTAAGCTTTGCTCTAGGATGAATACCCAAGAAAAATACCTTCATCATACTTTGCATCATCCTTTCCTATTTCTTCCTTTCTTCTAATAAAATATTTGCTTCCAAAATTTTTAAAATATTTAGCAGTGGGAGTCTTTCCATACCATAGTCATAGGGAGTTCTTTCATCATTTGCTTTCACTTGTACTCTATTTTGTGTGTAGACAGTAGTATGAATTGCTTCTCTCCTAAATGTTTTAGGTAGATTTGTTTCCTATATAATTGTCCTTGCAACTTCTTGAACAATTCTATTCTTTATTTCCATCACTCCATTCTGTTGTGGAATTCTAGGATCAGATAGCTGCCTCTTTATCCCATGATTCTCATATAACACATTAAACTCATTAGAGGTAAATTCTTCTCTTCTGTCAGACCTCAAGCATTTGATCTTTACATCTAGTTCATTTTCAACCATTGCTTTAAATGCTTTAAACCCATCTAGGCTTCTAATTTTTCTTTAGGAAAAGTAACCCAAGTCATTCTAGAATAATCATCAATGAATAACATAAAATACATGTCATCATGGAACCACAAAGGTTTGTATGAATCAATTCCAACAGTTCGATAGAAGATTTTTCTTCATCTTGTAAATTTCCTCTTGCTTTCTTTCCATCTTGGCACTCCTTGTAGATGATACTGTTAGGTTTTGTAATCTCTTGTAGATCTTTCACAACTTGGGTTGAGCTTATTCTTACCAGATTATCAAGATTGATATGATGTAATCACCTATGCCAGAGCCAAATCTCACTGATCTGAGTCATAGAATAGTAATTATCACCTTATCTAAGATGATAAATGCTTCCTTTTGTCCTCTTTCCAACAACTATCACAATTCTAGATTTCTTCCTAATCTCAAAAATATTATCTTGAAATACAAGACTGTATCCTTTTCTGCACAACTGTCCAACACTCAAGAGGTTTTTTCTTAAACTTTTAACATAAAGAACATCATTAGTATAATTTTTTCCATTGAGTTAGATTGACCCTTTTCTACATATCTTAGCAGTATAGTTCTCTCCAAATATAACTGATCCTTCATCACATTTCTCAAAATTAATAAACTTACTTCTATCACCAGTCATATGATTTGAGCAACTACTATCAATAACCCAATAATTCTTTAATTGAAAAGTATTTTCACTATCAGGACTTACCTCTAGATCATTTTCTTTCATACATCTTTTTAGGGCCAGGACTGCAAATGTAATCCTTTGAATTAGTGAGCAAGGAGTCTTGAACATCATAATAGGTTCTCTTAGGTATTCTACTTTTATTTTCTTCTTTCTTACTTCTCAAATTTCTCTTTGGACATCTTGATGCATAATGACCAATATTGCCACACTTGAAACACTTGAGAAGCAACTTGTCCCTGTGCATATCAGTACCAAATTTTCTTCTTCTCTTAGAGTTAACTTCCATATTAACAACAATCTTCTAATCTATTTCCATAGTTTCCTTATGTTTTCCAGTCTCGAATGTAGTTACAATTGAATTACAGACAACATATCCAAATAGCTTACTATTCTCATATTTCAGAAAACAAGCAGAGAAACATCCTTCTTGCGCATCATCCCAGATCTACCTTAAGATGTTAGGCTTTCTTCGAAGGAACCAAGCTCTGATACCAATTGTTTAAGGCACAAGACAACTGAGAGGGGGGGTGAATCAGTTGTATCAAAAACTTTAACTTATCTTAAACAAAATCACATTCATATTCACTTGCTTTAACCCCTTAATATGTTATGAAGATTAAACATGAAGATTAACCATACACACATGAACACCATATTTTTACGTGGAAAACCTTAAAAGGGAAAAGCCACGGTCAGTGTTAGCTCACAATATAATGTAGTAAGAATACCAAATAACAAAGAGGCTCACTGCCAAGAGGGGTGGCTCACTGCCATGAACTGATATGATAGTATCTATAGCATGCCTAAGTTTAGTTCCATTAAAGCACAATATCACTTTTATTGCCTTACAACACGAACACTTTTATCTTCGCATCTTCACACCGACACACACCAACACACGAATCCTTTTCACTTATTTATATTAATCATCAACCTTGGAACATACATCAAGGTTGGAAATATTATGTACAACCTTTGGAACAATCTCCAAGGTCGGCAAACATACATAATTCAAATTAGGTCAAAGCAAAAGAATGAAGGAAGAACACTTCATGTCTTAGCTCAGACCCAAATACGTCTTCACATGCTTCAACACACTTCTACAATCCACAAAATGCATCCGCAAAAAGTGTTAGCACCCAAGTCAGCTAAACTATTGCAAACACCAAGAATACTTAGCCACACACTTCCAAGAACTCAATCATAGCTTGCAGACCAAGCACAAGCCTTTAACCTGATCTGGAGACATCCATAAACTTTTGGAGTATAGGACCATTGAGAGGGGGTGAATCAGTGGTCTAATGAGCAACCAATCTTTTTCACTTATTAACACAGTTGTTTATAATGCAAAGCAATCTAAGACACTTCAAACATCATAGATATTGATGTTGAGTGATTCACCATAACAAGTAAAACTAAACATGACAGTATAATAAAAGATGATCTATTCAAATACCATGTGACACAACAAAAAGACATGACACAAGTATTTTGAGTAGAAAACCCTAGAAGGGTGAAAAACAACTATGAAAAAGATTTTATTGAGCCTCACTGGCAAACAAGATGTCTCACTGACAATTAGGATGTCTCACTGACAAATAAGATGTCTCACTGACAAATAATATGTCTCACTGACAAATAATATACACCTCTTTCACAAATTTGAAAGAAAATGAAAAATATAGAGGGACACTCTATTTCACTATGTATCATTATCCTTATCAATCTCTACAAGTCACCTTACTAATTAGTCCTTAACTTCTCAAATGCACATCCAATGTCAACTCTATCAACACAAATCCTACTGCATCAATACTTGTTTATAAATGAATATCTTAACACAAGTTTTTCTCACATCAACCTAAAACCTCAATAACCCTCTTTCGTAGATAAAATATTCAACTCTTATGCAGACTAAACTCATTGTAGAGTTGGACATTCACAAAAGTGTTACTTCAAACATAAAACCTCTGCACACAATATACACATTCAAAATATGAGCACTATGGACATTTTCATGTAGATCTCACTGTCACCAATCCAGATATCCATCAAAAAACTTGCCAAACATTCACACAGTCCTTAAAAATAATTCACTGGCCTAGTGTGGTTGAACAACTAAAATAAAAATAATTAGAATGCATTTTGAAGAAACTGCTCATCAAATTTCATGTAGGAAGTGATCTGTTGCATTTTAACCTAAGTTTAAATCTCCTCTGTCAATATATTCTTTGGCACTCTCGCCATACCAGTCGATTTGGTTCTCCCGCTTAAACCAATTAACAATACCTTTGAGCCCGGTGATTGTTAGGGGATGGGGCTGGTCAACCAACATAAATGACCCCTCCAAGTGTTCACTTAAGTGAACTTTAACCTTCAAATGTCGGTCAACACACAAGTAGAACATAAAGTGTATACGGGTGAAACAACATGTTTTGTGCCTTGTTTAACCTAAGGATTTTTAGGGTTTGAGTCCCTAAACATCAAAAAATTCAAAACCTAATAAAAAATTATGATGATTTAAACCACTAAACTCAATAGGAATATGAGAGATTTTTACTGAGGAGACATGACTTATTACAAAGAATATGAAAGCAGGACAAAACACTTGACACTAACCTAAGAAAAAATAGATGAGAAAAAGGGCATAAAATGTCAATGAACACTAACCACAAAAAGAGCTCCAAGACCAACACCATGCTCTTATACATGACAAGTATGTCTCTGCTAGAATATAGGCAAGATCAACAACAGAGAAGCCAAATGTTGATACATGAACACAAAGAAGTTACACCACTTAAGACTTGTAACACAAGACAACATCAAGACAACATCAAGACAACATGAGGACATCCACTATCATGCTTTAAACTACATATCAATATAAAACACTTGAACACATTGTGACATATAAATCATGATGGTTTGTCTTGAAAGCATGAAGGTAGTTGACATCAATGCCAACATACTCCCCTTGGCATTGATGGAAATATACTTCACCTTCAACCACTGTACTGCATAAGGCTACTGATGCACTGTACTGCACCTACACTATAATGTACCTTCATCAAACAACTATTCCTATCCATAACTGTATTGTATAAGGCTACTGTCACATATATTGGCAGATCTGAAAAACTCAGAGTTATATTGTTATGAGCCTTCCAAACTGGTATAAAAAGGATTGTCTTGATTGAAAAGACTACCACCATTGTTAGGAGAAGAATGGTACTAACAAAATACTGTCAGTAGAGTCAGTAGGGGCTTGATTACACTATCATATCACAGACAACATTATTATGATACTGCAAGAACAATTTGCTTTCACTGTCAACCATAAGATATTACTGTTAAGCACTTACAAATGTGAATCACTATCCCATGTGACTGCGGGCTCTTACAAGTTGTTCCACTCATGACCAAATGAAGAAGCATCAAATACACTTGCCTATAAAGATCAAACACCATTGTCATGAAGAATACCACTGCTATCATGTCAACAAAGTCACTTGCACTATATAGTCACTGTTCTCACCTGCTAGTTTTTGTCTTATCACCATAGATAACAACACAATGTCACTCACTGTACCTACTCTCCTGATTAGTACCACCACTCAAAAATTGACATGAAGACCCTACACTGTCCCTTACTGTCATGAACACAGTCTCACTATCATGAAGACCACATGGATTATCATAAAGACTACTATCATCATGCAATGTCTTTGAAATACACTGTCATCAGTCATCAGTCAAATAAACTATCATATAAGGTGTACACTATCATGAACACACTCAAGAACACACTCATCATGAAATACACTATCAAATACACTATGAAGTGAAGAATCTTTGACACCAATGTGATTCCAACATCTCTCTGTGATAGGCATCACTGCACTACTGCAACTCCAAGCCATCACTATAACTCTTCATGATATTGATGAACTCGTGAGATTAAAAAACTTAGAAACAACATAGACAACATAGACATATTACTCCCTTTACTTAAGACAATCATTTGGGATGAAGAATATTCATTGAATGTGCTAGAGATAAGATACACATTTTAACCCTTCTCAACTTTCTCTTGGACTACTACAACCTCCTGATGTACACCTTGGGGGTAAATGATAGGGCATTGAACATCTCCTCTTGACTTCATGCTACTTTTTATGCACTTGGAGATGTCTTTTGTACATAAAGCATAGGCATAGATTCTTTAGTTTTAGCCCCAGTGAGACTATATACATTGCTATTTGTTCTTAAACCCTTAGCAACTAATTTTCCTGATTTCTTTCTTATTTCACAGCCTTGACCATCAAACACAATGTTATATCCACTATCACAAATCTGACTTACACTTTAAAAATTGTGTTTCAGACCTTCAACAAAGTAAACATCATGAATAAGTGAAAGCAATGTACCTTTACCTCTTATTTGAACACTAGTATTGTCACCAAGCTTGACAAATCCTCCATCAATGTCTTCAAGCACAGTGAATTTGCTTTTGTCAACTGTCATGTGGTTTGAACAACCACTGTCTATAATCCACAAATCCTTATTCTTGGCATTCAGGGCAGTTTGAACAAGCATAGCTTCAACCTTTTTGTCAATCATCTTTGATCTCCAAACTAATTTTGTCTTATCAGCATTAGGAGATGCCACCTTGGAATGAACACTAATTCTCTTTTGTTGCATTTCCAAGTTAGGTCTACAAAACTTAACTATATGTCCAAATTTGTCACAATTAAAGCATCTCAACTTATTCAAGAACTCAAAAGGATTTCTTCGTACAAAACTTGATCTTCTTCTAGATACAATCCTACATTCACTAGCCTTATGTCCATATTGGTTACAACAAAAGAAATAACCAAAGAACTGTAGATTATACCTGAATGAAATATTCCTTTTGATGCTTGATGGTTTCATGAGTCTTTTATTTGTGACATTGATAATGTCATCAGCATGTTAGAGATCATTTGAATGTGAACATAGACCTTCTTCAAACCCTAGACCGGTCTTATCCTTGTATCCTTTTTGTTTTCCCAAGAGATCTAAGTTGTCACTGTTGTTACACATATCAATCATTTTCCTCAAGGCCACAACTTCTACCTCTAAAGTATAACACTCCTTTTCTTTGGTGTCTAACTCCATTTTGGTGACTTCTACAACCCTCTTTCTCTCTTCAAGTTGAAGTTTTAAGTCTGAAACTAAATTTCCAGACTCATTGACCTTGTTGATCAGATTTTCATTATCTTTTTGGGTCTGATTTCTTTGTACTGCTGCCTCCTTTTTGAGTCTTTTTATTTCACCAAGAGCACATCTCAATTCTCCCTCAAGATCAACCATCTCTTCTTTATCATCATTAGATTGATCTTCACTCTTTTATTTTTGATTCTCACTTAAACTAACCACAGTCATAAACAAAGTTTCTTCTCCTTCCTCAAAAGAATCTTCTAAACAACTATATGTTACATCAACATCCTTAACAAATAGACTTTTCTTCTTTTTGAAAGAGTTCTTCCTTTTAGGATTAAATTGTTTCTTCCTTCCTTGTCTCCTACTATCCTCTTCATCATTTTCAGAATCTTTATAGGGACATTGAGCAGCATAATGTCCTATCTTACCAAAATTGAAGCACTTGAATGGAAGCTTCCCTTTATACTTTCTTGACCCTTTTTTCAACCTGTTTACAAAGGTGGATTCTTTGTCATTCAATTCCTCTAATCAGAATTTGTCTCTTTGTCCTTTTTGACAGATTTAAAAGCAGTCTCTTTACTTGTGGAGTCATCATTACAAATTCTCATCTCATAAGTAGTAAATGTGCCATGAAGTTCATCTAAGGTACGTTTATTTATATCCCTCTTCTACAACAGATACCTTGGAATCATACTTAGAACATGTTAGTGATCTTAGTACCTTCTTAACAACTACTTTTTCTTCCAAGGTCTCACCAAGACCATAGACAGCATTGACTATCTCTTGTGCCCTCATAAGGTAGTCAGCAACCTTCTCTTCTTCATTCATTTTAAGACCTTCAAATTTGGGTCTTAAGGTTTCTAACTTAGCTTCTTTGACCTTTTCATCACCCTAATACATACTAGAAAACTTATCCCAAATAGCCTTTACAGATTTACAATCCATAATCTTAACTAAGATATCATTAGTTAAGCCACAACAAATAGCATTTTTGGCCTTAGCATTACACTCATAGGCCTCTTTTCATCAGTAGTGGAATGTGTTTTTGTTCCAGTATACTCATTCTCTACTACTACCCAAGCATCATATCTTAGAGAAGATAAGTAGGACTCCATTCTAAATTTCAAAAAAACAAAACTAGATCCATCAAATAGTGGTGCTTTATAAGTAGAATAACCCTCCTGATTGGCCATGACTTGTACAAGGAACCTAAGTCTCTGATACCACTTGTTGGAGTATAGGACCATTGAGAGGGGGGGTGAATCAGTGGTCTAATGAGCAACCAATCTTTTTCACTTATTAACACAATTGTTTATAATGCAAAACAATCTAAGACACTTCAAATATCATAGATATTCGATGTTGAGTGAGTCACCATAACAAGTAAAACTGAACATGACATTATAATCAAAGATGATCTATTCAAATACCATGTGACACAACAAAAAGACATGACACAAGTATTTTGAGTGGAAAACCCTAAAAGGGTGAAAAACCACTATGAAAAAGATTTTATTGAGCCTCACTGGCCATTCCTCACTAGATACAATGTATGCCTCACTGGCAAATCAGCCTCATTAGCAAACAAGATGTCTCACTGACAATTAGGATGTCTTGCTAACAAATAAGATGTGTCACTAACAAATAAGATGTCTCATTGACAAATACTATACACCTCTTTCACAAATTTGAAATAAAATGAAAAATACAGAGGGACACTCTGTTTCACTAAATATCACTATCCTTATTAATCTCTGCAAGTCACCTTACTAATTAGTCCTTAACTTCTCAAATGCACATCTAATGTCAACTCTATCAACACAAATCCTACTACATCAATACTTGTTTATACATGAAAATCTTAACACAAGTTTTGCTCACATCATCCTAAAACCTCAATAACCCTCTTCTGCGGATAAAATATTCAACTCCTATGCAGACTATACTCATTGCAAACTTGGACATTCACAAAAGTGTTACTTCAAACATAAAACCTCTGCACACAATAAACACATTCAAAATATGAGCACTATGGCCATTTTCATGTAGATCTCATTGTCACCAATCCAAATATCCATCAAAAAACTTACCAAACATTCACACAGTCCTTAAAAATAATTCTCTGGCCTGGTGCAGTTGAACAACTGAAAGCAAAATAGTTAGAATGCAGTTTGAAGAAACTACCCGTCAAATTTCATGTAAGAAGTGATCTATTGCATTTAAAACTAAGTTTAAATCTCCTTCGTCGATATATTCTTAGCGCTCTCGCCATACCCATTGATTTGGTTCTCCCGCTTAAACCAATTAACAATACCTTCGAGCCTAGTGATTGTTAGGGGATGGGGCCGGTCAAGAAATGGAAATGACCCCTCCAAGTGTTCACTTAAGTAAACTTTAACCTTCACATGCCAGTCAACACACAAGTAGAACATAAAGTGTATACAGGTGAAACAACATGTTTTGTGCCTTGTTTAACCTAAGGATTTTTAGGGTTTGAGTCCCTAAACATCAAAAAATGCAAACCCTAATAAAAAATTATGATGATTTAAACCACTAAACTCAACAAGAATGGGAGATATTTTTACTCAAGAGACATGACTTATTATAGAGAATATGAAAGTAGGACAAAACACTTGACACTGACCTAAGAAAAAATTGATGAGAAAAAGGACATAAAAGGTCAATGAACACTAACACAAAAAGAGCTCCAAGACCAACACCATGCTCTCATACATGATAAGTATGTCTCTGCTAGAATATAGGGAAGATCAACAAAAGGGAAGCCAAATGTTGATACATGAACACAAAAAAGTTACACTACTTAAGACTTGTAACACAAGAAAACATTAAGACAACATGAGGACATCCACTATCATGCTTTGAACTATGGATCAATATAAAACACTTGAACCAACTATGACATAGAAATCATGAAGGTAGTTGACATCAATGCCAACAATCAGGCCTCATGCCAACACGAACAACATAAAATCACCTAGGAGCCGACAAATCCAACCGCAACAGATCTCAGATGAAGACAACAAATATTGTAATGCCCTCGCATTTTGGCTTGTGTTAGATGTATTTCTATTATTGCTTTATGTCAGTTCTAGAACAGTGGATAGTTTTATATTGCATAATTATAGTTTCGAGATATTTGGACTAGTATGTATTGGTTTACACTCTCCTTAATCTTGATGGACCTTGTCGATGGATGTATTGATGACATTATGATTACTTCAGTTATGATGAGATGAATATGCTTAGTGATGGTTAGAAAATATCATGTCTATGCTGTTGATTATAGTCTTGTGTTGGAGCGGGGACGGTGTAGTACTACTCGGATCGAGCACCCTACTACACCGTGATTCCCTATCTCGGTGTGTCTGATATATATATTTACAGTTGATCATATATAACCCATTGGTTTTCACGCAGGTTGTAGGTACCGAGCCTCGACTCCACCTGATTTAGCAGGTCTAAGCGGGCCCTACACCATGGATAAGGTGGTGGAGATCATATGAGGTTTTACCGCTAGGTTAAGTTCAGTCTGTGTCGTAATCTTATGTCTTTGTCATCTTCTTGGGTCCTAGCCATAGTCTTGTGTTGTGATGTGACGTTGTTCCTTGGTTCTTGTGGTTGGTCGTCGCGGGTTGTGGAGTGTTGTTAAGTCGTTATACTTGTTTATGTATCTTTTGTATTTTTATGACCTTATAGTATTGGTATAGTCGTAAAATAGGAATGTTGTTGTGTTAAGCCTTATTAATGACAAATTAGTTACTGTAATGTTATAAACATTTTGAAGGTAATGAGTGCATAGTTGTGTTAAAATATTCCTTTCAGGTGACTAGATTAATGATTGTTATTGCTGGATATAATTAGAGATTTTAGAATCTCTATGTTCGGGAAAAATTTCAAATTTTCTTTGTGGAGTGGGATTGTGCAGTTATTGGGAGTTATTGGAATTTATTGGTTTTCCTATTTTTGGTCTCGGGAAGTTTGACATGAGGGGGGGTTTTTATGTCTGTGATTTTTGAATGTTGGGGGAAAAAATTTTGTGCAGGGAGAGAAGGCAGGTTACAGAGGAATACTTTGCGAAGAAAGAGAAGGGATTTCTGAGAGAAGATTGAATTCTGGAGTGTTTTGATATGGGTATGTCTTGTAAACTTCTGCATTACCTTGTCTTTGATTGCTCTGTAGTATTAGTGTTCTTGTTGAATTCTTTAGATGGTGACTCAGGCATAGAATCGACCTGGTTGTCATCCTACTCTCCTTTGTGAAAATTCTTGCTTTTGTGTTGGTAGTTCTGTGATTTTTGTCTATAGATTAAATAGAACCTTACCTCCTTTGCATTGATTTTGTCCTCGAGTTTAATCGCTTCCTGTATCATGCTTGTAACCCTCTGTAACGGGCCACATTTGAATTGAAAGGCTCATGCAACTTCCATGATGGGCCATTACATGCCCTAAACCACTTCAACTATGGAGATGTTTCCTTCTAGCGTAGTCTGAAACCCATGGAGCTTGTATGAGTATTTTACTGAACTGCATTTGATCTGGACTGTGCGATGGAAACTTGAGGATGTTGAAGCCTGTTAGCTCTGTTTGTCGCTCATAGGAATACCTATAGTTTTCGCCCTGTCCTCTTCATTATCTGGTCACGCTAGTATTAATTTGTTGTGACAAATGAATTAGCTTTAAATAGATTGCTCTCTCTAGGAGTTAATAATTCACAAAATGTATACCTCTTTTGCCTTAGTAAGCACTGAGTTGTATAGCAATAGCTGAGGTCGATGTCACCAAGATCTTGTCTTGCAGCACCAACTTATGAGTGAAATCACATCAAATCTTTGAAACCTAAAAACATTGATTGTTGCCTACATAATGCGAGATTGACCAGTTCTATTGTTATAACAATACCAGGTAAAGTTTCCCCTTCGTATGTGCCTTGATGGATATTCATTTCTAGCTCCAACACCTCCGCGCATGCCGTCATCATTTAAGGATGAGGATTCTAACCTTACGTTGCCAATTGCATTCATTTGAATGTCACTTCAGCCTCCCAGCGAACCCATTGTTATTGCACTCATTCAAATGTCGCTTCAGCCTCCCCGCGAATCCATTGTTATTGCGCTCATTTGAATGTCACTTCAGCCCTCTCAGCAAATCCATTGTTATTGCACTCATTTGAATGTCGCTTCAGCCCTCCCAGGGAATCCATTGTTATTGCACTCATTTGAATGTCGCTTCAGCCTCCCCACGAATCCATTGTTATTACACTCATTTGATTGTTGTTTCAGCCTCCCAGCAAATCTATTGTTTTGCACTCAGCAATCGATGCATGATGCATTCTATCAAGCTATCTTCGTGCCCTTTTCTGTGGCGTTTGTCATCGACTAACAGCTTCTACTGCCTTCTAAACAAATCTTTTGTTTTCTTTTTACCTTCAATTTATCTCTCTGAGGCATAATCGCTCAACTTCGACTGGTAATTTAGGAAGGTTAAGTTTCTGTGCATAAAGTAATTGCATTTTAATGATTCGAGGGATTCGACCCATAATAAGAAGTTTCTGTTTAGAACTCTAGTAAATCTTTTAGAACAGTTTTCTTCTATTAATTAGTGCAGATAACCGATTTTGCTAGAAGAGATTAATGAAAAGATATCGATTTGTATTTATCCTTCTCATGTAACAGAATCTAATAGATTTCTGACAGTATCATAAATGTAATTTTGTTATTAGAAAATATCTATCCATTTGTATATAAGACTGCACTGGAATATTTACCAAAACCAGAATTGCGAGAAGGTATTTAAAGAACTTAAGTAGTTTTTTTTAAGAAAGTATGACATGGAATAATTAAGTTTGGTTGTCTTAGTTGATGTTATATAATTTGTCTTGTTATAGAACTCGAATTAAGCGTTAATCCTAGAATGAGTGTAGCAATAGTAATAGTCTCTTTCCTTTGGCATCGGAGGATATTATATATTTCTAGATTAGATCAAGACTTTCAAGTAGGAATATGATCATTTTATCCTTGAGATAGCTAGTTATCATTCAGAAAGGCATATCTTTAACGTATGACTGTATAGATATTTTATGCTTTCTCTATGAAGAGAATTCCTAATCTTGATTTTCTTCTGAGGACGATACTAACTTAGTAAAATTTTCATTAGAGAAATAGATTCCTTGTCATCACTTGGTAAGGGAATAGGTTTAGTAGAGGATGATTTGTAGTATTAATATTGAGTATGAAATGGTTTTACTAGATCATGGATGGATTGTTAGTTGAAATAGGAGTTACTTGTGTGGTTAATAAATGTAGGGATAGAGATTTTAGTAGTTATTGATATTATGTTTCTAGCCCTCGAGATATCAATATTGTGCTATTTTTGTATTAAGTACCTTGCTGAATATTTTCATTGCTTGTCATGTTGGATTTTACTCTTTGATATTTTGTTGTCCCTGAACCAAAGTAAAATAGTGATACCTTTGGCTTATTGCAAACATTTCGATGTTGAGTTTGGTGATGGGGTTTTGTCTTAATAGTCCATTGGTGCGCATTTGAGTTCCTTAGGGGGAATAATTTGGTATGTGACATGTGGGTTAGTTGCTTTTGTTGTCATGATCATTTTGTGTAACTCCAGGGACTTGCCACCTTGGAAGCTAGGGTAGTCTAGTGGCAAGGTCATCTTGTGTTGTATTTTTTTTTTCTCATTCGCTTGATCCTTGGTCATTTTCCAATTATGATCGTGGTGGTTGTAACCTTATAACCACGTTGGAAAAGGTACTGTGGTGACCCAGTAAGAACTTCTTTATTAACTCCAGAGGCTTCACCGTTAGTCTTGTGCTTGTGTCAGTTGGTTTCTAGATGGTGATGTTTTAAATCTTCTTGAAGGGAATCAAAGGCTTATTGTTGTGGCCAAGTGAATGACATATGTATTGGAATAGTATCCTTTTTGTGTCATTTATCCTTGCATGTTGTGGAGTGTCTGGTTGGTCAGAGAAATCTAAGGGAGTGGCTTCCATGGTGGGGCCGGCACCTAGTGAGAGGTCGCCTGGGTAACCCCATGGAAGTTGTAAGCAAGTGGAAACCTAATAATGCACTTAGGAGGGTTGGGTAGTAATACACTAAACAAGATAATTAATGTGACCTCACCCACACCTTGAGTGCTATCATAGACTAAGGGAGGGATGAGAAGGCCTGGTTGGCAAGGCTGACCTTCTCGTCTTCATGAGAGGACCTGTCGGCTCCGTATGTGTCACCGTATGGGGCCGGCACCTAGAGAGAGGCTGCCAGGGTAACCATAGATGGGGGCAAGCTTCTGGTGAGAGATAGCTTGGGTAACCCATGCTAGGGCCATGCGATGACACTCTCCTTACACGGTTTAGTTACTTTCTCTTCATCCTTGTTGGTACCTCTGGAGTGTGGTCTTGTCTTCATGTTTGAACTAGTCTGATGTTTGATCTGTCTGGTTGAGTACTGTCGGTTCTGTGCAGTCCTTTCATCATGTTTGTTTTCATGGAGTCTGGTTTTGGTTTTTTATGTTCTTGACTGCAGCTTTGACCTTGTGGTAATCCTTTTACTATCTCTTAGCTCGGTGGGGTGGACCTCAAGGTTCCACATGGTTGGGAGGTAGAGCTATCCATTGGTTTTCTTGGAGATCTAGTTTGAGCCTTGTGCGGAGATGTTCCAGTTTTAGGTGGCTTTCACTCTTCAGCAGTGTGGTATACCTTCTTATGTAACTCAACGAGATCGATTTTGCAATCGTGTATTCTTGTAATCTTATTTTCTTGCAAATTGGTATTCTCGCAATCTTGTATTCTTGTAATCATATAATTTGGAATTGAGACTATGTAATCAAAGTATATTGTTGTTGTAAAAGCTATTGAGTTAGTTATCTCTGCAGATTGATGATTATCACTCTTATGGTTTTACTTAATCTCCTAATGCAGTTATGTTGCCCTAGAGTGGTTAGAAGTGTACTTTTCCTTTTGATGTGTTATTACATTTCAATATCCTGTTTTGTACTTTATTGCTTTAGAAAAAAAAAATTATTACTATTTTTTCGCGCTGATTAGTCTAACACTCTAGGGTTGCATGACGGGGCATTACATTTGGTATTAGAGCCAAGTTTAAACACTGGGTACCTTGGTTATATTTGAGCCCATTATGTAACCTTGTGCTTGAACTCTGTAGAATAATTTTATCCCTATTGTGAATATTTTTAATGTAATAAATGCCTTTGGTGCTGTAGGTAGATGCCTAGAGGTAGGGGCCGAGGTCGGGGTAGATGTAGGGGTCGTGGGAGAGGTGGTGGTGGTACACCTTCTCCCAGTTCTCCTCAGTCGAGTGCCCATGAAGGTGGGGGTCAGAACATAGGGGGTCAAGATCAGCCTGATGGAGCTCAGTTGAGATAGATTCTTGAGGAGGCTCTTGCCCATTTAGGCCCTTGACAGGAGGGCAGGCAGACCTGAGGAGAGCAGGAGATAGACCAGTGGGGTCCTAGAGAGAGAGAGAGGTCTCCTAGACCTAAGGAGTTGACAGCTGAGCAGGAGGCCACACTGGCCAGCCATATGAGAGATTTGCTGAGGGCACGCCCTCCCATCTTTGATGGAGATGGTAGTGGACTTGAGGTAGAGACTTGGCTTTTAGACTTAGGTAGGTGTTTCGCCATGCACCCATATGGCAGCAACACCAAAGCCAGATGTGCTATTCTACATCTTCAAGGGTTTGCTTCGACTTGGTGGTGGCTAGAGGAGCAGAAGCTGCATTTGGATATTAGTACTGTGTCTTGGGAGTTATTCTTAGAGAGATTCAGAGCCCGCTTTATTTCTAACCATTGGAGGCAGTGTCGAGTAGATGAGTTCCATGAGCTGAGATAGTTGGCCTTGATAGTTGAGCAGTATGAGCGCAGATTTTATGAGCTCAAACAGTATGCAGGCATTGGGGATGACGAGTCCATGTTGGTGCAGCATTTCATCAGGGGCTTGAATGCCCGGATTAGTGGAGGGGTTCATATATTCGAACCTAAGACTATAGAGGTTGCCGTGGAGAAAGCCTAGATAGTGGAGGAGAATCTGGCTATGGCACTTGGTGGGCATATAGGAGTGCACATTGGCAGTGCACCATCTTCAGGATATGGTTCTCAGGGTGGTCACACTCAGGCATTAGGCTCCTATCCACCCTCAAAGGGTGGTCGGCAGCAGTTTTCGCAGGCTAAGCCGAAGAGTTCTCAGCATCAACAAGGTAATAGATTTCAGAAAATGAAAGACCGGTCTTGGCAGTGCAATAAGTGGAACCGTTTTGATCAGCCAACTTAGAGTACGCAGTCCGCAGTGAGCAGAGGCAGCTTCCAGCAGTCTAGTGCTTTCAGGGGTGATGGTGGTTTTGGTAGAGGTACCAGGTGTTTCTCTTGTGGCCAGTAGGGTCATATTGCTAGGTAGTGCCCGCAGAAGGGTGCATCAGGATTTGGACATTGACTGGCAGCATCTGAGTCGATGGTTGGTGATGCAGGCAGGTCTCACTGAGTCTTTGCAGTGGTAGATGACTGATAGGCAGAGCATCAGGGCACCGTGGTGGAGACTTCTAGTCGCATGCGAGGTATTAATTTTTCTATTTTATTTGATTCCGGTGCATCTGATTCATTTATATCTCCTTCTCTTGTGGAGCATTGTGGCTTAGAGGTGACAAAGCAGGCTAATAGGTGGCAGGTTGAGTTAGCTTACGGGGGTAAGATAGCAGTTGAGTCTCTAGTTTCTGGGTGTGATTTGATGATTGGCTCTCTATCTACTTCTGTGGACCTTCACATTCTACCCCTGGGTTCATATGACATAGTTTTGGGAATGGATTGGTTGGAGGCCCATCAGGTAGTGATAGATTGCCAGCATAAGTCTGTTAGATGTGTGGATGATTCTGGTGCTAAGGTCGAGGTTGTAGGAGTTCAGAGACCCATTTCCCTACGTATGATCTCTGCTATGCAACTCAAGAGATGCATGCATCAGGGATGTCAGCTTTTTGCAGTAACTGTGAGTGATTTGGATATGAAGGAGAGTCAAGAGGCATCTCTTGATGATCACCCACTTTTGAGGGAGTATGCAGATGTTTTTCCTTCTGATATTTTGGGGATGCCAACTAAGCATGACATCAATTTTAGGGTTGATCTAATTCCCGGTGCAGAGCCTATTTCACGAGCTCCATACAAGATGACCACTCAGGAGCTCAAGGAGCTTCGACTGCAATTGGAGGAGGTGTTAGCCAAAGGGTTCATATGACCTAGTGTTTCCCCTTGGGGAGCACCTGTGATCTTTGTCAAAAAGAAGGATGGATCTCTACAGCTATGTATTGATTATCGACAACTTAATAAAGTAACAATGAGAAATAGGTATCCCTTGCCTCGGATCGATGATTTGTTTGATCAGATTAAAGGAGCTAAGGTATTCTCTAAAATTGACCTTAAGTCGGGATATCACCAGTTGCGGATATTTGAGACAGATATTCACAAAACAACATTTCGTACCCGTTATGGACATTATGAGTTCACCGTGGTACCATTCGGGTTGACGAATGCACCTTCAGTTTTCTTGAGCTTGATGAATGGTGTTTTCCGTACTTATCTTGACCAATTTGTCCTTGTGTTTCTTGATGATATACTGATCTATTCGAGGACTATGGAGGAACATGAGGAACATTTGCGTCAGGTTTTACAGTGTTTGAGAGAAAATCAGCTTTATGCCAATTTATCGAAATGTGAGTTCTTTCAGTCAGAGGTTAAGTATTTGGGTCACGTCATCTCTGGAGAGGGTATTGCAGTGGATCCCTCGAAGATCCAAGCTATTATGGACTGGCCTACACCCACTAATGTTTCTGAGGTCCATAGTTTTATGGGACTGGCAAGCTACTATCATCATTTTGTTATGGGGTTTTCGAGGATTGCTCATCCTATTACTTCTCTTCAGAAGAAAGGGAAGAAGTTTGTTTGGTTAGAGCAGTGTCAGGTAGCTTTTCAAACTCTTAAGGAGCAGTTGACCAGTGCACTGATATTAGCAGTTCCTGATCCTGACAGGGACTTTTTTGTTTGTACCGATGCTTCCTTAGAGGGTTTGGGGGCAGTTCTGATGCAAGATGGTCGCGTGATTGCCTATGAGTCTCGCAAACTCAAGGATCATGAATTGAACTATCCTACTCATGACCTTGAGTTAGTAGCAGTTGTGCATGCCTTGGCAAGATGGAAGCATTTTCTGTTAGGACATCAGTTTGAGCTGCACAGTGATCATCGTAGTTTGCAGTATATTTTCACGCAGCCAAACTTGAATGTGAGGCAAAGGCATTGGATGGAGTTCTTGTGCGAGTATGATTTCGAGGTCAGATATATTTAGGGCAAGGAGAATGTGGTAGCAGATGCTCTTAGTCGTCGGAGGCACGAGATCTCAGCAGTCTCTCTTACAGTTGATTTGAGGGGTCAGATTCTCGCTGCTCTTCTGGCGGACAGTTGGTGCCAGGAGGTGAGATCCGAGGTGGAGTCTGGTAGACCTTTAGAAGGTAGATTCTCCAGTTACTCATTTGAGTCAGATGGTCTTTTGCGACATTTGGGTCGTATCTATGTTCCTAGTTCTGAGGGTCTTCGTACTCTAGTTATGTCTGAGGTGCATCGAGCACCCTATTCTGCTCATCTGGGTGTCAAGAAGATGTATGTAGATCTGTGTCAGCTGTACTTTTGGAGTGGCATGAAGCAGGATATTGCTGATTTTGTGTCAAGATGTCTTGAGTGTTAGAGGGTGAAGACGAAGCACCAGCACCCTGCAGGTCTTTTGCAGCCTCATTTGATTCCAGAATGGAAGTGGGATATCATTTTGATAGACTTCATTGTCAGTTTGCCGATGTCAGTTTGTTGATGTCTGCTCATCGACACGATGCTATTATGGTCACTGTGGATAGGTTGACAAAGGTAGCTCACTTCTCTCCTGTCCGTGCATCTTACAATGCTTCTACGATGGCCAGAGTGTTCATGGAGGACATTGTCAGACTTCACGGGATTCCTCGTAGGATCATCTCCGACAAGGATCCAGTGTTCACTTCTGCCCTTTGGACTTCCTTGCAGCATGCCTTGGGGACACAGTTGAACTTTAGTTTAGCTTATCATCCTGAGACTGATGGTCAGACCAAGAGGGTTGATCAGGTTCTTGAGGATATGTTGAGGATGTATGTGATGGATCAACAGAGCCATTGGGAGGATTACCTATACCTGGTGGAGTTTGCCTATAATAATGGATATCATAGTTCTATCGGCATGTCTCCATTTCAGGCCTTGTATGGTCATCCTTGTAGGACCCCTTTGAGTTGGGATTGTCTGGAGGATAGAGTTCTTCTAGGTCCTGATATGCTTAGAGATATGGAGCAACAGGTTGAGAGGATTAGAGAACATTTGGTGGCAACTCAGGATAGACAGAAAAAGTATGCAGATGCTCATAGGATCGATCGTCAGTTTTTAGTTGGGGATCAAGTGTTCTTGCGTGTGTGACCGCGAAAGAGTCCAATCCGCTATGGAAAGGGTTCTAAGCTAGCGCCATGCTTTCTAGGACCTTTTGAGGTGTTGGAGAGAATCGGTCCTATTGCTTATCACCTTGCTTTGCCGCCTAGCCTTTCACGTGTCCATGATGTGTTTCATGTTTTAGTACTTAGACCTTACTTTCCAGATATTGCTCATGTTCTTGATTGGACTGCTCTACAGGTAGAGGACAGGCAGCTGGCTTTGGAGCCTGTAGGCATTCTTCAGCATAGGAGACTTGCTCTCAGGGGCAGAGATGTAGAGCAGGTCAGGGTCTAGTGGGACCCTAATGATGAGACCTCTGCTACTTGGGAGGATACTTCCAGGATGAGGGAGTTATATCCTCACTTATTTGCAGGCTTCCCGGAGTAAGCCTAGGTCTAGGGGGGAGGATGTGATGCCCTCACGTTTTGGCTTGTGTTAGATGTATTTCTATTATTGCTTTCTGTCAATTCTGGAACAGTGGATAGTTTTATATTGCATAATTACAGTTTTGAGATATTTGGACTAGTATGTATTGGTTTATGCTCTCCTTAATCTTGATGGACCTTGTCGACGGATGCATTGATGACATTATGATTACTTCAGTTATGATGAGATGAATATGCTTAGTGATGGTTAGAAAATATCATGTCTATGCTGCTGATTATAGTCTTGTGTTGGAGCGGGGACCGTGTAGTACTACTCAGATTGAGTACCTTACTACGCCGCGATTCCCTGTTTCGGTGTGTGTGATATATATATTTACAGTTGATCATATATAACCCATTGGTTTTCACGCAAGTTGCAAGTACCAGGCCTCGACTCCACTTGATTTAGCAGGTCTGAGCGGGCCCTACACCATGGATAAGGTGGTGGAGATGATATGAGGTTTTAACGCTAGGTTAAGTTCAGTCCGTGTCGTAATCTTATGTCTTTGTCGTCATCTTGGGTCCTTGCCATAGTCTTGTGTTGTGATGCGATGTTGTTCCTTGGTTCTTGTGGTTGGTCGTCACGGGTTGTGGAGTGTTGTTAAGTTGTTATACTTGTTTATGTATCTTTTGTATTTTTATGACCTTATAGTATTGGTATAGTCATAAAATAGGAATGTTGTTGTGTTAAGCCTTATTAATGACAAATTAGTTATTGTAATGTTATAAACATTTTGAAGGAAATGATTGCATAGTTGTGTTAAAATATTCCTTTCAGGTGACTAGATTAATGATTGTTATTGCCGGATATAATTAGAGATTTGAGAATCTCTATGTTCAGAAAAAATTTCAAATTTTCTTTGTGGAGTGGGATTGTGCAGTTATTGGGAGTTATTGGAATTTATTGGTTTTCCTATTTTTGGTCTCGGGAAGTTTGATATGAGGGGGGTTTTTATGTCTGTGATTTTTGAATGTTGGGGGAAAAAATTTTGTGTGGGGAGAGGAGGCAGGTTACAGAGGAATACTTTGCAAAGAAAGAGAAGGGATTTCTTAGAGAAGATTGAATTCTGGAGTGTTTTGATACGGGTATGTCTTGTAAACTTCTGCATTAGCTTGTCTTTGATTGCTCTGTAGTATTAGTGTTCTTGTTGAATTCTTTAGATGGTGACTCAGGCATAGAATCGACCTAGTTGTCATCCTGCTCTCCTTTGTGAAAATTCTTGCTTTTGTGTTGGTAGTTCTGTGATTTTTGTCTATAGATTAAATAGAACCTTACCTCCTTTGCATTGATTTTGTCCTCGAGTTTAATCGCTTCTTGTATCATGCTTGTAACCCTCTGTAATGGGCCACATTTGAATTGAAAGGCTCATGCAACTTCCATGATGGGCCATTACATGCCCTAAACCACTTCACCTATGGAGATGTTTCTTCTAGCGTAGTCTAAAACTCGTGGAGCTTGTATGAGTATTTTACTGAACTGCATTTGATCTGGACTGTGCGATGGAAACTTGAGGATGTTGAAGCCTATTAGCTCTGTTTGTCGCTCATAGGTATACCTATAGTTTTCACCCTATCCTCTTCATTATCTGGTCACGCCAGTATTAATTTGTTGTGACAAATGAATTAGCTTTAAATAGATTGCTCTCTGTAGTAGTTAATAATTCACAAAATGTATACCTCTTTTGCCTTAGTAAGCGCTGAGTTGTATAGCAATAGCTGAGGTCGATGTTGCCAGGATCTTGTCTTGTAGCACCAACTTATGAGTGAAATCGCATCAAATCTTTGAAACCTAAAAATGTTAATTGTTGCCTACATAATGCGGGATTGACCAGTTCTATTGTTATAACAATACCAGCTAAAGTTTCCCCTTCATATGTGCCTTGATGGATATTCATTTCTGGCTCCAAGACCCCTGCGCATGCCGTCATCATTTAAGGATGAGGATTCTAACCTTATGCTGCCAATTGCACTCATTTGAATGTCGCTTCAGCCTCCCAGCAAACCCATTGTTATTGCACTCATTCGAATGTCACTTCAGCCTCCCTGCGAATCCATTGTTATTGCACTCATTTGAATGTCGCTTCAGCCCTCCCAGCGAATCCATTGTTATTGCACTCATTTGAATGTCACTTCAGCCCTCCCAGTGAATCCATTGTTATTGCACTCATTTGAATGTCACTTTAGCTTCCCCGCAAAGCCATTGTTATTGCACTCATTTGATTGTCGTTTCAGCCTCCCAGTGAATATATTATTTTGCACTCAGCAATCAATGCATGATGCATTCTGTCAAGCTATCTTCATGCCCTTTTCTGTGGCGTTTGTCGTCGACTAACAGCTTCTACTGCCTTCTAAACAAATCTTTTGTTTTCTTTTTACCTTCAATTTATCTCTCTAAAGCATAATCGCTCAACTTCAACTGGTAATATAGGAAGGTTAAGTTTCTGTGCATAAAGTAATTGCATTTTAATGATTCGAGGGATCCGACCCATAATAAGAAGTTTCTGTTTAGAACTCTAGTAAATCTTTTAGAACAGTTTTCTTCTATTAATTAGTGCAGATAACCGATTTTGCTAGAAGAGATTAATGAAAAGATATCAATTTGTATTTATCCTTCTCATGTAACAGAATCTACTAGATTTTTGACAGTATCATAAATGTAATTTTGTTATTAGAAAATATCTATCCATTTGTATATAAGACTGCACTAGAATATTTACCAAAACCAGAATTACGGGAAGGTATTTAAAGAACTTAAGTAGTTTTTTTTTAAGAAAGTATGACATGGAATAATTAAGTTTGGTTGTCTTATTTGATGTTATATAATTTGTCTTGTTATAGAACTCGAATTAAGCGTTAATCCTAGAATGAGTGTAGCAATAGTAATAGTCTCTTTCCTTTGGCATTGGAGGATATTATATATTTCTAGATTAGATCAAGACTTTCAAGTAGGAATATGATCATTTTATCCTTGAGATAGCTAGTTATCATTCAAAAAGGCATATCTTTAACGTATGACTGTATAGATATTTTATGCTTTCTCTATGAAGAGAATTCCTAATCTTGATTTTCTTCTGAGGACGATACTAACTTAGTAAAATTTTCATTAGAGAAATAGATTCCTTGTCATCACTTGGTAAGGGAATAGGTTTAGTAGAGGATGATTTGTAGTATTAATATTGAGTGTGAAATGGTTTTATTAGATCATGGATGGATTGTTATTTGAAATAGGAGTTACTTGTGTGGTTAATAAATGTAGGGATAGAGATTTTAGTAGTTATTGATATTATGTTTCTAGCCCTCGAGATATCAATATTGTGCTATTTTTTTATTAAGTACCTTGCTGAATATTTTCATTGCTTGTCATGTTGGATTTTACTCTTTGATATTTTGTTGTCCCTGAACCAAAGTAAAATAGTGATACCTTTGGCTTATTGCAAACATTTCGGTGTTGAGTTTGGTGATGGGGTTTTGTCTTAATAGTCCATTGGTGCGCATTTGAGTTCCTTAGGAGGAATAATTTGGTATGTGACATGTGGGTTAGTTGCTTTTGTTGTCATGATTGTTTTGTGTAACTCTAGGGAATTGCCACCTCGGAAGCTAGGGTAGTCTAGTGGCAAGGTCATCTTGTGTTGTGTTTTTTTTTTCTCACTCGCTTGATCCTTGGTCATTTTCCAATTATGATCGTGGTAGTTGTAACCTTATATCCATGTTGGAAAAGGTACTGTGGTGACCCAGTAAGAACTTCTTTATTGACTCCAGAGGCTTCACCGTTAGTCTTGTGCTTGTGTCAGTTGGTTTCTAGATGGTGATGTTTTAAATCTTCTTGAAGGGAATCAAAGGCTTATTGTTGTGGCCAAGTGAATGACATATGTATTGGAATGGTATCCTTTTTGTGTCCTTTATCCTTGCATGTTGTGGAGTGTCTGGTTGGTCAGAGAACGCTAAGGGAGTGGCTTCCATGGTGGGGCCGGCACCTAGTGAGAGGTCCCCTGGGTAACCCCATGGAAGTTGTAAGCAAGTGGAAACCTAATAATGCACTTAGGAGGGTTGGGTAGTAATACACTAAACAAGATAATTAATGTGACCTCACCCACACCTTGAGTGCTATCATAGACTAAGGGAGGGATGAGAAGGCCTGGTTGGCAAGGCTGACCTCCTCGTCTTCATGAGAGGACCTGTCGGCTCCGCATGTGTCACCCTATGGGGCCGACACCTAGAGAGAGGCTGCCAGGGTAACCATAGATGGGGGCCAGCTTCTGGTGAGAGATAGCCTAGGTAACCCATGCTAGGGCCATGCGATGTCACTCTCCTTACACAGTTCAGTTACTTTCTCTTCATCCTTGTTGGTACCTCTGGAGTGTGGTCTTGTCTTCATGTTTGAGCTAGTCTGATGTTTGATCTATCTGGTTGAGTACTGTCGGTTCTGTGCAGTCCTTTCATCATGTTTGTTTTCATGGAGTCTGGTTTTCGTTTTTTGTGTTCTTGACTGCAGCTTTGACCTTGTGGTAATCCTTTTACTATCTCCTAGCTCGGTGGGGTGGACCTCAGGGTTCCACATGGTTGGGAGGTAGAGCTATCCATTAGTTTTCTTGGAGATCTAGTTTGAGCCTTGTGCGGAGATGTTCCAGTTTCAGGTGACTTTCACTCTTCAGCATAGTGGTATACCTTCTTATGTAACTTGACGAGATCGATTTTGCAATCATGTATTCTTGTAATTTTATTTTCTTGCAAACTGGTATTCTTGCAATCTTGTATTCTTGTAATCATTTAATTTGGAATTGAGACTATGTCATCAAAGTATATTGTTGTTGTAAAAGCTATTGAGTTAGTTATCTCTGCAGATTGATGATTATCACTCTTATGGTTTTACTTAATCTCCTAATGCAGTTATGTTGCCCTAGAGTGGTTAGAAGTGTACTTTTCCTTTTGATGTGTTATTACATTTCAGGATCCTGTTTTGTACTTTATTGCTTTAGAAAAAAAAATTATTTCTATTTTTCCGCACTGATTAGTCTAACACTCTAGGGTTGCATGACGGGGCATTACAAATATCACTTGAAGACAAATCATAGATTATTCACAACAAACACTGTCAAACTTTGCTAAACAATAACTTTCTTTCCAAAGCACCAAATCATAAATGCTTTGGAAATCATATAGCTAAGGACCTTATAAACATATTTCCAAAACCACAAGACCCAAAACCAAACTGTAGAGAAATGCAGAGCAAAATACTTTCTCCCTATCACACTACAAATGCTGCCAGACACAGTCTTCAAACTGGTGAATAAAACTTCTACTGTACATCGATCCGGACCACCAAATTCTAGATTTACCATCTTCAAACACTTCTCTAAAACATATCCAAATCTCACACTCTAATCTTCAACATAGAAGAAATACAGAGCAAATACTCAGATAGTATCCTATAACCTAGAATACATCTTCACAACTCTGTCTTCAGCATGAACCAATTTTTCTCAAAAGCACTTGGAAACTCAATATCAATAACATATTCTTATCATTTTTAGCACTTATACAATGCAATACAAATCAACTAACTCATCGCAATCAAGTAACAAAATAAGAGCACAGTTGACACTAATGACAACACAAACATGTTGACATCAATGACAACATGGATTAGAACACACTTGCAACAACTACTAGAAAGCATATGGTGATTTTAAAAGTGTGCTTGACCATATGGAGGAAGTGTTTGAGCCTATTAAATATTTTCTTGCAAGCAAGGAGAATTGGGTGGTAGTGTAGGTTTTTAGATATTATGTCTTAAATGTTATGTTTTTTTTGGGGTTAGATTTTATGTGTCTATTTCTATCAATATCATAGTCCCTTTTGTTTAGGTTGGTTATGCTAGTATGTTGTAGTTGACTTAAGTAGTTATGGTTACTATGCTTCTATGATGGGGTATAGTGTGTTATTTATAGCTATGGATTTAAATATTATTGTATGAAGTTTGTTTGGATGTATGTTTTTATGGGTGAGTCCCCAATAGAACCCCTATTAAATGATTTAAAAAATATATTTTATTATAAAAACTAAATTAAATATTTATTTCTTTTATTTTAAAAGCATGAAATGGGATTTAGGGCATTATGTCAAATGCTAGGTTAGAGATCATTTTTATCATTTAAAATGAGTCAATCAAGAAAACAAGATCAAGGAGGTTCTCAATTCAAACTTTTTGGTAGTGAAATATGTATTACGGTTAACTCAGGTGGCATCGATATAATATTAACCCCCTAACCCTTTTGAATGATAAGCTCATTGTGAGAGTGTTGGCCATAATTTTTGTAAGAGAAAAGTTTAGAGGGGGTTTGGATGTGACCTTAAAATATGTGGTTGTCTATCCTATCTATGGTTTGTCGATCATGAGTGTTGAATTCAAGGTGATAATTTCAATTGCATCCTTTACAGGATTGGAGACAAGATTTTTTGGCTTTAGTTCAACAACTTAAATGGCTTCACTCTTTGGTTATATAAGATTATGGGATACAATATGCTCTTGATTTTGAAGTCTCTACTCTTTTGTGCTTGTTCAAGAACCTTTTCCCCAAAAAGATAGGGAAATGGATAAGAGTTCATGTCAAGCAATCAAATTTCTCCTATAGACTATGGGAGTTGACATAATTAGCACATGGGATGTTAGAGCTAGGGATTCAATTGGTGGTGAAGGCCCTTCCATTGTGAAGGATGATATTATTGTTTTAGTTGTGTTGATGTCTTTTGGTTTAATAGTTTGTAATGTTTGTGATCTAATCTTATTTTTAGTTGGACATTTTCTATAATGGGTGTCTTAATAAATATATAAGGACTACTCAATAGGAGTAGAATAATTAAAATAGTAATAAATTTTAGAATGTAAAGACAATTATATACTCTTTTAAAATAAAAGTTAATAAAAAAACAAGAGACACATATCCCTTATTTTATTACAAAATTTAAATATAATATTTATTCTAAAGTAATTAATATTTGTCTAGCACTAAAATAATTCAAATAATATTAAAAAAATATTTTAAGAGATTTACCTTTTTACAAATTTTGACATTTCTTTTTGTAAAGAAAAATAACATTTTCCTAATCTTAATTTATGTTAATAAAAAATAAGATATATACACATAAGCTTATGAACTAAATTATACTCAACTTGAGAAAGCATGTTTAGATGTTTTCTTTGCTTACTATAAACTATGCAACTACATGCTCAATAGAAAAACACAACTCATCACCAAAATTGATCCTCTCAAATATCTACTATCACAGATAGCTCTCACGGGAAGAATGGAGAAATGGGTCATGTTGCTTAGTGATTTTCTCATTGAATATGTTAATCAAAAATCTATTAGAAGACAATTTATTATTGATCAACTAGTAGAAGCACCGTTACTAGATAAACAAGCCTTACACATTGGCTTTCTAGATGAGTCCATTTTATCACTCGATGTGTCACTTGAATGGAAATTTTATTTAACGGTTCCTTCACCACACATGGTTTGGAGGAGTTGTGTTTCTTACACCACAAGGTGATCTCATTCCTAAAGCATTCAAACTTGGCTTCGCTTGCACTATGACATATTTGACTATGAAGCTCCCATCTCAAGACTTAAACTAGCTATACAATGGAACATTCAACATTTAACATTTTTGGTGATTCCCAATTGATCAAAAAGTAGGTTAATGATTAGTAATAAATTAAAGATGGCAATTGCATTCCCTATAAGTGAATGGTTGACAGATTCAAGTAGAATTTTGTTAATAACTAGCTTGAGCAAGTTCCTCACATAGCTAATAAATCTCTAGATGTTATGCCAATAATTGGTTCTATCCTTTCAATGGATAAGGACACCCATCAATTTCAATTTTTGGTTGAACAAATCTCTACCCCAACATGTGATGTTCTAGAGTCTGACATGGTGTGTGATATTTTTGGTCCTAACTCCGCTTGGTATCATGATCTCTACACTTACCTCCATGATCAAACTCTTCCACCCAAACTTTCTAGAAACTAATGCAAATACTTTATCCAATGTGCATCTCATTTCACTCTCCTAGGTGGTACTCTTTATTATAGAGGCTATGATGGTACTCTATTATAGTTTTTAAATTCAAAGAAATCCCTCTTAGTGATTATGGAATTTCATGATGGTATCTGTGGAGCACACACTAGTAGTGGTATGGTCCTAGAAAATAAGGTACATTGAATAGGATACTATGGGCCTACCATGGAAAAAGATGCATGTTACTATGTTAGGAAATGTGTAGCTTATCAGTAGCATGGGGATCTAATTCATGCACCTTCTCAAGCACTGAAGCTAATGACAACCCCTTGGCCCTTTTCTATTTGGGGACTCGTTCTCATTGGGAAAATTAATCCCTCCTCCTTCGATCACCATAAACACATTATAACAACCACTGAGTACCTTACCAAATGGGTATAAATCATTCCCCTTACATATGTGACTAGTAAATAAATATTCAATTTCATCCTTAATCGCCTTATTTGTCATTACAGTATCCCTTAATATCCATTGCTACTAATAATGGTAAATCCTTCAAAAACCAAGAAGTCAAAGCTCTCTATGATCAATTTCATATCAAGCATAAATTCTCCACACCGTATTACCCACAAAGTAATGGCTAAGTTGAATCCTCAAACAAAACTCTCATCAAACTCATCAAAAAGATTATCAATAACATTGGTTGGGATTAGCATATTCAAATCTATCATGCCTTATGGGTTTACCAAACAAGCATCTATACACCCAAATAAACCACACCTTATTCCCTTGTCTTTGGAGCCAAATATATTTTACCCATTAAGATTGAGTTACCCTCTTTGTGCATTTCTTTGCAAGATCTAATCAATGATGAAGACTATAAGGTCACACGTCTTCATAACTTAGAAATCCTTGGTGAGAGAAGGTTGAATGTATTAAACCACTTGAAGGCATACCAAAATTGGCTATGTCATATTTAGAATAAGTGCATCAAGACTAGAGAGTTTGAGATTGGTGACCTTGTCTTGAAGGAAAATCAAAAGAACACAAATCAAGACCAAGAGAAAAAGTGTAAGTCTGAGTCTAATTGGTTGTGCCCATATGTTTTGTTTAGGTTGGTTATGCTAGTATGTTGTAGTTGACTCAAGTAGTTATGGTTACTATGCTTCTATGATGGGGTATAGTGTGTTATTTATAGCTATGGATTTAAATATTATTGTATGAAGTTTGTTTGGATGTATGTTTTTATGGGTGAGTCCCCAATAGAACCCCTATTAAATGATCTAAAATATATATTTTATTATAAAAACTAAATTAAATATTTATTTCTTTTATTTGAAAAGCATGAAATGGGATTTATGGCATTATGTCAAATCCCAGGTTAGAGATCATTTTTATCATTTAAAATGAGTCAATCAAGAAAACAAGATCAAGGAAGTTCTCAATTCTAACTTTTTGGTAGTGAAATATGTATTACAATTAACTCAGGTGGCATAGATATAATATTAACCCCCTAACCCTTTTGAATGATATAAGCTCATTGTGAGAGTGTTGGCCATAATTTTTGTAAGAGCAAAGTTTAGAGGGGGTTTGGATGTGACCTTAAAATATGTGGTTGTCTATCCTATCTATGGTTTGTCAATCGTAAGTGTTGAATTCAAGGTGATAATTTCAATTGCATCCTTTACAGGATTGGAGACAAGATTTTTTGGCTTTAGTTCAACAACTTAAATGGCTTCACTCTTTGGTTGTATAAGATTATGGGATACAATATGCTCTTGATTTTAAAGTCTCTACTCTTTTGTGCTCGTTCAAGAACCTTTTCCCCACAAAGATAGTGAAATGGATAAGAGTTCATGTCAAGCAATCAAATTTCTCCTATAGACTATTGGAGTTGACATAATTAGCACATGGGATGTTAGAGCTAGGGATTCAATTGGTGGTGAAGGCCCTTCCATTGTGAAGGATGATATTATTATTTTAGTTGTGTTGATGTCTTTTGGTTTAATAGGTTGTAATGTTTGTGATCTAAGCTTATTTTTAGTTGGACATTTTCTATAATTTGTGTCTTAATAAATATATAAGGACTACTCAATAGGAGTAGAATAATTAAAATAGTAACAAATTTTAGAATGTAAAGACAATTATATAATCTTTTCAAATAAAAGTTAATAAAAAAACAAGAGACACATATCCCTTATTTTATTATAAAATTTAAATAAAATATTTATTCTAAAGTAATTAATATTTGTCTAGCACTAAAATAATTCAAATAATATTAAAAAAATATTTTAAGAGATTTGCCTTTTTACAAATTTTGACATTTATTTTTGTAAAGAAAAATAGCATTTTCCTAATCTTAGTTTATGTTAATAAAAAATAAGATATATACTCATAAGCTTATGAACTAAATTATACTCAACTTGAGAAAGCATGTTTAGATGTTTTCTTTGCTTCCTATAAACTATGACACTACATGCTCAATAGAAAAACACAACTCATCACCAAAATTGATCATCTCAAATATCTACTATCACAGATAGCTCTCACGGGAAGAATGGAGAAATGGGTCATGTTTCTTAGTGATTTTCTCATTGAATATGTTAATCAAAAATCTATTAGAAGACAATTTATTATTGATCAACTAGTAGAAGCACCGTTACTAGATAAACAAGCCTTACACATTGGCTTTCTAGATGAGTCCATTTTATCACTCGATGTGTCACTTGAATGGAAATTTTATTTAACGGTTCCTTCACCACACATGGTTTGGAGGAGTTGTGTTTCTTACACCACAAGGTGATCTCATTCCTAAAGCATTCAAACTTGGCTTCGCTTGCACTATGACATACTTGACTATGAAGCTCCCATCTCAAGACTTAAACTAGCTATACAATGGAACATCCAACATTTAACATTTTTGGTGATTACCAATTGATCAACAAGTAGGTTAATGATTAGTAATAAATTAAAGATGGCAATCGCATTCCCTAGAAGTGAATGGTTGACAGATTCAAGTAGAATTTTGTTAATAACTAGCTTGAGCAAGTTCCTCACATAGCTAATAAATCTCTAGATGTTATGCCAATAATTGGTTCTATCCTTTCAATGGATAAGGACACCCATCAATTTCAAGTTTTGGTTGAACAAATGTCTACCCCAGCATGTGATGTTCTAGAGTCTGACATGGTGTGTGATATTTTTGGTCCTAACTCCCCTTGGTATCATGATCTCTACACTTACCTCCATGATCAAACTCTTCCACCCAAACTTTCATGAAACTAATGCAAATACTTTATCCTATGTGCATCTCATTTCACTCTCCTAGGTGGTACTCTTTATTATAGAGGCTATGATGGTACTCTATTATAGTTTTTAAATTGAAAGAAATCCCTCTTAGTGATTATGGAATTTCATGATGGTATCTGTGGAGCACACACTAGTAGTGGTATGGTCCTAGAAAATAAGGTACATTGAATAGGATACTATGGGCCTACCATGGAAAAAGATGCATGTTACTATGTTAGGAAATGTGTAGCTTCTCAGTAGCATGGCAATCTAATTCATGCACCTTCTCAAGCACTGCAGCTAATCACAACCCCTTGGCCCTTTTCTATTTGGAGACTTGTTCTCATTGGGAAAATTAATCCCTCCTCCTTCGATCACCATAAACACATTATAACAACCACCGAGTACTTTACCAAATGGGTATAATTCATTCCCCTTACATATGTAACTAGCAAATAAATATTCAATTTCATCCTTAATCGCCTTATTTGTCATTATAGTATCCCTTAATATCCATTGCTACTAACAATGGTAAATCCTTCAAAAACCAAGAAGTCAAAGCCCTCTATGATCAATTTCATATCAAGCATAAATTCTCCACACCCTATTACCCACAAAGTAATGGCTAAGTTGAATCCTCGAACAAGACTCTCATCAGACTCATCAAATAGATTATCAATAACATTGGTCAGGATTAGCATATTCAAATCTATCATGCCTTATGGGTTTACCAAACAAGCATCTATACACCCAAATAAACCACACCTTATTCCCTTGTCTTTGGAGCCAAATATATTTTACCCATTAAGATTGAGTTACCCTCTTTGTGCATTTCTTTGCAAGATCTAATCAATGATGAAGACTATAAGGTCACATGTCTTCATAACTTAGAACTCCTTGGTGATAGAAGGTTGAATGTATTAAACTGCTTGAAGGCATACCAAAATTGGCTATGTCATATTTAGAATAAGTGCATCAAGACTAGAGAGTTTGAGATTGGTGACCTAGTCTTGAAGGAAAATCAAAAGAACACAAATCAAGACCAAGAGAAAAAGTGTAAGTCTGAGTCTATTTGGTTGTGCCCATATGTTTTGTTTAGGTTGGTTATGCTAGTATGTTGTAGTTGACTCAAGTAGTTATGGTTACTATGCTTCTATGATGGGGTATAGTGTGTTATTTATAGCTATGGATTTAAATATTATTGTATGAAGTTTGTTTGGATGTATGTTTTTATGGGTGAGTCCCCAATAGAACCCCTATTAAAAGATCTAAAAAATATATTTTATTATAAAAACTAAATTAAATATTTATTTCTTTTATTTGAAAAGCATGAAATGGGATTTAGGGCATTATGTGAAATGCTAGGTTAGAGATCATTTTTATCATTTAAAATGAGTCAATCAAGAAAACAAGATCAAGGAGGTTCTCAATTCAAACTTTTTGGTAGTGAAATATGTATTACGGTTAACTGAGGTGGCATCGATATAATATTAACCCCCTAACCCTTTTGAATAATAAGCTCATTGTGAGAGTGTTGGCCATAATTTTTGTAAGAGAAAAGTTTAGAGGGGGTTTGGATGTGATCCTAAAATATGTGGTTGTCTATCCTATCTACGCTTTGTTGATCGTGAGTGTTGAATTCAAGGTGATAATTTCAATTGCATCCTTTATAGGATTGGAGACAAGATTTTTTGGCTTTAGTTCAACAACTTAAATGGCTTCACTCTTTGGTTGTATAAGATTATGGGATACAAGATGCTCTTGATTTTGAAATCTATACTCTTTTGTGCTCGTTCAAGAACCTTTTCCCCACAAAGATAGGGAAATGGATAAGAGTTCATGTTAAGAAAATAAATTTCACCTATAGACTATGGGAGTTGACATAATTAGCACACGGGATGTTAGAGCTAGGGATTCAATTGGTGGTGAAGGCCATTCCATTGTGAAGGATGATATTATTGTTTTAGTTGTGTTGATGTCTTTTGGTTTAATAGGTTGTAATGTTTGTGATCTAAGCTTATTTTTAGTTTGACATTTTCTATAATGTGTGTCTTAATAAATATATAAGGACTACTCAATAGGAGTAGAATAATTAAAATAGTAACAAATTTTAGAATGTAAAGACAATTATATAATCTTTTCAAATAAAAGTTAATAAAAAAATAAGAGACACATATCCCTTATTTTATTATAAAATTTAAATAAAATATTTATTCTAAAGTAATTAATATTTCTCTAGCACTAAAATCATTTAAATAATATTAAAAAAATATTTTAAGAGATTTGCCTTTTTACAAATTTTGACATTTTTTTTTTTTTTAAATAACATTTTCCTAATCTTAATTTATGTTAATAAAAAATAAGATATATACATAGAAGCTTATGAACTAAATTATACTCAACTTGAGAAAGCATGTTTAGATGTTTTCTCAGCTTCCTATAAACTATGACACTACATGCTCAATAGAAAAACACAACTCATCACCAAAATTGATCCTCTCAAATATCTACTATCACAGATAGCTCTCACGGGAAGAATGGAGAAATGGGTTACGTTGCTTAGTGATTTTCTCATTGAATATATTAATCAAAAATCTATTAGTAGACAATTTATTATTGATCAACTAGTAGAAGCACCATTACTAGATAAACAAGCCTTACACATTGGCTTTCTAGATGAGTCCATTTTATCACTCGATGTGTCACTTGAATGGAAATTTTATTTAACGGTTCCTTCACCACACATGGTTTGGAGGAGTTGTGTTTCTTACACCACAAGGTGATCTCATTCCTAAAGCATTCAAGCTTGGCTTCGCTTGCACTATGACATACTTGACTATGAAGCTCCCATCTCAAGACTTAAACTAGCTATACAATGGAACATTCAACATTTAACATTTTTGGTAATTCCCAATTGATCAACAAGTAGTTTAATGATTAGTAATAAATTAAAGATGGCAATTGCATTCCCTAGAAGTGAATGGTTGACAGATTCAAGTAGAATTTGTTAATATCTAGCTTGAGCAAGTTCCTCACATAGCTAATAAATCTCTAGATGTTATGCCAATAATTGGTTCTATCCTTTCAATGGATAAGGACACCCATCAATTTTAATTTTTGGTTGAACAAATGTCTACCCCAGCATGTGATGTTATAGAGTCTGACATGGTGTGTGATATTTTTGGTCCTAACTCCCCTTGGTATCATGATCTCTACACTTACCTCCATGATCAAACTCTTCCACCCAAACTTTCATGAAACTAATGCAAATACTTTATCCAATGTGCATCTCATTTCACTCTCCTAGGTGGTACTCTTTATTATAGAGGCTATGATGGTACTCTATTATAGTTTTTAAATTCAAAGAAATCCCTCTTAGTGATTATGGAATTTCATGATGGTATCTGTGGAGCACACACTAGTAGTGGTATGGTCCTAGAAAATAAGGTACATTGAATAGGATACTATGGGCCTACCATGGAAAAAGATGCATGTTACTATGTTAGGAAATGTGTAGCTTCTCAGTAGCATGGGGATCTAATTCATGCACCTTCTCAAGCACTACAAGTAATCACAACCCTTTGGCCCTTTTCTATTTGGGGACTCATTCTCATTGGGAAAATTAATCCCTCCTCCTCTGATCACCATAAACACATTATAACAACCACTGAGTACTTTACCAAATGTGTATAATTCATTCCCCTTACATATGTAACTAGCAAATAAATATTCAATTTCATCCTTAATCACCTTATTTGTCATTACAGTATCCCTTAATATCCATTTCTACTAACAATGGTAAATCCTTCAAAATCTAAGAAGTCAAAGCTCTCTATGATCAATTTCATATCAAGCATAAATTCTCCACGCCCTATTACCCACAAAGTAATGGCTAAGTTGAATCCTCGAACAAAACTCTCATCAAACTCATCAAAAAGATTATCAATAACATTGGTCGAGATTAGCATATTCAAATCTATCATGCCTTATGGGTTTACCAAACAAGCATCTGTACACCCAAATAAACCACACCTTATTCCCTTGTCTTTGGAGCCAAATATATTTTACCCATTAAGATTGAGTTACCCTCTTTGTGCATTTCTTTGCAAGATCTAATCAATGATGAAGACTATAAGGTCACATGTATTCATAACTTAGAAATCCTTGGTGAGAGAAGGTTGAATGTATTAAACCGCTTGAAGGCATACCAAAATTGACTATGTCATATTTACAATAAGTGCATCAAGACTAGAGAGTTTGAGATTGATGACCTTGTCTTGTAGGAAAATCAACAGAACACAAATCAAGACCAAGAGAAAAAGTGTAAGTCTGAGTCTAATTGGTTGTGCCCATATGTTTTCATTGCTAAACATATATAATATCTATAATATGGATCAAACAAGCAAAAAACCAAAATCGCAAAAATATATAATATCTACAAAAAATTAAAGACAAAAAATACCCTCTGGTGAAAACCATTTCTATGGTTCATTGGGCAAGTACCATGATAAAAACCCACTTGCAAGTGTCATGTGTAACACCCAGCATCCATTATTTGCATGTACCCTTTACACTCGGGGGCATATATAATGCATGTTTCCCATCTATCCCACAGAGTTTCATTGGTATTGAGTGTTACAATCATATTACATTCATCCACTTACATCTCATTTTGACTTTGTAAAGGTTTTAAAGAAATTCTTTGTTCATGCTTTAGGAAATCATCTTGATCATCCATCATGCACACTTTTGGCATTGTGTCATACATTCTCATTTTTTACATAATTCCCCACAATAGAAAACACAACCTATAAACCTTTGAAACACCTTAGGTTTTTTTTCCACATCAAATGTAGGAAAACTATCAAACATCACAAGCACAATCACTCAACTCACATAAATGTCTGTCTTTAGCCTTGATAAAATCCTTATTTAGAGTCATATTATCATCCTAAATTGAATAAGGATATATTTTTCCCCCATCTAACATGACTATCGCTATCATGACACTTATTAACTTAGCTTTCCATTTTGGCAAGAGGAAAAATCTATGTGTTTCTTGTTTTGTTACTTGATTTTTTATTTTAGTTTGCATGCATATTTCAACCCACAACATATTCACGAAGGTCATCATGGTCCATTATATCATAATGTGTCTTGACAATGTGTTTTTTGTGGCATTTCATTACTTTTTTCCTTTTCTATTTGCACTCATGAGTTAGTCCTTCACACATATGACACAACATCATCATGGTTCCTCATATCCTAGTGCATCCTATCATGTGCTATAGCAAATCTAATTTGCTCAACACATTTGGAAACCCCTACAAAATCAATAGCATGTACATGTCATTGAAAAACACACGATGTTATGGAAATAAATTATTCATCAACACATCATCAATCACATTTCTCATTTACATTATTAGTCATTCACATCCATTTTATAATTACCACGAATATAACTAACATTTTTTTAACTTGCATATATTACTAATAAATGAAAGAGTACATAGAGTGGCTAAGGGAGCCACTTCAAAACATTACATCTGTTTTGTAGGAAAAGAGGGATAATGATGATGGTTGATTGTGTGTTTAAATCATCCTTTCACATATAACATTCAAGGACATTAAACTGAGTTAAATCACAACTCTTGCAAGAGGAATCAACTATAGGTTTGGTGACACTTGGAATGATAAGGAAATTTGGAATTTGTTGATTAATTTATCAAACCCTAATCTGATTATGCCTTAAACCCTAATTATATGAAATTGTAAACAAATGGATGAAACATGACAAATGCTTGCATATAAAGGTAATAAATATAGATTAGATACATACCAGGATTTGGATTCCAGAAAGTGGAGACTTCGGGGACACTAGGGCGGGTGCCCTAGTCCAACAGGCAATTTTTTATGTGGATCTGGAGCTATCAGATGATGAAGTCTGTAACCTACTAAGGATTTTTTGACAATGACAATTTGGAGGACATAGGGGTAGGTACCCTTGTCTAGGAGGGAATACTCTGCACTGTTTTCTTCAAATCCTAAATCTTTAACCTTTGCACTGACCTTCTGCAACTCCTCTCTGTAAGATTCCACACATGTAACCTCCAATCACAAGAGAGGGGTTGGGGGTTGTGGTGTTAAGGATATTTCCTCAGTCAAGACTCGGAATGGCATTCAAGCCTTCCAACACCATTGTTAGATAAAGTGTGTGTCCTTAGTGGATAGGGGAAAAAGCAAATGATAAGTTTTATTGATTGAAACACAAAGTAGATATCACCTTAGTAGGTGTAAACCCTCACAGAGATGAAATGTCTTCATATTATGAGGAAATGAGTTGATGGAGCCTAATCTGCAACAAACAAGTACAAACACAACATAATACTGCTCTGCAACATAATGAAGTCCTTGAATATCCTTAGCATAAGATTACAAGTTCGCATTATCCATATCTAGTTAAAATGAAGTCTAAAACATGTTTATATATGCATTCCCGCTAAACATTCATAAATTAAATTTAATAGGTTGACAAAGGGAAACCTTTTAACAATCACTTTGCTGGCATTTAAAATTTGGGTCCTAGCAAAATAGGCCTAGACTAGGGCATGGGCACCCAAGTCCAGGGGCCTATTTTAGGACTTGATCAAGCTTAAGATGCACCGGTTTAAGGGGACTTTGCTCTGGGATTCATTTTTAACATGCATGATCAAATCTAAGGGACCTAGGAGCTAAACTTAGGAGGTAAAAGTCCTAGGGGGATATTTTACAACATAACAACATCATATAATAATATACTATTAAGTCTTGCAAGTTAAACTGAGAATATTAACAAGTATAATGTCACTTTCTAGAGCTTTTATAACATCTATTCCATTGCCTCAGTTGTATTATTTGCCATTTATTTTCCCATAACTACTATCCCTAACAGGTTCTCTTGATCTAATTGTGTTTATTCCATGAGTAAATCATTCATCTGCTATTCTTTTCCCATATCTAAGTTGTTTTTCCACTAGTTCTTGTTGTCATTGTTTATGAAGGAGTCCCATTCCTTGAATGTTCCTATCTTTGGAGAAACCCTCAATAAACTGTTGTCTACATCAAATTTTTGACAATTTAATTCCATCAATTCTATTTCTTGCTTCTCTCTGTTATCTATCAAGGTATGATTGTTGTACATGTTATGTGCCTTCATATATTCCTTGAAGAAATTAGGATCTACTTTCCTATAGTCATACAGCCAAAACTCAACAGTCTGAATGTCTGATCTGTAAACTATTCCTTCCCCTTCATCTAGTATTCTCATGAATCTATCTATGGGAATTCTCAAGGTAGTTGTAGCCTATTCACAAATCATTCAAAAAATGAGTCTAATAAAAGACCCTGTAAGGATTCTTTCCCTTCCCTGAAATTCATTCTCATTCATTGATTTCCATAAAGACCATAAAATATCTGTAGTGAAAATAGTCCAAAAGGAATTTACATGTCAATCTACTTTATTAACAAAACCACATAAAATGTTCACTTTAGTTACACAAGTTTCAGACAAGACTCCTTTTAAGGTATTCAAGAAATAACACTAGATAGCTTTAGAAAAATCACAGTAAAAAAAGAGATGTTCATAAGTTTTAGGTTTATTACAGTATTGACACAACTTGTTTTTAAACCCTAAAGCCAGTCTTTTAAGGAGTAAAAGCCATTTGAAGCAACTTTTTTTTTGTTTCAACCACTTTAGACTAGATTGTACACATAGTTTTAGACAACAGATTAGACTCAAGAACAACTCCATATAGATTTAATGTGTTCAAAGACCATATTATATTCTATCAAAATTTCATATAGTTTCTTGGGTTTTATTTTCCCAAATTCAGTGCCCTCTTTCCATTTTATTTCCTTCCACTCAATTTTCTTTAAGACTATTCCTTGTTGTAGGTATCTATTAATAAATTTACACAGATTTGCATATGTTCTTTTCTAAGTATCTGGAATCTTATATTCATTTCTTAGTTGCATCCAACTCTTCATAGAGTTACCTTCTAAAACATCACCAAAGGATTCAATGCCCAAATTGTGCCACCTTTTTGCAGAACATCCTTGAAGCAAGGCTAATGCCTTATTTTTATGTTTTAAATTCCACCAGACAAATTTGTCTTCATGGAGGATTTTCTCATTATTATTGAATGCATCCCTATTCTGAATAAGAGGTTTTACATTTTCACATGGCTTCCATATCGATGCAAATACAAACGACCCAACTAGTTTAGTAGTAAAATCCCTTAACATAGTGTCCAAAAGAATCATTCTTTTCCAATATCTAACTTTATTTGGGGTTGCCTTTCTCAAATTGTTCATAACTAAAACCTTCCAAGGCTCGTTTCTCACTAGAACTTTAACAATCTATTTTGCAATAAGAGTTGTGTTAGTAATAATTTATGTATGGGGTTTTGAGTCAGGTCTCTTCCCTAAAAATCCAAAAAGTTTTAATATTTTTGCCCCTACAATTATCAAAAATGCAAGAAATCAGTTGTGTGCAGGGTTGAAATGGCAGTGGCGGGTCGAGAGATCCTATTGGCCCCTGAAAATGTTAAAAATTGAGTTATATGCATTTGGAAATGCATTTTGGGTTACTATTTCTATGTCTGAATGTTTCTAAGTGTGGCTAGAAAGGGTCAAATTGTGCCAGTGCCACGGAATGCTCCATGTGGAGGCACTCGAGGGACACAAGGAAAGCAACTCAAAAACCCCGCGCATGGTGCCATGTGTCTGCCTCCGCCGGTAGCTCCAAAGAACCCTAAGTGTTTCTCAACAGATGCGCGGAAAGCGCCACGTGTCGCTCTCCGCAAAGCTCCTAAAAAGTTTCTAAGCAGCGGCGGAAGATGCCACCTGTCCCTTGTTGTGACTGTGGAGGCTGACATGTGTCGGCCTTTGCATTGTTTCTTTTTGCTTCAAGGTTTGGCGCGGGAGGTGGTGGGCCCCGTTTCTTAATGTGCCTTAAGTTTCAAAGCCGCGGATTGCGACAAGTGTCACAAGCGGTGGCCACTTCAGACTTTCGACACAGTTTAGTAAAGTATCGCAGGTCTCGACGTGTGGCAGCTTCCGCTTATGTTTCAGGAAAGTTTCAATAAGTTTCTAAGTTGCTGCAGAAGTTGACAAGTGTCAGCTTCCGCGTAAGTTTCTATTTTGTTTCCTGCAATGCAAGTAATGACAATGGTGGGTCCTAATGAGTGTCTCAAGTGTCACGGGTGATGACAAATGTCACCATCCACATAAGTTTCAAGGCGGCCCCTTAAAGTTTCTGAGCAGCACGGAAGGTGCCAAGTGTCGCAGTCTACAATGTTTCAAAGGAGACTATTTTGTGTTTCAAGAGAGCGCAGAGCCCGCCATGTGTCTGTCTCCGCCAAGCTTCCGAGGGATCTCTAATGTTTCAAGGGTGCTGCGGAGCTCACCACATGGCAGCTTCCATGCGTGTTTCTGGTAGCAGACTCTCGGCGGCAAAAAGATAAAAGAAAAAAGGGAGTGTTGGCCCAGTGATGGAAACTTGAAGTGCCTACATGGCATGTTTTCACTGGCTAGTGACGTTTCAGCAATTTTTGGGGCCGTTGGATCTCCGCGACTAGGTTTTTGATCAATGGCCATGTTTTGAACCTGCAGCGGGGGTTTTTTCCCGAGTATCTGCAACCATTTTTGGCAAGAAAACTTCGAGGTTCGCTACTGTTGTGTGTTCAAAGGCTGCGGGTTGGTGCGCCATTAGTGGCGATTGTTGCAGAGGTATGGGTCGATGTTGACTGGCTCAACCACCCGATTTATGAAGAAAATCCCTGAGCGGCAGCCCAGATCCCAATCTTACCTGCTCCTTCCTCTTTGTCCCTCTGCAGCATTTATTGTTTTAAGTGCCATTTTTCACAGTGCATTGTATCTGGCAAATTTTAGGTGAGCCATGTAATTAATTTGCTGAGTACACAGTTTTGCTATAAAAGGTAGACTGTGTCACTCTTTCAAGGTTGTTGAAAACTAGACATTTTGGCTTTGTAGTAAGATACAACTAGTTTTGGTTACTCTGTATAGGAGGTCTTGTGAGTTTATGTATCTCTTGTTGAATGTCTCATGCATGAATCTACTGATTTCATGATTGATTTTATATGAGTAATGTTGTAGTTGCATGTATTTTGTTAATTATGTCTCCAGTATTGCATGTGTCCTTCTTTTGAATCTAGATATCTAAGGGGTGTCTGGTATTCTAGAATATAGAATTCTTGTATTGAATGCTTGATCTTTCAACTTCTGCTCAAGGGGTCGATGAAATTATTTTCAGATTAAGTATTGGGAAGGGTATACTGCAATAGGGATGCCATAAGTACAGATAACTTAACACTCTGTATTGGGAGGTATCTGTAAGGCAGATATCATACAAATCCCCTTGAAATCTAGTTTTATTGTGTTCATGTTGATCATTCACAGGTGTATGTCTACCGACTCCAAGCCCTGGATAGGCACCAATCTAGCTCTGTGTTGAGGTTATACACCAGGTCCTAGTTTTGCATCCACATACAAATCAAACTCATACTTCCAAAACAACCATTAGGACAGTAGAATTAGTTTTAGGATCCCAAGTCCTCTGTCTACAATTGAAAATAGGCCCAAAGCTAGCCCCTTTGCTCTTATCTTACAGTTTTGGTCTACTCATAGGAGGACTTATCTGCTTCATGTCAACATCCCAAGCCAACCCACAAGCATATCCTCATGGGTGTTGAATAGGGAATACCCCCCTAGGTTTTGCAGAGCCTGAAGAAGAAGAGGAGATAAAAATAGAGTCTATCTCCTATACTGTTGGCCCCTGGCCCAGAGATCTTATTGATCATTGATGGCTACCTTGTTGGGAAATCTGGGAGTAAGCATCCAGTCTAGGAAAAAACCAACAAGTTGCACCCTAGATTTTTAAATCTTTGAGTCCTAGCCCTCCACATTTTTTACTTAGGCAACACCAGTCCCAAGTAACTGCATGCTTCTTTTTTTTTCCTTTCCCATCATCTTCAACCATAGAAATTTCCTTATTATTTTTTGGATGATGTTCACTTAGTAGCTTGCAAACATCCATAATGATGCATAGTAAATAGAGTAAGAAATAAGATTTTTTGATAGACCTGTATTCTGCCTACCAAAGAAAGATATTGTCTATCCCACATGTTCAATTTCTTATTAACTTTTTCATACATCTAGTCACACATATTCTTCAAAGAAGGATTGACAGAAAAAGGGATGACAAGAAATCTCACCTATTTATTAGGATTTCCCCATTGCCATTGATTAGAGTTAAGCCAATCTGGAGGGTTCTCATTCCAACTTAGCAAAATAGATTTAGAGAAAGATACCTTTGCACCTGAAGCTTGGCACAAGATTAACAATCTTTGTTCTAAATATTTTAAATTGTTTTCTTCAATTATGGGAAATAATGTTGTATCATTAGCAAGTTGGATGTTCAATAATGTATCATTATTATGCAATGTTCTATCTTTCAGGGCTTCTTCTATCAGATTTGTCCTTAATATATAGTATAAAGCTTCAGATGCTATGACAAATAGAACAGGGGCCAGGGGACACCCTTGTCTGATTGATCTTTTCAATGTGAAGGGATTAGATAGGGAACCATTAACATCAATTTGGACATTGGCATCCTTGAACAGGATTTTAACCATGTTACAATACTCATCAGGAAATCCTATTGCCTCAAGCATCATGAACACAAAAGACCATTATATCCTATCATAAGATTTTTCAAAAGTCTAAGAGAAGAATACCTGCATTTTGTCCAGTTATTTTTGCCCATTCCATGGCTTCCCAGCTAGTTATCAAATTTTCTAATATATATCTTAGTTTTATAAACATTATTTGTGTTGATTTTATAATATAGGTAGAATGCCAGTCAATCTCATTGCCAACACTTATGTAAAAAAAATATATGAGACATTTAATAGGGTGATAGGTCTTTAATTCATTTTATTTGTTTTACCACCCTCTTTTGACAGTAGTTTTATCAGCCCTTTATTAATTTCTTCCCCTAATGTTCCCTTGGATATAGTTTCATTGTATACTTCAATCAGATCTTCTACTACCCAGTCTAAATTGGCTTTATAAAATTATGTTGAGATGCCATCAATGCCTGGAGATTTTTCGTTGTCCATTGATTGGATTGATTTTGTAATTTCCTCCTTAGACACTTCTTTAGTTAGATTTAACCTCATTTCTGGAGAGATTATTTTTGATAAAATAAGTTTACATAAGTTTTGAGCCTCTTTGCATTCCCTAGTGTCATCCTCAGCTATGAAAAGCTCTTGATAGAATGCTCTGAAAACTTCTTTTTATTTCTTTATTATCTTTAAGACATATGTCTCCTTCCACAATTGACCCTATATTTTCCTTAGAGTTTTTGGATTTAAGCAAATTGAAGAAGTATTTCGTACCTTTATCCCCTTCTCTTATCTAATTAAACCTTGCCCTGACCCTAGCTCCCTGACTTTTGTAGGTCTGAAATCTTCTAAGTGCTTGGTTTCCCCTAGTTTCTTTGCTAATTTTTCATCACCAGGTGAAGTTTGCCACTTATTTTCAACTTCTAATAATTCTTCCTGAAGTCTCCCTTCTTCCCTTCTGTTGTCTTTTACATATTTTTTCCCCACTATCTAGAAGAGAGCCTTGCAATTGGTGATAAGGGTAGTCTAGTATTGCAGTCTACTATAATTGGTATGTAGGGCCTTGGAGATCTTTCTCAAACTTTTAACACCCTCTAGGTAGTATACATCTTGAAGAAGAGTGGTGTTTAGTTTAAATATGTTATCTTTTCTAAATCTATTACCAGTTTGTAGATCTTTGACCGTGATCTGTGCCATAATTGGATGGTGGTCTGACAATGTGGATGGAATCACTTCTACATAGTTTGAGTTCATTTTGTTTTGAAAATAAAAACTATCCTCAGTCACATAAAATTTGTCAAGCCTAGAGTATATTCTATTTCTGCCTATTGATGATGATTGTTAGTCATAACAACATGCATAAAAATTTGGACAACAAACCTTTATTATCTTGTAAAGTATGATCAACTTAGGATGAGTTGATGACTCCAAGTCTCTGTTGATCAGGTCATGATCGTCTAACGTTACTCAGAGTTTGATGTGACATGCTATTTTCCATTTCAATGGGTCTTACATTTGTCTTGATGATCAATATTGTTCTGTTTCCTGTAAATTTACTCCATAGAGAGGTTATATCTACTCCATTTCCAAAGATAGCTGATATATTTGCAAGTTTGATCAATTCTTCTAATTATTGATCATCATGAACCTGTTCTTTCTTCTACATAGTATATTTAGTCAAATGATGTGTCTATAAGTGGATATTTGCATGTATCTCTTGGATATTTGTATGAATTTGCCTAATATTTTTCAATTTAACATGCTTTTACTCTAAATATGCTATGTATTTCCAATTATCTATGGGATATCAGCGTATTTCATGTTATTTGCTTTTAATTCTCTGTTATTTGCAATTATGATGATGAATTGTTATGAAATTGAAAGAAATTTAAAAGAACGCTTCTAAGTTTAGTGAATCTTTAGCCATTGAACCACATACATACAAGATACATTTATGAGGAGAAGAAATCAAACCATATTGTCACCAGGATGTTCCACAGCTAGATATGGATGATGCTAACTTCAAAGGATAAGGAATGAAAACAACACATGCAGACTGACAAACACTCCAAGGGACGCAGCTGATCAAAGCATGTATCAAGATTTCAAACATAGATTACTCTAGATTTATGATGATTTGTAATCAAATTGTCTTCTCTTTCATTCAGTATGCATAACATGTACATTTACAATAACTTTGAAATGAGTCCTGATATTTCAGCAATCAAATTTCAATTAAGTTTCGAATCCTCAAAATATGGCACCCCTACACCTTTTATAGAATAAGCTGAGGGAGCAGTTACAAATGACCTATGGTCAAGATTTCTCAATTAAGATCAATGGTAGATAATCACTCCTTGACTCAGTCAACTTTCCTCATGGCATAGGTTGCCAGCTGGCAACCATCTGGATGACTCATTATCTTATCAGTACCCTGTGCATATGTCTTCTTGTGATGCATCTTCATTTATTCCTCAGGTTCCTCTTCTTCATTTTCTTCTTCATCATGATCATCATCTTCATTACTTTCTGTATCGCTATCACCCTGATAAACATCATCATGTATATGGACCTTCATTATCATCTTGATATTCTCATACGCCTGTACTATTTTATCTACCTCCCCACCATCTTGGGTTTTGGCTTTTGTTATGGCATGCTTATGAGACTAAAATTTATCTTTGATCACGTCCAGCTTACCTTTTCTACTGTTCAAAGTCTCATTATAAGTCTCCACACTGACCTTGATCCTCATGATCTTATTCATCACCTCTTCTATCAGGTGGATGAGGGGGTCATCAGCTACCGGCTGGAAATTATCATGTAGAGCTTTGATAGCAAAGTCTGCGTCTTGATTTTCTATCTTTCCCTCTACTTTCCCTTCTAATGCTTCAAGGATCTCTGCTTCGTGTGCCATCATACTGTGCAGCTTTATACTGATATCCCTGAGCTTGCCACTGCATTTCTTCAAGATATCACATTCGAACCTGATATCCTCATACCATACATCTATCAGTAGGGCAGTGTTATTATTCATCACTTGATTATTTATTAGGATTTGAGGATCAATTCTCTTCATCTCACTCAAAGCAGTTAGGTCCTTTTCTAATTGGAATGATCGTCTTCCTGTTTCATTTTACATTTTATCTACTTTTCTCTTCAAACTGCTTAAAGAATTCCACCTCTGTAAAGAGGTTCTCAATACATCCTCAGCTCCTGTGAGGGCTAACAACATCCACTTTTCCATGAGCATAGCTTCATGCTTCATGAGGTCTAACTTGGTGACCTCTTCCTAGGATATGACAGTCAATGGGACTACTGGATCCACTAGTGTACTGTCAAGGTTAATCAACCCCTTTATATATGAATGCAGCTAGGCAATGTGCTCGTTATGTTGTTTATTTTTCTCTTTCTTCTTCTTTACCCTTTGGGTCAAAAAATCAATGATGTCTTTTCCTTCCTGACCTTCTTGGTCTTCATTAGCAAAACCCAAATCAATAGTTGTGATTTAGAACTGTTCAAGGGTGATCTTGCCCTTCTCTTTCTCTAGAGTGGGAAGTGCTACTTGGGCAGTCCTTCTACCTGTAGCAGGATCTCTTCTAATAGTTGATGTCAATCTAGATTTTCTCTTTGGCTTCATTATTGTTTCTGCAAACAGGGTCGAAACGTCAAATTCTTTAATTTTAGACCCTCCTTCCATACCTATTTCTTTCTCCAGCCACTGAGGCACTTCATCTCTGGATCCCTAACGTCCTTTGTCATCATCATGTTCACCATGATCTCCAGTATCTGCCTCTATTATGGGTGGAGAAGGCAACTTCTTAGTTTCTTCCTCATGGAATTCCTCATGAGGGGGGTCTTGTTGCATCTCTTCTTGCTGAGGGGCCTCTTTCTGTGGGGGAGGATCCTGTGGAATGTCCACATGATGATCATGCACTTGATCTTGCACTCCCTCTTTCGGAGTCTCATCCACCTTAGTGTTTTCTTCATCTTGAGGCATATTAACATCTGTGGCTGATGTCTGAGTGTTTGGCCTTGGTGCATCACCCTAATCTTGGGTCACATTTTGTTCCATACCTTATGCACCAATGTCTTGGGTCTTAAGGTCCTTATGACCTAATTTATCTTTTTCTCCTGCATCTCCTTGAGTCCAGGCGGCATCATCACCTGATGTATCTTTATCACCCTTGCCCTTTTGTTGGACTTCCACTATCTTTGGCTCAGCGGGTATCTCATGCTATTGCTGGTCCATATCTGGAGCATTGCTCTCTTCTTCTACCTGCTTGGCCACTGCAACTTTCTCTATCCCATCAAGTTCACCTGCTTTGTCTTTGGGGCTCACATCCTCCCTATTTGTCAAATCTATAACTGCAGGGCTAGTCACTTGATCTACCAACTTGTCAAGCCCAATTTGTTGGGCTGCCCTTTCTGGGCTACTTTGATTTTCTTCCTAAGCTATTTACTTTACCTCCTCCTGTAGTTAGGGTAAAATTGCAAATCAGGGCAAATGAATGAACGGCAATGATAAAACCCTAGAAATGCACAATGAAGCACAAGACAACATGAAAATCAAAATAACAAATGTAAATGCAAACCGATCTCCATGCTATGCTTGATTTATCTCCATTGCTCTTCTCCACCTCGCATAAGCATGCAAGATTTTGAAGGATTATTGTTGGAAGAATGTTGGGTGCTCACTTCTGCAACATAACGTTGATAAGGATGCAAAGGCTCTAATGATATTTCAACAGCATGTGGATACTTGAGGATCAATGCATGCTAATGGCTTATGAGGGGGTTGATTTATAGGAAAGGCTTGGTTCCAATGGATGGCTAGGATCAATTAGGGCTTTAGATGAAATGGATGGATAGAATTAAGTTAGGTTTCCTTGCACATCAAGAAATTGTAGTCAATTGACATGTGGCAAAGGAGGATAAGGCTTAGGTGTGCTTGTGTAGATAAATACTAAAATTAGGTACCATTAGTTGTGCATGTGAAGGATAAAAGTTGTAACACATGATTGACTGGACTAGTGTTGGAATGTGATGAGAGGTCATGTGACTTAATTCAAATAAAATATTTGAATTAGTTGTGATATAGTTGGAAATTAATTAAATAAAGAAAATTTATTTAATTAATTGGATAAATGAATAGGATAGGATTGGGATATGATGTGGAAATTAATTAAATAAATAAAATTTATTTAATTAATTGGGATGAGGATAGGATTATGCATGTGAAATTAATTAAATAAATAAAATTTATTTAATTAATTGGCTAAGTTTGATAAGGATGGGATTGAATGGGATTTTAATTAAAAAAATAAAACTTATTTAATTAATTGGCTTAATGGGATAAGTGGGGTTAAGAATGGGATTTAGGACAAAATGCTACATGATGTCTAGGATAATGTTTTTAGCTTGGTGTTGTAGGACATGGACAAATTTGGGTGTCTAAATTTTTCCCCTCTTTGAGATGATGTTCGAGATGATGAGATTTATGTTGAGCAACATCATTTCAAAGAAGCTAAGGTATGGATAGAGGAAAAAGATAGTGATGAAGATGTAAAGAGATGATGAGGATGATGATGCCCCCTTGAGAGTATAGGCGGGTTGGACAAACACAGGTAGGCTCTTGAAATGAAATGGCTTGGTTGCAAAAGAAAGATAAGGGGATAGATAGAAGAAATGGATGATGCGTTATGCTACAATGGAAAGTGAGCAACCATGATGTTTGATATAGCACTAGACATTATGCACCAAGGTATAAGGACCTAGGTGATGATGTGTCTCATGCCCCAGCATAATACAACCTTGTCTAACGTATGAGGAAGTAAACTTAGAGCATCAAAGTCCTAATGCGCAAAAGGTATGATATGACCTTAGATGCAAAGGATAGTGGAAAAAGCTATTCCAACATACACAAGATATGAATATTAGCTGGAATGATACCGATGTGATACAAATGCAAGAAAAATGATAACACACAAGCAAGCAAGCATGCACAAATGATTCAAAAACAAACAAGGTATTGCCCCTGTCAAGCTGTAAACCAATGATTAATTGCTGATTGTTTTGTTGTTGAGAGTGTTGTCATTGCGGGGAAAGCTATATCCCTAGATCAACACAAGTTTGTTTGCTGAGTTGGTTGGCTAGTTGATTGATTGATTTGGCTTACAACAAGGCTAGGATCAAGACCATGGATTGCGTTTGGATAACTTGGCTTGATTGATTAACTTGATTGGTATGGATTAAGGATGGGCTTGCATTTGGATCATTGCTTGGATTGGTTGGAAGATGATGAAATGATGGTTAGATTGATTTGGTTTCATGAAATGTTGATGATGGGATGATATGTGATGGATTGAGCTGCTTTTGATTTGCTGAAGTGATTGGATTTGTTTTGATGGTTGGCTTGATGTGCTTTGATTTGATTTTCTTTGGTGTTGATGCTAATGATTGATAGGATTTATTTTTATGGTTGGATTGATTGGAGTATCTACTCAATCTAAGCATAAGCAAGTGTTCTCAGTGTGATCAAAGGATGTAAAGCAAACAAGGTATTGCCCTTGTCAAGTCATAAACCAATAATTGATTGTGTGATTGTTTTGATAGATAGTGTTGTCATTGCAGGGAAAGCTATATCCCTAGATCAACACAAGGATGTGGGAACGCTATATCCCATTAATGATGATTGATGATTGATTTATTGGGCTTATGACAAGATTAGGATAAAAAACCTATTGATTTGATTGGTTAATGTTCCTTGATTGATTAGCTTGCTTGATATGGATTAATGTGACTTGGATTTAAGATCATTGCTTAGATTGATTTGATTGATATGATTGGAAGAAGTGATTGATTGAAATGGATGAATGAATGTTATTGATAGGAAGAATTGATGATGATGATGATTTGATTTTGATTGAATTTTGATGGAGTGGATTGATTTGGATGATGTGATTGGTTTTATTGCTTGGATTTTTCATTAGATATTTGATTTTTTGGATTTTTTGACATATTTGGATTTTTTTGTGTTTTTGGGCATATTTTAATTTTTTTGTGTTTTTGAATGTTTTGGAAAATGCCAATGGATTTACAATTTGGGTAGCCTTTGTGCTTGATACCAATGACAAGGGAAAACCAAGTCTAGGTGCAAGGGATGGATAAAAGGATGGGATCATAGTAAATGTGATGGCAGGCTCGTGAGAGTTGGATGGGACGGAAGGTTCATGAGAGTTGGATGGATAGATAAGAGGATAGGCCATATAAGGGATGGACACTTGCCTCATGATAAATAGATAGGTAGGCTAGAGTGTAAAGCTCAAGATAAACAGACGGGGATAAGCTATAAGATGGAAAGCTCATGATAAGGATATGCCATAGTAGATGGATCATAAGGGAGCTAGGATGTGATCTCCAAAGGCTATGTTGCATAGGAAGAACATGCCCCCATTCTAGGTGGTAATGCTTAGGATTCTTTGCATGACAAAGTTCATGACCAAGGGATGACATGATGGATTGGATTTGGATGGGATGGATAAATGGTCAATGGATAGGACTTGGTTTGGAAAGAAGGTATGTCAAGAAATATCCAAACATGTTTCAACATTTTGCCCCTAGGTCTTCATCAAAATCAAAAGGCGGAAGGATGGATAAATGGGTTAAATAGGATAGGCATGTTTATGTAATGGCTAAGGATGGTAGGATGACAAGATAGGATAAGATAGGTTGGTATGATATAATGGGATATATAGTTGGGAAATGGATAGGTTGGATGAGACAATGTGCCCCCAAGTGTAAGTGACATAGAAGATCAACCTACACATGACGCCTGTTTGCCAGGTTTTCATCATGGTACTTATCCAAGGTGCTTGTTTACCAAATTTTCACCATTGGGCAAAGGTGCTTGTTTACCAAATGAATGAATGGCAGTGATAAAACCCTAGCAATGCACAATGAAGCACAAGACAACATGAAAATCAAAATAACAAATGTAAATGCAAACCAATCTCCACGCTATGCTCGATTTATCTCCATTGCTCTTCTCCACCTCGCATGAGCATACAAGATTTTGAAGGATTATTGTTGGAAGAATGTTGGGTGCTCACTTCTGCAGCATAACATTGATAAGGATGCAAAGGCTCTAATGATATTTCAATAGCATGTGGATACTTGACGATCAATGCATGCTAATGGCTTATGAGGGGGTTGATTTATAGGAAAGGCTTGGTTCCAATGGATGGCTAGGATCAATTAGGGCTTTAGATGGAATGGATGGATAGGATTAAGTTAGGTTTCCTTGCACATCAATAAATTGTAGTCAATTGACATGTGGCAAAGGAGGATAAGGCTTAGGTGTGCTTGTGTAGATAAATACTAAAATTAGGTCCCATTAGTTGTGCATGTGAAGGATAAAAGTTGTAACACATGATTGACTGGACAAGTGTTGGAATGTGATGAGAGGTCATGTGACTTAATTCAAATAAAATATTTGAATTAGTTGTGATATAGTTGGAAATTAATTAAATAAATAAAATTTATTTAATTAATTGGATAAATAAATAGGATAGGATTGGGATATGATGTGGAAATTAAATAAATAAATAAAATTTATTTAATTAATTGGGATGAGGATAGGATTATGCATGTGAAATTAATTAAATAAATAAAATTTATTTAATTAATTGGCTTAATGGGATAAGTGGGGTTAAGAATGGGATTTTGGACAAAATGCTACATGATGTCTAGGATAATGTTTTTAGCTTGGTGTTGTAGGACATGGACAAATTTGGGACAAATTTGGGTGTCTACACCTCCAATACCGCCATTTGTACTAATGGGGTCCCATGTGGAGTCATGCGGGTGCTGGAAGCAAGAGTTTCCATCCTCTGAGAGGCCATATTTTGCACTACTTCATCATCTGATAAGTCCACGATGTCCTCTAAAGAGAAAGGACCACCCTGACCTACTTTGGAAGTCTCTTTTGTCTGTTATTCTGCCCTTTCAGTCTTAAACTTGATTATGGTGGGAAGCGGCACATCATGTTGAATCTCCTTCCTAAATACTTCACCACCAACTCCTCTTAATACTATAGGATCAGCCCTGATATCACCCCACATTCACTCCGCATAGATGTTCTTTGCTTCTTGGGTGGTAACATCAGCAGCGCCACCCTCCTCATCCTGCCGACCATCATCTGGTCATCAGCTGCAAGATCTTTACTTATCGGCTCTTCTTCAAACGGGATATCTTCTTCCATTTCCTATTGTGAGGTTTGGCCCTCCTCCTGTACTTCTGTAATTTCTATAGCTAGCCTCAGGATCCTCTTTGTCTTTGGTTTGTCCATCAAAGGCGGTGCAGATGAGGTAGATGCCTGTCCTGATGTTGATGCACCTGCAGCTGGTATGGTATTTCTTTCTATTATCACCCCCTTAGGCTCATCATCAATTTTCTTTCCTCTAGGGGGCCTTTCCTCTATTTCTGGGTCGGTAGTCTCTCTCCATTGGACTTCCTTTTCTCATTGAGGAAGTCATCATACTCTTCACCAGTTAGTTCCTACCTTTTCTTCTTGGCATCAACAGTAAGGGCTACACCCCTTTTCTTCAATCTATTTATCTATTCATCTACCCAAGCTTGGGTTAACTATAGTACCCCACCTGTAAACTAATCCAAGGAAATGTCCTATGGCTGTGTTAGATCAGGGGCTGAAATGGTGTCATTGAACACCTTCTTGTCTTCATATTCATTTGACATCATTTTCCCATCATCCTTCTTCAGTTGTGCTGGCACTGGGATGTAGTCATATGTCCTTATCTAGTTCAAGGTGAGCCTTTGATATTTTCTTCTCCTCACCTCAGCTTCATCCTCACAATCAGTCCAGAAATCCTCCATATGCTTCTGGTAAATAGATTTTCCTGTTATTTTTTGCATCTTGCCATAGGGGTCATAAGATCTAGCCAATGAAAATGGTTGTAGATACATCAGTTTCAGACCTCCCATGGCATACTTTATTCTCTGTGAATCTGAGCACATACACCAGCCCATAGATACTGGAAATAGTACCAAAGGTATCTTCTTTTTCTCCTTGTATGCCTCCACTATGGTAGACACTTGTCTAAGAAATTCCATCAGGACCACCCCATCAGTAGGGTACCTTGGTAGCATAAGGGGTTGTCCTTCAAATCCTTCTATTCTTATATATGAAAATGTGGCATACTGGATGAACCAGGCCCCATGTCTGTAAACAATTTCCTGAGCCTCCATGCTCAGTCTCTTGGTTCTGTCTTCCTCCATTGTTCTGACTAGATGCATAGAAAATGCATCATTCACTAATTTGTAATCCAGGAGGTAGTTCTTTCTCTGTAGCTGAGGATAGTGATCCCATATGTGGGCATCATCTACATCACTACTAACCTTGCCCAATGTAGTCAATGCATCAAAGGTTCCCTTATAGGCACATGAGTACACAACATATGAGGTCATATGGAATGAGTATTCCTCACCTCCCAAGTTCCTCATCTCTTCATCCAATGCATCACTAATGACCTTGGCCCATAATGGCTTGTTATCTGTATAAAGGACCATCTGGATGATTCCAAACATCCAATTCTTAAAATTTCCAGAATGAGGCATGCCTATCATCCTACTGAGCAAGGCAATCATGTACTGGTACTCATCATCAAAATCAAACTTATATAAGTGTACGGGCAATTTAGCTGAGGCAGTGTAGGTGCTACTCTTTGACCTCCACTGGTACATCCTCTTCCTTGCATTCTTCTTATTGTTATTATACTCCGTCTCTAGTTTATGTAGATCCACACTAACCACCTTCTTTCCAACTGGAAGATTGAAAGTAGATGTGATGCCCTTAATTGAAAAGTCTACATATACTCTCCCATGCTTCTCCACCCACTTGGTCTAAGGGTTATAGTTCCTGGCACATTCTACTACTAGCTCTAGGGTCTCCATAGCATATGGGAATCTAGTAGCATTCCACATTCCTGAAACATATATTACATCCAGAAGGGTATTGTTTTTATCATGATCTATTCTGGTTGACCATACTGCTAGATCTGTATCTCCCTGGTGAGTATCACTAATGATGCCATACTTGAATTGTACCCTCTCGGGCTGAACAAACATGGGCTTAAGAAATTCTACATCAGACTTGTTCTGTCTAAGATATGCCATGGAATCTTGCAATAAACATGCCATGTCTTACCATACGATATCCATATGCATTCATACAACATTATATATCTCTATGGTATCATGCATATTCTATTTATCATCTTCACTACATCATGATATGCACACTTACAGATTCAAACCACAAAAAAGAACATACTACCTGAACATGCAGACAATGACAACAGGAGGGTTTTCAATTACTTACCTTATAGTACTTTCCTCCTGGGTTAGATGGGTGATTCCAGAAAAGGGTTGCAACTACTGAGGATCACCCGTTCTGTTATGCTGGAAGATCCGGTCTTTTCACTGGTAGCTCGTATGAGGGTTTGACTTCTCTACTCTGTAATTTTTTATTTTTTGCAAGGTAAATGAAAATAGCCTTAGAAAGTTACCTTTAAACACATCCGTAGGGCAAATTAGGGTAAAACTACGTTGGGATGGCTTAATCTGTCGATCTTCTACAGAGAATCCATGGATGATGCCAAGTGTTTGAATTGTATTCGCAATCGGCAGGAATCCATCTACCGCATTTATGTCCATTTAATGTTAGGAAACAAGGGAGGGGTGATCTTTGAAAGATCAAGTGATATTCAAAATATGACCCCCCAAATAAAATGACCTCCACTTTGGAAAGATCAGGATGACATCACCATGTCGGCGACCTTTTTTAAGCATTGTGTTGTAATGACGTCATCGTCATGTTATTGAATATGGTGGGCATCGGATATGTACCTCTGCGAGGTAAAATGGAATGATGACGTCATAACTAGGGTGATTTCCTTTGTTCATTGGGTTTAGATGACATCATCATCATATTGGCATAGGGTGATATTTTTCGATGAGGGTGATATTCATAAGATGACAGATATTAAAAAAAATATGACCCCCTGCAAAATATGTGAAGTTGTTTGACGGGCAGATAACAACCACTACATAAAATTGACGTCTGGACTTCATAGACTAAGTGATTATTAGGTGATAAACTTACATTGGGGTGATCTTATATAATATGACTGATGTTTGAAATATGACCCCCCTCCTCGGAATATCAAGTTTGACCGAAACTTTGACTTAACATAACTTTCTCCCCTTAGAGAATTTTGGGGTGATCCAAAAGGCAAACCTATATGGAATTTCATACACTTTCCAACCATGAGGTTAATAATGTGAAATATTGACTTTGGTGACTGACCTCATCATGGTGACCTATCTAACCTCTATAGGGTTATCTGCATGACTTAATTTTACTAGACCGCCCAAAGCAGAAAACCAACAAGCCAAAGCAGCAAGAAAAGTTGGGTCCCTATTTTGTCAAGTCAAAATGGGGTGTGTTGTGTAACCACACAACAAATTTCCACCAAAGATCATAACTAATATCCAATGATTCAATTGATGTGATCACATTCTAACATAGTATTCTAACTCTTTCTAAGTATAAGCATTATAATCTTTCTGAATGATAAGGTTTTCATCATGGCAACAATGCTAACAAAGCATCAGGTGTGTGCATATGATTAATTTATCTTGAAAGTAAGTTGAAAACATGAGTAACCGATGTTAAGCTACATAGTTTGGGAGCATCCCTCGTAGCCAACCTGGATAGAGCCTTGCTGCCAATAGGCATCCATAGCCTCGGTAAGGTTATCTATACAATCCCCCTAAGTAGAGCCCCACTGCCAGAAGGCGTCTATAGCCCCAGTAGAGTTACTTAGATGGCCTAATTTTTATTTCTTTGGATTTTCAATATTTATTCCTCTTATTCATATGATATCATCATGTAAGCTTAATGTGCAAGGCATGGTCACTTGCTGGTTTAGGTTGGAGATTGCATTGGTAGCAAGGGAGTCCCTTTAGATTTTTCACTTAACACCTATACTCCTATGTTCCACAAACCCAAGGCTGTTAGGTGAGTCATTGTGAAAGAATCACTTTCGTCAAGAAAAGGCACCCTGATGAAAAGATATCACGGACCTGATCACCAACACTTCTCAAAATGAGTCATAATCTATATATGAATTTGTTCTCATCACTTGAATCTTAACAATTTGGTTATTTTCTTACGATGATGAGCTGCATCGTCTTGACTAACCAAAACAGAACTCAACAAGCAAATAAACAAAACAAAACCAAAACTGTACAAACAACTATACAAATATGCACACTATGATACACATGACTTGCATGATAATGTTTCAAGCTTGAAAGTAATGCTTGAGAAACTGTCCATTAACTGGTAATGGAACATCCTCACCAGTCAAGGTCTTAAGCCTATAGGTGTTGTCTCCTAAATTTTCTGAAACTTGAAAGGGACCTATCCAAAGTTTATCAAATTTACCATGATCTCATTTCCTTTCATGTGCTTTGTCCCACATAAGGACTAAATCTAAAATTCTAAAGGCCTTAACTCTAGCTCTTTTATCAAACCAACGCTTGACAATAGCCTGATGTTTAGCAAATTAGTCAATTGCTTTATTCTTTTTTTCTTCGTGCATCAACTGAAGCAACCTGACTTCTTGATTGTTATCTATGCCTAGATACTCTTGTGCAAACTACAGTGTGGGAATCTTTAGGTTAACAGGGAGGATGGGATCCACCCCATATACTAGGTGAAAAGGAGAATTTCCTAATGCAACCTTCATCCTAGTTCTATCTACCCACAAAGCATATTTCAATAGGGTGTTCCACTCCCTTGGGTTCTTTTCTATCAATTTCTTTATGATGTTCAATATATTCTTGTTTGTGGATTCTACTAATCCATTCCCTTGGGGATAGTAATTTGAGGAAAATTTCAAGATAATTCCATGGTCAAAAGCCCAACTTGATAATCTTATTGAAACAAAGGAAGACCCATTATCACATACTAAAGCATATGGAACTCCATACGTGGTTACTATATTGCTTTCCAAAAACTTGATTACATCCTTAGCATTACATGTCTTACTACTAATAGCTTCAATCCACTTGGTACAGTAATTAGTGATAGTTAAAACATACATGTGACCTGAAGATGATGGAGGGTTGATAGGTCCTATGAAATCCATTCCCTATTGAGCAAATGGGCACATCTCCATCACTGGCTGCAAAGGCTGAGCATCATATCTTTCTCTATTTGCAGCAACCTGACACATGTGACAACATTTGATGTGTTTAGTAGTATCTTTAAAAATAGTGGGCCAGTAATACCCTACCCTGAGGATAGCATGAGTGGTAGCTAAGGAAGATCCATGTGTAGTTCCAAACTTATCATGTAATTCTGCTAGCACCTTATCTACTTCTTACCTTTCTAGACACCTAAGATATATTCCCTCATAGTTCTTCTTAAAAAGGACTCCTCCTTTTATCATGTATTTATGTGATCTTATCTTCAAGGCTCTCCTCTGTGAGGCCTGCAATCTTGAAGGGCATCTTCCAATAAACAAGATGTGCTTGATGTCTGAATACCATTCTCCATCTTCCTTTGCATTTATGACATACTACTGGCTCATGATGTTAGGATCAATTTCAGATATCATCTGACTCAATGCTTGTCCTCTCACTAATTTCACGGGTGTTATGTCCATATCATATTCTTGGAGGACAATAATCCATTTGGCTCTCTTCTCACCTGGTTCACTTTGCATTAAAAGCATCTTTACTATTGCATCTGGTACCACAACAATCACCTTACTTCTTAGGATGTAATGTCTGAACTTCTTAACTGCTTGAACCAGAGCAAGTGCTTGTCTTTCAACATCCATGTATTTGAGTTCTGCATCTCTGAAAGGACAACTCATGAAGGCTATAGGCTTTTCTTCTTTAGCCTCATTTCTCTATGTTAATACTGCTACAGATGTATGCTCTGAAGCAAATGAGTAAATATAAAAGTCTTTCATATAATCGGGACTGATTAGAATAGGGGCATTAGATATGGCTTTCTTGATATCCTCAAAAGCTACTCTAGCTTCAGGTGTCCACTCAATTTTGGTATCCTTTTTGAGCATGGCATTCAATGGTCTGACAATTGCTGCAAAGCTAGTAATAAACTTTCTAACAAAATTAATCTTACCAAAGTAAGATTTGAGCTCCTTCTTGCTTCCAAGAAGCTATATCTTCATAATTGATTCTACTCTCTCAAGGTCAATGATGATCCCGTTCTCTGTTATCAGGTGACCTAATAACTTCCATGTGGTTACCCCAACTATGCATTTCTTAGGGTTTAGGGATATTCCATAATGTTCACATTTCTTTAGTACCTTCCAGAGGTCTTCTACATGATTCCCTCTCTCTTTAGAGAAAACTATCAAGTCATCCATGTATATTACTATGCATTTACCAATTAGCCCTCTGAAGGCTATATCCATCACTCGCTGAAACATGGCTCCAGCATTTATCAATCCAAAAGGCATGTGCCTGTAGGTGAATATTCCCCACTTTGTGGTGAATGCAGTCTTCAACCTATCTATCTTGTCTACCATCACCTGGTTGTACCCTGAAAAACCATCCAAGAATGACATCATCTTTACACCATTTACAATCTACAAGACCTCATCTAGAGAAGGCAAAGGATAGTTATCCTTTTCAGAAGCTCTATTTAAATTTATGAAGTCTACACACAATATGAAGTCACCATTCTTCTTTCTTACTGGGACCAAGTTGGCCACCCATGTGGAATGTCTCACAGAAAATATGATCATGGCATTAAGCAATTTCTTAACTTCTTCAAAAATGATGGGCTCCAGCAATGCATTGATAGGTCTCTATTTCTGTCTAAAAGGCTTGACATCTAGCTTTAAAGGTATAGTATGAGTGATAATTGATGTATCATAAGTTTTCAACTCATCATATGTCCAGGCAATGACATGGATATAATCCTTAAGTGCTTGGGTTATCCCTTCCAGTTCTTCTTCTGTACACATTTTTCTAATCAGGACATTCCTTTTTTCATCATCATGTCCAATGTTAACCTATGAATACTCCCCTCCATCTGCTTTAGGGATATCTTTCTATTTCAGCATGTTGTCTAAATCAAATTCTCTTTCCAACTCTATCATTCCTTTAATGATCTTGTTACTAGGCAACTCTAGGATTTCTTCTTCTTCCCAGATATGATCTTCCACATTTTTTTCATCTATGATCTGTGCATCAAAGACATCTCTGTTGGAGATGAAGTCTAAAATATGTTGATCATCATCAAATACTTGAAGGTTAACTACATTATCTGGCACAGAGGGTATTGATACTAATTCAACTAAAAATCTCTTTAAACGAGATATGGACAATGGTTCCAAAGTGCTTACGGCTTGGCCTAAGGCATCTGCCCTATGATTTTGTTCTCTGGGTACATGGGTGATGTTGAATGCATCAAAATCTTCTATCAGATCCCATACCCTATGTATGTAATTGGATAGTTTCTTGTAATTGCAAGAATATATTCCTCTTACCTATCTTACTTCTAATTCTGAGTCTCCATAGACATGCAGAATCTTCACTTTCTTACTGAGTGCAAACAATATCCCATGAATCAGAGCTTCATACTCAGTCACATTATTTATGCATGGGAATTGCAATCTATATGCTGCTAAGTAGGATTTACCAGCCAGATCAATAAGGTCTATTCTACTCCAACCCCTTGTTTTGATTTGGATCCATCAAACCTGAGGATCCATGGCTTATCTGCAGTTAAAGGCTTGTCTGGGCCTTCTCTTTTCTTATTAGCTCTAGCAGCCACATCATTGGATATCCATTTCAATTTTGGTGTTTCAATTTTCTCAAACTTCACCATATCTGGCTAATGTGAAGCTAACATTTCTTCTTTCTCTTTACCATCAGAAGGGAAATCTTCTGGACTAGGCAACATCTGCCTTTTTAGAATATGCAAACATAATGAACAAGCAGTTTCTGAATGTGGTGCTTTATGTAACCTGCACCACCCCTCAATTAGAGCATCTTGTGGAGATCTTTGCTAATGTATCATCTCCTAAATTTTCTTTGATAAAAATTCTTCAAACTTGGACAAATTACTACCCCTATCTTCATCAGATAGTTCATAATATGACTCTACCAAGCAATCACTTCCTTGGGTGATTTTCTTGTTACTCTTAGCATTACTCTTGCTACATACCAAAATCTCTTCCATCATCTAGATATGGCCTTCATCATGATATGGGCTCTCTCCTGTTCCTGCAGATGACAAACAAAAATTAGTGTCACTATCACTATCTGTAGAACTTACCCCGGATGATGATGATGATGATGATGATGATGATGATGATGCCTCACTGCATGCTTGTTCCAATTCCATCATGACTAAGCAAGCATCACAAGTCTTTTCAGAATGCACCTCATCATGTAACCTACACCATCCTTTAATCAGAACATCATGAACAGGCATTTTTAACAATTGACAACGTTACACTTCTTTGGACAAGTGCATCTCAAAATTATTGAAATGATCTACCTCTATCTCATTTTTTGGGTTACAATCAGATTCTAAAGTTATTTTATCATCCTAAAGATTATCATCATGAACATGAACATCATTCATGAGAAACTCCTCTATCCTGATGGTCTGGGGTCTGATGGAGTAAACTCTAGGTTCTACATCCACATACATGATCTCATTGGTTTTATTGTATTCAGTGATCATATGTTTCATGCGAGGCTCAGCATCTATCCTTATTTGATTAGGTATTCCTTTCCAAGGCAACCACATGTGACTAAAATCAGTGGACATGTATCCATTAAGTGTTTTTGACCAATCTTTGTTGAGTAGCAACCCATAGGTATCAGGTATATCAACCACCTGAATATCAATGTAGTATTGGATTCTTGGATTTGATGCTAACTGCATATGAATGTGAGTTAGTTGTCCTACCACACTCACCTTTGTTTTATCTAACTGTGTTCCTTTCTTCAGTGACTTAGTACGATGCAACCCTAAGGCATTGCATATGGACAGGGGTGTTACATTGGTAGATGCTCCTGAATCTACTAAGCCATTATGAAAATTTTTACTAAACATCCTTATGGTAAGGAGAAAAGGAGGTGACTCAGTCTTATCTCTGTACAAGGTCATGTGTGAAGTCTCCACAACCTGAACAGTAACTGGAGCTTTAAACTTCCCTTTTTTCCCTTCTAAAGGATCAAAGAGTTTAAACTTCTTTTTCATTTTGTTCCAGAAAAAACAATTCATTTCCTTTTCATCCCCATCTATTTACTCCCCATTTATCCTCTCTATTTCTATCATGTTGAAATTTCCTACAAAAATCCATGGTATTTTAGGCAATCCATCTTCCATACACCTCCAAAGTTCTTCTCTTTTATTATATTCATATGGAGAACAGACAACACATACACCAAACTTTATGTTCTCTTTTTGTATTACCAACCATATACATCTATTACATGTGGAACATCCCTTTTGAATCACCATCTTGGACCAATTTTTGTCAATCAAAATAGAAATCCCTCCCTTACCCTTTTCATGATTGGAGAAGAAGTAGTCAACTTCCCTCCAAATGAATCTAAGGTTATTCTCTAGAGTGAATCCAATGGCTTTCACCTCATGGAGCAAAAGGAGGTTCAGATTTTTATTCTTATTACAAAAATCTCTTATCAGATATTTTCTATCTGAAGACTCTAGGCCCCTTATATTCCAGCTACAACAATTCATGACATGTCTATATCAGAAGGATCTGATTTTCTTTCCTTATACATCTTATTAAAACATTTTTGTAATTTTTCCCCTTTATTTTTTTTCCTACTTAGAACTGTTAGATTTCTTCCTGACATATTTCCTTTTCTTCCTTTCTTTTGTTTTTGCTTGGGTTAGGGATTCTAGCAAACTTTTAAGGTTTTCCCCATTTCTTCCAATATTGTCTAAGTCTGACACTTCCAACACTATCTTAAGGGATTATCTACTAACCTCCCTGGGTTAGCATTGTAAAGTTTACTTCCTACAACCAGTTCCAGGTTATCTACTCCATCAATTACCACATTTTTACCATCTCTAATATTTGCTCTAATTTTTTCTAGAGCAAGCTCTTGGGCATTTTTCTTTTTGCCCAATAGGTTACTCCCACTCACATCTAATTGCTCAAAAGTGCAATTTTTATCCACATTGAAGATAGGTTCAACATTTACATTCCCCCCATATCCACAGGTTCTAGCATGACATCCTCAATAGTTTTATCCTCAAACAATTTAACTGAGTTGTCTTCTTTTTCTTTTCCTATCAAGGTGGTGTTAGAAGTAGCCTCTTCATCCATTTTCTTGGGAATAAAAGGTTCCCAAGCCCTGGCATCTGATGCCTGCTCCTTAAAATTTTGTACAATGTCATTTACATATTTGGGAATCCCCTTATTAACTGTCTGTGGAGATGAAGTACCCCCATTGTCAAGGGACCCAAGGCTCTTAACAGAGTCAGGATTATCCTCATTAATTTCCCCTTCCTCTAAATTTAACTCACTTAATTTATTTAACTAACATTTAATCACCATTTCCACATAATTAAGAAAATAATGCTAATCACAACTAAGGAGTGAGTGCCAATCCACAATCCATCATACACATACATCACCATAAAATATTCAAAACATATACAAACATAATAAAAACATACATCATATCCAGATCACATCACATCACATGAACACAAATGGTGAATCACCCAAAAATGAATCATCATCATCATCACCATCATATATATAATGTGTCTTAACATATACATAATCATGTCTTAAAATATACATCCTCATATACAATAATGCACGTCATCATCATATACACCATGATCAAACTCACCAAAACAATCATCAGCATCTCATCTCTAACTCCCATTGTCACCTAGTGGTATTGTTGGTGGTGATGATGGTCTTCTCCTAGGAGGGCCCATCATTGTAGACCTAGAGCTAGATGTTGATGCCCATGTGCTCACCCTATTGATAAAGGGTAGTTCCCTATATGTTGGAGGTATCACTTGCTCATATAATTGGTGATAGTATTGGACCTCTTGTATTGTACTCATAATATTTGAGCCAATCCCAATGGACCTAGTAATCCTTGCATTGTATCCTACTCTTGATGATGCCTTTGTACATCTTCTTGTGATCTATCCCTTTCTTACCTCAATCCATCTTTCTCTATCCAGGCTTGTTCTAATAAGACCTATAATCCATCCCTCTCCACTTGCAATCGATCCCTCTCAACCAATAAGCCTACAATCTCTATGTCTCATGCCTCTCCTCCCAATGGCCTCAATGGTCCAACACCATCTCCTCACCCTATATTTCCTCCTCCATCTCCTCCACCTCCTCCTACCACTATACCCTCCTACCCACCTCTAGCTCCTCCTTGAACTACCTCATGCATTCTCCACTATTTTCTTTGGTGTGACCAAACTCTCAAAATGGTTGCAAACATCCTCATTTATTCAATCTCTTTGGCCTTGTCTAGAGCCACCATGCGTCATATCCATTGACCACACTTGTATCTTCTACATCCTCCCTATATTCCTAGTCTACTAATTGTATCCTAGTCTAGCTAGTTGTTGCAATCCATTGATCTTTGGATGACCCCCACTATATGATCTCCCAAGTAACTCATACAAACACATGGCCGTTTTGGATTCCAAACTTCCTAAGTACTTTATTCAGCATGTACTTCTCTCTAATATAATCCCTATGACCCACTATATAGAACTTTATTTGTACATAAGCCAAGTAAAAGAGGTCATCCACCCATAAAAAGTCAATACCCCTAGACAACCTCCATACAATATCTTGTGGCCTTAGCTAGTTTAATGTATGCCTATGATAGCATATATCTCCTAAGTGCCTCTCTCTACCATCCCTCACCATCCTCCATCCATAATCGACAGGCTCATCCTTGTACCTCACCTCCTGTACTTCCTCTTGTCGACCCACTGCAATGTGCTCCCATGCCTAGACCTATAATAATGTGGAGGATCCAATGTTGTGTTCATCCCTATACACTATCATATGTAGATCCTTGTACAAATGTGTTATCACACATGGCCCCCATGCAAATTCCATCCCCTCCTCCAACATGTCTACCATCACATCCACTAAACCCATCATAAAATATTTATCTATCTTGTCAAGCAACAATCTACTACTGACAAGATTCATGAGAGCTAGGGGCATCTCTTATATCACATCTCCTCTCAAGCATGCATCCAAGTCTAATCACATACATCCCCCAAAGGAATATCTATTCTCCCAAGTAGTCACTATATCAATACCTAGAGTTACCTATCCCACCAATATACCATCCAATGTTGAATGGGGATCTATAGTATTTAGCATACATCTTAAAGTGTAGCTGTCATCTCTCCTATCAGGAGGTGGAAGGTTCTAGTCTTTTAACGCCAACTCTCTACTAGTTCAATTAGCATCATCCTTTTAGCCCTCACCTCAAGCATCCACATAACATGGTATAGGGCAACTAGATCTAGAAGTCCCAATTGATCATCACTAAACAACCTCTTTAGGTCCATCACAACTTATCACCTCTCCCAATCCACTGGAATCAATAATTTTTCCTACAATCATGATAAACTTGCATCAATTCTCATCATTTTTATATTACAGTGTAGACACTATGAAATAAAGTGTACACAATGTGTACTTTATACAAATGCCACACATTATGATGGAGAAATTGTAATGCAAAAAAGTTGCCAAAAATGTGTAGATGTCACAACATGAAATGCAAACATTACGCCATACAATGTAGATGCCATTTGTGTGATGCACAAATGCTACAAGATAAAATTTATCATGTGATATCTATGATTTTCTCATGTTTGGCCCTAACAAATGCACCCAAAATCAAATTTTAGAAGGTTAGAAACGTGACTCGCCAATGGTTCAACCTTGTCATGTTGTTGATACACTCTCACTCGCTCGCTCTAGTGCTCATGAACTAGAATGCAATCTATGATTGATATAGTGCTCTCTTGTGTGTTAGAGCTCTTGTAAGATGTGGCTATGAAGCTGCCCAAGAATGTAAATGAATGAAAGGAAAGCAAAATTAGAAAACCAAAATGATAGAATAAATTATGTATATTCAATAAGAAATGGAAAGCATACAATGATATTGCTCATATGAGAGAAAAAGGTGGGTATATAAAGGATAATCCACCCAAGAGACTAAAAACATAACCAATATGGGGTGAAGTGAACATTTCCCTAACTAAACTTAACCTAGTGTGAAAAGGACCTAAGTGGAGAACTATCAAGGAAATGAACTAGTTAGATAAAGTACCGCGTTCACACTAACACCCCCTTAAGTGCAACTTAGGGGGATGTAAAGACATGCAAAGATGAAAATATGGGTCTCAACTATATGGCCTAATGAGGTGTCCATATACAAAAGATCCCCTCAAACAGAAAAGGAGAAATCCCAGTGGGAAAAATTCCCCCCATGAGAGGATGAAGCATGAAGGGTTAAGTGACCCCCAAAAGAGCTCAAAGATGGAAGTACTTGCTCTCAATGAAGGGTTTGGTGAAGATATCTTCAATCCAATCTACTATAGGACAATAGCACAAATCAATGACCTACTCCTAAATTATCCCTGTAAGAAAATGCATGTGGATCTCGATGTGTTTGGTTCGCTGAGGATACTGGATTCTTCAAGATCTAGATGGCACCTAGATTGTCACAATAGATGACCAATGGCTTCTGAAAACTGATGCCAAGTTTAGTGAGGATATTCTAAATCTAAATAGCTTCAATGGTGGCATTAACAGCCACAATACTCATCCTTAGTCAAAGAAAGAGCAATGGCATGTTGCTTCTTGCTCTTCCAACAAATGGGACCAAAGCCAAGGAGAAAATTATGGCTAGATATGGACTTGCAATCATCAAGATTACCATCCCAAACAAAGTCTACGTATCCAATCAAATATAAAATTGTGCCTATTGCATAATGAGTCCCATAACTATGAGTGTGCTAAATGTAGTGTAGAATGTGTTTGGCAGCCTTCCAATGAAGCTCATGTGGCTCCATCATGAAACGTGAAACCATGCCAACTACAAATGAAATGTTACGATGAGTATGAATCAAGTAGAAGAGGCTACCAATGAGTTTATTATACAAGGCGACATTAACAATTGGTGTGGAACACTATGCCTCAAGCTTGACTCTTGACAGAAAGGGAGTCGGTGTAGACATACAATTAGCCATACAAAAATGAGCTAGAAGATCAAGAATGTACTTGGGTTGTGCAAGAGTGATCTTAAAAGAGGACTGGATGATCTCAATCCCAAGAAATTAGTGCACGAGACCCAAGTTAGTCATGGAAAATATGTCATACAAAGTAGTATGACTCTAGCAATGACTGATGAGGCGCTTCCTGTGACAATCAAGTCATCAACATAGAGAACCAAGAATAGAAGAGCATACTCCTATCTCAAAATGTAGACATTTAGATTTGAGTGACATTTAGAGAACCCAACTGAGAGAAGAAAGGAGTCCATCTTGGCATACGAAGCTTGTAGGGCCTATTTGAGGCCATAAAGAGACTTCTTTAGTTGACAAACTAGTGAAGAATCCTAAACAAATTTTTGTGGCCATTTCATGTAAATCTCCTCATGTAGATATCTGTGAAGAAATGCACTCTTCACATCCTTCTGATGTACAGTCCAACCATGAGCTACAACAATAGAAACAATCAAGTCAATGGAGTTCATTTTGGTGATAGGGACAAATGTCTTAATGTAGTCAACACAAGGAACCTACAAGAAACCTTTGGCCACAAATCATGCTTTGTACTTGTTAGCTAATCCATCCACAACAAATTTGGTTTGATAGATCCAATTACACCGAACCAATTTTCTTCCATTAGGAAGTGGAACAAGCTCTCATGTGTTGTTTTAAATCAAAGACATAATCTTCCTCCATGGTTGAATCTCACTCAACAATACCTGATTCTTCATGAAATGGTTGTGGATTTGAAGCTATAGCAATGTAGATATGTAGAATATCCTGGTGTTGTGACTGAGTCCTCCAAGTATCTGAAGGATCCCCAACAAGAGTGCCTACAGATTCAAGGCATAAAAGAGGAAGGAAGTGGAGGAGGAGAATCCACATCCTCTAAATGTAAACTCTACAAAGGGGGAAGTGGAGCCTCATGATTAACCCTACAAGTAGAAGAAGATGGAGAAAATCCTTTGTGTCACTATCATCTAAATTCATTGTGGAAGGATTTCCTACTCCTTGGCTTGAAACTCTTCACACAATTGTTTATTTTCATCCCTTTGCTCTATGAGGCTCTTATGCAGTTGCGTCAATTCAATGCGGCTATCACTGAGGGTCTTTTCTACTGAGTTCTTCTCCTACTATAGGGTTACATTCAAGGTTTGCACCACATCCAGGTCTACCTTTAATCCAACACTCTTGGCCTATTTTGCCTACAATGCTTCCGTAGAAACCATGTTCTGCACATCAAGAGTGATTCTGGAGACCTCAAGGTCCTTGGTTTTTGACTCAACATGGAGTCTGTCCATAGTACCCTTGACTCAGGCCAATTTTAATCCCTGTTTCTTGATCTTCCTTTATATCTTGATGAAATCTGTCATAACAGATTTCTGAATCTCCTCCATCAACTCCACCTTGTCTTCAGGCCCAGTCTAATCTAGGTTCAAACACATAGCATGAATAGAGTAATCTTCAGGCTCCATCTATTCTTGGGGTTTGATCATAGTAGGATTCATGTGTGCAATCATCAATGATTATTGAGTGTGATCATAGAGGGGGCACATGTGAGGAATCGCGAGGGATCTACCTTCTTTCTTTCTCTACTTCTCCAAGAGGGCCTCTCAAGCTTTGTGGTTTCAACTTGCTGGTGGAAAGCAGTTGGGGATTGAATCACTCCATCAGCAAAAGGAAAACCTTGAGGTAAACCATATGGGATGGTCACCTTGTATTGTACAGAAGCAGCGCCAAAACCTTGAGCACTGGGGATTGCATCATGAGAATGGAAGGGGAAAATGGTGGCAAATTGAGTAGAGGTGGGGCTATTAACTATGAAGCAACATGTGTGGAAAATGTGGGTGGTGGAGTCATAGGTGAGGTAGCTAAAATTGGAGGGGGTTGCATTATGAGGGGAGTTAGATGAGCATGGAATAAAGATTGAGAGGAAGAAGAGGGTAAGGAGATACATACCTGAGCGCTCCTTGTTGCAGTCACACTAGGTTTTGCCCCCAAAATGGGTGCCATCGTAATGAGAACATCTTCTTCATCAAAATATTCCTTCAACTTGAGTCTCCACCTCTTCTTCTCTAGTTTCTCCTACTCCAATGCTTCTTCCTGCTCTATATCAGTCTTGGAATCTCCTTCTTCCTCTTCCCCAAAAATGTTACGAACATCATATGCCAAAGCATGCTCGATGTGGTTCTCATCCCATATCATTTGCCATTCTTCATCAATGGACACATCACCATAATTTCTCTCCCACTCAAAAATCTCTTGCCTATACTTCCAGTAGCCATTAATCTTTTCCATGCTCCAATCATCTTTTAACAGGGCGGGCCTGAGACCACATGTCATCACCTTTACAGGATCATAAGGCTTTAGAGGAAAATAAAATGCCACCCATGGAGGCCAAGACTCTTCTAGAATATGCTCCAATTTGACATACATGTCATTAGTGTCTATTAATGTTGATCTCTTGGCCTCAAAAAATGGGTGAGTCTGATGCTCAGATGGAATCAGAGATCTTGATTGAGCCAACCATCTCTTTAATACACCATTAGGGTCATATTGCCACTGATCTTTTATTTGGTCCAAACCCAAGTGGACCAATTTCAACATTAACAAATGCTCAACTTGTTGCTTAACCATTGTAATACATCCTTTGGAGAAAGGAATATCATACATGGCCTCCTTTCTCCCTACTCCAAATTTAGAATCTATCACATCTAGCTGGCAAGCCAACTCAATTGCCACAACCCTATCGGTCAAAAATTTGGGCAACCTGGATGTCTCCTCCTTGAAACCATGGACTCTAAGCATGGTGTAATAGGCTCTGAAGAACTAGTCACATGGTAGGTGAGCACTAGATAGCATGGCTCTTTGCTTATCACTTATTCTGAAAGTAATATCATCATAGCTATGATCTATGAGGGTCGGGGACATAAAGCACTTAGAATATTCATAAAAATAGTTGTAGCTAATAAGAGATGAGTCCACACAGACATAAGGATCAACCTCTACCCTTCAGCTAAGTCCTCAGTCATTGTTAGCTACATGTGAGGTAGGAAGAATTGGGGGTTCTAAAACAAAAGCATATGCAATAGAAAAGAGGAGTACCTAAAAAATTATTCATGTCTAAAATTGGCCAACTGATATGATAATCTATCAGCGATGACATCAAAAAATTCCATCCTGTAGACTTGCTTCTTGGTGATCCTCTTAAGGTGAAAAATGGTACCTAAATGGAAGTCATATATATTCACATAATTCCCAAGACCAAAAATGAAAGCAAGCATTGAACATGCATCTTGCACATCACGGGTAAAGCTAGATAATGTAATAGGCAGATGAGACAACACCGTGTTTGTTGGGTCTAAGTGGAGCTCTGAATCTAGGAAACCCAACTGATTATTTTGTGTGTTCCACAACATTCAAAATTTGGAGAGACCACTGAAGTATGTTGAGAAATCATACTCAATACCCAACATGTCCCTTAAAGCATGTGCATCAAATTTTACCCTGTGATGGTTTTGGTGTCTTTGTTATAGCACTTTATGCAAGCATCAACCAGTTCAGGGCTAGGATGCACCAAAGGAACCAAGAACTGGGCTAACCTTCAATTTCATATTCTGATTCCAAAAGTTTTGACATCTCTGATCTTGGACCTTTCTATCATGCATGCATGGGCCCTTCCCTTAGATTCTTGGTTTTTTTATAAAATGAGATCAAAAATATGATCTACAGGGTCAAAATTAAGTGTGGAATCTTTAAACCTACCTTTCCTATTCTCTTTGGTGTTGGGAAGCTTTGGTTTGGGTTGTGCAGGAGCGGAGGCATAGGATTTGTTGTTGGTTAATTCAGGAGGGAGCACCTATGCTTTTCTTGCCAACGAAGACCTCATTCTCCTGGGAGTCTCGCTACTCAAAGTTGGGTCCTACGATTCCATCCTTATAGAGTTGTTGATTCTAAATGTTACAGACCTATTAATTGAGAATCTATAGGCCACCACGATTAACTCATGAAAGCTTCACTTCTGCTCACCGAAAAACTTTAGCTTTGATATGCACAAATGACCATTTAGCTTTCATATTTAGTGTATATAGCCACTCCAAACATGCGTATTAAGTGCCTCTAACTCTTGTCATTGGTGTGCCCTTATGGCCGCCTTAATTTCACATGCTCAAAACACTTGTCACTAGTCTTTTCGAAGATTTCCATGATGATGCATCTTTTAATGAGATCCTGTCATTTAATGATCGATCATCCCCTATAGTTGGGCAATCTCTTGTGGCTGCAACTCAAAACCTATGCTGAAAAAAAGACATGTGGCCTATGTCAATGGCTTTATTGAAAGACTGAAACATTGTTTGACAGACACTTATTTAAAAAGAGGTGGGAAATAACAACCTCTCAGGAAACAAAGAAACTAACTAACTATATACATGTGTCACAATTTCATTCAATTATATAAGTGTTTCAAAAAGATCTCATTAACATGAATCTTTGACATCAGTTTCTGATGCAAGAGCATCCCTGGTTCAAGAGCAATCTTGCATCAACCAAAAACATTTGCATTTCAGTTTGTTTGTAGTTCAGTTTGTTTCTTTTCATTTTCTAATTCAGTCAGAAGTAGTTTCTGTATTTTGGTCTGCATTCTACCGTAGTTGCATTTTAGATCTTACAAAGCTAGACTTAGCATCTAGATTCATTCATCTACATCATATCCAATTTGCAAAGCATTTGGTTAAGGTACTGGAAAGATATTGCTATCAAAAGATCAACTATTTTCTCATAACAGAGCATCCTGACAACCTCTTATAATCAGCTAAAGGAGAAGACTTGTGGAGCCTAATGACACATCATTCATTGATCTTGGGTTTGTGGCCAACCTTCCCTAAGATCTGCACATCATTCCATTCATTTGTGGAGAAACTCTATGCAATTAGGTCTGACCTATCTGTGTACACACGTTACAGCTCTTCATTGGAGTTTGTGATCTTCCTTGGCCGATGCGGAGGAATCTTATGATCTGGAGATGGTATATATTGATGTAATAGATCCTTAGGAAAGTAGTTGATGATAATAGAGATAGATGATAGTTGAATTCTTAAGCAAAGGAGCTTCAAAGTTATATCTTGAGCATATTCTGATATTTTGTAATCAGGCTTGTGAGCCCTAATTGTAAGCCTGCATGTTGCTGGCCGACTTGTATTTGAATTCTATGATATGCTGAATGACTGGATCTGCATTTGTTTCATATTTTTGAGTTGTTTCTATTGTTTTTACTCTTGTTTCATGGTTTGGATAGTTCACTCTATGAACCTTCCTACCGTAACTACACCAAGTGGTATCAGAGTGAAAGTTTGAATCTTTGGGAGAAAATTGAACGAAGTTGGCCAAGGATTTTTGTAAGATCTTGTTGTAAGAACATCACCAATTTGAGGTAGGTTACTTGTGTCATAATCAATCATTGAGTGTGAGGTAGTTGGCACCTTGTAGCCTGATAGTCCAACTTGAGGTAGTTTGAACTTGATCCTAGGAAGATGTGGCCGAGGGTCGTCCCTACTATTAGAACGATGGCTAGTAGGATGGATGAGATGATGGAAATGATGAAAAAAATGAGAATTTGATTAGATGTTAAATAAGATAGGTGAAGAGGATTGACACCTAGACCTAATGTTGAAAGTGATGATGAAGAAAAGTTTCAATCTATTGAACAAATTAGTGAAACCCTAGGAGGTGATGAAGAAGAAGAATCATATCAATTCAAGACGTTGTGAGCTATTTCAAAGATTGGAAAGAGACCTAGAGTTTATGTACTGAATTACACTGGCAATTTGAACCCTGAAGAGTTGATTGACTGGATAAATGACATGGAAGAATACTTTGAGTATGAGTAAGTTGAAGATCCAGAGAAGGTCAAATTTGCAAAGACAAAGTTGAAAGGAAATGCTGCTATATGGTGGAAAGAAGTTCAGTTGGATAGAAATACAAGGGCAAAAGAAAAGATTGCAAAATGGGATAGGATGGTGACAAAATTTAAGAATCAGTTTATACTTGTTGAGTTGGAATTATTGAAGAGATTGCAAAACTTGAGACAAAAGGAGAAATCTGTGATGGAGTATACTGAGGAATTTCATAAGATGATCATAAGGATAGGACATAGTGAAGCAAGCAAAGAAAAAGTGGCTAGATACATCAATGGATTGAGATTGAACATTCAAGAAGAACTAAGTTTGGTAAGGATGACATCTTTGCAGGAAGCATATCAGTTTGCCCTAAAAGTTGAAGAAAAATTGAATAAGAGGAATGATCAGAGACAGAGAGGTAGAGGAGGTAAATTTCAAAGAGGCAGAACATTTTCTAGAGGAGATAGATCATTTGTAGAATAGAACAGACAAGAGAACACATTGAAGAGAGATCAAAGAGATAATAATTCTTACCGAAGAGATGACATAAATTTTACTAGAGAGGAAACCCTAGTGCATACCGGAATGAAGGATACAGAAGAGAAGAGGAACGAATAGGAGAAAATTTAGAGGTACTTGTTTCAAGTGTGGAGGTGAAGGACACAGAGCATTTGAATGTAATCAAGGGAGTACAAGCAAAAGGACAAAGAATAGTGGGAGAGCAGCCTATGTTGAAGAAGAACCTATTGGATCACATAGTTCAGTTGGTAAACCTGAGAAAGGAGAATCACTTGTGATGAGGAGAGCACTATTTCAAACAGAGACAATTGAGGAACCACCGTAGAGGAAAAGTTTGTTCAGAACTAGATGCAAATCAAGAGGTAAATGTTGTAAAGTTGTAATTGATAGTGGTAGTTTAGATAACCTAGTTTTAGAGGAGATGGTGACTAAGATGAAGTTTGAAAGACTGAAACACCCTAAGCCCTATCAGATAGCATGGATTTGGGATGATCATAAGGTACTAGTGAGTGAACAATGTTTGGTGAAATTTCATATTGTGTGATATTATGCCTATGGATGTTTGTCATATCTTGTTGGGTAGACCTTGGCAGTATGATAGAAAAGATATACATGATGGGAGAAAGAATACATACACTATAACCTCAAATGGGAAGAGAATTAATTTGATTCCTTTAGAAGATGATCCTTAGGATGAAGTATGTGGGAATGCTAGAATATGTTTGGTAGATGGGAGGAAGTTCTTGGATGGTTTGAGACATGAAAATATGTGTTATGCCTTGACTCCTAAGAATCCTGAAACATTGAAGAAGGAGACTGAAGAATTACAACTGGAGGAGATAACTGACTTGCTGACAGAGTATGGAGACATCATATCAGACAATGTACATAAAGCATTTCCACCAATAAGGAGTATCATCCATCACATGGATCTTATACCAAGAGCTAGTTTGCCTAACAAAGCAGCACATAGAATGACATCGAAAAAGAATGGAGAATTGAATAGGCAGATACATGAGTTCTTGAAGAAAGGTTTGATCAAAGAATTTTGAGCCCTTGTGTAGTACCTGCAATGTTAGCAATGAAGAAAGATGGAGAATGGAGAATGTGTATAGACTCTAGAGCAATAAACAAGATCACAGTTAAGTATAGATTTCCCTTACCTAGGATAGATGATATCATGGACTATTTGAGTGGAGCAAAATATTTCACAAAGATAGATTTCAAGAGTGGATACCATCAGATCAAAATCAGAGAAGGAGATGAATGGAAGACTACTTTTAAGACAAATGAACGATTGTTTGAGTGGTTAGTGATGCCTTTTGGATTGACAAATGTACCAAGCACTTTCATGAGATTGATGAATGAAGTCTTGAAGAAATTCTTGGGTAAGTTTATTATTGTGTACTTGGATGATATTTTGATTTTCAATAAGACAAAAGAGGAAAATTTCTGGCATATTAGACAAGTATTATAGAGGTTGAGAGAAGAGAAATTGCTGATAAACATTAAGAAGTGTAGTTTCAAGAAGGAAGATTTGGTATACCTGGGATTTGTGATTTCTACAGAAGGATTGAAGATAGACCCTGAGAAAGTAAGAGCAATTATTGAATGGCCTACACCAGAGAGCATTGGAGAAATTAGATCCTTTCATAGATTGGCTAGTTTCTACTGGAAGTTCATTAGAATTTTTAGTTTAGTTCGTAATCCTATGATAGAGACCATGAGAGGTGACAAAAAAGACTTCAAGTGGACATCAGGAGTAGATAAAAGTTTTGAGTTATTAAAGGAGAAAGTGACAGAGTGACCTGTGTTGGCATTACTAGATTTCAATAAGGTATTTCAAGTAGATTGTGATGCAAGTGGAAATGGAATAGGAGCAGTGTTAAGCCAAGAAGGTAGACCTGTAGCATATTTCAGTGAGAAGTTGAATGATGCAAGGAAAAGATATTTAGTTTATGATCAAGAGTTCTATGCCATAATTCAAGCCCTGAAGAAGTGGAGAGATTATTTGTTGCCTAAGGAATTTGTGTTGCATACAGATCATCAATCTTTGCAATATCTAAAAAGTCAAGGAAAGTTGAATCAAAGACATATGAGATGGGTAGAGTTCATGCACGGAATTATACATTTGTAATGAAGCATAGGAGTGGAAAATCAAACACAGTTGTCGACGCATTGAGTAGGAGAAGAAATTTGTTGACAGAGATGAGAGTTGAAGTGATAGGATTTGTTGAATTGAAGAACATGTATGAAGGAGACACTAATTTTGCAGAACCTTGGAAAGCCTGTAAGGAACCTATTGTAACAAATAGGAGTAAATGGTTGGATTATTTCATTCAAGAAGACATTTTGTTCAGAGGAAATCAATTATGCATATCTAGAAGTTCAATGAGAGATAATTTGATCAAGGAGAAACATAGTGGAGGATTGGCAGGACATTTTGGCAGTGATAAAATAGTAGCTTTGGTGATTGATAAAATAGTAGCAAAGTTGTAGATTTTGTCAAGTTGCAAAAGGGAGTAGTCAGAATACTGGATTGTATAAACTTTTGATAGTACTGGAGAGACCTTGGGAAGATATAAGTATGGATTTTGTAATGGGATTGCCTAAGACACAAAGAGGACGTGATTCTATATTTGTAGTGGTAGACAGATTTTCAAAGATGGCCCACTTCATACCTTGTAAGAAGAAAATTGATGCAGTACATGTAGCTGACCTATTTTTCAAGGAGATTGTGAGATTGCATGGATTACCTAAGAGCATAGTTTCAGACAGAGAAACAAAGTTTGTTGGATACTTCAGGAAGACACTGTGGAAGAAGATGAAGATAGATTTGAAGTTTAGTTTAGTTTTTCATCCACAAACTAATGGACAAAGGTAGTGAATAGGAGTTTGGGAAACTTGTTAAGATGTTTGGTTGGAGAGAAGATAGGAAGTTGGGATTTGATTCTTTCACAAGAAGAGTTTGCATACAATAATTTAGTAAATAGGAGTACCGGAAGAAAACCTTTTGAGATTGTTACTAGAATAAACCCTAGAGGAATTACAGAATTGAGAGATATCAGTATGGCAGAAAAGAGGAGTACAAAAGTAGAAGAATTTTTAGGACACATGGCGACAGTGCATAATCAGGTTACGAAGCATTTGAAAGATACGACCAACAAATATAAAGAGCAATTAGATGAGAAGAGAAGACACAAGGAATTTGCAGTTGGAGATGAAGTGATGGTATACTTGAGAAAAGAATGATTTCTAGTTGGGACATATAACAAGTTGAAGATGAAGAAGTTTGGACCTTGTAGGATACTCAAAAAATTTGATTTAGGTAATGCATATGAAGTGGAACTACTGGAGACATTGGGTATATCACCTATTTTCAACATTGTAGACCTATACCACTAGTTGAAAATAGGTGATATACTCTTGTTTCATGTTTCTGAGTTGTTTCTATTGTGTTTACTCTTGTTGCATGGCCTAGACAGTTCACTCTGTGAACCCTCCTACCATGACTGCACCATTTTCATTTGCATCTTCTAAGTCATATGTATTACTTGGCTTGTAGACAACTATCTTGAAAAGTCCTCTCCACAGGGAATCAAACTCTAAATGTTGGCCCAGTTTAGTGGTTCTCTCTTCACATTTCAGAACTTAATCTCCCATCTCGAAACTTGACTCCGTAGCTCCTTGATAAAACCATTGTTTGATTGTTGATTGGCGATCAAACATGGTATCATCGGTTGATTCTCTCTATTCTTGAAGGTCCATCAATTATGAAATCCTCACTTGCATCACTCCATTTCCTATATATCTAGTTGCTTGAGGAGTTGTAACGCTGGAATCTCGATTGTCATGGGCATAGAGACTCTTTTCCCATATATGATGTCATACGGAGATGATTTAATACTTTGTTTCAAAGTGATCCAATCTACCCATAAACCCACTTTCAATTACTTATGCCACTCCCTTTGATGACCTACGCCCATTCTTTTGATAAGTTGAATCAAGTTTTTCTTTTTTGATTCGGCTAGGCCATTTCCTTGCATGTAATAGTTTGAGGACGTTTTTAGGAAAATTCCATTTTGTAGGGAGAAATCTAAAATTTTGGATCCTAAAAATTCCTTAGCATTATCATATATGATAGTATTTGGAGGACCAAACCTTGTAACAATGGTGCAGTCATGGTAGGAGGGTTCACACAATGAACTGTCCAGATCATGCAGCAAGAGTAAACACAATAGAAATAAATCAGAAACATGAAACAAATGCAAATTCAATTATTCAATATCATAGAATTCAAATACTGATTAGCCGGCAACATGTGGGCTTACAATTAGGGCTCACAAGCCTAATTACAGAATATTAGAATATGCACAAGATATGGTTTTGAAGCCCCTTCCCAAGAATTCAACTATGAACTATGCTTATGATCCTAACTACTTTCCTAGGCATCTACTTCAACAATATATACCATCTCTGTAACAATAGATTCCTCTGCGTCGGCCAAGGAAGATCACAAATTCCAATGGAGAGTTGTAACGTGTGTACACGGATAGGTTGGTCCTAAATGAGTATAATTCCTCCGTAAATGAATGGAATGATGTGCAAATCTCAGGGAAGGTTGGCCATGAACCAAAGATCATTGAATGATGTGTCATTAGGTTCCAAGGATTGAGGAATGCTTTGCAAGTCTTCTCCTTTAGTTGATTATCAGAGACTATTAGGATGCTCTGTTCTAAGAAAACAGTCAATCTTCTGGTAGCGATAACTTTTCAGTAATTGATCCAAATGCTCTGAATTCTAGATACGATGTAGATGAATGAATCCATATGCTAAATCTAGCTCTGAAAGATCTAAAATGCAACTGTGGTAGAATGCGGACCAAAATACAGAAACTGCTATTAGCTGAATTGCCTGAACTGAATTAGAAAATGAAAAGAAACAAACTAAACTACAAACAAACTGAAATGCAAATGTTTTTGGTTGATGCAAGATTTCTCTTGAACCAGGGATGCTCCTGCATCGAACATCTGGGGTTATTGAAAAAGTGAGTCCCTCACTTTGTTGGGGTTGGGGAAGAACCAAGACGGTCCACCTCAGCCTGAGAAATCCATGATGAATCTTCTTTCGGTCCACCTTTCCACTTCACAAGGTATTCTTTGTATTGTCTTCCTCTGGTGTTACATCCAACTTTGTTGTCCAAAGTGTCTTCAATCTGCTCCGGTGCTCATTTTGGTAACTGCTTCTTTAAGTCTTCTTCCATGCTGTCACTAAACTCTATTTCATGATACTGGTATAGGTCTATAATTTTGAAAATAGGTGATATACCCAATGTCTCCGGTAATTCCACTTCATATTCATTTCCTAAATCAAAATTCCTGAGTATCTTACAAGGTTCAAACTTCTTCATCTTCAACTTGTTATATGTCCCGACTAGAAATCTTTCTTTTCTCAAGTATACCATCACTTCATCTCCTACTACAAATTCTTTATGTCTTCTCTTCTCATCTTCTTGCTCCTTATATGTGTTGTTCATATCTTCTAAATGCTTCTTCACTTGATTATGCATTATCTCCATATTTTTTGCAAATTCTTCTACTTCTACACTTCTCTTTTCTGTCATACCCATATCTCTGAATTTTGTAACTCCTCTAGGGTTTACTCTGATAACAATCTCAAAAGGTGTTCTTCCAGTACTCTTATTTACTGAATTATTGTATACAAACACTGCTTGTGAAAGAATCAAATCCCAACTTCATGTCTTCTCTCCAACTAAACATCTCAACAAGTTTCCCAAATGCCTATTCACTACCTCTGTCTGTCCATCAGTTTGTGGATGAAAAGCTGAACTAAACTTCAAATTTGTTTTCATCTTCTTCCAAAGTGTCTTCCAAAAGAATCCAAGAAATCTGATGTCTCTGTCTGAAATTGTGCTCTTAGGTAATCCGTGTAATCTCACAATCTCCTTGAAAAATAGGTCAGCTACATGCACTGCATCAGTTGTCTTCTTACAAGGTATGAAATGTGTCATCTTTGAAAATATGTCTACCACTACAAATATTGAATCATGTCCTCTATGTGTCTTAGGCAATCCCATTACAAAATCCATACTTATGTCTTCCCAAGGTCTCTCTGGTACTGTCAAAGGTTTATACAATCCAGTATTCTAACTACTCCCTTTTGCAACTTGACAAACTCTACAACTCTGCACAAATTTCCTAACATAATTATGTATCTGAGGCCAAAAGTAATTTTCACTCACTAAAGCCACTATCTTGTCAATGCCAAAATGTCCTACCAATCCACCACTATGTTTCTCCTTGATCAAATTATCTCTCAGTGAACTTCTAGGTATGCATAATTGATTTCCTCTGAACAACATATCTTCTTGAATGAAATAATCTTGCCACTTACTCTGATCTATCACAACAAGTTCCTTACATGCTTTCCAAGGTGCTGCAAAATTAGTGTCTCCCTCATACATGTTCTTTAATTCATCAAAACCTATCACTTCAACTCTCATTTCTATCAACAAATTTCTTCTCCTACTCAATGCATCAGCAACTTTGTTTGATTTTCCACTCCTATGCTTTAATACAAAAGTATAACTCTGCATGATCTCTACCAATCTCATATGTCTATGATTCAATTTTCCTTGACTGTTCAAATACTGCAAAGCTTGATGATCTGTATACAATACAAACTCCTTAGGCAACAAGTAATGTCTCCACTTCTTCAAGGCTTGAATTATGGCATAGAACTCTTGATCATAAACTGAATATCTTCTCCTTGCATCATTCAACTTCTCACTAAAATATGTTACAGGTCTACCTTCTTGACTTAACACTACTCCAATTGCATTTCCACTTGTATCACAATCAACATGAAATACCTTGTTGAAATCTAGTAATGCTAAAACAGGTTGCTCTGTCACTTTCTGCTTCAATAGTTCAAAGCCTTTATCTGCTCCTGATGTCCACTTGAAATCTTTTCTATTACCTCTCATTGTCTCTATCATAGGGTTACATACTGAATTGAAATTTCTGATGAACTTCTGGTAGAAACTAGCTAATCCATGAAATGATCTAACCTCACCAATGCTCTATGGTGTAGGCCATTCAACAATTGCTCTTACTTTCTTAGGGTCCATCTTCAATCCTTCTGCGGAAATCACATCCCAAGTATACCAATTCTTCCTTCATGAAACTACACTTCTTGATGTTTATTAGCAATTTCTTTTCTCTCAGTCTCTATAATACTTGTCTAAGGTGCTGCAAATGTTCTTCCTTTGTCTTACTGAAAATCAAAATGTCATCCTAATACACAATAACAAACTTACCCAAGAATTTCTTCAAGACTTCATTCATCAACCTCATGAAAGTACTCGGTGCATTTATCAATCCAAAAGGCATCACTAACCACTCATACAATCCTTCATTTATCTTAAAAGTAGTCTTCCATTCATTTCCTTCTCTGATTCTGATCTGATGGTATCCACTCTTCAAATCTATCTTTGTAAAATATCTTTCTCCACTCAAACAATCCATGATATCATCCATCCTAGGTAAGGGAAATCTATACTTAACTGTGATCTTGTTTATTGCTCTAGATTCAGTACACATTCTCCATTCTCCATCTTTCTTATGTGCTAACACTACGTGTACTGTACAAGGACTCAAACTTTCTCTGATCAAACCTTTCCTCAACAATTCTTGTATCTATCTATTCAATCCTTCATTCTCTGTCGATGTCATTCTATGTGCTACTTTATTAGGCAAACTAGCTCCCGGTATAAGATCCATGTGATGACTGATACTCCTTACAAGTGGTAATCCTTTAGGTACATTATCTGATATGATGTCTTCATACTCTGTCAACAAATCTTTTATCTCTTCCGATTGTGATTCTTCATTTTCCTTCTTCAAGGTTTTAGGCTTCTTAGGAATCAAAGCATAACACATATTCTCATGTCTCAAACCATCCAAAAATTTTCTTCCATCTACCAAATAGATTCTAGCATTCCCACATTCTTCACTCTTAGGATCATCTTCCAAAGGAATCAAAGTAATTCTCTTCCCATTTGATGTTATAGTATATGATGCAGGAGCATCCAGAGGTGTAAGGGCAATCTTGCATCACCCAAAAAGAAGTTAATTCAAAACCATTGTAGTTGTTCTCATTTCTTCCCATAATTAGTGTTTTTGGTTCTATAATATCCAGAATAATAATGTAGGACTTTCAGTTTTTCCAAAACTGCTAAAAATAGTGACCTGCCTGTTTAGGAAAGTGTACCTACTATTTTTAGAAAGTTTGTATTTGGGCACATAATGAAGCAAAAACTTCCAGAAAGTTACATAACAGAAATATAAGACCTTTCGCGAAGGAATCAGGCAAAGATCATTTGTGAGCTGAAAGATATTAAAGTTTTTATTTTCTAAAAAGCCCCTAAAAATTTATGGAATGAGATATGAGGCACTAAAACTTCTCATAACGTCTCAAAAAGTTGACGAAAATCTATTTACATCACGAGCTTTCCGGCGCTTAAAATGGTTCATCAATCAGATACCCGGATCAAAAGTTATGTTTCCCAGAAGTTGACCTACTTTTGGAGGGAGTTGCAAAATTCAAAATTTAGCTGGAAGCCACCAAAAAGTGCTATTTATGACTATTTTGGGAACCCTGGGTAGTAGTAGAGTGAAGGGAGCCAATGTGGAGTCAAGAATAGGTGGGAAAATAGAAACCCTAGTTGATTTGGGGTTACAAAAGGCTGAAGATTCTAGAGTCTTGAGGTTGGGAAAGCTGTAATGTGTTGCAGCCAATAGAGGATTTATCCTCTGATTGTAATTGAGCTTCTGTAATGTAATGAGTTGCCCAATTCAATAAAAGAAAGTCCTATTTGCTGTGTTCAATATTTGTTATTATGTGTTTTGTGATTTACCCCCTTCATCAGTATATGTATTCTTTCTCCCATCATGTATAGCTTTTCTATCATACTGCCAAGGTCTACCCAATAAAATATGACATACATCCATAGGCATGATATCACACAAGACTTAATAATGATAAGATCTATTATGAAATTTCTCCAAACACTGTTCACTCACCAGTACCTTTTGATCATCCTGAATCCATGTTATCTAATAGGGCTTAGGGTGTTTCAATATTTCAAACTTTAGTTTAGTCACCGTCTCCTCTGAAACTAGGTTATCAAAACTACCACTATCAATAACAACTTTACAACATTTACCTCCTGATTTGCATTTGGTTCTAAACAAACTTTTCCTCTACAATGGTTCCTCATTTGTTTCTACTTGAAATAGTGCTTTCCTCAACACAAGTGATTCTCCCTTCTCCGATTTGCCAACTGAACTAGGTGATCCAACAGATTCTTCTTCCACATAGGCTACTCTTCCAATGTTCTCAGTTCTCTTGCTTGTGCTACTCTGATTACATTCAAATGATCTATGTCCTTCACCTCCACACTTGAAACAAGTGCCTCTAAATGTTCTCTTATCAAATTCTCTTCCTTTTCTTATGTATCCTTCATTCTGGTATGCATTAGGGCTTCCTCTCTAATAAAAATTTATGTCATCTCTCTGAAAAGCATTATTATCTAAGTCATCCATCTTAAATGTATTGTCAAACTTACTCTGCTCAAGATGTGATCTATCTCCTACAAAAAATGTTCTACCTCTCTGAAATTTACCTCCTCTGCCTCTTTGCCTCTGATCATGCCTCATATTCACTTCTCTTCAACTTTCAGGGCAAACTGATATGCTTCTTCCAAAGATGTCATTCTTACCAAACTCGATTCTTCTTGAATGTTCAAACTCAGTCCATTAATATATCTAGCCACTTTATCCTTGCTTGCTTCACTATGTCCTATCTTTATGATCATTTTATGAAATTCTTTAGTATACTTCTTCACAGATTTCTCCTTTTGTCTCAAGTTCTACAATCTTTTCCATAGTTCCAGCTCATAGTCGGCAGGTATGAATTGATTCTTCAATTTAGTCACCATTCTATCCCATTTTGTAATCTTTTCTTTTACTCTTCTATTTCTATCCAACTAAACTTCTTTCCACCGTAAAGCAGCATGTCCTTTCAACTTTGTCTTTGTAAATTTCACCTTCTCCAAATCTTCAACTTCTTCATACTCAAAGTATTCTTCCATGTCGTTTATCTAGTCAATCAATTCTTCAAGGTTCAAATTACTAGTATAGTTCAGCACCTCAACTCTAGGTCTCTTTCCAATATTTGAAATAGCTTGCAAAATCGTGAATTGATCTGATTCTTCTTCTTCGTCACCTCCTAGGGTTTTGCCAATTTGTTCAACAGATTGAAATTCTTCTTCATCATCACTTTCAACATTAGATCTTGGTGTGAATCCTCTCTGCCTATCTTCTTCAACTGAATCCAAATGAATTCACATTGTTTTCATCATTTCCATCATCTCATCCATTCTACTAGCCATTGTTCCAATAGCAGCAACTCTCCTCGATGGCATCTTCCTAGGATCAAGTGCAAACTACCTCAAGTTTGGTGATCGAGCTAAAAGGTGGCAACTGCCTCATAATCGGCGATCGGTTGTGACACAAGTAACCTACCTCAATTTAGTGATCTATCCACGACAAGATCTTACAGAATTCCTTTTCTAAATTCACTCAATTCGCTCCCAAAGATTCAAAATTTTTCTCTAATACCACTTAGTGCAGTCACGGTAGGAGGGTTCACACAATGAACTATCCAAACCTTGCAGCAAGAGTAAACACAACAGAAATAACTTAGAAACATGAAACAAATGTAGATTTAGTCATTTAGTTATCATAAAATTCAAATATAGATCGGTTGAAAATATGTGGGCTTACAATTACGGCTCACAGGCCTGATTACAGAATATTAGAATATGCACAAGATATGGCTTTGAAGCCCCTTCCCAAGAATTCAACTATGAACTATGCTTATGATCCTAACTTCTTTCCTAGGCATCCACTACAACAATATATACCATCTTCGGAACAATAGATTCCTCTACGTCAGGCAAGGAAGATCACAAACTTCGAAGAAGAGCTGTAACGTGTGTACACGGATAGGTCAGTCCTAAATGAGTAGAATTCCTTCGCAAATGAATGGAATGATGTGTGAATCTTAGGGAAGGTTAGCCATGAACTAAATATCATTGAATGATGTGTCATTAGGCTCCAAGGATCGAGGAATGCTCCACAAGTCTTCTCCTTTAGCTGATTATCAAAGATTGTCAGGATATTTTTTTCTGAGAAAATAGTCAATCTTCTGATAGCGATAACTTTCCAATAACTGATCCAAATGCTCTAAATTTTGGATATGATGTAGATGAATGAATCTATATGATAAGTCCAACTCTGCAAGATCTTGAATGCAACTGTGGTAGAATCCAGACCAAAATATAGAAACTGCTATTGACTGAACTACCTGAACTGAACTAGAAAATGAAAAGAAACAAACAGAACTGCAAACAAAATGAAATGGAAATGTTTTTGGTTGATGCAAGATTGCTCTTGAACTAGGGATGATCCTGCATCAAATAATGTCTTCCAGAAAACTCAGGATAACATTTTTTGTGGCTTCCTTCAGTGGTATCACCTCACTCCATCTAGTGAAATAGTCAATCGCTATGAGCATCCACTTGTGACCTATACTAGATACCAGGTTAATCATCCCTATGAAATCTAGGCCCCGTTGGGCGAATGGTTCTTCCACCATAATTGGGCTGAGAGGCATAGTTTTATTCCTCCTTCCTAAATAGAACTGACATTGTTGACATTTCTTAACCATCTCATGGCAATCAGAAAATAGGTTAGGCCAGTAATATCCTACACAAAGTACCTTGGCTATTGTAGTATTGGCTAAGAAATGTCCTCCAAATGTGCCATAATGCAGTTCATGCAGAATCCTATCAGCTTCTCCTTTTTCCATGTACCTGAGCAAAATACCATTGAAGTTGCGTCTGAAAAGAAAACCATTGACTAGAGAGTAGTTAGACCCTTGCAACCTATAGAATTGCCTCTTATGAAGAGGCAACTGACTTGGGTATTGTCCTATTTCTATGAAACACATTCTATCTGCTATCCATGAGTCTAAGCTAAATTCCTGATATATCAATGTTGTTGCCGAAGATTCCTCTTGTTCTACTATAGAATCAAGACTTTGAGCAATGTATTCACAAATTCCTCTTCCTCTAACAAGCTTGGTTGGCTTGATTTCCATATTGTATTCTAGTGTTTTGGTAATCCAATTTGCTCTTTTCAGTGATTTCCCCTTCAATTATGTATTCATGAATTCTTGAGTGAGCTACAAAGATTATTACCTTATTTCTAGTTATCAGGTGTCAAAATGTTTTTAGACCTTTTGCCACTGCGTATGCCTATTTCTCTACAAATTTATACTTGGATTCATATCCTCGCAGGGTCCTTCAGAAAAAGGCAATTGGATGATCTCAGACTGAGTATCACCCTTCTGACTCAACATCGTAGCTACGCTATGCTCTCCGCCATATGTATACATTATGAAATATTTAGTGAAGTCTAGATTTACCAAAATAAGGGCAGTGGAAATAGCCATTTTGACACGTTTGAAGGCTTGTCTGCCATCTGAAGTCCATTTAAAATTCATGTCTTTCTTCAACATTGCAGTAATGGGCCTTGGTGGTACCCTTTAGGGTTAAGGTTTTAATTTCGTAAAGTCATAAGTCTTTGCCTTTTGAGAAAAACCTTTAAACCTAAGTCCCTAGGCTCATGCACTTTATTTCTAATTCCTTGTTGACCACTTGTGGTAGGTTTCTAGTCCCTTAAGTTATAACTTGAAGCCTTTGCGCCCGTTAGGTGACTGGCCCCATGTCCTAAGTCTTACCTCCTATGGCCCGTAAAAAATTAAACCCATGTCCTAAGTCTTACTATAGTTTATAAGACTTAATAAAATGAATATCGCAGCATCGCAGTGCATCATCAATGACGTCACCACCCCGCTGCGCGTCTGCGACATGGTGACACCTATCAAAGGATCTATTCTTACGTCCTGTTACATTAGGAATCTTGCACTAGCCAATGGTATGTTACCAAATGTTAGTGTGAAAGTGGCCTGAGGGAAATTTTTAATCTAATGGTTGCGCTTCATCGCAGGGGTGTCTTGCTAGGGGTGAATCTTCATGGTGTAGTCACAAGATCATGACACCTGGCCCCATTTTACAAAGGAGTTCAAAAGAAAATGAAAGAAGAATGTGTGGAGTCTGTTGGTGCCTGAATTGACTGTCAGTTCTTGAGCAATTTTTATGCAGGCACCATCCCAAAAAATCCAAAAAAATTTCCAGTTTTGGCACCCCTTCAGTGTTTTGTAACATCCACATCATCTTTCTTGAAGGAGGTGGTCTTCTTGTTTTCTCCATCGGCATGAGTTTGCATGTGTCTTGGCGATCTTTTTGGTACCAATGGCGTGTTATCTTCTATCGCTGAGACTTTACCTATCGGCGAAGGTGTTTTGTGGCTTGCCGACGGACTGGGTCTCACCGACGAGGGTTTTGGGGTGCTATCGCCAAGACTTTGGCTATCGGGTGAACGGGCAGATTGTTGGCCGATGGTGCAGGTCTGGCCGATGGAGTTGCCATCGGTGAGTGTGGAGAGTTGGGCCGACAGGGGTACTCTGGCCGATGGAGCTGTATCGGCGTAACATGTGATGTCGGCGAGGGAGTTTTTGATTGAGCCGATGGCATGGGTCTGGCCGATAGGTGGTAATTAGCCTATGGGCGTCGGCATGACTTTTGGAGTCGGCATAGGTTTGAGGTGTTGCTCCGACGGTGTAAGTCACACCGACGGAGGTGGGAGGCCTGGGTGTTATCGGTAAGACTCTTGAGGTTGGCAAAGAAGTGTTCAGTTGCTCCGATAGTGTTGATCTCGCCGATGGGAGCGAGGAGTCTGGCCGACAGGGGATTACGATAGGCATCGGCGAGACCGCTGTGATCGGCAGGAGATTTTTGAGGAAGGCCGATGGTATATGTCATGGCAATGGGCTGTGGGCGAAGGGTCGTGTGTCGAGCGCGGCAAAACGCTCGACACTTAGTATCCATGCGGCCATGTTTTTAAAATGATAAAATGGTCTCTGCAGGACGAATGTGGGATATTGATTTATGCAGATGTGAAGGTCTTCCCGATGGTCTTGGTCACGCCGATGGCATGATATGCAAGGCAAAACATGCATTTTCAGGGTGCCTACGTGGCACATTTTCGTAGGATAGTGACTTTTCAACGTGGATTTGGTGCCATTGATTTTCAAGCGATGGAAGGGTCGACGGCCATGTTTTAAAGATGGAGTATGAGTTTCCTTTGTGGCTTCAGGCACGTTTTTAGCAGGAAATTTCCATTTAAGTTGTGTGACTATTTCCAGGAGAAGATATGGGTGGTTGAGCCATCAATGGTGATTTGCAGAGGCATGGGCGAATGGTTGAACGGCCATGTATCTAATTTATGGCAAGAAAATTCTCTGACAGTGGCACAAGGCTCGAGCTCATTTGCCCCTTGTCCTTTTCCTGCTTCTCCATGTTTTGTCCCCTGCTGCGCTTATTCTTTGCAGGCCATTTTCCTCAGAGTGAATGTATCTGGTGAATTTTTGACTTCTGGCCATGTAATTAATTGCTGAATGTACACGATTCTGTATAAATGGTCTGGCTGTGTTACATTTTGGGAGGGGATGTTTTTGGGCTTTCTGATCTGACTCTGAACATAAGGTGTTCACATTTTGAAAGGCATTTTTTGCTACAGACTCGGTCCTTAGTCTAGTGTACTAATCTATCTTGGATTGTAAATGATGATTTTCTCTGTGATGACCTTCTATGTAGATTGATTCTAAATGAAAAACACCTGTGTGTGTATTGTTTCTGATTGTCTCCTGTATGTCATTTGTTTTCCTTTCAAACAAGGTTGTCAAAGGCTTCCAAGTTTTTCAGTATATGTATACTGTGTGTTTGATTTATTGCGTCTGCTCAAGGAGTGGTTAAATAGGCTTTTGATCAGATACAAAGGAAAATAGATTGCATCATAGGATCTGTTAAGTATGATCATTAATGATACTCTTTCTTGGACATGTTGTTGTTAGGCAGTAGCATTATTCTTAGGTCCTCTGGATATGAATTTATGTTGTCATGGGGAGACATTTACAGTCTTAGATATGACTCTGCTGCCCAGATAAGGCACTGGTTTGGGAATCTGTCTGTTCAATGGGTCTAGGAAAGTCCCATCCCTCCAAGCACCATTTCAAACCATTTCATCCTTCCACCTGTTAGTTGTAGGAGTAGGATTAGGATCCCTGCATGCTCTCATACCCAACCAGACATTATGTCCAAGAATGTTGCCAACCTTGTGATTTGTTATACAAATCTTGGTCCTTACATGAGGGTATTCTGCCTGTTGCTGTCAAGTTAAATCTTTTTGTCATTGAGCTAGTCAAGGTTATACTTTTATCAAGTAGGGAAACCCCCCTTGGTGCGGCAGAACCAGAAGTGAAGGGGAGGAACTCACGCAACCTCCTGTATTCAGTTGGCTAAATCTGCCTGTGCATTAGAACTGGCAAACCCTAATGCTGATTCAGAAGAAAAACCAACAGAGTCTTTATCGCACCTACGTAGGGTAGGTAAAGTGGTGGACCACTGTCAGCTGCGACACCGCAAAGTGATGCCACGTGTCCAGGCTGGACAAAAGTTGATGCAGTCAGCAAAGGAAGTACATCTAATCTGGCTCATCATGATAGGTCGAAGACTTTTCAACTCTGATGACCGATATTTTCAAATCTTGCAAGTAAATGATGGTCGTGGATCTTGCAGGAATGAACTCAAATCAACAGTGTAGTTTTAAAATTTTGTGATGAACATTGAGGGCACCCTGTGACACGAATGAAAAGTTAAGGCCAAGGCTACCTCTATTAATACATCAGAGGCTATGCTACAAAGCTTAAAAGGGAGAAAAGTTAGGGCTTGCGCATCATTTCTTCAAGCACATACAGATTTCAGATGCTCAGAGAGCTCTCAAGCAAGCAAAGAATAGAATCCAGACTCCTGCAAGCATTAACCAGTAAGTTCATTCTATCTTCTTGTGCCTGGCATATTTTAAGTTGACTGCTTGATTAAGGAGGTAGAAAATTGCATGTAAAAGAAACCCTAGCCTATTACGATCAGTCTAAAAAAATGAGTCAAGCTAGTTAGCCCTATACCTCTAAGCGCGGCTTAGATGAGGACATCATGGTCCAGCTCCCAGGCTCTACTAGAAGAGCCCAAAATTTGCATGGTCCAGGTAGGCCCGATGATAAGATCCTTGACTTTTGTTACAACTATAGAGATACTATACTACCTGTTCTTAGTTGGATCATGCTTGAGTACTGGCACAGAAGAATGTATTATAAGGCCCCCGTCTGCCATGCCTAGCAATTTGATTTGGCCAAGCTCATTTGCTCCAATGTGTTTCCTAATCCTAACTTAATTAGAGGAATACCACTAATATATGATCCTAGCACAAGAACGATCATAGCAGGGAATGACACAAAATTGATCAAATTCACCAAAGGGTACATTGCCACTGTATTTAACTTGAACCCTGCGGCTAATAAGCCAATTGACCTGGGTGCATTGAAGAAGAAATTTCAAATTGTTAAACATGCCTATACGGAATTCAACCTAGCCAAGCATAGGCCGAGAAGTGTTGATGGAAAACTAGTGAAGATTTCAGTTAGTGAACAGGATTGCAACTTGTTCATGGATTTCTTTGTTAGAACATATCATAGTTTATGTCAGGTGCTAGGCAGGGATGCCTCACATAGAATGCCCATCTCTCTTATGATGATGGCAGTTGATATTCAGAGTCAAGAGACCAAGAAGCCATATGATTATGCCACTTACATTGTAGATAGAATGCACAAGCAGATGTCAGAAATCAAAAGAAAGCTATCTACTGCAGATGCTCATTTTGAATTCACATGGTATTCCATGTTGTGTCATATGCTTTTGTTTGCGTTGTCGAGAATGTGGCACTAGAATTTGCATGTCAAGATGATAGATGCCCAAGGAAATATGCTACCAATACAGGTGTGGACTTCCATGCTACATATGCACTATACTACTACTGATTATATAATTTTTGAGGAATATTTTGTGAGGAGGATTCTTGGTTTCCTAGATCTAGAGGAGAGAGACTACACCCAGATGTATTGGATTTTCTAAGGCCTTTGGACATGACTCCTCACTTGGGGATTGATCACAATTGGGGTGACTAGTTTTTTCATGAACACACCACCAACATCAAGGTCTATGGGTGTGAGACCCCACCCCATATTCTGCCTAAATATGTGCCTAAGAGAGTTGCATTCTTAGAGATCATTAGGCAATTGAATGATTCAGATAAGGAGCACCTAAGGAGACATAAGAAGGTCTCATTTTTTCTTGCTTCCCTCAAATTCAGTGATTTTCTGATAGCTGACAAGAGTGGGCTTGATCAGATTAATTAAGTAATGTAGTGTTTTGGGATGTATTTTGAGCATCCAAGGATTTTTTACCCTGAAGGCTTCATTAACAGGGTGAGGGTTAACAAACAAAGGCTAAGGTATACTCATCAAGTTGACCTAAATAAGGATCCTATCAAAAATTGCTTCACAATGGATGATGTCCATCACTTCAGAATCAACTAGGACACAATAATGGCAGGTGAAAGAATGAGGAAAAGTATAAATGTTGCATTACAGGGTGCCTTTACAGAAGTACAGGACCCTATTCATAGAATTTAGAAAATGCTAGATAATGCAGAGCAACTAATTTCTAGTACTTCTACAAGAGAAGAAATTTTGTCATATCAGGCTAGTAGTTCTAGAGGTGGATATGATGTGAAAAGGGAATCAGCTATCCCTCCCCCTGCCAAAAGGGCAAAAATTATTGATTTAGAAAATCCAAAAGAAATTGAAGTGGTAGATTTAGAGGGGGAGGTAGAAGAACATGTGGAGGAAGTTGCCCATCAAGTGAATTCACCTGACAGAGTTAGGCCCTATTCATCCCCTAAAAATAGGGCAGTAAGGACAATGAGAAGCTAGAATGTAGATATTGAAGATGTTAGGATAGTGGCTTGTAATAAATTTTTAGAGGATGATGAATTTATAAACACTCCTAAATTCAGGAGTTATTTACTAAAAGTGAGAAGTGAGGAGTTTGAAAAGAGGATTGAAGATGCTAAGAATGGAGCAAATCCTACTGAATATGAGGCCATCACCCAAAGGGTGTTGAAAGAGGTCAATCAATGCATTAGTGCAATGACTCCAAAGGAGGGGAGGGCATTGGTGGCTAAGAGTAATATCCTACTCCTTTCCTACTGGACCCTGTCAGATTCAATTTCATTTGACACAATTACAAGAGAGGATTCTGATATAACAGGTGAACAAATAGAGAAGGATCTCTCAAGTGCAACCTTTAATCCTAGGTTTGAAAAATTGGTTACATGGGCTCTAGCCCCAAATAATAACAAACCTAGGGTTGAATTGGGTGAATTAGTAGGAGATGTGATAATTAAGAGGGTATCTGACACCCCTATGTTGGACTTAGAGGTGACAACTAAGAGGGGGGTGAATTAGTTGTCTTAAAACTTTAAAACTTGTAGTAGTTAATAGAGTAATAATATTATCATGAAAAGCAAGAATCAACAACACATGAGCAGAAATAGAAATAACACATTTGACACCAAGATTTTTGACGTGGAAATCAGGTTAAGGGAAAAACCACTATGGGGGTTAACCCATAAAGATCATACTCTGTTAAAAGTATTAAAATGGAGAATGCACATGCATTCGGGCTCACTGCCTACAGATCCCTGGTCAAAAGAAGGTTCACTGCCTAAGGAAAGAAGATTACAATTAATTTGAACTAATAATTAGCATCTACCAATGCAAGGATTCAGTTCTGGTTAAGCACAGAATACTAACTTGACACACTTCATCTTCACTTTGTCGTGATTATTGCTCTGCTAACATTTGAACCATTTTTGCACTTATTCCATATTCGCATCGCACACACACACAAATCACTCAAATCCATCGACTATATATATATATATGTATCATGATATTAAATCACTTTTCAGTTAGCTTCAAGAACACTTAAAACTTTGATAAAGACCTTGCTTAGTCAGCTAAATCCATGCATAACTTGTAACGCGGACCAAAAATTACATTCACAAATCATCAATCATGTCAGTCATTATCATTGATCATCATGAATCGACCAACTGACAACTTCCATTTATCTGGAACTAAGATCAATTGCAAGGTCGGCCTGTTCTTCTGTTGTCTGTACTGTCAAACTGTAACCCTATACTCATATGTAAATAACTTTTGAATCCTTTATCACCGGAGGTTAAAATTTTGGATTTAGATTGCCCTAACTATCCTTATGGCTCCTTCAGATCCACAGCATACTCTAATTTTCCACCAGAGAGATCTGGACCAAGATACCAGACCCTGTCACTTGCTTTGTTTTTGGCTACCTAGACTTAGATAAATTCCAATTCTGATTTCTGGTATGAACAAATTATGTTATACGGATGTGTGGAATAGTCTTAGTTACCATCAATGACAACACCTATCATGCGAAGCAGTGTCTCTTGCCAACAATCTCCCCCTTTGGCATTGATGGCAACACCTAGTGAAAAATGACTAAGTGCTACTCATTTACTCCCCCTTACTCTATACTCTTATGCTTCTCCATTGATTCTGGAACCCCCCCTTTGTTGGATTCCTTATTTTTCACTATTCTTTACTCCCCCTTTGACATCAATGGCAAAGGATGGGGTCCGCAAACCAAAATTCTCAAAAAAATTTGTATATAGTGCCACATATGTGCACCCAATCATTAAGTTGTATTTACATGAACTTTGGTGCAGGAGCACCTACCTGACAGCTGGTCTTGATAAGGCAGTTAGTAGTTTAGGTCCTGTTTATGTTTCCAAGAAGGTCTGTTAAGACCAAATGCTTGTAATAAGGTCATGCTGATCGTGATAAGATCATGCTGACCAGGCTTTTGCTATTTTTAGCTAGTTAGTTATAACAGCTGTCATGATGTATGTTCAGTGGGATCTCCCAGCCGCTTGGAGAGTTCCCAGCCGCTTGGAGTCGGGTCAGTAGTACTCGTAGGAAAGTCTTTATAAGCATGAGATCGGTTGATATTGGACATACAGACAGATATCATCGATCGGCAGCAGTATTGCATTAAGCAGAGGAGGTTGAGTGTTCTGTGTGAGGAACATCATATTGTATTGCATCTTTGAATCAATAAAGATCCTGTTTGTGTTCTTGCTCTGGTTGGATTCTTTTGTGTAATAGATCTGCTGGTTTGAGTGGTTTCATGGATTCACTGATCCATTCCACCGGTTGACTCATCTGATCGGTGGAATGGTAATGTACAGTAGGTTAGTAGGTAGTTTGTTTGTTTGCATGCAGGTGTGCAGGATCACGGTCGACAGATGTTGAGAAGCCTAGCATCATCATGTGCTAGGTCAAGCTGATTGAGTTGGAAGATCACCCTGAGGTGGGATCGGGTCATCCCTGGAGGATCGGCGAAGTGAGATTTCGCTAAGTGAAGAAGTTCGTCAAGACGGCATCATCAGGATATTTCTGCAAATATCCTGCAGTCGGGTTAGACATCGTCATCCGGATAAGTGGAGGAGAGCATGATGTTGTCGATTGCATGAAGTGCAAGTGCGTCGGGGTGATCATCATCCGGAGGAGCCGAGGTGAAGCGTATCGGCATCAGGATCATCATATCGGAAGTGCCAAACATCCGCATATCGCGAGTAGATGCGGAAGAGAAAGTTCGGGTTTTTTTGGCTAAGTGTTGAAGAAGTCATCAGGATATTGGGTGACGTCATCGTCATCAGGATATGACGTCATCGTCATTAGGATATTGAGATATCCCCCCTGTGCGAGTTTATCCTGCCGTTGTTAAGTGGTTAAGTATCGGCATCGGCAAAAAGTGTATTAGCGTCATCAGGAGGTTTCGAAGAGAACCGGATGAATTAGATCATGATGCTGTTGTTTGTGTCGTCGGCTAGTGGAGCATCGAAGGGAAGGTGCTGAAGGTGATCGTCATCAGGATATTTGGATCAACCGGATATTTGATATCCTGCTGACGAAGAGAGTGTTGAAGGTCATGATGATGCCGATGGAGTTCGGCACCCGATGAACAGTGCAACCGGAGGATGTTTGCGCTTGCTGAGCATCATGATGATGATGTTAGAAGGAAGGCGGAGGAGGTGAACAGTGGTCGGCAGGAGGACAATTGCGATCGTCCGAAAGATGATGATGCTGACTGTGTAACGCGGATCATGATGATGTTGTTGGTGGTTTTGGGAAATATGATGATGATGGCGAAGATGATGATGATGAGGTTGGTCTGCAGACATTCATGCTATATGCGAAGGTTATAGTGTGGATGCCTCTGCATCAAACTTGAGTATATCTCCAAAAATGTTCTTCAGGAGGACCAACTCTATATCCCAACTCTTCTTCATACTATTCAAAGTTGAAATGTGGCCATTTAACAAGAATGCTTGTGCTTCAGCCTTCCGGAGGTCAATGGGATCACTTGTTTGTATAGCAGTTTGGGCTTCTAATACAGCGTTGAACATTGCTTCTATCTTAGGGGAAACCAATCCTTGGAGCTCACCCATTCTTTCTTCAATGTTCTACTTTTCTCTTGTTACTTTCTTTATTTCTTTTATCAGGTTGATTGCTTGACACTCCTTGCTTGCCACTGATACTGTCAACGGATCAAAAGCTTGGGACATACTTGACAATTTCTATTTGGTGTCCTTTATTTTATCTTCTATATCCTCTAAGACTTTAGGAGTACATAAACAAAACTTATATATCCTGCCTCCTTCTGAAAGAGTATTTTGAACACTCTTTATACTGTTATCTAGCATCAATCTATCTATTCCAATCATGCCTTTACGTACATCAAATCTTTTGCTATTAAATTCATTCTAAACTTTAACTTCTACAGATTTTTCAAAGGACTCAAAGTGAGTACTTATAGAATTTACAAGGCTTTTCAGATGTCTAGAGGGTAAATCAAAAGGATTTTTCTGGAGGGTTGGCATTATCTTCTATAATACTCTGGTTGCAAGACTTAATAGCTCACTGTCCTCTAAGTGAGATTTCAATATCTTTTCACTTGCTTTGGCTTGTGTGAAGGATGCTATCTTCATCATTTGGACTGGAGAGAGAATATCCAAGTTGATTGGTCCTTGAATCAATTATGGTTCATCAAACTCTAGCTTCTCTTTACTCAAAAGACTTTTCATTACATTTGTAATGTCTCTTGCTACCATTTCTAGACCACTTTCCTTTCCTTGAGTTTTCACAATATCAAGACTATCAACATTTGCACCATATTCTTCTACTTTATCTTCCTTACCTCTGACTTCTTTTTTTCCTTCACTTTTCTCTATGTTATCTATAGCTGGATTCTTCCCTTTAATTTCATTATTTATAATTTGTTCCTGAGAATCTTGTCTAGCAGCAGTAAGCTCAACATTATCTTCTTTTCCAAATTGATTAGGAGAAGTTGGAGTATCTCCTGCATCATCAATTTGATCCACCATCTCTATATCTTCTTTGTTTATTTGTTCCTCTTCTGGAACATAGGAGTCATTAGTCTTGGTTTGCTGCTCATTAACTTTCATCTTTTCAATATCTAGATTTGATGAATCAATCCCAACATCAGTCTCATCCTCAACAAATGGAAGATTGAGTCTCTTTAATGCACTTAGAAGTACTTCTTGTGTTTCTTTAACTATTTGGTCCAATTCTCCAAGCATCAATTTGTTCATTCTCTTCTTGCTCCTGAATCCATCCTTCACTTCTTTGAATATCATATTCATTTGAACTTGGGTGATCTGAGGGCATAGTTTAATCAATACATGCTCTCTGAGCTCCATATATTTTCTTTTTACATTTTCTTTCCTCAACTCCAAGATGTTTGCAAGACTTAGAGGGATCTTAGAAGTTATCTCAATCAGGGCCTTATTATAGATATTCAAATATCTAACTATTGCTTCCTCTAACACCCTCTTATCTGTGTCACTGTATTCATCATAAAATTCAATTGTGGGTTTCAAATTTCCATCCACTGTGACTGATTTTATTACATCTTCCATGGAGATTGTGGGCTTCTCAACATATGAATCTATCTTCTTCCTTTTGTTTGTCTTTTTGCTTTCAGAGGGTTTCTCCTTAGTCACTTTGGCAACTTTTGTTCTAGAGGCTTTCAACTCCTTTACCTCAACATCAGAATATGTTCTTTCTTCATCAACTTTTGTACTTTGATAGGTTCTTGTGGCCTTTGTTTTCACTCTTTTTCCTTCTTTTCTGGATGATTTGTCTTCCGGTATCTTAGGATTGGCAGGTTTTGGAGGAACGGGGGCAACAGCAAAGCTTCTAGTAGTCCTTGATGTGGAGGAGAATCCTATCGGAGCACTTCCTTGTTTCTTATCATGCTTCTCCTTCTCAGCCTTTTCAGTTCTTTCCCTGAATTGCCTCATGGCTTCCTTTGTGAGACCTAGATTCTCAGCCAACTGCTCAACTTCTTTTCTTACTTTTCTGTTGGTTTTAGGTTCTCTAAGCTCAGTATGTAGTTTTAAACTTATCTCCTCATATGTCCCAAATCTTTCAACTGTTGTGTCTTTTGGCTTGCTTAGAAGATGTTGAGCATACATATTCAAGATTTTTCCATCTACTTCATACCCCATGGGCATGATCCAAACAGTTATGAGTTCCACTGCTTCCATTAAGCACTGATTAGTGTCAACCATGAAACATATTTCATTCTTGTACTTCTCCACAATTGTTGATGGGATTCTTTCTCCCAAATGCATCATACTCTAGAAGTTCTTGAAGTATCCCCAGATTATAGTTTTTTGTGCTTTATAGTCACCAATGTTGCGTAGGTGATCTCTGATCTGAATAGTAACTAGCTCATCATTAGTCCAGTGTACACCCTTTACTCCAAGTACTTCATTCATATAGTAGAAGAACAAACATAGAACCAATGTGCCATATTTAAAAGTGTTTTTCTTGTCTTTCTTGATTTTGTTCAAGTTCTCAATCAGTTGGTTCTGTAATAACTCACATAGCTCATAATCTGCATTCTCCTTCAACATTTGGTATGTTACATATATGGCAGTTCTAGAGACTAAATTATCTCTTCTAGAGTGATAGATCTTGTAGCCAATCACCATTGAAGCAAACTTCACATCCAGTTCTATAATGTCATTTATGGTCATAGCCCTCTTGTCGAACATTGCACCAGTTGCATCAGTAACAATTTGGTTTTTCATAGCTTTCAACATGGGTAATCCACCAATTGAATTTAACCTAGTCACAATTCTGATAACATCCTTGGTAATCTTGAATGGTTTTAACAGCCATATCAATTCATCATGCATCCGACTTAAAAGATACCAGACCCATTCATCTTCATAAAATGTTGGAAACCCCATAATCTGAATAAAGTGTTTATCATACATTGCCTTATACTCAGGTTTAAGATCATGATTTTCATCCATTAGTTGACTCTCAAACAAATCTACAAACTTTGAGTCCGCAAATTCATCTATGCTCACATGAATATAAACCCTAATATCTTTAATATGCAGCACACCATATGGAACACTTGAAAATGCACCTAATGGGTTGACTTCTATGGATTTGCATGGATGTTTCTTAAATTTATGTCGAGGCCTTTTAGTAATGTCAATGATCAAAGGTGTAGCCATCAAAAAGATTATAAGTTCAAAGCTTCATAGATAAATACATTTTTTATGAGCTTAGGGTTGATGGATAAATTCATCGGTCGCACTTCAATTCCTTGTAATCTTATCTCAGACAGTATTCTTCTTTCTTTATTTGAGTTCAAAGTGATTCAAATGAGAAGTGAGCAACTTTTTATGCTCTGCAAAACCTAATTTGACTTTGTAATAAATGCTCTACCCTAACTTCATCTGGTTACTTAGTTTCTTGAACAGTTCTTCATGAATTACTCCTTAAATTTCCATATCAACATCTTTACTTCTAGAAATCCTTCCAAAAGTTCTAAGACAATTCAAAACATCTTCTCTCATTGTCCCAAATCTAGGCACCCACTTACTGGCTAGGAGAACTTGATTTTCAATGCAGCTCCCCTTGAGCTAGAGCTCCTGATTCAATTCTCGGAGGAATTATCAACACCGAATTCTGGTGTAGGCTCATTACTATTGTTCTCACTTGATTTCTTGACCCATATCTTGCTCATTTCATTTTGGATCTCATTCACATCCATTTTTCCTTTGCCTTTGTCTTGTTTCTTCTCATCCAGTTTTCTATTTACTGGACCTCTCCTATATTTGCAGAATCTTGTAATATGACCAGATTTATTGCAATTAAAGCATACGACATTTCTTTGCTTATATATTTGATTTCCTCTTGATTTACACTGATTAGCCATGTGTCCAAATCCGTTGCAAGTAAAGCAGTAACCATTGAAAGAGTTGCCATTTTCTCTAGAGTTATTCATTATCATACTTCTGTATTCATTCAATCTATGACCATACCTTTTATACTTGAAGCATTGACCGGAGAAGGATGGACCATTTTGATTTACTCTGCTTTTGCACTAAGTATCTCTGTGACCAAATTTATTACAATTAAAACAATTTCCATTGAATGATGGATATCTTTGAGCATTAGGTTGTCTTACCGGAGGTCTTCTAGGTCTGTTTCTCCCATTCCTTGATTGAAATTTTCTTTGTCCAGATCCGGAGCTTTCACCTTTCTCATATCCAAGACCATGCTTTTCATTAACCTTTTTATGTCCTTCAAGCAGTGCTTCAAGTTTAGCTGAGATTATCTTGAACTTCTCCTTGTATTCATTCGCAACTTCTAGGTCATGTCTAAGAATGATAATTTGTCTTTCAAGTTCTCTCTCATTGTATCTGCATTCTTGTAGATTAGACTCTAGGAGGCTAGCTATTCCGTCCAATCTGCAGCATTCTTCAGTTCTTTCTTTTAGATTTTGATTCAGGTTTTCTTCAATTTTCTTTCTATATTCAATTTCTTTGGTTAGCCTCATTACCCCGGATTCCATCTCATGTTTTAGGACAACAACTTCTTTAGCTAACTTCTCACATTCCTTTCTCTTTTCTTTTACAGCCTCATCCTTATTGTTGTTTTCATAATGATTTTCCAGTTGAAGAGGTTGTTCCTTCCTCTTCTCATTAGATTTGCTCAATTTTTACTTTAAAATCTCAATGAAGTCTTCAGTATTTTTAAGGTTCTCTTGCAGCTCTTGGACTTCTACTCTGAATTGCTCAAGATCTTCTAAAGCAAGATTAAGTTGCCCTTGGAGGTTATATTCATCTATTTTATTGCCTTCCTAGATCTTCCTCAAGTTGTTAAACTTTTTCAAAGGAACCTTGCTCTGATACCAAGTGTTGGAATTAGAGGTGACAATTGAGAGGGGGGTGAATTAGTTGTCTTAAAACTTTAAAACTTGTAATAGTTAATAGAGTAATAATATTATCAGAAAAGGAAGAATCAACAACACATGAGCAGAAATAGAAATAACACATTTGACACGAAGATTTTTTATGTGGAAACCTGGTTAAGGGAAAAACCACGGTGGGGGTTAACCCACAAAGATCATACTTTGTTAAAAGTATTACAATGGAGAATGCACATGCATTCAGGCTCACTGCGCAGAGCTCGCTACTCAAAAGAAGGCTCACTGCCTATGGAAGGCTCGCTGGGTAAGGAAAGAAGATTACAATGAATTTGAACTGATAATTAGGATCTACCAATGCAAGGATTTATTTCCAGTTGAGCACAGAATACTGACTTGACACACTTCGTCTTCACTCTGCCCTGATTACTGTTCTGCTAACATTTGAACCTTAGATCTCTGCCCTTTTCACACTTATTCCATAGTCACATCGTACACACACAAATCACTCAAATCCATCAGCTATATATATCCGCATCATGATATTCAATCACTTTTCAGTCGGCTTCAAGAACACTTAAAACTTTGATAAAGACTTTGCTCAGTCAGCTAAATCCATGCATAACTTGTAACGTGGACAAAAACTTGAATTCACAAATCATCAATCATGTAGGCCATTATCACTAATCATCATGAATTGACCAACTGACAACTTCCATTTATGCGGAACTAAGATCAATTGCAAGGTCGGCATGTTCTTCTGTTGTCTGTACTGTCAAACTATAACCCTATACTCAGATGTAAATAACTTTTGAATCCTTTATCACTAGAGGTTAAAATTCTAGATTTAGATTGCCCTAACTATCCTTATGACTCCTTCAAATCCACAGCATACTCTAATTTTCCATCGGAGAGATCCGAACTGAGATACTAGACCCTATCACCTGCTCTGTTTCATACTACCCAGACATAGATAAAATCTAATTCTGGTTTCTGGTATGAACAAATTATGTTATGCAGATGTGTGGAATAGTCTTAGTTGCCATCAATAACAACACCTGTCATGTGAAGCAGTGTCTCTTGCCAACACCCTACTCCCCAAGCTGCCAGTTTGAATGTCCAGACTGCACAATTTACAGAAGCAATCACAAACAAGTTGCAGAAAGAACATAATGAGCTACTACTATAATATACCGAGGCAATTGCAGAGCTAAATAAATGTAAGGAACAATTGTCTTTAGGGGCTGGTACTTCCACTCCCCCACCTATGATCCCAATAGCAGAGGCCTTTCCAGTTGATATAGAGCCTTTATTGACTGAAATCAGAGAGCTGAAGGAGGAGAAGAAATTGGAGGCTGAGAAAAAGAATGCAGTGAAGGACATGGTCACCAATTTGATAAATCACAGGGTGACTAAATTCTTAGCAAGGTTAGATGAGACCTGGAGATCTTATTCACAATTGAGGATCACCTATGAAAAGCATGAATCAGATAAAGAAAGGCTTTCAGTTGTCAAAACAAGATGGTTGCCAAGAACTAGAGAGGTCAAGGGTCTCCATAGATGTTCAAGATTTGATGTGCAGGCATCCCCAGAATTAAAATTGGTAATGGATATGTTGACACATTTTGAGGAAGTTGCCAGTTTTTAGTTGAGATTGGATAAATTTTTGGTAGAGAAGAAGCAGGCTATTGAAAAGATGGACAGAAAGTGACTGCCAAATATTTTGGATGGTGGTGGACAAGTGAAAGACTTAGATAAGTGGAAGGCATAAATTGAAGATAATGCTTCCTACTTGTTTTATTGAGGTTGATCAAACTATGAAAATTTTGAGCTTAACACTTGACAAGTTACATATAGTTGAAATAAATTTTGAAATATTTTCTAAGGAAGTGAAGATTTTGTTGGATGCTCAGTACATCAGCCATAATGGGAGGATCGCAGAGATAGTCTCCTTCCAGTGGACATCTAAAAAGACATATAATGAGTGGACAAAAAAGTATGGGCCTGCATAATTGAAAGGAATGGCCAACCACCACCTACCCTATATTGATGAAGTAGATCTCCTTCAAGCGGCTGCACATATTCCAAGTCTATCTAATTTTTCTCTTCTTCTCTCCATTGTAGTAAATGTTCTCAACGCCAAAATGGGTGGCGCATTGTATCATGTAATTCTCTGAAATGACAATGTAATTAATGTTGAGTACACCCTCTTGGTCTATAAAAGAACTGTGTTACTCATTCTTGTGTTGTTGAATGATTTTGGAATTTTGAGGATTAAATAAAATACGAGCTTTGCTGGGTTGCTTCATTTCTTGTCTTGTAAGTCTATGAATTATGTGCTAAATGTATTTTTGAATAAAATTTGTTTAGTTTCATGTTGATGTAAATGAAAAATGTTGTATGCATGTGTGTTGTTAATTGTCTCCACGGTTGTGTGTGTTTTTTCTTCTGAATCTAATAACTAAGGGTTATCTGAGGTTCTAGAATATAGGTTTACTATATTGCATATTTAATCTTCTACTTCTATTCAATGAATAGATTAAATGTTCTAGGTTAAATATGAGGAAGAACACACTGCAATAGGGATATATGTAAGCAGAGTTAACAGGATACTCTATCTTGGGTGGTGTTTGTAAGACAAATGCTAGTTAAACCCCTTAAAACTTGAATGTTGGTTTAGTTTATGAGAATCATTCACACATGTATGTCTATTTGACTCCATGCCCTAGGATAAGCACCGGTCTGAGTTTATATTGAGTTTATGAGTTAAAACCCTAATCTTCCATCCAAACATAAAGCAAAATCACAACATAAACTTTAAACTGTAGGATAGTAAGAGTAGGATTTAGGTTTCAAATCCTCTATATCAGAACTGAAATAAGGTCCAAAGCTAGCCCCTTTGTATTTATCTAACAATTTTGGTCAGCATAAGAGAGGATTTATCTGCTTGATGTCAATACCTTCTATAAGCTCAAAAATTTATCCCATTGGTATTGAATAGGGATTACCCCCTAGGTTTTGAAGAGCCTGAAGAAGGAGAGGAGACATTAAGAGTCTGTCTCCTGTAATGTTGACCCCTGAACTAAGGATCCCATTGATAAGTGATGGCTACCTTGTAGGGAAACTTAGGAACTATCAATGGAAAAAAACCCAACAGATTTGGCGACTCTACTGGAGAGTTAAGAAGGAATCTGGAACTTAAGTTAAATCCCAGTTGTGGGTGGTGACTCTAAACAAAATCTCCTAGGTGGTAAAATAGAAGTTGTATGTAGGGGAGAAGATCCCTGCACAACCATTTGTTCCAAGAATTACCAAGAAAAATATATAGAAGAAAGGGAACTGCTCAACCCAGTCATGAAGGCTCACCAAGCCCTAGGAATAATGATGATCCCCAAGATAATCCTAGGTCTTCTGGATAGCAACCACCATATTTTTCAAACACAAAAACTAAGATTCAGGATATGTATGAAAGATAGCAACATGACGGGTTGAGGTTAAGATCAGAAGTTTTCCAGGAACACCCTTTTTTAGATCCCCTTAATAGATTTGAAGACACATAATCCCCAAAGAATACTGATAATCCCAATGGAAAAGGACCATCCTCTTCTATGCCAAGAGATAATGAGTTGGCAGAAGAATTAGGAATCTCAGGGCAGAACTTGATTATTTGCAGGCCTTAAGAATCAGAGATGATATGAAACAAAAGGTGCAAACCCTAAAAATGGCCGAGCAAGATTCAATTCCCACCCTTAAAAATGCAAATGTGCTGAGAAACTAGTAGGCAAATGAGGCTCAGAACCAACAAAATGATCAAAACATCCTTGGAAATGATCAAGGACTTAACTAGCATATGAACCAAAATCCACAAAATAATTAGAGAAAAAATGTGAATAACAATAAGGTACCACAGAACAATGTGAGAAATCAGAATAATAATGTTAATGCCAATAGGAATACAAATGCCAACTAGTTTGGTACAAGACCTATGCAGTTAGATAGGTTCAGACAATTGGATTTCAATGGTATTCCTGGATGCCCCAATCCTATTGACAAACATATAAGAGGTGAATTACCAAAGTTTTCAGGAAACAATGTTGTGTCAAGAGAAGATCACCCGAAGGCTTTCCAAAATGTCATGGATAATTTTGAGGTAGAGCACGAGGATGTTTTCATGAAGTTATTTATGCAATCCCTAATTGATGAAGCTAGAGAATAGTATAGAAATTTGCCTAATCAAGGTGTTACATCATGGGATGACTTTAAGAGAATCTTTAGAGAACAATATGGAGATAAGACTGACCCTAGTTTCATTATCAATGAGTTCACTGGTATTGCTAAGGGGTCAAATGAGCCTGTTGCTGATTTTAATGCTAGGTTTACCAAAGTACTGAATAAGTTGCCACCTCATATGAGGCTGAATGAACCAATGTGTATGGTGTTGTATATAAATGCCTTTGATGCCAAAATAGCATATGAATTAAGGGATAAAAGCCCAACTAGTCTTAGGGATGCTTTTAGAATTGCAACAAATATTGAAAATAATAGGAAAGCATCTGGTAAGACAAATAGAAGAGATGATGTAAGGATTCTAAAAAACCCAAATAATAGGTCTCAGAATATTCAAGGTAATACTTCCACTTCTAAAGATAAATTGGATAAGTTGACATCTATTGTTAAGGACTTAAGTTACAAGCTTGCTAAGAATGAAAAAGGGCTTGGTCCTAAGAAACAGGTTTATCAGAGGCAAGAAAAGAGACCTCAATTGTATGACATGCCATATAATACAAATTGGTACAATGGTAAACCCATTCCCAACAACAAGCATGATCAAAGGTCTTAAAATGTTAAAGAAAATCTTGATCCCCTGAAGAAGACTATTAATACTATGAATGACACTCCATGGTGTATAATTTGTCAGATGCCTCATTCACTGTCACAATGTATGATTGCTCAGTCTTTTTATAATTATGTGGTTTCCTGTGACAAGTGTAATGAACCTCACTATGTAGAAAATGACAGTGTTAATATGCTCTCTACAAGTGGAGATTACTCCTCCTCTAATGAGGCTGGTATGGAAACAAATATGAATGATGGTAGGTTCTATAAAGGTGAAATCTATCAACAAGATTTTTCTGATGATGAAGATGAGGATCATCAGGTTTATGCTCAAGATTCACATGTCTCTTTGGTTAATTTGAGGATGCCTTCTAATGAAGAAATTAGAGCTCTTACAGCTGCTACAGTAGCCCAGGTTAAGAGTAATTATAATCTCAGAAGTAAAGCTCAAGCAAGAGATTCAGGCCAGCCAAAAAATATCTTTGCAAAACAACATCAGTATAAACATAAAGACCCTGAAACACAGAAGAAACAAGGTAATAATAGTAAGAAAGACTCAAGGGATAAGATTTGTCAAAATACTAAGAGTCCAGAGAATAGGGTTTCTCAGAATGTAGAAAGGACCGAAAGTTCACAGGTCATAGATGACAGTCAGAAAACCACAAAGGCTAGGGTGGGACAAACTCAAGATAAGAGTAAAAGCCAGGCTCAAGCTACAACTGTTATACAAAATTATGCCCCTTTGACATAACTCAAGCTTTATCTTAGATGAAAGTCACTGTCCCATTAATGGAAATGATGAAAATTGAAGAATATAGAAGTAAGGCATTATCTTTAATTTTAGGGGTAGCTCATCAGGCAGAACAAAGTGTTGAAGATCACAATAAAAAATAGGAGTTGTGTGTTGATGAGGAAGAAGTTCCAGAGGTTTATTTGGGAATGACAATGACAAAATGCCCTTCTTAGGTAGAACCATTTTATATCTCCCTTATTGTCAATGGGAAGATAATCAAGAATTGTATGCTTGATTCGGGTGCATCAACAAACATCATGCCTCTGGCTGTTATGCAACAAGTTGGATTAAATATAGACAAGGCATGTGGGAGGTTTTATGCAATGGATGCTAGAGAGGTGCTAGTCATTGGAATCATGAAGGATGTGAACTTTATGCTTGCAGCATATCTAGAGAAAACTTATACAACGAATGTTACAATAGTTTATATAAAGCCACAGTATGGCATGTTATTGTCCAGAATGTGGGCCGCATTAATTGGAGGAAGTATGCTACTGGATCTATCATATGCCATGATTCCCATGAATGGTAAAGATGTCAAGATGATTAGAGAAGAAAGAGAACCTAACACAGTTGAGAATTAGGAACCAGAAGATCAGGTTTGTTTTGTGGATACCAATTGTGAAAATTTTAGAATTATTTTAGGTGATCAAGAAAATGAGGGAGATCTTAGCATTAAAGAGCCTAACCAGCATGGTCTTTGGACTATGTACTTTGATGGTGCTTGCTCAAAGGACTGCTATGGTGCAAGAGTGGTGTTTCTGTCTCCCACTAGTAAAATTCCCAAATTCTCTTTTCTGCTGAAGTTTGCTTGCACTAATAATATTGCAAAATATGAGGCTCTCTTGTTAGGATTAAATGTTGCTCTTAAGCATGGCATTAAAATGTTAAAAGTGTTTGGATATTTAGAGTTAATAGTTTCCCAAGTAAGAGATAGATATGCTTCAAAGAATAAGAGGTTAAAACAATATAAGCATTATGTTTGGGATACTATTGAATTGTTTGATGCATTCTCAATAAGATGATGTCACCTTATCTGATATTACAAATGTTGAAGTAAAAATTAGATCTTTAGTTCCAAACAACATATGTATTTGGCAAGTGTTTGAGGATGATAAGGACTTGTTGATATTCATGTATTGCATAGATGAATATGAAAACCAGGAGATTGATTTCCACAATTTTGTAGAGGTTATAGATGGGAAAGAGACTCTTTTGGGGAAGGAAGTAATATAGCTTAAAACAAATAAAATCCCCAGAGGGTTAGTAGCCTTAGAGAGAGCATTTGACAATAGAGATCAGCTTGTTACAAAGGCATCTCCCACTGACAAGGATGATTTGGAAGAGGTGAATTTGGGGACACATCATGCCCAAAAAAAGGTATACATTGGTAAGCAACTTAAGCCACATATCAAGGCAATGTTGATAGCATTATTAAGGAAATACAAACATGTCTTTGCATGGTCATATGAAGACCTAAAGGCATATAGATAAGATTTGTTTCAACATGAGATCCCCCTGAGGCCTAGAGCTAAGCCATTTAGGTAGAAGCAGAGGCCATACTTTGGCTCTGTAAATGTAGGAAGAACTTATGAAGCTTAGGGATGCTGGAATAATTAAGCCCATAAGGCACTCAACTTGGGTGTCAAATCTTGTCTTAGTTAGAAAAAAGAATGGAGACATAAGACTTTGTGTAGATTTCAGGAATTTGAATGTGTCTTCTTTGAAGGATAATTACCCACTCCCTAACATGGAAGCTATGTTGCAGAGGGTAATAGGGTGTGAACTCTTTTCTATGATGGATGGATTTTCAAGATATAATCAGGTGAAGGTAAAAGAATTAGAGCAATACAAAACTACCTTCACAACCCCATGGGGAACCTATGTATATGTAAGAATGCCATTTGGGCTGACAAATTAATGTAGGTGTTACATTCCAAAGAGCAATGGATGTTGCTTTTGTAGGATTGATTGACTCAATTTTGGTTGTGTATCAAGATGATTTAACTACTTATTCAAAGAAGGAGGAGCAACATTGTATTCACCTAGAGTAGATTTTTATTAGGGCATTAGAATATGACATTTCACTTAATCCTAAGAAGTATGCTTTTGGGGTAGTTGAAGGAAAACTATTAGGGCACATAGATTCTAAGGATGGAGTCAAGATTAATCCTGAGAGGGTTGCAGCAATTGACAGAATCCAAATACCCAAGATAGTGAAAGGTATTCAGTCATTCTTTTGACAGATTAACTTTGTCAGAAGATTTATTCCTAACTTTGCAGAGATTACCAAGGACATATCCAAGATGTTGAAGAAGGGTGAAACTATAATTTGGGGAAGTGAAGCAATCCAATCATTCTGAAATATTAAAGAAGCTATCAAGGCTGCCCCTATTCTAAAGTCTCCTAATTTTTCTAAACCCTCCCAACTATTTTCATTTGCTTCATTCCACATAATTGTTGCATGCTTATTGTAGAAAAATGAGGATGGGTTTGAACAACCTATATCTTTCTTTAGCAAATCATTGCAGGCAGCAGAACTAAAATATGACATTATGGAGAAGAAATCTTATGCTTTGGTTAGAGTAGTTAAAAGTTTTAGACCCCATTTGGTAGGATCTTAGATTATTGCATATGTACCTCATGCAGCAGCCAAAGACATATTCACTCAGTAGGAGGTGAAAGGAAGGAGATGAAGATGGATAAATAAACTACAAGAGTTTAATATTGAATTATAGATTACCAAGTTGGTAAGGGGACAAGGCCTGGCTAAGTTAATGGCACAGTCAAATTTGGAGGCATGTCAAATCAATATGGCTCAGGATGGGACTATAAACATGTCATATTCAGAATGGTATAAGGATATTGTGTATTTTCTGCAAAATGTAAATTGTCCAGCTCATTTGAATGATAGCCAAAAAAGAACTCTGAAGCTACATGCTATCAAATATGTCATTTTCCAAGGAGAGTTGTATTAGAAGAATCCTGATGGTGTGCTACTCAAATGTGTGGATGAACATAAAGCTAAGAATATTTAAATGACACGCATAAGGGAGTGTGTGGGGGACACTATACTACCAAGACAACAGCTCACAAAATCATTAGAGTAGGATATTGGTGGCCAACACTCTTCTCTGATGCACATAAGATGGTAAAAAAGTGTGATCCATGTCAAAAATTCTCAAAAAAGCTCAAATATGAAGGTGCATTACCCCTTAAAATGGTAATAGTGGAAGCTCCATTTTAGCAATGGGGAATTGACTTTATAGGGGAAATCACAGAGAAATCAAGTGGAGGACATAGTTGGATCTTAGTTGCTACTAATTATTTTACTAAATGGATTGAAGCCATCCCAACTAAGAAAGCTACAAGTAAAGTGGTACTTGATTTCATTCTAGAGTACAATATTATCATATTTGGAGTGCCAACAAAATAAGTCACAGGCAATGCTATGTGCTTCAGGTTTGGTCAGTTTATTGACTTCTGCAACAATTATGGAATTAATCTATCTCATGCATCACCATATCATCCACAAGGAAATGGTCAAGCAGAGTCAAGTAACAAGAGTCTCATGAAAATCATCAAGAGGATAATTGACAGGAATAAAAGGGCATGGGATTCAAAGTTAAAATTAGCACTATGGGCTAATAGGGTGACAGTAAAGAAGGCAATTGGGAGGTCACATTTTGAGTTAGTGTATGGCACAGAGGCCAAGTTTCTATTGAATAATCTCATACCAGTGTACAAATTCATACAAGAGAATGATGAAGAAATAGAAGATCCAATGAGTGAAAGGATACATCATCTGGTTGCACTAGATGAGACTAGGAGAGAAGCACAGAAGACTAATCTCAAGAAGCAACAGAGAGTGAAATATTTATTTGATAAGAGGAATATAGAAAGAAAGTTTCAAGTGAATGAACTAGTCCTTATGTGGAATGCAAGAGGTCAAGACAAGGGCAAACATGGCAAGTTTGAAGCCTTTTGGATGGGCCCATATTTGATAAGTGACACCCACGGAGAGGGTTCCTATTTTCTCTAGGCCCTAAATGGTGAATTACAGGAATTACCAGTGCACGGTCAATTCCTTAAGCCTTATTTCTCATGAATTAATTGTCCCTATGCACATTGTTTAATAGGATGTGTATATTTTGTAAGTACTGTATATTCTTGTATAGTCAGATTTTTCATGTTTTGGTCTGGTCTGCTCTCGAAGGTCCAATGGTTTTCGTTGTGACCTAGAAGCTCGCATGTCCCCAGTTAAAGCCAATGGTGGTACCCTTTAGGGTTAGCATTTTAAGTTTTTAAAGTCATAAGTTTTTTCCTTTCGAGAAAAACCTTTAAACCTAAGTCCCTAGGCTCATGTGCTTTATTTATAATTCCTTGTTGACCGCTTGTAGTAGGTTTTCAGTCCCTTAAGTTATAACTTGAAGCCTTTACGCCCATTAGGTGACCGACCCCATGTCCTAAGTCTTACCTCCTATGGCCCGTAAAAAATTAAACCAATGTCTTAAGTCTTACTATAGTTTATAAGACTTAATAAAATGAATATCGCCGCATCGCAGTGCATCATCAATGATGTCACCACCTTGCTATGCGGTCATGACATGGTGACACATGTCAAAGGATATATGCTTACGTCTCGTTACATTAAGAATCCTATACTAGCCAACAGTATGTTGCCAAATGTCAGTGTGAAAGTGGCCTGAGGGAAATTTTTAATCTAACAATTGCGCTTTGTCACAGGGGTATCTTGCCAGGAGGGAATCTTCACCATGTAGTTGTGAGATGGTGACACATGGCCCCATTTTACAAATGAGTTCAAAAGAAAATAAAAGGACGCGTGGAGGCCTTATCATACTTGCGCAGGGTAGGTAAAGTGGTGGGCCACTGCCATCTGTGATGCTGCGAAGTGATGCCACGTGTTTAGGATGGACAAAAAGTGAAACAGTCAGCGAAGTAAGTACATCTGATGTGGCCCGTCCTGATAGGTCAAAGACTTTTCAACTATGATGACCAAGATTTTCAAATCTCGCAGATAAATGACAGTCGTGGATCTTGCAGGAATGAACTCAAATCAATGGTGCAGTTTTAAAATTTTTTGATGAACATTGAGGGCACCATGTGACACAAATAAAAGGTTAAGGCCAAGGCTACCTCCATTAATGCATCAGAGGCTATGCTACGAAGCTTAAAAGAGAGAAAAGTTAAAGCTTTGTGCATCATTTCTTCAAGCACATACAGATTTTAGATGCTTAGAGAGCTCTCAAGCCAGCAAAGAATAGAATCCAGACTCTTGCAAGCGTTAACCAGTAAGTTCATTTTGTCTTCTTGTGCCTGGCATATATTAAGCTGATTGCTTGATTAAGGAGGTAGAAACTAAAAGAAACCCTAGCCTGTTACGATCAATTTTAAAAAATGAGTCAATCTAGTCAGCCCCCTACCTCTAAGCATGGCTTAGATGAGGACCTCATGGTCCAACTCCCAGGCTCTGCCAGAAGAGCCCAAAATTTGCATGGTCCAAGCAGGCTCGATGATAAGTTCCTTGATTTCTATTACAACTGTAGATATGCTATACTGCCTATTCCTAGTTGGGTCATGTTTGACCACTGGCACAAAAGAATGAATTATAAGGCCCCCGTCTGCCATGCTTGGCAATTTGATTTGGCCAAACTCATTTGCTCCAATGTGTTTCCTAATCATGACTTAGAGCAATAGCACTGAGATATGATCCTAGCACAAGGACAGTCATAGCAGGGAATTGCACAAAATTGATCAAATTCACCAAAGGGTACATTGCCACTGTCTTTAACTTAAACCCTGTGGCTAATAATCCAATTGACCTGGGTGCATTGAAGAAGAAATAACAAACTATTAAATGTGCCTCTAGGGAATTCAACCTAGCCAAGCACAAGTCGAGAGGTGTTGACAGAAAGCTGGTGAAGATTTTGGCCAATGAACAGGAGCCCTTTCATTGCAACTTGTTCATGGATTACTTTGTCAGAACATATCACAGTTTATGTCAAGTGCTAGAAAGAGATGCCTCAGATAGAATGCCTGTCTCTCTTATGATGATGGAAGTTGATATTCAGAGTCAAGAGACCAAGGAGCCGTATGATTATGCCACTTACATTGCAGATAGAATGAAAAAGCAAATGTCAGAAATAAAAAGCAATCTACCTACTACGGATGGCCAATATGTTGAATTCACATGGTATTCCATGTTGTGTCATATGGTTCTGTTTGCTTTGTCAGGAATGTGGCACCAGAATTTGCATGTCAAGATGACAAATGCCCAACGAAATATGCTACCAATACAAGTGTGGACTTGCATGCTAGATATACACTGTACTACTACTGATTATATAATTTTTGAGGAATATTTTGTGAGGAGGATTCTCAGTTTATTGGATCCAGAGGGAGAGAGACTACACCCAGATGTATTGGATTTTCTAATGCCTTTGGATAGGACTCCTCACTTGGGGATTGATCACAATTGGGGTGGCTATTTTTTTCATGAGCACACCACCTGCATCAAGGTCTATGGGTGTGAGACCCCACCCCATATTCTACCTAAATCTATGCCTAAGAGAGTTTCATTCTTAGAGATCATTAGGCAATTGAATGATTCAGATAAGGAGCACCTAAGGAGACATAAGAAGGGCTCATTTTTTCCTGCTTCCCTTAGATTCAATGATTTTCTGATAGCTGACAAGAGTGAGCTTGATCAAATTAATTTAGTAATGCAGTGTTTTGGGATGTATTTTGAGCATCCAAGGATTTTTGACCCTGAAGGATTCATTAATAGGGTGAGGGTTAACAAACAAAGGCCAAGGTATACTCATCAGGTTGACCTAAATGAGGATCCTGTCAGAAATTGCTTCACAATGGATTATGTCCATCACTTGAGAATCAAGTAGGACACAATAATGGCAGGTGAAAGAATGAGAAAAAGCATAAATGTTGCATATCAGGGGGCCTTTGCAAAGGTATAGGACCCTATTCACAAAATTTAGAAAATGCTAGATAATGCAAAGCAATTAATTACTAGAGCTCCAGCAGGAGAAGAAAGGTCATCATATCAAGCTAGTAGTTCTAGAGGTGGATATGATGTGAAAAGGGAATCGGTTGTCCCTCCCCCTGCCAAAAGGGAAAAAATTATTGATTTAGAAAATCCAAAAGAAATTGAAGTGGTAGATTCAGAGGGGGAGGCAGATGAACATGTACAAGAAGCTACCCATCAGGTGAATTCACCTTATAGAGTTAGGCCCTATTCATCCCCTAAAAATACGATAGTAAGTGTTGCAAGTATGGGCCTAACTAATTTTGTCATTGATGTCAACATACTCATGTTGCATTAATGAGAAGGATTAGATGAGCTGTGTGCTGAGGATATTGAGAAAATTAGTCTCAATCAGAAATAGTGATGACAAGAAGGTAAAAGTCCTCAATAGGTTGAGGATCAAAGGATGCGGTTTAAAGGGTTTGTAGATATAAGTCTTGAGATGCTCCAGTCAAGTTTTCAGAGGTCCATATGAAGATATGAAGAAGTTATGGTCACTCAAGTAGAACCGGTTCCAGCAAGTGTTCAGAGGTGACAGAGTGCTACAGATAGGTCCGGTGAGATCTAGAATTTCATTATCCCATTCTTCAGATTTGAGGGAGTGTTGAGGATGTTCCTGTCAAGTATCAACTAGATTGGTTCATGTGTTGAAGGTCCGGAAGAGCCTATTCATTTGTGACAGTGATGACAGACTGTGTTCTTGAAGCTCCAGATGAAGGAGAGAAGAATTCCAGTAGGATGATGAAGTGTGGATGATCTTGGTCATTCAGGGAAGGTTATGATGATTGTTGGATCATGTCCAGTTCATGTTGGTGGTCCGCATTGAAGTTAGAGTTTGCATTTGAAGAATAACCACAGATATTGGTGTTCTTCTTGAGACTGGCTGACCGGATGTATTACACGTCTTGCGGATGTTCTTGTAGGTGTTTGCCGACTTAGATGATTGTTCCTAAGTCGATGCCTTGTATAAATAAGGGATTGTGAAGTCATTTTGAAGTGTGTCATGTGGTGATGAGTGTGTGGTAGCGAAGAGAAGTGTGAAAGGCAGAGCAAAAGTTTTGGGCTTAAATGCAACTAATTCAAGCATGCTGAAGATGCTATTCTCTAGTTCATAAAGGTGATACTTATTCTTTTGTAGACAGTGTGTCTCTTATAGGCAGTGAGCCTCTTGTGAGCAGTGTGCTCGAGCAGTGAGCCCTAATTGGCATATGCCATTTTGTTCTTTCTATTCTTCTAACAGAGAATGCATTCTTAGGTTAATCACCCCGTGGTTTTTCCCTTAACTGGGTTTTCCATGTCAAAATCTTGGTGTCTTATGTGTTGATAAGTTTCTGCTTTTGATTTGAATGCATTATGGTTCATGATTAATATTATACTAATCACTAAAGAAGATTCAAGTGTTTAAATTAAGAAAGCTTCGTACAACTGATTCACCCCCCCTCTTAGTTGTATTCCCTAAGTCTAACAATTGGTATCAGAGCTAAGTTCCTCTAAAAGGAGCATAACCGCTTAAGGAGATCCAGGATGCTGTCATACAAGAAGGATAGTCTAAAGTTTGATGGAACCAACTTTTCTCTTTGGAAAGGTTGCATGAAATGTCACTTATAGTGTATGGGAATGGCGTACTAATCCATGGTCACAAAAGCGTGTGTACCTCCACAGGGTGGTCCAACAACCCTAAATGAAATCATAGATGCTGAAAATAATCTGTGGACCAAAGAGGCTCTTCTAAGCGCATTAACTGACTCAAAGCTCTCAAATGTTATTGACCTACCAACTGCCTATGAGATCTAAATTAAACTGAAACTTCTACATGAAGGAGACTAGTATGTTAAATGTGCAAGGTTATAGAGTCTAAAAGGGAAATTTGAAAAACTGAAGATGAGAGATGATGAAAATATTACCACTTTCATGCCAAGAGTGAATGAGCTGGTTTGTGGAATTAAAAATTCTGGTGGAGTCTTGGATGAAAATGAGATTGTTGGTAAGATTCTCAAATCCCTTCCTGCCTCTTACAAAATCAAGGTTGCTGCCATTGATGAATTCAGATCTCATACAACTGTCACAAGAGACCAATTGGCTGGCAAACTGGCTGCTTTTGAAATGACCAAATTTGGAGATGATCCCCCAAAAACTAAATCTGTATTCAAAGCCAGTGCCTCTGTGAAAGGTAAACACGGATTTGATCTGGGAGAGAACTCATCAAGGAAATTGTCATGGTATGAAAAAGCAAGAAAAAACCTAGAAGAAGAAGAAGTAGAAACTGCTCAACTTGAAGCCCTCATTGCAAAAAGATTGCCAAGAGGATCTAGTAAGTATGAAGGAAAATTGCTTTTTAAGTGTTTTAACTGCAATAAGATTGGTCATTTTGCCTCAAGATGTCTGGAAAAATTTTCAAAGTCAAATCCTAACAGATCAAGGTTCCAAAAGAATTGTTACTATGTTCATGAAGAAGATGATAATGAAGGAGTAACAGATGATGAATCAAAGACAGGAAACAAATCCAGAAGTGAATGGGTGTTTATTGCAATCAAGGAAGAAGAACCAATATCCTCTGTATCTATCGATCATAAAGTTATAGAAAGAGCTCTGGCTGCCCAAGTTGAAGAAAAGAATGATTGGGTCATTGACAGTGGTCTCTCTCACCACATGATAGGTGACAAGAATAAGTTCATAGATTTGGAAAGGTATGAAGGAGGAGTGGTGAAGTTTGGTGATAATTCTACTAGCAGAATCAGAGGAAGAGGAACTATTTCTTTTAATGGAAGAAACAAAACTGGTAATGTACTGTATGTTGAAGGTTTGAAGCACAATCTTCTTAGTGTTGGATAGTTGGTGGACAAAGGCTATGATCTCCGATTCAAGGATGGAAAATGCAAAATCTTTGAAAGATCCAGAACAGAGATTGCATCTAGTACTCAAACTAAAGGTAATATCTTCCACTTGGTTGGTACTGGTAAAAGTTGCTTATTTGTTCAAGTTTATCAGAGTTGGTTATGGCATAGAAGGATGTGTCATGTGAATTTTGACAATATCATCAAGATAAGCAATACTCAAGCTGTAAGAGATCTTCCAAAATTGGTGAAACCTACTAACAACTTGTGCAAGGAATGTCAGTTGGGTAAGCTGAGCAGAGTCACATTCAAAAGCAAGGAACTATCTTCTACCGGATTATTGGACTTAGTTCACACCGATCTTTGTGGTCCGGCAAGAACCAAAAGTATTCAAAGTGATAGATACTTCATGCTGCTAATAGATGACTATTCTTGGATGATGTGGGTAACCATTCTAAAGGACAAATTAGAAGCTCTTGATAAATTCAAAATATTCAAGGCTATGGTAGAAAATGAAATAGGAATAAAGTTGAAATGTCTAAGGTCTGATAGAGCTGGAGAATTCACATCTGGTGAGTTCATAGAATTATGTGAGAAACATGGAATTAAGAGACAGTTGTCTGCTCCGAGGACTCCATAGCAGAATGGAGTAGTGGAGAGAAAGAACTGGACCATCCAGGAAGTATCTAGGACTATGATGATGGAAGAAAATGTTCCTCAGATCTATTGGAGAGAAGTTGTCAGCACTGCAGTCTATACTCTTAATCGAGTTCAAGTCAGAAGCAATACCGGTAAGACCCCTTATGAACTCTGGTTTGGCATTACACCTACTATAAGATATTTCAGAGTCTTTGGTAGCAAATTTTACATCAAAAGAGATGAAGATTCAGGTAACTTTGATGCTAGAAGTGATGAAGGAATATTCTTGGGTTATTCTACTCAAAGCAAAGCATACCGGTGTTGTAACAAGAGACTAAGAAAGATGATAGAAAGTACAAATGTGAAGGTTAACGAGGGAATAGAGAAACCCTGAAGGTTTTATGAATATGATGAAGATGATTAGAATGGTGTTCTAGTTCAAGCAGCTCAATCCTATTTTGAAAGTTAGATTCAGACTGATCCGGTAAATCAGGAAGAAGAGATAGGTCTGAATGAGCCTGATCAAGAAATAGAAGTACAAGAAACTCCCAAAGTTCCAAGGTATGTAAGACTGAACCACTCTGAAGATCAGATCATAGGTGACAAGAGCAAATGTGTGCAAACTAGAAGGAAAATTGCTCAAATTCAGACAAATATTGTCTGATTTCAAAGATTGAACCTAAGACAATAAATGAAACCTGCAATGATGAAAACTGGACCAAAGCAATGGAGGAAGAGTTGATGATAATTGAGAAAAATCACACCTGGGATCTTGTTCCCAGACCGAGAAATAAGAATGTGATTGGAACCAAATAGGTCTTCTGGAACAAACTAAATGAAGTTGGTGAAGTAATCAGAAATAAAGCCAGATTGGTCTGCAAAGGCTACTCTCAAATAGAAGGGATTGATTTTGAAGAAACCTTTGCTCCGGTGGCAAGAATTGAAGCAGTCAGATTATTTCTTGCATTTGCTGCCTTCAAGGATTTCAAGGTGTATTAGATGGATGTCAAGTCTGCCTTCTTGAATGGTGACTTAGAAGAAGAAGTGTACATTGAACAACTGGATGGTTTTCAATTATCTGAGCATGATGATATGGTCTACAAATTGAAGAAGGCACTGTATGGACTAAAGCAAGCCCCAAGAGCCTGGTATGAAAGACTGGACAAACATCTTTTGAAGATTGGTTTCAACAAAGGTACTGCTGATAGTAACCTATATTTCAAAATTGATCATGAAAACATCTTGATTGTTGAAGTATTTGTTGATGATATCATCTTTGGGGGAAGAGACAGTATGTGTAAAAACTTTGCAAATCAAATGAAAAGTGAATTTGACATGTCAATGCTCGGTGAAATGAATTTCTTCTTGAGTCTGCAAATTACTCAGACCAAGAAAGGAATATTTATTTCTCAAACCAAATATGTGAAAGAATTGTTGAGGAAATTTGAAATGGAAGATTCAAAGCCAATGAATACTCCCATGGCAACTAGATGTAAGTTGAGCAAAGATGATGACTCTCCTAACACAGATCAGACAAAGTACAAATCAATGATTGGAGGATTATTGTATCTCACTCAAACTAGACCAGATATAATGCAGGTTGTTGGTCTTATGGCGAGATTCCAGGTTGATCCTAGAGAGTCTAATGTCATGGCAATCAAAAGGATTTTTAGGTACCTAAAAGGAACAGTTGAGTATGGTCTATGGTATCCTAGAGATCATAATTTTTCTCTTCATGCATATACAGATGCAGATTGGGCAGGAGATGTGGATGACAGGAAGAGTACCAGTGGAGGAGCATTCTTTTTGGCGAAAAGATTGGTTTCTTGGCTAAGCAAGAAACAAGAGGCAATATCCCTGTCTACAACTAAAGCAGAATACATTGCAGCAGCAGGTAGTTTTGCTCAAGTTTTGTGGATGAAGCAAATGCTAAGAGATATTAAAGTAGAATATGAGGAGCCTATCACAATTTTCTGTGATAATTCAAGTGCAATAAATATTTCTGAGAATCCAGTGTTGCATTCTAAGACTAAGCATATATCTATCAAGTTTCACTTTCTAAGAGAGCAAGTGAACAAGGATGAAGTCAAATTGGAGTATGTGCCCTCCAAGGATCAGATTGCAGATATCTTTACTAAACCTCTTCCTAAGGACTCTTTTAAGTATCTCAGGGAGAAGTTAGGGGTTATTGCCCCTCTGGTGATGAACTAGGTTGCACTAATCAATCTAGTGGATATCATAGTCATATCTTGTTATCCGGATTGATGATAAGGGAGCTGCTACTCAGGGGGAGCAGCTGGTATGTTATGAAGTAATGGAGTTGCAAGTATGAGCCCTTTGCCATTGATGTCAAAGGGGGAGAGAAGACATGTGAAAAACAAGTGGTTGCTGATCAAAGGGGGAGCAATAAAGGAAGAGAAGACATGTGAATAGTTGTTGCTATTAGGGGGAGTTGTGACAGCAAGGAAAAGTTCTTGTCTTGATGGTTTTTCACATCATATGTTGCCATCAATGACAAAGGGGGAGATTGTTGCAAGTATGGGCCTAACCGGTGTTGTCATTGATGTCAACATACTCATGTTGCATTAATGAGAAGTATTAGATGAGTTGTGTGCTGAGGATATTGAGAAAATTAGTCTCAATCAGAAATAGTGAAGAACAGTGATGACAAGAAGGTAAAAGTCCTCAATAGGTTGAGGATCAGAGGATGTAGTTTAAAGGGTTTGTAGATATAAGTCTTGAGATGCTCTAGTCAAGTTTTTAGAGGTCTGCATGAAGATCTAAAGAAGTTATGGTCACTCAAGTAGAACCAGTTCCAGCAGGTGTTCAGAGGTGACAGAGTGCTATAGATAGGTTCGGTGAGATCCAAAATTTCATTATCCCGTTCTGCAGATTTGAGCGAGTGTTGAGGACATTTCTGTGAAGTATCAACTAGATTGGTTCATGGGTTGAAGGTCCAAAAGAGCCTATTCATTTGTGACAGTGATGATAGACTGTGTTCTTAAAGCTCCAGATGAAGGAGAGAAGAATTCCAGCAGGATGATGAAGTGCAGATGTTCTTAGTGATTCAGGGAAGGTTATGATGATTGTTGGATCATGTCCAGTTCATGTTGGTGGTCCACATTGAAGTTAGAGTTTGCATTTGAAGAATAACCACGGATATTGGTGTTCTTCTTGAGACTGGCTAACCAGATTTATTACACGTCTTGCAGATGTTCTTGTAGGTGTTTACCGACTTAGATGATTGTTCCTAAGTCGATGCTTTGTATAAATAAGGGATTGTGAAGTCATTTTGAAGTGTGTCTTGTGGTGATGAGTGTGTGGTAGCGAAGAGACGTGTGAAAGGCAGAGCAGAAGTTTTGGGCTTAAATGGAACTAATTCAAGCATGCTGAAGATGCTATTCTCCAGTTCATAAAGGTGATACTTATTCTTTTGTAGATAGTGTGTCTCTTGTAGGCAATGAGCCTCTTGTGAGCAGTGTGCTTGGGCAGTGAGCCCTAATTGGCATGTGCCATTTTGTTCTTTCTATTCTTCTAACAGAGAATGCATTCTTGGGTTAATCACCCCGTGGTTTTTCCCTTAACCGGGTTTTCCACGTCAAAATCTTGGTGTCTTATGTGTTGATAAGTTTTTGCTTTTGATTTGAATGCATTATGGTTCATGATTAATATTATACTAATCACTAAAGAAGATTCAAGTGTTTAAATTAAGAAAGCTTCGTACAACTGATTCACCCCCCCTCTCAGTTGTATGCCCTAAGTCTAACAGTAAGGACAATGAGAAGCCAGAATGTAGATATTGAAGATGTTAGGATAATGGCTTGTAATAAATTTTTAGAGGATGATGAATTTATAAACACTCCTAAATTCAGGAGTTATGTATTGAAAGTGAGAAGTGAGGAGTTTCAAAAGAGGATTGAAGATGCTAAGAGTGGAGCAGATCCCACTGAATATGAGGCCATCACCCAAAGGGTGTTGAAAGAGGTCAATCAATCCATTAGCGCAATGACTCTAGAGGAGGGGAGGGAATTGGTGGCTAAGAGTAATATCCTACTTCTTCCTCACTGGACCCTATCAAATGCAATTGCATTTGACACAATTACCAGAGGATTCTGATATAATAGGTGAACAAATAGAGAAGGCTCTCTCTAGTGTAGCCTTTAATCCTAGGTTTGAAACATTGGCTATATGGGCTCTAGCCCCAAATAATAACAAACCTAGGGTTGAATTGGGGGAATTAGTAGGAGATGTGATAATTAAGAGGGTATCAGACCACCCTGCTCCCCAAGCTGCAAGTTTGAATGTCCAAACTGCACAATTTGTAGAAGCAATCAGTTGCAGAGCTAAATAGATGTAGAGCTACTACTACAATATGCCCAGGCAGTTGCAGAGTTGAATAGATGCAAGAAGCAATTGTCATTAGGGGCTGGTACTTCCACTCCCCCACCTATGATCCCAACAATAGAGGCCTTTCCAATTGATACAGATCCTTTATTGAATGAAATCAGGGAGCTGAAGGAGGAGGTGAAGAAATTGGAGAGTGAGAAAAAGAATACAGTGAAGGATATGGTCACTAATTTGATAAATCATAGGGTGACTAAAGTCCTAATAAGGTTAGATGAGACCTGGAGGTCTTATTCACAAGTGAGGATCACCTCTGAAAAGCATGAAGCAAATAAAGAAAGGCTTTCGGTTGTCAAAACAAGATGGTTGCCAAGAACTGGAGAGGTCAGGAGTCTCCATAGATGTTTAGATTTGATGTGCAGGCACCCCCAAAATTAAAATTGGTAATGGATATGTTGACACATTTTGAGGAAGTTGCTAGTTTTTAGTTGAGATTGGATAAATTTTTGGTAGAGAAGAAGCAGGCTATTGAAAAGATGGACAGAAAGTGACTGCCAAATATTTTGGATGGTGGTGGACAAGTGAAAGACTTAGATAAGTGGAAGGCATAAATTGAAGATAATGCGAACAAGTTAATTCCTACTTGTTGTACTGAGGCCGATTCAACTATGAAAATTTTAGGTTAACACTTGACAAGTTACATATAGTTGAAATAAATTTTGAAATATTTTGTAAGGGAGTGAAGATTTTGTTGGATGCTCAGTACATCAGCCATAATGGGAGGATCGCAAAGATAGTCTCCTTCCAGTGGCCATCTGAAAAGACATATAATGAGTGGATAGAAAAGGATGGGCCTGCATAATTAAAAGGAACGGCCAACCACCACCTACCCTATATTGATGAGGTAGATCTCCTTCAAGTAGTTGCACTTATTCCAAGTCTATCTAATTTTTCTCTTCTTCTCTCCATTGTAGCAAATGTTCTGAACACCAAAATGGGCGGTGCATTGTATCATGTAATTCTTTGAAATGACAATGTAATTAATGATGAGTACACATTCTTGGTCTATAAAAGAACTGTGTTACTCATTCTTGTGTTGTTGAATGATTTTGGAATCTTGAGGAGTAAATAAAATACAGGGTTTGTTGGGTTGCTTCATTTCTTGTCCTGTAAGTCTATGAATTATGTGTTGAATGTATTTCTACATAAAATTTGTTTAGTTTCATGTTGATGTAAATGAAAAATGTTGTATGCATGTGTGTTGTTAATTGTCTCCATGGTTGTGTGTGCTTTTTCTTCTGAATCTAATAACTAAGGGTTATCTAAGGTTCTAGAATATAGGTTTACTATATTGCATATTTAATCTTCTATTTATGTTCAAGGAATAGATTAAATGTTTTAGGTTACATATGAGGAAGAACACACTACAATAGGGATATATGTAAGCAAAGTTAACAGGGTACTCTATCTTGGGTGGTGTTTGTAAGACAAATGCTACTTAAACCCCTTAAAACTTGAATGTTGGTTTAGTTTATGAGAATCATTCACACATGTATGTCTATTTGACTCTATGCCCTGGGATAAGCACCAGTCAGAGTTTGTATTGAGTTTATGAGTGAAAACCTTAATCTTCCAGCCAAACATAAAACAAAATCACAACATAAACTTCAAACTGTAGGATAGTAGGAGTAGGATTTAGGTTTCAAATCCTCTATATCACAACTGAAATAAGGTCCAAAGCTATCCTCTTTGTATTTATCTAACAGTTTTGGTCAGCATAAGAGAGGATTTATCTGCTTGATGTCAATACCTTCTATAAGCTTAGAAATTTATCCCATTGGTATTGAATAGGGAATATCCCTCTAGGTTTTGTAGAGCCTGAAGGAGAGGAGACATTTAGAGTCTGTCTCATGTACTCTTGGCCCCTGACCTAAGGATCACATTGATAAGTGATGGCTACTTTATAGGGAATTAGGAACTATCAGTGGAAAAAACCCAACAAGCCTGACCAATCTAAAAAAATATGTAATGAAGCGACTCACAAAGTTGATCTTTCCTGAGAAGGATTACACCGCCTTCTTTTTTATCAGAAATGGTAGGTCTAAGATAGCTTCAATTCTTTCTAGCTCTATTGAGATCTCTTCTTTGGAAACATGTCTCAGCAACTTTCCTTGTGGTACACCAAAAACACACTTCTTTGGATTCATGGAAATCCCAAATTCCTGGCACCTTTGAAAAACATTTTCCACATGGTCAAAGTGGTCCTCATCAGCCTTGGTGAACACAATGAGGTGGTCCAAATAGACTAGAATAATCTTGTTCATAAATTCACTGAAATCAATATTCATGGCGCACTGGAAAGTGGCTCCAACATTTGAGAGGCCAAAAGGCATTTTCTCATAAGCCAAAGTTCCCCATTTTGTGGTGAAAGTGGCCTTATTTGGTCTTCCTCTTTCAACCATATCTTGTTATACCGTAATAACCCATCCAACAAGGAGAACCTTTCTACCCCAGCTACTATCTAATGAATTTGTTCCATGGAAGGCAAGGGGTAATGATCTTTGAGAGAAGCACGATTTAAATCCTAAAAATTAACGCACAACATGATCTCACCATTCTTCTTTCTGGCTTAGACCAAATTTGATACCCACGTCGAGTGCTTGATGGGAAAGATGGTTTTAGATTCAATCATCTTTTTTAGTTATTGAGACATAAGGGTCTCAATTCTCAGGTTCACTGGCCTCTGCTTCTGTCGGGATGGTTTCGCTTGTTCAACCAATTCTATGATGTGTTGAACTATCCCTTTATCATATCCCCAAAGATCCTCATATTTCTAATCTATCACTTTGTCATTTTTGTTTCAAACAGAAACCAGTCTTTCTTTTTCAGCTTGGGTAGTGATGTTTCCTACCTTGATCCTTTTGCCTTCACTGGCCTCTAGCTCAGAGTAGTCATCCTTACTGGCTATGAATCTTCTTTTGTCTAATTTAGCATCATCAAAATCAAATAGACTCTCTAGAGTTATGAATCCTTTGGGAAGCTTATTAGTCTTCAATTGAACTATCTGATCGCCATAAGCTTCCTCTATCTTAGGCTAGAGTTGTTCACCAAACTTTTCAGATTATTGCAGGAATAAGGCAATCTGAGCATCACTATCAAAAACTTTTGAATGATCCCCATTATCTCGAACAACTGTTTGGATGATCAATTTCATTGTATTTTCATTCAACCAAAGATCCTTCGTTGGGTCAAACTGTGCCCCAATTCGTGTCATCTTGTTCACTTTAGTATTTCAAGCTCTTGGGACTTCTTGAATATTAAAAGCAGTGAATCCTTCTATTAGACCCCATACTCGATGGTGATACGACCTCATTCTTATATTTTTTGCAGCCACTATCCCTCGAACCTAATTGATCACTAGTTCTAAATCTCCAACAACTCTTAATTGCTTGATTCATAATTTTCAGCTAGAATTAGGCCATGGACTAGAGCCTCATACTCCACATCGTTATTCATACAACTAAACTGGAAATAGAAAGCCCTGAGAATATTTTCTCCTTCAGGTGACATGAAACATACTCTGGCCCCTAAACCATTCCTTCATTTAGCACCATCAAAATGTAGGGTCCACAGAGTAGAATCTTCTTCTATGATTTTCTTTGCCTTTCCAAGTGCTTTAGTAATTTTGGGGATCACGAAATCCTCCTCAATGATCACATATGTTCCCAGACCAGTGGTATCATAATCCTAAAAGGGATTATTCTACATGGTTTCCATCAGAAGAAATTCTTCTTCTTCATTTGTGTTGCTTAGTACACCTTCCCCGTCAAGCATTTCCATATTGAGCCTCTCATCTTGAGCAATCACAGTGTGTGTTGCTTAAAAAGTAGCCATTGCTTCCTCTGTAATGTGTTCATTATGTAATGGCTCTGAAAACACTTTCATCTTGTAACCATACTTGGTACTTAGAATCAAATGTGACCAATCTAAGGAAAGATACCCTCTGATCTTGGCTGTAAAATCTCTTGATAAACAAATGCTGAAGACAGGAGGAATGTCTATCACAAGAATTTCTTGCAACACGAGGATGTTCGAGCATGCATACAATGTGAGAGGAAGTTCCTTGAAGAATCCCACTATTTGCACCTTTTTCCCATCCAATTGTATCACTCCATTCTCCATAGGCTCATATTTTAGTTTGAGAGCATATGCTATTTTCTTAGGCATTACAGTGGCGCTTGCACTTGAGTCTATCATGGAATTGTGCAATAATCTCTTTCCTACTATTAAAGTCAAATAAAATGGAGTAGGCTTTATGTTAACTCCTTCCGTCATTGAAACCACCAGGGAAGCCATTAGATCTTGCTGAGGGGTCATTTCTTCGATCACTCCCTTACTTCTACCAACATCTCCTGAGCTTGACATAGCCACTAGTGCTTTCTACTCATCCAATGCTTCTTGCAACAGAGTCTTTTGTTCTAGCATTGACAAAACATACCATAATGAAACATTGGCAAGAGCTCTTTTGAAGTGCTCTACTACATTTAATAGTCCTGGTGTTTGTAGTCTCTGGAGGACACCTGGTTATTTTGTCCTTTCAACTAGTTGATTCGCAACACCACTATTTTGCATCATTGTGGTCACCTCTTGCCTCTGCATTGGTGGGTGAGTGGTATGAATTATGGGATTCTTCCTAAAAGTGACTTCAACTTGTGTCATGCTCACTGGAGCTTTAATAACCTTCCTTTTAGATCAGGTATAGTAGTCAGGTTGTACCTAAGGAGCCTTCAAAGTAGAAACCTCATTTGCAAAGACCACCTCCTCTTCTTCTACCCATGAGAAAAGTGCATGCTCTGGAGCAATTTCAGTCTCTTGCTCAATGGCCATTACTTGCATTTGGGCCACTAAGACTGCTTTTCGCATACCAGGTGATTGGTATTAATATTGTCCCTATTGAACCTCTGCTTGTGTCACTTGTCTTCTCTGCTCTACCATCTTCTACTATAGATTCTCTCTAGGGAAATATTTAGGCATATGAGCGTTGTTGCAGGGAAAACACCAGGAATTTGACTCTTCCACCAAATTGTTCTGGCCCATGACCAACTCTCAATGAGGATTGGGTGCAACAGCTTGCAAGGGTGTTGGAACTGGGACAATTTGATTTGTTGGTTGCGACGGACCTGGCCTTTGGTTCCTTTGATAGTGATTAGACTAGTAAGGCAGCTTGTTTCCATGGAAACCTTAGTAAGGGGTTCTCAACTAGTTGGTTTGTTTCCTCTTGAGGTTTATAATTTCATTTGAAAAACTCTGCAGGATGTTTTTCATTTCTTTCATTTCATATGCCTGAGGCACTGGTGCTAAGGATGGTGAGGCTTGAGGCATTGGGTAAACATACATGGAAGGACTAGGTTATAGAGGATTAGGCAGTTCTGCTTGCATGGGTATGGACAACTCTAGAGACATAGGAAAAGGAGGCCTTGGAGGAAGTTTCCCAGGATCTATCAGATTGTTCTTAGCCCTAATAGTTATGTCATATACAGCAGGAAGAGTCTATCCTCCTAATGATTGAATCATGATGGCTATGTCAGAATTAAAAGACTTTAGATTAAAAAATGGCCATATTGGTCAGGGGTCAATCTATTACTGGGATCCTTTTCCTGTTGCAAGTATGTGCTTACCGGTGTTGTCATTGATATCAACATAGTTGTGTTGTCATTGGTGCCAACTGTGCTCTTGTTTTGATGTTTTCTTGTGTTGAGATAATTTCTTTGCATTGGCTTATATAAGTGTTGAAGATAATGAGAAAGTATTCCTGATACTAAGTTTCCAAGTGCTTTTGAGAAAATTTGCTCCCCTAGTGGAAATAGTGTGTTGTAGAGTATATTGGCTTATAGAAGATCAGTACAATTTTTTCTCCACATATCTTGTAGATTGAATATCTTTGTCTGCGGTTTGTAAGTTATGTTAAAGGATGTCTTTAGTTGCTATATTTCAAGTTTGAGCCTCTGGTGTGAAGATTTGAGTGAGTTATGTTCACCAGAGTAAAAACTATTTTTCTGTGTATTTGATGGTGACGGGGAGAACGTATTCTGCTCCGCATTTAAGTTTTACAATTTGTGGTTCTGGAATTAAGTTTGTAATGATGTTATGTGCCTTCAGTTCAAATGGTTCATGATTTGGTGGTCCACAAGCACTTTTTCATTATGACAGTGGCCAACAATGATGTTCAAGTGCTCCGGTTTGAAGAATATTATGGATAAAGTGCTTAGAAGTTGTGCGGATGTTCTTGGTGATTGTAACATGCTTGTGGATGTCTCTAGATCATGTTCTTTCCTTTTGATTGGTCTACAAAGTGTAATCCAGATTGTGCATGAAGCGTGTTCCTAAAGGTCTTAGTGTTAACACTAGTTTTGGCCAACTTGGTTGTTTTCACTACTTGCGATTATACTTTGGAGTTTGAGATAGAGTGTTGTTGCATAGAAGATTGCATTTGAGTCCCAGCTAAGGCATGGTGTTGTCTACATTCATTTCTTCTCCTTCACAAATCTGTTTAGGTCTAGACCTATTCTAATGTATGTGTGTACGCTGACCTTGGAGAATGTTCCAATGGTTGATGATTGTAATGCCAACCCTTATGTACATTCCAAGGTTGATGAATTGTATAAATACATGTAATGATGTCGTGAATAATGTATGAGTATGCTAAGATGAGAAGATAAGTGTGAAGTGAAAAAGTAGAGCAGAGCAGAGGAGTTTTATTGTGCTTCAATAAAACTAAACCTTGGCATAATGTAGATGCTACAATCTCAATTCACCAACTTCTGGCAGTGAGCCCCTTCTTTTGGCAATGAGTCCCTTCTTTTGGCAATGAACCTTTTCATTTGAGTAGTGAGCTCTGGGCAGTGAGCCTCTTATTTTTAGTATTATTATTACATATTATATTTTGAGCTAACACTCACCATGGTTTTTCCCTACTTAGGGTTATCCACATGAAAAATCTAGTGTCTCGTGTTGAATGTGTGATTGTGCTTAATTTTTTGATTTCATGCTTTCATGGTTAAATCATAATAATAGTGATTAAGTGATTGATGTGTTGATGTTTATAAGAAGTTAAGTTTTTGGTGACAATTGATTCACCCCCCTCTCAGTTGTCTTGTTCATTTCAACAATTGGTATCAGAGCGAGGGTTCCTCAGAAGAAAGACTAACAACTTGAGTTAGATCTATGATGGCACACAAGAAGGTTGCTCTTGAAGATCTGGAGAGAAATGAAGAAGAAATCAGAGATCTGAAGGAGAATGTCAAAGAAGCATATGAATGTATCAGAAAATTAAGAGAGCAAGTCAAGAAGTTCAAAGAAGAATATAAGGAGGTTTGTGAACAATTGATATCAGTAAATGAAACCTTGGATGATTTGAAAGTAGAAGTTGTAGAAAAACTAGAAGTAGAAGAAGACCTAAATCTATTGGTGGAAGACAAATTAGAAGAATGTGATAAGCTTGAAAAAGAAATTGGGAACCTGAAGTCAAATTTGGAGAAAGCAAAAAGTTATGAAGAAAGGTTTAAGATAAATTCTGCAAAACTTGATGAGATGCTTGCTAGCCAGAAGAGTCATGATGACAAAGAAGGTTTGGGATTTGAGAAAGGAGAAAGTTCTAAGACTGGTGAAGGAAGGAATGATGAGATCAAGACGAACAAAGGCAAACAAACTCAGAATCAAAGGAACAGACCTAGAAGGCCACTAGTCAGGCAACCAAATGCTCAAAGGTATCCATCTTTCAATGGCTTTTGTCATTTATGCAATAAGTATGGACACAAATCAATAGAATGTAGAAGTAGAAAGAATCAAAATGTTCCATCCTTCTCTAGTAAATGTTTCACGTGCAATAAATTTGGTCATAGAACTGCTGAATGCAAAAGTAGAGTGAGTCAAAACTCTATTAGATGTTTTGCATAAGATGGGACATAGAGTTAATGAATGTAGGAGTCAAAAGAGAAATGGCTATAGAAAGGATAGAGTGGTTAAATCTTTCAGAGGCTACTGTTATACATGCAAGAGATTTGGTCATAAAGCTAGTGAATGCAGAAGTCAAATAAGGAACAACTACAATAATGGAAGGAATGTTCAATCTTTCAATGGAAATTGCTTTACTTGCAATAAATTTGGGCATAAGTCTAACCTATGCAGGTCAGGGATGAATGGAAGGAACAATGATTAGAAAAATACTGTGTTTCAATTGCAACAGGCCTAGACTTATTATAAGATTTTGCAGAAGTAAGAATATGAACAAGGATACTCTGGAAGAATTGAAGAAACCAGTAGAAAAAGTTGATCCGACAGAAGTCAAGAAGGAGATGAGAAAGATTTGGGTCATGAAGGAAGTAAATGAAGTCAAAGATGGGTCCGCACTAGACTCTGGTGCAAATGCTTTCTCTGGGAAGTGAATTGGGTACTTTGGCTCAGGGGGAGCTTTAATAAAAAACCTTTTTCTCCTCTGCTAAAGGATTGGTGCTGATACCTCAGCATGAAGAGACAAGGTCAAGCAACAAAGGTTTAAGATAGGTTAAAGGAGGAGTTGTGAAGATCAAGAAATCTACTATGCAAGAAGATTTGATCAAGAAAGAAGACAGGTTATGAATTCTAGCTAAGTATCTATCTGGTAAAATCAAGTTACAGTATTCCAGTAATCTGGTCCGCATTGGTCCGCTATTGAAGACAATGCTCTGCGGTTCTAGCATATGGTTATTGATCATTGGTTACATCTACATCCACAAGTTTGTCTAATTTTGATAATTGGATTGAGAGTAATAAGTAACAGAAGTTTGGGTTGATAGAAGACAGTACAAGTTTCAAGTACAGAGCAGTTTTCATGATGATTGGAAGTATTTGATGAACTCGGTATGAATCAGATGAATCTTCAAGTAGTTGCAAGATGAAAAAGCTCTGGAAAGGATTCCTAAGATCCCTAGGGTTTATGCAGAAGCATCACACTGAAGACCAAATCATTGGTGATAAGAGAAAAGGTATTGCAAATGAAAAGGTTTGCAAGTAAGTATGGAACAAAGGGGTTTTCACAAATTGGAGAAGTAATAAACAAAGCAAGACTGGTATGCAAAGGATATTCTCAGGTTGAAGCACACAAAGATTTAAAGGTGTACCAGATGGATGTGAAGTCTGCATTCTTGAATGGAGAGCTGGAAGAAGAAGTTTACATTGAACAATTGGAAGGATTTCAGTCATTAGACCAAGGTGACATGGTGTGCAGATTGAAGAAAGCCCTGTATGGACTCAAGCAAGCTCCTAGAGCTTGGTATGTGTAAGAGATTTGTAGTGGAAATACACAAGGAGTTTAAGATGTCTATGTTTGGTGAAATGAATTTTTTTAGGACTGCAAATTACTCAATCAGAAAAATGAATTTTCATTTCTCGATCCAAGTATGTGAAAGAATTGTTGACGAATTTTGGAATGGAGGATTCTAAGCTAGTATGTACTCCTATGGTAACTGGCTACAAGCTGAGCAAGAATGATGAATCACCTAAGACTGATCAGAAAAACTATAGGTCTATGATTGGAGGATTGCTTTATCTAACCCATACTAGACCTAACATAATGCATGCAGTCTATCTTGTGGCAAGATTTCAAGAACATCCCAAAGAGTCACATGTGATGGTAGTCGAGAGGATCATGAGGTATTTGAAAGGCACTTCAGACTATGGATTGTGGTATCCCAAAGATATTGATTTCACTCTTAGTGCTTATACAGATGCTGATTGGGCTGGAGATGCTGATGACAGAAAGAGTACAAGTGGAGGTGCTTTCCTCTTGTGTAACCAATTGGTTTCATGGTTAAGTAAGAAGCAAGAATCAGTTTCTTTGTCTACTGCAGAAGCAGAATATATTGTTGCAGCATGTTGTTGCACTCAAGTGCTTTATATGAAGCAAACAATGAAGGACATCAAAGTTATGTATGAAGAACCTATTTCAATCTTTTGTGACAATACAAGTGCTATAAACATTTTAAAGAATCTAGTAATGCACTCAAGGACAGAGCATATATCAATAAGGTATCACTTTCTGAGAGAAAAGGTAATAGAGAATGAAGTAAAGATGGAATATGTGTCTACAAAGGACCATATTGTAGATATTTTCACTAAGCCTCTACCTAAGGATACTTTTGAGTATCTCAGGGAGAAGTTAGGGGTTATTACCCCTCCTACTCTAAACTAAGATGCATGAGAAGTGCATCAGTCCAGTGGTGCCCAAAGTCTTATTCTTTAATCTGGATTGATATTTTTGAAGGTTACCTCTCAGGGGGAGCAAGTAGATGTTGATATAAGTTCATGATAAAGAAAAGTAAATATTGCAAGTATGTGTAGAGAACGAAGTGATGACCTTTGCCATTGATGTCAAAGGAGGAGAGAAAATCATGTGAAAAACTCACGGGGTGGACGAATCCTGAAGTGTAAAAAGAAAGGGGGAGAAAATAATCATTACAGAGTCTTGTCTTGATGGTGCTTATAGTTTTTCAAATCAATTTTGCCATCAATGACAAAGGGGGAGATTGTTGCAAGTATGTGCTTACCAATGTTGTCATTGATGTCAACATATCTATGTTGTCATTGGTGCTAACTGTGCTCTTGTTTTGATGCTTGCTTGTGTTGAGATAATTGCTTTGCATTGTCTTATATAAGTGTTGAAGATAATGAGAAAGTGTTCCTGATACTAAGTTTCCAAGTGCTTTTGAGAAAATTTGCTCTCCTAGTGGAAATAGTGTGTTGTAGAGTATCTTGGCTTACAGAAGATAAGTGCAATGTTTTGCTCCGCATATCTTGTAGATTGAATATCTTTGTTTGCAGTTTGGAAGCTATGTTAAAGGATGTCTGTAGTTGCTATATTTCAAGTTTGAGCATCTGGTGTGAAGATTTGAGTGAGTTTTGTTCACCAAAGTAAAAACTATTTTTCTGTGTATTTGATGGTGACAAGGAGAATGTATTATGCTCCACATTTCTCTGCATTTAAGTTTTATAGTCTACAATTCTAGAATTAAGTTTGTAATGATGTTATGTGCCTTCAATTCAAATGGTTCATGATTTGGTGGTCCACAAGTACTTTTCGTTATGACAGTGGCCAACACTAATGTTCAAGTGCTCTGGTTTGAAGAATCTTATGGATAAAGTGTTTAGAGGTTGTGCAGATGTTCTTGGTGATTGTAACATGCTTGTGGATGTCTCTAGATCATGTTCCTGCCTTTTAATTGGTCTGCAAAGTGTACTTTGGATCATGCATGGAGTGTGTTCCTAAAGGTCTTAGTGTTAACACTAGTTTTGGCTGACTTGGTTGTTTTCACTACTTGTGATTATACTTTGGAGTTTGAGATAGCGTGTTGTGTGGAAGATTGAATTTGAGTCCTAGCTAAGGCATGGTGTGGTCCGCATTCATTTCTTCTCCTTCACAAATCTATTTAGGTCCAGACCTATTCTAATGTATGTGTGTATGCCGACCTTGGAGAATGTTCCAATGGTTGATGATTGTAATGCCAACCTTGATGTACATTCTAAAGTTCATGAATTGTATAAATACATGTAATGAAGTCATGAATATTGTATGAGTATATGAAGATGAGAAGATAAGTGTGAAGTGAAAAAGCAGAGCAGAGCAGAGGAGTTTTATTGCGCTTCAATGGAACTGAACCTTCGCATAATGTAGATGCTACTATCTCAGTTCACCAACTTTTGGCAGTGAGCTCTAGGCAGTGAGCCTCTTATTTTTGGTATTGTTATTACATATTATATTGTGAGCTAACACTCATCATGGTTTTTCCCTACTTAGGGTTTTCCATGTAAAAAAATTTGTGTCTCATGTGTTGAATGTGTGATTGTTCTTAAGTTTATGATTTCATGCTTTCGTGGTTAAATCATAATAATAGTGATTAAGTGATTGATGTGTTGATGTTTATAAGAAGCTAAGTTTTTGGTGACAACTGATTCACCCCCCTCTCATTTGTCTTGCACATTTCAACATTTCCATGTCTTATGGAATCTTGTGTTGAAGTCTGTTATAGCCTCTTAAGGAGCTCTTCTAATGGTAATCAATTGTTGTAATAAGGAGGATTGACCTCTTTTCTCTTTGAATCTATTGAAAAATAAGTCTCCCAGTTGATCCCATGTATTGATCAAACTCAGCCAAAGAAATTGATACCAGTGTAAATATTTTCATTTAAATGATGCTGCAAGCAATCACAGAGCCACCCTCTAGTCTATCACAAAGTGTAATGTGTATACATCTACAACATCCTACAAATGTTTGGTTGGAGTTTTGAAATCTTCTCCTGTGAACTTTGAGAGCACCTTTAGAGCATTTGTTGGGATAGGATCCCATGTATCTAGAAGTTTTGGAGGAATCAATGGGTTTTCATTGTTCCAATTAACAAAATTCCTTGGGGATGCTGATTGAACCATCTATGTTGTTGAAGTGCCTACTCTGGTTCTTCTATGAGTGACAGTTACTAACGGCGGAACTAGAAGTTCTGGGTTATTTATTGAATGACTCCTCGTGATAAGCCCTTGGTACATGCAATTAAGTCTCCAATCTAGTGACTAAAGTGGTCCCACTGGGCATGCCAAAAACTATTGATAGTAAAATTTGCATCAAACTAAGAACAATGGGAAATCTTGAAATGAAAACTTTCTTTTGAGAAAACCTCCAGACCTATAGAAGTTGGCTCTTCTATGATTCTTTAATGTGTGGGAAAAGGGGAAGAATGTTGAATCTAAATGACTATAAAATGAAACTTACACTAAGGTGATGCACTGGAATGGATTTAGATTATAGAAGAGGAAAGGACTCACTACTTTCAAGTATCAATAACAACAAAATGAATCACAACTATTCAAAGAGCATATATGCATGATTTCATGGCATATTATAGATGTTATTACCAGCAACGAGTCATTTAAGCCACAATATCAAAAACATAAAAGATCAAAGACTAACACAAATAAGCACATAACATTATTTTTCTTCATTGGTGAATGAAGAACAAAGCATACAAGGCCAAAAAATGCACAAATACACAATATTCAATCCGTTCGGAGTAACACCCATGAAGGCTTTTAGTCTTTTTATAGTTGTATTGAATATTTTTGCATTCTCAGAACAAGCTACAAATCTTGCTTTTATACTAATTACTGAGCAGAGATAGCTAAGGAAACTAGAAACTAACTGAAACATAAAGCATAGAAAATTGCCATCTATAGTTCAGACTATAGCTCAAGTGACTCATTATCCCGCATGATTTATGTTACTCTGCATGAAGAAAAAGCTGCCACGTGGAGAGGCTCAACCAATGGCGCAATAGGAAGACTATGTCAGAAAACCTTTCCTCTAAAGTTGTGCAATGATGCCATGTGGTTGTCTCTTCTCTCTAATTAGGTCCCACCAAAACTGCTAGGAGCTCAAAACATCATGGCTCAGAAAGGGGCCCACCAAAACTGTACACTGCTCCCAAGTCCATACTAATATCATGTGCAGTGAAGATGTGTGTCAGCCTTGAGCCAATGGCACAACAAGAAGGATTGTCAGAAAACCTTTCCTCTGAAGCTACATAAGGATACACCACGTGGATTCCACTATCCATGCTATAGTTAATAATGCCAAAAAGGAAACCCTACCAACTCTGTCAGTTAAAAGTGATGTGCAACGCTGCCATGTGTAATGCCTCAACCAATGGTGTAGCAATAAAAGGCTATTAGAAACTATATCTCTCTGGGATGCACCACTGTGACACGTGGATTCCATTTCCCTTGTCATAAAGGAAACTTTTGACGGGAAGGAGACCATCAAAAATATCATAAATAGGTTGTGACTCTTTTTCTTAAGTTCAACTATTGTTTCTATTGATGCCTTTGTCCCTCTAAATCAAAATTGAATCTAACCATGAACTATAACATATATTCAAAATGTAGAGCTTTTTCTCTAAAATTTTCTCACAAAATCTAAATGGGTGAGAAAAGATATAGAATGTGTATCAGGTACAAATAAGAGAAAGCATAGAGATGAGATTGATGGTCAACCCTGCCAACTGCAAGGAGTACATTATTTTCAAGATCCCTGAGGGTGATGGAATCTAGAGTGAATTCAACCTTCCTGCCATTCTAGATGATCTAGTAGACGAGGAAGGTTGGTTGACAGATTAGGCATATAGAGAACATCCTCAAGTGTACTAGTGTCAACTTCAACTAAACCTTTCCTAGAGACATTGACTGGAGAATCATCCCTGATGAGAATGTGGGGCACAAAAAAAAGGCTCCAACAAAGAAAATAATTCTCTGACATAACCCATATGATGTGATGCACCCAAGTCTAGAATCCACTACTGAGAAGAATCTACAAAAGCAACAAGTGCAGTTGTTTTCCCTTTACTTGATTTGGAAGGATTGAAGGATTGCTAAGCAACAGAGGAGGGCAGATTGATATTGTTCTTTTTCATAAGATGCTTCAACTCATCTATCTACATCTCATGAAAATAATGTTCTTCATGACCAATCTTCTTGCAATAGCTACATGTTGGCCTTTCCTTCTTTTGAGAATTCTCCTTGGATGAAGAGCATTTAGAGTATGCTTTCAAGGTAGATGAGGATTGTGCATGGTCTTTATGTGACTTCTTCTTGGACCTCTTTTGTTTCTTGTTAAATTGACTTAACTCTTTTTATCCCTTTGGCTAACCAACCAACAAAGCTTGAGGTTGATATGGCTTAAGGAGACCCATGGAAAGTAGCTTCCCATGTTCATGCATCAACATTTCAGAGAAGGATGCAAATGAAGGCATAATATATCTTGATCACATAGTCAACCTATGAGTGTGAAAGATAGAAACAAAAGATACATACTCAGAGCCAAGTTTGTTGAGGGCACTAAATACTAGTTGAATATCTTTTTCATCAATGCCACATGCTTTACATTGTGCTCTAAGATCATTGACCTTTGTGATATAGTCCTAGATGTTGTCAAAAGATTTTGGATCAAGGCTCATTAAATCAATGTCAATCTAATAGATCCTAACTTCATCAAATTTACCATAAAGAGCTTTCAATTTGTTCTAAGCATCATGTGAATCTTTACAAGCTTCAATTTGAAACATTAGATCAAGGGAAATGAAACTACGAAGACAACCAAGATATTTTGTATGTTCAAGCATCAATTGTATCTTTTCCTTATCATCTTTGGGTTCATCTACTTTTTGTTTAACATATGGTGTATACCCTAGTTGTATTAAAGTATTTCATGCAGTCCAATGCCATGTATTGTAGTTGTATGGAGTTAGCAATGGAAACTTAAAATGAGGTCCATTTGTGAAGCAAATGTAAAGCACAAGAAAAAAGAGATGCACAAGCACACACACATCAAGAGACCCCCAAATCACTCAACCAAAGAACCCCTCCAAGAAAATATGATTTAGCACTTTATATTTAATGTGGTTACCAAGGTCAATCTCAATGTGGACTAGGGCCAATTTCCAACATGGTAAAAGTACAATGCAAGAAGCTACAATTATCCAAACACATTCAAGGATGAAAGATAGCCTATGTATTGGGTTGACAAAGGTAAATATATGGGTTATGGAAGAGACATTGAGGGCAACAAGTATAGAAATGGTGGAGGACAGAATATTTTTAAGGACTACAATGGTTTGGGGATTGCGAAAAGTATTGGATCTATGATAGTGGGAGAGGTGGTGACTCATAAGAAGGAAAATAAGCACTGCATGGATTTAAAATTAGTGGATTCTCCAAATTTGGAGTCTTACCCTCCCTAGAAGGGCATTCCTATTAAAGTGGGCAACAATAATGTGGACTCAAAATTATTGGATGTTCTAAATTTGTGGTCTACTCCTATGAAGGGCAGTCTTATTTATGGAAGCATGATGGTAGGCAAAAGAAATATAGATGCTGCAAGTCATGCTAACAATTCAAGTGGTGTTGTGTCTGGTGGTGGTGTCACCAAGAGTGGAAGAAATGGTGGAAGTAGCCCCATTATAGGAGGAACCCTAAAAATGGGGGCTAATCATCATCATCAAAATAGTACTCATTCAGGTGAACTCAGTGTAGGTTCTTTAGTGTAAAAAATAAGTCCTTATGCTAGAAGTATATTTTTTATTACAGTGAGTGCAATCTGATAGAACCACTACAAAGTACATGAAACATTATGTATTTTTTTCAAATCACTAGAAAAGGAGCCCATATGAGCCTAAAAGGATCCCTAGAAGTTTCCAAAATAAGAACTATGTAGCAACACCTATGAAAAATTACAAATTCTAGAAAATTCATACATCAAAATTAGAAACTGACTACACTGGTGTGAAGAGCGTCAAAATTTATCCCAAATAAAAAAAATTGCTTAGAAAAAGTAGGTCTTGAGCCTAAATTATTAGGTTCCAAAGCTTAACTAAAAATGAAACCTATTAATGGAGAGGGATAGGGAAATTGAAAAATTGCCTACTACTAAATTTGACGGAACTACTACCAAACTTAGGGGTTTTGTCAAATGTAGAGGTCCTCTAGATAAATTTAGAATTCCTACTATATCTGGAATCAAATCTAAATTTGGAGACACTACTAACACTAGAGGTCTTTAAAAAATATGGTAGAGGCACAAAAACTAGAGGAGGTTGTTGTATCTGGTTGAGGTGCCAAATGTGGTGGAATTGCTAGAAACTTGGCTAAGTTAGGTGAGATAAGGGCTTGGTGAGCCATGCAAGCCACACCTCACACTACACAGAGGGGTCCTCAGTCTAAGAAAGTGGGTGCGGAGCCCAAGCCCTTTGGCTCCCATAGGTGGCTACCTTATAGTACCAAGTAGTACCAGGCTCGACAGTGACGTCGGGTACCCTCACCCAAAAAAACTTTTTTATTTTGAAAAAATGTGATTTTAAAAAAAGTTCATTGATTTTTTTATAATTATTCAAAGAAACAAATTGAAAAATGTACCACACTGGTATTGTTCACGGGAGTCATACGACTCCCTAGATTTAAAAAAATTACCTCACTTAGAAACTTTGTCCAAAATTGATGAATTAACAATTGATCTTAGGGGTTTTGGGCTTTCTGAGTCTGATGACAAGGTCAGATTTGACCAAAAATACTGAAAAAAGATGGCTTCCTATTAGATCTAGCAAAAAATCTCTCACCTCAAATCCTTGCAGATTTGGCCTCTAGTGTCCAACTCGGAATAAAACAAAAGCTAAATCTAAGAAGCTCTAAATAAACATATAACTATCAAGTTATAGAAAAAGAAACTATCAAGTTAGAAAAAGAAACCCCCTAGAAACTAGTATTTCTTCCACACTTTATTTCTTTATATATCATCTGAGGATGCAAGACAAGAGCATACTCATGTGTTTCAAACAATAGCTGCACTACACCCAAATTTCTTGAAAAATACTAACTCATAACTATGATTGATAATTTGAAACTATTGTAAGAACCTACTAAGATACCACAAATACTCTGGAATTCCTACTCAAATTCAATACATCAATGAAACTAAGAAAAATGCAGAAAACATAAGTTATACCTTGCAAACTGATTTATCTCGTGCATTCCATTGTTTCCTATCTTCTCAATGATCTTGTTGATGATGATATTGCTCTCAGAAATGTACTTCCTTGCTTTCCAAGATGACAATGAGAGGAATGGATTTTGTGGATGAAAATGCAATGTAACAAGCCTACAATGCAACTATGCTAGTGATGATGATATGAAGCTAATGATAAAATCCATGATATTGCTAATGATATGAAGCTAGATGATATGCAACTATGGAGATTATGATGTTAATGCAAATGGGGGCCAAAGGCACGCTTGATTGCTTGATGGAATTTCTCCAGCATGTAAGTATTATAGCTCTTGTGATTGATAAAATGGAGGTGAGGAGCTTCCTTTTATAGGCCAAGGAGAGGTCCAATCCAAGTGTCAAAAGATCCACGGTGGAGAATAAGTCTTCTCACATGTATGGCCAAGATCAAATTGGTTGGGATGAGGGAGATAAAAGTGGAAGATGTTCCTACTACGATGAGAAGGTGGAGGAAAACGTGGAACCATAAGCCACATGTCACAATGCTCACAAGGACCATTGAGACAAAGGTGGAAGACCATGAGAAGAACATGGAGGAAGGAGTCCTTCATTGTTGGAATGTGAGAGGGAATATAGGATTTGGAAGACAACTATCTTTGAACATGTTTGATGGTTGATAAGAAATAGGGCACATGTTTGAGGGGATAATTGACTAATTAAATATTAAGAATTTTTAATTATTGGAGCAACATGATGAGGTGTCCAATGATGTGGAAATGACAAGGATGAGATGATGTGGAATTTAGACATAGGACTTTGTCTTAGAGGAAATGATTAAATAAAGATGATTATTTAATTAGATATGACATTAGAGGAATTTAGGAATGATTAATTATTAGAAGAATATGATTAACGTGAACCAAATAAATAAATTAAGATATTTATTTATTGATAGAAGAATAAGAATGAAATAAATATTAAAATATTTATTTAATTTAACTAGAGCCATTTTTAGGTGTATACATTTTGCCCCTCTTTGAGACAATGTGTTTTATCACGTTGTTTCAAAGAATAAAAATTTTATGAGTATGATACATACCCCGATTTGCCCCTAGTACAGTTTTGATGATGGTAGGATGCCCCCTCAGGAGATTGGTCAGGTTGGGTTTGACAAAGGATGACGAATGATCTCACGATGAAGAAGAATGAATGACATGACTTGTGGATGAAAAATTTGGATGACAGAGAATGAGAAACGAACGAAGAACATAACACTTGTGTGCAAGGTCAAACACCTCTAGTTAGAGTTCACTTGGCTATAAATAAGGATGTGAGGTCTCTTTTCTACTCATTTTCACACTTGTCATTTGAGGAGAGATTATAGGGAGCCCTAGTGCATACCAGAGTAGAGTAGTCAATGAAGATGTAGTAGATTCCGATAGAGAACCACAAGTTTGAGAGGATCTGGCAATTCAGGTGACCAGTAGAGTACGGACCCCCAGCATGTATGCCTTTAATTATGGTCGAAGTGCAATTATTGTGGTCAAAATTTAGGGTCAAAGTCTACATTTTTTAATGCATTATTTTGTTATTTCTACGCATATGATAATTAAGTCTACGAATATGTCCCAATTCCGTGCATCTGAGAGCTGAATCAATGCATATGTGATATTTTTGCATTCAATAAACAATCTTACACATGTGGAATAAAGACGCACTTTTGAATAGGGGTTCTGCGCATATGATTTATTTGGCATATTTAAACAACAGTCTTGCACATGTGAGTTAATCATGCGCATGCAATGAGCGTTTCGGCACATCCGATATGATACTGTGCAATTGGTCTAAAAATGTGCATACAACTCCTATTTTTGCACATTTGCCTAAAATTGTGCAAATGATTAGGGCTCCTGCACATATGTTATAAAGCCATGCTTTTGATAAACAAAGTTGTGCTTCTGATAAAAATGGTCAATTTCTTAGCTGATTTGATTAAGTCGGCATCGTGATCGATGTTGGACAACTGATAGGTCATCTTCGAGATTGATAGAATCTCAGAAGACATGATAGGATAAGTTACTGATAGGATAGCTAAGTAACTATTTTGATAGATTTCATAGATATGCAACTTAGTTGATTGGTTAATGTGCTTGTTGTATTGATTATAGGAGGAGCTAGATGATGTTTTGAGTCGCAGGAGAGATTTCCCATTACTCAGCTTCTACGACCGTACTTGATCGAGACCAATCACTTAGTTCCTGGATCGATTGGACTATGGTATGTTTGTTTTATGCCCAAGATTTAGGTGAATCTGGGACTGCTGACTACGTTGGGGGAGAGGCTTCATAGTGAGCACGACACCTTCCACATGCCGACTAGAGAGATTGCACTGACACTAGAGGATGTGCATCAGATTATGCGGATTCTAATACAGGGAGAGTTAGTGGAGTACGAGTCACACTCGAGAGCGGGATTGGTGGAGTGCAGGCAAGTGTTTGATGATACAGATATTGAGGGCACAGAGATCAGTTGGGCTAATATGGTTGATTACTATGAGCCCCTACCAGATATACTAGCAGGGTTGATTGGAGGTGTGGTTTGCCTAGATAGGAGATCTCGTGGATTTCTAGTTGGATGAGGGAGGACTCTAGAGAGGATGATATCTGAGGGGACCCACTTTGCCTAGGGTGTTTGTCTTCTTGCACACTTATACCATGATCTTCACCAGTTTGTATATGACAGAGCCGCGAGCCTATGGCCTAGAGTTTCCTTATTGCAGATTTGGGCATGGGGCCACATAGTTATCACACGGACGATCGGGATGGGAGTTAGAGGTAGAGATAGACCATATTCTTATATGTTTTAGGAGAGCCTTTCCCAGCCCATGCTGGGAAATCTTGAGTATTGGAGACATGCATTGGATAATGTGGATGTAGTTGAGTGCCAGCCTTACCTAGATTGTGAGGCATGGGAGGAGGATGCAGCAGAGCTTCCATATTGTTTTTAGACATGGTGGTTGATAGGGAGGACCCCCTATATCCTTGAGTGACATATCATTTCTCATGTGCTCCAATAGTTTGGCAGGGTCTAGGGGATACCCTAGGATACTGCTATATTTACTCTAACACACAAGGAGCATCCATTGTGGGGTCCTATAGCATCATATGAGAAAGCGAGGACTAACTTTTTACAAATTCCATACTAGGCATGGGATTTGTGGTGGCACATTGTGGATGCGGGTATGACAGTTGATTATGCAACATACTTCATAGATCATCCTTTTCTGAGATACTTCAAACCTGGGGAGTGGACTCCTAGACTAGAGGACGGAGATGAGGGTGATGACGATGCTCCATGGTGAAGGAGGAGGTGATGGCAAGGTGGGAGGGGTGGTAGAGGTGGCCGAGGTGGAGGGGATGATGGTGGCGGAGGTGATGATGGACGCAGAGGTGGAGAAGGTGATGATGGAGATGATGGAGATGATTGGGATGATAGGGGACAAAGGAGAGTGAGACGAAGAGTACAGGGGGTACCACAAGTGTAGCCCTCACCTCAGGTACAAGATCAGCCATAGGTACATGCACAGTTACATGCACATGCTCATGTGCAGGCACAGGTACAAGCACATGCTCAGGATGATGGGGGAGATGGTAGCATTGCAAGCCTAGGTGGCTCATCTTCAGGGTCAGGTTGGACAGATGCACCAGCAGATTACCCAGCTACAAGGGGATGTGAGGACTGCGATACTAGAGTTGGATACTGCCATTTAGAGATATACTAGGGAAGAGGCCCTACTTCAACAAGTACACCAGACTGCAGCATAGGGTCCCACAAGGTAGACTATTTCAGAGATGGTCTGAGCTGGTCAGGAGATATTTACTAGAAATCTCTATATGAGCAGGTAGTGCCTCCAGAGCAGAGAGTAGGTAGCTTTCATCTGAGTTCACGTAGTAGATCCAGGCAGACACTGTCAGAGAGTGGAGGAGTTATGGGGCCACCACCTCCTTGAGGGCCACCAGGGACAGGTTCTACAAGTCCATAGCCTCATCAACCAGTACCTTCTGGAGGTAGTACCTCTTAGGCATTTTGGAGACATGTACCATTTTTGTAGCATTTTGTATACACACTATTTTTGACAACTCGAGATACTCTTTTTATGATATCATTGTATAATTGGACATTTATTATTTTTGATGATGATATACACATGGCTTCAATGGACTATATGCATGTGCACTTATGGATGTTATCTATATATGATGAATGTTATCTATTTGATGGATGTTATCTATTTTGATGGATGTTATGATTATGATTCTATTTGATGATTCTAACATATTGATTCCATGATGTATCTGGTATTTACAATATGATGCTCCTATTGATTCACATGATGACTTATATCTATGTGTAATGATCCTACATGCTTATAGTTTATGATGACCTAATGCATATGTTGATGATTCTTAAATGCAATACCTGATGTTTATGTTTCTGTGTATGATAATCTAATGTGCAGATCCTATGACAATGATACCTATTATTTTTTATTTTATTGATAATAAATGTTATGTATGAGACCTATGTGGATAAATGACGTCACTATCATGATCTAAATGCTTAATGTGACTAATGCACTTTAAATGATATGAAATTATGATGGACATGCTTATAATATGTAAAATGATAATGATTTGTTTTTGTTATGTCAAGTATACTCAATCATGAATGAAAGATCACTTTAGAAGAATTAGACTAATGATTTGGATATGGTAAATAACTTAGAAGAATAATTTGGATGAAAGAAAAGATTTGGATAAATGGATAATGTGGATGAATGAAAGAAATGACTTGGATCTTATGCCACTTGGCAAATGATGATTATGTAATGCTTATAAGTGAAATGTAAGCCTAATATGTACAAATGAGATTTAGTCATCTTGTATACAAATACTTGAAGTACTTTTTTCATCATTGAGCTTTTAAAATGTTGTAAGAAAATACAAGCATCTAGGTATAATTAAACCATGATGACCTGAGTATCTCTTACATGGATTTTGATTTAGCAAGTTAATACAAGCATCTAAGTATAATTGAACCAACATGACCTGAGTATTTCTTGTATGTATCAACAGACAAGGATTGTACTCTTTCATGCTAAGACCCATAACATCCTCGATGATCTTTTGTTGATCATGTCGTTAGACAAGTCATCACATTACTAAAGATTAATCCACAAACAACAAACAAATGAAAATAATCATGCCCCATCATAGCTCCTCTAGTCTTGGACATCCTTGAGTAGCATAAGAAACATGATAACAAAAATCAAGACCTAAGATGTAAACTTATAATAGCCATCAAATCTTCTTGACATAGATATGTTTTCTTGCCATGATAACAGATATAATCATCCTAATAGTTTAGGCACATTGTTGTCTAATATAGGTTAATGTCTTGTGTCAAGTTTTTCTGAAAAAGGTTTGCTTGTAGTGTTGCATGTTGCCTGGAGATAGTATCGCGATCCTGATTGTTATCCTCTGAGATTGTGACATTCAAGAATCCAATTCTATAACTAGGTCAAGGATTTTGCCCCCAGTCAAGTAATGGATCGACTTATTATGGATGAAACATATGGACTGAACAGATGGTAAACTCGATGCGACAGGCCCTAAGGGACTGACCTAGTGCCTCGGGGGCTCATGGATGATGGCCTTGCCTACATGACAATGTAGAGGCAACATAGTTTGATGGTGTGGACCATGTGGACCTAAGACCTAGGGGGTGGGAAGCCTCAGGGGCTCATCAATGATGGCCTTGCCTACGTGATAACTCAAAAGAGGCATAGTTCGACCATGGAGACTAACAACGGTGATGGATGAACAAATGGTGTAATTATTATGGTAAGACGAGCAGTATGGATGGATGGGAAGCCTCGGGGGCTCATCAATGATGGCCTTGCCTATGTGATAGTTCAGAGGCAATGTAGTTCAACAATGACACTGACGATGGAGTGGCGATAGATGACAAGATGGATGAAGGATTAGATGGATAATCTGATTTGATAAAGCAATAAGGGCAAGCGAACAACAAACCATGATAGGTATCTTTATGTGTTCTGATGGATGTGGAAGAAAAGATGGATGAGGACTAAAATCCTAAAAGATGGAGGAAGAGGTTTATCACAAATAGCACCTGTTTCCAGGTTTTCACCACTTGCTTTTATTGCATGATTTTTTTTATTTTATATTTTTTAATGTTTTTTATTCCCTTGCATTGGGGTTTTTAGGTATAAAACTTATGAAGATGCATACTGTTGATGGGATCATCAAATAGCTCACCTCCTTATGTTTCTAATTGATAGGCTCCTGATTCATAAGCAGCAATGATTACATATGGACCAAGCCAGTTGGGTTCAATCTTGCCTTTCTTTTCCCTGTCCTGCTGATTTCTGGGATTTTCCTTGAGAACTAGGTCACCAACTTGAAAGACTCTAGGTTTTACTCTGTGATTGTAGCTTCTAGACATCCTTTGTTGATAGGATTTGAGATGATTGAAGGCATTTTGTCTTCTTTCTTCCAATAGCTCTAACTCCTGAAGTCTAGAAACCTGATACTCTTCATCAGTTATTAGACCTTTTAATGATACTCCCAAGGATGGTAACTCGACCTCAATGGGCAAGATTGCTTCGGAGCCATAGACTAGGGTGTAGGGAGTTGCACCTGTGGGTGTGCAGACACTTGTACAATAGGCCCGTAGAGCAGGATTTAGTTGGATATGCCAATGATTGTTGACATCATTGATAGTCTTCTTCAAGATTTTCAAGATGGTTTTATTAGACGCCTCCGCCTGACCGTTTCCTTGGGGGTAATATGGGGTGGAAAAATTGTGTTGTATATGGAACTTGTCACAAAGTTCTTTGACATCATAATTTTTAAAGGGTTTTCCATTATTAGTGATAATGGATTAAGGAATGCCATAGCGACAAATGATATAATTCAGGATGAACAAGGCAATTTGCTTGCCTGTGACATTGGTTAAGGGTACGGCTTCAATCCACTTAGTAAAATACTCAGTGGCAGTTATTATGAATTTATGGCCGTTGGACAAAGAGGGATGGATCTTCCCCACAAGGTCGAGTCCCCACTGACAAAAAGGTCATGGAGTAGTTAACGGCTACAACTCTTATGCTGGTGCATGTATTAGATTTCCATGAATTTGACACTTCTTGCACCTTTTCACAAAATGGTAAGAGTATGTTTCCATACTTGGCCAATAGTATCCCATACGCATGAGTTTCTTAGCCAAGGTAGGACCACTAGAGTGGGTTTCATAAATACCTTCGTGAACATCCCTTAAGGCGGTTTGATATTCCTCATTTTCGGGACACCTAAGGAGAGTACATCAAGACCTCATTGATAAAGGGTATCAGTAATTATGGTATAGCAAGCAGCTTGACGGATGAAGGTTCTTCGTTGATTACTAGATAAACCAGGTGGTAAGGTATTCTCTTTTAGATAGGTATAGATATTTCCATACAAGGGGGAATTGGATCCTACTATGTGACATATGATTCTTGTTTCAGGGATATCGTAAGTTGGATGAGACAATAGCTCCACTAAGAACTCATAATGTGACTGATTTTTTAGTATGTCTAGGACTGATGCAATGGTTGCCATGGCGTCTACATCTTTGTTCTCTAGTCTTGGTGTTACGTCGCAAAATGTCCCCTCGGGGACTTTTCCCTCTTAAGGTTTAGCTCTCAAGTCCTTTAGAATGCATTTAGAGCATCTTACATGATTTTGATGACTCCCGATGAGAAAACCCTAAAGTTTCATGGAAAATAGGACTTAGGGGATACACTTAACATAAATCCTACCTAAAATAGGGGGGGGACTTGGGCACACATGCCCTAGTCCTGCCCTATTTTAGGTCAAGACCAATTTCAAAGTGTCAGTTTATGACCGTTATTTAGGTCCTATGCCGACACGGTAAGTTTGAATTACAAAATTCTTAGCGGGAATGTTTGTAGTTGCATATATAAGCATGTTTAGGTATTCATTTGTAAACTAAATGGATTTTGTGAACTTATGGCTTATGTTAAGGTGATTCAAGGCATTCATTGTGTGTTGCAGATCAAAATTTGTGTTGTTCTTGTGTTTGTATTTGTAGATTTGGCATCCATCTCCTCATGGCATGAAGAACATCTTCCTTCCATGAGATCTTCACTACAAGGTGATATAAATTATGTTTTCTATTATTTATCATTTAGATTTTGCCTCTATCCTGTAGGGATACACACTCTTTATCTGACAACGGTGTTCAAAAAACTTGAATGTCTCTCCGGGTCTTGACTGAGGCAAGCCTCTAAACACCACAACCCCAACCCATTTTTCTGTGATTACAGGTTACAGGTTGCAAAAGTAGAAAAAGTGGAGTTACAAGAGAGCAGTGCAGACTATTAGAATTGTAGACTAGAGAAGAAAATAGGGACTTGGACTCAGGCACTTGCTCATTAGTCCTCCAGATCTCGCAACAGGAAAATCTCCATAACAACAGGAACAAGTTGCAGGCAAGGTTTCCAGATATCAACAAAAACTGTGGCACTGGACTAGGGCACCTGCTCATTGGTCCCCAACTTTTCCTCTTTTTGAACTTCAAAATCTAGTACACATTTAATTGTCATTTCATATCTCTGTGCGATCATTTTCCATAATTTATTTGTTTGTTCACAAATTTGCATAATTAGGGTTTTAAGCATAATTGGGCTTAATTGAATAACAAAATCATACAATTCCAATCTTCTCCTATGTTCCAAGTGACAAGAAGCTGGTAGTAGACTTCTTTCTCGAATGAATGTCCTTGAATGTTTAGTGGTGAAAGGAGGATCAACACAAACCATTGAAATCAAACCCTCTTCACATTTTACCCTAAACATTTTTGTGAACCCATGTTTTTAATGAATTTTGCACCTTGCTAAGTTTTTTCTTCATATTTATATTAATTTCATTCATTCATATCATTGGCCATCTTAGTGCATTTGAAAAATTACAAAAAACATTGAAAATTTAGAAAAATTTGAAAAAATTAGCATTTTTAGCTTGCATTTTCAAATAATTTGAAGAAGTTTGCATTTATTTTCAATAAATTTCTATCATTATCATCAGATATGATTTAAAATATAGAAAATTTTCATTCATCATTCATTTAAATTGCATTTTCATGCTTAAATTGTTGAAAATTGCTTGAAATTGTGCATTTTTTAATATAACCTAGTTTTGCATTAGCTAGGGTTTGTAGTCAAAATCTTGTTTCAGATTTTACTACCCTTTTAAAACACTCATTAGGAATTATTTATAACTGTAGTGTTGCATCATAGTGGTTTTCTTGTAAAATTTCATGCCTAGGGTTTGAAAACCTTGCTTTTTCACTAGATTTTGGCCTTATCGTCTCTCTAGATTTGCATCATGGGCATGTTGCAAAGGATTTTTCTGCACCAATTGTCTTTTATTAGGGTTATTATCTTTTTCCCCTCCTAAAAATCTTTACAACACCTTTTTATTGGGCTCTTACATTGAAAATTTGGTGAAAATTACATATTTTGACTATATTTTCCCTAGGGTTTGACTTAGATTTGCACTCCAAGTGTGTTGTGATGGATTTTATGGCTTTAGGTGACTGATATTACTGCTATAATCTTCTTCACCTCCTTAAATTCTTTACAACACCCTTTTTATTGGGTCTTTGCATTGAAAATTTGTGAAAAATCGCATATTTTAGTGTATTTTCACTAGGTTTTGACTTGTCATCATTCTAGATTGACATCAAAAGCATGTTCTGAAGGATATTATCACTTTATTTGAATTATATCAGACATATTATTTTCTTCCTCTAATAAATTTCTTCACAACACCTTTTCTTTCACTTATTTGCATTGAAAAAAGTTGAAAAAATCAAGCATTTTAGGTCATTTTTACACATAATTTTGCACTTGTCTCTTGCATAACTTTTGAAAAGATTTTAAAATATGATATTACATTGATGTTACAATACATTTCACCATGGCATATTCATCTCATTTCTCTTTGGTATCTTTACATGCATATATCAAAAACTTCGAGAGTTTCTACAAATTTCCTAATATGAATCCTCATGTTCTCACTTATATACAAACTATGTATCACAAGGATATATTTAAATGCTCTTCATTTGAAATTATTGACTATGTATCTGATTATGACAACTTCATATCTCTCATGAGTACATACCCTTTGGTAGTGGAAGATTTAACAAGACACATTGAGAATAATGAGTGTGAAACTCCTCTTAACGCGTTGGAATTCATAGCTAAAACATGTGATGATGACATAGAGGATATACTAACACAAGAGGATGAAATCATTGACACATTCTTAAACATTAACCTACCCTCTTTGGAAAATGAAACATCATTAGATAAAGGGATCCCTCTCAAGAAGGGTTCTTCATGGGTGGAAAAAGACTATTCACCTAACGATCATTTGGTGCATGAGACCTCTACGAATAATCCATTCGACCTTCCACCTTTGATTAAAAACTCAAGAACCTTCGATGAGAAGACTATGGATAGCTCTAATCTTCCTAACAATACCATACCTTCCTCTCGTCTCAATGCCTAGCCAAGATGTAGCATTAGTGGATGAGAAAAGGTCTCTCACATTAAATCCTCTAAGGATAGATGTTGGGTATAATCAAGAGGAAAACAATGTTAATTCAATATTCACTAATAGACTTTGTAGAAATCTTCCTAAGATGATTGTATGGGGGGCACCTAGTACACCTTCTTTCTTAAAACTAGTTAAATAGTTTGAGGACCACATCGACCTAAGGATTACATCTACAAATATGCACAACAAATTTCTCAACCAAGTCAAGGTGTTCAAAATGTGTTACAACAACCACACCACAATGTGATTTCTCACACATACAACACCTATAAAACAAGCAAAGTAAGCAAGCACCACATGTGCCTAGCTCTCTTCCATGTTCTCAACCTATGCTCCCTCCACCAAATTGTCTTACTCATAAAAGTGGTCAAGAATATAATCTTGTCGAACAACTTCATGCTACTCTAGATAAGATTTCTCTTTGGGATTTAATACAAACTTTGCCTACATACCATGGAATGCTCCAAGAAGCTTTACAAAAGGTGATTGTCCCACATACTACTAAGCCTAATGATGTAGTAGTTGTATTAGATAGTATGCATGTGACAAAAATGGATATTCTCTTTCAACCACATGAATTACCATCAATTGAAGTTCAAAACCAATATGTTCCACTTATGATCTTTGTCACAATAAATAAAACATTGGTAAAATGAGTTATGATTAACAATGGATCAATTCTTGATGTTTGTAGCATTGACTTACTACACAAAATCAAGGCCGACACATCACAAATCAAACTGGATAAACTTAGCATTCGTGGATTTGATAATCATGGTAGTCAATCGATAGGTACTATAACCTTACCTATAAAGGTGGGTCCTGCAATTGTATCTACCCTAATTCATGTCATGCCTAGTTCTTTATCTTACAACATGATTCTTGGTAGACCTTAGATTCATGCATTGGGGGCAGTTGCTTCCACCCTACATCGTTAAATCAAATTTACATTCAAAGATAAACTTCATACTATTCATGTTGATCCTGAACCGGATAACTATTTACATATTGAAATGCAAAAACAAGTTTACAATCATAAGAGATTAAGCAATTTACAAGCTGATTCATCATTTCTTCTTGCCACGAATGATGTTGTGCACCATCGAATGCACTTTTTGGTGATGATTGGGGTTCATTAGATTTTACTCCTTCCTTTAATGGAGAATATAAACTTAATAACCCTGACATATCCAAAGTATTATCGATCTCATCTAAGCAATCTTTTGAAGCATCTAAGAAATGTAAAGTCTCTTTGGTAGAAAACAAAGACAATACTCTTACTTATACTACAAATAACGAGACCTATGAGGCTTCACCATCTTCTAAGGAACTGGCATCCCTCTATGATCAAGGATTTAAAATCCTTTCTAACAATTGCGACTATGTCGGCAATGGATGTGGTGTAAATCAACAAGGGATTCGAGTACCTATAGAATTTGCTTCAAGACATTACTCAAGAGGCATTGGATATAATCCTTTTAAAGAAAAGAAAGCCTCTCATCATCCTAAACTTAATGTTAATGTAATTTCAACAAGACCGAATCAACATGAGAGATATCCAAGATACGTATGTTCTTAACAGTGGAATCTGTCAGGTAAGTATTTATAACTCTTTACCTCCATGTTGTGTTTCCCCTGTGATGTGTTATGTTTTGTTCAGGCCTCCTGGGATGACCCTTGATTCTCTTGTAAGCTCCAAGATACCAGGAGACCACCTCTGTTGTGACCTTCTATTTGTATCATCATTCTTCTATATTGCCTTTCCTCTATTTTCACTTTTTGTGTTGTGTCTTATGGACGTAGCATTGCGGTTGTGACTTGGGGGCACCCTCCTAAGTGACTGTCCCTAAGGCACTTGTTTCTCTTCTCTCAATTTATTATTTCCCTTCCTCTAGTGTTTCTATCTAGCGGGCGGATGACGAAAAACATACTATACTGATACGGACCTAGTGTCCCTTCAACAAGAAATCAAAAAATGGACCAAGTCCATACATGATGATGGGGTTGATAGATATTATCTGATGCTTGGCTAGTAGAATCACTTCGTGTGATCTTGATGTTGTCTTATCGCACTTACAAACCATAACAATATTGTTGCTCCATGTACTTTGTTTGTCTTTGAATCTTGCCTTGGGTACACTCAATTTTGAGATTTTCACGGTATAGCCCCACGGTTATACTTGGTCTCTAAATTCATAGTATAACCTTGGTTCTTTGTGTGATTGATCATATGCATTGTTGTTTATTATGATTCTATGGACACTAACACTTTTCTTGCAGGAATGTGTTTGTGGGAACATTTGGCTATTGTAAAGTACATGTCACCTCTAGGGGGCATGGGCTTTGCGACAGCTCGTGTTCCCTTGTGTGTTTTTCTTCCTACCTTAATGTGCTTGATATCGGTACATGACATCAACCACCTTAAGGTGGGGTCATATATAAGGTAAGCTATCTATTTTAGATGTTAGCAATGTGCTTGTTCTCAGGTGCAGTCTTAAAGACTAGTGACGATGAGTCCCTCCTACACTCTAAGATTTATTTGAAATCTATTGCAATCATTTAAGCCCTCTATGGAGGTAGGATATTGCATCCTTTTCTTAAGCCCTCTGCAGAGGCGAGGATGGTGTATTTCTCATGGAGAGTGCACATCCTGTCATTCTCAAAAGTCCTCTATAGAGGTGGGGAGCGGTTCTGTGACTAACTCAACCCTTAAGCTTGTCTTCAGTGATTGTTGTGGCAAAGCCCAATCGTCAATGTGTGCCTGTAATGTGCCTGAGATGGTGATGAACCTAGAAATAGGAACACTCTATCACGTGTCTACCGTGTTTTCTGCATGTCTTCCAATGTGTGTGTATTGCGTGTTTGTTCCCAAGCATAGTCTTAAAGACTGGTGGTGATGAGTCCCTCCTGCATTATGGGTGGTGTGTTTACTTTCCTTGTACTTGCATCTGCATTTCATATATATGAGAAAAATAAAAAGGAAATCATCACTGTCTTCACTGCATTCACTGTATTCACTATTTTTTGTGTCTTTAATGTTGTATTCTTTGTGTTTTGCATGACTGTAATTGTCTTCTCCGTGTTTTGCATGCCCGTTATTGTCTTCTTTGTGATTGGCATGTCTTCTCCGTGCTTGGCATGTTTTTTGTGCTTGTTGACCATACTTTAATGCATGTATTGGCCTTGTGTTTATACAAGCATTAAAGTGGGGGCTAAATGTTATGTCAGAAAATGTCCCCTTGGGGGCTTTTCCCTCTTAAGGTTTAGCTCCCAGGTCCTTTAGAATGCATTTAGAGCATCTTGCATGATTTTGATGACTCCCAATGAGAAAACCCTAAAGTTTCATGGCAAATAGGACTCAGGGGATGCACTTAACATAAATCCTACCTAAAATAGGGGGGACTTGGGCACTCACGCCCTAGTCCTGCCCTATTTTAGGTCGGGACCAATTTTAAAGTGTCAGTTTATGACCATTCTTTAGGTCCTATACCGACACGGTAAGTTTGAATTACGAAATTCTTAGCAGGAATGTTTGTAGTTGCATATATAAGCATGTTTAGGCATTCATTTGTAAACTAGATGGATTTTGCAAACTTGTGGCTTATGTTAAGGTGATTCAAGGCCTTCATTATGTGTTGCATAGTAGAATTTGTTTTGGTCTTGTGTTTGTATTTGCAGATTTGGCATCCATCTCCTCATGGCATGAAGAGCATCGTTGTTCCATGAGATCTTCACTACAAGGTGATATCAATTGTGTTTTCTATCATTTATCATTTGGATTTTGCCTCTATTCCTCAGGGATATGCACTCTGTATCTAAAAATGGTGTTTGGAAGACTTGAATGTCTCTCTGAGGCTTGACTGAGGCAAGCCTCTAAACACCACAACCCCCAACCCACTTTTCCATGATTGCAGGTTATAGGTTGCAAAAGAAGAACAAGTGGAGTTGCAAGAGAGCAGTGTAGACTGTCATAATTGCTGATCAAAGAAGAAAATAGGGACCTGGACTTAGTTGCCCGCTCATTAGTCCTCTGGATCCTGCAACAAGAAAATCTCTGGAATAGTAGGAACAAGTTGCAGACAAGTTTTCCAGATCTTGACAAAAATTGTGGCACTGGACTAGGGCACCCGCTCATTAGTCCCTGACTTTTCTGCTTTCTAAACTTCAAAATCTGGTACACATTTGATTTTCATATGATATCTTTGTGTGCGATCATTTTTTGTTATTTGTCCATTTGTTCATGAATTTGCATAATTAGGGTTTCGAGCATAATTGGGCTTAATTGAATGACAAAAGCATACAATCACAATCTTCCCCTATGTTCCAAGTGACAAGAAGCTTGTAGTAGACTTCCTTCTTGGCTGAATGTCCTTGAATGTTTAGTGGTGAAAGGAGGATCAACACAAACCATTGAAATCAAACCCTCTTCACATTTTACCCTAAACACTTGGTATTTGTTCAAAGGAAATCACAAAAAAATATTCTTTAAAGTCATCTACCATATGCTTGTAGGGTATTAACTTGTCATCCTTGGTTTGATAGTCATCATTTGTCTAATTGATGACTAGTTGTGAATCTTTGTACACATGAAGCTCTCGGACTTTCCATTCTATAGCCAGTTTGAGACCAATGACCAATGCCTCATATTTTGCCACATCGTTGGTACAAGGGAAAAGTAGCCTATATGATTTCAGGATTGTATCCCCTTGAGGTGTGACCAACAAAATGCTTGCTTCAGACCCATGCTACGTATAGGATCCTTAAAAATAGAGTTTCCATGCTTGGGTTGTTATGCTGAAGATGGCTTCATCTGGAAACTCAAAGCTTAATGGATTGTCATCATGTAATGGAGCATTTGCTAACTGATCCACAATCACCTAGCCTTTTATTGCTCTTCTGTCCACATATTCAATGTCGAACTTGCTGAGAATCATTACCCACTTTGATAGTCTGCCTATCAAAGTAGCCTTATTGAGCAAATACTTCAATGGATCTATCTTTGCTACCAATTTGATTGAATGTATGAGCATATAATGTCTTAGGTTTTGGGATTCAAAAACTATGGCAAGGCATGCTTGTTCAATAGGTGTGTATTGTAGCTCATAGCCTACCAATGTTTGACTGATGTAGTAAATAGCCCATTCCTTTCCTTCATAGTCTTGCTATGCTAGTATAGCCCCTAGAGCTATTGGTGTAGCTAAAATATAAAGCAAAAGTGGTTTGCCTTGGATCGGTGGCATCAAGATTGGAGGATTCATCAAATATTCTTTTAGGAGTTGAAAGGCTTGCTCACACATCTCATCCCATCTGAAAGGAATGTTCTTGTGAAGGCGATGGGTAAATGGATGACATTTGTTGGCTAACTGTGAGATAAACTGACAGATAGATTGCAACTTTCCTTGCAATGACCTTAGTTGACTGATATTTCTAGGTGGTGGCATGTCCATTATTGCTTTCACTTTGGCCGGATCCACCTCAATTCCTTTGGCTGAAACAATATATCCCAAAATTTTGCCAAATGTGACTCTGAACACACACTTCTTTGGATTCAAGCGGACGTTGAATTGCTCCAATTTCTGAAATATTTTAACTAATACCTGCAAGTGCATTTCTCTTGTGAGTGACTTGGCTAGAATATCATCCACATAATCCTCCATAATGGTGTGCATCATATCATGGAAAATTATTGTCATTGCTCTCTGGTATGTTGCTCTTGCATTTTTTAGTCCAAATGGCATCACATACCAGCAATAGGTACCCCATGGACATGTAAAAGTGGTCTTGTGTTGGTCTTCTGGTGCTATTTTGATCTGATTGTAGCCAGAAAACCCATCTATGAGAGATAGCATAGTATGCCCCGCTGTAAGGTCCACAATGATGTCGATATTAGGCAAAGGAAAGTCATCCTTGGGGTAAGCTTTATTCAAATCCTTAAAATCATTGCAAAGTCTAATCCTTCCATCCAGTTTTGAGATAAGAACAATATTAGAAATCCATTCCAGATAGTCAATTGGTCTGATAAACCCAACATCTAACAGCTTCTTCAATTCTTCCTTCACTAACAGTGCTATATGCGGGTGCATCTTCCTTAGCTTTTGTTTTACTGGTTTAGCTCCTGGAGTTAGTGGTAAATGATGCATTATGAGATCTAGATCAAGTCCACGCATATTGGCATAGGACCAAGCAAAATTTATCTTTGTTTGAAGAATTTGATGAATTCTGTCTCTTCTTGCTCAGATAACGATTTTGCCTGATAGATTATCTTTGGATTGTCTTCTATACCAATGTTGATAGGCTCTGTTAGTTCTATCAAAACTGAGGATCTCTCCTGATGTGTAAGGTTTGGGAGAGTGTCAATCCTTTCATCCTTTGGCACCTCAGAGGTTTTCACCATCAGATTCATCCTTTATTTTTTTACTTTTTTAATGATCTAATACTATCGCAGAACAGTTTTCCCCATTTGATCTATTTTTTATTTTTACATTTTTGTGACTAAAAGTCTTGGCACTCTCTCCAAAATAAGCCTTGTCATTGAGTTCTATAGTGAAGCCAAATTTACGGTCCCCTGATGGTAAGTAATCCCTTAGTTCAAGATAACCAATAATAGCATCGTCATTTTGAAAGGTATCTAGTTCGGGGGCCTCTTGTAGTTCCCAATCTATAAGTTCAAGATGTACTAATGGTAGAGGATCATCAGGTTGGTCTAACTCAAGGGTAATGATGGTTAGGATGGAGGAGTGGTCTAGGTTTGTGGTGGTATTTACAAGGTCTAAAACAATACTCTCCTCAGTATTATCTCTCAAGTGTGACATCTGACCTTCCTCTTGAGACTCACTCTCAGTATTTTGTGAATCAAACTCTAGTGGTCTAGGCCTTGAGATTTGACCCTTATGATATGTATTTGTTGAGCTATATGTTTGAACCACATCAATACCTTTATCTTCACAAGATAGCTCAGAAATACTATCCCATTCCCATTCATTTGAATCCATCTCACTTCCTTCTTATAATTTGTGAATTTGCTCAACTAGATTGGTGGTAACCTTTTCCTTGTCTTTTCCTTTGTATCTAGCCCTGTAGTGTCTCAGGATGATAAGGAAGAAGGTTGTATGAGTTCTATGATACCTTCTTTTCTCAAGCCTATGGGACTATGACCATAATATCCCATTCTCTGCAAGATAGTAAAACCTGGTCCATATTGATCAGTTTGTAATTGGGGTTGTTGATCTTGTGGCTTGGATTCCATAGCCTCTTCTTTGTATAGCCATTGAAGGACATATTTCTCATCAATTTCATCTAATAGAGTTCACCATTTGATAAAAGGACCTTTAGGAGTTTTTAATGATTGTGGTTTGTCCATAGATGGTTTTCCATAAGACTTGGGTGATAGAGGTAGTTTTGCAAGACAAAAGGTTTGTTCAATGGAATACTCTCCTATCCCTTTATCTTTGAGCTTGACTTTTAGTTTGGCGGTTTTGGGTGTAGAAGGTATAGAACTTGGGTCAACAAGGGATGTAGAGGATGAGCTTTCACAGTTGGTAGGTATGACAACTTTAGGCTTTGGTTTGATGGTGTTGCACTATTGAAATGGATCAGGATCACCTTGGATAGTAATATCTTGGCCATTGTAGGGAAACTTTATACATTGATGATAGGTGGATGGTACAGCCTTCATCGCATGTATCTAAGGTTGGCCAAGGAGGATATTGTAGGCTAGTTCCATGTTGAGGACTTGGAAAACCATGTCTTTCTCTACCAATCCAACTCGTATTGGCAAAACAATAGTGCCTTTAGATGTCCTTTCTTCCTCATCATATGCATTGATTGTGATCTTCTAATAGCATTCTCAGAGAACCCCAATGCAAGGGCTAATTTTAGTGTGCATATATTTAAACCTACCCCTCCATCTATAAGGACCCGTTTTATTCTATGTTTATGAATGAGGGTTTCGATGTGAAGAGATACATTGTGAGGATGGGTAATGGACATGTCATTCTTTTTGGTAAAAGAGAGGAAATGGGGTGTAGTGAGATGTCCTACCATGTCTTGAAATTGCTCTTGGTCAAGATTTGTTGGCACAATGGTTTCGAATAGAGATTTTTCTAGGATAGCCTTATGGGATGGTGAGAGACGCAAAAGCTCCAAAATAGATATATGTGCGGGTGTATTTTCGAGTTGGTCTAGGACATTATACTAATTAGATATGGAAGATGGTTTAGGTGGAGCTCCTTGGAGAGTAATCTTTCCATGACGAGTGGTTACATTACAATCGGGTTTTTTTTATAGTAATCACATTTACATGTGAGTCACTTTCAGAGATGTGGTTAACAATATAATCATATGATACATTTGTGTAGTTGGCATTGTTAGCACCATTATTGTTTTGCTTAGAGGGACCTCCCTTCTCATAGTTAGGGAGCGGATTCGTGAATTCCATATGGTCATCGTTGGATGCATGTCTATCAATTGATATATCTCCGTGTTCTATCAAGTCTTGGATGGTGTTTTTCAATCATTGGTAATCATTAGTTTTATGACCTTTACTTCTATGGAATTCACAAAAGTCAAATCTTTCCACCAAGAGGGTTTGAACTTGGGTTCATATTCTCTTATCGTAGGAAGCATTATGAGGTTGTTTTCTATGAGCTTCCTTAGGACTGATTCAATTGATTCCCCTAATGGTGTAATTTTTTTGCAACGAGGAAAGTTTGTTGGCCGTGATCCATTGTTTGGAGGTTTGTTTGGAGTAGTATTGTTGTGTGGACTTGAGAGATTTAGAATAGGTTGTTTTTGTGTCACACATTTTGCATCTACAACTCCATCATTTACAATGTTCTTGTTCTTAGTCCAAAACCTTGATTTATCCGTATTGTAGCTTGAACTAGGGATATCCTTATAGATTTTTATTTGTCCTTTTGCTATCAAAGCTTTCTCAATAAGTAATCCCATTTTAATGACCTTACTAAAAGAAGTAGGATATTGGATTTGGATTTGATAGCTTAATTCAGTGTTCAAGTTATGGACAAACATTTCAATCATTTGCTTTTCAGGAATATGATAAGGACATTTACTAGCAAGTTGTCTCCACCTTTGTAAGAAAGTGTTCAAAGATTCTCCATTCTTTTGTTTGTTGTTGCATAGATCTAACATTGAAATCTTGTGTTCAATGTTGTAGGAGAAATGAGTGACAAACCTGTCCACTAGTTCATTGAATGTTCAGATTTTGAGAGGTAGACAGGAGAACCAATCCATAGCTTGACCTCCTAGGCTACGTGGAAAGAGTCACATAAGATATGTCTCATTATAGGCAAATTCTAAGCATGCAGTGCTGAATTCTCTAATGTGGTCACGTGGATCACCTTTCCCTCTATATTTGTCAAATTTAGGGTCTTTGAATCTTGAAGGGAAAGGTACCATGACAAAGCTTTTGTCAAAAGGTTATGGAGATATATCCTCTAATGAGTAATGTTTTGTGGAAATTCCCATTTGTAGGTCCACAAATTGTTGTTGTAAGGCTTGGATTTGTTGTGTGAGTGTATCTAAAGGATTTGACATATCCTTAGCCTTTTCATTCTTGGGGACTTCTATTTCATTTGATGAGTTAGTTGCTCTAAATTTTGAAATGTCAAAATCAGTGGGTAGTTTAGCTCCTTGTTGTGCAAGTAGGAGGAAGTATTTGTGAGCATCCATTGTTATGAACTTATCCATCAATTTTTGAAATTTTGGATCTTGTAAGCATCTATCAAGTCCCTCTTGGTTGATTTCTTCCTCTCCATCACTAGAAGAGTGTTCACTACTATTTGTGTAATCCATTTCTTTTCTTCTTTTGGCTTGAGACCTAGTTTCAACCATACAAAAGTGTGATATGAATGAAGTTGGATGAGAGATGTAGATGTAAGTGATGTTTTTGATAGGGTGTAGTTTTGGGGTGATAGATTGGATTGAATATGTTGGTGATAAGATTTTCTAAAGGTGGAGTTTTGATTTCCTTGTTCAAACAATGGTCTTGAGCTACAATGTATAGCAATCAAAGTGTTGATCCAAAGTGAGTCAAATAGGGATGATTGTAATCACTATTGATGTAGACTAACCTTGTCAAGATGTTTAGTGTAGTTTCTAGATAGAGGATGATTAATCCTGATAGGGAAACTAACTAGATTGTTTTGAAAATAGATCTCAATGGCACCTTTGGGAAATTTTGTTTTTGTTTGCTTTTGAAAAGGCTAGATATGGGATGCAAGTGGAATATTTGAAAATTGGTATAGGATGAATCTATATGGTCCAAATGACTTCTCAAGTATAATCTAAGCAAAAATGGGTATCCAAAAATGATTTTGTTTTTTTCTCGACACCTCAGGAATAGGTCACTGTTGTGGATGTGCAGGTTTATACGTGTAGAAACAGAGTTTAAATGCACAACAAAAAGTGATGTATGCATAGGTCTAAATGTGCAATAACAAGGTGCAGATGCGCAGCAAGTTATATACACAGTAGGATTGATCAAATGTGCATCAGCATGCTTTAAATGCACAGCAGGATTTATCAAATGCACAGCAGGAAATTGCAAATGCGAAGGTCTACTGAAATGACTAAATTTTTTCAAGTTTGAGTGTTTTTGGCACATTTTTCAAGATAACCTAATGTTTTTCTTGTGATGATTTTCTCTATTTTTAGGCAAGAAAACACAGCAGACAGTACAATTTGATGTTTGTTTGTGACATTTAGTGTTTAACACAAATTTGAAGACATGTACAATCCTAGGCAAGAAAGAATACTACTTGTTGAATCCCAACTTGGATTTCTCTAGCCACTTAAATCAAGGTAGATAGCTAGAAACTTGGTAGCACTTTCTCCCCCTTACATGGCACACACTTCTTAGGCATACCAAGTTCCATTCCCCAAAAGAGAAATTTTTGTCTCTACACATGATTAGTGAAAACATTGGGCGGCTTCAGAGGTCCAACCTCCTACGTCAACAAGTAAAGGGATTTTGGTCTCTAAAACAATGGTTCTTAGTAACTTTGAGGGACCAACGCCCACTAGTAGAAAAACATAAATAAATGACTAAAAAAACTACCAAAAATTTGTCATGTGACCATCAGTTTGGTCACGTGACCATTGGTAGTTTATTGTCGGTCATTTATCTCACGACCAAATTTATGACTAAACCATTTTAGTCATTTATTGGTTGTTTTGATTGATCAATTTGGTAATATATTTAGTCGTTAATTTAGTCATTGATTGTTGTTAACTAGTCATTTATTTAGTCATGGTATTTAGTCATGGTAGTCATTTATTTAGTCATTGTAGTCATTTATTTAATCAATGTAGGCATGTATTTAGTCATGGTTTAGTCATTTATAATACATGGTTTAGTCATTTATTTAGTCATGGTTTAGTCATTTATTTGGGCTAATCATTGTAGTCATTTATTTAGTCATGGTTTAGTCATTTATTTGGGTGAATCAGTGATTCAAGTTACAAATCAAATCTAACTTAATTAATCCTCACAAATTTATGCATATAAACTTCAAGTATCATAGATATTCAAATGTTGAGAGAAGCACCATGAAATGAAAACTAAAATGCTTGAACAAATATTCTAAAAATTTATTTCATTAAGCCTCACTGGTTACATTCAATATCTCACTGACAACACAATGAATACTATAAAATGTGTTTCTCCTTAATCATCTCAACTCATGCACTGTTAAATAGTGAATTTGTATTAGAGCATTTCACATTCAAACTCTTCCTTGCTGGTATATACGTTTCACCTTCCAAGCTTCATCCTTTTGTGAATTTGATACATTCTGTGTACCATCAAAAGCCTGCAAATCAAAAAAAGGTGAATAACAATAACACCATTAGGTATTGTAATTTCATTAAACATGCACAAAAGTTTTGAAACTTTTTGTTGGGTCAAGTTTCAAACCCTTGACCACAAGACACATAATTTAATGTACAGAGAGAAAAGACTGCAAAAACATAAATGCCTTCGGGTCTAACTATTTTTCAATATAACAAAACAGAGAACGAAGAAGACATTAACACAAAACTAAATCAGAGTCAGAGTAGTAGAAAGTCTCAATGTCCAAACCCAAGCTTGCAAGAAGTTTAGTTGTCTTTTGTGCCAGATCCGTTAGAAATTTTCTATTCAATCCACCTACAAAATAAGTGTCTCACTTGTCAGATTAATACCTAGAAATAATTCTAGCAAATGAATGGCAACAAATTTGAACCCAGATTCATAAAGCTCATAAGAAAGGAAGGCTAATCCAAAACCCTAGAACCTACACGCGGATATGATGCCTAATAGCATGTGGAGCCTAAGCATGATTCAACGTCTCAGTAGATGGTATATATGTAGCCATAGTGAAACCAATTCAAATATGGTGCGGTGGGGGTAACAATAAAAGCATACCTTTCTCTTTTTCTCATCTAGGTTGCCATGGCTTATCAACAAATTGAGAGCTTGAGCTCACCCATCTGTTGGATGCACTCCCACGAGAAATCCAAGCATGGATCCGACCTTCTATCCCCACCCACCCATATCTGTTGCTACCACAAGCCATGGATCCATCTCTACCAGTACCGAGCCCTGATCATGAACCGGATATGGGTATCCACATGGATCAACGTACTCTGCTGGAGAAACTGGATCACCCACAACCATGCGTGATTATGTTGTTGGCCCTTCCACCGAGGCAACGGAACCAACTGCATGGACTACGTGGTCAGTAGAAGCAACACTACGATGAAATTTTAAGCACCCTACTCTACTCCAATCATTCATAGCAAAAAAGAGAAGCTGAGACTAATAAGAGTAAGAAAATAAAAAGGAGATGAAACAAAATAGGTTAGGGTTTTGAGCCTTTTGGAGTTACGGTTTACCTAGGTTTCAACGAGAAGCAACACATTCATACAGTGCCCCACCTGCTGCACTACAATGAAATTTTAAGTGCCCCACCTGCTGCAGACATCGCCTTCTCATGTTGAAGACATAGGTTCGATTCCCAGTTTGGCCGCTCCAATCATTCACAGCAAAAAAGAGAAGTCAGGACTGATAAGAGTAAGAAAATAAAAAGGAGATGAAACAAAATAGGTTAGGGTTTTGAGCCTGTCCGAGTTAGGGTGAAAATTAAAATTGGCGCCCATATGATAGGTTAGGGTGAAAATTAACTTTGGCGCCCATATGATAGGTTAGGGTGAAAAATAATTTTGGTGCCCATATGATAGATTAGGGTGAAAATTAAATTTGGCACCCATTTAATTAAATATATTGTAATATTATATTATTATATAATATTAAATATAATATAATATTATATTATAATATAATATAATATTTATTATATAATATAATATAATATTATATGATATAATATTATAATATTATATTATATAATATTATAATATTATATCATATATTATATCATATAATATTATAAAATATTATATTATAATATAATATTATATATTATATTATAAAATATTATATAATATTATATAATATTATATAATATTATATAATATTATAATATTATATTTATATTATATTATATAATAATATTATATTATAAAATATTATATTATATTATTATATAATATTATTATATTATATTATTATATAATATAAATATATTTTATATTATAATATAATAATTATATATTTTATAATATAATATTATATTATATATAATATATATTATATAGTAATATAATATTATATAATATTATATTATTATATAATATATAATATATAATATTGTAATATTAATAATATAATATTATATTATATTATTATATAATAATAATATTATATTATATAATATATATTATAATATATAATATATATTATAATATATATTATATTATATATTATATATATTATATTATATAATATATATATTATATATATTATATTATAATATATATATTATATATATTATATTATAATATAATATTATATATAATATATATATTATAATATATATTATATATATTATATTATAATATAATATTATATAATATAATATTATATATTATATTATAAAATATTATATAATCTTATATAATATTATAATATTATATTTATATTATATTATATAATAATATTATATTATAATATTATAATAATATAATATTATATTATTATATTATATAATAATATTATATTATAATAATATAATATTATATTATATAATATTATTATATTATATTATATTATTATATAATATTATTATTATTTTATATTATAATATAATAATTATATATTTTATAATATAATATAAGATTATATTATATATAATATATATTATATAGTAATATACTATTATATTATTATATAATATTATATTATATATAATATATATTATATAGTAATATAATATTATATTATTATATAATATATAATATTGTAATATTAATAATATAATATTATAATATTAATAATATAATATTATATAATATAAATATTATATTATATTATTATATAATAATAATATTATATTATATAATATATATATTATAATATATATTATATATATTATATTATATTATATCATATTATAATAGATTAAATTATATTATATCATATTATAATATATTAAATTATATTGTATTGTAATATAATATATTATTATTATATTATATTATATTATATTATAATAAAACCCACTCCCTCAATTCAAAATATTTTTTTTAATTATCCACTTTAATATCATATTGTCTAATTTTTATTTTTGTGACTAATTATTTAGTTGTGTTTTTTGCCCAATGAACAAATTAGTCATTTATTTAGTCATTTATTTGGTCATTTATTTAGTCATTTCAACCGATGACCAAATTAGTCATTTATAGTTGTGTTGCTTAGTAGAATTTTGGTCACATGACTAAACGTTTAATCACCTGGTCATTTATTTGCCATATTTCTACTAGTGGCCTTGCGAGCATGTGGCAAGCTACTAAAAGCTTTACCCAATCCTACTAAGAGTTTTAAATACTTCGCACAATGTGACAATCGTTTCCACAAAGTGCTAGTACACCTCTTTTCAATTTGGCACCAAAAGGCAAGGTTGACACTGGTTAGGACTTGGCTTTCGCCTTATCCCATTTATATAGCAGGTCAAAGGAAAGCTCCGCTTAAGGTCGTCCCTCTTGGATGAATCGCAATCCAATAGCAGGCCTTTCTAAGGGTAAACAAGAAATGGGTAGATGAGTATGGCTTTTTTATCACCCAAGATGTTGCAAGGGGAGAGAATATGCCTATCACCTTCGCAAGCACAACAAACATTTGTTTATTGACCACCTAGATTAAGCTAAGTGTGACTAATCTAACAACACAAATTGCCATATTTGCATGATAGCATAAAAGGAAAGATAGTCAAATTTAGCCTCTTAATTAAACTATGTGATGATTGCATGCAAGATGAAATTACTTCCCCCTATTTATGCTACGTTGGATTATATGCAAGATCGTCTGATTAACCTCCTAATTTAGACTATGTGATGATTTGTATGCAAGATTGTATGCAAAATTGTCCAATTAACCTCCCAATTTAGACTATGTGATAATTTGTATGCAAGATTGAGTTACTCCTATTTTAAACTAGGTGATGATTTGTGTGCAAGATAGAGTTACTCCTCCTAATTAAAAAATAGGTTATGATTGTATGCAAGATTGTAATGAAAAATGGTATGATTACTTCTATTTTAAACTAGGTGCCACTAGATTAACAATGTATGAGTAAATGATGTCTAAACCAAGCCCTAAACCTGCAAAACCAATTGTCAATAGTTTGAATACACTTCTTCGAAGATCGATGATAGCTACCACAAGAGTTAGCCTCAAAAATTATCAAAAAGACATAATAAAATTGATAAATTTCAAATGTGCAGAACAAACAACAGATGCGCTAGAAGATGAGTTATATGCGCAGAAAGACAAATGCACAACATAAAATGTCATATGCACGGCAGAAAGTAGCATATGCGCAAGACTGCAATTTTCTTCACAGATGCCCAGAACTAGAAATTGAATGCACAGGAACGACCTGTTATGACTGTAAGTACACCAAAAACTCAAATTTGGAAGTTAAAAATGGGGCAAGGCCCCACGGTAGGAGCCAAACTGTGATTGATAATTTGAAACTATTGTAAGAACCTACTAAGATACCACAAATACTCTAGAATTCCTACTCAAATTCAATACATCAATGAAACTAAGAAAAATGCAGAAAACATAAGTTATACCTTGCAAACTGATTTATCCTATACATTCCATTGTTTCCTATATTCTCAATGATCTTGTTGATGATGATATTGCTCTCAAAAATGTACTTCCTTGCTTTCCAAGATGACAATGAGAGGAATGGATTTTGTGGATGAAAATGCAATGTAACAAGCCTACAATGCAACTATGCTAGTGATGAGGATATGAAGCTAATGATAAAAGCCATGATATTGCTAATGATATGAAACTAGATGATATGCGACTATGGAGATTATGATGCTAATGCAAATGGGAGCCAAAGGCACGCTTGATTACTTGATGGAATTTCTGCAGCATGTAAGTATTATAGCTCTTGTGATTGATAAAATGGAGGTGAGAAGCTTCCTTTTATAGGCCAAGGAGAGGTCCAATCCAAGTGTCAAAAGATCCACGGTGGAGAATAAGTCTTCTCACATGTACGGCCAAGATCAAATTGGTTGGGATGAGGGAGATAAAAGTGGAAGATGTTCCTACTACGATGAGAAGGTGGAGGAAAACGTGGAACCATAAGCCACATGTCATGATGCTCACAAGGACCATTGAGACAAAGGTGGAAGACCATGAGAAGAACATGGAGGAAGGAGTCCTTCATTGTTGGAATGTGAGAGGGAATATAGGATTTGGAAGACAACTGTCTTTGACCATGTTTTATGGTTGAGAAGAAATAGGGAACATGTTTGAGGGGATATTGACTAATTGAATATTAAGAATTTTTAATTATTGGAGCAACATGATGAGGTGTCCAATGATGTGGAAATGACAAGGATGAGATGATGTGGAATTTAGACATAGGACTTTGTCTTAGAGGAAATGATTAAATAAAGATTATTATTTAATTAGATATGACATTAGAGGAATTTAGGAATGATTAATTATTAGAAGAATATGATTAACGTGAACCAATTAAATAAATTAAGATATTTATTTATTGATAGAAGAATAAGAATGAAATAAATATTAAAATATTTATTTAATTTGACTCAATCCATTTTTAGGTGTATACAATAACTAACAATCGCTCTAATACCATGTAAGATTTGGCTATGAAGCCACCTAAGAATGCAAATGAGTGACAAGAAAGCAAAACTATAAAATTAGAACAATAGAATAAATTATATTCTATTCAATAGGAAATGCAAAGCATACAATGAGACTACTCATATGAGAGCAAGAAGTGGGTATATATAGGATATTCCACCCAAGAGACTAAAAACACAACCAATATGGGATAAAGTAAAAAATTCCCTAAGTAAACTTAACCTAGTGTGAAAAGGACCTAAGTGGAGAACTAGCTAGGAAATAAACTAGTTAGATAAAGTACTTCGTTCACATTAATAGCTCTAATAATTTTTTAGCCAAAGGTAAAAATAGCTATTTTACCCCACCACTCCTATTCAATTACCTCTCCCCTCTAATTTTCACCCCTTACCTCTAATTTTCCTTCCTCCATGCCATTTTCCCTCACCTTTTTCTTATGTTCTTTCGAGAGTACACCCATCTTCTTCCAACCCACCTACCCTCTCGAAAGGGCATCCCTATCCATTTTATTAAAGCACATACCATCGCTGTCATCCCACCATAGTATCTATATTTATTTTCTTTTCAAAACACCTTTACTTCCTTTTAGTCACAACAATATTTCAAAGAGGAGCAAAATGTAGACACGTAAAATCCATCATCATTCCTAATGACACATTTTAACATCATTCCTAACATTCCATCAACGCCACTATGGTAATCTATTAAACTATATAAACAGTACCATACTAATATTATTCTAAACAATTAAATAAATCATTTAATTAATTAAATCCTTACCACACCACTAGTTAATTAAATAAATTTATTATTTAATTAATTGATCTATTTTTTATCTCACCATTTAAAATTAAGTAAATTATTGTCCACCTCACCATTTCAAATAAATGCATAAACAAACTCATTTCCCTCCATTTTCTATAATTTTAAATCTCATCCATCCATTTATAGAATCTTTTAATCTCCACCTATTTTTGCAACAGAATATTTATTTGCCATAATCATTTTCAACAACTTGCATCCTCATCATTTATCTAAAACAAACTAAATCCTAATCATTCATCATGCCACCTTCATTCAAGGAAAATCCTCTCAATCAATGTCAACCATATTCATCAGCAAATCTAGGCCATTTATCTTCCCACTCAAAAAATTATAATATATTTGCAATGTAAAGGTCAAGTAAGAGAATGTTAGGATTAGGTGTGTCATTCACTTTGCAAATCATGTCTTATAAATTGTACTTAATTATGTAGACAATAAATATATATGATCTCTAAAAATCATGAAGTGGAGAAAATGAGATACCTATGTGAGAGTGCGGACGTTCTTTATCTACTATGTATGCTAGGGACATTGTGCAAGAAGGCGTTGTATAGAGAGGTTACATTGAAAATATCAAAATTGGGAGTTATAAAGCATCTTCCTAATTTGGAAGTTATGAAACAAACATTGAATACTCTCATGTCTATAAAAGTGGTTGATTTGATAGTTATAACAAAATATATGATGTGTAAGAGAGGTGTAAGCTGTATAAAAGATGTAAAGGGAGTTATTATTTCAAGTTGCTTCACCATGATTATGGGGGTCTTGGATTTTTTCTATGGCTTGTGGTTTTGACTCATAGTTTTGGATACTGCTTAGTGGTTTCTAGTTTTTAACTTTTTTTATATATTGAAGGCATGGGATAGAGGAATGTAAGGTTCTTTTTCAAGTACTCTTATGTTTTTGGACCATTGTCAAGGGAAAAAGTGATTGTATTGTTGTACACATTTAATTGTGATTAATATTGTATACGCCTAAAAATGACACAAATCATCCTAAATAAATATTCTAAATATTTATTCCATTCTTCTATTAATTAAATAAATATTCCAAATTTATTTAATCGATTCACGGCTCCATAATTAAATAAATTCAATTTATTTAATTAAAATTCTTCTAAATGTCCTACACAATTAAATAATTCTAAATTATTTAATTAATCCAAATTCCTCTATCCTAAGTTCTAAATTCAAAAATCCACCTCACCTTTTCCACCTCACCTTGTCCACCTCATCAAGTTGCACATGTAATTAAATATATTTAATATTTAATTACCTTATTTTCCCTCACCCACATGGCCTATTTCTTCTCAAATCAGAGGTTAGTTAACTAATCAATCAAAAGTGTTAACTAACCTGTCAATTGAGTCAATCCCTCAATCAATTCAGTCAGTTCCATAATCCACTCTTCTAACTGATCAATCAAGTCTGTTAACTGATCAGTCAATGGAGTTAACTCTCCAATCAATTTTGTCACATCCCCTCTTTCATGATGGAGCTGGGACACTTGTCACATTTCTACTAGTTGCACATTCCTCAACCATCCTCAGCCATTGATCTTCATATTTCCTCTCAACCGTTGATTCTCATTCTTCTGAGTCTATAAATGAAGCTTCATCCCTCCATTCTAATCATCTAGGCTTTTGACATCGTTACTCTACAGAAATATCACCAGCACACCTTTGGCACCCTTTTACCATCCACAAGCTTGAGATCACATACTTGCTTTGAAGCTCATCTTCATTGCATATCACAACAGCCATTTACCATCGACTTCCTCAAACACAGCTTAAAAGAGTGCACTCTCTGAGGGCTCACTTCATCTGCAAAAGGACGGTTGTAATAGGCAAACAACAGAAGCATCGATTCCATGGAAGGTTTGCTTTGTGTTATTCATTGCTATTTTCGTTTAATCTTTCTTGTTATCTCCTATTCTGTTGATGTTTGGGTCATACATTATTCATTTGATTGATCACCACTTTACCCTTACATTTTTGGTGCCCACTGTGGGGCCTTTGCCCCTTTATCTCATCAAAATCTGAGCTTTTTTTGAAGGCAGGTTCCGTACAGGTCAGGCAAAGTCACGCACAGGTTACTTCGGCGCATTTAAACATTTCCGCGGTGCATATAAAGACTGTTACGGTGCTTCTATTATTTCTACGCATCTATGTATTTTTGCGACGCTTTTGCGCACTATTGCGGTGCTTTTGATTATATTGTGCATCTGTTCATTTGTGCTGGGCTTTTGAAGACTGTTACTGCGCATCCGTTATTGCTACGCATTTATCCATTTTCACAGCGCATACGTGTAATATTACGGCGCATTCATTATTGTTGCGCTTCTGTTGATTATTTCTGTGCATCTAATCACTGAAGCTGCGCATTTGTAATAGGCTATGGTTTTAGTACTTTTCTAGAGGAATTTGCTAATGCTAACCTTTTCGCAGGTGTTTGCTGGAGTTGTTTTGCAGGATAGATTCGGGTTTAGTTCCATGTAGTTGCATCTAAATAGTTCACATTTCACTTTTCAAGGGATAGTAAAACTGATGTGCATTCAAATCCTCACCTAGCTCTAATTAGGCAGAAAGTAACTGGATTATTTCTTGCTTGCATTGCAACACCTTCCAAGTTATTGCTATCTAAGTTTAAAACTGAACTCACCATTGATCTTGGGGTTAAAATGAACTATTGCTATGTCGTGAGACCAAAACTTCAAAGTTAACTATCTCGTGCTATGTGGTTTAAAACTGAACTCACCATTGATCTTGAGGTTAAAATGAACCACTGCTATATCGAGAGACCAAAATTTCAAAGTTAACTATCTCGTGCTACGTGGTTTAAAATTGAACTCACCACTGCTTTCTAAAGTTAAAACTAAACCACTGCTATATTGCTAAAATCACTTCAAAGTTCTGTGTTTGAGTAGATTAGCCCATTTAGTTTTTCACTTTTAACTAGGGTGGATTAATCAGTGTATTATGTGCTTGCTAATGACAATAGGTTTATGCTCTCCCCTCTTCTGGGTGATCAGAGTGCCAGACTTGTCATTCTATTTGTTTAACCTTTAGGAGGGGCCTGCCCTTGGATGCACGCTTGTCCAAGTGGGAATGACTCTGAGTGGTAACAGGCTAACGCCAAACCCTACCAAGCCACTTAAAATAAATTGTGCTTGAAGTGAAAACTTCCTGCAACAAGTGCTGTTATGTTACACCGACGACCAACCTCCCCCAAAACCCTCTAAGGCGCAACTCTTTGAGGCTGGGAGACTCCATAACGGAGAGTAGTGCCGCCGCATGTGTAACCACTTGAACGGTTGCCTGCATTAAAAACCTCTTGTTCTGGTGGCCCAAATCCCTTATAATCCATTTCTCGCCTAGGATTTTTGTGCTTGCTTTTGTTCAGTTTGGTCCACAATAGAGTCGAAAAAAAACTACAAAAATTTTGAAAAACTACAAAATATTCTTTGTGCTTGCTATGTTTTCTTGCTGTTAATTCATAATATCAGATCAGGAAGACCTTTTCTAGCCAAAAATACCAAAAATTTTGCAAAAAAAATCAGAGCTGCGCATATACCACTTTCTGCTGCGCATTTGTAGCGACTTGCTGTGCTTTTGTAACAACTTGCTGCGCATATATACTGTTGTTGCGCATGTACACACTATTGCTGTGCATTTGTATTTCACCAGAGCTGCGCATATACTGCGACTTACAGTGCATTTGTTCATTCTTGCTGCACATTTATTTCGACGCATATGCGATAGTGAGCACTTGCCCTATTTTTGAGAGAATATTTTCACTTGATTGGAGCACCCATTTCAGCCTAGTTTCACTTTCTGAGATCACATTCAACCCTGCAGTCAGTCTTCGTCTGTTTCACCCAAGTCTCTCTTTCGTCAATCGTCCCATTCACTTTCTGTCCAAATCGCCTCTTGTCCCAAAGTCAGTTTGTCCCATACCAATTCGACATGGGTCCCTTTTTTGTGTCATTAGTGAATTCACATAAGCCTAGTAGGTCACCGTACCTTTGCTAGTAGTCTCGTTGAACGACTAGGCCCTACACAATAAGACTAGTATCGACTACCCTTACTAGCGGCTAGCGTCTTGTGTCAACTGTCTTACTTGAAGTCATTGAGCGAGAGAATCCTTTCTCCAAATCTTGTCCTAGGTATCCCATTCACAACAGTCTCAGTCAACACCTCACCAAAATTTCTAATCCTGGTCCACTGCATCTCACCCCACCTTGCATGGTTCTTACTCGATCCCAGTACAACAAGCAGATTGAAATGGCTGACGCATCTGATCACCTCGCCCCACCACGTGGTGGTGACGAAGAAATTTCTCATGAAGAATTAGTAGCGCACATCCAAGATAGAAAATTCCAACGCCTGGTAGAGAGGGTGCTCCTTGAAGACCCCGATAAATACTTCCACCATCTTGCTAATCTCAGAGTCAAACTCCCCGCAGACTTTGACATAAGCTCCATCATGGAAAATGTAGACAATGATCATGAGTGGAGACGTGATGATCATGAGAGAGGCACGAATGACACAGTCCCGAATGCAAATGATAGAGGCAAGAAACCCATAGATCAAAATGCTCCTATGGATGACGTGAGACAACAAATCGAAAGTCTAAAACAAGAAATATCCAACCTCAAGACCGGTACAAGTTCCAAGCAATACTCTTTGGAAGATATAGCTCCATATCCTTTTGACAAAAATTTGGTCATGAAACCTTTCCCCTTTCAGTTCAGAGTCCCAAAGTTTGACAAATACAAAGGGAAGGGGGACCCTAGAGATCATATCCGGGAATTCAATGCCGCATGTTTAGAAGTAGCTCACAACGAGACCTACTTGATGAGACTATTCCCAAGATCCTTAGGTGGTCAAGCTATGGAGTGGTTCTCGCGCCTCCCACCAGGAATCAAAACTTTTGATGAACTTGTCAATAAATTCATAACGCACTTCTCTTACAACATAGAACACGAGGTATCTATGCTAGATCTATGCAACACCAAACAAAAGAGTGGTGAGTCATTCGCCACCTTCTTACAATGATGGAGACAGCTAGCTAGTAAGTGCTCTTATGATATACCTGAGAAGCAACTATTGGAAATGTTTGTCCACAATTTGAATACTGATCTTAGCTATCAAATTCAGATACAATGCCCTACATCATTCTCCAAAGTCGTTGAAATGGGCCTATTCATTGAAAAAGCTATGATCACTAAAGGAACTCTCAAGCTCTACAAGGACATGCCTAATTCCAATTACACAACGGATAAATCAAAGTTTTGGACCAAGAACAAGAATGTGGTCAATGATGGGGTAGTTGACGCCAAGGTGGCAGCTCCTAAACAACAACCCATATTTACTCTTAAGGGAGAAACAAACAATGGGGCACTCAACAAACCACCCTCTCGGGAGCCTAGATCTTGGTTCAATTCAAACCCAAGGAGAAAATTCACACCATTAGGCGAGTCTCAAGAATCTGCGCTACGGAAGTTTTTGGCTAACAATGAAATTTCTCTACCGCCAACAAGTGATTACGAGCCTATAGTCAAACCTCCCTACTGGAAGGACACAGACTATTGTGAACATCATCGAGGAAGGGGACATACAACTAACAACTACATTCACCTCAAAAATGTCATACAGGATATACTGGATCAAAATCAGGGAGGGACACAACAGCATACCTCCAATGAAACTCATGTGGCCTACAGGGATCCACTTCTGAATCATAACATGCCATATAACAACAATGGCCACAACAACAACGGCAACAATAGCAATGACAACAACAATAATCGCAACTAGCCAAATCAGAACAGCGGGACGAGTAATGCTAACTATGCAAGTGTTCCATTTGACTACACTATAAACTACATTTCTGAACATATTCCACAGGTCAATGTCATCTCACCCAACCAACAACCAGGACCTAACCGAACTGGTTGTAGTATAATTACCCGCAGTGGTAAAGTCACGCTCAATACCGCCCCTCCAAGGTCTTCACCATCTCCATCCAACTCCCGTCAATACAATGTCCTCAACCAGTTACAGAAAACTCTGGCTCACATTTCCATATTGAAGCTATTGCGTCTATCTCCTTCTCATAAGGAGATTCTTGAGAAAGCCTTAGTGGAAACCACTATCCCCACTAACCTGGCCCAAGAGAAGTTCCAGACCATGGTAGGCAATCTGACATCCTCCAATTCCATATCGTTTACTGAGCAAGATGACCTTTCTGTGTCTCAACCCCACAACACCCCTCTGCACATTGTCGCATTCATACACAAGCACCGCATCAAGAGGGTTCTCATTGATGGGGGTGCCGGTTTAAATATCTGCACATTGAAGCTAGTCCTTGCACTAGGGTTCTCCAAACAAGCAGTTGATCCAAGGAGGAAAATTACCATTAAGGCATATGACGAGGAAGAAAGAACCACAAAAGGAACGGTTGTCCTCCCCATTCAAGTGGGACCAGTAATTAAAGATGTGGTGTGCCAAGTCCTTGATCAGGAGCTTGCTTATAACATTCTACTAGGGAGACCATGGATCCACGCCATGAAGGTTGTCCCCTCAACCTATCATCAATGCATTAAGTTCCCACACAATGGCAAGCAGGTCACCATTCAAGGCGACCCTGACCCCTACCAGCACTGCAATTCTTTCCATGCAAAACCTGAATGTGTCATACCCAACAACAGAGCCTACATTTCCCCTACCTCGCAACAGGACCATACCGCTGAAGCTTCCTCCTCAAGACCCAAACCACTGAAACTTACCATAAAAGAAAATGGCATGGGGGAATACTCTATTGAGCACAGCCTCAACCTTGCCAAGATGCCTTTGTCTCCTCTCTCTTTTGGCCAACCCAAACATCCACCCAAACATTTTCCAAAGCCATCTGCTCCTCCTACAGCTCCCGCAAATCCCTTTGTAAAATGGGGGACCTTATCTGATGAAATGGAGGAGCGAGATCTCCTACAATGGCTTTATGCAAAAGAAGAAAACACACCCCAAGAACCACCTAGACTCCCTACAGAACTCTATGGGTGGGGTGAGACTATTTTGCACAGGATGGGGTACGAAGGACAAGGCCCCATAGGCCTCAGAAAAGAAGGAATCATTGAACCTATACAACCTTCTTCATCCTCTTCGGCTAGAAACACAACTGGCCTAGGCTACAAAGGCAAGGGTAAAGCCAAGGAAGATGCCTGCCTTGTGGAGACAATCCAAACACTCCAAGTGGACAGTGACACAGATTCAGATGATTCAAATGAGTATGAGTGGGATGAGCTAACAGAGCACTCCTACGATGACAAAGAGGTTGACACCATCCAAACCCTTAGCCCCTACCATGAGGGACGAACGCAATGAGATAGACCACTGGATTCTGATTTGCCCACTCCTGAGATTATGGCTTTCAAGGAAAGTTTAGATTCCATTGCAATAAACAACTTGGAGGAAAGTACCACCCAGAACGCTACCCCCGCCAATGCCCATAACATTTCCATTCACACCATCAATGAATCGGGTCTCTCATCTGACTCCCTTACCCTCTTACACCCTGAGCTTATTGACTGGGATCTTCAAGGAACCCCCCAATTAGATATGTTCCAGAACGATGATGCTTACATTGATTATATGGAACTTAGGGACCACTTGCCAAAAGGAGATCATAAGGCTGGTTTTGCTATCAAACTGAATACCGTGGCTTACTTCGGGGAGGGTGCCAAGCCTTCCAGTCGCAAAAACATCAAGATCAAAAATGGATCTGACAGTGAAAACTGCTTTGCGGCAGTGTCAGATCATAAAATAGTAAAAAGAAAGGACGCATCTGACGGTGAAAACCCAACTGTGGCACCTGAAGATGGAACGCTTGACACTCTCCCTAGCGATATGTATCAGGAAAGGTAGCAGATTGTGGTGGAGTTGAGAGAGCCCGTGAATATTGGAACCGAAGAGCAACCCAAGATTATCCACTTTGCCAAATCTCTCACACCACTAGAGAAAACCAGGTTTGTACCATTCTTTAAGAAGAGAGGCAGCTTTGCTTGGTCATATGCAGACATGCCAGGTTTGGACCCAAACCTGATTCTACATCATTTGCCATTGGATCCAAGGGTGAAACCAGTAAAGCAGAAGCTGAGAAAAATGCATCCTCATATAGCCCTTTTGGTCAAAGAAGAACTCAAGAAATTGCTAGATGTGGGGTTCATTAGAGCCATAGATTACCCAGAATGGATATCTAATATTGTGCCAGTGTCTAAACCAGATGGCCGGGTTTGACTATGCAATGATTTTTGAGACTTAAACAAAGCATGCCGCAAGGATGACTTTCCATTGCCAAACATCGATATCATAGTCGACCTAACTGTAGGACATACAATGCTATCACTCATGGATGGATTCTTAGGATATAATCAAATCAAAATAGCACCAGAGGATCAACACAAAACAGCTTTCACTTGCCCATGGGGTACCTTTTGCTGGAATGTCATGCCTTTTGGGCTGAAAAACGCAGGTGCTACATATCAGCGGGCCATGACAACTATATTCCATGACATGATGCATGTAACTATGGAAGACTATGTTGACGATATCTTAGCAAAATCTCTCATAAGGGACTCACACCTGGACATATTAGAAAAAGTCTTTCAGAGATTGGATCAATTCCAAGTCAAACTGAACCTGAAGAAATGTGTGTTCGGGGTAACTTCAGGCAAGCTGCTAGGCTTCATCGTGTCAGCAAACGGAATAGAGGTAGACCCGGCCAAGGTCAAAGCTATAATGGACATGCCACCGCCCAAGACTCTAACTCAGTTGAGATCCCTACAGGGCAAGCTGCAGGCCATCCGCAGGTTCATCTCACAGTTGGCAGACAAGTGCCAACCTTTCAGCCACCTCCTACATAAGAACATTCCATTTAAATGGGATGAGCGGTGCGAAGAGGCATTCAACAAGATAAAGGAGTACCTTATGAATCCTCCCATACTCATGCCTCTGATCCAAGGAAAACCTTTAATTCTCTACATCTCTGCTACACCCACTGCTCTTAGAGCTCTTCTAGCACAGCAAGATTACGAGAACAAGGAGAGAGCTGTATACTACATCAGTCGAACCCTAGTGGGCTACGAGTTGCAATACTCACAAGTAGAAAGGTCATGCCTTGTGGTAGTTTTTGCTTCACAAAAAATCTGACATTACATGTTGGCACATCCTGTCAAACTCATTGCCAAGATCGACCCACTGAAGTATCTTCTCAGCAAAGCAGCTCTCACAGGTCAACTAGCAAAGTGGGTTATGCTACTTAGCAAATATGATATAGAATATGTGGACAGAAAAGCCATCAAGGGGCAAATCATAGCTGACCAACTGGCCGAGGCACCAGTACAAGACACTTCACCAATGTAGTTTGAGTTTCCCAATGAGTCTTTATTCACTCTGTCAACATCTCCTTGGAAACTCTACTTTGACGGCTCTTACACCAACCATGGATCGGGGGTAGGTATCCTGTTTCTCACTCCCCAAGGCGACACAATTCTGAAATCCTACAGGTTGTTATTTCCATGCACAAACAATATAGCAGAATATGAAGCCTTGGTAATTGGTCTCAAGATGGCCACTGAGTGGAAAATCCAAGCACTATGTGTTTACGGTGATTCTCAGCTTATCATAAATCAGGTCAACGATGAGTATCAAACCAAAGATGAGAAGCTCATCCCGTACAAACGGATGGTCGACGACCTCAAAGAACACTTTGGGACCATCTCCTTCAAACAAATACCCAGGATAGAGAACACAGCAGCAGATGCAATGGCTACCATAGCCTCTCTTCTAGAAATTCCTGCATATGAGTCACGGTATGAGTTCTTAGTGGAAACCATCTGGCAACTGGCTTATGATCTCCTTGAAACCCATTCCATTTGCCTCCTAGTCGGATCTGATTCACCTTGGTATGGTAAGACTTACACTTACCTCAAGGACAATATTCTTCCACCAGACCTCTCTTCTAACCAAAAATGAACTTTCATCTGACAAGCCTCCCGTTACACCATCATAGCCAATACGCTTTACCGACGTGGTCTAGATGGTACTTTGCTCCGTTGTTTGGAACAAGAAAAATCCATAACTGCCTTGCGAAACGTACACGAAGGGCTATGCGGAACACACTCCAGCAGTCCTTCCCTAGCCAAGAAACTCATGCATTTGGGTAATTACTGGCCAAATATGGAAATGGATTCATATCAGTTCGTCAAAAAGTGCAAACAGTGCCAAATACATGGGAACCTAATCCATGCACCTGCTCAAGAATTGAGACCTTTAACGACACCCTGGCCCTTTTGCCAGTGGGGACTTGACCTTGTGGGAAAGATTCATCCACCCTCTTCCAACGGCCACAAATTCATCATTACCGCCACTGAGTATTTCACAAAGTGGATTGAAGTTGTTCCTCTAACCACCGTCACACGAAAGCAAATTTCCTCTTTCATTCTGAATTACATTATCTGCAGATATGGCATCCCTTCATCCATCATAACAGATAATGGAAGACCATTCAAAAATCAGGATGTCCAAGAACTCTGTGAGCGTTTCAAAATCCAACATCGTTTCTCCACTCCATACTACCCCCAGGGTAATGGCCAAGCTGAGGCATCGAACAAAACCATTCTGAAAATCCTAAAGAAAATAGTCAATGAAGCTGGTCGCGATTGGCATGTCCAACTCAATCCTGCTCTGTGGGCCTACCGAACCAGTATACGCACTCCCACAGGTGCTACACCCTACGCCCTTGTCTATGGTTCAGAAGCCATCCTTCCCATTGAGGTCGAACTACCATCCCTCAGGGTGTCGTTGAAAGGTCTCATATCAGACGAAGAATACAGAGTCTCCAGGTTACAAGAACTAGAGCTGCTAGAAGAAAGGCGCCAAAAAGCCTTCGATCATCTTAAATCATATCAACAGATGATGTCCAGAAGCTATAATCATAAGGTTCGCCCAAGATGCTTTAAGGTAGGGGATCTAGTTCTAAAAGAGAACCCCTACAATCAACAAGACATAGAAAAGAAAGGTAAGTTTGATCCTAACTGGCTTGGGCCCTATGTGATTGTAGCTATTTACGGATCGGGGGCATATCAGTTGGCCACTTCAGAGGGTGAGTTGTTAGATGATCCAATCAACAGCATGCACCTTCACCGGTTCTATACCTAGGAGAACCCCAATGCAAGGGGGCACAATAGAATCAAAAAATCAAAAAATCAAAAAAGTTGAAAAGAGAAAATATAAAAAAATCAGAAAAAAATAGAAAGCATACAAAAAAATCGTCCTTTGGTGAAAACCTGGCAAACAGGCGCCTTGGATAGGTATCATGATCAAAACCTGGCAAACAGGCGTCATGTTTACTTTCTAGCTTCTCGTGCAAATAAAAGCAAGTGATGAAAACCTGGTAAACAGGCGTTACTTGTGATAAACCGCCTTCTCCATCTTTGGGAATCTAATCACCTTGAGTCCATTCTTTCTCCATTTGCGCCATTCGACCGATATCTATCCCACAAATAAACACTTGACAGTTACCTATCGTGGCTTGATACTCTCCCTGTGGCCTTGTCAACCAAGGTTTTGTCCCATACTGTCTCCTCAATGTGAGCCTAGCATAGGGTCTCTTGTCAGTATCCATGGTCCAAGTCCGTGAACTACGTTGCCTCTGCGCTATCACGTAGGCAAGGCCATTATTCTAATGCGCCTCCGAGGCTTCCATTTTCTTCCATGGTCCCATTCATCCCCTTTCATGTCTTCCTTCTTGTCGTCTTTCTTCTAGTCCATCCATGGTCCATTAGGGTTTACCCCGAACTACGTTGCCTCTACGTCATCATGTAGGCAAGGCCATTTAGCAATGAGCCCCCGAGGCACTAGGTCAGTCCATTAGGGTCCGTCTCCCCAATAAGGATTGTGCAACTTTCTCACCAAACAAGCAAATGCAAGTAGAACTCGCGCTTCAAGCAGAAATCTTGACTCTAAGCATCTTAACCTATCTAAAACAAAGCAAATACCCAAGGTCTTCTAACTGATTCTATCTAAATTCTGGCAAGAAAAACACATCTAAATGCAAGAATGTTTTGTGGATTGTAACCATGGTTAAGTTACAGAGTCTTGATTTTTGCTATCATACCTCCCTATGCTACGCGAGGATGCCGAAAGATAGAGATGCTATGATGGGGGCATGATTACTTTCTTTGTTTGTTGTTTGTAGATTAACCTTTAGTAATGTGAAGCCTTGTCTAAGGACATGATCGGCAAAAGATCATCGAGGACATCAAAGGTATAACATGAATGGGGGCAATCCTTGTTTGTTGAAAATGCAAGAAGTACTCAGGTCATCTAGATTCAATTTTGACTAGATGCTTGTATTCACTTGCTAAATCACAATCCATGTAAGCGATACTCAAGTCATCTCAGTTCAATTATACCTAGATGCTTGTATTCACTTACAACATCTTAGAAAACATACCAAAAACAAAAGCCCAATGATGAAATAAAGCACTCTAAAAGCAAAACATCCATCCTATATCTATATACACATCCATGCATCCATATCCCATGCAACCCTCATTATCCCAACTATGCAGAGTAACAATATCAAATGATGTTTCTAAGTCATTCTATCACAACCATTCTTTTATCTATCATATCATTCTTGTGTCGATAGAGTACATTTGGACTTCCCAAAAACAGAGCATATAGGAGCATATCATATCATATGTAGGGCTAGTCATGAACGTGATTAAGTCAGTAGAATACATCACCCAATGCATTAGGTCATCCACACATCAACATTACATCACATCTTAAAGCACAGAAAACCCAAAAAAAACAACATAGCTAAGTGCATCGCATACGAAGCTGCATCATCACATAGCAATCATATTACATTTGCATTCATTTGAAACATTAGATCATATAAACATCCAATAACATCACACACACAACCGCATCATCACATAGAAATCATGTTACATAAGCATACATTTGAAGCATTAAATCATATAGACATCATATAGCATCATATCAAAAAGCATCTCATATAGCATCGGATAGACCATCTAACTCTACACATACATCACATCATACAATAGAAGTAAATCATCATCTCATAACGCATGCAATAGATACACAAAGCTGCATCATCATATATACTATCATATAAGAGGTCCAAATGTACAATATCACCATCTCTCTCAAAAATCAAAGTGTCATATACAGTATACATCTGAATGGACGGTGATACATGTCCCAAAAATACAACATCTGGTCTGTGTCTATCCCTGCTGTTGTGGGCCACCACTGCCAGCTCCTGACTGCTGAGGACCCATCACAGAAGCCCCTGACTGTGATGGACCTACTCTATGAGTAGCCCCAGACTGACTCCTGAAGCTCCCTGCCCTCTGACTCGATGCCACGGCACCATGGTATAATCCCCGATAGTACTGAGCCTGTGACTGTGCTCTAGCAAGCTCTGCCTGTACCTATGCCAACTGCGTCTACAACTAGCCTACCTGTGCCTGTGCCTGCTACACCTGCCCAACCAAAAATGAACTCGCTGCATCTGTCCCCATGGCAGCCACAGCAGTGTCCCGCTCTACATGTATAATGCGTACCTGTGCGTCGGCCATATCTCTCTCACGAGTCAACCCCACAATAACTGCTGCATCCATCTCTCACCTGCCATCGGCCCTCTTCATCTGTGCCTGCAGCACTCGCACCTATCCCCTCAGGCTGGCTAGGGCCCTCTCATGAACCTCTACCTCTACTGGCCCCTGTGCTGCCTCTGCCTATTCTGGCCCCTGTGGCTGGGGCACCTGCTGATGTGGTATCTGCTGTGGTGGCGGCATCTGCGCCTGCTGAGGTATCTGCTGCTGTGCCACCTGTCCTGGCATTGCCTGCTTGGCCTGGCCTATCCTCCTCTGCTGTCTCGGCCTCTCTCCGACTCTACCACCTCGTCCTCATCCTCCTCTAGCTCCCCTCCACCCTGGGCCAACCTGTCCCTCCTCCTCTGAGTCTGCCTCATCAATACGAGGCACCAGCATGCCAAGTCCTAAATATCTCAGGAACGGATGTGCAGTCACCCAATCCTCGTAATCCTGTGTCACCCCTGCATCCGCTATCTCTGTCCTCATATCCCATGCCACATAGGGAGTCTGCCTGAACTCTACCAGGGCCTCCTCATACGAAGCCATCGGCCCCCATTGGACCCTCTCTGCATGTGTCCGCGCAAAGAGCGCCTCTCCCTGTGGCATGCCCTACCTCCTACCGAATTGTCTCAACACTCGGCCCACCATCTGCCTCTCCAGTATGTGCCATGTTTGGCCTATCAGCCACCTAGTCTGAAAGCAATACAGCAGCTCGTCTCCCTTGTCGTCCCAAGGCTCGCAGTCTAGATATGGTCGCTAAACGACCACATCTACCCCATCCAAGGTGTGCCTCCAATACTCTAACTTCCCCAGCCTGTGCTGGGAAATCACTCCAGCATAGCCATAACTGTATGGCTCTCCTTTCTGCCTCGCGAAAACACATATCGGCCTAGTCACCGCTATGTGCTCCCACAGCCAAAACTGTAGCAATAGTACACCAGCCGATAGACTCGTGCTGCGGTGGTTCACCACCTAATGCATGTCATGGTACAAGTGGGCCAGTACACAGACTCACCATTCATATCGGGTGCCCTCAGTCAGCATCTGCTCCATAATCCTACCCCATCCAATAGGGAACCCATGCGATCTCCTGTCCGGGCATACAATGCCCCCGATCAGTCCAACCACAATCCCTGGGAAGTAGTCATAGCAATCATATATATCCTGCCACGGGATGACCTGTCCAACTAGCTCGGGATCATCGAACACTCGCTAGCACTAAGCGAGTCCTGCATCCCGCTGTGTGTCGTACTCTACTAACTCACCCACCACGGGTAAGTGCAGTATCCGGTAAATGTCCTCCAACGTCACAGTCATCTCTCCCGTAGGAAAGTCAAAAGTCCCGTCCTCACTGTGGAATCTCTCCATAACAGCTGTCAGCAATCCTCAATTCGCCCGCACCTCGGGCATGAAGCATACGTAGTCTAAACCCATGGCATCAAGCGCCACTCTGTTAGTCTCTGTTAGCATGTATCTCTGCAATAGGGGCATGGGAAACGTCTCCCTCGACTGCAGTGTGTCTCGAATATCCTCCTGCAAGTACGCAAGGCAACGCGTCAGTCTCAAATGGCATATACCATACTCAACATATCTACTGAACTATATCAACTCAACTTAGCATCTCAAATTGATCAAAACAGCACACTACATCTCTTGACTAGATTCCTGCAATCTCAGAGATAGCTCATCGATTCCCGCGTCAAACAGGACGCTAATCGAATCAATTTGGCTAAGTAATTTGCTATCCCAAGCAAATGCACCACTACAGGTGGTAAAAGCGTCATTTCTTGATATATGCACCGCTAAAATTAGCATATGCACCGCTACACGCAGATGCGCCGCTACAGTACACATATGCACAGTCTCGGTACATGCGCCGCAGAACTCGGGATATGCGCCGCCCAATTATGAATGCGCCACTATATTCTGCATATGCACCGACTTCACGCAGGCACCGCTACATTACACGTATGCGCCACTCAATTACACATGCGCAGCCAATTTACACAAGCACAGCTACAAAGCACGTATGCACCGTTTTCATGCATGCACTGCCGAAACCGGCATATGCGCCGCGAAATGACAAAAGCGCCGCTTCGCGAGGCATATGCACCGTTCTGCATTTCGGCGCATATGTTTGACCTATTTTCTACATGCATTTATGACACCCTAAATCGACCCTAGGAGAAATTTTTTGAAGCACATACCGGGGGTCCTGCCTCTGCTGGCCGCCCGAATCGACGGACTCACTCGAATCGATGCTCCTCGCGTGGAATGTCTGCTGCTCTGGCTGCCATGCTGCTCCAAGTTTGCTCTAATCTCTCTCAATCCAATCCAGATCAAACAAGTGTACAAATGACTATTCTTGTGGACCCAGCTCCTATTTATAGCCTCCAAACCCTAATTCTGGCTAGGTGATGACTGTGACTACTTCTCGTGCCCGTTTTTCCTCCAGTTTTCTTCCCGTTTCCCTGAAACACGTTCTTTTTCCTCTTGCCTATCCTAACACCTTCATCTTCATGAGATTGTCCGTCTCTGATTCTTTCGCCCTTTTCCCGTCCAATCTCCCAAGGGGGCATCCTATCGTCAGTAAGCCTGTACCAGGGGCAAACTGGGGCATGTATCATCATTCAGACTATTGACTTCTTTGAAGCAACACTGTAAACTGCATTGCATCAAAGAGGGGCAAAATGTATATGCCTAAAAATGACACAAATCATCCTAAATAAATATTCTAAATATTTATTCCATTCTTCTATTAATTAAATAAATATTCCAAATTTATTTAATCGATTCACGGCTCCATAATTAAATAAATTCAATTTATTTAATTAAAATTCTTCTAAATGTCCTACACAATTAAATAATTCTAAATTATTTAATTAATCCAAATTCCTCTATCCTAAGTTCTAAATTCAAAAATCCACCTCACCTTTACACCTCACCTTTTCCACCTCACCTTTTCCACCTCATCAAATTGCACATGTAATTAAATATATTTAATATTTAATTACCTTATTTTCCCTCACCCACATGGCCTATTTCTTCTCAAATCAGAGGTTAGTTAACTAATCAATCAAAAGTGTTAACTAACCTGTCAATTGAGTCAATCCTTCAATCAATTCAGTCAGTTCCATAATCCACTCTTCTAACTGATCAATCAAGTCTGTTAACTGATCAGTCAATGGAGTTAACTCTCCAATCAATTTTGTCACATCCCCTCTTTCATGATGGAGCTGGGACACTTGTCACATTTCTACTAGTTGCACATTCCTCAACCATCCTCAGCCATTGATCTTCATATCTCCTCTCAACTGTTGATTCTCATTCTTCTGAGTCTATAAATGAAGCTTCATCCCTCCATTCTAATCATCCAGGTTTTTGACATCGTTACTCTGCAGAAATATCACCAGCACGCCTTTGGTACCCTTTTACCATCCACAAGCTTGAGATCACATACTTGCTTTGAAGCTCATCTTCATTGCATATCACAACAGCCATTTACCATCGACTTCCTCGAACACAGCTTAAAAGAGTGCACTCTCTGAGGGCTCACTTCATCTGCAAAAGGACGGTTGTAATAGGCAAACAACAGAAGCATCAATTTCATGGAAGGTTTGCTTTGTGTTATTCATTGCTATTTTCGTTTAATCTTTCTTGTTATCTCCTATTCTGTTGATGTTTGGGTCATACATTATTCATTTGATTGATCACCACTTTACCCTTACAAATACAAGCTTGGGTCTCTTTGGTTGTGGAGTTTTTTCCCACAAGGGTTTCTCCACATATATTTAGTGTTACAATTTGTATTTTTATGTTTGTTTCTCCATTGTTACATTAATTATTGTTGGTATTACTACATCTTATTATAGTATAGGTCAGATTAAATAATAATAAATAAAGGTTAGTTTATAGTTAGTAAATAAAAAATAGTTAGTTTGTTGGGAGTTATTCTTGTAGGTAAGTTTATTTTTATGAGAAAATGAAAGGCTTTATAAAGCCAAATGTATTGAAATGTAAATCATCCAAAAATATCAATATAATATTTAATATTATTCTATGTTGTTATTACTGTGCAACAATGGTGCAATTGATAAATGCAATCTAGTCACCATTTCAATATGGTATCAAAGTAGTTAGGAGGTCCTATGAAACATTGAAGATCAAGTTGAGGTCGTATTGGTGTTCATCTAAAATCATTGCACTTGTTCTCTATTGTGTTTGGTTGTGAAGAAGATACACATGGCAAAAGTGTGAAAATGATTATCAAGCATGCAATTTAGTTTACTTGACTGAGAAGAAACACTAGAGGGTAAAATTTACATAGTTTATCAATACGGTGAAAGAGAAGAAAGGCACACTGCTTTATTGAAGGTATTCGCTCCTATTCTGAAACATCGTCTGGAATGATTTATTATTTTTCTATTAAGGATGGTATTGAAAACAATAAACAACATTAAAGTGTTTTAAGGATTTCCCTGATTAAAACCATTGTTGGGAACGTATTCTCTATTGTCATTGCCAAACTCATTTTTTTAATCATTGTGATTGTCCAAGCCATTTGAAGTAATCATGCAAAAATAGTGATGGTTGTGAATGAGAAATCCACTTAATATGGATACCTTGTTATTGATAATATGAATATGTTGCTAAGAATATGAACATGTGAAGAAGCAATTAGGAAAAAGTAATCCCCTGGGTGTGTTCCTACAAAAGGTAGATAGTTTATTTGCCCTGCAAATAGCATGTCATTTGTTGTTTTGAAGGTTCATTCTTGGTGTAGAAGTTATGCATCAATAATACAATAAGATAATGTGATTTTGTAATTTTATGCAAATGTGGAGCATTGACTTTGTTGAATAAATACATTTTACTTTGTGTGACCATCGATTGCTTGATGTCATCGGTGTCTCAGCCAACCAAGTTTTCAAAGGTGTTCTATTGACTGTGATACAAGCATTCATAGTTTTAAGATTATTTTCCTACCACTCATAAAGACTGTTATTTGCCACTAGTTTGCTTTGATTGGTGGTTGGCAATAATGTGTTGTACTTGTCATTTATAATCTCTACTCACATGGATTTTGCCTCGATCTTCAAAAGATTTCCTTGCCTTCCCACCATTCAATAGTCTATTTGTGTACCAGTTAATCCATCGGATTGTTACTTCATCCTAAATGCTATCAAAGGTTAAAATCATCAAGTCTCTTGTACTGGGATCCTACCATCCACTATGGAGATCAAACATGAGTACTTTATTGACAACACCAATTGTATTCACCTGCCATCTCTGAAATCATCAAGTCTCTTGTACTGGGATCCTACCATCCACTATGGAGATCAAACATGAGTACTTTATTGACAACGCCAATTGTATTCACCTGCCTTCCCAACATTCAATAGTCTATTTGTGTACCAGTTAATCCATTGGATTGTTACTTCATCCTAAATGCTATCAAAGGTTAAAATCATCAAGTCTCTTGTACTGGGATCCTACCATCCACTATGGAGATCAAACATGAGTACTTTATTGACAACGCCAATGGTATTCACCTGCCATCTCTGTTAAAAAAATATGCAACAAAAAATTATGAAAAAATATTTGTGCACTAGATATTGGTGTTGTAAACCTATGTTTAAGAATTTATAATTTTATCCTTTCTATAAAAAAAGTTATGTTGTATGGTATGAATGTCATTGTCTAAAAATGTTAATTATAAAAAATGAGTTATTAAAATTTACGTAAAAAAGTCCACAAATTATTTCTTAAATTTTAAAAAAAATACATTTAGAATCTTCATGTGTATACACCTAAAAATGGCTCAAGATGAATTAAATAAATATTTTATATTTATTTTATTGTTATTCCTCTATCAATAAATAAACATACTAATTTATTTATTTGGCTCACGTTCATCATATTCTTCTAACAATTAATTATATTAAATTCCTCTAAAGTCATCTCTAATTAAATAATCATCATTATTTAATTATTCTTCTAAGATAAAGTCCTACGTCTACAATCCACATCATTCATCCATGTCACCCTCCACGTCAGTGGACACCTCACCATGTTGCTCCATAAACTAAATATTATTAATATTTAATTAGGTATTTATCCTCTCAACACATGCCCTATTTCCTCTCAACCATCCCTACTTTGTAATTGGTTTCTCCACATCACCATGGTCAATGTTGACTATGAGACACTTGTCTCATGAATCCTATATTCCCTCTCACATTCCAACAAACAAAGACTCATTCCTCCATGTTTCTCTCATGGTCTTCCACCTTTCTCTCATTGGTCCTTGTGAGCATCACAACTTGTGGCTCCTTGTCCCTCATATTCCTCCACCTTGTCATCATAGTAGGAACATCTTCCATCTTTATCTCCCCTCATCCAACCAATTTGATCTTGACCATACATATCACAAGACTTATTCTCCAACCTATTAGAAATGAAAGCAACACTACATCAAAGGAAATCTGATTCAATATAAATTTCTGCAATCTTTAACTGTGTGTTATTAATGGAGATTGTAACACAGAAACAAAACTAAGCTTCATAGAAATGCAAAATCAGAAATATGAACACATAACATAATATTTAACGTAGCTAAAACCTTTTCGGGTAAAAAAACTCCACATAGGAAAGAGGCCCAATGTTTGTATTAATCTGAAAATGATTTACAATACAACACTTCAACTCTCTCCACCAGTCTTCAATCTGACAGCATTCCAGCAGCACCCAAGTACCTAAAATCTATATTGTAGCAACTAATACATGGAAAATAATTATAGAAACATTTTCTAACTCATCTTAGACGTTCACCTTCTCTCTCCTAAGATTCTCCAACCTGTAAACATTAATTACCATCTTACAAGCATCTTACACTTGTCCAAAAATAGCCATGCAAAGGTTGGGCTCCCAAGACTAAATCTAGCCTCTTACAGCATCTGATGACACGTCATAACCATCATAGATTCCACTAAAGAGTATCTTTTAAAGATAGGAAGCTTGGGCTAAATATAGCAAATATACAGCTAACATATTCGTCATATGCGTCATAGAATCTCATAATCTTATGATAACTTGTAGTTGTCATAGATTCACTCACCAAACATTATGACAGTTGTCATACATGCCAAAAATAGTATATTCCTCAAGGGAGCATGCCTATCCTCATTTACTATGAGTTTTTACATTTGCCAATAGTAAATGTCACTCCGTAACTGCCGTCGGTAACTCCAAAATTACAACTGTCAATGAGACTACCTCATTCCCTTATGGGTAATTACAAATAACAAATAATAAATGAAATAAAATACAATATTAGAATTTACAAGGTTAATGGCACCTTATTCCAACATTCTCCCACTTGACATTATACATTGTAAATCAACCCATAGGAAAACAAATGAAATAATCAAGCACTAGAAACAAGGCCCATGGCCTCTCTGCACCACACGAACTTTTATGTGCTCACAGGTTTGGTCAATGAATCTACAACATTCTCCTAATTGTCTATCTTCTTTAGCTCAATCTCTCCATTTGTAACCAATTCTCAAACAAAGTGATACTAACCATCAACATGCTTAGTCTGAGTATGATACATGGGATTCTTGGCCAAACAGATAGCACTCTAGTTATCACAACCAATCTGAATGATCCTGCAATCAAAACCAATACCTGTACACAGTCTCCTCAACTAAATTGCCTCCTTAGAGACATGAGTAGCAGCCATATACTCTGCTTCTGTGGTGGACAAAGCAACTGTGGGCTGCCTCTTACTCATCCAACTCACTGCACCTCCAAACAGAGTAAACACATAGCCACTAGTGAACCTTCGACTATCCAAGTCACCTTCCCAATCTGCATCAACAAAACCCTGTATGTCCAAAGATTTATCAGCACTATCAGTAACAGAATAAACCAAACAATGATCAGGAGTACTTGTAAGATATTTAAACAGCCTCTTCACATAGTTCCAATGCTATCTACCAGGGTTAGACATAAATCTGCTCAAAACTCCCACTGCTTGGGCAATATCTAGCCTAGTGCAAACCATTGCATACATCAAACTCCCTATAGCACTAGCATATGGCACATTAGACATATCCTCAAGATCATCCTCAGTCTTTGGACACATATCTAATGAAAGCTTAGTACTGATGGGTAAAGGAACTCTAACTAGGTTACAGTCCTGCAAACTAAATCTCTGCACAATAGTATTCACATACTTACTTTGTGACAACCAAAACTTTCTATTAACTCTATCCCTCCTAATCTCCATTCCCAAAATATACCTTGCAGCACCAAGATCCTTCATCTCAAATGCACCTGAAAGTTGGGCTTTAAGCTCACTGACCATACCCTTAGTATTGCTGAAAAATATGTCATCAACATACAAAGCAATAACCAGTATAGAATCATCAACACAGTGAATGTAAACACAATGATCCTCCTCACTTCTAACAAAACCCAATTTCAAAACAAATGAATCAAACTTTTGATACCACATTCTGGGTGATTGTTTCAGGCCATAAAAAGACCTCTTTAACTTGCAAACCCAATGTTCTTTTCCTTTTACCTCAAAACCTGTAGGCTGTTGCATATAAATTTCTTCTTCAAGATCTCCATGCAAGAACACAGTCATAACATCCATTTGCTCAATCTCCCAATCATAAGTTGTAGCAATGGATAAGAGAAATCTAATAGAAGTCAATTTAGCAACAAGAGAGAATATCTCACCAAAATCAACTCCCTCTCTCTGAGAGTAGCCCTTAGCTACCAGTCTAGCCTTGTACTTCACCAATGACCCATATGCTCCAAACTTCTTCTTGAGGACTCACTTACATCCTATGGCCTTTCTTCCTTTGGGAAAATGAATAAGATCCCAAGTGTTACAAGAGTCTAAAGCCATCATCTCCTGTTGCATGGCTAATTGCCAAGACTCACTATCATCTGCAGAAATAGCTTCCCTGTAGGATCTAGGTTCATCGTTAGTACTCAATAAAGCATATACACAACGGAAATCTAGTGGGCTATACCTGTCAACTAGATTCCGTTGTCTTGTGGATCTCCTCAATAGTGGAGTAAGAGACTCTGCTCGTTCTTCTGCATGATCATCTGTACCAACTTCTTCTGTCACAATAGATTCATCTTCTTCAGAACTACTTGAATCTTCTTCTTCTTCTTCACCTCCTAATCCATCATTATGTTCTTCCTGAGGTGCATCTTGCTGCTCTAAATTAAAGTGCACCTCCTTTACCTTTTCACCTTTTTCTTTTGGCTGCTTAGGTTCAGAATTAGCTCTAAGTTCCCTAAAAATAACATCTCTAGAAAAGATAATCTTACGGGTTAGTGGATTCCAAAGATTATAACCTTTTACATTATCACCATATCCAATGAATGTATATTTTTCAGCCTTTGGATACAACTTAGATCGCTTTTCCTTAGGCACATGAACAAAATCCTCACAGCCAAAAACCCTTAAATGTGAAACAGAAGGTTTCTTACCTATCCACACTTCATAAGGTGTCGAACCAAGAGCCTTACAAGGAGATTTGTTTATCAAGTAGAAAGCAGTACACACAGCCTCTACCCAAAAGCATTTATCCAACTATTCATCACTAAGCATACTTCTAGCCCTTTCCATAATTGTTCAGTTCATCCTTTCTACAACACCATTCTATTGTGGTGTATACGGAGTTGTCTTTTGTCTGATTATACCTGCATGCTTGCAAAACTCATCAAATTACTTAGAGCAATATTCCCCTCCATTGTCAGATCTTAATATTTTTATCTTTAAACCTGATTGGTTCTCTACTAAGACTTTGAATTCCTTAAACTTAGTGAAAACTTCAAATTTATGCTTCATAAAACAAATCCATGTAAATCTGGATACATCATCAATGAAGGTTACAAAATAATGATATTTTCTAATAGATTCATTATCCACAGGTCCAAACACATCTGTATGAATAATTTCTAAATTCTCTTTTGCTCTATTGCCTCCTGAAAGAAATGATTTTTTGTTTTGTTTACCAAACACACAATGCTCACAGAAATCAAAGTGCTCATCAGAATAAGAGAAACCATCCAACAAATTTTTATTCTTAATAGTTTTTAATACATTATTGCTTGTGTGGCCCAATCTACAGTGCCACAACATACATGCATTTTTAGTATTAGCCTCAGATACATAGGAGGCATTATAAACTGTAGTGGCTTCAAGCTTGAACAGGCTTCTGAATCTCTTCCCCTTCACTACCACCAAGTTCCCTCTCACTAATCTGTAGCCATGCTTGTCAAATGTCACATGCATTTCCAAATCATTCAACTTCAAAACTGAAATCAGATTTCTAGCTAATCCAAAAACATGCAAAACACCAAGGAGGGTTTTAATCCTCCCATCACTGAAACACAACAATACCTTTCCTTTCCTGACAATCGGATATGTAGAGTTGTCACCAAGGTAGATATTACCTCCATCATATTCTTCATATGAGGAGAACCATTCCTTATGTGGCGTCATATGAAATGAGCATCTTGAGTCAACCAACCAATTTTCATCAGAAACAACATTACATGCAGAAAGTAAAACTTCTTCACCTGCATTCAAGGACTTATCCAAAGCACTCTCCCACTGTTTCTTTGGGTTTCTGCACTCCTTCACATGTCCCCTTTTACCACAATTCCAAAACTTAACTCTGTTCTTTTTACCAGGAGTCTTAGATCGGCCCTTGGACCTGTCCTTAGTGCCTTTCTAATCTCTTTTTGGTCCCCTTTCTTTAGACCTTCCACTGACACTAAGAGCATCCCCTGAACTATCCGAACTCTTCTTCCTTAATTCCTGTGACAGTAGCACTGAAATAAGAGCATCCAACTTTGGATCTGCAAGGTTAGCAGTGATAGCGAGGATAACATTCTCCCAAGACTCAAGTAAAGAACAAAGAAGTAAGATACATTTATCTTCCTCACTAACTTCAACATCTACTGAATCAAGATGACTCACCAATAAATTAAAAGAATTTAAATGCTCTGCAACTGACTCACCCTCTTTCATTTTCAAAGAAAACAACTTCCTTTTTATATAAAGTTAATTTACCATACTCTTGGCTTGATAGATCTCACCCAACCATTTCCACAACTTGTATGCAGTCTCTTCCTTTACGACATTTAACAAGACAGAGTCTAAAAGACACAACCGGATAGTTTCTCGTGCCTTCTTATCCAGTCTATCCCACTCATCTTGAGAGACATCGTCAAGTTTCTTCTCTTTTTGAACAGCCAACCATTGGCTTCTTTCTTCCAACAAATCTTCCATTTTCAGGTTCCACAACTCATACCCTGTTCCGTTGAACTTCTCAATGTCCAATCGAGAGGTTGATGCAATGGTGGATGCAGCCATAATAACAACACAAGATCTGTAAAACAAATGCAACCAAATCTCCCATTGCAGCTACAACTTCCACACTACCACCCAAAAGTCAAAGTTGGCCAGGCTTTGATACCAAATGTTAGAAATGAAAGCAACACTACTTCAATGGAAATCTGATTCAATATAAATTTATGCAATCTTTAACTGTGTGTTATTAATGGAGATTGTAACACAAAAACAAAACTATGCTTCACAGAAATGCAAAATCAAAAATATGAACACATAACATAATGTTTAACATGGAGAAAACCCTTTCAGGTAAAAAACTCCACACATGAAAGAGGCCCAATGTTTGTATTAATTTGAAAATGATTTACAATACAACAACACTTCAACTCTCTCCACCAGTCTTCAATCTGACAGTATTCCGGTAGCACCCAAGTACCTAAAATCTGTATTGCAGCAACTAATACATGGCAAATACTTATAGAAACATTTTCTAACTCATCTTAGGCGTTCACCTTCTCTCTCCTAAGATTCTCCAACCTGTAAACATTAATTACCATCTTACAAGCATCTTACACTTGTCCAAAAATAGCCATGCAAAGGTTGGGCTCCCAAGACTAAATCTGGCCTCTTATAGCATCTTATGACACATCATAACCATCATAGATTCCACTAAAGAGTATCTTTCTAAGATAGGAAGCTTGGGCTCAATATAGCAAATATACAACTAACCTATCCGTCATATGCGTCATAGAATCTCATAATCTTATGACAACTTGCAGCTGTCATAGATTCACTCACCAAACATTATGACAGTTGTCATACATGCCAAAAATAGTATATTCCTTAAGGGAGCACGCCTATCCTCATTTACTATGAGTTTTTACATTTGCCAATAGTAAATGTCACTCCGTAACTGCTGCTGGTAACTTTGAAATTGCAACTGTCAATAAGACTACCTCATTCTCTTATGGGTAATTACAAATAACAAATAATAAATGGAATAAAATACAATATTGGAATTTACAAGGTTAATGGCACCTTATTCCAACACAACCATGGATCTTTTGACACTTGGATTTGAGCCCTCCTTGGCCTATTAAAGGAAGCTCCTCACCTTCATTTTGCAATCACAAGAGCTATAATACTTACATGCTGCAGAAATTCTATCAAGTATCCAAGTGTGCCTTTGGCCCCCATTTGCATATATCAATATCATAATCTCCATTGTTGCATTATCATCTAGCTTCATAGTATCATTTAGTTGCATATCATTAACCTCATATCAAATCATTATCAATGGCTTTTATCATTAGCTTCATATCATCCTCACTAGCATAGTCTTGTATTGTAGGATTGTTTACATTGCATTTGAATCCACAATTCCATTCATCTCATAGTCATCTTGGAAAACAAAGAAGTTCTATTCTGGGAGCACCATCATAAAGATCTAGAGAAGATAGGAGACAATGGAACACAAAGGATAAATCAGTTGGCAAGGTATAATTCATGTTTTCTGTATTTTTCTTAGTTTCATTAGTGAATTGAATTTGAGTAGGAATTTAGAGTAATTGTGGTATCTTATTAGATTCTTACAATAGTTTCAAATAATCAATCACACTCAAAAGTCACTAATTGACATCTGTTAGAGTAGGCTTAAGTTTTTACTTAGGCTAATATTATTTTCGTCGTTGAGGTAGTTGGGGTTGGTTGTTCCCGTACCTCATTTTCACCCAGCTATTTATATATGGATTTGTACATTGTAATATATCTCATGCCCAATGTATATTCTTCACTCCTAGTGAAATAGATTCTCCTATGTGTTACTTCTCTCATTCGTGAAGGTTTTTCTCTTGGTTTGCAGATGCTCCTGGATGCTTTGCTCTAACACGGTATCAGAGCCCGTCTTCTGCAACCACCGTCCATGCTGAGAGTTTTCATCGAAGTCTAAGATCATTTATTTGGCAGATTTTTTGGTTGGCGTTTGAAATTTGTTAAATTTCAAAGTCGCCATTTTTATCGATATTCTTCTTCAATCTTTGCCAGGCGTGGTGTTTACATATCTGAATATTTTTTTTGGGGCTACCTGTTTGCTAGCGAGTTCTTGCTGAAGGCATCCTTTGTGGCAATTTTTTATAGAAATCTGGTTCTTTGGCAGGGCGTCTCTATTGGTTTTTGTTGGGCGTGAGCCTTTTTTGGTGAGAAGATTAGCACATATAGATTGTTGCACACAAGAAGCCGATTCATATTGTCAAGTGAGGCATTCTATTCTACTACACAAGCCAAGCGTTTGCATACTCTTCATTCTCATTGGCTAGAGTCCTTTGCCAAGACTTTAGCCTATTTGAAGTCTACACCTCCTATTACGGCGTTCAGGTTTGTTGTTGAAGGCATCTCATTTTTTTTGCATGTATAAGGGACTTTAGTCCCACATGGTCTATGTGAGAAGTCTTTTTGGCCTTTAAATAACCCTCGTCCTACACTTTTTGATGTGAGGTTGACCTCACAAGGCTCTTAAGTCTCCCTCGTCCACGCATGCAAGTGGTGTCAACCTTGAGAAGGCTCGATCGGAGTTTGTTGAATTGGATGTTTGACTCGGCCATTGGTGTGTGTGGTTTGTTCGTGGCTTGAAGCTCTCCATGTGTGACTTGGCGAAGCCCGATTGGTTATCTGGCTTGGTGATTTCGTGTGGTACAGACACCGACCACCAATCACTCCTTGAGGGCCCATTTTTTTGCTGTCAAAGATGAACGTGGTCACATGGTGGGACCGGGTGCTTGGTCTAGAAGAGCCTAAAATAGGCATTTTTTCCAAAATTGCACAACTTTTGCAAAGGGAGTTCATTTTTGACAAACAAAATATCGTCGGAACATTGCTTCGACGAACTTTGCTATGAACAAGGTATTCTCTAAAAAATTTACCATTTTTTGACAATTCAAGTAGCTTGAAGTTGCAAATTGTTTCAGTTACTTCTATTAGTGTTACTTGGCAAATTTGGTGTTGGAAATTGCAAATTTAGTTTTCATTTATGGGTGAGTGCAAGATCATGATGGGCCAAACACTACCCCTAAGTGGCAATGTAAATGTGAAAAATAGACTTAAGTAACTTCATGTCAAAAATTGAATGAGTTATCTACACAATCTAGAAATAAGGTAGTAATAAAAGTTGTAATAAATTGAATATAGTTTATGGACTACTAATTTTTTTTGAAAATTTTAAAAATAGTTTGGTGAAAATTGGATATTTCAATGAAGCACTAATAAAATTTTCAGAAAACCATAACAAGTATGTCTCATTCCGGCCAACCTAAGTATGAGAAAAAGATACTATTGTTTCTACATGATTTGGATTTAAGTAAAGGACACATGAGCGGATGTGACACATTTTTTTTGGAACTTTTAAGTAAATAAATAGTTATTTATGAATTTTTTACTGTGACTTTTTTAAAATATTAAAAATTAATTTTCCAGCCAACCTAACTTGGTCACAAATATATGAAAATAAAAAAATTTAAATTTTAATGTATACCCAATAAATCCTAGAATGTGATGCATCTTTTGGATTTAAATAATGATTAATATGTTGAAAGTTATGGATGTTTTTCAATATGTATATCTATTAGGAAATCAAACATAATGTATGTAGAAAATTAATAATAATTACCTATTAAAATTATTATGAGGCATATATTATATTTTTAGAATATGAATAGCTTCCTCTATAAAACATTTTCATCTGATTAAATTTAGTTTCAAAAAGTCTTCCTGCTTCAACGATGAAATTGTGGAAAATTTCAGGATAACACTAAATGGGTGGTTTTTCAAGTTTCTTTGGCAAGTTATGGGACTCCCATTTGCTTAAATATGAGGTAATCCTAAGGCATTTTTGGAGGGAATCCATATTTGAGCTAGAAATATTAACATCCTTTCCATCCAAATCTAAATATTAGTCTAAATGTTGACAGTTTTTCATCTAACATTTTTTTTCTCCATTGCCACTGTTTGGCCCATCATGATCTCGCACTCACCCTTATTCTAGGGGGTGTGTATATAGCATTCTAGTTCCTTTGTGTTCCCTTGTTTATCATATTTGACCCAAGGATTGAATTTCTCACTCCACACAACTATCACACATGGAAGCTCAAAATATCATAGTTGTTACAATCTAGGGGTCTTTGCCAATTGTTAGATTCTAATCAACCCAAGTTCACAAAACCATTCGAGCAATTTGTTCATAGAAACAAAATGGATGAGGCTAAAGGACTCATAGGTCTCCATGTGTCTGATAATTTGTTGTTTCACATTGCGGAGTGTAAGACACCTAAATAAGTGTGGGCTAAGCTTGTCAAGTTGTATGGTAAAGTCAATCAGTTCAAGATCTTGCAACTTGAAGCTGATATCCCCACTCTCTCTCCAGATGCCTTCCCCACTATTCAGGATTTCCTTGTGTTGTCAAAATCAGCTACGCTTGTTTTTGTAGACAACCCCTACGAAACTTGTCCGTTTCATAATCTACACTCTAAGTTCGCAAATCGAGACAAGATTCTCTTGGTCTCACGTGAAGTCGTTTGACATCCTAAACTTGTTTACAACATTCCCTCGAATCGACTCCTCGAAGTTTGTGCTAATCGGTTAGGTTGTAAACTGACCAAAATATCAATTTTTGTCATTTTTGGGGTGTTAGTGAATTTTGAGTCTTGACATGTAAGGTCGACCTAATTCACCGCCTTTACATATCTTTTTGTTCACTCATGTAAAGTCGGCACTTTTTGCCACCATTGCATGTTCTTTTTTGTTGCACGTGCATTGTCAGCGATTTTAACCACTTTTGCATTTTTGTTTATCTGTGTGAGGTCAGTCGAAATCGCCACCTGAGCAAGATCTCTGAGATCTTAAACTTCAAGTGGCATTAATGGCCACGCGTGCTAAACATTAAGGATTTGTTTTTAAGTTTCTTAAATGCATTTTTTTCATTGTCTTTTGTTAATTCTATTTCTTAAGTCTTCCAATAGATTAGTAAGCCCTTCCTGGAGCCACTTGATCATGTTGGCATTGGATTCAAGCAGATTTTGACTCGTCTCAGTCATATTTTAGGGTTTTCACTTCTTCTGACTGGTAAGTCTTTTAAGTGTTGTTTTTGTTATTTATTTTCATTTAGAGTTTCTTGTTTTTCATTCTTTGGAGCCATCAAACCCATGTCTTTCAAAAATTATGTTGTTTGTATGTCGTTCTAGATGAATTGTAATTTTCATATTTCTCTTCTTTTGAGTCATTCACAAACCCTAGTTTCTGTTCAAAACCCCATCAAAACCAACTCGCGGTTCATAACCCTTGCTTGAGTATTGCTATATCGGCTATATCCGCCGCCCTTACACGAAAAGATTACAACTTTTATGCGTTATGCATTGTCGGTGAAATCCACTGCCCGAACATCAAATTTCCAATTTCCTTCTTACCTGCAGCGTCAACATTTTTTACCGCTCCAACATACAAACATTTTTCCTATAATATGCAATGGCGGTTGAAATTGCCGAACATACACATACCTTGAATGTTGCAAAATACCCAAATGTAAGGGCGGTCATTTTGACCGCCCCTACATTAAAAAATATATTTTTCCAAGTGATCACATGTAATGTCGATATTTTTCACTGACTTTACATGATAAAGAACAGTTCTTCCCAAAACACATGCACAAGCGGCAGAAACATCCGCCTTTACACATGCAAGTACTTCCTCATGCAAGAGCGGTCATTTTGACCGCTCGTGCATATTTTCCTAAATTTTTCCCAACATTGGGAAAATTCACCTTTCAAGGCCTGTTAGCCCACTTTCGCCCTTACCTCAATTTGCGCACACTCAAGCCCTTCAATGCATGCTTTCTTGTCCATGATCATCGGATCGCAGTTATCCCAGTTCCTCCATTTTTCCCCTAACTGTGAGATCATGGCCTTTTGCAGTTCTCAACCAGTGTTCGTGGTAGATATCAATTTCAGAGTTCTATTCAGAGCTGATGTCAGAGCCATCTCCATCTAAAGCAAAAATCATGAAGTACAAATACCAAGGTGTCTTTCCGGTGATGGCAGTGCAGTCAAATATCGATGAAATCAGATATACCGAAATTGGACATGTGGACATGGTAGAATTTGTGGAAAGGACAAAACAGACAATTCCCTCTAGGCCTATGCATAAGATCATTGACAGCAATATTCATTTGGTTGCATCATTTCCAGTTTCTGCACACAATCCTGAGTTCGTTCTCCAGGTAGCCAGCCATTACAACAGAGACACTAGAGCTGTGATAGATTCTCAAGGGAATGTAATCATGAGACTGGATGCAAAATTCCTCGACAAAATCTTCATGTGTCCACCTATTGAAAACATTGGACAGATTGACTTTGCTCAGGGGCAACAGGATTATGATAAAGATGTGGAAGCTACTAGAAGGTATATCAACAACAAATGGTTGAAAATCCCTAGCAGTAATTTGACCAGATGGCCAAAGGATCTTCCTAGGAGTGACTTCATAGAAGAAGTTTGTGATTTGATCACTCTTTTGAGTCGCATCAGAGGACTTCCATCTTCCTCCAAATTCCAAGAATGGATGTACACTTACATCAAGGTGATTCTTCGAGGTACACAGAAACTATTTTGGGGAGAGTAGATCAGTAATGCATTGCATGAGCAACTGGTGAAGGTCAATACCACATTCAAATTCTATATGACCTCGTATCTTGTCTATGTTGCTACTAGCATGAGAAGCTTTCCAGGTTTGACTCAAGTAGGAGATAGGAGATTGACCCCTGTATATGAGTATTACCCTCAAATTACTCTGAAGGGATCAATTCATCACTTTTGAAGGGTCAATGACGCCTTCTTTTCAGTATTCATGTGCCTATGGGATAATGAACTTGTTCATAACAGAGTCTCAGATGAAGCTTGGCAGGTTGTGAATTCTTTTGGTTGCTTGTTCCTGCAATTCCCCACTTTCACATATCTCAGGGTAGGGTATTATCCCGGTTACCCTTATATTCTTCCACAGTATCCTAGTGACCGTATTATTCTTATGGAGCTATGCAGATAGTTGATTGTAGTGCACAATAAACAGATGGAATTGAAGAAGTCAGGAATAAAGTTCCCTGTTGAAATTGGAAGGTATTCAATTCAATCAACTAATAAAGAAAAAATAGTTGATTCTGAGTTACAGTTGGTTACTATGAGAATCTACAAGAAAATAGATCATTTTGACTTCAGAAGAGTTCAAGATAAGATCAAAAGGAAGTCAACCTTCCATGTGCCAATGGTCAAAGACATTTGGGCTGATCTTAGGACACAGAATGAGATCAGAAAGCTAGACTACTACAAACTTCACCTGAGTCAGATTGAAGAGCTGGGCATCGCTGATATTCCAGATGGAATGGAGGATGATGGGGATGTTCTAGATCCCTGATATAATACTGAGAATGTTGAAGTCTCACCTCTCCCAGAGGTGAAATGGTCATTCAAAGAAGAAACATCCATAAGGAAAAGATTTCAACTAATCCTATCCAACACAAATGTGTGGTTGGAAAGTAAAGGGGTTAAATTGAAGGAGTTCCTCACAGGGTCAGGGACTGAAGCACAGGAACAGACAGGCAAGAAGGTAGAGAACATAACCAAAAATAAGAGTGATGTTTCTTCTTCTTCTAAGATACGCAAACCAAAAATTAAGTTTGTGTCCAAAGGAGGGAAGAAGAAAGAAGTTGCAGAAATTTCTAATATCACTGAATCAGGTGTTGAAGATACTAACATTGATCAAATGGAGACTGAAGATGTTGAGGCTGAAGAGCAAAATATTCAGAAGTCTAAGGATCCTCAACAGACAATAGTATCTGATAAATCTGATGAAGAAGATGAAATTGAACAAGGCGAAGATGAGGATGCAGAAAAGGAACAACTTGGTGATCCACCTCAATCTCCTGAGAAAGATCTTCCCACAGCAACACAAGTTTCTACGCCTCCTCCTCACGTTCTAGTTTCTGGTAGTTTCCCAGTGATTTCAAATGTACCTCTTTCACCTATCTTTGTTGTCTCTTCTGATAATACCCCTGCTTCTGTGAAAACTAGTTTTGGGACTATTTTTGATTCTTTCGGTTCCATTCCAAGTCTATCTTCTCCATCTTTTGACATTGGCGAACAATCTATTTTAGAGAATCTTCTAGAGGCTTCAGAAAAGGTTGTTGATACAGGTGTGGTTTTTACCAACACTAGTCCTATTGTGACTATAATAGGTATAAACATGGATCCGGCAAAACAAGTGGTAGACTCATCTCTGGTTGTTGGCACTTCTGTGCTTCCCCCATGGTTATCTGCATATACTCCAAAGAGGAAGAAGCAAGCTATTTCGCCTGATGAGATTGATATTGAAAAGTTGTTACCTGTAAAAGCAAAGACTGTGAAGAAGAAGCCTAAGACTGTTTCTAGGCTTATCAATGAGAAAGGGATCAGATACACAGAGATTGCTAACCTCCAGAAGATGCCATTGTTGACAATTTTGACATGAGTGATTATGTCATTTCAAGGGTTGAGTTATGCAAGTTAACTCATGAGGGCATAAAGGCATATTTTCAAACTACTGCTAGCACTTTACTTGAAAAGTATGATGAGGTCAAAAAAGAAAAAGAACAGCATAAGGCCAAAGTAGAACAACTTGCTGTTGTTCTTCAAAAGATAGTAAAGTCATCAGAAATTGTAGAACCTATGGCAGTGACTATAGAAGATCCCTTGATCCAGAAGGTTGAAAAAGCACAAGCCAGAGGAAGGGTGGTAGGTGATATTGTGGAGCGGTTGTTAGCTCAAGGACGAATTCTACTAAAAACCATTGTAGAAAGAAAAGAGAAGATGGATAAAGCTAAAGCTGAGTTGGACAACCTGGTTGACTTACTCTCACAAGAGCTGCAAGATCAAGAAGAGAACTTGGAGGAGTGGATAGATATGAAAAAGATTAAGATAAAGAACCTGATCACCATCGAGGTCATTGCAAACAGGGAATCACATCTTAAGACCAAGGAGACTCTGGTTCATCGAATCCACATAATAAAGGGTTTACTTGAAGATCTATGTCAAGCTCGAGAAGCCAATGAAGATAGTGATGTCACACTTCTACACAGGCTAGAAGAACTTCCATGCACCCTAATAGGTGAAGATCACAAGTTCCTCTCAGCAGAGGAGATGGTAAGTTCCTTTGAAGAGATGGTCCACAGGAAATTTGAAGAGGAGGCGCCCTTAGTGCTTTCCATGGATAATCTATATGATCAACATTCAACTTTGGAGAACGTAAAGGACAATCTGGACAAGCATTAAAAGGCAATAAATGCAATAAAAGACTCAATTCTCTGGGCACACACCATCTTAGAAAACACAGGAAAATTAGATGCATGCGAGATGGCAGCCATATAGGCTATGTACCAGAATTTTCTAAAAAAGAATGACGGAGGAAGCTAGTGCCTTAGTTTATTTTTCTTGTATATGATATGTAATTTGAATTTTGTTGTAGACATATCCACATGTAATTTTCCAAAATGTAATTACATGTGAGACAAAGGAAGTCCCAAGTCAAATAGGACTCTTTTGTTGGATAAGTCAAAGTAGTTGTAAATTTCCTATTTTTGCTCCAAGCTCCTCCCTATAAATAAAGAGGGCCTCTATTGTAAATTTTATTTTTTATCTATTGTAACAAAACTCTGCCGAATTGAGAAGCAAGTTGAGACTTTGTGCTTATTTGTGTAAATCAATTTTCAAATATTTATCAATACAAGAGAGCAAGTTAAATTCCAATCTTTGTCTTGGAGTGATTTGTTTTATGATAGAATTGTTCTTATGTCTTTGCTATCATATTATCTTTGATAAAGTAATTGAAGTGTGAGAGTTTACTTCAAGTGATTAAGGAGTATTCTAAATCTGATTTTAATAGACTTTGAGCTATAAAATCATTTGTGAGAATTGTGTTGTGTTCGTGAATGAGAAATAGCTTGCTTGAAGATTTTGTGCTGCAAGTTGTTATCTCTAATCTATTTATCTCATCTTGGCGTATAGTGAAGACTTTGGGCTGTACTCTACTCCAAATCATTTTATTTTCCATTGGTGAATGAAGTAACAGAAGACTTTGTGTTTTCGTGGGTTTTGTGGTAATTCATAGTTCTTTGCATTGTATCAGTTTTGTTGAAATCATTATCTTAAAGTGTAAACATATATTTTGAAAAAGGAGAATATGATGGAATGGAATCACCCCAAATATAGTTCTTAGTGTAAATAAGTTTTATCAGTTATTAGTTTGTAATAGCTAGCAATTAGAGGGAGCCTCCCCTTGCTGAGAGGAGAGATTTATCTCATCACACTGAGGTTGACATAACCATTTTGTCTTCAGTAAGTTGAAGACAAAATATTCACCCAACACCTTGTCTGATTCAAGTTGATTTTGTCGCAATTGAAAGGATGTGGTCATGCCAAAATGATAAGGAGTGTATTTTCTTGATCTTGTCTAAGCTGAGAGGTCATTTTCAAGTGTTTGTCTCTACCTTCTATTCTAATATGGATGCTATGGGAGAAGACCATAAGATGCCTTCATTTTAAAGGTATTTTGTGATCGATTGATTAGGGAGCAAGCCAAGTTGATTCAGATGGATGCTCTTCCTAAGAGTCATGCTTTAATGGCTCAATCTTCCAAGGGCAAGGGTAAGAACAAAAAGAAGCCCCATCTCCCTCCAAAACTAAGGCGAAGAATGACCAGAAGACTAATCCTCCATCTCCTCCTAATTTTGGGGAATCATCCTCTAAGTCTAAGAAGAAGAAGGAAAATTGTTCCTTTTGTGGAAAGTCAGGGCATAATGATGCACATTGTTTTGAGAGGTTAGCAGCATTGGAAGAAGCTATGAGGAAGCACAATATTGACATGTCTAAGTCTTCTTCCTTGGGAAAAGTGTAAGCTCTCACAACAAGGGCTTCATCCTCTACCAGTAACAGTTGGATTCTTGATTCCGGTGCTTCACATCACATGACTCATGCTGAGGATCTTGATTCTATTGCCTCTTGTAGTACTTCTCATATTGTTGTTGGGAACTCTTCATAGATTCTGGTTGTAGGAACAGGTTCAGTTCAAATGCAAGATGGTTGCATTGATGATGTTTTTCTTGTTCCTGATATTTCAGAAAATCTACTTTTTGTGTATCAGATCTGTCATCATGGTGATGGAAAGGTAGTTAATTTTTCTCCCACTGATGTGACTATTTGAGAGTTACAAGATCCTGAGAAGGTTGTTGCTATAGGGACAATTGATGATGTGGCCCGTTTCTATAGGTTTGATAGATTTGAGTCTTCACCAAGATCATTCCTTATTGCTCATGCAGATTCTATGAGCAAGCTTTGGCACAAATGGTTTGGGCACCTGAATTACAGATATCTTCAACAGATGAGCACACATAATTTGGTGATTGGTCTACCTAAGATCTCTTGTTCAAATGGAGTTTTTCAAGGTTGTGCTCTTGGCAAACATCATAGGGATCCTTTTCCGAAGGGTATGGCCACACGTGCTTCAGCACTCCTTGAGTTGGTGCATATGATCTTATGTCATTCCCAACTCCTCCATTTTCAGGGGCTAAGTATGTGCTCGCCTTTATTTATGACTTCTCTCAGCGCACTTGGGTATACTTTTTAAAGTACAAGGATGAAGTTCTTCAATTTTTCATGACATTCCTTGCATTTGTGGAGAAGCAGTCAGGGCATTCCCTTTAGAAGATTTGAACAGATAATGGGAGAGAATATGTCAAACAGGCATTTCAGGATTTTTGTCATGCTCAAGGTATTCTTCATCAGCACACAATGCCATACACTTCTCAACAGAATGGTGTGGCTGAGTGGAAGAATAGAACCTTACAGGAGATGGCCAATTGTATGCTTCAGTCTCGATCCATGGCTCCAGCATTTTGGGCAAAGGTTGTCAATTGTGCCAATTACATTCAGAACTGTATGCCTCACAAGGCAGTGCAGAATATGACTCCCGAGGAGGCTTGGTCTCATGTCAAGCCCAAGATGTCTTTTTTCAGAGTATTTGGCAGTGATGTATAGACATTCATTCCAAATGGGAGGCGCAAAGCAATGGAGAAGAAAAGTCATTTGTTCATATTTGTTGGCTATTGTGAGGATGTGAAGGGTTATTGCTTGTTTGATCCTGTCACTTGAGAGATACATTTTCGTCGTGATGTTCATTTTGATGAGTCTTTCATTCTGAAAGATTCTCCATCACAAGCCCCTTCCTCTCTTCTTCCCACTTCTTCAGATGATGTTTTGCTTCCTGTAGATGATGATGTTCTTGATGATGGTATTGATCTTGTTGTTGACATTTCTCCATCTCCTCCTCCACCTGCACCCACAATACCGCTATGGGCTCATACACTTCTTGAGGATGTTGGTTCTCTTGCATGTGATCCCATAGCTACACATTGCACTCATTCCTGAACTTCATGTATTAGTCTTTTGAGTCATGTTGTTTCTATTGATCCTTAGAAGTTTTCATATGCTTCAGGTGATCTAGAATGGGAAAGTGCTATGATTGAGGAGTATTCTTCTTTAATGAAGAATCCTACTTGGGACTTAGTTCCTCTTCCTAAGGGCTTTTCTCAGGTTGATCGTAGTTTCTCAGATCTTCCTTTATTGGATGAGTATTTGGCAGGAATTTCATATTTGTTTGTGGAGTCTCATCTTGCAGATTTGGGAGACATACTTGAGGGGATTTCTCTCATCTTTGATGACAGTTACAGCACAGTTGTTGATACATCTACATCTTCTTTGGAGATTGACATTGATGAGTTTTCTCTTTCACATGATTTGTCACATTTCTTGGTTATTTTTATCATGATTATGTGGTGGATTATTCATGCTTGAAGACTTCTACTCAGTCTTCAGAGATTTCTATTTGGAGACTTCCCTCCTCTTTCCTTCAGTTGGACATGGAGTGGCTTCTACATCATTTGGTGGACTTGTTTCTTCCTAAGGGGAGAGGTGTTGCTTGTAGGCATTGGATCATCTTTTGTTTCCAGGCATACTTCATCGATATTGGAGCTTCTTCATTATGGGGGGGATATCATGTCTCTTCTTTTCCTTCCTATGGGGGGATATCATGTCTCTCTTTTTCCTTCCTATGGAGGGATTTTTGATTGTATATGCATGATGTATGTAGTCCTTGGGGGTACTAGTGAGTCCTTCATGCATCATCTAGTTTTATTTTCTCTCTTTTGGAGAGGAGTTTTCTCCCACAGGGTTTTTCTCCTTTTCTCTGATTGTGAGATATTGCATTTCATTGCATTGTAGTTGTACATGGGTACCTATCATGGCCTTGTTGTTAGGACCCATTTTGCACCTCATATTGCATAATAATCTCCCTAAGTTGCACTTAAGGGGGGGTGTTAGAGTAGGCTTAAGTTTTTACTTAGGCTAATATTATTTTTCCATTGAGGTAGTTGGGATTGGTTGTTCCCATACCTTATTTTCACCCGGCTATTTATATATGGGTTTGTACATTGTAATATATCTCATGCCCAATGTATATTCTTCACTCCTGGTGAAATAGCTTCTCCTATGTGTTGCTTCTCTCATTCGTCATGGTTTTTCTCTTGGTTTGCAGATGCTCCTGGATGCTTTGCTCTAACAACATAATCTTCAAATTCTTAATGGTTTAGTTGTTATAGGTCTCAAAAGGTGGAATTTTGGTTTAAAATGTTGATTTCAATGTCCTACTTTAGCAAAAAAGTGGGACACAGTATTGTAGGATCACCCATCTTTGTTGAAAGAAAAGCATGTCTTCCATTCATGGAGACTAAAGTTTTTTGGTGCACGGACTATTGTTGATTGGATAGAAACTAGAGCCATTGTGGACAAGTGGTTTGGAATTTCATGGATCTCTACCAATAACTTCCACCATACCTATTCGTCATTGATAAGAAGTTAGGTTGTGTTCTTAGTGATACATGGAGATTTCAATGTTGCATCTGATGGCTAGAGTGTAAAGAGGTTAGATTGGAGGCTAGAGGCACCAGAGGCAGGAGGTACAATATCATCTCGAGTTATCTTCTCGCTCAAAAATGATACTTTGCATGAGAAGCACCAGTTTCAATTTGTGTCCCTTCATGGAGCAAAGGGGCTCAGTAATTCTTAGCAATACATGTGGATAGTGTAATCTCTAAAATAGGGTGGGATTAGTGTATCCAAACTATTTTAGTTCATTTTGTACACTGAAGGAAGGATTTGGTTCACATCGCATTGGAGAAGGGATATTGACACTTTCAGAGGAAAGTGGACTCTCAAAGGAGGTGAGTTGTTCTCTTATATGCAGCACTAGAGGAGGGATTTTGACACACTCAGAGGAGTTGTGGACTCTTAGAGGAGGTTTATTCTCTCATTGTCCATGGAGGATGGGATTATGTTCTCTCATGTGGTACAAAGGATTTGTAGGTTTGATAGTCAGGACATCTACTGATGAGTTCATTTTGATGTGTCTTGGGTGAGTGAGGAGAATTAGTGGAGGCACTTCATCAAAGTTTCCAGATGGGTTGTTGTGTCTAGTCCATGCAGTGTTATGTCCTTTGTTCAAATTGATGTAATAGAGGGGGAATGTTGGTATTATTACATCTTATTATAGTATAGGGTAGATTAAATAATAATAAATAAAGGTTAGTTTATAGTTAATAAATAAAACAATAGTTTGTTGGGAGTTATTCTCGTAGGTAAGTTTATTTTTGTGGGAAAATGGTTAGTTTATTTTTACAAGAAAATGAAAGGCTTTATAAAGCCAAATGTATTGAAATGTAAATCATTCAAAAATATCAATATTATATTTAATATTATTCTATGTTGTTATTACTTTGCAACAATGGTGTAATTGATAAATGTAATCTGCTCACCATTTCAATATTTATATTGGCTTAATCATGTGTTTAATCAAGTTAAATCTCTTTTGTGTTAATATTATCATTTTGTTGTTTACCTTATTAATTGACAAAGATAAATAACTTTGATGTTGCATTGAATTCCACTTGTCATAGAACTAGAAATGGTTCTTCTCTACTTATAATCTACATTGGAACTAAATCAATCTATCAACTATGCTATGGGACCAATATGTGGACCTAGGTCAAGTTCACAAGCATTGATATGATCTAGGATGGTGTGCTCTACTATTTTTTGATTCACCTAATTCTTTGCGCTTTGCTAAATGTCAAGGACTGGTCGTGTTTAGAAACACCTAAGAGAGATCTCTAGATTGCAAGTGTCGTGTTCTCCTAGGTCAACCCCTTGATAGAATTGGATTTGCAATCATAGAAATAATCAAGGACAATAATCTTTATACATGCTAATGCTCTAGAATGATGTGATCTGCAGAATTAGATTCCTTTTAGATGCTCCGATCAAAGTGTTCCTAGCATGCTCTTCCTTAAAGGCAAGTTATTTTCAATTATTTTTGGATGAGAGAATGAACAAAATTAATGTAATTGAATGTCTTTAAATACAAGTACATAACAATAAATTACACCAAATGTGTATCAAGTCAACTCAAGGCAAGAAAGGAATGCATAGGAGTTAACCAAAATTTGAGTTTGAATTTTAAATTTTTGGGGGTTTGACTTGTGGGTGCAAGATTTGATCATCCTCTCATATCCAAAAGTAATTAAAAATTGTTCGCATTTAAGGAAAAGCATAAAACATAGAAGTGATAATATCTAGGCAGATATGGAATGTCTAGGTATGGGTATTAATAATGTGCATAATAAATGTCAAATATGTAGAAATATATGCAAATATGAACAAGACATAGCCGAGTGTGAGATAATGCATAAATAGAGATAAATAAAGGTATAAAGGAATAAGCCCAACTTTAAATAAGAATACATTTTTATCCATATATAATTATTTTAAACCATTCCATCAAAATGAATCCAAAACTAAATAAAAATTAACATAAATATACAAATTTCATCATTACAATTTTAAATTATTAAGTGGATTACCCTATCCCTAACTTTATTTTATATTATTAAGTGTATTACCCTATCCCTTTTAGATTTTCAATGATGTAACTTTGCTTATTATAGAAAATCAAATGACATGTTAAAATATAAATAAAATGGAGCATTTAATATATTTTACACATCAATTCAATTTAATAAGTTTTATATACCAATTTAATTTGATATGCTTTTTAAAGAAGTAACTATATTCTTTTATTAAAATTAAGTTTTATGAATAAGACAATTAATTAATTTAATTAAGAGTTGTGAAAGATTAATATAATAGAATTTTAAATTTTGAAAATAAAGAATTAATGTGCATTTAGTTGATTTCGATGGTTGATAGATAGTTGTTTGTTGTTTAATTATAACTTTTTAACCAAAACTAAAAATTCTAACTTTTTGTGTGTTGGAAGTAGAACAACAAAATCTTAACCATGTTGCTCTTAGAATTTGGTGAAATAAACCCTGAGTGAACTGTAAATCTAATTTATAACCCATGAGAACAAACTTGCTAACAAAAGACAGATATAACCTATTTTGGCATGATCTCTACTCTTTGATGACTATCAAGAGATGATGGTATTTAAATATACCTTGAGGAAATCATCAAATCGGAAGGGTCAAGTTCTTGTAGGTCAACCCCCTTGATTAGACCAACTTTATGATCATGAAAATGATCTAAGTCAACACTCTTCAGTCACACAAATGTCCTAGGATGTTGATGCAAAATTTAGGTTCCTTAGTGCTCCAAATTTAAGATTCTTAGTTCATGGTTTCTCTTTGAAGTATGAATGATATGCAAATGATAATCCATAGTAATGAATACACATTGAATGCCTTTAAATACCAAGACAGAGAAATTAATCATGTAAAACATCTATCAAGTTGTCTCATGGCAAGAATGAAATAGGTAGGAGTTGACAAATTTTGAATTTGAATATTTAAAACTTAGGGTCAATCTTGCATCATGTAGAAGAAATAGGGAAGAGTCAACAAATTTTGAATTAGATATTTAAAATTTTAAGGTTAATTTTGCCCGGTGCAAGATTGAACCTACACGCCATAAGATTGTCCCGAGACCAAAAAAAACACTAATATCGAGGTGGGTAATTGTATGGATGTAAGTGCATGCATAAGTATAATAAATTGCTAATGTATAAAAACGTATGTGGGTATTGGTAAAAATAAAATCAAATGTATGAGAATAGGTGTAAATGAAGGTAACATATTGGAGAACAAGCCCAACTTTGAAAAAGAGTACACCATTTGTCAATATATAATTATATTAAGTCATTCCATCAAAATAGACCCAAAACTAAATGGGAACTAGCATCAATATACAAATTTCACCATTATAGTTTTACACAACAATTTAATTTAAATAGCACTAAAATCATTAATATCAAAAAAATCTTGAAAGGAATAATGTTCTTTGTTCCATAAATATAGGTATGTTCTTTGTTGCAAACTCAAAAAACTCAAGGTCAAATTCAAGTCTCTTAGGATTGAGCTTGAGTTTTGTGAGAAAAATATAATGCATGGGAATGAATTGTGACCTATGAATATGCTCTAGCAAGATGTAAACTTCAATAAGCTAGTTCACCCTAATTTTCTAATCTCTACTCTTCTTGTAAGGATGACAATGTTTACAAACACTTTATAAGCGATCGATGGATTGTCGAAGTCAAGTTCTCCTAGACCAACCCCATGGGAAAACAAGCTTTACAACTGAACAAACAATCATAGAGAACATGCGCAAACATAGATGGCCTATACAATTCTAATGTAGATTCTAATTCCTTATCCCTTGAAAAATGAGTGCACTAATTTTTTTTTCTTGATAATTGAAACTCTCTATCCAATTAAGTACACAATGAATGTTCTTAAATACCAACAACTCACAAAAATGTATGTCAAGTCGACTTGCAATAATTAGTGAAAAGAGATGAAAAATTGAAATTTAAACTTTGAATGTAAAATCTGGGATCAATCCCAAACCACTTGAACCAATCTCAAGCCACTTAGAATTGACTCAGAACAAACAAACAAACAAAATTTAAAAAAAATCAAAATAACAAACAAATACCTAACCATAGATGCAAATATTATCTAATAATCAATGTATAAATAACAAAATATATTGTTCAAATATAAACTAATAATTTATATATATATATATAATGAATAAGAATAAATATCGAGTTACATGCCAAACTTAATAGCAACAGTGTGCAGCTGTCGATATATAACTGTATTAAGACGTTCCATCAAAATGTGCCCAAAACTGAATGGGAAGAAACACAAGTACACGAATTTCACCATTACAAATCGATATCAAATTGAATTCAACCCCAACTGCATTCAACACGTCTTATACGCGGAATTCTTATAAAATTGTCATTGTCATGAAAAAGAATTTATAAATCATATAAAATTGAACTCGATCCTTATTACACGTAACAAATTATAACCGCAACTTTCTCACCAACAAGATTCCAAATCCTAAAACAACCGTATTTCAAGACAAATGGACTCCAAATCCTATCATCTATTATAGGATTAATTTAATAGCTGGTTTGATCTCAGTATTCTTGGAACAAACTCCAATATAGGAATACCGTTCAAACAAATAAGCATCTATGCATCGCTTTTTAAGCCATGTATAGAAATCATGGTAAAAAGCAAAAACAATGTTCATGCACCTGCCAGCTTCTCGTTGTGGAATATTACCGTAATAGCGTCGACTGACAGAGAGACCGTATGCTTCTTTTATAGATTTTGCCTCTTCACCGATTATATACACCTGTGTCGTTTATATGAATGCTGTCATTAAAACTATCGTCATAAGCATTTACTAGAGTCTAGCTTTAGACTGACAGACATCGAGTTATTCATTGCCCTGTTTTTAGGCCTATCCATATAGCTAATTTCACCATTATTGAAAAAAAAAACGTTCTAATATTTTGTAACACGGCTATACTGCCACGTAGATTAATTTCCTCCAAATTTATAGGAATGAATCTGTACTGTGTGATTAATTTTTGTTTGCCCTCTGTATATATATTCTCGTAACCCGGATGTGGGCCCCACTGTGCACACTACATCACATCCAAAACTCCCGAGCCCGCATTCAGCTTTTGGGCCCAAATGTCCCATTGTACACTGCTGCCTTTATTACATCCAAAATTCCCCACCCAAATCCAGCTTTTGGGTCCCATTTTGTATGTTGTTGACTGAATTACTACCAAAATTCCCCACACCTAAATTCAGATTTTGGGTCCCATTGTGTATATTTTTTGCCTTTCTTCCAGTCCCCCACTGTGTACTCTGCATTTTTTCCAATACTCAAGTTCAGCTTCTGCCTACCACTGTCTATGCTGCATTTTCTTCAAATACCCAAATTCGGCTTCTGGGTCCCACCGTGTATACTGCATCTCTTCTCATCCTCCACTGTATGATGCATTTTCATCCTGTTCTCCCAAAATCATTTTTAGGTTTCTAGGTCTCACTGGCCCATACTCTCTTCAACACTACTTCGTCTCACCATTTCTTTTATATGTACATAACCCATTGTCTGATGCTGAAATAGGTTTAACATTGTTCCATCAATGGATAGATTTGATACCTTCCTTAACTTTCACAGGCTATATCTTCCTCTTCATAAAAGATTTTTCCCCTAAAATTAAAAAGCATGGGCTAAAACTTTTCAGACCATTTTCCTAGATCTGAATGATCAGGAATACAGTTCTTCAAGCATTCTAACCCAAAACAAAACTACATCAGTGGTGCTTGCTTTACTTCAAAACATTGAAATGGATTGGCAACCTTTCATTTGAAAATTCACTACGTGGGTAAGTATGCCCTGACAAATCTTCCATAAAGCATATATCCTTTACCCTAAAAAAGAGGCACCCTAAACCCTAAAACCTAAAGATATGTCCTTTACACAAAAGAGAGGCTCTACCGTTTGGATTTGATTCTAACAAAGGATAATAAGATGATGATAACATAGATAATTGCTCTGTCTATGTGGGTAAAATAAACCCAAATAAAACTAGAACTGATAAAATAACAAGTTATTACTAACCCTGTCAAATGGCATTTGCTCACACCATAACGACTCAATTAATTTTAAATTTCGCTCCAAAATGTTACAGCCTGCCTACATATGTTTTACATAATGTTTGCTCTAAAACTGGACAAGCACTAAGGATGTCCGTCCCTTTCAAACAATTGAAAGTAAATCCATCAAGCTGAAACGAATGCAAGAAAATTGTTCATTTGTTGGGCAGCCTGAACATGTAACAGAGCTTTGAAACACAATAGAGAGATCAAAAACAATGAGAATTTGAATTAAATTACGACTTCCAATATATGTCATATTGAAGTATATACATTAAGCAATTCCTAGCTAAACCTTCTATCCGTTCTATTATCTCTCACCCTCTCTATACATGACATGACATAAAATTCTCAATTGCCCCACGAACCCATACCACAATTTATAACTTTTTGTGAGAGTAACTGAACAGAATATATTGCCAAAGTGATAAGAACTGATAGCCAATGTGGAATAGGTATAAAAAAACTCGAAATGCAAATGCACTTGGTTGAGATAATCTTCCTCTATGATCTTCTGCTTTTCTTTTATCGTCATCAGGACTACACAGAAACATAAATAGGGAAAATTCGGCCTCAAAAGCAGAAAGATTTTTAGGCAAATAGAATGAGGCCGCAAAGAATCTGAGAAAAATCCAAGAATTACTCTTCCTATATGGATTAAATCCACTTTATTTGTATGTAGGCGTGTCAGAAGTGAATGGGTGAATGCTATGGAAATGGCTGTAGATAAGACTGCATCTTCCTAGATATAATACTTCACCGAGTTCTCCAGAACTTGCTGGCTTGGACAAAGAATTTCCTTGACTTTGACACCATTCTTGTAAATCTTGAATGTGGGTACAAAACTTATACTCTCTGACTTTGCCGATGTCGGATTTTCTTCAATGTCCACCTTCAAGAGTTAAACAGAAATACATGTTACAGAATGAAAAACACAATGAACATGATAAACTCAAAACTTTCATTGCATATTTGTGGTAGTTGCAAAGAAATTCATTGGAGAGACAGGGGAGAAGGGGTTATAGCTAGCAGCCCCACCTAACTTCCTATTTCTCACTGATAAATTTAATTTAATATTAGTTTTCGGTATGGTTTACCTTAAGAAAGTTGACAGATGGGTATCTTCCACATAGCTGATCAATAAATGGCAAAATCTTCTTGCATTGTTCATCTGATCTTGATTTGAAAAGAACTACTGCCAGACCTGTATAGCCAGATGTAAAGAATAAGTTAACCAATTTGCTACTCTTAGCTCCGAGAAAACAAACAAGTGCCATAAAACTAGGATAGAAACTTCAATGATTTGTTGGATTGTATTGCTAACCAGGTGAGCTAATGGCTTCTTTGTATTGATCATTATTGTAAACAACCTCAACTTCCCCTCCAAACTTCATATTGTATATCTCCTCGCCACGAGACTTCTTCAGCGCCACTTGAACATAAAAGAGAGACTGAGCGACTTCTTTATCTCCTGGTACTTCCCTCCTAAGAATTTCATAATCCCTTAGAGCTTCCTCCCATCGCTCAAGCTGTTAATAATCATATATGTATATTTATTAGGATAAAAAGACACCCACTAGCACGCACGTAAACACACAGAGTTCCATATATATCAATCTCCGCTACACTAGTATAGCTATTTTAAATACATCTATCTAAAAAAACACCCAGAGATATCACTGGAATTATTTTATTTACTTAAAGCTTTGTTTTATTTTATTTTAAAACTATTTTATCATATATATACACATAAATTTTAATTTACTTACGCGTTATTCTATTTACTTTAGAATTATTTTATTTATTACATTGTTTAATTTATTTTTATTTGAAGAGTTATTTTTTATATATATTATAATTTTTTTTTTTTTTTTGAAAAAGCCTCCATTCATTATTTTGTCAATCTTTGGTTTTGTTTTTACTTTGTAAATATTATATATACTCAAATGTTACTTTTTAAAAGTTTATTTTATATGTTACTTTTTAATTTTTAAGTTGTATTATTTTAACATTATGTGTGCCCTATAATTTTACATGCTCACAACATGAGGCTCAATGATGCCATTGTAGAACACCTCTGGGCATAATAAAGACAGGAAGATAAATGGAAATTTTTAGAATCTTCAAGTACCTCTGTATTTGATGCAGCCCGTCTAAGAAGAGCCTTGGTATAGTTAGGTTGAATGCTCAAAGCTAGATTACAATCTTCAACTGATTTCTCCCATTGGCCAAGTTTTGATCTGCAGGCTGCCCGGTTAGAAAGCAAAACTGCATTCATGGAATCATGTTCAAGCCCTTCCCCATATGCTGCACATGCTTCTAAATACTTGCCAATTTTGAAGAGCTCATTTCCAATTAAACGGGCATTAGCCACAGCTTTGGCCCTTCTGAGTAATGAAGAAACCTCATTATTACATGAATCTATTCGCGCTGCTTTCTCTGCAGCTGGAACTGCATTGTCAAACCTGGAATAAAATATCAATTTTTGGTTAGCCATTTAATAATTCTTTCAATTGATAGCTCCCATGTTCAATTTACAGTTCCCATGTTTTCTTTTGTAATAGTTTCTTCAACTGATAACCAATGAACCAAATGTTAATTACCTTCCTAAGGCCATGTCCACCTGAGTTCGTACCATAAGAACATAAGCATCACCCATGATACCATGGAAGCGAGTGGATGAAGCAACACTTGCAGCCTTATCTGCACTCGTTAGAACTGCATCTGCCTCATCTAATCTATGAAGCTTCAACAATGCTTCCGCTTTAGATGCAAATACCTGCAATCAAAGCCAGTGAAAGAACAATATATTATGGATGAGTCTCTTTTAAAGCAACTACATAAATGTCTAAACAGCAAAACTTGGGTCAGCGTTGAGCACATTGCGTAAGAGAGAGAGAAGGCATTAACCTTGAACTAAGTTCAGCATATGGGGAAATGCCACAGCTAAGACAATTGTTTGTAATTAAGAAAATGCCACAATGGTGGTAACCAAAGACAAGAAGATCCAATTCCACACAGATCAGACAAAAATAGCTTAGCAACAGCAGAACCAGTGTTCGCTTGACAGCATAGGACTTCACAGATTGAGAAAGCTCTATATGCACAAAATGCCTGAAATTTTTCCTTGGATCACAATTGTTATCATTGGGGATTGCTACAGATAATAAATTTGCATCAGATCATAAATGTTATCAATGGGGATTTTTAACTGATTACTTTCCTCAGATAGCAGTTGCTATCAATGTGGATTGTTACACACACATAACTACTTTCCTGATATTGCAATTGTTATAAATGTGGATTGTTACACACAAAAATTCTACAAATGAATAACTTTTACCCTAAAAAATGGCAAGCACACCTGTGGTGAAGAGTCTGCCCCAGCCACAATTGCTGCATCACTATCCCTCAATACAGTCTTCCAATCTCCAACCTTCCGAGCTTCTGCCAGCTTTGTCATATATTTCTCCACATTTTGCACTCTCTGAATATCAGCCCTATCTGACTGCTGCCCCGCAAGATTGAATTGCCTTTTGGCATTTTCTACTTGCCCTAATCTGCATTTATTTGTTTTATCATCAATCAAAACGCCAGCAGCATTCCCCACATGACTCTACAAATAAAAAATATGAAATGCAAAACTGTAAGGAAATAAACTTACTTGAGATAAAGAGATCCAAGTCTATGATGAGCCCGACCATAGGATGGATCCAATCTGATCGCATCCAGGCATTCTTCAACTGCCTCTGCATATCTACCTAGGGCGGTGAGTGCGGCAGCCCTATTACTTCTATAGGGAGCATTCCCAGGTGATAAGCATATAGCCCTGTCATACAGGGAAAGTGCCTCTGCAAAATGCCCCTTCTTGTATTGATCATTCCCCGAATTCTTCACATCCTCTGGATCTGTACTTGCCATAGCTCGTTTCAATAGCATCGATTCTCCTACAAAATGGATGTTGCCAGTTACAATTGAATCAGGCTTACCATTCCCTTTCACAACGCTTCCGTGGCCATAGTTGACATTTCCAGATCCCAAAACATGATGTGGATGACCACCATCTCCCTTGGCATTTCCCTTTAAGGCATTGTTATTGGCATTGGCATTGTTGAGAATTTTGCCACTGGTAAAAATGTTACCAAGATTGCCACTTGGGAGTATATTTCCACTGGTAATGGCGCCACCGCCACTGTTAACACTAGCGTTGGCGGACCCAACTGGTCCTCTAGTAGAAATTAATCCAGTATTGATTATGTTACCTGTTGCAAGCTGAGGTCCAGAAACTGGCCTGGAATTGATGGCTGTGCCATAACTTAGCTCTCCAGACGATCTGGAGGATGACCCACTGTAGGAGCTGCCCCTCGAATGGCCCGGTTTCTTCGCATTTCCTAAACTTCCAGTGACCATCCCACCGCCACTGATGTTATTATTGGCACAATCCTTACTATCTCCAGTTGGGCTGCCAAGTGCTTTGGGATTCAGAACATTGCCTAATCTCAGAGATCTGCCACCTCTTCTCACGCTTTCTGCAGTTGGGCTTCCGCCACTTGAGCTTCCTCCACTGGAAACAGAACCTACACTGAGCTCACCTGAATGACTACTGCTCTGATGATGATGTTGCTGATGATGATTAGCCCCCGTTTTCAGGGTTCCTCCTATAATGGGGCTACTTCCGCCATTTCCTCCACTTTTGGTGGCACCGCCACCAGACACAGAGCCACTTGAACTGCTAGAACTGCTTGCACCGTCTGACGATTTTCTGCCTACCATCACGCTTCCATAAATAGGACTGCCCTTCACAGGAATAGACCCCAAATTTGGAACATCAGGTAATTTTGAGTCCACATTATTGTTGCCCACTTTAATAGGACTGCCCTTCTGGGGAGGATAAGACTCCAAATTTGGAGAATCCACTAATTTTGAATCCGTGCAGTGCTTGTTTTCCTTCTTATGAGTCACCACCGCACCCACAGTCATAGATCCAAAACTTTTCTCAATCCCCAAACCATTGTAGTCCTTAACAATATTCTGCCCTCCACCATTTCTATACTTGTTGCCCTCAGTGTCTTTGCCATAACCCATATCTTTACCTTTGTCTACCCAATACACCGGCCCTCTTTCATCCTTGAATGTGTCTGGATTATTGTAGCTTCCTGCATTGTACTTTTGCCAGGTTGGAGATTGACCCTGGTCCACGTTGGGCTTGGATCCAAAAATCTTTCCGCTGAAAACCCCTCCATATAAATCAAAAGACCCGCTACTCTTTTTCTTAGAATCAGCTTGACAGTGTCCCATGATGGGCTGCATAGATCAGACCCAAAATCCTAAATAAAGCTAGAAATGGGAGGAAAACCCGAAAAAATTCTTGAAAAAATAAAAGGTAGCCAAAGCTCAAGACTGCAATCAATTGTAGGTGTGGAGAATATGAGAAAGAACTTATGAATCTATGAGCTTATACCAATCATAATCACAGGATTGGGTAATCAATGCAAAATTAACATACAGTGGAGATCGAAATGCAGGTGGAGAATTGCAATGGCAGTTCAGAGATTTCTGTCAGGGAGGCCCCAAAAAAATAAATCACTTTTTTAAGAACATAGAAGAACAACAACAAGTGGGTAATGTTGATTCATCCGCATGCAAGGCCCAGGGAAACAAACAACGCCATATCTCGTGATGTATGCCTCTTCTGATTCTGAGGCTGCTACTGATGATACTGATAACAATAATGATGATGCTGATGCCATCCAATATAATGACATTAAACAGCAGCAGCAACGACCAAGAAAAGGAAAACAGTGCACACAAGCAAGGAATGAAACGAACGTGGCTCAAAAGCAAAAGCAGGGAAGAAACATGTGTATGGGCGATTGAAAGATTGAGACTTGATCTGGATTCTGGAGTCAGCACACCAGGAGTCTGCCGACACTTTCACCTGAGATATGATGCTGCACCAATTTCCGCCTCTCCCTTTTCCTCTTTTTTCACAGCCAATGGTGCTTGCTCTTCAAGCCTCTCCCTATACTGGAACAGCGTAAACAAACTAGGTAGAAGAATGGAGCCTGTGAGGCTTCTAACAGACTCTCTATAACAATAATCATAGCGCAAATTATAATAATAATAACTCACAAGTACTGTCTGTGTGGATCCATGACTTGCTTGAATTGCAAGTCTGGTCCTCCTAAGGAGCCTAGAGAAGTGAGCCCCTGTGATCTATCTTTCTTTCCTCTTCCTCCCTTGTGGGGATCAAGCACAAACTTGCGAGGGGGGTAAGTAATAAGTATAACACAATCCCCCTGGCCGTTGTTGAGGCCCTCTGCCCTCACAACTAGGTATTCAATCCCCCACATCCTTCATATCCCTTGTGCAATTACCAACCACTAAAATTACACTAAAAACATCAATGAGCTCTTTGTCAAGTGTAATTATTTTTAATATTGCTGGGGAGTGAGATCTATTATTATGAGCATTATTACGTGATGACAATGAAGGTGATGTTAGGACATGCATGAGCATGTGAGGGGAGAAGGGGCATGTGACAGCTGCAAGCTGGCCATGTGCAAAGTGCCATAACACTAGTCCTCCAAACCTTGGGCCCCTTCCACTGCCCCTCATCTCTAGCCTTACATGGGGTTATTTCTCATTTTTTCTACCCCTTTTTACACCCTGCCCTGCCACGTCACCTCCACCTAATTGTTTGACCACCATAAATGCCACCACCGAATCAAATTAACTAGGGCCTCTCATGCCCATAGCATATTCCATCGAGATGCTTGGTATTTAAGCTTTCCCATCTAGTTGGGCTTTCTTATCGTGGGAATCTAAGACTAAATAGGTGGCCTTCTAACTTTGAGGCCTAAAATTTGCTTTAGATAATGAGAATTTCCACATCGACAACTATAATGAATTGTGAGGCTTGGTTATCAAGCACCGTGGATTCTTCCAATGGGGTCACGCCCCTTTGCACTTTTCTTTAGATTGATGGACTCCATGCTTAGTAATGATGGAAAGTCTGGTGTTAGCACCCCATATGTATTTTTGTCCCTTCACTACAAGGTATGTACAAGTGTGGGACAACCCAAAAGAAAGTACATCAATGAATGTTCAATAACCCTAAAAGTGCTTTGAGAGACATTTTTCAATCTTTCACAAGTTCTTAAAAAAGTAATTTTTAAATGAGGACGGACTGATATTCAATCGGCCTTCATGAATAACTCACATGCTCTCGGTTACCTTCTCCAAACAAAGCAATTCAACCTTATGTTAGGCATATCATTTGTGCTTCCCTCTTTTTTTGTTAATATAGCCTCTTATGTGCAAAATAGAAGCACATTAACCATGGCATGAGCACCAAATATATTTGCATTCTCTTTGGTCTAGGTGTCTCATTATCAAAAATTAGAAATGGTTCGTGAACATATTTAAATATAATTTTTTATACCAAGGAAACAAGTCCCTCTTATTGTTGGTAGAGATAAGTGGTCAATAAGATTTTAATGCCTATTTATGTCTATTTATCTATTTATTGAATATCTTCTAATAGTTATGAAAATCTCATAAAGTTGATTTGTCAATTTTTGTGGTTTATATGGGTGGCTTGTTGAGATTCAAACCTTCATCTTGGCTACATTAAAGTCAACCCAAGAACACAAGAGGTCTTGGAATTCTAGATCTTAAATCCCAAGGCACATGTCTTACCTTCAAATGGATTATTAGGGCTATCTAAAGAGATGAACCTTGGAAAGTTCTTATGAGGCACAAAGTGGCATCAACCACTATTAAGGGCAAATGGAGAACGGTTACCTTGCAAGACAAGCTCCTAATGGCTCCCTTCTTCAAGACTAAAGCTTCTCAAGCCCATGTGGACTCTTCACTCAAGCATGGTCATAGTTTCTCAACACCCTACATATGGTGTGTTGGGACCCAGATTTTATGGTTCCCATACCTGCATTAAATTGTACCTAAATCTATCAAAATGTCCCTGAGTTGGTCCCTTGTGTTGTGCCCTTGTGTTCAACCCTACTACATGCCTTTGAAAATCTAGAAAAAAACTTCAAAAAATGGCCAAGTGAAAATCGAAGAGTTCTTGGTCGGGTGGAAATAGCTGACGAATAGGAACAAAGCAAAAAAGAGACAAGCAAGAATAAATTGAGTAGTTCCCAGTCGGGTGGAAATCCCTGACTATGTGGAACAAAGAAAAGAAGATAAGACAATGAGAAATCAAGGAATTCCTGGTGACTAGGAAATCCCCAATTTGTTCTTGATAGGCCTGAAATCGTCGACGATGGAAAAATGAACTTTTTAAAGTGTTGTAAAAGTTGTTTTAAGTGTAAAAACACATTTTCACATGTTCTTCTGCTAAAATGCGTCCATGTACCTCCAACAGACACCATTAATGCCCAGTATGAGCATCTGAAGGTAGGTGACGATTTTAATGCAGGAGTTGGTGAATTTATTATGGTTGGATGGGTGGTAGGTGAAGATTGAATGTTGCAAATGGATGCCCTAATTTGTTTGAACCCACCCAGAATGCTACAGCAAGAGAAATGCAGTGTTATATATACTTGAAAAAAAAGAAGAGAAACCGATTGGTCGTTGAACCAATTAGAGGTGCAAGAGTTCACGGTTGTTTTAGGGCATCAATCCAAGCAAAATGTCTGGGCTGCAAATGGAAGAATGCATTTGATGCAGAGCAGGAAATATTTGTAACGTACATAAACATGTAATGATATTTCTCCATGGGAGTTTTCAATGATTCAGGGAAATAGATAATCACATTTATGTATTTTCTCTTACCACACTTGCTGGTATGGTGTAATGAAGACTTGATGTATGTGTGATAACATCCTCATGCATTGCAAGCTTTGTAATGGTCTTTTCTTCATTTCACATGGGTTATTGTAGTATCTCTCTGGATTACTAAGTATGTTTGTTACATGTAATGTATCTTTGATTTGTATGTAAATACATATTTGGTTTTGTTGATCCTCTATTGGATGCGTCTCTTCCCTCTTTGTTGTTCATGAATCTATTGCCCATTGGAGTAGGCACTGATCTAGTTTGGGGAAGGAACAATCACTCTCTTTAAATTAAATATTTGTGCTGAGTAGTTGTAGGAGTAGGAGTAGGGTTAGATTTAGGTTATGTTGAAATTCATGATTTAGTGTTGCAAACCAAGGAATAATCATAAGTGATTTGTAATGTTTAGATAATCAGATAATCATGTTATTACATGATTGCATCTTGCACTATTGCAATGATGCCTTTGTCAGCTTAATAAGAGGTTAAATGATGCAACAAGCATGTTTTAATTTAGTGACAGTCTTGGAGATTAAAACAACAACTTGGGTATTGTTGCAATGTTGTAAATTTGATAATGTTTTGTATTGATTTTAATCCCAGTTGAGGGATACCTCTAGGAACACCCTCCTAAGTTTAGTTGATCTTGAAGAGAAGAGGAGATTACCCACTCCTAGCAGTTGGCCCATAATCATCATCAACATGTTGATGAGCCCCTTTCTTGTCTCCTTGATGACACTCCTGGCCTAGGAGATGAGGAAATACTCTAGGGTTTTGGACCTACGTCTTTGGTACCCAACATGGTGGAACAAGTTTATTCAATAAGACAATAAGTCTATGGATCTATCTCTTCATCCTTGTTTCCAGTGCTTCTTTTGCAAAGGAGTATAAAAAATCAATGATCTTTGGGATTTCTCCACACTCACATGGAACTCATGGGATCATACTCAATCATTGTTTGACCTTTCTCATCTTGACAAGTGACTAATTGTCCCCTCTAATCTTTGCATTAAATTGTCCACTCTAATCCCATGCAACTTCTTTAAGTATTGTGATCCATAAACTCAAATAGTTATACCACACCAAAATCATCAATTTATAGATGTTATCTTAGTTAAAGAGCATTAAATAATGAATCGATTAAGCATCAATATAAAAGGGATTGAGATGTAAAGAGAGAACAAACACCATTAAAAGGGAGACAAATATACCTTGGAGAAACCCACTTCAAGTGAAAATTCCAATTAAAACATGAGTAAACCCTCACTTAAGTACTCCAAAATAGAAAATATAAGAGGTATAAGCCACATAGACTTGTAAACAGAGAATGCACACAGTGGTCTTAGCTTAACAACCCATAAAAAATCCCTCAAATGATTTCCCCTTGTTGGCAAGAGACACTACTCCAATATGGATCTGTATGTTGTCATTGATGGCAACAAAGCTCAGAGATCCTATCACCATGACGAGAAGAAATATCTCTGGAAGAACATATGAGATTCCAGGTCCAGTTGATAGGAAATGGCTAAGTATGGAAAGCATGTAGAGTAGAGGACAGTAAGCTGGACAGTATGCCTCTACAAATAATGATCCGGCAATGCAGCTCAGGTATGATGTCAGTTGGTGTTTAATAGTGTTATGCCTCAGAGATTAAGTCTTGATCCTCTTTGGAAGTCATCTTGAAGAAATGCCTAAGTTCAAGCAAGCAAAGGTATAGCAGGATCAGTGAACAGGGCATGGTGCAGTGGTCCGCATTCCTCCGCAGATAAGTATTTTGTTATGTAGTTTTGAGGTGTTGTAAACACTTGTATGAAGTATCTTATTCCAGAGTTAGGAGATCTGAAGTTCACCAAAAGGCTTGCTACAAGCTGCTAAGTATCGGCATAATGTTTGACAAAGATTGACAGAGACAGAGTTTGAGTTCTGATGGTCCATATTTCTCCACAAGATGATACCATGCCTTACGGTACTGAAGGTGAGTTTGGGAATGTGTAAAGAGTCCTTGATATGATTCTGGAAATGTTTTGTGATCAGTAGTAGAAGTTGTAAGACAACATATGAAGTTGTTAAGCATGTTCTTGAGGAATAGGCTGACTGATGAGATAAATCATTGTGCGAAGAAGAGTTAATGTTTGGAGGATTTATGGAAGTAATTGAATGATTAGAGCCGACCTATATGAACATGTTTGGGAGAAGATTTGGGACCGCGCAACACATAGTACATTGGATTAAGCAACAAGGTACATCTTTTTATGTACACGTTTCACTTCTTGGATGTCGACCTAATTATGGATTAAATCATGATGCAGATATATATAAGAACGATGATCTTTGGTTGAAGTGTGTGTGGTGTGGAAATATTTGTGTGTGTGATACGAAGATGCACATAGTGGAGCAGAGTTAGAGGATCAGCAGCGATGAAGACTTGGGATTCAGAATATAGTTGTTAAATGACTGCACCCTGGCATAGCGGCAGATGCTTAAGCAGTATTCAGTCATCATGTGTGATCTGAGTGGAAGCATGTTTATGTCATCAAGGCAGTAAGCTGGCAGTAAGCCTCCAATAGGGTTTAACAACCCTTATTGTAATCTTGCTAGGTTTAGGGTTGAGGCAATGAGCTTGCTAAATCTAGTTGTACTTCATGGCAGTAAGCCAGCATGTTCTAGGCCCGTGGAGTGACCAAGCCTGAACATCATTTTTGTAAAGATTGCAATATATATTTGAGAGCTAATACTCTTCGTGGTTTTTCCCTTTTTGGGTTTTCCACGTAAAATATTGGTGTTGTGTGTCATGCTTTTGTGGATGCTATTCAGTTGTATGTTTTACTTCTACTTGATTATTCTTTTGATATGGTTGAAAGTAAAAGTTCAAGAAAAGATTTATAGAACACTGATTCACCCCCCCTCTCAGTGTTCCTGATAATCAACAATTGGTATCAGAGCGAGGTTCCTCAGAAGAAGTTTAACAACTTGAGGAAGATCAGGGATAGTGTGATCATGGCAGCAAGAAGGTATGGAAATTATGAAAGGTGCAATCAACTAGAAGCAGCTCTTATGGATCTTGAAAACTCTGAAGCAGAAGTCAAGGATTTGAAAGAAAACTTGCATCAAGCAGATGAATGCATCTTAATGCTGAAGGAGCAAGTCAAGAAATTCAAAGACAAATACAAAGAAGTCAGTGACCAATTGCTATCAGCAAACCAAGCCCTAGAAGATTTAGAAGTAGAATTTGTAGAAAGAACAAGAGCAAAAGATGATCTAAATCTGATTGTGAAGAATAGATCAGATGACTGTGCAAAACTTGAAAAAGAGATTATAAGTTTAAAAATGGATCTAGAAAAGGCCAGAAGCTTTGAAGAAAAATTCAAGATAAGTACTGCCAAGCTTAATGAAATGATTGCTAGCCAGAAGAATGATTATGACAAACATGGCTTAGGATTTAAGAAAGGAGAAAGTTCAAACTCTAGGAAAATAAGCACTGAGCCAAGGCAAAACAAAGGATACTAGTTCAGAAATCAAAGAAGAAGACCTAGAAGACCTCCGATCAGACAACCAAATGCTCAAAGGTACCCATCTTTCAATGGTTATTGTAATTCATGCAATAAGTTTGGTCATAAGGCTACTCAATGTAGAAGTAGAATAAATCAAAAGACTCCATTATTCTCTAGTCAGTGTTTCAATTGTTAGGGTTAGCCGGTAGAAGATATCAATTAAATGCAAATAAAGATTAAACAGAGGAATGAAAATACACAGAAATAATAACAATGAGAGACAAGTTTTAACGTGGTTCACCCAAACTTGGGCTACATCCACCAATAGAGAGTCCAATATTATTATCCAGTAAATCAAACCGATTACAACCAGTATTCCTTGCAACTCAATACTACTGCAAAATGCTATAATACATCAACGGAAACCCTAACCCTTAGCCGCTTTTATCAAGCCTTATTTCAATTACAAATATAAGTTTTTTTATGTCAGCCAATATAAAAATAACTCCCGATGCCTTAATGCTACCCCTTGACCCCGTCTTGGGGGCGCTACCCCCAAACCCTCGCAAGGGGTGCTGCCCCTTGACCCCGTTAAATAATTTGGGGGGAAGCCGTGCTGATAAAAGTGGTGTAAATTTAACCTCCAAGTTTGATTAGGCTCCATATAACAACAATCTCCCACTTTGAGACTAATCAAACTCCACACCATATCATCTCCCAGTTGGAGACTAATCATAACACCATTGACCCTGTAGCTCCCACTGGAAATAAGCACCCTGGACTCTGTTGTTCTGATTTTTTTTGTTTTCAGTCTTGAAGACCAACCGAAGCTGAAGAGGAGCTCAACTTCTCCCTTGTCACTGCCTTCGTAAACATATCCATTGGATTTTCATATGTATGTATCTTTTCTAGCCGTAACTGTCCATCATCCAACACCGACCGAATGAAGTGATACCTCAACTGTATGTGTTTGGTCTTTGAATGCAAGGTAGAATTCTTTGCAAGATGTATGACACTCTGGTTGTCCGTAAACAAATAACTATTAGCCTGTTGTTTGCCCAATTCTTCTATGAAAGATTGTAGCCATATCATCTCCTTGCTTGCCTCTGTTGTAGCTGCATACTCTACCTCCGTGGTGGATAAAGCAACCACCTTTTGCAACCTAGAGATCCAACTCACCATTGGCCCACCTACAGTAAAGACATAACATGTAGTACTCTGTCTGGTATCAATATCCCCTGTCAAATCTAAATCTACATAACCTGCTAAATCAGTATTATAGCCCCCAAAACATAAGTGTTTATTGGATGTACCTCTCAAATATCTGAGAATCTATTTTACTGCATTCCAATGCTCCAATCCGGGATGACTCATATACCTACTTATGACTCCTACAGCATGTGCAATATCCAGTCTCATGCATACCATGGCATACATTAAACTTCTTACAGTTGAAGCATATGGTACCTTGGACATTTTTCTTCCTCCTCTTGTGTCTTTGGACACATCTCTTTAGTCAATTTCAAATGACTAGGCAAAGGTGTGCTGACAGCTTTACATTCTCCATATGGAATCTCTACAACACCTTTTCAACATAATCAGCCTAAGATAGAGTCAATTTTTTGTTCTTCCTATCTCTACAAATTTTCATACCAAGGATTTGTTTTTCTACCCCTAAATCCTTCATAGCAAATGATTGTGCTAACTGTTGTTTTAACTTTCTTATGTGATCTATGTTAGACCTTGCTATAAGCATGCCATCAACATATAAACATAAAATAATGTAGTTGTCATTATCCAACCTCTTAAAATAAACACAATGGTCAGAATTACACCGGTTGTAGCCTTGTTTAGTCATAAAACTATCAAATTTCAAATACCATTACCGAGGTGCTTGTTTCAGGCCATACAAACTCTTCTTCAATCTGCACACCTGTTTCTCCCTACCTTTGACCTCAAATCCTTGGGGCTGTTCCATATATATCTCCTCCTCCAAATCACCATGGAGAAAGGCAATTTTCACATCTAGCTGTTCCAAATGCAAATCTTCAGCAGCCACAATACTTAAAACAGTACAAATAGAAGTCATCTTAACAACCAGAGAAAAAATCTCATCAAAATCAATGCCCTTTTTCTATACAAATCATTTTACAACTAACCTGGCTTTAAATCTTTTCTTATCTCCATCTTCATCTTTCAGCGTATAAACCCATTTGGCAACTTACATAATTCTCAAGTCTGATTTTTCAGTAAGGAATCCATTTCTTCTTTCATTGCAAGCTCTCACTGAACCTTTGTATCCACCTACATAGCTTCATCATACCCTTCCGGTTCACCAGCATTTGTTAACAAAATAGAATACAAAGAGGGAGAAAACCTTTCAGGAGGTCTACTTAGCCGTGTTGACCATCTAACATTCACTGGAGTTTGTGGTATTTCTTGTTGTTGTTGCAGAGCATGAGGAACCACTGGAACATCATCATTTGGAGTATCATCCAGCACCACATAATCCTTTTCTTTCTTCTCATGCTGCTACAACTGATCTTTGTACAACACTTTCTCATTGAATACAACATCCACGCTTATCACAATTTTTTGAATTTCAAAATCCCAAAGCCTATAACCAAATTCATCAATGCCATATCCAACAAAGGTACACTTTTTTGATTTTGCATCCAACTTGGTTCTATTTTCAGAATCTACATGTGCAAATGCTTCACATCTGAAGGTTTTGAGAAAAGAATTCATAACTCACCTTCTTACCTGTCCATGCTTCCTCTGGAATACCATAGCCCAAAGGAACTGAAGGACCTCTGTTAATTAAATATATAGCAGTGTTGACAGCCTCTGCCCACATGTTTAAAGGCAGCCCAGTATGCAATCTCACGGTCCTTGCACACTCCATTATTGTCTTATTCATGCGCTTAGCCACTCCATTCTCTTGTGGAGTACCTGGAACTATTTTCTGCCTACGAATTCTATTAAAGGAATAATAATCCTCAAATTCTTTGCTGCAATACTCACCACCATTATCAGATCTGAGACATTTTAATCTTTTACCTGTCTCATTCTCAACCAAGCTTCTCCATTTCTTAAATGTTTCAAATACATCAGATTTCTGCCTGAAGAAATAAATCCAAACCTTCCTCGTTGCATCATCTATGAATGTAACATAATACCGAGAGCCACCAAGAGAAGATACATGAGCCGGTCTCCATATATCTGTATGCACAAGCTCCAACTTTTTATCTTTCTGTTGATTCCCATCCTTGAGAAAACTGACTCTCTTTTGTTTGCCATACACACAACTTTTACAGAAATTCATATTAATACATTTTAGACCTGGTAAAAATTTCTTAGAATGAAGTACCTTCATACCTTTTTCACTCATATGCCCAAGTTTGTTATGCCACAGTGTTGTCTCAGAACCTACAACAACTGTTTCAGTCTCTTCCTGTGAACCTGTAGCAACTGTTCTTGAACCTATTTATTTTTTCTCTGCAACAGCTAAAGTAGAAGGAACAGTATGACCTATACAAAGATATAAGGTGCCTACTTTCACACCTTTTGCTACTATTAAGGCACCTTTTGAAATCTTCTAATTTTTATCAGTAAATGTAACAATGCAACCTTCATCAGCTAGCTGTCCTACTGAAATTAAATTCCTACTGAACCTTGGAACGTGCCTTACCTCTTGTAGTAGTCAATGATTCCCATTCTACAACTTAATCTTGATTCTTCCCTTTCCAACAATCTGACAGGGTTCGTTATCTCCCAAATAAACCAGCCCAAAATCCCCTTAGACATAATCAAGAAAATAACTTCTATGGGGTGTAGCATTAAATGAGGCCCCTAAATCGAAAACCCATGAATCATCAACATTATCTAGGGAAAGAATCAAAGCATCATCTTCATATTTATTACTTACCACATTTGCCTCCTTATTGCCTTCTTATTTGTCTCCTTCTTTATTCTTCTGAGACTAGTAATCTTTCTTCAGATGACCTAGTTTCCCACAATACCAGCAATCCTTCTGTCCTCTGGATTGGGATCTCTTGTCCTTTAATTTTCCTCATGACTTCCCATGACCTCCAGAACCTTTTCCTCTCTCCTTTGATCTGCTCTTGCTTTCTACATTCAAAACACTACCTGATGTGGACCCTCCTAAGCTTTTCCATCGCATTTCCTCGCTAAGGATAACACCAACAACATCATCAAATTTCAAAGTGTCTGAACCAAAGATAAAGTTACTTACAACCATTACCAAGCTATTCCAGCTTTCTGGCAAAGAACATAAAACCAAGAGAGCCCTCACCTCTTCATCAAATTTCACTTTTACAGAAGTTAGCTAACTGGTAATCATATTAAACTCATTTAAATGATCTATCATAGATCCACCTTCAATCATTTTTAGATTAAACAAATGCTTCGTGAGAAATACCTTATTTGAGACTAAGGGTTTTTCATACAATTTAGCCAAAGCTTTCATCAGTTCACTTGTTGTCATCACTTCTGTTATATTGAATGTCATAGATGGTGCCAGGGACAACCGAATGGTTCCCAGTGCCTTTCTATCCAGAAGATTCTAATCCTCATTAGTCATTGTTGTCGATTTCTTGGCTTTTCCTTCCAATGGCCTCTATAAATCCTTCTGATAGAGATAATCCTCCATCTGCATCTTCCATAACTGTTAGTTCTACCTATTGAATTTATCTACCTTCAATTTACCCTCATCCGCCATTGGTCCCACTCAACCGTGAGACCTTCCTGCAGATGATAATCGAACACAACCCGCTCTGATACCACTTGCTAGGGTTAGCTAGTAGAAGATATCAATTAAATGCAAATAAAAATTAAATAAAGGAATGAAAATACACAGAAATAATAACAACGAGAGACAAGTTTTAACGTGGTTCACCCAAACTCAAGCTACATCCACCAATAGAGAGTCCAATATTATTATCCAGTAAATCAAACTAATTACAACCAGCAATCCTTGCAACTCAATACTGCTGCAAAATACTACAATATATCAATGGAAACCCTAATCCTTAGCTGCTTTTATCAAGCCTTATTTCAATTACAAAGATAGGGTTTTTTTTTATGTCGGCCAATATAAAAATAACTCCCGACACCTTAATGTTGCCCCTTGACCCCGTCTTGGGGGCACTACCCCCAAACCCCTACAAGGGGCGCTGCCCCTTGACCTCATTAAATAATTTGGGGGGAAACCATGCCGATAAAAGTGGGGTAAATTTAACCTCTGAGTCTGATTAGGCTCCATATAACAACATCAATTGCAATAAAATTGGTCATAGAATGAATGAATGTAGAAATTAGTTCAAGAAAAGTCTCAACAATGGAAGGAATGATCAATCATTCAAAGGCAGATGTTTCACTTGCAATAGGATTGGTCATAGAGTTGTTGTCTGTAAAAGTAAAGTAAGTCAGAAACCTATTAGGTGTAATGCATGCTATAAATTTGGACACAGATCAAATGAATGCAGAAGCTCAAGGAACAGTTAATCATTCAATGGAAAGTGTTATGCATGCAATAGATTTGGACATATGGCTAATCAATGTAGATTAAATTTAATCAATTAAAGGAATCAAGGTCAAAAGAATGTGGTGTGCTACAATTGCAACAAATTTGGGCATGTTGCAAGATTTTGTAGAAGCAGGAATGAGAAGAGAAATCACTATTTTGAAGAGCAGAGAAATGACAAGAGAAAAGAAAAAGTTGATCCAGTTGAAACCAAGAAAGAAATGAACAAGGTATGGATTAAGAAAGGAGTAATTGAAGTCAGAGATCAATCCGGACTAGTATCTGGTGCAGATACCTCCTCCGGGTAGTAAACTAAGAACTCTGACTCAGGGGGAGCAGTGTAGAAAATTCAAATCCCCTAGCTAGAAATTGGGTACCAGAATCCAGCACGAAGATGTATCATGGAATTTGATGTGACACACCTACTAGAAGAAGAATTGAAAGAAAAGGAGTCAATGCAGTATATTGCGGAGCAATCCTAATCAATTGAGTTCTACAAAAAAAGGCTTTAACAACTTCTTGGAAATAAGCATTTAATGACATCTAGGTCACGTCGTGCGGAGGATAAAAGGGAACTTGTTTAATCTCAAATCACTTTACATTTGAAGCTATCAAGTACTCAGAGAGATCAGAACAAACTTTGAGCCACAAACCAAGATTTGAAGGGTTTGGAGAAATTCAGAAAAAGGAAACCCTAATTCAGTAGTACAAGGTAATTGTGTTCAAAACCTTCTTGTAAATCTATTAAAATTTCTGAAATGGCATCACCACAAGTTGTTGATAGTACTGAGCGAGCACAACCAAAGTTCAAAAAACACCCATTCAAATCAACTGAGGTCGATCAGTTGGGTGCATTTTCAAGTATTCCTCACAGAGTTATGCATGCAAAAGATGTTAGGGCATATATTCATGTTGCCCTAGAAGAATTTGGTGATAGTAGGTTTACTGATCTCTACACAAAACATCTAAGCAATGAGAATCTTGAACTAAAGGATGAATATTTAGCATTGGAAGAAAAGAAATGTATTCAGTATTTGGATTTCCCAACATTTATGGAAGACGAATGGGTCCGGTATGTGCTAAGCAAGATTCATGATGAGTTCATATGGCTTGTGAGACCGTTCAAGATTACAAAAGATGCTATCAGGGTAGTCATTGGATTGTGCTCCACTGGATCAATACCTCTATTAAAATCCGTGAAGAATGATACAGTAATTACGGCTACCGGAGCAAAGTTTGACAAGAGAGCCTTAACAATAAATGACATTGAGGATCATGCCGTGAGATTTGCCTCAATGGTATTGGGATACAAAGTTTATTTAACCAATCGGGAGAACTCTGTTTTAGGCACGACCATTTACACAGCCTATCAAATGATTAAGGAAAATGATGATTATGACATCTATGAATTGCTTCGACAGTAAGTAATGGAAAATCTAAAGAAGACAAAAGAAGGTAAATACCCATTTAAATTTGGCACACTAATCATGTGTGTATTCTTCTATTTTATGCAAGAGTTATCTGGCATGAAAAACCTATTCTGGGCCAGTGATAAACCTGTCGTGGTTCAAATTAAAAATTTGTTGAGTAGCATAGGCACCATTGATGCATAGAATACAGCCCTATGGGGCTATTTTAAGAATTTCCAAAGATCAATGCAAGCCAGAGAAAGAATTCCCAAAATAGTTGTTGAAAAATACAAGGACACAATTTGCTTCATTGTAACAAAAGATCAGTGTTTGATGGAGGCTGTTGAGCCCAGAATAGTCTGGGTTATGCCTATGGGATATGAGGTAGATGGAGTTGTACTAGAAAACTATGCTGAATATATACTAAGCAAACCCAGAGATCCCAAGGAAGAAAGATTTGGGACCTATGATGAATTGCATGCCAAAATTCATGTTGAAGTCAGAAAACCTGAAATCTCTAGGAAAATGAGGAAAGTAGCAGAAGAAATCACCATAAAAGTTGGCTTTACAAAAGAAGAAGTAGCAAAGGCAAGGGAAAAGGCACAAGCCATCAAGGAAGCAAAAGAAAGAAGAAAAAGTGAATCAACTGAAGCTTCGAAAGAACACAAAGATGAGCCAGAAAAGCCAGAGAAGGGAAAAAGAAAAACCAGAGCTTACACTGCTGCTGAAGCCTCATCCACTCTCTCTGATTCCACACCATCTATAAATGTGGAAACTCCTGCCACTAGCTCCAAAAGAATGAAGACTAAAGCTAAGAGAATGCATGCAAATATAATTGTTGATGAAGAGGAGACAAAATCAGATAAGGAGGTAAAGATAATGAAAGTTGATGCTACTAAAGTATCCAAAAGTAGCAAGGAGAAGTCATCAGAAAGGAAGACACCTAGCAAAAGATAGAAAGAAGATGAGTCTCATGCAACACTAAAGATTGAAGATGTATTAAAGTCTGTTACTGTTGATGGTAACTTGAAACCTGTGACTTAGTTTTATGATGATTACAATGATGCTGACAAGAGGATTTTGGAAGAAGTTGTTGTAGAGTATCTAAACATATACAACAGAGCCCTCATTGAGATCATTGGTGATCTCCCAGATACCTTGGGTAGTATTCTATCAGTCAGGAAGGAAACTACTATTGCTAAAGATGTTGAGCTCAGAGAACACACGTTGATAACCTTATGTCCGGATATCACTTCAGCAGAGAAAAGAAAAATCTCCAAGGCACTTAAAAATGAATTCAAGTCAAAGAAAAGAATGAATGCATTGATGATAGGAGAAGTTGACAAGGTCATCAAGGAAACAAAGGAAATTAGTATGGACATACTAAAGAAACATAATATTTCCACCATCTACGACAGTAAGGAAACAAAAGTTGAAGACATATCTCCACCGGAGATAAGCCAAGATCATGGACCTAAACAAAGTGATCAAGTCCCCAACACTAATATAGTGGATATGATAAAGCAAGGTGAAATTGAAGCTGATCCACCTTCTGAACAACAGGTTGAACGAGAAGAATTTAAGGAAGCGAGGAAGAGCCCTACTCGGGAGCAAAACACAGATCAACAGGAAATTATGGACATAGACCCTCCGGATCAAAGTTAAGGAGAAATATCAGAAAGGGCAAGAGACACTATGGATGTCTCTGACAGGCAACAAATTGCAGAAGAATTTGAACTCCCTCAAGGTCCAATCAACTTGGACTCATTGTCACCTTTCCAAAAATTCAAGCTAGTACTGTGGTTCAGGCCAAGGCACGGGAAGAGATATTACAATCACATGGTCAAGATAACAAACTGATCAACGAAGCATCCACTGTCTTGGAAAAGCTGTTGCCATCATTTCAAAGGAATATCTCATTATCTCATGCTAATCATCTTTAGGAGCTATTAAATTCTATAAGTGTACATTTTGAATCTTTTGAAAAATCTGTGGAAGTAAAAGTAAGGAAAGAAATTGATGATAGAAGATTGGTTGAGTTGAAGAACATGATTGATCGAGACAAAGTTTTGTTAGATAATGGAATTAAGAACATACAAAGTGCCATTGAAGAAGCTAGAAAAATATACAAATTCTATTTATCCTAGTCGAAGATCACAAAGGAACTAGAAGATAAAATTAAAGACTTGGAACTCAAATTGCTGAATCTCTCTGAGACATATAATCCAGCAGCCGAGTCAATAAATTCCAAAGAAACATAAGTTGCAAATATCCATAATGATCTGAATACGCTGATGAAGAAAAGGGGAGAAATCAAAGACAAGTTGTGCTAGTTGAAAGGACTGATAAGTCCAAAGATTGATTCCATGACCAATTTGGTAGATGAGGCCATCAAATCTCAAGCTCTAACTGACACACCATCAGATCTCCAGAAGGCAGAAAAGCTAGTATTTTTTATGAATAGCCACATCCAAATTCTAGGAAGTGCAAGAAATAGATGGAATGGAGAGATAGCGCTAATAAAGACTATCTATAGTGAAATTTTGCCTTCAAACACAAATTAAGATGAAGATTGCACCTGTAAATATGCGGTAGAATATATAATTTTTTTTGGGTTTTTGACAAATTTTTGGTTCCAAAATCACACCCTTTGCCATTGATGTCAAAGGGGGAGAAGTAGCTCAGTGAAAAATGGATAATCATCTAAGGGGGAGCAGTCAGACATTTTTCACTAAGTGTTGCCATCAATGCCAAAGGGGGAGATTGTTGGCAAGAGACACTGCTCCAGTATGGATCTGTATGTTGTCATTGATGGCAACAAAGCTCAGAGATCCTATCACCATGACAGGAAGAAATATCTCTAGAAGAACATATGAGATTCCAGGTCCGGTTGACAGGAAATGGCTAAGTATGGAAAGCATGCAGAGTAGAGGATAGTAAGCTAGACAGTATGCCTCCACATATAATGATCTGGCAATGTGGCTCAGGTATGATGTCAGTTGGTGTTTAATAGTGTTATGCCTCAGAGATTAAATCTCGATCCTCTCTAGAAGTCATCTTGAAGAAATGCCTAAGTCTGAGCAAGCAAAGGTATAGCAGGATCAGTGAACAGGGCATGGTGCAGTGGTCCGCATTCCTCCGCATATAAGTATTATGTAGTTTTGAGGTGTTGTAAGCACTTGTATGAAGTATCTTATTCCAGAATTTGGAGATTTGAAGTTTACCAGAAGGCTTGCTACAAGCTGCTAAGTATCGACATAGTGTTTGATAGAGTTTGACAAAGACATAGTCTGAGTTTTGATGGTCCACATTTCTCTGCAAGATGATACCATGCCTTACGGTATTGAAGGTGAGTTTGGGAATGTGTAAAGAGTCCTTGATATGATTCTGGAAATGTCCTGTGATTAGCAGTAGAAGTTGTAAGATAGCAGATGAAGTTGTTAAGCATGTTCTTGAGGAATAGGCTGACTGATGAGACAAATCATTATGCAAAGAAGAGTTAATGTTTGGAGAATTTATGTAAGTAATTGAATGATTAGAGATGACCTATATGAACATGTTTGGGAGAATATTTGGGTCCACACAACACATAGTACATTAGATTAAGCAAAAAGGTACATCTTTTTATGTACATGTTTCACTTCTTGGATGCCGACCTGATTATGGATTAAATCATGATGCAGATATATATCAGAACGATGATCTTCAGTTGAAGCTTGTGTGGTGTGGAAATATGTGTGTGTGTGATACGAAGATGCAAATAGTGGAGCAAAGTTAGAGGATCAGCAGCGATGAAGACTTGGGATTCAGAATACAATTGTTAAATGACTGCACCCTGGCATAGCAGCAGATGCTTAAGTAGTATTCAGTTATCATGTGTGATCTAAGTGGAAGCATATTAATGTCATCAAGGCAGTAAGATGACAGTGAGCCTCCAGTAGGGTTTAACAACCCTTATTGTAATCTTGCTAGGTTTAGGGTTGAGGCGGTGAGCCTGCTAAATCTAGTTGTACTTCATGGCATTAAGCTAGCATGTTCTAGGCCCATGGAGTGACCAAGCCTGAACATCATTTTTGTAAAGATTACAATATATATTTGAGAGCTAATCCTCTTTGTGGTTTTTCCCTTTTTAGGTTTTCCACGTAAAATCTTGGTGTTGTGTGTCATGCTTTTGTGGATGTTGTTCAGTTGTATGTTTTGCTTCTGTTCGATTATGCTTTTGATATGGTTGAAAGTAAAAGTTCAATAAAAGTTTTATAGAACACTGATTCACCCCCCCTCTCAGTGTTTCTGACAATCAACACCCCTACCTCATCTACCACAACAATCATGAAAACTCAAAGAAATCTCTATAAAAACTACAACTACAACCCTTTAGAATGCATTACAATCTACCAAGATGACTACAACATGTTCCCATGTACTAAAAATAACTTTACAATGTTTGAGGGACTTGAAGAGGCCAAGTAAATGTGCAAATAAGAGGAAAAACTAAGAAACTAGAATGTCACGAGATGTGCATAGCTATTTCATTGCTTCATATAAAGAGACAATTTTATTTTTGTTGTGATTTTAAAATCACCACCTACTACAATTGGGAATTTTTCCATAGTGAGGAAAACACAATTTTAACCTTCTCTCTCTTCCCAAAACCTGCATTTTGATCTCCCATACCTTCTAATACATTTTCCAACATTCAAGAGATTGTCCCTTGTTCTAAAATATGCTAGAAAGTAAAAAATGGATCACACCTCTCTAATACATAAGATTTTGGTCCCCAAAATCTCATAGACTTAACAACTAAGGGAGAAAGAACATTAAACTAATGACATGTATGCCACCTTGCCTTGCACCAAAAATGACTATGAATTAAAATTTGGAAAACCTTTTATCTCCAACTATCTACATGATGAAATGTTACATTGCTTGAACATGGAGAAACTTTTTCAACATTGGTTTTCTCCAAAGGAATGACTTGTTTACTACCACTCATCTTCCCATGAAGATTCAGGACCTTCTTAGGCTACTCTTTTCCATGCTAAGCATACAACATGAATCTTATCTAATTCTTGATAACATAATGCTTGTTTTCTCTTCTATGGAAAGCTTCCTTTCAATTATACATATATGGGCTACCAAAAACAACACCAAAAAATCCACAAGAGAAAAATCTACCACTATTTCATAAAAAGTGGAACCAACTAAAAAATTCAATTTACATTGCTTACTAATTATCATAGGGGCACCCTCTTTTTAATGCAACCCAAACCATAGGGCTTAGGGTGCTAAAAAAATTAAAGCCAAGTTTATCAATCAAATATTAAGCAATTAATGAACATGAATCAAATAATGCATCAAACTTATTACCATCAACATTAATCTTGATGCTAAACAATATTTCTTTTTCCAACAAACTAGCCTTCCTAAAAGTGCAAGAAATCCTAGAATCTACTTCTAAAATGTAATCAATTAACTTAATCCCTTTATTTTTAATGGAGAGATTGGTTTTCTTTTTACCCTTATTATCTTTCTTACAAGGGTTCTTTTTAGGATGCAAATTCCAATAAAAGACCATTCATGACCATCCTTACCACAATGATCACAATGTACAACTTTCTTTTTAGATATTGTGGAATTTACCTTCTTAGTCTTGGCTTGGTGCAGTCACAGTCGAAGGGTTCATAGAATGAAAACCATGCAGCTAGAGTAAACACAATGGAAACAACACAAATATTGAATGCAATGGAAGATTCATATATTTAGGATATCAAAGAATTACAATGTTCATATGCCGACAACATGCGGGCTACAATCAAAGGGCTCACAGGCCTACTTTCCAGGTTACAACAGACATGCAAGATATGGCATTAAAGTGCCTTCCCAAAAAGAAATTTGAACTCTAAATCACATTCTAAAACCACTAACCAAGAACTTGCTTCCTAATGCCTCTAAGAGATCTATATATATCATCTTCAAGCTCAAAGAATCCTTTGCATCGGCCACAAGAGGTTACCAACTTCAAGAAGGATGTAACGTGTAGAAACAAGTATGTTGGCCTTAAACATCTGGTATTGCTCCGCAAATGTATGAAACTTGGTACGAACCTCAAGGAAGGTATATCTGATCAATATGTGTCATGTATGATGTTGCATTTAGCTCTACAAGTCACAGAAGTGCTCCACAAACCTTCTCCTTCAACTGATTGTCTAAATGTTCTATTTTGTGAAAACTGATGATCTTCTAATAGCGATAACTTTTAGCAGACAAATCCAAATGACCTAAAATTTAAATATGATGTAGATGATGATATGTAGATGCTAAGTCCTGTTCCGTGAGCTCTGATATGAAGATGCATTAAAATGTGGTACAAAATGCTCAAACTACTAATGACTGAACTGGACTAAAAATGAAAGAAAAGAAAGAATGCAAATATCTTTGGTTGATGCAAGATTGCTCTACAACCTGGGATGCTCCTACATCAGACACCCAAGGTTGTTGAAAAAGTGAGTCCCTCACTTTGTTGGGGCTAGAGGGAAACCAAGGCGGTCCACCTCAGCCTGAGAAATCCAAGTTGAGTCTTCTTCCAGTCTGCCTTTCCACTTTACCAAATATTCTTTGTATTCCTTGCCTTTGGTACTACGTCCAACTTTGCTATCCAAGATGTCCTCTATCTGCTCCGATTGTTGCTATGGTAACTAATTCTTCAATCCATCTTCAATGCTGTCACTTGATTCTCCTTCATGATACTGATATAAGTCTGCAATGTTGAATATAGGTGATATATCAAATGTCTTTGGTAGCTCCACTTCATATGCATTTCCTAAATCAAACTTTCTAAGGATCTTACATGGTCCAAACTTCTTCATCTTCAGCTTGTTGTATGTCCCCACTGGAAATCTCTCCTTTCTTAAATATACTATTACTTCATCTCTAACTAAAAATTATTTCTGTCTCCTCTCATCCGCTTGCTCCTTATACTTACTATTCATCTCCTCCAAATATTTCTTGACTTGATTATGCATTATCTCCATGTATCCTGCAAATTCTTCTACCTCTGCACTCCTCTTATTCTCCATACTAATGTCTCTCAACTCTGCAACTCCTCTAGGTTTCATTCCAATCACAATCTCAAATGGTGTCTTCCCTATACTCCTATTCACTGAATTATTGTATGCAAACTCTGCTTTTGGTAGAATTAGATCCCAATTTCCTACCTTGTCACCTACCAAACATCTCAACAAGTTATCGAAACTCCTATTTACCACTTCAGTCTATCCATCTGTCTATGGGTGAAATGTTGAACTCAACTTTAGGTCTGTCTTCATCTTCTTCCACAATGTCCTCCAAAAGTATCCAATAAATCTTGTATCCCTGTCTAAAACTATACTCTTAGGTAATGCATGCAATCTCACAATCTCCTTGAAAAATAGGTCAGCAACATGCACTGCATCATTTGTCTTCTTACAAGGAATGAAATGCGACATCTTTGAAAATCTATCCAACTCTACAAATATAGAATCATGTCCTCTCTATGTCTTCGGCAATCCTAATATGAAATCCATGCTTATATCTTCCCAAGGTCTCTTCGGTACTGTCAAAGATTTGTACAAACCAGTATTCTGACTACATCCTTTTGTAACTTGACAAACTCTACAACTCTGCACAAACTTCCTTACATCTTTATATATCTGAGGCCAAAAATAATGTTCACTTACCAAAGCTACTGTCTTGTCAATTCCAACATGTACTATCAATCCGCCACTATGTTTCTCCTTTATCAAATTATCTCTCATTGAACTCCTAGGTATACACAATTGATTTCCTTTGAACAACATATCCTCCTAAATTAAATAGTCTAACCACTTACTTCAATATATCACAATAGGTTCCTTACATGCTTTCCATGGTTCTGCAAAATCAAAATCCTCTTCATACATGTGCTTTAGTTCCTCAAAACCTAATACTTCTACTCTCATTTCTGTTAGCAAATTCCCTCTTCTGCTCAATGCATCTGCAACTTTGTTTGACTTTCCACTCTGATGCTTCAATACAAATGTGTAACTTTGCATGAACTCTACCCATCTCATATGTCTCTGATTCAACTTTCCTTGACTGTTCAAATATTGTAAAGTTTAATGATCAGTGTACAACACAAATTCCTTAGGCAACAAATAATGTCTCCACTTCTTCAAAGATTGAATTATAGAATAGAACTCCTGATCATAAACTGAATATATTCTCCTAGCATCATTCAACTTCTCACTTAAATATGTAATTGTTCTTCCTTCTTGACTTAACACTGCTCCTATTGCATTTCCACTGGCATCACAATCTACTTGAAATACTTTGTTGAAATCTAGTAATGCTAACACTGGCTACTCTGTCACTTTTTGCTTCAATAATTCAAAACTCTTATCTGCTCATGATGTCCAATTGAAATCCTTTCTGTCACCTCTCATTGTCTCTGCCATTGGTGTGCATACCGAACTGAAATTCCTGATGAAATTTCAGTAGAAACTTGCTAGTCCATGAAATGATCTTACCTCTCCAATGCTCTCCGGTGTTGGCCATTCAACAATTGCTCTAACTTTCTCAGGGTCCATCTTCAATCCTTCTACAGAAATCACAAATCCCAAATATACCAATTCTTCCTTCATGAAACTACATTTCTTGATGTTTATCAACAATTTCTCCTCTCAACCTCTACAATACTTGTCTAATATGCCACAAATGTTCTTCTTTTGTCTTACTAAAAATCAGAATATCATCCAAGTATACAATAACAAACTTACCCAAGAAATTCTTTAAAACCTCATTCATCAACCTCGTGAAAGTACTCAGTGCATTAGTCAATCCAAAGGCATCACTAACCATTCATACAATCTTTCATTTGTCTTAAATGCAGTCTTCCATTCATCTCCTTCTCTGATCCTAATCTAATGGTATCCACTCTTCAAGTTTATCTTTGTGAAATACTTTACTCCACTTAAATAGTCCATGATGTCATCCATCCTTGGCAGTGGAAATCTATACTTAATTGTGATCTTATTGATTGCTCTAGAGTATGTACACATCCTACATTCTCCATCTTTCTTCGATGTTAATATTGTAGGTACTGCACATGGGCTTAAACTTTCTCTTATCAATCGTTTCCTCAACAATTCCTATATCTGTCTATTCAGCTCCACATTCTCTGATAGTGTCATCTAGTGTGCTGCTTTGTTAGGCAAACTAGCTCCAGGTATAAGGTCCATATGATGACTGATACCCCAGATTGGTAGCAATCCTTCAGGTATATTATCTGATATGATGTCTTCATACTCTATCAGCAATTCAGTTATCTCTTCTGACTGTGATTCTTCTTCTTTTTTGGTAATAGTCTCTGCACTTAGGGTTCCACACTTCTTAGGAATCAAATAAAACACATATTCTCATGTCTCAATCCATCCAGAAATTTCCTTCCATCAACCAAACAAATTCTAGCATTCCCACATACTTCACTTTTAGGCTCATCCTCCAAAGGTATCAAGATATGTTTCTTCCCATTAGATGTTATAGTATAAGTATTGTTTTTCCCATTGTGTATAGATTTTCTATCATACTACCATGGTCTACCCAACAATATATGACATACATCCATCAGCATAATATCACACAATACCTCATCATTATAAGATCCTATATGAAATTTTACCAAACAATGTTCACTCACCAGTACCTTATGATCATCCTGAATCCATGCTATGTTGTAGGAATTAGGGTGTTTCAATCTCTCCAAGTTTATCTTAGTCACCATCTCCTTTGAAACCAAATTATCAGTACTGCCACTATCAATGATCACTTTACAACATTCACCTCCTGATTTGCATCTAGTCCAGAACAAACTTTTCCTTTGCAGTGATTCCTCGGTTGTCTCTACTTGAAATAATGCTCTCCTCATATCTAATGATTCTCCTTTCTCTGGTTTGCCAACTGAACTAGGTGATCCAACAGGTTCTTCCTCCGCATAAGCTGCTCTTGCACTATTCTTTGTCCTCTTGCTTGTACTTACCTGATGACATTCAAATGCTCTATGTCCTTCACCTCCACACTTAAAACAAGTTCCTCTAAATGTTCTCTTATCAAATCCTCTTTCATCTCTTGTGTATCCTTCATTGTGGTAAGAATTATGATTTCCTCTGCAGTAGAAATTTTTGTCATCTCTCCTATATGAATTGTTCTTTCTGTCTTCCTTCTTGTATGGACTACTTTGTTTTTCTCCGCATAAGGTCTTTCTCCTCTGAAATATGTTCTACCTATTTGAAATTTACCTCCTCTACCTCTCTGTCTCTGCTCATGCTTCTTATTCAACTTGTCTTCGACTTTTAATGCAAATTGATATGCCTCTTCTATTGTTGTCATCCTTACCAGACTCAGTTCTTCTTGAATGTTCAACCTCAATCCATTTATGTATCTTGCCACTTTCTCCTTTCTTGCTTCACTATGTCTGGTCCTTATGATCATCTTATGAAATTCTTCAGTATACTCCACAGATTTCTCCTTTTGCCTTAGGTTTTGTAATCTCTTCAACAGTTCCAACTCATAGTCAGCAGGTATGAATTGATTCTTCAACTTTGTCACCATCCTATCCCATTTTATGATCTTTTCTTTTCCTCTCCTATTTCTATCCAACTGAACTTCTTTCCACCAAATAGCAGCATGTCCTTTCAACTTAGTTTTTGCAAATCTTACTTTCTTCGGATCTTCAATTTCCTCATACTCAAAGTATTCCTCCAAGTCATTTATCCAATCAATCAAGTCCTCTAGATTCAAATTTCTAGTATAGTTCGGTACATCCACTCTAGGTTGTTTTCCAATCTTAAAAAAAGCTTTCAACATCTTTGCCTGATCTGATTCTTCTTCTTCTAAGGCATCTTCATTTTGATTGGCAAATTGAAATTCTTCATCATCACTTTCAGCATCATGTCTAAGGTTTATTCCACTTCTATCTTCTTCTATAGCATCCAATCTAACTTTCACTATCCTCATCATCTCTATCATCTCTTCCATTCTTCTAGCAACATTGGCCATAGCAAGCACCCTCCTTGGCGGCATCTCTTCCTAGGATCTGATGCAACTTCCTTAATTCAGCGATCTGATTACAAGGTAGCAACTACCTCAAATCAATGCTCTATTGACAAACATAGGTAGATTACCTCAGGTTAGCGATCTATTCACCACAAGATCTTACGAAATTCCTTCACTTCCCAAAGGATTCAAAACTTCACTCTGATACCACTTGGTGCAGTCATGGTCGAAGGGTTCACAGAATGAACTGGACATCCAAACCATGAACACAAATATTGAATGCAATGGAAGATTCGTATATTCATAGTATCAAAGAATTACAATGTTCATATGCTAGCAACATGCAGGCTACAATCAAAGGCCTCACAAGCCTGCTTTCTAGGTTACAATAGAGAGGCAAGATGTGGCATTAAAGTGCCTTCTTGAAAAGAAATTCAAACTCTAAATCACATTCTAAAACTACTAACCAAGAACTTACTTCCTAGTGCCTCTAAGAGATCTATATATATCATCTTTAAGCTCAAAGAATCCTCCGCATCAGCCACAAGAGGTTACCAACTCCAAGAAGGATGTAACGTGTAGAAATAAGTAGGTCAACCTTAAACATTTGGTATTGCTCCGCAAATGCATGAAACTTGGTGTAGACCTCAAGGAAGGTCTATCTAATCAATATGTGTCATGTATGGTGTCGTATTTAGCTCCGCAAGTCACAGAAGTGGTCCGTAAACCTTCTCCTTCAAGTAACTATCTGAATCCTCTGTTATATGAAAACTGATGATCTTCTGATAGCGATAAATTTTAGCAGACAAATCCAAATGACCTAAAATTTGAATATGATGTAGATGATGATATGTAGATGCTAAGTCCTGCTCCGCGAGCTCTGATATGAAGATGTGGTAAAATGCGGTACAAAATGTTGAAACTGCTAATGACTAAACTGAACTGAAAATTAAATAAAAGAAAGAATGTAAATATTGTTGGTTGATGCAAGATTGCTCTGCAACCTAGGATGCTCCTGCATCATAGCTTTTTCTCCACCTATCTTTGGAGAGGATGAAGTACTATCTACCTCAAGGTAATGAGCATGAGCACATGCCTCATCTATGTCCACCTATTTGGAAAGCAACACAGGCCTACGATGATGACTATGAAGACTTCCAAGGTATTTCATTAGGTCCTCTTCATCAAACACATCTTGACTCATTTGAACAACCCTTCTACAAAATTAATTTGTGTGTTCTTATACACTTTGTCCATTTTTTTGTTTTAAGTATTGTCACTCCATAATTTTTTTCTCTATGACAAATAGGATAAAATTGTTTCCTAATCAATTGCTTAAATTGATCCTAGGAACTTTGTTGGAGCTTGTATATTTAGTGCCATAGAATACAAGAGAATCTCAAAACAAGTTAGAGCATGTTTTTTTAGCCTCAACCTAGCAAAGAAAATCTTTAGTTGGAAAGAGGAGGGGGTTCATGCTAAAGTATGCCTCTAATTGTGGCAACTAATTATTAATCTTCTCTACATCTATTTCACCTTTGAATGGAACAATTTCAATCTTAACCTTCACTTTGAAAAGAGGTTTACATTTGGTAGACTTCTTTCACCCTTTGAAAAATATCCCTCTTTATTGAAGTTGGCCTTGCCTTGGTCCAATATTTCCATGAGAATCTCCATCAGGGATTTTTTTAGTCACGAATCTTTGCCAATTGGTGAATAGTTCAAATCTAGAAATTCAAATTTGGTCAATATATTGCAACCAGCGAGAGGCCAAATCACTTGAATTTTACAAAAAAATATTTTTCTTGGTTAAATCGCTTGAGAATTGTTTTTTTAAACCAATAAATTAAATTGTTTCGCCAAGTAAATAATGCATCATTAGAGCTAATTTGCCAATAGTTTATAATATAATTATAAATCTTAATTGGATTCACCATTAATATTATATTCTTGTCATTACTTTGGGGTAATATCACCATTATTAATAAATTATCCTATACTTTAGGTCTAATTTCACTTTGAATATGCCTTTGACTCATTACCATTGATTATCATTTTAATCAAACGATTGTGGTTGAATTCCGTGGCCCTCTTAGCATGTGCCTTTTAAAAGGCTTGTTGGGGCCCAAAATTTGTTTTAGGCCCCAACAAGCCTTTTAAAAGGAACATGCTAAGAGGGTGGCAAAATTCAATCACATCCGTCTGATCAAAATGATAATCAATGGCGAGAATTTAATTTTATTTGTCTTTTTTCAAAGTGAAATATTTAAAAAATACTTAATCCAATGCATTTTGGATAGTGAATTTGTGCTTGGTGGAGAGGGGCCGCTATCCCCGGACCCCGTGAGGGGGCGCTACCCCCTTGACCTCATCGGTGGCTGCCACCCCATAGCCCCTGCTTCAAAATAAAAAAAATAAAAGAATATATGGTGGATTGCGTCAACCAAATATGCAAATGTTTAAAGGAAAGATTCACCATTATAATTAATTTCTTTAGTAATTATTTGCTAAGATTTATCATTGGTTTTATTTATTTATAGTGAATTTTCATTAAGATTCACCACAATTTTATAATTTTTTTAATAATGTGCATAGATTCACCAAGAAAATTAATAGTTTTTTTTTTTTAAAGGAAAGATTCACCAGGAAAATTATAGCACTTAGCTAGGATTCACCAGGATTTTATAGGTTTTTTTTAGGGGGGGTTCCTTAAAGTTATCCCTGATCTCCATTAGGCTTTTCATGGTCTCCATTGATTAAGAAAGGCTTTCTCTAGTGTTCTCCATCTTAGAGAACCTTGCTTCAACATTCATGGTTTCCTCTTCTATTAACATGGTTTTTAACTCACTTGTCCACCTATTGGATTCAATGTCTCTTTGGAAAGGTAATATATCTTTTGCACTTGGTCTTGTTGTGGGTATGCATTTGCAAAACACTCACAACAACTTCCATAAAAGAAAGAACTGTTGGTATGTGGCGACTAATCATGCAAGTACTGTACAATCATAATGTATCCTCGTCGGGGTTCGGAGGTGGCAGCCCCCAAGAAGTGGGGGTTCAGGGGCGCAACCCTAGAATTTTTTTCCCTCTTTTTGCCCATTCAGAGTCAATTATTAATTTTTGTTAACTGACAAAAGAAAAATGACATTGTAAAACCCTAATTCTAGAAGCTTCCAAAAAGCTTGATATAAGCAGCTGGGATGTATGTTGTGGGTGTGGAATTTGCAAGATTGTAATATGTTTTGCACTAGGTAATAAAATCATTGGATGACTAAGTTTCTGTGGATGTAGCCCATTTTGGGTGAACCACATTAAATTTCTGTATTGATCTCTTTTGTGTTGTTCTTCATTGTTGTATTTGGGTTATTTAATCTACATATAATTGTTAATGTTTATTGCTTATATATGCCTGAACCCTAACAACTAGTATCAGAGCAGGTTGTGTTTAATTATCGTTTGCAGGAAGGTCTCACGGTTGAGTGGGAGTCTCACGATTAAATTGGAGAAATGGTGGACGAGGGTAAATTGAAGGTAGATAAATTTAATGGGCAAAACTATCAGTTATGGAAGATGCAGATGGAGGATTATCGCTATCAGAAGGATTTATGGAGGCTGTTGGAAGGAAAAGCTAAGAAACTAACAGCAATGACTAATGAGGATTGGGAACTTCTAGACAGAAAGGCACTGGAAACCATTCGATTGTGCCTGACATCATCTGTGGTGTTCAATATAACAGAAGTGAAGACAACAGATGAACTGATGAAAGCTTTGGCTAAATTGTATGAAAAACCCTCAGCCTCTAATAAGGTATTTCTCATGAAGCGTTTATTTAATCTAAAAATGATTGAAGGTGGATCTGTGTCAGATCATTTAAATGAGTTTAATACAATTACCAGTCAGTTAGCTTTTGTAAAAGTGAAATTTGATGAAGAGGTGAGGGCTCTCTTGGTTTTATGTTCTTTGCTAGAAAGCTAGATAGCTTGGTAATGGTTGTAAGTAACTCTATCTTTGGTTCAAATACTTTGAAATTTGATGATGTTGTTGGTGTTATCCTTAGCGAGGAAATGCGATGAAAAAACACAGGTGAGAGTTCAACATCGGATAATGCTTTGACTGTAGAGAATAGGGGAAGAATAAAGGAGAGAGGAAAAAGCCCAACAAATCATGGGAAGTCACAAGGGAAGTCAAAGAAAGGCAGATCTAAATCTAGAGGAAAAATGGATTGCTGGCATTGTGGAAAGCTAGGACACTTGAAGAAGGATTGCTGGTCTCAAAAGGGCAAACAAGGAGACAGACAACATGTTGATAGTAAGGAAGCTAATGTTGCAAGTAATAAATTACAGGATGCTTTGATTTTGTGTTTAGATAATGCTAATGATTATTGGGTAATAGATTCAGGGGCTTCATTTCATGCCACACCCCATAGAAAATATTTTGTAGATTATGTTCAAGGTGATTTTGGATAGGTATATTTGGGTGATGATGAACCTTGTCAGATTGTTGGAAAAGGAAAGATAAAAATCAAGTTGCAGAATGGAAATAAATAGTTGCTACAGGAGGTAAGGCATGTTCCAAATTTGAGAAGAAATTTAATCTCTACAAGACAACTGGGTAGTGAAGGTTGCATAGTTACCTTTTCAGACAAAGTCTGGAAGGTCACTAAAGGCGCATTAGTAGTAGCTAAAGGTGAAAAGGTTGGCACATTGTATTTGTGTACTGGTAATACTTATTCTACCTTAGCTGCTACAAAAATAGTTTCTACTGAGACAGTTATAGCACTTGCTACAGGGATAGAAATAGAATTGTGGCACCATAGACTTGGGCACATGAGTGAGAAAGGGATGAAGATCCTTCACTCCAGAAAGTTGCTACCAAGTCTAAAGCAGATTGACATGGATTTTTGCAAAAATTGTGTTTATGAAAAACAGAAAAGAGTCCAATTTCTCAAAGTTAGGAAAGAGAAGAAGAGTGAGAAATTAGAGCTTGTGCATTCAGATGTATGGGGACCAGCTCAGATATCTTCTCTTGGTGGCTCTTGCTATTGTGTTACTTTTATTGATGATGCAACTAGGAAAACATGGGTGTATTTCCTAAAACAAAAATTAGAAGTATTTGAAACTTTTAAAAAGTGGAAACTTTAATTGAGAATGAGACAGGAAAAAAGTTGAAGTGTCTCAGATCTGATAATGGAGGCAAGTATTACAGTAGAGAATTTGAGAATTGCTGGTCTCAAAAGGGCAAACAAGGAGACAGACAACATGTTGATAGTAAGGAAGCTAATGTTGCAAGTAATAAATTACAGGATGCTTTGATTTTGTGTTTAGATAATGCTAATGATTATTGGGTAATAGATTCAGGGGCTTCATTTCATGCCACACCCCATAGAAAATATTTTGTAGATTATGTTCAAGGTGATTTTGGACAGGTATATTTGGGTGATGATGAACCTTGTTATATTGTTGGAAAAGGAAAGATAAAAATCAAGTTGCAGAATGGAAATGAATAGTTGCTACAGGAGGTAAGGCATGTTCCAAATTTGAGAAGGAATTTAATCTCTACAAGACAACTGGGTAGTGAAGGTTGCATAGTTACCTTTTCAGACAAAGTCTGCAAGGTCACTAAAGGCGCATTAGTAGTAGCTAAAGGTGAAAAGGTAGGCACATTGTATTTGTGTACTGGTAATACTTATTCTACCTTAGCTGCTACAAAAATAGTTTCTACTGAGACAGTTATAGCACTTGCTACAGGGATAGAAATAGAATTGTGGCACCATAGACTTGGGCACATGAGTGAGAAAGGGATGAAGATCCTTCACTCTAGAAAGTTGCTACCAAGTCTAAAGCAGATTGACTTGGATTTTTGCAAAAATTGTGTTTATGGAAAACAGAAAAGAGTCCAATTTCTCAAAGTTAGGAAAGAGAAGAAGAGTGAGAAATTAGAGCTTGTGCATTCAGATGTATGGGGACCAGCTTAGATATCTTCTCTTGGTGGCTCTTGCTATTGTGTTACTTTTATTGATGATGCAACTAGGAAAACATGGGTGTATTTCCTAAAACAAAAATTAGAAGTATTTGAAACTTTTAAAAAGTGGAAACTTTAATTGAGAATGAGACAGGAAAAAAGTTGAAGTGTCTCAGATCTGATAATGGAGGCGAGTATTACAGTAGAGAATTTGAGAATTACTGTTCATATAATGGAATACGTAGGCAGAAAATGGTTCCTGGAACCCCACAAGAAAATGGTGTGTCTAAGAGGATGAATAGGACCATTATGGAGTTTGCAAGGAGCATGAGATTGCATGCCGAACTACCCTTACACTTTTGGGCAGATGTTGAACATACTGCTATTTATTTAATAAATAGGGGACCTTCAAATCCTTTGGATGGTGGCATTCCAGAGGAGGCATGGATAGGTAAAAAGGTAAACTATTCATTTCTAAAAACTTTTGGTTGTGAAGCTTTTATCCATGTTGATATTGAAAATAGAACCAATCTTGAGGCTAAGTCTAAAAAATGTACCTTCATTGGATATGGAGTAGATGAATTTGGTTATCAGTTATGGGATTATGAAAATCATAAAATCATTAGGAGAAGAGATGTTATATTCAATGAGAAGGTCATGTATAAGGATCAGCTACAGGAAAAGAAGCATGAACGGGCCAAAAAGGAATATGTGGTGCTAGATGAGATTCTAGAAAATAAAATGCCAGTGCTACCTGATGCTCAGCAACAACAAGTTATCCCACAGACTCCTGCAAGTGTTAGACATTCTACAAGGATAACTAGACCTCCAAAAAGATTTTCTCCATCATTATATTCTATATTATTAACTGATTCTGGTGAACCTGAAGGTTATGAAGAAGCAATACAAGTAGATACCAAAAAGCAATGGGAGCTAGGCATGAAAGAGGAAATGGATTCCTTGCTACAGAATCAGACTTAGGACTTAGTCAAATTAGCTGTAGGTAAAAGAGCATTGCCAAATAAATGGGTTTACAAGTTGAAGGAAGAAGATGGAGGCAAAAAGATATAAGGCCAGACTCGTGGTAAAAGGTTTTGCACATAAAAAAAGTATAGATTTTGATGAAGTATTTTCTCCGGTTGTAAAGACGACTTCTATTAGAACTATTCTAAGTCTTGTGGCTACAGAAGACTTGCATCTTGAATAGCTAGATGTGAAAACAACATTTCTCTATGGGGATTTGGAAGAGGAAATATACATGCAACAACCACAATGATATGAGGTAAAGGGTAAGGAGGAATTTGTGTGTAGGTTAAAGAAGAGTTTGTATGGTTTGAAGCAAGCACCTCGGCAATGGTATTTGAAATTTGATAGTTTTATGACTGAACAAGGTTACAAAAGATGTCATTCTAATTATTGTGTTTATTTTAAGAAATTGGGTAATGACAACTATATTATCATGTTGCTTTATGTTGATGACATGCTTGTTGCCGAGTCTAACATGCAACATATTAATGAACTTAAGCAAAAATTAACAAATTCATTTGCTATTGTAACATCGAAAAATGTCCCCTTGGGGGCTTTTCCCTCATAAGGTTTAGTTCTCGGGTCTTGTATCTGCATTTAGGACATCTTACATCATATTTCAACATCCCGATGGAATGAACCCTGGGTATCATGTCAAATGGGACCTAGGGGGACCCCTTGAACCTAACCCTACCCAAAATAGGGGGAGGACTTGGGCACCTGTACCCTAGTCTTGCCCTATTTTGGGTCAGTCCCAAATTTTGGGTGTCGACTTGTGACTGTTATTTGGGTCCTATGCCGACACGGTGAGTTTGAATTATGAAATTCTTGGCGGGAGTGTTTGTAATTGCATATAAAAGCATGTTTAGGCATTCATTTGAAAACTAGATTTCAATTAGATGATTACGAGTAAGCTATTGTGTTCTAAAGGTGATTCAAGGCTTTCATTATGTAGTAAGAGCAGATTTGTGTTGTCTATGTGTTTATATTTGCATATTTAAGCAATCATCTCCTCATGGCATGAAGATCTTTTTCCTCCCATGAGATCTTCACTACAAGGTGACATCTATTATGTTTTTGAGCATTTATCATTTGGTTTTTGCCTTTGCCTCACAAGGGTATGCACTCTCTATCTGACAATGGTGTTTAAAAGACTTGAATGTCTCTCCGGGGCTTAACTGAGGCAAGCTTCTAAAGACCACAACCCCCTCCCAAAGTTTTCATGATTACAGGTTACAGGTTGAAGCTAAAGATAAAGTGAAGTTGTAGGAGGGTACAACAGGGTGTCAGAATTGCAGATTAGAGAAGAAAATAGCTCCCTAGACTAGGGTGCCTACTCATTAGTCCTTGAAGTTCCATGACGGGAAAACCTTTAGTGCAGCAGAAACAAGTTGCAGATCCTGACAAAAAGCAGGGCCTTGGACTTGGGTACCCACTCTCTAGTCCCTGACTTTTCTGGCTCTGAACTCTGAAAATAGGTGCATAGTTATTTGTCATTTTACATCTTTCTGTAGTAGCATTTTTTGATATTCATTCGTTTACTGTCGTATTTGCATAATAAGGGTTTTAAGGTATAATTGAGCATAAGAGAAGATAATTGGTAATTAAATCATAAAAATTCAAGTTTTCCTACATCTCATAGTGACCTAAGGTAGGATAGTACATTGCAACTTGACCCTAGGTCCTTGAATGAAAGGGTGAAAGGAGGATACACATACCAAACTACCAAAAACCAAACATCCAAATGTTACCCTTTACATTTTGGTGAACCTGTGTTATTGGACTTAATTGCACCTTGCTGAGTGTTTTGCTTCATATTTATAGTAATTTCATTCATTCATATAGTCATTCATCTTATTGCATTGGAAAATTTACAAAAAAATTGAAAAATTGGAAAAATTTGAAAAAAAATTACATGCTAGGGTTTTACATGCTGCATTAATTAAATTTAGTTTCATCAAATTTATAATTTTTGCATTAAATCTGAGTTAAATTATATAAAATTACAAAAATTCAATATCTTGCATTGTATTTTCATCATAAAATTGCTAGGGTTTTGTTGAAAATTGTGAATTTTGCATATAACCTAGTAATTCCAAAATCTAGGGTTTGTAGGTAAAATCTTGTTTCAAATTTTTCTACTAATTTTAGAGGCTCATTCAAATTTTCATTTGTCTATAGTCTTGTATTTTAGAACAAATTTGCATTTAGATTTCAAAAATTGGCACTTTTGCATAGAAAATTTCAACAAAAAAACTAGCATTTTCATTGATTTTTCATTAGATTTGCACTTACATTTTGCATGTTAGAGCATGGAAATCATTTTTAGATCTGAGAGCATTTAATTTTCATCATATATCAGCTTGCAAAACATTCATATAGCATTTTATATTAAGATCTAAAGCCTAGGGCTAAAAAAAATTTGATTTTCACTACATTTGGCCTTATCGACTCTATAAATTTACACTATAGGCATGTTGTAAAGAATATTTTTTGCACTAATTGGCTTATATCAAGGTAATTATCTATTTCCCCTCCTAAAAATCTTCACAACACCTTTTTATTGGGCTCTTGTATTGAAAATTTGGTGAAAAATTGCACAATTTTGTTGTATTTGCCTAGGGTTTGACCTAGTTTGCACTCCAAGCGTGTTGTAAAAGATTTTATGATTATAGGTGACTGATATCATCAATATTATTTTCTGTACCTCTTAAAATTCTTTACAACACCCCTTTTTCTAGGTCTTGGAATTGAAAAATTGTGAAAAATTACCTATTTTTGCTATATTTTCACTAGAGTTTGACCTTGAATGGCACTATAAGCGTGTTGTGATGGATATTTTGGTTTGGCATTAGGTGGCTGTTATTACTCATATAATTCATTTTCCATCACCATTTTCCTCACAACACCCTTTGTCATGCGCTTTTGCATTGAGATTTGGCAAAAAATCACATATTTTAGTGTATTTTCACTAGGTTTTGGCCTATCATCATCTTAGATTTGCATCAAGAGTGTGTTGTAAAGGATAATATTGCTGCATTGGACTGATATCAAACATCTAATTTTCTGACCCTAATCAATTTCCTTACAACACCTTTTTCTTTCATACATTTGCATTAAAAAAGTATAAAAAATAAAGCATTTTAGGTCACTTTTTGCATATAGTTTTCCACTTGTTTGTTGCATACCTTTTGAAAATCTTTTAAAATATGATTCGGCATTGATTTGAAAACACATATCATGGCTACTTCTTTGAAAGCTTTGTTTGCATACATTGATCATTTCTCTAAATTCACTGATAAACATCCTCAAGTACTAGAAAAAATAGCATACATACATGATGTTGATCTCTCTATGTGCTCCACATATGAAATCCTTTGTTATATATCTGATTTTGATAGCTTCACAAATCTCATGGGAATATATCCTTTGATATTAGATGATCTCACTAAATTCATGATCAATAGTATATATACTAGTGATGACCTCAAAATGTTAGATGAAGCCTTAGACAACTTTCTGGAACATTCCCCTACAACACCTATTGCTAAAACATGTGACGATAACTTCGGTTTACATTATGATCCCTCTCCCAAGGTTGTTCTGCCTCATGAGGGCACTTTGATGCAAGAGGATGATTTCATTGACACATCTCTTAACACCATACCACCAAACCTTCATTCTAATGCTCACTCTAGCCAAGATGAAGCATTAGCAAATGAAGAGCCATTACCACTTTGCCATTCCAATGCTCTCCTTGGCCAAGAGGAAGTATTAGTGAATGAAGAACACCCTTCAACAAAGAACATTCGACGAGTAGATGATGAGCTTTCATCCAATAATAATAAAAACTCTATCATAGTGCATGAAACTTCTATGGAGCATATTATCAACTTTCCTCCTTTAGTTGATTGTTCACACACCTTGACTATCACTGAGGAAGAGAAGAATTTTAATGTCCCTCCTTTGATTGAATATTCAAGTCATTTGGACATCTCTAAGGATTTAAAAACATCAATTACCTCTTTGAACATCACTAAAGATACAAACATTGATAATTGTCCTCAAAACACCTTACCTTCCCCTCATTCCGATGCTCCTTTATCAAAAGATGTAACACTAGTGGATGAGAAAAGGTCTCCTACATTAAAACTCTCTTGGATAGATACTAAAATCACTCAAACCAAATTCCTTCTTCCATCTCTCAAGAGCATAATGCATACAACTCAACAAGAAAGCATTCAACCTAACATTGAATCAAACCTAGAAGAGTTTGTACAACTTAACAACATGCAAACAAGAACAAAAGTTGGGCTATGGTACCTTACATACCTCTCTACTCTAGCATTCAGGATTGGGAGGAAGATAATTTGATTCTTGATAAAACCTAGCATGAGCCTCCCTACAGGTAAGTATTTCTAACCCTTTATCTCTCGTGATGTGCTTCCCCTTGTTGTTATATGGAGCCTAATCAGACTCGGAGGTTAAATTTACCCCACTTTTATCAGCGCGGTTTCCCCCCAAATTCCTACGGGTTCAAATGGCAGAGCCCCTTGCGGGGGTTTGGGGGCAGCGCCCCTTGCGGGGTCCAGGGGCAACGCCCTTGCGAGGGCTCGGGGGCAGCGCCCTTGAAACCTCACACAATTTTTTATTATTTTATTAAGGCATTTGGAGTTATTTTTTCATTGGCTGACATAAAAAAACCCTATTTTGTAATCGACAAAAGTCGTGATAAAAATGGCTAAGGATTAGGGTTTTCATGGATATTGTATTGTAGCATTTTGCAGCGGTATTGAGTTGCAAGGATTGCTGGTTGTAATCAGTTTAATTTACTAGATAATAATATTAGACTCTCTGTTTGGTGGATGTAGCCTGAGTTTGGGTGAACCATGTTAAAACTTGTCTCTCGTTATTATTTCTATGTATTTCCATTCTTCTGTTTAATCTTTATTTGTATTTAATTGATATCTTCTGTTGGCTAACCCTAACACCCCTGTGATGTGATTATATGTTGTTTAGGCCTCCTAGGATGACCCTTGATTCTCTTGTAAGGTCCAGGATACCAAGAGACCACCTCTGTTGTGACCTTCTTCTATTTGTATCACCATTCTTCTATATTGCCTCTCTCTGATTTCATTGTTGAGTGTTGTGTCTTACGGACATAGCGTTGCAGTTGGTGACTTGGGGGCACCCTCGTACATGACTGTCCCTAAGACACTTGTTTCTACTCTCTTATTTATTGTTTCCCTTCCTCTAGTGTTTCTATCTAGCTGGCGGATGATGAAAAATATTTATACTGATGCAGACCTAATGTCCCTTTAGTGAGAAATAAAAAAGTGGACTTAGTTCCTAATATGACGATGGGGTTGTATATATTATTTAACGATTGGCTAGTAGAAGCACTCATGCTTTCTGCGTAGTGATTTTGATGATCTTTATCTCATTTACAAACCTTAACAATACTGATGCTCTGCGCACTTTGTTTGTCTTTAAATCTAGCCTTGGTGGTACTTGATTCGGAGATCTTTGTGATATAGCCCCACGGTTATCCTCAAACTCCAAATTTGTAGTATAACCCTGGCTCTTTGTGTAGTTAATCATATGCATTGATGTTGTTGTTTATCATGATTATTTAGACACTAACATGTTTCTTGCAAGGATGTGTTTGTGGGAACATTTGGCGATCGTAAAGTACATGTCACCTCCGGGGGGCATGGGCTTTACGAAGTCCGTGTTCCCTTGTATGTTTTCTTTCTACCTTAACGTGTTTGATATCGATGCATGATATCAACCACCTTAAGGTGGGGGCATATATAAGGTAAGATGTCTATTGTAGATGTTAGCAATGTGCTTGTCCTCAGGTGCAGTTTAAAGACCAGTGCGATGAGTACTTCCTGCACTCTGAGTTTGTTTGCAATCAATCAATCAATCATTTAAGCCCTCTGCAGAGGCGGGATATCACATATATCATTTTTATTTTAAGCCCTCTACAGAGCCGGGGGTGGTGTATCTCTTGCGAAGAGTGCCCATCCTGTCATTTTCAAAAAGTCCTCATCGGGAGGCGGGGAGTAGTTCTGTGACTAACTCAACCCTTAAGCATGTCTTCGGTGATTGTTGTGGTGAAGCCCAATTGTCAGTGTGTGCCTGTAATGTGCCTGAGATGGTGATGAACCTAGAAATAGGAACACTCCATCGCTTATCTGCCGTATTTTCTCCGTGTCTTTAAAGTGTGTGTGTTTGGCGTGCTTGCTTTGTTTGCCATGTCTGTTGCCCCATATGTAGTCTAAAGACCTGTGTGATGAGGGCATCCTGCATTATGGGAGGTTTGGTGTGTCTCGTGTGTGTGTTACCCCATATGCAGTTTAAAGACCTACACGATGAGTGCATCCTGCATTATGGGAGGTGTGTTTATTTTCCTGTACTTGCATCTGCATTTCATATATATGAGAAAAAGAAAAGAAAAGAAATCATTCTTGTCTTCTACGCATTAACTGTCTTCTATGCATTTGTTGTTTGCTCCATGTTTTGCGTGATTGTAACTGTCTTCTCCATGTTTTGTGTGCATGTCATTGTCTTCAATGTGTCTGGCATGTCTTCTCCGTGCTTGGCGTGTTTGCTGTGTTTGTTGACTATACTTTAATGCATGTATTGGCCTCGCGTTTATACATACATTAAAGTGGGGGCTAAATGTAACATCAGAAAATGTCCCCTTGGGGGCTTTTCCCTCATAAGGTTTAGCTCTCGGGTCTTTTATCTGCATTTAGGACATCTTACATCATATTTCAACATCCCGATGGAATGAACCCTGGGTATCATGTCAAATGGGACCTAGGGGGACCCCTTGAACCTAACCCTACCCAAAATAGGGGGGAGGACTTGGGTGCCTACACCCTAGTCCTACCCTATTTTGGGTGTCAACTTGTGATAGTTATTTGGGTCCTATGCCGACACGGTGAGTTTGAATTACAAAATTCTTGGCGAGAGTGTTTGTAGTTGCATAAAAAAGCATGTTTAGGCATTCATTTGAAAACTAGATTTCAATTAGATGATTACAAACCTAAAGGTGATTCAATGCTTTCATTGTGTAGCAAGAGCAGATTTGTGTTGTCTATGTGTTTGTATTTGCAGATTTGAGAAATCATCTCCTCATGGCATGAAGAGCTTCTTCCTCCCATGAGATCTTCACTACAAGGTGACATCTATTACGTTTTTGAGCATTTATCATTTGGTTTTTACCTCTGCCTCACAAGGGCATGTACTCTCTATCTGACAACGATGTTTGGAAGACTTGAATGTCTCTCTAGGGCTTGACTGAGGCAAGCCTCTAAACACCACAAACCCCTCCCAAAGTTTTCATGATTACAGGTTATAGGTTGAAGCTACAGACAAAGTGAAGTTGCAGGAGGGTACAACAGAGTGTCAGAATTGCAGATCAGAGAAGAAAATAGCTCCCTGGACTAGGGTGCCTGCACATTAGTCCTCAAAGTTTTGTGACGGGAAAACCTTTAGTGCAACAAGAATAGGTTGTAGATCTTGTTTGCAGATCCCAACAAAAAGTAGGGCCTTGGACTTGGGTGCTTGCTCTTTAGTCCCTGACTTTTCTGCCTCTAAACCCCGAAAATAGGTGCACAGTTATTTGTCATTTTACATCTTTTTGTAGTAGCATTTTTCGATATTCATCTGTTTACTGTTGTATTTGCATAACTAGGGTTTTAAGGTATAATTGAGCATAAGAGAAGATAATTGGTAATTAAATCATAAAAATCCAAGTTTCCCTACATCTCATAGTGACCTAGGGTAGGATAGTACATTGCAACTCGACCCTAGGTCCTTGAATGAAAGGGTGAAAGGAGGATACACATACCAAACTACCAAAAACCAAACATCCAAATTTTACCCTTTACAGCTATGAAGGATTTGGGTGCAACAAAACAAATCCTTGGTATGAGGATCACATGGGACAGGACAAATAGAAAATTATTTTTGTCTCAAAGTGAGTATGTAGAGAAGGTGTTGAAAAGGTTTAACATGCAGAATGCAAAAGCAGTTAGTACACCTTTGCCTAGTCATTTTAAGTTGACTAAGGAGATGTGTCCAAATACACAAGAGGAGGAAGACAAAATGTCTAAGATACCGTATGCATCAGCAGTTGGCAGCTTGATGTATGTAATGGTATGTACAAGGCCAGATATTGCACATGCAGTGGGAGTTGTGAGCAGGTATATGAGCAATCCAAGAATGGAACATTGGAATGTAGTAAAATGGATTCTTTGATATTTGAGAGGTACTACTTCAAAGAAACTATGTTTTGGAGGAACAAATTCTGCTCTAAAAGGATATGTTGACTCTGATCTAGCGGGTGATATTGGTAGCAAGAGGAGTACTATAGGGTATATTTTTACTATATGAGGTACTGCAGTCAGTTAGATTTCAAGGCTGCAAAAGATTGTTGTGCTTTCAATCACTGAAGTTGAGTATGTTACTGCTACGGAAGCTAGCAAGGAGATGATTTGGTTACAAGATTTTCTAGAGGAATTGGGGCAGTGACAAGAAGATTCCCTTTGTACACTGATAGCCAGAGTTCCATTCATCTTGCTAAGAACTCAGCTCTGCATTCAAAAACTAAGCATATACAGCTCAGATACCACTTCATCCGGTCAGTTTTAGAGGATGAATAGATGAAGTTGGAGAAAATTCACAGAAGTGAGAATCTTACAGATATGTTCACAAAGGTAGTTACACTGGAGAAACTAATTTCCTCATCCATTTCCATTGGCCTTCATGACTGATAATGGTGGACATAAGAAACCAGCCAAGCTTGTAATCTAGTGGGAGCTGCAAGTGTAGTGGTGTCGTCTAGGATCAGTCTCCAAGTGGGAGATTGTTTGGTGTGGAGCTTGATCAGTCTCCAAATGGGAGATTGTTGGTATGTGGCGACTGATAATGGTGGACATAAGAAACCAGCCAAGCTTGTAATCCAGTGGGAGCTACAAGTGTAGCGGTGTTGTCTAGGATTAGTCTCCAAGTGGGAGATTGTTTGGTGTGGAGCCTGATTAGTCTCCAAGTGGGAGATTGTTGGTATGTGGCGACTGATCATGTAAGTACTGTACACTCGTAACGTATACTCACAGGGGTTTGGGGCCAAGTCTGGCCCCAAGCGGGGGTTCAGGGGCGTAGCCCCCCAAAAAAAATTTCCCCTCTTTTTGCCCGTTCAGAGTCGGTTGTTGATTTTTGTTAACCAACAAAAGAAGAATGACATTGTAAAACCCTAATTCTAGAAGCTTCCAAAATGCTTGATATAAGAAGCTAGGATGTATGTTGCAGGTGTGAAATTTGCAAGATTGTAATCTATTTTGTACTGGATAATAAAATCATTGGATGGTTGAGTTTCTGTGGATGTAGCCCATTTTGGGTGAACCACGTTAAATTTTTGTGTTGATCTCTTTTGTGTTGTTCTTCATTGTTATACTTGGGTTATTTAATTTGCATATAATTGTTAATGTTTATTGCTTAGATCTACCTGAACCCTAGCAAGAACTTGCTCTAATACTATTTGATCCAATAACTCATATATTTATACCACACCAGCCATCAATTTACGAATTTCATCTTAGTTAAAAAGAACATTAAAGATTAAATTAGTTAAGGAACAATATACAAGGGATTGAAATGCAAAGAGAGAAGAAATATCAGTAAAAGGGATATAAATATACGACGGAGAAACCCACTTCAAATGAAAACATCTACTGAAATGTGAGAAAACTCTCACTTAAGTATTCCAAAATGGAAAATACAAGAGGTTTGAGCCACATAGGTTTCTAAACAAAGCATGTACAATACTAATCTTATCTCAACAACCCTTAAAAATTCCCTCAAATGATTTTCTATACCTTTGCTAACACAACAATAATGAAAACTCAAAAACTCCCTCTAAAAACTCCAACTACAACCCTCTAGAATACTTTACAAGATATTAAAATGATTACAATATTTCCTTGTGGATTATATATAACTTGGCAATGCTTGAACAAGGAGTTGAATAGGCTAAGTAAGCATATGAAGAAGAGGAAAAAATAAGAAATTAGAACACCATAGATGTGTGTATCAAATTCACTACTTTCAATGGAGAGGTGATTTCATTTTCTTCATGATAGTTTTTTTGTCACCTATTATAATTAATGATTTTACCACAATGAGAAAAATAGTTTTTAATATTCTCTCTCCTACCAAAACCTACATTATGATATCCTATACCATTTGATACATTTTCTAGCATTAAAGAGATTGTCCCTTATTCTTGATGAAGGGGGTAAATCACAAAACACACAACAACAAAAATTGAACACAAAAAATAGAACTAATTTTATTGATCTGGGCAACTCATTACATTACAGAAGCTCAATTACAATCAGAGGATGAATCCTCTACTGGCTGCAACACATTACAACTTTCCCAACCTCAAGACTCTAGAATCTTCATCCTTCTGTAACCCCAAATCAGATAGGGTTTCTATTTTCCCACCTATTCTTGACTCTTCACTTGCCCCCTTAACTCTACTATTGCCCAGGGTTCCCAAAATAGTCATAAATAACACTTTTTGGCGGCCTCTAGCTAAATTTTAAAATTTGCAACTCCCTTCAAAAGTAGGCCAACTTCCGGGAAGCATAACTTTTGATCCGAGTGTCCGATTGACGAATCGTTTTAAGCGCTGGAAAGCTTGCAATGTGAACTATCACACCAGAAATTCATAAACAAATTTCTGTCAACTTTTTAGGATGTTATGGGATGTTTTAGTGCCTCATATCTTGTTTTGGAAATTTTCAGGGGCTTTTCAGAAAACAAAAACTTTAATATCTTTTAGCTCACAAATGATCTTTGCCTGATTCCTTCGCCAAAGGTCTTATATTTCCATTATGTAACTTTCTGCAAGTTTTCGCTTCAATCCGCGCCCAAATGTAAACTTTCCTAAAATAGCAGGTAAACTTTCCAAAATTGGCAGTTTGCTATTTTTAGCAGTTTGAAAAAAAATTGAAAGTCCTTCATCATTATTCAGGAGATTATGGAACCAAAAATACTAATTATGGAAAGAAATGAAAACAACTGTAATGATTTTGAAGCAACATCTTTTTGGGTGATGCAAGATTGCCCTTACACCACTGGATGCTCCTGTATCAATTCCAAAACACGCCAAAAATTACAAAAATGTGTCATTTATGGATCAAATTGGAATTGGATTTCCTCTAAAAACTTATCTTTGTTCCCTGTATCCAAAGTTTCATGTATCTACTACCTAAGATCCTTCTTTTCCCTTGCCTCAATGTCAAAATAATTGTCACTTTAGCAATGCCTTTTCATTTAAGATTAGTGCTCACCCGTGACAATCCAAATCGAATGTTGAACTCTCAAATTTTTTCTTGGGAATTGTTGCATTTCAAACCTCCTGTGGGAGTCCAACTTCATTATGTACAATTGCAACCCCTTTCATGCATATTATGTTCCCAACTAGAACATGTTAAGCATATACGATCCATAATTTCCACCAAAATTAGTTAGAAACTAAGGAATCAACCATATGAACTATTGTTCTACTTAGCATCTAAATAACATTAAAACTATGGAGGAATTAAAGAGCTGTTATCAAAGAAATGATAATTTGAAATGTGAAATGTAACATAAATACAAGTATTTATCCTAGGAAAACCTTGTGAAGGATGAAAAAACGTATTTGATAGAGATAATATCTCTATACTAGAGTGCATTACTCAAAATAGACAAGTACATATGTAATTATAATCTCTATCAAGCCTCTTTCACTACTTGAGTTTGTTCTTTCACTTGTTACAAATACAACCACTTCAATTCTCCTCCTCCATTGATTAAAATCATACTCTCTACCCCTATATATAACTAGTATAACATGCCCCTTGTGCACTACAAGGAACCTTGAATGGAATTGGAAGTGCAAGAAACTATTTTTCCTTCAAATTATCTTGTTTTCTAATTCGACCAAAACTACCTCTTTTTAGTAGGGGCAGTTTTGAAACCACTCGAATGGTTTAAAAACTACCACTAAACACTTAAAACCAACACTTTAGTGTTAATTTGTTCCTCCATCTTTTGGAATCCATAACCTTTGCATACAAACTTGAAACAAGGTGTCATTTTTTAAAAATTGCATAACTATTTGAGAGGAATGTGATTATGTAAAAGTATTCAACTTTTGATTTCAACAAAGTATTTTTTTCCCTCAATCTTGTTATTGAAGTGTCATTCCTCTATGGATGGGCTTTACTCCTAGATCCAACATGGATCAGACCTCCCTTCTTGGAGAGCTTTTGGTCCCACAAAATCTTATACTCATGATATAAAAAAAATTTCTCCCTCCATTTGTGAAATTTTTGTGTGTAATTGCTTCAACAATTTTCATTGCATTGAATCTCCACTGGCTACAATTTATTTTGATGCTTAAGTCATGCTACAATGGTTGTTGTGGGTTAGAAACCAGATCACACAATATTATCAAGGTTCATCCCTCCTTGCTACACATAACAAGTCATACAAATTAAACAAGGCAATGAAAACATTGCTATAGAAATAAAAGCATGCTACTACATGGCCATACTCCTATAATTTTCCTCCACAAAATCCAAAGATTCATAATTGTTCTTGCTTCTCATTAACTCTCTTCAACCCCCTTGTGATGCATACAACATGCTAAGGTGATTTCCATGAATGACCATCTTCCACTTGTGTCAAGTTTGCAAGTTCTGGTGGTTGTGGGCTAGGATCCATATTATTTGATGCAGAGAATCAATTATTACCTTTCTCTTGTCGACATCTAGTGCATATAGGACCTTCAGGTGTTTGATAAACTTTTATTCCAAGCTAACATTCTTGACAAATGTAGCACATGTTTGTTGAAACAAAGCTATCTAGATAATGTCGAAAAAGAATTTAAAAGTTATTGAAATTTCTTTGAAGCATTTTGATGTAAAGGGTACTCCCCTCTCACAGAAAACACACACAATACTCACAAACACAAATATAATTTTCCAAGTCACAGTTTAATTTCCCAACAATTTAACATATAAATTTGTAACAAGAATTGGACTTCAATCTTTACTCGATTTAGAAAACAAAATTGCATTTGCAATAACATTGGTCTACAATGGTTTTTCTTCTCTGCAAACTCTCTTTGCACACTATCAACACCTCACATCAGCTTACCATTTCCTTGTGTCATCAGATGCATCAAACTCATATCTTTTCAAATGTTTAAACCGTGGACAACAAACACTCCAACTCTTCCTCCTCCTTGCCATGCAGCTACATACTTTTCACTGGCAGCCAATTCACTCTCCTTCAAAATGTTTTGTTCTCCTTTTGGGCAGGCCGACCCAATTTCTTTACCTTCTGTCTATTTTATAGCATTGAATCCTCTCTTCTATTTGGTTGCCATACGCACCGCTCTCTCTTGTTTCTATTTTTATTTCCTCTACACAGGCTGCCTCTCCTTTTACCAAGGCCGACCACACTTCCTTCCTGTATCTCCCTTTCAAAACTTAAGTGTGTATTTTTTCTCTATTGTTTCTTTTCTTTTTTGGCTACCATGCATTCCTCCCTCCTCCTTTCACGCCAATCCTTGATTTTTTTATCAATCTTCCTCAATGGTAGCCCTATTCTCTTCCTCCCACTTGCATTAGAAGAATATGAAAGTCTTCATTAAATATCTCCACAATGATGAGTCCCACTTTTTGGCCAAAATGGACATTGATATCAGCATTTTTCACTAAATCTTCACTTTCTAAGACTTATAGCAAGTAAACCATTAAGAATTTGGTGATGATGTAAACTAGTGATTTGTGTGTAGATTCTAAATATATATTTTTTAATTTTTTTAAAAATAAATCATGAATCTTTCAACGTCTCTTTTAATAACTAGTTAAATTAATAGTAAACAACATTTTTAGAAAGTGACGTTTATGTCATCGAGCATAAATTTTTTTTTCTAGAAAGGATAAAATTCTAATTTTTTAAATATAGATTTTTAACATTAATATCTAGTGCAAGGATATTTTTTCATAATTTTTTGTTACATTTTTTTAATTAATTTTTGAAGTTAGGTAACTGTAATTTAGACATAGGTATATGTCGTCAAGCATAAATTGTTGTGTATATATAGAAATTCAATTTTTTTTTGGTGAAACAAGGACATCAATACCTAGTGCACAAATATTTTTCAATTTTTTTATTTTTCCGTTTGTGTGGAATAGAGACATTGATGTTCAGTGAAAAACCTATGTTCACTAGAAAATAGAAAATAAATATAAAATCAAAATAAACATATTCAAAATCATATTTTTTGGAAAGCTTATACTAAGGGTTGTACATATTTATAAAATAGAATTTCTAAATGACTTCATTTGATACCCCAAAAGGTGAAGCAAAATTTGTTTTTGTCAGCATTTTGATAGGTGCGAGGAGACTCCATCAAGGGTTTGATTTAAGACTAGGGGGTTCTTTCCAAGGTGATTTGATCTAATGGGGTTTTATCAAACCCTTTAATTAAACCCTTTTATATGGAACCCCTCAAGGCTTAAATCATTACTTTTTCTAAAAAATATGTGATTTCAGACAAAAATCAGGATTTCCCATAAGTGGGACACACTATTGTGACAACACCCCAATGTTTCTCTTTTTATTTTCTGTGGAAGTTGAATCGCTCCACTAAAAACATTTTATCTACTTTGCTTTAGTGCATCAAGATGGAAACTTAATTGTTTTTAAAACTGAAAAGACTAAACATGGATCTATAATTCCAACGTCCCAAAAATATCAAAGAAATAATAAAATCAACAACCATTTAGGAATAATAAATTGTGAAGGTATTACCCATCAAAACCTTCCCATTCTTTGGTATGAAGTATTTCCTTGATTTGGGATATCGTCCACAAGAAAAACATAGTATGGATGTAGTTCCAAAGAATACTATACTCATGAAATTCAACTGTAGGGTCGAACCAAAGGTGGAATCTCTCTTCTCGGCCCATGTGAACACTTCCATTCCCATATACGTTGGTCTGCAGAACCCATTATTTGTGCCTGGCATGAACCAAGAATTCAAAGTCTAATTCATCATGTGTATACATCTGCATTTGAAGCATAAAATGCCACAACAATTCTTGCAGAGCAGTTTGCAGGAAGCTTGATGGCAGCACTGAAGAATACATAGTAGAAGTCATCTTGTGAAATGAATCTTGAATCTTTGGATATTGAATGGTTTGTAGTTTCTTCTTCCCCCTAGTGCCTACAAATCTTATAGATCTAAAAAAAAAACTTTAATTGTGCAACAGTGACAGGAGCCAAGGCTAAAAACCAACTTCCATTATAACTCTTCGCCAAGAACTTGAAATTACTTAAAAGCTTGTAGAGATGTATAATTCAACACTCCTAAGACCTCCACCAAGTTGTTATGCGTCAAGCCTTACAAAAATTGAAAATTTAATGCCTCGCCAAACTATCAGCGCAAGTTGCGAAATAATTATATCTCCAAAACCAGGAAGAATCTAATCACAAAATCTTCAGCATCAATTCTGAAATGAAGTCAACAACTTGCTTGTAAGAGGATTCATCATCAAACCTCGCCAATCCACCTGAACAATTAATTTTGTGAAGCCATCCTATTATGTCCCAAAACTGACAACTGACAAAATCTAGTTTCCTACCAATCTGATCACACCATGTGTCCGCAATGCTGTGAGATACCAAAACAAAACCCAAGCAAACCAAAACTGAAATAAACAATTGAATTTTTTTTGGGTGATGTTGATTGCACATGTACTCAAGTGCTCCTGCATCAGACATGCTAGCCCTAGAAAGTTTGTGAGTATAGGCTCACAAAGGTGGAGTTGAGTAGTCAAACTACTCTTTCAGGTTGCAACCAACTTGTGCAGTGAACTCCATTGCTATGAAATGTGCACAAGGTCATTTCTTCTTTCTCTTTTTCTAGCACCATGCTAAAATAAGCATCATCCTCCTCCCGCAACTCTATTCACCACTCTTCTCTCCTCTCGTGGACTCACATCCACAATGTACCATCCTCCTCCACTAAATACTCACTACTCTCCTCTCCTCCTTTGTGGGATCTAACCCACCACAAACCAACCACCTCCACCAAAATCCACCTCCACCATCCTCTACAACCTCCATATACAAATATGCAACATCTACATTCAAATCTACAATTATATGATCCCTCTTTCTATCTATTTGCACTAACTCCTTGTTCATCTCAACAATATGCAATTTCATATCAACTTCCTCATCACTAAATTCAAAAGGATTAAAATTTACCTCCTCTTTTGCTGCTGCAACACCCATCTTCTCATCCTCACCAAAAAGCTTCTCAAACCACTCTTCTTCCACTGCTAAAATCTGCAACATTAAATAATCTTCTTCCTCATACTTCACTGCAACCTCTTCACATTCCATCGCTGCATCTTCATTTTTCTTCTCCTCAACTACCTCTACTACAAATTCACCCTTTCTCTCTTCTTCCATGCTTTCATCCAAGCGTATTGCCGCATCCTCATGCTTATCTTCTTGCTTGATCAATTCACCATGCTGCTAGGCTTCCAATTTGCTCAATCTCTTATCTAATCTCTCATATATACCTACCATCATCTCAAGAGTCTTTTGCTTTTGGTTCTGTCTCCAAGCTTCCCATATCATGGGCTTCCTCAAGTATATCCACATCTCATCAATTGCTGCAATCTTTCACAATTATCACCTCATGCTCTGCAATCTATCACACATCACACTCTCAATCTGCAATTCTTCATGGCTCTCTAGATCTTGATTGCTCAGGGCTTCGCTCTACCTGCAACAATCCTCACACAATCTCTCCACAACTACCTTCTCTCTACTCTACCCATAGGTCCTAGTGGATTCTCTCCACTCTTAAGATCCCCTGCTTTGATACCATATGATGTAAAGGGTACTCCCCTCTCACAGAAAACACACATAATACTCACAAACACAAAGACAATTTGGCAAGTCACAACTTAATTTCCAAACAATTTAACATATAGATTTACAACAAGAATTAGACTTCAATCTTTATTCAATTTAGAAAATAAAATTACATTTGCAATAACATTGGTCTACAATGGTTTTTCTTCTCTACAAACTCTCTTTGCACACTATCAACATCTCACATCAGCTTACCATTTCTCTGTGTCTCCAAATGTATCAAACTCATCTCTCTACAAATGTTTAAACCGTGGACAGTAAACACTCCAACTCTTCCTCCTCCTTGCCATGCAACTACATACTTTTCACTGGCAGCCAATTCACTCTCCTTCAAAACATTTTGTTCTCCTTTTGGGCAGGCTAACCCAATTTCTTTGCCTTTTGTCTGTTTTATGGCAGTGAACCCTCTCTTCTATCTAGCCACCACACTCACCACTCTCTCTTGTTTTTGTTTTTATTTCCTCTACACAGGTCACCTCTCCTTTTACCAAGGCCGACCCCATTTCCTCCCTGTATCTCCCTTTCAAAACTTAGGCATGGTATTTTGTCTTTGTTGTTTCTTTTCTTTTTTGGCTACCATGCACTCCTTCTCCCTACTTTTGTTACATCCCTCTTTTTTGGAAACAATTATGCTATTTATTTTCTTGCAAATTTCAGTAATTTAATATGTTGTGGACGACATGGAAACTGACGATTTATTTTACAAAGTGGTTATATGAAATTGTGGAATCTAATGATTACGATCAATATGATATTGTAGACTAAATGTCCTTTATGATTAAGTGAAATGATGTTTTGGATATATTATGATGTGATTTGGAATGTAGGTGTTTTGACCACAAAATTGTATGTGAGATTGTCGTTGCAGGAACAGGTGGACCGTGTTCGACGGGAAGAGAAAGTATCTTTGAGAGAGAGTATAGACTCTGGAAATTAACCATGGGTGTTTGTTAATGAGAATGCCAAACAGGTAGATAAACTTTGGAACCATCATTTTAGTCTTGATTGTCAGTCGGGTTAGTTAACTAGATGTCGACATCAGAGGATAAAGTATAACATCCTAGTCGAAAGTCGCCATATAGAATCTTGGAGTCGTCGATGTCGTTGTAAGTCCATCATAGCAAGTCAACTTTTTTTAGACGTTTATTATTTTTGTTTATAAGTATTTAATGAACCATCTTGTGGCGAAATTGAAAATCTTGTCTCGTAGTCGAAAGATGTGAGAAGTCGGCTTTGTACATCTAACGTTGTAAGAAACTTGTTTGCGTTATGATCAATCCGTCGTGATTGTCGTAAAACGCGTCGAACTTGTGTTGTGAATTTATACTTTTCTTGTAGATAGACGAATGTCGATTTGAAGCCGTAGTGTGAAATAATTATTATGGACATCGTTTAGTGTGAGTCTTTTCTTCTAGCTTTGACCGCGATTTGTTGTCAATCTAACCTTGAGTTTTCTTAATTAGATAGTCTATGTCTCTCTTTCCTTCTTGACCCCAACGATGCTCAAACCATTTCGTAACCACCGCCGTGTCGAGCTTTAACTCCTCAATTCAATCTTTAAGTTGGTCTCGGAAGGTTGATGCTTTTTTGTTTTAGTAAGTATTGAAGTCAGGTTAACTTCTTGTGGTCGTAGTAAGTTTTTGAAGTCGAATATACTCAGTTAAACAACTCCCCTGAGCTTAGGCATGTTTTTGGGAGTCATTTAAATCCGTAACTACCTTCACCATGGCATGAGAGAGAGGTAGCTACAGTTGTGCAGGAGTATAACCGTAAACTTTATGAAGATACTCCGGGAGCTTAGTGGGTGGTGGTGGTGGTTGTGAAGGAAGAGAAAACGCAGGCAGAGTAGAGCTTTTTGCTAGGTGGTTGAAGGTTTTTACGCAGTCATTATGGAGAGAAAGGAATATACTCCAACATGTGGAGAGAATAGGGGAGAGACGGCAGAAAGAAAACGGTGAAGTAAGAAGAGATCAGCGGACAGTTGGGAAGCTGTGAAGTAAGGGAGAGATGGGAGAGTAAAGGCGGAGTTGGAGGTAGTTGGAATAGAGGGGAGAGACTCTATTGAGTGGGAAATATAGTTAAGGAGGTCGTTTTGCTGTGAGGAGGGTCGCGGTGTGAAGAGAGGATAGTTGTGTGGAGGTAGTCGCGGTGTGAAGAGAGGATAGTTGTGTGGAAGCAGTCGCTGTGTGAAGAGATGATAGTTGTTTGCATGTAGTCGCTGTGTGAGGGAGTAGTTTCGTACAGTTTAGAAGGAGTGAGACGAGAGTAAAAAGGGGAAGTTGTCATTGTCTTGTGTAGTAATCGGCAGAGATTGGGATAGGAGTCCAGAGGAGGCACGTTTTGCTTGAGGAGTACGTGGATTTAGCCACAGCGAACTTCAGTCCTTCGACAGGTTTGTTTCCCATACTTTCATTTGCTCAACGTAGATCTATAAATGTGTCTTAGCTGTGCATGAATAAATACGTTCAATCAATCAAATATGATGACATTGTCCTCTATCATGAGTTCTGTGTGAAGTTGGTCATTAAAATGGTATCCTTACTGTGTTTTGAGATTTAAAAACTCAGAAATAGAAGTATTGCTGTCTCATTACTGTGTTTTGAGATTCAAAAACTCAGAAATAGAAGTATTGATGTCTTCTAGAATTTGTGAACTCAGAAACTATAGCATTTCTTGTCATAAATGACACTGTATAATAAAAGAGCGCAGTTCTCTAACGTATATGCATTTAGGAACGAACTCATCATGATGCAAGATGTAATTTACCTTCTGTGAACGATCGGCAATGGCGTAAGATAGAAGAGTTTCCTTTAAGACTGAATTATGAACATAAAACTACCCTTGGAGGCTTTGAACGATAGCTCCATAGCAAGAAAACACGTTGCTCCATGTGCATGCTGTGCAGGAGTCAAAACCACAATTTTTAAGTATGTTTTGACATAAAATTTAGTATGTTTGATAGCTGAAAAATGCAGTTGTAAACAGCTGACGTCTTATCCGTATTACATCTTTATTGACATATGAAAGATTCCTAAACCATTTATATTTTATTTACGACTCTCATCTTTATGAATCATGTGAAACTAAATGACACGGAAAGAGGAGTAGGTAGTTAAGGTATTAGTAATGATCGAAAACCATCATAGTTCTGAAATGAACAATTAGAGTTGAAAACCTGCATGTGAGTCGAGATTACGTTGCATGCGATGGTACTAGTATCGTTTTACCTTGTAGACCATATGAGTCTAGAATCCTTGAATTTCGGGATAATGGGAAATGGTTTTAGATATTTGAGTATGATGTGCAAATTTGGAAACCAAGTAAACAAATATGAAACCACTTAGGAGTGGGCGCTTATAAACAATGTTTTTACATGAAAATGGGTTTTGAAACTATGAACTCGAGATTAGAGTAAATGTTGCGCCATGCGCTATTATAGGAGGAAATCCTAAACCCTTGAGGTCATCAAGGTCGTCAATTAATTCAAACTATACAAATAGGAAACTGTAGGATTTCGATCAGTTCAAGTCGAGTAGGGTGGGTGAACCAAGTTCATGCATTCTTAGAACGCTAATAAAAAAACAAATCCTTTGGCCAAGGTGGTGTACTATCCTCAAGTGCATCGAACGTTCACCGTAACTGGATGGCGTTTCTTGTGGAGTGTCGTGTATGACTAGAGGGTATCTAGGGATCTACACAATAACAAGACACGTAAGTTACAACACCAGAGCTCAGATGGCAAACACCGATGGTTATCCTAAGTCTATCCTCTTGAGTAGGGTAGGGCCACTTCCGATTAGGAAGGAGTGCGGGAGACCGACGATCTGTGGTTGGAGGTTAAGCTCCTTGAAGATACTTTCTCTTCCAAATATTGAGGATTGCTGAGTCTTGAATGTGATGGGTCGACAATCAAGATGCATGTTAATGGTATGTTTCCAATATTTGTTGTTTCAAGAAAACTTCATTTGATAGAAAACAAAGTGTTTAATGTATATCATTTCTTTCAGTTTTATGAAAATGAGATCATGTTTATGATAGAATGAAAAATGTTGTATTGGATTATAGATAAGTTTATTTTGTATTTGATTACTTAGTAAAAAAAAATTTACCGTTGTGAAAACTTAGTTTTCTTGTCTTTTCGGATTTGGATGTTACACCTTTCATGCCAATCCTTAATTTTTTTTTATCAATCTTCCTCAATGATGGCCCTATTCTTTTCCTCCCACTTTCCTTGGAATAATACCAAAGTCTTCATTTCCCTTTTAATTTCTGTGGAAGTTGAATCACTTCATTAAAAACATTTTATCTGCTTTGCTTTAGCACATCAAGATGGAAACTAAATTGTTTTTAAAACTGAAAAGACTAAACGTAGATCTATATTTCAACCATCCCAGAAATATCAAAGAAATAATAAAATCAACAACCATGGCCACCGAATGTGGCATCCCACACTCCTTATTCCTTCTAATTGCTAGATGAGTATAACAAAATATTTTGGAATAATAATTTATGAAGGTATTACCCATTGAAATCTCCCCACTCTTTGGTATGAAGTATTTCCTTGATTTGGGATATCGTCCACAAGAAAAACACAGTATGGTTGTAGTTCCAAAGAATACTATACTCATGGAATTCAGCTGTAGGGTCGAACCAAAGGTGGAATCTCTCTTCTCGACCAATGTGAACACTTCCATTCCCATATACATTAGTCTGCAGAACCCACTGTTTGCACCTGGCATGACCCAAAAATTCAAAGTCTAATTCATCATGTGTATGGGAAAAGACATCTGCATTTGAAGCATAAAATGCCACGACAATTCCTGCAGAGTAGTTCGTAGGAAGCTTGATGGCAGCACTAAAGAATCCATAGTATAAGTCATCTTGTGAAATGAATCATGAAACTTTGGATATTGAATGGTTTGCAATTTCTTCTTCTCCCTGGTGCCTACAAATCTTACAGATCCAAAAAAACTTCAATTGTGCAACGGTGACGGGAGCCAAGGCTGAAAACTAATTCCATTGTAACTCTTACCCAGGAACTTAAAATTACTCAAAAACTTGCAGAGATGTATAATTCAACACTCCTAAGACCTCCACCTAGTCATTCAACGTCAATCCTTATGGAAATTGAAATTGTAATGCTTCGCCAAATTGTTAGCACATGTCGTGAAATAATTATATCTCCAAAACTAGGAAGAATTTGATCACAAAATCTTCATCATCAATTCCAAAATGAAGTCAACAACCTGTTAGTAAGAGGATTCGTCATCAAACCTCGCCAATCCACCTAAACAATTGTTTTTGTGAAGCTATCCTATTATGTGTCAAAACTGACAACCGGTGAAAGCTAGTTTCTTGCCAACCTGACCACACCATGTGTCTACAACCCTGTGAGATGCCAAAAAAAAACCCAAGCAAACAAAAATTGAAATAAACAATTGAAAAATCTTTTTGGGTGATACCGATTGCACGTGTGCCTAGGTGCTCCCGCATCACATTCCATTTGGATTTGATATATTTTGTACATTGTTTCCAACAACCACATTCACTTCACATTGAACTGTATTTTCTGGTGTTTCAAGTACGCAATCTATGGATCTTGAATTTTCATCTTCTACATTACAATCAATATTAGGAACTGATTGATGCTCTTACCTCTTAGTTGGTTGACGATCGTGGATGACTTCTTCTCATCATATTTGCATGTTCACGATTTTGTATTTCTAATTCATCAACTATTAATTTAGTTCTATGCTTAACAACTCTTTCTCTGTCATTTTCATTTCATCTTTTTCTTTGTTCTTCTCTTTCAACATCTGTCATTTATTGTCATTGTCTTCGATATTCCCTTTGGTAATCTCTTTGATATTCTCTTCGTTGCTCCTTACTTTCAAAATTCAATATTGGTCATGCCATACCTATAAAACAAACATTTATATTAATAATTAAACATGGATATGTTCTAAGATGGATTACAAAATTTAAAATGTGTAGTGTCCTCTTAGAATAATATAATTTTATTTTGTAGGTGTGTAGTGAAGACATAAAAGAAATCATGCCTCTAAACTTTTATGTTTCTAAAGATAAAGAATTGTTTATCATTTCAAAATTTTAATCATTATATTTCCAAAACTAAATCAACATGGAAAAATTTGTATTGAACCATCACTTTGTGGATTGAAAAGAAAGAAAATCCCATTGTATCACTTAATAAATTCATAAAATAAAATAAATAAATAAAACAACATATTAATTTTCTTTATTTTTAAAATATATCTAAACAACTAACACAAAAAAAAATATTTTAATTAATCTAATATTGTGGTTTAATAATAAATATATTGTGCACTTACAGTAAATAAATATGTTTTTATCCTTTTATTTCATATAGACTCCTGGTTTGATTTTTTAGATTTAGTTGGGGTTTTTGACTAACCGTTTCATTCTTAATATAGATTAAGACTTTATTGTTTTAAAAATAATTATACAGTAAATAAAACAACATATTAAAAGTTAGTAAAAACCAATAAATTAATTTTGATTGTGTAATGTTATTAAATAGTAGTTTAGGACACTTCATTTTTATAAAACAGGTAATAAAATATAGTTATAAAATAAATGTGAGAAAATGAATAGAAATTAAATCACATTGTGTAGAAAAGGAATTTAAACCATAATAAAATGTATTTATAAAATATCATTTTAGGGCATTTGATTTAAATTTCATTATGGAGAAAAGAAAAGAAAACTAAATTGAAGCCTTTATGTATTCTTTTGCTCTTGTTTATTTGATTTGATATTTTTGTGACTTATGTTTGAGTATTATTTGTATTTATATACATTATTTAATTTATGTCAGCTATATTCTTATGTGCATTCATTTAATAAAACTATGACAGTTATATATTTTAAGTTTAATTCTTATGTGCATTCATTTAAATAAATATGTTAGTTATATATTTTTTAAATTTAAAAGAGTTACTTCATAATTTTTAGGTGCATTCATTCAATAAAAGTATGTTTGTTATATGTAGGCTCTTCACTCATCCCTTTAATGCCACTGTATAAAGTCTTTCGGCATAATCAATGTCGGTTATATGTAGGCTCTTCAGTCATCCCCTTAATGTCATTGTATAAAGTCTTTCGATGTAATCAATGTCTGTTATATGTAGGCTCTTAAGTCATCCCCTTAATGCCAATAAAGTCTTTTGGGGTATTCGATACCTACTACAAAATAAAACTATGTAAAATATAAAGTCTTTGGGTGTAATCAATGTGATTATATGTAGGCTCTTCAGTCATCCCCTTAATGTCAATAAAGTCTTTCCGCGGAATCAATGCCTAGTACAAATAAAACTATGTAAAAGACGCTGCATTCATTCAATAAAAGTACGTTTGTTATATGTAGGCTCTTTAGTCATCCCCTTAATGCCACTGTATAAAGTCTTTCGGCATAATCAATGTCGGTTATATGTAGGCTCTTCAGTCATCCCCTTAATGCCAATAAAGTCTTTTGGCGTCAGTTATATGTAGGCTCTTCAGTCATCCCCTTAATGCCAATAAAGTCTTTCGGCGTAATCAATGCCTACTACAAATAAAACTATGTAAATATAAAGTCTTTCTGTGTAATCAATGTGATTATATGTAGGCTCTTCAGTCATCCCTTTAATGTCAATAAAGTCTTTCGGCATAATCAATGTGATTATATGTAGGCTCTTTAGTCATCCCCTTAATGTCAATAAATTATATGTAGGCTCTTCAGTCATCCCCTTAATGCCAATAAAGTCTTTCGGCGTAATCAATGCCTACTACAAATAAAACTATGTAAATATAAAGTCTTTCTGTGTAATCAATGTGATTATATGTAGGCTCTTCAGTCATCCCTTTAATGTCAATAAAGTCTTTCGACATAATCAATGTGATTATATGTAGGCTCTTTAGTCATCCCCTTAATGTCAATAAAGTCTTTCGGCGTAATCAATGCCTACTACAAATAAAACTATGTAAAAGACTCTGAGAGTTATCATTTTCGAGGCGCCTATTCCCATTGTGAGGCACCTATTCCCACATTAATCACACATAATAGGTGCGAGAATGATAACTCTCAGTGTCTTTGACATATATTTTTTTAAAGATAGATATGCTAGTTTATTTTACTTTAGAACTATTGTATTTACTAAATCTGAGTAAATGACAAATCTGAGTAAGTAAATTTAGTTTATTTATTTATTTATCTTCTATATTCTTTTCATTATTTTTCCCAATGGTGAACCAAGGTAAATGTATTAGAATTTTTTTGTGATTTATGTTTGAGTATTAGTTATATTTATATGCATTATTTAATTTATGTGGGCTATATTCGTATGTGCATTCATTTAATAAAACTATGGGGGTTATATATTTTAAATTTAATTCTTATGTTTGAGTATTAGTTGTATTTATATACATTATTTAATTTATGTGGGCTATATTCTTATGTGCATTCATTCAATAAAGTATGTGGGTTATATGTAGGCTTTTCAGTCATCTCCTTAATGCCAATGTATAAAGTCTTTCAGCCTAATCAATGCCTACTACAAATAAAACTATGTAAAAGATGTTGAGAGTTATCATTTTCGAGGCGTCTATTCCCATTGAGGCACCTATTCCCACTTTAATCACATATCCAGTCAAAATAGGCATGAGAATGATAACTCTTAGTGTCTTTTACATAAATTTTTTTAACATACATAGACAAATGACAAATCTGAGTAAGTAAATTTTGTTTATTTATTTATTTATATTCTTCGATATTCTTTTCATTGTTTTTTCGCAATGGTGAACCAAGGTAAATGTATTAGAATTTTTTTATTGCACATTTAAAAAAATTGTTGAGAGAAATTTTTTTTAAAAAAAAATTCTTAAATAAGAACAAAATAAATTGTTTATTTCATATGTTTATTAATTTAAATTGAACGAATTTGTGAAGAACTATTTTGTAACACACTTGTAAAATTATTGTTAAAAAAACCTAATTTATAATTACAACAACCTTAAATCATTTTGCTATTTTTTTAACTCACTCTATATTGTTTTCATCCTTTATAAAGTATATATAATTAATAAAATAATCACACTAATAAATTAACTAGCATACCTATCTTAAGAAAATATATCTACTAGCATAGATATCTTAAATACATCTCGGGTCTTTTAATAGATGTATTTAAGATATCTATGTTAGTTTAATAATTTTATTAAATTATTAGTTTTATTATTTATATATATTTTTATTTTCTTCATTTTATATATATTTTTTATCCGTAATAAAGATATATTATATTTATAGATTTCAAAAAGTTACAGTTATGCCATATTGACTACCTCTTCATTTTATATATTTAAATTATATAAATATTACCCATTATATTAATAAAGTATAAATATATATTTAAATTAAAATATGTGTAACTAATAATACAATAAAGTAAAGTAAATAATTTACCATGCCCTTAGTTTTTAATGGAATAATTTTCAATAATTTAATCCAAATGATAAGGAAAAACTTAATTATAATTTTAAAAAAAATTAATTCCCATAGTAAAAATCTAAAACAAAGGTCATTAAACTAAATATTAATTTTATTTGTGGCTTTTAAAATTAAAGAACCCTAACCCTAGCTCTTATTAAACTAAAGTAATTTACTCTACGGTTAATTTTTTTTGTGGTTTTCAAAGATTTGTTTATGTAAGAAAGATATTAAATAAATTATAATTTATAGGTTCCATAATTTAAGTTGCACTTTAACTGCAATTTTTTTCCTCTAAATTGAATAAGAGTAAATAATACGCATTGCATCACTTCATAAATTCATTTTGCAAGGAAAAATCAACAAAAAAAAAAAAAAAGGTGGTTGCATAGTGTGTCTTTACCAATTAAACTTCTCCTCCTTATGGATTAAACTTCTTCTCCCAATTCAATTTGCTCTATTTTTATTTGATTTAATTTTTCTTAAATGTATGTTTGAGTACTACTTATATTTATACACATTATTTTATCACCTTTATTTTTATGTTCATTGATTTAATAAAACTATGTGGACTCTATTTTATTTTATGTATATTGTCACAGTCATCCACTGTATAACTCATCTAGGTGTAATTATTTTTATATGTCACTCTTTAATAGTTTTTGTTAACATGTTCGGGCCATTACACTCCACCCCTTGCTACCACTTAGTTACGTCTCTCCCCACATAAAAATATGCCAAAGATATCCTTTTGGAGGAACCTATTTTTGAATTACTTTATCACATATAAGTTGAATAGGTATGCTACTTAAAATAACTGTAAACAACTAAAGAAAGTATATTCATTAGAATAAATCTAACTAAAGAAAGTAATAAAAGTTAGTAGAAAGTAATAAATTAAATAAGTCTAACTAACAAAAAGTAATAAAAGTTAGTAGAAAGTAATAAATTAAATTTGATTCAGCAGAAAACAAAACCTAATAAAATATACTTATAAAATATTATTAAATTCCAACTACTCAAAAAATTCCAAATCCTCGAACCGTGAGACAGACTACTAGCCATGAGGATACTTGAAGCTTCATTGCTCCCCAAATACTTGTTTTGGACGATCTTAATCCATTTTGAATTAGGTTCCTTAAACATTCTCCATATTAGCTTTGCTCCAAGAGCTTTGTTTTGTTTAAGAAGGTTTTTGAGACCAACACCCCCAACTGATTTAGATTTACAAATTTTATCCCAGGCAATGAGAGCTATCTTGTTTTGGTCTGAATTCCCTTGCCAAAAAAAGCTTCAATTGAGATCTTGATTTGTCCCTGTTGGAAGAGAAAGGCATGAAAATAGGTATATAGGAATGGCAGAGATTACTGCCTTAAGCATAGTAATTCTACCAGACCACGATAACTAGGGCCCTTTCCAAGAAGCCAAATGATTTGCAACTTTGTCCCCTAGAGGATCCCACAGTTTGGTCAATCTTAGACCCGGGGAAAGAGGTAGGCCAAGATACGTGCAAGGGAGCTGCCCTTTTTTAAAGTTAAGGGTTCTGATAATTTCTTGTTCTTTCATTGCATTTGTATTAAAAAAGAATATCTCAAATTTAGCTTCACTTACTTCTTGTGCCGAGGTAGTTTTATACATACCCAAAATCTCTTTCAATCGTAGAGCCTCTAACTTTTTGGTAGCCCCAAACAACATAGTGTCATTTGCAAACTATTGATGTGTAATAGCCAAAACATTACTTGTTACTTGGATTCCCTCCAACCTGCCATTTGAGGTAGCCGGCATAGTGGTCCTTCCCAATTCATCAGCCATGATGATGAAGAGGAAAGGAGAAAGGGGGTCTCCCTAACAAAGACCTCTGGACACCCCAAAATAACCTTTAGGCAAGCCATTAATAAGCACTAAGAATCTAGGGCAAGCAATACAATTGTAAATCCAATCCACCCATTCCTTATTGAAACCAAAGACTTCAAGCACCTTGAGCAAGAATCGCTAATCTACTTTATCATATGCCTTCTTTATGTCCAACTTGATCAACATGTGTTGTCACTTAGTGCTTTGGATAGAGTGAATAGCCTCCTGAGCAATAATGACCCCATATAAGATTGATCTACCTAGCACAAACCATGTCTGCTCTTCTGAAATAATGTTAGGATTTTGTAGAGGGTATTACATAAAGATATTGGTCTAAATTCGTTAAGATATGTAGCTTTTTCTTTCTTGGGGATGGGGGAAATGAATGTGTTATTTATTTCTCTCAACAACTTACCTGACCTCCTAGAATCCTCAATTGTTGCTACCACATCATTCCCCAGTATACTCCAACATTTTTGAAAAAAACTTGTTGAATACCCATCTGGGCTCGGGGCTTTATCCCGATGGAGTTGGTTTTAAAGCCCTCTTTATCTCCTCATCGGTGAAACATTCTATCAACATCTTATTTTGCTCAGTTGTAACTAACTATGGAATGTAATTTAGGATCTACCTTTGGGCCACCAACTCAGAGCCATCTCAATTGTTTAGCAGGTTCTTAAAGAAATTAACAATTTTGTCTATCACTTCCTTGGGTTCTTCAAGAAAAAATCCATCTTCCCACTTGATTTTAGTGATTTTGTTAATATCCCTTTGAAACTTGGTTACATTATGAAAATATTTAGAGTTTTTGTCCTCCTCTCCAATCCATGTTTCCCTAGACTTCTATCTCTAGAAAGTTTCCTCCTTCGCTAACACTTCTTCATACTCTTGCATCAATTTCTTCTCTTTCAAAAATTTCTCTTGGTCCATACCAGTAATCAATACCTCCTCATTGAGCAATTTGAGATCCCCTTCTAATGTTTTTTTTATCTCAAATATGTTTTTAAAATGATGTTTGTTCCATTCTTTCAACTGTTGTTTGACCAATTTCATCTTAGTAACTAAACAAAACATCTTTGACCTTGACGGTTGAGCAGCCCCCCACCATTGCTCAATTTGACTGATGAGATTAGGGTCTTTCAACCACATATTTTTAAACTTAAAGGGACATCTGATCGACCTTTTGTCACCCATAATTTCAAGCTGAATCAGATAGTGGTTAGATCCATATTGTGGAATAATACAACCTTCTATAGAGAAAGGGAAAGAGCTTAAGTCCCCTTTTATTAGAAATTGATCTAATTTCTTAGCTATATTACTAAACCCCAACCTCCTGCTTGTCCAGGTGTGACTTCCATTTGACCTCTAAACCTCCATTAGATTATTTCTCCCAAAAAACTCTTCAAAATCTACTTGGAACTTATACTTCCTTTGAACTCCCCCCTTTTGTCATGATTGTGCAAGATAGCATTAAAGTCCCCCCCCTCGAATGTGGATCTCATTTGGAAATGAAGTGAGATAGTTTTCAATCTCTTCCCAAGTCTCTTTTTCCTCAAGACAGGAAATTGGACCATAGATATTAACTAAAACAAATTGCAATTTCAAAGACAAGCTCCTTACCTTATAGCTCATCCATTGTTTTCTCCCTACTATCTTCTCCATGTAGACAAAATGTGGCTTCCAAAAGGTGATAAGACCTCCTGACACATCTTTCGACTCCATAACCTCAACATTCCAATGTTTTAATCTCTATTGGCAAGAAATGGAGAGGGATACCAGTGTGGAGATCTGGTCCTTAGTCAAGTCTTTGTAGTCAGTTTATACCATGGTCAAGTAGCTAGATATTGATAGCAAAACACAATCACATAAATAAAGTATCACATACAGATAACAGTAAGATAACATAGAACTACCCTGTACTGGAAGATCTCCATATATATATATATAAACATCAATCAAATGTCATACATTCATCCTTCAGCAGGTCTAAGTCTTTGGCTCACCATCTCCATACGTGACTTATATTTCATCTTCATATCAACATCTATATCTTATCTTGTTCTATATTATCATATCCTATATCTATATATACTATATCTATTACATATAGGGATGTGTTCTTTATCATCTTCTATTGATTTCTAGCCTCTACATAGTGTATGCGCTAGCTTTCGTTCGGCTCTGCTCCATGCTCTGCACCCTACTAACATCATCTCACCTTCAAAACTATGTCTTGTCCTCAATACATGCTCTATTCCAGTTGAAAATACTTCTTAAGTCTAGCACCATTGACATATCCAACCGATATTTGACCCTCCATGTTTTTCAGTTTAATTGCTCCGGAATCTGTAATTTCTTCAATGTAGAATGGTCCTAGCCACCTTGTTTTCAGTTTTCCTTTCTTCTTGAATTTGTTGTCATATAGGAGTACTAAGTCACCTTCCTTGAATGTCTTGTTCCTTAGGTTTCTATCATGCCAGGCTTTCTATCTTTTCCTTTCCAGATTCATGCTATATGCTGCCATCAATTTGTCCTCATCCATTTTCTCTAATTCTTCAATCCTCTGTGTGAGAGAGTTTTCCTTCCCCAACTTGAGAGTCCTTGTTGTTTGGAAGTTTGAAAATATGAAGTGTACCAATATTGTAGCATCTATTCCATACACCAGCTCATATGGAGTGAATTTAGTAGTTCTTTTGAAAGTTGTTCTATATGCCCAGAGTACTGCAAGTACTTTTAGATCCCAGTCTGTCTTTTTCCCATTGCAAATTTTTGTCAATGCTACTCAATGATCTTACTCAAGGATTCACTTGCTCTATTTTCTTGTGGATGATATGGTGAACTCTTGTTGTTTGTTATCATGAAGTTGTCCAGTAGCTCTGAAATGATCTTGTTTACAAAATGTTTACCTTGATCATTGGTTATACTCAATGGACAACCAAATCTAGTAATTATGTTTTCATAGATGAATCTAGCAGGAGTTTTTGATGTGCAATCTCTAGTTGGTTGTGCTTCAGCCCACTTAGTCAGGTATTCTACTCCGGTAATGATTAATCTAGCTTTTGACTACTTTATCAGTGGGTCTATAGGTCCAGTGAAATCAATGGCCGATTTCTGAAAAGGTAATTGTGTTGGAACTAGTCTCAATGGTATTTCATCTCTTGTGGTAGGTCTTCCTGTCCTTTGACATACATCACAATTCTTGACATATCTCTTTGCATCTTTGAAAAGTGTCTAGGCCACCATAACCTAGCTAGTTTGATTTTTCTTATTGTCATATCTCTGAGATTATGTCCTCTTGCTATCCCTTCATGTGCTTCTCTTAGAATTTCTTCTCTTTCATGTTCATATACTACCCTTCTTATGATATCATCCTTTCCTTGAACATGTAGCTCTCCTTCAATCAATGTATATGGAAGACTTCTGCATTAGGTTTTGTCTTTCTTGTGTTGACATCTCTACTGGACGTTCACCTATAGCCAGTAGGTATGCTATATCTTTTAGTTCTTCTAGTATTACATTTACTCTGAAAAGATTTGTGCCAGGTATTTCCTCTTCATGTACCTCCAGATCTTCCCCTGTCTCAATTATGGACAAGTAATCTAGTCCCTGATTGTGCTTTCTCGGTTTCACCATGATTGAGAATTCAAACTCTTGAAACAAAAGTAGCCATCGACAAATTCTTCCTTGAATAATTGGTTTATCGAGTAGGTATTTCAATGGTTCATAATCAGTGTAGAATATAAAAGGTGTCGACAAGAGGTATTGTCTAAACTTTTGTAATGCATACACCATTGTTAGGGCTTCTCTTTCGGTTGTAGTATAATTCTTCTCTGCTTTTGACAACTTCTTGCTTGCAAATGCTATAGGATGATCCTTAGAACCTCTTGGTTGAGTCAGTAGTGCTCCCACTACAATCCCTAATGCATCCACATGAACATGAAATGTGTTGTCCCAATCCAGAAATATGAGAATTGGTGCTTCTACTATCTTTTGCTTCAAAGTGTCAAATGCCTTTTGGTGTTGCTCATTCTAGGTAATATGTTTGCCCTATTTCTTCTTCAATAGTTCTTCTATAAGTGTTGAGATGGCTACATAACTCTTGATGAACTTGCAGTGGTAACCGATATATCCTAGGAATGTTTTGACATCAGATGCAATTTTTGGTGGCAGTAAGTTCTAAATAATTGTAAATTTTAGGGGGTCAACCATCAAGCCTTCTTTACATATTATATGACCCAGTAGTGTACAAAATAGTACCACAAAAGTACATTTATTCAAGTTTAGGGAGATTTGCAGGCTTCTACACTTATTCAACATTTGTGTGTGATCTTTTACTAGTCCAAATACATTCCAATCATCTAAATAGACTTCTAGGAAATCATGCACAAACTCCTTGAATGCATTTACCATGATTCTACTGAATATTGCAAGTGCATTTTTCAATCCAAATGGCATCACAATATAGATAAAAGATCCTAGTTCAGAGGCAGAGGTTGTTTTAGGTTGGTCCTCCTCTCTAATTTTTACCTGGTGATATCTGGAGAATCCATCAGTGAAGGAGTAGATTTCCTTGTCGGCAACTAACTGGACAAGATTTCCTCTATAAATGGTGTAGGGAAGGGATCATGAATACAAGATTTATTCAACTCTCTGTAGTCTCCACAGATCCTGATTTCTCCTATTTTCTTATTTTGTACTACCATAGGACTGATCCACTCTACTTCCTCCACTAGTTTTATGATCCTTGCTTCAAGCATCTTATCAAGTTCCACTTTAACTTTCTTCTTCATGTTTGGATTCAATCTTTATGGCCTTTTCTTGATCAGTTTACTACATTATTTTAGTTGAATTTTCATTGTTTTAGATTCCTCTTTGATTCCCTTCATCTCTATGAACTTTCTAGGAAACAAATCCTCACACTCAGATAGAATTTCTACTACTTGCACCACTACCTTCTCATCCCAATAGTCTCCTATTTTGGCTAGCTTAGGATCTCCTTCTTTGGCAATGTTCCCTTCCCTTAGCTAGATGGGCTTATTGTAGTATTTTCTCTTGATAGTTGTTGATTCTACTAGCATTCTCTCTCCTTGCTCAATCTTTATTTCTGGTTCCCTACTCTCTTCATCCTCCTATTGTGTTGTTTTATAGCATTTGTGTCTCTCTAGATATGATTCCTTATCCATCCATTCTATGATTTTCCATATGCCTTCTATTCTTTTTGGTGGTGAGCTTTGTTCCAGTTTTGCTTTTGCTTTTTCTGCATCCTGTTGAAAGGTGATCTCCTTAATTATGAGGAGTGTTGTGTGTATGTTCTTGTCTGGACTAAAGAATGAAAATGTGTGAATGAAGTCCTTTTGTAGTTCTTCCCAATATCTGAAAGGAAGCTAGGTGTGCATAAATCACTACCTACACTAATCTAATGAGGGGAGGAGAGTGCAAATTCAATTTTATCCTTACTATTACAGCAATGTTAAACCCACTAACAGAAATAATAGAGATATTGTAGCAAACACATAAACAAGAAAGTGAGATAGAAGAAGAGAGACACAAGATATACGTGGGGAAAACCTTTATCGGGTGAAAGACCCCACACTCCAAAACTTGCACAATGTATTAACAAAACTGAAATGGTTTACAATACACTTGCAATGCAAGCTCTCAGGAGTCTTCGACACTCGTATCTAGAGACAAACTAGTAGCATAATAGTACCTGTCAAATTTGTAATACATCTCCTCCTCCAAGCACTTATTTATATAGAAAATACAAGGCAAAATTGCCTCTATCTTGAAATGGGCGTCCAACTTGGCCTCATGGCTCAAAACCCACACCTATGGACACTTGGTCAACATTGTAAGATGCTTCTAACACTTGTCCACACACCCCATCCCAAAGAGGTCGCCTATTTCCAAAATGGGCTATGACAGATGCTCTTACAACTCTTACGACCGTCATAGAATCCATCATAGCAGTTACAACTTCCAGTTGTAAGAGAATCTGTCATACACAAGCTATAAATAGCATATTCTCTTACAACATGGCATAGTCTACCTTGGGGCGTCCAAAGATGCCTTTTTCAAAGATGCTCTTCGACACATATCTTCACCTGTCATAGAATCTCCTATTTCTGACTCTTACATGTCATAACTTCGTCATAGGAATCTGTCATGACTGTTACGGTCAATATTCCCTTACACAAAATCCAAGATGCCGACACATGGCAAAATATCCCTACCACAAAGTGGGACACCTATCTCCTCATGTGAGGACAAAATTACAAGTTGTCATCTTCCATGTAGGATTACACATCACCGTGCCACATCCCATAAGATGACAATATGAATTTACAAATTAATTTACAATATAGGCAATAAATAAATAAATACAATGAAAATAATATAAGGAATAACCAAGGATGGGACACCTTAATTCCCAACATCCTCCCACTTGTCGAACACCTTGTAAGAGCTAATAGAATTATGTGAGGACTGCCCTTTTTACTTCTATTGTTATGACTATTTACATTACTATTATTGTTACTTTTTATATTTGTGGGATAGCAGTTCCCGGAATTGTCAAACTATTAAACTTTATTATGATTTCGGAAAAACTAATTGGGTGATGTTTGGATAAGTTTACATTTCAGAAAAGTTAATTAGGTGATGATGGAAAATTGTAATATGATTTCATTTATGTTAATTAGAACTATGTCATGATAATGCATGTTTTTAAGTTGCTTCGGCTATGATGATTATATGTGGATACTGATCTTGTAATTTAGTGTGCAAGATTTACTAATCGAACCACAGATTTCGGAGATCATTCCGCACCTTGTTATTTGTTATTCCCTGTTAAGCCAATCTGGTTCCACGAGGAACCAAGATCTCTCTGTGTTTGATGTGATGTTGTAATGTGGTCTTTCGTATGGTCGAGTGGGTTAGGTTACCCTCATGTGACACTATTTTATGATTTGTGTTGTAAAAAGATTGAATTTGAATTTCTTTATTTTATTTAAATCTATGAGGCTTTTTCTTGTGCTTTACCTTGACCAAGGGTGTCTTGTATGGGTTAAAGTTGACCCTGGGTTATACCCCATGGGTCCAGGGGCCCATTTGGCATGGGTAACCCTTGGGTAACCTCCATCTAGTCATCTTAACTTCCCCCTGAGGTTAAGTGGCGAAAATTGGAGGTATGGAGGGGACATGATGGGTTGTACCAACACCCAACCCATCCCTCTTCAATCCCCAAGGTAAGAGATGACTACAAACCCATCCATTATTGAAGGATTGACTTGAAGTCACCCTCTCCATTAGTGAGATTCCCCCATGTGTTGTGGGGTCACCCATGTGAAGGAGGGAAGAAGAGGCATGGGTCACCTGTCTTTTACTCCTTTAACTCCTTTTATTTCTCCCATGCGTAAGAGAAATGACATGAGGAGAGGGATAAGGAGTACTCTAGGGATGGGTGAGTGACATAAGCCACTAGGACAGAATAGTGGTTTTGGGGAGAGTGAGGAGGTGACAAGTGTCACCTCCCCATTCCTCTAAACTGAAAAGAATTTGGGTTATTTGTTTCCAATTTTGGGATGAGAGGGAGTTAGTGGAATTTTTGGGAGAGTTTTATTTTTTTTTGCCAAAAATAGGAAAGTGAGCTTGGAGGAGAGGAAAGGGAGAGGGAGGTGGTGGCTAAGGTTGGAAGAGAACTCTGTGGAGCTCTACACCAGTTTCATTCCAGGAGGGCTTTGTAAGGTTGGTTGGATTTTTACCTTTCTTTCGCATAGCTGAATGTGTATGTAAAGTGTGTGAAAGTTGCTTATTTGTTTGTGTTTAGATTTGTTTTCTGTGGGGTTTGTTGTCGGGTTGTTTGACAGAGCTTCTCCCACTTGGGAGAAATGCTCATCAAGTTTGGGGTAGGGGAGGAGAGATCCTCCTCGGGTTCATACCTGTTTCCTTCTTTTGGGATGTTGAAAGCCTTGAGGGCATGTATCTGTGACTGTATCTTTGACTTGAGAGTCAAATACAGGTTTCTTAAAAATTTGTGATCAAACTTGGTTTGAGGCCAAGAGAAATTTGTGTTGGTTAAATTATCTGTAAGGGTGACACTCTGGAGTCGAGTGTGTCCACTCTCCTACCCCTTATGAAACTCACTGTAGTTGAGTTTTCGTGCTGTGTATTGTACCCATGGGTGTTTGTGTGCTTTGGGTTTGTTGTTGTCCCTGTTGTGAAGTGGAGTGCTTGAGTTCCCAGGTGTGAGTATGGTCTCCCTAGCTCAGGGGTGACCCTCTTGCGGGTCTACGGAAGGGAGGAGAGCTAGATGAGTGGTGTTTTCTTCTTTATTTGTCTTTGATACGCAGGTTTCCTCTTGGAGCTTATGGTTGGAGTTGGAGAAGTTATATTTATGAAGAAACAGTTTATTCTTCTTTGTCATGAGAATTAGGTCATGTTCATTTCATAAGAATTGAAGAGAGTGCACCTCTCTTGATGTTGTTGTAACTTATTGACCCCCTGGGAGTGAAGAAAATCACCTCCCTGATCTTGTTATTGATGGACTTTTACTTGGTTGTTACAAGCTATCTTTTGTATGTTGTTTGGGAGAAGGAAGTTCATATCTCTCCCTTAGAGTGTGTAGAAGATGTGGAATGTTAGTTGTATGTATCCATGGTTTAAAATTATCTCTTGCTTTATGTAGTGGAAGAGTTAACTTTTCTGTATTATGAATGTTGTAAACAAATGCCTTAAATTTTCAAGTTAAGTTGCTTTGTAAACTTATTCTAAATGGCAATTTTATTGTGTTTAATGTGTTCTTGAAAAGAAAGGTTCCTTAGTTAATCTGATCTTGTATATGAACATCAAGGATAAATCTGCTTACTTAGATGAAAATACAGTTTTAAATGATTAAGTTTCTTTTTCATTAAATAATAGTTTCAGTATTTTGTAAAGTTTAGAGAAAATCTATTATGTAATTACTTCTGTTTGTCCAAAAGTTGAAATGGACATTTATTAATTGCCGAAATAAACTGATTAAAACTTCATTTCTTAAGTATATATATATATTCTTTATTGAATTTCTTACTTGATCATTTTAACTGAATAAAAGAAACTGAATAAATTGTGTAATCTGAGAAAATTAAGTGGTATTATGAAATTGAAATATATATACATATATATATATATATATATATTATATATATATATAGATAAAATAATGTGTTATTTATTTATCATTTTAACAGAACATGGGAAACTGAATATATTGTTTAAATTGAGGAAATTAAGTGATATTATCAAACTGAAATATATATATATATATATAATAATTGTTATATATCTATCATTAAATATTAATGATGTGAATAAATTAAAAAAAACTCATGAAATTTGAAATAAGGTAATGGAGGTTCGCTGTTAAAAAAAAAAAAAAAAACCAATTCAAAAAAATTTATGTTGGCGGTGGGGTTTGAAACCCCACCGCAGTCCCTTTTGAGGTGTGGGGAGGGGCGGAGCCCCACCCACACCCCACATCGTGGGATGTGGGTGGGGCTCCGCCCCTCCCCACATCCCCTTACCCTTGAGACCCCCACGGAACCCCTCTAAACGCTGCCTCCGCCCACGACTGTCCCCTGCGCCCTCTCCATCGCCCTCCATTGCTCCCTTCAGCCTCCGCCCACTCACTGTCCTCCGCCCCGCGGCCAACCTCCCCTCCGTCCCTCTGCGCGGCCTGACCTCTGCCCCATTTCCGCCTCTGGTGCCGCCGCCATCCCTTTGTCACAGCAAATAAAAAAAAATCTTAGCATAAAAATGTTAGGGCTATTTAGCCCTAACATATATGCATTGGTTCATTTAAATGAAAGATATGATTTGTTTTGTGGAAATTCCACTAGTTTGGCATAACATATGTTATATATATATATATAGAGAGAGAGAGAGAGATATAATTATCTCTATTTACACATTATGTTTTGAAAGAGAATTTTAAATATATATAGATATATTTATATATATATCTCTTTATATATATATATATTATATATATATTTATATATATGGTATATATATACATAGAAGAGGTTTCATGGGCCATTTTATGAGGCCCTCTCTATAATTCATAACAAGGAGATTTGCAAATTAATTCTAAGAATGAAATATCAAGGTATGGGAATTATGTTTTCGTCGTAAGTGAAGTATAAACGTAATTAAATAGAAATTTTGTTATATTTCCATAAGGGTTTTATAAAGAGGAGAGCCTCCTACATATATTAACAATGGTATATGATTTACAATAAGAGTATTAATATTAATTATTAGTACTAATAACAACAGTAATTATAAATAAGAGAAAATAAAATTATAATTTAAAGAGAGCATAAAGGAATATACTGTAATACTCCGGAAAGAGTTTCTCGGAAGTTTCCACTATCAACGCGATTCAATAACGGGAAAATGAAGAGGAAAATTACACGTCACCTTGCTTAAAAGATCACTGGAAATAAACTTAAGAAGCCATCATAGACATTCCATGTGAGGCCATTTTAATCTCAACTGTAGTAAACGTCCAGATAAGTAAACCTGTAAGAGAGTGAAAAGAAGAAAAACTAACATTGGAAAACACAGAGGAGAAAATGCGCGATATTTCCCACATGGGATAAGAGAACTAAGTTGATGGACCCTTCCGCTAAATTTTCTTAGGAACAAGTTTAATTAATACAAACAAAGAGGAGAAACCTAGATCGGAGAAGACTAGGAGACCGAGTCCAGCGAAGTAGTAAACTAGCCTATGTGACCTGGACCATCCGGAAGTTAGGTTTAATATCAACAATAGATACAGTGATAACCCTGATTGATGTAAAATATGAAGAAAGGACCGGATAAACATAAAGAAAGCATAGAAAACGAAAGAGAGAGAGACCAAAATATAAACAAACTAAATTATCAGAGAAATAGTTAAGGTGAGCGCGATAAAAATACAATCAAAATTAAGACCCAGAGAAAAGGGAAGAGAGAGCAAACGAACCGCCTTGTTGAGAATGCTAAGTCGAAGGAGGAGTATGTTTCAGGAAGCAAGAGAGGAGACAGACAACTGTGCCTTGCTGAAAAATGATTCAATAGGGAGATCACGAGTCGGTTTAGTCAGAACAAGGCGTCGTGGGAAGTTGGTAATCTATCAGTGAACCACGTGCGTAAATTAGTGTTGAGTAATTCCCACTTACGCCGTAAGGCGTTATGCTGCCGGAATTTGCCGAGATTTAGATTTAGTAACCTTGATAATATAACCCTTGTAGTGACGTTAACGGCATCGTAGAAGACCCCCTTGTTGGTCTTCTTGCGTCTGGTTGCACGCAATTGTGCTTGTACCCTGCCGACGACTGTAGTGTTTTCGCCTTGAGTGAACACCACCGAGCATGCTTACGCATGCGAGGGGTTTTTTAGGAAGCTTGAGAAATTTTTTGATGTTTCGTGTCATAACCACATGACAGATGTGGCTATGACACATGTGATGTGTGTTGTGACCACATGGAAAATGTGGGCATGACATTTGGTATCAGAGCCAAGTTTAAACACTGGGCATATTTGGGCACATTATTATTCCACAACTTTGGCTAATTAGTTTCTACCTTGTTTTGTAGGATGCCTCCCCGACATGTTCGACGACCGCAATCACGCCACACAGCGTCTGTCGAGGTGCACAGCGATTCCTCAGCCGAGGGACTAGCACCCGTAGTTACAGTAGCACCACCTGCACCACCTGAACCACAAGCACCACTAGTACCACAGGCGACACCAGTATTGGATATAGGTCCACAGATCTTACAGGCACTACAGGCTATGTTAGATAGGTTACCACCAGTGATTCTTGAGCCACGTGTAGAGCCTCGTGTTGATCCGCGAGAGGAGCCACGTGTCGAGTCACGTATTGAGCCACGTGAGGAGCCCCACATTGATCCACTAGAGGTGCCACGTGTGGAGCCCTTCATTGAGTTTCTCGACACAACAGTAGAGGAGGTAGGGTCAGCCTCCCGAGCACGGAGCAGGAGTCCTCTGAGACCTTTGAGACGAGATGAGATCTAGAGGGCAGAACAGGTTCATCATGGATTGTATGAGGATGGTGTGGAAGAGCCAGTTGTGAGACTTAGAGACAGAGGGGACCCCATCAGAGACCTACTTAGGCTCAACCCACCCACTTTTGCAGGTGCTACAGAGGGAGCTGTGGCCGAGGCTTGGCTGATTAGCTTAGACAGGTGTTTTGCTTTGCGACCTTATGGAAGCAACACGAAAGCACGAGTGGCAGTCCATCTTCTTAGGGATGCAGCAGCTACCTGGTGGCGCACAGAGGAGTGCAAGCGCTGACTTTCCGTGGATACACTCACATGGGACATCTTCATAGAGCACTTTAATGCGCGATATTTGTCAGAACATTACAGACAGCGCAGGATCGATGAGTTCCATGATTTACAGCAGAGGGGACTCACTGTTACTCAGTATAAGAGCCGATTCATTGAGCTTTCTCATTACGCGGAATACCTCCATGACGAGAAGATCTTGATACACAAATTCATCAAAGGGCTGAATCACGGGATAGCAGGACCAGTTCGTATGGCAAATCCCCAGACCATGAGCGAGGCTGTTGAAAAGGCCCTTATATCAGAGGAAATTTAGGGACGAGGGCAGAATGCACGCCCGCAGTATCAGGATCGTAATCCCCAACAACAGCAGAATTTTCGAAGGCCTCAAAACACAACACAAAAAGGAGGATATAACCCTTCCTCATTACCTCCTAGGCCTCCACAGCAGCAGCAACATCAGCAAAAATCTAAATTCCAACAGAGGGGTCAGGGAGGACAGAATCGTGGATGGCAGCAGCAGGGTCCACATAGAGATCAGAGACAGCAGGGTTCATTGGCAGGACCCGCGAGGTCCCAGCAGTCTTACAGAGGCTCACAGGGGTCTACGGGACGGACTGGGCAACAACAGTCAGGCAGAACACAGTCAGGGAAGTTACAGGCTAGAGGACCATGTTATGTGTGTGGTGGGGCAGGGCATCTGGCTAGAGAGTGCCCGCAAGGATTTACTGCAGGGGGACAGCCCCGATCAGGAGGATCTGAGCAGACCGTAGGTGACGTGGGCAGATCCCACCACATGTTTGTAGCGGTTGATAACCACCAGGCCGATTTTCAGGCCTCAGTCATCGAGGCAGTAGGTACGATTGGAGACTTCCCTATCTCTATCCTTTTTGACTCAGGAGCTACAGACTCCTTTTTGTCTACTTCGTTAGTGGAGCGTTGCAGGCTGGTGGCTTCTAGGCAAGACATTAGGTGGGAAGTTGAGTTGGCCTCAGGGGCCAGGATGTCAGTAGATACCTTGGTTAAAGACTGTGAGATCACATTGGGAACATTCACCACAACATGTGACCTTAGGATTATGCCATTAGGATCCTACGGTGTAGTTTTGGGTATGGATTGGCTTGCGGCACATAGAGCCAAGCTTGACTGTCGCCAGAGGATGATTAGCTGTTTAGATGATCATGGTTCGTCGGTTGAGATAGTGGGCATTCAAAAGCCCACAGCTGGTCGTATGATATCCACTCAGCATCTTAAGCGCTATATGCGGAAGGGATGTCAGATATTTGCCATCACGGTCAGTGATAGAGCAGAGGATGAACCTGAGGCTACTTTAGATGATCACCCTGTCCTTAGAGAGTTTGCCGATGTATTTCCGCCAGAATTACTAGGTATGCCTCCACACAAAGAAGTGGACTTCCATATTGACTTAGTGCCAGGTGTAGAATCGATATCCCGTGCACCTTATAGGATGACTACACATGAACTCACTGAACTTAAGCTGCAGTTAGAGGAATTACTTGAGAAGGGGCACATCCGACCTAGCGTTTCGCCATGGGGCGCACCGGTTATCTTTGTGAAGAAGAAGGATGGGTCTCTTCGTTTATGTATGGACTACAGGCAGTTGAACAAGGTGACGGTGAAGAACCGTTATCCTCTGCCCACGATTGACGACCTTTTTGATTAGATGCAGGAAGCCAGAGTGTTCTCAAAAATTGATCTAAAATCTGGGTATCACCAATTACGCATCACGGAGGCAGATATTCATAAAACTACTTTTCAAACCAGATATGGTCATTACGAATTCACAGTGGTACCCTTCGGGTTGACGAACGCTCCTGCAGTATTCATGAGTCTCATGAACGGAGTGTTCCGTACTTACCTAGATCGGTTCGTGATCATATTTCTAGATGACATTTTGATTTATTCACGGACTGAGGAGGAGCATGTGGAGCACTTGCGTCAAGTTTTGCAGCAATTATGAGAGCAGCAGCTTTATGGCAACTTGGTGAAGTGTGCCTTCTTCAGGACAGAGGTGCAGTATTTGGGACACATTTTATCAGGCGATGGCATCTCCGTAGATCCATCTAAAATCAGAGCAATTCAGGAGTGGCCAGCACCCACCAACGTGACAGAGGTCAGAAGCTTTATGGGGTTAGCCAGGTATTATCGTCAGTTTGTCGAGGGCTTCTCCAGGATAGCACATCCCATTACTTCCCTTCAGCGAAAAGGGAAGGGTTTCATGTGGACCGAGCAGTGTAAAAAGGCCTTTGGAGTCCTCAAGGAGCGTCTTACCAGTGCTCCTATTTTAGTGGTTCCAGAATCTGCAGAGGAGTTTGTTGTTTGCACAGATGCATCATTAGAGGGTTTAGGAGTCGTGCTTACGCAGGGTGGTAGAGCGATCACATACGAATCGCGGAAATAAAGACACATGAGTTAAACTACCCTACTCATGACTTAGAGCTCGCAGCAGTTGTTCATGCTTTGGTCCGCTGGAGACACTTCCTCCTAGGTCGACGCTTTGAACTCCATTCGGATCATCATAGTTTGCAGTATATTTTTACACAGCCAAATTTGAATGCCCGCCAACGGCGTTGGATGGAATTCCTATGCGAATACGACTTCAATGTCCACTACATCAAAGGGAAGGAGAACGTGGTCGCTGATGCTTTGAGTCGAAGGCGCCACGAGATCCTAACCCTGACCTTGAGGGTGGACTTGAAAGATCGCATCTTACAGCATCTACCAGAGGATGAATGGTTTCTTGAGGTACAACAGGCATTACTAAATCAGAAGGCCCTTGAGGGCAAATTTACAGGATATACCCTTGAGTCTGATGGTATGCTTCGACATCGGCAGCGCATCTATGTACCCCATGCGGGTAATTTTCGTACAGTAATCCTATCAGAGACTCATAGAGCACCCTATGCAGCACACCCAGGAGTGAAGAAAATGCATGCTGACTTACGACAGCTTTATCATTGGGCTGGGATGAGGCGTGACATTACTGAATTTGTTGCTCGTTGCCTGGAATGTCAGAGGGTCAAGGCCGAACATCAGCATCCAGCGGGACTGTTGTACCCTCACGAGATACCTGAATGGAAATGGGACACCATTTCTATGGATTTTATCGTTGGTCTACCTATGTCATCACGTCGCCATGATGCTATTATGGTGACAGTTGACAAGCTGACCAAAGTGGCGCATTTTTCACCAATATGCACAACATACAATGCACCATCAGTGGCAAAGGTGTTTCTGGATCAGATTGTTAGACTTCATGGGGTACCTCACCGCATTATATCTGACAGAGACTCCGTATTTACTTCATCATTCTGGAGAGCCTTACATCAGGCGTTGGGCACACAGCTCAACTTCAGTTCAGCCTATCATCCGGAAACCGACGGACAAACAGAGAGAGTTAACCAGGTGTTAGAAGACATGCTTCGCATGTATGTGATGGACCATCAGTCTAGATGGGAGGAGTACCTATATCTAGTTGAGTTCGCCTACAATAATGGGCATCATAGCTCGTTGGGTATGCCTCCTTTCCAGGCGTTATATGGCAGACCATGCAGAACACCTTTGAGTTGGGATCGGATAGAGGACAGAACGGTCATCGGTCCAGAGATAGTTCAGAATATGGAACAACAGGTCAGACAGATTAGACAGAGACTTCGAGAAGCACAGGACAGGCAGAAGAAGTATGCCGATGCTAAGAGGACAGACCGAAGCTTCTCTGTGGGGGAAAGGGTATTTTTGAGAGTGCGACCGCACAAGAGTCCAATCTGTTACGGGAAGGGCTCTAAGCTCGCACCTTGATTTGTAGGACCTTTCGAAATCTTGGAGTGGATAGGACCAGTAGCCTATCGCCTAGCCTTGCCACCTAGCCTGTCACGTATTCACGATGTATTTCATGTATCAATTTTACGTCAATATAATTCTGACTTATCTCACGTGTTGGATTGGAGTGCTCTTTAGGTAGAGGCAGACGGACAGCTGGCGCTGGAGCCAATTCGCATATTGGCTCGTCGGACGCTAGCCCTTCGAGGTCGAGAGCTGGACCAGGTTAGAGTCCAGTGGGACCTATACGACGAAGTCACTGCAACATGGGAAGATGCAGAGAGACTGAAGACCCTTTATCCTCACCTTTTTGATGACTTCCAGGAGGAAGTACCGTCTTAGGGGGAGAGGATGTGAGGACCGCCCTTTTTACTTCTGTTGTTATGACTATTTACATTACTGTTATTGTTACTTTTTATATTTGTGGGATAGCAGTTCCCAGAATTGTCAAACTATTAAACTTTATTATGATTTCAGAAAAACTAATTGGGTGATGTTTGGATAAGTTTACATTTCAGAAAAGTTAATTAGGTGATGATGGAAAATTGTAATATGATTTCATTTATGTTAATTAGAACTATGTCATGATAATGCATGTTTTTAAGTTGCTTCGGCTATGATGATTATATGTGGATGCTGATCTTGTAATTTAGTGTGCAGGATTTACTAATCGAACCACAGATTTCGGAGATCATTCCGCACCTTGTTATTTTTTATTCCCTGTTAAGCCGATCTGGTTCCACGAGGAACCAAGATCTCTCTGTGTTTGATGTGATGTTGTAATGTGGTCTTTCGTATGGTCGAGTGGGTTAGGTTACCCTCATGTGACACTATTTTATGATTTGTGTTGTAAAAAGATTGAATTTGAATTTCTTTATTTTATTTAAATCTATGAGGCTTTTTCTTGTGCTTTACCTTGACCAGGGGTGTCTTGTATGGATTAAAGTTGACCCTGGGTTATACCCCATGGGTCCAGGGGCCCATTTGGCATGGGTAACCCTTGGGTAACCTCCATCTAGTCATCTTAACTTCCCCCTGAAGTTAAGTGGCGAAAATTGGAGGTATGGAGGGGACATGATGGGTTGTACCAACACCCAACCCATTCCTCTTCAATCCCCAAGGTAAGAGATGACTACAAACCCATCCATTATTGAAGGATTGACTTGAAGTCACCCTCTCCATTAGTGAGATTCCCCCATGTGTTGTGGGGTCACCCATGTGAAGGAGGGAAGAAGAGGCATGGGTCACCTGTCTTTTACTCCTTTAACTCCTTTTATTTCTCCCATGCGTAAGAGAAATGACATGAGGAGAGGGATAAGGAGTACTCTAGGGATGGGTGAGTGACATAAGCCACCAGGACAGAATAGTGGTTTTGGGGAGAGTGAGGAGGTGACAAGTGTCACCTCCCCATTCCTCTAAACTGAAAAGAATTTGGGTTATTTGTTTCCAATTTTGGGATGAGAGGGAGTTAGTGGAATTTTTGGGAGAGTTTTATTTTTTTTTGCCAAAAGTAGGAAAGTGAGCTTGGAGGAGAGGAAAGGGAGAGGGAGTTGGTGGCTAAGGTTGGAAGAGAACTCTATGGAGCTCTGCACCAGTTTCATTCCAGGAGGGCTTTGTAAGGTTGGTTGGATTTTTACCTTTCTTTCGCATAGATGAATGTGTATGTAAAGTGTGTGAAAGTTGCTTATTTGTTTGTGTTTAGATTTGTTTTCTGTTGTGTTTGTTGTCGAGTTGTTTGACAGAGCTTCTCCCACTTGGGAGAAATGCTCATCAAGTTTGGGGTAGGGGAGGAGAGATCCTCCTCGGATGCATACCTGTTTCCTTCTTTTGGGATGTTGAAAGCCTTGAGGGCATGTATCTGTGACTGTATCTTTGACTTGAGAGTCAAATACAGGTTTCTTAAAAATTTGTGATCAAACTTGGTTTGAGGCCAAGAGAAATTTGTGTTGGTTAAATTATCTGTAAGGGTGACACTCTGGAGTCGAGTGTGTCCACTCTCCTGCCCCTTATGAAACTCACTGTAGTTGAGTTTTCGTGCTGTGTAATGTACCCATGGGTGTTTATGTGCTTTGGGTTTGTTGTTGTCCCTGTTGTGAAGTGGAGTGCTTGAGTTCCCAGGTGTGAGTATGGTCTCCCTAGCTTGGGGGTGACCCTCTTGCGGGTCTACGGAAGGGAGGAGAGCTAAATGAGTGGTGTTTTCTTCTTTGTTTGTCTTTGATACGCAGGTTTCCTCTTGGAGCTTATGGTTGGAGTTGGAGAAGTTATATTTATGAAGAAACAGTTTATTCTTCTTTGTCATGAGAATTAGATCATGTTCATTTTATAAAAATTGAAGAGAGTGCACCTCTCTTGATGTTGTTGTAACTTATTGACCCCCTGGGAATGAAGAAAATCACCTCCCTGATCTTGTTATTGATGGACTTTTACTTGGTTGTTACAAGCTATCTTTTGTATGTTGTTTGGGAGAAGGAAGTTCATATCTCTCCCTTAGAGTGTGTAGAAGATGTGGAATGTTAGTTGTATGTATCCATGGTTTAAAATTATCTCTTGCTTTATGTAGTGGAAGAGTTAACTTTTCTGTATTATGAATGTTGTAAACAAATGCCTTAAATTTTCAAGTTAAGTTGCTTTGTAAACTTATTCTAAATGGCAATTTTATTATGTTTAATGTGTTCTTGAAAAGAAAGGTTCCTTAGTTAATCTGATCTTGTATATGAACATCAAGGATAAATCTGCTTACTTAGATGAAAATACAGTTTTAAATGATTAAGTTTTTTTTTCATTAAATAATGGTTTCAGTATTTTGTAAAGTTTAGAGAAAATCTATTATGTAATTACTTCTGTTTGTCCAAAAGTTGAAATGGACATTTATTAATTGCCGAAATAAACTGATTAAAACTTCATTTCTTAAGTATATATATATATATATATATATATTGAATTTCTTACTTGATCATTTTAACTGAATAAAAGAAACTGAATAAATTGTGTAATCTGAGAAAATTAAGTGGTATTATGAAATTGAAATATATATACATATATATATATATATATATTATATATATATAGATAGATAAAATAATGTGTTATTTATTTATCATTTTAACAGAACATGGGAAACTGAATATATTGTTTAAATTGAAGAAATTAAGTGATATTATCAAACTGAAATATATATATATATATATATAATATTGTTATATATCTATCATTAAATATTAATGATGTGAATAAATAAAAAAAAAACTCATGAAATTTGAAATAAGGTAATGGAGGTTCGCTGTTAAAAAAAAAAAAAAACAATTCAAAAAAATTTATGTTGGCGGTGGGGTTTGAAACCCCACCGCAGTCCCTTTTGAGGTGTGGGGAGGGGCGGAGCCCCACCCACACCCCACATCGTGGGATGTGGGTGGGGCTCCGCCCCTCCCCACATCCCCTTACCCTTGAGACCCCCGCGGAGCCCCTCTAAACGCTACCTCCGCCCACGACTGTCCCCTACGCCCTCTCCATCGCCCTCCATTGCTCCCTTCGGCCTCCGCCCACTCACTGTCCTCCGCCCCGCGGCCAACCTCCCCTCCGTCCCTCTGCGCGGCCCGACCTCTGCCCCATTTCCGCCTCTGGTGCCGCCGCCATCCCTCTGTCACAGCAAATAAAAAAAATGTTAGCATAAAAATGTTAGGGCTATTTAGCCCTAACATATATGCATTGGTTCATTTAAATGAAAGATATGATTTGTTTTGTGGAAATTCCACTAGTTTGGCATAACATATGTTATATATATATATATATATATATATATATATATCATTTATATATATATATATAGAGATATATAATTATCTCTATTTACACATTATGTTTTGAAAGAGAATTTTAAATATATATAGATATATTTATATATATATCTCTTTATATATATATATATATTATATATATATTTATATATATGGTATATATATACATAGAAGAGGTTTCATGGGCCATTTTATGAGGCCCTCTCTATAATTCATAACAAGGAGATTTGCAAATTAATTCTAAGAATGAAATATCAAGGTATGGGAATTATGTTTTCGTCGTAAGTGAAGTATAAACGTAATTAAATAGAAATTTTGTTATATTTCCATGATAAGGGTTTTATAAAGAGGAGAGCCTCCTACATATATTAACAATGGTATATGATTTACAATAAGAGTATTAATATTAATTATTAGTAATAATAACAACAGTAATTATAAATAAGAGAAAATAAAATTATAATTTAAAGAGAGAATAAAGGAATATACTGTAATACTCCGGAAAGAGTTTCTCGGAAGTTTCCACTATCAACGCGATTCAATAACGGGAAAATGAAGAGGAAAATTACACGTCACCTTGCTTAAAAGATCACTGGAAATAAACTTAAGAAGCCATCACAGACATTCCATGTGAGGCCATTTTAATCTCAACTGTAGTAAACGTCCAGATAAGTAAACCTATAAGAGAGTGAAAAGAAGAAAAACTAACATTGGAAAACACAGAGGAGAAAATGCGCGACATTTCCCACATGGGATAAGAGAACTAAGTTGATGGACCCTTCCGCTAAATTTTCTTAGGAACAAGTTTAATTAATACAAATGAAGAGGAGAAACCTAGATCGGAGAAGACTAGGAGACCGAGTCCAGCGAAGTAGTAAACCAGCCTATGTGACCTGGACCATCCGGAAGTTAGGTTTAATATCAACAATAGATACAGTGATAACCCTGATTGATGTAAAATATGAAGAAAGGACCGGATAAACATAAAGAAAGCATAGAAAATGAAAGAGAGAGACCAAAATATAAACAAACTAAATTATCAGAGAAATAGTTAAGGTGAGCGCGATAAAAATACAATCAAAATTAAGACCCAAAGAAAAGGGAAGAGAGAGCAAACGAACCGCCTTGTTGAGAATGCTAAGTCGAAGGAGGAGTATGTTTCAGGAAGCAAGAGAGGAGACAGACAACTGTGCCTTGCTGAAAAATGATTCAATAGGGAGATCACGAGTCGGTTTAGTCGGAACAAGGCGTCCTGGGAAGTTGGTAATCTATCAGTGAACCACGTACGTAAATTAGTGTTGAGTAATTCCCACTTACGCCGTAAGGCGTTATGCTACCGGAATTCACCGAGATTTAGATTTAGTAACCTTGATAATATAACCCTTGTAGTGATGTTAATGGCATCGTAGAAGACCCCCTTGTTGGTCTGCTTGTGTCTGGTTGCACGCAATTGTACTTGTACCCCGTCGACGACTATAGTGTTTTCGCCTTGAGCAAACACCACCGAGCATGCTTACGCATGCGAGGGGTTTTTTAGGGAAGCTTGAGAAATTTTTTTGATGTTTCGTGTCATAACCACATGACAAATGTGGCTATGACACGTGTGATGTGTGTTGTGACCACATGGAAAATGTGGGCATGACAAATTAACAGGATTTAACTACTATAGGCTGAGAGGCCCATAGACTCTGAACACCATATGAACTTCTTTGTGCCCACTAGCTTCATCAATGCATTTGTAACATTCTTCAAAGTATCTATCTTCTCCAAATTTACCTTCCCATCCTCTACCATGTCTTGCATGAAGTGAAACTGTACATCAATATGCTTTTTTCTGGCATGGAAAGTTGGATTCTTTGCAACGCAAATTGCACTTTGACTATCACAACAAATCATAATCTGTCTTGCATCAACACCAATATCTAAACACAATCTCTTAAGCCAAATGGCTTCCTTACAAGCATGAGTTGCAGCCATATACTCAGCTTCTGTAGTGGACAAAGCAACCACAGGTTGTCACTTACTCATCCAACTAATTGCACCACCATTGTGAACACATATGCACTAGTGGATCTCCTACTGTCAATGTCACCTGCCTAATCAGAATCCACAAATCCATGAATACAAACTAAATGTGGAGGCCCTGTAGCATTTCCATGACAGCAAATGGAATACTCAGAAGTATCCCTCAAATATCTGAACACTCGCTTAACTGCATCCCAAAGTACTCATCTAGGATTAGCCATAAATTGACTAAGGACTCCCACTGCTTGGGCAATGTCTGGTCTTGTGCAGACCATAGCATACATCAAACTGCCAATAGCACTAGCATAAGGTACTCTGCTCATGTCCTCCACCTCACTAGGAGATTTTGGACAATCACTAACAAATAACTTTGTCCCCAATGAAATAGGAACACACAATGGTCTATAATCTACCATGCTGAACCTATCCAACACGGTCTTCACATACTCTAGATTAACCAAAGTTTTCTGTTAGCTATGTCTCTTTTGATTTCCATTCCTAGAATGTACCTGGCTGCCCCTAAATCTTTCATTTCAAATTGCGCTGCCAACTGAGACTTAAAATCAAAAATCATATTCTTACCCTTCCCAATGAGCAACATATCATCAACATATAATGCAACAATGAGAATACGATCACCATCAAACTTATAATACACACAGTGATCTGATTTTCATCTCACAAATTCAATTGACAACACAAAGGCATCAAACTTCAAGTACCACATCCTGGGAGACTGCTTCAAACCATACAAAGACTTTTTCAATTTGCAAACCAAATTTTCTTTACCTTTCACTATGTAATGCTCTGGCTGTGACATGTAGATTTCTTCCTCCAAATCACCATGAAGGAAAGTTGTCTTCACATCCATCTGTTCTACCTCTAAATCATAAGTAGCCGCAAGAGATAACAAAAATCTAATGGATGTCAACTTTGCAACGGGAGAGAAAATTTCACCATAATCAATTCCCTCCACTTGTGAGTACCCCTTCGCAACCAATCTAGCCTTTTACTTTTCAACACTGCCATCTGTACCAAATTTCTTCTTGAACACCCATTTACAACCAATGGGTTTCTGTCCATCAGGAAACAGCACCAAGTCCCATGTTTTGTTCTTTTCCAAAGAAGCCATCTCATCCTCCATGGCCTCCTTCCAAGAACCTGCATCTTTCATGCCCATAGCCTCTTTCACAGTTCTAGGCTCATCAGTGTTAGTAAGTAAAGCAAAAGCACAACTAGAATCAAGTAATGAATAACCAAACCTATCAGGTTGCTTTCTTGTTCGTGTAGACCTCCTTAATGGCTGAGGTTGAGGTTCTGCTTCTTCTTCTGAGCGTTTAGAGCTGCTAGAGCTCTCCTCATCATCAGGTCTCACAGGGTCTGTTTGTTTAATTTTCACAGGGGCAGAAGGAAACTGAACCGCATCCTCTTTCTTTTATGTCTGTTCTGGCTATAGAACAACATAACAAGGTGTTAGTTCTCTAAAGATAACACTTCTACTATACAACACTTTTTCAGCCACCGGATCCCAAAGCTTGTATCCTTTCACACCGACACCATAGCCAATGAAAATACATTTAACAACATTGTTCTCCAATTTAGACCGTTTCTCCCTAGGCACATGTGCATATGCCTCACAACCAAAAACACGAAGATGTCTGACTGAAGGCTTACCAGACCACACCTCCATAGGTGTCTTACCAACAAGAGATGATGTAGGAGATCTATTTATCAGATAGCAAGCAGTGGCAATAGCTTCAGGCCAAAACGTTTGTTCGAGGCTTGCTCGACTAAGCAACTCCTAGCCTTCTCCATCAGTGTCTTATTCATCCTCTCTGCAACTCCATTTTGCTATGGGGTATATGGATTTGTCTTATGTCTTTCAATCCCTTGCTCTTTGCAGAACTTATCGAACTCTGTTGAACAAAACTCACCACCGTTGTCAGTTCTCAAACACTTAATCTTTTTACTAGTATGATTTTCAGCAAAGGCTTTAAACTCTTTAAACCAACTAAAGACTTCAGTCTTTCTTCTGATAAAATAAACCCATGTCCTTCTAATGTAATCATCTATGAAAGATACAAAATATACAGATTTTAAAATCGAAGGAACATTAACCGGACCAAACACATCAGAATGAATAAGATCCAATACACTAGAAGACTTGTGAGAACTAGAGTAAAACTGAACACAGTTTTACTTTCCATAAATGCAATGTTCGTAAAAGTCAAACTCGAGATTACAATCATTTAACCCCTCAACGAGGTTTTTATTTTTTAGGGTAGATAGACCCTTCTCACCAATGTGGCCATATCTCAAATGCCATAACATAGTCTTTTTAGCAGGAAGCTTAGCTTCCATAGCATGTGCACTACCATCAGAACTCGTTACAACAGATTTCTTCACGCTAGTTCAGATGGTGGGGATGAAGTGACTGCAGCTCATTTCTTTGAGTCAAAAGAACTATTGCACTGTGAAGTGCATGCCTCTAGCTTAAACAGAGTACCTCTCTAAGTACCCTTTGCAAGCACCATAGATCCTCTAGTCATCTTGCATCCATCCTTCGAAAAGATAACTTGTACACCTGCATCATTCAACATACTTACAAAAAGCAGGTTCTGTGCAAGGCCTGGAATGTGCATAACTCCAGTGATCCCCTTCACTCGTCCATCAGGGAATCCGATTAAGACTCTTCCATGACCAACAATCTTCAGATGAGAGTCATCACCTAGGTACACTCTTCCACCATCAAACTATTCATACTTCGTGAACCAGTCTCGATGTGAGGTCATGTGGAATGATGCACCAGAATCAATCAACCACACATCATCAAATACATGGGTGGCCAGGGTTGCGATGAAGGCATCACCATCATCTTGTGACTTGTTAGAATCTGAATCAAGAGCTTTCTTCTTCTTTTTCTTCTCCTCTTTGCATTCCTTTCAGAAATCCCTAGTTTTACCATAGTTCCAACAAAGTGCCTTAGACTTTCCAATAGATTTGGATCTCCCATGGGATTTGGATCTACCCTTTTCACCTTTCTTGTCCTTCTTCTTCCCTTTCTCCTTGGGTCTTCCATGAACTGCAAGAGCCTCTTTAGCTTCCTCAGAAGACTTCCTCTGCATTTCTTCAGATAACAGTGAGGACACCACATCTTCCATCTTGAAGGTGGTAGTGGTGCTTCCGATAGCCATGACAAGATGATCCCACAAATCTGGCAAAGAACAACGTAGGGTCATGCAATGTTCCTCCTCTATTTTTACACCCATAGATGTCAACTGTGCAATGATCATGTTGAAAGCATTCATGTGATTCTCAATAGATCCTCCGTCTTCCATCTTCAGAGTGAAAAACTTATTTTTTAAAAAAATGTTTGTTTACCAAGGACTTGGCCTGATAAACATCACCCAACTTCTTCCAAAGATCTTTCATTATCTAGTCCTCATGGACATTCAACAGGACAAAGTCAGCTAAACAGAGTCTTATGAGACCCTTAGCCTTCTGATCTTTGAGATCCCAATTAGTTTGTTGCATTGTTGTAGGTTTTACACCGGATATCGTTTCCCATAGGTCACGATCAACAAGTAGGTCCTCCATCTTTAATTTCCACAACTCGAAATTAGTGCCATTGAATTTCTCAACCTCTAACCTTCCGGATGTGGTTGCCATCTCCTTACTGCAATAAGATACAGAATACTCTGCACAACACTCCCACTCAACCTAAGATCAACTCAAAAAACCCCTACCCAACAACTACGACCAAAGGTGATCAAGATCTGATACCAACTGAAAGGAAGCTAGGTGTACATAAATCACTTCCTACACTAGTCTAATGAGGGGAGGAGAGTGGAAATTTAATTTTATCCTTACTATTACAATAATGTTAAACCCACTAATAGAGATAACATAGATATTGCAACAAATACATAAATAAGAAAGTGAGACAGAAGAAGAGAGACACAAGATATAAGTGGGGAAAACCCTTATCAAGTGAAAAAACCCACACTCCAAAACCTACACAATGTATTAACAAAACTGAAATAGTTTACAATACACTTGCAATGTAAGCTCTCAGGAGTCTTTGACACTTGTATTTGGAGACAAACTGGCAGCATAACAGTACCTGTCAAACCTGTAATACATCTCCTCCAAGCACCTGTTTATATAGGAAATACAAGGCAAAATTGCCTCTATCTTGAAATGGGCGTCCAACTTGGCCTCATGGCCCAAAACCCATGCCTATGGACACTTGGTCAACATTGTAAGATGCTTCTAACACTTGTCCACACACCCCATCCCAAAGAGGTCACTTATTTCTAAAATGGGTTATGACAGATGCTCTTACGACTCTTACGACCGTCACAGAATCTGTCATAGCAGTTACAACTTACAGCTGTAAGAGAATCTATCATACACAGGCTATAAATAGCATATTCTCTTACAACATGTCATAGTCCACCTTAGGGCACCCAAAGATGCCTTTTTCAAAGATGCTCTTTGACACATGTCTTCACCTATCATAGTATCTCCTATTTCTGACTCTTACATGTCATAACTTCATCATAGGAATCTATCATGACCGTTACAGTCAATATTCCCTTACACAACATCCAAGATGCCGACACATGGTAAAATATTCCTACCACAAAGTGGGACGCCTATCTCCTTATGTGAAGACAAAATTACAAGTTGTCATCTTCCATGTAGGATGACACATCACCGTGCCACATCCCACAAGATGACAATATGAATTTACAAATTAATTTACAACATAGGCAATAAATAAATAAATACAATGAAAGTAATACAAGGAATTACCAAGGTTGAGACACCTTAATTCCCAACAATATCTAGTTTCTTTCCTTCTTTCTTGATGTATATACCATGTTTGTGCAATTGGCGATAGTGTCCAATAAAGAAATGGGTGTGCAGTATGTCATTATATTCATTTTTTTCTCTCCATACCATTGAACACATAGATAAATGTTCTTGCGGTGAGATCTGACCTGACTATTTGGGTATTATGTCATATTCTCTTTCCTCTGGAAAATATCTTGTTTTGATGAGTATTTTGAATACTGGTCATCGATTTATTGTGTCTTTGTGTGTGTTCCACCAGTTTGTGGCATTACAGACCAATGTGTGTTGTACAACTTGTAATCTTATGTCTTCATCTATAAAAACTATCTCCATTTCTCTTAGATATGTATGCAGGTTCTGTACTCTTGAAAACCTAGGCAACTTGATATGTGAGATGCCTTTCAAAATGTGACTTACTCGGTAAGGTCTTTGAGCCATATCTTTCGTATCCTCCATAGATGTGTCGCATGTGATCTCTAGTGAGTTTTGATGAAGTGTGGAGGTTTGTAGTATGTCTTCCTCACCCATCATGACCCTGAATATCCTCCAGTAACCAAGCATTTTCTGTGTTTTTATTTCCAGATCTTCTCTCAACCAAGCTTCTAGAACCTCCTCAGTATATGTGCTGTAGTTATCATCCTCTATCTCCAATTCTCCCTCGGAGTTAGGCTCTTTTGTTGTTTCTTCTGCATCCAACCTTGAAATTGTGTAGATATTCTGTGAATCTTTCTCACTGTCTTCTATTTGATTGACTTCTATATATGCTTCTTCCATTAATGATCCCAAAGGAATATGGACAATCTTGTTATCATTAGCAAATAATAGGTCTTCATTTTGAGAGTCTATGATACTGTTTGCATCTACAAACCATCTCAAGCCTAAAAGTGTGTTGAAAACTTCTCCTTGATCCTTCATGGCTACAACAATGAAGTCTAAGCTTGTTTAACCCTCATTAGGTTAACTTCCACTTGATTCCATGTTCCCATTGTTTGTATATTGGATCCATCTACTAAAATTATGTTGTAAGTTGTCTCTATCAGCTTAGGTCTTCCTAACTGCTCCCACAACTTCTTTGTTATCATGTTGACATCTACTCCCAAATCTATCATGACATTCTAGACTTTTCTGTGATTGATATGAACATTGACCATAAGTGGTTTTGTCTTCCATTGTCTATCTGTTCTTCCCATCCTCCGGGGTTGACTCTTCGGACCTTGCTCCTTATTCCAATATTTAGAAAATTGCTTTAGTTTCTTAATGAGTTTGTGTTGTGTCAATTAGGCTAACTGCTTGAGAGCTTTTACTTCTTCTTCTATGAAAAACTGCTTGTATTGCTTCTCCTTTTCTTGGTCCTTCCTTTTTGTTTATTTAGCTTCCTTCACAACTTCCTCATATTGTTTCTTATCAAGAACAAATTCTTCTTCCTCCTCACTGTCTTCTTCTTCTGTGTCAATGGTATAGTGTCTTCCGGTATTTGTTCCTTGTCTTGTCAGTACCGCCACTTTCTCCTTCCTTCATCTTCTGGTATGTTTTGGCTTGCTTCTCTTGTATTACTCTTCTTCTATAGATTTAGTTGAAGATATGTTTATAACCTCCTTGTTGTTCTTCCAACAAGTTCTTTCTCCTTGACCCTTAGGTTCCCTTATTATGATCCTAGCCCCTTTATGATTATTTAGGTTCTGTAACTCATCACTCTTAGATTGTGGTTGTGCATTTTGGAAGTATTGTTGTTCTCTATCACAAGAAAATAGATCATGCTCTGTACTACTACAAAATTAACATTGTGTTTTCCTTTCACCCCAACATTCATTAGTAAAATGTCAGGTAGCTTACCACAGTTGAAGCATGTGGCATCCTCTCTCCTTCTTTGACCTCTTCCATAGCCTCAGCCTCATCTGTGGCCTCCAAGCTGCTCTATGTCATCATTATTATAGCTATTTCCATAGGATGGACCGCCAGAGTTTGAATTTTGTATTACATTAACATTCCTCTGATTTCTCCAATTTGGTTGCTTGTAGCTTTGATCATGTGAGTTTCTTTCTACATATGACATGTTGTTTCTTTCCACTGAGTTTGTGTACCATGTTTCATCTTCTTCATTAGAAAATTCTCTTTTCCTCTAGAAGTTCTGTGAAGGGCAATCCAATGTTTCATGGTCATCCCACTCTCTGCATAATCCACAATATACTAAATTTATTCTTTTTGTTGTTGTTTTGATGTCTTCTTTCATTGCACCAGCTTGCCTTTCACCTTTCACCCTAGTGAATTCATTTCTCAAGTGACCATCCCTTGAACAATATGAGCACCAAATATTAGGTCTTTGCTTCTGTGTATTCTCCTCCTGCTTGGCCAAAATATCCCGTCTCAGCTTCAATTGCTCTAATTCCAATTTCAACTTCTCCAGTTCTAGGTTTCCTTCATTTTGTCTTGTATATGCCAGGATTGATACTCTATCCGGTAGGCTAGTGTCACTGTTTCTTCATATATTTAAAATATTCTTCCATCCAGGGCTAATCTTATATCTAGGCTTATTCCGAAAATGAACCATTCTATATTTTGCTTCTCAGTCAGTGGTTCCTCCAACTTCCTAGTTGTACCCTTGAATCTCTTATCAAAGTCCTTTATTGAATCTTTATCCAATTGCATCAAATCTCTCATCTTACTTACCCCTTTTGTCAAAATATCTAGAACTCCAAAATTCTCAAAAAATAATTTCTTGATGTCATCCCATTCTGTTTGGACATGTCTTCATATACCACTTCAATGCTTCACTCCACAAGGTGCCTATGAAGTCAAACATCTTGATTTCATCTCTTGTTACCCACTTCTAGTTCCAAATAGACTCCAAAACAAAAATATGCGGTGCTGTTTTAGTAGTGTCCTTCTTAAAGACTAGTAACTTGATAGGAATATCCATGATTGATCTTCTCAAAATCTCTGGTACTTTGCGGTAGGTTTCCTCTGATCTGCTCTTCCGGTTAGGCTGTCTTCTCTCAACTCGATTTCCTTATCTTCCCTTGTCTCTCTATAGTCAGATATCAAAGTACTCCTCTCCTAAAACTTCTATGAAATTAATCTGGATCTCTTTCAGTGATAACTTTAAGAAATCCCTCATGAAAAAAGATATAAAATCCTACCGAAATTTTCATTTTTTTGGAAAAAAATATTAATTTCTATTGGCAAAACTTACCTATTTTCTAAAAAAATATTAATTTTATTGGCGAGTTATTTTAAATCACTAGAAATTTGTAGAAAATCCTGGTGAATCTTGACAAAAAATAGGCAAATGAATTGATTACCATGGCAAATCCTTCCTTTATAAAAAAATAAATTCCTATGGAAAAGTAAGTACCTGAGGGTGGCAGTGATTGACTAGTTTAAGGTGTAGTGCTCGTGTCTATAATTCCTTAATTCCTTAATATTTTAAATAAAAAATTGAATATTTTAAATCTATCCTAAATTATTTTTCACCAACCTTGATTTTATTTATAATCTAATGGTTTGAGTTCTATTCCATGGGGCAAAATGTACCCGTGAAGCTTTGTTGCCCATGGGACTCGAAATTATATTTAGGCCATTGATCTTAATGGAGATCAACGAGCTAAATGTAATTTTGGGCCCATGGGAATTGGATCTCCGTGGGTACATTTTGGTCCACAAAATTTAACCCCAACCATTAGATTATAAACTGAGATCAATGGCCCAAATACAATTTTGAGCTCAATGGGCATTGGAGCTTTGTGGGTACATTTTAACCCATGGAATACAACCTGTCATTAGATTATAAATAAAATCAATGGTGGTGATTAAAAATTGACAATATGGCCCTAAAGTAACCAATAATTATGTAATTTTATTGGCAAATTAATTTCATTTTCTACAATAACTTATAAAATTTAGGCGAATCTAATCTAATTAGGTATCAAATATTGTGGCTAATCTTTGAGTTTAAAAGTTTAATAAAATAAATGTTTTGACGATTTAGCTAGGACTAAAATAAAATTTTGTAAAATTGTGGCGATTCACATCGCATTACAACATGTACTGTTAGCCAAATTTTGAATCCATAATTTCAACTATTAGCCAATTGGTGAATATTAGCCACTAAAAAAATCACTGATCTCTTTTATTCTCTCTACTTCCTTGTTTACTTGAATATCTTCCTTCTCAACTAAAATTATTTTGACTTTATATGGCACTCGGGGTGACTCATGGTCTAGGAGTTGTGTCTCTTCATAGTGTCTCTTCAAATTAGGGGATACTCTTCCATTTGGGAACAACATCATGTCAGCATCCAATGATGATTGAAATAACCTTCCAAAACCTTCAAAACTTCTCTCAATGTTTACATCTTCTCCTCCTTCACTTATCTCCTTTATGCTTTGGCAAATTAGCTCCTCTATATATTCCTCATCCATCTTCAAAAATTTTGGTGTTAATTTAGGTTTTTTGGCAGTCTGCCGCATAAACCCTAATTCACCTCTTTCTTCCTCTTCCCTTTTGCTTTCTTCTCCAACAACACCCATAGTGGCGCACTTAGCAACATCCTCCATGATGCGCTCAATAGCATCTTCCATGACGTACTCTCTTCTTTCTCCTAACCTCCTTTCTCCGGTAGCACCCCCATGGTGCGCTCAACAATATCCTCCATGACACACTTGTCTTCTTCTTCTCTTTTGGAAGCACCCTCCATGACGCACTCCACTAATTGTTCCTCTTTTCCTTCTGTAACTTCTATCATCAACTCTTTTCCACTCTCTTGTGCCCTTTCCATCCTTCTATGGTAACGTTCTTGTAGTTCCTGAATTTGCTTCAATATCTCTTCTCTGCATATCTCCATTCTAGTTTTGATGTCTTTGCTGATCTCTCTTTTCTTCCATTTCTCTCCTTTCACCATGGGTTATCTTTGTTTGGTATTCCATTAGTCCTTTCATATCCCATGGTATCCTTGTTTGAAGAGTCACATCATTTGAAAGATCCTTGCGGACCCTACCCCCTTTCCACTCACCGTCCCCTTAAGTGCTTGCCCCCCTCTCACAGAGGTAAGAATTTAAGGAGACTCAAATTTCTCCGTAATTAAAATTTTTCTTCACTAATCTAGTCTTCTCTATTCTCCATAACTTTGCGCTACTCCTTTGAATGTTTTGCCCCTTCAATCTTTAACTACCTTCTTCCAGGGTCCCGAAAATGGAACCAAATGTTGGCAAGAAATGGAGAGGGATACCGATCTGGAGATTGGTCCTCAGTCAAGTCTTTGTAGTCAGTTTATACCCTGGTAAAGTAGCTATAGATTGATAGTAAAACAAAAGAATAACAGAAACATAGTATCACATATAGATAACAGTAAGATAACAGAGAATTACCTGGTACTGGTAGATCTCCATATATATATATATATACACAATCAAATGTCATACATTCATCCTTTGGCAGGTCTAAGTCTCTGCCTCACCATCTACATACATGACTTCTATGTCATCTTCATATCAACCTGTTCTATATCATCATATCCTATATCTATTACATATAGGGATGTATTCTTTATCATCTTCTGTCGGCTTTTGGCCTTCGCATAGTGTATGCGCCAGCTTCCAGTCGGCTCTGTTCCATGCTCTGCACCCTGCTAACAATCTCCTTTTGAACAAAGCAACATCAACGCTGGTCAATTTGGATTCTTGAATCATGAAGATGTTCACCATGGCCACCTCCATATGATGCTTGACCAGACACTACTTGTTATGGGTGTTTCAGCCCCTAACATTCCAAGATAAGAGCCTCATGGCTCCCCAAGAAGGGGGACTCCCTTCCCTAACCTCAACATTTTGGTGATCTTCACCTGCCCCTCTGCATCGCCATAGATGGATCTTTTTTCTTGGTTTGTTTTCCTACCTTTTCTCTTTCCCTCACCACAATCTGGAGATTTCTTTGTTGTATTCTTCTGGCTAATCTCGAGCTTCTCTGTAACCAAAGGAGGCATCTCTAAGACAATGACCTCCTTTGAACCTTTAGGAGTGGAGTAAACAATCTCCTCATAGTATTCACCCTCTTCCAACCGCTTTACTGGATCAATATGAGGGCCTTCCAAGTGAAAATTTGGATTAAGGTCTAGATCTGATTCTACAACACCATCTCTCTGTCCATTGATTAGACCAAAAAGATCATAGCCTACTTCTAGGATTTCATCCAAATCATCCATCTCAAGGTTCAGAACACCTTTACCTATAGAAAAAACTAAGGTAGATCTTCTTCCTCCACCACGACCTTGAAATCCCTCTCGAAAGCTTGCCTAACAGGCATGACTTCTATCTACAAGGGAAATGATTTTGGAGCCTCCACTACTTGGGTTCTAGAGCTCTTCCCAATGGCCTCATTTTGGAAATGGGATTACCTTCCTCTAATTCCTTGGCTTCACAAGCTTCCCCACCCAAGTGTGATGCTTCATTTTTATCAATGACAAAAGGTCCTTTCACAGTCTTTTTTGGTATGCCCTACTCTGTTGCATCCTCCATACATCAAAGGAGAGGAGTCTATTTCAATCCTATGTTTCCATCATCCATATTCAGTTATAAACTCCAACTCATTATATAGAGAACTATTTGGATCCAGCTCTACACAAATCCTTGCACAGATACCATGCTCTGCATTCTCCGTATTTTCATCCATACAAACAAATGAACCAAGTTCATCCCCAATCACCTTAAGAACATCTTTGTTCCAGTATTCCATAGGAAGGTTGAAAAGTTTAACCCACACTGGGATCTTTTCCATTACATGTGTTAGAGGATCAAAGTTAGGTTCCCAGTCCTTGAGGTAAAAACTCCCACCTTCCATCATCAGTGGCTGATTCTCCATAATAGAAGTCTTTAAATCCTTTGATTTACATTCCACCAGGCAGAAGTCATTAAAGAGATGTCTCACCTTCACATCTTCCCCCCATCTTTTTGACCACCAGTTGAGAGTCTCCCTTCTTGAATGCCAACACCCAAACCATTTGGCAAAAAAGGCACAATCCTTCAAGTGTGTCACAGTAGGTTGGAGTGATTTTGTTGGAATGATAATGGCTTTACTGATAAGGGCTTTCAACTACTTCAGTCCCCCGTGAACTAAGAATTAAATCCACCTATCTTCACCTAGAATTGCCCTCACCAAAAAGAACCATTTGATTTATAATGCCAGTTGTTGTGAGTAGCATGTTGGGGAACTTGTCTGCTGTCTAGTGGAATGGTGTTTGCCCCTATAGAAAAGGATGGGATGTGATCCTCTCTACCCCTTGAATTTTGCCTCCAACCGAAGCCATGATCCATTGCCCAGGCTTCATCATCGCCCCAGCACCTCTGCTTTGCTCGAACCCTCAAGATTTTTGGCACGAGCCATATTTTTTGGTGTATGTTAGCTATATTTTAAATTTCAAACACTTACTTTATAATTTTAAAAAATATATGTGGGCTCTTTTTAATTTTTTTAACACAGTCATAGTCATCTCCTTAATGCCACTGTATAACGCCTCTTAGAGTAATAAAATTTTAAAATATATAAATATAATTAATAAATTCATAAAATTTAAAACATTTAAGACTACTATTATTTACTTTTAAGAAGTTTATTTTATTTACTTTATGTTATTTTAAGTTAGAACTATTTAAGAATTATTTTATAGTTTTAATTTTTTTAAATATATATGAGCTATTATTATTTACTTTAACACTTATTTTATTTACTTTATGTTATTTTATTTTAGAAATATTTAAAAATTATTTTATAGTTTTAGTTTTTTTAAATTTATATGTGGGCTATATTTTATATGTTGGCTATATTTTTGTTTTTGTTAACATTTGTTTAACACACTCACACCATCACACTCCACTCCCAGTGTAGTTATGCCTCTCAGTGTAATAGTTCTTAAATAAAATTTAAAATTTATGTGTCCTAGATGTAGTAAATAAAATAGCTCTAAAGTAAAATAAAACTTGCATACTTATCTTTAGAAAAATCTATGTAAAAGATGTTAAAGATATCATTCTCAAGGTGCCTATTTTTTACTAGATTTGTGACTTAAGTGGAATGTTAGAGTGAATAATTTATCTATTCACTATAGCTTAAGTGTACTTAGGTTGATTAGGTTAGACAACATCTTGTCTAACCGAATGTGCAACCTTATAGAGGTTAGAGGTTACCTAGTTGTTTGGTAAACCTCATGTGCATACCTTTTGAGGTTGGAAGACTTTCCATCTTACCTCAAAAGGCACTTTGTAGTCATCCAACACTTGTCACACAAGGTTGTTAGTTTGCACATTCCAAGTGACCCAAAGGTTGACACCTTATAGGACACTTGTCTTCTTGCATGTGCCACATCACGGGGCACTTGTCAATCCATGTGCAAGGTGGATTGTCTCTTCCATGCCTATATAATAAGGCATTCTCATGTAAATTTGTAAGTTAGATCAATATAAGTTTATGCTCATTGGGTTCATCAATATAATCGATTTCTTAATCTCTATTTATCAATTTCTATATTGTGAGAGTGTTGATCAAGTTGTAGAGCATCCTTGGCTAATTCCAATAGAATAGACACCTCAAGTATTGAAAGGAAGCAAGGCACATGAAAAACCTTCCTAGACTAATCTTAGATAAGGGTATTGTGCAAATTTTTAATCTTTACAATTACAAAAAGTAGAAACACATGTAAACATAAAATAAACAATATAACATAACACACGGTATACTTGGGGAAAACCTTTTTGGGAGAAAAAGACCACACTCTAAAGTAACCCAATGTATTATTCAGTAATCTAAACAAGATTACAATACACTTGCAAAGCAAGCCTTTACAAGAGTATCACCAACGTTCAAATCTGGAGTGATTTTGACAACATTATAGTAGCTACAAATTACATCATGCAAACTACATCTCCCAGCACCAATTTATAGGAGATGAACAAACTAGAAACCATTAATGGTTTAGGAAAACCATTTGCAAAACCATTAGGAGGTATGGCCCCCAAACTTGGGTTCAAATTCCAATGCCCCTTCTTGGTCTTAGTCCTCCTAGCTATTTTTAGCAAATTTCTTACACATATTATTGGTTCATGTATTTTCTTCTTCATTGCTTGCTTCTTGTACCACATTTATCTCTTGTTTATGATATTTTACAAACACATTAGTGGTTGGTTTCATATTAGGTGGTTTATCTTTTGTCTCATGTATAACCTCATCATGGAGTGCATGTTTTGGTGAACATGTCCAATCTCTTGACACACATCATTTGTTTTCATATGATTAACTTCATCAAGTGAGGGAATTGTTGGCTTATGAGTATGCTGAATGTTTATCTTCCCTTTATGTATAAGAGCTTAATATTTATGCTTGAACGTAGTGCAACTATCACTAGAATGTCCAAGTGTGTGATGATAGGAACAAAAGTACTTAGACATATGTGGTGTAAGCTTAGAGTTATCCATTATTTTGACAAGAGGTAAGATAATGAGATTGGGTTGCATGATTTTCCCAATAACATATGTGGAGGCTCTTCCAATATAGTAAATTCTCTAAATGGATTTGGTTTAGAAATTACATTATGGTCACATGAATATTGTCAGGTACATCCTCATTGCCCCCATTTTTGAATTATATGATGATGTTAACCCATGGAAAAGGGGGAAATTGTTCTAAATATACTGGTATAAAGGGAGATCTTCTAATAAGACATGCTCAAACTTACATACAATAGTACTTTCAAAGATGGAAGCAAACCATCCATAAATATATGTTGAAACTCGTCATCCTCTAATGGAGACAACATATTAGTAGCCAAAGCTTGACATATGAAAATATAATCATTAATTGGCTCTTGGTACATATGTTTGCATTACATGAGTTGATAAATAAAATGCCATAGGAATAATATTCTAATGAAAATGTTTCACTGCAACACTAGTCAAATCCTTAAGGGAAGTGATAGAAGCACGAGGCAATGAAAAAAACCATGCAAGTGCATGATCAGTCAAGCTTGATGGGAGCACATTAGAAAGTAATCGATCCTCATAAAAATAGTGGAGGCACATAACTTGGAAGTATTATACATGTAATGGATCACCTCTACTACCATACTATTTAAAACAAGGTGTCATAAATACATTTTTTTATAGATAAGTAAAATTATCATATAACAAGGATTGTGGAATATTTTAGTAGTGTTATCTTGTGGTTAGACTCTTTGTGCATAAGTATCAACATATTATTCTAGATTGTCAATCCTAGTGATGGGATTGTTCACATAAGGTGAAATATCATGCTCAACATGTCCCATATTTGTATGTGTATGCATCATGCCATATGTAATAGTGGTGGATGATGCGAATGATGTGTCATCAACTAATGCCACCTTATCCTCACATATACCAAATAAAAATTGTAAAAGATCCCCATGTTGTTCTTCATCCTTAGGCATGTCTAAATCCCCATGCAAGATAACTTATAGGAGGGGTTACTCCACAAGTGCTCGAAGATATGTCACATGAAATCATGAATGGATCCAAAGGAGGGTCTTCATTAAAAGTGGTATGTCATACTGATGCACAAAAAAATCAATGGGATCCACTAAGGGACACTAGAGGGAAAGAATGGGAGTCATGAGTAGCACATGATCTAGGGACAATAGTAAAGTAATCTAAGAAGGCACGTGATAAATTATTGAAGGATATGTTGGTGTTCCAAATTGCACTCCACCAATTCTCAATTATCACTTATAGAACACAAATGGAGATAAAATGCATAAAAGTTTGCATTTTGTCATTTAAATCAACTAACGAGAGTACATCACAAAGACATCCACAAACCCAAATCTTCTATCTTAAACACATACTATAGACAATGAAAGTTACATCCCATGTATTTTCCCACCAACCTTTTGCAACAAGGAGCGCATCCCTTTTATAGAACATGGGAGCCTCTTACAACCTTTAGATAACTAACACGTACAATAAACCATAATTTGTTGGTAAGGGACAAAGCACATGAGTAGTTATATTTGTCCCTTTAAACAATTTAAACAAAATGCATCTTGTTTGAAACAACATGATGACTGGGCATGCACAGTTTGGCAGTCGTGGGGAAATCTCATGAATTGTTCTTCACCTACCAAACCTAAGCTAGTAGCACCTGCTCACTATGAAGGTGGGGATGAAGAAGATGCTAAGTATTTTTCACTCATTCCTTTGAATTTGTTAATAGAATCCCACACAATCACCTACTTCTGGACCACCCAAATGTGATATTCTCCCTATGTGATGCATCAATACAGAGGGGAGGAACTCAAAGGGTGTTGCCCTGCCTACACATATTATTTTTCCAATCAAAGTTGGCTACTAGAAATTAATTGTTGCCTGCTTCCCAAAATATGTAGCTACATGTAGTTGGAGTGGTTAAGCAACAAGGCCCATCCCTCATCAAGTTCCATCCAGTGGAATGTGAAATTGATGGAGAAGAATGGCTGGCACAGAGATATTTCTCTTCATTTCCCTAAACCTCCATTCCAAAAGGAGATAGTCTATGTTTTTCTATTCTTGAAAGCACATAACTGCAGCCAAGAAAACCTTGACATTCTTCTTCTAAACAAAGACAACACCTTAGAAATGCAAGGAAAAACCACAACCATAGATTTGAAAATGATAACTGCTATGATATAAGATACCTTGTTCTTTTAGAACCAAAAAGTGACCCATCCTTGAAAGCACAAAAACTAATTCACCTACATTTTTATGAATGATCCTTATCTTCAAAACACGTCACCTCAAAAAAATGTTGGTGTAAATCATCTGATCAACTTATCAGTCCTAAAAGGGATAGAAAAATCTCATTATGTCACAGATATACTATCATATCATTTATCTTTGCACCCACCTATTGAATCCTTCTTTTGATGGTCAATTGCGACTTAGAACCTTTTCAACCTTGCTGACATGAGCAACATATCTGGCATCTAACACCATTTTTGTTTCCCTTATAAAGTTGCTTAGGCTGGAATCCAAATTTAGTAACTCATCCATCTCAACATTACATCTTACCTACTCAATCCTACTATCAGACATGATTGATTTTCTAGAATTAGGGACAACATTCCCCAATTCCCTTTTCCATTTTGTCAATGTTCTTTCAGTCCCGTCATTGCTATGAATTGGCGGAAAGGAGTACCCTTTAAGGGACTTGTGGTACTCCATTTTATCTTTTAACACTATACCAAGTGTTCCTCTGACAGCTGACACCTCCCTAAGAAGTCCAAGCTCATTCTTCAATTTCTCTTGCAACTCATTGATGGAAATAGAGACACATTCTTGTCCAGATGAACATCTAGGACTAGAAGAAGAGATTGGTGAAGCTGCTTCAATTCCCACTGGGGCATAGAATCCTTAACTCTATTTTATCCCTGCATCAGTTTCACATAATCTTCCTTTAGTTTATTCAACTCTCCCTGCAAATTTCTTGCTCTTTAGATGTTAAGACATCCTGATCACCATCCTATCTCCCTATAGTATATGTTATTCACTCTTCAAAGCCCTAGCCTCTACAATTCACATCTCCTCGAAATTCCTTCAACAACTTTGATTATTTACTCCTCAATACCTCTTCATGCAAATGATTAGTTCAATTGATATTGATTATATGCCTTTCTCAAATGGCAGAAAACCATTTGTCTACACTAAAACTTGAACGAGCAGAGCTATCATGTCATTTGTTAGTCGTTCCTTGTTTTGAAGTTACCAAGGGCAGTAATTCTGAATCCCAAAAGGTCAAAGTGAAGGTGTAAGTAGAAAGAGCATCAAATTTTAGCTAGGGTCACCTTTGGAAATTTTTGAAAATTCGTTGAGATGAGCAAGTTATTCCAACTGGATATCCTAACTGGACATCCTAACCGGACATCCCAATCGAACATGACATTGGCAAACTTAACAATCCACATCTAGATGAAGATACTGCCACATAGCATATTGAAAATTTTTTAGTTGGAAGCGGTCCTTTAAACATTTGAAATAACTTAGAAAAAGCTCCGGACTTGACCCAAGTCTAAAATGTGGTTTAATTCTATGAAACAAAGCAACACCTAACCCAATCTTCCATCTAGACATGCCATTTGCAAATCCTTAAGATCTGATTCAATTTGAAGATCCGCATCCGGTTAGCTGATAAAGTAATTTGCATCTAGAAAATTTCTTAATGAACTCATACACTAACTTGAACTTGATCTTGCACAATGGACATTTGGCTTATCCCGTGTTCCACATCTGGTTGGACTTTCAAACCCGATAGGATGCAGATGAATCATTATGAAGTCACACTCCAACCTGACATATCTTGCTTGATATATCTATCCTAGTCAAACCTAACTTGGTCAAAATAGACATATTAGTGCAACTAGAACCAGATATCGAAACATAAGCTGATATCCAGTTATAAAACAAAGGAACACAACCAGATCTAGACATGAAGACAACCTGACTAAAAAATAAAGAAGTGCAACTGGATGTTCAAACATGTAGATGGAGCAATGATCAAAACTTAGCCAAAAATCATCACACCAAATTTGAACTGCAGATACCCATTTGGCTCCTTAACAATATGCTCCCTCACTTGGGCATAATTCCAACTGGAACTATCAAATTTTTTAACATCCTTCCCTTAGGAAAATTTTGAGGAATTTTGACAAGACTTTGCAATTTTGAGGCATGGCAAATATGAGTCTCAATAAGATATATAATAAATTTTGTAACATGAATCAAACCATTATTTAGTGCACTATCAACCAAGGTATCATGAAATGCATTTATCAAAGTACAATCATCATGTATAAAAACATAATATGAAGATGAGAATGATCTAACACGTAACTTTGCATCTTCAATTCCACTAATTGATTCTATCATAGGTGTATTATGATAATGTTCATCATAAACCGTGTATAATTATGAAACACAAAGTCATCAACCTCGTAATAAGAAGATAAAGAAGTATCATTATGCTCATAATTAAGCATATCATAAATAGACCACAAGCCACAAGATAGTGAAGAGGGGTGATCATAAACCACATGGGGGTTTTGACCTCATGTGAAGGTGGACAACTTATATAAATAGCAATAGAAGATGTGCAGTCATCATAAATCTCATCACTGGGATACTTATCATAGATAGGAATCTAAAATCAACAAGTATAACACTAGGCATGGGTAAAGGTGTTGCAAGTATGTGCCTAATCGGTGTTGTCATTGATCTCAACATATCGTTGTTGTCATTGGTGTCAACTGTGTTCTATTATATTAGTTGTTTAGAATCCTTGTGTGTTGAGGATATTGAGAAAATTGGCCTCTCCAGAAGAATCAAGTGAGTTAGAGTGAAGTGCAGTGTAGACAGAGAGTTGTATGCTGAAGAACAGTCCGGTAGACTACTCTGCATTTCTTGCTAGATGAAGATCTTGGTTTGCGGATTGGAAGTTATTTAAAGGGATGTTTGAAGATACTAAATCTTGAGTTTGAGCCTCCGGTGTGAAGTTGTGAGAAAGTTGCATTCACCAGAGCAAAGCCTGCTCCTTCTGATTATTCTCTGGTGATAAGGAGAAAGTATTATGCTCCGCATTCCTCCGTAATAAAGTATTTTTCTCTGCCATTCTAGAGGGGAGTCTGGGATGATGATAAGTGCCTACAAATGTAGTGGTTCATGTTTTGGCGGTTTGCAAGCTACCTTTCTTTTATGACAATTAAAGACAGTGAAGTTCATGTGTTTCGGTGAGAAGATTCCTATGGATAAAGTGGTTAATGTTCATGCAGTTGCTCTTGATGATTATAACATGCTTGTGGATGTCTCCTAATCATGTTCCTATCTTGACATTGGTCCACGTTAAGGAATTGAGATAGTGTTTGAAGATTGTTCCCAGATAGTGTAACATGTAACCAGTCTTAGCCGACTTGGTTAATTCCAGTTATTGCAGAGATTCCTTGAAGATTTTGGAAGTGTGTTGTGGCATGGAAGATCATTTTTGAGTCCCAGCTAAGGCGTGGCGTGATCCACATACATCTTTACTTCATTTCCTTTGCATAATATTGTAATAGGTCAGGACCTATTTTGTAAATGTTTGTAATGCTGACCTTGGAGATTGTTCCAATGGTTGATGATTGCAATGCCGACCTTGATGATCATTCCAAGGTTGATGAAGTGTATAAATACAAGTAGTTGAGTCGTGGAAAAGATGTCCTTGAGCAAAGATGGGAAGATAAGGAAATAAGTGGAAAGACAGAGCAGGGCAGAGTAGAGGATTGATTGTACTTCAATGTATTATTCTCAGACATGAAGAAAATGTTGATCGTGGCAGTGAGCTGCCAGTAGGGTTTAACCGCCCTCAGTGTTTAACAACCCTTATTGTAATCTTTCTAGGTTTAGGGTTGTGGCAGTGAGCCTGCTAGACCTAGCTATACTTCATGGCAGTGAGTTAGTATGTTCTGGGCTCGTGGGGTGACCAAGCCTGAACATCATTTTTCAAAGATTACAATATATTTTGAGAGCTAATCCTCTCCATGGTTTTTCCCCACCTTGGGGTTTTCCACGTAAAAATCTAGTGTCTCTTGTGTATAATGTTGCATCTGTGTTTAAGTTTCTGATTTCATGCATTCACTATTAAATCATAATATATGTGGATAAGTGATTGATGTGTAAATGAAGAAGTGTTCAAGTTTTTGTGACAACTGATTCACCCCCCCTCTCAATTGTCCGGTGCATTTCAACAAAAGGTGCATCATCATCACATTTAGGTGAAGATAAGACATCTGCATCATGGGTGTCTATATCACATCAACACTAGATGAAAAATAATCATCATTATAATCATCATTGTGTATAAAAGAAGGAAAGACATTCAAAGCACATGAATCTATGGATGTAGTGAAAACATGACATTAAGAGATATATCATCAAGAGCTGTAACAATTTTTGATGCATAGGTAAGAGAAGTATGATATCATCAATAGTCATCATACAAGATGCATCACTAACATCTGATAAATCCTTGTTAGGTAGATGGTTATCAATATCACAACCCTGGGATCATCATGAAGCTCATGGATAAATGACATAAGTGTATCTAATAGGTATGTATGAGTACTAGTCAACTCCACAAAGAAAGGAGATGATGAGACACAATGAAAATCTCCATAGAAGATACGTTCTTATCCTTGGTAAAATGTGTCACGAGAATATCAAGGATAGAAGAATGATGTGTAACAAAAGATAACCTATCAAAATATAAAATGTATGCATGAATATTAGCCAAGGAACAAGACCTAAAAGGAGCCATAAGGTAGAATATCCTAGGGTGTGATAAAGGATGTATATCACTATCTAAATACAAACCCTAACTAATGTATAATAAGAATAAATAAATCCAAACCATAAGAAATGTGAAAATGAATGATAAAATCAAAATAAGGTATTTAGATCCTAAAGCAAAACCCTAGGGTGGTGTAAGATCATACAAGTTCACCAAAAATGTAAAGGATTTAATAAACTTTCCCTAAACACATTATCTAGACTAATCAATTAATGTAAACAATAAATACATGGACTAATGTAGATAATAGGGTTGCACAAAGATAGATAATTTAAAATTAAATGTTAAACTATAAAATTTAAATGCAATGGATAATGAGTACTTAGCTCTATGCTCAATGAAGAAGAATAACTCTAATTTGGCATTGAATTTGATCAGTCTCAGGAACAGAATTGATTAATATCTCTTTGTACTTCATCTTAGGATCAAAACAATTAGCCAACTCTGTGAAGGCTCGCATTTGTGGGTCTAGGATATTTCCAAGGATACAGATATGATCTCTAGCCACAAACTCAGTCTAGCAAAGAGTTGATTTGCTATTATGATTTTGAGGCAAATTATAGATAGATTCATTAGTTCTAGTATTTAGATCAAAAACTAATTCTTTTTGTATATGCTTTATCTGGAGATCCAAACAATCTGTGCACTATATGAGGGTTCAATTCCACATGTTTGGGTCATTTCCATGGATGCAAATCTATCCTATAACTTGCAATAATGATCTAGCTATTTACAAACTTATGCTCTTTAATTCACCTAATTCACCTTTGTGTGCACTAAATGAGGGTTCAATTCCACATGTTTGGGTCATTTCCATGGATGCAAATCTATCCTATAACTTACAATAATGATCTAGCTATTTACAAACTTATGCTCTTTAATTCACCTAATTCACCTTTGTTTGCTTTGTTATCTAGACTCATGACATTTATGGATACATTTAGAAGGCTACCAAATCGCTATGGTTCATGTTATCCTTGGTTAACCCCTAAAAAGGACAAGCTTTATGGTTGTGCCAGTGATAAAAAATAGCAAGCTTTAGTCGTGAAAATGCCTTATGATGATTGTGTAGATCTGTGTTCTTTTTAGTACTCTAATGTAAGTGTTCCTAGCATGCTTTTCCAAATGATATGACTAGATAAGCTACTATGAGACTAAATGCTAAATGAATGCAAATGAACATCTTTAAATACAAGGACATAATAATAAATTGTGCAAACATGTGCTTAGTTATCCCTATGCGAGAAAGGAATGGGAGTGAGTTAGCTAGAATTTAATTTAAATTTTAAAATTTTAGGGGTCAAATCCATGGCTTTGAAATCAATCCCGTGCTTGTGGAAATGACCCAACATGGAAATGGTCAAATCAAAGCACAAATAACAAATCTATGGGATGAATGCATAAATAGGCATAATAAATGCCTAAATGGGGTGAATATATTAGAACGTGTATGTATATGAATAAGGCGGGGTATTAAAATGTGTAAGTAGGTGAACAATAGTATGGGGGAAGGAGCCTAACTTTTCACAAGATTGCACCATTTGTCAATATGCAAATATATTAATCCCTTCTCTCAGAATGGGCACAAAGCTAGATGTAAATGACATGGGTTTGCAAATTTCACTATTATACTTTGCCCCCACTTTGAGGTGCATGTGAAACCTAAAGTGACCATGTATCTTAAAAAATTGTAAAAGAAACTAGATTTCTCATTCTTTTAATCTAGGCTAATCCAATAGAATGCATACACATAAGCATGAATTAACCTAGATTAAATATTGATAGTTGAGGATCTTAGAAATACATATAATTAAATGCTAAAGTATAGAAAGTAAATGTGATAGACGAAGGTACTTAGCTCAATGTTCAAGGGAGAAGAATAATATTGATATGGCACTAAATATGGATATCTTGACATTGAAAATTTATCCTCTATGTCTATACTTTATTTCAGGGTCCAAATGATTTGCACACTTTATGAGGAGTTGAATCTACAAGTTTGGGTCCTTTTAGTGGACATGGATCCATCCTGTAACTCATGTGAATGATCTAGCCATCTGTATATTTTTTCTCTTTAATTCACCCAATTTGCCTTTGTCTTCTTTGTTACTTAGATTGGTGGTATTTATGAGTACCTTTAGAGGGTTACTAGATCACTAGGGTTCACGTTCTCTTAGATCAACCCCTAAAAAAAGATCGACTTCATGGTTGTTCCAATGATTGAAAATAACAAGCTTCAGTCGTGCAAATGTCCTAACATGATTATGTAGATCTAAGTTCTCTTTAGTACTCTAATGTAAGTGTTCCTAGCATGCTTTTGTGATTGATATGACCAAATAAGCTCAAATGAGATGAGACAATATAAAAGAATGTCTTTAAATATAACTTGGAGATGGCAATAAACTATGCAAATGTGTGTTTAGTTAGGCCTTAGGCAAGAAATGAATGAGCAAGAGTCAGCTAATATTTGAATTTGAATTTGAAATTTCAGGGGTCAAATCCACAACCATGAGATCAATCTTGCACCCATGGAAATAATCTAGGACATGGAAACAATCAAATCAAAGTGGATAATGTATGTACGGGGATGGTTGCATGAATATATGTAATAAATACGTAAATGGGTCAAATATATTGGAATGTGTGTATATATGAATAAGTTGGGGCATAAAAATGTGTGAACTCTTGTTTCTTGATTTGCTTGGTTTGCCTTGATCCTATGAGTGTTAAGGACTGGTGGTATTTAAAGATAATCTTAAAGGGTTGTTGGATGATGATAAGGGGACAAGTTCTCCTAGGTCAACCCCTAAGAGAGACTAGCTTTTTGGTCTTGCTAAAGATTGATAGACAACATGCAATTGTGAAAATGTCTAGGATGATGTGATGCAAAATTAGATTCTTTTCAGATGCTCTAATTGAAGTGTTCCTAGCATGCTCCTTTCTTGAATGCGGATGATTTTTGAATAATGCTTGTGGATGATAAATGAATGCAATTGAATGCCTTTAAATATAAGATTACACAAATGCGTGTTTAGTTGGCCCATAACAAGTGAAAGGGGTGGTAAATTTGGAATTTGAATTTGAATATTTAAAGTTTGGGGGTCAATTTTGAGGTTAGAGGTTCAATCCCACGCATGTGGGATTGACCCTAAACAAGGGAGTGCTAATATCAATGTGGGATTGACATATATGAGAATGTGTGCAAGGGTAGGTGTAATATATGACTAATGTATAAGAATATGTATGGATGCAGATAGGATAAGGTAAAATGTGGGGATGTATATATAAATGGAGATAGGGAAAGGATTGAGGAACAAACCCAACTTTACATAAGATTGTATCATTTGTCAATATATAATTATATTAAGACATTTCATTAAAATAAGGCCAAAGTTAAGTAGAAAATAGGGGAAAAGACCCAATACCTGAGATAGTTCCAATGGCTAAGATAGTATTTGTACATTTAAGGCCCAATATTTTTTAAAGTTTAGCACTAGTAGTTGTGACTTTAAGGTTGTTAGTGTTGACTATAAATACTAATAATTGAATGAAATGTGCCCTTTAGATCTAAGAAGCAACCAATCATGTGATGCCACATCAGCGCACCAACAAAACATGACTTAATACACCTATTGGTCCACCCTTTTACTTGGGGAACTATTTGACACCTCAACAAAAAGCATGTTGATATTGCATCATATTTGATGATGTGGCCTTGAAACCTTAGTTATAAGCAGGGGACTTGTCAAGTAAGCTATTATAAATTTTTTGGAGTGATTCGAAATTGACACGTATGATTTTGAGAGGGGTGAAGTTAGGGTGTGCAACTACTAGGTCCTCTCCCCTAGCATGGATATGCAAATTTCTCCATTACAACATTTAGATAATATGTTTAATTTCAAAAACATTTTCCTCAAAATTATTGATACATATTTTAAAAACTAGTTTGGCACAAATTTTCATTGGAATCATTTCCTTGAGAGTTTTCCTTAATTCTCTAAAAATAAAATTACAACAATAACTTCATAGACTTTAGCATGAAATTATTGGTACATGTTTGAAATTAGTGTTGACACAATTTTTTATAAGCTTTGTGGTGGAGAATCAGTCCACCTTGCAAATCTTCTAGATTCTCTAAGCAACACCTCCGTAGAAGAAAATATTTTCAAGACTAACGAAGAGTGTAATGTAAACGGTGGAGGTCTAATCTGAAGAAAGCAGCTCCCTAGGATTCTCTCAATACCACTCATTCCACGAGCGTTGAAACAAAAATTCTAGTGATAGGTGCCTGATTTTCTCGTGGACAAATTTCTGTCAATCGTCAAACTTTGGACGGCAACAGGATATCGGAACGGTAAAAGACACGTGTGAAGTGTGGGTGGTTAGATAAAGATAGGCCCACAGGTCAAACATATCATTTTATGCTCGTGACAACGCCGGTACAAAACCCTCATTAACTGCCAGCTAAGCAGGCTGACGACATTCATCTTTTTACGCTCATCATTACACCTGCTAAAACCACAACCTGCCAGAAATCCCGAAACCGCCGGTTTCCGGTGTGGCACACGGTTTCTTTTTAATCTTTTCCCACCTCTGTCTCGTGACATGTCAGCAGTCGGGATCTCGTGTTGAAAATCACAATGGGACTGCCACGGTGCCACCCTTTCTTGTGGTCTCGCTTAATAATCGGGGAATTAATTTATTCATTAAATGTCCAGCCTGGACACACGTGGATCACACCTTGTAGAATTTAAGAGGCTTCTCTGTATATGTAATTAACCAGGCTCGCTTAATTGACGGCCGATGAGATCACAAAATGATCGTTATTGAATGCTAATTAATAAATTGGCCAACAAACCCGCATTTATGCTTCCAATATCCCTAACCAGTTGAAACTGGTCCAGCGAATCTGATCTGATGAGGGAGAACTCAGACACACTACTGGCATAGAAAATAGAAATTATTATTCTTTCTCACCTCTGTTGTTCCCACTGGGCCTCAACTATATTCCAGCACACAGATTATAGAATTGATATTAATGAACCCTCTGCTACTGCCCACTCTACTTTTTAAATAGGATTAGGATAGGCTGCCCATATTTCGGAAAAAAACATAAAATTTTAGTCACTGCTTCTTCTTAAATAAGCTGCCCATAAGGTGCTTTTTTGGGGGGCTAAAGCTGCCCGCAGTGAGGGAGAAAATAAATTAAATCAGTGCTTTGCCAAATTGCCCACATTTGAAAAATAAACAAACAAATTTAATTTAAATCGGTGTATTTTTAATTTGTAACTTGTGGCCTGTTTTTAATGGGTCAGCAATCCGTACGAATACACACGCGCATTCACCAAGATTTGACAGGCTGGCATTCACTAACGGAGCTCAAATTTCAGGACGTGTAAGGCGTAGATTTATTCCAGGGGGCTTGGAATGCATTGGGGAGAGATTGGAGAGCATGTACACTGTCCCGTACTAAGAAAATTGACAGGAAATTGGAGCCTGTTTAGGCAATTCATTGCTGTCAATTGTGAAAATTTCCTTATATAAGAAATAACAAATGTTATAAGGACTCGCATCAATTTAGCACACTACTTTTAATTTGTAAACAGTACATTTATAGATTCTATAATTTTAGAAATCTGAAAACTGACTACACGTCACCTTCTATACCTATTTTTTTCGCCTTTTACAGTTGTGTAGGTAATGAATAATAAAGTTTTTTTTCATAAATAATTAAACAATAACTAATAATAAAAGTTTAGGATTTCCTTTTATGCATTAGTGTCATTTATAATATTTTGTATAAAATTAAATAATGTATTATATTAAAAAATAGGTCAAAAAAGTTACACCCCAAAGTTTATGTAAGGTCAAGTCTTACATAATATATGTAAAGACAATAAATAACAAGTAATAAAGCTACCAAGTAGCAAGAACTATGGATCCAATTGTAAGAAGTGGAGGTAGGTCTACGAAAGTCCTAACCATTTAGAATAGGCTCCTAACTTGTAAGAACACCTTCATCATGTTAGCATGTTCATCATCAAGGGGTTGAGTATCATTCTTGTAAGTAGAAATAGCCAGAGCAAGGTAAGGAAAATTGTCATTGTTTGACCAACCAAGTGCACCTTTGTGGCGAGGCTAAGAACAAACTGAAGGTGGACAAGCAACAGAGAGCAATCGTGAGCATGTGACCCTAATCAAGCTCTGCACTAAGGTGGCTGAGAAGCATCTGAATCACGAGAGTCATGCCCATGGGCATTATGACTGTTCACATTGACACCCTCAAGGAGTGGATTGATCCCTATTTGGAAGGAGAGGTCGACAGAACTCTAACAATTGTACAAGGTGTATTACACAACAAGCAACTTCAAGTGTAACTTTATTAGCTTGCACATGTATTTACATTGGAAGAGTAAAGCAAATCAACAGAATAACCTGAATAGAGAGCACAATTTTTATCTTTGCAAATATTGAACAAGATTTCCATTCTAAAAGTATGTGATATCCTGGGTAAACTTTGCAAGAATTATGGGCCAATCCCCTAAAAGAACCATATGCTAGGAAAAAAGACTAAGGTCTAAAAGGGTTGAAAAATCCTTGAATCCACTTCCAAGCAACCTGCACTTTGCAATAAAACCAGAGGAGATGCTTGAGAGTCTCTTAGTGTCCACAAAAAGGACAACAAGGATTGGTTATAACCAATAGGGAGACCTTGATAGAAAATACACCAAGCAAAGTAAGCAATCTTTGGCTCAAGAATGGCTGAGCAAATAGTCTAGAATCTATGTTGCTAAGAACCAGTTGATGGTTATAAAGCCCATATGTCATTGAGCTTTTGCACCATATACAAATGTGGAGAGAGCCACACATATCCTTTGCAAGGTTTGTAGTTGTGAAATTGTGTATTAGGATATTATTTCTAATATTTTCACTAGGATTTAAAACTCCTCACCCCAACTTTGTGTAACTCTATAGGAATAGAATCAACAATACTCTGAAAGGATTCAAAAATCTCGGTTGGTGAGTTAGTAATTTAATTTTGCCTCAAGCCAAGAAAAATAATTTCTAGTGGTCCCTGAGAAAAGATTTGGAAGACTCTTAATGCCTCTATTGCAAAATTTTAAGCACAGACCCAAGGAGTTCCTTAGCAAGAGGTTTATCTTGGCAAGTGATCGCATGAGTCCATAAAATAGACTATTGATTGATAGATAACCCACTACATAAATCATTTATATTCCATATAAGCCATAGTTTGATAGCTTCCTAGGATTTCCATATGCTTTTGTATTACAAATGTGCCTTGCATCTGAATGAGTTCATGAAAGGAAGAACTATGGTGTGGAAACCCTTCCTACGCTAATCTAAGAGAAGAGATGAACATAAAATATGATCTAAAATAATTTACAAGAAATAAACAACACAATAAAATCATTCACCATAACATAATGATGTATCCTCTAGGAAAACCCTTTCAGGAAAAAATCCAGCCTCCAAATTCTAAACCAATGTATTAATCAACAACAATATCGATTACAATACAATACAAGGAAGGAGCCTATTGAGTGTCATTGTATTCCTCTTCACTTTAACAGATTAGTTATCTTCTGTCAACCCGGGCGGTGTCCATGGCTATTTACAATATAGATCTCAGGAATCTAACTAGGAGTTTTCCTACTCTATGAAACAAATTTGCACACCCCAAATTGAAATTGCAAAAAATTAAAACACTAAATTGAAATTACACTAGGAAAAGAAATGCTTATGCTTTCAAAAGAAACTTGCTTGAAGGAAACTAACCTATGAAAATCAATGCTTATGCTAATAAAGAAAACTACACTTTTTGAAATCAAAGACCCAATAATTTTTAGACTTTTGTTAATAACAAGTTTTTTTTAATGATGGAATAAAATGAAGAATTTCAAAGGACAACTTAAGGATTGACCTGTAGGTTAAACAAACATGCTATAAAAATAACCAACACATGAATTCACATTCCAACATTCACATATACAACTGAAAAATATGATATAAAAGGAAAACTTATCTACAACACATAGACGGGTTCTTTCTTCTTCTTATTTGTTATATCTAATAGATGTGACTAATTGAAGGGGGCATATTTTGTTGTTAGGACTCCTTTGTTGAGCTTGTAGACACTTATAGGCACCAATATAGAGTTTCATCACTATGTCTTGATGGATGATGATCCCACAACATGGTAGTGCTTGGTATGCCATATCATCCTATGATTGCCAGTGGGTGGAGCATTACGATTACCACTTTTAGTATAGGGAAATTTTTCTAACCCTATTCTCTCCTCTCTGTAATGATCATTGAGAGTAAATTTAGCTTGCAATTCTTTTTATCTTTACGTACATGACAAAAGCTACTAATTGCACACCTTTTCTCTATTTTGTAGGTTCCAATGGAGCACACATGTTGAAGGATACACACACATAATGAGATCTAGTGGGGTCCATTACTTTACATGGACCCCAATATTCTTTTATGTCTGAATATTTACTTTACATTCAAGTTTTAGAGTGCTCATATACTTTGAGTTACATGATCATTTTAGGATTCACATGCACCTCAAAGTGGGGGGGAATGTAATGGTGAAGTTTGTATAGCATGCTAATTCCCATTTGGTTTTGGGCATCTTTTGATGGAATGGCTTAATACAATTACACAGTAACATGTGGTACACTTTTGTTCTAAGCACAACTCCTCCCTCAATTCCTTTCCATCCTCACACACATTTCCATACATTTTTCCTTGTTCCTATCCTATTTGCACTTATTCTTATATATTCACATCATTTACCATCCTTAATTTCCACAGATTCATTCTTGATCCCTAGATTTCACATTTTATGTTCCAACTCATTTGATGTTGTGTGGGATTGATATTGCATGATGTAGATCTAACCTAAAATTCAAATAGCTAACTCCCGCCCTTTCCTCATAGCCATTAGAAGCCAACTTGGTAAATGATTGTGTGATGATTCATTGTGTCGTGTTATTTAAAGACATTCAATGTGCATTCATTCATCGTTGATTATTCATTGAAAATCATATGCATTATGCATCATTCTAGGAGCACTAGAAGGAATCTAATTATGCATCCAATCATTCTATGACATTTATATGTTTGAAGAGTGATGTCTTCGATCATTTCCATGATTATCCAATTAAGGGGGTTGACCTAGGAGAACTTGGCCCTTGTGATTAGAAGATCTCCCCAAGGTATTTTTAAATATTTCTAGTCCTTAACAATTAATGAAAAGTAGATTTCATGGCAAATGAGTTAGCAAACGTGAACATTCAAGCATATCAGATCGTTGAGTTACATAGTAGATCCACATCGTGCAAAACTAACCAAAGCTGTGGGATCAACTTATGGTGAGATATAGTTATGCACAAAATTTTACGCAATTTCCATATCAAAGGCACTTATTTTTTTGTACTTGAGAGCGCTTTTTTTTATTAAGATAATGCACTTGGTAAACTTTTTAACGTGACCGGTGATGCTGGTATGACACACCCTCCGGCTCCACGCGAATGCTTTTGCCTGGAGCAATGAACCGGTGAGGCCACAACATGGGGGACTTCATCCCCTAGCAAGAACACTTCAAACCCACGAGCTCGTTGGCCTGGCGAAGGGGTAAAGCCTTGCGAGCTCATTGGCCCAGCGGGGGTATGAACTCTGGTGGCCACCACTACCACTGAGAGACTTAACCACCGAACCACGCTGTCATCGGCTTTTGTACTTGAGAGCTCAAATTTATATTGTATTGGAATTATTGTTCATTGTTATTTCTAGAGATAAGTTCCTTAATTCCCTTATAATTGATTTCTTAAAATAGCTTTGTTTTACACAATTTTGATCATTCCCAATTGATATTGATTTAATCTAAATTAATTTGTATATTAGCCTAAATTAAATCTTTAGGGATTTGTGGCTTCCAAAATCAATGTTTAAGTTGATAATCTAATCTCATAATTGCATTAAATATTAATTTTCTAGACCTTGTCACTTAGTTCTTTCTCTTTGTTTGTTTTGTGAATTGCTAAAATCACCCAAGGCACGATCCCACCCTCGTCCCTTATGGTGTCAGAGCCTCGTACTCAACATGACTTGGTCCCTAGTGGACTCATTGAGAACTATCCAACTTCACCAATAGACTAATTCACCATAGACTGCACACCCATTGACCTTTTTCTAAAAGGTTTGATTTTAATAGTCCTAGTCTTTGGAAGACAGTCCACTAAAATGTTTTGTTATTTTGACCCACACTAAATTTCAGTGATAGCCTTAAAATCCAGAGACTATTTTATTGAGCTTTGTTTTGTGTCGGAAGAAATTGGGAGCGGTGGCCAATGCCATTTACTTGACTTCGTTTCATTCTCTATTGTACGAAACACCGTCACGATGTTTTTGTTAAATGAAAAGATAAAATAGGAGCATGAGACTTCCATGATGTTTCTAATATTTTAATGGGATAAACGATAAAACAAGATATTGGGCATCTGGACACGTGCCGTGGGAAAAGACGAATCTCTACACAAACTCTCTTCCTTTTCATGTCAAGTTTTCTATGTCAAGATAAAAAGGAAGACCTGCCTTTATTTATTTATTTATTTGGCATCACAATGCAATTGGATAGGAAAAAGGTGTCCAACGTCCAAAAACCTAACAATGTTAGGGCAGTGGAGGGAGTGTCTAGTCACGAGTGTGTTTTGGGTATCCAAGGTTTTAAGCCTAGCAATTTAAGGGAATGGGAAGACTCTTAACTCAAGTGGTGGGAAGACTCTTAACTCAAGTGGAGTAGCAAGTTGCTATATGATTTTTATTTTTTATTTTTGGTATTTTGTACAAGTGTGCATAATAATGAATTATTTTAAATAATTTAGAAAAATAAATTAGTTAATTAATTGAAATAAGTCGGATTAGATCAATCTCAATATTTCTAAAGTACGAGAATTTTGATTTATTTTAAATTTGATTTATTAATAAGTCTACATTATTAGAAATAGTTTATAATAAAGGTGGCATCTCCATGTGCAAGCATTTCATAAGATAATTATTTTCTCTGTTTATCTTACATATTGTTAAAAGAGGTGTAAAATCTTACCCCAATGTGATTAAAGCATTGGACATTTACTATGGAGTACATAAGCCTCAAAATCATAACAACTTAAAATAGATGTCTACAAAGGTATATAATACATAATGTGAATATTATAGGTCTCAATGAAGTTTGATATGAGCAACAACTTGTGGGTGCACAAGTGGAATTATAGATCTAAGGTGCCCAATTATAAAATAAAATTTAGAAACTAATTATTTTTACAATAAACTAAATGATATTACTATTAAAAAAAGCCTTAAAGGCAATGTAAAAACCTAAGGGCAAGAAGAAACACATCAAGACCATGAAGAAACATGCATCAAGACCATGAAGAAACATGATAATCATTTGATGACTCATAAACGACTCTTGTGATTTGTTTGATACATTCTCCCCTTTTGAGAATAGTAAATTGTTGTACTCTGTTGGTAAATGGATTTGTACTCATCAAACCACCAACATTTATTGGGGTAAAAACCCCTCCTCAAGATGGTGAGGCTACCTTATTAAAAGCCAAAACTAAAATCTACTCTAAAGTTGTACACTCTACAAGATTACAAGATTACATTTGGGGTTTCATAGTTTTGTAAGAGTATATAATTGGAAAAGTTTAAACGAGATAGCAAAATAAATGTGCACGCTCAACCAAGTGTCACAACCTTTGATCAATCCCACACCAAGAGCAAATTGAAGAATGAAAATGAAACTAATGATTCAATTTGCAAACAACCAGGGACTGATTTAGATGATAAATGTTTTCATTCAACATAAGAGATAACACAAACACAAGTATAAATGAGACACAAAGTTTTGGTCTATACTTTTATTTATTATCAAAATTGAGAAAGTTCAAAGCATTTCCTATACAAGCCTTCTACAAACTACCAAAAAGTCCCTTATGCTTATAGCTTTTTACAATACATAGGAAAACCTTTCCAACTCTTCATAACTGCTCATGTAACTATCCTTATACTTTACAATAGAATAAATGAGAAATATTAAAGTTTCTTCCTCCAACAACTTAAAGGCACCAATTTGGCATTTAAATATTAAACTTTACAAACATTAAAGTTATGCTAGATATTTAAACATTACATTTAATCTAAAATTTGACATGTATATAGTTGTCATCATTATTTCATGTTTGCTTTTCTTACTCACTATCACTTTCAATTTGAATTCTTTCATCTTCTTCTTTAGGTTGATCTCCTTATAAGAATTCAAGTGTAAGCTATCCAAGACTTCTTTGACCAAATTTTGATTTAGTCTGTGCAAGTATTGAAAGCGAATATCTCTCAAAATAGTAGCACTAGAAATTTTCTTTAGCAATTCGTGATGTGCTAGAAATTGCTCTTCAAAAGTATCAATCAAAGTCTTCATCTTTATCTCTGGATTATTAATTATCAATTTAATAGTCCCTATTTGATTATCTCTGCTAACTCTGCAATAAATAAGCTAATTGAGTTTACAATTTATTAGTCATTGAAGGAGCAAGGGATGGCTTTAATAAGAGCTTGAATATTTGTCAATGAACTATTACCCAAGTCTTTAACCTTCATGAATTTCTTTTTGCTTTCTTGTAATATTTTCATTCTCCATTTGGTTGACTTATACCATTCAAGAGGGAGCCCAAAATCAACTCCATTGAGAATACTACTCGAGACTAAAGTGGAGAAATCCATTTTTAGCAATTCATGGAGCTTTGGCAAATTATCTTCCAAAACTAATAACTCTTCATCAAATTTTTCTTTAGATTAAACAAGAGAACAAAACTTGTCATTGATCTTATGATATAACATGGTAGATTCGCTTATAATTTTCATCCCTTAAGTAAGAAGGGAATCATTCCATGCTTTGGTTTCTTGATAATACCTCTAATTTCACCAACAATTGGTAAGTTTTTATCCAAAGCAACAAAAGAAGGTGGTGTAGGTATAGAAGAATCAATTGGACCAACTAGGTATTGTGTAGGTAATCAATTTTTCTACTTAAGTTTTTAGTTGATTCTTCATTTGTTTATCTTTATCCACCCTTTTTAGAATATTAGATACAACTATTTGTACATTCTCTTTTTCAACTTCTCTAGTTTGTTGTCTAAGATTGACTTAAGTGATCTGGTAATCAGATGTTTGTATATCTTTCTCCTCTTTGTCACAAGTAGGAGTAGTGACCTCTACAGTCTTTGCACCTTAAGCATCTACATTAATCAAAGAGAGGAATCTTACCTCCTTGGAGTGATGATGTAGCTTGAATAGTGAAGTAATAGATAAAAAATCATCTAAGATGGATATAAACCCCCCTTTCCTCTTATTTACTATAATATCCGACCATATAGGTATGCCTAACTTTGATGAATCTACTTGTTGGGATAACTGTCCTTGAGTTGTTGCATTTTTAGGTGTGGGTTGAGCTGAAGGTTTTAAAGGAGAGGATGTGTGTCAGAAAGATTGCTTCTAGAAAGGTGAAGACTCGTGATAGAAAGGAGACTCTTGATGTGAAGGTGTATTCTCTTATATGGGAGTTCCTTTGGGAGAAGGTCTCTCTTGAGTAGGAGATTTTTTAGGAATGGGATTCTCTTCTCAAAGAGAGTTTTCATCACATGGAGATAAGACTCCTCAATGGTTGGCTCATTTTTATGAACAATATTTCTTTCTCATTAGGCTCTTCCAAGGAAGGTTAATGATGGGAACCTTGGAGGGGTTGTCATATGGATTCTAGAACATCTGGTTTAATAGGGGGAAGATTTGATACAAGAGGCTAAGATGGTTGATGAGAAGTATGATTGGGAAGGGGAGCTTTAGCAGTAGCAGTAACTATAGTGGCTTTGTTGCAAATACCCTCTTGGCCTTCAGTGCTCTTAGCCTTGAATTTGAATCTTGACTTCTTTCTTACCATAGGCACATGTTAAACTAGATATTCTTGTTCCTTTTCTTCATCATACATCATTTGAGCATGGATGAACATTTGAGAAGGGACAACCTCTTTCTTTCTATGGGAGACTTGACAACTTTATCTTTCTTTGGAGTCTCCTTTTTATTATACTTCTTTGGTTCTTTAGAGACTTGATCTAGCCATTTCAAACTTCTTCCTATCACATTCCTTGTTCTATTCTTAATGGAAGTATCTTCAATAAAAGTGTAGTTCATCTTGGGTGTCGGTTGACCATAATCTTTTGCAAATTGTATGATGGATCTAGTACCTTGCCATCATTAGAGACATCTTTAGGTACTCTATCTATAGCAAATAATTTGATTTGATATGAGGTCAACCCAGAATAATATTTCTTCCTAGCTTTGTGCTCCTCCATGCAATCAACCCAAAAATATTCTAGATCTAGTTGGTGTTTATACAATTTCCCAATCAATTCTTCAATATTTCCTCTAGGATCAAAACCACCTCTTTTCTCATAAAAATGCAAACTATTTTTTGCCATTTCTTTTTCAGCATTCTTAGCATGAAGTTAGGAAGATAAAGTATAGTTACCAATGGAAATAGGAAAATGAACACGTATTTTATGCTTGCTTGTAACTTATGAACTTCTTAGAGTTGCTTGCATAACCCCAAAAGGATGATTCTGTTACTAGGATATTTTGGAAGCTTGTATGGGGTACTAGTAAATCCTCCAATTCTGATATAAGTGAAAGTAGAAAATGAATAAATATATTTGCCCAACCAACAATTACAACAATAGCTTCCAATGAAAGTCTTTTGTTGAAATCATTCTCAATAAGCTTAATTAGATAGAAAACAAAGGCATCATTCACCCTATTATAATGCTTGAGGCTTTCTTTCAGCTCCAACTGTGATTAATGTTCATATACTTTATTTTTCTCTAGACCTATAACTCTTATTTTATTTAATCCTAGAAATACTTCCCTTCTTGCCAAGAGGTAAACATGGTATGAAGTTATAAAATAGCATTTGCTCTCTTGAACATCATAGAGTTGCTCATGTAGATGCTCACTAATTAAGATTCCCTAGTCAATCCTATTCTCATCTTCCATAATAGTGATCATGAAATAGAACATCCATGGATGAAACTCTTTAGCCATTAGATTTACTACTACCCTATTCAATAAGGTGATCAAATCACTTATATCCTTAATGAATTCACTTTTGTAAAGAATCTTTGGCATCCTCGTGACAATTACTCTTCTCTTTTTCAACTAGTTATCATTTATGCATTTGACACAAGTGGTTGTATGTTTTTCATAGCAATCTATTATAGATTTGACTATTACATGAACGTATGTGGGAAAACCAAAAGTCTCTTCAATTGTTTCAATTGTGATATCAAGAATGAGTTCTTATCAAGATCGTAGTGTTGAGCACAAGTTGACACTAATTCAAGGGATTGCACTAAAATTGGAAATGTTGTAGCTTGTACAACACCACAATGTGCAATACAAATAGCCGAATATGACCTATCATCCACCTTGTTGACTCTTTGAATAAACTCTCCAATATCCACATGACCAAGGTCTATATCACCAATATCTGAAAGTGTAGAGACAATCTTTGAAGTGGGAAAATACCCCTTGAACTCATTTTTCATGTCTTTGGATTGCTTGACTATTGGTGATGTCATTAAGATTACAAAAACCAAAGATAAGTGTGGCTACAAGTTGCAAGATCAAGGTCTACAAAAGGGGAGAAATAAGAACAAGAAACAAATTTGTAATTTGTAATATATAGGGGCCTATAGAATGTTAGAGTTTTGATGCCAAGAAGCAATTACCAAATTACTTGAAAGGTATGAAAGTTTGGTGGGAAGAAATAGATATCTTGGAAAAAACTAAAAGTTTGAAAGAAAATTGTAGTTTTTTCTTAATTGCTTTGATGCCTTGAAACTCCATGGTTCAAAATTTGGCAGGTGGTGGAACTTGACATACAAATTGTAATTTTTTATTAGATCTATCAAAACTCCAAAATTCCACTTGGGGATTAAGGACAGAAAGATGAGAGGATAAAAAAAGTAGGAAAATGATAAAGACAATGATTTGCAAAGGGTAGTTGTATAGATAAATCATTATGGCATTCAAATTAGGGTTTAACACCAATGTACACCATATTGACTAGAAAATAATCTAGGGTTTGCGATATGAATCAATAGAAACAAATGATTGCAAGGGGTAGGGCACAAAGCATATCTATATTCATTAGTTGAACTTGTAAAATATATTAAACACAAAACCCTAACTTGAGCCAAATAAAAGGAAGCATTCAACTTTGAAAAGTGACACACTCTAAGAATTACAAGTAGTAAATATTAATATCTGATTTGAAATGCATGCAAGGAGGCATGTTTGGTATTTATAGGTCATAGAGAGTGCGAGAAAGTAGTAATTTGCAAAAGGAATGGTTTAAATGAGTTTATCAAATATAGTCATCAGGGAGAGTGAAGGTCAATTGCAATTTTACAAAACTTGTTTGATAACAAAGATGTTCTAGTTTTAGCCACATTACACATTAGGGATAGAGGGTTAACATGCAATTTGAGAAGATTGCATAATTTCTCACAAGCTCCAAAATGTTGTAGTGTATTATGAGTGAGAAGTGGAGATAGAGAAGCAATTTGTAAAAAAACAATTGCTTGGATGCATCAAAGTCCCAAAGTTTTGTTTTTACTAAGTTGGTAGAGAATTAAATTGATTGTAAGCAATCTTTAAAAAATTGCTTGGCTACTTGGAGGTTCTATATCTTCATAGTTAAAACATGATGGAAAGTGGGGGCATGAGAGCAGTTTGCAAGATTCTTTAATTACATGAAAACTCCACAATTTTTCTTTGAATGACACTCAGAATTAAACTTAATTTTCACAAATCCTTGACTTATTTACAAGACTAATAAGATGACAACGTCCTTTCAATTTGCAACAAGAACAACATTTTGAACAATGAATAGACTTGACTTGCAAAGGACTTAAAAAAACTTTAAAACTCCTTAAAACAAGTGAGGATAATAATTTTCTCTAACTAGGGGCTAGACCTTGAAGACGTTAAAGGAACCCATGAATCTCAAGAAAGACCAATGTTTAGTCCATTGTGCAACAGAGTTAACTTTGATAAAAGGAAGGAGTAAGCAAGAAATTTTTGAGACAAGACCAAAAATGAGACATTTAACAAAAAAAATAACAAAACAAAAACCTAGATCGCTTATGCACATCACAGGGAACAACTTGTTTTCATTGTTTGAACAATTTTAGGTACTACACGTTTTATGGCAGTGGTAGATTGATGCAACCAAAATTTACAACATAATATTCAACACTATTATTATTAAAAAATACTCAAAAAATCAGAAATATTTTTGAATTCTCCTTCTCAATCCACTCCATCCTCCTACAACTGAAAAGAAAAAACAAACATATACAAAAATGAAAATTCCCTTTTTGGCAGTTTTTAGCAACTTTCTAAAATTGTCATTTTTGGTAATTCGCATCCTTATTCGTGTGGCCATGAAACTTGCCAATTATTTGAAACTAACTAAAAGAGGACTAATTGTCAACTTTCTAATATAATTTCATGTAAAGTTTGAAAACTAATTAGAAAAAGAACTTGGAAAAATCTTGTAAAAATCATTAAAACCTCATTTTGAGGCCCTAGATGATTGAAAAAGGTCCCGAAAAGTGTCGAAATGATGACCTACTTAATTTATCAATTATGTGGGATTTTTAATCAACTCTTCAAGATGCATCTGCCCACCAAGTTTCAGCTCAAATGAACTCTTGGGTCAAAAGTTATGACCTCTGGAAGTTTCTGCATCATTCTCCTCTAGTTGAAAAGAACGCAGCTCCTGCAAGTTGTTTTCCTAGAACTTGTGCCACTTGTCTAGATCCAGCTTCTTCACTTCCCACTCCAGAATCCATGTATTATCTGCTTGTGTTAGCCATTCCCATTGTACCAGAAACTTGCTGTATTGACCCTGTTGTGTGTATATGGTCTGTTTGTCCAAAATATGTGCAATCTTTTCCTTTTTCTTGCTTAGAATATGTTGTTGCCAATGTACTTTGGCCTCACCTTCTTCATCATGATCCTCACCATGAAAAGCATATAAATTAGAAAAATTAAACATAGGAGAAATGTCTAATTGCTCTAAATCTACCTCATAAGCATTGTCATTGACTTTTTTTGTAATCCTACAAGGACCAATTTTCTTGTACTTCAACTTGTTGTAAGTTCCCATGGGAAACCTCTCTCTTCTCAGATAAACCATCACTAAGTCACCTTCAGTGAATACTTGATGTCTTCTACTAGCATCTACTATAGTTTTATACCTATCATTACTTTCTTGGAGCTTCTGCCTCACCTCTTGCTGCAATTGTTGTACAGATGTTCTGCATATGCTTCTCCATCATCACTAATCCTATCTCCTATTGGTAGCTACACCAAATCTAAAACACCCTTAGAATTCCTGTGGTGCAGTCACAGATGGAGGGTCCAGAGAATGGATAGTCCAACCATGCAGCTAGAGTAAACACAACAGAAACAACATAAAAATAACACAAGAATAGATTGCAATGGAAGATTATTTGATTCAATATCTCAAATAGTTACAATACTCATATGCTAGTAACATGCAGACTGATATGGGCTCACAGGCCTATCCTTTGATAGAATACAAATTACATGAATGATATAGCTTTGAACTGCCTTCTACAGATCCACATCTAAAGACTAAGAACTTTCTATCATCTTCAATATCTTCCTAGTGCATCTAATGAATGCTTATATATCATCTTCTAGCTCAGAGAATGCTCTACGTCGACATTAAGAGGTTTCAAACCCCAATGCATGATGAAACATGTAGGGCAGCCTATAACTCATGGTAATGCTCCACAAATGGATGAAACATGTTGCGGTTCTAAATGAAGGTCTATCTGGTCCTTTATTGCCTTGTGATATGTTCCATTTGGCTCTACAAGTCATGGGAATGCTCCACAAACCCTGTATGCTCATTTTGAATACTGAGTGATCTATTCTGTGAGTTCTGTTGATGTTCTAATAGTGACAACTCTCCACATACAAATCCAAATCTCATGAAATCTAAATATGATGTAGATGACATAGTGTAGAGTCTAAATCTTACTTTGTGATTTCTGAAATGATGATGTGGTTAAATGCAGTGGAAAATAATGAAAATGCAACTGATTGAAATGCAAGAAAGAAAAGAAAGCAAATATTTTTGGTTGATGCAAGATTGCTCTTCAACTTGGGATGCTCTTGCATTAGACACCTGGGGTTGTTTGAAAAGTGAGTCCCTCACTTTGTTGGGGCTAGAGGACAACCAAGGCAGTCTACCTCAACCTGAGATATCCATGATGAATCTTCCTCCGGTCTTCCATGATGAATCTACTCTATCTGCTCTAGTTGTTGATGTGGAAACTGATCCTTCAATCCAACTCCAGTGCTGTCACTTGATTCTCCCTTATGATACTGATATAGATCTGCAATATTGAATATAGGTGATATACCAAATGTCTCCAGTAACTCCACTTCATAAACATTTCCTAAATCAAACTTCTTAAGAATCCTACATGGTCCAAACCTCCTCATATTGAACTTGTATGTCCCCACTAGAAATATTTCCTTTCTGAGATATACCATGACTTCATATCCAACAAAAAATTCCTTGTCTCCTCTTCTCATCTGCTTGTTCCTTATACTTACTATTCATCTCTTCCAAATGCTTCCTGACCTGAGTGTGCACTATCTCCATGCATCCTACAAATTCTTTTGCCTTTGCACTCCTCTTATTATCCATACCGATGTCTCTCAGCTCTGCAACTCCTCTAGGTTGTACTCCTATCACAATTTTAAATGGTGTCTTCCTTGTACTTTTGCTCACTGAGTTATTGTATGCAAATTTTGCTTGTGGTAGAATCATATCCCAATTTCCTGCCTTATCTCCTACTAAGCATCTCAACAAGTTACCCAAATTCCTATTTACCTCTTCTGTTTGTCCATCTATCTGTGGGTGAAATGTTGAACTAAACTTTAGGGTTGTCTTCATCTTCTTCCACAATGTCTTCCAAAAATATCCTATGAATCTTGTATCCTTGTCTGAAATTATACTCTTTCGTAATCCATGCAATCTCACAATCTCCTTGGTAAATAGGTCAGCAACATGTACAACATCATTTGTCTTCTTACAAGGAATAAAATGTGCCATATTTGAGAATCTATCTATATACACCTAAAATTGGCTCATGTTGAATTAAGTAAATATTTTAATATTTATCTTAATTCTTATTCTTCTATCAATTAAATAAATATTCTAAGTTTATTTGATTGGTTCATTATCCCATAATTAAATAAAAATCAATTTATTTAATTAAATTCCCTAATTTTTTCTAATGTCTCACATAATTAAATAATCCTAAATTATTTAATTAATCCTAAATTCCTCTATCCTAAGTCCTAATTCCATAAATCCACCTCACCAATCCACCTCACCTTTTTCACCTCACCACGTTGCACATGTAATTAAATATTTTAATATTTAATTAGCTAATATTCCCTCACCCACATGTTCTATTTATCTTCAAGTCAAATTAGTTAACTCATAAATCAAATCAGTTAATTAATTAGTCATTTGAGTTCACTAATCAATCAATTCACTTAACTGATTAGTCAATTCAGTCAACTCCCCAATCAACCGAGTTAACTAATTAGTCTATTGAGTTAACTCCTCAATCTATTCAGTCAACTCCCTAATCAATTCACTTAACTGATTGGTCTATTCTGTTAACTCTTCAATCTATTATGTTAACTCCCCTATTGTATGAAGGAGATTGGACACTTGTCCTCTTTTGATTGGCGCACATTTCCTCAAAATTTATCAACCATTCACAACTTAGGAAATTCCTCCAATTGTGGATCCGATGACACTTGGATTTGGTCTTCCCTTAGCCTATATAAACAAGGTCTTTATACCCATTTCGTATCCATTTGAGCATTCGTAAACTTACTTTACAGAATTCATTACAGCCTGCCTTTCACAAAGTTATCATTGCACTTACATTATCAATCCATTATCATCACCATGTCTCCATCAATCCATCTCCATTATAGTTGCATAGTAGTTTAGACTCCATTGCACATTCATATCACAACCATTCTATTCTTGTCATCTTCAACAAGCAAGGGAGTACATACTTCTAAGGGCTTCATTACAATCAAGATCAAGAGTAGATAGGTGAACAATGGAAGCACAGAGGTAAATCGGGTAGCAAAGGTATTATCTTTTGTTTATTTGCATTTGTCTCATTTTCTATTGTGTTATTGAATGATTAGTCGTTTATACTATTGTTCACATTTTTTATATAATATTCTAGCGCCCACATCATCCTCTGGTGAAAACTTGGTAAACAGGCACCTTGGATAGATACCATGATGAAAACCTGGCAAACAGGCGTCATGTGTATTTTAGCTACCGTGCAAAGAAAAGCAAGTGGTGAAAACTTGGTAAACAGGTGCTACTTGTGATAAAACCACCTCCATCTTTTCCAACCTTGTCCCTCATTCATCCTTCCTAACTGTTGTTGAGTAATAGTGACTTAGATTATAGGTCAACTAATATGTGATGACTATCGGCATAAGGTTGGCCATCGGCGAGAGTTCAGAGTCTTACATCGATATGCTAGGTTACACCGCTGAAGGGAAGTTGTCGGGTTGACATTCTCTATCGGGCTTGCCTAAAAATGTTGCTCCGATGTTATGTCTCACTCCGATGAACTGTGGAGGTTTTGGATCGGTGGGACTTACCTTTGTCGGAGCAGTTTGAGAGACTTCTTCCGATATACAGGGTCTTACCGATGACAGGCTAGTGTATACTCTATTGGAAAGACTTTACTATTGGCATGGTTTAGAGTGCTTTCTCCAATATGCTATGTTACTTTGATGAAGGCCTAGTCATTGGTATGAAGTTTACTATCGGCGCAGATGAAAGTAGTGTCACCGATGATCTGTGTCTTGACGATGATGTGGTTGATGTGAAGACCATCGGCGTAAGAACAATTGTCAGCCTAGCGAAGAAAAGTCTTTCCGATCTTGCCGGTCACGCCGAAGGATGAAGGTTTGGGCATCGGCAGGAGGAACATTATTAGCAAAGAAGGAAGAAGTCATGTCGAAGGTTTCAGTCACTCCGATGAAGACGTCAGCCAAGGTCTTTCTAATGTTTGGTGAGCTGCTTGGTCTTGTCAGCAAAAGTGCTGATGATAAACTTATCGTGTGTTCGTGCATATATGCAGTTGATGTGTTTATCGACGGATGCATGTGGGACTAATCTCATGAATGCGAATAGTCAGAAATGGTAGTTTGAATGGTTGGTGAGCGTAATTGAAATGGTTGGTTGCTCAGATGGTTGTTTTAATTAGATTGCTAAAAGCAATTTGAAATAGATAGAGTTGTGGTTGGAGAGTTTAATCCTGTGAGCTCTATTTTTCTACTTCGGTGAGTCCTATGCTGTATGTTGTACACTGCATGTGAAGGGACTGAGGAGAGATGAAAAAGAGCAGAGTTCGGATGAAGGGGATTCTGACCGAGAAGGGTTATACTAGCAGCTATTCTTCACAAGGAACAAGATGTTAATCTCCTGTAAAGGCTATGAGCCTGTAAATGTATTGTAACTATTTGGTTGCTGAATAATACAATGGCTCTATGATTTGGAGTGTGGGGTTTTTTACCCGTAAGGGTTTTCCCCACGTAAATCTATGTTCTTGTTCTATCTTTCATGTTTAATGTCTCTGCTGTTGAAACTGGTTAATGTTCGCTTATGCTTTTCTCTAAGGGTCAATGTTGGAAATGTTCTATGTCAGTTTCCGCTTTAATGGCATAGTTGTACGTGTCTTTTGAAGCAATTGAAAAGAATTTTAAATCCGTTGAAGACACCACTGTTCTTAGAAATACGTTCTGAGATGCTCACATTTCCTTACAAGTGGTATCAGAGACTTCTTCTGGGATATGCTTTGTTGCTCACATATGTACATTTGTGTGCTGTATGTGCTTGCATGTAAGAGTTCCTGGTGTATAAGGTCTGGTATTCCTTCTGTGATGATTTCTTAGTGTGATAGACTTGAGGAAATCTGAAGGAATCGTCTGGTGTTTTGATCCTTGTTTTAAGTGAAGTTTGGCAGTTGATTTTGTTCAGCAGTGCTTGAAGGATGGTGAAAATGAAGAGACTGGAGCTAGTCATGATGTGGCCTGAGGCTCTTAGTTGATAGTATTAAATCCTGTTGCATGAGGTTTGCTTTGTGGTTGTGTTGCTGTAGTAACTTTCATATTGGGTGTCTGTGTGAGAGGCTCTCTGATGATATGAAGAAGTTTGTGTTACTGCTCAGCCATGGAGTATTGTGCTTATGCTGGGTGTTTTGTTTCTGGTATTGGAAGGCATAATTTTCTGTTACCCTGATTGCATGTAGGCTATGGAGTTGATCATTGGATGGTCTGAGAGCTTCTATAATAGCCTGATTCTCTCAGATGCATGTGCTTGTTGGTGGTTTAAGGGATTGGTCTACAAGTGGGCCTGAAGCTCTTGAACTGTTGTTTCCTTAAATGGATATTTTGTACTTGCATGACTCAGATTCATGTTTATTGGATTTGAGGGGTTTTATAGTTTTTCCTTAAAATCTATGGTTATGCATATTCTTGATGATCCATTTTTCTGGTTTAACTGTTATGGAGTTTATGTTGCAGACTTTTTGGTCTTCCAGATGTGAAGTGGGTATGGATGTGCATGGGTGTTTTACAAACACAGTGGTTTTGCAGGTTTTACACGGTCAAGAGAAAAACTTGTGGTTTTATGAAGCTGCAATTAAGCTATTTCTAGACCCTAGCTTTTGAGGTGTTGCTAGATGATATATTTGTAATTTTGCATGCATGCTATGTGCATGGTGTGAGGAGGTGAAATGCTTTCTCTGCATGGGAGTGTTGGTAAGTGATATGTCACTCAGTATTTCTGTGGTAGGGCTTCTGGTTTCTTGACTATGGTGCTCAGGTTGTGGACATGTTTGGCAAATCAGATTTGTAATGTAATCTGGTGTTTAAGTCATGTTGTCTACATTGTTATCTATTCCTTGAAATCTCAGTTTTGCAGTTTCTAGTGCAATAGTGAGTTTGCATGTTTCAGTATATCTGGATCTACGAGTTATACAATTTTTTAGGTGTGTACAGCCTATTGATTGCAGTGGGATAAATTAGAAGTGGACCATCTATATCCACAAGATTGATTATATGATTGTGCAGATTTGTTAGCTGGCCTTGTCTGTGGTCACCTGTACATTAGTGTGACTGTTTTGGAAAGAGAGGATAGATGTTGTAGAGTATCTAAATAGTTGGTTATGGAGACCTGTAGTATGTGTATCATGGTGTCATGAATAGCTTGGACTCACAGGTTTGTGTAATGACAATGATAGTTATTTCCTTGGTTTGGAGATCTTGGTGCCACTTGGCTTTATTGTCAGATAGACACGTTAATGTGTGGACCTGGTGGATTTTTAGATTAGGAGATGTTTGGTCATGTTGCTTGGAAAGCTCGGTTGCCACAGTTTAGTGAGAGCTTTAGCAATGACTGTTGATTCATCACTTAGTGGTGAATGATCTTCTTTAGTGTTGCAGATGTTACTAGGAGAAGCTCTTTGATCCTGTTGCTGCAGAAGGGTTCTTTTGTTTTTTCAAGGACACTATTTGAGGATGTGTAACATCTTGGAGTCATGGAGGATTCATGAAATCCTTGGCTGAGGTGTTGTTAGTGCTTGTCAGGTGATGTTGGTTTAGAGTTTGATTGTTCATGTCGTGATATACCCTTGTTTAAGCATTTGAGTTTTGGCATGATATGTTTCTCTTGAGACTTTGGTTATGTTCACCTGAAGCATGGAATCTCCTAAAGGAGATGATAAGATCATGATGTCATGATAAGTTTCTGATTTAGATGTTTGGAGCTTTGACAGTGGTCTGGTAACTTCTCTATGTTTGGGTACATTTATCTTTTGCTTGATTACTTCATAGTGTTGTAGTGATGCAGTTGGAGTTCAGCATGAGGTGATTGTTCAAAGGTACTCATGGATACATGGAGAATAAGGTGAGGTTGAGTTTGTTGTGCTTATTCAGAGTTTGCAGCAGGAAGTCCAAGGAGTCTTTACCTTGGTTGAATGTGAGTTCAACAGAGACCTATGAGGCGATTGCTCTTGGAGGAGTCATGATGACTTGTATATCTTGAAGGAGCATTCTTATCCCTTCTCTTGGTATACTCAGCAGATAATCATCTGAGAAGTTTTGCCCATTGTTTCTCTCAGATGTTTTATGTTTTCTTTCATAGATATGGATCTTGAACTGCTTATAGGTAGTTCTGGAGGATTCATTGTGAGAGATGGATAGAAAAATTATTTTCCTTTTGCATTTGAGTTTAATGATATCATTCATTGATGAGGATTGTTAGGAGATGGTTTATGGGCTGTTTTACTAAAATGGGAAATGGATTAGTTTCATCTTTTTTGGCTTGAGAGGCTTACATCCTTGTTAAATTGTTTGATCTTGGTGATTGAATGTTTTGTTTGGATGTTGTTATGCTGTTCTCTTTGGGGTTTTGAAGAGGAGATCATACTTGACATAGTTGGCATTCAAAGGTGTATGTAGAAGGATTTTATACAAGTATATGATGTGCAGTGTTTCTCCCTTTGTTCTGGTTATCTTCTTGGATGGTTTGTTTCACACTACTTTGTTTTGAGATTCTGTTAGAGTTGATTGTGATCACTAGCCTGTGCTCATGTGTTTTCACTTATACTTTTGGGTGATAACATGGAAGTACTGTTATCTCTTTCTTTTGTTGGATGTGGAGAACTTGGTGAGCTTTGGACTGGTGGTGAGGAGTTGTTGCAGGTTATTGTTTTTAGATTTTGCATATCATGGTGGATGTTTCCTTGGTACTGCATGATATTTACACTTTCTATGTAATGCTATTGGTGGATTTTTTGTATGCCATGATCTTTTTCAGATCTGCATTACCCATGCAGTGGGAGTTCTTGGATGTGTTTGGTCTTGTTTGACTGATTGACACATGGAACTTGTTTTTGCAGTTGTTGGGTGTATATGTAGATGGCATGAGTCTATTGAAATGTATACCTTCAAGGTATGAGAGATTGGATGTTTTAACACTGGTTGTGTGTGCTAGTTTCAATCACGTGGGTTTTTTTGTTCAGTTGGATGGGTGCAGTCAATTTTTTTTTGATTGTTGATCTAGCTAATGTTCTATCTTGTTTATGGAGGATGGTTTCATGGCTGTGTTCTGGAAGTTTTGAAGTTGGAGCTTCTGTGTAGCTTGTGAGCACAGTGAAGTGAAGGCAGTTTTAACTTTGGTTCTAAGCGTTAATGGTTTCCTGTAATTCCTTTGTCAAGTGGGAGAATGTTGAGTAATAGTGACTCAGATTACAGGTCAATTGATATGTGATGACTATCGGCATAAGGTTGGCCATCGGCGAGAGTTTGGAGTCTTACATCGATATGCTAGGTTACACTGCTGAAGGGAAGTTGTCAGGTTGACATTCTCTATCCGGCTTGCCTAAAGATGTTGCTCTGATGTTATGTCTCACTCCAATGAACTGTGGAGGTTTTGGATCGGTGGGACTTACCTTTGTCGAAGCAGTTTGAGATACTTCTTCTGATGTATAGGGTCTTACCGATGACGGGTTAGTGTATACTCTATTGGAAAGACTTTACTATCGGCATGGTTTAGAGTGCTTTCTCTGATATGCTGTGTTACTCTGATGAAGGCCTAGTCATCAGTATGAAGTTTACTATCGGCACAGATGAAAGTAGTGTCACCGATGATCTGTGTCTTGACGATGATGTGGTTGGTGTGAAGACCATCGGCGTAAGAACAATTGTCAGCCCAGCGAAGAGAAGTCTTTCCGATCTTGCCGGTCACGCCGAAGGATGAAGGTTTGGGCATCGGTAGGAGGAACATTATCAGCAAAGAAGGAAGAAGTCACGTCGAAGGTTTCGGTCACTTCGATGAAGATGTCGGCCAAGGTCTTTTTGATGTTCGGTGAGCTGCTTGGTTTTGTCAGCAAAAGTGCCGACGATAAACTTACCGTGTGTTCGTGCATATATTCAGTTGATGTGTTTGTCGACGGATGCATGTGGGACTAATCTCACGAATGCGAACAGTCAGAAATAATAGTTTGGATGGTTGGTGAGCATAACTGAAACGGTTGGTTGCTTAGACGGTTGTTTCGATTAGATTGCTAAAAGCAATTTGAAATAGATAGAGTTGTGGTTGGAGAGTTTAATCATGTGAGCTCTATTTTTCTACTTCGGTGAGTCCTATGCTGTATGTTGTACGCTGCATGTGAAGGGACTGAGGAGAGATGAAAAAGAGAAGAGTTCAGATGAAGGGGATTCTGACCGAGAAGGGTTATACTGGCAGCTATTCTTCATAAGGAACAAGATGTTAATCTCCTGTAAAGGTTATGAGCCTATAAATGTATTGTAACTATTTGGTTGCTGAATAATACAATGGCTCTATGATTTGGAGTGTGGGGTTTTTTACCTATAAGGGTTTTCCCCACGTAAATCTATGTTCTTGTTCTGTCTTCCATTTTTAATGTCTCTGCTGTTGAAACTGGTTAATGTTCACTTGTGCTTTTCTCTAAGGGTCAATGTTGGAAATGTTCTATGTCAGTTTTCGCTTTAATGGCATAGTTGTACGTGTCTTTTGAAGCAATTGAAAAGAATTTTAAATTCGTCGAAGACACCACTGTTCCTAGAAATACATTCTGAGATGCTCACATTTCCTTACAACTGCATCCACCCAATCACATTGAGATACCTACCATGGCTTGTTGTTTGCTTGTCCTTATCACCTTCTTCCATCAGGCTGCCAGTCCAGACTTGCGTCCATCTTGTCCTCCATCCTCAACCAATCCATTGAACCATTGTTGAACTACATTTCCTCTGAGCTATCACGTAGGCAAGGCCATCATCGATGTGCCCCCGATGCTCCTTTCCCATCTATTCCATCCTGTCTCACCTATCCTTTTGTCCTTCTGATCCTCATCTTTCCCATTGCCTAGGTCTTAAGTCCACAAAGTCCACACCCTGAACTATGTTGCCTTTGCATCGTCACGTAGGCAAGGCCATTGTCAATGAGCCCCTGAGGCACTAGGTTAGTCCCTTAGGGCCCATTTCTTCATATCCAATGTTAGTTCATTCCCAATAATTCATTCCTTTGCTTGACTGAGGGCAAATCCTTGACCTAGTTGGAGAATTGGATTCTTGAATGTCACAAAACCTTAGAGGATAACAATAAGGACCACGATACTATCACTAGACAACAAGTAACATTGCAAACGTGGTTTTTCAACAAAACACTTGACGCAAGAACTAGACCTATAAACAAGACACAATGGACCTCAACCACCATGATGATTGTATCTGTTTTCGTTGCAAGAAAACATAACTATGGCAAGAAAATTTGTGCTTGTTAAAAAGGTTTACAGTCTTATGTCTTGATTTTTTTTATTATATCTTCCTACGCTACTCAAGGATGTCAAAAACTAGAGGAGCTATGATAGGGGCATAATTATTTTATTGGTTTGTTGTTTGTGGATCAATCTTTAGTAATGTGATGACTTTTGTCTAATGACATGATCAACAAAAAATCATCGAGAACTTAAGAGGTATAAACATGAAAGGGGGCAATCCTTGTCTATTTACATGTAATGCGTACTTAGGTCATCTAGATTCAATTTTGACTAGATGCTTGTATCAACTTGCTATATCACAATTCATGTAAGAGATAGTCAGGTCATCATGGTTTAATTATACCTGGATGCTTGTATTTTCTTACAACATTTTAAAGAGAAAAGAAACAAAAAAAATGCCCAATTATGAAACAAAGTACTTCAAATACTTGCATATATGAAGATGACAAATCTGCACATTCATACATATCAACTTGCATATCATTCCATTATAAGCATTGCATCCTAGACCTCATTCCAAGTGTCGAAAGATCCATTTCATCCATTAACCAAATCATTCTTCTAAATTATCTTTCGTCATCTTTCATCTTGTTTCCTAACTTACCATTATCTTTTCCTTGTCACCCTTGCTCTTGAGTAACTGGGGCATCACCAATCTCCAATCCAATCATTCATCTGATCATCAAATCTATCTAATCAATCCAAGCATTGATCCAAATGCGAGTCCATCCTTAATCCATACAATTTGAGTAAATCACTCTTGTCAAAATTATCCAATTGCAATCAAGGGTTTTGATCCTAATCTTATCGTAAACCAAATGAGTCAATCATAATTGACAGTGGGATATATCTTTCCCACATCTTTGTGTTGATCTAGGGATATATTGTTCCTCACAATGACAACACTATCGTCATCAATCATTATCGATTAATCATCAGTTTATGGCTAGACAGGGGCAATATCTCGTTTGTTCTTGTATCATTTGTGCATACTTGCTTACTTGCTTGTGTGTGTTATCAATTTATCTTGCATAGTATATCATTTAACTCTTTCATCCATCCCTTATCTTGCATCCTCCATTTTCTTCTCCCTTCTATCCTGTCAACCTATCTCATCACGAGATTGTCCATCATCCTATTGTCACATTCTTCCCCCCCAATCTCTCGAGGGGGCATCCTATCTTCGTAAAACCTGTACCAGGGGCAAACTGGGGCATGTATCAAATCATAGAAATTTTTTATTTCTTTGAAACAACGTGATAAAACACATTGCATCAAAGAGAGGCAAAATGTATACACCTCAAATTGGCTCAGGTCGAATTAAGTAAATATTTCAATATTTATCTTAATTCTTATTCTTCTATCAGTTAAATAAATATTCTATGTTTATTTGATTGGTTCATTATCCCATAATTAAATAAAGATCAATTTATTTAATTAGAGTCCCTAATTCTTCTAATGTCTCACAGAATTAAATAATTCACATTATTTAATTAATCCTAAAGTTTCTATATTCCAAAGTCCTAATTTCATAATTCCACCTCACTATGTTGCACACATAATTAAATGTTTGAATATTTAATTAGCTAATTATTCCCTCACCTTTCCACCTCACCATGTTGCACATGTAATTAAATATTTTAATATTTAATTAGCTAATATTCCCTCACCCACATGTCCTATTTATCCTCCAGTCAAATTAGTTAACTCATCAATCAAATCAGTTAACTAATTAGTCATTTGAGTTCACTAATCAATCAATTCACTTAACTGATTAGTCAATTTAGTCAACTCCCCAATCAACCCAGTTAACTGATTAGTCCATTGAGTTAAATCCTCAATCTATTCAGTCAACTCCCCAATCAATTCACTTAACTGATTGGTCTATTTTGTAAACTCTTCAATCTATTCTGTTAACTCCCCTGTTGCATGAAGGAGCTTGGACACTTGTCCTCTTCTGATTGGCACCCATTCCCTCAAACTTTCTCATTGGCATCAAGCTGGCAGTTGAATGGAACATCAAAGAACTTCAGGTATATGGCGACTCACAACTAATCATCAACCAAGTGAACGATGACTACCAAACAAAGGATGAGAAGTTAATACCATACAAACGAATGGTAGATGACTTCAAACAATACTTTGTTGAGATCTCTTTTGACTAGATACCAAGGATAAAGAACAAAGCAATAGATGCCATGGCAACGATTGCATCTCTCCTCGACATCCCTAACAACCAATCACGCTATGAGTTCCTTGTAGAGCTAGTGTCCCATCCTGCTTATGACACTCCCGAATCCCACATCATTTGCCAGATTGTAGGATCTGATTCTCCCCTATACAGAAAAAGAAAAATATTTGCCTATCTTAAAGAGAATACCCTACCACCTGATCTCTCAAATAACCAAAAACAAACCTTCATCTAACAAGCATCCCATTATGCTATTATTGCTAATACCTTATATCGATGTGGTCTTGATTGTACTCTCCTTAGATGTCTCGATAGCAAGGAATATCAATTTGCCCTAAGCGAAGTGCATGATGGTATATGCGGGACCCACTCTAGTGGTCCTACCCTAGCTAAGAAACTCATATGCATGGGATACTATTGGCCAACTATGGAAAAATATTCCTATCATTTTGTAAAGAGGTGCAAGAAATGCCAAATCCATGGAAACCTGATACATGCACCAGCACAGGAGCTTCAGCCTTTAACAACTCCTTGGCCTTTCTGTCAATGGGGACTCGACTTAGTGGGCAAGATCCACCCTCCATCATCTAGCGGCCATAAATTCATAATCATTGCCATCGAGTATTTTACAAAGTGGATTGAAGTCGTACCACTAGCCAATGTCATAGGCAAATAGATTGCCTCTTTCATCCTGAACTACATTATTTGCCGCTATGGTATCCCTTTATCCATTATCACTGATAATGGATGACCATTCAAAAATCAGGATGTCAAGGAACTATGTGACAAATTCCACATCCAACACCATTTCTCCACCCCATATTACCCCCAAGGAAACGACCAGACAGAGGCATCAAATAAAACCATCTTAAAAATCTTGAAAAAGACTGTCAATGATGCCAACTGTGATTGGCACATCCAATTGAATCCCGCACTATGGGCATACCACACAAGTATTCGCACACCCATAGGTGCAATGCCATATTCCCTCGTCTATGGCTCTAAAGCCATCTTGCCCATTGAATTCAAGATCTCATCCTTATGAGTATCATTAAAAGGACTTATATCTGATGAAGAATATAGAGTATCTAGACTTCAAGAGTTAGAGCTACTGGAAGAAAGAAGGCAACATGCCTTTAACCATATGAAGGCTTATCAACAAAGGATGTCCAGAAGTTACAACCATAGAGTAAAACCCCAGGGATTTCAGGTTGGTGACCTAGTCCTCAGAGAGAATCCCAGGAATCAGCAAGACAGAGAGAAGAAAGGTAAGTTTAAATCTAACTGGCTGGGTCCTTATGTCATCATTGTTGCCTATGGGTCAGAGGCTTATCAATTGGCTACATCAGAAGGTGAACTGTTTGATGATCCCATCAACAACATGCATCTCTGAAAGTTCTACACATAAACCCCAATGCAAGGGAGCCAAAAAAAAATAAAAATAAAAAGTCAAATATCAAAAAAATCAAAAAATCAAAAAAATAAAAAAAATCAAAAACGTCAAGAAAAATAAAATCAAAAAAATGGAAAAACAACAAAAAAATCGTCCTCTGGTGAAAACCTGGTAAACAGGCGCCTTGGATAGATACCATGATGAAAACCTGGAAAACAAGCATCATGTGTATTTTAGCTACCGTGCAAATAAAATCAAGTGGTGAAAACTTGGTAAACAGGCGCTACTAGTGATAAACCCGCCTCCTCCATCTTTTCCAACCTTGTCCCTCATTCATCCTTCCTAACTGCATCCACCCAATCACATCGAGATACCTACCATGGCTTGTTGTTCGCTTGTCCTTATTGCCTCCTTCCATCAGGCTGCTAATCCAGACTTGCATCCATATTATCATCCATTCTCAACCAATCCATTCAACCGTTGTCAAACTACGTCACCTTTGAGCTATCACGTAGGCAAGGCCATCATCGATGCACCCCCGAGGCTCCTTTCCCATCCATTCCATTATGTCTCACCTATCCTTTTGTCCTTCTGATCCACATCTTTCCCATCGCCTAGGTCCTAGGTCCACAAACTCCACCCCAAACTACATTGCCTCTGAGTCATCACCTAGGCAAGGCCATTATCAATGAGCCCCCGAGGCACTAGGTCAGTCCCTTAGGGCCCGTTTCTTCGTGTCTATCGTCATTTCATCCACAATAAATCAATCTCTTACTTGAATGGGGGCAAAATCCTTGACCTAGTTGAAGAGTTAGATTCTTGAATGTCCCACATCTCAGAGGATTATAATAAGGACCATGATACATCACCAAACAATAGGTAGCATTGCAAACACACTTTTTCAACAAAACACTTGACGCAAGAACTAGACCTATAAATAGGACACAATGGACCTCAACCACTGTGATGATTGTATCTATTTTCATTGCAAGAAAACATAACTATGGCAAGAACATTTGTGTTCGTTAAAATGGTTTAAAATCTTCTGTCTTGATTTTTGTTATTATGTCTTTCTATGCTACTCAAGAATGTCAAAAAATAGAGGAGCTATGATGGGCGCATAATTATTTTATTGGTTTGCTGTTTGTGGATCAATATTTAGTAATGTGATGACTTGTGTCTAATGACATGATCAATAAAAGATCATCGAGGACTTAAGAACACTTGTCCTCTTTTGATTGACGCACATTCCCTCAAACTTTCTCAACCATTCACAACTCAGGAAATTCCTCCAATTGTGGATTTGATGACACTTGGATTTGGTCTTCCCTCAGCCTATATAATCAAGGTCTTCATACCCATTTCATATCCATCTGAGCATTCGTAAACTTACTTTGCAGAATTCATTATAGCCTGCCTTTGGCAAAGTTATCATTGCACTTACATTATCAATCCATTATCATCACCATGTCTCCATCAATCCATCTCCATTATAGTTGCATAGTAGTTTAGACTCCATTGCACATTCATATCATAGCCATTCTATTCTTGTCATCTTCAACAAGCAAGGGAGTACATGCTTTTGAGGGCTTCATTACAATCAAGATCAAGAGCAGATAGGCGAACAATGGAAGCACAAAGGTAAATTGGGTAGCAAAGGTATTATCTTTTGTTTATTTGCATTTGTCTCATTTTCTATTGTGTTATTGAATGATTGGTCATTTATACTATTGTTCACATTTTTCATATAACACTATCCACTACTACAAATATAGAATCATGTCCTCTCTGTGTTCTTGGCAAACCTAATATGAAATCCATGCTTATATCTTCCCAATGTCTCTTCGGTACTGTCAAAGGTTTGTATAATCCAGTATTCTAACTACTCCCTTTTGCAACTTGACAAACTCTACAACTTTGAACAAATTTCTTTACATCCTTATATATATGAGGACAAAAATAATGTTCACTTGTCAAAGGTTTGTATAATCCAGTATTTTGACTACTCCCTTTTGCAACTTGACAAACTCTACAACTTTGAACAAATTTCTTTACATCCTTATATATATGAGGCCAAAAATAATGTTCACTTACCAAGGCTACTGTCTTGTCAATACCAAAATGTCCTACTAGTCCACCACTATGCTTCTCCTTGATCAAATTTTCTCTCATTGAACTCCTAGGTATACACAATTGATTTCCTTTGAACAACATATCCTCCTGAATGAAATAATCCAACCACTTGCTTGTATCTGTCACAACAGGTTCCTTACATGCTTTCCATGCTTCCAAAAAATCAATATCATCTTCATACATGTGCTTACGTTCTTCAAAACCTAGTACTTCCACTCTCATCTTTGTCAACAAGCTCCTTCTTCTCAATGCATCTACAACTTTGTTTGAATTTCCACTCTGGTGCTTCAATGCAAATGTGTAACTCTGCATGAACTCTACCCATCTCATGTGTCTCTGATTCAACTTACCCTGATTGTTCAAATACTATGAAGCTTGATGGTCAGTGTACAACACAAATTCTTTTGGTAACAATTAATGTCTCCATTTCTTCAAGGCTTGAATTATGGCATAGAACTCCTAATCATAAATTGAATATCTTCTCCTTGCATCATTCAGCTTCTCACTGAAATATGCTATTGGTCTCCCTTCTTGACTTAACACTGCTCCTATTGCATTTCCACTAGCATCACAATCAGCTTGAAATACTTTGTCAAAATCTGGTAATGCTAACACTAGTTGCTCTGTCACCTTTTGTTTCAACAACTCAAAAATCTTTTTTGCTCTTGATGTCCACTTAAAATCCTTCCGGTCACCTCTCATTGTCTCTGTCATTGGTGTGCATACAGTACTAGATTTTTTGATGAACTTCCGGTAGAAACTTGCTAGTCCATGAAATGATCTTACCTCTCTAATGTTCATAGGTGTTGGCCATTCAACAATTGCTCTAACTTTCTCAGGGTCCATCTTCAATCATTCCACAAAAATTACAAATCCTAAATATACTAGTTTTGTCTTCATGAAACTACATTTCTTAATGTTTATTAACAATTTCTCTTCTCTCAGCCTTTGAAGTTCTTGTCTAACATGCTGCAAATCTTCTTCCTTTGTTCTATTGAAAATTAGAATAGCATCCAAGTAGACAATAACAAACTTACCCAAAAATTTCTTAAAAACCTCATTCATCAATCTCATGAAAGTACTTGGTGCAATAGTTAATCATGACTAACCACTCATACAATCATTCATTTGTCTTGAATGCAGTTTTCCACTCATCTCCTTCTCTGATCCTGATCTGATGGTATCCACTCTTTAGGTCTATCTTTGTGAAATACTTTGCTCCACTCAAACAATCCATGATGTCATCCATCCTGGGCAATGGCAATCTATACTTGACACTGATTGTATTGATTGATCTAGAGTCTGTACACATCCTCCATTCTCCATCTTTCTTCAGTGCTAGTAATGCAGGTACCACACACAGGCTCAAACTTTCTCTAATTAATCCTTTTCTCAATAGTTCCTATACTTGTCTTCTTAGCTTTGCATTTTTTGCTAGTGTCATCCTATGTGCCACTTTGTTTAGGAAACTAGCTCCAGGTATGAGGTCCACATGATGATTGATACTCTGGATTGGTGGAAATCCTTCAAGTACATTCTTCGATATATATCTTGGTACTCTGTCAATAATTCAATTATCTCCTCTGGTAGTGGTTCTTCTTCTTTTGTGGTGGCAATTTTTGCACTTAGGGTATTGCACTTCTATGGAATCAATGCAAAACACATGTTCTCATGTCTCAATCTATCCAAAAATTTCCTTCCATCCACTAAATAGATTATAGTATTTCTGCATACTTCATCTCTAGGTTCTTCTTCCAAAGGTATCAAGATATATTTCTTCCCATTTGATGTTATAATATATGTATTCTTCCTCCCATCATGTATTATATTTCTATCATACTATCATGGTCTTCCCAACAATATATGGTATACATCCATTGGCATAATATCACATGATACCTGATCAACATAAGATCCTATATGAATTTTCACCAAACATTGTTCTCTCACGAATATCTTGTGCTCATCCTGAATCCATGCTATCTTGTAGGGCTTCAGATGTTTCAATCTCTCTAGATTCATCTTTGCTACCCTTTCCTTTCAAAACCAAATTATCAGTACTACCACTATCAATGATAACCTTACATCATTTACCTCTTGATTTGCATCTTGTCTAGAACAAACTTTTCCTTTGTGGTTGTTCCTCTGTTGTTTCTACTTGAAATAAAGCTCTCATCATGACTAATGACTCTCCTTTCTCTAGATTTCCCACTGAACTAGATGATCCAATCAGTTCTTCCTCCACATAAGCTGCTCTTGCACTGCTCTGTGTCCTTTTGTTAGTACTCACCTGATGACATTTAAATGCTCTGTTTCCTTCATCTCCACACTTAAAATAGGTTCCTTTGAATGATCTCTTGTCAAATCCCCTTTCATCTCTCTAGTATCCTTCATTGCGGTAAGTATTATGACTTCCTCTATTACTGTGGTAAAAAATTTTGTCATCTCTCCGGTGGTATGAATTATTGTCTTTGGCTTCTTCCTGGTATGGGCTACTCTCCTTGTTTTTCTCCACATATGGCCTTTCTCCTCTGAAATGTGTTCTACCTCTCTAAAATTTTCCTCGTCTACCTCTCTATCTTTGCTCATGTCTCTTATTCAACTTGTTTTCAACTTTCAACACAAATTGATATGCTTCTTCTACTATTGTCATCCTCACTAGAATTAGTTTTTCTTGAATGTGTACCACACCACTTTCTCCTTACTTGTTTCACTGTGCCCAATCCTTATGATCATCTTGTGAAATTCTTGAGAGTACTCCTTCACAAATTTCTCCTTGTGCCTTAGGTTTTGCAATCTCTTCAACAATTCCAACTCATAGTCAGTAGGTATGAACTGATTCTTCAATTTTGTCTCTAACCTATCCCGTTTTATGATTTATCTTTTCCTCTCTTATTTCTATCCAATTGAAATTCTTTCCACCAGATAGCAGCATGTCCTTTCAACTTAGTTTTTGCAAATCTCACTCTTTCTAGATCTTCAATTTCTTCATATTCAAAGTATTCCTCCATGTCATTTATCCAATCAATCAGTTCCTCAGGATTCAAATTTTTGGTATAGTTTGAAATTTCAATTCTAGGTCTCTTACCAATCTTAGAAATAGCTCTCAACATCTTTATCTAATCTGATTCTTCTTCTTTTAGGGTTTCTTCATTTTGATCAGCAACTTGAAATTCATCATCACTCTCATCTTCAAGTCTAGGGTTTAGTCCTCTTCTTCTATCTTCTTCTACAACATCCAATCTAACTTTCATTGTTCTCATCATCTCTATCATTTCTTCCATTCTTTTGGTGACATTGGCCATAGAAGTCATCCTCCTTGGTGGCATCTCTTCCTAGGATCCAGTGCAACTGCCTCAATTCGACGATCTGACTATAGGGTTGCAACTGCCTCACAATCAATGCTCTATTGACAAACTCAAGTAGATTGCCTCAAGTCGGCACTCTGTTCACCTTAAGATCTTCTGGAATGCCTTCTCTCCCAAATGATTCACAAAATTTGCTCTGATACCATTTGGTGTAGTCACAGATGGAGGGTCCAGAGAATGGACTGTCCAACCATGCAACTAGAGTAGACACAACAGAAACTACATAAGAATAGAACGCAATGGAAGATTATTTGATTCAATATTTTAGATAGTTACAATACTTATATGCCAGTAACATGTGGACTGATATGGGCTCACAGGCCTGTCCTTCGGCATAATACAAATTACATGAATGATATAGCTTTGAAGTTCTTTCTATAGATCCACATCTAAAGACTAAGAACTTTATGTCATCTTCAATATCTTCCTAGTGCATCTAATGAATGCTTATATATCATCTTTTAGCTCCGAGAATGCTCTACATTGGCATTAAGAGGTCTCAAACTCCAATGCATGATGAAACGCGTAGGTCAGCCTATAACTTATGGTAATTCTCTACAAATAGATGAAACATGTTGCGGTTCTCAATGAAGGTCTATCCAGTCCTTTACTACCTTGTGATATGTTCCATTTGGATCCACAAGTCAAGGGAATGCTTCATAAACCCTGTATGCTCATTCTGAATGTTCAGTGCTCTGTTTTGTGAGTTCTACTGATGTTTTGATAGTGATAAATCTCCACAGACAAATCCAAATCTCATGAAATCTAAATATGATGTAGATGACATAGTGTAGAGTCTAAATCCTACTCTGTGAGCTTTGAAATGATGATGTGATAAAATGTGGTGGGAAATGCTGAAACTATAAGAAAGAAAAGAAAGCAAATATTTTTGGTTGATGCAAGATTTCTCTTCAACTTGGGATGCTCCTGTATCATCCTTCCATAAACAATGTGAAATGGTGATTTACCTATTGATCGATTTACTGAACTGTTATAGGTAAATTCATCTTGTGGTAAGGCCAAGTCCCACTGTCTAGGTTTCTCTCCAACGATGCATCTTAACAAGTTTACCAAACTCCAATTTACAACCTCTGTCTGCCCATCTATTTGGGGGTGATAAGCACTGCTGAATTGGAGCTTAGTTCCCATCTTCTGGTCCTCCAAAAATGACTAAGAAACTTGGTATCCCTATCAAATGTGATAGTTCTTGGAACACCATGCAATCTAACAACTTCTTTAAAGAATAATTCTGCCACCCTAGTTGCATCACTAGTTTTTTTGCAAGCAATAAAATGAGCCATCTTAGAGAACCTATCAACAACCACAAAAATAGAATCATTACCTAGTTGTTTGTTTAGCAGCCCTAACACAAAGTCCATACTTAAATTTGACCATGGTCCAATAGGTATTGGTAATGACATATACACCCCTGTATTCTATGAGTGTCCTTTAGCCCTTTGAAAAATCCTACACCTTGTCACATATCGTGTTATGTCTCTTTTTATCTTCAACTAGTAGTATTTGTCTTCTACTAAAGCTATAGTCTTATCCTTGCCAAAATGTCCAACCAACCCATTGTTATGGAGCTCTCTTATAATATTATCTCACATAGACCCAACTAGAATACATAATTGCTTTCTTTTAAAGGATAGCCATCCTGCATAAGATATTCAACTTGGATGTACTCCATGCTACCCACTACTAGGGTTTTCAACTATTCCATAATCTCCCAAAAATCATTGTCAGATTCATATAGATCTTTGATGGCATCAAAATGAATCACCTCATTTTCCATTGTTGTCAATAGAACAACACGTCTACTTAAAGCATCTGCAACCTAGTTCTATTTTCCTGACTTATGCTTGAGAACAAAGTTGTAGCCTTGTAGGAAAGAGACCCATTTTGCATGCCTTCTATTCAATTTTTTTTGTGTGTTCAAGTATTTCAAGGCAATATGGTTTGTAAAAAACACAAACTCTTTGGGAACTGGGTAATGCCTCCAATGTCTCAATGCTTGCACAATTGCATAAAATTCTACATCATAGGTTGAATAGTACTTCCTGACCTCATTCAACTTTTCACTAAAGAAGGCTATGGGTTTACCTGCTTGACTAAGTACAAATTCAATTCCCACATGTGAGGCATCACAATCCACTTCAAATACTTTTCCAAATCTGGTAATGCTAAAATAGGGTCTTCTGTCACCTTCTTCTTCAGAAACTTAAAACCCTCCTCAACTTCCTTAGTCCACACAAATTCCCTTCCTTTGGTGCAATCTGTTATGGGTGCTACAATACTACTAAAATTTCAAATGAATTTTTGGTAGAATGTGGCTAACCCATGAAAACTTCTTACCTTTGTTATGCTCCTTGGACTAGGCCATTCTAGAATTGCCTTGACCTTTTCTGTATCCATTTTGACACCATCTACAGAGATGACAAAGCCCAAAAATACTAGACTTTCTTGCATGAATATGCACTTCTTTAAGTTTGCATAGAGTTTCTCTTTTCTCAACACATCCAATATGATCCTCAAGTGTTACAGGTGCTCCTCTTTGCTCTTGCTAAAAACCAAAATATCATCAAAATAAACCACCACAAGCTTACCAATATAAGGACACAATACAATATTCATTACCCTCATGAAGGTGTTGGGTGCATTAGATAACCTGAATGGCATAACTATCCACTCATATAATCCATCACTAGTCTTGAAGTTTGTCTTCCACTCATCCCCCTCTTGATTCTGGATTTGGTGATAACCACTATGTAGATCAATTTTGCTAAAGTATTTAGCCCTTGCAAGCACATCTTTCATGTCATCCAAACGAGGGATGGGAAACTGATACTTTATGGTGATTTTATTTATTAATAGTGCAGGTATGACCACTAGTACAAAAAAGATCAATATATTACTAAAAAAACTACTAAAAACTACTTATAAATGACCAAACATGGTCACATGACCATTAGTAGTTTATTGCCAGTCATTTATAATGTGACCAAATTGATGACTAAACTAATTTTAGTCATTTATTGGTTGTTTTGATTGATCAATTTGGTAGTATATTTAGTCATTGATTGCTGTCATCTGGTCACTTATATAGTCATTTTTTAATTCACTGATATATTTAGTCATTAATTTAGTCATTGATTGTTATTAACTGGTCACTTATTTAGTCATTTTTATTCACTAATTTCCTTCCATTGGTAGTTTATTTAGTCATTAATTTTAATCATCATTTTGATCAATTTGGTAGTTTATTTAATTGTTTTTGTTCACTAATTTCTTTCAACTGTAGTATATTGATACATTGTTTATTAAACATCATATCACTAGTTGCAAAGAGAAACACAAGTCTTGAAAAAGGAATATTGATGTCTTTATCAATTTGAAAAGAGTTTCTATTACATAAAATCTCTTGAAAAAGAGTTACAAGGCAACTATTGCTGTTGCAAAAGAAGTAAGAACTAAAGAATAAAAGTCCTCTGAGAAGACCTTAAATAGAGAAGCCTTCAAACATAAAACTTTCCATGAAGAGAAGGCTACAATTCCTTGTAATCTGCTGCAAACACCTTGTAATCTTTAACAACATATCATAACAAGTCCATATTCTGCCTTCTGTAATTCACAGTCAAAACTACTTCCCTCAAAATGGTATGTCACCATGGTTTAAACCTCAATGAAGCCTTAATTGCAATCTTGACTATGCAAGGTTTGGATTTCACTGCCTTGCTATTTGTTGCCATCTTTATACATTGCAAACTTTACCTTGAAAGTGTTTGAAACCTCCAATGTATACCTTAGTTCAAAAATTCCATAATGAGAGTAATACATAGCAAGAAGTCATTGTCTCAAAACCTTTAAGATTGCAAACTATCAAGTGAAACAAGGAACACACTGGGCACATCCAACATTCCTCTCAAGGTCCAACAAAATAGATGAAAAGCCAAGAAACAAAACACAATTACTAAGAATATATTGTGCATTTGAGACTTGACTGCCACCTATGCAAAAATTGCACTTGAGACTGTCCTCCTTGATCACTGTCTTTACAACCCTATTGCTTCTGTGCTCTTTATTATCACTGATAATTAGCTTCTACATCTCCCTCTTAGTTCTTTGAAGTGTATATTCATAGCCAGTAGTTACATTCTCTTAGCATAGTCACTTTAAATTGTTGTCACTATGGTAGTGTTTGTGTTCTTCATAGAATATCCCAAGCTCATGCATTGTCGAATACAATAAGGATCCATGCCCCCTCCATCATCTATAAAAGAAAATACAAGGTGATAATTTCAACTAGTCTGTGCTCATAAAAGTAAATACAATACTAATTTGCACAAATAGTGATAGCAAGCTAGGAATAATGTTCACACCCTGAAAAAGTAAAGCATGACTACAGTCACGAGGGTTGTAAATCTGGTCCACTTTGACATAAGTTGTACCATGAGGTATCTGAATGTTATTGGACCAAAATAAGAAACACAATAAGGAAAATTTCTACCCTCAATATAAACAATAATAGAACACTAATATTTAATTATAAGATATCTTATCATCAAAACATCATACATCAGGTTGACAAATAGTCATCATCAAGACAACCCTTCAACAAACAAAATTGACTGAAATATTTCAAAAATAAGCATTAGTTATGAGCTTCTCTCATCTCTGGGGTAACTATCACAAACGAGTGATTGTAGCCACCTCAGCAATTCATCTCAGGAAACAAAGTACAAAGCTACATTACCTCGTCAATTGCATTATCAACTCTACAATCGTTGCAATGATAAACAAATAAGAAGAAAATTATAATTTATCTAATTCATAGCACAGATACTGTTGAAAACTAATCCTAATCTCTAATTCAAATAACTATTAGAAAAATATGTAGTGTAGAATTAAGAATTAACACAATGAAATAGTAGTAAGCTGTACAAAATAAACAACACAGATTTACGTGGAAAATCTAATTTGTACCAGGAAAAACCACTCGCAAAGATCTGTTAATAATTTTATTCTTAGAAGAAATTTGTTGTTACAAAATTTTACCATGCATTTGCATTCAAGATCAATTGACTTTCGTCGACTACTTTACCAATGTTAGAATAAGATAAACCGACTTCACATACCAACAATAACTAATCCATCTCATACACACAAAAGAAGAAATAGGTTAAGAATGCATAATGGATGAATTGGAGAATAGATTAAATAATAGACTAACCCATCTCATATACACAGAGAACAAAGTATGTTAAGAATGCCCAACGTAAAAAATATATCAATTTACATTAGAGCTTAACCAACTGATACATTAGGCCCAATGTATGGGCTGCTTACGTGGGGTACATAGTTTATTTTTAGTTTCAATTTTCTAGCCATACTAATTGTACCTTTCCCAGAGCCACAATAATTAAGTACCTTCTTCCAGCCCCAAAAATAATGAATTTATCATTGCTTATTGGTATTGGGTAGTATAACAATAATTGCATATGTTCAAAATTTTCACATGATTATACCTTTTCATTGATCTCATAATTCATCATAGCTAGATTACTTTTTGTTGTAGGAGTATCACTTGGGGAAGGAACAGGAGCAACCATGTCTGATGACGAAGATGACTAGGCAGACAGTGAGGCTAATCTATTTGATTTAGCTTTAGATGGACAAGATGGAATAGGGCCATTTGGGCCATTTATTCCCACAGAGAACAAGCATTCTTTGATGGAGAGATTGAGGTTAGAGCTCAAGTATGAATTGAAGCATGTCAGTTCTCTTATTACCTTTACTGCTAGCTAGTTGGTATGAATGTAAATGTTGATAAAGCTCTTTATGCAAAATGTGGAAGCATAGAAAAAACTCATGAACTATTTGATAGAATGCCTCAAAGAGATGTAATCTAATGGATTGCAATAATTTTAGGATATTCACAAAATGGATTTGTTGAAAGGGCTTTCAAAACTTTCAAGCAAATGCAATTGGCAATTCTAAAGCCAAATTCTACAACCTTTTCCAGCATCCTCCCAGTCTGTGACAAAATGGGAGCTTTACAACAGGGTATAGAAATCCATCAAAGCATAAAGGATAGAGAATTTTTTTCAAATGTTGTAGTGGCAACTGTCTTGGTAGACATGTATGCAAAATGTGGAAACATAGACAAAGCACGTGAACTATTTGACAAAATGCCTCAAAGAAATGTGGTCTCATGGACTGCAATGATTGCAGGATATGCACAAATTGAACTTTTTGAGAAGACTTTAGAAACTTTCAAGAAAATACAATTGGCATGTGTAAAGCCAGACTCCACAACCTCTGCTAGCATCCTCCCTGCCTGTGCCAAAATGGGAGCTTCGGAACAGGGTATGGACATCCATCAAAGGATGAAGGATAGAGGATTTTTGTCAGATGTTGTAGTTGCAACTGCCCTAGTAGACATGTATGTAAAATGTGGAACCATGGACAAGGCACATGAATTGTTTGATAGAATGCCTAAAAAAATGTGGTCTCATGGACTGCATAGAGAGAGCTTAGTCGATTGCAATATAAAGGAGGAAAGAAGAATGAAGAGAGGTGTAAAAAATGTAGCCGTGCAAGATGAACCTGCTTAGAAATTTAGGGAAGACATGATCTATTGGGTATTTCGTTTGGAGTGACTGTTGCCTCACCTACTTATCTCTATGCAGTCCAGGATCCCCCACAGCCTTGCAAGGACTAGGGCATGAGGGCGCGAGATGGTGGGCTCTCCTCGTATCCCCACGAAGGAACTTTTGTGTGTGTACGGGGATCAGGAAGAGAAAAAATGTGGTCTCATGGACTGCATAGAGAGAGCTCATTTGATTAAGAAGGCGGCATGAAACTTTCATGGTATGTATATTGATTTGAATGGTAGTGTGTTGATATTGTTAGCCTCCTGATCGACTGCAATATAAAGGACGAAAGAAGAATGAAGAGAGGTGTAAGTAATACAGCCGTGCAAGATGAACTTGCTTAGAAATTCAAGGAATACATCTGTTGGGTATTTCATTTGGCGTGATTGCTACCTCACCTACTTATCTCAGATGTTGTAGTTTCAACTGCCCTGGTAGACATGTATGCAAAATGTGGAAGGATTGACAAGGCATGTGAACTGTTTGGTAGAATGCAATGATTGCGGGATATGCACAAAATGGATTTTTTGAAAAGGCTTTAGAAACTTTCAAGCAAATGTAATTAGCAGGTGTAAATCCAAATTCGACAACCTTTGCCAGCATCCTCCCTGCCTGTGCTAAAATGGGAGATTTGGAACAGGGTATGGACATCCATCATAACATAATGGAAGGGGGATTTCTGCTAGATATTATAGTTGGAAATGATCTCGTAGACATGTATGCAAAATGTGGAAGTATAGATAAGGCATGTGAATTGTTTGATGGAATGGCTCAAAGAGATGTCATCTCTTGGAATGCAATGATTATAGGATATGCACAAAATGGATTTGTTGAAAAGGATTTAGAAAATTTAAAGCAAATGCAAGTGGCTGCTGTAAATCCAAATTCCACAACCTTTGCCAGCATCCTCCCTGCCTGTGTCAAAATGGGAGATTTGGAATAGGGTATGGACATCCATCAAAACATAATGGAAGGGGGATTTTTTTCAGATATTATAGTTGGAAATGCTTTGGTAGACATAAATGCAAAATGTGGAAGCATAGACAAGGCACACGAACTATTTGACAGAATGCCTCAAAGAAATGTCATCTCATCTCATGGAATGATTGTAGGATATGCACAAAATGGATTTGTTGAAAAGGATTTAGAAATTTTAACGTAAATGCAATTAGCTGGTGTAAAGCCAAATTCCACAACCTTTGCTAGCATCCTTCCTGCCTGCGCCAAAATGGGAGCATTGGAACAAGGTATGGACATCCATCAAAAAGTAATGGATACAAGAATTTGTTAGATATTGTAGTTTCAACTGCCTTGGTAGACATGTATGCAAAATTTGGAAGCATTGACAAGGCATGTGAACTGTTTGATAGAATGCCTCAAAGAGATGTCATCTCATGGAATGCAATGATTGTGAGATATGCACAAAATTGATTTTTTGAAAAGGCTTCAAAAACTTTCAACCAAATGCAATTAGCAGGTGTAAAGCCAAATTTGACAACCTTTGCCATCATCCTCCCTACCTATGCCACAATGGGAGCTTTGGAATAGGGTATCGACATCCATCATAACATAATGGAAGGGAGATTTTTGTTAGATATTATAGTTGGAAATGCTCTTGTAGACATGTATGCAAAATGTGGAAGTATAGATAAGACACATGAACTATTTAATGGAATGGCTCAAAGAGATGTCATCTCTTGGAATGCAAGAATTGCAGGATATGCACAAAATGGATTTTGTATGGATGCCCTCAAAGAAGTAGATCCCCAACATTTTAAATAAGGGATTCCAAGACCCATGAAAAGTTAGGGGAGGCAAAATTGGAGAGGAAATCTCTGTAGTATGGTACAAAATGAAAATTACCCACCACCTCACCACAAACAGAGAAATAAGGAGAAGGAAGGGCAGACTCACCTACTAAAGTAGCAACAAAGGATCTCTTATAGATAAGTGTGGAGAAGAAGAAAGGAGAAGTGGTCCCATCATAAATAAAAGCAAGACAAAAACAAAAATAAAAGATAAAATTTGTACAAACAGTAGAAGAAGATGATGAAGAAATACCAATTAAAAAGGTATCGCAAAAAGTCAAAAGGGCTCAGCTAGAAAAAATAAACGTTGTGGAGGAGAAAGCACCTAAAAAGAAAAATATATAAATCCCTAAAGAGAAAATGTAGGAGAAAGAACAAATATTGGATGTACAGGGGTTGTATAGATCACTTTTTACACTAGACAAGTGATTGGAGGTAGCACAACTATACATAAGAACTTCCATAGAGAATAAGGGGATTATTCTCCAATCTATGTTGGATCACATTGCTAGAAATCCATATCCTATGGTAGACATAAGAAAGTAATTTCTAGAGGAATTCATAGAGTCCATCAATGTAAAGAGAGAAGAAGCAACACAATTAGAGGAAAACATTTGAAAGGATGCATTAGAATAAATGGAAAAAGAAATAGACCTATTCTCTAACAAGAAAGCACAATTAAAACATTTACAAAATGAGGAGCTAAGGTCTAAATAGAGAGTAGACACTCCTTTATCTCAAACAACATAGGCTAAGGAAAGCATAAAATGTGAAACCATGGAGGCCACTAAGAAGGCCTATGATATTCTATTAATAGGAAAAGTTACAGATGAGAAGGAAATACTAAGTGAACAAAAACAAATAGATTATGATACAATAGGGATTAGTGTGGAAGACTTAGTCAGGGACATACAAGATGTTACTACACAAGGGGAAGAGGATATAAATATAGGTCAGACAATGATATTAGAACCTATCAGTGGTGAAGAAGCAAGAAAAGAAGAATATAAGGTATAAAGAGAAATAAACTTCATAGGAGACACTATAGGATGACAAGATGAATAAAGCATAGGATCAACAAACAAAACAACCACAATAGGACACACAAAAAAGTATTGGACTTGATCAAAACAAGAAAGAGGAAGTCAAGAAGGAGAAAGGAAAAGGAGTGTTTGTAGAAATTGATGGATAATAGTCTCTTATAGGTCAAGTATTAATAACTCCTCTTACATCCCAATCTTTGGATCCTATGGATAAAAGAAGAGGGTTCATTGAAAAATAGAAATAGTTGCAATTGGTCATCACTGTGGTGCCAAATTAATTCAATTCTACACTAGCACATGACCATAGGTGGATTTAGCACATATTTTACCAATCCAACAATTTGAGATGAGCGATGTCAAAGCAATACTAGGGGGTAGCTACTAACTTAATATGTGAACACAAATAAAATAATAAAGAACACAATGGCTGAAATCCAAGCATAATTGCTACAAGTCACAACATATATCTCTTTACCACTGAAATATTAATTAGGCATAATAATTAGAGGGTTGCTAGAAGAAATAAGAAGTTGGGATGAGTAGGAGAAATTGAAAGAGAAGATTTTGGTAGAATAGGAGACTAGATAATTGGAAACAATCAGGACCTAGTGTACCATAGTGCATGATGAACTTAATAAGGAAATCACAAAAATAGAGTAGACCCACAACAACATCAACACACTATACCAATATTGCCTAAATTGGTACACCTCCCCAAAGAATAAAGATCCAAATAGAAAATGTGGAGAATTAGATTATATAGGCCTTAAACTCTTACGTTTCTATGATGGACTTGATGAGATCATGTGTCTCAATTTATTGTTTGTACCTCTATAATGTTGATCTATGTCTATGTCAGCAAGAGTTGTTCTTTGTCTCAGTGATTGGCAAGAGTCTCAGTGATCACTTGAAAGCATTGTGTGCACAGACTTGTATCAGAGTGACCATCTCTATCGACATGGCTGGAAAAAGTCTCTCCGATACTTCGTGTTACTCCGATCAAAGTTGACATCGGCATGAGAACCACTATTAGCCCAGCTTTGAAAAGTCACTCCGATGGTCCGATGAAGGTTTGGATTGGCAAGACTATAACTATTGGTGTAGTTTTGAAATGTCTCTCCGATGGTCTTGGTCACCCTGATGAAGCTTTATTATCGACAGGACATGGGACTTCGCTATGAGTCTCTTCGATGGACCTGATTACTCCGATGGAGGACGTTCAGCAGGAGTCTCAATGATAGGGTGGACAAATGGTCACGTCGGCAACAAAATTGCATGACATTTGTATATCTTGTGGTCATGTATATAAACTAGAAAATTAACCTATGATTGATGCATGTAGGACTAATGATTTCTCATACATGCAAACAATTAAAAATGATAGTTTTGATGGTTGAACTAAATAGCAACTGAAACGATTGGTTGTTCCGTCAGTTGCAAGTGAATTCGATTTGATTGCTAAAGCAATGTGAGATCGATAGAGAATTTAGAGTGTGAGTTCAGTTGGAAATCAAAGAACAGTGTGTTCATTCTATAACAATACAATGAAAGTGAACCATCATGAATGTTCTGAGATTTGATGCCTGAACAAGGAGGCTAAGTAATTCGTTGTAATCCTCTTGTGTTTATTGTGAATAAAATTGTCTTCTTGTGGTGGTGGGTTTTTACCCGAAAGGGTTTTCCCACATACATTCGGTGTCTTCTCTCTATGTTCAAATTTGTTATGTTTATTCTATAATTCCTTCTATGTGCATCTTAATGAGTTATAATTAAAATTAAAAAGTCATTTGTCTACGTTATCCCCTTTGAATTGACATTAGGGAGGTTGTTTCTATATCTCTGCTTTCCTAACAAGTGGTATCAAAGCCTGACTAGTTGTGTTATCCTTGTGGGTAGGCTAGGTTTTTTGTGTCAATCCTGCAAGTGGGAGTTCTGTAGAAGTCTATTGTGTCTAATCTACAAATTAAGATGACAAGCACATCAGGAAAGATAGACATTGAGAAGTTCAATGGCACAAACTTTGAGTTGTGGAAACTTAAGGTTGAAGATATGCTGGTCGATAGAGATCTTTGGGTTGCTGTGTCTGGAAGTAAACCCGTAGGCATGAAGCAAGAAGATTAGGACTTAGCAGATAGGAAAGCTAGAGGACTGATAAGATTAAGTCTTGCAGATTTTATTTTATTGAACGTCCATGAGGAGAAGACTGCAAATTATTTGTGGAAGAAGTTAGGAGATATTTATCAGGGCAAGTCCTTGGTAAATAAAAATTTCTTGAGAAAGAAGTTATACTCCCTGAATATGGACGAAGGTGCATCTGTGGCAGATCATCTAAATTCTTTTAACATGGTGATTGCACAGTTGGCATCTGTTGGTGTAACAATAGGTGAAGAAGAACACTGTATGCTTTTGTTGTGTTCCTTGCCTGACACATGGGATCATTTGGTGATGGCTATTGGAAGTACTACAACCAAGTGCAAGACGGATGAGGTAGTTGCTTCGCTTCTATCAGAAGAAATGCGAAGGAAATCTTCTGAGATGACTAAAGAGGCCCTTGCTGTTTGAGGCAGATTAAAGGAAAAAGGCAATAAGAAGGACAAGAAGTCTAAATCCAAATCAAAGTCAAAGGAGAGATCAAAATCTCCTAGAAAGAAGTCCAAGGTGAAGTGCTGGAACTATGGGAAAAAAGGACATATCCGGAAAGATTACAGAGAGGAGAAAAATAAGAAGAAGAATAAGTCTTCTAATGATGAATCTTCTTAGAGCGATGCAGATGCCTTTGTAGCAGCCTTGGCAACACCTGAATCTAAATATGTATGGTTAGTGGATTCAGGGGCATCATTCCACATGATGTATCATAGAGAGTGGTTCACAAAGTATGAATCGTATGTTGGAGGGAAGGTGTTCCTTGCAAGTGATTCGACACTGGACATTGTTGGCTGAGGAAGAGTCAGAATCCAGTTCCCAGATGGCAGAATAAAGGGAACTGATGGAGTACTACACATACCAGGTCTGGCTCGTAATTTACTCTCTATAAGTAAGCTTAATGATATTGGAGTTTGAGTAACATTTGTGAATGGTAGCTGTAAGATGACTAGAGGTTCTATTGTGCTAGAAAAGGGTGAATGCATTGGAACACTATATAAGTTAGATGCTAAACCTACGTGCTATAATATAGTCTCTAAAAAGTCTGAAAGAGTCACTGTTGTAACACATGATGCAAATTCTATGGAAGTCAAACTTCTTGTAGAGAAAACAATGCTCTAGCATCATAGGCTTGACCATATAGGTGAAAAAGGTTTTAAAACTTTGAAGAATAAAAACCTGGTAGATGGGCTGATTGATTGTAATATTGAGTTTGATTTCTATGAACATTGCATATATGGAAAACATAACTGTGTTTCTTTTTACTCAAGTTCTCATAAATCTTTTGGTGTGTTGGACTATGTACACTCAGATGTTTTTGGTCCAATTGATGTTCCTTTTGTGTCTAAATCAAGATATTATGTATCATTTATTGATGATTATTCAAGAAGGGCATTTGTTTATTTTTTGAAGAGCAAATCAGAAGTGTTTAGTCAGTTTAAAGAATTTAAAAATCTTGTTGAAAATCAGACTGGTAGAAAAATTAAATGTTTGAGAATGGACAACGGTGGTGAATATTGCAATGTAGATTTTGATAAGTACTATGTAGACCATGGAATTAAAAGGCACAAGACTACACCTTATACTCCACAACAAAATGGAGCTGCTAAAAGGATAAATCGATCATTTATGGAGAAAGCAATAAGTATGTTGAGTTATGCTAGTCTGGAACAGAAGTTCTGGGCTGAGGCAGTTGCTACAACTTGTTACTTGCTAAATCATTCTCCTACTTTAGCATTGGTTGATAAGACGCCTATGGATGCATGGTCTGGTAAGAAGCCCTCTTTGAGACATCTTCATGTTTTTGGCTGTGAGTCATATGCTCATATTCCTGAGGCAAAGAGATCTAAATTGGACAACAAGGCTGTCAAATGTATTTTTATTAGCTATGGAGTCAGTTTTAAAGGATACAAGCTTTGGAATCCAGAAATAGAAAAGGTGTTTTACAGCAAGAATGTAATTTTCAGAGAGCTAAAACCTTTGGTCATTGATCCTCAGCCGAGAAAGATAGAGGAGAAGAAAGAAAAAAGTGAAGTGAGTATTCCTCTGACCCCTAAAAAAGAGGAAAAATGAGCTCCAAGTGTAGATGAAACAGGAGAGAGTTCGAGCAGCTCTGAAGGCTCTGATCAAGAGCAAGAACCTGCACCTCAGTCTTAACCATTGAGGGGATCTACACATGAAAGAAGACAACCAGATAGGTATGGATTTTCAGTACTTGATACAAGTTGTGCCTATGCTTTGCTAACCGATATTGATGAACTTAGGATTGTGAGAGAGGCTATTAATATGCCCGATTCAAATTCTTGGTTAGAAGCCATGAATGGTGAAATGTCATCATTGGAGAAAAATGGAACTTGGGATCTGGTGCCCTTGCCTGAAGGTAGAAAACTAGTGGGCTGTAAGTGGGTGTTTAAAAAGAAACATGGTCCAGATGGTAGTATTGATAAGTATAAGGCAAGACTGGTTGCAAAGGGGTATTCTCAAAAGGAAGGAATAGATTATGGAGAAATATTTTCTCCTATAGCTAAGTTGACGTCCATTAGGATTTCTTTTGTCACTTGAAGTAGAGTATGACTTAGAAATTGAGCAAATGGATGTGACAACAACATTTCTTCATGGGGATCTTGAAGAAGAAATTTATATGTCCCAGCTGAAGAATTTGGTTGAAAAAGGTAAAGAACAGCTGGTATGTAAACTCAAGAAGTCTCTTTATGGTTTAAAGCAATCCTTAGAATGTGGTATCAAAAATTTGATACATATGTTTTATCTCTGGGATTTGTGAGATCTAAATATGATAATTGTGTTTATTATAAAACTGAGGGTGAATTGCATTATATGTCGATGATATGCTATTTATTGGCAATGGTAAGGGTATGATCTCAGAATTAAAATCTTAGTTGTCCTTGAAGTTTGAAATGAAGGATCTGGGGGCAGTGAAGTACATTCTGGGAATGGAGATTAAGAGGGACATATCGAGTAGAAAGCTTTGGCTCAGCCAGAGCAAGTATGTTAACAATGTTCTTGATAAATTTAATATGTCTGATTGTAAACAGTTAATTGTTCCATTTTTGCAGGGAATAAAATTATCTGTTGATGATTGTCCAGAATCTTCAGATGAAATTAAGGATATGAAGAAAGTACCTTATGCGAGTGTTGTTGGCAGTCTAATGTATGCAATGGTCTGTACCAGACTAGACATTGACCAAGTAGTGAGAGTTTTGAGCTAGTTTATGGCAAATCTAGGCAGATCACATTGGGATGCTGTGAAAAGAGTTTTGAGGTATTTGAAGGGAACTTCTGATTATGTTATTTGCTATCATGGAAACACAGTTGAGTCTCATAAGTCTATCAACATTCAGGGATATGTTGATTCTGATTGGGTAGGGGACATTGATAGTAGAAGATCCACCAGTGGATATGTGTTCACGTTAAATGGTAGTACCATCAGTTGGATGAGCAAGCAATAGGCTATAGTTTCTTTGTCCACAACAGAGGCATAGTACATGACAGCTACTTGATCTTTCCAGGAAGCCATTTGGTTGAAGAGGTTGTGTTCTAATGTGGGTTTTAATGCAGGGCAAATTCAGATTAATTGTGATAGTCAGAGTGCTATTTGTTTGGCAAAATATCATACATTTCACACCAGGACAAAATACATTGATGTCCAATATCACTTTGTTCGTGATATGGTGGAAGACAAAAAAGTAAAGATGGAAAAGGTTGGTACTTTAGAAAATGTTGCAGACGCCTTGACTAAACCTGTGAGCACGACCAAGTTCCAATGGTGTTCAAATGCAATGTGTCTTAGTACCTGAGCTTCTTAGTGAATTTAGACTGATCTAGAGGTAACAATAAACTCTTCGTCAAGTGGGAGATTGATGAGATCATGTGTCTCAATTTATTCTTTGAACCTCTATAATGTTGATCTATGTCTATGTTGATAAGAGTTGTTCTTTGTCTCAGCGATCAGCAAGAGTTTCAGTGATCACCTGAAAGCATTGTGTGCACAGACTTGTATCGGAGTGACCATCTCTATCTGTGTGGATGGAAAAAGTCTCTCTGATACTTCATGCTACTTCGATGAAAGTTGATGTCGGCATGAGAACCACTATCGGCCTAGCTTTGAGAAGTCACTCTAATGGTCTAATGAAGGTTTGGATTGGCAAGACTATAACTATCTGTGTAGTTTCAAAATGTCTCTCCGATGGTCTTGGTCACTCCGATGGTCTTGGTCACCCGATGAAGCTTTATTATTGGCAGGACATGGGACTTTTCTATGAGTCTCTTCGATGGACCTGATTACTTTGATGAAGGATGTTTGGCGGGAGTCTCAACGACAGGGTGGACAAATGGTCATGTCGTCAACAAAATTGTGTGACATTTGTATATCTTGTGGTCATGTATATAAAATGGAAAATTTACCTATGACTGATGCATGTGGAACTAATGAGTTCTCATGAATGCAGATAGTTAGAAATGATAGTTTCAACGGTTGAACTGAGTAGCAACTGAATCGATTGGTTGTTTGGTCAGTTGCAAGTGAATTTGATTTGATTTCTAAAGCAATGTGAGATCAATAGAGAGTTCAGAGTGTGAGTTCAGTTGGAAATCGAAGAACAATGTGTTCATTCTGTAATAGTATAGTGAAAGTGAACCATCACGAATGTTCTAAGATTTGATGCCTAAACAAGGAGGCTGAGTAATTCGTTGTAATCCTCTTATGTTTACTATGAATAAAATTGTCTTCTTGTGGTGGTGGGTCTTTTACCCGAAAGGGTTTTCCCACGTACATCTGGTGTCTTCTCTCTATGTTCAAATTTGTTATGTTTATTCTGTAATTCCTTCTATGTGCATCTTAATGAGTTATAATTAAAATTAAAAAGTCATTTGTCTATGTTATCCCCTTTGAATTGACATTAGGGAGGTTGTTTCCGCATCCCTACTTTCCTTATAGGACTCAGATGGTTCCCTTAGTGTACAAATTGAAAATATGCATACATAGTATGATCACATGCAAGAATAAAAAATAACATCATTTCTCAAATGAAGCAATTAAGAGAAGTAGTAAGTTTGCACTTAGCCACAATCACAAGACTTCTTAAGGATGCACAAAAAATATTAGGCTCTTTTATTGTTCCTTCTTTTGCTAATGAGGATGAAAAGTTACTAATCACTATCAATAGCTATACCCACTTCCTCTAGCAAGCAGTGCTGTACAATGAACCAATACATATAATCACTTGCAGGGCATCTACAAAAATATTTTACCATAATACAAGAGCTTGTACAAATTTTTCTTAATAATTTTTATAGTAGTATAGTTTTAAATTTTTTTGACAAAGAGTAGCCTCAGTCACTTTTTGGAGCACTAATGAGCAAAGACAACATATCTTGAGGACAAGACATGGGTTAAGCTAGGGGATGATGTGGGCAGGATAGAGGCACACCACTCCCATTATGTTGAAAACTTGAAAGGATGGCCTAATGGAGGCCAGTGGCAAAACTCACAAGGGTGTCAAAGGAGGGCAGTATGAGAATTGACTCTCTCCTAATTACCAATAACAATTTAAGAAAATGTTTTTTAAAAAACAAAGGACAAGAAACCGCATGGTAAATCTATTAAAGCAAACCATTAACAGACAGTAATCCTTAAAATGTTAGAAAATAGGAGCAGAGATAAACACACACACCATCTTTGAGAGGAAGAAGGCACTCGTATGAGATCTCAAACAGGAAGGGATTGAGAAACATTGTAGGATTGTCCAGCACTGTCACATTCATTACATTCAATGCAATCATATTCAATCTGTTCAGATACCCTAAATCGGCCTCAACCTCAAACTTACTCCACCACCAATTTGGTAGACTCTAAGCCCACATTCGTCTAATTGAATCACAACTACCCACCACTAGTATGGCTGTCACAAACCCTAAAACCTCAAAAAATTCTTGGTTTTCTAAAATGGCTCCTAGATATGAAGTAAAACATGCACAAAGAAACTATCTTTAGTGAATGAATATGCTAAATATGTGAGATTATTAGCTTGGTAGTGAAGACTCCTTTGTTGTTGCTTTCATGGAAGACTCCTTCAAACAAAACAAGCCATAACCCTAAACCTCCTTATTGCATAGGTGTAATGAAGACAAAACTGAAACCATTTCCCACGTTGGCACCTAAGCTTTTTCTATTTTCCCTTTCAAACAAAAATGCGCTATCTTTCAGTGCTTAAAATGTTAACAAAATTCTTTTCAAAAGTGTTCTTTGAAGATATAATAAAAGCGTCTAACAAGTGATTAATTATTTAGTCATTTTTATTTGTGTGACTAATTATTTAGTTGTGTTTTTTACCCCGACAATCAAATTAGTCATTTATAGTTGTGTTGCAAAAAATTAGTAGAATGACTAAAAGTTTTAGTTCTGTGACTAAACGTTTTAGTCACATAGTCATTTATTTGCTCAAATTCTACTAGTGGACACATGGGCTCATACTCTCCCTCACCGCACCTTTCTGTGATCAGTGAAATCTTCATTTTTGGGAAGAGTGGAGGATAATGGGGAACAACTGAATTTTAAATTTAGTGTGTGGGGGTGAGTGGGAGACAACTGAATTTTAAATTCAGTGAGTGGAGTTGAGTGGGAGACAAGGTTAATTAAGTGTTTTCTTAATTAGCTTAAGTCTAGGTTAATTAGATAATCAAGATTTATCTTATTAATAGGGATTAGGGAAATGGATAAATCAACTAAATAAATATTAGGAATATTCATTCAATTGATGAGGATAGGGTTGTAAGGTTAAATGGATTAATTAGGTGAATTAATTGATCACCAGGGATAAGCAGATTGGGGGAATGGATTAGTGCGAGGTATGAAAAATTGGTTTGCAGAGCAGTCCAATTTTAGGTGTCTACACTTTCCTTATGAGATATGTCACTTGTCTATTGAGTTCTGCATGGTGGGTAGGTCTCATTCTGTAATCTGCTTGATTAGGTAGAGATGCTCTTGGGATCAAATCAATGTGGTGCTAAATATCTCTCTTTAGTGGTAGACCATTAGGTAACTCATCTGACACAACATCAACATATTCTTCTAGTACCTTTATTGCTTCTGTTGGTACTGGTATGTTGGATCTAGGGCATACAACTGAGAGGGGGGGGGTGAATCAGTTGTATAAAACTTCTTCTCATTCAAACACTTAACTTACTGTTGTTAGTTAGCAGCATATCAAATAATCATCCATGGAAGCATAATACATAAACACAAGAGCAGATAAGCATCAACACATTGAACACCAAGATTTTGACGTGGAAAACCCGGTTAAGGGAAAAACCACGGGGTGATTAACCCAAGAATTATTCTCTGTTAGAAGAATAAAGAAAAATGAATGGCACATGCCAATAAGGGCTCACTGCCCGAGTACACTGCTCACAAAGAGGCCCACTGCCTACAAGGAGACACACTGTCTACAAAGTGATGAAAATCACAGTCTTGAACTGGAGAATGACATCTCTACCATGTCCGGATCAGTTCCAATTAAGCCCAACAATCTCTGCTCTACCTTTTGCACGTTTCTTCGCTATCTCATATTCATTCTCACACCACACCTTGAAATGAACTCACAAACCGTTATTTATACAAGACATCAACTTAGGAACAAGCGTCTAAGTCGGCAAACAACCATAGGAGTATCCGCAAGATGAATAACACATCCGGTCGGCCATCACAAGAACATTCGCAGGATGAACAACTCATCCGGTCGGCTACACAGAGCAAGAACTTCATCCGGAAGAATAACTTCAATTCCGGGCTCTACCATCAATGCGGACCAACAACACAACCTAAACATGATCCAAGAACCTTCACAAGCCTGTCTGAATGTCCGGATACATCCGCACTTCCTCTGCTTACTGGGATCTCTTGTCTTCCTTATCCGGAACTTTAAGAACACAGTCTGTCGCCACTGTCATAATGCAAGAGGTACTTCCGGACCTCCAAATCATACACAAATCAAGATGATACATCACAAGGACATCCCAAACACTCCTTCCAATCCGCGGATTAGGATAATACAATTCCGGACCTCACCGGACCTTTTTGTGATCCTCTGTCACCTCCGGATACTTGCCGGACCCGGTTCTATACCGGCAGCCACAACTCCTTCAGATCTTCATGCGGACCTCTGAAATCTTAACTGTAGCATCTCAAGACTCATATCTAATAACCCTTTAATCCGAATCCTCCGGTTCTCATCCTATCCAGTACATTTACCTTCTTCTCATCACTGTTCTTCACTGTTCCTGACTGAGACTAATTTTCTCAGTATCCTCAGCACACAGCTCATCAAATCCTTCTTGTTAATGCAATATGAGTATGTTGACATCAATGACAACACTGGATAACCTCATACTTGCAACATGGTATTTCCTCACCATCTTCATTTTGCACCACTAGTGCATAACAGAACCCTATCACGTTCATTTCCTTGATAAATTCTCTTGTGGACAACATACTCTCAACCTTCCTTTCATCCTTAAGGGGCAATAAAATCACTTTGGAACCTTCTTTCCAAAAAGTGTATGTATTCTTTCCTCCATCATGCATTACCTTCCTTTCATATTTCTATGGCCTTCCCAACAACACAGGGCACACATCCATTGGAATGACATCACACCATATTTCATCCTTATAAGTCTTTCCTATGGAAAACTTAATTAAACACCTCTTATCAATAGTGACTTCATTTCCCTTTTTAAACCATGCAATACGATAAGGATGAGGATGTTTTTCACAATGTAGATTCAGTTTATCTACCATTTCTCTAGAAACCATATTTTCACAACTGCCACTATCAATAATAACTTGGCATACCTTTCCTCCTAAGGTGCACCTAGTTCGAAGCCAAGAATCATCACAACCTTTAATTTGTGTTTGCTCCTTTTCTAGAATCACCATTGTTCTTCTCATCATGAGATTCTCACCCAGATTTGGTAGAACCTCTAGTTTTGACCCTTCTCCTTCATCCTCAACTTGAACCAAGTTTAATCTAGGTTGTTCTCCTTCTTTCCTTTCTTGCATGTGATAGTTTGGACATTCAAATGCCCTATGACCCTCTTCACCACACGTATAACAAATGAAAGGTTTTCATGGGTTTTCCAATCCTCTACCACCACTATAACCTCTTCCCCTTTGAAATCCTCTTCCTCTTTGTTGACTTTGAGGATCTTGTCAGATATCTTCTAATTTCTCTGTTCCTTGGGATGATTCTCCCTGACTATAATTCAAACCACCTTGCAATGGAGATGATGTCCCTCTCCTTGCTCCTCTATTCCTTTGAAAATATTGTCTACTTTGTTTTTCTTCTACCTTTAAAGCTAATTGGTATGCCTCTTCCATACTGTTAACTCTATGCATGCTCAATTCATCTTGAATAGAGATTTTTAGACCATTTACATACCTTGCAACTTTCTGTTCATCAGTTTCTTGATGCTCCACATGAATGGACAATTTGTAAAATTCATTTGTATAGTCTTGCATAGTAGATAAGTTTTGTTTCAAATTTTGACATATGTGAAAAAGAGTTTGCGTATAGTCTACAAGCAAAAATTTCTCTCTGCTTCTTCTCCATTTTGCTCCAAGTCCTGATTTTAGTCTTTCCCTTTCTAGTTCTTTCCTTTTGCAAATGATCCCACCATATCATTGCATGACCCTTTAACTTGGTGCATGCAAATTTAACCTTCTTTTCCTCTGTCATAGTCTTCCATTCAAAGAATTTCCCCATGTCGTTCAACCAATCTATCAACTCCTCTAATTTGAGACTACTTGCATACTCTAAGAATTCAATTTTAATCCCTTCATTTTTTCCTTCTAATGCTCTGAGAATCCTCTCTTCAAAAGTTAGGCGCTCTAATTGTGCTTCCTCTTCAGCTTCTACATGTTGATCTTAATCTCCTTGACCTATTTCTTCATCGGAACCATCTCTTCCTGGTCTCAATCTCTGATCAGCCATCATACTGGCAAGTCCTTCTACTTGCCTTTGTAGATTTTTCATATCCCTATGCATCTGGGTAAGACCTTCTCTTCCTCTTCCTCTCCCAACCATCTTCTCGCTTTAATACCAGATGATGCAACCAAACTTTACAACATAATATTCAACACTATTATTATTACAAAAAAATACTCAGAAACATAGAAATATTTTCAAATTCTCCTTCTCATTCCATTCCATCCTCCTACAACTGAAAAGAAAAAAACAAACATATACAAAAACAAAAATTACCCTTTTTGGCAGTTTATAACAACTTTCTAAAATTGCCATTTTTAGTAATTCGCACCCTTATCCGTGTGGCGATGAAACTTGCCAATTATTTGAAACTAACTAAAAGAGGAGTAATTGTCAACTTTCTAATCTAATTGCATGTAAAGTTCAAAAACTAATTAGAAAAATAGCTTGGGAAAATTCTGAAAAAATCATTAAAACCTCATTTTGAGGCCCTAGATGATCGAAAAGGTCCCAAAAAGTATCGATATGATGACTTGCTAAATTTACCAATTCTGTGAGATTTTCAATCAATCTTCAAGATGCCCACCAAATTTCAGCTCAAACGGACTCCCGGGTCAAAAGTTATGACCTCCAGAAGTTTCTGCATCATAGATGTGTGTCATCCAAGTAGGCAAAATAAGAAGTATTATCTCCACAAAAGTATTGAATCCAAAAGGACCCATCTAGATTCAATCAAGCTTACGATGGATTCCTCTTTGGTTATCTACTCTTATCCCATAGCGAAACCAAGCCATCAATCTCAAATTTTCTTTTCTTGGCTTTTCAATCAAAGATTTGCTTAACTTTGGCTTAGTGTTCAACAATTCTATCCACCACCATTTCTGATTTTTCTTCAAGTTTGGTTAGGAATAGGATCCTTTTCTTAAGGGAGTCTTTGAATTCCTCATCTTCAACTACCTTTGCCAACTATAAAGCTAAGAGCTCTATAGGTACTAGAAGTACACTACTAAGCCGATATTTCACTTCATATGGAGAAATCCCTATAGCTCTTTTGGGAGTAACCTTGTCAGCCCATAATGCATCCAATTTTTATTACTTGATTATGCTTTCCCATTGCCTTATGGATAATAATCCAATGACTATGACTGTTATGTTGTACATTGATAACAAAACATAGTTATCTCAGATGATGAAAAATTAGATGTATTTTCGATTACTAGTATCTTTTAAGGAACACCAAATCAAAATAAAATATTTTCCTTTATGAAATTGCACACAACGTTAGAGGTAGTGTACCTGAACAGGATAGATTCAACCCACTTAGTAAAGTAATTTGTGATTGTCAACACAAGCGTATGACCAAGGTCAAATGAGGGTTGAGTGTTCCAATGAAATCTAAACCCCATTGCTAAATGGATCCCAATAGTCACTGGTCTCAAAGGCAAAGCAACAAGTTTAGGTCTTCCAAAAAATTACTAACAAGCTTCACATTTTTTTACTCGTGCTCATGCACATCTTTAAACATGTTGGGCCAATAATAGAAATCTCTTAAAATCTTGAAAGTGGTTATGGAGGATGAAAGGAGCCTACCACAAGCTTTATTGTGCAATATTACTGCTCTTTATGAATGCATTTTAAGGTGTCATCCAAAGATTTCTTGCATAAGGTGTTTCCCCAAATAATATATTTCACTACTCTAAGTTTGATCGTTCTTTTTTCTCTAGTAGCGAGATGTGAGGGGCATTCACCATAACTAAGGAAATAAGTGATATTTGAATACCACTAATTTGTTGATCCAATACAAAGTGCTAGTGGGAGTTCTTTAGATTAATTTATTTCTTCTACCTAATTCTCCACAATAAGTTTGCATAGCCCTTGGCCTTTAACAAGATTTGTAGGTTTAATATTGAGGTTGTATTCCTATACCTTAGCTATCCAAGTTCCCCTTTTGTTAAAACCAATTTCTTTTTGGGTTAGGACAATCTTAATAGTCATGCCAGGAATAAATACAATAGAATGAGAATTTAAGATATAGAATTTGAATTGTTTAATTGATTTGATGACTACAAAGGCACATTTTCTATAATTAAATAATTTAGTTCATGCTTCTTTAAAGGTACACTCATGAAGGAAATAGGTGGTTCAATACCTCCATCATTCTCTTGCACTAGGATAATAGACATCATATGATCAAATGTGGAACAATAAACAATGAAGTCTTAAAACATTTGGACATACCAAGATAGGGGAATGTGCTATAGCTTCCTTGATTCCTTTAAAAGCTTTCTTTCCTTTGTCATTCCACTTGAATTTTGACTTGTCCTTCAACATCTCTACTATGTGTCTGGTAATAAAAAATAGGAACAAACCTTCATAAGAAGTTAACTTGGCCAAAGAAATATCATACACCGTGTTTATTGGTAGGCCAAGAAAGTTGTTGGATAGCCTTAATCCTTTCTAGATCAATTCTGATTCCTTCTTTTGAGATAATGTGTCCTAATAATTTTCCCTCAGTAACATTGAAGATTGACTTATTAGGGTTAAGGGAAATGCCATGGTCACAACATATCAGCAATAAGACTTATAAATGAATTATGTGATCTTCCCTTTTTCTTGAGAAAATGGTCAAATCATCTAAGTATATTAATATGATCTTGTTATTTAGTTCTCCAAATGAAAAATCCATTGCCCTTTGGAATATTGGACCAACATTGACAATACTGAAAGGTTACCTGCAACCATCCTATAGAGGTCTATAAGTCACATGCAACACTAAGTAGATATTTAGGGATATGTGGATTCTAATTGGGTAGAAGATGTTGATAGTAAGAGATCTACTAGTGATTATGTATTTAACCTATTTGGTGGTGCTATCAGTTGTATGAGCAAATGATAAGATGTGGTTTCTTTGTCCACAACAAAGGAAATGTATATGTCAACTACTTATACATGTAAGGAGGCCATTTGACTTTACATATTACATTTAGATATTAGGCTAAGTCTTAGAGTAGTTTAAATTGGATTTGATAGTCAACGTGCCATCTGTTGGGACCCAAGTTTACCAGTGCCCAATTTGTTAAAAAATACTTGCAAAATCCTAAAAAATCTCAAGTTTGGCCCCCATGTGCCATGCCTAGCTTTGATGCCTTCAAAAATCTTCCCCAAAATTTGTCTAAGTTTGGCCTTTATTGGTGGCTCCAATGGTTCCCAAAACCACTGAAACCTTTGACAAGGTTCTTGGGTTCTTATTGGGCCCCAAAACCTGATGTTCCACAAACAAAAGTCTTTAAGTGAAGATGTGTGGAACTTATCAACTGTTCCAGTGGTTCCCAGAACCACTGAGACCTTTGACTTAGTTTCTATGGCTTTCGGTCTCGCTCGACTCATCGATAGATAGTATGATCAAGGAAAAAAGCCAAGTAAACGAGAAAGGAGGCATGTTCATGAATGTCAGAAAGCCTCTGACAAGAGGGAACAAAAGGAGAAAGAAAAAAAAGAAAATAAGATGGAGATTCCATTGGTTCTCAAAACCACTGGAACCTCCGAAAAGCTTCCTGGTTCCCAATAAGGTTTAGAGCCCTGACAAAGGAAGAGAAAAGAGTAATAATGAAGTTCCATGGTTCTTGGTGGTTAGAAAATCATTGACTAGAAGGAACAAAGAGAGAACAAGGTAGAAAACGAGAAGATAAAGGGATTGCAGAGAAATGAAATTAAGAAGAGAAAAAAGAGAGAAGGAAGTGGAGTGTTCCTGGTGGTCGGCGAACTGCCAATAGGAGGGAACAAAGGAGAAGTAAAAGGAAAGTGAATAAAAAGACAAGGGCAACGAAAATGTAAAAGACGTCGATAGTTCTGGTGGTTCTAGAACCACCAGAACCCCTGACATGGTTCCAACTGAGTTCGTAAGCTTCAACATCATCTAGAAAGAGCTTGTAAACGTAGGAAATTGGGCGCCAAGGAAGAAACAAAGCCTGATAGATGCATCCAAATGACCCCCCACAATATTGAGTCCCAAACTTGGGACATCTTGATTTTTGTCTGAAGTTAGATATTTTTTAGAAAAATTAATGATTTAATCCTTGAGGGGTTCCATCTAAAGGGGTATAATTAAAGAGGGTTAGATAAAGCCCTCTTAGATCAAACCCCCTTGGAACGAATCCCCCTAGTCTTAAATCAAAACCTCGATGGAGTCTCCTCCACACCTATCAAAATGCTGCCAAAAAACCAATTTTACTTCACCTTATGGGGGATCAAATGAAGTCATTTAGAAATTATATTTTGTACGTATGTAGCCCTTAGTATAAGCTTTCCAAAAAGTATGATTTTGAATATATTTCATTTTATTATTATATTTATTTTCTATTTTTTATTGAACATAGGTTTCTCATCAAACATCAAGTTCTTTGTTATACACAGGTGGAAAATAGTGAAACATTGAAAAAGAATTCCAAAAATACCTTTGCACTATATATATAACAAGTTATGCTTGACGACATACACCTATGTCCAAACTATAGTTACATTGACATAAAAAAAATTGAAAAAATATGTAACATAAAATTATGAAAAAATATGCATGCACTAGATATTGATGTTAAAAATCTATATTTTAAAAATTAGAATTTTATCCTTTCTAGAAAAAAAGTTATACTGGACGACATAAATGTTACTTTCTGAAATGTTGTTTACTATTAAAAACTAGTTATTAAAATAGACATTGAAATATTCATAATTTATTCAAAAAGATTAAAAAAATATATTTAGAATCTACACACAAATCACCACAAATCACTAGTCCGCATCATCTTCAAATTCTTTACGGTTTAGCTACTATAGGTCTCAGAAAGTGAATATTTAGATAAAAATGTTGATATCAATGTCCATCTTGGCCAAAAAGTGGGACTCATTATAGTGGGATTCTATGAAAAGATGCCCCTGTGCGTCTCACCTATGTCTAGCTACTCTCTTTAAGGCACCATGCATGCAATTGGTGGCCTCTCCCAACTACCCCATGTATCTGCACGCAATCAATGCCTTTCTAGGTAGGAAGCACCTAACAACCACTACCTCATTTAATGTGGATTAGGGAATTTTTTGAGGAGAATATATATTGTTTCATTTTTCATTTTTGAAGGGGGATCTTTTGGCATTATTTAGGCAAATAACGTGCAGAACATACTTGGCGTTCTAACAACCAAAAGTTTTATTTTTTCAAGGGGCATCTTTGAGATATATATACAAATTGAAAAGTGCATTTGGTATCATTTATGAAATTCTCCATTGTTTTAAGTGTTCATTTAGGGAAGGATTTCCTCTTGCCATGTTACACTATATGTCATGATTTTAATCACTAAATTGATGAATAGGAAAAATTCATAAAACATTGCAACCTTTGTAGTAATAATTTTAGTATTGTATCTAAATGAATGCAGTAGAATGAGGGATTATTAAGTATATTTTCTATTTGATATTAAATCTTCATGTATCTGATCATTCAGAGAGACACCCGTGTATTTATTTTTACTTTTTTCCTTTGATAGATTGAGGACTCAGTAACCCATTGGATAGACACCAGTCTAGGAATGTCTAGTCAACCACATCCTTCAAAATGAATTAAATCAGTCAAATGTGAAATAGAGATAGGTATTAATGCATGCATCACTTGGTTCTACATTTCAACCAAGGTATATCTTCTATATGCTTATCAAGCCTCAATATTATTGAACTAAATATGTATTCCCACATCTTGCATTGTTCTGAAGTTGACATTATCATCTTAAGAAGAGGTTAGTAGCATAGTAGGTTAGTTTTTGATCTAGTGACAACCTTTGGGGTCAAAGCTATAATCTAGGTACTACTATTGTATCATGATTTCATATACTTTGTGTTACAATCAAATCCCTATTGAGGAATACCTCTAGGAACACACTCCTTGGCTTAGTTGAGCAAAAAATGAAGAGGAGATTACCCGCTCCTATCAATTGGCCCTTAATCATCCTCAACCTATTGATGAACCCCTTTCTATCTCCTTGATGACACCCCTAGCCTAGGATATTAGGAAATACTCTAGGGGTTTGGATTAGCTATTTTGGGACCTAACAGAATGACGCCATTGTCAGGGACAATTTGATTATGGCTATAAATGTCATAGCTCTGCAACTTAGTGAAATCCTTGTTTGTAAAGTAGTCTATTCCAAGTGGGGAGTGGCGACTCTATTCAGGTCAACCCAGAAATCAATTTTTAGTTAGAATAGTTCACAATGGGTAGAAGAAGGTACCAAGATCAGTTTAAACATGAAGGATCCTTAGACCAAACCAGAGGTCAAGGGAATAGATGGAGGGCTAGAAACATTAGTGAGTCCTCTAGACTGAATGCTCAAGTTCAAGGAGAGACATTACGAATGAATTACACATTTGTGAACTTGAGGGATCAATACCAATACACATCAGAATACTTTATTGATAATTTACTAAGGATAAATAGAAGAGAAAATAGAGATGAATATGTAGTTAGAAGAAATGAAAATATCATTGGTAGGGGAAGTAGAGACATGTCTAGAGAGACACAAAGAGGAACATTTGGTCTCACATTTAGTAGTGAAGGATATCTTCATGCAACAAGAAGCCTTAGGCAGAAGATGCATGTGGATAAGTAAAATTTAGGAATATGATATAGAGGTGGAGGTTACCAAATTGGTTAGAGGTCAAGGTTTGACAAAGCTAATGGTAGATGCTAATTTATATGTAGCGGAGGTAAATGAAATAGCTTCCATGTTGCTAGCCCTTGTTAATTGAAGGACCACCCATGGTATAAGGATGTTGTCTTCTACTTAGAAAATATGCATTGCTCTCCTGAGATGAGTGGTAATCGATAGAGAACACTCAAACTATGGTCACAAAGTTATGTGTTGATCCAAAATGATTTAATGTGGAAAATTTATGAAGGGTTGTTAAAATGTTTGGATCAAGAGAAATCTAAAAGGGTTATTGACGAATGCCATCAAGGTATTCATGGAGGGCATTTCAAGGCTCAGACCATTGTGTATACGATTATCAAGGCTGGGTATTGGTGGACAACACTATTCAAAGATGTTGTTGAATTGGTAAGAAAAGTGATTCTTTCTAGAGGTTTTTGGGTATATTAAAGTTTGCAAGTTCTCTTCCTATCATAACAGTCACAATCGAAGGTCCATTTTAGCAATGGGGACTCAATTTTATAGGGGAAATGCAAGAAAGATCTAACAATGGGTATAATGAATCCTCATGGAAACTAACTACTTCACTAAGTGGGTTGAGGTAATTCCAACCTACAATGCTACATCTAGGGTGGTGAAAGAATTTTTGATAAAAAACATAATAACCAGGTTTGGTGTACCTACAAGTATAATTGTTGAATATGCTATGTTTTTTAGATCCCAGGATATCTTAAGTATGTGTTCTAGGTATGGGATTAACTTGATCCATTTAGCTCCTTACCATTCCCAAAGCAATGGACAGGCTGAATCCAACAGCAAGAGCCTCATGAAGATCATAAAAAGGACTCTAGATGTGAACAAGAAAAGGTGGGATGATAAATTGAAGTATGTAGTATGGGTTGATAGGATAACTTATAAACATGCTATTGGTAAGAGTCCATTTGATCTTGTGTATGGGGTAGAGGCCAAAATTCCACTTAGCTTGGAATTGCCTATTTATCAATTGTTGCATGATATTGAAGAAGAAGACACAATTTCTCAAAGAATGTTGGAACTAACAAAACTGGATGAGAGTAGAAGAGTTGCATTTAAAAAATATTGTCACATAGGCAAGCAACCAAACATATTTTTGATAGGAGGGCACTTCAAAGAAGATTCTAGGTTGGGGATTTAGTTCTCATGTGGGATGCTAGATCAGAGGACAAGGAAAACATAAGAAGTTTGATCCTTTATGGCTGGGACCATATGAAGTTTCCACTAAGTATGATCACAATGTATATCATCTCAAGAATCTAAATGGAGAGTTCATGGAGTTGCCAGTTCATGGTTAGCATCTGAAGCATTACTTCTCCTAAGTGATGAGGTACCTTTTTGACTTGTATGTTTTCCCTCCATTTTTTTCCTTTATGTATATATGTCTATGTTTTTGCCTCATTCCTATTTTTATGGTCTACACTTAGAGTCTTCTAGATTCTCATCATGCCTGTGAGAGGCACACGTCCCCATCTAGAGCCACTATTGGGACCCAAGTTTACCAGTGTCTAATTTGTTAAAAAAATACTTGTAAAATCCTAAAAAATCCTAAGTTTTTCCCCCCTTGTGCCCTACCTAGCTTTGACGCCTTCAAAATCCTCAAAACACCACGCCTTCAAAATCCTCAAAACACATAAAATTTGTCTAAGTTTGGCTTTTATTGGCCCTTTTGGGATTTCTAGGAACTTGTCAGTAGTTCTAGTGGTTCCCATAACCTCCAACAAGGTTCCTATGTTCTTATTGGACCTCAAAACCCTGACACTATGCAAACAAAATGATTAAGTCTTTAAGTGAAGATGTGTTGAACTTATTGATAGTTCTAGTGGTTCCTGAAACCACCAGAAGCTCTAACTTAGTTTATACGGTTCCCGATCTTGCCTAGCTTGTCAACAAAGGTTATGATCAAGGAAGTAATCTAAGTGAATGAGAAAGGAGGCCTATTCTTGATTGTCAATGAACCTCCAACAAGAGGGAACAAAAGGAGAAAGAAAGAAAATAAAAGAAGATGGAGCTTCCAGTGGTTCCTAGAACAATTGGAACCTCTGGCAAGGTTCTTGGGTTCCCAATAAGTTTTGGAGCCTTGACAAAGGAAGAGAAAAGAGAAAGAAATAAGTTCCATGGTTCTTGGTGGTCGACGAATCAAAAAATAGAAGGAACAAAGAGAGAAAATGGTAGAAAATGAGAAGATAAAGGGATTGCAGAGAAATGAAATGAAAAAGAGAAAAGAAAGAGAAGTGGAGTGTTCCTAGTGGTCAACGAACCACCGATAGGAGGGAACAAAGGAGAAATAAGAGGAAAGTGAATAAAAAGACAAGGGCAACAAAAATTTAAAAGACTTCGCTGGTTCTAGTGGTTCTTGAAACCATCAAAACCCCTGACTTGGTTCCAACCGGGCTCGTAGGCTCGGACATCATCCAATAAAAGACTGTAAACATAGGAAATTGGGTGCCAAGGTAGAAACATAGCTTGATAGATGTGTTCAAAATTCCATCTTCTCATGTACGTCTCACCTACCTCCAACTATTCTCTTCAAGGCACCATAAATGTAGTTGGTGGTGTCTCCCAACTACCCCATGCATCTGCACGCAATCAATGCCTTTCTAGGTGGGAAGCACCTAAAAATCATAACCTCATTCAATGTGGATTAGGGCATTTTTTGAGGAGCATATATATTGGTTCATTTTTCATTTTTGAAGGGGGAACTTTTGGCATTATTTAGACAACTAGTGTGTAGAGCATTCTTAGGGCTCCAACAAGAGAAAGTTTTAGTTTTTCAAGGGATAACTTTGAGATATATATGCAGATTGAAAAGTGCATTTGGTATCATCTGTGAACTTCTCCATTGTTTTTCATTCAGGGAAGGATCTCCTCTTTCCATGCTATATGGCATGATTGTAATCACTGATTTGATGAATAGGACAAATTCTTAAAACATTGCAACCTCTATATTGATTATTAATGTAGTAGTTGTTAATTATATTTTCTATTTGATATCAAGTCTTCATTTATTTGATTATTCAAAGAGACACCCATGTATTTCTTTTTTCTTTTTTCCTTTGATAGATTGATGACTCAGTAACCCAGTGGATATGCATTGGTCTAGGAATGTCTATTCAACCACATGCTTCAAAACAAATTAAATCAATTGAATGTGAAATAGAGATAGGTATTAATGCATACATCATTTGGTTCTACATTTCAAACATGATATATCTTCGATAAGCTTATCAAGCCTCAATATTATTGAAGTAAATATGTATTCCTGCATCTTATATTTTTCTAAAGATGCCATTATCAGCTTAACAAGAGGTTATTAACACAGTAGGTTAGTTTTTGATTTAGTGACAACCTTTGGGGTAAAAGCTACAATCTAGGTACTACTACTGCATCATCATTTCATATACTTTGTGTTACAATCAAATCCCTATTGAGGAATACCTCTAGGAATGCCCTCCTTGGTTTAGCTGAGCCAAAAGTGAAGAGGAGATTATCCACTCCTATCAATTGGCCCTTAATCATCCTTACCCTGTTGATGAGATCCTTTTATGTCTCCTTGATGACACCTCTGGCCTAGGAGATTAGGAAATATGCTAGGGTTTTGGATTAGATATTTTGGGACCCAACACCATCAAATTGGAAAAGAACCTATTTCTTCATGCACAAACAAAACACATTGATGTTTAACATCATTTTGTTTGTGACATGGTGGATGATGGGAGGGTGATGCTTGAAAAGGTTGACACTTTGAAAAATGTTGTAGATGCATTAATGAAGCATGTGAGCATGAAGAAGTTTAGGTGGTGTAGTGAGTCTATGGGTCTCTTAGCCCCTAGGTTAGTTCATATTTTAAGATGTAGTTTTTATTATGTTCTTTTAAGGTATAGAACAAGTGAGAGAATGCTGGGATAGGTGTCATACACCTTGCAAGCCTAATGTTCAAAGTATTTATTTAATTAATTATTTATTTGTTGCACCCACATATTTAGGGTGTCTCACTTAGAGTAGCACTATGTGTCACTTTTAGTTTGTATTTAGTTTGTATTTTGGCAAGTGTAATACTCACATAGTTCTATAAAAGTTGCTAAATGCAACTATGGCAACTCGTAAGATGTGTAAGAGTGGATGAAAAAGAAAGAGTGTGATGAGAGGGAGTTAATTATGGACTTGGAGACAATTATGGAGTAGTTATGAAAAAGGTAAGATAAGACTACTTGAGCACCCAAGTTTGGTACTGGCAGTTTCTAATTGGTTGTTAGTTAACTAAGCTTGATTTGGGCATAGGATTTTATGCATGGATGAATACACCTAAATTAGCTAGTGGTTTATAGCATATGGTTTTAGAAACCATTCATGGTTTGTAATTTTTTTCATGCCAATATATTGAGTGCTCGAGTTTGAGGTATTATCTTAAGGTTTTCTAGACATGGTTATGCTGCTAAAATATATTCAACACTATATTGATTTGTATGATGTCCTATCGAGGCTTGAACTTGGAAGTTATATTCTAACTACAGTATTATTAGGAGCAATTGGTTATGGAGGTTGGTTTTTCTTGTGAAATGGGTTTCCTAATGTAAAATTGTGTTAATTGTGTTTTTGTGAGTTGCATGCCATTGCATGTCTATGCATTTTAATGTATGTGCTATTTTCTTATTTGAAATTGTTAGATATGAGTCTCTCCGCATTGTCTCTTCTCATAGATTAGTGCAAGAAGCATTTTTTCCATCTTAGCTCCCTTTCAGTAAGATGCAAGAGATTGTATGAGGCATGTAAGATGGAATTACAAAGTGGACTAGAAAAGTCATGAAGACTTTTGACCAACTTATGGTGCATAAGAATGATGCATCATATAGCATATTTTTAAAAGAATTATGAGTCCAAAATGTAGCACCCTATTTTGGTGGGTGTGTATGACATGGTGAGTGGAATTCCTTGTTGGAATATTTAACCCATCTAGATTTGGGCATTACATTTCTTCATTGGGATTTGGGCATCACATTTAGCCTATAGTATCCTACCTATGGTTTTGTGAAACTATTTGTAATTTTGGTTTTGGGCTTGGTCTATATATTAGATGCTTGAATGGAGATATGTAGCACTGGTATTTTGTAGGAGGTTATGTTGTTAGAATTTATCCAAACATAGTTGGTGATTGGGATTGAAGAGTGATACTTCGATATTACATTGTAATCATGGTATTGATGATTACAAAATATACATTGAGTGCTCTACTACACCCCTAATCCTATAGTGTGTATATGGTTATGAAATTAGTCATATTGTGGCTACCTTAGCTCTTATTTAAGTTATATAATCATTAATATAGTCATATATAGGTAGTTAGGCCAACCTGGGTGATACTCAAGACATAGGTATGGTATATATAGGAGTCAAAGGTTAGTTATTATCATCATATTGAGTATATCAAAATTAGGGCAGGCAATTGAGAGGGGGGGTGAATCAGTTGTCACAAAACTTTATCTTTCTATTGCATTTAATCTTCTTTACCACTTATTAACAGATTAATGATATAACCATGAAAGCATGAATCAACAACACATGAGCAGAAACATAATCAACACACATAATACCAGGATTTTTACATGGAAACCTAGTTAAGGGAAAAACCATGGTGGGGGTTAACCCACAAGATTTATTCTCTGTTAAAAGAATAGAAAAATGGGAAGGTACTTGCCTTTGGGCACACTGCAAAGAGTTCATTGCTCCAAGAGACTCACCGTCTACAAAAATATTCACAAGGTTAACACTGAAAGGTTGAATTGAGTAACATCATCTTCTTCATGCCAAGGTTCAATTCCATTTAAGCTCACAACACCTCTGCTCTGCTCCCAAACACTTCTTCGCTAGGTCTACATCTTCACTGCTCTTCCTCTTCTTCTGCTCTACTTTTTGGACCTTTCTTAGAATCTTATCATTTTCGCTCAAGGATAACTTTTCCATGACTCAACTACAAGTATTTATACGCTACATCAACCTTGGAACGAATCATCAAGGTTGGCATTACAATCATCAACCATTGGAACAATCTCCAAGGTCGACATTACAATCATTTAAAAAAAGACTTGACTTAATACAAAATGCTACATGCGGATCATTACACTATCGACCAAACATAGCTAGGACTCAAATCTTCCTTGAATAACACACCACGCTCCATAGAACTTCTCTTAGATCATCCGCAACATGCACCAAGCATCCGGTTGGCCAAGATTGGAAAGAACAACAACACCCAAGGAGAAATCTTCAACTACAAGCTCAATCCTCAATGCGGACCACCAACACAATAGGCACATGATCCAGAGACCTCCACAAGCACAATGAAATCAACAAGAACAACCACACCACCTCAAATTACTAGAATCACTTGCATCTTCATACGGGAACTTAAGAACACTAACTATCATGACTGTCACACTAGAAAGATTGCTTGCGAACCTCCAAAGCATGAACCACTTGAGTTGAGGATACACACCAACATCCCAAACATACCTCTAGAACCGCATACCATAATATTCCAATGCAGAGCAATCTAGACCAAATCCTTGTCACTCTATTACCTCTGAGCAACTACAAAATCCATTTCTACTCAGATGGCCATAACTTCATTAATTCTCCATGCGGACCTCTCAAATCTTAACTGGAGCAACTTCAGACAATCGTCTACAAAACCCTTAAGTCTGCAGACTCTGATCTTCATCTCACTGGGAATGCAGAGCAATCTACTTTACTAAACTGCACTGTCTTTACTGTCTCTGACAAAGAGATATGTTGACATCAATGACAACACATCATAGGTACATATTTGCAATAGAGTATTGCATTCTTATTGAAGACTATTGGAGGTATCCCACTCGAAGTAGGAAGTTGCCCCATTGAAGTGACGTTATTATCAAGTATTTGCAACATATTTACTATTATATTCTTCTATTGTGCAAGTTTTTTCATTACAAGTGGTATCAGAGCATGATCTTGGCACTGTGGAGGCAATAAACAAGGCAAATTTTTTAATTTTGGAGGTCATTTTGGGAAGCACATATCTCTCTCATTTTGGTGAATATTTTCAAGATTTTCGGAGGGTTATAAAAGAGTATATTCGAGCTGATTTATTCTTGATTTGAGGTCAATTGGAATAGAATTAAGGGAGTTATTGCCAAATTAGGGTTTCCACAAAATTCACTCCTAGGGATGTAATTCAGTGATTTTTTTCCTAATTTATGGAGGGTTTAAAAAGGGTACTGATTTGAAGGAATCTAGAGTAGATTAGAGGAAGTTATTGTGAAATTAGGGTTTCCACCAAATTCACTCTCAAGGCTACTTATTAACAAATTTATTAGATATTTATTTTGGGAAGTGAGATCTAGACCCTAGTAAGTTACAGTAAATTTTTTAGATTAATTGGATTAATTTTGTGTGATTTATTACAAAATTATTATTTTTTCTATCATGGCGGGGCCTGTAACAAGAAGCAAAACTAATTTTGTCACACCTAGAAAATCTCCAGGCAATGATGATGTGGAAAATGAGGAGTTTGTTCATAAAGATAATGAATCTATAATGGAACAAATTCAAAAATAAACCAAAACGATGAAGGATGAAATCTTGTGAATTATGACAAAGCAGATGCAAGGGTTGGAGAAGATGATGGAGAAATTTGTTCATGAATAAGATCCCAGAGATTCCAAACATAAGGAGTCATACAACCAAGATTGGAAGGAAGAGGAGTATCATAAGGAGAAGGGTTATTTTGGGTTTGAATTAGACCTAAAGATGGACCATCTCCTAAATAATTTTATGGCTAGGCACTTCACACCAAAGTTGGATATACGAAAGTTTGATGGAAAACATCCTACCAATCGGCTCTGCCAAATGGATCAATTCTTTGACATTCATCATGTTCCTTGTCAACAAAAGGTGGCAATGGGTTCCCTATACTTGGAACCAAACCAATTTATTTGGTATCATTGGCTATGTGAAGAAAAGAAAAAGAAACGATGTGTTGTCACTTGGTTGGTTTTCCAAGAGGAACTCATTACACATTATGGTGATAATCTTATGGATAAATACTATAGCCAAATTACCAAATTAAAGCAAACAGGTGTGGTCAAGGATTATATTCATCAATTCCAAACTTATTCTTTAAGAGTTGTAAATGTGGCAAGAATTTTTTTTGGAATTATTCCTCAGAGGTTTTAAAGACCACATCAAGTATGAGGTATGCATGTTTCGTTTGAATTCTATGTCCCAAGCAATGATTATAGAAAGACAAGTAGAGGAATTTGTTTTGGCTAATAGAAGCGAGGAATATTCTAGCAACAAAGATGGAAGGGCTCTTGCACCATAATTTATTCAACTTGTTAGGCTAACACCTCAATAAATTAAAGCAAAAAGGGCCAAAGGGTTATATTTCAATTGTGATGGAAAATATACTAACGGACATAAATGTGATGAGAAGAAGTTGTTCTCCATTGAGGATACCTATGATGAAGAAGAGCCAGTGGTGGTGGTACAAGAATCAAAATATGTCCAACCAACTATCTCTTGTCATGCACAATCAGGTATTAGCAACCCACAAACGCTCAAGGTAAGGGGCTTCCTTAAACAACAAAAGGTGATAGTATGATTGACTCTGGAAGTACTCATAACTTCATCAACAATAAATTAGAAACACAATTGAATTATTTTGTCTACCCTACCCCAAAATTCTAGGTTATGATTGTAGATGGTGGTATGATCACTTGTTTATGGAAATGCCATAGTATTAAACTCACCATGGGAGACTGTTGGTAGAGAACAGGGCATCAAGAAAAACCTACCGTAGGTTACTGCAAAGGCCATGTGGAGGGAATTGCTGACTCATAAAGAGGTATTTTGGGAAAGGACACACCTCTATGTAGATATATAGGAGATGCATGTAAGCATTGCAAAGTAAGAGTGAATAAGAGAGTAAGAGCGTATGTGAGTAATATGTATAAGGTAGAGACTCAGACCTGTCGGTATGGATATGTATATACCTATTAATGAGAAATGGATATAATGGAGATATAAGGATTGTGATATCATTGTATATATGCTATGATGCTTTAATTTACTTATCTTGTACCACATAATAGATTTTCTTAATGTTTATTCATGTTTCTCTTATTGTCTGACTGGGGTATAAACTAGACTTTTAGACTTGACTGAGGACCAGATCTCTAGACTGGTATCCCTCCCATTTCTTACCAAGATTTGGTTCCATTTCTAGGACCCTAGAAAAGGACAGTGAAGAAAGAGAGAATAAACAGAGAAAAGCGGAGTAGCGCAAGTAAGGAAACTTGAGTGATAAGAATTTTTTTATGACCTGTGAAAGATCTTGAATTCTCTTAAGTTCCTACCCTTGTGAGAGGGGGTAGGCACTTAAGGGGATGACAAATGGAATAAGGGGAGGATCTAAAAAGATCCTTGTAAAGATGTAACTCTTAAAGATAAGCCAACAATGGGATACATAAGGATTAATATGACTCCAAATCAAAAACACCCATGGCAAAAGGGGATGAAAAAAGATTAAGGGAAATCAGAGAATTTATACTTATTGGAATGGAGATAAGCAGAGAAGAGAGACAGAAACAAACCCAGGAATGTCAGGAAAGGTACCGAATAAGAATGGAGAAGGCAGGAGAAACAAGTAGAAATGAGGAAAGAGAAATTACGAAAGAAAATATGTTGGATGAGCGCGCCAATGAGGGTGCTGTTGAGCATGCCAAGGTGGGTATTGCCAGAGAAGTAAATATAAAGGGAAAAGAAAGAATGGATGAAACAACCATAAAGGCTACTGCAAAGTTAATACAAAGAGATATAGAGAATCTTGAGCCTATTACAATACATATTGACAAGGCAACAAAACTTTTAAAGAGTATAGAAGGAAGAATTGATGCATATGAGTAGTTGAGAAGTACGTGGAGGGAAGAACATAACCAAACCCTAACCCTATCGTAAATATACAAAACTCCAGATTATCAACCTAATTTGGCTAACATTCAAATTAGAGTTGACAAACAATGGGAAGAATTACTAAATCCTATACAAAACCTTCAGCCCTAAATTTGGATGTGGATTACCTAGACCACTTGGTTAATTAGAGTATAATGAAGATTAGAGAAGATGCAGTATATAAAGAGACTAGTTCCGGAAATATAAGACAAAATGATGAAAAGTCACTCAATGAAAACTTAATGTTATTTACAAATAAAAGAATATCCCCTAGAATGAAAAGGCAGTTTGAAGAGACACACCCCCTCGACCAAGAATCATGTCGGGTGCCTTATAAAGCAAGGAGAATTTTAAGAAAAGATCAAGTTGAAAGTGAAAGAGAAAGAGAAGAAGAGATTACGAACTATTTTGAGGAAATTTTGGGAGAAGAATATTTTGACATTCACTTGTGGAGAGATAAAGGAAGAGAACATAAAACACTAACACAAAGGGTAGAGCCTAAGGAGAAGAAAAACTAGAAAGAAAACCACCGCAAAACACCAGAGGGTCCAGAAAAGAAAAAGAAAGGAAAGATGGATGCTATTATCAAATTACCAGTATTTGAAAAGGAGACAACTAAAGCTGCACAACACATTTTTGTGCTAGAATCAATTTGGAACTAGAATGAGATAACAAAAGATGACACTAAATTGTTTGACTTTATTGGGACATTGTGGAATGACACATTAAAATGGTACAGAAAGGCTTGTCCTAAACATGAAAAAAACATGGGAGGAAGTGAAGAAGGAATTCTCAGAGAACCTTGAAACTCCTGAAATACCTATAGAAGGGGTGAGTAAGATGAGAGAATTAATACAAAGGGATGGAGAAACCATTAAGGAATTTGACAAAAGGTTTAAGGACATAGTCCACAAACTAGAAGAACCATTGCCTGAGAAGCAGAAGATTGAGTGGTTTACATCCAGAATTAGCCCAGATGTGAGAGCCTCTCTAGATGGGAGAATATTTGAAACATGTGCATAAGTAGTCACATTAGCATGTTGGATTGAGGTACATACATGGTGTAAACAAGACAAAAACAAGGAAAATATGATATTAGAAAGACTAATAATGGAATTGGAGCAGTTGAAACTCAAACATGAAATTTTGGCAAAACAAGAATATAAAAGGCCAAATATATGGTGTTCTACTGCACAAATAAAGGACACATCAAGAATGAATGTCTAAAACTAAAAGGGGAAAGACATGCCACCACAAAGAAGGTGGATATAAAGGCACTCCCTACAAAGAACAACACGGTCTATTGTAGATTATGTAGAGAATGGGATGATCATGAAACACCGGATTGTCCATCACAAATATTCAGGGTGAGAAAAGATGAGGATGAAAGTGATTTATAGTACAAGTCAAATCATAAAAACAAAGCACACAATAATACCATGGCATATGTAAAATGCCTAGCAGAAAGATCACTATATCTTTAGGACCAAGGTTACAAGCAACCTTCATGGAAAAACCAAAGGAACATGAACACTATCTAGAATACAAACTAAAATTCACCATATGAAAATAACTATAGTAATGAGGATAGAGGAAAATTTGGAGGTTATAGAGGAGGCAGAGGTTGAGGTAGACGTAGAAGAAGAAGAGATGAAGCCAATTGTTACAAATGCGGTAAACTAGGGCACTTTGCTAATGAGTGTTGGGGAGAAAAAGAAGGCAATGCTCATTCTGCAATAGTATAGAACATGACCCTTTCACATGTGATAAGGCACAATAGTACTTTTAGAATGCACCATAACAAGGGAAAGGAGATGATTGGATAAGCAAAAAGGGGCCAGAGTGATCAAAAGTGTCCCTAAGGAAGAAGGTCAAGTCTTAAGGAACTGTCAAAGAGATAATGATGGAAATACAGATCTATCTTCATCAGATGAAGAAAACCAAATAAGAGAATAAAGGAGGAAAAAACTAAGATGGACAAAGGAAAAGAAAAAGTAAAAGTAGTTACAAGATAGGGCACAAACACTGGAAGAAAAAGATATGACACTATTGAATCAGAAAGAGAAGAAAGTGAGGAGGAAGATATATTCCTCCCGAATAAAAAGCAACATGATGAGGTGGTACAAAAGACTAAAAAAATAATAAAGGAAGAACAAGAAAAGAAAAAACAAGTTAATCAATTCTTCATAAAAGAAGAAGTTGTGGCACTAAAATAGTTTACATCTCTAATGCAACAACATAATCTAATGGAGAAATTTAAACAATTTGTTAAATAATGGAATAAGGAGAAGATACCGCGAAACCAAGTTAGGCAATTGGGAAGAAATGAAAGGCATTGGAAAACAAAACCACTACTGATGGATGAACATATTAATCATAAAATGGTCAAAAATTTAATGATAGACTTGGGTACAGACATAAACATGATTACTAAGAAGCATTGGGAATAACTAGGGAGACCTAGATTGTCTCAAACACCTTACAACATTACTTTGGCAAATGGGTCTAGCATGTCAACCGTTGGAACATGGAAACAAGTAGAGGTAAACCTGATGGGAATCAAATAGGTAGTAGACTTTGTGGTTGTCGATATGAAATAACAAGGAGATTCTTTTAATGCACTACTTGAACTAAGATGGTTTATAGATTCCAATGGCATAGTGGACTCCCAAAAGGAGGAACTATCTTTTCCAGATACTAATAAAAGTATATTCATACCTCTAGGACTACCAACGGATGAGGCCTATATTAAAGAATCCAACTACGTAGAAGAAAATGATGACTACTCTAAGAACATTTACACAATATCAAGGCTGGAAACAAATGAAATGGAGGGAGAACCAAATTTCACCAGGAGAAATAGAGGCGGAGAAGGAGAATGATAGCACTGATAGTGAAGAAGTCCTAGAAGCATGGATAAAAAATGAACCGGAGCTCGAAACTTGGAGAATGACATGGATTAGGAGGATATGCATGGTTTAATCTAGTAAAGAAAACATACTGTAATACTCCGCATCAAAGGAAAATCCATCGCAAATGGTATGCGCCATCAACAAGGACCAAAATGAAGAGGCTCATCATATAAATCATATTATGAGAGGAATGTCTCATATCAAGTTACCAAAGTTCTCAGGGGTTAAAGACCAACAATACTTGAATGAGATGGAGACAATCTTTGTAGAAGAACTATGCAGAATACACACAATATAACATACATTAGTATGTAATGCAACAAACTGGTGGTCAACACATAGAGATTCAATTCAAGATTGGCATACATTTAAGATTCTTATCAATGTGAGATACTTACTAGAACATGGAGAATACAAAGAAATCTCTAAGTATGAAGGCCAAAGTCTACTGCAAGATCACTTAAGCACTTGCATAGTAGCATGGGAAAACACAAAAGAACACAAGGCTATATACACCTACTTGTTCTACTAGACATTAACACCAATAGCCCAAACTTGGTATATCAACCAAGAGAGAAGAAAAGAAACAATGGATTGGTAGGAAGTACAAGTTGACTTCATACATACATTTTCTTTTTGGAGTCCAAAAAAATCTATGCATATTACACTTGGGAAAATAAAAGAAATAATTTTTCAACAAGAAACAGAGGAAGGGAAAAATGAATCAGAGTACAATACATCACCACCAAGATCTGAAGGGATATGGAAATTGGTGGAATGGATAGATCAACAATCAAGGAACATGGGTCAAAAATGCTATAAAACAACACAGATAGATGATGAGGATGATGAGGAGATAAATATTGAGGTGCAAGGAGAAAGAGAGCTAGAAATATTGACTAAACAAAAGGACCAATATTAAAAGGAACCACTAAAAAATTAGAGGAAAATATTGCAAAGGAAGGTGATCCTAAACTAGAGAAGATTGGAGACTATTGGGATGAAAAAGTAGTAGCACAGGTGATTGAGATTCTCTTTGAGTTTGAGGATCTATTCCCAAGGACCTTCATTGAGATGAAAGGCATTAAAAAAGAAGTAGGGATAGTGAAGATACAACTGAAAGAAGGAGTAAAACCAGTCAAGAAATGGCCATATAGACTCAATCTTAACATGAAGAAAAGAGTCAAGATAGAAATTGATAAGATGTTAGCAGTAGGAATCATAAAATCTATTGAAGAAGCTGATTGGATCAGCTCAATGGTGGTACAAAACAAGAAATCCCAGGAGAAATAAGAATATGTGGAGACTACAAAGAGTTAAATAAAGCTTACATACATGATCCATTCCCAACACCCTTTACAAAAGAAATATTAGAATCAGTTGTTGGAAGGGAAATATACTCATTCATTGATGGATTATTTGGCTACTTCCAAGTAAAGTTAAGAGAAGAGGATCAACCTTGTTAGTTATTTTCCCAGATTGAATGCTTATTCCTAGTCATCCCTACAAGGTAGCCATCATGGGTCAACAGGATTCCCAGGCAAGGGGCCAACAATACAGGAGATAGACTCTATAAATATCTCCTCTTATTCTTTAGGCTTTGCAGAACCAAGGGGGGTATTCCCTACTCAACATCTATGACATATGCACATGAACTTACTTGGATGTTGATACAAAGCAGATTAATCCTCTTTTATGTAGACCAAAACTATGGAATAAGTGCAAAGGGGCTAGCTTTGGGCCTATATTCAGTCGTGAGACAGATGATTTTGGTCCTAAAACTACTCCTAAAGTCCTAATGGTTTGATTTAAAGTTTAAGTTTGATTTTATATTTGGACTCAAAACTGAGACTTTAGGTTGCAACCAAAATACAAGACCAGATCGGTGCCTATCCCAGGCTCAGAGTCTATATATATATATATATGTGAATGTTTATCACAGACCTAAAGCAATAATCAAATTTCAAGGGGATTATGCAATGTCTGCCTTATAGACAATGCCCAAGACAGAGTATTCAGTTATTTTTGCTTACAAATATCCTTGTTGCAATATATTCTTCTCAACATTTAACCTAGAACATTTAATCTACTCCTTGAGGAGAAGTAAAAGATTAAAGCATTCAATATAGCAAACCCATATTCTAGAATCACTAATACCCCTTAGATATTCAGATTTAGAAGAAGAACACATTCAACTTGGAAACAAATAACAAAATACATGCTATAAAGCATTACTGATTTAAATCAACATGAAACTGCAAAATTCTGTATATAAGACATTCAACATACAACTCATAAACTCACAAAGTACCCAAAACAAAGCCACCAATAAGATTGTATCTGATTACAACACCAAAAAAGTTGTCCAGTTTTCAAAAAAAATAAAAATGAGAAACACAGTCTGGCTTTTATACCAAGACCGTGTACCTAGCAAAAATAATTACAATGCAAATAAAAAATCTGCCAGATTCAATGCATGAGGAATGGTGCTCAGAAACATTTAATGCTGTAGAGAGACAAAGAGGAGTGAGCAGGTGGAATTAGGATCCGCACCGCCGCTCAAGGACTTTCATCTTCAATCAGATTGCTGACCTGTCAACTCCATCGACTATCCTCTGTAAATCTGCCATTATTGCCTCACCTACCCATAGGCCCCTTTGAAATGTAGCAATGCGTTCATAGAGTTTTTCCCACTCAAAACAAGCCTGAGAATGCAAATAGAACCAATGCTGCAACCTCAAAACCTGGACGTCGATCATGATTCCATCGCTGAGATCCACGGTGCTAAAAACTGCAAAAAGCCAAGAGCCAATGATTACATGCCACGTAGGCACCCCATACTTCTATCACTAACTTTTCCTTTTTCTATTTTGTCCTTTTTGCCTTGTATATGCATGCTCAAATGCATATACAAGCGCCACTGTTCACCCTTCAAAACCCTTTGTATATGCAAGAGCAAATGCATATACAACCTTTCAACATACAGGGTGGACGTCAGATGCTATAAAACAAAATAGAATTCAGTTCAGGTCCAGCTTGCACTTCATCCTTTGCATTTTTCGTATGTATATTTTGTTTGTATGTTGAATATACAAATACAAACATACAAGCAAAGAATCTTTTGAGAATATTTGATATACATTCTCCCCTTGTATGTTGAACATGTACAAACCTGTTTGTATAAACCTGCGGTAGGCCCCACCAATTATACCTTTTCAATGTATAAACTCAATGTATGTCGGACATACATTCATTCCTTCCCGCATATACTTGCAGACCCGACCCACATTTTAGTCCTGTTTTGAACCCTTTTTTGAAATCCACATTGTATATATGGTGTTGTATGGCGAACATACAATGAAACAAATATACAACAAAACTGCTCGGTACAACAGCGGCATCTTCAAGGAATCTTCAATGTATATTCCGCTATTGCACATTTTCGCTTGTATATAGCCTTTGTATGTTAGGACACACAACAAAAATATGTACAAGAAAAACCCGATATACATGTAGAGAATATTCTAGGAATCTTGCAGAAGATTCCCCCAATGTACACGCATCCTTTTGAACCCGATATGCATTTAGAAATGCATACAACTGTAGAATATTCTCGGGGTCTCTGCGATAGATTCTCCCTTGTATATGCAACTCGATATGCATTTGGAAATGTGTATAAGTCAGTTTTTTCAGCATTTTTGGAAGCCGATTGAGATTTTCCAAGCCTGCCAACATACATTTACCTTTGCATATACAGAAATTAGCATTTTCACAAGTGCAATAGGAAAAAGCAGTAAAACATTACATGGAGGCTGAAGAAAAATTCAAACTAAGGCACTAAAGGCTTGAAGGAATAAACACAGGAACCTGTAGACTCAATTTCAGAACCTTAATCCTAGGTGAACACCACCAGTGGCTTCGACTGGGGACATGCAGACGCAAGACTGCAGCGAGAACCAAACTACTCTAGGGCAGACCGGACAAAACACAAAACTCAAAACATGACCGACTATACAAGGTATGTACAAACATTCACATCTAGTTTACAGTGTGCACAAAAGGCATTCATCTATGAGAAAAAAGCTTTAAGGAACTGACCATACATAGGCAATTCCAATAATTCACCACTTAGGGCCTGGAGAAAATAGGATTCTTCTCCATGATTATCGCTAATTTGGTATGGGCCTACCCATTAGGGCTCAAATTTACCGTGCTTGCCTTTATCCTGGTTCCTTGCATTCCATACAAGGACTAAATCACCAATCTGAAACTTTCTTTTTGCGGCCCTTTTATCAAATAGATATTTTACCTTTTGTTGTCTCTTGATGTTTGTCTTCTATGCCTCCCTTCTCATTTCATCTAGTGCAACCAGCTAATTTATTCTTCTAATTATTGAGTCCTCAATCTCTTCCTCATTTTCCTGTATGGATTTATAGACTGGTAGGAGGTTGTTTACAGGCAATGTAGCTGCTGTACCATATACCAATTCAAAAGGTGACCTTCCAGTTGCTTTCTTGACTGTCACTCTGTCAGCCCATAATGCCATTTTCAACTTTGAATCCCAACCTCTTTTGTTTCTGCCTACCATCCTTTTGACAATTTTCATGAGGCTTTTATTACTTGATTCTGCTTGACCATCTCCATGCGGATGATATGGTGATGCATGTAACAAATTTATTCCATAATTGCTGCCAAAATTAATAAATTCACCAGACCTGAAGCACATTGCATTATCTGTGACCAATTTGGCTGGAACTCTAAATTTGATAACAATATTTTCTAGAACAAAGTCCATCACCACTTTGCTTGTAGCCCTTTTAGTTGGTATGGCTTCAATCCATTTAGTGAAGTAGTCAGTAGCAACCAAAATCCAACTGTGTCCTCCACTTGATTTTTCTGAGATTTCCCCTATAAAATCAATTCCCCATTGCTGAAATGGAGCTTCCACAGTTATAGTCCTAAGGGGCAATGCACCTTCATATTTTAGCTTTCCTAAAAACCTCTAGCAAGGATCACATTTTCTTACCATTCTTTGTGCATTTGAAAAGAGAGTTGGCCACTAGTAGCCAGCTCTGAGAATTTTGTGGGCTGTTGTATGGGTAGTATAATGTCCACCACACACTCCATTGTGCATGTCATTTAGAATATCCTTAGCCTGATCTTCATTCACACATCTGAGTAATACTCCATCAGGATTTTTCCAATACAGTTCTCCTTGAACAATGATGTATTTAACAACATGTAGTTTCAAGGTCCTCCTTTGATTATCACTGAGATGGGAAGGACAGTTCAAATTTTGCAAATAATGTACAATGTCCCTATACCATTCAGATTCTGACATATTTATAATTTTACTGTGCACTACATTCACTTGGCATGCCTCTAGATTTGACTGTGTCATCAATTTTGCTAAACCTTGTCCTCTTACTAATTTAATGATCTGTATTTCGATATTGAACTCCTGCAATTTGTATATCCATCTACATCTTCTTCCAGTTAGCTCCTGTTGAGTAAAGATATCTTTAACTGCTGCATGAGGCACATATGCAACTATCTGAGAACCTACTAAATATGGCCTGAAACTTTTGACTGCTCTAACCAGTGCATATGCTTGTTTCTCCATGATGTCATACTTCAACTTAGCAGCTTGCAATGACCTGCTAAAGAAAGCTATAGGTTGTTCAAAACCTTCTTCATTCTTCTGTAGTAAGCATGCAACAATAGTATGAAAAGAAGCAAATGAGAACAATTGAAATGGCTTAGAAAAATCAAGAGACTTTAGCACAGGAGCCATCTTTATGGCATCTTTGATGTTCTGGAATGATTTAGTTGCTTCATCTTCCCATGTGACAGTTGCACCTTTCTTCAACATCATAGAGATATCCTTTGTGGTCTTTGCAACGTTAGGAACAAATCTTCTAACAAAATTAATTTGCCCAAAGAAGGATTGAACACCTTTCACTGTTTTAGGGATCTGAATTTTGTCAATTGTAGCCACCCTTTAAGGATCAATCCTGACTCCATCCTTGGAAACAATGTGACCAAGCAATTTTCCTTCCACTACCCCAAAAGCACATTTCTTTGGGTTAAGTGAGATGCCATATTCCAATGCTCTAATAAAGATCTGCTCTAAGTGCATGCAATGTTACTCCTCCTTTCTTGAATAGGTAGTTAAATCATCCTGATATACAGCTAGGATTGAAGCAATTAATCCTGCAAAAGAAACATCCATAGCCCTCTGAAATGTGGCACCTGCATTTGTCAATCTGAATGGCATTCTCACATATACATAAGTTCCCCATGGAGTGGTGAAGGTAGTTTTGAACTATTCTAATTTTTTTACTTTTACTTGAATGTATCCCGAAAATCCATCCATCATGGATAAAAGTTCACAACCAGTCACCTTCTGCAACATGGCTTCCATGTTTGGCAATGGATAATTGTCCTTCAAAGAAGACACATTCAGATTTCTAAAGTCCACACAAAGTCTGATGTCACCATTTTTCTTTCTGACTAGGACAAGGTTGGACACCCAAGTTGAGTGTCTGATAGGCATAATTATTCCAGCCTCCCTAAGCTTCATGAGTTCTTCTTGCATTTTTGGAGCTAGGGTTGGGTTGATAGGTCTCTATTTTTGTCTAAATGGTTTAGCTTCAGGCTTCAAAGGGATTTCATGCTGGAATAAATCCTTTGTATAAGCTTTCAGGTCCTCATATGACCAAGCAAAGACATGCTTATATTTTCTTAGTAGTGCAATCAACATAGTCCTGACATGTGGCTTGAGCTGCTTGCCAATATATACCTTCTTGGGGGCTTGAGATGTCCCCAAGTTTATCTCTTCTAAATCATTCTTGTTTGTTAGAGATGCCTTTGTAACAAATTGGTCCCTATTGTCAAATGCTCTCTCTAAAGCAACCAACCCTCTAGGGATTTTATTTGTCTTGAGTTGAATTACCTCCTTCTCTAAGAGAGTTTCTTTTCCATCTACAACTTCTATAAAGTTCTTAAAATCCATTTCTTGGTTCTCATATTCATCAATACAATGTAGAAATCTCAGCAAATCCTTGTCATCATCAAACACTTGCCAGCTGTATATATTATCTGGCACTGCAGGTCTAAGTTTGACCTCAATGTTTGTTACATCTGACAGAGTTATATCAATTGGCCTTATGGATACATTAGCTAGAAAATCTTCCCTAACATTTTTTGATCTCTCTATCCAACTTATTGAAAAAGCATCAAACAATTCAATTGTATCCCAAATAGCATGCTTATACTGTTTTAATCTCTTATTTTTTGATGCGTACTTATCCCTGACTTGGGAAACAACTAACTCTGAATCACCAAACACTTTGAGCATCTTGATTCCATGCTTCAAAGCAACATTCAAACCTAACAACAGAGCTTCATACTCTGTGATATTATTTGTACAGGCAAACTTTAGCAAGAATGAAAACTTTAGAAGCTTACCAGTTGGAGATAGAAATACAATGCCAGCACTAGAGCCTTCCTTATAACAAGCTCCATCAAAGTACATGGTCTAGAGACCTTGTTGGTCAAGCTCTTGAATGTGCATGTCTCCCTCTTTACCCCCTCTATCATCTGAGATAACCCTGAAATTTTCACAGTCAGTGTCCACAAAACATATATGCTCCTCTAACTCTTGATCTTCAACTGTTTCTGATGATCTTTCTTCTCTGATCAATTTGACATTATTACCATTCATCGGGATCATGGCATATGATAGATCTAATTGCATACTCCCACCAATCAATGTTGCCCATCTTCTTGACAACAACATGCCATATTGTGGCTTGATATCAACAACTGTTATGTTCATTTTGTAGGTCTTCTCAGGATATGCTGCCAGTCTAAAATCTACATCTTTCATAATTCCAATGACAGGTACTTCTCTAGTATCCATGGCATAACATTTCCCACATGCCTTATCTATCTTTAATCCATCTTGGTACATGATAGCCAGGGGCATGATATTCGTTGATGCTCCTGAGTCAAGCATACAATTCTTAATCACTTTTCCATTTATGACAAGGGAGACATAAAATGGCTCAACCTGTGAAGGGCATTTTGTCATGGTCATCCCCAAATAAACTTCAGGGACCTCATCCTCATCAATACACATAACTTGTTTCCTACTTTGAGTCTCAATATTTTGATTAGCTTGACAGGGTATTCCTGAAATTAGGGACAATGATCTATTTCTGAACTCTTCAACTTTCATCAGCTCCATTAATGGAACATAAACTTTTACCTGGGACAAGACCTGAGTTATGTCAAACAGAGCATAATTTTGTATAATAGTTGTGGCCTGATCCATGGTCTTATTTTTATCTTGGTATGATCCAGCTTTTTTTTTCATGGCTCCCTGACTGTCATCTTTGATCTGAAAGTTTTTGTTTTGATCCTCAACCTAGGGGATTCTATTTTCTGACCCTTGAGAATCATGACCTATTTTTTCCTTAAAACTTTGCTTATTATTGCTCCATTGCTTCTTTTGTGGTTCAGTCCCTTTATGACCGTGCATTGGTTGGTTCACAAGAGTATTCTCTAGTTGGTGTGAGTTACTTACCTGAGTTTTACCCCTAAGATTGTACTTGCTTTTGACTTGAGCCACTGCTGCAGCTGTGAAGGCTCTAATTTCATTATCAGATGGTCTCCTCAAATTATTCAAAAAATTGTGTGAGTCCTGAGCATAAGCATAATTATCTTCGTCATCTTCATCACAGGGAAACTACTGGCAAACCTAAATCTCATTAATTGTGTTCGCATCAACATCTTGAGATGGATACTCTCTATTTGTAAACAACATATTGACATTGTCATCCTCCATGCAATGTGGTTCATTGCACTCATCACAGGCCACGACATTGTTATATAGAGACTGAGCAATCATACATTGTGACTGTGAGTGAGGCATCTGGCATATTATACACCATGGGGTGTCATTAACACTATTAACAGCCTTCTTCAAAGGGTAAGGTGTTTCCTTAACATTTTGATTCCTTGGATTTGAGTTACTGTTTGGAAGAATGGGTTTACCATTATGCCAATTGGTATTATATGGCATATCATGTAATGATGGTCTTCTTTCTTGCCTTTGGTAAACCTGTCTATCAGGACCTACCCCTTTTTCATTTTTAGCCACTCTATAGTTCAGGTCCTTGAGAATAGTTGTCAACTTGTCTAATTTATCCTTAGAAGTAGATGCATTGCCTTGAACACTTTGAGATTTACTATTTGGATTTTGCAAATTTTTTACATCATCTCTTTTGTTTGTTTTACCAGATGCTTTTCTATTATTTCAAATATTTGTTGCAATTTTGAAAGCATCTCTGAGGCTGTGAGGACCCTTATCTCTTAACCCATAAGTTGTTTTAGCATCAAAAGCATTTATGTATAACACTATGCACATAGGTTCATTGGGCTTTAGGTGATGTGGTAATTTGTTCAATACCTTCATGAATCTAGCATTGAAATCAACAACCTGTTCATTTGATCCTTTGGTAATGCCAGTGAATTTATTAATAAAGAAACTTGGACCAATTTTGTCACCATATTGTTCTTTGAATATTCTCCTGAAGTCCTCCCATGATGAAATGCTTCTGTCAGGCAGACCCTTGTACCATTCTCTGGCCTCATCAACTAAGGATTGCATAAATAATTTCATAAAAACATCTTCATGCTCAACCTCAAAGTTGTCCATGATATTCTGAAAAGCTTTTTTAAGTGGTCTTCTCCTGACATAGTATTGTTTCCTAAAAATTTAGGCACTTGCAGCCTCACATGTTTGTCAATAGGATTGGGGTAACCAGGGATGCCATAAAAAACAAGCTGTCTGAATATGTCCAGCTGCATAGGTTGTCTATCAAACTGATTAACATTTACATTTCTATTTGCATTCTAATTTATTACATTATTATATGGTACTCTAGCATTATTTGCATTCTGTCTTTGATCATTATGCTGATCCTGGACTTCATTTCTTTGTTGATTTCTTTGCATATTTGCATTTTGAAGGGTAGGAATTAAATCATTCTGAGCAACTCTCAAAGCTTGCACTTTCTGTCTCATGTCATCTCTGATTTTCACTGCCTACAAATATTCTAATTCTGCCCTTAAGCTCTTAATTTCTTTAGCTAATTCCTCCTCTCTAGGCATAGAAGAAGATGGTTTAATTATATTCTGATCATCATTATCATCTCTTGGGGATTTAGCTTCTTCAAATCTATCAGGGGAATCATGGAAAGGGCGTTCCTGAAACACCTCTGATCTCATTCTTAATCCACTACCCTGCTCTCTTTCATATACATTCTGGATTTCACCCTCAGTGTTTGAAAAATAAGGTATTGTCCGCTCTAAAGATCCTGGATTGTCCTGAATGTTATCATTACTTCTGGGAGAACCTTCTTGACTGGCTTGAATAGTCCCTTTTTTCTTGTACATCATTTTTCTGGGTAATTCTTCAGACAGAGAATTACGCAGGGATCTTCTCCCTAGCATACAAATTTTTACTTTACCGGTTGGGAGATTGGTTCAGAGTTGCCACCTGTAACTAGGAATTAATTTCTTTTAAAAATTAGGGTTCATAAGATAACACTTTCACTTCACGTCCCCAGCGGAGTTGCCAAAATCTATTGGTTATTTTCCCAGACTGGATGCTTATTCCCAGTCATCCCTACAAGGTAGCCATCATTGGTCAACAAGATTCCTAGGCCAGGGGCCAACAGTACAGGAGATAGACTCTATAAATATCTCCTCTTCTTGTTTAGGCTTTGCAGAACCAAGGGGAGTATTCCCTACTCAACATCTATGACATATGCACATGAACTTACTTAGATGTTGATACAAAGCAGATAAATCCTCTTTTATGCATACCAAAACTGTGGAATAAGTGCAAAGGGGCTAGCTTTGGGCCTATATTCAGTCGTGAGACAGAGGATTTTGGTCCTAAAACTACTCTTAAAGTCCTAACGGTTTGATTTAAAGTTTAACTTTGATTTTATATTTGGATGCAAAACTGAGACTTTGGGTTGCAACCAAAATACAAGACCAGATCGGTGCCTATCTCGCGCTCGAAGTCAATAGATATATATATGTGAATGTTTATCACAGACCTAAAACAATAATCAGATTTCAAGGGGATTATGCAATGTCTGCCTTACAGACAATGCCCAAGATAGAGTATTCAGTTATTTTTGCTTACAAATATCCTTGTTGCAATATATTCTTCTCAACACTTAACCTAGAACATTTAATCTACTCCTTGAGCAGAAGTAAAAGATTAAAGCATTCAATATAGCAAACCCATATTCTAGAATCACTAATACCCCTTAGATATTCATATTCAAAAGAAGAACACATTCAACTTGGAGACAAATAACAAAATACATGCTATAAAGCATTACTCATTTAAATCAACATGAAACTAAAAAATTCTGTATATAAGACATTCAACATACAACTCATAAACTCACAAAGTACCCAAAACAGAGCCACCAATAAGATTGTATCCGATTACAACACCAAAAAAGTTGTCCAGTTTTTTAAAAAAATGAGTAACACAGTCTGGCTTTTATACCAAGACCGTGTACCTAGCAAAAATAATTACAAGGCAAATGAAAAATCTGCCAGATTCAATGCATGAGGAATGGTGCTCATAAACATTCAATGCTGCAGAGAGACAAAGAGGAGTGAGCAGGTGGAATCGGGATCCACACCGCCGCTCAAGGACTTTCATCTTCAATCGGGTTGCTGACCTGTCAACTCCATCGACTATCCTCTGCAAATCTGCCATTATTGCCTCACCTACCCACATGCCCCTTTGAAATGTAGCAGTGCGTTCATAGAGTTTTTTCTGCTCAAAATGAGCCTGAGAATGCAAAGAGAACCAATGCTGCAACCTCAAAACCTGAACGTCGATCATGATTCCATCGCTGAGATCCACGGTGCTAAAAACTGTAAAAAGCCAAGAGCCAATGATTACATGCCACGTAGGCACCCCATACTTCTATCGCTGACTTTTCCTTTTTCTATTTTGTCCTTTTTGCCTTGTATACGCATGCTCAAATGCATATACAAGCGCCACTGTTCACCCTTCAAAACCCTTTGTATATGCAAAAGCAAATGCATATACAACCTTTCAACATACAGGGCAGACGTCAGATGCTATAAAACAAAATAGAATTTAGTTCAGGTCCAGCTTGCACTTCATCCTTTGCATTTTTCATATGTATATTTTGTTTGTATGTTGAATAATCAAACATAAACATACAAGCAGAGAATCTTTTGAGAATATTTGATATACATTCTCCCCTTGTATGTTGAACATGTACAAACCTGTTTGTATAAACCTACGGTGGGCCCCACCAATTATACCTTTTCAATGTGTAAACTCAATGTATGTCGGACATACATTCATTCCTTCCCGCATATACTTGCGGACCCGACCCATATTTTAGTTCTGTTTTGAACCCTTTTTTGAAATCCACAACGTATATTTGGCGTTGTATGTCGAACATACAATGAAACAAATATTCAACAAAACTGCTCGGTACAACGGCGGCATCTTCAAGGAATCTTCAATGTATATTCCGCCATTGCACATTTTCTCTTGTATATAGCCTTTGTATGTTAGGACACACAACAAAAACATGTACAAGAAAAACCCGATATACATGCAGAGAATATTCTAGGAATCTTGCAGAAGATTCCCCCAATGTACACGCATCCTTTTGAACCTGATATGCATTTAGAAATGCATACAACTGTAGAATATTCTTGGGGTCTCTGCGATAGATTCTCCTTTGTATATGCAACTCGATATGCATATAAGTCAGTTTTTTCACCATTTTTGGAAGCCGATTGAGATTTTCCAAGCCTACCAACATACATTTACCTTTGCATATACAAAAATTAGCATTTTTACAAGTGCGATAGGAAAAAGCAGTAAAACATTACATGGAGGCCGAAGAAAAATTCAAACTAAGGCACTAAGGGCTTGAAGGAATAAACACAGAAACCTGCAGACTCAATTTCAGAACCCTAATCCTAGGTGAACACCACCAAACCTCAGACAACATTTGCATCTGAATTGGGATCCTACATGTACACAGTGATGCCTTTTGGACTAAAGAATGCACCAACAATCTTTAGTAGAATAATGGTAAATGCATTCAAAGAATTCATTCATGATTTCTTAGAGGTTTATCTAGATGATTGGACTATCTATGACTTAGTAAAAGACCACACACAGTCCTTGAGAATGATGTTCAACAAATGTAGAAGTTTGTAAATATCATTGAATATCAAGAAATGCACATTTGCGGTACCTTTTGGAACTCTCCTAGGTTACATCATTTGCAAGGAAGGGTTGATGGTAGATCCCTTGAAAGTAACTTTAATCCTCACACTACCACCACCTAAAACAACAACATAAGTAAAAACTTTCTTAGGTTACACTGGGTATCACCAGAAGTTTATAAAGGGTTATGCACCAATTGCAGCACTCTTAGAAGAATTACTCAAAAAGAAAAGTGGAAGAAACATTGAATGGAAAGAGCAGTGTCAATTTTCTTTTGACATACTAAAGAAAAAAATTGTTGAAGCCCCTATCTTGATATTCCCAAATTGGAACACTCCTTTCCATGTTCATGTAGATGCCTTAGGCATAGTAGTAGGTGTAGTATTGGCTCAACCTAAAGGAACTAAAGACCATCCTATAGAATTTGCTAATATGAAATTATCAAAAGCTAAGAAAAATTACACTACAATAGAAAGGGAAGCACTACCAATGGTCTATGCATTGCAAAACTACAGACACTACCTACTATCCACACCCTTCACATTCTTTACCGACTATGAACCATTAAAGTACCTATTAAACAAACCTATCATACAAGGAAGAATATGTAGATGGTTGCTACTATTCCAAGAATTTGAGTTCAACATCAAAGTGAAACTGGGGAAACAAAACCAAGGACCTGATTATCTATCAAGAATTGAAATAGGGGAGGAGCTCAATAACCATGAAGAAGAACTCCCCAGTGCAAACCTATTTAGGGTCAATGCGGTACTAGAAGAACTGGAAGATATTTGATTCTATTGGCCACATGAGAATTTCGTGCTGAGACATCTTTGTAAGACAAACAAATTCTTATGCGGAAGGCTTTTTCTTATACACTTATCGAAGGAGAAATACATATAAGAGAGAAAGATGATATAATCAGGAGGGTGGTGTATGAACATGAAAGAGATGATATTATAAAGGAAGCACATGAAGGTATAGTAGGAGGACACAAGTCTGGAGACTTAACAACAAGAAAGATCAAGCTAGAAGGCTTGTGGTGGCCTACCTTGTTCCAAGATACTAAAAGATGTGTAAAATATTGTGAGATTTGTCAAAGAATGGATAAACCTACTGCTAGAGATGAAATACCATTAAGACTGATATCAACACAACTTCCCTTTGAGAAATGGGCAATTGACTTTATTGGATCCACAGATCCTCTGGCCAAACAATTAAAATCAAGATACATCATCACCGGAGTAGAATACCTTACAAAATGGGTAGAATCTATGCCTACAAAAGATTGTACCATAAAAATAGGCACAAAGTTCCTCTATGAGAATATAATCACTAGATTTGGATGTCCTCTCAATATCACAAGTGACCAAGGAAAGCACTTTGTAAATAACATGATTGTAGAGTTACTACAACCATTTATGATAGTACACAACAAGTGCACACCATATATCATTCTCAGGCAAATGGGACAAGTGAGGCCTTAAACAAGATCATTGGTAAGACATTAACAAAAATGTGTGATGGTAACATAACAGATTGGGACCTGAAAGTACTTGTAGTACTTTGGGCCTACCACACCACTTACAAAAGAACCACAAATTTCACACCCTATGAGCTAGTCTATGGCCTGGATGCTACTATACCAATACACTTTATACTTCCTAACTTTCATACCACAAGGAATCTAAAACTAAATGCAGAGGAATCCTTGACATAGAGAATTGAGGAACTGGAGAAAATGAATGAAAATAGGTTGATGGCAACCTATAACATCAATCTAGACAGAAAGCGACATAAATCTTGGCATGATTGGAACCTGTAAAGGAAAATTTTTAAAGGAGATTTGGTACTTTTATATGACAATAAGTTTAAGAGACAGGGAAAACTCAAAATTAGATGGCTAGGACCATATTACATACATGAAATTGCAAAATCCGGAGTGGTAAGATTGAAAGATATGGAAGGAAGAATCACTGTCGGATATGTTAATGGATCTCACTTGAAGCATTATCACAAATCTCTGGGATGAAAAGATGAAATACGGTGGAATTCAAACATGTAACATACTAACTATATCATACTGTATCATATTGTAGGATAAAGTAACCGTTAGCAACTTACAATAATAAACGGCTATAAAAGCCCGTGAAAAGCATAACGAGTAAAAAAATAAATGCGAAAAGCAAGTTTTAGGGCTATTTATACCCTAATCCAACCTAAAATCCTCATTTGCATCCAAACAAATTGAGAAAATTGAGCTCTGAGCTACAAAACAATCAAACGCTAGCCAACAAACTATGAGTAAGATGAGATGGCTACACCATTGCTCATTGATGTGACAGAAAAACCAAGGCCTACATACAAGAAATGCCCATTCAAGGTGATGGAAGTGGACAAAGAAGGATCTTTCTCTAATGTACCAATGGATGAGGTTTACATTGAAGATGTCAGGAAGTACATCCACACCACAATCATAGAGATAAATCATATAAAGTTTAAGGAGCTAAGGGACACACTACTCGGAGATGCAGGCTACTTTGATGAATATATGAACATTGCCACCAAGAAATTGGATATATGGAAATATTATCCAGATTTCAGTGATGCCCATGAGTGGGTAAGGATAATTTCAGTCAGATCCATCATGAATTCATCTATCTAGACAAACCCTACCATATAACGAAGGATGCAATCAAAGTGGTGACCAGACTTAGCTCAACAGGGCCAGTATTGACAATGAAGGAAATCAAGAATGATAAGGTTACTGAGTTGACAGGAGCAATATCTAACAGGTAGAGCCTCAGTGTAAAGGATATCACAGACCCGGGGGTCCGGTATGCCATGATGGGAATAGCCTACAAGATATACTATGCAAACAAAGAGGGTTTGGCTACCGCCACAATAATTCACACCACATATCAAATGGTGAAAGAGGGAAAATATTTTGACCTCTGTGATGTAATGAGGGAACAACTAATGGACAACCTGAAAAGGACAAAGGAGTCAAACTACAATTTTTAGTATGGAAATTTAATCATATGCCTAGTCTTCTATTTTCTCAATGATTTATCGGGATTCAAAGGAAAAATTTGGCAACACCACATATCAGTTGAAACAAATCAAATAACACATTAGAAGATTTAGTGACACAGAGCCTTCAACACCATGTATTGGGGTTTCTTCAAAACCTTACAGTCAGATATGCAAAATAGAAAAAGACTACCATATGAATCCATCAAGCAATATATGAACCATATAAATTTCATGGTGGACAAGGACTACACTTATATGGAGGCAGTGGGACCTAGAACTTTTTGGATACCTAAGTTACCATACAAAGTTTCTAAGGTAGAAATAAATGCTTATGCAAAAAATTTACTAAACAAACCCAAAGATACTACCATAGAAAGATTTGGGACAAACATGGACTTAATGGATAAGATGCACAAGAAGAATGCAAAGGAACATTTGGAGAAGCACAAAGATAAATTACATAAACAATGGGAAATCCCACCTTTGGAGGGCACATCTGTTGGGATAAGTTACCATTAACTTGCAATCCTAACCAATGCATGTGTCTCCAAAGTTCTTGGAATGTGTTCCCCAACACATAAGGACTTTGAGAGATTAATTATTTATTAATTATATCACTTTGACTTTTGCAATCAATTCCTAATTGATAAGGTCAAACTTGGGCATCCATTTTGAGAGTGGGGGCCATGAAGACTTTGTTGACCTTTCCTAAGTCTATTTTGAGAGTTTGATAACTCTTAATAAGTGGGAGTTAAACTTGGGTGTCCCCTTTTGATGGGGACTTATATTTAGACTCAGAGTTGTACTTTTTTATGTACATGAGTTGATAGTGTTGAGACACCTTGCATGCATATAATGTTGGAGTTAACTAAAGTACTAGAGATGCATGAATTGGATATTACTTGCATGAGGTCAGAAAAACTTGCATGGACTTGCATGTTTTTGCATTTTACTTGTATGTACTTGCATGTTACTTGCATGTTGTTGCATGTTACTTGCATGTACTTGCATGTTGTTGCATGTTGCTCCTATGGACTTACATGTGCTTGCATGTTGTTGCATTTCACTTGCATGTGGTTGCATATTGTTACATGTCACTTCTATGGACTTGTATGACCTTGGATGTGCTTGCATGTTGTTGCATGTCACTCCTATGGACTTGTATGACCTTGTATGTTGTTGCATGTTAGTTTTGTGAGATTGCTTGCAGAACACTCCAACTCTAGAAACTTGCAAGATGGTACATCTCAGTGTTTTAGGTAATGGGTATTAGTTGCATGTTGTTGCAAATGCTTGTGTGTCAGTTGCATGTCAGTTTTAAGATATTACTTGCAGAACACTCCAACTCCAGAAAGTTGCAAGATGGTACATCTCAGGGTTTCAGGTAATGGATATTAGTTGCACATTGTTCCATGTGCTTGCATGTTAGTTTTAAGATATTACTTGCAGAACACTCCAACTCCAGAAACTTGCAAGATGGTACATCTCAGTGTTTCAGATAATGGGTATCAATTGCATGTTGAATCAGGTGTTTATATGTCACTTACATGTACAGAACAAGATAATTTAGAATAACCTTGGGGACATCAATCTTGCATGTTGTTTGCATGAAATTGACGTGTGTTGATCACTTTAGTCAATAGAAAGTGATTTGGTAAATATGGACACCCAATTGGAGGACTTTCTATTGTTTCTTTTATTTGGAAATGTATTTGATGTTAGCAAAGTTAACTCGGGCAAACTTGGGCACCCACATCAAGGGTAGGCAGTTAACATAAGACTTGACTTTGTTTGACTTCAGTCTTCTCTATTTGGAGTGCTTGGTTTTTGCATGAGCATTGGTTTCTATGTTATCAATTACAATTTATTGTAATTTGAGTTTCAAGCTTTCGAATTAAGAAGCTCTTGAATTAAAGAAACTTTGAATTAATTAAGAGCCCCATACATTTTCTAGAGAGTTGAATTGTGAAAAAGACTTAGAAGAAAAAAGCAAGAAGCTTTTGAAGAAAAAAACAAGAAGCTTTTGAAGTTTTTTACAGTTTTGAAGATTGAAGAAGCTTTTGAAGTGCATCAAGGAATAAAAGGATTTCAGTATTGAATGTAATCTTTCACAAGAGATTTAATACAAGCATTAACACCTTTGGTGTGGAGTTTTTTCCTTTAGGGGTTTCTCCACGTAAATACTTGTCTTCTTCTTGCAAGCTATTTTCTTCTACTACACTGATTAAATTGGAGAAATACTATAACATCCAAATTGAAAGTAATTTTCAGATGTACACATGCTAATAATTTCATATTTGAAAACATTTTAAAGCTACATAGTTGCAACTTTACCTTTTTCTCTCCCTTTTTCCAACATCTACACCATCTAACACTGCATCAACCTCACAAACCACTACGAAAGCTCTGTAAGATAGACCCTCAGCTCCGTAAGAGCCCACTGCTTCACAAACACCTAGAAGATTAGGGAGAAGTGCATCTATGGCAGCTAGTGCACAACAATACCGCAACCTACCGCATCATCACAAACAATATCCACAGGTAGGAGGACAACATCAGAAACACTAGTTCATTTGAGTGATGAGAATAAAAAGGGAGAAACACAGAAGCAACAAGCAAAAAGAAAGAAAAATCAATTCCCTACATAGGAGGTAGAAGAGGAAGAGGGGGAAGAAGAAGTATCAAAACTGATAAGGAAAAAGAAACAAAAGCCAACAACACAGGAGACTCCACAAGATCCATTGAGCCTTGATTCAATCCTCAATGGGATTGAATGTCATGGTTTGTTTCAAGAGACAACAAAACAATACCCAAAAGTCTCTACAGATAATAAGAAAATCATTGAAAGAGCAATAATCAAATACATGATAAAAACTAATAAAACAATGGATGAGATTTTGCGATTGCTACCAAATAGCCTTGCAGATGCACTAAGGAAAAGAAGAGAAAAATCTCTGAAGCTGGATGAAGATCTTAGGCAACAAGATATTGATAGAATGGGTACTTCTATCTTTGTGGAGGAAAATGATAAAATAGCACAAATACAAGTCATAGAGCTTAGATCAAAGGGATACCCTCATGAACATGGAACAAGCAGACAGAGAAAAGATATAGTCATAAATGTTGAAATTAGGGTAGACAATTGAGAGGTGGGGGGTGAATCAGTTGTCACAAAACTTTTATCTTTTGTTACATTTAATCTTTTTTACCACTTATTAACAGATTAATGATATAACCATGAAAGCATGAATCAACAACACATGAGTAGAAACATAATTAACACACATAACACTAGGATTTTTACGTGGAAACCCAGTTAAGGGAAAAACCATGGTGGGGGTTAACCCACAAGATTTACTCTTTGTTAAAAGATTAGAAAATGGGAAGGCACTTGCCTTCGAGTGCACTACCCAGATCTCATTGCTCAAAGGAGGCTCACTACCTATAAGAACATTCACAATGTTAACACTGAAAGGTTGAACTAAGAAACGACATCTTCTTCATGCAAGGTTCAGTTCCATTTAAGCACACAACACCTCTGCTTTGCCCCCACTCACTTCCTCACTACATCCACATCTTTCCTCAATTCCACACATTTCCACAACTTCACAACACTTATTTATACATTTCATCAACTTTGGAATGAACATCAAAGTTGGCCAAACAATCATCTATCTAGAACATTCTCCAAGATAGGTATTACAAGCAATTACAATTACAAGACTTAAAATGCTACATATGAATCTTTACTATCAGCCAAACATACCTGGGACTCAAATCTTCCTTGATCAACACGCCACGCTCCATAGAACTCTTCTTAGATCATCTGCAACATGCACCAAGCATCCGATCGGCCAAGATTGGAAGGAGAAAGAACACTCAAGGAGAAATCTTCAACTACGAGCGCAATCCTCAATGCAGACAACCAACACAATAGACACCTGATTCAAAGACCACCATAAGAATAGTGAAATCAATAGGAACAACTGCACCACCTCAAATCACCAGAAACACTTGCAGTTTCATCCAGGAACTCAAGAACACTAACTGTCATGACTGTCACACTAGAAAGATTGCTTGTGGACCTCCAAACCATGAACCACTTGAGTTGAGGATACACACCGACATCCCAAACACATTTCTAGATCTGCAAATCATAATATTCCAATGTAGATCAATCAAGGCCAAATTTTCTGTCACTCTATCACCTCTGAACAACTGCAAAACCTGGTTCTACTCATATGGCCATAAATTCCCAAATTCTTCATGTGGACCTCTCAAATCTTAACTGGAGCAACTTCACACAATCCTGTACAAACCCTTTAATCCACAGACTCTGATCTTCATCTCACTGGGAATGCAGAGCAATCTACTTCACTTAACTACACTGTCTTCATTGTCTCACTTGTTTCTTCCGGAGAGGCTAATTTTCTCAATATCCTCAACATTCAAGTCTTCTAAACAAGTAATAGAAAAAGATACAGTTGTCACCAATGAAAACAAGGATATGTTGACATCAATGACAACACTGATTAGACACATATTTGCAACAATCTCCCCCTTTGTCATTAATGGCAACATATGATGTGAAAAACTGTTTTAACCATCAAGACAAGAACTTCTCCCCCTTTCTCTTATCACACCTGCAACCAATTTCTTCACTGCTCCCCCTTTTCACCAGCAACTACTCACTTCCATCCAAGTTTTTCACATGACTTCTGTCCCCCTTTGACATCAAAGGCAAATGGCACATATTTGCAATCATCTCTTCCTCTTTTGCTTCTTAGATAAAACCAAACTGAACTCCAGAATTAATATATTGACTACTCCCCCTGAGTAGCATCTCCTTAACATCAATCTGGATCACAAGATATGACTGTGAGTTCCACTGGACTAATGCACACTAGTGCACCTTAGTTCTGAATAGGAGGGGTAATAACCCCTATCTTCCATCTGAGATACTCAAAAGTGCCCTTAGGTAGAGGCTTAGTAAAGATATACACAATCTGATCCTTTGAAGTAACAAACTCCAATTTGACTTCATTCTCATTTACCTTCTCTCTCAAAAATTAAAACTTAATGGATATGTGCTTTGTCTTTGAATGAAACACTGGATTCTTTGAAATGTTTATTGCACTTGAATTATCATAGAAGATTGTAATAGGCTCTTCAAACACAACTATGATATCCTTCAACATTTGCTTCATCCACAAAATGTGAGTACAATTGCTTGTTGTTGCTATATACTCTGCCTTTGCAGTAGACAGAGCTATTGCCTCCTACTTTTTGCTCAGCCAAGAAACCAATCTCTTTCCCAAGAAAAATGTACCACCACTAGTACTTTTCCTATCATCCACATCTCCTACCCAATCAACATTTGTATATGCATGAAGAATGAAATCATCATCCTTAGGACACCATAATCCATAATCAGATGTTCACTTTAGATATCTAAAAATTCTTTTGACTGCTACAACATGAGATTCTCTAAGATCAGGCTAAAATCTAGCAACAAGACCAACTGCATTCATAATATCAGGTCTGGTATGAGTCAGAGAAAGCAGTCCTCCAATCATTTATCTATACCTTTTTTGATCTGCCTTAGGGGAATCATCATCTTTACTCAACTTGCATCAAGTTATCATAGGAGTGCTCACTGGTTTTGAATCCTCCATTCCAAACTTTTTCAACAACTCTTTTACATACTTGGATTGAGATATGAAGATGCCCTTATCTGACTGAATGATTTGCAAACCCAAGAAGAAGTTCATTTCACCAAGCATGGACATCTCAAATTCACTTTGCATCTGATCAGCAAATTTATTACATATGCTCTCATTTCCACCAAAGATGATATCATCAACAAATACCTCAACAATTAGGATGTGTTCATGATCAATTTTGAAATAAAGATTACTGTCAGTAGTGCCTTTGCTAAAGCCTAACTTTAGCAGATACTTATCTAATCTTGTATACTAGGCTCTTGGGGCTTGTTTAAGTCCATACAATGCTTTCTTCAATCTACAGACCATGTCTCCTTGATCAGACAACTGGAATTCTTCCAGTTTTTCAATGTAGACTTCTTCTTCCAACTCTCCATTTAGGAATGCTGACTTGACATCCATCTAGTAAACTTTGAAATCTTTGTGAGTAGCAAAGGCAAGAAATAATCTGATTGCTTTGATTCTTGCAACCGAAGCAAATGTTTCTTCAAAATCAATTCCCTCTACCTGAGAATATCCTTTGCACACTGATCTTGCTTTGTTTCTCACAACTTCACCATCTTCATTCAATTTATTCTAGAAGACCCATTTAGTTCCAATTACATTTTTATTTTTAGGTCTTGGAACAAGATCCCAAGTATGATTCTTTTCAATTTACATTAATTCTTCTTCCATTTCTTTTACCCAACTTTCATCATTACAAGCTTCATTCACTAATTTTGGTTCAACCTTTGAAAACAATACTCTTCTTGTTCTTCTACAATTTTTCTTCTAGTTTGAACACCTTTATTTCTATTTCCTATGATCTAATCTTTAGAATGATTCAACCTTACATACCTGGGAGTTTTGAAATTTTCTTGAACTTTTGATTCTTGAACTCGTTCCTCAACATTTGCACTAGCTTCTTGTGTCACTGGATTTTCTGGACCAATCTGAATCTGAGTTTGAGGACTTTCATTTTGATCATCTTATTCATATCCACAAAACTTGGAAGGTCTCTCCTTGATTTCATCAACCTTAACATTAGCACTTTCAACAATCTTTTTCAATCTCTTGTTAAAGCACCGATATGCCTTGCTTTGGTTAGAATAACCCAGAGATATTCCTTCATCACACCTTGCATCAAACTTGCCTAGATCCTCATCTCTTTTGATATAGCATTTACTACCAAAAACTCTAAAGTATTTCATAGTAGGAGCATTACTAAACCACAATTCATAAGGAGTTTACCAGTATTACCTTTGATTTGCACCCAGTTAAGAGTGTAGACAATAGTACTCACAACCTCTCTCCAATAGACATGTGGAACATTTTCTTCCATCATCATGGTTCTAGCACCCTCTGGAATAGTCCAGTTCTTCCTTTCCACAACTCCATTCTGTTGAGGAGTCCTAGGAGCAAATGACTGTCTTCTTATTCCATGCTCTTCACAAATGCATTAAACTCACTGAAGGTAAACTCTCCACCTCTGTCAGATCTCAGACACTTTATCTTCACACCAATCTAATTCTCTACCTTAGCCTTGAACACCTTGAATTTGTCAAGAGCCTCTGATTTATCTCTCAAGAAAGTGACCCACATCATCCAAGAGTAATCATCAATCAGCAACATAAAGTATCTGTCTCCTTGCAAAATCCTAACTCTAGAAAGACCACACAAATTAGTGTGCACAAGTTCCAACAATCCACTTGAAAATTATTCTTTACTTTTAAATGTAGTTATGCTCTATTTTCCCAATTGAGATTCCTTACACATGCTATTAGCAGGTTTTACAAGCTTTGGAAGATCTCTAACAACCTAAGTAGTACTTATCTTGACAATATTATCAAAGTTTACATGACACATTCTCCTATGCCACAACCAACTCTGATCAATCTAAGAAATCAAACAACTATTACTAGTACTACTTAAATGAAAGATATTACCTCTAGTTTGTGTACCAAATGCAATTTCAGTTCCAGAGCTTTCCAAGATTCTACATTTCCCATCCTTGAATCAAAGATCATACCCTTTGTCAACCAACTGTCCAACACTGAGAAGATTATGCTTCAACCCTTCTACATACAAAACATCATTAGTGTTATTCTTACCATCAAGAGAGATGGATCCTCTGCCATAGATTCTACCAGCTGAATTGTCTCTAAAATTCACAATTCCACCTTCATACCTTTCCATACTTACAAACTTACTCTTATCACCTCTCATATGATGAGAACATCCACTATCAATTTCCCATTCATCCTTTTCTTCAACCTGAGTAGCCAAGGCACTTTCCACATTCACATAGCTAGCAGATTCAGTAGGCCCCAGATCTTCTTCTTTGATAGCAATGAACACCTATTCATTTTTAGAGGTACTTCACTTATCAGATGCATCATCTGTAACTCCTTCATCAACAACTTCTTGGACATAATAGCATTTCTTCTGAAACCTAGGTCTGTTAGGGTTTGGCTTTGAAACCCTCTCCAAACATTTTGAAGCAAAATGACCAATCTTATTGCAAGCAAAACATTTGAAAGGCAATTTTCCTTCATACTTACCAAATCCTGTTGGGAATCTTTTGGCAAAAATGGATTCAAGTTCTTCAAGCTCCATTTCATCTTCTTCAAGTTCCTTCCTTGCCCTCTCATAACTGGTTATTCTTCTTGAAGAGCTTTCACCTGGATCGAATCTTTGCTTCCTGGAAACACTGGCCTTAAAAGCATATTTTGATTTAGGAAGGGAATCACCAAACTCACTCATTTCAAATGCTGAAATCTTGCCAACCAACTGATCTCTTGTAATAGTTGTCACAGTCCCAATCTCCTCAATAGCAGCAACTCTATGCTTGTATGAAGCAGGTAAGGATCTGAGCACTTTGCCAACAATCTCTGATTCTTCTAGTTTTCCACTAGCACACCTGATACTACACAAAAGTTCATTCACCCTCTACATGTAGGAAGTGATGTTTTCATCTTCACTCATCCTCAAACTTTCATATCTACCCTTCAAGCTTTTCAACTTAGCACATTTGACATATGCATTACCTTCATATAGAGTTTCCCACTTCTTCCAGATTTCATGAGCAGTTTTCAATTCCAAGACATTTGTCATTTCTGTATCAATTAGGGCACTTAACGATGCTTCTTTAGCCCAAATGTTGTTTTTAGCATCTTTCAGTTCATCTGGAGTTGAAGGACCTTTCTCTGGAGGCTTATATTCATCCTTTGTTGTCAACCAATAAGCATCACCCATGCATTATAAATCGCACTCATGCGACTCTTCCAAAGAGAGTAATTTGTTCCATCAAATCTCAGACTGTCTTTCTTGTAAGTCGACATCCTGGATCTCCTCAAGCGGTCAAGCTTCTTTTAGAGGAACCGAATCTGATACCAATTATTGAAATTAGGGCAGATAACTAAGAGGGGGGTGAATTAGTTGTCACAAAACTTTTATCTTTTTCTGCATTTAATCTTCTTTACCACTTATTAACAAATTAATGATATAACCATGAAAGCATGAATCGACAACACATGAGTAGAAACATAATCAACACACATAACACCAGGATTTTTACGTGGAAACCCGGTTAAGGGAAAAACCATCGTGGGGGTTAACCTAGAAGATTTATTCTCTATTAAAAGAATAGAAAATGGGAAGGCACTTGCTTTTGAACGCACTACCCATAGCTCACTGCTTAAAGGAGGCTCACTGCCTACAAGAACATTCACAATGTTAACACTGAAAGGTTGAACTGAGAAACACCATCTTCTTCATGCAAGGTTCAGTTTCATTTAAGTACACAACACCTCTGCTCTGCCCCCACTCACTTCCTCGCTACATCTGCATCTTCTCTCACTTCCACACATTTCCACGACTTCACAACACTTATTTATACATGTCATCGACTTTGGAACAAACATCAAAGTTAGCCAAACAATCATCTAGTTGGAACATTCTCCAAGATAGGCATTACAAGCAATTACAATTACAAGACTTAAAATGCTACATGTGAATCTTTACATTGTCGGCCAAACATAGCTAGGACTCAAATCTTCCTTGATCAACATGCCACACTCCATAGAACTCTTCTTAGATCATCCGCAACATGCACCAAGCATCCGGTTGGCCAAGACTGGAAGGACTAGCAACACTCAAGGAGAAATATTCAACCACGAGCTCAATCCTCAATGCGGACCACCACAAGCATAGTGAAATCAACAGGAATAACCGCACCACCTCAAATCACCAGAAACACTTGCACCTTTATCTAGGAACTCAAAAACACTAACTGTCATGATTGCCACACTAGAAAGATTGCTTGCGAACCTCCAAACCATGAACCACTTGAGTTGAGGATACACAATGACATCCCAAACACACTTCTAGATCCGTAGATCATAATATTCCAATGTGGATCAATCTGAACCAAATTTATGTCACTCTATCACCTCTGAACAACTGCAAAACCCATTTCTACTTAGATGGCCATAACTTCACAAAATCTTCATGTAAAGCTCTCAAATATTAACTAGAGCAACTTCACACAATCCTCTACAAACCCTTTAATCCGTAGACTCTAATCTTCATCTCACTGGGAATGCAGAGCAATCTACTTCACTTAACTACACTGTCTTCACTGTCTCACTTGTTTCTTTCAGAGAGGCTAATTTTCTCAATATCCTCAACACACAAGTATTCTAAACAAGTAATAGAATAAGATACAGTTGACACCAATGACAACAAGGATATGTTGACATCAATGACAACACTGATTAGACACATATTTGCAATAAGAAACTAAACAAATAACAAAGAAAATATAGGATACATTTAAAGAGGCAGAGAAAATTGTGACACAATAGTATACAAATCCTCCATAGAATACAAAATAAAACACTTCTCTGCACAACACCAATACAGATCAAGAGGATGGACAATATTAAGAAGAGGCTTTGGATACAAGAGATAACCAACAAGGTTCTCATGATGCATCCTCCTTTGCCTCCCCCATCCAATCTATCAAAGATTTTCTGGCACAGAAGAAGTAGATGCAACCCATGGTAACCCCACAACTACCATAACTACCATTCATTGGAGGACAAGTAAATTTATCCGGTATCTCACCCTTGTAGAAATTACAATTGGGTGATATCTTCCACTCCACACCGAGGGAAAAAATTTTACAGCAACACATTGAGGGAAATGAGATACTAACGGAGGCGATAGATATATCACAAAAGGAAATGCTAGAGGCACAGAGGGACACATCCCTACCTCCTACCCAACAACTCAAACAACTGATGTAAATCTTTAAGGCTCACTCTACGTACCTGGAGAAGAAGGCATAAGAGAAGATAATAGAGAAGACCAATAAGAAAAGACTAGTTGATGCTTCTTACAAATGTACTAAGGCACAAAATAAACTAGAAGCCCAAATAAAGAGCATTCAACAGGGTATGTAAGATCCTAAGGTACTCTACCAATTTTGTTTACAATGGCCTATTACTACTAAGAATATAAAATATCAAATAAAGGCATTAGAAACACAGATAACACAAGTAGCTAGTACCTATGATTTGATACAAGACACGAATGGAGCCATAAGGGTAAAGGTAGAGACCTTACACTCTCAGATACAATAATTTCAAGATCAAAGAGAACAGATAAAATCATAGATCAAGCAGCTAAGAGAAGTAATAAGCTTGAGGCTGGCATCTCTAATCATAGTATTCACTGAGGCTAAACAAACTACATAGAAGGTAAAGGTACTGGCTACCTTAGGAGAAGTAGAGGATACATATATCCAGCTTGAAAGCTAGATACAAATTTTGACATCTACAAAGAAACAATGCCCAGATACTACTTTGGCTTAACTCAGGGTAATCTACAAAAACATCCTACCTACAAACTGAAGAACATGTCTTGGAGACAAGACACACTTTTAAAAGGGGAGTGATGTTGGCATAGAACATGGCATCAAGTAGAACCTACCACAAGTTACCGCAAAGACCATGTAGAGGGTATAGCTGACTCATAAAGAGGTATTTTGGGAAAGGACACACCTCTATGCAGATATATAGGAGATACATGTAAGCATTGTAAAGTAAGAGTGAATAAGAGAGTACGAGTGCATGTGAGTAATATGTATAAGGTAGAGACTCAGACCCGCCGGTATGAATATGCATATACCTATTAATGAGAAATGAATGTAATGGAGACATAAGGATTGTGATATCATTGTATATGTGTTATGATGCTTTGCTTTACTTATCTTGTATCGTATAATAGATTTCATTAAAGTTTATTCATGTTTCTCTCATTGTCTGACTGGGCTATAAACTAGACTTACATACTTGACTGAGGACCGGATCTCTGGACTGGTATCCCTCCCATTTCTTAAAAATAGAGACTATGTGATATATTGCCCTATGTTTTCTATGCCCCTGGCTGGAGTAGACATTGTTTTGGGAGTCTAATGGCTCACTACTTTGAGCATAATAGAGATGAATTTCTAGGAGCTATTCATGTGTTTCTACTCAAAGGGTAGAAAATATGAGCTAAGGGGATTGCATGCAAAGAGTCCATATCTAGTAAGTGAAGCCCAAATGCAAAATATGCTAAAACAAGATGTGGATTAAGGTATGGATCAATTATTAACATTAGAAGTGCAACAACCAAAGGTTCCTGCATCACTTGTGCAACAAGAAGTTACAATTTTGGGGGATATGCTAAAAGACGAGCTTTCATCAGTGATCATGGTTAAGCCCTTAGACTACTAGAGAACCTTCCACCATCCATCACTCCCCCTTACAAGCACACACTAAGGTGAGAATAGTTGATGACCGCTTTCAACACAACAAGCGCTATTATCCTTGGAACACCAAATGTTGGATCACAAGTGGGTTGCCAAAGGAATGCCACCATAACATACAAGTTGAGGTTACCTAAGTCAAAAAGATACAACCATTCTTCCATGTCTCTAGTTTGGAGAGGGTTAACAAACACAAAGTTTCATCCTACACAATGTTACTAGAGCTTGATGTAAAAGGAAGAACCATTTTGGGACCTCAAACAATCTACCTCATCTAGCAGAAGAATTTTCCAATTGAAGATGCCACATGGGATGATGAAGATTTCATGCAGAAGCTACCACAATTGATCAACATTAAGGACAATGCTTTTGTAAAGGTGGGGGACATGCTACATCCCTAATCCTATATTGTGTATATGGTTATGAGTAGTCAATTTGTGTTTACCTTAACTCTTATTTAAGTTATATAATCATTAATATAGTCATATATAGGTAGTTAGGTCATCCTGGGTGATACCCAAGGCATAGGTATGGTATATATAGGAGGTAGAAGTTAGTTATTATCATCATATTGAGTGTTGTGTTCTTATTGAAGACTATTGGAGGTATCCCCCAAAGTGGATTAGGAGGTTGCCCCCTCAAAGTGACATATTATTATTAAGTATTTACAACATATTTACTATTATATTCTTCTATTGTGCAAGTTGTTTCATTAGATGCTTTTTTGTTGAAGGGATTTTTCCTAAAAGGGTTTTCCCAAGGTATATATTGTGTCAAGTGTGTTTCTTATGTACTGCATTTTATTGCATGTCCAATGTATTTTTTAAATTACTTAGATCCAAGCCTATCCACATTTCTCTCATCCCAAGATTAAGTAGGAAGTTGTTCCATTTATCTAGTTTCCTTTTAAGTAGAGGATAACTTCTAGTTTACAAAATAGAGAGGTTAAAGGCAAGAAAGAAAACTTGATAGAAGAGAGTAGATAACTAATGATGAGCGGTGTGAGAAATCACCAAACGTGTTGAGAGTGTTAGAAATCTGAAATAGATGAATAACCCAAGAAATTTTTAAGAGAGATTCTAAGCTACAAAGTTGTAAATGCATAAATAAAAAGCAAACCAACAATTTTGAGAGATATGCATATGTCATGATGACATAATTGCATTACTAGATCAAATAAGCTACAATAGATTGGAAGAACTTCCATACAAGATGCAAAATACAAGTTATGTAGTGAGTTTATTTAGACTAGGGAGAGGGGTGGAGGTGGAAAAACTAACCAATAGGGAGAGACCATCAAACGGTCTAAACATAGTAAATGTAACTCCCTCATAGGATGGTGGCACCTCAAATGACCCACTCACCTATTTAAACTCATTTTATTAACCTAAGAAATCTTAATAAAAGTGTAGGAAAAACCTAGGAAATAGGAAAACAAATAACCCACTAGGAAAATAAAAACCTACATTAACACCCCCTTTAAGTGTAGCTTAGGTAGGTGAAAAGATGAGTTCTAGAAAATGAAGCTTGATGAGGTACCCATGTACAAAGAATTCCTCCCAAAGAGAAGAAGCCCCCCAAAATAAGGAATAGAATTCTCCCCCACAAATAGATAGAGAAAACCCCTAGAATAGAGAGAGAGACGAGAAGGACGAAGAAGCCCCCCAAAGTGGATACCTGCCACACCCCCAACAAATCTCACAAATGAAGGTACTTGCTCTCAATGAAGGGTTTGGTGAAGATGTTTGTGATCTTTGATGTTAGAGAATACCTGAGATCAATGATATGCTCATGAATCATCTCCCAAATGTAGTGCATGTGGATCTCAATGTGTTTGGTTCACTAGTGATGGACCAGATTACGAGAGATTTGTATCGTACTCTGGTTATCACAGAAGATGACTGTAGGCTTCCAAAAGGGAATACCCAACTTAGTGAGAATGTTCTAAAGCCAAATTACCTTAGTAGTAGCATTAATTGCTCCTAGATACTCAGCCTCTCTAGAAGAAAGGGAAATTGTAGACTACTTCTTGATCAACCAAGAAACTGGACTGGAACCAAGTGAGAAGCAATACCTTGAAGTAGACTTGTGATCTTGAGAATTACCTACCCAATCTGAATCAATATGGCCCACCAAGTCAATATCCACACCCTCTGCATAGTAAATCCCATAAATGTGAGTGCCCTACACATAGTGGAGAATCTACTTAGTTGCTTTCCAGTGCAACTCATGTGGCTCTTGCATGAACTTGGAGACCAAGCCCACAACATATGAAAGATTAGGTCTTGTGTGAGTCAAATATACGAGACTCACAACTAATTAGCGATACAAGGTAGCATCTACCAATGGTGAAGAATAGTGAGCCTCAAGTTTGACCCCTGACATAAATGGAGTCGGCGTAGGCTTATAGTCAGCCATATGAAATCTAGAGAGCATATCAAGAGCATTGCATTGTGCAATGAAGATACCAAAAGAAGACTGAGTGATCTCAATTCCCAAGAAGTAGTGTAGAAGGCCCAAGTCTGACATTAAGAAACGATCACGAAGGGTAGTTTTCACTATGTTTATGGTGGATGAGCGACTCCCTATGATCAACAAGTCATCAACATAGAGAACAAGGAAGGTGAGAGTATCATCCTATTGTAGAATATAAAAGTTCAGATCATAATGGCATTGAGTGAACCCAATGGACATAAGGAAGGATTCAACCTTAGCATACCAATTTTGAGGGGCTTGTTTGAGGCCATAGAGAGACTTTTGAAGACAACAAACAAGTGAAGGATCTTGTACAAAACCTTGTGGCTGCTCCATGTATATCTCCTCCTAAAGGTCACTATGAAGAAAAGCACTTTTCACATCTATTTGATGAACTTCCCAATGGTAGGCTACAAAAATAGCAAGGACAATTCAGATGGAGTTCATTCTGGCAACTAGCGCAAAAGTCTCAGAGTAGTCAATCCCAAGAAGTCGTGATAATCCATTAGCGACTAAGCAAGCCTTATGCTTATCAACCAACCAATCTGTGGCAAATTTTGTTTGATAGATCCACTTGCATTGAAAAAGTTTCCTTCCCTTAGGAAGGGGGACTAAATCCCAAGTATGGTTCCTTTCCAAAGAATTGAACTCTTCCTTTATAGTAGCATCCCACTTGGGGACACCAGAAGCTTTCTGAAAAGATTTTAGATCAAAAGCTAAAGCAATGAAGAGATGGGGAGCCTGCTAAAATTATGACCTTTTTGTTCTGGTATCTGAAGGATCGCCAATCCAATCACCTGCTAACTCCAATGTTTGACGAGCCCAAAGAGGCCCAGTGGACAGAGAATCTGGAGAAGAATCATCACCCTATGAATGATGACTTGGAGAGGAGGAAGATGAATCCTCATCATCATCTTCACCATCTGAAGTGAAGGAAGATGACTCCTTAGCAAGATCAAGAGGATTAAGATCCTTAGAATAATTATCATCATGTTGCAGTGTCTCCAATGTGATGGTAGGTGGAGAAGTAGTAGGAGAAGAGCTAGAACTATTCTCCTCGAAACGAACACTCCTCTCGATGAAAAAATCATGAGTGATAAGGTGGAGAAGCATGTAGCCTTTGACACCATTTGGGTACCCAATAATATATACAAGGCTTTCTTTGTGGATGGATTGCCTTATTTTTCTCTACTGGAGTGTGGGCCCATGAAAGAGAACCAAACACTCAAAAGTGTTTTATTGTGGGTTTCCAATCGGTCCAAGCTTGAAAAGGAGTGACCCCTTTCATAGATTAATGAGAAACTCGGTTCTGGATGTAACACACATAGTTGATGGCCTCCACCCAATATTGAGGTGCCATTGACCTGGAGTGAATCATACAGTTGGCCATCTCTTTCAAGGACCTATTTTTGCATTCCACAACACCATTCTGATGTGGACTGTAGGGAATTGTGCTGAAGAGCAATGCCCTTGGAGGCACAAAACTGCTCAAACCTCTGGTTGACATATTCCCCTAATTGTCTATATGCAAAATCTTGATGGCGTTCCTTGACTGTTTCTCTGCAAAAGCTTTGAAGTCCTAAAAAGACTCAAAGACGTCAAATTTTTGTTTGAGAAAATATACCCATGTGTATCTAGAAAGATCATAAATGAATGTTAGAACATATCTAGCCTTACTGAAAGAAGGATGTGGAAATGGCCTTATCAAGTCACTATGTACTAACTTGATAAGAAGTTTGGCCCTCCATGCTTTTCCTTTAGCATATTTCTCTTCAAGATGTTGACCAAGAATGTACCCTTGGAAAACTGCATCAGAAAATTGAATAGAAGGAAACCCTAAAACCATGTCATGCTAACTGAGTTGCTGCAAGTAGTGGTAGTTCATGTGGCCAAACTACTGATGCCACAAATGGCTCACCTCATATGAATGAGTGAGCAAAGAAAGTGAAGGAGAATCAAGAAAAGTGATACAGTATGAACTGGTGATCAACTTTCCCAACAACTATAGACCCACTATGCAACTCATTGATTACCACTATGTCTAAAGTGAACTCAACCCACTTGCCAAAGCCAGTGTGAGTGATTTGATAGACATATAAGAGATTAGTTGACAACGATGGAACACAGAGAACATCATGAAATATTTTTCCCACATCAACAAACCCTCTCCCATGCACCTCAATAGGAGTGTCACCACCCATTAGTATAAATGTCATAGAACATCACTCCAAAGAGGCAAAACCATCTTGTGATGAAGCCATGTGTTGCAAAGCACCTGATTCAATGATCCAAGTATCGGATTGTGAAGCAAAAACAACTAGGCCCTTGCCCTTTCCTTTCCCCTTACTTTTGTCTGTGTCCTTTGAAGATTCTTGAGATGAACTTTGTTTGACAGAATTGGGTACTTAATATTATTCTTTTCAAGAAGATGTGTAGGGTGGTCAATTTGTTACTTTAAACACGTGTTCATCATGACCAGGTTTCTTACAATAGGCACACTTTGCCTTCTCCTTCTTAGGTTTGCCACTTTTGGAAGAAGTGGCTTGATTAGTTGCATTAGAAGCACCCAATTTCTGATCTTGTTTCTTCTCTCCTTGATTATGTTGTTTCTTATTCTACTTACCAAACCCTTTCTGATCTTTAGTGCCCTAATTTGCAGAAGTCATGAGATTTAGAGGGCTTAATTGTGCCCATTTGAACCAATTTATCTTGCTCCTTTGTGAGTTCATTTGAAAAATCATCAAGAGAAGACATTTTATAAGTGGTTCCTAAGGCACTTTTAGTGGCATGAAATGTAGAAACAAACACATAATACTTACGATCAATTCAGAATATTTCTTCTCAATTCCACATTGTTTTAACTGCAATCTTATGCCTTTAGTTTAGTGAAGAAGTCCTAAATAGTATCAAAACTGGAAGGACTTAACCCTATGAGCTCATCCTCCAGTAGATGTCCTCTTATTTCATCCTATGTACCAAAGAGATTTTCCAAAGTGGTCCATACATCATTTGGTGTAGAAACAAATTCAATATGAAAAAGAAAATCTAGAGATGTAGACATACACAATGTTCTAAAAGCTTCATCCAACATAAAAAAACTATTTTGACTTTTCTACATCTTGTGTTGGATGAGTTTCTAGCCCCATTGTAACCCTATACAATCCTTGTTTCTTGAGATAGATTGTCATTTTTGACTTCGAATCAAAATAGTTATATGGAGTTCAGATAGGAATTGTTGTTTGATCCATTTTATGCAGAGAATAAGATTGAGTTTGTAGTTGTTATGTGGAAAAAAAAAATGCAGAAACTCAAAGAGAGCACATAGGACCCCCCCTTTTCACTCAATCAAAGAACCCCCAAGAAAATATGATTTGAAACTTTATATTTAGTGTGATTATAATTACCACCAACAAGAAATACCGAGTGGACTTGATCTCAATGCTTTAAAAAATTCTCAAGAAATGAGTATATGATAAAAGTACAATCTTTAAATAAAACCAAGTGAAATAAATAGCACCACTGCAAAGTACATGAAAAATGATGCACTTTCAAAAAAAGAATCACTTCGATCCGAGGTCGTATGTGGAAGTTATGCGAAAACGGGAACCGTGCAGTGTCACATGTGAGAATCTATAATTTATGGAAAAGCCAAGCACCAAAATCTAAAACTATTTGCACCAATGTGTAGAGTGTAAAAAAATATCCCAAATCAAAAAGAGTTGCTTGAAAATCGGAGGTCGTGAGCCCAAGTTATCAACCTTCAAAGTTTTCCTGAAAAACCAAGCTTGCCAACAAAGAGGGGTCTAAAAATTAAAAAATGTCTACCTCTACCAAATTTGGAGGAATTGCTACAAGATTTATTGGTCTGCCAAATGTAGTGGATTGCCAGATAGAATTAGAGGTTCGCTAGTTTTGAGGAGCACTTGTTAGATTTAGTGACCACTAAAAATAGTGATTTTGCCAAAAAATATGCCAAGTTTCGTGGAGCCACCAAAAGAAAAACGACACAGAGGCTGAGGAGTTTGAAAAGTACAGGCCCGCAAGTTTTGAAAAATTTGAAATCCTTTATTTTAAAAAAATGTAGGTTGGGGGGCCAAAGGCCTCATCCCAAACCCCATGATGGAGGATGCGTGTACAACCTGCAAGGGGCTTGTATAGGGGTTGAGCCCTATGAATAGGGTTGAGCCCCTTTAAACTTTATAGTGCTTAAAGTGCTTTCCAATAGAGTTTAAAAGTTCTTAATACAAATAGCTCTTAGCGCTTAGAATTTATAATTTAAAAAAAAATCAAAAATATTACCTCGACCTGCATGCTGGGGGGTTGTACGACCCTCGTAGCAATTGTTTTGTCTTGAATGCTCCCGACATGGAAACTAAGCATTTTTTATATGAAAATAGGGGTTTTTGGGCCTTTTGGACACAATAGTGAGGTCCTTTTGGCTTGAAAATGCTCGTATGATAGCTGCTCACCAGATCTGAGCTTCAAACCCTTGTTTGCAACTATGTCAAACAATCTCTAAATTGGATGAATTGAAAGTTAATCTTGATTTTCTTGAGCCTCCTGGACGCGTTGGAATAGTAAAAATATTGCTAGTGTAATCAGAATAGCTACAATCACTCAGATCTCACAAAACACATGCAAAATGAAGAGGTTGATGGGTTTTGTTAAATCCTTTTTGATTCTCTAGATCGTTGAAAAATGTAAGAGAAGAGCATATGGGATTTACAAGATCTCACAAAGAACTCAATCTCTCAATTAGGAATCTAAGAAATCAAAACTGTCAAAATAAAAGATTTGATGCCATGTTAGAAATTTAAAATAGATGAATAACCCAAGAACTTTTTAAGAGAGATTATAAGCTACAAAAGTTGTAAATGCATAAAAAAAAGCAAACTAGCGATTTTGAGAGATATGCAAATGTTAGGATGACATAATTGCATTACAAGCTCAAAGAAGAAGCTACAAAAGATTGACAGAATTGCCATACAAGATGCAAAATACAAGCTAGGTAGTGAGTTTATATAGACTAGGGAGAGGGGTGAAAGGGGCAAAACTAACCAATAGGGAGAGACCACCAAACGATCTAAACATAGTAGATGTAACTCCCTCGTAGGATGGTGACACCTCAAATGATCCACTCACCTAATTAAACTCACTTTATTAACCTAAGAAAGATTAATAAAAGTGTAGGAAAAACTTAAGAAATAGGAAAATAAACAACCCACTAGGAAAATAAAATTCTACACTAACAGAGAGCAATGACAATTTCCACAAGGTTTGTGGATTATATTTTAGAGGAAATTACAAACCCCTACATGCATATATGGATGCTATGAATTTGGGCCTAAACAAAAGAGATGGATGATAAATCTTTAGTGAACGTTAGGAAAGTAATGGTGGACATGTTGAATCTTAGTTAGTTGATTGGACAACATAATATTTTTGATGTGGCATAGAGCTTCAGTTGCGATACAAAACTTTTGACATTTGCTAGCTCCTTTCTACTATTTGAAGAGATTGTTGGGGTAAGTGAGAAGGAAGGTAAGAATTCTAATCGACTTTTAGAGCACTTACATTTGCTTCTATAAATGTTTGGTGAAAATTTCAATAGGAAATTGTTACATGTTTACATGCACTACTGTCTCAAGCTATAATTGTGAAAGAGGAGGTTTGTTGTGTTGAGGAGCTTGAAGATGCCACTAAAATGATATGATTTTTTTTATTAGGAGAAGGTAGAATTGTATTAAATTTTTGATATTGGTTAGGGATGGCCTATGTAATTTGTCATTGGGCTGCCAAAAACTCTAATACAACTCTAGGAATATAGATGCACTAAACTTCTTAGTATTAAATAAAAGTTCATATTTAAGAAGTTAGCTTTTGAGATGTGGATTGACATGGTGATAGAAAAAATATGAGGGAACTAGTGAGCTTTTGTTATCAGAATCCATTGCTTTCATGCCATTTCTTAAAATAAACAAAAAAAATAAAAGTAAGATTCTTAAATTATAAATTCATAATCCAATGTGAGTGGTTGTTGAATAATAACATAAACAAGTAACTATCCTCGATATCATTTAAGGAATTATTTTTAAATTAGGGTTCAACCATCTAATAGAATAAGTAGACAAAAGCAGAGGACTAAATCTAAAGGGTAGGTAGAGCGAACTTGACTCCTATGTGGTTGAATGACAATTTAATTACTTGTACAATAGTAATTTATGAAATTGATTGAGTTTGAAGCTATCATCCATCCATGTGAAATTGAATGAGGCCTCTAGCTCAAATTATTTCAATCTTATGAAGAGCAGAGGACTAAATCTAAAGGGTAGGTAGAGCAAACTCGACTCCTATATGGTTGAATGACAATTTAGTTACTTGTACAATATTAATTTATGAAATTGATTGAGTTTAAAGCTATCATACATCCATGTGAAATTGAATAAGGCCTCCACCTTAAATTATTTTAATCTTATAAAGAGCCAATGCAATTTAACTGTGTTACTTACAATTTGTAAGAACGTCGAATCTTTACACTCCAAAAGATTTGATCCTCCATAAACTTTTTAACTTTCTATAAACCCTTCAACTTTACCAGCCCTTAATACTCTCCATTTTCATTTCGAAGATACATTAGGTATTTGTTAACTCAAAACTGTTTAAAAAGAGATGTGAATGATTTCGAAGAAAGAAAATCCCTATTGTCAAACCGAGGTTTCAGAATCAACACATGATGTTTGTTGGTAGGCGTATTTTTTGCCATGAAGTGAGACTCAGAAAGTCAAGCTCAAAAAAAGTTTAAAACCAGCAAACTCGGCATGCGAGTACAAGTTGAAGTGATATTAATTAGGTTTGGGAGAAATTTATGTGGAATGATGGTGGGGAATTCGGCGGGGAACATCTGAGCTCCGTTTATATCTCCAACAAGATTGCAATTAGCGCATAAACATGAGCATTGGTAGAAACAAAAATTTCTAGGATGTCAATATTGTATTTACGTTGCTCCCAAACTACGAAGATCAGATATGGCGCTGTCACATTCCCCAAAAATTAAGCGCGCATATCAGATCTCTGGTTTAATTTTTGAAATAAAGGGTGAATCACTTTGATGGACTTGTATCCATTATGCTCCTTGTGGGTCGGTGAGGGAAGAATCTTTTTATATAAGTTATTTTTGGGCCTGGTTGGTAGATGGACTCATTTACATTGACTGACTTTCACATAGGAGGTTCGTTGTTTGAAACCTAGGAAAATTTGGAGTTGCTAATTCTCTTGTGAAACAATAATGTTTTTTTTGAAGTAGAGCCCTAATATTAGAATCAAAACCAATAAACATTTGTATTCATGCACATTCTATTATGTTTATTTGTGAAAATCTCAAAAATAAAAAGTTTACAATATGTTCTTTTGGTTCACTTTGTTCACTTCCACTCTTTAGATTTGTCGGTTCGGTTGCTTTTTGATTTGTTTGGCTGGTTTGTTGTGTGTTAATCTAGTATGGGTTTTTTCTTGGGTTATATAGGTTTTTTTTTTTTTTTTTTTTTGTGTTTCTTCATATATATCATAGATATGTTTTTTGAACCATAACGATTTTTGCTATATGTTTATATTTTGAAATTTATTAAGACTTCTCGTTTGTTATACAAGCTTAGTTGTAAGATATGGACATCGCATTAATGTTGGTGATGGCAACAAAATTAAGAGGTGAAAAGGTTAGTGTTAATATTGGGGTCGAAACTGGTTTCATAAATGATAGGAAGTCACACAGAGCTTTCCTTAGAGTCGACAAACCAAAGGTTATCCTAGATTATGCAGAGTTTGAAGTTAGATTTAGAGATGGCAATGGAAGGAACTACAACTTGGAAAATGAAGAACTGAGAGGATGAGAAACGATAAGGAATCTTCCATGCCCAAAATACTGTGTATTTTGCCCAATTTGAATATGATTGAGGTTGTTAGAAAAGAAGACAAAAGGCTTAAAAGTATTGTAGTTTTCTTTGTTTGCTTGGACAATAATTTTCTTCCCTCTAGAATTTTTTTTAATGAATGAAGGGAATGTTTGGGAAAAAAGATGGGAATATATGTTGTTAGGAAAGGTGTCTCAACCTTGCATCCTAATGTTAAGAACAAAACAAATGTAATTGTTGGGATATAGAACACAAAAATGCAATTTTTAAGGCTTTGGAGGTTGATTTTGGCCCCCAAAAATGTTGAAATGGGCCTTAACTGGAGCAAATTGATTACGGTGATATGGACCTCTTTGAGATCTATAATTTTTTTAAAAATGGTCTTAATCAACTTCCTAGATCAAAATTTATGGCTTTCGGAAGATGGACCACCCACATAAAAAATGTAAGAGCATCTATGACACATAAGAGAGCCGTAAAAGGGAGTTATACTTGTTGACCAACTTATGACACATGTTATGACATGTCAAGAGGCATCTTTAAATGAAGATAATGGAGCCAAAATGGAGTGCCCAATTTGGTGAGTGGATTATAACGAGCTTATGGTGGATGGAAGGAATATGCTATTTTTAGCCTATGGACTCATCTTGGGATTTTGGTATTACATTGTTTACTAAGGGATTTGAGTGCCACATTTTGGGTGGTTTAGCTCGTGGTTTTTTAATTACTATTTGATGGTTTTGTGTATTGCCTCTCATATTTATTGGGTGCTTGAGTTGGAGGTTTCTTGGTGAGCTTTATAGGTATGTTGTCAGAATTGTTCCAAACCTCTTGTTGGTGATACTCCTATAAAGGCTTAGACTTTGCAAGTGTATTGTAACCATCGATTGATGAATAATACACTAAATTGCTTTGGAGTGTAGAGTTTTTCTCTTGAAAGGGTTTTCCTCTCATAAATCACTGTGTTATGATATATTGCTTTTGCATTTATTTTCTTGTAATTGTATGATTAATTTAAGTTTTACATATACATTGATGCAGGAGCATCCTTAGGGGAACAAAACAATCTTACATTGCCATAGTTTATTTGAATGCAATTTTAGAAGTTGTCATGTTTTGCTGCATTTTGTATTTGAGACTTGCAGTTTTGGTATAACATTTAATAGGTGTACTAGGTAGACATATCCATGTTTGAGGAGAATTGAATCCATGTAACTTATGTGGGGTATTAGATTGGCAAGTTGTCACAATTGTAGAATAACCATTGGAGCTAAAGAAATTGTAGTTTGTAAAAATCAAGGAAGACATGTGAAGATTTGTTGGAACCATGAGAGCATACATTGGGCAATACACCATTTACTGACAATTGTTTTGTTTTGGTTTGAGAAATTAGCATGGCACTAGCGGACGACATGTTTTAGGGAGTTTTGAACTTTGTGCCACCTTGCGGTTGATGTAGATCATTAGGAGGTTGGGGATTGATATATTTAGGTGACCCATGAACATTTGCAAAGGGAGTGGAGCGGAAGTTGGAGATTTGAAGTGTGAGGGTCGACATAAGGGTTTAGGATGGGGTTTAGGGAATAAGGATACTATTTATTATCGCGGGGCTGCAATCTATCTTATGCACCCTTGTGGCAGATTGTAATCTTATTTTGAATTTGATAATATAATGAAAAATCTTTTTGAGGATGGGTTTTTCCCTTTTTGAGGGTTTTCCCAAGGTATACTTGTGTCACTCTTATTGTCTTGGGTTGGTTGCATGTTCGGATAGTCCTTTATTGGACCCTCTTAGTGTGACTACATCAAGTGGTATTAGAGCCAATGTTTGAATCTTGTGGGAGGTAAGCCGTTGTTCCATGGGTTCTGCTTGTGAACAAACCATCAAACTAAGGTGGCCTACAAGAATCTTGTCAACAGATCATTAGTTAAGAGGCAGTTGCAAGGGTGATTGTAGGTGGACTACCAACTAGAGGTAGTTTGCAATAGATCTAGAAAGATGCCTCCATGAAGAGTTCAAGACATTGCCAACATAACTAGAAAATTGGATGAAGTCTTAAGAGAGGTAAAGGAAAATAGAATTTGGTTGAAAGCCCTAGAGGAAGATAGAAAAAGAGGTTGAAGCCCAAAGGATAGTGACTGTTGGTGTAATCAAATATTTAATTACACTTTATTAAGTTGACTTAGGGCTTATTTTAGTCTTAGGTTATTCTTAAGTCATATTAGGGTTTTTCTCTAACTTGCAAATATAAAAGCAAGTTCTCACATGTAATTCATGAATCCATTTCATTAATTTATCCTTATTGTGTAAATTATTTCTCTTTTCCTTTTTTCTCTTGTGGAATGTAAATCTTAGATTTTGCAGGTGATCTTTGCATGGCTCGAGTTAATTATCAACTTCAACATGGTATCAGAGCAAATCTACAAGCCCCTTCTTAGATTTAGAGAAAAATTCAAGCAAGAGCCATTTGCTAGGTGTGTTTCTGTGTAAAATAGAGTATTCCATTAGATTCAGAGTAGCTAGAAAAGGTAGATTTTTTTTTGTTTGGCTGAATTTGGTCTGGGGAAGCTACATCTATGAAGGTTTCAAGAGTGCTTTTTTTAGATCTGGAGGGGAACAGTAGTTTTAGAGCATTTTTGGCCAAATCTTCATCACCAACGTGCTCAGAAGGGCCAAAAATCCTAGAATCGCCTATTCATTCACAAAAATCAGAGACTGAAAAAAATCTCTATGATTTTTTGAGGGTGCATCCTTTTATCTAGTGGTCCGAAGGGTGCTTTCGCGTCCTTTTATCTAGCAGTCTGAAGGGTGCTTTCGTGTCCTTTTATCCATCGATCTGAAGGGTGCTTCAGTAGGGTGTATCATTTTATGTAGTGGTCCAAAGGGTGCTTCCGCAGAGTGCATCGTTTTATCCAGCAACCCTCCATCCTGCTCTCTTCTACATGCCCTAATGGAGCAATTTCACAAAAAATGTCATAACTTTCACATCCGGAGTCAATTTTTCACAAATGAAATATTGTCGAAAAGCTAGTTCTCTACACTTTTTGATGGTATGATCAGTTTTTTGTGAATTTGTTTTTTGGCACCTATTTTTTCTATTTGAAGTCAAGGCATCTTTTTTGGCTTTCGAGCTCTGTTCTTGCGCCCAGAATCTCTATTTTTCAAAAATGAATAGGTGTTGGAAAGGTTTCAGCGATATCTACACAACCACCTATATAATTTTTTCAAATTCAGCCCTGGGTATCTTTTAATCAGTTTGTCAATTTTATGGCTTCTATTGGATATCCTGGACATGCTACCTCTTGGAAAGGTTCTGTTTGTTTTGATAGGCTTCTGTTATCAACATAAATCTATTTACATGTTTTGATCTCTAATCATCTAAGGAGATGGGATTCTACCATTAGCATAAATCTAATTGTAGATATTGTGGAAGTAATCAACATGAGAAAGAGATGTGTCCTCATTTCTCACATCATCTTTTTAAAATGCTTGCTTCAATCGCTTCTCCTTTTGATGAGATCATTGCTCCACCATCACCTACTACTACTTCAGAGTTCAGTTTTGCATCATCATTGGCTTCTAGTGATTCTGTGCAGTAGGTCAATATTAGTCTTCTTGATCCACCTCATTGGGATTCCTTTCTTGCATACACATTATCTCTATTTGTGGAGTCTCACATTGCTGATTTGGAGGACACATTTGAGGGTTTATCTCTCTTGTTTGATGCTATCTCAGGTAGCTTTGCATCACCACCTTTGTCTTTTATGTTTCTAGATACAGTTCATATCATATCCTCTCCTAGTTCTTCTTCTCTGATTGGGTAGACGGTTTCTATTTTAGAGAAGACATATTTTCCCAGTATGAGGTCACTTGAGTTGCATTTAGAGGCACACATTTCGATATGGATTCCCTATTCATCCAAGATGTGGAAATGGCTTCTACATTCACCAGTGAATCTATTTCTTCTGAAAGGGAGAAATGTTGTTTGCAGGTAGTGGATTGGATTTTGTTTTCAAGATCTCTTCATTGGTTCTGGAGCTTCTTCTTGGAGGGGATTCATATTCTCTTTTTGCTCTCTCTTATGGGGGGCATTCATGATTGTACTTTTGTGATGGATTTAGTTCTTGGGGGGTCTTAGTATTAGTACTTCTTCCATCACATGTTCATGTACTTATTTGTTCTCTCTTTTGGAGAGGGGTTTTTTCCCACAGGGTTTTTCTTCTTTTCTCCACCTTATGAGAGATTCTTGTTGTTCATGGGTACCTAACATGGCCTTGTAGCCGGGACCCATCATTCTTGCATTAGTTGCATGCTATTCATTTCTCCATAAGTTGCACTTATGAGGGGGTGTTGGCATAATTAAATATTTAATTACACTTTATTAAGTTGACTTAGGGCTTATTTTAGTCTTAGATTATTCTTAAGTCATATTAAGGGTTTTCTCTAACTTGCAAATATAAAAGAAAGTTCTCACATGTAATTTATAAATCCATTTCATTGGACCTGATCAACTCATAACCTTGTACATATTCTTTTGTTCATTATTTGTGAACCTATGACAAGGTGAAGTATGTTAGTTCTATGTGAAATAATATGAACTTTGTTTAAAGGTTATTGTGTATTTATTTCCATTCAATTGTATTTGGTATATGAAAAGAGGATATTCATGTAGTTTGGAATGCATGGTTATCATATTTGAATATATTTTGAGTATATGGTACTCAATGATGAATGAATACATGTATGGGATATGAATGCCATTCACATGATAATACTTTTGTATATTTTATGTTGAAGTGACACCTAAAAGATTAAAATATTTGTATTAAAGATAAGGTTACACATTAATGACCAAATTTAAAAGATTATTTGATAGGATATTTATTGTATACACTTGTATTAGCTTCTCAAGTATAAATTCATGATCTATTTCCTATCAAAATATACTTATAGTTCTAATCATGTTATTGATTAACAAAGTATTTCTATGGGATTTAATTGTGGTTTCAGTTAAAGCAAAAGAGTTATTGGGAAGATCAAAAAATTGAGGAATATGGTTATAAATGAAGTAGATCCATTGTGATATCGATAATGTTACTTGACTAATTATTTTTTGAGTAAGCTTTTGGAAAACCTGTGTTACTTTTTTTGCATCGACGTTTCAGATCACACTCATTTTTTTCCTGATGATGGATCACAGAGTGTGATCCGAAGCGTCGATGCAAAAAAAGCAACACAGGTTTTCTAGAAGCTTACTCAGATTATCATGGACTGTGGAAATATCATGTTTACTAATTATTTTTCTAAAATATGTTGTAGATTCAACTTGAGCTATTGAGGACAGCAACTAATTTATAGGGGGATAAATGTTATGTGACTTTTTACCCAAAATGGAAAAAGAAAGCTATTTATGAATAACCCTCTAAAGTTCTAAGAGGATAAAGTTTATTTACCCTTTATAATTAAAAGGGAGATGGAAAATAAAGGATATTATGATCCTTTTGGTTACAAAAGAGATAAATAAAGAATAATTATGAAAACCACTTTAAAAGGGAGGAGTTATTATGTTTATTAAACCTTTATTAATGACAACCTTTGTGAAAGGGTGTGATGGTTTAGAAACCACCTCTTAACAGGTTATATAAGGAATTTGTGTGAGACTTGGAATAGGCATGAAACATCACTCAAAGAAAGAAGCATCCTCATGACCTGAATCTCTCGACAAGGGTGTAGTCATCCATTAAAAGTAAAAACAAAAGATTTGGTAGGTGTTGAAGTTGTAAGTGCCATGATAGACATGCATGCTGAATGCAGTATCATAGAAAAGGCATGTGAAATATTACACAAATGCCTCCTTGCCGCGCTTAGAAAGAGTTTTGAAACATAATAGTTGAAGGTTTGTAGAGCATTTGTGATCTAAGCATTGAATTGGAACAAATGGTGCACAAATAATATCAGGAAAGAACATGTAAAGAGAAAGTTCACATTTCACCTCAAAATAAAGTTATCCAAGAGTGAGCAACATAACAAGCTGGGATTGCAAAATAAGTAATGGGTAAAAATCCTTAGGAATGAAGTATGAACATAATAAATGTTGAGATAGGAAGAATTGCACTTTCAACCACCTCACATGCCCTAAATTTCTCCTCTAATTCACGACCCACCTCCCTCCATGCATTCAATCCACTTAATGCCACCTCTAGTCCAATTTTAGACTCCACTAACAATATTAAATAAAAAGAATTCAATAATATTATTTAGCACATAACTAAATTCTCTTCACAAGGATTAAATTAATTTAACCCAATTATGGATTTGCTAATATAATAAATTATTTATAATTTTTTTATTAGTGAATTGTGACCTTTTGGGGGTCACTCCCATTGAACTAAAATAGAAATATGAAAAAAATATAAATTGGTTGCTCATGAAGAGGGCCTTTTCCAAAATTTCCCCTATATGGGATTTTTCATTATATAAAATTCTTTACATAAACTTCAGATTGGTTACAAACTATGGCCTTAACACTATCATACAAATAACATTATTATTCTTGTAATATCACTATACTATACTCCTATGCATGACTGTAGATAAAAACCTTGCACATTCAATTATCCACTAGCATACCCTATGACATAGAAATCTACTCCACATCATTCTATTTCAGACCAGAGTCCCTTGAGTCCACCGAAAAGCTCCAGTCTTCTCAAATGTGATTCATCAACCCTGACCAACATCTTGAGGAATTATATTCCCACCGAGCCTGTTGTTTTCTTTCCTCCACACAATAGCCCACAACTTCAATGATAAAAGGCACCCATGGGCCATTATAGGGTCTAAGAACCACTTTCCAATCACCAAATTGTTATGTTTAAAACCTAGGCATATCACCGCATTGTTGAGCACCTTCAAAATCCCTCCCTGCCATTGCATCTTGATGATGGTGATTGCCACCTCCTAAATTGTGCCCTTCAACTTCCCAAGATCTAATAAGACCATAATAAGAATCGAGGAGATGTCTGTGTTAACTCTATAGCGGTGAGAGGTAGACATGAAGACATTGCCCAATGTCAACTTAATGGCATGTAGAACAATTGGTGAGCTCAACTTAAAATTTTTCTTCAACCTCAAACCTGTTATGGCTCCCACTTGAAGGAAACCTACCTTTTCTTGGCTCTCAATCTCACCGTCGACTCCATATTTCCAGCAGTTTGTTTTGGAGATAGTGTCTACTGTTATGGAAATAAAATATCTCATGGGAAAGCATATGTATTTCTTCATGATCACAAACAATTCTTCTATTTCGTCCTTCAGTCCCTCTAAATGAGCCAAATCCACGCATTACAGTTTCATTATGATCTTCCTTAATTGTCTAACATGCGGAGGTCGAACTTATACACATCCACATGATTCCCATGATACACCTTCATGATATTGATTTGGCATCTCAATTGCCAAGTTGGCCAATTTATCCACTTCCTTATTGGCCTCACGAAAAATGTGATTTATTTTAAATTCTCCCATATTGCTTAAAGCCTCCTAGCAAAGTTTTAAAATGTTTTGTATTCTCCAACTAGGAGTGTGTTGGGACTTGAAATTTCCTACCAATTTTGCAAAAAATTCAGGATCCCATGATGAAAAAATCAATTTCAATAATCAGAAATGCACCTGCACAATATGCTCAAGTGGCCTACTTTGAAGCATTATATTTTGAAGCCTGCTTAGTTTTATGCAAAATCACTTTGCAAGCATGCTTTTCTATCATATATGAGTGCACATGTCTGATTACAACTTCCTATGACAAGATTTGACTGAGTTTTGAGGAGTCAAGTTGAAGGGTTTTGGTATAATTTGCTACCTGCACAATGTGAAATCAGCTCGGGAAGCCAACTTTGGAGGCTAATATCTAGCAGTTGAATGATGATCCTGACAAACCGATTGGTGTTCCTGATTCACATTATCAAAATCTACTTCTATGTTCGGTTTCAAGGCTCCAGCACATCGTTTTCTATTTTTTCAAAATGAAAAGCAAATGCACTTAGCCCTGATTTCACAGTTTTCACATTCAGAGAGGTCAAATTTGAGCCTAAATATTTTGAGAAGGAAGATGATTGGAGAGAAACCCACTTGCACACATATTCATTATACCTAAATGAACTAAATCCTCCAACCACAGCTTCCTAGGAAGAGATTTGATAGATTTTTAAAATTGCAAGTTGGTAAGCCCTAATAAGGTTTTTTCATAGGTGCAGTTGCAGAAAAGGCCAAGTGGGCTACTTTGAACAATTATATCTTGCACCTCGAGATGCATTTTTCCAAACTGTTGGTTGCACTGAATTCTTGGGTTGAAAATTATATGTTTGTGCATTTTCATGGTCATCGGAGGAGTTCTAATATGCTTTTTAGTTTTTTTACGACTTCTCCTAGGCTAGATTTGGCACCCCAAAAAAGTTACAAATTTTGAAATTTTAAGGGTGACCCAGTTGGTGGTTTGGATTCAAATGTTTCCAATTTTAATTTTGTCAGATTATGAGCTCATTTGGTGCATTAATTTAAACTTCACTTTTCCTACTACATGCTCCAGTAGGGCCAGTTTACAAAGGATGTACCCCAATTTGGTGAGCTACTCAAAATCCGTTGGAAACCTACTTCCAAAATAATTGATCATGGTCCCTTGCAAATTTTCATGGCTCCAGGGTGTTCCGTGTGCCCACAGTGAAATTACTCTGTTTGCCTTCCAGCTGAAATTGAAAAATTTTCCCTAAGATCTAAAGTTCAAATGACATAAATTTTAAGACATTTTATATGTTTTAAAGTGAACTTGGATAGTTTTTGAAAGCCCTAAATATATTAGCATTTTATAAAGTTTAACTTTGTAAACAAAGGCAACATCTATTGTGTGCTATTATTCACAAGGGGAAATTAACTCCATTGCTGGAGCTGCTTGATTCTAAAATGAATCTCTTCAATTCAATGTTGTTTTTCTCTGTATGGATTGACCGACAAGTGTTGGAAGTAGTGTCATCAAATTATTTCAGAGGGGCAAGAATTATGACTATAAAAAAGCTTTTTCAACTCAGATCAAGGATGAAAGGGCCAGTTTTAAATGGATAATGAATTGCAGAACATACGCTGTCACAAAAGGAGGAAAATGAATTATTTCTTTGCTGCCACAGTGAAAGGTCTGCAATTGCATTTGGTTTATTTTGATACTCCCTTGGCATGAAGGATTGCAAGATATCAATTAAATGAGTGTGTTTATTAGCTTTGGAAATCTTCAAATAAATGGAATCAGTTGATATTAAAGCCAGATTTCACAACCATTTCCTAGCCTCCTTCCAATTGGTGCCAAACCATGAAGTCTAAATCAAAGGAGGATCTGTCAAATATTATAATTGAAAATACCAGTGCAAGCTTCCCGTGTTCCCGTAGGGATCATCCAACTTAGGTGCAGGCTTGCAGGAAGAGTGAAATGCTTCCTCGCATTACTGTAGGTGGTACTAAATTTATGTGCGGATGAGCAGTATAATGCGAGTGAGCGGTGAATTTGGGGATGGCTCCTGCACTCCCGCGGATAAAAGAAAAATGCCTGCAGGGTAGCGGTGGAATGTATAATAAAATGAAACCTCAATATGATTGCACGCACGGGATAAGTGGTAATTTCAATGGCAAGACAAATAAAATGATAAAATAAAATATAGTTCGGGAGGTGAAAGAGGAGTAAAGAAATATATTTAAATATTATGGCTCATATTTTCTCTTGCCCTCCCGCAAAAGGAAAATGAAATGGTTGTGGGAGGGCGGTGAAATTGAAGACCCTTCCCGCATTGCCATGGAAACTCCCACCAAATAATGCGGGACAACGGTGGAAGTAAAAAATAATTAAATATCAAGTGCCCCGAGAAATAATTTGTACGGGATAAATATGAAACATTTTTAATGTGGAGGCTCAAAATATATTTGCAAGTGCGTGAGAAAAGATAATTTTTTTAAGGAGTATAATGTTTCACCCAAAAATAAAATATTTGCACATGGAGGGTTAAACCAATGAGTAATTGTTTTACCTAACGAATGAATTTTCTAAATGGCAAATGGGTGAAATGTAAATATGAACGGAGGAATATTAATAGTCATTTATGACTATTATTGCAGAATATGTGGGCAAAATATTTTGCACGGGAATGTAAAATGAAAAGTAAATTTTGATTGCCAAGGAATTCATGGAGGTGGTAAAATCTTTCTTACCCAAAGATTATATTTTCCGGATTGGGTGAGAATGCAAAGTGAACTTGCAGATAAAAGATAATTAATTAGAAAATTTATTTACTCAGACAATGGAAAATAATTAAGGGGAAAGACAAATAAGAGACTAATGTTTTGCAAAATCATTATCTTTCACAGAAAATGAAGGGATGCACATGATGGGTATGAAGGGTCATAACCCTAGAAGATGTAATGTATATATACCAGATGATATCAAAGGAAAGGGGGCATAGGGAGTATCATTAGATAAAAATCATCACAAGTAGGAGTAGGTTTCATCCATTCCATCCCATTCATTTTCAGAAACATTCATAATGTTTATCACATAAATTATACTGTAAAAGACCATATTGCAAGCATAATTTTGAAGAAGTAAATAAAAGATCTTTGATTTTGTGGCCCTATATTGGTATCAGTTGTTTGTTGAAATTATTCAATTATCTGGTTGTCTCCACTTTAATGCCTCCTTATTATTTAAGTTGATATATCAAGTATATACTTGTTGGTCATGATGTTAGTCACAAACAAACATAGAATAAAAGTACACATTAACCTTTACTCATCTTGAAAGATACGATGAATTCAGAGAATTCATGATCCCAAGTCTCCGTTGATTAGGTCTTAATCTACTGACGTTACTCAGTGGTTGATGTGTGTTGTTGTTTTCCATTCAGGGGCCTTACGTTCTTCAGTAATTTCTGCAAAGTTCATCATTATTTCTCCAAATATCTTGCTCTATATGTCTGCTCTACATAAATCTCCAATAATTCTACCTCTGCACTGTGAATTTAGTCAAATAATGTGCTTACAGGCTGATATTTGCATGATTTCTACCATTATTTGCAATTCTTTGCATGATATTTTCAATACTACATGCATTTAACTCAAATATGCTAATGATTTTCAGTTACCTACGGGATTTCAGCATACCTCTCTATTACTGCTTATTATTTGTCATGACTTGTAGTTATGGTGATGAATTTATGAAATTAAAAAAAGGAAAAGGGTTAAAGAATGAGATTCCCAAAACTACTTGACTGAGATCACTGATCCACATACAAGCTCCCATACAGCAATGAAGAGAAGAAAACTAGAAATCATACTTCACCAGGACATTCCACAAATTCGCATGATCCAATGCAAATCTTCAAAGGAGAAGTTGACAACAACATGCAATGAAATGAAAGCACTTCTATTTGAACACAGCATTCACCATTACATATCCAGAAATTAACTTGAAGATTACGTAAAATTTACAATCAAGATGTAATCTGAAGCTTCATCTCCATTCAGTATGCTTTAGAATAAGTACATTTACAACGATCTGAAGAAAGAACCTTGACATTTCAACAATTCAATCCTCATTAGTCTCAGCAATTCGACCTTGTATTTGATTCTACAGTAATTGGCCTTATTGTGCCAGATGTTCCAGTGTATTTCAATTTGGACAAGTTCTGCCCTTTTATAGAACAAAGGCCAGAAAACAGTTACAATGATCCAAGGATCAGGATCCTCCCAGAATAATCAATGGTCCAGATGAATAGCACGTGCTTTGCTAGTTGGCAAATGTATAGCTGGCACAAAATATTCTAGCATCTTTGATTTGATTCGGTCTCCAGCTGGCAAACAACATATTTGACAATATCCTCCTCACTTCTGGTTCATGTTGCCTCCTTGTGCAACCATACAATGCTCAGCAACAGCTCTAACAACATCATGACTTCCTGCAAATAAACAGACAAACATTAAGTTCATCATCATGTGGAACACAGCATGAAGTTAAAATTCACATTAAAACAAGCCCCATGTTCAAACATATGTAATGGGTTTCAAATTCTGTGAAAACCATGCAAAAAATGCATAAACAGGGCTAAAAAATACACTGGTCAACCATCGTTGACCGAAAATCAGGCTATCGGGCTTCAAATGGACTGAAAAATCCATCACTTCGTTTTCCCGCCTATTTCCTTGTTTATCGGGTTCAAAATAGTGCATATACATCGCAAAATATACAATGATTAAATCATAGTTCAAAATCTTTCGAATCTGCCCTTGTATATTTCGGCATGTATGTATTTCGGCGTGACCACATACTGTCGGAATGACAATTTTACATTAGGCCGACGGCTAAACTTATACCGACGCCAAAAATCATGATGATGTCCTTCCATCGGGAAGACATGTTCTATCGGCATGATAACTCAAGATAAGGCTGATAGCGAAAGTTATACCGATGAGGAACTCTTCATCGGGTGGAGGATATATATATCGGCGAGACAATTATGAACTTGGCCGACACTATATGTCAGGTCGATCACCTTTTCGGTGAGAAAACAACTATCGGGGAGAGATTTCCTGACTCGGCCGATATCAAAACTTATGCCGATGAACCTTTCCATCGGGAAGACAAACAACTGTCGGCATAAAAAAAAACAAAGTTGGGCCGACAGTATAAAATATGCCGATGAGCATATCGGGTAGACAAACATATCGGGGAGACTAAAAAGCGCCCGGCCGATAGACAAAGTCAGGCCGATGGCAAGACTTAAAACTTTCGTCTGCATGATATTTTGGAAATATGATGCTCCCCCTTCCGAATGTCCAGATGATGTCATCAGGATATCCGGGGCTTTTGTTAAACTTAGAACATGATGTCATCATCATATTCACGAACCGGATCATGTTTTGGAAAATATCCTGCCGAAGGGAAATGTGATGATGATGTCGTCCTAATATTTGCTTCTTCGTTTATCAGATCAGGATGACGTCATCAGGATATTTGCAAAAGGTCATATTTCTCGGCAGGAGGACATTACGAAATGTCGGGTGATATTCGGAATATGATGCTTGCGAAAAGCATAAGGCCATTTGACGGGTAAAACACACTATCACCCAAAATTAACGTCCGGATATTGTGACTGCATGATTTTTATCGGGTGATAGACCAAGATCGTGATGATCTTGACAACATGACTGAGGATAAAAATATGATGATCCTCTTGCGAATATCAGGTTTGACCAAAACTTTGACTGTGCATAACTTCCACATATGGACGCATTTTCTAGTGATGTAAAAGGCAAACCTGCATGGAATTTCAAGCTCTTTCTAAATATGAGGTCATAGAAACAAAATATGAACTTTGACAAACTGACCTCATGATGATGACCTACCTCATCCTGACCTTCATGATGATGATGCACCTGACTCATTTTTACCAAACCGCCAGAAAGCAGACAACACAAACCAAGCCAAAAAGTTGGGTCCTTGTTTTGCCAAGTTAAAATGGGGCGTGTTGTGTAACCACACAACAACTTGCCACCAAAGAAAACAAACAAATTCCAATGATTCAAGTGATATGATCATATTCATCTATAGTATTCTAATTCTTTCTAAGTAAAATCATCATGATCTTTGAATGATAAAGTTTCATCAAGGTAACAGTGCTAACAAAGGATCATGTGTGTGCATATGATTAATTATCCTCATCTTGAAAGCAAGTTGAAAATATAAGTAACTGGTGTTAAACTACATAGTTGGAGATCATCCCTCATAGCCAACCTGGATAGAGCCTTGCTACCAGCAGGCATTCATAGCCCTGGCAAGGTTATCTATACAATCTCCCTAAGTAGAGCCCCACTGCCAGCAGGCATCTATAGCCCCGGTAGAGTTACTTAGATGGCCTAAGTTTATTGTTTATATATATATATATATATATATATATATTTATATATCTGATATCATCATGTCAGCTCATTTGTACAAGGTATGGTCACTTGCAGCTTTAGGTTGGAGATTGTATTGGTAGCAAGGGAGTCCCTTTAGATTTTTCACTTAACACCTATACTCATATCTTCAACAAGCCCAAGGCTGTTAGGTGTTTCATTGTGTTTGATTCACTTTGGACAAGAAAAGGCACCTGATGAAAAGATATTATAAAACCTGATCATGAATATTTATCAGAATGAATTACAATCTATATCTAAATCTGATCTCATCACTTGAATCCTAACAATTTAGTTATTTTCTTAGGTGATGAAGTGCATCATCTTGACTTACCAAAACAAAAACTCAACCAAAACAACACAAAACAGAAGAAACACTATACAAACAACTAACCTACAAAAAGGAAACAACAGAAACAGAACAAGAAAGCAAAACAAGTAGACTGTACAAACAACTAACCTACAAAATTAAATACAAACTACTACTAGGCAAACAAGAACCAGAAAACAACCTAAGTACACTTGTATTTGCATACTTCTTTCGATTGTGCAGGAGTCTTAGGGTATCAGTTATGGTTCTCAACCTAGCAAATTTATCTTTATATTCTGAAAAATATTCTGGTATTCTGAATTCACTGTTTTTAACAGAATGACTCTTGATGATCAGCAACTGAGGCAGCTCATCATGTTCATGATTAATCCATATGCATGTCCTATCTTTCAAATTTCCATAATCAAAACAATAATCAACATCATTCACTGTGGAAAGGAGAAATACAACCTGGTGTATTTCTGATTCTGTTGGACATGCTTCTTCATTGGCAGTTGGTCCTCCATTTAATTCTATATTTTCATTGCTTAGCCCAATGCCTGGTCTCGCTTCAAATTGAAGGATGTATGACTCTTGATGTATTAATTCTCCATCTTTATCCATATTTGTTCCTTTATTCTGGATGTTCAGTTTATCCTCCAGTTCAGGAAACCTCTCAATATTTTCTTCAATTTCCTGCACATCAGCATCTAAATGAGTATCTTTATGATCATAACCTGGTATACAGAAATTTATCATTTCTAAATCATTTGACTGTAAAAGAGAAACAACTTTCACTTGATAAGGACACTCCCCTGTTTCATTCTCAAAATATTTCTGGAGTAACGTCTGATTATGCACAACAACTCCAAAGTCTTCTACATCTTCATCTTTCAGGAATTGTTTATTAAATAATTCACATCTTCTATCTAGTAGAGTGCCTGGTTTCATTAACCTGCAACATTCCTGCATTTGATCATTCAATTCAAAGAATTCAGGTAATAAATCAGCATTTATTTTCTTTTCTATGACTCCCTGAGTTACCATCATAGGAACTTCATCATCAGCAGTGAATCTAAATTGCTCTACTATCTGTTTACACTTCTCTTTACCATAGAATGACTCCAGGAAAGATGTTTCATCTTCTTTATCAAAAGTATTAAGATCAGAATCAAAAATATTATCTTGATGAGTGGTTTCTTCTCCAGAATTTTCACAGGATTCATACCTGCATACTGGCTGGTCCTTACTTGTATTAGGAAGTAGAGAACTCCTATCAATCTGACCATAAAATGAATCAAGGAAAGATGTTTCCTCTTCTTTACCTTCTGGAACTGATTCAGCTACTATATTTTCTAGAATCTTTTTCATCATGACCAAGCAAGGGTAACAATCTCTCTCTGAATGCTCTTCATCATGTAATCTGCACCAGCTTTCAATCAAGACGTCATCAATGGATAAACCTAATATTTGACTACATTGTATGTTTCTAGACAAATACAATTCAAAATCTTTGGAATGATCCACTTCAGTGTCTGGACAACTAATAACTTCCGGTGCTGCATCTGCTTGTTGTTCCAGAATTTCCTCATTTCGCTGCTCCAGAACTTCTTCATTTTCTTGGCAAATTTCAACCCTGAACACATCTGGGAAGAATATTAGTCCTTTCAAATATAAATCCAACCTTGTAAGGAAAGTTAAACAATTTATTTCGCTGTGTTCCACAGTCTGGTGTATCCTACAACAGGTGGATAAACCAAAGTTAGACAAACTGTGAGGGTAAAGCTGCCTATTCAAAGTTTCCTGAAATAAAGGAATGTTAACTTGACAGCTACTCTCATATGCATCCATCAAAATGAGACTCTGCTTCCAATTTTTTAAGATTTTGAAATTTTAAGGAGATCCATCATATCTCAGAATAAAACTTAAAAGCTCAGAAAATCAAACAAATCTTTGAGGCTTTGGGCTAGATATTTGCAAAGGTGCAACCAAAACCTCTCAAATAAGAGATATTTGCAGACATTTAACTCAAATGATGAAATATTTATGCAATATTTACAGAAATCCAGATATTTCCTTGTTCAGGCCCTCCTTCTAGCGCCAATTTATGTTGCGTTAGGAGCGAGGGGCCTTTCAAATATGATGATGACTGAAGCAGTAGTGTCTTTTCCAGTTCAGGCCCTCCTTCTAGCGCCAATTTATGTTGGTCATGATGTTAGTCACAAATAAACATAGAATAAAAGTACACATTAACCTTTACTCATCTTGAAAGATACGATGAATTCAGAGAATTCATGATCCCAAGTCTCCGTTGATTAGGTCTTAATCTACTGACGTTACTCAGTGGTTGATGTGTGTTGCTGTTTTCCATTCAGGGGCCTTACGTTCTTCAGTAATTTCTGCAAAGTTCATCATTATTTCTCCAAATATCTTGCTCTATATGTCTGCTCTGCATAAATCTCCAATAATTCTACCTCTGCACTATGAATTTAGTCAAATAATGTGCTTACAGGCTGATATTTGCATGATTTCTACCATTATTTGCAATTCTTTGCATGATATTTTCAATACTACATGCATTTAACTCAAATATACTAATGATTTTCAGTTACCTACGGGATTTCAGCATACCTCTCTATTTCTGCTTATTATTTGTCATGACTTGCAGTTATGGTGATGAATTTATGAAATTAAAAAAAAGGAAAAGGGTTAAAGAATGAGATTCCCAAAACTACTTGACTGAGATCACTGATCCACATACAAGCTCCCATACAGCAATGAAGAGAAGAAAACTAGAAATCATACTTCACCAGGACATTCCACAAATCCGCATGATCCAGTGCAAATCTTCAAAGGAGAAGTTGACAACAACATGCAATGAAATGAAAGCGCTTCTATTTGAACACAGCATTCACCATTACATATCCAGAAATCAACTTGAAGATTACGTAAAATTTACAATCAAGATGTAATCTGAAGCTTCATCTCCATTCAGTATGCTTTAGAATAAGTACATTTACAACGATCTGAAGAAAGAACCTTGACATTTCAACAATTCAATCCTCATTAGTCTCAGCAATTCGACCTCGTATTTGATTCTACAGTAATTGGCCTTATTGTGCCAGATGTTCCAGTGTATTTCAATTTGGACAAGTTCTGCCCTTTTATAGAACAAAGGCCAGAAAACAGTTACAATGATCCAAGGATTAGGATCCTCCCAGAATAATCAATGGTCCAGATGAATAGCACGTGCTTTTCTAGTTGGCAAATGTATAGCTGGCACAGAATATTCTAGCATCTTTGATTTGATTCGGTCTCCAGCTGGCAAACAACATATTTGACAATATCCTCCTCACTTCTGGTTCATGTTGCCTCCTTGTGCAACCATACAATGCTCAGCAACAGCTCTAACAGCATCATGACTTCCTGCAAATAAAAAGACAAACATTAAGTTCATCATCATGTGGAACACAGCATGAAGTTAAAATTCACATTAAAACAAGCCCCATGTTCAAACATATGTAATGGGTTTCAAATTCTGTGAAAACCATGCAAAAAATGCATAAACAGGGCTAAAAAATACACTGGTCAACCATCGTTGACCGAAAATCAGGCTATCGGGCTTCAAATGGACTGAAAAATCCATCACTTCATTTTCCCGCCTATTTCCTTGTTTATCGGGTTCAAAATAGTGCATATACATCGCAAAATATACAATGATTAAATCGTATTTCAAAATCTTTCGAATCCGCCCTTGTATATTTCGGCATGTATGTATTTCGGCGTGACCACATACTGTCGGAATGACAATTTTACATTAGGCCGACGGCTAAACTTATACCGACGCCAAAAATCATGATGATGTCCTTCCATCGGGAAGACATGTTCTATCGGCATGATAACTCAAGATAAGGCCGATAGCGAAAGTTATACCGATGAGGAACTCTTCATCGGGTGGAGGATATATATATCGGCGAGACAATTATGAACTTGGCCGACACTATATGTCAGGTCGATCACCTTTTCGGTGAGAAAACAACTATCGGGGAGAGATTTCCTGACTCGGCCGATATCAAAACTTATGCCGATGAACCTTTCCATCGGGAAGACAAACAACTGTCGGCATAAAAAAAAACAAAGTTGGGCCGACAGTATAAAATATGCCGATGAGCATATCGGGTAGACAAACATATCGGGGAGACTAAAAAGCGCCCGGCCGATAGACAAAGTCAGGCCGATGGCAAGACTTAAAACTTTCGTCTGCATGATATTTTGGAAATATGATGCTCCCCCTTCTGAATGTCCAGATGATGTCATCAGGATATCCGAGGCTTTTGTTAAACTTAGAACATGACATCATCGTCATATTCGCGAACCGGATCATGTTTTGGAAAATATCCTGCCGAAGGGAAATGTGATGATGATGTCATCCTAATATTTGCTTCTTCGTTTATCAGATCGGGATGACGTCATCAAGATATTTGCAAAAGGTCATATTTCTCGGCAGGAGGACATTACGAAATGTCGGGTGATATTCAGAATATGATGCTTGCGAAAAGCATAAGGCCATTTGACGGGTAAAACACACTATCACCCAAAATTAACGTCCGGATATTGCGATTGCATGATTTTTATCGGGTGATAGACCAAGATCCTGATGATCTTGACAACATGACTGAGGATAAAAATATGATGATCCTCTTGCGAATATCAGGTTTGACCAAAACTTTGACTGTGCATAACTTCCACATATGGATGCATTTTCTAGTGATGTAAAAGGCAAACCTGCATGGAATTTCAAGCTCTTTCTAAATATGAGGTCATAGAAACAAAATATGAACTTTGACAAACTGACCTCATGATGATGACCTACCTCGTCCTGACCTTCATGATGATGATGCACCTGACTCATTTTTACCAAACCGCCAGAAAGCAGACAACACAAGCCAAGCCAAAAAGTTGGGTCCCTATTTTGCCAAGTTAAAATGGGGTGTGTTGTGTAACCACACAACAATACTCAGTTTATCAATGCACATTTGTTGTATGTGTGATATGATTAATTGGTTTTCTTAAAGGAATTAAATCCTTCTAGTCAATCACAGTAATCTGGGAGTATTAATTGGATCAATAAGAAGAACCACATAATTAGGATCAACATTTTGTCTCCAAGTTGATGACATCTACTGTTCTTGCTTGATTTGTTCAATTGGTTCCTTCAAGTAGGGATTAAAAATACTTTTGATAAATTACAAGTAACCTGGTTGTGTCAGTTGGATTATTAAGAAGAGTCTATCAATCATTCCCTTGTACATTTATACAAGTTATAAACCAATATTAGTGTGCCGAACAATTAGAATTACTACCAAATATAAGCCACTTATCTCATATTTTCATTTGACTCCATTTACCCAACAAGGCACTGGTCTCACCCATTTCATTTTACTTAAAACTTTCTATCAATTAAACATAGGATTTACCTTGATATTGCTTATACAATTTATACCAAATTAGAATTACATCTTTCCATTTCCAATTGCCATAGTGGATATATTGCTAGATTAGGAAACACACAGTCTAAGTCTACCTCATTTACATAGGTACACCCGCCTAAGTCTGGCAGAGCCAAAAGAGAAGGGGGTCCTATCACATAGACCATCTCTTGTTGACCAAAAACATATCAAGAGATTGGCAACCTCTTGTGGCCTGAAGCCTGCATTTTTGAGAACCAACAGAGTGGAGAGATTTCTAATAACATTGATTAGGGTTTGGGAATCACCCTCAATGTGTATTTTCGTGAGGCTAATTCTATTGCATAATTTTAGTCCAAGGAGAAGCACTTGAGCCTCCGCTTTGTTATTAGTTCCCTTTGGTAATTTCCTAGCTGCAACAACTATGGCCTCTCCATTGTGATTTCTGATGATGCTACTTACTCCAGAGGCCCTGGGGTTACCCTTAGAAGCACTGTCAAAGTTTAAATTGCACCAATCTCTCTCCGGTGGAACCCAACAAACATTGGCTCTTGAATTAATGATGGGATTAATCCTTTTCTTCCCATAAATGGGGGAACCTCCAATCCATGCTAGGATCTTTAGATTTAATCGTCCCAATTTGTGAATGTACTCTTATTTATTAACTAATTTCTGGCAGCATTAGTAACCACCTCCAAAATGGATTTTTCTAATTTGTTGAGAACGATATCCAATGTCAATGCCTTGTCTAGGAAAATTCTTCTATTTCTCTCCTTCCATATTACCAGATGGACAAATGGTCGAAATGCTTGAGAATAATGCATTTCTATGCATGGTCAGCCAAGCCCTAAAGTGGGCAAGAATATCATTAAGTGGTGGGCTAACCCAATTAAGCTTAGACATCACCCATTTCTAGCTTGACTACTCAAATTAACAATTGAGAAGAATGTGATCAGTGGATTCCTCCTCTTCCTTGCAAAGTACACATCTATATTGTCCGTTGAGTCCAAGCTCTCTTAATATATCTCTAGTCAGAATCCTCTTTTATAGTGCTGCCCATGCAAAGGCACCAACTTTTAGGAGGCATTATTTCTTCCAACAAAGGTGTGAAGGCCAATCTTCCTTTTCAGTTGCTACTTCTTTAATTTCATACCCAATTTTAACATTGTAGCACCCAGACTTAGCACCACACCACCTGATAGAGTCCTCCCCATGAGATATTAAAATCTTTCTCTTTTCCAACTCTATCTCCATAGTTTTGATTTGGTCCTCTTTGAGGTCTAAATATCTCCAAGATTTCCATTTCCATCCAAACCCTTCAAAATTTAGCTCGATGTAAGATCTCTAACATGGATTCCACACACACTTTCAATAGTTGCTCTTTGAGCTGATAAATGGGATTATCTTTTAGGGTCGGGCACTCGTTCCATGAGACCTCCCAAAATAGGGTTATATGTCCATTCCTGATTTCCCAAGAGAGGTGATTAGTGATTAGTTTTCTACAAGATAGCATGAAATTCCATATTGAAAGTCCCGTGGAGGATTGATTGTTGTTAGTCTCCTAGAAGGAACATTGGAATCCAGCTATTTATTTTGTAGAATTTCAGTCCATTTTAGTTGTGGCTTGGAGAAAAGATTCCATATTAATTTTGCTCCCAGAGCTATGTTCATTATCAACCATTTTCTTATACCCACCCCCAAATTATTTATAATTTATTCGACACACAAATGTATTTAATTATTAAAATATGACACACACACACACACATATGTATATATGTTGGGATAAGGTGCCATTAACCTTGTAATTCCAAATATTGTATTTATTCCATTTATTATATGTAATTTGTAATAATCCATGAGGAGATGTAATAGTTTCACTGGCAATGGTAATTTCAAAGTTACCGGCGGTAGTTCCAGAGTGACTTTTACTGTTGGCAAATGTAAAAACTCAAAGTAAATGAGGGTAGGTGTGCTCCCTTGAGGAATATACTATTTTTGGCATGTATGACAACTGTCATAATATTTGGTAAGTGAATCTATGACAACTGCAAGTTGTCATAAGATTTTGAGATTCTATGACACATATGACGGATATGTTAGTTGTATATTTGCTATTTTTATCCCAAGGTTCCTATCTTGCAAAGATACTTTTTTGTAGAATCTATGATGGTTATGACGTGTCATAAGATGTTGTAAGAGGCCAGATTTTGTCTTGGGCCCCCAACCTTTGCATGGCTATTTTTGGACAAGTGTAAGATGCTTGTAAGATGGTAATTAATGTTTACAGGTTGGAGAATCTTAGGAGAGAGAAGGTGAATGCCTAGGAGGAGTTGGAAAACATTTCTATAAGTATTTTCCATGTATTTGTTGCTGCAATATAGATTTGAAGTACTCAGGTGTTGCCGGAATGCTGTCAGATTGAACACTTGTGGAGAGTTCTGTAGTTGATGTATTGTCCAATCTTGTTGAGATTAATACAAACTTGTGCCTCTTTCCTGGTGGAGTTTTTACCCACAAGGGTTTTCTCCATGTAAACACTATGTCATTATGTTGAGTTCTTCATGTTTGACATCTTTTCTGTAGTGGGTTTTATGTTTTGTTACAATCTCCATTGTTAATGCACACTTAAGATTGCTGAAATTTATCTTGAATCAGATTTCTATTGAAGTAGTGTTTCTTTCATTTCTAACATTTGGTATCAAAGCCTGGCCACCTTAATGTTAGAAATGAAAGCAACACTACTTTAATGGAAATATGATTCAAGATAAATTTTAGCAATCTTAAGTGTGCATTAACAATGGAGATTGTAACAAAACATAAAACCCACTACAGAAAAGATGTCAAACATGAAGAACTCAACACAATAACATAATGTTTACATGGAGAAAACCCTTGTAGGTAAAAAAACTCCGCCAGGAAAGAGGCACAAGTTTGTATTAATCTCAACAAGATTGTACAATACATCAACTACACAACTCTCTCCACAAGTCTTCAATCTAACAGCATTCCGACAGCACCTGAGTACTTCAAATCTGTATTGCAGCAACAAATACATGGCAAATACTTATAGAAATATTTTCCAACTCCTCCTAGGCATTCACCTTCTCTCTCCTAAGATTCTCCAACTTGTAAACACTGTGTCATTGTGTTGAGTTCTTCATGTTTGACATCTTTTCTATAGTGGGTTTTATGTTTTGTTACAATCTCCATTGTTAATGCACACTTAAGATTGCTGAAATTTATCTTGAATCAGATTTCCATTGAAGTAGTGTTGCTTTCATTTCTAACAATATATATATATATATATTAATGAAAACTCTCATAATTTAATAAATAGTTAAATAAATGAATAAAAATACCATTCGAATGTACAAGAACACCTATATGCACAATCACTTATATTTTCTAGGCGAGTGTGTGGCCAGATCCATCATTTATACCACCTTTACAACCATCTTGAAACCCTCTCTCTGATGATACTCTCTCTCCAACCCATGAGAGTGTCAATCATTCCCTGTCACACTCATCAACAAAACACAAAATTATAGTTAGTTATTATCAAAACTTTGAGATTTGACTTAACAATTAAAACCCATAATAAAGTATGTCATAAATCAACATTCACATTATTCAGAAAACAATTAGCATTACATGATATTGTCATGCTCAAGTTGTTATGCTTGAGCACAAACTGATAATCTTTGATTATTTCATAAATCACTGTCAAATATTTAACTCTAGTTTAAGATTACTAAAATCAAAAGTACAAAATTTTCTTAACTGACATACCATATCCTACATGCATTGAACAAATTTGTTTATCAAAGATCTAAATTTTTCTTACACATCTAAACACAACTTTAACAACACAATATGATAGACTATTGACAAAGTAGAAAACTTAAGTTATATAAAGTAGATGCTTAAATGCATCATGACACAATTCTCTAATGAATGTGTAGACCAACGTAGAAAAAGATTATTAAAATAATGTAAATTATCAGAGTAGGATAGCTAAGAGACCAACACAATTTACAAACCAGTCACCGTTGGAGCAATTATCTTGCAGAGTCTATTTTATCAAGAGACATTTGAAAATGAATCTATTTGACTAACTTTTAATTTTATTGATACTAAGTATGAACAACTTTGACATAAGTTCAATGTGCTCATCTATGATATCACTTTGGTTGTAAGGAGGATATCATTGAAACCATTTGGTATAGAATTTAACCATACAACTTCCTTCATATAAATCCCAGATAAAACTATCAATAACCCACCAAGGGGTAAGTAATATTATTACATGTTCAATTCCTACCATACAACTATTCTCTAATTAGCATTCCTTATAGTTACACAATAATTGGAAACACAATTCTAAAGGATTAGATAAAAAAAATACCAAATAGAACATGAACATAAGTGTGATAATAGAAATGAAGTGATTCATTTATACCTTCGTGCTTACCCTGCTGCGATGTCGATATTCTTGTGAAGTTATGCTTTCTACAACACTAATAAAATCAATTAGTCTCTTCATATAAATAAGTATAATTGGATTATTTTTACAAAACATGATAAAGAAAGAAAACTAGACCTAAGGGCGAGACCTAATGCCTCATGGGTCATTTGTGATGGCCTTGCCTACGTATGTGCAACATAGAGGCTTCCTAGTCCATAGGGTAAACTTTCAACTTGTGTAAATAGGGTCATACTTATTGGAAATTTTAATTAACCCATCCTAGATTTATAGTGGAAAACTAGGCTCTCTCATCTGAGCCATAAGAAGGACACCACATTAGTTAACTCAAGATGCTTGAAACTAGGTTACCACATAACATTCTCTTAACAATCATAGACCAACCTTGACACTCAAGACACAAAACAATTCAATTTTTACATGTAATAAGTAAGAAGTGAACAGAGGTGATAAATCAACCATTATTGGTATAATCTAAACCCATTATTCATTATTTACGTGCATAAATAACGAGTAAGGATCAACACATATCCATTATTTATGTGCATAAAATAACGAGTAAGGATCAATACATATCTAAGGGGTAAAAATAACGTAAGACAAGGAAATTTTGTCATAATGCGACCTATTTAGAGTATTCTAAGTGTATACCAGTAGTAGAATAAGTCTATCTTTGTTCCTAAACATAAATCCCAACTTGGTTAGGAATAAAGTAAATCTTCCCATAGTTTATAATTAAGGAATGACTAAGTTGACATTGGTTTCATAATCTAACTTTGTTTAAACCATCTCCATTCATAAGGACTAAGATAATAATAATCAACAAAACAATTTTATATGATCGACTCAACCATTTAGAGAGCAGACATAATTTAATTGAGACCATTGTTGACATTATTTATAGGCTCATTCGTTTATAACATAACATGGCAAGGTTTTTCTACTTCACCAATTTATACCACTCAGATAAAATCTAGTTACCTCATCGCTGTAAACCAAAACAATTGCCATATAATAAGTATAAGGAAAATAACAAACTTTAGTGAGCAAATACTCATTCCAAGGTGTTCATCATGTATAGTTATGGTTCTAACTTATCATTGGCTAAGATCATAATCTTTCTCACTCTAATTTCACTTCAAGTAAGTATTAGTATCATTAATAATAATAATCCTGTAAGAGATATTGTCATACTAGAAACCATCGACCTCATGAAGATCCTTTTCACTCAATTAATAAATAAGGAAGGTTCGATAGTAATACAATGCTCTAAACATAATACCACATATTCGGCAAGTATATTGCTAAGCCTCATGCATATTATAGACTACCTATGGTTCCTTTAATTCCTTTCATGGTATGATAACAAAATAGAATTCTTATGTTTCCTATCATGGCTGATGCATTTAAAGGATTTAAGAAACTTGCTCTAACAACACAACACCTATATTAAGGTTAAAAGTCTTCAATACAGAGCTTCAAACAGGTGCGCTACTCAGGCACTAAAAAGAATTAGAAAGATAGAAAATAAACTACAGATATTAAATAAGAAAAACACATGAAGAGATGCCAATTTTGCATGATTGTATGCTGCTCCCAAAATTGATTATTGAGGGGGTTTATGAAACATTTAGGCAAATGTATTTGGTAGGTATAAACCTTCTTCCACAATTCTAGCCATGACCTCACTACTTGTGCCCAAGAAGGAATAGAAACTACAAAACATGGGACACATTGTTTGCAGAATATACTCAAAAAGGTTTTGATGATAAGCTTTAGAAATTGTATAATAATATACAAATGTTTGCGAGAGACCAATTCCTCTACTTTTTCCATGGCCTCAAGAAAGAAAAGCTTGTGACAAATTAGCAAATGATTTTAATTTTATTCATAGCCTCAAGATGTACGCAACAAATAAAATATGTTAAAGACACTCAAGAAACCTTCAAGAAAATGCATTCAACAGGGTTAAGCCAGATTCCACAACCTTTGCCAATGTTGCCTATAGAGGAACGGCTCTGGTAGATCTACATGCAAAGAGAGGGCACAAAGGCATGGCACGCTAACTGTTTGGCAAAATGCCTCAAGGAGCTAAATGAAAAATAGAGGAATCACTATGAGGGTACTGATGAGAAAGAGGGGTTTCATGTGTGATACAACAACATTCGCCAATGGGATTGAGGCAGCAAATGACGAGAAGAGAGTAGGCATTCCTAATTACAGAAGATATTTGCCTGTACTCTGGAATCTCTGTAGATGCGCTCCAAGCTCTCTGAAAAATAAATCTATGCCTAACACGTTTGGAAATTTGAGCCACTTAAGTCAAGCTAAAAGATGGTAGAAACTAACAATAAGATCAAGATTTTTCTAAACATTTGGAAAGCCCCTTTCTAGACAATAAACGGTGTATAAAAATAAACATAAAAGGCATGAAGATAATTTGATGTAATAGCAAATATAAGAGACTTGTAATACAAAATTTTATAGTGCTATAGAAAAGAAAACATGATTTATCCAAAGGAAAAATATGTTTTGAATGAGAGCCCCATAATCACGACAAAATGGCTACCATCCATGTAGAACTAGATTTTAAAAAACATACATACTTTGTTGGAATATATTTCTTAATCATTCCTCCTTCCTAGAATCTTCCCATGTAAAAATCCATAAAGCAAGGTTAAAGCAAACTTAAAACACAAAAACTATAAAAATTATTTATTCATTCTATTATATCTATTTATTTTATCTATTCTAAATAAAATGAAAATAAAGCATATATTAATCCTTATCTAAATATATTTTAGCACTCTTTATTTGCTTTTATGTCATAATAAATCTTAATAAAACATAAACTTAAAATATAAAACTATCACAATTTCCTCATAATAAATCTTCTAAAACAAATTTTAGAAAATTATAAACTATTTTAGTGAACTTTCTAAACTTCAACAAGGAATGAACACAAGTGGAATAAATCAAGTTTTCTAGGAGTTTGCTTTATTAAATAAACAATTAAAACAATATTGTATAAAATTAACTTGAAAATAATAATTTACAAAAGTATCATCAATTCATAAAAGATTAAAGAGAATCATAATCTAATTATTGATTTCTCCATAGTATTAACAAATCTATATACTTAAATACATACAACAAGGTGAGAGTTAAAGGATCAAATGCATAATGAACTATGTAATGAAATGATGTGGAATATTCTATTGAAAGGTCACTTGAGGGTGATAATGACAACATGAGACAAGTATGTTCTAGACAATAAAAAACAAATACCTTAAATGAATTAGAATCATTGAAATGTTATATTAGAGTGAATCTAAATTCATCCATCAGAAGATCTCATGATAAGTGTACTCATACTTTAATCTAGATCTTTAGATGAGTCAGAAGGGTTAGGAAGCCTTACACTCTCACCCTTAAGAATGGACTTCCTCCTGGAAGTCCTCAAGAGGAATGAATATTTCCTAACTTTAACACATCCAACAAAGGTTAGATATCATTGAAAAAATACATATGTACAATATCAAAATAAAGTAACGAGATGCCAATGCTTTATTTGAACTCCAATCACAATACAAAGTGCAACAGAAACCCATAATTCATTATATCATCTTTTGTCAATAAGCAAAATTTTCAGTTACTAATAACAACAAAAAATATTTACTTAATAGCTAACAAAGTGATAAGGTGTCATTACTTATTGTGAAGAACACTGTCTTAAACAATTTCATTATTTTAAAATTCAAGCTTAACATACTGTACATCAGAATTCCATCATTTCCATTACGTTATCATTTTCCATATAAGCATGTTTATATCATTTCTAATAATAGCTGAGAATATTATCATTTGTTATATTTCAGTGCAATCACACTTCTTCATAAAAACCCTTACAAATAACAGATCTCAACTCCACACATAACACATTGAATGTATACACCCAATGAGATGAGGAGGATCAATGCTAAGTAGAATAATAGTGCTGCAAAGGAAAGATGGTCTCAGGGTCCTCCCAGAGGACTCCTCCATACATTTCTCGATACCTTCCTCTTGTTTGTGTAAGGGGGTTAGCCTCCAAGAGAAAGGTACAAAATAGATCACACACAATGTATCTAGGAGAAATGGATTATGACCATCCCATACTGGTCCCATTTGCAACCCCCATCCTCACAATAAACATTCCCCAAGCCATCAACTCCCCAATACAACCTGCTAGGGACCCCTCCTAGGTATAGCAGTTTACAAATATCACATTACACCACACAAGCCACTAGCCATAAACACTTATAAAGCCTCAAAATAAAGAAATTTTCAATAATAAAACTTTGAATAAAATCAACTAATAAAAATATCAAATAAAAAAATTAAATAGTGAAGACTAAAATGACAATTCCAATTTTTGAAACTAAATCTAAATAAAATAGTCCTTGAGGCAATGAGGACAATTTTCACATTTTCAATAAATCAAGAACCTAAATTTTTTTAAAATCTGTTGGCTCAATGAAACAAAGAAAAGTCACAATAATCAAATAAAGGTTTCCACAATTTTCATAAATCTTTACATCATAGTCACCATGTGACTTTAATCAAGTCACCTAAGGGGAGGATGGGAATGGTGGTCTCAACCATGTAGAGCTCAATACTAAATTATCATATTACACAACGCATGTCCCACATAACCCGGGACAACCATACCCAATATCTGTGGATTCCCATAAGTAATATCTGAGTTACAGCCATATGTCCATCTGCTAGAAACTGCAACTGGGGCTCATATCAACTAAGGTACTATAACCGAATCATCATGAATAGATAATCTCCCAAACCACATGCACTTGCTGATCCATCCTCAACCCATAAATATTCAACAACACTCATGAATCGCTAAAGGATCCATAAAGAGGGTGAGCGAAGGGGATATGTATTCCAATGCGACTATGAGGGGGTTGTCTCCCCACCTCACCTCATAATGGGTTATGTCTCAAAGGAAAATCTACACCTTGTTCAACCCCATACATGGGAGGCTCTAAACCCCAATGGGGTAGATCCGCTCCCAATATAAGACTAACATCACAAATGAATCACTAGTCTGATCTATAAGGAAGGGGGAAAGAGGGGATAATCATCCCTCTTGGGGTAAAATAAAAATAATACCGCAAGAGAGGATCCACACCTATCTCAAACCCCATTACGTGAGGGCTCTCACCCCTCAGGGGAGATCAGCTCTCAAACATAACAATTCCCTTCCCAGCACAATAAATATTCTAACTCAACACTAAGTAGGAAATCACAACTGCAAATATATGACACACATTGTTCACCATAGCATACAATTATCATGATGGGCATATATGTGTGAATCATTACTGATGTCCACAATACCCTTCTCTCAAGTTGGATACCTTATATCACAACCAGAGACACAACATACACAAGCTTAATAGTATCGTCGCTGAATAAGACAAAAATTACACATGCTTGACATAAATCATCTATTATCATCAAAGAAACTTACAGTCATAAGGATTCATCAATGAACATTTATATGTCTAAAGTGATCTACTAGACTTTCATTCTAGACAATAACTAGTTATGAATTATTTTTGTTTACTACAGTTAGACCCAAAAGGCTTCAGAGTTTGATAACTTGGCTCTGATACCAAATATCATGCCCAAGCTGTTACACTTGAGCACGAACTGATAATCTTTGATTATTTCATAAATCATTGTCAAATATTTAACTCTAATTTAAAATTAGTAAAATCAAAAGTACAATTTTTTTAATTGACATACCATATCTTACATGCATTGAACAAATTTATTTATCAAAGATCTAAATTTTTCTTACACAGCTAAACACAACTTTAACAGCACAATATGATAGACAATTGACAAAGTAGAAAACTTAAGTTATATAAAGTAAATGCTTAAATGCATTATGACACAATTCTCTAATGAATGCGTAGACCAACGTAGAAAAAAATTATTAAAAGAATGTAAATTATTGTAGTAGGATAGCTAAGAGACCTATGCAGTTTACAAACCAGTCACTATTGGAGAAATTATCTTGCATAGTCTATTTTATCAAGAGAGATTTGAAAATGAATCTATTTGACAAACTTCTAATTTTATTGATACTAAGTAGGAACAACTTTGACATAAGTTCAATGTCCTCATCTATGATAATACTTTGGTTGTAAGAAGGATATTATTGTAACCATTTGGTATAGAATTTAAGCATACAACTTCCTTCCTATAAATGCCAGATAAAACTATCAATAACCCACCAAGGGGTAAGTAATATTATTACATGTTCAATTCCTACCATACAACTATTATCTAATGATGTAGGAGAATCCCTGGTTCAATAGAAGTCTTGCATCAACCAAAAACATCTGCATTTCAGTTTGTTTGCACTTCAATTTGTTTCTTTTCATTTTCCAGTTCAGTTCAGGCAGTTCAATCAGTAGCAGTTTCTGTATTTTGGTCTTTATTCTACCACAGTTGCATCTTAGACATTATGGAGTTGGATTTAACATCTACATTCATTTATGTACAACATATCCAATTTGCAGAGCAATTGGATCAAGTACCGGAAAGATATTGCTATCAGAAGATTAACTGTTTCTCAAGAACAGAGCATCTTGATAGTCTCAGACAATTAGCTAAAGGAGAAGACCTGTAGAGCATTTCACAAACTTCAAAGCTTAATGACACATCATTCAATGTTGTTGGGTTTGTGGCCAACCTTCCCTGAGATCTGCACATTGTTTCATTCATTTGCAGAGGTGTTCTATTCAAATAGGTCTGACCTATCCATGTACACACGTTACAACTCTTCATTGGAGTTTGTGATCTTCCTTGGCTGACGCAGAGGAATCTTATGTTCCGGATATAATATATAATGATGTAATAGATCCCTAGGAGGACAGTGATTGATAGTTATCATGATTTAGAAGATCGATAGTTGAATTCTATCCAGAGGAGCTTCAAAGCTATATCTTGTGGATATTTTGATATTGTGTAATTAGGCCTGTGAGCCCTAATTGTAAGCCCGCATGTTGCCGACCGATTTGTATTTGAATTCTATGATATACTGAATGACTAAATCTACATTTGCTTTATATCTTTCAGTTGTTCCTGTTGTGTTTACTCTTGCTGCATGGTCTGGACTGTTCTCTTTGAGGACCTGTTGTGTGGTTACACAACACACCCCATTTTGACTTGACAAAACAGGGACCCAACTTTTTTTGCTGCTTTGGCTTGTTGTTTTTCTACTTTTTGGCAGTCTGGTAAAATTAAGTCATGCAGATAACCCTCCAAGGGGGTAGATAGGTCACCATGATGAGGTTAGTTGTCAAAGTTAGTATTTCATACTATTAACCTCATGGTTCGAAAGTGCACACAATTCCATGCAGGTTTGCCTTTTAGATCACCCCGAAATTCCTTAAGGGGTGAAAGTTATGATAAGTCAAAGTTTTGGTCAAACCTGATATTCCCAAAGGGGGGTCATATTTCAAACATCAGTCACATTGTATAAGATCACCCCGATATCAGTTTATCACCCGATAATCACTTGGTCTGCGAACTCCAGACGTCAATTTTACGTGATAGCTATTATTAGCCCGTCAAACAACTTCATATATTCTGCGGGGGTCATATTTTCAATATCACCCGATTTTATGAATATCACCCTTGTCGCAAAATATCACCCAATGCCAATATGATGATGATGATGTCATCTAAACCCAACGAATAAAGAAAATCACCCTGGTGGTGATGTCATCCTGATCTTTTCCTGAGGGGGTCATTTTACTTTGCGGGGTCATATTTTAAACATCCCTTGATCTTAAATTCATGACCCGATATACATATGGTCAACCTTTGACCACATCACCTGATTCTCTTGCATTAGTTTTTCCGCTCAAAGGCAGAAGGTCAGTTTATTCATAGGGGGTCATATTTTGAATATCACCTGATCGTCTGAAGATCACCCCCCCTTTCCTATTTTTAGACATTAAATGCACATAAATGTGGTAGATGGATTCCTGCCGACTGCGAATACAATTCAAACACTTGGCATCATCCATGGATTCTCTGCAGAGGATCAACGGATTTGATCAATTTAACATAGTTTTACCCTAATCTGCCCTACGGATGAGTTTAAAGGTAACTTTCCAAGGTTATTTTCATTTACCTTGCGAAAAAACAAGAAATTACAGAGCGCAGAAGTCAAACCCTCACACGAGCTACCTGTGAACGGAAGAGATCTTACAATGTAATGGAATAGGTGATCATCAGTATTTGCAGCCATTTTATGTAATCACCCATCTAACCCAGGAGTAAAGCGTTATCAGGTAAGTAATTGAAAACCCTCCTGTTCTTATTTTTTGCATGTCTAGGTAGTATGCTCTTTCCAGTGGTTTGAATTTATGAGTGTGCATATCATGATGAAGTAATGAATAATGAATAGAGTATGCATGATGCCATAGGTATATAATGTTGTATGAATGCATATGGATATTGTGAAGTAAGATGGATCGTGTTTATTGCAGGAGTCCATGGCGGACCTCAGACAGAATAGGTCTGATTCTGAATTTCTTAAACCCATGTTTGTTCAGCCTGAAGGGGTACAATTCAAATATGGCATCATTGGAGATACCCACCAAGGAGATACAGAGTTAGCGGCATGGTCAACTAGAATTGATCATGATAAAGACAACACCCTTCTTGATGCAATTTATGTGTCAGGTATGTGGCATGCAGCCGGATTCCCCTATGCCATGGAAACCCCAGAATTGGTAGTAGAATGTGCCAGAAACTATAACCCTCAGACCAGGCGGGTGGAGAAGCATGGAAGGGTTTATGCTGACTTTTCAAGTAAGGGACCACTTGGAAAGAAGGTGGTCAGTGTGGATTTACAGAAACTGGAGACAGAGTATAATAACAACAAGAAGAATGCAAGGAAGAGGATGTACCAGTGGAGGTCTAAGGGCAGCACCTACACTGCCTCTGCTAAGTTGCTCGTCCACTTGTACAAGTTTGATTTTGATGATGAGTATCAATACATGATTGCCCTGCTCAACAGGGTGACAGGCCAACCTCATGCTAGGAATTTCAAGAATTAGATGTTTGGAATCATCCAAATGGTTCTTTATATAGATAACAAGCCATTATGGGCTAAGGTCATCAGTGATGCTTTAGATGAACAGATGAGGAACCTGGGAGGTCTAGAAGGCTCATTCCATATGACCTCATATGTTGTGTACTCATGTGCCTACAAAGGAACATTTGATGCTTTGACTACAGTGGGCAAGGTTAGTGGTGGTGTAGATGATGCCCACATATGGGATCACTATCCTTAGTTACAGAGAAAGAACTACCTCCAAGATTACAAATTGGTGAATGATGCATTCTCTATGCATTTAGTCAAAACTATGGAGGAAGATAGAACCAAGAGACTGAGCATGGAGGCTCAGGAAGTTGTATACATGCATGGAGCCTGGTTCATCCAATATGCCACATTTTCATATATAAGAGTGGAAGGATTTGAAGACTAACCCCTTATGCTACCCAGGTACCCTACTGATGGGGTGGTCCTGATGGAATTTCTTAGATAGGTAGCTACCATACTGGAGACATACAAAGCACAAAAGAAGATACCCCCAGTACTATTTCCAGTATCTATGGGTTGGTATATATGGTTAGATTCACAAAGCATACAACATATCATAGGTGGTCTAAAGCTGATGTATCTGCAGCCATTTCCATTGGCTAGATCATATGACCCCTATGGTAGGATGCAGAAAATAATGGGGAAGCATATTCATTAGAGGCACCTGGAGGATTTCTGGACTGATTGTGAGGATGAGGCTGAAGTGAGAAGAAGAAAATATCAGAGGCTCACCCTAAATTAGATAAGGACATTTGACTGCATCCCAGTACTAGCACAACTTAAGAAGGATGATGGTAGGACCATGTCAAATGAATATGAAGATAAGAAGGTGTGCAATGACACCATCTCAGCCCCTAATCTAACACAGCTAGAGGATATCTCCTTGGATTAGTTCACAGGTGGGGTGGTGTAGTTAACCCAAGCATGGGTTGATGAACAAATAAATAGACTGAAGAAAAGAGGTGTAGCCATTACAATGGATGCCAAAAAGAAAATGCAAGAGATCCCTGATGAGGAGTATGATGACTTCCTTGGTGAGAAAAGAAAATCTAATGGGCAAAGGCTACCCACCCATAAACAGAGGAAAGGACCCCCTAGAGGAAAGAAAATTGATGATGAGCCTAAGGGGGTGATAATTGAGAGAATTGCTATACCAGCTGGAGGTGCATCTACATTAGGACAGGCATCCGCCTCATTTGCATTGTCTCTGATGGATAAGCCTAAGACAAAGAGAATCCTGAGGCCAGCTGTAGAGGCTGCAGAAGTGTAGGGTGGGGGCCAAGCCTCACAACAGAATGTAGAAGAAAATATCCCTCTTGAGGAAGAGCTAGTAAGTAAAGAGCCTATAGGTGATGACCCTATGATGGTCAGTAGGAAGAGGAGGGCGGCGTCGTTGGCATCACCACCCAAGACGTAGAGAACATCTATGCGGGGTGATATCAGGACCGACCCTATAGTATTAAGAGGGGCTGGTGTTGAAGTGTTTAGAAAGGAGATGCAACATGATGTGCCACTTCCCACCATTATCAAGTTTAAAACTGAGAAAGCAGAGAAGCAAGCAAAAGAGACTTCCAAAGTAGGTCAGGGTGGTCCTTTCTCCTTGGAAGACATCGTAGACCTATCAGATGATGAGGTGGTGCAAAATGTAGCTTCTTAGAAGATGGAAACCCTTGCCTCCAGTACCCGCATGACCCCACATGGGACCTTGTTAGCACAGACAGCGGTATTGGAAGAGTTGAAGCAAACAGCTCAAGGAGAGAAGGAAAGTAGCCCAGAGAAGGCAGTCCAACAAATCGGGCTTGACAAGTTAGTCGATCAGGTGACTAGCCCTGTAGTGATAGATTTGACATACAGGGAAGATGTGAGTCCCAAGGACAAAGCAGGTGCACCTGATGTAACAAAGAATATTGAAGTAGCCAATCAGGCAGAGGTAGAAAGTAATGCTCCAGATATGGGCCATCAACAACATGAGATACCTGCTGAGCCAAAGATAGTTGAAGTCCAACAAAAGGGTGAAGGTGATAGAGATACAACAGGTGATGATGTCGCCCAGACTCAAGAAGCCATAGGAGAAATAGATAAATCAGGTCATGAAGACCTTAAGACATAAGAGATTAGTATATCAGGCACGAAACAAAATGTGACCCAAGATTAGGGTGATGCACCAGGACTAAACACACAAACATCCACGGATACCAATATGCCTCAAGATGAGGAACATATCAAGCTGGATGAAACACAGATAGAGGGAGTACAGGATCAGGCACAGGATCATCATGTGGATATTCCACAAGATCCTCCCCTATAGAAGGAGACCCCTCAAGAAGAAGAGATGCAACAAGATCCCCCTCATGAGGAACAACATGGGGAAGAAATCAGGAAGTCACCTTCTCCACCCAGAATGGAGACAGATACAAGAGATCAACATGATGATGACAAAAGACAATAAGGATTTGGAGATGAAGTGCCTCAATGGCTTGAAAAGGAAATAGGTATGGAACAAGGCTTTGAAATTCAAGAATTTGATGTTTCAACCTTGTTTGCAGAGACTATCATGAAACCAAAGAGAAAAGCCAGATTAACATCGGCTATTAGAAGAGATCCTGCTACAGGCAGAAGGACTGCCCAGGTAGCATTCCCACTGTAGAAAAGGAGAAGGGCAAAATCACCCTTGAAGAGTTCCAAATCACAACTATTGATCTAGGTTTTGCTAATGAAGACCAAGAAGGTCAGGAAGGGAAGGATATCATTGATTCTTTGACTGAAAGGGTCAAGAAGGAGAAAGAGAAAAATAAATAGCATAAGGAGCACATTGCCCAGCTGCATTCATATATAAAGGGGTTGATTAACATTGATAGTACACCAGTTGATCCGGCATTCCCATTGATTGTCATATCATAGGAGGAGGTTAATAAGCTGGACCTCATGAAACACGAGGGTATGATCATGGAAAAGTGGATGCTATCAACCCTTACAGGAGCTAAAGATGTATTGAGGACCTCTTTATAGAGGTAGAATTCTTTTAGCAGTCTGAAGAGAAAAGTGGATAAAATGTAGAATGAAATAGGAAGACAGTCATTCCAATTAGAAAAGGACCTTACTGCTTTGAGTAAAATAAAGAGGATTGATCCTCAGATTCTAATAAACAATCAAGTATTGAATAGTAACACTTCCCTGTTGATAGATATCTGGTATGAGGATATCAAGTTCGAGTGTGATATCCTGAAGAAATGCAGTGGCAAGCTTAGGGATATCAGTATAAAGTTGTATAGTATGATGGCATATGAAGTAGAGATACTAGAAGCATTGGAAGGAAAAGTAGAGGGAAAGATTGAAAACCAAGATGCAAATTTTGCCATCAAGGCACTCCATGATAATCTCCAGCTGGTGGCTGATGATCCCCTCACCCACCTGACAGAAGAGGTGATGAACAAGATCATGAGGATCAAGGTCAGGGTGGAGAATTACAATGAGACACTGAATAGCAGAAAAGCTAATATGGAAACAATCAAAGACAAATTCCAATCTCATAAGCACGCCATTACAAAAGCCAAAACTCAAGATGGTGGGGAGGTAGACAAAATAGTACAAGCGTATGAGAATATTAGGACGGCAATGAAGGTCCATATACAGGATGATGTTCATTAGGGTGATAGCGATACAAAAAGCAATGAAGATGATGATCATGATGAAGAAGAAGAAGATAAAGAGGAGGAACCTGATGAGTGAATGAAGATGTAGTACAAAGAAGACATATGCATCAGGTACTCATAAGAAAATGAGTCATCCAGATGGTTGCCAGCTGGCAACCTGTGCCACGAAGGATAGTTGAGTGAGTCAAAGAAGGATTATCCACCGTTGATCTTAATTGACAAATCCTACCATAGGTCATTTGTAACCGCTCCCTCACCTTATTCTATAAAAGGTGCAGGGGTGCCATATTTTGAATTATTCGGAAGCTTAATTGAAATTTGATTGCTGAAATATCAAGACTTATTTCAAAGTTGTTATAAACATACATGCTTTGCATACTGAATGAAAGAGAAGACAATTTGATTATAAATCATCATAAATCTTGAGTAATCTATGTTTGAAATCTTGATACATGCTTTGATCGGCTGCGTCCCTTGGAGTGCTTGTCAATCTGCACGTGTTGTTTTCATTCCTTACCCTTTGAAGTTAGCATCATCTATATCTAGTTGTGGAACATCCTAGTGAAAATATGGTTTGATTTCTTCTCCTCATGAATGTATCTTGTATGTATGTGGTTCAATAGCTAAATATTCGCCAAAATTAGAAGCATTCTTTTAAATTTCTTTCAATTTCATAACAATTCATCACCATAATTGCATACAACAGAGAATTAAAAGCAAATAATATAAAATATGTTGACATCTCGTAGATAATTGGAAATACATAGCATATTTAGAGTTAAAGCATGTTAAATTGACAAATATCATGCAAATATCTACTTACAGACACATTATTTGAGTAAATATATTGTGTAGAAGAAAGAACAAGTTCATGATGATCAATAATCAGAAGAATTGATCAAACTTGCAAATACATCAGCTATCTTTGGAAATAGAGTAGCAATAGCCTCTCTATGGAGCATATTTACAGGAAATAGAGTCTACTGATCATTCAAACAAACATAAGACCCCTTGAAATGGAAAACAACGTGTCACATCAACCTCTGAGTAATGTCAAATGATCATGACTTGATCAATGGAGACTTGGAGTCATCAACTTATTCTAAGTTGATCGTACTTTACAAGATAATAAAGGTTTGTTGTGCAAATTTTTATGCATGTTGTTATGACTAACAATCATCATCAATAGGACCCTCCTAATCGTGACTGCACCAAGTGGTATCAAAGAAAAAATTCAAATATTTGGGAGTGAATTGAATGAAGTGGGTGAAGGAATTTTGTAAGATCTTGTTGTGGACAGATTGCCGAATCTGAGGTAGGTTACTTGTGTCACAATTGATCACCGATTGTGAGGTAGTTGTCACCTTGCAACCCGATCACTGAACTTGAGGCAATTTGCACTTGATCTGAGGAAGAATACCACCGAGGAGAGTCCCTGCTATTGGAACAATGGATGGTAGGATGGATGAGATGATGGAAATGATGAAAACAATGAGAATCTGATTGGATGCTGTTGAGGAAGATAGGTGAAGAGGATTGACACCTAGACCTAATGTTGAAAGTGATGATGAAGAGGAATTTCAAACTATTGATCAAATTGGTGAAACCCTAAGAGGTGATGAAGAAGAAGAATAAGATCAAGTCAAGATGTTGTGAGCTATTTCAAAGATCGAGAAAGGACCTAGAGTTGATGTACTGAATTACACTAGTAGTTTGAACCTTGAAGAGTTGATTGACTGAATAAATGACATGGAAGAATACTTTGAATATGAAGAAGTTGAAGATCTGGAGAAGGTAAAATTTGCACAGACAAAGTTGAAAGGACATGCTGCTATATGGTGGAAAGAAGTTCAGTTGGATAGAAATAGAAGAGGAAAAGAAAAGATTACAAAATGGGACAGGATGGTGACAAAATTAAAGAATCAGTTTATACTTGCTGACTATGAATTGGAGTTGTTGAAGAGATTGCAAAACCTAAGACAAAAGGAGAAATCTATGAAGGAATATACTGAAGACTTTCATAAGATGATCATAAGGATAGGACATAGTGAAGCAAGCAAGGAGAAAGTGTCTAGATACATCAATGGATTGAGATTGAACATTCAAGAGGAGCTAAGCTTGGTAAGGATGACATCTTTGGAGGAAGCATACCAGTTCGCCCTGAAAGTTGAAGAAAAGTTGAACAAGAGACATGATCAGAAACAGAGAGGCAGAGGAGGTAAATTTTAGAGAGGTAGAACATTTTCCGGAGGAGAGAGATCATATGCGGAGAAGAATAGACAAGAGAACATATTCAAGAAGGAGGATAGAGATAACAATGCATACTAGAGAGATGACATAAATTTCTACCGCAAAGGAAGCCCTAGTCCCTACCGAAGTGAAGGATACAGAAGAGAAGGAAGAGGACTTGATAGGAGAACATTCAGAGGAACCTATTTCAAGTGTGGAGGTGAAGGACCTAGAGCATTTGAATGTAATCAGGGGAGTACAAGCAAGAGAATAGTGGAAGAGCAGCCTATGTGGAAGAAGAAATTGTTGGATCACCTAGTTCAATTGGTAAACCTGAGAAAAGAGAATCACTTGTCCTAAGGAGAGCACTATTTCAAGCCGAGACAAATGAAGAACCACCGCAGAGAAAAAACTTGTACAGAACCAGATGCAAATCAGCAAGTAAATGTTGTAAAGTTTTTATTGATAGTGGTAGTTCAGATAACTTAGTTTCAGAGGAGATGGTGACTAAGATGAAGTTGGAAAGACTGAAACACCCTAAGCCCTATCAGATAGCATGGAATGAGGATGATCATAAGGTACTGGTGAGTGAACAATGCTTGGTTAAATTTCATAGTGGATCATAACATGATGAAGTATTGTGTGATATTATGCCTATGGACGTCTGTCATATTTTAAATTGGGTAGACCTTGGCAGTATGATAGAAAAGATATACATGATGGGAGAAAGAATACATATAGTATAACATCAAATGGGAAGAGAATTACTTTGATTCCTTTGGAAGATGATCCTAAGAGTGAAGTATGTGGGAATGCTATAATATGTTTGGTAGATGGAAGAGAATTTCTAGATGGTTTGAGACATGATAATATGTGTTATGATTTGATCCCTAAGAAGCCTAAAACATTGAAGAAAGAGAATGAAGAAATACAATTGGAGGAGATAACTGAGTTGCTGACAGAGTATGAAGACATCATATTAGACAATGTAACTGAAGGATTGCCACCAATCAAAAGTATTAGTCAGCACATGGATCTTATACCTGGAGCTAGTTTGCCTAACAAAACAACACACAGAATGACACCGGAAGAGAATGAAGAACTAAATAGATAGATATAAGAATTGTTGAGGAAAGGTTTGATCAGAGAAAGTTTGAGTCCTTTTGTAGTACCTGCAGTGTTAGCACCAAAGAAAGATGGATAATGGAGAATGTGTACATACTCTAGAGAAATAAACAAGATCACAGTTAAGTATAGATTTCCTTTACCTAGGATGGATGATATCATGGATTGTTTGAGTGGAGCAAAATATTTCACAAAGATAGACTTGAAAAGTGGATACCATCAAATTAGAATAAGAGGAGATGAATGGAAGACTGCTTTCAAGACAAATGAAGGATTGTATGAATAGTTAGTGATGCCTTTTGGATTGACAAATGCACCGAGTACTTTCATGAGGTTGATGAATGAAGTTCTGAAGAAATTCTTGGGTAAGTTTGTTCTTGTATACTTGGATGATATTCTAATTTTTAGTAAGACAAAAGAAGAACATTTGTAGCACCTTAGACAAGTATTGCAAAGACCGAGAAAGAGAAATTGTTGATAAACATCAAGAAATGTAGTTTCATGAAGGAAGAATTGGTTTATTTGGGATTTGTGATTTCTGTGGAAGGGTTGAAGATGGATATTGAGAAAGTAAGAGCAATTATTGAATGGCCTACACCAGAGAGCATTGGAGAAGTCAGATAATTTCATGGATTAGCTAGTTTCTATCGGAAGTTCATCAGAAATTTCAGTTCAGTTTGTAACCCTATGACAAAGATAATGAGAGGAGACATAAAATACTTTAAGTGGACATCAGGAGCAGACAAAAGTTTTGATTTGTTGAAGCATAAAGTGACAGAGCAACCCATGTTGGCATTACCGGATTTCAATAAGGTATTTCAAGTAGATTGTGATGCAAGTGGAAATGCAATTGGAGCAGTATTAAGTCAGGAAGGTAGACCAGTAGCATATTTCAGTGAAAAGTTGAATGATGCAAGGAGAAGATATTTAGTTTATGACCAAGAATTCTAAGCCATAATTCAATCCTTGAAGAAGTGGAGACATTACTTGTTGCCTAAGGAGTTTGTGTTGTATACAGATCATCAAATTTTGTAATATTTGAACAGTCAAGGTAAGTTGAATCAAAGACATATGAGATGGGTAGAATTCATGTAGAGTTATACTTTTGTATTGAAGCATAGGAGTGGAAAATCAAACAAAGTTGTGGATGCATTGAGCAGAAGAAGGAACTTGCTGATAGAGATGAGAGTTTAAGTGTTGGGATTTGATGAGTTGAAGAACATGTATGAGGAAGATCTTGATTTTGTAGAACCTTGGAAAGCATGTAAGGAACCTATTGTGACAGATAGGAGTAAGTGGTTGGATCATTTCATTCAAGAAGATATGTTGTTCAAAGGAAACCAGTTGTGCATACCTAGAAGTTCAATGAGAGATAATTTGATCAAAGAGAAACATAGTGGTGGATTGGAAGGACATTTTGGCATTGATAAAATAGTAGCCTTGGTGAGAATTACTTTTGGCCTCAGATACATAAGGATGTTAGGAAATTTGTGCAAAGTTGTAGAGTTTGTCAAATTGTAAAAGGGAGTAGTCAGAATACTGGATTGTATAAACCTTTGACAGTATCGGAGAGACCTTGGGAAGACGTAAGTATAGATTTTGTAATGGGATTTCCTAAGACACAAGGAGGACATGATTCAATATTTGTAGTAGTAGACCAATTTTCAAAGATGGAACATTTCATACCTTGTAAAAAGACAACTGATACAGTGGATGAAGCTGACCTAATTTTCAAGGAGATTGTGAGATTGCATGGATTACCTAAGAGCATAATTTCGTACAAAGACACAAGATTTCTTGGTTACTTTTGGAAGAGACTTTGGAAGAAGATGAAGACAGATTTATGGATAGACAGAAGCAGTAAATAAGAGTTTGGGAAACTTGTTGAGATGTTTGGTTGGAGAAAAGGCAAGAATTTGGGATTTGATTCTTTCACAAGTAGAGTTTGCATACAATAATTCAGTGAATAGGAGTACCAGAAGAAAACCTTTTGAGATTATTACCAAAGTAAACCCTAGAGGAGTAACAGAGTTGAGAGATAGCAATATAGAAGGAAAGACAAGTGCAGAAGTAGAAGAATTTGCAGGACACATGGAGACAATGCATAATCAAGTGAAGAAGCATTTGGAAGATATGAACAGCAAATATAAAGAACAAGAAGATGAGAAGAGGAGACATAAGGAATTTGAAGTTGGAGATGAAGTGATGGTGTACTTGAGAAAAGAAAGATTTCTAGTTGGGACATATAACAAGTTGAAGATGAAGAAGTTTGGACCTTATAGGATACTCAGGAAATTTGATTCAGGAAATGCATATGAAGTAGAGTTACCAGAGACATTGGGTATATCACCTATTTTCAACATAGTAGACCTATATCAGTATCATGAAGTAGAGTTTAGTGACAACATTGAAGAAGACTTGAAGAAGTAGTTACCAAAACAAGCACCGAAGTAGATTGAAGACATTTTAGACAATAGAGTTGGACACAACACCAGAGGAATACAATACAAAGAATACATTGTGAAGTGGAAAGGCAGATCGACAAAAGACTCATCTTAGATTTCTCAGACTAAGGTGGACCATTTTGGTTTTCCTCTAGCCCCAACAAAGTGAAGGACTCACTTTTTCAATAACCCCAGATGTCTGATGTAGGAGCATTTTTGGTTCAATAGAAATCTTGCATCAACAGAAAATATCTGCATTTCAGTTTGTTTGCACATCAATTTGTTTCTTTTCATTTTTCCAGTTCAGTTCAGGCAGTTCAATTAGTAGCAGTTTTTACATTTTGGTCTGCATTCTACCGCAGTTGCATCTCAAACCTTGCGGAGATGGACTTAGCATCTACATTCATTCATGCACAACATATCCAATTTGCAAAGCATTTGGATCAAGTACCAGAAAGATATCGCTATCAGAAGATTGACTATTTCTCAAGAACAGAGCATCTTGACAGTCTCAGACAATCAGCTAAAGGAGAAGACCCGAGGAGCATTTCACAACCTTCTAAACTTAATGAGACATCATTCAATGTTGTTGGGTTCGTGGATGACCTTCCCTAAGATCCGCACATCATTTCATTCATTTGAGGAGGTGTTCTATTCAAATAGGTCCAACCTATCCGTGTACACACGTTACAACTCTTCATTGGAGTTTGTGATCTTCCTTGGCCGACGTGGAGGAATATTATGTTCTGGATATGATATATAATGATTTAATAGATCCCTAGGAGGACAATGATTGATATTTATCATGATTTAGAAGATCGATAGTTGAATTCTGTGTGAAGGAGCTTCAAAGCTATATCTTGTGCATATTTTGATATTCTGTAATTAGGCCAGTGAGCCCTAATTGTAAGCCCACATGTTGCTGGCCAATTTGTATTTGAGTTCTATGATATATTGAATGATTGAATTTGCATTTTCTTTATATCTTTGAGTTTTTTCCATTGTGTTTACTCTTGCTGCACGGTCTAGACTATTCTCTTTGAGGACCCTCCTAACCGTGACTACACCATCTAATTAGCATTCCTTGTAGTTAGCCAATAATAAAAAAATGCAATTCTAAAGGATTAGATATAATAAAATACCAAATCAAACATGAACTTAAGTGTAATAACATAAATGAATTGATTCATCTAAACCTTCGTGCTTACCCTGTTGCGATGTCGATACTCCTGTGAAGTTATGCTTTCTACAACACTAATAAAATTAATTAGTCTCTTGATATAAATAAGTATAATCAGATTACACTTCCAAAACATGATAAAGAAAGAAAACTGAACCTAAGGGCCAAACCTAATGCCTCAAGGGTTCATCCATGATGGCCTTGCCTATGTATGTGCAACACAGAGGCTTCGTAGTTTGTAGGGTAAACTTTCAACTTGTGTAAGTAGGGTCATACTTATTGGAAATTTTAATTATCCCATCCTAGATTTATAGTAGAAAATTAGGCTCTCTCATCTGAGCCATATGAAGGACACCACATCAGTTAACTCAAGATGCTTGAAACTAGGTTACCACATAACATTCTCTTAACAATCGTACACCAACCTTGATGCTCAAGACACCAAACAATTCAATTTTTACATGTAATAAGTAAGTAGTGAACATAGGTGATAAATCAACCATTATTGATATAATCTAAACCCATTATTCATTATTTACGTGCATAAAATAACACGTAAGGATCAACACATATCCATTATTTATGTGCATAAAATAATGAGTAAGGATCAATACATATCTAAGGGGTAAAAATACCCTAAAAAAAGGAAATTTTGTCATAATGCAACCTATTCAGAGTATTCTAAGTGTACACCAATATTAGAATAAGTCTATCTTTGATCCTAACCATAAATCTCAACTTGGTTAGGAATAAAGTAAATCTTCTCACATTTTATAATTAAGGAATGACTAAGTTGACATTGGTTTCACAATCTAACTTTGTTTAAACCATCTCCATTCATAAGGACTAAGATAATATTAATCAACAGAACAATTTTATATGATCCACTCAACCATTTAGAGAGCTCACATAATTTAATCAAGACCATTGTTAACATTAATCATAGTCTCATTTGTTTATAACATAACATGGCAAGGTTTTGCTACTTCACGAATTTATACCACTTAGATAAAATCTAGTTACCTCATCGTTGTAAACCAAAATAGTTGCCATATAATAAGTATAAGGAAAATAACAAACTGTAGTGAGCAAATACTCACTCCAGTCTGTTCATCATGTACAGTTATGGTTCTAACTATAGTGAGCAAATGCTTCCTCTAACAACTCAACACCTATATTAAGGTTAAAAGTCTTCAATATAGAGCTTCAAATAGGTGCGCTACTCAGGTGCTAAAAAGGATTAGAAGATAGAAAATAAATTGTAGATATTAAAGAAGAAAAGCACAGGTAGAGATGTCAGCTTTGCATGATTGTACGCTGCTCCCAAAATTGATTGCTGAGGGGGTTTATGAAACTTTTAGGCAAATGCATTTGGTAAGTATAAACCTTCTTCCACAATTCTAGTCATGACCTCACTACTTGTGCCCAAGAAGGAATAGAAACTACAAAACATGGGACACATTGTTTGTAGAATATGCTCAATAAGATTTTGATGATAAGCTTTCGAAATTGTCTAACAATATACAAATGTTTGCAAGAGACCAATTCCTCTACTTTTGTGATGACCTCAAGAAAGAAAAGCTTGTGACAAATTATCAAAGGATTTTAATTATATTCACAGCCTCAAGATGTATGCAACAAATAAAATTTGTTAAAAACACTCAAGAAACCTTCAAGAAAATGCATTTGATAGGGTTAAGCTAGATTCCACAACCTTTGCCAGCATCGCCTATAAAGGAACTGCTCTAGTAGATCTACATGCAAAGAGAGGGTGCAAAGGCAAGGCACACGAATTGTTTGGCAAAATGCCTCAAGGAGATCAATGGAAAATAGAAGAATCACTATGACGGTACCGATGAGAAAGAGGGGTTTCATGCGTGACACAACAACATTCACCAATGGGATTGATGCAACAGATGACGAGAAGAGAGTAGGCATTCCTAATTACATAAGATATTTTCCTGTACTCCAACCTCTGTAGATGCACTCCAAGCTCTCTGAAAAATGAATCTGTGCCTAACATGTTTGGAAATTTGAGCCACTTAAGTCAAGCTAAAAGATGGCAAAAACTAACAATAAGATCAAGATTTTTCTAAACATCTGAAAAGCCCCTTTCCAGACAATAAAGGGCATATAAAAATAAACATAAAAGGCATGGAGATAATTTGATGTAACAACAAATATAAGAGACCTGCAATACAGAATTTTACAGTGCTATAGAAAAGAAAACATGATTTATCCAAAGGAAAAAAAAATGTTTTAAATGAGAACCCCATAATCATGATAAAATGGCTACCGTCCATGTAGAACTAGATTTTAAAAATTGTACATACTTTGTTGGAATATATTTCTTAATCAATCCTCCATCCCATAATCTTCCCATGTAAAAATCCATAAAGCAAGGTTAAAGTAAACTTAAAACACAAAACTATAAAAATTATTTATTTATTTCTATTTATATATCTATATATTTTATCTATTCTAAATAAAAGGAAAATAAAACATATCTATCCTTATCTAAATATATTTTAGAACTCTTTATTTGCTTTTATGTCATAATAAATCTTAATAAAACAGAAACTTAAAACATAAAACTATCACAATTTCCTCATAATAATCTTCTAAAACAAATTTTAGAAACTTATAAACTATTTTAGTGAACTTTCTAAACTTCAACAAGGAATGAATACAAGTGGAATAAATCAAGTTTTCTAGGAGTTTGCTTTATTAAATAAACTATTAAAACAATATTGCATAAAATTAATATGAAAATAATAATTTATAAAAGTATCATCAGTTCATAAAATATTAAAGTGAATCATAATCTAATTATTGATTCCTCCACATTATTAACAAATCTATATACTTGAATACATACAACAAGGTGAGAGTTAAAGGATTGAATGCATAATGAACTATGTAATAAAATGATGTGTAATATTCCACTGAAAGGTCACTCGAGGGTGATAAATGACAACACGAGACAAGTATATTCTAGACAATAAAAATCAAATACCTTAAATGAATTAGAATCATTGAAATGCTATATTAGAGTAAATCTAAATTCGTCCATCAGAAGATCTCATGATAAGTGTACTTATACCTGAATCTAAATCTTTAGATGAGTCAGAAGCGTTAGGCGGCCTTACAAATATCATTTTAATTAACAATTTGAAAGATATTCATAATCAAATTATCTTTCCTTATTGTTTGCTAATCAACAATTAAATACATTAATCAAGTATTTAAACTAGGCTAAGTAAACAAGATGTGAAACCAAGGATCCCATGGACCATAAAACCCATCCAAAGAGCACTTTATGAACATGATAGTACAAATAATGAAACAATTGTAAGAACAACACAATTATTTTATATTAAATAGATTCAACTTTAAATGGATTACATGAATGCATTTTTATAAGCCAATTAAAATAAAATCCTAATTTAAATTAATTATAAGTTAAATCCATTTATTCAAAATATTATGAGTTTTAACTAAGCTTGATCATTTAATTTAACAATAAATTTAATTAGAGACTAAAATAAGGTGCTAACTAAGTCTAACTTCTATATTAAATACTTAGATATTAATAAATTATCCAAAATTATTAATTATCTATATAAATAAACAAGTCTCGCCTAAAATAAGTAAACTTATGTTATACTCCAACATTTGGCCACAATTTATGCATAACCCATCAAAAACTTGGAATACCCACCAATGTGAAATTTCTTACATTATTATACCATGATTGAAGTACTACAATGTGTGTGGAAAGTCATCTAATACTTGATGTGGTGCCTCATTTGAGCTAAATTTGGATAGCCCACCAACATCACATGATGTTTGCCTAGCCTTACAATGATTTTGAATCTAAATCTTATAGTAAAAAACCAATTTACTTACCAAATTGTATATATCAACTTGTACGTTCACACTTAATGATCCCACACCATTAAAGATATATTGGTCAATAGATAACGCTAAAATTTTAAGTGAAATCCCATGAAAGGTAATTTGGATCGAAATATCAAAATAGCAAAATCTCAAAACTAAGAAATGACAAATAAACTTTTAGAGATACATTGTAAAAAAAAATGAAAAATATATCTTTTAAGCAAAGTGAAGTATAAAAAAATTAACCATATTAAAAGCTTAACCTTCCTAATTAAATTATAATAAAAGACAATTGCATGCATATTAATAATGATAATCTAATGACCTCAAGGTGTAGATCAATTGGTCGAGCTGTTGAAAGATAGGGACGATCGACGTAGGTTCGAGCCCTGAATAAACCTGTCGCGCCCAGTGTGGGTCCACTGCTGGTTAGCACACGCCCCCAGAGGAGGACTAGTCTCGTGTTAAAAAGCGGATCCGAGGACACCTCTCAGATAACAAAAAAAATAATAATGATAATCTAATATTAAATTCAATTTATATTACATTTATGATTTTTTTAAGTAAGTGGGGACAATCAAAGTTATTAAACTTGAATACAAATTATAATTTCTTACATTTTTTTCTTTTTAATTATTATTGAAGGTGTTTTATGGTTTTTTATGAGATCTTATTTATTATGAGGATTAAAGATGTGTAGCTTTATTTATAACATAACTTTTTGTCTTGATAATCATATTTAGATTCCTTTCATCAACCTCAATTTCAAAACAACATACTCATTTTAATTTGTAAATTTTTATTTTTTTCTTACAAATTTTTATATCAAATATATTTATGTTGAGAGGCATAACCTATAGTGACTATGAAAGAAAAACTAAGAAGCATATGATGTCCTCAGCATGAAAGAAGTAAAAACAAAATAAAAGAATTACTAAAATAATGAAGGGTGACTTTTACAAAAATCAAATTAAAAACTACATACAAAATAAAATAAATATAATGCTAAAAACAACTCTTCAAATAAAAATAAAGTAAACAATATAAATAAAATAAGATAATTTTGAAAATAAAAATTATATGTATATATGTATGTAGTAAATAAAATAATTCTAAAATAAAATAAAATAACTCTTAAATAAATAAAATAACTTAAAATTAACATCTCTAGGTATCAAATTCCTAGTGGTTGAAGGTGATTCCAAGTTAATCATTGAAGTTGTTAAAGACAAAGCCAGGGTTGGTTGGCAGATTGAGGACATTATTCAAGATATTAAGACCTTGCTTTTAAGCTTTGAAGGTATTGAAGTTGTCCATATTTATAGGGAAGGCAATCAGACTGTGGACCTTATGGCTTATTTTGGGATCAATCTTTACGCTATAAGATGTTGGAGGACTATTTCTAATCTTCCTCCGAACATAAGAAATAATATTCTGAAGGAGGCTTCATCCTAAATCCTCATGGCTAAAATCCCCCATCTCATCACTATTGGTCATGTTTTTATGTCCTACCCTCATTACACGGGGTGGCATGAGAAGGATGACATCACCTTCAGGGCAACGCATCGCACTCGATTGGGTAGGATCAAACAATCCCACGTGGACTATTGCCAACTCAGTGATCCCCGAGAGCCACCACCTAGCTGGCATCCCAAGTCTTTTCATACTCTACTGGCTGCTCTAGATGTTGCGAGATCCCACGAGCCACATAATGAAGGAAATAATGTCCTAGATGCGATTAGGAAAATGAAGGACATTTTTGGGAATTTGAGTAGCTTCGTTTGCAACAACTATTATGAGTATCAAGGCATTTCCAGATTGTTCGAAGACATTCTATAATTTGCTAAGTCTTATTATTGCATTTCTCCTTGCTGGTTTGTTAAGGTCAGAATGATGGGAGGCGACAAAGTTAGAACGGAGATGACGTCATGTGTGGAGTTTAAAGCTAACTCTCAGGTTTGGAGCATAGCTTATGAAGGGGGGATAAATCCATTCTTGGAGTGCTTGAACAGATTCGATGAGAGTCTATCTGTTCAATTCGCTATGTCATGGGATGAAGATCAGAGGGTGCATGTTGGTGGGGTGTAGTTTGAGGTCTTCGAGGAGTCCATAGCTAAAGCGACTGGCCTGCATCATGAGGGCAAAAGGTTGAATAACCAGACGAAGGTCCAGGACTCGGAGAGTCTGAAATAATTCTTTCATGAAGGTGAGAAGTAGGTCAGATTGCAAGGCGACTTTGAGCGTGAGAACCTAGTAAATCCCTGGGACCATGTTTGTTATCTTATTACGAAGTTTATTAGTCTTGAGGGTCGCTATAGATGTTTCTACCATTACCACTTTGCCTTGTTGAACCATTTTAGACATAAAATCCTGGTGAACTTTCCCTTCTATCTGCTCTCTTCTCTTAATTCTTTTGTCAAGTTGACTAGGAAAGCCCGGGAGGGTAATATGGCAGTGGTGGTTGTTCCCTTGCACTAGGGTTTGATTTTCTACCTATATCACTTTCATTTGGCCCTTTGCCCTGTAAAACCTCTTAAGGCTAGTCTTATTGAAGAAAACATGGATGAAGATTTGGATGACAATATCTTGTTAAGCATTAAATATAAAAAGTCAAGCCCCGTCCCATGTTGATGTCGACCCTCAAAATCTTGTTGGCCCCCCTAACTCTCCTGCTGTCACTGACTCTAGACCCCACAAGAAGAAGGATTCCCCTTCCCCTCGATCCCATCAAACTGGTCTTGCCCCTATGGTTTCAGATTCTAGGGGTGTTGATGGGTCCTATGGCCAAGCTCGCAAAGATGCTATTGAAGGTCTCTATGGGCTAAAAAATTGCCCTTCGCCTTTTGGAGGTAAGAAACGCAAAGGTCTGCAACTCCACCCCAGCTCTGGTAAAGGGGGGAAGAAGAAAAATAAAAAAAGGTGAAGTGGGTACGAGGAATGCAGAACCGGAGATTGAGAAAGGCCAAGAGAAACCCCCGGAGTAGAAAGAAGATGATATTGCTAATGTCAAGGAGACAGTTGTGGGCAAGTGATGCAGAGGCATCCACACTATAACCTTCGCATACAGCATGGATGTCTGCAGCCCATCATCATCATCATATTCATCCTCATCATCATCATATTTGACTTCACTGTCAGCATCATCATCATATTTCACCTGCCGACCGATATCCTCCTGCAGACAAGCCTTCGCACTTTCGCCTGTCAACAGCATCACCTTACTCGATTATCGACAGCATCATCATGTTCGACCAGCGCGAACATCCTCCTGACGTCCACTGTTCACTTCAGCGACAACTTCCGTCTTCACTACCTTCAGCATCATGATATTCAACATCATGATAATCAACAGGATAAAGAACATCCAGTTCCTTCCATTTATCCTGATGAAGACAAACCTTCACTCCTCGCACCTTAGCCTCGATGCTTGCGTCACCCAATATCCTGATGACGTAGATCCTGATGACGATGACGTCACCCACAGCTTCTCAATATCCTGCCGCTCCGAAATGTCCTGATGACGTATATCATGATGATGATGACGTCATATCCTGCTGTTGGCCAAACTTAGTTTTTTTCGGCCCGCGATCAACCCGATCTTCTTCCTTATGCCGATGCACTCCTCGGCAACTCCTGATGATGATCACCCCAACGCACTTGCACTTCATGCACTCGAAAGCATCATGCTCATCTTCACTTATCCGGATGACGATACCCAAACTGACTGCAGGATATTTGCAGAAATATCCTGATGATGCCGTTTTAACAAACTTTCAGCCTTAGCGAAATTTCACTTCGCCGATCCTCCTGGGATGACCCGATCCACTCTCAGGGTGATCTTCCACACTTCATCAGCTCGACCTAGCACATGCCCATGCTAGGGTCTTCAACATCTCTCGACGGCAATCCCGCACACCTGCATGCAAACAAACAAACTAACATCTACCCTACTGTACATTACCATTCCACCGATCAGACGAATCAACCGGTGGAATGGATCAGTGAATCCATACAGCCACCAAACCAGCAAATCGATCAAGCAATGGAGTGCAACAGAGGATGAACACAAACAGGAACACTTTATTTGATTTCAAAAGATGTAATTACAATGATCAGTTTCTCTCTCTCTGCCTCACTCTCGCAAAGTTTGGTCGATGATATGCAATACCATCCGATCCTCATGCTTAAATAGATTTCCCTACGAGTACTACTGACCCGACTCCAAGCGGCTGGGAACTCTCCAGGCGGCTGGGAGATCCAACCGATCATACATCACGACAGCTGTTCTAACAACCTTCCTAAAAATAGCAAAAGCATGGTCAGCATGATCTTATCATGATCAGCATGACCTTATTACATGCATTGGTCTTAACAGACCTTCTTGGAAACATAAACAAGACCTAAAACAACTAACTGCCTTATCAAGACCAGCTGTCAGGTAGGTGCTCCTGCACCATACTCCCCAACAGAAAAGAACTCATGTCCCATGAGTTTAGTATGTGGAAGTCCTCCACCTTTACACTGTGCCGTGTCAATAGTCTGACCTGCTCCAGCTTTATCCTCTGCTATCTCTTGGCTTCTCCAAGACTTCTGAACTGTAACTTGCTTTCTGGCAAGTAAATCTGCATGCCTGTCAATGTAGGCCCTTCTCAGGTTGTCTCTGTGTTTGTCAGATTGTCTGACCAGAACCTCTTTCTGAACTGCCTCTTGAACTTCTGAAATGTTCAACTCTATCTTCCTTTCAATCGTTATAGGACAAGCAATAGTCCCAACTATGACAACATCCTTGTCATTCTTCTGAACTGGTTGCTGTGTGCAAACCTGTGTCTGAACCTGCTGCTGACCTCTGTCAGTCACAACTGAAACTTTCTTCAACTTGTTGTCTGTAACAACTCCTTTCCCTGCAGTGTCCTTAACTGCCTTTATGCCTACTCCTCTAGGCATCTGCACAAACTCCTTCTTTCCTATTAAAATGATTTGGGCTGCCTTCTGTACTGCAGCATTTGCCTGTAATGGCATCAACTTAATAATCTTCCCATCCTTCTTGATGGTATAGGTATTAGAATACCCATCATACAGTACCCTTCTGTCAAATTGCCATGGTCTACCCAACAGTAGGTGACAACATTCCATGGGCAATATGTCACACAAAATTCTATCCTGATATGCTCCAATCTGAAAATCCACATATGCCTGTTCAGAAACAAAAAGTGAATGACTATCACTCACCCAAGATGCCTTGTAAGGGTGTGGATGTGGAATCCTTTCCAAATTCAGTTTATCCACCATTTCCTGAGATACCATGTTGTCTGTTGAACCAGTATCAATGACAACCTTACATACTTTACCTTTGCTCTTGCATGTGGTCCTGAAAAGAGCTCTTCTTTGTGGGGATTCTTTGTCATGTACCTTCATGGTAGTTGCTGTTCTTCTCATCAGCAGAGACTCTCCACTTTCTGGGTATCCATAATTATCAGCCTCCTTATCCTTGTGATGAGTGTTTGAACTCTGTGCACTTTCTTCTACTTTCTCTTCTTGCACAAGTTGTACTCTCTTGTCATTTGTTCTATCATTTCTGGATGATGAACCTTTGTTTTCTGGACATTTAAAGGATGGATGACCAAACTCTCCATAGGTGTAACATTTTCCTGAAAATGTAGTAGAACCTCTACCACCTCCAAATCTTCCTCTATTACCTTTCCATCCACCCCTGAAATCAGACTGTCCCTGTCCTTTACCAGTGTCTTCTTGACCCTCATTGGTTTGCTTTTGTGTAGGGGCTGCTCCTCTTCCCCTATGGTTTCCTCTTCCTCTCATGGACTTATCATGTCCTCTATTCATCTTTTCTTCAATCCTGATTGCCATTTGGTAACAATCCTCCACATTCTTAGGGTTAGCTAAAACTAACTCATCCTGTATGTTAAACCTCAAACCAGCCAAGTACCTAGCCACCTTTTCTACCTCATTCTCATGATGACCAGATCTCATACTCAACTTATAAAACTCTTCTGTATATGCCTTCACATCCCTTTCTTTCTGCTTTAAAAATTGCAGTTTCTTAAACATCTGGATTTCATAATCCCTTGGCAAGAATTTACCCTTGATCCTTGCTACCATCTTATCCCATGAAGTGATCTTTGACTTCCCTTGTTTCCTTCTCTCAGATTGTACATAATCCCACCATACCAAAGCATGACCTCCTAACTTGGTCTTTGCAATCTTTACCTTCTGATCCTCAGCAACATCTTCACATTCAAAGTGATTATCAAGTGCAGCAATCCAATCCAACAATTCATCTTCATTAAAACTTCCAGTATACTTGGAAACATCAACCTTTACCTTCGGTTTATCATTCTGCACTGCCTTTAACAGTTTTGCCAATCTCTGGTCTTCAGCATCCAGATCTTCAGCTACCTCTTCATACTCTTCAACAGTATCTTCATCTTCTTCAGACTCACTGTCTGCCACTTCCCTCTTTTTGTTCTTTTCCAGGGCTGTCAGCCTGGCTTGAAGTGCTTCAGCAAGCTCCTTCATCTTCCTCATCTCTCTAGCATGTTTCTCCTTCATCTCCTGCAATTCCCTTGCAGTACCACTACCTTTCGGAGGCATTTTGTCAACCTCTCAATCAACACACAACACACAATTCAACTCTACCTCTGCCCTTTCGGTGACAGAATCAACACACAACAGCCCAGATGTTTTGCTGAGCTCTGATACCACTATGATGCAGAGGCATCCACACTATAACCTTCGCATACAGCATGGATGTCTGCAGCCCATCATCATCATCATATTCATCCTCATCATCATCATATTTGACTTCACTGTCAGCATCATCATCATATTTCACCTGCCGACCGATATCCTCCTGCAGACAAGCCTTCGCACTTTCACCTGTCAACAGCATCACCTTACTCGATTATCGACAGCATCATCATGTTCGACCAGTGCGAACATCCTCCTGACGTCCACTGTTCACTTCAGCGACAACTTCCGTCTTCACTACCTTCAGCATCATGATATTCAACATCATGATAATCAACAGGATAAAGAACATCCGGTTCCTTCCATTTATCCTGATGAAGACAAACCTTCACTCCTCGCACCTTAGCCTCGATGCTTGCGTCACCCAATATCCTGATGACGTAGATCCTGATGACGATGACGTCACCCGCAGCTTCTCAATATCCTGCTGCTCCAAAATGTCCTGATGACGTATATCATGATGATGATGACGTCATATCCTGCTGTTGGCCAAACTTAGTTTTTTTCGGCCCGCGATCAACCCGATCTTCTTCCTTATGCCGATGCACTCCTCAGCAACTCCTGATGATGATCACCCCGACGCACTTGCACTTCATGCACTCGAAAGCATCATGCTCATCTTCACTTATCCGGATGACGATACCCAAACTGATTGCAGGATATTTGCAGAAATATCCTGATGATGTCGTTTTAACAAACTTTCAGCCTTAGCGAAATTTCACTTCGCCGATCCTCCTGGGATGACCCGATCCACTCTCAGGGTGATCTTCCACACTTCATCAGCTCGACCTAGCACATGCCCATGCTAGGGTCTTCAACATCTCTCGACGGCAATCCCGCACACCTGCATGCAAACAAACAAACTAACATCTACCCTACTGTACATTACCATTCCACCGATCAGACGAATCAACCGGTGGAATGGATCAGTGAATCCATACAGCCACCAAACCAGCAAATCGATCAAGCAATGGAGTGCAACAGAGGATGAACACAAACAGGAACACTTTATTTGATTTCAAAAGATGTAATTACAATGATCAGTTTCTCTCTCTCTGCCTCACTCTCGCAAAGTCTGGTCGATGATATGCAATACCATCCGATCCTCATGCTTAAATAGATTTCCCTACGAGTACTACTGACCCGACTCCAAGCGGCTGGGAACTCTCCAGGCGGCTGGGAGATCCAACCGATCATACATCACGACAGCTGTTCTAACAACCTTCCTAAAAATAGCAAAAGCATGGTCAGCATGATCTTATCATGATCAGCATGACCTTATTACATGCATTGGTCTTAACAGACCTTCTTGGAAACATAAACAAGACCTAAAACAACTAACTGCCTTATCAAGACCAGCTGTCAGGTAGGTGCTCCTGCACCAGCAAGGAGACTATAGTGAGAAGACCTAGCATTCACAAGTTGACCAAGTTGGTAGGGGAAGCCCCCAGTGTTAAAAATTGTTGATTACTCCTCCGCTTCTGACCCCGATGACCTGGAGAATGAGATTGAGATTAAGGAAGTTAAGACTACCCCTGTACAGGACCAAGAGGGAGCGAGCCACTTTGACTCTATGAACAATTTGTAATATGATACTGAACAGGATGATGTCAAGATTTTGGAGACTCCTAAGAAGGAGGTGGAAAGTGCTAGGGAGGGTGAACCTAACAAGAATCTCATGCAAGAGCTAGGGGAAGTTAAGTCTCAACTCTCGACTATGGAAACTAAGGTCAAGGTGTTGGTGACTGTTTGTTTGAAAGTCATCCACCGGGGGGCCACTAATTTTACCACTCTGTAGGAAGATCACAATGCTGAAAAGGATGCAAAGACCGAGAACAAGGAGGAACCTTTGAAGTTTATGAATGATGACTTGAATGATCTGTTTAATTATTTTTTACTTCTGTTCTGTTCTTTGGACCTTGTTTTTTCTTGATACTGTTATGAACTTTTGTTGTTAGTTAGCTATTGTTGTATTGTTCATGGCCTTGGGCTTATTTTGCTGCTCTTTGGGTTTTTGTTATCGGGATCTGCACCCGTGTTTGTAGCTTATTAATATCAAAAACATCTCTAGGTGTTTTTTAAATAAATGATTTAAAATATCTATACTACTTTTCTTACAATTCTATTAATTGAAACAATAATTACATAAATTTAAATATAAACAAGTGTGAACAAATAAGTATCCAAAGATCAAAATAAAAGAGCAATCACTAACATTATATTAAATATTATACTCTCTCAAAATATGGTTCCCCTTTGGTTCCAATATTAAACTTAATTCAATATTTAAAAAACACATTGTTAGAATATTAAGGTTTACATTGTAATAAAGTCATCTTAGTGACTTTGTGATTTATTATTATTTAATATTGTTGTTAATAGTTAGTTGTTTTCCTATAGGGTGAGGTAGTTTGGGAAGTTGTGTTGAAAGGGCTTTATAAAAGTCATGTTTTGATGTACAAGGAAGCAACATTTTTTAAATATATATTATTATTCTGTCTTTATTATTGCAATATTGTTGGAGTTATTACATCTTTTATATAGTTTAGACTATAGTAGATAATAAATAAATAAATATAGGTTAGTTTCTAGTTAGTAAACAATAAAATATATTACCTACCTATTATTTTCTGTGTAATAATGTTTTGATTCAATCTCTTTGTTTATGCTCAACATTTCAATATGGTATCAGAGCGCAATCCTTTCTATGCTTGTGTGTAAAGTCTGTAGATTGGAAAATGTGTTTGAAGAAGATGATGAAGTAGGTGTGGAAGGAGACATATAATCTGATGGCCATATGTGGAGGTGCCAAAGCATTTTAGGAGAGAATTGTCTAGACATGACAAGGAAAAATTGCTACATCAAATATATTTTTGAAGGCGTCTAACAAAAAGCCTATTCAAAGGCATTTAAAATCCATATTGCGTCCATTTTTTTAGGAGCGTGTGATAGAAGGGCATTGAAATCTCCATACACTTTGAATAAGGCGTGACATTTGAATAAGCAAGATAATGCATTTTGTTGGTTGCTTGCTATTGAAATGTGCATGATATTGTTCTAGATCCTGTCATCAAATGGTGGAGGAGGCATATTCTGAGGACATTAATACACCATTTTGTATTGTGGCAGTTAGAGGATTTGACGAAGATATTTTTCTTCATACAACGAATGAGGATTTAGGATTCATTGTTGAAGTATTAGGAGTTGATTAAGGTGCTTGTGAGAAGTCTGTAGAGACATTTCACATTTCCAGGCGTTATCATTTAAGGCATTGATTTCCAGTCACATTTTTTTGTTGTTTGGAGAAATAAGGGTGAATTTGCATTTTTGAAATAGGTTTATCAAAGGACAACAAGCCATAACATAGTGAAGGAAGGTGTTTTGAAATGAAAGCCAACCCATGTTCATTTCAGGTGTATGAAGAAGCTATTTGGCATAGTGTAGAAGAGGCACCATGCTATTGCTGTACAAATTAAACAGTCAATAAAGTAAAAGTAAAAGTTAATGTTTACTATTTTGAAAAATTATTTATTTTATGTGCAGTTTGAAAGATTTAAGGGTTTATAATGTATTTTTTTAAAAGTATGAAGTTCAAGTATATAGTTGCATAAGGAACTTGTTTGGAGATAATTAATTTTGTAAAGGTGTGCAACTTATTGGAGGAATTGGGAGAAATAAGAAAATAAAGTGAATCGCTCAATATCACTTTGTTGAGATGTTGAAAGGATTGAAGCATTAAAAATGGTTGGTGATTTTACAATCAAGGGGTTAGTGATTCAAATATTTTAAAGTATTTTGTATTGGGGTGATAAGGCGTTGTAATTGGAGTTAACATCTCTAGATTTTTTTAGAGAAAGGAGAAGTAGTGAAGGGCCATTTTATTAAAATTAAAATTGCATGTGATAAAGGGAGTTACAAGGATTTATATCTATATTGTAAAAGGTGCATTTTCGGTGGAGTTCGACACCTTGTTAATTTTTTTTTTTTTAATCATGGCCACACATATTTCTTGTGCTTTTAGGGTCATCCATGTTAAATCTGATCGGCCTCTCAAAGGATCGAGTGAATAAAGTGTAACAAGGTTTCATTAGAGGTTGGAGGCATAAGAGGCTAGAAGAGTTTTTCTCATCTCGAGCTAGCTTCTTGTTCAAAGATAATACTTTGCATGAGAAGCACCACTTTCATATAGTTTCATCTTAAGTCCCTTCATGGAGCAAGGGGTAACATGGCAGTGATTTGCTGGTTCGTAGATAGTTGAGTAAGTCTTGATCCACAAAAGGAGGAGTGTTACTATGGATAGTTAAGTAAGTCTCGATTCATAGTTGGTTGGTGTTTGTGGTATTGTGGATAGTTGAGTAAGTCTCGATTCATAGTCGGTTGGTGTTTTACTTGTGAACAATTGAGTATGTCTTGATTCACAGGTATTTTGTAGGTTTGATAGTCAGGACATTCACTGGTGGATTCAAATTGGTGTGTCTTAGGTGAGCAAGGAGAATTAGTGGAGGCGCTTCATCAATTTTCTAGAAGGTCTATTGTGTTCAGTCCTTGCAGTGTTTCATCCTTTGTTCGGATTGATGTAATAAGGGGGGATTGTTGGAGTTATTACATCTTTTATATAGTTTAGACTATAGTAGATAATAAATAAATGAATATAGGTTAGATTCTAGTTAGTAAAGAATAAAACATAAGTTAGTTCTTGGGAAGTTATATTCCCGCATGTTAGTTTTATGGGAGAATATTGGCTTTATAAGTCATTGATTTGTAATGAAATATCTATCTTGATGAGCAATAATATATTATCTACATATTGTTTTCTGTGCAATAATGGTTTGATTCAATCTCTTTGTTTATGCTCACCATTTCAATAAATATGGTTTAAATTCATTTAGAAATCTTCATGTTCCTCCATTTTCATCATGGTATCAGAGGGAAGGGAGGAGATCCAAAGGTGTTGTCATTGTGCACAGGCAAGCTTTGCATATTTGTTGAGGCCACCGAGATAAGAAATAAAGCTTTGCATATTTATTGAGGTTGTGCGAAAGAAATTTGGTGTACTCTAAGATGCAGAAGTCAAACAAGGTTTGGAAAGTTAAAAACTGAATAGATTTTGGTTTATTAAGGATTGTAAATAGTCAATTGTGGTGGGTAGAGTATAACCAGTGAAAGGAGGACAAAGGTGTGAGTAGAGCATAACCTATAAATAGTATTTCATTTTCTATGGAAAGAGGACAAAGGCACCGAATAAATGTATAAATCTACAATGATAGATGAGCCGCATTCTAGTAAAGGTGCAAGATAAATGTATAAATCTACAACCGTATTGGCCTGACAATAAGGTAAGAAATTGGTGAAAAAATCTTAAGGTTTAACATTTCATATAGGCATCACCTCTTACATTGAGAAGTATAATTTTGAATGTGAATTAAAAGTTTGAATCTCATAGCATTTTTGGGGGGTCTCTATAAGAAAAAGAAGTATATATAGAAAGGTTAAGATTTTGTGTGAGTGGAGACACATGATATTTCAGGATTTGACATTTATTTTTCAAGACTTCACAATTGAAATTACAAGGGATATTTTTAAATGTTTTTGAAAATTAGACTGATAAGATTAATGTGTTTCTTAGTAAGAGGGAAATGGTTGGATTTTTTGCACTCAACAAAGGTGTTATAGGGTTAATTTGATCATATTGTTTCTTTTCTAAGTATTTTCCTAATAATAGAGACTCCATTAGACAAATATTCTAGCTTCAACTTTCATACTTGGAAAATGAAAATTCAAATGCAACTAATGAATAAAAATTTATGAGGAATAGTAAATGGGATTGAAAAAGTAGTTACAAATGCAAATAAGTTACTAGATTGACATAATAAAGATGAATTACATGTTGTAGATCTAAAAAAATCATCAATAGAAATTTTGGATAATTTGAATAAACTGTTTGGAGAAAAAGTAGTTAATACAAAGTTTTCCCTAAAGCTTCAATTATTTAGATTCAAGGTGGAAGATACAATCACTATGTCAAACTATATAAGCAATTTGAGGTCTCTCATTTGACAACTAGAAAAAGTCAATGCTCCAGTAGATGATGATGATGCTAAAGCTATTTTGTTAAATAGTTTTCCTTCTAAATACAAGAATATTATTTTTAGTCTTAGTCAAATAACTTCTCAAACTCTTTCAGCTCTTTTAGCGAAAGAGAAGAGAACAAATGTAGAAAATACAAAAGTTGATTCTCAACAAGAGAATGTATTATACTCAAAAAGAAATAATAGAAGATCAGATACAAACAAAGGGGAAGTTGAATGTCATTATTGTAAGAAAAAGGGTCACAAAACTTGCAATTGTAGAACTCGAGCCATTGATGTTCTCAAGGGAAAACTCAAAGACAAATCAAATGAATTTAACTTAGCCTGTGTTGAAGATGAGGATTTGCTAAATGTTTTTGTTGAAAACTTTTGTTTTGAAGATGCTAGGGATGTATACTTATTGTAATAAGCCTTCACTAGAGGAGACTAGTGGACAATGGAAGTTGTAGGATTTTCATCATCTCGAGCCAACTTCTTTCTTAGATATGGTGCTTTGCATGAGAAGAATGTGTTTTTTTGTTTTTGTGTGATGCTGACAATATTAAAGAATTCATGAAGTTTGGTTTTTGAAGACAAGAAGGGATCTGGTATAAACTCAATATGGATTGTTACCCAGATAACTTAGGAGTCTATGAATCTTGAGAATTATATCCTTCTGAGGGTCATGAGACAACTTGATGGAGCACTATGGATGTAGCTCGACATGGATTGTTGTCTAATAATTTGGGAGATCTTTGATTTGGGAGTTCAGGGAGGTAGTAATTCGGGAACTCGGGAATATAGATCAGGAGCTACACCCTTCTGATGGTTACAAGATAGCTTGATGGATTTCTACCTAGTTTAGGAATTGTTTCTCAAATAAAAGCTTCTCAAGAATGTGTATTTGTTTTTTTGATCAGCATGTTTTGTTGTCTTTTGTTGTTTGTAATGTAAACCTTAAGGGGATGTTAGAATATTAAGGTTTACATTGTAATAAAGTCACCTTAATGACTTTTTAATTTATTATTTATTATTGTTGTTAATAGTTAGTTGCTTTCCCATAGGGTTCAAGGTAGTTCAGGAAGTTATGTTGAAAGGGCTTTATAAAAGCCATATTGTGATGTACAAGGAAGCAACATTTTTAAATATATATTATTATTTTGTGTCTATTATTGCAATATGGTTTAAATTCATTTAGAAATCTTCATGCTCCTCCATTTTCATCACACATGACATAACTTCCCACATAAAAAAATTGGGTCATAGCTATAGTGAACATAGTCTAAGGATGTTTAGTTGTTATTATGAAAATGTCTCCAGTTTACATCTAAGAAAATTGCATTTCTAGGTATTTTATAGATTTAATTTTTTTCTAAATGAATAGATTTATTGTTTAACTATTTTTAGAATCAATTAATGCAATAATTTTTAGTTAATAATGTTTAAGGTTCAACTTTTTTTATAAATATATTTTGATTTCAATTATAAATATAAATTATGTATATTATATATCTCTGTAACTTATATCATTACTAATATCATAATTATTTATACTATAACAACCACAACTCATATGATTATGCTAGGGTTTAAAATTGATGGTTGTATGGTTGTATTTAGGCATTTTAATCATAAAATATAATTGAAATTTTAGGAATATTATATCATTTGAAAGGGGAGATTTCATATAGACCATCAAAATTTCTATAAAATTATTTTTAGTCTATACACAATTTTTTTTCTAAAATAAGGTATGTTGCAAGTATGAGGATAACTGGTGTTGTCATTGATGTCAACATACTCATGTTGCATTAATGAGAAGGATTAGATGAGCTGTGTGCTGAGGATTTTGAGAAAATAAGTCTCAATCAGGGACAGTTAAGAACAGTGATGACAAGAAGGTAAAAGTCCTCAATAGATTGAGGATCAGAGGATGCGGTTTAAAGGGTTTGTAGATATAAGTCTTGAGATGCTCGAGTCAAGATTTCAGAGGTCCCCATGAAGATCTGAAGAAGTTATGGTCGCTCTAGTAGAACTAGTTCTAGCAGGTGTTCAGAAGTGACAGAGGGCCACAGAAAGGTCCGGTGAGATCTGGTATTTCATTATCCCGTTCTGTGGATCTGAGGAAGTATTGAGGATGTCACTGTGAAGTATCAACTAGATTAGTTCGTGGGTTGAAGGTCCGGAAGTGCCTATTCATTTATGACAGTGATGACAGACTGTGTTCTTATAGCTCCGGATGAAGGTGAGAAGAATTCCAGCAGGATGATGAAGTGCGGATGTGTTTGGTGATTCAGAGAAGGTTATGATGATCATTGGATCATGTCCAATTAATGACGGTGATCCACATTGAAGTTAGAGTTTGCATTTGAAGAATAACCAGGGATATTGGTGTTCTTCTTGAGACTGGCCCACCGGATGTATTACACGTTTTGCGAATGATCTTGTAGGTGTTTGCCGACTTAGATGATTGTTCCTAAGTTGATGCCTTGTATAAATAAGGGATTGTGAATTCATTTTGAAGTGTGTCTTGTGGTGATGAGTGTGGCATAGCAAAGAAGAAGAGTGAGAAGCAGAGCAGGAATTTTTGGGCTTAAATGGAACTGATCCAAGCATGGTAAAGATGTCAATCTCTAGTTCAAGTTTGTGATACTTGTTACTTTGTAGACAGTGTGTCTCTTGTAGGCAGTGTGCCTCTTGTGAGCAATGTGCTCGGGCAGTGAGCCCTAATTGGCATGTGCCATCTATTTTTCTTATTCTTCTAACAAAGAATAATCCTTGGGTTAATCACCTTGTGGTTTTTCCCTTGACCGGGTTTTCCACGTCAAAATCTTGGTGTCTGATGTGTTGATGTGTATCTACTCTAGTGTTTATGCTTTATGTTTTCATGAGTGATTAATTGATATGCTATTACATAACAAAGAGGATTTAAGTGTTTGAATTAGAAGCAAGTTTTGGACAACTGATTCACCCCCCCTCTCAGTTGTCTGTCTTGAATCCAACAATTGGTATCAGAGCCAAGTTCCTCTAAAAGGAGCTTAACTGCTTGAGGAGATCCAGGATGTCATCATACAAGAAGGATAGTCTGAAGTTTGATGGAACCAACTTCTCTCTTTGGAAAGGTCGCATGAAATGTCACTTGCAGTGTATGGGAAAGGCGTACTGGTCCATGGTCACAAAAGCTTATACACCTCCACAGGGTGGTCCGACAACTCTAAATGAAATCACAGATGCTGAAAACAATCTGCGGACCAAAGAGGCTCTTCTAAGTGCATTAACTGACTCAGAGCTGTCAAATGTTATTGACCTACCAACTACCTATGAGATCTGGATTAAACTAGAACTTCTGCATGAAGGAGATGAGTATGTTAAGAGTGCAAGGTTGCAGAGTCTCAAAGGGAAATTTGAAAGACTGAAGATGAGAGATGATGAAAATATTACTACATTTATGCCAAGAGTAAATGAGCTGGTGTGTAGAATTAGGAATGCTGGTGGAGTTTTGGATGAAAATGAGATTGTTGGCAAAATTCTTAGATCCCTTCCTGCTGCCTACAAAATCAAGGTTGTTGCCATTGATGAATTCAGAGCCCACACAACTGTCACAAGAGACCAATTGGCTGGCAAACTGGCTGCATTTGAAATGACCAAGTTTGGAGATGATCCCCCCAAGACTGAATCTGCATTCAAAGCCAGTGCCTCTATGAAAGGTAAACAAAGATTTGATCCGCGAGAAAACTCTTCAAGGAAGCTGTCATGGTATGATCAAACAAGAAGAGACATGGAAGTGGAAGAAGCAGAAATAGTTCAACTTGAAGCCCTCATTGCAAAGAGACTACCTAGAGGATCTGGTAAGTATGAAGGAAAATTACCCTTTAAGTGCTTCAACTGCAATAAGATTGGTCATTTTGCCTCAAGATGTCCGGAAAGATCTACAAGGTCAAATTCCAACAGACAAAGGTTCCAAAAGAATTGTTATTATGTTCATGAAGAAGATGATAATGAAGGAGTAATAGATGATGAATAAGAGATAGGAAACAAATCTGGAAATGAATGGGTATTTATTGCCATCAAGGAAGAAGATCCAATATCCTCTGAATCTGTCAATCATAAGGTTGTAGAAAGAGCTTTGGTTGCCCAAGTTGAAGAAAAGAATGATTGGGTCATTGATAGTGGTTGCTCTCACCACATGACAGGTGACAAGAATAAGTTCATAGATCTGGAAAGGTATGAAGGAGGAGTGGTGAAGTTTGGTGATAATTCTGCTGGTAGAATAAGAGGAAGAGGAACTATTTCTTTTAATGGAAGAAACAAAAATGGTAATGTGCTGTATGCTGAAGGTTTGAAGCACAATCTTCTCAGTGTTGGACAATTGGTGGATAAAGGCTATGATCTCTAATTCAAGGATGGAAAATGCAAAATCTTTGAAAGATCCGGAACAGAGATTGCATCCGGTACTCAAACTAAAGGTAATATCTTCCGCTTGGTTGGTGCTGGTAAAAGTTGTCTGTTTGTTCAAGTTGATCAGAGTTGGTTATGGCATAGAAGGATGTGTCATGTAAATTTTGATAACATCATCAAGATAAGCAATACTCAGGCTGTAAGAGATTTTCCAAAATTGGTAAAACCTATAAACAATTTGTGCAAAGAATGTTAGCTGGGTAAACAGAGCAGAGTCTCATTCAAAAGAAAGGATCAGTCCTCTACCAGATTATTGGAATTAGTTCATACTGATCTATGTGGTCCAACAAGAATCAAGAGTATGCAAGGTGATAGATATTTCATGTTACTGATTGATGACCATTCCTAGATGATGTGGGTTACCTTTCTGAAAGAGAAATCAGAAGCTTTTGAGAAGTTCAAAATCTTCAAGGCTATGGTAGAGAATCAAACCGGATTCAAACTAAAATGTTTGATGTCTGATAGAGGTGGTGAATTCACATCCGGTGAATTCATAGATTTTTGTGAGAAGCATGGTATAAAGAGACAGTTTTCTGCTCCTAGGACTCCACAGCAGAATGGAGTAGTAGAGAGAAAGAACTGGACCATCCAGGACAATGATAATGGAAGCAAATGTTCCTCAGATATTTTGGAGAGAAGCTGTCAGCATTGCAGTCTATACTTTTAATCGAGTTCAAATCAGAAGCAATACCGGTAAGACTCCTTATGAACTTTGGTTTGGCATCACTCCTACTGTGAGATATTTCAGAGTATTTGGTAGCAAATGTTACATTAAAAGAGATGAAGATCTAGGAAAGTTTGATGCTAGAAGTGATGAAGAAATTTTCTTGGGTTACTCCATTCAAGGCAAAGCATACCGGTGTTATAACAAGAGACTAAGAAAGATGATAGAAAGTACAAATGTGAAGGTTGATGAGGGAATAGAAAAACCCTCAAGGTTTTATGAATATGATGAAGATGATCAAGATGGTGTTCTGGTTCAAGGAGCTCAATCCTCTCCTGAAAGTCAGATTCAGACTGATCCGGTAAATCAGGAAGAAGAGATAGGTCTGAATGAGCCTGATCAAGAAGCAGAAGTGCAAGAAACTCCCAAAGTTCCAAGGTATGTAAGACTGAACCACTCTGAAGATCAGATCATAGGTGACAAAAGCAAAGGTGTGCAAACTAAAAAGAAAATTGCTCAAAATTCAGATGAATATTTTCTGATTTCAAAGATTGAACCTAAGACAATAAATGAAGCCTGCAATGATGAAAATTGGACCAAGGCAATGGAGGAAGAGTTGATGCAAATTGAGAAAAATCACACTTGGGATCTTGTTTCGAGACCTAGAAAAGAATGTGATTGGAACCAAATGGGTCTTCCAGAACAAACTAGATGAAGTTGGTGAAGTAATCAGAAATAAAGCCAGATTAGTCTGCAAAGGCTACTCTCAAATAGAAGGGATTGATTTTGAGGAAACCTTTGCTTCGGTGGCAAGAATTGAAGCAATCAGACTATTTCTTGCATTTGCTGCCTACAAAGATTTTAAAGTATATCAGATGGATGTTAAATCTGCTTTCTTGAATGGTGACTTAGAAGAAGTGTACATTGAACAACCGGATGGATTTCAGTTATCTGAGCATGGTGATATGATCTGCAAATTAAAAAAGGCACTATATGGACTAAGGCAAGCCCCAAGAGCATGGTATGAAAGGCTGGACAAACATCTTTTGAAGATTGGTTTCAACAAAGGTACTGTTGATAGTAACCTATATTTCAAAATTGATCATGAAAACATCTTGATTATTGAAGTATTTGTTGATGATATCATCTTTGGAGGAAGAGACAGTATGTGTAAAACCTTTGCAAATCAAATGAAAAGTGAGTTTGAAATGTCAATTCTTGGTGAAATGAATTTCTTCTTGGGTTTGCAAATTACTCAGACAAAGAAAGGAATCTTTATCTCTCAAACCAAATATGTGAAAGAATTATTGAGGAAATTTAGAATGGAAGATTCAAAGCCAATGAACACTCCCATGGCAACCAGATGTAAGTTGAGCAAAGATGATGACTCTCCTAAGACAGATCAGACAAAGTACAGATCAATGATTGGAGGATTATTGTACCTCACTCAAACTAGACCAGATATAAAGCAGGCTGTTGGTCTTGTGGGGAGATTCCAGGCTGATCCCAGAGAATCTCATGTCATTACAATCAAAAGAATTTTTAGGTACTTAAAAGGAACAATTGAGTATGGTCTGTGGTATCCTAGAGATCATAATTTTTCTCTTCATGCATATACAGATGCAGATTGGGCAGGAGATGTGGATGATAGGAAGAGTACAAGTGGAGGAGCATTCTTTTTGGGAAAAAGGTTGGTTTCTTGGATAAGCAAGAAACAAGAGGCAATATCCCTGTCCACAACTGAAGCAGAATACATTGCAGCAGTAGGAAGTTGCACTCAACTTTTGTGGATGAAGCAGATGCTAAGAGATGTTCAAGTAGAATATGAGGAGCCTATCATAATTTTCTGTGATAATTCAAGTGTAATAAATATTTCTAAGAATCCGGTGTTGCATTCTAAGACTAAGCATATATCTATCAAGTTTCACTTTCTGAGAGAGCAAGTGAACAAGGGTGAAGTCAGATTGGAGTATGTGCCCTCCAAGGATCAGCTTGCAGATATTTTTACTAAACCTCTTCCCAAGGACTCTTTTAAGTATCTCAGGGAGAAGTTAGGGGTTATTGCCCCTCTGGAGATGAACTAGGATGCACTGATGTGCATCAGTCCGGTGGATATCACAGTCACATCTTGTGATCCGGATTGATGATGGGGAGGTGCTACTCAGGGGGAGTAGCTGGTATGATTCTGATGTGTCAGAATTGTAAGTATGAGTCCTTTGCCATTGATGTCAAAGGGGGAGAGATGACATGTGAAAAACAAGTGGTTGATGATCAAAGGTGGAGCAGTAAAGGAAGATAAGACATGTGAAGGGTTGTTGCTGATAGGAGGAGCTGTGACAGAAAGGAGAAGTTCTTATGTTGATAGTTTTCCACATCATATGTTGCCATCAATGACAAAGGGGGAGATTGTTGCAAGTATGAGGATAACTGGTGTTGTCATTGATGTCAACATACTCATGTTGCATTAATGAGAAGGATTAGATGAGTTGTGTGCTGAGGATTTTGAGAAAATAAGTCTCAATCAGGGACAATTAAGAACAGTGATGACAAGAAGGTAAAAGTCCTCAATAGATTGAGGATTAGAGGATGCGGTTTAAAGGGTTTGTAGATATAAGTCTTGAGATGCTCTAGTTAAGATTTTAGAGGTCCGCATGAAGATCTGAAGAAGTTATGGTTGCTCTAGTAGAACCAGTTCCGGCAGGTGTTTAGAAGTGACAGAGGGCCACAGAAAGGTCCGGTGAGATCCAGTATTTCATTATCCCGTTCTGCGGATCTAAGGAAGTGTTGAGGATGTCCCTGTGAAGTATCAACTAGATTAGTTCGTGGGTTGAAGGTCCAGAAGTGCCTATTCATTTATGACAGTGATGACAGACTGTGTTCTTGTAGCTCTGGATGAAGGTGAGAAGAATTCCAGTAGGATGATGAAGTGTGGATGTGTTTGGTGATTTAGGAAAGGTTATGATGATCATTGGATCATGTCCAATTAATGACGGTGATCCGCATTGAAGTTAGAGTTTGCATTTGAAGAATAACCACGGATATTGATGTTCTTCTTGAGACTAGCCAACTGGATGTATTACACGTTTTGTGAATGATCTTGTAGGTGTTTGCCGACCTAGATGATTGTTCCTAAGTTGATGCCTTGTATAAATAAGGGATTGTGAATTCATTTTGAAGTGTGTCTTGCTGTGATGAGTGTGGCATAGCAAAGAAGAAGAGCAAAAAGTAGAGCAGGAGTTTTTGGGCTTAAATGGAACTAATCCAGGCATGGTAAAGATGTCAATCTCCAGTTCAAGTTTGTAATACTTGTTACTTTGTAGATAGTGTGTCTCTTGTAGGCAGTGTGCCTCTTGTGAGTAGTGTGCTTGGACAGTGAGCCCTAATTGGCATGTGCCATCTATTTTTCTTACTCTTCTAACAGAGAATAATCCTTGGGTTAATCACCCTGTGGTTTTTCCCTTGACCGGGTTTTCTACGTCAAAATCTTAGTGTCTGATGTGTTGATGTGTATCTACTCTAGTGTTTATGCTTTATGTTTTCATAAGTGATTAATTGATATGCTATTACATAACAAAGAGGATTTAAGTGTTTGAATTAGAAGCAAGTTTTGGGCAACTGATTCACCCCCTCTCTCAGTTGTTTGTCCTGAATCCAACAAGGTATACCTTAATATTTGTAAGGCAATTTCAAATAGATAATCATCTTGAAAATTTTGTTTAACAAGCAAGGTTGGCCATCAAATTTGGGCCCTAGAAAGGGGTCGTGCTGACCCAAAAAGTTTCCAACCACATTAAAAAGGGTTATATTGCTAAATACAAGTTTTCCTATTGTAAATGATAATACAATTTCTTTAGAGGTGATCTAAGCTAATCAAATGAAATGCTTACAATTCAACACAAATTAACCTAGAATAATTAATGATGGTTTATGGGCTAGTCTATTCTAAAATTAAATGCTAAGCTATGAAACTACATGCGAGGAGGATAAGGTAATGAGCTCTATGATTGAAGAATGAATATCATTTACTAAAAATTCTGAACTTTGACTATCCTTGGTGTAGAAAGATGATCTCTTTGTTAGTGAAGTGTCTTGGACCCTGCATTGAATCTGTATTCTATCTATGGTGATTTTATAGGTTTGGGTCTATTGCACGATCATAGATTCACCCTCTGTGTCTAGATATGACCCTACACAATGTATGACTCTACTCTCTAGTCTATTGGATTTGCCTTTTTTTACTTTGTCTTCTTTGCTTTAGGACTGATTGCATTTTAAAATGCCTTGGGTTGTCATTGTGTTGCTAGGGGACACATTTTGCTAGGTTAGCCCACATAAATGTGTATATAAGATTGAAAATAGCAATCAAGCGCCCTAGAATGATGTATGTGGATTTGTTGCTCCTTTTAGTGCACTAAGATAAAATGTTTCACTATTAATTACTCCTTGAATGCTTCTAGGATGAGTGAGGATTGAATGTGAGAGGATGTACGAAAGATTAGAGATGAGAGATAAATGTCAATGAATGCCTTTAAATACTAGCACATAACATCAAATTTCACAAAACGTGTACTTAGTTGGTTTAGGATAGGAAAATAAAGGGTGACAATTGGTTAGAATTAGAATTAGAATTTTAAAAAGGCAGAGGTCAAGTTTGCGACTGCGAGGTCGATCCTAAATTATGGAAATGACTTCAAGTAGATACAGAGTCAAATCTAGGTGGATAACGACCATATTGAGATATTTGTATGGATAGATGTAATAGATGTGTGATTTGGGAAAATGTATGGGAATGGATGCACATAAGAATAAGGTGGGGGCTAGATATGTGAAAATGTATGCATATAGAGATAGGCAAAGGCTAAGGTAATGAGTCAAACTTCACACAAATTTGTGTCATAATTGTCAATATATGCATGTATTAAAACATTCTCCCAAAATAAACACAACTAAATGGGAAATGACAGGAGTATGCAAATTTCACCATTACACCTATTAAAACACATAAAAACCCAGTTCCATAAACTCTACAAACAAAAAAGTTTCATACCACCACCAACGAGGCAACAATTTGGGTGGACCCCTATCTCCACCTTAGCTCTCTAGTCTCCAAAGTGGGTGGTTTCCACCCCCTCATTACTCCTCCACATCCTCTCAACAACATGGATGGGCCCCTCCTGACCAGGGAAAATTCCCTCAACTGGTGCTCGCAATATCCTTGGCAAGGTTTGTTCAAATCAAGTCCATAAGGATCTTAAGGATGGTGATAATGTTGCTCATGATGGTTGGGAGCCCTTGTTAGGTGATGAATGGAATAACCTTGATAGGTAAAACCCTCCTCCCAATACTAATGTTGCCCTTGTTGCTTAATTGTGTTGCTTTTATTTATGTTGATCTCAAGATTCTAGATAGTTTGATGACTATTTCTCTAGTAGGGACGTTGACTTGCTTGGTTTGTGATTGTTTCCCTTTTTAAAAATCACACTCTTTGTTTTTGCAATTAACTTTAACTATTTAGTTTAATATACAATCTTTTCATTTTTTATTTTTTTTCCATACATTTATTTGTATCTACTGTGTTAAAAAAAGTTTGCCCTATGGCTACCCTCATGGTTGCAAATGAAAACCAATCAATTCAATAGAAATCCTTAAATTGCTCACCTCCCTGACCCTTCGACAAATGACCAGCCAACACTTTGACAGCACACCACGTCAGCAAAAAGTGCATGATAGATTTTTGTGGGCATCAAAAATAATAATGATGTAATGACGGAGCCCACCACAGTTTTATGCTTTGAAAGCTAATGCCTACGTGTATCCTGTAGTTGCCCCCTTCTAGGTTGACAGAGTTGGCAAACATTGACGATGGGACCCACATCCAACTGCTAGGCAAAGCGAAATGGCCCCCTCATCCTCTCTACAACACTGGATACGTGTTAGGGCCTCTGCTTTTCTTCATAGAAATGATGAAATCCGTGTATTTTAGGCAGAGACAGCACGTGTGTTGTGCAGGAAAAATAAATTGATTTCCAAGTGGCAGGAGGATTACAACTCATCAACATTTACTTTACTTTGTTTTTTAATTCAAGACGGAACATCCCCTTATCAGTCGCCGGCTATTTATTTCAGCAAATTTCTTTTTCTTTTTAATAGTGTTGTTATTATACTCAACAATTTTAATTCCATAATAATTTAAACACTCTATGGACTTTAAAATTTTTGCAAATTTTAAATTTTAATTCACTTTAAACATACAAAATTCATTAAAGTTCAATTTTTAAATATTAAAAATTAAAAATAGTAAAATATAATAGCTTTTTTAAGAGTTTGTTTACAAGTAAATATTTTAAAATTCTATGTATTTTGGGTTTATTATTTTACCCATGTACTTGCAATAGTGAATTTGTATATTCATATTAATTTCCATTTAGTTTTGGGCTCATTTTAATGGAATAGCTTAAAATAGTTATATATTGACAAATGGTTCACTCTCATGTAACCTTTCTCCACCTCTATTTACACATATTTCTATACATCTCACTTTATCCTATCCATATATGCCCTTACTCCTATGCAATCATCATTTATTACACTTATCCTTGTGCATATTCACATATATTCACTTATCATCTTGATACGACATTTTCATGTCACATGTCACCACGCTTTCATGTCCTGCATGAATCTTGTGGCATGTAGGAGCAATATTGCCCCATGTGAAATAGACCTCCATAATTCAAAATTTGTCATCCCCTGCCTATTCCAACATCCATTATAAGTCGACTTGGTGCATGTTTGTGCAATTAATTGCTATGTCTTGGTATTTAAAAGTGTTAAATGTGTATTAATTCATAAGCAATAATACCTAATTATAATTCACATTTACAAAATAATCATCCTATTAACACTTTGCTTTAGACACTAAAAAGAACCTAATTCTGCACCAAATCATTAATGGACATATGCCTAATTGAAGAATGTTATCTTTGATCTTTCACATGAACATAAAGCCAATCTAATCAAGGGGGGCAACTTAGGAGAACACAACTCTTGCGATCCAGTGATTTGAGAGCAAGCCAGTGTAGATTTCATTGTTTTGGTTCCAACTATTTATAAGAAGTTACAATTCTATGTTAAAGTTCAAAAGTTATGATCAAAATAATGGACTGTTATCTATTAGCCATTAAAATTAGCTAAGTGCTTTCGTTTATGTTATTTCTAGAATTTTTTATATTGATAATCATTCACAAATCGAGTTACAATATAAGGAAGGAGATCAACCTCTCACCAAAAGGACAACATATAACAACCTATTAACATTATTTTGCTCCATAGATCAAAATATGTTGTTAGGAGGTGTCTTTGAATTTTAAGAGTCTATGTTTGGGTTTTCAAGTCTACAGAAGGTCCTCAAGGGTTTTGATTTATTTAAAAGGGCATGTAATACCCATGTAATTCCAAATGCAAGCGCTTTTCATATTTATTTTACCTTATTTCTCCCACATTACCTGTACAAACCTTGGAGGGATTATAGTTTTGAAACTTTTTAAGTCTTTGAGTAAAAGGTCGAAGTCTAGGGTTAGTGTTTCTTCTTTTCTCAACATTGCTTGAAGCTTTCTTGCAGTTTAGCTAACAAAAGACAAACATGGAGGAAGTTCTATCAGGTGTCTACAACTACATAAACTACTAGAATCAATGGAAGGTGCATTCACATGTGTTCAAAGGCTAAAAGTCATGAGACTAAAGCACAATCAAATCACAAGCTGTTATGTATGTAAAGACTGCACAAGGTATGATGAATGGGCATTTGAAATACCATTTATACAACTAACATGAAAATCTTGTATCAAAGAGCCTTAGAGGCAGGAAATCCAGAGGTAGCCATGTAGAGATCAAAGAAGATAAAGAGAGAGACAACTGTGAATGGAGTTGAAGAAAACATAGCCCTAAAATGTAAAGGATTGCAAAGATCCACAAGAATAGAGGGTTACAGGAACTTAAGAAGATGTGAAGAATAAACTACAGGTATGCACATTGTGTACACATGTTATAGATTCGTTTAGGTCTAAATCTTGTTTGGGGGTATCTTCAAAACTCTCAAATTATAGAGCCTTTACTAGGTTGACTGTCAACTATACCTGCTACAGTCCCACAAAGACTTTTTGAAAGAGATATCTCTGCTACAATAGGCAGAGAGACAAAACATTGTATAGTTATAAGTCTGCAAGACTAATGTTTTATTACAAAGGCCCACAAAGTCAATGAAAAGATCTTGTAGAGGGTGTCAGTCTAACAAATAACCTAACAAAGGTCTTGGATAGTTTTGAAACAAGAATGCAGAGGCCTGATGAACCTTGAGAAGGGTTTGTAAGGTCCTAAAGAGACTATCATTGTGGAGAAGACTATGAAACCTATATAGCACAACCAACATAAGGGAAGTCAAGGGTATATGGATAGTTAACAAGGTTTTGTTCATTCACATAGAATATAGAGAAACCATTAAGAGGTACAAACATAACAGTTCTTTCTTTCATCATGGATCCCTATCTGCTACAAGAACAACAAAGAAAAAGGAGTTCGCAAGTATGTGTAAACTACTACAAAAGTAATGTATATATACCAGATGATATCAAAGGAAAGGGGGCATAGGGAGTATCATTAGATAAAAATCATCACAAGTAAAAGACCATGTTTATTCATTTTTAGAAACTTTCATAATGTTTATCACATAAATTATATTGTAAAAGACCATGTTACAAGCATAATTTTGAAGAAGTAAATAAAAGATCTCTGATTTTGTGGCGCTATATTGGTATCAATTGTTTGTTGAAATTATTCAATTATCTGGTTGTCTCCACTTTAATGCCTCCTTATTATTTAAGTTGGTATATCAAGTATATACTCAGTTTATCAATGCACATTTGTTGTATTTGTGTGATATGATTAATTCATTTCCTTAAAGGAATTAAATCCTTCTAGTCAATCACAGTAATCTAGGAGTATTAATTGGATCAATAAGAAGAACCACATAACTAGGATCAGCATTTTGTCTCCAAGTTGATGACATCTACTGTTCTTGCTTGATTTGTTCAATTGGTTCCTTCAAGTAGGGATTAAAAATCCTTTTGATAAATTACAAGTAACCTGGTTGTGTTAGTTGGATTATTAAGAAGAGTCTGTCAATCATTCCATTGTACATTTATACAAGTTATAAACCAATATTAGTGTGCCAAACAATTAGAATTACTACCAAATATAAGCCACTTATCTCATATTTTCATTTGACTCCATTTACCCAACAAGGCACTGGTCTCACCCATTTCATTTTACTTAAAACTTTCTATCAATTAAACATAGGATTTACCTTGATATTGCTTATTCAATTTATACCAAATTAGAATTACATCTTTCCATTTCCAATTTCCATAGTGGATATATTGCTAGATTAGGAAACACACAGTCTAATTCTGCCTCATTTACATAGGTACACCCGCCTAGGTCTGGCAGAGCCAAAAGAGAAGGGGGTCCTATCACATAGACCATGTCTTGTTGACCAAAAATGTATCAAGAGATTGGCAACCTCTTGTGGTCTGAAGCCTGCATTTTTGAGAACCAACAGAGTGGAGCGATTTCTAATAGCATTGATTAGGGTTTGGGAATCACCCTCAATGTGTATTTTCGTGAGGCCAATTCTATTGCATAATTTTAGTCCTAGGAGAAGCACTTGAGTCTCCTCTTTGTTATTAGTTCCCTTTGGTAATTTCCTAGCTGCAACAACTATGGACTCTCCATTGTGATTTCTGATGATGCTACTTGCTCCAGAGGCTTTAAATTGCACCAATCTCTCTCCGGTGGAACCCAACAAACATTGGCTCTTGAATTAATGATGGGATTAATCCTTTTCTTCCCATAAATGGGGGAACCTCCAATCCATGCTAGGATTTTTAGATTTAATTGTCCCAATTTGTGAATGTACTCTTATTTATTAACTAATTTTTGGCAGCATTAGTAACCACCTCCAAAATGGATTTTTCTAATTTGTTGAGAATGATATCCAATGTCAATGCCTTGTCTAGGAAAATTCTTCTGTTTCTCTCCTTCCATATTACCAGATGGACAAATGGTCAAAATGCTTGAGAATAATGCATTTCTATGCGTGGTCGGCCAAGCCCTAAAGTGGGCAAGAATATCATTAGGTGGTGGGCTAACCCAATTAAGCTTAGACATCACCCATTTCTAGCTTGACTTCTCAAATTAACAATTGAGAAGAATGTGATTAGTGGATTCCTCCTCTTCCTTGCAAAGTACACATCTATATTGTCCGTTGAGTCCAAGCTCTCTTAATATATCTCTAGTTAGAATCCTCTTTTACGGTGCTGCCCATGCAAAGGCACCAACTTTTAGGAGGCATTATTTCTTCCAACAAAGGTGTGAAGGCCAATCTTCCTTTTCAATTGCTACTTCTTTAATTTCATACCCAATTTTGACATTGTAGCACCCAGACTTAGCACCACACCCCCTGATAGAGTCCTCCCCATGAGATATGAAAATCTTTCTCTTTTCCAACTCTATCTCCATAGTTTTGATTTGGTCCTCTTTGAGGTCTAAATATCTCCAAGATTTCCATTTCCATCCAAACCCTTCAAAATTTAGCTCGATGTAAGATCTCTAACATGGATTCCACACACACTTTCAATAGTTTCTCTTTGAGCTGATAAATGGGATTATCTTTTAGGGTTGGGCACCCGTTCCATGAGACCTCCCAAAATAGGGTTATATGTCCATTCCTGATTTCCCAAGAGAGGTGATTAGTGATTAGTTTTCTACAAGATAGCATGAAATTCCATATTGAGAGTCCCGTGGAGGATTGATTGTTGTTAGTCTCCTAGAAGGAACATTGGAATCCAGGTATTTGTTTTGTAGAATTTTAGTCCATTTTAGTTATGGCTTGGAGAAAAGATTCCATATTAATTTTGCTCCCAGAGCTGTGTTCATTATCAACCATTTTCTTATACCCACCCCCAAATTATTTATAATTTATTCGACACACAAATGTATTTAATTATTAAAATATCACACACACACACATATGTATATATGTTGGGATAAGGTGCCATTAACCTTGTAAATCCCAATATTGTATTTATTCCATTTATTATATGTAATTTGTAATTATCCATGAGGAGATGTAATAGTTTCACTGGCAATGATAATTTCAAAGTTACCGGCGATAGTTCCAAAGTGACTTTTACTGTTGGCAAATGTAAAAACTCAAAGTAAATGAGGGTAGGCATGCTCCCTTAAGGAATATACTATTTTTGGCATGTATGACAACTGTCATAATATTTGGTAAGTGAATCTATGACAACTGCAAGTTGTCATAAGATTTTGAGATTCTATGACACATATGACGGATATGTTAGTTGTATATTTGCTATTTTTAGCCCAAAGTTCCTATCTTGGAAAGATACTCTTTTGTGGAATCTATGATGGTTATGACGTGTCATAAGATGTTGTAAGAGGCCAGATTTAGTCTTGGGCCCCCAACCTTTGCATGGCTATTTTTGGACAAGTGTAAGATGCTTGTAAGATGGTAATTAATGTTTACAGGTTGGAGAATCTTAGGAGAGAGAAGGTGAATGCCTAGGAGGAGTTGGAAAACATTTCTATAAGTATTTGCCATGTATTTGTTGCTGCAATATAGATTTGAAGTACTCAGGTGCCGCCGGAATGCTGTCAGATTGAAGACTTGTGGAGAGTTTTGTAGTTGATGTATTGTCCAATCTTGTTGAGATTAATACAAACTTGTGCCTCTTTCCTGGTGGAGTTTTTACCCACAAGGGTTTTCTCCATGTAAACACTATGTCATTGTGTTGAGTTCTTCATATTTGACATCTTTTCTGTAGTGGGTTTTATGTTTTGTTACAATCTCCATTGTTAATGCACACTTAAGATTGCTGAAATTTATCTTGAATCAGATTTCCATTGAAGTAGTGTTGCTTTCATTTCTAACATTTGGTATCAAATCCTAGCCACCTTAATGTTAGAAATGAAAGCAACACTACTTCAATGGAAATATGATTCAAGATAAATTTCAGCAATCTTAAGTGTGCATTAACAATGGAGATTGTAACAAAACATAAAACCCACTACAGAAAAGATGTCAAACATGAAGAACTCAACACAATAACATAGTGTTTACATGGAGAAAACCCTTGCAGGTCAAAAAACTCCGCCAGGAAAGAGGCACAAGTTTGTATTAATCTTAACAAGATTGTACAATACATCAACTACACAACTCTCTCCACAAGTCTTCAATCTGACAGCATTCCGACAGCACCTGAGTACTTCAAATCTGTATTGCAGCAACAAATACATGGCAAATACTTATAGAAATATTTTCCAACTCCTCCTAGGCATTCACCTTCTCTCTCCTAAGATTCTCCAACCTGTAAACACTGTGTCATTGTGTTGAGTTCTTTATGTTTGACATCTTTTCTGTAGTGGGTTTTATGTTTTGTTACAATCTCCATTGTTAATGCACACTTAAGATTGCTGAAATTTATCTTGAATCAGATTTCCATTGAAGTAGTGTTGCTTTCATTTCTAACTATATATATATATATATTAATGAAAACTCTCATAATTTAATAAATAGTTAAATAAATGAATAAAAATACCATTCAAATGTACAAGAACACCTATATGCACAATCACTTATATGATTTTCTAGGCGAGTGTGTGGCCAGATCCATCGTTTATACCACCTTTACAACCATCTTGAAACCCACTCTCTGATGATAGTCTCTCTCCAACCCATGAGAGTGTCAATCATTCCCTGTCACACTCATCAACAAAACAAAAAATTATAGTTAGTTATTATCAAAACTTTGAGATTTGACTTAACAATTAAAACCCATAATAAAGTATGTCATAAATCAACATTCACATTATTCAGAAAATAATTAGCATTATATGATATTGTCATGCTCAAGTTGTTACACTTGAGCACAAACTGATAATCTTTGATTATTTCATAAATCACTGTCAAATATTTAACTCTAGTTTAAGATTACTAAAATCAAAAGTACAAAATTTTCTTAACTGACATACCATATCCTACATGCATTGAACAAATTTGTTTATCAAAGATCTAAATTTTCTTACACAGCTAAACACAACTTTAACAACACAATATGATAGACTATTGACAAAGTAGAAAACTTAAGTTATATAAAGTAGATGCTTAAATGCATCATGACACAATTCTCTAATGAATGTGTAGACCAACGTAGAAAGAGATTATTAAAATAATGTAAATTATCAGAGTAGGATAGCTAAGAGACCAACACAGTTTACAAACCAGTCACCGTTGGAGCAATTATCTTGCAGAGTCTATTTTATCAAGAGACATTTGAAAATGAATCTATTTGACTAACTTTTAATTTTATTGATACTAAGTAGGAACAACTTTGACATAAGTTCAATGTCCTCATCTATGATATCACTTCGGTTGTAAGGAGGATATCATTGAAACCATTTGGTATAGAATTTAAGCATACAACTTCCTTCATATAAATCCCAGATAAAACTATCAATAACCCACCAAGGGGTAAGTAATATTATTACATGTCCAATTCCTACCATACAACTATTCTCTAATTAGCATTCCTTATAGTTACACAATAATTGGAAACACAATTCTAAAGCATTAGATATAATAAAATACCAAATAGAACATGAACTTAAGTGTAATAATAGAAATGAAGTGATTCATTTATACCTTCGTGCTTACCTTGCTGCGATGTTGATATTCTTGTGAAGTTATGCTTTCTACAACACTAATAAAATCAATTAGTCTCTTCATATAAATAAGTATAATTGGATTATTTTTACAAAACATGATAAAGAAAGAAAACCAGACCTAAGGGCGAGACCTAATGCCTCGGGGGTCATTCATGATGGCCTTGCCTATGTATGTGCAACATAGAGGCTTCCTAGTCCACAGGGTAAACTTTCAACTTGTGTAAATAGGGTCATACTTATTGGAAATTTTAATTAACCCATCCTAGATTTATAGTGGAAAACTAGGCTCTCTCATCTGAGCCATAAGAAGGACACCACATTAGTTAACTCAAGATGCTTGAAACTAGGTTACCACATAACATTCTCTTAACAATCATAGACCAACCTTGATGCTCAAGACACAAAATAATTTAATTTTTACATGTAATAAGTAAGAAGTGAACATAGGTGATAAATCAACCATTATTGATATAATCTAAACCCATTATTCATTATTTACGTGCATAAATAACGAGTAAGGATCAACACATATCCATCATTTATGTGCATAAAATAACGAGTAAGGATCAATACATATCTAAGGGGTAAAAATAACGTAAGACAAGGAAATTTGGTCATAATGTGACCTATTCAGAGTATTCTAAGTGTATACCAGTAGTAGAATATGTCTATCTTTGTTCCTAAACATAAATCGCAACTTGGTTAGGAATAAAGTAAATCTTCCCACAGTTTATAATTAAGGAATGACTAAGTTGACATTGGTTTCATAATCTAACTTTGTTTAAACCATCTCCATTCATAAGGATTAAGATAATAATAATCAACAGAACAATTTTATATGATCGACTCAACCATTTAGAGAGCACACATAATTTAATCGTGACCATTGTTGACATTATTTATAGGCTCATTCGTTTATAACATAACATGGCAAGGTTTTTCTACTTCACCAATTTATACCACTCAGATAAAACTAGTTACCTCATCGCTGTAAACCAAAACAATTGCCATATAATAAGTATAAGGAAAATAACAAACTTTAGTGAGCATATACTCATTCCAAGGTGTTCATCATGTATAGTTATGGTTCTAACTTATCATTGGCTAAGATCATAATCCTTCTCACTCTAATTTCACTTCAAGTATGTATTATCGTTAATAATTGTAATCTTGTAAGAGATATTGTCATACTAGAAACCATCGACCTCATGAAGATCCTTTTCACTCAATTAATAAATAAGGAAGGTTCGACAGTAATACAATGCTCTAAACATAATACCACATATTTAGCAAGCATATTGCTAAGCCTCATGCATATTATAGACTACCTACGGTTCCCTTAATTCCTTTCATGGTATGATAAAAAAATAGAATTCTTATGTTTCCTATCATGGCCGATGCATTTAAAGGATTTAAGAAACTTGCTCTAACAACACAACACCTATATTAAGGTTAAAAGTCTTCAATACAGAGCTTCAAACAGGTGCACTACTCAGGCACTAAAAAGAATTAGAAAGATAGAAAATAAACTGCGGATATTAAATAAGAAAAACACATGAAGAGATGCCAATTTTGCATGATTGTATGCTGCTTCCAAAATTGATTGCTAAGGGGGTTTATGAAACATTTAGGCAAATGTATTTGGTAGGTATAAACCTTCTTCCACAATTCTAGCCATGACCTCACTGCTTGTGCCCAAGAAGGAATAGAAACTACAAAACATGGGACACATTGTTTGTAGAATATGGTCAAAAAGGTTTTGATGATAAGCTTTAGAAATTGTATAACAATATACAAATGTTTGCGAGAGACCAATTCCTCTACTTTTTCCATGGCCTCAAGAAAGAAAAGCTTGTGACAAATTAGCAAACGATTTTAATTTTATTCACAGCCTCAAGATGTACGCAACAAATAAAATATGTTAAAAACAATTACATCTTCTAGGGTTATGACTTCTAGTTTGACTTGGCTCTTAGCAAAGAAAAAGCAATATTGAAACTTAGTTTTGAGAGATATTCAATTATAGAACAACAATTTTATGTAATTCTTTCAAGCAATTATCAAAATTTTTAGAGTTGTATCATTGTGAGAACACCTTTTCAATAAAGATTCTAGCATTTTACCTTCTCAGCTCATACTATTTTATTCTGTATGAATAGATGATTGATGTTATTTTTGTGAAATAAAATGCAATTCCTTATGTTGAATGCACAAGACAACTAAGAGGGGGGGGTGAATCAGTTGTATCAAAAACTTTAAGCCTTCACAAATATAATCACATCCACATCAATTCACATAAACCCTAATTTTGTTATGATTAAACATGAAAAGAAGATAACATAAACTTAATCACATCAACACCATGCACAAGAGAACATCAGATTTACATGGAAAACCCTAAAAGGGAAAAAACACGGTGAAGATTAGCTCACAATATATAGTAGTATTGTCGATAAGGGCGTGGTTCGGTGGTTAAGTCGCTCGGTTGTAGTGGCAGCCACCAGAGTTCAAACCCCCACTAGGCCAACGAGCTCGCAGGCATTACGCCTTCGCTGGGCCAACGAGCTCGCGGGTTTGAAGTGTTGTTGTTAGGGGATGAGGTCCCCCATGTTGTAGCCTCACCGGTTCATTGCTCTGAGCAAAAGCATTCGCGTGGAGCCGGAGGGTGTGTCGCACCAGCATCGCCGGTCACGTTAAAAAGTTTACCAGGCGCATTATCTTTAAAAAAAAAATATAGTAGTATCAATACTGAATTATAAAGAGGCTCACTATGAAAGGGGCCCACTGCCTAGGGCTCACTACCCAAAGAGGTGGCTCACTGCCATGAACTGATTTGATAGCATCTACCACATGCCTGAGTTCAGTTCCAATGAAGCATAATACATATCACCTTCACTGTCTCACAACACAAACATCTTCATCTTCGTATCTTCACACACTTTTCACAAACACACAAATCCTTTTCACTTATTTATATCAATCATCAACCTTGGAACATACATCAAGGTTGGCAATACCTTCTACAACCTTTGGAACAGCCTTCAAGGTCGGCACACATACACAATTCAAAGTAGGTCTAGACCTAAACATTCTTGTGAAGAAAAGGAATGAAAGTAGAACATTTCATAGCTTATTTCAAACCTAAATACATCTTCACACACTTCAACACGCTTCCACAATCCACGAAGCACATTTGCACAAAGAGTGTAAACAACCAGGTCGGCCAAAATTGGTGTTAACACTAGGATCTTTTAGGCACATGCTTCCAATAACTCATGGACAAAGCACAAGCCTTCAACACGATCTAGAGACATCCACGAACAACATAATTGGGAGCCAACAAATCTAGCTACAACAAGTTTCACTTGAAGACAACAAATCTCACTTGAGGACAACTTACAATCAACACTGCTAAGCTCTACTACTCAATAACTTGCTTTTAGGAGCACCAAATCATAAATCCTTTGGAATGAATATAGCTAAGGACCTTATAAACATATGTCCAAATTACATCACCTGAAACCACTTTGCAGAGAAATACAGAGAAAAATACTATCTCCCAGACACCTCTACACAACCCAGAAACTCTGTCAATTACAGTCTTCAAACTGGTGAACATAACTTCTACTGTACAGCGATCTAGACCACCAAATTTTGTATTTAGCATCTTCAAACACTTCTCTAAAATGTATCCAAATCTCACACTCTAGTCTTCAACACAAAAGAAATGCAGAGCAAAAACTCAGATAGTATCTTGCAAGCCACAATACTCTACAACACATTATTTCCTCTAGAGAGCAAATTTTCTCAAAACCACTTGGAAACTCAACAACAAGAGCACTATACCAACATCATTAGCACTTCTATAGGGCATTCAAATCACTTTAACATGACAACTCAATCAGGAAACAATCAACAATATCAGAAGACACAATTGACACCAATGACAACCTAAGCATGTTGACATCAATGACAACACAGGTTAGCACATACTTGCAACAATCTTCCCCTTTGTCATTGATGGAAACATATGATGTGAAAAACCATCATGACACAATTCTACACCAATTTCATTCTCCCCCTTTCTTTTATACATCTTACTCTCTCTTTGGCACAATTCTGCACTAATCTCATTTTCCCCCTTTCTTTTATACATCTTACTCTCTCTTTGTTTTTCGCATGAACTCTCTCCCCCTTTAACATAAATGGAAAAGGGTGACACATCTTCTTCAAACTTTCTCCCCCTGAATATGATACTGCACATACTTGCACTTGTTCTAAACTACTCTAAATACTTCCTTCTGACTGCAACACTCTCCAATGTCACTACCTACTCCCCCTGAGAGGTAGCCTCCATCATTAGTCCAGAAAAGAATGACTCCTGAATCACACTAGACTGATGCACTTTCTTATGCATCTAGTTCAACAAAGGAGGGGCAATAACCCCTAACTTTTCTTGGAGATACTCAAATGTATCCTTAGGAAGAGCTTTGGTGAATATGTCAGTAACCTAATCTTTTGTAGGCACACACTCAAGCTTCACTTCTTTCTCTATAACCTTCTCTCTTAGATAGTGATACCTGATAGAAATATGCTTTGTCCTTGAATGCATCACTGGGTTCTTTGAAATGTTAATGGCACTAGTGTTATTACATAAAATAGGAATTGGATCCTCATAGTCAACTTTAATATCCTTCAGAATTTGTCTCATCCATAGTACTTGTTTGGAACATGATGTTGCTGCAACGTACTCTGCCTTTATAGTAGATAAGGATACTAAATCCTGCTTCTTGCTTTGCAATGACACAATTCTGTCTCTAAGAAAAAACACACCACCACTTGTACTTTTCCTATCATCTACACTTCCGACTCAGTCTACATCTGTGTAGGTGCTTAGGTTGAAGTCATTATTCTTAGGATACCACAAACCATGATCTAGAGTGCCCTTCAAATACCTGAATATTCTCTTTACTACCATGACATGTGACTCTCTAGGATCTACTTGAAATCTTGCCACAAGATAGACTGCATGCATAATCTCTAGTCTAGTAGCAGTTAGGTATAGCATTCCTCCAATCATTGATCTATATTTTCTCTAATCAGCATTAGGAGATTCATCATCTTTACTCATCTTACAACCAGTTGTCATGGGAGTACAAACTGGTTTAGATTCTTCCATTCCAAACTTCTTCAACAACTCCTTGATATACTTTGATTGTGAAATGAAAATGCCCTTATTTGTTTGATTGATTGGCAATCCAAGAAATAAGTTCATCTCACCACACATTGACATCTCAAATTGTTTTTGCATCTCATCTACAAAGTTCTTACACATACCTTCATTTCCACCAAAGATTATATCATCTACATAGACCTCAATAATCAGAATTTGATCTTTGCTTACCTTGATATACAAATTACTGTCTGCAGACCTTTTATTGAATCCCTACTGCAACAAATACCTGTCCAATCTAGCATACCAAGCTCTAGGAGCTTGCTTCAGTCCATACGATGCCTTCGTCAATCTGCATACCATGTATGGTTTGTCTGATAATTGAATTCCATCTGATTGCTCTATATATACTTCTTCCAACTCACCATTCAAAAAAGTAGATTTTACATCCATTTGATATACCTTGAAATCTTTATGTGTTGCATAAGCCATAAACAATCTAATAGCTTCCAGTCTTACCATCGGAGAAAAAGTTTTCTCATATTCTATTCCTTCCACTTGTGAGTAGCCTTTGCATACAAGTCTAGCTTTGTTTCTTACCAATTATCCATTTTCATTCAACTTATTCTTGAAAACCCACTTTGTTCCAATTGCATTCTTATTTGCAGTCCTAGGGACAAGTTCCCAAGTCTTGTTCTTTTCAATTTGCATCAGTTCTTCATTCATTGCCTTGACCCAATGTTCATATTTACATGCTTCAGAGACAGTCTTAGGTTCAACCTTTGAAATTAAGCAGAGATTCACCTGTTCTTCTGCAACTCTTCTTCTTGTCAGAACTCCTTTTTTTTTGTCACCAATGATTTGATCCTCTGAGTGATTCTTTTGCATATACTTGGGGGTTCTAGGGACTCTTTTTAGAGCTTCTTCTTCATCAATCTGAACTTCCTTGTCTTTGTCTTCCTCAACTATTTCTGTATTAGCAAACTCATCTGACTCATATCCATCAGGCTCTGAGACTTTCTGAATATCTTCATCTACCTTTACATTTGCACTTTCAATGATCTTCCTCAACCTTTTGTTGTAACACCAGTAAGCTTTGCTTTTAGTAGAGTACCCAAGAAATATGCCTTCATCACATCTAGCGTCAAATTTTTTTAACTCTTCATCTCTTCTAATATAGCATTTGCTTCCAAAAACTTTGAAATACCTGACAGTAGGAGTTCTTCCATACCACAACTCATAAGGTGTCTTTGTTCCATTTGCTTTGAATTGCACTCTGTTCTGAATGTAGACAACAGTATGAATAGCTTCTTTCCAATATACTTTCAGAAGGTCAGCTTCTTTGATCATTCTTCTAGCAACTTCCTAAACTGTTCTATTCTTTCAACTACTCCATTTTGCTGAGGAGTTCTGGGGACAGACAATTGTCTCTTTATCACATGTTCTTCACAAAAACATTGAATTCATTTGAAGTAAACTCACCACCTTTGTCAAATATCAGACACTTGATCCTCAAATCCATTTCATTTTCAACCATTTCTTTAAATGCCTTGAACTTGTCTAGGGCTTGTAATTTTTCTTTAAGAAAAGTAACCCAAGTCATTCTTGAATAATCATCAATGAGTAGCATGAAATACCTATCACCTTGTAGACTTATTATTCTTGTAGGACCACATAAGTCTATATGCACCAACTCTGCTAGAAGTTTGTTCTTTGCTCTTGAAACTTGTCTTTGTTTGTTTCCCAAATTGACATTCTTTGCAAATGGCATTAGCAGGCTTCACAATCTTAGACAAGTCTCTTATAGCTTGAACTGAGCTTATTCTCACTAGATTATCAAAGTTAATATGACACATTCTCCTATGCCATAACCATCTTTCATTTGTCTGAGCCAAAAAACAACAATTGTCAGTACCTTTCAAATGATAAACATTACCATGGGTCTTCTTACCAGCAACAATTATTGTTCTAGAGCTTTTCCTTATCTCACATCCATTGTCCTTAAACATCAGATTGTATCCTTTATTACACATCTATCCAACACTTAGAAGATTATGCTTTAATCCTTTGACATAAATAACATCATCTATATTATGCTTGCCATCAAAAGTGATTGACCCTTTTCCACAAATCTTACCAGCTGCATCATCACCAACTCTAACTAGTCCTCCATCATACTTTTCCAATTTAACAAACTTACTCTTATCTCCTATCATGTGATTTGAATATCCGTTGTCAATGACCCATTCATCTTTTTCCTTTCTAGCATGAAATGCATACATCTTTTTCTCTTGTTCCAGACTTCCTTCCTTTACACAACTTGCAAGGTTAGCAGAAACAGGTTCTTCTTTTATAGAAATAAACAAGCATTCACTAGCATTACCATCTTCAAAATCAGATTCATCATTAGTTACACCTTCATCATATTTAACATAGTAACTTTTCCTTACCATCTTACTTCTACCTTCTTTGTTCTTGATCTTCAAAGTTCTATCAGTACATCTTGAAACATAATGGCCAATCTTACCACAACTGAAACATTTGAAAGGTAACTTACCTCTAAACTTTCTAGTTCCCTTTTTCATTCTGTTTACAAAGTTTGCCTCAATCTCATCAAAGTCTTCCTCATCTGATTCCACAACATACTTATCTGATCTAACAACCTTTTCTGATTTAGCTTTAAAAGCAGTCTCAACTTTCACATGACCATCAGTAGTACCAAATTCTCTCATCTCAAAAGCAATCAGTTTACCAAGCAATTGATCTTTTGAAAGCTTACCTATATCTAGCAATTCTTCAATGGTAGACACTTTATGACTATAAGATTTGGGAAGTGTTCTGAGTACCCTATTCACAACTTCTTCATCAGTCAGGGTTCCACCAAGACCTTTGATGCCATTGAAAACTTCATCAACCTTCTGCATATAGCTTGTTATGTTCTCATCTTCAGACATTTGCATAGTTTCATATCTTGACTTCAAGTTCTACATCTTGGCTTTCTTAACAGATTTATCACCTTCATAGGTACTCTTCATTTTTTCCTAGATCTCAGGAGCAGTTTCCAAATCCAAAAATTTCACCATTTTAGTGTTAGATAGAGCATTCAATAAGGCATTTCTAGCTTTGCCATTTGTCTCATAATCCCTTATCTCACTTGCAGTTTCTGGATCATCTTTAGGTATAGTATATTTATTTTCAACCATTTTCCCCACATGATAACTAAGAGAAATAAGATAACTTTGCATTTGTACCTTCTAGAAGGCATAATCAGTTCCATCAAACTGAGGAATGTCTTTCTTGTGCACCATCCCAGATCTACCTTAAGCTATTAGGCTTTCTTCCAAAGAACCCTTGCTCTGATACCAATTGTTGAATGCACAAGACAATTGAGAGGGTGGGGTGAATCAGTTGTATCAAAAACTTTAAGCCTTCACAAATATAATCACATCCACATCAATTCACATAAACCCTAATTCTGTTATGATGATTAAACATGAAAAGAAAATAACATAAACTTAATCACATCAACACCATGCATAAGCAAACACCAGATTTATGTGGAAACCCCTAAAAGGGAAAAACTATGGTGAGGATTAGCTCACAATATATAGTAGTATCAATACCGAATTACAAAGAGGTACCGAATTACAAAGAGGCTCCCTGCCAAAGCGACTCACTGTCCAGGGCTCACTACTCAAAGAGGTGGCTCACTACCAAAAGGGCTCACTGCTAAAAGAAGTGGCTAACTACCAAGAGAGGTGCCTCACTACCCTGAACTAATATGATAGCATCTACCACATGCCTAAGTTCAGTTCCAATGAAGCACAATACATATCACCTTCGCTGTCTCACAACACAAACATCTTCATCTTCACATCTTCACACACTTCTCATAAACACACAAATCCTTTTCACCTATTTATATCAATCATCAACCTTGGAACATACATCAAGGTCAGCAATACCTTCTACAACCTTTGGAACAGTCTTCAAGGTCGACAAACATACACAATTCAAATTACGTCTAGACCTAAACTTTCTTGTGAAGCAAAGGAATGAAGGTAGAACATTTCATATCTTATTTCAGACCTAAATACATCTTCACACACTTCAACACACTTCCACAATCCATGAAGCACATCCACAAAGAGTGTAAACAACAAGGCCGACCAAAATTAGTGTTAACACTAGGATCTTTTAGGAACATGCTTCCAATAACTTGCGGACCAAGCATAAGCCTTTAACATGATCTGGAGACATCCACGACCAACATAAAATCACCTGGGAGCCAACAAATACAGCTACAACAAGTTTCACTTGAAGACAACAAATCTCACTTGAGGACAACTTTCAATCAACACTACTAAGCTCTGCTACTAAATAACTTGCTTTCCGAAGCACCAAATCACAAATCCTTTGGAATGAAGATAGCTAAGGGCCTTATAAACATATGTCCAGAATTGCATCACCTAAAACCACTCTGTGGAGAAATGCAGAGAAAAATACTTTCTCTTAGACACCTTTACACAACCCAGAAACTCTGTCAATTACAGTCTTCAAACTGGTGAGCATAATTTCTACTACATAGTGATCTGGACTGCAAAATTCTAGATTTAGCATCTTCAAACACTTCTCTAATACATATCCAAATCTCACACTCTAGTCTTCAACATAGAAGAAATGCGGAGCAAAAACTCAGATAGTATCCTGCAAGCCATAATACTCTACAACACACTGTTTCCTCTAGAGAGCAAATTTTCTCAAAAGCACTTGGAAACTCAGAAACAAGAGCACTATACCAACATCATTAGCACTTCTATAGGGAATTAAAAGCACTTTAACATGACAACTCAATCAGGCAACAATCGGCAATATCAAAAGACACAGCTGACACCAATGACAACCTAAGCATGTTGACATCAATGACAACACCAGTTAGCATATACTTGCAACACCTTAAACATATGTCTGATCTTAATACCTTTACTTCAGAAAATACTTGTTTTGTCTAGGTCATAAGTTGTGTTACTAAGTAAAACTGTCTTGGATGTGAAAAAAACTCTATCTTTTCCTTCTAAAAATTGTAAAACATAGAGCTTTCTTACGAAATACTGATATACAAAGATGAAATGTCTGAGTTAGATGATCTTTGAAAAAATTGTGTTAAACAATAGCAATATAGGTCTTCAACCATTTAGTGTATCACCTCCATAATTTGTAGTATTGCATTTTATATCCTTTCTTACCCATTTCCTCATCAAATAATAGTAGTTTAAGTCAATTCAGGTGAAGCATCAAGGGAATTGTTGGTTCCCAAATCTAAACACATCAAACTCTAAGGATTTGCCACTTCTTATGATCAAGTTCAATGGAAGACTTAGCCAACAGAGTGGGAGATTATCTCTTATCTCCGCTTCACTTTAAGTTCTACCACACCTAGGGGGTGTCCTCATTCATAATCCATAAATATAGATTTTCAACACTAGGTAGAATGTTCTCATGTATGCACCAAGATTTATGAGATTAACCCTAGATTGGCAATGTTCTTGGATTATCTAACTTATTCACATCAGAGAACATGCAAGACCCTAACCTAAAACAAAATAAAACATAAAATGGTTTGCTTCAAATGATTTGTCTTTAAATGAAATAAGTTTTTGGACCTTTGGGCAAATGAAATTCCAGATCGGTGCCTTATCTAGGTAGCAGAGTCAAACCCAACAATATAAATGCTTCCTTATGATAGCAAAAACTCATAACCAAAGGACTGAAAATAATAAAATTACTCCCTTACAGTAATTTGTCCAAGAAAGAGAATCACCTATGACCATATGCTTCACTAATCCCTTGATAATACACATTTTCCTCCATATCTAACTTAAAGCAAATTTAATCTATTCCTTGAATAGATGCAGAAAATCAAACATGCAACATAGCAAATGTATATTAAAGAAATCATAAACCCTTAGCAACTTTGTTCAAAACAAAAATGCAAATACCAAAGGAGACAATCACAAATAATCCATACAGAATGTGTTACTCATATAGCTCAACTTGGAAAGAGAGTTACCATTTAGAAAATATCCATTTACATAGCCAAAATGTGCCTCTACAGCCCAAAATCAGATATCTGCTCCTATAGAATGCTACTTCCCAAAATGTGGACACCTTGTATCCAAAGCCCAGAAGGATCCCCCCTACAAAGTGGAACAACATGCTCTCTTATAGAAACAAGGGCATGCTACCCTAAAATTTATTACATCCTGGCAGTAGGTGAATTTTACATGACAAGTTGCTGCCAATGAGCCTGGGTAAATTACCAAATGCACAAAAAGGAGGAGAAGTAAAAAAAAAATATATGGAGAAAAATATTTTAATTTATTCTTCTTTTGACTTTGTCCACTTTTATTTTGGCTGTCGGGCACCCCCATTACACACCATTGCACGACTTGCCTGAAGGTTCTCTCATCCCTGTGCATGGCTGCGATATGGCATTGCGCGGCCTTCTCTTCAGACTCCTCCTGCTTGTATCCATCCTTTGAGATAATAGAGAACACAATCTTGTAGCCTTCATGTCAAATTTTATCATCACTGGGTCGTTTTTGACAGTGCAGGGGCATTTTGATGGCTACAGGCACCCAAAACTCATCACAAATACACTTAAAAGCTCTGCCCAAGCAATAGGATAGGTTAGGGGATGAATTTAAAGCATAGAACAACAAATTTGAGCTCAAATGGACCCCCCAAAAATGCTTGGAAGCTCAAAAACGTGAGCAACATTCCTCACTGCAACCAATTCTGCCTGAATCTACCCAAAACGCCTCAGAGGAACTGCCATGAAGATCAAGAGGTGTCAAATCTTTTCTGTAGAATAGAAAGCAGGTCAAATCTACCTAGGAATGGTGATTTTGCACCATCGCATGGCTTCAGGGGAGAGGGATAAAATGTCCGATGCTGCGAAATCCCCAAAAAATCGAATATTTCCCCTTTTCAAAGAATGAACATTATAAACCAATGTTCATAATAAAACATTTCATATTTAAAATATTACTTTTGCCCAAAATTAATTTTAATATTTCACTTTTCAACTTTAGGCAAATGGCAAATATCTAATTTCCCCGTTTGGCCAAACGACACCTGTTCACTGCGGGGACATAGGATATCTGAGGGCCGCGAAAATTTGCACAGGGTCATTATAAATTATTCAGAGAAAACCCATTTCCTTAGACTGAAAGATTTCAGGGACTTCCTTTATAAATTGGCCTGCCGGATGCCTTCGCCGCAATTGAAATGCATTAAAAAAATGCATCATATGGTCTCTGATTTTGATGAAATTGGAACTAGAGAAGTTTTGGACCAAATAGAGAAATGGGTCACCCTCAGAATTGCGAGATTTGAAACTTTTTAGAACACCAAATCTAGCTCGGTCGCAGTCAGGAAAGAATTAAATACCCCATCAAAACTCATCCTGGAAGCACGAAACTGAGCAGGCATGTTACCAAATGTGCCAAAAAACTTCCTACCATATGGATTTGTAAGATGATCTTTGAGTTGCAAGATTTTAATCGGTGAAGGTGAGCTCTGGGGTAGATTGAGCAGCATGCTGACCTAGCCTTTGTTGACACATCGAGAGGAGATAGGCACTTCAAATTTGCAAAATTTGAGGGTGCCAACAATGGCTCTTGCTTGGGGATGCTTGCCTCTTGTAGGCATGGCAAGATCCCAGATCTTCGGGATGTAGACCAGGTGCCTACTCCATTGGGTTGCTAAGTAAATGCTCCATCTTGCATCAAAATGATATCTTCAAACCTGATCGGGTGGCCCCGAGCCCCTAAAAAAGAAAAACTAGTATCCTCCTCTATCACATTCCCTGCTTTCATTTGATTACTTCTGATTCAAACTGAAGGTATTAATATCAACTACATCCAGACTGATATTGTATTGCAAATACACCACCACACTACTGATTATGCTATATTCAACCACACTCTCATCAATCTGCTCTTTGCAACCTTGGAGTAGTTGAAAAACCTCTTCAAATAGTAGGTATAGAAAACATGGGTCAAATATATAATTTCTGTGTTTACAATATCTTCTATCCCCAAAATCAGTCTTATGCATGGAAACAAATATCTCTGATTCAATCTTATTAAAAAAAATGTGCTTCTTATCCACACAAATTTTATCCTCTGATGGCTCCTTATCTGGATATAATCCTTCAATACCCTTTTCATATTCAGAATCTTCAAGATGAACATCATCACTATGATTGAGTTGCAATAAAACATCAGCACTAGCATTCACTCCATAAACTGATTCTTCATATTGGATGTTTATGCATTCCTTTACCTTTTCAGTAACAATGCTGCCACAAGACACACCTCCACATATGCCCTGATTACACACATTTTTATCACTGCAAGACATGCTATCACTCTTCTCAACCATTAGTAAGTCAACCTTTTCATTATTACTGGTGCTACTAAATAGTTCTTCCTTCTCTATTAATGATTTTCATTTCTTTGCACAACATCATTAGTATGATTCATATGAAAACATACACTATTTTCATGCACAAGATCAATTGCCAAGTTCAAACATTCATCCTCAATGCTGTCCATTAGTACCTCATATTGATTTTCTTCAGGCTCCTCACACTCATCATCATTTGCAAAAAGAGGGTTAATCCTGTACCAATAAGGAATATGGCCGACAATGTCCAATGTATCTGAAGGCTCATCATAAAGGTGATTCACTCTTATTACAAAGGTCTCTGCTTCTTCTACATGATAGTCCCACTCTTCTTCAGCATCACCAAATCTAGAATCAAGAGAAGAACACACCTAATCCATGAACTGATCATAGACTTCACCTTCATCATCCAATTGCCTTACATACAAAACTTCCGCCACATCAATGCATTCTGAAACTATATGATTTGTATCACTTTCTAGCTCTCTGATGCTTCCTGATGAAAATGATATTTAATCTTGATTTATATGATCGCAAATGTGCACAACTAAATCATTTAAGCATGAACATTACTTGTTAAGAACTAGCATATCAATGTCATTTTCACACATTGTGAATTCTTCCAACTCAACTTCATTCAAATTATCATGAGCAACAATATAAGGATCATCATGATTAATCTCAGGAGATAAAGGTATATGAGCAAACTTAGTAATTTCATGATCACTGTATGAATCACTTCTCTCATTATCACCCAAACCATTTAAAAATTCATCTGATATATATACTTCTAAATCATTTTCATTATATAGTTGTATATAATTTTCTAATTTATTTTCGGTGTCTGAGAATACCTTTGTCTCCTCTCCAACTATATTCACGTGAGGCTCTTTTTGATTCATTACCAATATTTCATCATTCCTTACATAATCACACTTGATCTTGTCAATAATTCCAATCCATTCACATACCTGATCAAGGCTTTGAGGCTTAAATTTCTTTGGCAATGAACTCAAACCTGATTCATATATTTCAATAAACGAGTCAATGCATGTATCTTCTTCAGGCTTGTAACCATCAAGAATCTGCAAGAAGGCATCTAAGAATCTGGAAAATAAAGAGTATGCTGACTCTCCCATGAGTCTCCTTATGTCAAACAAAGCTTGAACATACACCATAGGGTCATCATTGTATACAACTTGCTAGCAATTTGTTTGGGGCTCTACATGATCAACATTATGGACTGATGCATAAACTAGGACAATAGGGTGTAAGTGCTCTGACACTCATTTTTAATACTTGAATTACACCTTTCATCAACATTGGGGGCCTTAGGGCAGAAAACATTTGTAGAGAAATAACCCTTGTACATTCCATACTTCTTGTTGTTTTCAATGTCCATGGCAATCTGATATGCCTGATGAAGTGTTGTAGGCTCCTTATCCCTTAAGAGGTAACTCATTTCTTCATCAAATGCCCCTAGGTAGACTACCATGCATAATGCATCATTTGGTCTCATATATTTAGGAATATGCTTGAGCATCTTTGTAAATCTTAAATTAAAGGCTGCGACCAACTCATCATTTTCCTTTTGAATGTTCATAAATTGTGTAATCAGTGAGGCCACATCAGTCCTTTCACCAAACTGTTCTGAGAATGCATTCTTTAGATCTAGCCATGAAGAAATTGAACACATAGGCAAATCTAAAAACCAGACCCTAGCATCATCCTTCAATGATTGAACAAAGAGTTTCATTACAACATCTTCAACCTCAATCTCATAGTCTTCTATCAAATCATAGAAATTTTACAGATGTTTGTTTTCTGATTCAGAATCCTATCCATTATATTTTGGCAAACACTTTCTAATTTCACTAGGGACAACATTTGGGTAACCACTAATACCATTGAAATTTAGGGCTTTATATCTTTCAATAGAGAATAACCTTTTCTGAAGACATGACAAAGATTATTGTTCTAATCTAATCATTTTGTATGAAAGAGATGAAGTACTTAGGAATATATTGCAGCTTCAAACAGGTTCAACAATAGAGTCGCCACCTCTCCAAAGAGGACAAAATTTCAAAAGCCAAAAGCTCTTGCATGATCAATTGTATTCTGGGTTCATTTCACTAGTAGAGCATCCTTCAAAAATCTTTAAAAATGCTGCAACACTTCCACCTCAGACCATAAAAACCCTTTAACTCATTTGACTCTCCCAAAATACGAGCAACTGCGTTCTCTCCAGCAGAGTCGCCAGTTATGTTGGTTCCTAAATCTGAACACATCAAACTCTAAAGATTTGCCACTTCTTATGATCAAGTTCAATGGAAGACTCAACCAACAGAGTGGGAGATTATCTCTTATCTCCCCTTCACTTCAGGTTCTACCGGACCTAGGGGGTGTCCCTCATTCATAATGCATAAATATAGATTTTTAACACCAGGCAGAATGTTCTCATGTATGCACCAAGATTTATGAGATTAACCCCAGATTGGCAATGTTCTTGGATTATCCAACTTATTCACATCAAAGAACATGCAAGACCCTAACCTAAAACAAAATAAAACATAAAATGGTTTGCTTTGTGGACACCTTGTATCCAAAGCCCAGAAGGATCCCCCTACAAAGTGGAACATCATGGTCTCTTATAGAAACAAGGGCATGTTGCCCTAAAATTTATTACATCCTGGCAGTAGGTGAATTTTACATGACAAGTTGCTGCCAATGAGTCTGGTGAAATTACCAAATACACAAAAAAGAGAAGTCAAAAAAAAATGGAGCAAAATGTTTTAATTTATTCTACTTTGACTTTGTCCACTTTTATTTTGGCTGTCGGGCACCCCCATTTCGCACCATCACATGGCTTGCCTAAAGGTTCTCATCCCTATGTGCAGCTGCGATATGGCACTGCGCGACCTTCTCTTCAGACTCCTACTTACATCCATCCTCTGAGATAACAGAGAACACAATCTTGTAGCCTTCATGTCAAATTTTATCATCACTGGGTCATTTTTGATAGTGTAGGGGCGTTTTGATGGCTACAGGCACCCAAAACTCATCACAAATACACTTAAAAGCTCTACCCAGACAATAGGATAGGTTAGGGATGAATTCAAAGCATAGAACAACAAATTTGAGCTCAAATGGATGCCCCAAAATGCCTAGAAGCTCAAAAACATGAGCAACATTCCTCACTGCAACCAATTCTGCCTAAATCTACCCAAAATGCCTTAAAGGAACTGCCATGAAGATCAAGAGGTATCAAATCTTTGCTGCAGAATAGAAAGCAGGTCAAAATCTTCCCAGGAATGGTGATTTTGCACCATCTCATGGTTTCAGGGGAGAGGGATAAACTGTTGTGCGATGTGAAATCCCCCAAAAATTAAATATTTCCCCTTTTCAAAGCATGAACATTATAAAACAGTGTTCATAATAAAACATTTCACATTTAAAATATTACTTTTGCCCAAAATTAATTTTAATATTTCACTTTTCAACTTTAAGCAAATGGTAAATGTCTAATTTCCCCCTCCGGGCAAATGACACCTGTTCACTGCGGGCACATGGGATATCTGAGGGCCGCAAAAATTTGCACAAGGCCATTATAAATTATTCAGAGAAAACCCATTTCCTCAGAATTTGCATCGCCAAAATATTTTAGGGACTTCCTTTGTAAACTGGCTTGTCAGATGCCTTCACCACAACTGAAACACATTAAACTAATGCATCATATGGTCTCCAATTTTGATGAAACTAGAACTGGAGAAGTTTTGGACCAAAGTGATAAATGGGTCACCCTCAGAATTGCGAGATTCAAAACTTTTTGGAACACCAAATCTAGTCGAGTTGCAGTCAGGAAAGAATTAAACACCCCATCAAAACTTATCCTGGAAGCACGAAACTGAGCAAACATGTTATCAAATGTGCCAAAAAACTTCCTACCATACATATTTGCAAGATGATCTCTGAGTTGCAAGATTTTAATCGGCGAAGGTGAGCTCTAGGGTAGATTGAGCAGTATGCTGACCTAGCCTCTGTCGACACATCAAGAGGAGATAGGCACTTCAAACTTGTAAAATTTGAGGGTGCCAACAAGAACCAACCCTCTCTTGAGGTTCATCTTTGTCATAGGTTACCCACATCTTGGCAATGATCCCATGTTTTAGTAGGTAGTTGAGTTCTACACTCAGTAAGGGTGCATACTTCAGTGATAACAGTTTTTGGCATGCTTGGTGGGACACTGAAACTTGTTTCACTCCATAAATTACTTCATTTTCACTATTGTTTTGGTATGTATAGCAGTGGTTCTAGCCTTTTGAGGTTGCAAACACATACTTGGTGACTCTACACTCTTAATTTGGAGTAGATCCAGTGCAAACAACACATGTGAAGAGTGCAAACAAGAGGAAGTTCAACTCCTTTTGAGTATTTGTAGCTGTCACCACCTAGTTGATGAGGAAGAACAACAAGAAGAAGTCCTAGTCCATCAGGAAGGACACATTCCACACCTCCTTACCATAGACCTAAAGATTTTGTTCCCAGAAATTAAATACCAGCAAATCCTACGGCAAGATAGTTTGCTTTTGTGCCATTCAATGGGGGTAGCCCATTGAATCTTGCACAACATGACGATATACCTATGGAAGATCTTAGAAGTTTTCCTTTCTTCACAGGAGAAGACCAAACTACACCCATTGAACACATTAGGGATGTGGCTACATTATGTACAGTCCACAATATCACTATCGAAAATGTTGCAATCAGATTTCTAGTTTCCTCATTGAAGGGAAAGACACTACAATGGTTTAGGGGTTTGGCTGTCAATTCAATCACTTCATGGGACCAGCTAGGGGATGCCTTACATAAGCAATTTGAAGATAAATTAGACCACTTATCCTTGGTAGAATAGTTGACTACCATCAAAAGAGCTCCATAGGAGCATATGACAGACTTCAATTTTTGTTTCTAAAAGACTTGAGATAGAATCCCATGCATGATAAGGCCCTTAGTTGAACATGCATTTCTATACTTTCTTAAGGCCCTTAATAGTGATATATCCATGATGATTCAGTTTATGGACGGGACAATACTCCTGAATGCCTATGACATTGCCATAAGGATAGAAAACAACCTTATACAGGCTGGTAAAATAGCTCCAAGGCCCTCAATGCACATTTTTCTTGAGATACAACCACCTATACCCTTGCAAATACCTACTATAGATGCTGTACTTGTACTAGCATTGAGCTATCAAGCATCTACCCAAGAAAAAGTTGTCCCAACTCAATCTCGTGAACTACAAGAGATAAAAGGTCTATTGCAAACTTTTGGTAATGAATTGGTAAACATTAAGAAGCAGTAAAATCAAAATTTTAGACCTTACTAAGCTCCACATCACTCCAACAATCCCAATAGAGCTACATACCAAGCCAATCAACAAGGTCAAAGGAAAAATTTCAATGCTAGACCATACTAGCCTTTCAATCCAAATGCTGCCAGCACATCTAGAGAGCTTGTTCCAGTCCAAAATAATATGGCACAAGACTATGAATGGTGTTTTCCATGCAGTCAGCCCCATAATCAGGCCACATGCTCTAATGGAATGTTGAATCAAACTTTTATGGTGCAAAATACCTCTATTGTCCAACAAAATGTATCATAGGAAACTCACGAACAACAAGGTTCTCTTCAAGAGCATGATCACAATGAGGTGACTCTCATGAATTGTAAAGGTGAAGAATTTTGTGGGGTCAACCATCCACAAGGGCAAAATCAGTCCTCCCACTCTATAGAAGTCAATACAAGATCCAAAAAGAGGGCTATTGACATAGGACAACAAGCTGATAAGGGGAAAAATCAAGCTTCCACAAGTCATCAAGGTGTTTCCAGTTTGTCACCTTCACCAAATGTTCAAGCTGTGGTAAATAAAGATCAGCCAAGAAGCCAACCACAAGCATTGCAAAAACAAGGAGATGCTGCTATTCCTAAAGGACAACAAAAGGTTAGTACAATCCTATTCAATATTTTGGAACATATGAAAAAGGTAAATGTTAATATGTCAATGTGAGATTCATTGTCTCTTCCTAGGAAAAAGCATCTTTTGTAAAAAGCCTTGTCTAATCTTACCCTCTAATGATCAACCTAGAGTTGTACTTTCTAATACTCCTCAAGCCAAAAGTGAACAACAAAGAAAGGATGCCAAACCACCTCCATTTTATGTGTCTTTGATCACTAGCCAACACCTTGTCCATAACTGTATGATTGACTTAGGGGCAAGCAGCTCTGTAATGCCAAGATAGATAGTAGACAAGCTTGGGCTATTATATGAACCTCTTACCAAAGGAGTAGTATAGTTGGATGGAACAACTATAAATACAGTTGGGGTCATTAAAGGTTTTAGTCCTACCTTGCATGCTTGTCCAAACTTTTCAATACCTCAAGACATATATGCCATAGATCTACCACAATATTTTACATATGACTCTGTAGAGACTTCACTGCAAAATTGGGGGGCTATCTATCTTCGAATTGGTCACATATGTTTTTTAAAACAAGATATGGCACTAGGGTGACTGTAAATCAGAACCAATAGAAAAGGATCACATTGAACCATATGTCCCTAGTGTTGTCAATGCAAATCTTTCTCTTCATGACCAAGGAAAACACCTTGTTGTCTAAGAGCCTAACACTCCCATAGAGTACATACCTAATTTTTTTTAGAGGGCAACTGAGAATAATGAGGCTGATCCATACAAACAAATGGAACAAGCAATATTGGGTATCTACATGATTCATGAACAAGACTTTGCCATCCCTAACCTTGTAAAAGATGATAAACAACAGTATGAACAACAATCTAATGAACTATGGCCATTGTTTTTTGATGGTTCAAGGAGTAAAAATGGTGTTGGTGGAGGGACAATGCTCATGTCTCCTAAGGTGAGAAGTACTATTCATCTTTTAGGTTTTATTTTAGCTACACTAACAATACAACAGAGTATGAGGTCCTCATTCATGATCTAGAATGGGCAAGGAAGAAGAAAATCAGATGCCTGCAAGTGTTTGGTGATAGTGAGCTCATTGTAAATCAGGTGAGAGGCTTAAATGTCACAAAAATGGGTTTCTCAAGTCTTATAGACATAGAGTTTAGGATATTATTGAAGAATTTGATGCCTTTGTCCATAGCTAGAAATGAAAACAAACATGCTGATAGGTTGGCTGCCATGGGAGCATGGTATGATATTCCAAGTGATATTAGCAACAGTAAGGTACAATAGTATGTAAAAGTTGTGGTAAGGCCTTCAATTATGGATAATCATGCACATTGGCAAGTGTTTGATAATGATAAGCAAATTATAATTTTTTTAATTGAAGAAGCTGAGTTTTTAGCTATTAATCAAGATAAATTGCAGCAATAGTATGGTGAGCAAATCATACAGCTGAAAACTAACACATTGCCTAAGGGCTTGGTCTCTTTGGAATCCATTTTCAACTCAGATGATCAAGGAAGTAGAAACGTAGCATGATAGTCAAACAAGATCATTATGAGGAGTTTGAAATATTCAAAGCTAAGCTTCTCAATTTGGGCAAGGTATGTATAGTAGGGGAAAAAGGTGCTTTTGTTCTTTTATGTCAAGAATACAATGATGTTCTTGCTTGGGAGTATTCTAATTTGAAGGGTTTTGACCCCAAACTTGCCCAACATACCATTGAATTGGAGGCTAATGAAAAACTAGTAAGACAAAAGAAAAGTCCATTGAATCCCTAGCTCGAGCCTTTAATGAAAAAAGAATTGAACAACCTGATTAAGGGCAACATCATTTTTGCCATCAAGCATACTTCTTGGGTCTTGTTGTCACATAGAATTGCACCCAGCTTGGAGAGAGTCCAAGAATTCTAATGACACAATGGGAATGATCTCAAGGTGTGGAACCTTGTAAGTTGAGATCAGACCTCCAGAGAAGGTTGGTTCCTCATTCTAAGCCTAATGCTTAGAGAAACCTAACTAAACCTATTGCTAATACTACAGAGGAAAAGGGTTAGAAAGAAACTAAATTGAAATAAGGGTGATGCACCAGATTTGGTAGGTCGGTTGCAACTGACTCAACATAGTAATAATCTCATAGCTAGAAGGACTTACACATACTATATTGATTCCAATGGAGGCCAGGATAGAGAAGTAGAGAAATGAAAGGGACCGTTTTATCCACAATACATAGCTCACACTAATCCAAAGAGTAGACACAGTGCTAAAATCAAAAGAGAGAAGCAAAATAACAACTTATATTGATTATAGAGGTCAAATAACTATTACAAAAGAGAGAATAATGTAAGAAATAGACATATAATAATCAATTACATTCATTATTGAACAAGACTAGAGACATGAGAGGCTCAGCAGAAGAGCACAGTCCATCAAATCTTTTTGTTCCTACAATTACATTACAGAGGTCTGATTACAAAGATTCTCTATCCTATAGTAGCCCAGAAGAATAGCCAACCTTGAATACATCCTTGAGACATGTATATATAGTATTTCAACACTTTACTATAGCAGCCATGGTGGGAAATGGAGAAGTCAATGAGAATAGACATCGACCATGTTGCATTGATATTTGCTCAGAAACCCCTTGCAAATTAGGGCATAGCCCATACCCCTGTTAGGCATACAAGCCTACAAATAGGTTGCTTGTGTGAATGAATGGTAGGTGCATTGATGACGAGATGCAGAAAGTCCTTATCTTTTACTACTGAATTGACCTTGTATCTACTTTTGTACCCTAGCATTGAAGGGTTCACTGTTTCATCTATCCTCATCGGCTTGAGCCTGTAGAAATTGAATGTTGAGTTAGTAGGGAGGGGTATCTTTTACAACACTTTAAATATTTTACCCTTGAGTCTTTGCATCCACATCCTCATCGGCCCAAGTTGATTCTTTTGAATAATTAGCCTCTTTTACTTTGTGCCAATGCCTTAGGATATGTGGAAAAATCTCGTAGGCGTGCCGAGAATCTACCTGATAGGCAAGATTCCACTGCGACACCGTGCCACCATTAATTTATAATGGCCCCACTGCAGCCCTTCCTTCATTGACACTTGGCGCCATCTGAATGGGTGAGTCGCTTCCTTTTTGCTAAAAGACCTAGAAAGCTGCCACTTTTCAGCTCCCTCCATGTCCCTTTGTTTTTGCTTGGGTCTCATTCAAAGATCCAGATGGATAGCTCAGAAGGAACCACGTGGCCACTGCCTGCTGCCCCGCAAGGGATCAACATCTTTAGAGAGATTCCCCGCGGGCTGGCGAGGAATGGTCAGGATTTCTATGGCCTCTTGGAGAGTCTGATTTGGTGTCACGTAACACAACTTAAAGGGCCCATCTAGAAGATCTTGTAGAGAAGGCACGAGCCCACCACTTGGAAACATATTACGGCTACGCATTAGATTTATGACATCAGCAAGATTCATCTAGGAAGCTGCGCTACTGTCCAATGGAGTCAATGATTCTATAGTCATAGGTCCTCCCCCGATGCACTTTACACGTGTCACGATACTGGAGCTGCGCAGAAGGCAAAGATCCATTTTCATTTGGGCCTCACAGAGTATGCTAAGCCCTCCACATGGCACTACGGTAAAGGTACCAAGGGAGCAGTGAGTATGTCCGGTCGGTGAGTCAGGGATTTATGGAACTTTTAAACCATAAGATGAGAGTTCAAAAGTTCAAAGAACTCCTGACCTTGCGACAAAAAAGGCAACCAAGACCGATGATAAAAGAGGCTTAGACATGCAAGACTTGGAGACTAGTCAGGAAGTGAGGTAGTTCGCAAACTTCCGAACCTCCCAACTTAGGTTCTAAAACTCGAAGATCCCTTGACAACACACGAAAATAAAAGTCTCAGGGCCAGTAACTTCATGATACAAAAGGATTCAAGTGATAACTTAAGTAAATAAGAACTTGGGCTAGGCGGCCAACTACGAATTAGAACAAAGGTAAGATCTGACCATGAAACCTTAGGGTTTAAAGGGGAAAAAAGGGAAACCCTAAGAGGTTTTGGGGGTTTGAATGATTTGGCCTGCATATTAGAAAAGGAAAACACCAAAATTAAGGATTCTTTAGACTATTTAGCCATGAGGGAAAAATAGTATAACATTTTGGTGACTTTGCAGGGGTGTTTGCCTATCTAAACACATAGAAACTAGAGGCCTTATCAATCCATTGGGCATGGGGTCAAATGAGACTACAACAAGAACAGAGGAGCTAGAACAACTAGGTACACCACCAAGGCAAACAAAACAAAAGGCAAGTATATATCCTCCTAATGAGAATACAACAGACTGCAAGGGCACTTATTGAAAGGAAACCTAAAACAGAAACAAAACTAACCTGCACCTAAAGTAACCAACCAGAACTAACCTTAAACAAAGCTATTAACTGGTTCTTCAAAATAATTGCCCTTTCTCAACAATTTACAATGCTTTATATGCTTGTGAGCAGCTAATAGGAGGTGGGGAATGAGTTGACATATGACAAATTGATGGAGCACTTCCCCAAGAATGGGGATAAACTCACCTATACACCTGAACTAGTTGTTGATGTTGCTACCAAGAGGTGAATAGATGGGTTGATCCCACTCATTTTGATGCTCAACTTCATGCTGAGAGGCAAGCATGAAAAATGGTGACTCTTTTTGATGCATCTCCAGTTGGGTTAGATGCCTGATACGACATCCCCTTGAAATGACATGCAAATCAATAGGGTTGATCTCATGTCTTTGCTCTGATTCTTTCTCCTCTTGCTGATTTGAATGCTTTGGCTCCTGTCTATCAAATGGAGTAATTACTGCCTCCTCAATCTATTCAAACTGCTTAGGATTTACCTCATCTAGAGGCACTGATTTACTATCTAGGTTTGAGTAGAAAACATCAAGCTCATCCCAAAAATGAGCCTCCTCCATGTCCTCTACACTCTATAGTATAGGACTACTTATATGCTCCTTTTTATGGACTGGAATTTCACTATCATGTTGGGCCTCAACCTGCAACAATCTATCATTTTCCTCATTGCTTCCTTGCTATTGATCCACTACCAACTGCCTGTCTTCTTTATTTTCAATATAGTTAGGCAACTCTTGAAGCATAGGAACCTCCTCCACTTGCCAATTTAGAAACACACACTCAGACTACATCTGCCTTTGTTCCACCATAGCCTGTTGACTAGGCCCAATCTATCATTTTGGGGCTATTGGTAGATTGTATGGATGTTGCCACTCATAACCTTGGACCTAGTTAATCTGAATTGGGACAAGCACACCTGATGCACTTGTAGCAGTTGAGCTCATGGATTTCAAGGGCATAACACAACTCAGTTGATTTTTCTTTCTATTGTTCCTCTGACAAGGTTGCACTCTCATCTGATAGGGTTGATTAGGAGCTTGGTATGACACATTAGCTATAGAAATTGGTGCCATAATCGGCTACATGACTGAGGCTTCTTGAAATAATGGCATTGGAGGTCTGGGGGCAATCTTTCCATCTAGAATCAAACAATTTTCTTCCCTAATGGCTACCTCATAGGCATCAGGTAACACATTCCCTCCTAGAGACTAGATCATGACAACGATATCATTGTTCAGGGATCTTAAATAATACAAGAAGATAGAATTAGGGGAAGGCCTCACTAATGGTGGGATTCTGTACCAAGTTTTTTAAAATCTGAAATTAAAATCCACCATGAATTCATAAGGAGCCCATTTAATAGTGGCCAACTGTTCTATTAGGGACAAATGATCACCATTATCTTCAAAATGCTAATAGAGCCTTTTTCCCAAATCATCCTAGAAATGAATTGAATTCATAGGAAACCCCCTATACCATTGGAGAGATTTTCCCTTCAAGGAATAAGCAAGGAGCCTTACTGCGAAATTATCTTGGGTAACATTGTGAATAGAGCATACATTGGCAATGTCTTGGATATGCTTAGTAGGAGTAGTGGCATTTTCACCAGTGAAAAAGGGGATAACATTTAGGGCTAAAATAGGGATGTCATCATATTGTGCATGGTTGAGAGGGATTCCACCATTAAAGGCCACAAATGGTCTATTTCTTGGCAGGGCCATGATAGTGGTGTGAATGATATGCTGGATGTATGGAAGTCTATTCTTGATGGAGGGAAAAGGCCATGACTTTCATAATAGCTTGACATACTAAAAGCACTGAAAAGTAGATATACATTGAAATATTCTTTGAGAGTAAGGGTAAGAGGTTTACTTTTGGAGATTGGGAACATACCAGAATAGAGTCGCCAAGTGATGGAAGATGCTTTAGAAAGCACTTTAAACTAGGAATACCACTGAAAATTTTGATTATTGAGGCTGCTTCACTAGCAAATCTGATTAGTAGAGTCACCATGGTGTTTGAGAGGCTGCCTAGGACAACAAGATGTAATGAAGAGCACACCAAATCTCTTCAATGGATGATAAGGATCATCAAGTTTGTCCCATCGAGCATGCTAGAAATTGTTGTCACATAGAATTGTACCAAGCTTGGAGAGAGTCCAAGCATTCTAATGATACAATGGGAATGATCTCAAGGTGTGGGACCTTACAAATTGAGATCAGACCTCTAGAGAAGGCTGGTTCCTCATTCTAAGCCTAATTCTTAGAGAAAACTAACTAAACCTAGTGCTAATACTGTAGAGGAAAGGTTAGAAAGAAACTAAATTGAAATAAGGGTGATGCACCAGATTTGGTAGGTCAGCTGCAACTGACTCAACACAGTAATAATCTCACAACTAGAAGGACTTACATAGACTAGATTGATTCAAATAGAGGCCAAGACAGAGAAGTAGAGAAATGAAAGGGATTGTTTTATCCACATTACATAGCTCACACTAATCCAAAGAGTAGACATAGTGCTAAAATCAAAAGAGAGGCAAAATAACAGCTTATATTGATTATAGAGGTCAAATAACTATTACAAAAGAGAGAATAATGCAAGAAATAGACACAAAATAATCAATTACATTCATTATTGAACAAGACTAGAGACATGAAAGGCTTAGCAGAAAAGCATAGTCCATCAAATCTAGTTGTTCCTGCAATTACATTACAGAGGTCTGATTACAAAGATTCTCTATCCTATATTAGCCCAAAAGAACAACCAACCCTAAATACATATATGAGACATATATATATAGCATTTCAACACTTTACTGTAGCAGCCATGGTGGGAAAAGGAGAAGTCAATGAGAATAGACATCGACCATGCTACATTGAATTTTGCTTAGAAACTCCCTACAAATTAGGGCGGAGCCCATACCTTGTTAGGTTTGCAAGCCTGCAAATAGGTTACTTGTGTGAACGAATGGCAGGTGCATTGATGAGGAGATTGAAAAAGTCCTTATCTTTTACTACTGAATCAACCTTGTATTTGTATTTGTACCCTAACATTGAAGGGTTCACCATTTCATCTACCCCCATTGGCCTGATCCCATAGAAATTGAATGTTGAGTTGGTAGGGAGGGGCAACTTTTACAACACTTTAAATATTTTACCCTTGAGTCTCTACATCTGCATCCTCATCGGCCCAAGTTGATTATTTTGAATAATCGACCTCTTTTACTTTTTGCCAATGCCTTAGGACACGTGGCAAAATCTCACAGGTGCACCAAGAATCTACTTGACAGGTAAGATTCTATCGTGACACTGTGCCACTGTTGATTTACAATGGCCCCATTGCAGCCCTTCCTTCATTGACACCTAGCGCCATCTGAATGGGTGAGTCACTTCCGTTTTGCTAAAAGACCTAGAAAGTTGCCACTTGTCAACTCCCACTATGTCCATTTGTTTTTGCTCGGGCCTCATTGAAATATCTGGATGGATGGCTCAGAAGGAACCACGTGGCCACCACCCACTACCCCACAAGGGATCAACATCTTTAGGGAGATTCCCCGTAGATTGGTGGGGAATGGTCAGGATTTCTATGGCCTCTTGAAGAGTCTAATCTGGCGCCACGTAACACAACTTAAAGGGCCCATCTAGAAGATCCTGCAGAGAAGGCACGAGCCCACCACTTGGCAACATATCATGGCTGTGCACTGGATTTATGACATCAACAAGATTCATCTATGAAGTTGCGCTACCATCCGATGGAGTTAACAATTCTGTAGTCATAAGCCCTCCCTCGATGCATTTTACACATGTCACATTTCAGAGCTACATAGAAGGAAATGAGGCATTTTCATTTGGGCTTCATGGAAGCACGAAAGCTCTCCATGTGGCACCGTGATAAAGGCACCAAGGGAGCAACGACCATGTCCAGTTGGTGAGTCAGGGATTTATGGAACTTTCGAACCATAAGATGCAAGACTTGGAGACTAGTCGGGAAGTCGGGTGGTTCACGAACTTTCGAACCTACCGACTTAGGTTCTAAAACTTGAAGATCCCTTGATAACACACAAAAATAAAAGGCTCAGGGACGGTAACTTCATGATATAAAAGGCTTCAAGTGATAACTTAAGTGACCGACAACCCAGGCTAGGTGGTCAACTACGAATTAGAACAAAGGTAAGATCTAACTGTGAGACCTTAGAGTTTAAAGGGAAACAAGGGGAACCCTAAGAGGTTTTGGGGGGTTTGAATGATTCAACCTACATATCAGATAAGGAAAACACTAGAATTAAGGATTCCTTAGACTATTTAGCCAGGAGGGCAAAATAGTATAATAGGTCTCTAATCTAGTTCCCATTAGGAAAAAGAATGGAGAGATAAGACTATGTGTAGATTTTAGGGACTTGAATAGAGCCTCATTGAAAGGTCACTACCCACTACCCTCTATGGAATAGATCTTGCAAGTAGTATTAGGTTCTGAGAGATTTTCTTTACTTGATGGTTATTTAGGTTATAATCAAGTTTTGGTCAAAGAAGAAGATCAGTATAAAACAACCTTTACCACCAAGTGGGGAACCAGGCATATAGGGAAATGCCCTTTGGTTTGTCTAATGCTGGGGCACCTTTTCAAAGGGCCTTGGATATTGCTTTTCAAGGCCTTATGAACAAGATTGTTTTTTTTTATCTAGATGACATCACCATTTTTTCTAGGGATGAAAAGGAACATTTCACTCACTTAAGAGAAGTTTTTGACAGGTGTAGGGAGTATGGCATGTCCCTCAATCCAAAGAAATGCATCTTTTCTATCCATGAAGGTAAGCTCTTTGGCCATGTGGTGTCCAAATATGGTATTGCAATTAATACTAAAAGAGTGAGTGCAATCCTAGGTTTACCTTTGCCAAGTCTCAAGAAAGGTTTACAAATCTTTCTAGGAAGGATTAACTTTGTTAGGAGGTTTATACCAGATATTGCTAATATTTTGAAACCACTAACCTCCATGCTAAAAAAGAATGTGCCTTTCAGCTGGAAAAAGAAGGAAAGTGCAATTTTGAAGCCATTAAAGAGGCTACAGTAGCTGCACCACTATCATAAATCCAAAATTTTCTAAAGACTTCATACTGTATGATTTTGGAAGCATTGATACAATCTCAGCCATGCTGGTACAACTAAATGACGAAGGTTTAGAACAACCAATATCCTTCTTCAGCCAAGGTTTGGAAGGTTATGAATGAAAGTATACATTTGTGGAAAAGCATGTACTAGTTGTGATTACGATGTTAGAACACTCTGAAATACTAAGAGGGGGGTTGAATCAGTTTATCCCACAAAATTAATCCAATTTAACTTTCTCAACCAAAACTTGATATTTTCTTAAACAAATAAAGAATCAAGCTTTGCAATTCAAAGGACAATCACATAACCACACAAACATAACACCAGATTTATGTGGAAAACCCTAGAAAGGAAAAAGCACAGTGATCAAGCTGCTTGGATCTACTATCCAAATCTAGCCTCACAAATAAAAATAGATTTACAACAAGTTTTATGGGCTGCAACCTAAAGGAAGCTACAACTCCCTAATACATTGTTTTAAGGCTTCAACCAAAGGAAGCTACAACTCCATAATGTCCTACAATACTTACAAGAAGAGGCTACAACCTCTAAACAAAACACTTGACAAATTTTGCTGATCAATCACCTCCACAACATCAACACTCTTCACACTGACATATATCTTCAACACCTTATGCAGGAGCATCCTTGTTTCAAGAGCAATCTTGCATCAACCAAAAACATTTGTATTTCAGTTTGTTTTCTTTTCATTTTCTAGTTTAGTTTAGATAGTTTAGTCAGTAGTAGTTTCAGTATATTGGTCTGCATTCTACCGTAGTTTCAATTCAGACCTTGTGGAGTTAGACTTAGCATCTAGACACCTCCATACACATCATATCCAAAATTTAGATCATTTGGATCAGGTAGCAGAAAGATACCGCTATCAAAAGATCGACTATTTTCTCAGAGCAAAGCACTTTGACAATCTCAGACAATCAGCTAAAGGAGAAGAATTGTGGAGCATTTCATGACTTGCGAAGCTAAATGACACATCATTCAAGGAACTTTGGATCGTGGCCGACCTTTCCTAAGATCTGCACTCTATTCCATTCACTTGTGGAGGATTCCCATCTATTTAGGTCTGACTTATCCATGTACACACATTACATCTTCTTCATCAGAGTTTGTAACCATCCTTGGCTGACGCAGAGGATGTGTTCCAGAGATGATATATATTCATGTAATAAATGCATAGGAATGCAGTGAATCACATAGTGATAGTTCATAGTTTGAATTCTTCTGCAAAAGCACTTAAAACTTGTATCTTGCACATATACTATAACTGAGGAATCAGGTTTGTGAGCCCTAATTGTGAGCCCACATGTTGTCGACATGTTTGTATTTTGGATCTATGATGTACTAAATGAATGAATTTGCATTTGCATCATATGATTGAGTTGTTTCCATTGTTTTTACTCTTGCTGCACGGTCTGGACTATTCAATCTTTATGGAACCTCCCAAATGTGACTGCACCAAGTGGTATCAGAGTGAAGTTTGAATCCTTTGGGAGTGAAGTGAGTGAAATTGGTGAAGTAATTTTGTAAGATCTTGCTGTGAATAGATTGCCGAATCCGAGGTAGACTACTTGTGTTGTCAACTGATCATCGATTGTGAGGTAGTTGTCACCTTGTAGCCCAATCGCCAAATTTGAGGTAGTTACACTTGATCCAAGGAAGAGATGCCACCAAGGAGAATACTTGTTGGTACTATGGCGAGAAGAATTGATGAGATGATGGAAATGATGAAAATGATGCGAGTTTGATTTGATGCTATTGAAGAAGATAGGTGAAGAGGATTGACACCTCGACCTAATGTTGAAAGTGATGATGATGGAGAATTTCAATCCGTTGATCAAAATGGAAAAAACCTAGGAGAAGAAGAAGAAGAATCAAATTACACTGGCAATTTGAATCTTGAAGAGATGATTGATTGGATAAATGACCTAGAATAATACTTTGAGTATGAAGAAATTGAAGATCCGGAGAAGGTGAAATTTGCAAATACAAAGTTGAAAGGACATGCTACTATATGGTGGAAAGAAGTTTAGTTGGATAGAAATAGAAGAGGAAAAGAGAAGATTACAAAGGGGGATAGAATGGTGACAAAATTGAAGAATCAATTTATACCTGCTAACTATGAGTTGGAACGGTTGAAAAGATTACAAAATTTGAGACAAAGGAGAAATATGTGAAGGAGTACACTGAATAATTTTATAAGATGATCATAAGGACAAGACATAGTGAAGCAAGCAAGGAAAAAGTGGCTAGATACATCAATGGACTAAGATTGAACATTCAAGAAGAACCGAGTCTAGTGAGGATGACAACATTGGAAGAAGCATATCAGTTCACCTTGAAAGTTGAAGAAAAGTTGAACAAGAAGCATGAGCAAAGATAGAGAGGTAGAGGAGGTAAATTTCATAGGGGTAGAACATTTTCTAGAGGAGAAAGATCATATGCAGAGTAGAACAAAAAAGATAACACATTCAAGAAGGAGGACAAAGATAATAATGCACTATACCACAGAGATGACAAAACTTTCTACAACAGAGGAAACCCTAGTTCATAACGGAGTGAAGGATATAGAAGAGATGGAAGAGGACGTAATAGGAGAACATTCAGAGGAACCTATTTTAAGTGTGGAGGTGAAGGACATAGATTATTTGAATGTAACCAAGGAAGTACAAGCAAGAAGATAGAGAATAGTGGAAGAGCAGCCTATGTGGAAGAACAACCTGTTGGATCACCTAGTTCAATTGGTAAACCTGAGAAGGGAGAATCACTTGTCATGAGGAGAGCACTATTTTAAGCAGAGACAAATGAGGAACCACCGTAGAGGAAAAGTTTGTTTAGAACCAGATGCAAATTAGGAGGTAAATGTTGTAAAGTTGTAATTGATAGTGGTAGTTCTAATAATTTATTTTCAAAGGAGATGGTGACTAAGTTGAAGTTAGAAAGACTGAATCACCCTAAGCCATATCAGATAGCATGGATTCAAGATGATCATAAGGTACTAGTGAGTGAACAATGTTTGGTGAAATTTCACATTGGATCTTATCATGATGAAATATTGTGTGATATTATGCCTATGGATGTATGTCATATTTTGTTGGGTAGACAATGGCAGTATGATAGGAAAGCTATACATGATGGGAGAAAGAATACATATACTATAACATCAAATGGAAGGACAATTACTTTGATCCCTTTGGAAGATGATCCTAAGAGTGAAGTGTGTGGGAATGCTAGAATCTGTTTGGTAGATGGAAGAAAATTTATGGATGGTTTGAGATATGAGAATATGTGTTATGCTTTGATTCCTAAGAAGTCTGAAAATCTAAAGACCTTATAATCACAATTGAAGGAGATCACTGAGTTACTGATAGATTATGAAGACATCATATCAGATATCAGGAGTATCCGTCATCACATGGACCTTATACCAGGAGCTAGTTTGCCTAACAAAGCAACACACAAAATGACACCGACAGAGAATGGAGAATTGCAAAGAAAGATACATGAGTTGTTGAGGAAATGTTTGATTAGAGAAAGTTTGAGCCCTTGTGTAGTACCTACAGTGTTAGCACTAAAGAAGGATGGAGAATGAAGAATGTGTACAGACTCTAGAGCAATCAACAAGATCACAGTTAAGTATAGATTCCCTTTACCTAGGATGGATGATATTATGGATTCTTTGAGTGGAGCAAAATATTTTACAAAGATAGACTTGAAGAGTGGATACCATCAGATTAGAATCAGAGAAGGAGATGAATGGAAGACTACTTTTAAGAAAAATTAAGGATTGTATGAGTGGTTAGTGATGCCTTTTGGATTGACAAATGCACTGAGTACTTTCATGAGATTGATGAATGAAGTTTTGAAGAAATTCTTGGGTAAGTTTGTTATTGTATATTTGGATGATATTTTGATTTTCAATAAGACAAAAGAAGAACATTTGTGGCACCTGAGACAAGTATTGTAGAGGTTAAGAGAAGATAAATTTCTGGTAAACATCAATAAGTGTAGTTTCATGAAGGAAGAATTGGTATATTTGGGATTTGTGATTTCTACGGAAGGATTGAAGATGAACCCTGAGAAAGTGAGAGCAATTGTTGAGTGGCCTACACTTGAGAGCATTGGAGAAGTCAGATCATTTCATGGATTAGCTATTTTCTACCAGAAGTTCATTAGAAATTTTAGTTCAGTATGTAACCCTATGACAGAGACAATGAGAGATGACAGAAAAGACTTTAAGTGGATATGAGGAGCAGATAAAAGTTTTGAATTGTTGAAGCAGAAAGTGATAGATCAACTTGTGTTGGCATTACTGGATTTCAATAAGGTATTTCAAGTAGATTGTGATGTAAGTGGAAATGCAATAGGAGTAGTGTTAAGTCAAGAAGGTAGACCTGTAGCATATTTTAGTGATAAGTTGAATGATGCAAGGAGAGGATATTGAGTATATGATAAGGAGTTCTATGCCATAATTCAAGCCTTGAGGAAGTGGATACATTAATTGTTGCCTAAGGAGTTTGTGTTGTATACAGATCATCAAGCTTTGTAGTATTTGAACAATCAAGGAAAGTTGAATCGGAGACATATGAGATGGGTAGAGTTCATGTAGAGTTATACTTTTGTATTGAACCATAGGAGTAGAAAATCAAACAAAGTTACAGATGCATTGAGCAGAAGAAGAAATTTACTGATAGAGATGAGAGTTGAAGTGCTAGGATTTGAGGAGTTGAAGAACATGTATGAGGAAGATATTGATTTTGTAAAACCTTGGAAAGCATGTAAGGAACCTATTGTGATAGATAGAAGTAAGTGGTTGGACTATTTCATTCAAGAAGATATGTTGTTTAAAGGAAACTAGTTATGCATACCTAGGAGTTCAATGAGAGATAATTTGATAAAAGAGAAGCACATTGGTGGATTGGCAGGACATTTTGGCATTGATAAGATAGTGGCTTTGGTAAGTGAAATTTACTTTTGGCCTCAGATATATAAGGATGTAAGGAGGTTTGTGTAGAGTTGTAGAGTTTGTCAAGTTGCAAAAGGAAGTAGTCAAAATACTAGGTTGTACAAATCTTTGACAGTACCAGAGAGACCTCAGGAAGACATAAGCATGGATTTCATAATGGGATTACTGAAGACACAGAGAGGACATGATTCAATATTTGTAGTGGTGGACAAATTTTCAAAGATGGCACATTTCATACCTTGTAAGAAGACAACTGATGAAGTTCATGTAGCTGACCTATTTTTCAAAGAGATTATGAGATTGCATGGATTGCCTAAGAGCATAATTTCAGACAGAGATATAAGATTTCTTGGATACTTTTAGAAGACACTTTGGAAGAAGATGAAGATAGGCTTGAAGTTCATTTCAACAATTCACCCATAGTCTGATGGACATACATAGGTAGTAAATAGGAGTTTGGGAAACTTGTTGAGATGTTTGGTTGGAGAAAAGGTAGGAAATTAGGATTTGATTATATCAAAATCAAATTTTGCATACAATAATTTAGTGAATAGGAGTACTAGAAAAACACCATTCAAGATTGTGACAAGAACTAACCCTAGAGGAGTAGCAGAGTTTAGAGATATCAGTATGGAAGACAAAAGGAGTGTAGATGCAGAAGAATTTGCAAGACACATGGAGACAACGCATAATCAGGTGAAGAAGCATTTGAAGGAGGTGAATAGTAAGTATAAAGAACAAGCAGATGAGAAGAGAAGACATAAACAATTTGAAGTTGGAGATGAAGTGATGGTATGTCTGAGAAAAGATAAATTTCTAGTTGGGACATATAACAAGTTGAAGATGAATAAGTTTGGACCATGTAGGATATTCAAAAAATTTCATTCAGGAAATGCACATGAAATGGAGTTATTGGAGACACTAGGTATATCACCTATTTTCAACACTGCAGATCTATATCAGTATCATGAAGCATAATTAAGTGATAGCATTGAAAAAGACTTGAAGAAGCAATTACCACAACAAGCACTAAAGCAGATTGAGGACATCTTGGATAGAAGAGTTGGATGCAGCACCAAAGGAAGACAATACAAATAATATCTTGTGAAGTGGAAAGGTAGACCAGAAGAAGACTCATCTTGGATTTCTCAGGTTGAGGTAGACCATCTTGGTTTTTCTCTAGCCCCAACAAAGTGAGGGACTCACTTTTTCAACAACCCCAGATGTCTGATGCAGGTGCATCCCTTGTTCAAGAGCAACCTTGCATCAACAAAAAACATTTGCATTTTAGATTGTTTTCTTTTCATTTTCCAGTTTAGTTCAATCAGTTAAGTCAGTAGCAGTTTCAGTATCTTGGTCCATATTCTACCATAGTTTCAATTCAGACCTTGCGGAGCTGGACTTAGTGCACATCATATCCAAAATTTAGATCATTTGGATTAGGTATCAGAAAGATATCACTATCAGAAGATTAGATGTTTTCTTAGAGCAGAGCTCCCTAATAGTCTCAAACAATTAGCTAAAGGAGAAGACTTGCAGAGCATTTCATGACTTGTGGAGCTAAATGGCACATCATTCAAAGAACTTTGGATCATGGCTGACCTTTCCTGAGATCCACACTTTATTCCATTCACTTGTAGAGGATTCCCATCTATTTAGGTCTGACCTATCCATGTACACACGTTACATCTCCATCAGTGTTTTTAATCATCCTTGGCCGACGCGGAGGACTCTTGTGTTCCAGAGCTGATATATATTCATGTAATAGATGCATAGGAAAGTAGTGAATCACATAGTGATAGTTCATAGTTTGATAGTTTGAATTCTTTTGTAAAAGCACTTCAAAGTTGTATCTTGTGCATATACTGTGACTAAGGAATCAGGCTTGTGAGCCCTAATAGTAAGCATGCATGTTGTCGATATGTTTGTATTTTGGATCTATGATATACTAAATGACTAAATCTGTATTTGCACCATACCTCCTCTATCAGACCTTAAGCATTTGATTCTCAATTCTTACTCATTCTCAACCATTGCTTTGAAAAATTTGAACTTTTCTAGGGCTTCAAATTTTTCTTTTAGAAAAGTGACCCAAGTCATTCTAGAATAGTCATCAATAAGCAACATAAAATACATGTCACCTTGCAGACTTCTTGTTCTTGTGGGACCACACAAATTTGTATGTACTAGCTCCAGTAATCCAACAGAGAATTGTTCTTTTCTTTTGAAACTTGTTTTTGTTTGTTTCCCAAATTGACACTCCTTGCAAATGGTGTTGGCTGGCTTCACAAGTTTAGGCAGATCTCTTACAGCCTATGCAGAACTTATCTTCAGCAAATTGTCAAAATCAATATGACACATCCTTCTATGCCATAGCCAACTCTCATCTATCTGAGCCAATAAACAATAATCATGAGTTCCTCTTAATTGGTAAATATTACCTCTAGTCTTTTTATCGGTAGAAATCACTATTCTGGAGCTTTCCATGATCTTGCACCCATTGTCCTTGAATCTCAGATCATAACCTTTGTCACACATCTAACCAACACTCAAAATATTATGCTTGAAACCCTTCACATATAGGACATTATTAGTTTTGTTCTTTCCATCAAAAGAAATAGATCCTTTTCTACAAATCTTACCAGTTGCATTATAACCAAACCTAACTAGTCCTCCATCATACTTTTCCAAACTCACAAACTTACTTTTGTCACCAGTCATGTGATGTGAGCATCCACTATCAATAATCCATTCATCCTTATCTTTCTCAACTGGAACTACCAAAGCACTTTCTTCCACAGGGTTTTCTTCCTTCACGTAACTAGCAGGATTAGTAGACACAAGTTCTTATTTAATTGCAATAAACAAGAACTCATTTGCACTAGTACTAGCATCATTAGATTCATCATTTGTCACATCTTCATCATCAAGATCTCTAACATAGTAGCATTTCTTTGGAACCCTAGGTCTATTCTCAAATTTTTTCTATTCCTTTCAACTTCTCAAGACACCTATAGGCATAATGACCAACCTTACCACATGTAAAACATTTGAAAGGTAATTTTCCTTTGAACTTACCAAAACATCTTTGCAGTCTATCAACAAAGCTTGCTTCAATTTTGAATCAAGCTCATCATCAAGTTCCACCTTGTACTTTTTAGCTCTAGAGATCTTATCTGAATTGCTTGCTTTGAAAGCAGTCTCAATCTTTGGCAAAACATCACCAAGCTCTCTCATCTCAAAGGTTGTAAGCTTTCCTAGCAACTGATCCTTGGTGACATCTTTCACAGTCATTACTTCTTCAATTATAGCTACATTCTAATTGTAGGATTTATGTAATGACCTAAGAATTTTCATCACAACTTTCTTCTCCTCAATAGTTCCTCCCATACCTTTTATTCCATTAACAATTTCATCAACTTTTTGCATGTAGGCTGTTATATTTTCATCTTTGCTCATCTTTAAACCTTCATATTTTTCTTTCAAACCCTGCAATTTGGTGCTTTTAATAGACTCATCTCCTTCATACAAAATTTTTGGCTTTTCCTAGTCTTCATGAGCAATTTCTAGATCCATGACCTTTATTAATTCGGTGTCCGACAAGGCACTTAACATAGAATCTCTAGCTTTTATATTTAACTCATATTCTTTGATTTCATCTTCAATTATTAAACAATTGTGAGGCATGGCATACTTTGTCTCTGTCGCTTTCCATATTCTATAACCAAGACAAAGGAGATGGCTTTTCATTCACACTTTCCATAAAGCATAATTCATCCCATCGAACTAAGGAGCTTCTTTCTTATAAGACATCTTGGATCAACCTCAAGATGTCAGGCTTCCTTCGGAGGAACTGGCTCTGATGCCAATTGTTGAAATGCATAGGATAACTTAGAGGGGGGTGGATAAGTTGTCACAAAACTTTAACCACTTATTAATACATCAAATTCTTAATCACTGTTATTAAGATTAATCATGAAAACATGAAACAAGAAGCTCAACACAATAACAAATGAGACACCACAATTTTTACATGGAAAACCCTATAAGGGAAAAACCACGGTGGGTGTTAGCCCACAAAAATAAATAAGTTATAGAAATACCGAAAATCAGAGGCTCACTGCCTTAGGGCTCATTGCTAAAAATGCTCACTGCAAATGTTAGGGGTCACTACCAAGGATTGGTGAATTGATTTGATAGCATCTACTACATGCTTGGGTTTAGTTCCATTGAAACACAATATAACTCCTATGCTTTGCTCTTCTTATACCTTTGCACTTATCTTTTCATTTTCGCACTTGGACATCTTTTTCGCAACTACATTACATGCTTTTATACAATTCATCAACGTTGGAATGTACATCAAGGTCGGCATTACATTCATCAACCATTGGAACAATCTCCAAGGTTGGCATTACAAACATACATAGAAATAGGTCTGGACCTAAATTTTTTTTGCTAAGGTAAAGATGTATGCAGATCATGTTATGCCTTAGATGGGACTCAAATGCAATCTTCCACATCATGACACGCTTCCACAATCTTCAATGTATCTCCGCAAGTATTGAAAACAACCAAGTCGGCCAAGATTGGTGTTAACATTAAGTCTTCTAAGAATAGTCTTCATCCACGATCCAAATTTCTCTTTGTGGACCAATCCAAAGGTAGGAGCATGATCAAGAGACATCCAAAAGCACATTGTAATCACCAAGAACAACTACACAATCTCTAACCACTCTGTCAAGAAGATTCTTCAAACCAGATCATAAGAACAACTCTGTCAACTATTGTCATAAAGAAAGGATAGCTTGTGGACCACCAAATCATGAACCATTAGAGTTGAAGGAACTTATGATTATTTTTGACTTAACTCATGAACCACAAATCATAATACTTCAATGCTAAGTAATGCGGAGCAAAATACATTCTCCCTGTCACCAACGAATACTTAGAAAAAGCAGTTTTCACTCTAGTGATCATAACTCACTCATACTAGATGCTCAAACTTGGAACATAGCATCTTCAGACATGCCTCTAAACAAATTCCAATCCACAGACAAAGATATTCATTCTACAAGAAATGCAGAGCAATCTACTAGGCTTGTTCTATTGTAAACAAAGATACTCTTTTATACACTATTTCCATTGCAGGAGAAGATTTTATCAAAAGCACTTGGAAACTCAATATCAGGATCACTTACTTATTATCTCCAACACTTATATAAGCCAATTCAAAGCATCAAACTCATTACAAGAAAGCATCAAATCAAAAGCATAGTTGACACCAATGACAACACAAATATGTTGACATCAATGACAACAACGGTTGGGAACATACTTGTAACAGAGGAAGACCATAGTAATAAGATTTAATGATGTATACGCCTAAAAATGACATGATTCATTCTAAATAAATATTCTAAATATTTATTCCAGTCTTCTATCAATTAAATAAATATTCTAAATTTATTTAATCGGTTCACTATTCTGTAATTAAATAAAATCAATTTATTTAATCAAATTCCCTAAATTCTTTTGATGTCTCACACAATTAAATAATCCTAAATTATTTAATTAAACCAAATTCCTCTATCCTAAGTTCTAATTCCAAAAATCCACCTCACCTTGTCCACCTCACCTTGTCCACCTCACCGGGTTGCACATGTAATTAAATATATTAAATATTTAATTACCTTATTTTCCCTCACCCACATGTCCTATTTCTTCTCAAATCAAAAGTTAGTTAACTAATCATTCAAAAGTGTTAACTTACTAGTCAATTGAGTTAATCCCTCAATCAATTCAGTCAATTCCATAATTCATTCTTCCAACTGACTAATTAAGTTTGTTAACTGATCAGTTAAAAGAGTTAACTCTCCAATTGGTGCAGGAGCTCCACAGTTTAATCATTGTGTTGTTTTTCCTAGTTAATTTTCATGTTATTTGTTTACCTCTAAGGCTTTGAAAGACATTTTGATGTGTTGAAATAAAGACTTAGTCTTTTGATTGACTAGTCCACTATGGAGTTAATCTAGGCCTATTTTCTAGGAGCTCTCTTTTTGAAACTTGGAGTTTTTTTAAGAAAATCTATTTTCCATCGATTTACTGCCTTCATGGGTAGTTGTACGGACAGAATAGGAAGTGCAAAGGATGGAAACTTCTTATAAACTTGGTTTTTGTTTTAACATGCCATATATGAATGAAAAGGAAGGAGTTTATTCAGAAAAAAATTGTGTTTTTCTATTTTTTTGTGAAAATAGCCTTCTGTACGGTCGTGTACGGACTGCTAAGGAAATAATTTTTTGAAAATGATTTAGATCTTGGAAGTAACTCTCATTTGTAAGTAATCTTGGCTCTTGAAACGTTTTGTGGTGCTTGTTTCATTTCATTTTGTAAAGACTGCTTTAAACCCTCTTTGTCTAGGGTTTTGAGGTAGAATGAAGTTCTTTCCCTCTATCCTCTGAAGGTGAACAATCATCTTTCGATGAGATGGAGGAAATTAGAGTAGTTTTCATGTTTTTGAGGTTTGTCTGGTTATTCTCCTTCCTCCATGGTGATTGGTGTGCTGCTATCTAGTCAAAACAGTGACTAGTTAGTCAAGAAAAGGCATAAGATAGCAAGAGGGCAAGAAAACAGTCATAGGCTTGATTAAATGGTGTTGATCTTTGTGTTTTAGGAGGAAGAAAGACCTACACAAGAACCCTACTATCTAGACAAGGGATCCTTGATACACCTCTTTCCCATAATCTCAAGTTAGACTGCCCTTTAGAAGATAAACAACAATTGTTGACAGAAATACAGTTTAATATTATGCACGTGGGTATAGTACGGTATGAAGGTTCAAGGAATGGTAAACATTTTAATATTGGTATTTGGTTCATGCACCAAGTGGTGAAGGTCATTTGAGGTTTGTGAATGATTAGTATGGTGTTAAACTTCTCCTTGCTTACAAGGTTTAACCTTTTCTAACACTGTTTTCTTGAAGACAGTCAAACAACCATACTTTTTCTGTCAGAGCAAGTACTGTGGTGGGGTGTTGAGTCTGAGACCTCAAGTGGATCCTGACCTTGTGAATGCATGTGGTGTTTTGATCCTTGTTGGAGAGGAGTTGTTGCAGGTTTAGTTTTCACAGAGGCTATAAGGAAGAAGCTGTAACTTTAAGACTGTCATAGGACAGTCAAGTTTCAATTTGCTGTCCTCTGCCCGCTATAACACAATGTGGGCTTACATGTGGGTAAATGATTGTTCATTCACATAGAGTGTTTAGTGTGTATTAAGTTTTGATGGTCATTTGATACCCTTGATAGATTGATTGAACTAGTTCCATAAGACTTGAGTCTTCTTCAACCGCTGTCCTAAAACAGTCCTATTGCTACCACTGTCCTTTGTCTAGAGAATGCAGAAATTGATCTTTAGGTCAAAGATCTCATGACAGTCATGACAAGTATGTGTTAATAATCATATGTGAGTATTGTTGGTAGAGGTGTGGGTAGGAAGTTATGAGTCCAACCAAGGTGGATTGTGTAGAAAGGTGGGATTGAGTAGTAACTCTCCAAGGTGAGAGTTGGACAGCCTGTGAGGAGGACACTAGATAGTGGTCCTAGGCTAGATTAATCTCAGAAATAGCCTTGTGTAGGCTTTGTAAACACAAACACTCTTGTAAACCTTTTTTTTGAAGAATGTTGAGTGACGTAAGTTCATTGAGTGAACTTCTATAATCTCTACCTTACCTCTGCATCACCAATCAATGTTGTCAAATCCCCTCTTTCATGATGGAGGTGGGACACTTGTCATATTTCTACTGGTTGCACATTCCTCAACCATCCTCAGCCATTGATCATACACTTCTTCTCAACCGTTGATTCCCATTCTTCTGAGTCTATAAATGAAACCTCATCCTCCCATTCTATTCATCCAGGCTATTCGTATTGTTACTCTACAGAAATTCACTAGCATGCCTTTGGCACCACAATACCCTTTGCTTGAGATCACCATTGTTGCTTCGAAGCTCATCTTCTTGGCATATTCATTATCATAGCCATTTAATACCGACATCCTACAACACAACAAAAGGAGTGCACTCACTGAGGGCCTACTTCATATCAACAAGGACGGTTTTAATAGGCAAACAATAGAAGCTTTGATTCAGGGAAGGTTTGCATTGTGTTATTCATTGCTGTATTTCATTCAATCTTTCTTAGTTTCATTATTCTATTGATGTTTGGGTTTATTATTGTTAAATTGATTAATCCACATTTTACCCTAACATTTTTGGCACCCACCGTGGGGCCTTTAACCCTTTATCTCATCAAAATCTGAGCTTTTTGAATATAGGTTCCATACAGGTCATGCATCGGTTACTTTGGCACATTTGAACAATTCCACGATGGTTCTGTCCTCTATTCTGGTGCTTATAATCTTACGACACTTTTAAACACTGTTACGATGCATATATCCATTTCTGTGGCACATATGTTATTCATGCACATCTGTTCATTGTTACTGTGCTTTTAAACACTGTTCTGGCGCATATACCCTCTTTCATGGTGCATATGTTCTTTCTGCGCATATACGCTCTGTTTCGGTGCATATGACCTCTGATATGGTGCATTTACTGATTCTGTGCATTTGTTGCATCCTGCAGCGCATCTGTTATCCTGCAGTGCATATGTTAAATTTTACAGCGCATATGTTACATCCTGCAGCACATATGTTACTTCCTGCAGTGCATCTGTTTTGCAGTGAATTTTAGAAACATTGTTTTCTTCACCAAATGCTCTATTTTTCTTGAAATCTAGGCAAATTTGTACTCAAAATTTATGGAAATGCCCCCCAGACGCAATGGTGAGGTTAGATTTGAGCTAGGAGATCATACACATACAGTTTTATCTAAATCTTTACAAACTAAGGTTAGAAAAATGCAAATTTTTGTTGATTGTTTATGTGCATTCAGTCTCTAAAGCGGCGCTTCTGTAGTAGGTAGTGATTTTAGGATTTTTTAGAAGATTTTTGCTAATGCTAACATCTTTACAAGAATACTCTGGATTTGTTTTGTAGGTTAGGCCACTGGTTTAGACTTATCTAGCTGCATTTACTAAACTCACACTTCAATTTATAAAAGGACAGTAAAATGAACGTTCATACAAATTCCACATAGCCTTAACTAGGAAGAGAGTAATTGAACCATTGCAATGTCTGCATAATGCTATCTTCCATAGTTAGATTATTGCTATCTTACAAACGGTAATGAACAATGCTATGTTTTTAACCACTTCAAAGTTAACAACAGTGTGAGTGTATAAGTAATATTAGCTCATTTAGTTTTTCTACTTTTAACTAGGTTGGATTAATCAGTGTCTTCTGTGCTTGATGAATGACAATAGGCTTATGCTCTCCCCTTTACTGGGTGATCAGAGTGCCAGACTTGTTATTCCATTTGTTTAACCTTTAAGAGGGGCCTGCCCTTGGATGCACACTTGTCCAAGTGGGAACGACCCTGAGTGGTAATAGGCTAAAGCCAAGCCCTACCAAGCCACTTAAAATAAATTGTGCTTGAGGTGAAAACTTCCTGCAACAAGTGCTACTATGTTACACCGACGGCCAACCTCCCCAAAAACTCTCTAAGGTGCAACCCTTTGAGGCTGGGAGACTCCACAATGGAGAGTAGTGCCGCCACATGTGTAACCACTTGAACGGTTGCCCGCATTAAATACCTCTTGTTCTAGTGGCCAAAATCCCTTGCAATCCATTTCTAGCCTAGGATATTTGTGCTTGCTTTTGTTCAGTTTAGTCCACAATAGAGTCAGAAAAACCACAAAAATAATGAAAAACTATAAAATATTCTTTGTGCTTGCTGTGTTTTCTTGCTGTTAATTCATAAAATCATATCAAGAAGAACTTTTTTCAGCCAAAAATACCAAAAACAACAGAAAAACTCAAAAAATTTGCAAAAAAGTTAGAGTTGCGCATCCATTATTTCTTCCTACACATTTGTGCCGACTAGCTGCACATATATTTAGACCTACTGCGCATATACAGACTGTTGCTACGCATACATTTTCCACCAGTATGACGCATATACTGTGACTTCTTGTGCATCTGTTCATTTCTACTGCACATTTGTTTCAGCGCATCCAAACTAGTAAGCTTTTCCGATCTTGTGTCAATGGCAAACCAACTAGAATATATTGGTCAAAAACTCCAATATCTGCAATTGCAGATAAACTTAGGTCCCTCGCCCCAAGATTGTATAGCAATTTCTCAACAAATCCAAGTCTTACAACAAGAAATGACAATTTTGCAAGCTAAACATGCCAGTACTAGCTACGCTTCACCCCAAAATTGTATATCCTTTTCCCATACTCATGACAAGGCAAGCACCATGCCAAGTTGGAACTCGTATACCACCCCATCTACTAGTCCTCCTTCGCCACCTTCTAAGACACATATTCCAAAACATACCAGTTCTACACCAACACCACCATCTAGTTCCTCAAACTCTAAATGGATGACCAAAAAAGAATCAGATGAGTGGTGGGAAAGAGTTTTTCCAAATTTATTCAACCAGAGAAAAGCTAGGGAGAAAGCTAAATCCCCTCATTCATCTACCCATACACCTACAAAGGATGTGATCCAAGGGCTACTAGCAGAGAATCAACCATGTCCCCAAATTTCGGTCCTTGACCTTACAAAAGAGGCTTCCAATAACATGTCAAATCCTACAACCCCTTCATGTCATCCACAACCCCTTGAGCTTATCGAAAAACCTCCTACTATGAACCAAAGTAAGGGTCTGTCAAACATCCATGTTGTTAACCAAGAAGCTATCCAAGAGCTATCCACTTCCATCCAGGAAGACCAAGAGCTATATCAAGAACACACCTTAGAGCATGTGGAAACATCCACCCTTTGTCTAAACCAAGATCAAAGTACTCCCATCCGACCCATGCATAACCTATTTCTTTTCCATGATCAAGATAACCTTTGATGAAGCAGCTATCCATGAGCAACTTGATCCTATGCATGAGCTAGAGATCCAATTTCGGCCCCTCCATAACCTATGTCTTTTCTATGATCAAGATATTATCGCTGATGAAGAACCTATACAAGAGAACATTAATCCCATCGCACTAAATCCTATCTATGATCAAGATCCCATCTATGATGGAGAGCCTATCTATGATCAAGCAGACCATGAGGATCCTCTAAGCCCACTTTATGCATTCCATGGTCTTGAGCTTATAACCCCATCTAGTCCTATCCAAGTTCCAACAACTTCCACTTCCCTTGATGAGACACTTGCCTCCCAAGCAAGCTGTTGTTCTCAAAATCCGCTACGCTCATTTTGTAGACAACCCCACGAAACTTGTCCGTTTCGTGAATCTACACTCTAAGATCGCAAATCGAGAAAAGATTTTCTTGTTCTCGCGCGAGGTCAGTTGACATTTTAAAACTCGTTTGCGATGTTTCCTTGAATTAATTTCTCGATATTTGCGAGGAAAATCCAAGTCGTAAATTGGTTAGGATGTTAATTTTAGTCATTTTTTTTTTTAAAGTTTGTAAATTTTTTACTCTTGATATGCAAGAGCGGCAAAATTTGCCGCTCTTACATATTACTTAAGCTTATTTTGTTTTTGATGTAATGTCGGCAAAATTTGCCGCTATTACATCGCTTTGAGTTCAAATATGCGAGAGCGGTAAAATTCACCGCCATCGCATATCTTTCGTTGGAGTCACCTGGCCCATGTAAGGGCGGCCTTTTTCGCCGACGTCGCACGTTTGTCAACAAGGATGTCATAGCGGCCGAAATTGCCGCCCGAACGAGATCTTCGGGATTCTGCCGTTGAGTGCCATTAATGGCCACTCGTGCCAGGCGTATAAACTCCGGTTTTAGCCTTTTAAAAGCATTTTTCCTCTTGTCGCTCGTCATTCCTTGTTCACAAGTCTTTTGCGCGACTCAATCAAAATCCTCAACTTCCGCTTGATCGCACCATTCCAATTCACCGATGGATCTAGCGTTGAGGATTTCACTAGGGTTTCCACTTCAAGCACGGGTAAGTTTTATCTTTCATTCGTCGTCCTACCTTTTTTTTAAAGTTTATCATAGGTTTTTTTTTTTTTTTTTTTTTTGGAATGATTCACGAAACGGACAAGTTTCGTGGGGTTGTCTACAAAATGAGCGTAGCTGAAGAATGGGAAAGAGTGATCCCATGCTCGTAGCAAAACTCAGTGATCTCATAAGAGGAAAAACAAGTAGCATTGTCTGCTACAATCTTGTTTGGGATTCCAAACCTGGAAATAATGTTCTCTTTAAGAAAACTGCATACCACCTCTGAAGTGGTGTGTTTGACTGGAATAGCTTCCACCCATTTGGTAAAATAGTCTGTTGCTGTGAGGACATAGTTGTGTCCGGCACTTGATGATGGATTCACTGCGCCAATGAAGTCAATACCCCATTGCTGAAAAGGCTCCTCAATCACCACTGGTTTGAGAGGTAAGGCTGCCAATTTTGGTTTCCCAACAAACTACTGGCATAACTCACACCTGCGTACCCAATTGTACGCATCTTGGAATAGTGTGGGCCAATAGTATCGAGCTCGCAAAATCTTGTGAGCCGTTACAGGTGCTGAAAAATGTCCACCACAAGCCAAACTATGGAAAGACTCCAAAAGTTTACCTTGTTGCACTTTATCCACGCAACGTAGAAACACACCGTCAAGACTTCTCTTGTACAAACCATTGTCCCAAAGGACGTAGTTAGCAGCTTTTAACTTGACAGTTCTCCTTTCCTTATAAGACAAGTGAGAAGGGCACTCACCATAGGTAAGGAAATGAGCGATATTGGAATACCACTCGTCAGTTGTAGTAACAAAAAGAACAGTTGGCGTGTCCACAACTTCTTCTTCTTCGTCCCCTGTCTCTTTTGGAACGTTGTCTGCGATCAATTGACACAAACCTTTACCCCGCACAAGCTTGGTAGGCTTGATATCCAGATCGAATTCTTGAATTTTAGCGATCCAGTTACCTCTCTTTGTTCTGAACTCTTGTTGAGTTAGGATGGATTTGACTGTTGTATCAGGCACCATGACAACAGTGTGTGAGTTTAGAATATAGAACCTGAAATGCTTAACCGCTTTGACTACAGCGTAGGCATGCTTCTCCATATTCTTGCGACTCCACTGGGGAAGAAACGCGCAACTTGAAGCCTCACGCTTCGAGTTGAAGCATTTTTCAGTTCTTTTCCATTTTCTTACAAATATTGTGTTTAGTATAATACAGTCTGGCAGATTCCCGGTACACCAGAAGTAAGAGGGCTCAGGGTATTATTGATCCTGCATTTGAATTAATGCGGCAGAATAATTTTGGATTCTTAACTCCACGACCTTGTCTTCAGCGCACCAGGAGTTTCCCCCTACAAACACCAGGTCTCCAATACCAGGTGAAGTTTCTATTGCCAGTGCTAATAGAGTTTTGGCTGTTCATACACCACCAAGGTTTGTTATACCACCTTTCAATCGGCGCATCATGGCAGCCCAAGGCCCTTGGGGTAATACCTTTGGTCCTCTAAACTTGACCCCACCATTACATGAATTACCTCGTAGTTCAAGAAAGAATTTCCCCAAATTCTATGGTGACAGAAAAGTTCATCCTGATGAGCACATTGCGGCTTTCTGTATAGCCTGCGGTGTAATAGGTGTCGAACACGAAGACGTGGCTGTGCGACTCTTTGTAGAAACACTACAAGGCGCGGCTGCAGACTGGTTCTACCACCTCCAAGCCCAAACCATAACAAACTGGGCTACTCTCAAAACTAAGTTCGAAGCCAGGTTCAAACCTGCGGAAGATGCTCATGCATTGTTGGCACAGCTGACACAGATGAAAAAGGAGCCTCAGGAACCAATGCGAGATTTCATCGCTAAGTTCAACAAATTGAGGAATAGGATTCCCGCTACCGCTGAGCCCACAGTGGAGAATCTCAAATGTTTCTTTATTAATACACAGCTTCCGGAGGTGAGTTTCCTATTGAGGCAAGCTGCTCCTACTGATCTTGCTGCGGCTCAGATTCTGGCAACGGAAGTAGAAGATGATCTTATCCTAGCGGGTAAGATAAGAAGGGATGCTAACAGAAACAAAAGCTCCTCTTCTACTGAAAATCATTCCACAAGCACCACGGATCCCATGGTGCAAAAGCTAGCAAATGAATTGCTGGCTCTCAAGAGACAAATGTCCCAAGGTATATCTGCACCTCCTTCTTACCGAGATATACCCAGGAGGACATTCCCAAACAATTCATATCAAGGCAATGCTGCTAGGAATCAAGGACAGCAAAACCGTCTTCCTCCTACTCAGGGGAAGCTTGCTATTGAGGCAGCGCCGGTCAACTCTGCTGTTGGCTACTATGAAGTTGAGAATGAACTCTCTTTCCAACCTGAGTTGGAATATGAAAACGGTGCTAATCTCTTCACAGAAGGAGAAGAAGAGTTAGCTGGCGACTCTACCATCAGCTTTCTGAACTACCAGGACGAAGCTGAAAAGGGAGAAGTGAGTGAAGGAGCATATGCTGTTTTCACTAGGTCTCAAAATCAGTCAGCTCCTCAAGCTGATAAAGGGAAGGTGAGAGAAGAATCTCAACCGGTGATTTCAATCGCTAAACGGGGGACTCCACTACCTTTCCAGTCAAAAGACCCGGTGGTTAATAAACAGGTAAGTGCTTCTAGTGAATTTGCACCTTCCACTTCTAATCCTCAGACTAGTGCTATTTCAACCAAAAATCAGAATGATGGTTTTTCTTCCTCCGTATCTAATTCTTTTCAGCAGTTCGATATAATAGACCATGCTAGGAGAACTAAGATACAAATGTCTGAAGTTGAATATTTACAGGCTAATCCTGAACAATTTGATAGATTAGCCAAATATGTCAAAAATAAGACCGTCCCTGTGGGACAAGAGTTTCCCAAAGCTACTCATGACTCCTCTAAAAGTAAACCTACCCAAAACAATCTTGTTACTACTCCCCCTGAGGTTTCTGGAAAAATTGAGCCCTTCTATGTTTCCCTATTAGTAAATGGCCATAAATTGAGCAATTGCGTAATAGATTCTGGAGCCTCAGACAATGTGATGCCTGCTAAAGTAGCAGATGCCCTTGGCCTCACCTTAACCAAAACTTTTGGGAGGTGTTTCTCTATGGAGAATAAGCAAGTTCCGCTTTTGGGTCAAATCAAAGACGCCCAATTTGCATTTGCAACTTTTCCGGATAAGAGAATCAAGATGACAGTCTTGGTAGCTGATGTTCCAGCTTCATATGGCATTCTTCTTGGATGTAATTTCTGTAAAGATGTGGGTGGTGAGTTGAACATGGATTTGTCTGAGGCTAGGATACCCGTTAAAGGTGTCATGCAGAAATTGCTTCCTGAGAAGGAAGCGAAATATATTGTTACTCAAACATCAAACCCCGAAGCTCAAATTTTGTTTGAATCCTCGGGAATGGGTAACTATTTTCTATCTACTGAAGATCGTTCCAATTCATCAGATGAGGCTACATCGGGTGATAGCTCCGATATGTCAGATGGAGACTCAGAGGAGTTTTTAGACAAAAGTTCAGGTAAAGATATAGCAATTCCAGATTCTTCCCTCACCGATGAAGAGGAGTCCTCTGATCAGAGGAAGTCCAAGAAATCAAATTCTGATGGAGTCTGGATTTTAGAATTTGATGGCAGCTGTTCTTCTACCGGTTCTGGAGCCGGAGTGGTTTTGATATCGCCACAAGGTGATATTTTGCCTTTTTCATACAAGCTACAATTTGACAATACCAATAACACCGCTGAATACGAGTCCTTGTTGCTGGGATTGGAAGCGGCACGTGCCAGAGGTGTTAAGATCCTTCATGCTTAAGGGGACGCCGAATTGGTGGTTTGTCAAGTAAGAAATTTGTACCAAACAAAAAATGAAAGATTGAGACATTATCGCAATCGCGTATGGGATTGCATTGAAGATTTTGATGCTTTCAATATTTCAGCTGTGCCAAGAGAGTTCAATGACCGTGCAGATTCATTGGCTGTTTCTGCCACTCTCATGATGCCTCACAAAGATTTCAAAGGAAATAAGTACACTATTGAACTGGTCTTCCGACCAAGTGTACCTGATAACGCTGACTATTGGCAGGTGTTCAATGGTGACAATCAGATCATTGCTTTCCTGGAAAAGATGGATAGTTTTGATGAGCTTTACTTTGAAGGAAGTGAATCACCACCTCGTGAATATGTTTCTGAGGTAGATTCGCAGACTGGCGAAGAATTTCTACAGTTGAAAGGAAATAAAATCCCAAAAGGATTGGTTTCCCTCGAGAGACTCTTTGATAAACATGACAGGTATATCAAGCAGCGGCAACAACAGCAGGATTCGAATTCCTCCATGGAATTTGAACAGGTCAATTTGGGTACAGAAGCAGATCCTAAGATGGTCAACATCGGAAAATGCTACACTGCTGATGAAAGATTCAAATTCATTACCCTCCTCCGCCATTACATTGATGTTTTGGCTTACTCCTATGATGATCTGAAGTCTTTCAGGCCTAAGGAGGTTCGACACGAAATTCCCCTCAAAGCTGGATCGTTGCCTTACAAACAGAAGCAGAGGCAATACAATCCAAAGATATCAGGTACGATTCTTTCTGAAATTCAGAAGATGCTGAATGCAAGGATTATCTTTCCAATTCATCATTCCACATGGATTTCAAACATAGTACTTGTAAGGAAGAAGAACGGAGAAATCTGTATCTGTGTTGATTTCAGAAATCTCAACCAGTCTTCTTTGAAAGATAACTACCCTTTGCCCATCATGGACCAAGTATTGCAAACAGTAACAGGTTCAGAAATGCTATCTATGTTAGATGGTTTTTCAGGGTACAATCAAGTGGAGGTAAATGAAGCTGATCAGTTCAAGACTGCCTTCACCACGCCACGGGGCACATTTGCATATCGCAGAATGCCTTTTGGTCTGATCAACGCTGGCGCAACATTTCAGAGAGCGATGGATCTTGCTTTCAGAGATGAAATGGGTAAGTTCATCGTGGTGTATCTCGATGACTTGACTGTGTTCTCCAAAAACTGTCATGATCATGCACATCATTTGCGACAAGTGCTGGAGCGCTGTCGGCAAAATGGTATTTCACTCAATCCCAAGAAGTCATTTTTTGGGGTAACGGAAGGCAAGCTTCTCGGACACATTGTATCCCGAGAAGGTACTAAGATCGACCCGGAGAGGGTCAAATCTATTCAAAGTCTCACTCTGCCAGCAAGTAAGACTGCTGTTCATTCTTTCTTTGGAAAGGTGAATTTTCTGCGAAGGTTCATTCCGGAGTTTGCAGAACTCTTTGAAGCAGAATGCAGCCCAAAGTCTTCACTCCTCTTCAATATAATAAAAGTAATTCAAATATAACGACTTGCAGCACAAAGTCCCCAAACTGTTGTATTTTCACAAACATGAACATATAACCCACAACCGATTTGATAACACAAAGTTTATCAGAATCAAATTTAGAGCGCTCTTCAATCACTTGAACCAAACTCCACCGTTCAATTATTATCAATACAATGATTATTTGTGTTGTGATAGTTTTGTTCTTTGAGTTTACAAATTTACAAATTTTTTACTCTTGATATGCAAGAGCGGCAAAATTTGCCGCTCTTACATATTACTTAAGCTTATTTTGTTTTTGATGTAATGTCGGCAAAATTTGCCGCTATTACATCGCTTTGAGTTCAAATATGCGAGAGCGGTAAAATTCACCGCCATCGCATATCTTTCGTTGGAGTCACCTGGCCCATGTAAGGGCGGCCTTTTTCGCTGACGTCGCATGTTTGTCAACAAGGATGTCATAGCGGCCGAAATTGCCGCCCGAACGAGATCTTCAGGATTCTGCCGTTGAGTGCCATTAATGGCCACTCATGCCAGGCGTTTAAACTCCGGTTTTAGCCTTTTAAAAGCATTTTTGCTCTTGTCGCTCGTCATTCCTTTTTCACAAGTCTTTTGCGCGACTCAATCAAAATCCTCAACTTCCGCTTGATCGCACCATTCCAATTCATCGACGGATCTAGCGTTGAGGATTTCACTAGGGTTTCCACTTCAAGCACGGGTAAGTTTTATCTTTCATTCGTCGTCCTACCTTTTTTTTAAAGTTTATCATAGGTTTTTTTTTTTTGCGTTTGATGTTTGTTTTTAGTTTTTACTTACGTTTTCATTTTTGTTTAGAGCCTGTTGTTTTCGTTTTGTGTTGTCGACCCTGTGAAAACCCTAGGTTTTACTCCCGAAAACCCTAGGGCTTGTGTTGTATTAATACTTCGAACCCTCGCACACATCCCATTGACGGTGGATTTCACCGAGCCTGCTCGGAGACCATGTAACCCTTGCCAAGTGATAAAACGGCGAACATCCCGAGCCCCGCACATAAACTCACAGGTGTTAATCAAATGCAACAGCGCCCGAGTTCACCGCTAGAACCTCAATCCACTTTTCAAGTGCATTGTCGGCGAAATTCGCCGCTCGGGCATATATGGAGCTTTCCCCCATGTGATGTTGGCAAAATTCACCGACGGAACATCAAAAAAGCAATGAACTTACAACTGGTTGTCAATATGAAGCGTCGGCGAAAATTGCCGCTCATACTCCAACACACCTTCCTGCATCGACGGCAAATTTTGCCGCTCCAACCATCTCACTGTTCCCTTAAACTGCAAAGGCGGCAAAATTCGCCGCCGATGCAAATATACCAAAACCCTCATATGCAAGGGCGGCGAATTTTGCCGCCCGTGCAAAAAATATGTCAAATTTTCCTAACACTGGAAAATTTCTAATTTCATTTTCCCGAGCCCGCTTCTCCTCTGATCCTTGGCCAGCTCGCACTATAGCCCTTTTTCAAGCGCACTCCCATAGTCGTGATCGTCAACATGCAATTTCCCCAGATTGCCCATATTTTCCCTAATTGCATGATCATGATTTCTGTTGCAGTTTCTTCTGCGGAGCTCCGTTTGATGTCAAACTTCTTCACAGTGAAAGTTCGTCCAAATGACTGACTTGTCCCCGAAGAAGGCAAAAGCTATGAAGTACAAATATCAAGGTGTTTTCCCAATCACCTCAATCCACTCTAATGTTGAGGATATTAGAGATACAGAGATTGGCCATGTTGATATGGCTGAGTTTGTAGAGAGAACCAAGTCAAACAACCCCAGTGCTATGATGAGGAAGATAGTGGAAAGTAATATTCATCTGGTTTCCTCCTTCCCGGTGGCGGCTCACAATACAGAATTTGTCCTTCAGTGTGCCCATTTCTACAATAAAGATATCAGAGCTGTGGTGGACGCCAGTGGTAATGTAATAATCAGGTTGGATCCTGAGTTCATTGACAAGGTGTTCATGTGTCCTCCTGCAACAGAGGTGTTGAAGCTTGATTTCATCGAAGCTCAAAAGGAATATGACAAGAATCCAGAGAAGGCAAAGAAAGTAATCAACAACAAATGGTTGAATATTGCGAGGTCAAGTTTGTCTAGATGGCCACGTAGCTTTCCTCGAAGCGATTTCGTGGAAGAAGTTGGTGATTTGATTACCCTCCTCAGCAGGATAAGAGGTTTGTCATCCTCTTCACAATTTCATGAATGGATGTATCCTTTCATTAAGGTTATACTCCAAGGTAAGCAGGTTATTTTCTGGGGAGAGCAAATTAGTAACACTTTGCATGATCAGCTGACGAAGGTATCCACTACCTCCAAGTTCTTCATGACTTCCTACCTGGTATACATTGCAGCCTCCATGAGGATTTTTCTGGGATTGTCATCAGAGGGAGATAGAAGAGTAGTCCCAGTATACCAGTACTATTCTCAGCTAACACTGAAAGGTTCAATTCACCATCTCAGGAGAGTGAATGATGCATTCTTTGCTGTATTCTTGTGTCTTTTTAATCCCCAACTGGAGCAGAGAAGAATTTCAGATGAGGCGTGGACAGTGGTTAATGGTTTTGGTTGTATGTTTTTGCAATTTCCATCTTTCTCCTACTTAAGGGTTGGCTTTTTCCAAGGCTACCCTTATATGCTTCCAAGGTTTCCTTCAGATAGATTGGTCTTGATGGAGTTGTGCAGGCAAATGATTGTCGTGCATAACAAACAGATGGAACTCAAGAAGCCCGGATTCAGATTTCCTGTAGAAATCGGTAGATACTCAGTATTGACTGCCGCAAAGGCAAGAGCTATGGAGACGGAAATGCAGTTGGTCACCATGAAGCAATTCAAGAGGAGACCAAAGTTTGATTACCGGGGTGTAAAGGATAAAATCAAGAGGAAAACACAGTTCCATGAACCCATGGTGGAAGATGTCTGGATAGATTTGAGAACAGAGGAAGACATCAGGAAACTGGACTATAGCAGGCTGTCTCTAGAGCAAATTGAATACCTAGGACTTGCTGATATCCCAGAGGACCTTGTGGATGATGGCGAATTGGTTGATGCCAAGTATGAAGTAGAACAGATAGCTGGTACTCCTCTACCGCCAATCCAATGGTCCCAAAAGGAACTGACTTCCCTAAGGAAGAGATTTGAACCCATATTGGCTAACACCAATAAGTGGCTGGAAGATAAAGGAATTACGCTGAAGGAATTCCTCACTGGTTCAGAAACTGAAATACAAGAGCAGACTGGTAAGAGGGTTGAAAACAGAACGAAGAATAAGAGTGATGCTCCATCATCCTCTAAAACACATAAACCTAAAATCAGATTTGTGACAAAGAAAGCAAAAGTTGTTGAGAAGGAACCTGAAGCGAAAGATATGGAAGTTGAGGAGCCAGCAGCCGAGGATCCAACAACTGGAGAGCCAGCTACAGAAGAGATGGATGTCAAAGACAAGGATTCAGGCAACAAGATAAAGAGGCTTTGTCTCCACAAGACAATACACCTGTTGCACCCCCTGTGCCTGCTTCCCCCATTATCATTCCTTCCTCTGAATCCCCCTCTCCTCCTAAAATAATTTTTGATAATCCCTGAGGCACTTTTGAAAATATTCTCCATTCTTCTGATTCAATTCCTAGTTTGTCTTCTTCATCATTTGATATAGGAGATACTTCTATGTTTGATCATTTTGTGATGAATACTGAGCAAGTTTCAAGTGCCAATGTAACAGGTGCGGTTTTTACCAACACCCCGCCTATTGTTTCTACCACCAGCACAAGTACAGTTCCAGTAACACCAGTGGTAGGAATGGACTCCAATGTGAATATTTCTCTGCTGCCACCTTGGTTGTCAGCTTACACGCCAAAGAGAAAAAAGCAAGTCATCTCTCCAGATGATTTTGATTTCACTAAGCTGGCACCTGCAAAACCTAAGGCTCCGAAGAAACCAAAGATCCTTTCAAGGGTACTTGAAGAAAAGGGGCAGAAAGTTTTGGAGATAGAGAAACCCCCACAGGATGCAACTGTTGAAAATTTTGACATGAATGACTACTCAATTTCTAGGGTTGAATTGGGCAAAATCACACATGAAAGCGCTAAGAATGATATGTAGTCAGCCATGGACATCCTGATCCAGAAGTTTGACAGGGAAAAAGAAATGAAAGATTACTATAAGGCAAAGGTAGAACAGCTGACTGCAGTGGTAAGAAAGATCACTTTGAATTCAGAAGCAGTTACTCCAGAGGCCGTATCTGTAGAAGACCCCGTCATCCTGAAAGCGGAAAAGACTCACCTCCGAGGGAAAGTACTGGAAGAATACTTGGACAGGATGCGAGCCCAGGGAATCTCTTTGCTCACGGAGGTATTTGAGAAAACGGATAAGATGAGGAAAGTAAGAGCAGAACTCAACGATCTCATTGACGCCATCTCTCATGATATTGAGCACACAGAGGATACTCATGATAAGTGAGTTGAAATGAGGAAGCTGAAAATGAGCACTTTAATATCCATTGGCGCCATTTCCAACAGGAATTCATATATAGAAACAAAGGAAGCTCTAATGTACAGGAGCAATGTGCTAAGAAATTTGATCAAGGATCTCGAAGCTGCAAAGGAAACCAGTGAAGAAAATGATGTTAACATTTTGCATAAGCTGGAGGAGTTGCCTTGTAAATTGGTATCACAGGATAACCAGTTTCTTTTTGCAGAAGAAATGGTTAAGGAATTTGAAGACATGTTTCAGAAGGAATTTGAAGACAAGGTATTTTCAATAACTTCTGTGGACAGCATATTAGACAACCAGTTAACCTTGGACAATTTGAAAAACAGGTTAACCAATCATGCCAAGTCAATCACTACAGTAAGGGATGCCATAGTGAGGGCCAGGATGATCTTCAAAAACACATTCAAACCAGATAGCATTGAAATGCAGGCGACCTTCACTATGTATGATGACCACGTGAGAAAAGGTGGTGAAACAAGTTGAAGCAGCTAGTTTTTCCCGTAGTTTATTTTGTGATTTCCATATGTACTTTCAAAACAGTTTTGGACATTTTTACATGTACATTTTTGATATGCAATTACATGTAAAAAATAGGAAGTCCCAAGTCAATAAGGACTCCTATTTTTGAATAAGTCAAAGTAGTTGTAGATTTCCTAGATTTTCTCAAGGTCTTTCCCTATAAATAAAGGGGACCTCTTTTGTAAATATTATCTTTTATCTATTGCAAGAAAACTCTGGCGAATTGAAAAGCAAATCAAGACTTTGTGCTTATTGTGAAAATCAATATTCAAATATTCATCAATACAAGAAAGCAAGTTCAATTCCAATCTTTGTCTTGGGATTATTTGTGTTGTGATAGTTTTGTTCTTATGTCTTGCTATCATAATCTTAATTGATAATAATTGAACGGTGGAGTTTGTTTCAAGTGATTGAAGAGCGCTCTAAATTTGATTCTGATAAACTTTGTGTTATCAAATCGGTTGTGGGTTATATGTTCATGTTTGTGAAAATACAACAGTTTGGGGACTTTGTGCTGCAAGTTGTTATATTTGAATTACTTTTATTATATTGAAGAGGAGTGAAGACTTTGGGCTGCATTCTGCTTCAAAGAGTTCTAGTTACAAGTAGTGAGTGAGGTAACAGAAAACTTTGTGTTTCCGTAATATTGTGATAATTTATAAGTTTTATATCAAGAGTTTGAAGTATAAACATCTATTCTGAAAAAAGAGAATGAGATGAGATGGAACCACCACCAACATAGTTTTTAGTGTACATACATTTGATAAGTTGTTTGATTTGTACAAGTTAAGTAATCAGAGGGAACCTCCCCTTGCTGAGAGGAGAGACTTTGTCTCATCATAGCTGTGGCTGATATACCCATTTTGCCGTTAGCAAGTTAACGACAAAATATTCACCCAACACAAGCATAGAAGATCAAACCAAAAATACTCCTCCACCATCCATTTTCGACCATGCTCCAAATCCCCCACTGTATATTCTTGGTCTTACCACCTTTATTCATGAGTGTTCCTCCTTAGAACACCAGCCACCATTATCCTCTATCTCATCTTCTCCATCCAACAAGGCACTTGTGTCTAATGTTCCACCTACACATAATCCCACTGTCCACTGCATACTCCAACATATGAACTATCAAGGTAAAGGCTTAGGCCTTCACGAACAAGGTATTTTGGAGCCTGTCCATGTCAATGTTCCTCCTCCTTCATATGGCCTTGGATACATACCCCAAGGTGAACAATCTCAAGATGTTGGTACTTCCTCCATTCCTTCAAAATCCATCACTTTCCATTGCAAAAACCATCGTATCCCCAAAACATATGTCGCCATCCCACCCCCCTTATCATACACACCCCAAAAGCATGTGACCATACACCTTCCACCATCTAATCTACCTCCGCTACTTCCAACTCCTAATATCTCTCCATACATTTTACCACCAATTCTACCAACACCTTATTCACCCATCTATGAATCTTCTAACAATCCCAATCATGACCAATAGATGCACATGTTGTCTAAACAAAGAACTTCCTCAAACTCCACTTCCACCATCTCAAGAAAATTCAACCATAAAAATCTGGATGCCTCTACCTATCAAGTCAAAAATCCTAAGAGTCCTCATGACCTAGGATACAAAAGCCAAGAATCAAAGAAGCATCCTTCTCAAGAGCTGCATACACCCACAGAGCTATACGCCAAGCTGAAAAAGGTGTGGGTCCGCATCCAACAAATGATTACTCCAAAAGCTGCACAAAAGTTGCATACACCCGAACCCATACCTTCACAGGTACTATCTAAAAAAAAAATGGTTTGGGTACCTAAGCAAAAAGCCCTCAAGTTACATGAGGCATCTACCTCTCAAGAATCTCAACCATCCACTTTCTCCCATTCCATCCAAAAGTCTCAAATTCTTTCATCCCACATGACAAGTAAAAATCAACAAAATACTCAATCTATGTGGATCCCTCTATGCCTAAGTCATTCCTCCACAAGCAGAAGTCTCTGTTGCTTCGTACACTACTTTCCCATCACCAGCTTTAATGTTTATCACAGTATGTGCAACCATTGGTCATGATTCCCTTCCATTCCGCAACATTTTCATATACTTCCATCTCCCCTTCCACTACTATCCTACATATCTTCCTCATCCTCATCCTATGATCCATGCTTTTGCATAAACCTTCCCCCCATATTCTGCATCATAATCCACTGTCTACTTATTCTATCTCACTTTCATGCAATTCCCTACCAACATCTATGAGCATGCTTGTCATGGTCGATACGACTACATCCATCTAGCGGGACTGTCACCTTTCAAGGAACTAGATACTTGAGTCCCTCCCTTCTATATTCACCTTCTCCTATTCCAAAAAAAAAAAGAAAAAATGAAAAAAGTAAAAAAATCCGTTCATCCAATGGTGAAAATCTGGCAAACAGGCGCCTTGGATAAGTACCATGATGAAAACTTGGTAAACATGCGTCGTGTGTAAGTTGATCTTCTATGTCACCTACAATTGGGGTCACCTTGTCTCATCAGCCTATCACTCTTCCTCTATCAGTTTCCTTCCATACCATTTCCTATCCTATCCTACCTATACTATCCAGTCTATCCAGCCTAATCTTCCTTTCCTCTATTTCTTTGGTCTTGACAAAGATTGGGGGCACAATGTTAACAAATGTTTTAGATGTCTCTTAACATACCTTATCCCTCCAAACCATGCAAATCCTTCATTACCCTCTCATCCTCCTATCGTCATAAGCTTTGCCATGAAAAATCCTAAGTATTCTACCTACAATGGGGCATATTATTCTTATGTGACATAGTCCTTGGAGATCACATCCTTGTTTCCTTCTATCCACTATTGCCCATCCTCATACCTACCCATTCCATTCTCTATCACCCATCCATCTACCTGTCCGTGGTGTTTCCTTGTCATCGGTATATCTGTTCCATATCGTGTCTTATCTGATCCATATCTATTCCATATCGTGTCTTGTCCGATCCATATCTAGTCCATATCTATTCTATATTGTGTCTCATCCAATCCATGTCCTAGGTCCATTAAAGTCCAAGTCCCGAACTATGTTGCCTCTACATCGTCATGTAGGCAAGGCCATTTAGCAATGAGCCCCCGAGGCACTAGGTCAGTCCCTTAGGGTTCGTCTCCCCAATAACGATTGTGGAATCTTTCACCAGGCAAGCAAGCGCAAGCAAAACCTGTGCTTCAAGCAGAAATCTTGACTATGAACATCTTAACCTATCTAAAGCAAAGCAAATACCCAAGGTCTTCTAACTGATTCTATCTAAATTATGGCAAGAAAAACACATCTAAATGCAAGAATGTTTTGTGGATTTAAATCATGGTTAAGTTACAGGGTCTTGATTTTTCTTATCATGTCTTTCTATGCTACTCAAGGATGCCAAAAGCTAGAGATGCTATGATGGGGGCATGATTATTTTCTTTGTTTGTTGTTTGTGGATTAAACTTTAGTAATGTGAAGCCTTGTCTAAGGACATGGTCGGCAAAAGATCATCGAGGACACCAAAGGTCTAACATGAACGGGGGCAATCCTTGTTTGTTGAAACGCAAGGAACACTCAGGTCATCTAGATTCAAGTTTGACTAGATGCTTGTATCAACTTGCTAAATCAAAACCCATGTAGGCAGTACTCAGGTCATCTTGGTTCAATCATACCTAGATGCTTGTATTAACCTACAACATTTCAGAAAAGTACCAAAAATAAATCGCCCAATGATGAAATAAAGCACTCCAAAAGCAAAGCATCCATCCTATATCCATATACACATCCATACATCCATATCCCATGCAATAAAAGATCCACAAAATGCAGAGTATCAATGTTTACAAAAGCTTGTGAGTCCTTCTATCGAGTCTTTCTTCTATCAATCAGATTTCTATCTATCATCATATCTTTCTTCCTTGACCATTCAGTCTAAGCAATGATCCAAATGTAGGTCCATCCTTAATGCATACCAATCAAGTCAAGTCAATCTTGCACAAATGATCCAATCACAATCAGTGGTCTTGATCCTTGTCTGGTCATAAATCAACTCAATCAATTATAATCAATCACTTGTCTTATACAGGATGTTGCATTGTCAAAATTAGACCAATACACGCGTCTTACACGACATGTTTCATTTCCTGAAACTAGACACTATCCTTCATGTAGCTCTAGGGATCTATCATTCCCCGCCATGACAACACGCCTGCCGTGTTGGTCTAGGGATATATTGTTCCCCACCATGACAACATTATTGTATATCGTTGGTTTACCGCTTGACAGGGGCAATACCTTGTTTGTTCTTGTGTCATTTGTGCATACTTGCTTGCTTGCTTGTGTGTGTCATCATTCCATCTTGCATCGTGTATCATTTGACTCTTTCTTCAACCAATTTCTTCATTCTAACCTAGCTTCCCTTTGTCTTCATGAGATTGTCCGTCTCACACCTCCTGCCTTCTTCCCATCCAATCTCCCAAGGGGGCATCCTATCGTTATTAAACTTGTACCAAAGGCAAACTGGGGCATGTATCAATATCAGACTATTTATTCTTTGAAGAAATGCTGTAAACTGCATTGCATCAAAGAGGGGCAAAATGTATACACCTAAAAATGACATGATTCATTCTAAATAAATATTCTAAATATTTATTCCATTCTTCTATCAATTAAATAAATATTCTAAATTTATTTAATCGGTTCACTATTCTGTAATTAAATAAAATTAATTTATTTAATCAAATTCCCTAAATTCTTTTAATGTCTCACACAATTAAATAATCCTAAATTATTTAATTAAACCAAATTCCTCTATCCTAAGTTCTAATTCCAAAATTCCACCTCACACTGTCCACCTCACCTTGTCCACCTCACTAGGTTGCACATGTAATTAAATATATTAAATATTTAATTACATTATTTTCCCTCACCCACATGTTCTATTTCTTCTCAAATCAAAAGTTAGTTAACTAATCAATCAAAAGTGTTAACTAACCAGTCAATTGAGTTAATCCCTCAATCAATTCAGTCAATTCCATAATTCATTTTTCCAACTGACTAATTAAGTTTGTTAACTGATTAGTTAAAAGAGTTAACTCTCCAATCAATGTTGTCAAATCCCCTCTTTCATGATGGAGGTGGGACACTTGTCATATTTCTACTGGTTACACATTCCTCAACCATCCTCAACTGTTGATCATCACACTTCTTCTCAACCATTGATTCCCATTCTTCTGAGTCTATAAATGAAACCTCATCCTCCCATTCTATTCATCCAGGCTATTTGTATTGTTACTCTACAGAAATTCACCAGCACGCCTTTGGCACCACAATACCATTTTCTTGAGATCACCATTGTTGCTTTGAAGCTCATCTTCTTGGCATATTCATTATCACAGCCATTTACTACCGACATCCTACAACACAGCAAAAGGAGTGCACTCACTGAGGGCCTACTTCATATCAGCAAGGATGGTTTTAATAGGTGAACAATAGAAGCTTTGATTCAGGGAAGGTTTGCATTGTGTTATTCATTGCTGTATTTCATTTAATCTTTCTTAGTTTCATTATTTTATTGATGTTTGGGTTTATTATTGTTAAATTGATTAATCCGCATTTTACCCTAACAAAGGATTATAAGGTTTTTCTAGGATTTAACAAGCCTACACAAATGCAACCTTGGGCAAGAAATGCATAAAAATGCAAGTTCTAATAGGATGCATGGGTAAGAATGATTTTGAGCTGCATTCACTTCAACTTCTTGTACCTTGACTACCTATATTAGACCATGAAGAAAGACATTCATGTGGTCACATGGCTAAGTGATAGAGGTGAACTCTTAGACAAAAATAAGGTAACAAAGTGTTAGTGTGAAAAGTTTTTAATCCTAGCAAGCTATTATCCTACCTAGTTGGTGCTATTCACATTACACTTATTCTAAACTAGAGAGGATTTTTTACTTTTATCTCACCTCATGTGGAATTTACATGTGTTTCACACTTATCCCAAGTATGGCCACATGTGTCATTCACTTTGGAGGGTTAGTCATTCTTTTAGTTCTACCCTCTTACCTCCTCATCCTTGCCTTTATATGCAAGAGATTTTATGTACAATTTACACACTTTTATATGAAATTGGCTGCTTCAAAATGTTATCAGAGAAAGCTTACAAATCCCTTCCCAAATCAGCTTGAATTTGTAAGATACTTCTCTTATTTAGGGGGTTTTGGGAACCTACTTCATATGGTGCATCCTAGAATAAAACTGACCTTATGGTTGCACATAGAAGGCCCAAAAACCTTTATTTTTTATCTAAAGCATAATAGGGTTTGGTGAAAGAAAATTTTAGAGTTTTTTATGAGGGGATCCATTAGTAGCCATAGAAAAATTTGTATAGTCCATATGGATTCATACAATGGTACAAATATCATACTATACTTGAAGCATCATGTAGTGCTATAATACCATTCTTGCATTAGCCTATTCTCTAGTTTTTATCCTCTTATCACTCACTAGGTTTCTATTTTATTCAATGGTTTATTATTTTATCCAAAAATTGTAGGGTATCTTAGATCTAGGGCACACAACTGAGAGGGGGGGTGAATCAGTTGTACAAAAACTTGCTTCTACTTGAAACACTTGATTCTTCTTTATTAGTTAACAACATATCAATTAACCATTCATGAAAGCAGAAAGCATAAACACCGGAGCAGATAAACATCAACACATTAGACACCAAGATTTTTGACGTGGAAAACCTGGTTAAGGGAAAAACCACGGGGTGATTAACCCAAGGATTATTCTCTGTTAGAAGAATAAGATAAAATGAATGGCACATGCCAACTAGGGCTCATTGCCCAAGCACACTGCTCACAAGGAGGCACACTGCCTACAAAGAGACACACTATCTACAAGATCATAAGGATCACAACGTTGAACTGGAGAATGACATCTTCACCATATCTAGATCAATTCCATTTAAGCCTGAAACACTTCTGCTCTACCTTTCGCTCTTCCACTATACCACACTCATCTGCACCGCAACACCCACTTTGAAATGAACTCACAAACCTTTATTTATACAAGACATCAGCTTAGGAACAATCATCTAAGTCGGCAATTAACCATAAGAACATTCGCAGGATGAATAACACATCTCGTCAGCCACCACAAGAACATTTGCAAGATGAACAACTCATCCGGTCGGCTAGTCTGAACAAGAACTTCATCCAGAAGAATATCTTCAATTCCGGGCTCTACCACCAATGCGGATCAACAACACAACCTCAACACGATCCAAGAACCTTCACAAGCCTACCTGAATGACTAGGTACATCCGCACTTCCTCTACTCACTGGAATCTCTTCTCTTCCTCATCCGGTTCTTTCTCTCAACTACTCCATTCTGCTGTGGAGTCCTAGGAGTAGACAACTGTCTCTTTATGCCATGCTTCTCACAAAAGTCTATGAATTCATCGGATGTGAATTCACCACCTCTATCAGACCTTAGACACTTTAGTTTCAATCCGGTTTGATTCTCTACCATAGCTTTGAAGATTTTGAACTTCTCAAGGGCTTCTGATTTCTCTTTTAGGAAGGTAACCCACATCATCTGAGAATGGTCATCAATTAGCAACATGAAATATCTATCACCTTGCATACTCTTGATTCTTGTCAGACCATAGAGATTAGTATGTACTAATTCCAACAGTCCGGTAGTGGACTGATCCTTGCTTTTGAAAGAGACTCTGCTCTGTTTGCCTAGCTGACATTCTTTGCATAAACTATTTGTAGGTTTCACCAATTTAGGAAGATCTCTTACAGCCTGAGTATTGCTTATCTTGATGATGTTATCAAAATTCACATGGCACATCCTTCTATGCCATAACCAACTCTGATCAACTTGAACAAACAGACAACTTTTATTAGAACCAACTAGACGGAAGATATTACCTTTTGTTGCTCAGTCATTTCAAATGCAGCGAGTTTGCCAGCCAGTTGCTCTCTTGTGATAGTTGTATGGGCTCTGAATTCATCAATGGCAGCAACCTTGATTTTGTAGGCAGCAAGAAGGGATCTGAGAATTTTGCAAACAATTTCATTTTCATCCAGAACTCCACCAGCATTCCTAATTCCACATACTAGCTCATTCACTCTTGGCATAAAGGTAGTGATATTTTCATCATCTCTAATCTTCAATCTTTCAAATTTCCCTTTCAGACTTTGCAACCTTGCACTCTTGACAAACTCATCTCCTTCATACAGAAGTTCCAGTTTAGTCTAGATCTCATATGCAGTTGGTAGGTCAATAACATTTGAGAGATCTGAGACATTTAATGCACTTAGAAGAGCTTCCTTGGTCCGTAGATTGTTTTCAGCATCTCTGATTTCATTCAGAGTTGTTGGACCACCCTGTGGAGGAACATATGGTTTTGAGACCATGGTTAAGTATGCTTTTCCCATACACTCCAAATGACATTTCATGCGACCTTTCCAGAGAGTGAAGTTGGTTCCATCGAACTTCGAACTATCCTTCTTATATGACGACATCCTAGATCTCCTCAAGTGGTTAAGCTCCTTTCAGAGGAACTTAACACTGATACCACTTGTTAGATCTAGGGCACACAACTGAGAGGGGGGGTGAATCAGTTGTACAAAAACTTGCTTCTACTTGAAACACTTGATTCTTCTTTATTAGTTAACAACATATCAATTAACCATTCATGAAAGCAAAAAGCATAAACACCGGAGCAGATAAACATCAACACATTAGACACCAAGATTTTTGATGTGGAAAACCTGGTTAAGGGAAAAACCACGTGGTGAATAACCCAAGGATTATTCTCTGTTAGAAGAATAAGATAAAATGAATGGCACATGCCAATTAGGGCTCACTGCCCGAGCACACTGCTCACAAGGAGGCACACTGCCTACAAAGAGACACACTGTCTACAAGATCATAAGGATCACAACCTTGAACTGGAGAATGACATCTTCACCATGTCTGGATCAGCTCCATTTAAGCCCGAAACACTTCTGCTCTGCCTTTCGCTCTTCCACTATACCACACTCATCTGTACCGCAACACCCACTTTGAAATGAACTCATAAACCTTTATTTATATAAGATATCAGCTTAGGAACAATCATCTAAGTCGGCAATCAACCATAAGAACATTTGCAGGATGAATAACACATCCGATCGGCCACCACAAGAACATTTGCAAGATGAACAACTCATCCGATCGGCTAGTCTAAACAAGAACTTCATCCAGAAGAATATCTTCAATTCCAAGCTCTACCACCAATGCAGATCAACAACACAACCTCAACACGATCCAAGAACCTTCACAAGCCTACCTGAATGACCAGGTACATCCGCACTTCCTCTACTCACTGGAATCTCTTCTCTTCCTCATCTGGAACTTCAAGAACACAGTCTATCACCACTGTCATACTGCCAGAGGTACTTCCGAACCTCCAAACCACATACCAATTGAGATGACACATTAGAAGGACCTCCCAAACACTCTATCCAATCTGCAGAATAGGATAATGCACTTCCAGATCTCACCAGACCTTTTTGTAACACTCTGTCACTCCGGAGCATCTCCTGAAACCGATTCTACTTGATCGATCACAACTTCTTCACATCTTCATGCAGACCTCTAAAATCTTAACTGGATCATCTCAAGACTCATATCTAAAAACCCTTTAATCCGCATCCTCTGAATCTCAACCTATTGAATACTTGTGCCTTCTTCTCATCACTGTTCTTCATGTTCCTGATTGAGACTAATTTTCTCAATATCCTCAGCACACAGCTCATCTAATCCTTCTTGTCAATGCAATATGAGTATGTTGACATCAATGACAACACTGGTTCACCTCATACTTGAAACAATCTCCCCCTTTGTCATTGATGGCAACATATGATGTGAAAAACCATCAAGACAAGAACTTCTCCTTTCTGTCACAAATCCCCCTATCAACAACAACTCTTCACATGTCTTCTCTTCCTTTACTGCTCCCCCTTTGATCATCAACCACTAATTTTTCACTTGTCTTCTCTCCCCCTTTGACATCAATGGCAAAGGGCTCATACTTGCAATTCTAACACATCAGAATCATACCAGCTGCTCCCCCTTAGTAGCAACTCCCCATCATCAATCCGGATCACAAGATATGACTGTGATATCCACCAGACTGATGCACATTAGTGCATCCTAGTTCATCACCGGAGGGGCCATGACCCCTAACTTCTCCCAGAGATACTCAAAAGAGTCCTTGGGAAGAGGTTTAGTAAAGATATCTGCAATCTGATCCTTGGAGGGTACATACTCCAATCTGACTTCTTCCTTGTTCACTTGTTCTCTCAAAAAGTGAAACTTGATAGATATGTGCTTAGTCTTAGAATGCAATACCAGATTCTTAGAAATATTAATTGCACTTGAATTATCACAGAAAATTGTGATAGGTTCCTCATATTCAACTTTAATGTCTCTTAGCATCTACTTCATCCATAAGATTTGAGTGCAACTACCTGCTGCAGCAATGTATTCTGCTTCAGTTGTAGACAGAGATATTGCATCTTGTTTCTTGCTAAGCCAAGAAACCAATCTCTTTCCCAAAAACAATGCTCCACCACTGGTGCTCTTCCAGTCATCCACATCTCCTGCCCAATCTGCATCTATGTAAGCATGAAGAGAGAAATCATGATCTCTAGGATACCACAAACCATACTCCACTATCCCTTTTATATATCTAAAAATTCTCTTGATTGCCATAACATGAGATTCTCTAGGATCAGCCTGAAATCTTGCCACAAGACCAACAACCTGCATTATATCTGGTCTAGTCTGAGTGAGATACAACAATCCACCAATCATTGATCTATACTTTGTCTGATCTGCCTTCGGAGAGTCATCATCTTTGCTCAACTTACATCCGGTTGCCATAGGAGTGTTCATGGGCTTTGAATCTTCCATACCAAATTTCCTCAACAATTCTTTCACATATTTGGTCTGAGAAATGAAGATCCCTTTCTTTGTTTGAGTAATTTGCAGACCCAAGAAGAAATTTATTTCACCAAGCATACACATTTCAAACTCACTTTTCATCTGATTTGCAAAAGTTTTGCACATACTATCTCTTCCTCCAAAAATGATATCATCCACAAACACTTCAACAATCAAAATGTTTTCATGATCAATTTTAAAATATAAGTTACTGTCAGTAGTACCTTTGTTGAATCCAATCTACACAAGATGCTTATCCAACCTTTCACACCATGCTCTTGGGGCTTGCTTCAGTCCATACAATACTTTCTTCAACTTGTAGACCATATCATCATTATCAGACAATTGAAATCCATCCAGTTGTTCTATGTAAACTTCTTCTTCCAGATCACTATTTAGGAAGGCAGACTTGACGTCCATCTGATATACCTTTAAGTCTTTGAAGGCATCAAATGTAAGAAATAATCTGACTGCTTCAATTCTTGCCACCGAAGCAAAGGTCTCTTCAAAATCAATTCCTTCTATTTGAGAGTAGCCTTTTCAGACCAATGTAGCTTTGTTTTTGATTACTTCACCAACTTCATTCAGTTTGTTCTGGAAGACCCATTTGGTTCCAATCACATTCTTGTCTCTAGGTTAGGGAGCAAGATCCCAAGTATGATTTTTCTCAATTTGCATCAATTCTTCCTCCATTACTTTGGTCTAGTTTTCATCATTACAAGCTTCATTAACTGTCTTAGGTTCAATCTTTGAAATCAGATAGTATTCATTTGAATCTTGAGCAATTCTTCTCCTTGTTTGTACCCCTTTACTTTTGTCACCTATGATCTGATCTTTAGAGTGATTTAGAGTTACATACCTTGGAACTTTGGGAGTTTCTTTCTCTACTAATTCTTGATCAGACTCATTCAGACAAACTTGTTCTTCCTAATTTACCGGATCAGTCTGGATTTGAATTTCAGAGGATGGAGCTCCTTGCACCAGAGGATCATTTTGATCATCTTCATCACATTCAGAGAATCTTGAGGGCTTCTCCATTCCTTCATCAACCTTCACATTTGTACTTTCTATCATCTTTCTCAATCTCTTATTGTAACACCGGTATGCTTTGCTTTGAGTGGAGTAACCCAAGAAAATTCCTTCATCACTTCTAGCATCAAACTTTCCTAAATCTTCATCTCTTTTGATATAACATTTGCTACCAAATACTCTGAAGTATCTCATAGTAGGAGTTACACCAAACCAAAGTTCATAAGGAGTCTTACTGGTGTTGCTTTTGATTTGAACTCGGTTAAGAGTGTAGACTGCAGTGCTGACAGCTTCTCTCCAAAACATCTAAGGAACATTTGCTTCCATCATCATTGTCCTGGAAGCTTCCTGGATGGTCCGGTTCTTTCTCTCAACTACTCCATTCTGCTGTGGAGTCCTAGGAGCAGACAGCTGTCTCTTTATGCCATGCTTCTCACAAAATTCTATGAATTCACCAGATGTGAATTCACCACCTCTATCAGACCTTAGACACTTTAGTTTCAATCCGGTTTGATTCTCTACCATAGCTTTGAAGATTTTGAACTTCTCAAGGGCTTCTGATTTCTCTTTTAGGAAGGTAACCCACATCATCCGAGAATGGTCATCAATTAGCAACATGAAATATCTATCACCTTGCATACTCTTGATTCTTGTTGGACCACAGAGATTAATATGTACTAATTCCAACAATCCGGTAGTGGACTGATCCTTGCTTTTGAAAGAGACTCTGCTCTGTTTGCCTAGCTAACATTCTTTGCATAAACTATTTGTAGGTTTCACCAATTTAGGAAGATCTCTTACAGCCTGAGTATTGCTTATCTTGATGATGTTATCAAAATTCATATGACACATCCTTCTATGCCATAACCAACTCTGATCAACTTGAACAAACAGACAACTTTTATTAGAACCAACTAGATGGAAGATATTACCTTTTGTTGCTCAGTCATTTCAAATGCAGCGAGTTTGCCAGCCAGTTGCTCTCTTGTGATAGTTGTATGGGCTCTGAATTCATCAATGGCAGCAACCTTGATTTTGTAGGCAGCAGGAAGGGATCTGAGAATTTTGCAAACAATTTCATTTTCATCTAGAACTCCACTAGCATTCTTGATTCTACATACTAGCTCATTCACTCTTGGCATAAAGGTAGTGATATTTTCATCATCTCTGATCTTCAATCTTTCAAATTTTCCTTTCAGACTTTGCAACCTTGCACTCTTGACAAACTCATCTCCTTCATACAGAAGTTCTAGTTTAGTCCAGATCTCATATGCAGTTGGTAGGTCAATAACATTTGAGAGATCTGAGTCATTCAATGCACTTAGAAGAGCTTCCTTGGTCTGCAGATTGTTTTCAGCATTTGTGATTTCATTTAGAGTTGTCGGACCACCCTGTGGAGGAAAATATGGTTTTGAGACCATGGTCAAGTATGCTTTTCCCATACACTCCAAATGACATTTCATGCGACCTTTCCAGAGAGTGAAGTTGGTTCCATCGAACTTCAGACTATCCTTCTTGTATGATGACATCTTGGATCTCCTCAAGTGGTTAAGCTCCTTTTAGAGGAACTTAGCATTGATACCAATTGTTAGATCTAGGGCACACAACTGAGAGGGGGGGTGAATCAGTTGTACAAAAACTTGCTTCTACTTGAAACACTTGATTCTTCTTTATTAGTTAACAACATATCAATTAACCATTCATGAAAGCAGAAAGCATAAACACTAGAGCAGATAAACATCAACACATTAGACACCGAGATTTTTGATGTGGAAAACCTAGCTAAGGGAAAAACCACGGGGTGATTAACCCAAGGATTATTCTCTGTTAGAAGAATAAGATAAAATGAATGGCACATGCAAATTAGGGCTGACTGCCTGAGCACACTGCTCACAAGGAGGCACACTGCCTACAAAGAGACACACTATCTACAAGATCATAAGGATCACAACCTTGAACTAGAGAATGACATCTTCACCATGTCTGGATCAGTTCCATTTAAGCCTGAAACACTTCTGCTCTGCCTTTCGCTCTTCCGCTATACCACACTCATCTGCGCAACACCCACTTTGAAATGAACTCACAAACCTTTATTTATACAAGACATCAGCTTAGGAACAATCATCTAAGTCGGCAATCAACCATCAGAACATTCACAGGATGAATAACACATCCGGTCGGCCACCACAAGAACATTTGCAAGATGAACAACTCATCCAGTTGGCTAGTCTGAACAAGAACTTCATCCGGAAGAATATCTTCAATTTTAGGCTCTACCACCAATGCAGATCAACAACACAACCTCAACACAATCCAAGAACCTTCACAAGCTTGCCTGAATGACCAGGTACATCTGCACTTCCTCTACTCACTGGAATCTCTTCTCTTCCTCATCTGGAACTTCAAGAACACAGTCTATCACCACTGTCATACTACCAGAGGTGCTTCTGGACCTCCAAACCACATACCAATCGAGATGACACATTACAAGGACCTCCCAAACACTCTGTCCAATCCACAGGATAGGACAATGCACTTCTGGATCTCACCGGACCTTTTTGTAACACTCTGTCACTCCGGAGCATCTCCCGGAATCGGTTCTACTTGATCGATCACAACTTCTTCACATCTTCATGCTGACCTCTAAAATCTTAACTGGATCATCTCAAGACTCATATCTACAAACCCTTTAATCCGTATCCTCTGAATCTCAACCTATTGAGTACTTTTGCCTTCTTCTCATCACTATTCTTCACTATTCCATATTGAGACTAATTTTCTCAATATCCTTAGCACACAGCTCATCCAATCCTTCTTGTCAATGCAATATGAGTATGTTGACATCAATGACAACACTAGTTCACCTCATACTTGCAACAGGGTAGACAGGCACAATACTGATGTCATTCGTGTGTCAGCATTGATGCTTGTAGTGGTCTTTGTAGATTTTACCCAACGGATAATTGCAGTCAATGGGTTTCTTTTTTGCATAGAGGTCATATTTTTTGATAAGTGGTTTTACTTGATAGATAATGTTTATGCATAATGCACAAGGTTTAGTTTTGGCACCCATGGTTGTATGGACACTTAGCCCTTGGTTTTTCCCAGTTCGAGGAGGATTAACCCCATAGATGATGCCTTTCAAACCTACTGCCTCTATTCCACATAGGTTTAGCTTTGCTAGTTCCAGCGGTTTCATTGGTGTCGATCATCCCAACACCAGCTAGGTGCAACCTCCACCCCACCAACTACCTAGGAATCACCTAAATAGGTCCTATGGGCCATTTTTTAGCCCTTGGAGGATATTTTTGTTGACAGAGCATAACTTAGGCATATGAAGGTTGATTTTCATTTTCTTAGTGGCCATTTATATTTTTTTGTGTGTAGTCATAATAGCTAAAAAAAGACAAATTGAACCTTTAATTCACAACAATCTAAGGCAAAATCAACTTCAAGTCATGAGAATCCCTCCCACTTGAAGGTAAAATTAAATGAGCAATTCACTCTTTCTTCTAAATCCACGAGTCTCCCTCCACGATAAAGAAGAATTCAATGGATAATTATAATTTTTATGGAAAATGGGACATTGTGAGTCTTATAGTTTTGTGCCATAGTCTTATTATTTGGAAAAAATGTAAGAACCCTATAGTAGTACATTTTTTTGTAAACACACTAACATAAAGTTCTCAATCTAACTCTATGTTCCTTTTGGTGGAATCTTGCACATCATATCAATGCGCTTCTTTTGTACTTGCACTATTTTTATGATATGCCATGGGAGTTGTGTATGTGCCTTGTTATTTTCCATCACAACTTTGTTCAGTGAGTGTCCCTCTATGATAATGAAGAATTCAAGAGATTCCTCATGCATGTGTATCTTATTAGTTGCACACCATTTTTAGTTGCTCATACATCATATTGGACATTATGTTGTATCCCTTTGCACAACTTTGTGTCACATTCAATTGATCTACCAATGCCTCTCCCTTGTTAGAATTATGGGGGTATCATCACATGGTTATGCTAATACTTCTTGGTTTCATTTTGGAGTGAGCTATGTATCTAGTTTTTTATTCTTATATACTAGGTAAATGCAACAACTGGTTACTCATGCATTTTAGTGAGATGAAAACATACCATATAGACACTCTTGCATTCTTGTTTATGGAGGTGATGTAGGAGCATCCCTGGTTCAAGAACAATCTTGCATCAACCAAAAACATTTGCATTTCAGTTTGTTTGTAGTTCAGTTTGTTTCTTTTCTATTTCAATTCAGGTAGTTTAGTCAATAGCAATTCCTCTATTTTTTGGTCCAGTTTCATTTCTTACAGAGCTGGACTTAGCATCTACATTCATTCATCTACATCATATCCAGAATTCAGAGATCCACATGTCATTACTAGAAAGATATCACTATCAGAAGATTGACTATTTCTCAAAACAGAGCATCCTAATCATCACAGACAGCTAGCTGAAGGAGAAACTTGCAAAAGCATTTCTCAATCTTTGAAGCCTAATGACACATCACTCCATGATCTTTGGTTCATGGCTGACCTTCCCCGAAGATCCGCACGTCATTCCATTCAGTTTTCAGAAAAGATCTATGCAATTAGGTCTGACATATCCGTGTACACATGTTACATCTCTTGATTGGAATTTGTGATCTTCCTTGGCCGACGTAGAGGAATCTATTGATCCGGATATGATATATATTGATGTAATAGATCTTTAGGAAAGTAGTTATCAAGTAGTGATTCACATAGAAGTATTTGATAGTTAGATTTTTGCAAGGAGCTTCAAATCTTTATCTTGTGCATGTATGTAATCATGCATGTGAGCCCTAATTGTAAGCCCGCATTTTGCCGACCGATCTCTATTTGAATTCTATGATATACTGAATGACTGAATTTGCATTTGTTCCATTACTTTGAGTTGTTTTCATTGTGTTTACTCTTGCTCCATGGTCTGGACAATTCATTATGTGACCCCTCCTACCATGACTGCACCAGGAGGCAACCTTCTACCTTTTTTAGTTGGTCATTATTTGTGAGAATTTTGTATCTTTGTAGAGAAACACATGCATATATAGGAGTGTCGATGGGGTCACTTGTACAATATTTTTTGTCTCTTTGATCATAGTACCATCTATATTTTTGACTAGATAGATTATTTTTCTTTGTTTCCATCTATGTACACATTATTTGGCTTTGATTCCATGTATGTATATATGGTTGAGTAGTGCAATTGAGGGTATTTTTCTAGTATTTTTTGCCTCACTTATCTTGATCAACATTCATTGGATGGTTATTTGATTCCAAAAGAAACTAGTTGTTCTTCAATAGAGTTTACAAATTCTACATAATTCAAGAGTTCTTCATATTCCTCATATTTCAAGAACATTCTTGAGAAGGATTATTTGTCTTTCTCATTCTCTCTTTTGGAGAGGAGTTTTTTCCCACAAGTTTTTCTCCTTTTCTTCATTTTTGAGAGATCTTTTGTACATGGTACCTCATCAAGCCTTATTGTCAGGACAAATCTTTGCATTTTTTTTAATGTTTAGATTTCTCCCCAAGTATCACTTAAGGGGGGTGTTAGTGTAAAAAGTGTTTTATCCTAACTAGCTATTATCCTACATAGTTGGTCCTATTCACACTACACTTAAGTTCACTTAGAAAACTTTCTACTTTTATCTCACCTCATGTGGACTCTACATGTGTCCTCACACTTTCCCCAAGTGTGCTCACATGTGTTATTCACTTTGGAGGGGTAGTTAGTATTTATGTCCTACTTTCTCATCTCCTCATCCTTGCTTTTATATGCAAGGGATTCTATGTACATTTTACACAATTTTGTATGATGGTATTGTTATCTTGTATATTCTTGTTTGTGAGAGGTTATGAACTTGCAAGTTGATCTTGGCTACTCCCACACAAAGAAGCGATAAGATTAATTGGTGCAAGACCTAATGGAAGAATTTTGGCTATGGTGGACATATCAAACCTAGTAGTGTGGTATGCAACACAAGGGATAGCCTATAAAGTTTACTAAATGAATAGATAGAGCTCAACCATATGAACTACCATAAGGACTACCTTGTTGGCAAGAGACACTGCTCTGGTATAGAATTGCATGTTGTCATTAACAGCAACAAGGCTCAGAGATCTCATCAGCATGACAGAAAGACATATCTCCGAAAGGTTTTGTTGGTATTCAGGTCCAGAAGCCCAACATGGCTAAGTATGGGAAGTATTCTGAGTAAGGGATAGAAAGTGAACTAGTATGCCTCCACAATTGAAGACTTGCAGATGTAGTTCAGGTATGATGTTTATAGCCACCTATCACTATTATATTCCAGTTATCAAGATCTGACTTCCTCTGGAAGTCATTAGGTGAAAGGTCTAAGTTCAGGTGGATATTATTAAGACAAGAACAATGTACAGTACTGAGTAAAATGGTCCGTATTCCTCTGCAAGTGAATATTTTGTTATGTGGTTATAAGGTTTTGTAAAAACTTGTATGAAGTGTCTAATTCCAGAGTTGTGAGATCTGAAGTCCACTGGAAAAATAGTTACAAGATACTAAGTATCGACACAGTGTTTGACAGAGTTTGACTGAGATAGAATCTGAGTTTTGATGGTCTGTAATTCTCTACAAGATGATATCATGCCTTACAGTTCTGAGGGTAAGATTGGAAATATGTGATGAGTCCTTGATTTGATTTTGGAAGTGTTTTGTGATGTGCAGTAAAAGTTGTAAGTCAACAGATGAACCTGTTAGGTATGCTCTTAAGGAACAGGTATGCGGAGAAGAGACAGTGTTTGAAAGATCCAATTAAGTAATTAAATGATTAGAACTGATCTATATGAACACATTTGGGAAAAGATTTTGGTCCACATAACATATAGTACATTGGACTGAGTCGACAAGCTACATCTTTCAATTAAATGAACACATCTCATATCTTAGATGCCGACCTGGTTATGAATCAAATCATGATGCAGATATATAAGAGTGATGAATTTTAGTTGAGGATGCTTGGAGATGTGGGTGTGATGCAAGCATGCGAATAGCAGAGAAGAAATAGAAGATTAGTGATGATGAAGACTTGGGATTCAAAATTTAGTTGTTAAAAGACTGCACCTTGGCATATTGACAGATGCTTATGAAGTACTCCTTTTCATATATTATTCAATTGGTTTTTGGTAGTGAGCCTCTTCATTAAGGCAGTGAGCCTCCAATAGGGTTTAACAACCCTTAGGGTTTAACAACCCTCATTGTAATCTTGCTAGGTTTAGGGTTGAGGCAGTGAGCCTACTAAACCTAGTTGTGCTTCGTGGCAGTGAGCCATCATGTTCTAGGCCCGTGGAGTGACCAAGCCTGAACATCATTATTTTTAAATATTACAATATATATTTGAGAGCTAATCCTCTTCGTGGTTTTTCCCTCTTTGGGTTTTCCATGTAAAATCGTGGTGTCCATGTGTCATGCTTTTATGGTTGATATTCATTTGCATGTTGTGCTCTTTTTTAATTTATTCTAGGAAATGGTTAAAAGTAAAAGTTTCTAGAATAATGATTCAACCCCCCTCTTAGTGTTCCTAACATTCAACAATTGGTATCAAAGCAAGGTTCCTTGGAAAAAGTCTAACAACTTAAAGAAGATCTAGGATAGTGTGATCATGGTAGCAAGAAGATTTGGAAATTATGAAAGCAACAAGGAACTAGAAGCAGCTCTTATGGATCTTGAAAAATTTAAAGTAGAAGTCAGGGATCTAAAAGAAAACTTGCAACAAGATGATGAATGCATCTCAAAGCTAAAAGGGAAAATCAAGAAATTCAAAGACAAATACAAAGAAGTTAATGATCAATTGATATCAACAAATGAAGCCCTAAATGATCTGGAAGAAGAAGTTATAGAAAGAACAAAAGTAGAAGATGATCTGAATTTAATTGTGAAGAGCAGATCAGAAGATTGTGCCAAGCTTGAAAAAGAAATTGTAAGTCTAAAAATAGACCTAGAAAAGGCTAAGAGCTTTGAAGAAAAATTCAAGATAAGTACTGCAAAGCTTGATGAAATGATTGCTAGCCAGAAGAGTGCTGATGAAAAACAAGGTTTGGGATTTGAGAAAGGAGAAAGTTTAAAATTTGGTCAAATAAACACTGAGTTAAGACAAAATAGAGGATACCAGTTTAGAAATCAAAGAAGAAGACTTAAAATACCTCTGGTCAGACAGCCAAACGCTTATAGGTATCCATCCTTCAATGGTTACTATTTTAAATGCAATAAGTATGGTCATAGGGCTACTTAGTGTAGAAGTAGAATGAATCAAAATGTTCCATCCTTCTCTGGTAAATGTTTCAATTGCAATAAGATTGGTCATAAAGTAAATTAGTGCAGAAGTGTGTTAAGAAATATGCCAAACCATTCTAGGAATGGTCAATTCTTCAATGGAAAGTGTTTCACACGCAATATATTTGGACACATGACTAATCAATGCAGATCAAGGATGAATCCATTTAGAGGAAGAAGTCAAGGAAAAATTGTATGTTTCAATTGCAACAAATTTGGACATGTTGCAAGATTCTGCAGAAGCAAGAATATGAAGAGAAATTACTATGTTGAAGAAAGAAAATTAGAGCAAAGAAATGATAAGGGAAAAGAAAAGATTGATCTGGCAGAAGTCAAGAACGAGATGAGCCAGATCTAGATCAAGAAAGATGCAAACAAAGTCAAGAATAAATCCGCACGAAGTTTTGGTGCAAATACCTCCTCTGGGAAGTAAATTGGGAGCTCTGGCTCAGGGGGAGCAACATTAAAAATCTAAATCCCCCAGCCAAAAAGTTGGTGCTGGAATCTAGCATAGAGATATGTGGTAGAATCTGACATACCATATTCCTAGAAAGAAATTCTGGAAGAAAAATTTCTAATGCAGAATATTGCAGAGAAATCCTAATCGACTGTATTATACAATGGAGGGTTTAATAGCTTTTTGGGAATGAGCATTTAATGCCAACTAGGTCAAGTCATGTGGAGGATAAAAAGGAACTTGTTCCATTTCAAAATCACTTTGCATTCAAAGCTATTAGGTATTCAAAGAGATTGAGGCAGAATTTGAGCAACGACGACCAAGATTTGAATCGATCGGAGGAATTCAGAGAAAGGAAACCCTAGCTCAACAGAACAAGGTATTTCTATTTAAACCCCATTTATGAATATACTAAAATTCTAAAATGGCAACCCCACAGATTGTTGATATCACTAAAAGACCTCAACCAAAGTTCAAGGAACATCCCTACAAAGCAACAGAAGTGGATCCACTAGGAGCATTCTCACACATTCCACATAGAATTCTGTATATAGAGGATGTTAGGGCATATATTCATGTTGCCCTAGAAGAACATGGGAAGAACAAACTCACCAACTTATTTTTAAATCACTTGTACGATGGAGGTTACGATCTAAAGAATGAATACAAGGTATTGGAGACAAAGAAATTTATTCAGTACATTAATTTTCTGACTTTCCCTGAGGAGCAATGGGTCTGGTATGTGTTAATTAGGGTTCATGATGAATTCATGTGGCTCAAGAGACCTTTCAAGATCACTAAAGATGCTATAAAATCAGTAACTGGACTATGCTCCGCTGGATCGGTGCCAATCCCGAAAGCCGTGAAGAATGATAGAGTAACGGAGGCCACTGGAGTGAAGTTTGACAAGAGAGCCCTAACAATCAATGATGTTGAAGACTATTCAGGAAGATTGGCATCCATGGTTATTGGCTACGATGTTTACTTCTCAAACCATGAAAATTTAGTATCTGGTACAGCAATTTATACAGCTTTTGAGATGGTGAAAGAAGATGCAGAGTATGATCTTTGTGAACTACTTCGACAACGACTAATTAAAAACTTAAGGAAGATGAAAGACCATAAATATGCATTCAAATATGGTACATTGATTCTTTGTTTATTCTTCTACTATATGCAAGAATTGCTAGGTATGAAAAATCTACTCTGGACAAGTGATAAACCTGTTGCAATTCAAATTAGAAATCATCTGAATAGCATAGGAAGTATTGATGCTCAAAATTTTGCTCTGTGGGGGTATTTCAAAAATTTCCAAAGTAGAATGCATTCAAAGGAAAGAATCCCTAAGACAATTGTTGAGAAATACAAAGATACCATTTGTTTCATGGTCACTAAAGATCAGTGTTTGATGGAGGCTGTGGAACCCAAAACTGTTTGGGTTATGCCAATGGGTTATGAGGTAGATGGTGAAATATTAGAAAATTATGCTCAACATGTATTAAGCAAACCCAAAGATCCCAAGGAGGAAAGGTTTGGGACTTATGAGGAATTGCATGAAAAAATTCATGTTGAAGTGAAAAAACTTGAGATCTCCAAGAGAATACAGAAAGTGGCAGAAGAAATTGCCATAAAACATGGATTCACTAAGGAACAATGTTGAAATTAGGGTAGACAACTAAGAGGGGGCTGAATTAGTTGTCACAAAACTTTTATCTTTTGCTGCATTTAATCTTCTTTACCACAAATTAACAGATTAATGATATAACTATGAAAGATTGAATCAACAACACATGAGTAGAAACATAATCAACACACATAACACTAGGATTTTTATGTGGAAACCTAGTTAAGGGAAAAACCACGGTGGGGGTTAACCCACAAGATTTATTCTCTATTAAAAGAATAGAAAAAATAGGAAGGCACTTGCCTTTGGGTGCACTGCCCAGAGCTCACTGCTCAAAGGAGGCCCACTGCCTACAAAAATATTCACATGATTAACACTGAAAGGTTGAATTGAGAAACATCATCTTCTCCATACCAAGGTTCAGTTCCATTGAAGCTCACAACACCTCTACTCTGCCCCCAAACACTTCTTCACTATCTTTGAATCTTCACTGCTCTCCTCTTTTCTGCTCTGCCTTTAGATCTCTCTTAGAATCTTATCATTTTTGCTCAAGGACAACTTTCCACAACTCAACTACAAGTATTTATATGCTACATCAACCTTGGAATGAACATCAAGGTCGGCATTACAAACATTCACTACACTATCAGCCAAACATAGCCGGGACTCAAATCTTCCTTGAACAACACACCACACTCTATAGAACTTCTTTTAGATCATCTGTAACATGCACCAAGCATCCAGTCAGCCAAGACTAGAAAGAACAACAACACCCAAGGTGAAATCTTCAACTACGAGCTCAATCCTCAATGTGGACCACCAAAACAATAGGCACACGATCCAGAGACCTCCACAAGCACAATGAAATCAACAAGAACAGTTGCACCACCTCAAATCACTAGAATCACTTGCATCTTCTTACAGGAACTTAAGAACACTAACTGTCATTACTGTCACACTAGAAAGATTGCTTGCGGACCTCCAAACAACCAACCACTTGAGTTGAGGATACACACCAACATCCCAAACATATTTCTAGAACTGTAGACCATAATATTTCAATGCAAAGAAATCTAAACCAAATTGCTATCACTTTGTTACCTCTGAACAATTGTAAAACCCGGTTCTACTCAAATGGCCATAACTTCACCAATCCTGCATGCGAACCTCTCAAATCTTAATTAGAGAAAATTCAGACAATCCTCTATAAACCCTTTAATCTGCAGACTCTGGTCTTTATCTCACTGGGAATACGACGCAATCTACTTTGATGAATTGCACTGTCTTCACTATCTCTGACAAAGAGATATGTTGACATTAATGATAACACATCATATGCACATATTTGCAACAATCTCCCCCTTTGTCATTGATGGCATCATATGATGTGAAAAACTAATTCAACCATCAAGACAAGGATTTCTTCCCCTTTCTCTTATCACACTTGCAACCACTTTCTTCACTACTCCCCCTTTCACCAGCAACTACTTACTTCCAAGTTTTTCACATGACTTCTCTCCCAGGCACATATTTGCAATCATCTCTCCTCCATTTGTTTCTTAGACCAAACTGAACTCCAAAATTAACATACTGACTACTCCCCCCTGAGTAGCATCCCCTTAACACCAATCCAGATCATAAGATATGATTGTAAGTTCCACCAGACTGATGCACACTAGTGCACCTTAGTTCTGGATAGGAGGGGTAATAACCCACAACTTCATTATGAGATACTCAAAAGTATCCTTAGGTAGAGGCTTAGTGAACATATCCACAATCTGATCGTTAGAAGAAATAAACTCCAATCTGACTTCATTCTCATTTACCTTCTCTCTCAAAAAGTGAAACTTGATGGATATGTGCTTTATCTTTGAATGCAACATGAGATTCTTTGAGATGTTTATTGTACTTGAAATATCATAGAAGATTGTAACAGGCTCTTCAAACACAATTCTGATATCCTTCAACATTTGCTTCATCCATTAAACTTGAGTACAATTACTTGCTGCTGCTATATACTTTGCCTCTGCAGTAGACAGAGATATTGCCTCCTACTTTTTACTCAACCAAGAAACCAATCTCTTTCCCAAGAAAAATGCACCACCACTAGTACTCTTCTTGTGATCCACATCTCCTGCCCAATCAGCATCTATATATGCATGAAGAGTGAAATCATCATCCTTAGGATACCATAAGCCATAATCAGATGTTCCCTTCAGATATCTAAAAATTATTTTGACTGCAACAACATGAGATTCTCTAGGATCAACTTGAAATCTAGCAACAAGGCCAACTGCATTCATAATATCAGGTCTAGTATGAGTCAGATAAAGTAGTCCTCTAATCATTGATCTTGGTACAGTCATGGTAGGAGGGTTCACAGAATGAACTATCTAGACCGTGCAGCAAGAGTAAAGACAACGGAAACAACTTAAGGAAATAGAATAAATGCAGATTCAGTCATTCAGTATATCAAAAAATTCAAATAGATATCGGCTGGCAACATGCAGGCTTATAATTAGGGCTCACAGGCCTGATTACATAATGCACAAGATAAAGCTTTGAAGATCCTTCACACAAAAACCCAAACTATCAATCTTCTAAATCATGAGAACTATGTTATCTACTTTCCTAAGGATTTATTACATCAATATATATCATCTTTAGACCAATAGATTCCTCCACATCGGCCAAGGAAGATCACAAATTCCAAAGAAGAGGTGTAACGTGTGTACATAGATAGGTCGGACCTAAATGCATAGAACACCTCTGGAAAATGAATGGAATGAAGTACAGATCTTTGAGGAAGGTTGGCCACAAACCAAAGATCATTGAATGATGTGTCGTTAGGCTCCACAGATCAAGAAATGCTTCTACAAGTTTCTCCTTCAGCTAGTTGTATGTGATTATCAAGATGCTCTGTTCTGAGAAACAATCAATCTTCTGATAGCGATATCTTTCTAGTATTTATGTGTGGATCTCTGAATTCTGGATATGATGTAGATGAATGAATGTAGACGCTAAGTCTAGCTCTACAAGGTCTGAAATGGCATTGGACCAGAAATATAGAAACTGCTTTTGACTAAACTTCCTAAACCGAACTGGAAAAATGAAAAGAAACAAACTGAAATGCAAACATTTTTGGTTGATGTAAGATTGCTCTTTAACTAGGGATGCTCCTGCATCAAACATCTGGGGTTATTGAAAAAGTGTGTCCCTCACTTTGCTAGGGCTAGGGGAGAACCAAGATAGTCCAACTTAGCCTGATAAATCCATGATGAATCTTCTTCCGGTCTGCCTTTCCACTTCACAAGATATTCTTTGTATTGTCTTCCTCTAGTGCCGCGTCCAACTCTGCTATCCAAAATGTCTTCAATCTACTCCCGTGCTTGTTGTGGTAACTACTTTTTCAAGTCTTCTTCCATGCTATCACTGAACTCTACTTCATGATACTGATATAGGTCTGCAATGTTGAAAATAGGTGATATACCCAATGTCTTTGGTAGCTCCACTTCATATGCATTCCCTGAATCAAACTTCCTGAGTATCTTACAAGGTCCAAACTTCTTCATCTTCAACTTGTTATATGTCCCAACTGGAAATCTTTCTTTTCTCAAGTACACCATCACTTCATCTCCAACTTCAAATTTCTTATGTCTTTTCTTCTCATCAGCCTTTTCTTTGTACTTACTGTTTATATCCTCCAAATGCTTCTTAACCTGATCATGTACTATCTTCATGTGATCTATAAATTGCTATGCTTCGGTACTTTTGTTTTCTTCTGTACTAAAATCTCTTAATTCTACAACTCCTTTAGGATTTATTCCAGTCACAATCTCCAAAGGTGTTATTTCGGTACTCCTATTCACTAAATTATTATATGCAAACTCTACTTGTGAAAGAATCAAATCCCAACTTCCTGTCTTCTCTCCAACCAAAATCTCAACAAGTTTCCCAAACTCCTATTCACTACCTCTGTTTGTCCATCTGTCTATGGATGAAAAGATGAGCTAAACTTCAAATCTATCTTCATCTTCTTCTAAAGAGTCTTCCATAAGTATCCAATAAATTTTGTGTCTCTGTCTGAAACTATACTCTTAGGTAATCCATGCAATCTCACAATCTCCTTGAAAAATAGGTTAGCTACATGCACTGCATCAGTTGTCTTCTTACAAGGTATGAAATGAGCTATCTTTGAAAATATATCCACCACTACAAATATTGAATCATGTCCTCTCTGTGTCTTAGGCAATCCCATTACAAAATCCATGCTTATGTCTTCCCAAGGTCTCTCCAGTACTGTCAAAGGTTTATACAGTCCAATATTCTGACCACTCCCTTTTCCAACTTGACAAACTCTACAACTCTGCACAAATCTCCTAACATCCTTATGTATCTAAGGCCAAAAGTAGTTTTCACTCACCAAAGTCACTGTCTTATCAATGCCAAAATGTCCTACGAATCCACCACTATGCTTCTCCTTGATCAAATTGTCTCTCATTGAACTTCTAGGTATGGATAACTGACTTCCTTTGAATAACATATCTTCTTGAATGAAATAGTCCAACCACTTACTCCTATCTATCACAATAGGTTCTTTACATGCTCTCCAAGGTTCTGCAAAATTAGTGTCTCCCTCATACATATTCTTCAATTCATCAAAACCCAACACCTCAACTCTCATCTCTGTCAACAAGTTTCTTCTTCTACTCAATGCATCAACAACTTTGTTTGATTTTCCACTCCTATACTTCAACATAAAACTATAACTTTGCACGAACTCTATCCACCTCATATGTCTCTAATTCAACTTACCTTAACTGTTCAAATATTGCAAAGCTTGATAATCTGTATACAACACAAACTCTTTAGGCAAAAGGTAATGTCTCCACTTCTTCAAGGCTTGAATTATGGTGTAGAACTCTTGATCATAAACTGAATCTCTCCTCCTTGCATCATTCAACTTCTCACTGAAATATGCTACTGGTCTACCTTCTTGACTTAACACTGCTCTAATTGCATCTCCGTTAGCATCACAATCTACTTGAAATACCTTATTGAAATCTAGTAATACCAAAATAGGTTGTTCTTTCACCTTCTACTTTAATAGTTCAAAATTTTTATCTACTCCAGATGTCCACTTGAAATCCTTTTTGTCACCTCTCATAGTCTCTGTCATAGGGTTACAAACTAAACTAAAATTTCTGATGAACTTTTAGTAGAAACTAGCCAATCCATGAAATGATCTAACTTCTCCAATGCTCTCCGGTGTAGGCCATTCAATAATTGCTTTCACTTTCTCAGGGTCCATCTTCAATCCTTTCACAAAAATCACAAGTCTCAAGTATACCGACTCTTCCTTCATGAACTACACTTCTTGATGTTTATCATCAATTTCTCTTCTCTGAACCTCTGCAAAACTTGTCTAATATGCCACAAATGTTCCTCCTTTGTCTTACTAAAAATCAGAATATCATCCAAGTATACAATCACAAAATTACCCAAGAATTTCTTCAAGACTTCATTCATCAATCTCATGAAAGTACTTACTGCATTTGTCAATCCAAAGGGCATCACTAACCACTCATACAATCCTTCATTTGTCTTAAAAGCAGTCTTCCATTCATCACCTTCTCTGATTCTGATTTGATGGTATCCACTCTTCAAATCTATCTTTGTGAAATATCTTGCTCCACTCAAACAATCCATGATATCATCCATCCTAGGTAAAGGAAATCTGTACTTAACTGTAATCTTGTTTATTGCTCTAGAGTCAGTACACATTCTCCATTCCCCATCTTTCATAGGTGCTAACACTATAGGTACTACACAAGGACTCAAGCTTTCTCTAATCAAACCTTTCCTCAACAATTCTTGTATTTGTCTATTCAGTTCTTCATTCTTTTCTGATGTCATCTGGTGTGCTACTTTATTAGGCAAACTTGCTCTAGGTATAAGATCTATGTGATGACTGATACTCCTTATAGGTGGCAATCCATCACGTACATTATCTGATATGATGTCTTCATACTCTATCAGCCACTCTCTTATCTCCTCCAGTTGTGATTCTTCAGTCTCTTTCTTCAATGTTTCAAGCTTCATAGGAATCAAGGTATAACACAAATTCTCATGTCTCAAACCATAAAGAAATTTTCTTCCATCTACCAAACAGATTCTAGCATTCCCACATACCACATCTTTAGGATCATCCTCCAAAGGAATCGAAGTAATTATTTTCCCATTTGTTGTTATAGTATATGTGTTCTTTCTCCCATCATGTATAGCTTTTCTATCATATTGCCAAGGTCTACCCAACAACATATGACATACATCCATAGGCATAATATCACACAAGACTTCATCATGATAAGATCTAATATGAAATTTCACCAAACATTGTTCACTCACCAGTACCTTATGATCATCCTAAATCTATTCTATCTGATATGGCTTAGGGTGTTTCAATCTTTCCAACTTTAGCTTAGTCACCATCTCCTTCAAAACTAGGTTATCTAAACTACCACTATCAATTACAACTTTACAACACTTACCTCCTAATTTGTATCTGGTTCTGAATAAACTTTTCCTCTGCGGTGGTTCCTCATTTGTCTCTGCTTGAAATAGTGCTCTCCTCATCACCAATGATTTTCCTTTCTCAGGTTTACCAATAGAATAGGGGTAATCTAGTTCAATAGGTTCTTCTTAAACATAGGTTGCTCTTCCACTATTTTTTGTCCTCTTACTTGTACTACCCTGATTACATTCAAATGCTCTATGTCCTTCACCTCCACACTTGAAAAAAGTACCTCTGAATGTTCTCTTATCCAATCCTCTTCCTTCTCTTTTGTATCCTTCATTTCGGTATGCACTAAGGTTTCCTCTTTGGTAAAAATTTTTGTCATCTCTCTAGTAAGCATTATTATCTCTGTCATCCTTCTTAAATGGGCTGTTAAACTTGTTCTACTTTGGATATGATCTGTCTCCTTCAGAAAATGTTCTACCTATCTGAAATTTACCTTCTCTTCCTCTCTGTCTCTGATCATGTCTCTTATTCAACTTCTCTTCAATTTTCAGGGCAAACTGATATGCTTCCTCCAAAGATGTCATCCTCAGCAAGCTTAGTTCCTCTTGAATGTTCAATCTCAGTCCATTGATGTATCTAGCCACTTTCTCCTTTCTTTCTTCACTATGTCCTATCCTTATGATCATCTTGTGAAATTCTTTTGTGTACTCCTTCACAAATTTCTCTTTTTGTTTCAGGTTTTGCAATCTTTTCAACAATTCCAACTCATAGTCAACAGGTATAAATTGATTCTTCAGCTTTGTCACCATCCTATCCCATTTTGTAATCTTTTCTTTTCCTCTTCTATTTCTTTCCATCTGAACTTCTTTCCACCATATAGTAGCATGTCCTTTCAACTTTGTCTTTGCAAATTTCACCTTCTCCGAATCTTCAATTTCTTCATATTCAAAGTATTCTTCCATATCATTTATCCAATCAATCAATTCTTCAGGGTTCAAATTACCAGTATAGTTTGGCACATCAACTCTAGGTCTCTTTCCAATATTTTAAATAAATCATAGCATCTTTACTTGATCTGATTCCTCTTCTTCATCACCTCCTAGGGTTTCGCCAGTTTGTTCAACAGATTGAAATTCTTCTTCATCCTCACTTTCAACATTAGGTCTTGGTGTCAATCCTCTTTGCCTATCTTCTTCAACAGTATCCAAAGAAATTCACATTGTTTTCATTATTTCCATCATCTCATCTATTCTACTAGCCATTATTCCAACAAGAGCAACTCTCCTCGATGACATTCTTCCTAGGATCAGGTGTAAACTACCTCAGGTTCGGTGATCAGGCTACAAGGTGAGAATTGCCTCACAATCAGCGATCGGTTGCAACACAAGTAACCTGCCTCAATTTGGTGATCTTTGCACAGCAAGATCTTACAGAATTCCTTCACCAATCTCACTCAATCCACTCCCAAAGATTCAAACTTTCTCTCTGATACCACTTGGTGCAGTCATGGTAGGAGGGTTCACAGAATGAACTGTTTGGACCGTGCAGCAAGAGTAAACACAATGGAAACAACTCAAGGAAATAGAACAAATGCAGATTCAATCATTCAGTATATCAAAGAATTCAAACAAATATCGGCCGACAACATGCGGGCTTACAATTAGGGCTCACAGACCTGATTACATACATGCACAAGATAAAGGTTTAAAGTTCCTTCACATAAAAATCCAAACTATCAATCTTCTAAATCATGAGAACTATGTTAACTACTTTCCTAAGGATCTATTACATCAATATATGTCATCTCTAGACCAATAGATTCGTCGACGTTGGCCAAGGAAGATCACAGATTCAAAAGAAGAGGTGTAACGTGTGTACATAGAAAGGTCAGACCTAAATGCATAGAACACCTTCAGAAAATGAATGGAATGTAGCGTGGATCTTTGAGGAAGGTCAGTCATGAACCAAAGATCATTGAATGATGTGTCGTTAAGCTCCACAGATCAAGAAATGCTTCCGCAAGTTTCTCCTTTAGCTGGTTGTCTATGATTATCAGGATGCTTTGTTATGAGAAACAATCAATCTTCTGATAGAGATATCTATCCGGTATTGATGTGCGGATCTCTGAATTCTGGATATGATGTAGATGAATGAATGTAGACACTAAGTCTAGCTCTTCAAGGTCTAAAATACCACTGGACCATAAATACAGAAACTGCTTCCGATTGAACTGCCTAAATTGAACTAAAAAAATGAAAAGAAACAAACTGAAATGCAAATGTTTTTGGTTGATGCAAGATTGCTCTTGAACTAGGGATGCTCCTGCATCATATATAGTTACCTTTTCTTATCTGCCTTAGGGGAATCGTCATCTTTACTCAACTTGCATCCAATTATCATAGGAGTACTTATTGGTTTTGAATCCTCCATTCTAAACTTTTTCAACAACTCTTTTACATACTTAGACTAAGATATGAAGATACCCTTATCTAACTGAATGATTTGCAGACCCAAGAAGAAATTCATTTCACCAAGAATGGACATATCAAATTCACTTTGCATTTGATTAGCAAATTTTTTACACATGCTCTCATTTCCACCAAAGATGATATCATCAACAAATACCTCAACAATCAATATGTGTTCATGATCAATTCTGAAATAAAGATTACTATCAGCTATGCCTTTACTAAAACCTAACTTTAGCAGATACTTATCTAATCTAGCATACCAGGCTCTTGGGGCTTGTTTAAGTCCATACAATGCTTTCCTCAACCTACATATCATATCTCCTTGACCAGACAACTGGAATCCTTCTGGTTGCTCAATGTAGACTTCTTCCAAATCTCCATTTAGGAATGCTAACTTGACATCCATCTGGTAAACTTTGAAATCTTTGTAAACAGCAAAGGCAAGAAATAATCTGACTGCTTCGATTCTTGCCACCGGAGCAAAAGTTTCTTCAAAATCAATTCCCTCTACCTGAGAATATCCTTTACACACCAATCTTGCTTTGTTTCTCACAACTTCACCATTTTCATTCAATTTATTCTGGAAGAGCCATTTAGTTCCAATTACATTTTTGTTTTCAGGTCTAGGAACAAGATCCCAAGTATGATTCTTTTCAATTTGCATTAATTCTTCTTCCATTGCTTTTACCCAACTTTCATCATTACAAGCTTCATTCACTGATTTTGGTTCAATATTTGAAATCAAACAATATTCGTCTTGTTCTTCAACAATTTTTCTTCTAGTTTGAACACCTTTATTTCTATCTCCTATAATCTAATCTTCAGAATGATTCAACCTTACATACTTGGGAGTTTTGGGATTTTCTTGAAATTCTGATTCTTGAACTTATTCCTCAACATTTGCACTAGCATATTGAGTCACTGGATTCTCTAGAGCAATCTAACTATGAGTTTGAGTTTGAACTTGTTTTCATTTATTTGGACTTTCATTGTGATCATCTGACTCATATCCAGAAGATTTGGAAGGTCTCTGCTTTCTTTCATCAACCTTGACATTAGCACTTTCAACGATCCTTTTCAATCTCTTGTTAAAGCACCGGTATGCCTTGCTTTGGTTAGAATAACCTAGAAATATTCCTTCATCACATCTTGCATCAAACTTGTCTAGATCTTCATCTCTTTTGATATAGCATTTACTACCAAAACCCTAAAATATTTCACAGTAGGAGCATTACCAAACCATAGTTTATAAGGTGTTTTATCAGTATTACCCTTGATTTGAACTCGGTTAAGAGTGTAGACAGAAGTACTCATAGCCTCTCACTAATAGACATGTGGAACATTTTCTTCCATCATCATGGTTCTAGTAGCCTCTTGAATAGTCTAGTTCTTCCTTTCCACAACTCCATTCTACTGAGGAGTCCTAGGAGCAGATAACTGTCTTCTTATTCCATGCTTTTCAAAAAATGTATTAAACTAAACAGAGGTAAATTGTCCACCCCTGTCAGATCTCAGACACTTTATCTTCACACCAATCTCATTCTCCACCCTAGCCTTGAACACCTTGAATCTATCAAGGGCATCTGATTTCTCTCTCAATAAAGTGACCCACATCATCCAGGAGTAATCATCAATCAGCAACATAAAGTATCTGTCTCCTTGCAAACTCCTAACTCTGGCAGGACCACACAAATTAGTGTGCACAAGTTCCAACAATCCACTTGAAAATTGTTCTTTACTTTTGAATGTAGTTCTACTCTATTTGCCCAACTAACATTCCTTACAATGCTATTAGTAGGTTTCACAAGCTTTGGAAGATCTCTCACAGCCTTAGTAGTACTTATCTTGACAATATTATCAAAGTTTACATGACACATTCTCCTATGCCATAACTAACTCTGATTAATCTGAGCAATCAAACAACTTTTACCAGTACCACTTAAATGAAAGACATTACCTCTAGTCTATGTACTAGATGCAATCTTAGTTCCGGAGCTTCCCAAAATTTTGCATCTTCCATCCTTGAATCGGAGATCATACCCTTTGTCAACCAACTGTCCAACACTAAGAAGATTATGCTTCAACCCTTCTACATACAAAACATCATTAGTGTTATTCTTACCATCAAGAGAGATGGATCCTCTGCCATGGATACTACTAGCTGAATTGTCTCCAAACTTCACAATTCCACCATCATATCTTTCCAAACTTACAAACTTGCTTTTATCACCAGTCATATGATGAGAACATCCACTGTCAATCACCCATTCATCCTTTTCTTCAACTTGAGTAGCCAAGGCACTTTCCACATTCACATAGCTAGAAGATTTAGTAGGCACCGGATCTTCTTCTTTGATAGCAATGAACACCCATTCATTTCTAGAGGTACTTCCCATATCAGATTCATCATATGTGATTCTTTCATTAGCAGCTTCTTAGACATAGTAACACTTCTTGTAAACCCTAGGTCTGTTAGGGTTTGGCTTTGAAACTGTCTTCGGACATCTTGAAGCAAAATGACCAATCTTATTGCAAGCAAAACATTTGAAAGGCAACTTTCCTTCATACTTACCAGATCCTCTTAGTAATCTTTTGGCAATAAGGGCTTCAGGTTCTTCAAGCTCAAATTCATCTTCTTCAAGTTCCTTCCTTGCCTTCTCATATCTGGTTAGTCTTCTTGAAGAGCTTTCACCTAGATCAAATCTTTGCTTCCTGGAAATACTAGCCTTAAATGTAGATTCTGATTTAGGAAGAGAATCACCAAACTCGCTCATTTAAAATGCTGAAAGCTTGCTAACCAACTGATCCCTTGTAACTTTTGTCACAGTCCTGATCTCCTCAATAGCAGCAACTTTATGCTTGTATGAAGCATGTAAGGATCTGAGCAGTTTGCCAACAATCTCTGATTCTTCTAATTTTCCACCAGCACACCTGATACTACACACAAGTTCATTCACCTTCTGCATGTAGGAAGTGTTGTTTTCATCTTCACTCATCCTCATACTTTTGTATCTACCCTTCAAGCTCTGTAAATTAGCACATTTGACATATGCATCACCTTCATATAGAGTTTCCAACTTCTCCCAAATTTCATGAGCAATTTGCAATTCCAAGACATTTGTCATTTATGTATCTGTTAGGGCACTCAAGAATGCTTCTATAGCCCAAATGTTGTTTTCAGCGTCTTTGATTTGATGTGGAGTTGTAGGACCATTCTACGGAGGAGTATACTTATTCTTGGTTATCAACCAATAAGGATCACCCATGCATTACAAGTGACATTCCATGCGATTCTTCCAAAGAGAGTAATTTGTTCCATCAAATCTCAAACTAGCCTTCTTGTATGTCGACATCCTGGATCTCCTCAAGTGGTCAAGCTTCTTTTAGAGGAACTGGCTTTGATACCAATTGTTGAAATTAAGGCAGACAATTGAGAGGGGGGGTGAATTAGTTGTCACAAAACTTTTATCTTTTGTTGCATTTAATCTTCTTTACCACTTATTAATAGATTAATGATATAACCATGAAAGCATGAATCAACAACACATGAGAAGAAACATAATCAACACACATAACACCAGGATTTTTACGTGGAAACCCAGTTAAGGGAAAAACCACGGTGGGGGTTAACCCACAAGATTTATTATCTGTTAAAAGAATAGAAAAAGTGGGAAGGCACTTGCCTTCAGGCTCATTGCCTAGAGCTCACTACTCAAAGGAGGCTCACTGCCTACAAAAATATTCACATGATTAACACTAAAAGGTTGAACTGAGAAACAACATCTTCTCCATGCCAAGGTTTAGTTCCATTGAAGCTCACAACACCTTTTCTCTACCCCCAAACACTTCTTTTCTATCTTTGCATCTTCACTACTCTTCCTCTTCTGCTCTTCTTCTTTTCTGCTCTTCTTCTTTTCTGCTCTGCATTTGGATTTCTCTTAGAATCTTATCATTTTTGCTCAAGGACAAATTTCCACAACTTAACTACAAGTATTTATACACTACATCAACCTTGGAATGAACATCAAGTCAACATTACAAACATTCACTACACTATCAGCCAAACATAGCCGGGACTCAAATCTTCCTTGAACAACACGCCATGCTCTATAGAACTTCTCTTAGATCATCCGCAACATGCACCAAGCATCCAGTCGGCTAAGACTGGAAAGAATAGTAACAACCAAGGAGAAATCTTCAACTATGAGCTCAATCCTCAATGCGGACCACCAACACAATAGGCACATGATCTAGAGACCTCCACAAGAACAATCGCACCACCTCAAATCACCAGAATCACTTGCATCTTCATATGGGAACTTAACAACACTAATTGTCATGACTATCACACTAGAAAGATTGCTTTTAGACCTCCAAACCATGAACCACTTGAGTTGAGGATACACACCAACATCCCAAACATACTTCTAGAACCACAGACCATAATATTTTGATGCAGAGCAATCTGGACCAAATTGTTGTTGCTCTGTTACCTCTGAACAACTGCAAAACCCAATTCTAATCAGATGGCCATAACTTCACCAATCCTCCATGCGGACCTCTCAAATCTTAACTAGAGCAAGTTTAGACAATCCTCTACAAATCGTTTAATCCACATACTCTAATCTTTGTCTCACTGGGAATGCAGAGCAATCTACTTTGTTAAACTATATTGTCTTCACTGTCTCTGACAAAGAGATATGTTGACATCAATGACAACACATCATACGCACATATTTGCAACAAATCAAAGAAGCAACGGAAAAAGGTCAAGCAGAAAGAGAAGCAAGGGAAAAGAAAGGAAGTGAAAGAGTTAAGGTTCCGGATGAACCTAAAAAAAGGAAGAAAAACCTCAAGCAACAAAGAGGTCTACCAAAAGCTCTACCTCCTCTTCCGTTCTGACATCTACTAGCATAAAAGAATCTGCAAAGAAGCCAACTGACAGAGGAGCAAAAAGACAGAAAACAAAAGGTAAAACAATGTATGTAAGTATAAGTGAAAAAGATGAAGAAGAGTCTGAGTTTGATGAAAATATCAAGAAAATGAAAATTGAGACTACCAAAGCCTCTGAAAGGAAGAAACCTAGCAAAAGATAGAAGGTAGATGAGTCTCAAATCACATTAACACTAGAAGATATACTAAAGTTTGTCACTATTGATGGAAATTTGAAACCTGTGGCTGAATTTTATGATGATTGCAATGATGTTGGCAAAAGGATTTTGGAAGAAGCTGTCATAGAGTATCTAAACATATTCAATAGAGCTCTCATTGAGATCACTGGTGATCTCCCAGATACCTTGAGTAGTATTATATCAGTCAGAAAGGAAACTGCAATGGCTAAGGATATTCAGCTCAGAGAACACACATTGATAAAATTATGTCTAGACTTTACTCCAGAAGAAAAGGCCAAAATCTCCAAAGCACTTAACAATGAGTTCAGATCAAAGAAAAGAATGAATGCACTGATGATAGGAGAAGCTGACAAAGTTGTCAAGGAAACAAAGGAGACCATTTTGGAAATACTAAAGAAATACAACATTTCCACTATCTATGACAATGAAGAAGCAAATGATAAAGTCACATCCCCACCAGAGATTAACCAAGAACACGGATTGGAACAGAATGATCATGTTCCCAACACTGATATAGTGGATATGTCAGATCAAGGAGAAGTTGTTACTGATCTACCTCCTGAGTAACAGGCTAAGGGTGAAGAGAATAGGGAGCAGATAAGGAGCCCTACACCAGAGAAAAATACAGATCAATAGGAAAATATGGACATGGATCCTCTGGAACGAAGTCAGGAAGAATTATCTGAGAGAACAAGAGACACTACAGATGTCTCAGTTGGTTCTAGAAGACAAGTTGCAGATGAGTTTGAACTCCTTCAAGGACCAATCAACTTGGCCTCATTGTCACTTATGCAGAAATTCAAGTTAGTGTCTATTGTCCAAGCCAAGGCATAAGAAGAAATGCTGAAATCTCATGACCAAGATAGTAAATTGATTAATGATGCATCCAACATTCTGGAAAAGATGATGCCAACTATTCAAAAGGATACCTCACTATCTTCTGCTGATCATCTCAAATGGATATTAAACTTTGTAAGTACACATTTTGAGTCTTTTGAAAATCTGCAGAAGCAAAAGTTAGAAAAGAGTTCGATGAAAAGAGATTGATGGAGTTAAAGGCTATGTTAGCAAAAGATAAAACTGCATTAGAAAATGTGATAAAAGGCATACAAAGTGCCATTGAAGAAGCCTGTAAGGTTTATAAATTTTTCCTAGCTTGGCCAAAAGTTACAAAGAAATTAGAAGATGAAACCAAATATTTGGAACTCAAACTGCTTATTTTCTCTGAGACATATAATCCAGTAGTTGAGTCAATAAATATCAAAGAAGCTCAAGTTGTAAACATTCGTAATGACTTAAGCACTCTGATGAAGAAAAGAGAAGAAATTAGAGACATGTTATGCCAGCTAAGGGGACCGATAAGTCCAAAAATTGATTCCATGACCAATTTGGTAGATGAAGCCATGAAATCACTCGCACTAGTTGATACACCTTTAGATGTGCAGAGGGCACAAAAGTTAGTTTTTTTGATAAATGGCCACATCCATATCCTAGAAAGTGCAAGAAATAGATGGAACACAAAGATAGATTTGATAAAGACCATCTATAGTGACATTTTGCCTTCAATCACAAATTAAGATGTAGATTGTATTTGTAAATATGTGGCAGAGTACACAGTGTTTGAAGTTTTTGAAAATTTTTGGGTTCTGGATCACACCCTTTGCCATTGATATTGAAGAGGGAGAAGAAGATCAGTGAAAAAAGGGATAAACATCTCAGGGGTAGAAGAAAAACAAGTGTATATAGTAAGGGGGAGTAGTCAAGCATTTTTCACTAAGTGTTGCCATCAATGCCAAAGGGGGAGATTGTTGGTAAGAGACACTACTTTGGTATAGACTTACATGTTGTCATTGATGGAAAAAAGGCTCAGAGATCTCATCAGCCTGACAGAAAGACATATCTCTGGAAGGTTTTGTTAGTATTCAAGTCCGGAAGCCCAAAATGGCTGTGTGGGAAGTATTCTAAGTAAGGGACATAAAGTGAACCAGTATGCCTCCACAATTGAAGACTTGCAAATGCAGTTTATGTATGATGTTTATAGCCACCTATCGCTATTATATTCCATTGGTCATTATCTAACTTCCTCTAGAAGTCAACAGGTGAAAAGTCTAAGTTCGGGTGGATATTGTTAAGACAAGAATAGTGTACAATGCAGAGCAAAATGGTCTGCACTCCTCCGCAAGTGAATATTTTTTTATGTGGTTATAAGGTGTTGTAAACACTTGTATGAAGTGTCTAATTCTACAGTTGTGAGATCTGAAGTCCACTAGAAAAATAGTTACAAGCTACTAAGTATTGACATAGTGTTTGACAGAGTTTGACTAAGACAGAGTCTGAGTTCTGATGGTCCGCAATTCTCCGCAAGATGATAACATGCCTTGTGGTTTTGAGGGTAAGATTGGGAATATGTGAAGAGTCCTTGATATGATTTTAGAAGTGTTTTGTGATCTGCAGTAAAAGTTGTAAGTCAACAGATGAACTTGTTAAGCATGCTCTTAAGGAACAGGCTGACTGGTATAATAAATCATTATGCAGAGAAGAGACTGTTGATAACTGAGCAGGGGGGTGAATCAGTTATCCTAATTATTTCTTCTTTCTAAACTTTCTTATTAATCAATGCAACATTAATTCAAACAAGCAAACATTACCATGAAATGGAAAAACACATGACACAGTATTTTTGATGTGGAAACCCTGTTAAGGGAGAAAACCACGGGGTGATTAACCCAAAGATTATTCTCTGTTAGAAGAATAAGGAATTACAAAATGGCACTTGCCAATTAGGGCTCACTGCCTGAGCACACTGCTCACAAAGGAGGCACACTACCTACAAGGAGACACACTATCTACAAAAGAATGTTAAAAATACTTGAACTGATTGGAAGCATCCACATATGCTAGAGTTTAGTTCCGGTTAGGCTCAGTACACTGATCTGCTGCACTTCATCTTTCCTCTTCTCTTATGCTGCTTTCCTTTCACATATCGGATCTTTCTTACTATTTCTACTCTGCTCTGCTCTTATTTGCATATCACATACCACCACAACACATCTCACAACTAAATCCATTGTGTATATATATCCGCATAAGTAATTTCATCACCTTTCTAGTCGGCACCCAGAATAGTCAATCTTTTCACTAATTCTGATCTGTCGGCTGAATCCTAGCACATCAAGTAATGCGGATCAAGTATATGCTTGTAGAAATCATTAATCATGTCAGCCAAACATGATTCATGCCTTCATAACCTTTAACACCATCAGTAGCACATCCAGAAAATAGTCTGATGTTCTGTCAGTCAGTTCTTCCTCCGTTCATACTGTCACTCAGGAATCTGGTACTCAACTATTCATATCTTTTTCCTCATCTATCATCGGAGGCTAAAACCTTGGAATCTATCACTCAAGGTAGTACTCTTTACTTCTGCAAATCTATACTTTTCCAAAATACTTCCTCTGAGAGATCCGGACCTGTCTGTCAGACCTTGCCACAAGCTCTGTTCTTGTTTACTGGACCACAACATTCTTCACTTTGACTTCTGGTAGAGACACACCATGTCCTGCGGATGTGTGGGATGAACTTTGTTGCCATCAATGACAACAATCATGAATCCATATAGTGTCTCTTGCCAACAATCTCCCCCTTTGGCATTGATGGTAACACTTAGTGAAAAATGACTAAGTGTTTACACTAGGCTCCCCCTTGGCTGATGCTCTGTCTTTATATATATTTTTTGGAGCTCCCCCTTAGTTGGATTCCTCATTTTTCACTGCTCTTCACTCCCCCTTTGACATCAATGGCAAAGGGTAGGGTCCGTACACCAAAATTTTCAAAAATTTTACTATACTTAGCCACATAAGTATATATATACAAGTTGTACTTACATATACTTAAGTATGTCTGCAAAAGTGTTCTTCAACTGTACAACTTCTGTTGCCCAACTTTGCTTCATCCTGTCCAAAATTGAGATATGCCCACTCAACAGGAATGCAAATGCATCTGCTCTTTTTAGATCTGTCAGATCATCAGTCTGGGCTATAATTTGGGCTTCTGTTATAGCCTCATGCATGGCCTCTAGCTTAGGGACAATTAACCCCCTGAGCTCACTTAACCTGCTTATTCTATTTTTCCTTTCCTTCTCCAATTTCTTGATTTCACTCAAGACTGCAATAGTCTGACATTCTTGATTTATTATAGAGGAAGAAAGAGGATCAAAACTTTGAGACAAGCTTAGTAGTTTGTCCTCTTGCCCTTTTATTTTCTTCTCAATCTCCACTATTACCTTGGACCAGGAGATACAAAATTTGTATATTTCACCACCATCCTTAAGAGCATTTTCTAAGCTCTTTATCCCAATGTTCATGTTTCTCCTATCATTAATGATCAAACCCTGTACCTCAGAGAACCTTTTATCCAAAAACTCCTTCCGGACCTTTTCTTCAGCTGATTTTTCTAGAGAATCAAAATGTGTACTAACACTGCTGACTAAGGTTTTGAGATTACCAGAAGAGGAGGCTGTGGGATCTTTCTAAACCAATGGCATAATCTTTTCAAGCACTCCGGAAGCAGCTTCTATCAACTCATAGTCTTCCATATGAGACTTTAGGAGTTTTTTATTAGCCTTAGCATTTGCAAATGAAGCTATCTTCATTGTCTGTACCGGAGAAAGAGAATCAAAATTGAATGGACCTTGTAGAAGCTCCGGTTCATCAATCTCCATTGTTTCTTTGTTCAAGAATTCTTGGACAGCTTGTGCAGTGTCTCTTGCCAGAGACAGATGTTTCTTCTCTTCTACAGTCTTGGAGCTATCCTTAGGAGTTTTCTCTCCTTCACCACTAGCAGTTGTGGTTTTCTCTGCTGAGGTCTTCTCTCCTTCTACAACCTTAGCACTGTCATCTTCTTTCTCCTTCACCTCTGCTTCTTTCTCCTGTGATTTTTCTTCTCCTTTAGATCCAAAGACTGTAGGGGAAACTGAAGGGGAAATGTTAGTCTATTCGGGGCCCACCTCTTCTGATATTTTCTCAGGAGTTTCTTCTGCAACATTTGTAGTGGAGGGATCAGTACCCAAGTCCTCTATGATAGGAAGATTAAATCTTTTGAAGGTTTTCCAGAGAATCTCTTCAGTGTCCTTGGCTACCTTGTTGGTCTCACCAAGCATAAGCTGATTCATCCTTGCTTTGCTCCTAAATTCATCCTTGCAGTCTTTGAATACCATGTTCATTGTCTTGGGATCAATTGAAGGATATAGCTGAATAGCTATCTGTTCCTGGATCTCAAGGTCTTTTGCCATGGCATTGGTCTTTCTCATTTCCAACTCCTTCTCTAGACTCTTAGGAATTAGAGAGATAATTTCAATAAAAGCTTTATTGTAAATGTTCAAAAACTTAACTGTGGCTTCCTCTAGAATCTTTTTATCTGCTTCATTATAATAATCATAGAATTCTATTAAGGGTTGTAGGTTTCCATCCATAGTGACTGCTTTTACTACATCATCTAAGGAGAGAGTAGGTTTTTCAACAAATTCCTCTTCCTTCTCTTCTTCTCCTTGACCGGATGATTTCTTCTTCTTCTTTAGTTTCCTGATCTCCTCATCTGATTCGGTTTCCTCTTCATCCTTTTGACTTGCATAAGCCCTTGTGGCTTTTGTTTTTGATCTTTTCTCTCTTTTATCGGATGCCTGGACTTCAGGTTTTGAGCTTTTAGCTATGACAAGTGCAGATCTTTTTGATGATCTGGTCCGGGTGGAGGTTTCTACCAGAGCACTTTCATTCCTTTTCTTTTTTGCCTCTTTCTTCTCTTCCTCAGCTCTTTCCTTCCTTTTCTTGTGGGCATCAAGTGCCTCCTTTGAGATGCCAAGGCCTTGAGAAATATTTTCTACTTCTTTTCTCACCTTCCTTTTGATTTCTGGTTCTCTGAGTTCAACATGGATTTTTATACTCAGCTCCTCAAAGGTTCTAAAACTTTTTGCTTTTGGATCTTTAGGCTGGCTAAGCATGTGTTGAACATGCAGCTCCACAATCTATTCATCAACTTCGTACCCCATGGGCATGATCTAGACTATCCTTGGTTCTACTTCCTCCATAAGACATTGATCAGTGTCTACCATGAAGCACACTGTATCTTTGTATTTTTCAACTACTGATTTGGGGATCCTTTCTTTGATTTGCATTGTATTTTGGAATTGCTTGAAGTAACCCCACAGAGCTGTCTTTCTTTCCTTTGCATCTCCAAGTTCATGCAAGTAATCTCTGATTTGGATAGCTACCAGTTTGTCATTTTCCCATACCCATCCATTTGATCCAGGAAGCTCATTCGTGAAGTAGAAGAACAAACATAGTATCAGTCCTCCATATTTAAAGGAGTTCTTTTTGTCCTTCTTGATCTTCTATATGTTTTCCATTAATTGACTCAAGAGGAGTTCATAGAGATCATAATCTGCATTCTTTCTCAGCATCTCATAGGCCGTGTATACTACAGTTTTGGATATTGAATTCTCCCTACTGGAATGATATATCTTGTATCCTATTATCATAGATGCATACTTGATATCTGGGTCAGTAATATCTTCAATGGTCATTGCCCTCTTATCAAATTTTGATCTGGTGGCCTCTGTGACAATGTTGTTTTTGACAGATTTAAGGACAGGAATTCCTCCGGAGGAATGTAAACCAATTACTGCCCTAATTGCTTCCTTGGTGATCTTGCAAGGTCTATTCAGCCATAGGAAGTTATCATGCGCCCTACTTAAAACATACCAGACCCATTCATCTTCTTCAAAGCAGGGGAAATGAATGAACTGATCAAATGCTTTTCTTGGATGCCCTTATATTCTGGTTTAAGCTCAAAAGCATCATCTATCAATTGTTTGTGATAGATGTCTCTTAATTTGAATTCCCCAAACTCTTCAATATTGGCATGTATGTAAACCCTAATGTCTTCTATGTGTAAAATGCCATGTGGAACACTAGAGAATGCTCCTAGGGGATCTACCTCCAAGGATTTGTATGGATGTTTCTTAAATGTAGGGCAAGGTCTATTAGAAATCTTTACAATATTCAGAGTACCTATTATCAAGAGATTTGCAGTGAGATATTTGAAAATGGAAAATATCTTTTGCGCCTACGGTTTCACGGAGTTGGTTGGATTGATCTCTGGAAGTAATGACTTCTGCAAGTGATCTTCGATGAACTTGGGGAATTTTTTTGCAGAGCTCCACTTTTCATTTCTTCTTGAGTGCAGAATGAACGAGTGATTAATGAAAAACCCTTATATTGCTCTGCAAGCCCTAATATCAGACTGCAATAAATGCTCGACCTAATTCATTCTGATTTGCCTGGTTTTCCTTGTTCAAGGAGGAAGAAACTCATCTGGATTGTTATGATTCCCTTGTGATCGATGGTAGTGATGAATCATCATATCCACTTGTCCTTCTGGTCATCTTATGTATTAGCAGATCAAGCTGTATCAATTTGGATTCATACCAGGCCAATCTTGTGAGAAACCTATTTTACCAGAAGACTTGCTTAACCGGACCAATTCTGAAGGAATTAAACTTTTTAAATTTTCTTGCGGATCTCTTAGATCTTTACTTGACCTTCTTTACATGTTTCTCTAGAAACCCTTTGATCCGCAACTTCTCATGTGCCAATTTCAGGCACCACTTAATTGGCTGGGGGAACAAGGTTTTCTTTGTGTCTCCCCCTGAGCCAGCGCTCACCTTTTAATTTCTGGAAGGAATATCAGCACCAGAGTCTGGTGCGGATCCAACCTCTACATTTTCAGTACTTTTCTTCACCCAAATCTTGCTCATCTCATTTTTAACTTCATCCGCATTCATCTTTTGTTTACCCTTATCTTGATTCTAATTATAATATACCGGACCTCTTTTGTCCTGATTCTTGCTTCTACAGACTTTTGCACTATGACCGGACCTATTGCAGATTTGGCAAACAACATTTCTTTACATATTTGACTGATATCCACTTGATCTGCATTGATTAGCCATATGACCTATTCTATTGCATGTAAAGCATCTAACATTGAATGATTTGTTCATTTGCATATTTCTGCATTCATAAGACTTGTGACCATACCTTTTGCAGTTAAAACATTGTCCAGAGAAGGATGAATTAGTTTGATTCACTCTCTTTCTGCACTGATTAGCTTTGTGACCAAAGTGATTGCAGCTGTGGCAGTATCCATTGAAGGATGGATATCTTTGAGCATTGGGCTTTCTTATCAGAGGTCTTCTAGGCCTGTTTCTTGGATTTTCTGATTCAAAATTCTTCTGACCGTATCTGGAGCTTTCTCCTTTCTCATATCCCAAACCACACTTGTCATCTGCCCTCTTTTGACTTCCGAGAAGAACTTTAAGTTGATTAGAACTTATCTTGAATTTCTCTTTATATTCATTTGCTGTTTGAAGATCCCTTTTGAGAGAGACAATTTGATCCTCAAGTTTTTCTTCATTATCTTTAGCATCTTCAAGATCAGATTCAAGATGTTTAATAATTCTATCCATCTGGTGGCAATCTTCTGATTTCTCTTTGAGAGATTGTCTTAGATTGTCTTCAGTTTTTCTTTTCTCTTCAATCTCTTGAGTAAACTTTATAACTCTTGATTCCATTTCATGTCTTACCATAATGACTTCTTTTGATAACTTTTCACATAACTTGGTTTTCTCAGTCAGCTCTTCATTTGCATTAGTTTCTTCACCTTGTCTTGCCAATTGCTGAAGTAGCTCCTTTGTCTTTTTCATAGAGAGACTTAATTTGTCTTTTAGTTCTCTCATGAAATCATCAGCCTATTTGAGTCTTTCCTTTAATTCATTGACTTCAGAATTTGACTGTTCAAGATCCTCAAGGGCAGTCTTGAGTTGCTCCCTTAAACCATATGCATCCATTTGGACTCCCAGATCTTCCTCGAGCTGTTAGACTCTATTAGGAGGAACTTGGCTCTGATACCAATTGTTGATAACTAAGAGGGGGGGTGAATCAGTTATCCTAATTATTTCTTCTTTCTGAACTTTCTTATTAATCAATGCAGCATTAATTCAAACAAGCAAACATTACCATGAAATGGAAAAACACATGACACAGTATTTTTGACGTGGAAACCTTGTTAAGGGAGAAAACCATGGGGTGATTAACCCAAAGATTATTCTCTGTTAGAAGAATAAGGAATTACAAAATGGCACTTGCCAATTAGGGCTCACTGCCCGAGCACATTGCTCACAAAGGAGGCACACTACCTACAAGGAGACACACTGTCTACAAAAGAATGTTATACAATACTTGAACTAATTGGAAGCATCCACATATGCTGAAGTTCAGTTCCAGTTAGGCTCAGTACACTGATCTGCTGCACTTCATCTTTCCTCTTCTCTTATGCTGCTTTCCTTTCACATACCAGATCTTTCTTACTATTTCTGCTCTGCTCTGCTCTTATTCGCATATCACATACCACCACAACACATCTCACAACTAAATCCATTGTGTATATATATTCGCACAAGTAATTTCATCACCTTTCTAGTCGGCACCCAGAATAGTCAATCTTTTCACTAATTCTGATCTGTCGGCTGAATCCTAGCACATCAAGTAATGTGGATCAAGTATATGCTTGTAGAAATCATTAATCATGTCAGCCAAATATGATTCATGCCTTCATAACCTTTAACACCATTAGTAACACATCCAAAAAATAGTCTGATGTTCTGTCAGTTAGTTCTTCCTCTGTTCATATTGTCACTCAGGAATCCGGTACTCAACTATTCATATCTTTTTCCTCATCTATCACCAGAGGCTAAAACCTTGGAATTTATCACTCAAGGTAGTACTCTTTACTTCCCCAAATCCGCACTTTACCAAAATACTTCCTCTGAGAGATCCGGACCTGTCTATTGGACCTTGCCACAAGCTCTGTTCTTGTTTACTGGACCACAACATTCTTCACTTTGACTTCTAGTAGAGACACACGATGTCCTGCAGATGTGTGGGATGAACTTTGTTGCCATCAATGACAATAATCATGAATCCATATAGTGTCTCTTGTCAACAATCTCCCCCTTTGGCATTGATGGCAACACTTAGTGAAAAATGACTAAGTGTTTACACTAGGCTCCCCTTGGCTGATGCTTTGTCTTTATATATATTTTCCGGAGCTCCCCCTTAGTTGGATTCCTCATTTTTCACTGCTCTTCACTCCCCCTTTGACATCAATGGAAAAGGGTAGGGTCCGTACACCAAAATTTTCAAAAATTTTACTATACTTAGCCACATAAGTATATATATACAAGTTGTCCTTACATATACTTAAGTATGTCTGCAAAAGTGTTCTTCAACTGTACAACTTCTGTCGCCCAACTCTGCTTCATCCTATCCAAAATTGAGATATGCCCACTCAACAGGAATGCAAACACATTTGCCCTTTTGAGATCTGTTGGTTCATTGGTCTGGGCTGTAATTTGGGCTTCTGTTATAACCTCATGCATGGCCTCTAGCTTAGGGACAATTAACCCCCTGAGCTCACTCAACCTGCTTATTCTATTTTTCCTTTCCTTCTCCAATTTCTTGATTTCACTCAAGATTGCAGTAGTCTGACATTCTTGATTTGTTATAGAGGAAGAAAGAGGATCAAAACTTTGAGACAAGCTTAGTAGTTTGTCCTCTTGCCCTTTTATTTTCTTCTCAATCTCCACTGTTACCTTGGACTAGGAGATACAAAATTTGTATATTTCACTGCCCTCCTTAAGAGCATTTTCTAAGCTCTTTATCCCAATGTTCATGTTTCTCCTATCATTAATGATCAAACCCTGTACCTTGGAGAACATTTTATCCAAAAACTCCTTCCAGACCTTTTCTTCAGCTGATTTTTCTAGAGAATCAAAATGTGTACTAACCTGTATGAGGTGTTGAGGGAGTAGATGCTAGAGAACATAGACAAAGCATAGAAGAGTAGCTACAATTTTCAGTATGGATCACTCATAATCTATTTAGCATTTTACTTTCTGAAATATGTAAAACATTCTAGGATATTCATGGGGAAATACAAGAACCATAGGGAGCCAAACTATGTGCGCACATAAATGCATTCCAAAGAGTGGAAGATTACAAGAAAGCATTTACTGATTTATTTAAGGAATTTCAAGTAAAAATTTAGGTTAGGGATAGAATATCTTCTTAGATAGTAAGAAAATACTAGCAAGATATAACTTTTATAGTGGACACTAGCTATGTATACATGGAAGTTGTAGAACATAAAGTCCAATGGGTACCTAGGATACCTTATGAAGCATTTGGTAAACTAATAGAGTCCAATGCCAAAGCCTTGCTAGCACTCCCCAGGGACCCCAATGCTGAAATATTTGGTATATACAATAAAGTGGTAGATAAGAGGATTAAAAAGGAAGCACAAGAAAAGGTGTAGAAAGGCAAAAACAAGTTATTTGAGAAACTAGGAATTCATCAAGATCCACAACCCCTAGTAGTGATAGAAATATATAACTCACTACTAGTAGTGGAAAGTAAATAAACACAAGTTTGGTAGTTAGATAGGCTAATAATTGGGTTCCCTACATTTGAAATTAAGGATTCTAAGATTTACCAGAGGTTGGGAGAGGAAGAACTAGAAAAGAGATCTTGACAAATTGGTGTAAAAAGAAAATTATCCACCACCCCAATACAAAGGAGAAAAAAGGAGAAGGAAAGGTAGATTCACCCAATAGAATAGCTATAGAGGCCCTATTATAGTTGAGTACAGAGAAAAACAAGAGTGAAGTAGGGCCCTTAAAGACAAAATTGAGACAAAAGCAAAAAGAAAAGGGAAAATTTATACAGATTGAGGAAGAGTAAGAAGAAGAAGAAACTACAATTGAAATTTGTATAATAGAAGTGTTGCAAAGAATCATAGGAGTCCAATTGAATTAAATCAAAGTAGTATAAGGAAAGGGAACTAAAAAGAAGAAAATAAAAGTATCCCCATAGCCCCCACAAAGACTAACAAATGAAAGAGGATATAATAGATGTACAAATTTTATACTGATCATTTTTTACACCAGGAAAGCCTTTGGAAGTAGCATAAATGTATATTGTAGACTCTAGCAAAAATAAGCAAGTGATTCTTTAGGTAATGTTGGACTACATTGATGGTAGTCCTTATTAATAATGGACATGATAAAGGGTTTTCCTAAAGAACTGGTTGCTACCACTAAAAAAAGAGAGTAGGTGGTACAACTTGAAGAAAATATAAAAAAAGATGCTTTAAAACAAATGGACCAAGATTTAGACCTCTCTCCAAATAGTAGACGAAAATTTGGTGCATTTAAAAAATGAAGAGTTGAGACCCAAGAAAAGCTTCAATACTCTTATCATAATTTGAGGTCAGGGAACAAGTAAGAAATGAAATAGTAGAGGCCACAAAAAAGGCCTATAATACTTTGTTAGTAGACAAAGCCATAGTTGAGAAAGAGAAGTCAAGTCAAAAGGAATAGCTAGACTATGGTACAAAAGGAATACATGTGGAAGAATTATTTAAGAATATATAGGATGGTATTACATAAGGGGAGGAGGACATAGATATGGCTTAAATTGACACATTCTAAGATTTATTGGTGAAGAAGAAGAAGAAATGAAAGAGGAAGATAAGGAGACAAAGGAACATACCTGACAAAAGGAACCACAAGATGCTAAAATGGAAAAAGGAGAACAACAACACATTGAGCATCCACAACAGGAAACATTGTAAGGTAGTGGATTTGACAAAAAAAGGAAGAAGAGGTCCTGTTATGTCAGAAAAAGTATCCTTGGGGGCTTTTTCTTCTTAAGGTTTAGCTCCTGAGTCCTTAGAATGCATTTAGAGCATATTGCATAATTTTGATGACTCCCAATGAGAAAACCTTGAAGTTTCATGGCAAATGGGACTCAGGGGATGCACTTAACATAAATCCTTCCTGAAATAGGGGGAGGACTTAGGTACCTGCACCCTAGTCCTACCCTATTTTAGGTCAGGACCTATTTCAAAGTGTCAGTTTATGACTGTTATTTAGGTCCTATGTCGATACGGTAAGTTTGAATTACGAAATTCTTAGCGGGAATGTTTGTAGTTGCATATATAAGCATGATTAGTGGTTCATTTGTAAACTAGAGATGACAACCTTCCATGATATCTTCACTACAAGGTGATATCAATTGTGTTTTCTATCATCTATCATTTGGATTTTTCCTCTATCTCGTAGGGATACACACTCTTTATCTGACAACGGTGTTTGGAAGACTTGAATGTCTCTCTGGGGCTTGATTGAGGCAAGCCTCTAAACACCACAACCCCCAACCCATTTTTCCATGATTGCAAGTTACAGGTTATGAAAACGAAGGAAGTGGAGTTGCAGGAGAGTAGTGTAGATTGTCAGAATTGTAGACCAGAGAAAAAAACATGGAACTTAGGTGCCCGCTCATTAGTCCTCCAGATCTCGCAATAGTAAAATCTTTGGAACAACAGAACTATGTTATAGATAACATTCCCAGATCCCAACAAAAATTGAGGCACTAGACTAGGGAACCCGCTCATTAGTCCCTGACTTTTCCACACACTAAACTTCAAAATCTGGTATGCATTTGATTGTCATTTGATATCTCTGTGTGCGATCATTTTTTCGTAATTTGTTGATTTGTTTACAATTTCATGCAATTAGGGTTTTGAGCATAATTGGGCTTAATTAAACAATGAAATCATATAATTCCAATCTTCCCCTATGTTCCAAGTGACAGGAGATCTATAGTAGAGTTCTTTACTGGTTGAATGTCCTTGAATGTTTAGTGGTGAAAGGAGGATCAACACAAACCATTAAAATCAATCCTCTTCATATTTAACACTAAACATTTTGGTGAACCCATGCTATTTTGAATTTTGCACCTTGCTGAGTGTTGTGCTTCATTTCATTCATTCATTTCATTGTTAATCTTATTGCATTTAGAAAATTACCAAAAAAAATGAAAAATTTGAAAAAATTGGCATTTTTGGCTTGCATTTTCAAATAATTTGAGTTAGTTTGCATTTAATTTCATAAAATTTCTATCATTATCATCAGATCTTATTTAAAATATAGAAATTTTTCATTCATAATTCATTTACATTGCATTTTCATGATCAAATTGTTGAAAATTGCTTGAAATTGTGCATTTTTTCATATAACCTAGTTTTGTATTAGCTAGGGTTTTTAGTCAAAATCCTGTTTCAGATTTTACTACCCTCTCAAAACACTCATTAGGACTGATTTCTAACTATAGTGTTGCATCATAGTGGTTTTCTTGCAAAATTTCATGTCTAGGGTTTGAAAACCTTGCTTTTTCACTAGATTTGGCCTTATCGTCTCTCTAGAATTGCATCATAGGCATGTTGTAAATAATTTTTCTGCACTAATTGGATGCTATTAGGGTTATAATTTTCTGCCCTTCCTAAAATTATTTACAACACCCTTTTTATTAGGCCTTGGCATTGAAAATTTGAGAAAAATTACATATTTTGGCTATATTTTCACTAGGGTTCGATTACATTGACACTATAAGCGTGTTTTGTGAAAATGTTTATGGAAATAGGTGACTAATATTACTATTATACTTTGCTTCCCCTCCTAAAATTATTTCCAACACCCTTTTTATTGGGTCTTTGCATCAAAAATTTGTGAAAAATTGCATATTTTAGTGTATTTTCACTAGGTTTTGACTTGTCATCACTCTAGGTTTGCATCAAAAGTGTGTTATGAAGGATATTATTGCTTTATTGGACTAATATTAGACATATTACTTTTTGTACTTCATCAGTTTCCTTACAACACCTTTTCTTTCACTTATTTGCATTGAAAAAAGTATAAAAATAAAGCATTTTAGGTCATTTTCATACATAGTTTGCACTTGTCTCTTGCATAAATTTTGAAAAGATTTTAAAATCTGATTTTACATTCATGTTACAAGACATTTAACCATGGCATCTTCATCTCATTTCTCTTTGGTATCTTTACATGCATATATCAAAAACTTTGAGAATTTCTACAAATTTCTTAATATGAATCCTCATGTTCTCACTTATATACAAGCTATTTATCACAAGGATATATTTAAATGCTCTTTATTTGAAATCCTTGATTATGTATCTGATTTTGACAACTTCACATCTCTCATGAATACATACCCTTGGGTAGTAGACGATTTAACAAAACACATTGCGAATGATGAGTGTGAAAATTCTCTTAATGCTTTGGAACTAATAGCTAAAACATATGATGATGATGATGATAATTCCATAAGTTATCCTACTTCTCCTATAGTTGAATGTCCAAAAACCTCAGATGATAAAACTATGGATAACTCTATTAATGATATAACACCTAACCTTCCTAATAACATTGTACCTTCCTCTCATTCCAATGCTCTTCTTGGCCAAGATGTAGTGTTAGTGGATGAAAAAAGGTCTCTCACATTAAATCCTTTAGGGATAGATGTTGGGTATAATCAAGAGGAAAACAATGTTAATTCAATCTTCATTAATAGTCTTTGTAGTAATATTCCTAAGATGATTGTGCAGGGAGCACCTAGTGCACCTTCTTGCTTAAAATTGGTGATTATAGTTCAAGGTGCTTAACAACCACCTTGACCCTTGGATTACTTTCTAAGCTAGGTGTTCAAAATGTGTCACAACAACCACACCACAATGTGATTGCTCACATGTACAACACCTATAATAACAAGCAAAGCAAGCAAGCACATCATGTGCCTGTCTCTCTTCCATGTTCTCAACCTATGCTCCCCCTACCACCTTGTCTTACTCATAAAAGTGGTCAAGAATATGATCTTTTCAAGCAGTTTCGCACTACTCTAGCTAAGATCTATCTTTGGGATTTAATAAAAACATCACCTACATATCATGGAATGCTCCAAGAAGCTTTAAAAAAGGTGATTGTCCCACCTACTACTAAGCCAAATGATATAGTAGCTGTATTAGATATTATGCATGCGACAAAAATGGATATTCTCTTTCAACCACATGAATTACCGTCAATTGAAGTTTGAAACCAATATGATCCACTTATGATCTTTGTCACAATAAATAAAACATTGGTAAAACAAGTTATGATTGACAATGGATTAGCTCTTAATGTTTGTAATATTGACCTATTACATAAAATAAAGGCCGACACATCAAAAATCAAACCGGATAAACTTAGCATTCGTGGCTTTGATAATCATAGTAGTCAATCAGTAGGTACTATAACCTTACCTGTAAAGGTGGGTCCTACGATTGTATCTACCTTGGTTCATGTCATGCCTAGTTCTTTATCTTACAACATGATTCTTGGTAGACCTTGGATTCATGTAGTGGGGGCGGTTCCTTCCACCCTACATTGTTCAATCAAATTTATATTCAAAGATAAATGATGCAGAGGGAAACCAGTTACAACATAAAAATAGGTTGAAGACTCCTTTGAAGCCCACAAAATAGCCACTTGAGAGGCTATTGGCAAGACCTTTGAATTGTCTCACCGAAACATACACACTCTTGCCTATCGGCAAGACAGTCCACCGTCGGGTAAGCCAAAATCTCTTTCACCGACCGCTTGAGTCACTTTGATGACCCTTTCATAAACAGCCTTCATCGGCCAGACTAATGTCTTCGGCCTGACCCTAAGATCTTTCACCGATATACATACAATTTCTATCGTACATACAATACATGACCTCTTATCACTGGTAATTCCTTTGTATCTCCTTCCACTGCGACAGCTACAACCGGTCATCATTTGCATCTACCACAATGTACATTCACTCATACATACAACCACGAAATACAATTGTTGGATACACACAGAATGTTTTTACATACAAATGTGGTATACACATATATTATTTGTGACATACAAATGACGTATACACACAAACTGTATACCTGACATACTTAAACAGTATATACATAGATTGTCTCTTTCCCCATACAATTGACGAATACTCACAACTTGTATCTTCTCAACATGCAATGACAGGATGTACACATACATCTGCGATATACACAGGAAATGCTCACTACATACAAAAGTGATATACTCATAGAATGCACATTTCGTGATACAACCCAAAATTCACGCCGCTAACTTTCTTTGCACATTGTAACCGAACAACACAGACAAACTATTAATTCAACATTGAACAGAAAATAAACTAACAACCAAGGGGGGGGAACATAAAATGAATTAACAAATCAGGGGGGGCATTCCACTGATTTTAGGGAAATCCTCCAGTGGAATGACCCCAAACGAGATTCACTGTGATTGCACTAGAACACAACAATCCTTCTATTCCTTCTAATTCAGAATGTACATACAGTTTCTTTTCACTCTGTCTCTCCCTTACATCTACCTCTACCCTCTTTTTGGTCTGTCCACATTCTTTTATAGATACAGACTTTTGCTAGAGAATGACACCTATGCCAACAGTTACATTACGTGGTGGGAGGTGAACCACCAACCGACCACCATTTATAAAACAGACAGTTTGGTTACATCACATTAATCCTTTATGACACGTTCCTATATTCATTGAACATGGCTCGAAAGCTTTTACATAACATTTCTTGAAATGTGAGGAATTTTTAGATTTATGAGGTGCCCCTGCACAGGAATTTTTAGATTTTTGAGGGTGCTCCTACACCATACTCCCGGACTTGAAAAATTTCCATGTCCCATGGAAATGCTCAGTGAAAAGCCTGCAATATCTTTTGGCTTTCTCGATGTCTTCAATGCTAACTGGATGCCTCTGCTACTTCCTCTTCATCCTCAACTGTGCCTTCTATCAATGGTTGCCTCTGAAATGCAATAACTGAAATCCACTCCTTCATGCTACACCAACACCTCTATCCCTCACCTGGGAGTCCTCTCTCGCCTCTCTCCCTAGGACTTTTGGCGACACCAACTGGACCTCCTTCTCAGGCCCTTGAACCATCTCCTATGGCTCCATGACAGATCTCTCATCTGCCCACTGTAGCGAGTGAATCTGCACCTGCAACTGGAAGTTAGCAAAATTCTTTTCTAGCATTCTTTCTTTCAGCTTCTTGCTTCTCTCTTCTTCTTCTTTCTTCTTCTGCCTATTCAGTGATAGAATACCCACAACTTTTTCTGCCTATTCAGTGACAGAATACCCACAACTTTTTCTGCCTATTCAGTGACAGAATCAATACACAAATAGCCCAGTCCTTTCGCTGAGCTCTGATACCAATTGATGCAGAGCTTTCACAAACTAAAGCATATAAATCTGGTTTAATCACCCTTTCGGCACCTACAAGACCTTTATAGTAGATATTGGCAAGACTTTTCCCAATATCTCACCGAAACAATCCCCCTCTTGCCTATCGTTAAGACATCGCCTATCGGCGAACCCCTTGAATCTCCTGTCGATGCTCTCCCTCACACCGATACTTATAATCTTCAACTGGTGATCGCCTGTCCTGGTCACCTCCTCCAACGGTCACCACCCTTGACCAAGTTGCCCGTCGGCAACACTTGGACTGTCAGCCCAGCATTGAATTCTTTTGCCGATACACCCCTCTCTCGCCGATGACTTCTCTCTATCGGCAAGACCACTAACTATCGGTGCCACCTTTCTTCTTTCTGCTGATGGCATAACTCACTCCGATGACCCTTTCATAAACAGCCTTCATCGGCCAGACTAATGTCTTCGGCCTGACCCTAAGATCTTTCACCGATATACATACAATTTCTGTCGCACATACAATACATGACCTCCTATAACTGGTAATTCCTTTGTATCTCCTTCCGCTGTGACCGCTACAACCGGTCATCATTTGCATCTACCACAATGTACATTCACTCATACATACAACCGCGAAATACAATTGTTGGATACACACAGAATGTTTTTACATACAAATGTGGTATACACATATATTATTTGTGACATACAAATGACGTATACACACAAACTGTATACCTGACATACTTAAACAGTATATACATAGATTGTCTCTTTCCCCATACAATTGACGAATACTCACAACTTGTATCTTCTCAACATGCAACGACAGGATGTACACATACATCTGCGATATACACAGGAAATGCTCACTACATACAAAAGTGATATACTCATAGAATGCACATTTCATGATACAACCCAAAATTCACACCGCTAACTTTCTTTGCACATTGTAACCAAACAACACAGACAAACTATTAATTCAACATTGAACAGGAAATAAACTAACAACCAGGGGGGGGGGAACATAAAATGAATTAACAAATCGGGGGGGGGCATTCCACTGATTTCAGAGAAATCCTCTAGTGGAATGACCCCAAACGAGATTCACTGTGATTGCACTAGAACACAACAATCCTTCTATTCCTTCTAATTCAGAATGTACATACAGTTTCTTTTCACTCTGTCTCTCCCTTACATCTACCTCTACCCCCTTTTTGGTCGGTCCACATTCTTTTATAGATACAGACTTTTGCTAGAGAATGACACCTATGCCAACAGTTACATTACGTGGTGGGAGGTGAACCACCAACCGACCACCGTTTATAAAACAGACAGTTCGGTTACATCACATTAATCCTTTATGACACGTTCCTATATTCATTGAACATGGCTCGAAAGCTTTTACATAACATTTCTTGAAATGTGAGGAATTTTTAGATTTACGAGGTGCCCCTGCACAGGAATTTTTAGAATTTCGAGGGTGCTCCTGCACCAATAAATTTCATACTATTCATGTTGATCCTAAACCGGATAACTACTTACATATTGAAATACAAAAACAAGTTTACAATCATATGAGCTTAAACAATTTATGAGCTGATTCATCAATGCTTCCTACCACGAATAGTGTTGTGCATGGCTCTACACAATCGAATGCACTCTTTGGTGATGATTGGGGCTCATTAGATTTTAATCCTTGTATAGGGGAATATAAAATTAATAGCCTTGACACATCAAATGTAGCATCGATCTCATCTAAGCAATCTTTTGAAGCACTTGAGAAACCTAAAGTCCCCTTGGTAGAAAATAAAGAAAATACTCTCACTTATACTACAAATTGTGAGACCTATGAGGCTTCACTATCCCCTGAAGAAATGACATCCCTCTATGGTTGCGGATTTAAAATCCTTTATAACAACTATGAATATGTAGGTAAGGGATGTGGTGTAAATCAATAAGGGATTCGAGTACCTATAGAATCTACTTCAAGACATTACTCAAGTGGCATTGGATATAATCCTTTTAAAGAAAAGAAAGCCTCTCGTTATCCTAAACTCAATGTTAATGCAATTCCAACAAGACCAAAACAACATATGAGATTTCTTGGGTTGATTGACAAGAATTGTCCACTAGGAGCTATCCCTTTGAATCAGGTAAACATCCTTCCATCATTAAGCCACACTTGTTGTAGCAAGTATTATAATTTCTCTCAAGGGTGGACTTTTCCTAGATGTGTAAGTTCTTAACATTGGGATGAAATAGGTAAGTATCTCTAACCTTGGTGGTCACCTATGTGGTTAGCATGATCAGATCGTGTATGTGACCTCCCCTCTCATGTTGTGTTTCCCCCATACTGTGTTATGTGTTGTTCAGGCCTCCTGGGATGACCCTTGATTATCTTGTAAGGTCAAGGATACAAGGAGTCCACCTTTGTTGTGACCTTATTCTATTTGTATCATCATTCTTCTATATTTCTTCTCCTCTATTTTCATTGTTGTGTGTTGTGTCTTACAGACATAGCATTACAGTTGGTGACTTGGGGGCACCCTCCTATATGACTATCCCTAAGGCACTTGTTCTCCTCTCTTGATTTATTGTTTCCCTTCCTCTAGTGGTTCTATCTAGTAGGCGGATGACAAAAAACATATTATACTGATACGGACCTAATGTCCCTTTAGCGAGAAATCAAAAAATGGACTGAGTCCATACATGACGATGGGGTTGATATATATTATCTGACACTTGGCTAGTAGAATCACTTCGTGTGATCTTGATGTTGTCTTATCACACTAACAAACCATAACAATACTACTATACCGTGCACTTTGTTTGTCTTTGAATCTTGCCTTGGTTACACTTAATTTTGAGATTTCTGTGGTATAGCCCCATGGTTATACTCGGTCTTCGAATACGTAGTATAACCTTGGTTCTCTATGTGAATGATCATATGCATTTTTGTTTATCATGATTATATGGACACTAACACTTTTCTTGTAGGAATGTGTTTGTGGGAACATTTGGTGATCGTAAAATACATGTCACCTCTGTTGGGCATGGGATTTGAGAGAGCTCGTGTTCCCTTGTGTGTTATCTTCCTACCTTAACATACTTGATATCAGTACATGACATCAACCACCTTAACGTGGGGGCATATATAAGGTAAGCTGTTTGATTTAGATGATAGCAAAGTGCCTTTGTTCTCAAGTACAATTTAAAGACTAGTGGTGATGAGTCCCTCCTGCACTCTGAGATTTGTTTGTGAATCTTGAAATCTACTGCAATCATTTAAGCCCTCTATGGAGGTGGGATATCACGTATATCCTTTTTATCTTTATCCCTCTATAGAGGTAGGGATGGTGTATTTCTCAAGGAGGGTGGACATCCTATCATTTACTAAAAGTCCTTTGCGGAAGCAAGGAGTGGATCTGTAACTATCCTAACCCTTAAGTATGTCTTCAGCGAATATTGTGACAACTCAATCATCAGTGTGTGCCTGTAATGTGCTTGAGATGGTGATGAACCTAGAAATAGGTACACTCCATCACTTGTCTACTATGTTTTCTCCATGTCTTCTATGTGTGTGTGTATTGCATGTTTGTTCCCAAGCATAGTCTTAAAAACCAGTGGCGATGAGTCCCTCCTATGGTTTGGGATTTGTATGGCATGCTTGATTTGTATGATGTGTTTGTTCGCAAGTGTAGTCTTAAAGACTGGTAGCGATGAGTCCCTCCTGCACTTTGAGATTTGTTTTACGTGTCTGTTGCCCCATATGCAGTTTAAAGACTGGTGGCGATGAGTCCCTCTTGCATTTTGGGTTGTGTGTTTACTTTCCTTCTATTTGCATTTGCATTTCATATATGAGAAAAAGAAAAAGAAATTCATCACTGCATTCACTATATTCACTATTTTGCATGTCTTCAATACTATCTTCTTTGTGTTTTGTGTGACTGTAACTGTCTTCTCCATGTTTTGCATGCCTATTACTGTCTTCACTGTGATTATCATGTCTTCTCCATGCTTGGTGTGTTTGATGTGTTTGTTGACCATACTTTAATGCATGTATTGGCCTTGCGTTATCCTTGGGGGCTTTTTCCTCTTAAGATTTAGCTCTCAGGTCCTTTAGAATGCATTTAGAGCATCTTCCATAATTTTGATTACTCCCGATGAGAAAACCCTGAAGTTTCATGGCAAATGGGACTCAGGGGATGCACTTAACATAAATCCTACTTGAAATAGGGGGGAGGACTTGGGTGCCTTTGCCCTAGTCCTACCCTATTTTAGGTTAGGACCTATTTCAAAGTGTCGGTTTATGATAGTTATTTAGGTCCTATGCTAACACGGTAAGTTTGATTTATGAAATTCTTAGTGGGAATGTTTGTAGTTGCATATATAAGCACGATTAGTGATTCATTTGTAAACTAGAGATGGCAATTTTGATTCATGAGCTTATTTGAAAGTGATTCAAGGTATTCATTGTATGGAAGAAAAGACTTTTGTGTTGTTCTTGTGCTTGTTTGTTGTAGATTTGGCATCCATCTCCTCATGGCATGAAGAGCATATTCCTTCCATGAGATCTTCACTACAAGGTGATATCAATTGTATTTTCTATCATTTATCATTTGGATTTTGCCTCTATCTTGTAGGGATACACACTCTTTGTCTGGCAACGGTGTTCAAAAGACTTGAATATCTCTCCGGGTCTTGACTAAGTCAAGCCTCTAAACACCACAACCCCCAACCCATTTTTTTGTGATTGCAGATTATAGGTTGCAAAAGTGAAAGAATTGGAGTTGTAGGAGAGTAGTGTAGACTGTCAGAATTGTAGACTAGAGAAGAAAATAGGGACCTAGACTTGGGTGCCTGCTCATTAGTCCTCTAGATCCAACAACAGTAAAATCTCTAGAACAACAGAACTGTGTTGCATATAACATTCCCAGATCCTGATAAAAATTGAGGCACTAGACTAGGGTGCTCACTCATTAGTCCCTGACTTTTCCGCAAATTGAACTTCAAAATCTGGTACGCATTAGATTTTCATTTGATATCTTTGTGTGTGATCATTTTCTGTAATTTTTCCATTTGTTTACAATTTCATGAAATTAGGGTTTTGAGAATAATTGGGCTTAATTGAACAATAAAATCATACAATTCCAATCTTCCCGTATGTTCCAAGTGCTATGAGATCTGTAGTAGAGTTCTCTACTTGGTTGAATGTCCTTGAATGTTTAGTGGTGAAAAGAGGATCAACACAAACCATTAAAATCAATCCTCTTCATTTTTAACACTAAACAGGTCCAACAAAGAAAAGGGAAAGAAGTTTTAGTAGAAACAAGCGATGGACAATCCCCTATAGATCAAATGTTGATTACTCATGTATCATCCTAAGTTTTGGATCCCACAACCAAAATTAATGAGTTCATTTTTGTTGGTTTACAAATTTGCCATTTTAACTCTATATTCTTTCGCCCAAACAAATGACAAATGTAACCACAATTGAGTCAGTAATAATAATATTTTATAACTTACTCTTTGCTTATTTTACAAGGTGGTAGCTACCTTCGATTGATGTTTGACAAATCAAAAATCTATGATGCTTTTAACCAGAAAGCAAAGAAAGGAAATGCTTTGAACCGGAAAGCTTTGAAAGGAGATTTTCATACTAATAAACAAACTAATTCTCATAGAAGCTCAAAGACTTCGAATAATAATAATCAAAATGAGAAGATTTTGAATCATAATCACCATAACATATCCATTCAAAGATAGATATCCACAGCAATGAAATCACCAACTAAATTCTCCAACATAAAGAAAGATAAGCACAAATATGACATTCAACATAAGTAGAATGATAGCCCAAGCATTATAATACAATGATCGTATAAGCTTGAACCATTCCAACTGTGTATCTTTTTTATATATTGAAGTAGATTGAAATCAAACAAAACATACAAGATATCTAAATAAATTGAGAAAAACAAAGTTTGCCAAACCAAAAAGATACTTCCATTGTTCCCCATTACATATTTGTAAGCACAAAATAATAACTATCATTGAAAGAGGAATGGTTTCTTGAGGACAACCATTTTCTTTCATTTTAAAATAAAGTCTTTAAAAGTTTTGAGCCAGATAATTGAAAAACATAAAAGAAATAAACTTAATTTGCCATCCCTTCATCTTCTTTAAGATCTTCAACACTCTCCACCACTTGATCTTCCACCATTTTCTCTCGCACCTTCAACCTCAACTTGTACTCCCGATACTTTGTGATGATAGCAATAATATTTTTACTCCCTAGAACAGTAGTGTTCTATAATTTGGTTCTAAATTTGGCCAAGTTCTTAGCTATTCCCACCACGGTCTCCTGGATCATCTCATCCTTGTTTCTGTAACCATTAAGATAGACTTGCTTATAGCCCAATTTGCTCAGTGATTCACGAGAAACAGTCTCAGTATCAACAAGCTCACTATAAAGCATATCTTTAACTTCTTTGTTGATATCCTTGGGATCACATAGGTTTTCTCCAAAGTCATCCAAAATATTTATTTCAAGTGCATTTCAATCCTTTTCAATACCAATCATTAGATCCAGGTATTCTTGCAGAGCCTTGTTGATCTGATCGATAAGATTGTCATACATATTAAGCTTTGAGTCTAATTAGTCAACCCAGGACATCAATTTCATAGGGGTCGCTAGCCAGATTTTCCTTTGTGAGTGTTATGGAATCTAAGGCTGCTAACTCAGCAACTTCCATCGAAAGCACATAAGTACTTCCATGTTCCTTTCTTACTTGTTGAAGCTCATCGATCAATTCTTTTCTTTTATTGTGTATAAGAGAATAGCTCTGTATCATTTTAGTCAAGAAAAACAAAATATCACAAGATAATTTTTCAACCCACTCATTGATAGCCTTGGAAAATTTTTGACTCTTTTTAATCTGCTTAACAGTATTTGCATCGATCCCAATGACCTCTGAGTTAGGAGCTTCCTGAGGAGGTGTCACTATTGATTGGATGAATTGGCTCAAAGGCAAGATTTGAGATTGGAGTTTTATATTTTCTTTCCTTTCTTCCTTGGCCCTTTTAATCAAAATATTGACAGAATAATTTGTATGGTATGACTCCCCCTCAAGAGTGGAAGGGCCCAAGTCGATATGACTTGTTTTATAATCTACCTCAGTTATATCATTTTCATCCAAATCTTTTATGGGGTCAACAATTTCCAATACCTGGTGGCCAAAAGTAGCATCATTTATCATCCTAGACATTCTCCTAGCCTTCTTAGGCTTTGAAGTCCCTTGTAGAAGTATAGCAACAGTATCAATTTGTTTAGTCGCGGTGGGAATAGTTTTTCTCTTTTTCTCTACCACCTTTTTCAGCCAGCTAGGAGAGGAAGTCACCACAGTAGTGTTTATATTGTTAGACATAGATTTGTTTCTATTTTCCAGTGGAGAAGCTGTTAGTGTAGGTTGTTATTTCCTATTGGGTTATTTATTTTTCCCTATATTCCTAGGTTTTTCCTACACTTCTATTAATCTCTCTTAGGTTAATAAAGCATGTCTTATTAGGTGAGTGGTTGGGAGGTGTCACCTTCCTACATGTGAGCATCCATTAGCTATCTTGGGAAGATACTTGCTATCTTTAGTCCGATAGATGGTTGCTCCTGATTGGTCGGTGTTGCCACCTCCTCCCTCTTTCTAGTCTATATAAGCATGCTACCTAGCTTGTATTTTACATCTTTTGCTTTTACATCCTCTTAATGCTATTTTGCTTCTAGCATTTGCATTACTCTCTTGGAGACTAACTCTGTGTTTCTATTTTAATTTCGTATCATTTGCATTCATAGTTAGATATCTATTTTTTGCACTAGTTTTCTGGGTTAATAATCTTTTCAGATTCTAACATGGTATCAGAGCTATTCTATGTGCAAGAGTAGATTTTAGTTTCCATATTTGAGAGATTCAGGGGGGGGTAGGGGTTAATAAATCTTATTACAATTTTTCAAAAAACCCAGTATGCTCTTCTCTTGCATCTTCGAATGATCTTGAGAATCAGAAAAGTTTGACGAAAACTTTTTTAATCTCTGGGGTTTGCACATGTGTTTTATAAAATCTGGGTGATTGCAACATTTCTAGTTATATTGGCAGCATTTTCGGGTGTACCAACGCATCCAGGAGGCTTGAGAATGTTAGATTTGGCTTTCGTTTCACCGAAATCGGAGATCGTCATACACAGTTGCGGAACCGGGGTTTAAAGCTCAAATTTGACAACCAACTTGCATATTTGGTGTTTTCAATCAATATTGCAGGTTCCAATATGCCATTGCTTGTCTTAGGTAGCTGATTTAGCCTTTACATGTTATTTTTTGGTTGTTGGGATCATTTTTTATAGCTAAAGGCGTTCTGTATACACTGGATCAACATCTTCTGTACATCAACAAGAAAAATGCCTTCTAGGTTTTGTTTGTAGCATAGAAAAACCATATGGGTATGTTTTAATTTTTGAATGAAATCTATATATTTTTCAAAAATGCACTCAGAAAGCTACAGCAAGACCCCTCTTCATTGGCAGTTGCAGTTTTGAAGGTAGTTTTCAAATGCTCCATTCTTGCTCATACGGACTCCGTTTCCCATAATTATTTTTTGATTTTGGCTAACTTTTTGTTCTCTATGCACTAGTGTTGTCTTTTTTTGATTTTGATGAACCATTTTTTCAGAAATTGTAGATTCTCAGTCATGACACTGCATAGTTCTAGTTTTGGGAACTTCAGAGTTTCATAACTTTCACATACGACCTCATATCGAGGTGATTCCTGTTTTGAAAATGTATGATTTTTCAAGTAGATCGCAGTGGTGCTATTTATTTCTCTGGTTATTGTGTCAAAGTTGTACTTTTAGCATATGCTCTTCGTGAGGGTTTTGTAATGTATTGAAATCAAGACCACTTAGTATTTCTTGCTAGTGGCAGTTGTAAACGCAATAATATAAAGTGCCAAATCATATTTTCTTAGGGGGGTTCTTTGATTGAGTGAAAAAGGGGGGGTTGTCTTGGTTGGGTTCTCTTCTTTTCGGCATTTCTTCTCTACATTTCTTCATCATGGATCTAACAAATGTGCCCATCCTAACTCCATACAATTACTTTGAGTGGTAATCATGCGTAACAATTCACTTAAGGAAAGATGGATTAAATAGGATAACTATGGGACTTGAAACTGAACTTGCTAAAGATGAAGATAAGCCTAAGTGGTTTAACAAATGTGATGAGGCATATGCAACATTGTGTTTGTTTGTTTCTCCTAATTTTCTTTTTCACATTGAGTCTTTGAATACACCAAATGAAATCTAGAAAAAGCTAGAAACACTATTTGGCACACAAAATTCAATGAGGGGTCATATGTTGGAAAATGAACTAATTAGTTTAAGTCCAGGCAATTTCAACACAATCCAAGATTTCTTCACTAAATTGAAATCACTAAGGCTGCAGTTAAAACAATGTGGAATTGAAAAGAAAGATGAACAACTGATTCTTAGTATTCTCTCTAAGCTAAGTTCAGAATATTTTGTGTTTGTTTCTACTTTCTATGCTACTAAGGGTGCACTTGGTACTCAATTCACCATGCCATCTTTAGATGATTTTGCTGTCAATCTCACTCGGGAATAGGACAAGCTAATCCAGATGGGCAATCTTAAGTCCTCTAAGTCACATGCCTTGGATGCCAACCAAGGCATAAAAGAAAAGAAAGGACAAAGTAGTAACAACAATAGTAAGGATAAGAAACATAAGAATAGCAAGGAGACGAAGGATCAGATAACAGTTGCTTCAAAAGCAACTAATGAGACCCAATCTTCCAAGGGTGACAAGCCTAAGAAAGAGAGGGTCTAATGTGCCTATTGTAAAAGACCTAATCATGATGAACATAAATGTCTAAAGAACCAAATTGATCACTTGACACACATTCTTGAGAAGAATAATATCAGTGTTCCTGATTCTATCAAACAGAGTTCTAATGAGGGGTCTAATAAGGAAAAAGAAAACAACAAGGGGAAAGGAAAGGGTAAGGCCCTTGTTGCAGTTGCTTCTTCACCATCCAATTGGGTTCTTGACTTGGGTGCTTCACACCACATGGCTTCATCTAAGGAAGAACTTGCATCTTTGGAGCCATGTACTATGCCTTCTATTTTAATGGGTGATGACACTCCTGTTGAGGTGTGTGGGAGAGGGCTGTTGATGTGGGGGATGGCACATTCCATGATGTTCTTTGTGTGTCCTCATTATCAAATAATCTCCTATTGGTATACTACATCACTCACACAAGTTCAGGCAAGCGGGATGAGTTCACTCCTGATTCAGTGGAGATTCGTGAGTTGCACAGTGGTTCTACAGTTGCAGTTGGGAGAGCAGATCATTAGTCATGGCTCTATCTATTTTCTCACTTTGTTCTTGATCCTTCTTCGACTATTTTGTTCACTCATTCTAATGATATGAGTAGATTATTGCATGAGCGATTTGACCATCTTAACTTCCACTACTTGCAGTAGCTCAACCAGCAGAGCATGGTCACAGGGTTGCCTTTAGTTTAGTTTTCAGGTGGTGTTTGCCAAGGTTGCATTCTTGGTAAGTATCCTAAGGAAAAGTTTGACAAAGGTAAGGCATGGAGAGATTTACAGATACTGGAGTTAGTTCAGAGTGATTTGGTTGGTCCATTTCAGCATCCTTCTTTCAGCAAGGCCTGATATGTCCTCACATTTATTGATGACTTTTCTTGATATACTTGGGTGTACTTTCTCAAACAAAAGTCAGAGGTATTTGATCATTTTCAAGACTTCAAAACTTTTGTAGAGAAGCAATCCAGGAAAACCATCAAATTTTTGCACACTGATAATGGTGGTGAGTATGTCAACCATCAGTTTGAGAGGGTTTGGACTTCAGAGGGGATTGATTTGTAGCATTCAGTTCCATACAATCCTTAGCAGAACAATGTTGTAGAATGGGAGAATAGGTCCTTAAAGGAAATGCTGAACTGTATGATTCACTCCAGATCTCTTGTACCACAGTATTGGACAAAGGCCATTAACTGTGCTTGTTATATCCAAAACCGTGTTCCTCACCGAGCCTTGAAGGGAGTCACTCCTTTTGAAGCTTGGAGTGGTCGAAAACCATTAGTTAAGAACTTTCAAGTTTTTGGTTCTCTTGCATGGGCCCACATTCCTGCAGAGAAACACAAAGCCTTGGATCTACAGAGTAGACCTTGCATATTTGTAGGCTATCTTGATGGTGTGAAGGGTTATCGATTGCTCCACCCTACTACACATGAGTTGTTCATTGAGAGGAGTGTTCAGTTTGAGGAGGGCTCTTCGAGCTCACTTTCTATCACTTCTCCAACTGCTACTTTGACATTGGAGTCACTTGGGATACATGACAGATCTTCTGATGAGTCAGATTCACCTAAGCAATTTTCTACCTCCACTTCTGATGCAGAGAGTGATTCAGAGGACTCACCTCCTTCCTCTCCTGGTCATCATTCAGAGGTTGATGATTCTCCTCCAGATTCTCCATCTTCCAGTCTACTTTGGGCTAGACAGACCTTGCAGTCTGCAGGTGATTGGGTTGGGGATCCATCAGAGACTAGGCAGACTCGTTCATAGTTCTAGGATGCTCCACATGTCTTCATTGCTACTGCCTTAGATCCACAGTCTTTTCATGAGGCTTCTGGTATTCTTGAGTGGGATACAACTATATAAGAGGAGTATAATTCCTTGATGAGGAACCACACTTGGGATCTTGTCCCTCTTCCTAAGGGAAGACAACTTGTTCGATGTAAGTGGATCTATCAGACAAAATTTACAATAGATGGGTCGGTTGACAAGCATAAGGCTCGCTTGGTCGCCAAAGGATTCTCCCAGGTTCCTGGGATTGACTACTTTGAGACTTTTGTGCCAATTACCTGAATGAATTCCATCCAACTTGTTCTTGCCATTGTTGCAGCTAATTGTTGGGAAGTACACCAGATGGATGTGAAGAGTGCTTTTCTTCATGGTGACCTTTAAGAGGAGATCTACATGGAGCAGCCACAGGGATTCATTCAGATTCCTCACTTCTGTGCCATCTTTGGAAGTCTCTCTATGGCCTCAAACAAGCTCCTCGGGCCTGGTATGCCAAGATGGACTCCTTCCTTCTATCAGTTGGGTTCACTCAGTGCCATTCTGATCCCAATGTCTACATTCTGCAACAGGATGATTCACTCCTATTTCTGGTTTTGTATGTTGTTGACTTACTGATCACAGGGAGTTCTTCATCCACCATTGGGGCTGTCAAAATTGCCCTTCATGTCAAGTTTTTGATGACTGACTTGGGCTTGTTGCATTACTTTCTCGAGATTGAGATCTTTTAGTCTTCTTTCGGGATCACCATTACATAGTCCAAGTATGCTCTAGACTTGCTCTTGAGGTTTCATATGGCTGATTGCAAGCCTGCTCTGACTCCCTTTCTTTCTGGAGTCAAACTTGAGGCTCAGTGTTCTTCTCCACTTGTTGATGGCACTTTGTACCGACCACTTGTTGGGAGTCTCATTTATCTGACTCATATGAGACCTGACATTTCATATGTTGTAGGCATGGTCTCTTGATTCATGCAGGAGCCTCATGAGCTGCATTGGAAAGAAGCCAAGTGGATCCTTCACTATATTCAGGGTACTCACAGTTTTGGGATTCACTACATAGCAGGCATTGAGCTTGACTTAGTGGGCTACACAGATTCAGATTAGGAGGGCAATTCTCAGGATTGCAAGTCTACTTTAGGTTACAACTTCTCACTTGGTTCACATCTTGTTTGTTGGTCGAGCAAGAAGTAATTTGCTATTTCTCTATCTTTTACTGAGGCTGAGTATCGGGGAGCTGTGAATGCCGCCACTGAGGCCATTTAGCTTCAGAATCTTCTTACTGAGTTTGGTATCCAGATCAGATGGCCATCAGTCATATTTTGTAACAACTAGAGTGCCATTCAGATCTCATGGAATCTGGTCCATCATCAGTGGAACAAACACATTGAGGTCCACATGCACTACATCCGGGAGCTCATCCATGGGCATGTCATCGACCTTCGCTATTGTCTGACTTCTGAGAAGGTTGTTGATATCTTCACCAAACCCTTCACTGAGAGAAAGTTCCTTCATTTGCGATCTTTGCTAGGGGTGCAGGACGCTTCATCTTCTGGGGGGGCTTCTTCCTCTCACTCAGAGTCCTAACTCTCTCTACTTTGGGGGGGTCTCTTCTATCTTTTTTGGGGGGAATTTTATGTACATGGGTACCTCATCAGGCTTGATTTATTGGGACCCATTTCTACATCCACCTAAGCTTTGCTTATGGGGGGGTGTTAGTGTAGGTTTTTATTTGCTAGTGGGTTATTTATTTTTCCCTATATTCCTAGGTTTTTCCTACACTTCTATTAATCTTGCTTAGGTTAATAAAGCATGTATTATTAGGTGAGTGGTTGCGAGGTGTCACCTTCCTACATGTGAGCATCCATTAGCTATCTTGGGAAGATACTTCGCTATCTTTAGTCTGATAGATGGTTTCTCTTGATTGGTTGGTGTTGCCACCTCCTCCCTCTTCCTAGCCTATATAAGCATGCTACCTGGCTTGTATTTTCCATCTTTTGCTTTTGCATCCTCTTAATGCTATTTTGCTTCTAGCATTTGCATTACTCTCTTGGAGACTAACTTTGTGTTGGTATTTTGATTTCATATCATTTGCATTAATAGTTTAGATACCTATTCTTTGCACTAGTTTTCTGGGTTAATAATCTTTTCAGATTCTAATAGAAGCAACAGGAATTTCTTCATTATTAGGAGAAGAAGATACATCAAGAAAATTGGGAAAAGAGCTATCATATACAATTGAATCAAAAATGGGGTCAGGGTTCACTACCAATGTCTGAACATTTCTTTTTCTCACAAGAGGACTATCTAATTCACACTGTGATTTCAATTTGAGGGCATCATTGGGCCTCTCACCATCACCTCCTGATTGTGAATTAGAAACAGATTGTGACATGTCATGTGGCCATGAGGAACTCTGCATAGTAGAATTCTGCACCGTTTTCTATCCAATAGCCCTTGAACTACTTGATTCATGAGGTGAACCTGCATGTCTACGCCACTTACCAACCAACCAATCTTTAGTTCTCTTAATCATAGGTGCAGAACGAACATTTATATCCACAACCTCCTTCTCAGACTAATTTATACGTGGAAGGGGTTTTGACAGCAGATTCTGGTATTCCACATCAATTACCTCAGAGTCCTCCTCAGCTTTTTCTGGAATATGAATGGGTAAACCAAAAGATTAGATTTGACTTATGGTAAGTCTTATGTAGCTTCTTCTCAAAACTTCACGGTCATCCACACAATCCTCCCAGAAGTCTTCTAGGCTCGAGCGATGCTCATAAGAGCTAGAACCTTAGAAGTTTTGCTTTACGTAGTTCTTGCTGTCAAAGTGTTGCCTCAAAGATAAAGAGTGGAGATTAAATTCTGCCAATGCACGCTCAGCTCCTTTAGTAGCATCTTTATTTTTACAAGAATAAACTGATAAAGACAATGGAAATGTGTAGCCCTTCTTTCTCATATTCTGGTATTTAACATTTACAACAATCATTTGTCTACAAACTTCCAAAAAGACAATGTAGTCATTAGGGTACCGAGGCAACTTGGTTGGGGTTGACTCATAACCCCCTAGTCTCAGGTAAGTGAACCTATCAAATTGAATATGAAAACTCCCAAACTCATAACCAGAGATGCAGCCTCAGGGGAAATCCTCATTTCAGAATCACAGTTCAACTTTCTCACCAAAAATATTAAAAAGGCATCATTAACCCAACGAAAATGTTTCATCCCAACATCTTTTATAAACTGAGGAAAATAAGCATACATAGGTGTATCTGGGGTTAAAGACCCATGAGTCCTCAACCCAGCCGAGACAACCTCTCGACTGGCTAGAACATATACCAAATAGGAGCAACTTCAACAATTGCTCATTCAAGTGATAGCTTATTATTTCAGCCCAATCAATAAACTGACTCTCACTACATATCAGTAATATAAAGTGACACATCCAGAATTCAAAAGAGCTAGCATCTTCACTACCCACCACTCGGTACAACAGAGTGACAATATCTAAAATTTCATCCTTAAAATGTGCTCTTTTAAGTGTACGGGGTAGCTGAGACTTACCTTTTTTCTCTGACTTTAGCCAGTTGCATGCAATAGAATTTCTGCACCAGTCCTCATTCTCCTTAAAGAATTCTGCACCCAAGGCTACAGACATAACTTCGTATTTCTCTTGTCTTAGAATTTTCAATGCATGAGAGATAGACTTAAAGTCAATCCTCACGACCACCTTCCTTAGTCTTGATCTCCAAAGTATCAGGGGCATATCTCTCCACACATGCAACAATTAAATCTTCACAACACACTAAAATAGGGAAACTTGTTGCATGAGCCAAACCGCTCTGTAGAATTTTCTCTGCAAATGATGACCTGTCTTCCTACTACGGACAAGACCAGAATTCTACCAAGTCTATGTCCAAGTTCAGTGTCTTTCACTTTAGACCAATTGCTCTCAATTCTAGAGTGGGAGGAGACACCCTAAAATTTGAATTTCATTACAACGACCAAGTACCAAGGACGATGACAAAGTGTCATAGAAATAACAATTCAAAAGAGAAGGAAACCAAGCAAAACATTTCAACAATTTTGCCGCAAATAGTAAAATGATGTGCAGTTATAGCGCCCCTGTCATGCTTTTAGATGTTAGGCCGTCGTAGTACCATTTCTGCGCCTTGAGAAATTAACCCAAAGATTTGCTCATTTTCTAAAAAATTGCTAAAGTACATCTCACACTGGCGGCATACATCACTTTAAATCATCATTAATTGCCTTGGTTTTCGGTCCATCACTTTACTGTCACTGAATCGCAAGAAATGAGAACTTCAAAACCTTAAGTCATGGGTTATAAAGTTTGGAAAACCTACGACTTAGTGATAGCAAGAGGGAAGCAAGCAGGCTACAAAAGATAACACAAAGAATGTGAAGTCATGGTATCGTGGGGTTTAGAAACTTCAGAACCTAGCGATATGGTTAGAAAATTTAGGGGAATAGAGACTAGGTTAAGAAACTTGTAGCATCCACGACTTCAAAGATTTTTCTAAGGCACAACGGTGGAAATTCATAACCCTTAGGAAATAGAAACCTAGAATACCATGAGAATGAACAATAGAAATGAATGAGACTTAGAAATATAAAGAAGGGGTAACAACTGGCTCTGAGTGGGGAGAAGGACCAACGGGACGCAGAGAATCTAGAACAACATGGCACAAAGCCTTATTTATTGGGCAATAGAGGGAAAAGCAACAAAAACAAAGAAAACAGAAAGAAAGTATGGTACAAGACGAAGACTCAGGACTGCTACCAGTTAAACAATTTCAAATCTTGCCCATTATAGGCAAGAGGGAAAGGAGTACCATCTAGATATTTCAGTAGGAAAGAATTATCATCAACAACCTGCTTGATCAGAAAGGGACCTTTCCATAATGAATCAAACTTTTTATGCACACCCTTTAGTTCTTTCCTTCTATCCCATAGAAGCACAGAATCTCCAACCACAAATTTTCTTTGCCTGGCTCTTTTATCAAAGATCTTCTTTACCATCTGTTGGTGTCTGGTAATTCTATCCACAACCATTCCTCTTTCTTCTTCCAACTTATTCATATACATGATTCTCTTCTCTAGTGCAGACTAAAATTCTTCATTTTCTATGGGCTTTTGTAAATTTAATGTTGAAAGCTCCAAAGAAATAGGAATAGCACTATCAATGCCGTAAACAAGCTGGAAAAGAGACATGCCTATAGCTCTTTTATATGTGATCCTGTCTGCCCAAAGAACATCGTATAGATTCTTATGCCATCCTCTTTATCCCTCATCTACCAGTTTCTTGATGATAGAGATTAAATTTTTATTGCTAGACTTGGCTTGCCCATTGCCCTGAGGATAATAATTAGATGAATGTCCCAAACTGATACCATGTTCATAATAGAAAAGAGTAATCTCAGAAGATGAAAAAGAACTAGCATTGTCTATGATTATCTTTTTTGGGATACCGAATCTTACTATAATATTCTCTTTCAAGAAATTGCACACCACTTCTAAGGTACTTTGTCTCACGGGGATGGCTTCTACCCATTTGGTAAAATAATCTATGGTAGTAAGGATGTGTGTGTGTCTGGTACTTGAGTTAGGATTGATAGGACCAATAAAATCTAGGCCCCATTGTTGGAACGGCTCATCAATCACCACAGGTTTCAAAGGCAGTGCTGCTAGATGAGGATGACCAGTGAACTTTAAACACTTTTCACATTTAGATACCCATTCTTGAGCATCCCTAAACATACCTGGCTAAGAAAAACACTATCTTAGGATTTTAAAAGCTATCACAGAGGTAGAAAAATGTCCACCACAAGCTTCATCATGGAAGGCTTTCAGAAGTCTCCTTTGTTGTTCCTTGTCAACACACCTAAGAAATGTCCCATCTACCCCTTTCTTATATAAATTTCCTTCCCAAAGAACATACTTATTGGAATTTAGTTTTAGGTTCCTTTTCTCTTTGGCTAATAAGTGAGTAGGGCAATCACCATAAGTTAAAAAGTATGAGACATCTGAAAACCACTCATCAATCATACTAGTAAAAAGTACCAGAGGTAATTGCTCTTCATCAATGATTTTATTTTTTGCAATCACTTTACATAGACCCTTACCCCTTCCTAGATTAGTAGGTCTAATGTCTACATCATATTCCTGAACCTTCACTAGCCAAGTCCCCTGTTTGTTACATCCAATTTCTTGCTGTGTAAGGATAATTTTAACAGCAGTTTTAGGAACAAAAACCATAGTATGTGAATGCAGAATATAGAACCTAAAACTTTTCAAAGCTCTGACAACAACATCAGCATGTTTTTCAAGTGGTGTGTACTTAAGCTCATAGCTTTTGAGAGGGGTACTCACAAATGAAATAGGGGCTTCAATGCCTTGCTCATTTTTCTGCATTAAAATGGTTGATAAAGTATGTTTTGATGCATAGCAGTATACAAGGAAATCTTTATTGAAATCAGGACATACCAGTGTAGGTGAATTTGCTATGGAGATTTTTATATCCTCAAATGTCTTCTTTCCTTTGCTGCTCCACTTGAAAGATGGGTGGTTCTTCATCATTTCGACTATGGGCCTTGCCAACTCAGCGAACTTAGGTACAAATCTCCTCAGAAAGTTCACCTGGCCAAAGAAAGATCTAGTGCTATCCCTATTCATGCGCAACCCCAATTGCATGACTGCTTTCACCCTTTCAGGATCAACCTTAATCCCATCTTTTGAGACAATGTGTCCCAAAAGTTTACCTTTTGTAATGATAAAAATAGATTTCTTGGGATTTAATGAGATCCCTTGTTCTCTACAATGCTGTAATACAACTTCCAAATCATGTATATGATGTTCTCTTTTCCTCGAGAAAACTATCAAGTCATCTAGATACACCACAATGATTTTATTTTTCAAATCCCCAAATGAGAGATCCATAGCCCGCTAAAAAGTAGCACTTGCATTTATGAGACCAAATGGCATCCTATTGTAAGCAAACACACCAATGGGGGTGGTGAATACTGTTTTATGTTGATCTTCTAGAGCCACTTCAATTTGATTATAACCAGAGAAACCATCTAACATTGACATCATTTCAGAACCTGCAATAGTCTGCAGAATGTGGTCCATAATAGGTAGCAGATAATTGTCCTTTAATGAAGCCTAGTTTAGGTTCCTAAAGTCAACGCAACTCCTTATCTCTCCATTTTTCTTCCTGACAAGAACCATGTTCGTTACCCATGTAGAATGATGGATTGGATAGATAATCTTAGCTTTCAACATCTTATCTATCTCATTGAAGATAACCTCTACCACTTTTGGGTTATAATTTCATTGTTTTTGCCTGTAAGGTGCAGTGCTAGGTTTCAAAGGTATCCTATGTTGTAACTCTCCATTCTTGAACTTCTTCAAGTCAACAAAACACCATGCAAAAACATCTTTGTATTTTATCAACAAAGAAATCAATCTTTCTTTTTCTTGGGGAGAACAACATTTCCCTATGCACACTACTTTAGGATCTTCATCTATGCCAATATTGACAAGGTCATAATCAACAGATGATTCAATATTAACCTTATTCTTTCATTTCAAGTACTGATCATGTCTATTGAACAAATCTTCTAGAGAAACCAAATCCTTAGGTATTTTTTTCCCTCAATTGAATCATTTCAGTCTTCTCTTCCCCATGTACATTGACGTACCCATTAGTAACATCATTTCTTACATTATCACTTTCTTCAAATAAAATGTTAGCAAAAGCTTCAGTCTTCTTGAGAAATGAAATAATTTGCCTATCACTATCGAACACTTGCCAATGGTTTACATTATCAGGGACACTGGGGTGATATATTAATTCAATCCTATAAGGTTTATCCTTAAAATCAGGATGAGGTAATAATAAGGATGCAGAAAGAGCCACTGAATTAGCTCTTGTGTTAAGGTGTCTAGGCATTGCTTCAATAGAAAAAGCATCAAAATCTTCGACACAATCCCAAACTCTATTTCTGTAATGTCTCAGTCTACCATTCTTTACAGAGTATTGTTTCCTGACCTGCTTAACTATCAACTTTGCATCTCCTCTGGCTCTCAATTGTTTTATGTCCCTTTCCTTAGCTAAGGCTAAGCCAAGTAGAAAAGCCTCATATTCTGCAGTATTGTTGGTGTTATCAAATTCTAGTTTGTAAGCAAAGGCAAAAATATAACCATATGGAGAGATTAGAACAATTCCTGCTCTAGAGCCAGCATGGGAACAACTTCCATCAAATTCTAGTGTCCATAATTCATTCTGTAAATCAAGGCTAATAAGGCTTAAACATTCTTCTTCTGTGGAAGTACACATATAAGTGCCTGGTCCAGTCTCAACAAATAGGATATCTACCCTAGGATCTCCATACTTTAATACTATGAACTTGGCCTTAGACTCTGGATTAAGATGTACTTTCTTTCCCTCTAGTGGTATTAAAGCATGAGACCAATCCATTTGTATCTCCCCTCCCAAATCTCTGCAAAAACTCCTACTTAGAAGCATGCCATAACTAGCAGGAATATCAACAACTTTAATCTTTTTTTGGGGAAAGCAGGTAAATCAACTTGTGCGTCTTTTATTTGTCCCAAAATTGGAACTTGTGAGTAATCCATTGAAAAGAATTTACCATGGGAAGGAGTATAAGACAACCCTAAAGCTCTAGCCACTTCAACAGGCATTACATTATTGGAAGCATTGGAGTCAATGACACAATTACTCAATCTAAAACTAGCTATGTAAAGAGACACATAGAACAGTTCTAGCTTAGAGAAAGGATCTTGCTGTCCTGATTCTTTTTCGTATAGATTATGGGAAGTTTGTTCATCAATACATGTCTTGACCTCATTAGACACTTGGGCGTTACTTTGAGATGGGAAGGGTTCCTGTCTGATATATTTCACTAGTCGGTCTAGCTCAGATGGGTTGAGTCTAAGATACTCAGCTTGGGAGATCTAAATTTTGGTATTCTTACATGACTCAATTATATCAAATGAACTAGTAACAATAGTATCTGGGGGAGGAACAGATGGTACCTCTATAGACACATTCTTGGAAGTAGTGTTGTTAGGTTTCTTAGGACTAGAAGCAAATTGCCTAGATAGAAGGTACTTTGGAGTGAAATATGAATCATTCATTTGTCCTTTAGAGTCTACTCCTTTCTGGGCCTGTTGTCCTCTAGTGAAGACTACATAGTTAGGATCAATTTCTACATAAACATCTTCTCTTGCTTTAGTATATGATTCATACTCAAAGAAATTAACACTTACATCATAAGATGGGCCAGGTTCTTCTACATATGGCACTTTGGCTTGTTCATTGGTAGAAATCATTTGCATGCATCGAACCATCTCCAGGCAAGTGGACCCATCATGATCTATAGTCAAATGAAAATTGCACATCATGTTACCTTTACTAGTAGAGGGAGTGTTCCCAATAGCTAGCCTCTATGTGGGTCTGGTTAAAGGCAAAGTTTTGTTATGACCACCTTGATTGCCATAATCCTTCCTTGGTATATCTTGGTAAGGTGGCTAAAACTGTCCCTTTGGCATTTACCTCTGTATGGTGATTATATCATTGGCCAACCTTTGTATAACTAGGTCAGTAGAATTCACACCAGAAGGTTTACCAGTCTACAACTCCTTTTTCCATTTTCCTGCTGTGTTGGGAAATGAAAATTTTGAAATTTTCCTATATTCCAACCCACCCCATGTCCAACCAAATCAGAAAATCATGTGCCTAGAATCATAATAGCAGTGGATGAATTCTATAAGATCGCATGATCTTTACCACCAACATTTGTCTCACCCATCACACCATATACAATAAGAGGCCTCAGTTCCTTAATTTCGGTAAGACCTCACTTTCTTTATACCGATCCATGAGACGGGTTAAACTTAATATCGACATGAGAATAATGATCAGGGAGAAGATTTCAGGAATCACCGATGAAGAAAGTAACACCAATGACCTTTCATCAGAGAGATAATTTGCAATCATGCCGAGTTAATCCAAAGTGAGAACTATCGGCATAAGAAAACACTATTAGAGAATACTTTGAAAACACCCCTGACAGTATATATCATACCGATGAAGGAATTCGGTAGGACTCTCACCGAACAACCCATGGAACAGATGGAATTAGTGATCATTGGCAGGAGATGAACATCAAAGTGAATAATTAAAGTGTTTCCAACATTTTAATGTCTCAGCGACTAAAGAGATTGTTTCAGCTTAAGTCACACCGATATATATAGAAGATAAAAACCATCGGCGAAAGTGAACAAGTCAGAAAAAAGCTTACAAGTCTTGCCAAACCAATGCTCACAACTTTGAAGGATGTTGGTAACATGTTGTGACAATCACTCTGATGAAGGATGTAAAGGAAGATATCAGGGAGACAACTATGATCGGGTAGTTGGAATCAAGTCATTCCGATGTCATATCTTGTTCTGATGATAACAATGGCCACGTTCATCGATAAGACTCTTACCAATATTCATATCAGAGACACTTGCAATATCAGAATAAAATGTTATTCCCACGGTGATAAAGTAAGTTAGGCTGACAACAACCATTCTCCTTTCTATATCAGGTAGACCTTGAAATATCTTGCTGATACAAACTTATATATGTTTTTATAAAAGATGACATTGAGGAGATAAATGAAGAGTCACATCGATTGATCCACATGCAAATGTTCGTGCCATAAGAAGATATTAGATTGCCCTAACATTACAAAAATCCTACCGATGAAGAGAGTTATGACAATGTGACATCTCACAACGATCACGAAAAATTAATACACTAGAACAATTAATTGCAGACACGGAATAAATCCTTTAAAGAGCTATTTGAAATCATTGCAATTCGATTCAAATGAATTGTCTGAGAGGAGCGCATAAGTGAGAACTTAGAGGAAAGGATAGAGGAATTCAATCATCACATAATAGGTACATACTTAAAAACCTCTGTGTGATAGACTACAATTTGAATTTGCCATCCATAAGTGTAATGGAGACTCCAGTGATAGGAGAGGGTAGAAAATAGCCAGGTGAAACCAGTAAGCCCAAGAACCAAAAAATAGACAAAAGCCCTGATGAAAAAATAAAACACAGGAAATTGAATCAGGATTTGATTGACCAATTGCCTGGATCAACCCCTAAAGCCTGAAGGTCTGCACAACTTAGGGCAGAAGTAGAAAAATTAGAAGACAAGTGTAAATACCTTGGAAACATGTGGACTCCAATAAGAGGTTATGAATTATTCAAATTCCATTACAATAGAAGATTCAAGAATTTCCCAGTGTCTAACCCATGGCACTCGAATCTAGGCAAATTGGTCCCTCCTGATGTGTTTCTAAATGCAGAACTCCTAAAACTCTTGGCTAAGCATTATAATCTAAGCCTCAAGGCCATATGCAACCCAGAAGGGGAGCCTATTATACATTTGTCTAAGAATGCCATTTGTGAAGTATTTGACTTAGATGATTTGTGTATTGTTCCCATAGTTTATATTTGGATAAAGAGTACTAGAGAATGGACACCACGTATAATGGATGGAGATTACCTATTCACAGGCCTAGGGAAGAAGGAGAAATGGTGCCTCTTAATGATAATGATGGACCTCCATTCCATGTGTCATTGTTTGAACCATATATACAATACACATATTATTCCATGGGCCAAGTCCTAGGGTCAGAGGTTCCTGATTTTATGACAATTCCTTTGATGGTGATAGCCACAGATATCTAGTGCCACAATGCCAGGCAGTTTGACTATGCTGCCTATGTTTTTGGAAGAGTTGATTCTGGTTTAACTACAATCAAGAACAATGCCCCATCAGTCTCTTTTAAACACTACTCACTCCTCATGCACATGGTGCTTTATTATGGCCAGGAAATAGGATTATGGCCAAGTGAATTTAGAGTTGCTCAAATGGACCAGAGGGGATAAAAGTCACCTATACAAATGTGGACGAGGATATGGGACATGTATGCCCATTCTAGTTATATTCATTTCGAAGAATACTGTGTAAAAGTGTTGTATAGATATTTCAATCATCCTTGTGAATATTCACTGTCAAATGAAATAAAGAGGTTTCTTAGACCCAAAGATTTTGGTGGTCCTCCTACTGTCACCCACAACTGGGGCGATTGGTATTGTTTCGAGGATTCAACCATGGCTATAATTTATGGTTTTGAGGACACCCCGTTTATATTGCCTAAGACAGTTCTTGACAAAATTGCCTACTTAGAGATAGTTAGGCAAATGAACTTCTCTAATGTGATGAATTTGAGCTCCTATGACAAGCAATCCTTCATGCCTAGTACCCTATGCTTTGGAAATTTTACTATGGTATCTGAAGAGGGTTATGGTCTCATCATAGATAAATTGATGCATTACACCATGAGATATGCAAAGGCAAGAAAAGGATTTGATCTTGAGGGTTTCATTGATCTTGCTAGGAGAAAACAAAACCTTAGTGGCTATACACATGTCCCATATCCACATGATGACATTATCAGTAATATGGAAGAAGCTGAGATTGAATTGGTGATTGAGAAACATAATAGAGAACTAGAAGAGAAGAAGAAACAGCTTGCAGAGATAAAGTTGTTGTCCTCTGGTAATGAGGGGTCTACAGAAGAAGAAGAGACACATCAACAGGAAACTAGAATATCCAAACAAAAAATGCAATTCTATCAATCTCCTGATATAGAATGTGATGAGGAGGGGCCTGCTAATGAAGATCCTAGACAATTAGCATATGATTCTTTTATTTTAGATGATCAATTTATTCATTCTAAAGAGTTTAAATCATTTTTATATAAATGCAAGGGAAAAGAGATCAGGGAGTCAGTTGATAATGTCACGACTAACAATGAAAGACAATTAATTGATATGTTAAAAACAACGGTGGACAATGAATTGAAAGCTATGACTCCTAGTAAGGGTAGACAACTGCTTAGAGAAGCAGGCGTTATGATATTTCTTGGACTTGATTTAAATTCTGCTTTGGTGTTTGATAGTTTTTTTGCATAATACTGATGACAAATATAAGCTCACTCCTAAAGGTGTCACAAAAGTGTATATGGGCACTAAATATAACAACGATGAAAATTCACTAATGATATGGGCCTTGTACTCACCTCATAATAAGACAACCATTATAGATACTGAAAAGTCTTTTGGGCATGTCATGACTTTGAAGGCAGGGGAATTTGACCCCTTGATTACTACAGAAATTGGCATAAATGTTGCAAAGTTGAACAAAGCATAGGCTTAGATGTTGATCAAAGAACGTGATGCATATAAACCTAGTTGTGAAAAATTAACAAAAGAAAATGATTTCTTGAAAGATATTGTTAAGAATACCTTCGGAGGGTCAGTGAAAAGGTTAACTCAAGGAGAGAGCTCGCAAAGCACCCAATCACTATCTATTGATTAGATAGCTCAGGTAAAGATTGACACACTTGCAACAGTACTCCAGAATAGGCATGTTAACATGATGCATTGGATGAACAAATTTTGGGATGTTTATTCTGAAAACTATAAAGTGATCCAAGAGCACGAGAGGCTCAACAACAAGCTGCAGGAGAAACTCCATGAGATACAGAGTAAGGATTTTTCTGACACTACATGTACTTCTAGTGCGAAAGACTTGATTGAGCAGCATCAAAAATATTATGACCAGCTTAAAAATGATGCCAAAGAATGTATTGAAGCATCAAAAGCAAGAGTGCCCATGTTGTTCAGAAACAACAAAGAGATGAAGAGCAAAGATGAATGGAGTAAAGAGTGCCAAGTGATATTATATGAAGCCTTAGGAGCTCTCAAGGATAAAGACTCTGCATCTGGGGAAGCTTGCAAGCATCTGGAGAAGATGGTAATGATGGATGTGATCACAAGAAATGCTATAGAGTTTACTGATACACATTATAGCCAAGAGTACTTGGATCACGTCACTTAGACATACCTATGGTTGAGTAGAGCTTAGCATCGTTATCTTTATTGTTATGTTGATCATGTTAATTCCTAAAAGACATTTTGAAGAGTTATGTCTCTTCATAAATATTTCTATATAAGTTGAACATATGATGCTGAAATATCATTAGCAGTAGGATATAATACATGAAGTTTATAATGTTTTAAAAGGACCATGTTGCAAGCATTATATTGAAGAAGTAAATTGAAGTTCTCTGATTCTGTAGTTTTATTTTGGCATCAATTGTTTGTTAAAATTATTCAATTATATGGTTGTCTCCAGTTTAGTATTTCCTTGTTATTCAAATTAATATATCAAGTATATATTTAATTTGTCAATGCACATTTACTATATTTGTCTGATTGGATTAATTGGTTTCCATTAGAGGATTTAAAATCTTTTTGATCAGTCACAGTAACCTGGAAGTGTTGGTTTGGATCACTAAGAAGAATCATATAATTAAGATTGTCATTCTATTTCCAAGCTGATATTATCTGTTATTCTTGTATAATTCATTCAAATGGTTGCTTCAAGAAAGGATTAAAATTCCTTCTGGTGAATAACAAGAAATCTAATTGTGTCAATTGGATTATTAAGAAGAGTCTGTCAATCATTTCCCTACATGTTTATACAAGTTATAAATCAAAGTATTGTGCCAAATAGTTAGAGTTATTGCCCATTATAAGCTTGTTGGTGCCTGCTGCTGTCTCAAGTTTCAAACATTCATCTGCAGGCCCCTTCATAAAAATAAAAAAAAATCTAAGTCCCTCAGCGAGTTGTATGCATGTATATTTTTTTATGTGTCTTTGTATGAACAAGTGTTAATGTGCATTGGTGGGCCTGAAAAATGAATTAAATCAGATTCAGAATGGAGAAAAATAGTTGTATGCATCTTTGTATGCATATCGAGTTGAATGTGGATCAAATATTCCATCGTAGATTCTGTGCTTGTATGTAAAAAGAAATTGTATGTATGTTGTTATTGTATATTCGCATATACAATGGGTATATAAAAGGGGCGGATCTCAAAAAGGTTCCAATCGAGTTAAAATGGTAGTCGGGCTTGTGGTTGTATCAAAAGGGGTTGTATGTATATTATGTTGTATGTTTGAATGTGCAAAGGAAACATACATCACCAAGATACAAAGGTAGAATGTACATCGCAAAGGTACAAGGGTTAATGTGCAAAGGCAGACATGCAAAGAGGTTTCATCGGTGAAACATTATCCATCGGCGATTCATGCAACAGTCTCCTCGACGGCCGATGCATGCAAACATACAAAGGGGGAGTTACAACTGGTGGGGTCCACTTTATATACAACTCGCATTGTATATGCGATATACATTCACCGCATACAAAGGAAATATACAAGAGAACATACAAAGGCGGACGCGATCAAGGAGTTAACTGCATTTGTGAAAAAGGTGGAATCCATGGGTTGTATATTGGGATTGCATGTTCCCAACATACAATGAAGAGATACAAAGAAACAGGCAAGCAGGTTGCGGTCAAAGTCAAAAATGTTCAAATGCATGATGGGGTCCGTAGGTTATATATTGCACATTGTATGTGCGATATACAATGCAAGATACATTGAGGCCGATGCAAGCTGGATTTCAAAGGTTTCTCCAATCCGATTGATAAATGAGCTAGAATCCGCATTGTATATTGCATTTGTACATGTGATATACAAAGCGATATGCAAAAGGGGAAGATACAAGCCAGACCTGAATGTGATTGCAATATGTTTTATAAGAATTTGGGGTCCACCTTATATGTTGATGATTGTATGTATATACAATCTCGTATATGCAAAGATTTGAATGTGCAAGTAGTTGTATGTATATGCTTTTGCATATAAAAAGGTGAAAAAGGCAAAATGGAGGAGGGAAAAGTAAGTGATGGAAAAAGAGCACCTACGTGGCACGATCTCATTGGCCGATGGACTTTTCAAAGCGATTTGGAGCCGCAGATCTCAGTGATAAGGGGGAAATCGACGGGCATGGTTGAAATTTTCAAAGGAGGAGATTTGTATGTGTTTGCTGCATCATCTCAGGCAAGAATAAAGTTTAGAGCATGCAACTGCTGCATCCCGTGGGAAGGTTGGCTTTAATGACAGAAATGTAGAGGTATGGTCGGCGGATTGACAGGCCAACTACCTGATTTAGGGAGAAATCTTCAAACGGCGGCACATTTCCCAATTTCACCTACTCTCTCCTCTATTTCTCTAGGCTGCATTCAATGTTTTAGGTGCCATTCTGAAGGTGCATTATATCTGGCAAAATTTTGAAATGCCATGTAATTAGTGCTGAGTACATGTTCTTGGTATATAGCGAACTGTGTTACTCATTTTAGAGGTTGTTGAAGACTTGGGCAAAATTTTTGGGAAATAACAAAGAACAAAGCCTTTCTTGGCTATTCTATCTCTGTTGGAGTTTATGAGTTGCATTTTGAATGAACCTTGCACAAATTTTTAGTTTCATTGTTGTTTTATATGAAAAATGCATTGTTGCATGTGTTTAGTTGTTTGTCTCCATTTGCTGTATGTATCCCTTCTTTTGAATCTGGTTGCAAGGGTTTCTAAGGTTCTAGGATACAGATTTGCTATATTGCATGCTTGATCTCTAACTTCCATTCAAGGAGTGGATTAAATTTTTTTAGGTTAAGTATGAAGAAGATTGTATGTCAGCTAGGATATTCATAAGTAGAGGCAGCTAAATACTCAGTCTTGGGTGGTGTTTGTAAGGAAAGCATCAAATCTAACCCCTTGAAACTTGAATGTCAGTGCAAATCATTCATTTGTATATGTCTAGTTGATTCCTTGCCCTGGGATAGGCACTAGTCTGCTCCCTATGTTGTGTTATGTTTCCAAAACCCCTGTCTTGCATCCAAAATTTAAATACAAACCATTTCATATTCCCAACCTGTTAGTTTGTAGGAAGTAGGAATAGGACCCCTACATACTTTCATCCTCAATGAGTCAGATATGTCTAAGAATGTTGCCAGCCTTGTGATCTATCATGCATATCTTGATCCACACATGAGAGTATTCTACCTGTCGTTGTAAAGCTAAATCTTTCTGTCATTGGGCAAGTCAAGGTTAAATCTTTAGCTATAGGGATCCCCCCTTGGTGTGGCAAAACCAGAAGTGAAGGGGAGGCAGCTCATGCAACCTCTTGTATTTGTTGGCCGAATCTACCTATGCATTGGAACTGGCAAACTGTCTGCTGATTCGGAGAGAAAGGACCAACAAAGTTGATGACTTTGCTAGAGATGAGTCAAGTGATTTGAAGACTAGAAAATCTAGTTTCCAGTGAAGTTGTTGCAGGAATACCAAAGAATGAACTGGTGGTGCTTTGCTGGTGTGATGAATCCAGAAAACAAAAGTGCCTTGTTGATATTTTGTCCTCTCTGTGAGAGGTTGCGACTTTGTTGATTGAACCTATCCAAAGCTACAACATATTTCCAGGTATTCCATCTTTTCACTCAAAATGATTCAAATAGAGCAATAGTCTTGGTTGTGCTCTCAAAGAAGACCATTTTTTATTGAAAGATATAGAACCCTAAATTTAAAAGGAATAAATGGTTACCCAAATGTTATCCCCAACAAGATTAGGCAATGTTTGCCAAAATATAGTGTATCAAATTCTGAGTCTGCAAACAAACATCTACAATTTTTTTGTAATTTGATAGAAGATTATGAGGTAGAGGCTGAAGATGTAGTAATGAGACTCTTTGTTTAGTCATTAGAGGATGATGCTAGGGTCTAGTTTTCAGACCTGCCTGTATGTTCAGTTTCTTCCTGGGTAGATTTAGAGATTGCATTCCTAGAGCAGTTTGGTGAAAGATTTGATGTGGCCTCATTGATCATACATTTTATGAATATTCAAAAGAAGGATAAGGAACTGGTTCCAGCCTTTAATCTTAGATTTATTAAGTTGCTCAAGCAGATTCCTGAATATATGAGACCAAATGATGCTTTATGCTTGACAATTTATTTGGTTGCATTTGATGAAGAAATGAGTTATTTATTGAGAGATAAGGAACCGGTCACACTTCGCCAGGCTTATAGATTTGCTATGGATATTGAAAATAATCAGAAATATGGAATGCCAGTAGGTTTCATGGCTGCAAGTTTTCAAGATAGTTTTCAAAGTGAATATATTTTATCTTTCCCAGTATGTTCATTTAAAAATGATTTTGTAGAGGGAAATATATTTCACAACAATGGGTGCAGTCATGATGTGATGCATGAACATGAAGAAGATGTTGAAAATGTGGGCACATCCTATAATGATGAAGACAAAGATTGTTCTCAGCCTCTAGAAGAAAGATCTGCAGACACAAAATGCCCTTCAAAAGATGAAATGAAAGATATACATGAGGTTGTGTCTAGCAACAATAGGCATATCCCAGTTATTCATGATTATTTGTACAAGGTGGATATGCAGAGCTTCACTCTGAATATAGAAAATGTTGATTCAAGGGATGACAGTGAATATATTAGTGATTGTCAGCATTCAAACTCAAGTGTGAGTCTTTCAGATGATGAAATATATATGGATGCTGAGTATGAGTGTTTCCTTGTAAATTCTGACTACCTTTACAATGCAGAGGTTAAAAAATTTGCTTTTGATCATCAAGGCATTGGTGAAGAGGAAAATTAGGGTCTCTATTCAGATGTGAATGGACAAGTTGCAGATGTGTGTGCTCATACAGATGGGGATAGAATTGGTTGTAAGGGTGACTACAAAGCTTTCAATAAAGGGCTGCATTCTGAGCTATTCATGCCTTCTCTTGAGACATTCCAGGTGGACATTGTATACGCCTAAAAATGACATGATTCGGTCTAGATAAATATTCTTAATATTTATTCCCTTCCAATTCTTCTATCAATAAATAAATAACCAAATTTATTTATTTGATTCATATTCTTCCAACAATTAAATAAAATTCTTTATTTAATTAAATTCCTCCAAACAATTAAATAATTCCCAATTATTTAATTAAGTCAAATTCATTCCTCCAAATTTGAATAAATCAAATCAAATTTATTTTAATTCTCTCTCTCCAAAAATAAAATAAATACAATATTTTATATATTCTTCCAAGTCATGCACAACAATTAAATAAATTTATTTATTTAATTTGCTTTCTTATCTTCTAATTCTTCAAATATCTTCTAAATCTTCTAAAAATAAGTCTTCTTCTTCATGCATAGAAAATTAAATAATTTATTATTTAATTTCTCTCAAATTATGCAAAAGAAAATCTTAAGTTGAGTTATCTATTCAATCAACCTTGTTTTTATCAATATCTCTTAAATTAGAAAAAAAACTTTCTAATTTATGAAAATCATGTCTTATCTTTAGAAAAGAAAGGGATTAACTCAAATAAAACAGCTTTTGTGTGACACATGTCTACTTCTTATTCGTTGCACATTCCTCAACTGTTCTATACTGTTGATCTTCTCAAGTCTTCTATACCATTGATCTTCATTCTCCAAAGTCTATAAATTGAACCCTCTTCTTCCATTCTATTGGTCCAAGCTTTAAGTATTGTTACTCTGTAGGAATTACAGCACGCCTTTGGCACCAATTCCTTCATTGCTTGTGATCACGCTTTTTACTACGCACTACGCACTACCATCGTTGTGAAGCTTCTCTTCATTGCGACATCACCACAACCATTCATAATCGACATTCATGACAAAGCAAAGAAGTGCACTCACTAAGGGCCCTCTTCATACACACAAGGATGATTTTTGATAGGCAACAATGGAAGTTTCGATCTAAGGAAGGTTTGCATTTGTTGATTCATTGTTTGTTTGATTTGATTTCCTTAGTTCACTATTCTATTGAGTTTTGGGTATTTGATATTGATTATATTGCATATTAATTGTTTGAACCAAATTTCCCTTAACATTTTTGGCACCCACCATGGGGCCTAGCCCCAAATTTAACCTAAAAATTATTTTTTTTGTGTTTAGAAAGCCATACATAGGAGGAAATAGCGCATATGTCAATTTCTAACATGCATCTGTTACCTGTCACAGCACATTTGTTAACGCAGGGCATACATTCACTATTCTAGCGTAAATACCAACTGTCACGGCGCATCTATTGAAGCTATGCATACATACACTGTTCTAGCACATATACCAACTTTCACGATGCATCTATTGAAGCTGCGCATACATACATTGTTCCTACACTTTTACCCTTGGAGATGGCGCATACATCGCATTGGCGCATTTACTGTTTATTTCAGCACATTTACTGACTGTTTCAGCACATCTGTATTACTGCTCTTCTGTTGACTATTTCTGTGCATTCAGTCTGTGAAGCTGCGCTTCTGTTGTAGGTAGCTATTTTAGGGTTTTTTAGGAGATTTTTGCTAATGCTGACATCTTTGTAGGAATTCTCTTATCGGTTTTGCAGGCTAGGCACTAGTTTAGATTCATATAGTTGCATTTGCTAGATCACACTTTGATTTCTAAAATGGGAAAGTAAAACGGATGTTCATGCAAAGTCTCACATAGTCTAACTAGGAAAGTGGTAAACGAAACCTTTGCTATCTTGCATTGTAACATTGCTATCTTTTCAAAGTTATTGCTATCTAGATTAAAACTGAGCTCACTATTGCTATTTGGGTTAAAACTGAACCATTGCTATCTCGATTGACCAAAATTTCCATGTTAGCAATTCGTGCTATCATGGATTAAAGCTGAACTCACTATTGCTATCTGGGTTAAAACTAAACCACTACTGTCTCGATTGACCAAACATTTCAAAGTTAACTATTTCATGCTATGTGGATTAAAACTGAACTCACCATTGCTATCTTGCTACTCACTTCAAAGTTCTGTGCTTGCCCAAGTAGATAGCTCATCTAATTTTTTTTCTATTTTAACTAGGGGAAAAGAACCACTGTATACTATGTTTTTGGGAATGATACCAGGCCTATGCTCTCCCCTATCTTGGGTAACCAAAATGCCAGAAGTATCATTTTTTCATGTGTTTTTCGTTTAGAGGGGCTTGCTCTTGGATACCGCTTATCCAAGTAGGAATGACCCTAAGTGGTAACAGGCTAGACGCCAAGCCCTTCCAAGCCACTATAAATAAATTATGTTTGGAGTGAAAGCTTCAAACAACGAGTGCAGTTGTGTTACACCGACAACCAACCTCCCCTAAAACCCTCCAAGGCGCAACCCTTGCAGGCTGGGAGACTCCATAACGGAGAGTAGTGCTGCCGCATGTGTAACCACTCAAACGGTTGCCCTCATTAAACACCTTTTGTTCTAGTGGCCAAAAACCCTTATAATCTATTTCGAGCCTAGGATTTTGTACTTGTTTTTTTTCTTTTAGTCCAAATAGAGTCAGAAAATCACAAAAAAGTAAAAAACCATAAAAAATTCTTTGTGTTTACTATGTTTTCTTGCCATAAATTCTAAAAATCAGATTAGAAAAGCATTCTTGCAACCAAAGTACCAAAAACACCAAAAAACATTGCAAAAAAATTGAAAAAAGCTAGAGCGGCACATTCATCCGCTGTTCCTGTGCATCTGTGCCGACTTTCGGCGCATTTGCGGTGACTTTCCACACTTTTGCATACTGTTCCTGCGTATATACATTTCACCAGTCCGGTGCATATATTCCAACTTCTAGCGCATTTGTCCATTTCCGCAGCACATCTGTTTCAGTGCATACACGACAGTGAGCACTTGCACAGTTTTCAAGAGAAAAATTTCACCAGTTTTGGGTACCCATTTCAGTCTAGTTTCAGGTTCAAAGATCAGGTCTCACCTTGTAGTCAGTTTTCCATCCATTTCATGTCAATATCTCTCTTTCATTAGTCATCCCATTCACCTTCTATCAGGTCTTTCTAGTCAAAAGTCAAAAGTATCCCATATCAGGTTAGCATAGGCCCCTTTTTTGTATCACTTGTGGATTCGAGTAAAACTAGTTAGTCACAGAACTTTTCTAGTAGGTCTTGGTGCACGACTAGCCCTACACGGTAAGACAGGTATCGAGTACCCTTACTAGTGGCTACCATCTTGTATCGACCATCTTACTTGGAACCATTGATCGAGAAAGTCCTTTGTCAAAATCTTGTCATAAGTATCCTATTCACAACAGTCTCCATCGGCACCTCGCCAAAATCTCTAGTCCCATTTCACCTCATCCCATGTCACCTTGCAAGGTTCTTACTAGATCTCAATACAAAAAACAACTTGAAATGGCCGGGTCATCCAACCACATCTTCTCACCTCATGATAGTGATGAGGGAATCTCTAATGAAGACTATCAAGGAAGCATCCAAGATCGGAAATTCCAACGCCTAGTAGAGAAAGTGCTCCATAACGACCCTCACAAGTATTTCTATCATCTTGCTAGTCTTGGAATTAAACTGCCCGCAGATTTCGATATAAACTTAGTCCTGGAAAACATAGAGGATGATCGTGAAAAGGGAAAGAAAACCCTAGACACAAATGTAGAAGATAAAGGAAAGAAAACCATAGACCAAAGCACCCCTATGGAAGAAATGAAGAAAGAACTTGAGGGTCTAAAACAACAAATGTTAGATCTCAAGACGGGTACTAACACCAAAAATTACTCCTTGGAAGATATTGCACCGTACCCATTTGATAAAAACTTGGTCATGAAACCATTTCCCTATCGATTCAAAGTTCTTAAGTTTGACAAGTACAAAGGGAAAGGGGACCCTAGACATCACATTAGGGAATTCAACACAACATGTTTAGAAGTAGCTCACAATGAGACTTACTTAATGAGACTATTCCCTAGATCTCTAGGGAGTCAAGCTATGGAGTGGTTCTCACGTCTTCCACTGGGCATCAAAACTTTTGATGAGCTAGTCAACAAGTTTATCACTCATTTCTCTTACAACATTGAACATGAGGTCTCTATGCTTGATCTATGCAACACCAAACAAAAGGGTGGTGAATCATTTTCCACCTTCCTACAACAATGGAGAAAACTAACAAGCAAGTGCTCATACGATGTACCTGAGAAGCAACTAATGGAGATGTTTGTCCATAACCTCAACACTGATCTTGGCTATCAAATACAAATACAATGCCTTAAATCATTCTCAAAAGTTATCAAAATGGGATTGTTTATCAAAAAAGCTATGATCGCCAAGGGGCAAATCAAGTTATACAAGGACACACCTACCTCCAACTATACGACTGACAAATCAAAGTTTTGAACCAAGAATAATAATGTTGTCAATGATGGAGTGGTTGATGCCAAGATGGCAGCTCCCAAGCAACAACCCATATTCACTCTCAAAGGAGAAGCAAGCAATGTTACAGCCAACAAACTATTCTCTTAGGAGCCACAACCATGGTTTAGCGCAAATCCAAGGTGAAAGTTCACACTATTGGGTGAGTCTCAAGAATCCACATTACAGAAGTTATTGGCTAACAATGAAATCTCTCTACCGCCAACAAGTGATTATGAGCCTATCGTCAAACCTCCCTATTGGAAAGACATTGACTATTGTGAATATCATAGAGGAAGGGGACATACCACCAACAATTGTATCTGTCTCAAACATGTTATCCAAGATGTGCTAGATCAAAATCAAGGGGGAACCCAACAACATACCTCCAATGAGACACATGTGGCTTACAGGGATCTGCTTCTCAATCACGACAGGCCGTACAACAACAATAACCATCATGGCAATAACAACAACGATAACAACAATGAAAACAATAACGGCAACAACAACCATGGAAATAACAACAATGGTAACAACAACAATAACCGCAATAGGCCGAGTCAGAATAGTGGGAATAGTAATGCCGACTATGCAAGTGTGCCATTCGACTATACCATCAATTGCCTATCTGAGCATGTCCCACAAATCAATGTGGTCACGCCCAATCAACAATCAGAACCTAACAGAACTAGTTGTAGTATCATTACCCGCAGTGGTAAAGTCATGTTGAATACTATCCCTTCAAGGTCGTTACCTTCTTAGTCCAACTTTCATCAGTATAATGTCATAGACCAACTATAGAAGACTCCAGCCCACATTTCTATCTTGGGGTTGTTGCGTCTATCTCGTTCTCATAAGGAGATTCTCAATAAAGCCTTAGTGGAAACCACTGTCCCCACTAACTTGGCCCAAGAGAAGTTTCAGGCCATGGTAGGTAATCTGACCTCCTCAAGTACCATATCATTTACCGAGCAAGATGACCTCTCTGTGTCTCAACCCCATAACACCCCTCTACATATTGTCACCTTCATCCAAAAGCACCGCATCAAGAGGGTTCTCATTGATGGGGGAGCCGGTTAAATATTTGCACATTAAATCTAGTCCTTACATTGGGGTTCTCTGAAAATGCCGTCGATCCAAGGAAGAAGATTACTATCAAAGCCTATGATGAAGAGGAGAGAACTACAAAGGGAACAGTGGTATTACCCATACAAGTGGGACCTATCATAAAAGATGTTATGTACCAAGTCCTAGATAGCGATCTCACCTATAATATTCTCCTAGGGAGACCATGGATTCATGCCATGAAAGTTGTGTCCTCTACATATCATCAATGCATAAAATTCCCACATAATGGCAAGCAAGTTACCATCCAAGGAGACCCTGACCCCTTCCAGCATTGCAACTCTATCATTTCAAACCTGACTACATCATTCCAAACAATCGAGCATCTACATCCCCTACCCCACATCAAGACCATACCTCTAAAGCTTCCTCATCAAGGCCCAAAGAGCAGAAAGTTACTATCAAAGAAACTGGAGTTGGGGAATACTCCATTGAGCACAACCTCAATCTAGCCAAGATGCCTTTATCTCCTAGATCCTTTGGTCGAACCAAGCATTTTCCAAAGCCATCTGCTCCTCCTATATCTCCCACAGCTCCCTTTGTCAAATGGGGGACCTTATTAGATGAGACAGAGGAAAGAGATGTCCTACAATGGCTTTATATTGAAGAAGAAGAGAACATACAACAAGAACCTCTTAGACTCCCAACAGAACTCTATGGACGAGGAGAAGCCATCCTACACAGAATGGGTTACGAAGGACATGGCCCCATCAGCCTAAGGAAAGAAGGAATCATAGAACCCATTGAACCTTCTTCATCCTCATTGGCTAGAAATACAAATGGCCTAGGATATAAAGGTAAGGGCAAAGCCAAAGAAAATGCTTGTCTTGTAGAAATGATCCATACACTTCAAGTGGATAGTGACATAGATTCCAATGAATATGAGTGGGATGAGTTGACAGAGCATTCCTTCGATGACAAGGAGTGTGATAGCATTCAAACTTATAGCCCCTACCATGAGGGATAAACGCTACCGAACAGACCACTAGAGTCTGATTTGCCTATCTCTAAGAATATGACTTTCGAGGAAGGTTCAAGTTCTATCGCAATAAACAATTTGGAGGAAAGTACCATCCCGAACACTCCCCCTCCCAATACTCCTAGTATATCCATTCAAACTATCAATGAATCAGATCTATCCTCCGACTCCCTCCCCATTGTGCATCCTGAACTTATTGACTGGGATCTATGAGGAACCCCTCAACTAGATATGTTCCAAAATGATGATGCTTATATTGACTACATGGAACTTAGGGACCACCTACCCACGGGAGATCATAAAGCTAGTTTCTCTATTGAACTTAATACCGTGGCTTACTTCGGAAAGGGTACCAAGCCTTCTAGTCGCAAAAATATCAAAATCAAAACTGGATCTGATGGTGAAAACCATTCTATGGCAGTGTCAGATCCCAAAATAGTAAAAAGAAAGGACGTATCCGAAGGTGAAAACCCAACTGTGGCACCTGACGATGGAAGGCTTGACACTCTCCCCAATGACATGTACCAAGAGATGTCTCAGATTGTTGTGGAACCCACAGAGCCAGTTAACATTGGAACAGAGGAACAACCTAAGATCATTCACTTTGCTAAATCTCTTACTCCACCAGAGAAGACCAAGTTTGTACCATTTTTCAAGAAAAAGAGAGGCAACTTCACTTGGTCATATGCGGACATGCCGAGTCTAGACCCAAACTTGATCCTACATCATCTTCCACTTGATCCAGGTGTGAAACCAGTCAAACAAAAGCTTAGAAAGATGCATCCACACATAGCATTGTTGGTCAAAGAAGAACTGAAGAAGTTGTTGGACGTGGGGTTTATCAGAGCAATAGACTACCTGGAGTAGATATCCAACATTGTACCAGTGTCCAAACTAGATGGCAGAGTCAGACTATGGAATGAATTTAGAGATCTAAACAAAGCTTGCCGCAAGGATGATTTTCCATTGCCAAACATAGATATCATAGTCAACTTGACAGCAGGACATACCATGCTATCTCTCATGGAAGGATTCTTAGGATATAATTAGATCAGGATAGCACTAGAGGACCAACACAAGATAGCTTTTACTTGCCCATGGGGCACCTTTTACTGGAATGTCATGCCATTTGGGCTAAAGAATGCAGGAGCCACATATCAGCGTGCTATGCCCACTATATTTCATGACATGATGCTTGTAACCATGGAAGATTATGTAGATTATATCCTAGCAAAGTCACTCACAAGGGAATCACATTTGGATATGTTAGAGAAGGTCTTTCAGAGATTAGAGCAATTCAAAGTTAGGTTGAACCCAAAGAAATGTGTGTTTGGAGTCACCTCAGGCAAGCTTATAGGCTTTATTGTATCAGCAAATGGAATAGAGGTGGACCCCGCCAAAGTCAAGGCTATCATGGATATGCCACTACCCAAGACTCTAACACAACTAAGATCGCTACAAGGCAAGCTACAAGCAATCCGTAGATTCATATCACAGCTGGCAAACAAGTGTCAACCATTCAGTCATCTTCTGCACAAGAACATTCCATTTAGATGGGATGAGAGATGTGAAGAGGCATTCAACAAACTGAAAGAGTACCTTATGAATCCACCTATTCTCATGCCTCATATCCAAGGGAAACCATTGATACTATACATATCTGCTACACCTACAGCTCTTGGGGCTCTTCTAGGACAACAAGATTATGAGAATAAAGAGAGATCCGTCTACTATATCAGTTGAACATTAGTGGGCTATGAGTTGCAATACTCACAGATAGAAAGATCATGTCTTGCGGTAGTTTTTGCTTCCCAAAAACTCTGACATTATATGCTTGCACATCCAGTCAAACTTATTGCAAAAATAGATCCACTGAAATACCTACTAAGCAAAGCAGCTCTCACAGGTCGCCTAGCCAAATGGGTAGTGCTCCTAAGCGAATACAACATTGAGTATGTAGACAGAAAAGCTATCAAAGGGCAAGTCATTGCTGATCAGTTTGCAGATGCACCACTAAAGGACTCCACACCAATGCAATTTGAGTTTCCAGATGAATCCTTATTCAACATCTCAACACATTCTTGGAAACTATACTTTGATGGGTCCTACACAAACCATGGATCGGGGGCAGGAATCTTGTTTGTAACTCCTCATGGCGACACTATTCCGAAGTCTTACCGTTTTCTATTCCCATGTACCAACAACATAGCAAAATATGAAGCCTTAGTCATTGGTATCAAGATGGCAACAGAGTGGAAAATCAAAGAGCTACATGTCTATGGTGATTCTCAACTAGTGATAAATCAGGTCAATGATGATTACCAAACCAAAGATGAAAAGATTGTCCCCTACAAGAGGATGGTCGATGACTTTAAGGAACACTTTTTGATCATCTCTTTTGAGTAGATACCTCGGATTGAGAACAAAGTAGTAGATGCCATGGCGACCATTGCCTCTCTCCTTGAGATACCAGAGAATGAGTCACAGTACGAGTTCTTAGTGGAAACTATTTGACAACCAGCTTATGATCTTCCGGAAAACCATACCATATGCCTTTTAGTTGGATTTGATTCACCTTGGTATAGTAAGATTTATACTTACCTCAAGGACAACACCCTCCCACTTGACCTATCTTCAAACCAATGATGAACCTTTATACGCCAAACCTCTCGCTATACCATTATTGCTGATACACTATACTGACATGGTCTAGATGGTACTTTACTCCGTTGTTTGGAATGAGAAGAATCCCTAACCACCTTACAAGATGTGCATGAAGGGATTTGCGGGACACACTCTAGTGGTCCTTCCTTAGCCAAGAAACTCATGTGTTTGGGTTATACCTACCCTACCAGCTCAGGGTCATCAAACACTCGCCTACACTCAGCGAGTCCTGCACCTCTCTATGGATCATACTCCACCAAGTCACCCTGAATAGGCAAGTGTAGAATCTGGTAGACATCCTCCAAGGTGATGGTCATCTCACCAGTAGGGAGGTGGAAGGTCCCATCCTCACTGTGGAATCTCTCCACTGCAGTAGTCAGCAATCCACGATTCGCCCGTACCTTGGGCATGAAGCAAACATAGTCGAGTCCCATAGTGCCGAGTGCCTCTCTATCTATCTTCATCAGCATGTATCTCTGCAGCATAGGCATAGGGAACTACTCCCTAGATTGAAGTGTATCTTGTATATCCTCTTGCAAGCACGCAAAGCAAGGCGTCAATCCAAAACTGCAAGTCCCATACTCAACATATCTATAGAAACATATCAACTTAGCGTTTCGAATTGATCAAAACAGCACACTACATCTCTTGACTAGATTCTTGCAATCTCAGAGATAGCTTATCGATTGACGTGTCAAGCAAGACACCAATCGAGTCAATTTGCTAAGTCTTTTGCTTATCTATATTATATGCACCACAATAGGTGGTAAGTGCGTCGTTTCATAGTAAATGCACCGTTTCTTGACCTATGCGCCACTTTTGGTAAATGCACTGCAGAAGCACATGTATGCGCCGCCCTATGCTATACATGCGCCACTTCGGTGTATGCACCATTACATCTCATGCATGCACTGCAAGATTATGTATGCACCGACTTATTCTACATATGCGTCAATTCTACATATGCCATTTTATTGCATGTATGCGCCGTAAAACTACAAATGCGCCATTTCACGCAACATATGCGCCGCACTAGCTTTTAGCGCATCTGTTTTCCCTAATTTTCTCCTGGCATTTATAACCCTCAAACACGACCCTAGGGAAAGTTTTTTGAGCTACATACTGGGGGTCCTGCCTCTACTGGCTGGTCGAATCGACGAACGCACTCGAATCGATGCTCCTTGCGTGGAATGTCCATCCTCATGCTGACTGCTCTAAGCTCTCCAATGCGAATCAAACCAAGACAAGTGTGCAAATGAATTGTCTTGTGGACCCAGCTCCTATTTATAGCATGCAAACCCTAATCTGGCTAGGTGGTGACTATGACTACTTCCCATGCCCGTTTCTTCTAGTTTTCTTCGCGTTTCTCAGAAATGCATCCTGTTTTCTTCAAACACAACCTTGTTTTACCTTCGTCTTCATGACATTGTTCGTCTCACATCTTCTGCCTTCTTCTTGTCCAATCTCTCGAGGGGCCATCCTATCGTCATAACCTGTACCAGGGGCAAACTGGGGCATGTACATTGTCAAACTATCTATTCTTTGAAGCAACGCCGTAAACTGCATTGCATCAAAGAGGGGCAAAATGTATACGCCTAAAAATGACACGATTCGGTCTAGATAAATATTCTTAATATTTATTCCCTTCCAATTCTTCTATCAATAAATAAATAACCAAATTTATTTATTTGATTCATATTCTTCCAACAATTAAATAAAATTCTTTATTTAATTAAATTCCTCCAAACAATTAAATAATTCCCAATTATTTAATTAAGTCAAATTCATTCCTCCAAATTTGAATAAATCAAATCAAATTTATTTAAATTCTCTCACTCTCCAAAAATAAAATAAATCAAATATTTTATTTATTCTTCCAAATCATGCACAACAATTAAATAAATTTATTTATTTAATTTGCTTTCTTATCTTCTAATTCTTCAAATATCTTCTAAAAATAAGTCTTCTTCTTCATGCACACAAAATTAAATAATTTATTATTTAATTTCTCTCAAATCATGCAAAAGCAAATCTTAAGTTGAGTTATCTATTCAATCAACCTTGTTTTTATCAATATCTCTTAAATTAGAAAAAAGCTTTCTAATTTATGAAAAGCATGTCTTATCTTTAGAAAAGAAAGAGATTAACTCAAATAAAACAGTTTTTGTGTGACATTGTCTTCTTCTTATTCATTGCATGTTCCTCAACCGTTCTATACCATTGATCTTCTCAAGTCTTCTATACCGTTGATCTTCATTCTCCAAAGTCTATAAATTGAACCCTCTTCTTCCATTCTATTGAGCCAAGCTTTAAGTATTGTTACTCTGTAGGAATTACAGCGCACCTTTGGCACCATTTCCTTCATTGCTTGTGATCATGCTTTTTACTATGCACTACGCACTACCATCATTGTGAAGCTTCTCTTCATTGCGACATCACCACAGCCATTCATAATCGACATTCTTGACAAAGCAAAGAAGTGCACTCACTGAGGGCCCTCTTCATACACACAAGGATGATTTTTGATAGGCAACAATGGAAGTTTTGATCTAAGGAAGGTTTGCATTTGTTGATTCATTGTTTGTTTGATTTGATTTCCTTAGTTCACTATTCTATTGAGTTTTGGGTATTTGATATTGATTATATTGCATATTCATTGTTTGAACCAAATTTCCCTTAACAAACATTAATGATAAAATTGTTGATAGCAATAATGATGGATATCTGAATGTTTATAAAAATAAATATGATTATGAGATGTTGCTTGTGCCTGAGTATTGTTTGTTTGATATAGAGGAGCTCTTATTTTTTTAAGGGTAAAATTTTGATATGGATTCATTTGTTTCATGTGAGTCTGTTATTTTTCCAAGCAACATTAGTGACTCGTATGATGATGACAGTCTACTGCTGAGAATGGTAGATGCTTATGAATCTTGTTGTAGATGTGTTGAAGGTGAATGGAGCAACAACACAAACAATTGCAATGCTGGGTGCTACAAATAACAAAGTGTTTTTTAGCTTCATTTGAAGAAATCAAAAGAAAATAGGATATTTGACAAAGGGAAATTCTGGTATTTCCTTTTTGGTGGCCCTAGGCCACTAAGTAAATTTCTAAAAAAATATGATTTGTGATGCAAGTTGGTGCAGTGTTTGACTCTATGTGCCCAATGGATAAGCACTGGTCTGCATCCCAAAGATCTAACGTTCTTGCCATGCCTGCAAGAGGTATGCGTCCCCAGACAGAGCCAATGTTGGTGCTTGCAACTGTCTCAAGTTTCAAACATTCATCTATAGGCCCCTTCATAAAAATCAAAAAAATTCTAAGTCCCTCGACCTATGAGTTGTATGCATGTATCTTTGTATGTACATGGCCATTTATATGTGTCTTTGTATGAACAAGTGTTAATGTGCATTGGCCGGCCCAAAAAATGAATTAAATCAGCTTCAGAATGGAGAAAAATAGTTGTATGCATCTTTGTATGCATATCAGGTTGCCTGTGCATCCAATATTCCATCGCAGATTCCATGCTTGTATGTAAAAAGAAATTGCATGTATGTTGTCATTGTATATTCGCATATACAACGGGTATATACAAGGGGTGGATCTCAAAAAGGTTCCAATCAGGTTAAAATAGTGGTCGGGCAAACGGTTGCATCAAAAGGGGTTGTATGTATATTGTGTTGTATGTTTGAATGTACAAAGGAAACATACATCACCAAGATACAAAGGTAGAATGTACATCGCAAAGGTGCAAGGGTTAATGTGCAAAGATAGACATGCAAAGAGGTTTCATTGGTGAAACATTATCCATCGGTGATTCATGCAACAGTCTCCCCGACGGCTGATGCATGCAAACATACAAAGGGGGAGTTACAATTGGTGGGGTCCACTTTATATACAAGTCGCATTGTATATAAGATATACATTCGCCGCATACAAAGGAAATATACAAGCAAACATAGAAAGGCAGACGTGATCAAGGAGTTAACTACATTTGTGAAAAAGGTGGAATCCACGGGTTGTATATTGGGATTGCATGTTCCCAACATACATTCAGACATACAATGAAGAGATACAAAGAAACATGCAAGCAGGTTGCGGTCAAAGTCAAAGATGTTCAAATGCATGATGGGGTCTGCAGCTTGTATATTGCACATTGTATGTGCAATATACAATGCAAGATACATTGAGGCCAATGCAAGCTAGATTTCAAAGGTTTCTCCAATCCGATTGATAAATGAGCTGGAAACCACGTCGAATATTGCATTTGTACATGCAATATACAAATCGATATGAAAAAGGGGAAGATACAAGCCGGACCTGAATGTGATTGCAATATGTTTTATAAGAATTTGGGGTCTACCTTGTTCGTTGATGATTGTATGTATATACAATCTCGTATATGCAAAGATTTTAATGTGCAAGCAATTGTATGTATATGCTTTTGCATATAAAAAGGTGCAAAAGGCAAAATGGAGGAGGGACAAGTCACCGATGGAAAAAGAGCACCTACGTGGTGCAATCTCATTGGCAGATGGACTTTTCAATGCGATTTGGAGCCGCAGATCTTAGCGATAAGGGGGAAATCGACGGCCATGGTTCAAATTTTCAAAGTAGGAGATTTGTATGTGTTCATTGTCTCATCTCAGGTAGGAATAAACTTCAGAGCATGCAACTGCTGCATCCCGCAGGTAGGTTGGCTTTAATGATAAAAATGTAGAGGTATGGTTGGCAGATTGACAGGCCAACTACTCGATTTAGGGAGAAATCTTTAAATGATGGCACATTTCCTAATTTCACGTGTTCTCTCCTCTATTTCTCTGGGCCGCATTCAATGTTTTAGGTGTCATTCTGAAGGTGCATTGTATCTGGCAAAATTTTGAAATGCCATGTAATTAGTGCTGAGTACATGTTCTTGGTATATAGCGAACTATGTTACTCATTTTAGAGGTTGTTGAAGACTTGGGCAAAATTTTTGGGAAATAACGAAGAACAAAGCCTTTCTTGGCTATTCTATCTCTGTTGGAGTTTATGAGTTGCATTTCGAATGAACCTTGCACAAATTTTTAGTTTAATTATTGTTTTATATGAAAAATGCATTGTTGCATGTGTTTAGTTGTTTGTCTCCATTTGTTGTATGCATCCCTTCTTTTGAATCTAGTTGACAAGGGTTTCTAAGGTTCTAGGATATAGATTTATTGTATTGCATGCTTGATCTCTAACTTCCATTCAAGGAGTGGATTAAACTATTTTAGGTTAAGTATGAAGAAGACTGTATGTCAGCTGGGATATTCATAAGTAGAGGCAGCTAAATACTCAGTCTTGGGTGGTGTTTGTAAGGCAAGCATCAAATCTAACCCCTTGAAACTTGAATGCCAGTGCAAATCATTCATTTGTATACATCTAGTTGACTCCTTGCCCTGGGATAGGTACCAATCTGCTCCCTATGTTGTGTTATGTTTCCAAAACCCCTGTCTTGCATCCAAAATTTAAATACAAACCATTTCATATTCCCAACCTATTAGTTTCTAGGAAGTAGGAATAGGACCCCTGTGTACTCTCATCCTCAACCAATCAGATATGTCCAAGAATGTTGCCAGCCTTGTGATCTATCATGCATATCTTGATCCACACATGAGAGTATTCTACTTGTCGTTGTAAAGCTAAATCTTTCTGTCATTGGACGAGTCAAGGTTAAATCTTTAGCTATAGGGATCCCCCCCTTAGTGCGGCAGAACTAGAAGTGAAGGGGAGGTAGCTCACGCAACCTCCTATATTTGTTGGCCGAATCTACTTGTGCATTAGAATTGGCAAACCCTCTACCGATTCGGAGAGAAAGAACCAACAAAGCCATTGGTCTTAGATCTTCATTTGACTATGTTTACCCAACAAGGCACTGGTCGCATCCTAAATTATCAATTAGTTTTATCCAACACCCATTCATTAGTTGAGCATAGTTATAAAATTTACCTTGATATTGCTTATACAATTCACATCAATCATCTTTTCAGTATTAGGATTAGAAATATTTTACAAGATCTCATCTATTCCACACCCTTTGCCACTATGGGTAAAATCAACTCAAACACATTCATTTAGTCTATTTTAAGCTATTAAGGTTTACCCGCCCAGGTCTAGCAGAACCTAAAGTGCAGGGAGTCATCAACCATATAGGTTAACTCCGTCGTGTTAGTTCAAAAATGTTGCCAATCTGATCATAGATCCTAGCATCCTCTTAGGATTTGTAACCTGCATTTTTGAGACCTAACACTATGATCAAATCATCTTCTATGGATATCCAGCCCTCTCTTGGGTTGCATTTACATTAGTTGCCCCTTCTCTTTTGATAGTAAAATTAACATCTGGTGGAAGGGTATTATAAAGAAACATTTTAACAGATCATTCCCAGGCCTCATATTCTCAGGAATTCTATTACATAGCTTGTTAAATCTAGCAACGAATACCATCATTGGCTCTTGTATCTCTTTTTTCATTGTGGCTAACTACGTAACTAGAGTTTGTTCATTCTTGACAAATTTGAATATGCTTTCAAACTTTGTTTTGAAGGTATTCCAACCATTAATAGAGCCATTAGGAAGATGATAAAACCAATTAGCGGTAGAATCAATTAGGGATTCTACAAAAAGTCTCATGGCTACATCTTCATGTTGTATAATAAGGATAGAAGAGGTAGCAAAAAAGGCTTGCATATGTTCTCCTGGGGTGACTTTGCCATCTCCTCTAAATTTAGGTATAATTTTCCCTGACCCCTTAGGTAAATCATGTAATTGGGCTCCAAGATTGAGTGGACCTATGGTGGCTCCCCATGGAATAGGTGGGGGCTGGGCCATGATAAGTGGATTTTGTACGAGGAAATTTACTTGCAAAGGGAGGGTAACTCCATGTAAAAGGAGAGCTTGACAAGATGTGGACGAATTACTTGAAGGGTTTTGACTAGGTGGAGGGGACAAGGGTATACTAACAGACCTAACCTTTCGATTAGTTGGGAAGGAAGAAAAGTTGATGGACTCTAAAAATGCAAAATTTTTGTCGAAGATTCCCTTCTTTCTATCTCCCCTAGTATATCTTTTGGGAGCCAGATTTAGACAATAAAACTTAATAAAATAGAGTCACCAAGTTCACTTACTAATTAGCTTGTGGAATATTTTGTTGATTGTTTAACTAGTTCCTCTAATTAACTCCCTAGTTTCTGTCCCTATTGTTAGGAAGTGTTAGGACAGGAAACACTCTTTCTCTTCATGGCACGTATAATAGCCTCAATAATAATAACTTCTTAAGCATTTTCAAAATGCCTAGCATTCTCCCACACAGTTTCACCGATTTCTTCTTCTTCTTCTAACACTTCGTTAACTTGATGGTATTGCAAGTTAGTCCTTCTGTGTTTCCAGGCAAGCAACCTTAATCCAGTAATGATATCTTCCTGATTACCTATAAGCCAATCGACACTGGGTTGAAGAATAGGAGCGTTACGTCTCTGAAGAACCATTAGAGCAACTCACAATACACACTCAACAATTATAAATCCCTAGTAGAGTTGCCAAAAATCTATTGGTTTACAAATTTGCCATTTTAACTCTATATTCTTTCGCCCAAACAAATGACAAATGTAACCACAATTGAGTTAGGAATAATAATATTTTATAACTAACTCTCTACTTGTTTTACAAGGTGGCAGCTACCTTCAATTGATGTTCAACGAATCAAAAATCTATGATGCTTTTAACCATAAAGCAAAGAAAGGAAATGCTTTTAACTAGAAAGCTTTGAAAGAATATTTTCATACTAATAAACGAACTAATTCTCATAGAAGCTCAAAGACTTCGAATAATAATAATCAAAATGAGAAGATTTTGAATCATAATCACCATAACATATCCATTCAAAGATAGATATCCACAACAATGAAATCACCAATTGAATTCTCCAACATAAAGAAAGATAAGCACAAATATGACATTCAACATAAGTAGAATGATAGCCCAACCATTATAATACAAATATCATATAAGCCTGAACCATTCCAACTGTGTATCTTTTCTATATATTGAAGTAGATTGAAATCAAACAAAACATACGAAATATCTAACTAAATTGAGAAAAACTAAGTTTGTCCAACCAGAAAGATACTTCCATTGTTCCCCATTACATATTTATAAGCACAAAATAATAACTGTCATTGAAAGAGGAATGGTTTCTTGAGGACAACTGTTTTCTTTCATTTTAAAATAATGTCTTTAAAATTTTTGAGCCAAATAACTGAAAAACATAAAAGAAATAAACTTAATTTGCCACCCCTTCATCTTCTTTAGGATCTTCAACACTCTCCACCACTTGATCTTCCACCATCTTCTCTTGCACCTTCAACCTCAACTTGTACTCCCAATACTTTGTGATGATAGCAGTAATATTTTTGCTCCCTAGAATAGTAGTGTTTTGTAATTTGGTTATGAATTTGGCCAAGTTCTTAGCTACTCCCACCATGGTCTCCTAGATCATCTCAACCTTGTTTCTCTAACCATTAAGATAGACTTGCTTATAGCCCAATTTGCTTAGCGATTCACCAGAAATAGTCTCAAGATCAGCAAGCTCACTGTAAAGCATGTCTTTAACTTCTTTGTTGATATCCTTGGGATCACGTAGGTTTTCTCCAAAGTCATCCAAAATATTTATTTCAAGTACATTACAACCCCTTTCAATACCAATAATTAGATCTAGGTATTCTTGCAGAGTCTTGTTGATTTGATCGATAAGATTGTCATACATATTAAGCTTCCAGTCTAATGAGTCAACCCAGGACAAATCAATTTCACGGGGCTCGCTAGCCAGATTTTTCTTTGTGAGTGTTATGGAATCTAAGGCTGCTAACTCAACAACTTCCCTTGAAAGCACATAAGTACTTCACTATTCCTTTCTTACTTGTTGAAGCTCATTGATCAATTCTTTTCTTTTATTGTGTATAAGAGAATAGATTTGTATTATTTTAGTCAAGAAAAACAAAATATCACAAGATAAATTTTCAACCCACTCATTGATAGCCTTGGCAAAATTCTGACTCTTTTTAATCTGCTTAATAGTATTTGCATCGATCCCAATGACCTCTGAGTTAGGAGCTTCCTGAGGAGAAGGTGTCACTATTGATTGGATTAATTAGCTCAAAGACAAGATTTCAGATTGGAGTTTTATATTTTCTTTCCTTTCTTCCTTGGCCCTTTTCATCAAAACATTGACAGAATAATTTGCATGGTATGACTCCCCCTCAAGAGTGGAAGGGCCCAAGTCGATATGATTTATTTTATAATCTGCCTCAGTTATATCATTTTCATCCAAATCTTTTATGGGGTTAGCAATTTCCAATACCTGGTGGCCAGAAGTAGCATCATTTATCATCCTGGACATTCTTCTAGCCTTCTTAGGCTTTGAAGTCCCTTATTGAAGCATAGCAATAGTATCAATTTCTTTGGCCACGGTGGGAACAATTTTCCCCTTTTTCTCTACCACCTTTTTCAGCCATCTAGGAGAGGAAGTCACCACAATAGTGTTTATATTGTCAGACACATATTTGTTTCTATCTTCCAGTGGGGAAGCAACAGGAATTTCTTCATTATCAGGAGAAGAAGATACATCAAGAAAATTGGGAAAAGAGCTATCATTAACAGTTGAATCAAAAATGGGGTCGGGGTTCACTGCCACTGTCTAAACATTTCTTTTTCTCAAAAGAGGACTATCTGATTCACACACTGATTTTAATTTGAGGGCATCATTGGGCCTCTCACCATCACCTCCTGATTGTGAATTAGAAATAGATTGTGACATGTCATGTGGCCATGAGGAAATTTGCACAACATAATTATGCACCATTTTCTGTCCAATAGCCCTTGAACTACCTGATTCATGAGGTGAACCTGCATGTCTACGCCACTTAACAACTAGCCAATCTTCAGTTCTCTTAATCATAGGTGTAGAATAGACATTTATATCCACAACCTCCTTCTCAGACCAATTTATACAGGGAAGGGGTTTTGACATCAGATTTTGGTATTCCACATCAATTACCTTAGAGTCCTCCTCAGCTTTTTCTGGAATATGAATGGGTAAACCAAAAGCCCAAATTTACCTTATGGTAGGTCTCATGTAGCTTCTTCTCAGAACTTCATGGTCATCCACACAATCCTTTGAGAAGTCTTCTAGGCTTGAGCGATGCTCATAAGAGCTAGAACCTTAGAAGTTCTGCTTTACGTAGTTCTTGCTGTCAAAGTTTTGCCTCAAATATAAAGAGTGGAGATTAAATTCTGCCAATGCGCGCTCAGCTCCTTTAGCAACATCTTTATTTTTACAAGAAAAAATTGATAAAGATAATGGAAATGTGTAGCCCTTCTTTCTCATATTCTGGTATTTAACATTTACAACAATCATTTGTCTATAAACTTCCAAAAATATAATGTAGTCATTAGGGTACCAAGGCAACTTGGTTGGGGCTAACTCATAATCCCCCAATCTCAGGTAAGTGAACCTATCAAATTGAATATAAAAACTCCCAAATTGCATAAATAGAGATGCAGCCTCAGGGGAAATCCTCATTTTGGAATCACAGTTCAACTTTCTCACCAAAAACATTAAAAAGGCATCATTAACCCAACAGAAATCTTTCATCCCAACATCTTTTGTAAACTGAGGAAAATAAGCATACAGATGTGTATCTAGGGTTAAAGACCCATGAGGCCTTAACCCAGCCCAGACAACCTCTCGACTGGCTAGAACATATACCAAATAGGAGCACATGTGAAATGCAGAGGTCTCTTGAAACTTCAACAATTGCTCATTCAAGTGATAGCTTATTATTTCAGCCCAATCAATAAATTGACTCTCACTACATATCAGTAATATAAAGTGACACATCCATAATTCAAAAGAGCTAGCATCTTCACTACCCACCACTTGGTGCAACATAGTGACAATATCTAAAATTTCATCCTTAAAATGTGCTCTTTTAAGTGTACGGGGTAGCTGAGATTTACCTTTTTTCTTTGACTTTAGCCAGTTGCGTGCAATAGAATTTCTGCACCAGTCTTCATTCTCCTTGAAGAATTCTACACCCAAGGCTACAGACATAACTTCATATTTCTCTTATCTTGGAATTTTCAATGCATGAGAGATAGACTCAGAGTCAATCCTCGCAACCACCACCCCTTCCTTAGTCTTGATCTCCAAAGTCTCGGGGTCGTATCTCTCCATGCATGCAACAATTAAATCTTCATAACACACTAAAATAGGGAAACCTGCTGCATGAGCCAAACCACTCTGTAGAATTTTCTTTGCAAATGATGACCTATCTTCTCGCTGTAGACGAGACCAGAATTCTGCCAAGTCTATGTGTCCAAGTTCAGTGTCTTTCAGTTTAGACCAAGTGCTCTCAATTGCAGAGTGGGAGGAGACACCCTAAAATTTGAATTTCATTATAGCGACCAAGTACCAGGGATGATGATAGAGTGTCATAGAAATAACAATGTAGAAGAGAAGGAAAGCAAGCAGAACACTTAGACAGTTTTGCCATAAAGAGTGAAATGATGTATAGTTATAGCGCCCCTGTCATGCTTTTTACATGTTAGGCCGTCGTGGTACGATTTCCGCACCTTGAAAATTAACCCAAAGATTTGCTCATTTTCTAAAAATTTGCTAAAGGACATCTCACACCGGCAGCGTACAACACTTTAAATGATCATTAATTGCCTTGGTTTTTGATCCATCACTTTACTGTCGCTAAATTGCAAGAAATGAGAACTTCAAAACCTTAAGTCGCGGGTTATAAAGTTTGGAAAACCTGTGACTTAGCGATAACAAGAGGGAAGCAAGCAGGCTACAAAACATAACATAAAGAATGTGAAGTCGCGGGATTGCAGGGTTTAGAAACTTCAGAACCTAGCGATATGGTTAGAAAATTTAGGGGAATAGCGACTAGGTTAATAAACTTGTAGCATCCGCGACTTCAAAGATTTTTCTAAGGCACAACAGTGGAAATTCATAACCCTCAGGACTTAGAAACCTAGAATACCATGAGAATGAACAATAGAAACGAATGAGACTTAGAAATAAAAAAGAAGGGGTAACAATTTCTCAACAAAAATAGTTGCAACTTGTGGTCACCTTACCTCCAACAGTCTTTACATCTACACCGTAAATAAAATAGGTGAAATAACACAAAGTTTTCCCATTCAACAACTTCAAATAGGAGACATCATGCATAGCAATTCTAGGGAAAGACTTTTGACTCACTACATGAATACGAATGAGTCTTTGGAGAAAATAATGATAGATGTTCAAGCATAATTACCACAGATATCTATAAATTCTTCTTTACCTTTAGAATTTTTAGTTATCACTAGGATCATCATAGAATTTTAGACTTGGGTGGTACAATAAGAAAAATGAAGAAAGTATTTTAAGAAGAACAAACAAAGTAGTTGGATGAGGTTAGAATGAAATGTGCCATTTCCCAAACAAACCTAAATATTGAGATGAATAACATGGAAGGGACTTGGGGTAATGTTAATGCATTATAGAAATATTGTGTGGGTCAAACTACACTAACTAAAGATTTGAAACTTTAGTTAGACAACTTGGAAAATCAAATAATGCAAGGTTCAACCCCATATAATGCAATGCAGGATTTAAATGGAAACACTAGGGTGTAAACTAAAAACCTACATACTCAATTCCACTACCTGTATAGGAGAAAAGGGAAAGCTTGATAGCATGAATAAAAGAATTAAGGTAGGTAGTTAGCTTGTGGTTGGCCTAGTTAATAGGTCTTTTGATAGATGCATGATAAATGACAGTTTCTTTTAAGATTCTAGATTATCATTGAAGGTAACTATAGTGTTGATCAAAATAAATGGACATGTCCACCTTCTATAGCAAGTCATTTTACAATGGACAAATACATACAATCACCTATAAGGTATTTATAAGAATATCTTACCATGAACAGTATTTTGACAAATGAGGTAAGATTTTGGTACGTTTTAATAGAATTAGATACTTCTTTTTGAGCACTGGTGGGTAGAGCTAGCATGTCTTGAGGACAAGACATGGGTTTAGTTGGAGATGATGTTGGCAAGATAGAGCCATGCCACTCCCATTAGGTTAAAAACTAAAAACGGAAACCTAATGGATGCCAATGGTTAAAACTCACAAGGGCACCAAATGATCGCAACATAAGAACACATCCCTAAGAAAGACAAAACAACTTGAAGCCACCACAAGACAAAGAGATAATAGTGCAACCCATGACACCTAAAAAGAGACATATTGATAAAGAAACATGAAGAGGGACACATCCCTATATGTATTCATAAAAATATATATCCCACATAAGAGAAGAAAATTAATATAGGTGTGAAATGTAATATGTTTATGTAAGAAGAAGAAAAGAATAGAGAGGAAAGATATATGAAGAATAAAGGTGTGAAATGTAATATAGGTATGTAAGAAGAACAAGAGAATAGAGAGGAAAGATATATAAGATATATATGAGGAATGAATGAGAAATAATTTAAGCTCTTAGTCTGTGGCATCTTGCATTTCTTTTGGGCAGTGGTTAATCTTTCCTTTTGTTTTGCTAGTTATTTGCTTCATTTTCAAACAAAAATCTATGAAACTACAGTTTTATCACTACTTCTCCTTCGTCTCCTCATGGTAATGGTCACTTGTTCTTTCTTTTATTGTCCATTTCCATTATTCACATCTCTTTATGTTTATTTCTTGGTTATTTTCTTTATCAATTGCAAATCTTTGGTGATTTACATCTCCTAAGCTATCCTCCATACACACTAGTATGCCAGCATCTCTATAGACCTGAGATAATAGTGTTCATAGATTAATGTTATTGTTGCTTTTATATTCTAGACACACTTGGGATTAAGATCACACACAAATCCAATCTCTTCTTTTATTTGATTGCTTGTGGAGGTTGAAAGAGCATATTTGGGGCTAGACCATTTTGGTGAGCTCCTAAGTAGTCATCCCTTTCTCTTTGTCCTAACTATAGGTACACTTGAGGATTCAACTCTTGCGTGGAGGTTAGCACTATCTCTAACCATTCTTTTCTATTTTTTTATTCCATTCAAGATTAAAATATAGTTTAAAATTTATATTTTTATCACTCTATGATTTTCTGGATATACCCTATTTCGAGTGCTTTTGTGTGTTTGCTTTCTTTGTATACATGAACTCTATAATTTGTTTAGACATTCTATTTTTATGATTTTTTTGGACAACAACATAGATTTTAGATGATGATATATGCTTTCTAGATGATAGTGTGGGCATGTTGGCATTTGAACTAAATCTCTTCTAGATTAATCTTGCAAACTCTTTGTAGCTCTAGGTTATTGTTTTTGTAGTTTATGTTTATATTTTGCTTCTCTATTTCTAGTATTATCTATTTTTCATTCTCATATTAGTATTTTTGTCTAAGGAATAAACATAGTTTAACTAGGCAAGAGTGCACTTAGATAGGACCAAGCATATTATTGGTTATTTGTCATAAATAGTAGTATATTCTAATTTTTAATCTTATCCAGTGATTGGTGTTTAGTTGAAATCCTAAACTAATTAGAGATCAAATTTTCACATGCACCTCCAAGATTTATATTGCCAAAGATTGAACTATCACCTCTATCTTACCTTCTGTTGCCTTTGCATAATCCAACACTTGAACCTTATTACTTTTAATTAACAAATGAGAATGAGATGCTCCATTCCACCATGTCTTCAGTCTAGATTTGAAATTTTTCTTTCTATATAATCTTACACAAAGTTTCCCACTTGGAAGCACTTCCTACAACAAAAAGGTATATTCTCATAATTTAGGATTTGTTTCTAGATATGATCTTCTACCTATAATCATATCTTAGCTAGTAATCCTTTAGGAATGCCTAACTCCACTTGGATTCTTGCAGAAGTAGAGTGTGCAACCCCATCAATTTTAGGATCTAAAGATAAAATCTACCTAACTCATTGCCTATCCCATGAAAACATGCATCAAATCAATACTATAAAGGTAAATTTGAAAGACACACCCATACCAATAAGATAGTAAAAGATTTTGTCATGGGATTAAAATTTGAAAATGATGGATTTATCTATAGTACATGCTTATCCCAATGCTAAGGTCCTTTGGGTAAAATTAAATAACAATATTCTTCCATTCCAAACAACAAAGAAAATAAATTTTGTGCACATGGGAAGATTTCTATAGTATTCCAAATGTGCATACTCCAAGATTTAGAGATCCAAGAATGCAAATGTGTTAAACTTGAGCAAAGGGAATGAAAGCTATAGATCAAACCACATTTACCTCGTTTCTCATCATAAAAAATAACCTTCTTCTCTAAAGACAAAATAGGAGACAACATAATGTAGGGAACAAGTTTACTCCCCATCAATGCACCACCAACCTTTTGCATATCTAGTTGAATAAAAGACTTGCATTGATTAATACACTTACCTCTTACTAGATCCTTAGAAGTCACCACATTGTCTTTGGAGGGTGTTTCAAGAGAAACATTCCCCTTCAAACCTACTAATGATAGGTCCAATGTCTTGTCCCTAGTAGAAAACACATTTTCATGCATCAAAAGTTCATTGTGATGTACATACCCTGATCACAATACCTATTTTCCTACTACAGATTCCTCTATAGTTGATTTAGTGTGATAAGCCTAGGAAAGAACTAGTGGAAGAGGGGAAAAGTGTTGCAAGTATGTGCCTAACTGGTGTTGTCATTGATGTCAACATATCTGTGTTGTCATTGGTGTCAACTGTGCTCTTGTTTTGATGCTTGCTTGTAATGAGTTGCATGTTGGAGATAATAAGTATTTTTGATACAGCAGAACAGTTCGGTAGATTGCTCGGCATTTCTTTTATAATGAATATCTTTGTCTGTGGATTGGAAGTTGTTTAGAGGCATGTCTAAAGATGCTATGTTCTAAGTTTGAGCCTCTGGTATGAAGATTTGAGTGAGTTATGATCACCAGAGTGAAAACTACTTTTTCTAAGTATTCACTGGTGACAGGGACAATGTATTATGCTTCGCATTGAAGTATTATGATCTGTGCTTCTAGATTTAAGTCTAAAATGATGATAAGTGCCTTCAACTCCGATGGTTCATGATTTGGCTGTCCACAAGCTATCCTTTCTTTATGATAGTAGTTGACAGTGTTGTTCTTGTGCTCTAGTTTGAAGAATCTTCTTGACAGAATGATTAGAGATTGTATAGTTGTTCCTGGTGATTACAATGTGCTTGTGGATGTTTCCTGATCATGCACCTACCTTTGGATTGGTCAACAAAGAGAAATTTGGATCGTGGATGAAGACTGTTCTTAGAAGACATAATGCTAAAACTAGTCTTAGCTGACTTGGTTGTTTTCACTACTTGCAAAGATTCATCAAAGATTATGGAAACTTGTCATGGCATGGAAGATTCTATTTGAGTCCCAGCTAAGGCATAATATGATCCACATACATCTTTCCCTTCACTAATTTTGTTTAGGTCCAGTCCTATTTCTATGTATGTTTGTAATGCCAACCTTGGAGAATGTTCCAATGGTTGATGAATGTAATGTCGACCTTGATGTACATGCCAAGGTTGATGAAGTGTATAAAAAGATGTAATGAAGCTATGAAAAAGATGTTCTTTTGTGAAAATGAAAAGAGAAGTACGAAGGTGTAAGAAGAGTAGAGTAGAGGAGTTATATTATGCTTCAATGGAATTGAACCCAGGCTTGGAGTAGATGCTATCAAATTAGTTCACCAATCCTTGGCAGTGAGCCTCAACATTTGCAGTGAGCATATTGGGTAGTGAGCCTCTATTTTTTAGTATTGTTATAACATATATATATATTTCTATGGGCTAACACCCACTGTGGTTTTTCCCTTTCAGGGTTTTCCACGTAAACAACCTGGTGTCTCTTATGTTGATGATGTTGTTGTGTTGAATTTCTTATTTCATCTTTTCATGATTAAATCTGAATAACAGTGAACAAGTGTTTGATGTGTTAATGTTCATAAGTGGTCAAAGTTTTGAAGACAATTGATTCACCTCCCCCCTCTCAGTTGTCTGGTGCATTTCAACAATTGGTATTAGAGCCAGTTCCGCAGAAGAAAGCCTAATAGCTTGAGGAAGATCCAGGATGTCTTACAGAAAGGAAGCTCTGTAGTTTCATGGAACAAATTATGCTCTATGGAAGGTACAAATGAAAAGCCACCTCCTTTATCTTGGTTATAAAGTGTGGAAAGTGACAGAGACAAAGTATACCTTGCCTTAGAATGGTTTGCAAATTGAAGATGAAATCAAATAATATTAGTTAAATATAAAAGATAGAGATGTGCTGTTAAGTGCCTTGTCGGACACTGAGTTGATAAAGGTCATGGATTTGGAAACTGCTAATGAAGTCTGGGAAAAGCTGAAAAATCTATATGAAGGAGATTAGTCTGTTAAAAGTGCCAAATTGCAGGGTCTGAAAGAGAAATATGAGGGTTTAAAGATGAGTGAAGATGAAAACATAACAGCCTACATGCAAAAGGTTGATGAAATTGTCAATGGAATAAAAGGTATGGGAGGAACTATTGAAGAGAAGGAAGTTGTGATGAAAATTCTTAGGTCATTACCTAAATCCTATAGTCACAAGGTAGCTGCAATTGAAGAAGAAATGACTGTGAAAGATGTCACCAAGGATCAGTTGCTGGGAAAGCTTACAACTTTTGAGATGAGAGAGCTTGGTGATGCTCTGCCAAAGATTGAGACTGCTTTTAAAGCCAGTACTTCAGAGAAGATCTCCAGAGATGAAAAGTACAGACGAGCTTGATGAAATTGAAGCAAACTTTGTTGATAGATTGCAAAGAGGTTCTGGTAAGTTCAAAGGCAAATTACCTTTCAAATGTTTTTCATGTGGTAAGGTTGGTCACTATGCTTCTAGATGTCCTTAAAGAATTGAAAGGAATAGAAAAAGATTTGAGAATAGACCTAGGGTTCCAATGCTACTATGTTAGAGATCTTCATGATGATTCAGGTGTGACAAATGATGAATCTAATGATGCTAGTACTAGTGCAAATGAATGCTTGTTTATTGCATTTAAATAAGAACCTATGTCTACTAATCCTGCTAGTTGTGTGAAGGAAGAAAAACCAGTGGAGAAAGTGCTTTGGCTATTCAGGTTGAGAAAGATAAGGATGAATGGATTATTGATAGTGGATGCTCACATCACATGACCGGTGACAAAAGTAAGTTTGTGAGTTTGGAAAAGTATGATGGAGGACTGTGTAGGTTTGGAGATAATGCAAATGGTAAGATTTGTGGAAAAGGATCTATTTATTTTGATGGAAAGCACAATACTGATAATGTCCTATATGTGAAGGGTTTGAAGCATAATCTTTTGAGTGTTGGTCAGATTTGTGACAAAGGTTATGATCTAAGATTCAAAGACAATGCGCGCAATATCATAGAAAGCTTTGAAATAATGATTTCTACCAGTAAGAAGACCAGAGGTAACATTTATCAATTAAGAGGAACTAATGATTATGGTTTATTGGCTTAGACAGATGAGAGTTGGATGTGGCATAAAAGGATGCGTCATATCAATTTTGACAATTTGGTGAAGATAAGTTCTGTATAGGCTGTAAGAGATATGCCTAAACTTGTGAAGCCAGCCAACACCATTTGCAAGGAGTGTCAATTTGGGAAACAAACAAAAACAAGTTTCAAAATCAAAGAACAATTCTCTGTTGGATTGTTGGAGCTAGTACATACAGATTTGTGTGGTCCCACAAGAACAAGAAGTTTGCAAGGTGACAGGTTATTTATGTTTCTTATTGATGACTATTCTAGAATGACTTGGGTTGCTTTTCTAAAAGAAAAATCTAAAGCCCTAGACAAGTTCAAAGTTTCCAAGGCAATGGTTGAGGTTGAGTTAGAGTTGAGAATCAAATGCTTAAGGTCTGATAGAGGAGGTGAGTTCACTTTAAATGAATTCAAATTTTTTTGTGAAGAATAAGGGATAAAGAGACAGTTGTATGCACCTAGAACTCCTTAGTAGAATGGAGTTATTGAAAGAAAGAACAAGACAGTTCAAGAGGCTGCTAGGACTATGCTAAATGAAGTTGACCTATCAGAAGTATATTGGAGAGAAGCCATACATACTGTTGTGTACATCCTAAAAAGAGTTCAAGTCAAAGGTAACAACTCTAATACTCCTTTTGAATTATGGTATGGAAAAGTTCCTACAACGAGGTATTTCAAAGTTTTTGGAAGCAAATGTTATATCAGAAGAGATGAAGAACTAGGCAAGTTTGATACTAGATGTGATGAAGGAAGTTTTCTTGGCTACTCCACCAAGAGTAAGGCCTATCGGTGCTACGATAAGAGACTGAAAAATATTGTTGAGAGTACTAATGTGAAGGTGGATGAAAGCAAGGAAAGAATATCAGATCTGAGTTGCTATGAATCAGATGAACTTGTGACTACAGTAAATGAAGAAAAAGTTGAACAAGAAGATAGTCATGATGAAGAAGAGGCTCCAGAAAATATTGGTAAGACTCCCAAGTATGTAAGGATTACTCATTCTAAAGATCAGATTATAGGTGAAAAAAACAAAGGTGTTTTGACAAGGAAAAGAGCTACAGAAGAACAAGTGAATTATTGTTTGCTTTCAAAGGTTGAACCAAGCACTGTGAATGAAGCTTGCAATGATGAAAATTAGATAAAAACCATGGAAGAAGAACTGATGTAGATTGAGAAGAATCAAACTTAGGAACTGGTTCCTAGACCTACTGATAAGAATGTCATTGGAACTAAATGGCTTTTTAGGAACAAGCTGAATGAAAATGGAGAAGTTGTACGAAACAAAGCAAGGCTTGTGTGCAAAGGATACTCTCAAATTGAAGGAATAGATTTTGAAGAGACTTTTGCTCCAGTGGCTAGGATTGAAGCAATCCAAATATTTTTGGTATTTATAGCTCACAAAGACTTCAAAGTGTATTAGATGGATGTGAAGTTTGTATTCTTGAATAATGAATTGGAAGAGGAAGTTTACATTGAGCAAACGGAAGGATTTTAGTTATCAAACCAAGATGATATGGTGTGTAGATTGAAAAATGCATTGTATGGACTGAAGCAAGCCCCTAGAGCATGGTATGCAAGGTTAGACAAGTATCTGTTGTAATTAGGGTTTAATAAAGGTACTGCTAACATCAATCTCTATTTCAAAATCAATGATAATCAAATCCTGATTGTTGAAGTCTTTGTCGATGACATCATCTTTGGAGGAAATGAAAGTATGTGCATGAAGTTTGCAGGAGAAATGCAAAATAAATTTGAGATGTCTATGTTTGGTGAAATGAATTTCTTTCTAGGTCTACAAATTACTCAATTAGATAAAGCAATCTTCATTTCTCAGTCTAAGTATGTGAGAGTTATTGAAGAAATTCAGGATGGAGGACTCCAAACTAGTATGTACTCCCATGGTGACTGGATGCAAATTAAGCAAAACTGATGAATCACCTAAGAGTGATCAGAAAAGGTACAGATCTATGATTGGAGGATTACTTTATCTAACTCAAATCAAACCTGATATAATGCATGCAGTATGTCTTGTGGCAAGATTTCAAGAAGATCCTAGAGAATCACATGTGATGATAGTTAAGAGAATCATGAGGTATTTGAAAGGCACATCAGATCATGGATTATGGTATCCAAAGGACAATGATTTCACTCTCAGTGCTTATACAAATGTAGATTGGGCCAGAGATATTGATGAAAAAAAGAGTACAAGTGGAGGTGCTTTCTTCTTAGGAAATAGATTGGTTTCATGGCCGAGTAAGAAGCAAGATTCAATCTCCTTGTCTACTGCAAAATCAGAGTATATTACAACAACATGTTTTTGCACTCAAGTATTATGGATGAAGAAGACTTTGAAGGATATAAGAGTTGTGTATGAAGATTCAATTGCAATCTTTTGTGACAATACAAGTGCCATAAACATTTTAAAGAATCTAGTGATGCACTCAAGAACAAAGCATATACAATAAGGTATCACTTTTTGAGAGAGAAGGTGATAGAAAATGAAGTAAAGATGGAATATGTGTCCACAAAAGATCAGATTGCAGATATTTTCACTAAGCCTCTATGTAAATATACCTTTGAGTATCTCAAAGAAAAGTTAGGGGTTATTACCCCTCCTACTCTGAACAAAGATGCATAAGAATGCATCATTTCGGTGGTGTCCAAAGCCTCATTCTTTGATCTAGATTGATGTTTTGAGAGCTACCTCTCAGGGGAAGTAGCAAGTGTTCCTGATATGTGTTCCTGACAAAGAGTAGTAAGTGTTATAGTATTCATGAAAGAGCAATTTAATCAAAGCAGTAGAGTGCAAGTATGTGCCCTTTGCCATTGATGTCAAATGGGGAGAGAAATCATGTGAAAAACTTAGGGGGAGTGATGCAGAGGCAACAACACAAACACCACTAAGGGTCATAACCAACTTCACAAGAGGAAAGAGGATATAGGGGATGGCAGGGAAAACAAGTCTCTTAGGCACTAGTAGACCAAGTTGCAACACTTGACCTCAAACAAGACATGACTGTCCACTCATTCTCTATTGCTTCAACACAATACAATAACACCATTTTTAAGTTCATATACATGGGAAACTTTCCAAACTTTCTAGGGACCCTAGACCAAATATGATTGACTGTCCCAAGCTTACAAAACCATCCAAATTCTCAGAAGGTACCTCCTTGTACCACTTCCTTCATAGGCTGACCTAACTCCTTGTAGCCCTATCAGCGAGGTTTTTGAAGCATAACTTTCAAAAGACATGACAAACCCACAAACAAACTACCTTTTCAAGTACCCATTATGGAGTTACAAAACATACTAAACATACAGGTTGGGGTCTTTTGGAACATAAGCCCCTAATTTTGACTGTTCCTGCTATCCTAGAGGGCAATTAGCCCACTTTTACAAAGGAAGTGTCCACAAACTCAAAGACAAACTTTTCACTCTTGTTCCGGAGGGTGTATTAGGATACAAATAGATAGATTTCATCAATTTTCTGCATCTAAGTTCATTTCAACTCATTTTATGTTCAAAGTTTCACTCCTCCAACACTAGTTTGCCTTAACATGACACGATGAGGTCTCCATAGCCCCAAACTCCAACTTTCACTTGTCTTCTGCTCCTGCACATAAAACTAATTAGAAAAGACACCATCTTACACTCACTCCACCCATTTTGGGGTTCTAACATAGCTTCATGAAGTAGGAAAACAAAAACCTCTCTAAAATCCCCCAAATCAAGGGTTTGCTGGAATGACATAGGCAGTCTTAGAAAAAAACAATATCTCCTTCTAGAAATTGAATCAAGACCTCAGAATAGAACCATTAGAAAGGTATCTCCACCCTCTTTCCCAAAATAAATGTCTTTCCCCTATATCTATCTGTATAGAGGCGTGCAATGGCCGGGAACAGGACTGTTGTAGTAAAAAAGATAGGGTTTTGGACAATTTTTAGCAAAAAACATGATAACTTTCACAAAAATGAATGAAATGGCCTCAAACCAAAGGCATTGGATAGTTAGCTCACCCCTCTATCACATACAATAGGTTTCATGGCATAACTATTCTGTACAAGTTTGTGGTACGGTCTGTAACAGCAAAATTGCAGGAAAAACACATAAAAAATAGAGTTTCTATTAAGAAAATGTTCTCCATCTTCTTCCCCCCATTCACTCTATTCTTTACAATGCATTTTAATTCTGTTTATAAGCTTATGTATCCATTACATGGATTCCCATCATGGGAAGAGGCTAAAGATAGCCATAACTGATAGCTTTTTTTGCATAAAAAGACTAAATATCTAAAAATAGACTGTCACAGTTTAACTGACTGCAGACCAATAAGTTGATTGCCTATTCTAGGCCTCACTACCACATCATGCCTTACAAAGGCTTTAATACATTATTTTAAAACTCATCTAGTCTCTAACAACTAAAATTTTAAACAAAAGACATAAAAAATGTCCTAGGTGCCTATTGTAATAAATTTTAAAAAAATATTTCTTAATTAAAACTTTTAATATTTTTATTTAAAAATAAATAAATTTTAATAAATATATTACCCAATAAAAAATTAATATTTATTTGCATATCAAATGTATATATGAATGTGTGGAAATTATTAAATTATATAAATATCAACATCTCTACCCTTAGATAATCATTACAATAATCTGAATGAATATACACCTAGATCAAAAATCTCCTTCTACTGAAGTCTCTAAACTAAAGGGAGCCACTTCAATATTCCTCAGAAAGAAAAAAACACAATCTGTGTAATTATTATAATTGTAAAATAAACCCACAACAAAAAAAAACACCAAAGACCGTCATATTCTATGCCTGATGTTAACCATCCATCTTGGCTTTTTGCAATGGGACTAACATTGTTTGATTGTGTGGTAGTTTTGTCTTCTAGGGTCTTTTCCGCTTCTTGTTGCCTTCTACTGCCATGATCTGTCTCCGTGGACTTTGGTTTCCTTCTATCATGAAGTCCGTAAGGTATAGCTGAAAATCTTTTGTAGGCTTCCTTGAATGGTACTCTTTAGCTCATGGCGCCAAGAAACAAGACATATGGTACACATTCATGGCAGGGAATGAATAAATCATAACAGTACAATAAAGTGATTACCCAACAAATAGGACATGGACCACACAAGGAGAAAAATGATGGTCTTTCTTCTAGGACATCAGAGGGCAAAGGAGACAAAATTCATGACAGCTTGTGCCATGGTGTCTAGCATTTGCAAGAGAATTATTGCTTCCCAGTGGACATAGGAACAGCTTGACTTATAATCCAGCTGGACCAACAATCATTAATGGTTTTCACTGTGTGCCTGTTGTTTAAAGGACAACAGTGTTGAAGTTTCATATTGAGCTTGGTCATAAACAACATGCTGTTAGCATTGCAATTGCAGAGTCATGTTGTATGCTCCTATTAAGCGAGGAGAACATGGACTTTATGATTATCACTGATGAGGTGTGAGAGAGAATGCAGAGCTGTTTGCACATGGTTATTCGTCTGAATTCAGAATGGACACGACAAAAGGGACACTCAGTTGTAAATTCAGCGTCCAATTATTTGAAAGAAACTCATGGAAATCATGAAGGATGTACCTTCATTGTATGCAACTGCTGTAGCAACTTTCAAAGATGTTTTAGCCACTCATTATCTAAGTACGAAATTCTCAGCCTGACCATCTACTAATTTAAGAATTTGCCGATAAATTAGTCAAGGTGGTCATACATTGAGCTATGGAAATTGCTTCCATATAAAGGCTTACTGCAGTCACTTTGGTTGGTAGAATTTGAGGTGGTTTGCTACCAAATTGTTTTAATGCTTTGTTCAATGGTCTCTAGCAGATTAAACCATATTCTCTAACATGTCTTCACATGTGGGTCCTCCCACTTCGTTAAATATTTTATATATGTAGAGAGGGAAACAATCTACAACTTAGTATTTGAGGAACATTGCCCTTCCTATTCTTCATATTAGAGAACAAGCATTTTTATTTTTACTTCGGTAGGCAAGTTCAAACTTTTTTTCGCTACTCATTTTGAAATCCAAGGCTAGGTGAAATAAACTGTAGTGGAAAGACTGGAAAAGATATCTTGATACTTTAATCTTAACTACAAATTTAATTTAGTAAAGGATATTCGTGGCTCTCTTTGCATATGTAAATGGTGTAAAAACTTAATAATATTAAATTTAGATCTATGATGTTTCGATAGGCAACAAATTGGGCTATGCTTTGATATATGGTAGCATTGAGACACAAAATTGATTTAGGTTAATTGTGCAAAGAAAAAGTAATCTTAATGTGGAAACACGTCATTTTCTGTGTGACATTGACTTGCTGAGTTTAGTGATCTAAAACTAGTTTGCCTTGCCTATTGATATTTGAAATAGATTGACAATGTTTACAAATGTCTTTGAGGAGCTTGTTACACTGGGTGTGTTCTCCCTTAATCAAACCCCAAGGTAGGTCAACTCAACGACTTGTCAACAAAGATAGAAGAAAACAAACAATCATGCAATATGCATATCTATCACTAAGTATTAGATTTTTATGTAGTAGTGAATGTCAAATGTGCTTCTTGAGTAATAATGCAAGTTGTATGTGAGATGTAGATGGAACTTCTTGATTCCCCCTTAGGTATGTAATATGAATTAGGGTTGTTCTTTTATCCAACACCCTAGAATATAACTTGAAATGTTTCATGTTTTAAGTTGGCAAGAAACAACTAGTTGGAGGGGGATGACGTGGGCCAAATTTAAATTTTGAATTTTAAAAAGGTTGGGGTTGATTTTGTGTTGCAAAATGGAACTAGGTGCAATTTGATGCCTCACAATCTATCTAGGTAGACAAATGGGTAAACTATAGATCAAAATTGGTTCTTAGGGATGTGTGGAGGTAGAATTAGGCTAGTTTCAAGGAATACACCAACTCTTGGTGTAAAAATATGCCATTTATGCATTGGTGCAAAAAGGCTAACTTAGTCAAAGTGAATTCAAAACCAATGGGAAAAATGTGAGGTATACAATTTTAACCATTACATTTTGACCCCACTTTGACTTGCATGTGGGCTACTATGAAGATACATTCCAAAGTAAACCAAGCAGTCAAAAAGAAAAAAGAAAAATTTAGACTCATAAAAGAATATAGATAAGGATATCTCTTTGGTACATTCTCCTTGTAATGAGTGTTCTATCTTGAAACTTGCAAAAGAAAAATGAATCTAATGAGTATCATATGAAAATCACTTAAAATATATGCACTAACATAAATGATTAACCATGTCAACAATCTCAAGGTGATTGTGACATGTAAATGTAAATAGTGGTAGAAAACCATGAATATGTAGCATGAAGCTCCAATCAATGTAATTGTTAAAGGAGGACATGTAAGATTCCATGATGGACCATTGTAACCCTATTCCAAATGTCATGATGGTGTAGGACTTTCAATAAGTCACTACAACCACTATAACGATAAGTGTGTCCCCTATCCACTATAACGATAAGTGTGTAGTGTAGAACTTGTGGAGAGTCATTGTAACCAATGATTATATGTCCAAGATGTGCAAATTAAAATAGGCAAGGAGAGTGCTATTAGGATCACAAAATAGCTAGACCATACACAAAGAAACATAGAAAGTTCACTAGATTAGCCAATTCCACACATATAGTACTTTTAGCTGTTATAACATCAATGTATTACCTTACCTCCTGTCAAACCAATTGATACATCAAGTGGTGTCCCATAGTATTATAATGTTAATTCTTTGTGTGATTATTATAATATGACTAGACATACTATGAGTAGCTGCATAACACTAAAAGAGAAAATGAAAAGATCTTGTTGATAACAATGTGATTCAAATAGAGGGTATTAGTGACAATAAAAAACATAGCACCTCTAAATCAAAATATCAAGATATTCGTTGATCCTTCCCCATGCATCAATATGATGAATCTCATCAAGTGGAAATTGATGATGATGATCCTCCCAATGCTAGTCATAATGACTGTATTGATTTATCAAAAATCTAAGGTGGTAGAAATTAGCTCAAGGGGAGTGAGAAGGAGTGAAGAAGGAGCGAAGAAGGAGCGAGAACAATGGTAGGGCTTCGTTCGCTGGCCATTGCCAGCGCAGGGTTTGGTTTTCGCACTCTATAATTGCCCTTCTCTTGCCTTGGTATCTTCTTGTTCTTGCTTGAGAATTTGTAAATACTTCTTGCTCATGCCCTAAATTACTTCTTTCATGATGATTCTTATGCAATTCATTAGTATTTTGTATTATTGTTGATGCACGTCTTCCATGGAATGTGGTTCAATGGAAGAAGAATACAATGAAAAGGATGATCCTCCAGGGGGCAAAAATTGTAATGATTCTGTGAGACGTAGGGCTGAGGGTTCTAAACCCTCTCTATCATATAGAGATGTAGTGTATACCAATAGTGGAGACTGGAATCCAGTAGGCATTCCGAAGACTACAAAATTTATTAAGGTGGGTAATAGAGGATTAGCAGAAAAAGATGGACAACAAAAAGGTAAGTGCCCTTCCGATGACCCTAGTAAAATCTCACTAATCCTTAATGATAATATGGATGAAGCCCTAAATAAGGAAGAATTTAGGCTAAATAATACAACCATTTTTTTCACTACCCTAGATTATACCAAAACCCCTGCAAGAAACTACTTTACATAATGTATTAATAATGTCTGGGTGAAAAAGATGAGAATTGTGCACTCATTTTGTTGAATGGTTCAAAGAGGGTTTTTCTAATTATCTTTAAGAATAGTGCCATGCAATCAAGGGTAGTTAAAAAATAATTCTAGATTGTTGGAAATGCTATGTTTAGAGCAATTACCTGGTCCTCTAATGTCCTTGAGGAAGAGATTGTTGCTTTGGCATACCCTAGATGGGTCACAATTAAAAATCTGCCCTTGTTATTGTGGGCATTTATCCCCAAGATTGTGGCTAAATTTGGTAAAATGATTAAATTAGAAAACACAAGGAGCCCACTTCCTAGAATGGATGCGTGGGTATTGGTTTCTCTCTATCCTGGAGTTGATATCCTTGAAGAAGTGGAATTAGAAATTGATAATAAGATCTTCTCTTTTAATATAGAAGTTCTGGGAAGTTTGAATGCTTTCTTCCTATGTAAAAAAGAAGGGCATGTAAGGAGGAATTGTCCTCTTTTTTTGAGAGGGGACAAAGCCAAAAAGTCTAAATAGGACAACTCTGAGATTAGCAGTGGTGGACTTCAGGGAAGTGATGTCCCTGAAGGTGATGACCGATTGCTAGATGTCAAAGAACCCAATTCTATTTCAAATATAGGTAATGAACTTCAGGGAATCAATGAAAATATAAATCTAGAACTCTCATCAGATGAGGAAAATATAATTAATGGTAAGGGGGATATGTTTGCTAATGCAGAAGGAAGGTCGAGCCTCGATGGTCCCTCTCTACCAGCCTCAGATAATTTACTGACCTCTAGCTTAAGGCTTGGGGATAAAGACCACAATAATAAGGGAGATATGCCTTAGGGGGGTGTTGATTCTTTACCAACCCTTAAGATGCATAAGAAAAACGCATAGGAGTTGGTTCTAGAAAGAATAAGACAACAAATTGAAGATAACAGAAAGATTTAAAACAACTTATATAATGATGATGAAAATTTAAAAAAAGACTTGGATCACCAATATTTAGAGCAAGAGACTATGTTGAACCTAAGAGCCTTTAGTAATAATGAAACAATAATTAGGATTGAGTAGATTGAAGAGCCAAGGGAGGATATTACCTCCCAAGAATATACTCATGATTCTACTAGGGAAGATACCAAGAAAGTTGAAATGACAGAGTGCCAAATGAATCTTGATAGAACTAAAAATTTAAACTCGATGAATGCTGAAGAATATGATTTGGATAAGGCAGACATAATAAAAGCCATAACAGCTTCTAAAAAACATTGGACCCATGAGGGAATAGGTAGAAAACTATCCAAAAATAGAGTCACTAGATGAGACTCCAGGTGAAATTGGCTCCCTAGATAAGGAAGACATTATAATCCCTTGTTCAAAAGAGATGTTGATTAAAAAGAAAAGAGGAAGAAGGAAAAAAATGAAAGAGCTAGTTGTACCTTATTTGAGAAATGGCAGTGGGAAATATGCCCTGCCTAAATGTTTTGAATCCTTTAGAAACATAGAGGATAATTTTGATGCTATGGAATCAGATGAATTTTAAATGTCTCTCTTGAAATATTAGGGGATTAGAATCCCCAGATAGAAAGTATATTATAAGAAGACTACTTAATCAAGAGAAACAAAAAGATTTTGTTCTTTTACAAGAAGTAAAATTAGTTGGTTTTTCCTTGTAGGCTAGTCTTAAATTTGTTTGGAAGGATGCAATATCCTTTTCCACAAATCATGAGAAGGGCAAGGGAGGAGCAAGCATCCTATTTTCCAACAATTGGGCTCATCGGATTGTTGACGATGGGGTCTCCATTTGTAATAGGGTTGTTTGGGTTTGTTTGCGAAAAGGTGGTGTTAAATTGGGGATATGCAATATCTATGCCCCTAATGATTATAAACAAAGGGCTATGTTGTGGAACTGGCTGTCTGAGTTAGGAGACTATCCTTGGGTAATAGGAGGGGATTTCAACATGGTAGAGTATCTAGAAGACAAATTAGGTGGGATAGACATGGGCTGGAAAGGAAATGAAAAGTTTTTCTGGGCAAGAATGAAAAATAAGTTGAGTTTGTTTGATACTCTTGAAGGTAGAAAAAAACTAAACAAGTCCATTTGGTATATATGGTGTAACTTTCAACAAGGGGATAAGAGAATCTATTGCAGACTTGATAGGTTTTATGCCCATAAGGACTTTTTCCAGTTTGACCAAATGGAGGAAGCTAATTCCAGAGTGAAGGTTATAACCATGGAGCTTATCTGACCATCACCCTATTATGGTTAGTATTAACTTTGGGAATGGTAAAGATAGACAAAAGAACATTGCTTATAAATTTATTTTGAATACAAGTTTGTTAAAAAATGATGACTGTTGTAATGCTATGTTCACCCTTAGGGAGATTAACAAGAATTTTAGAAAAGACTTATTAGCAGTAGATAGATGGAACTTAAATGTTCAGGGATGGAAAAAAGTGTTTCAAACTATAGGTGAAAAGAAAGCAAAGGATTTGAGGAGGCTAGAAAATCAGTTACAAAATAAGCTTTTAGAAATAGAATTTGCTTTACAAAACAGTCCACTTAGCATGGATTTTAATAAAGAGATGGCTGGTGCTAAATCCCAACTCAGGAAAATCTAGAATTCAATGATAAAGGTTTGAAAAAAGATCCAAAGTAAATTGGATGACTTTGGGAGATAGGGGGACAAAATTCTTCTTTAATTACCTAAAAACTAAAGAAAAAAGAGAGGCTTTAGAAGCTATCTGGGATGAGACAGGCTTGGTTACAAATCAGGATGAGATCTTAGAAATTTTTTACATGTATTATAAATCCCTCTTTACCTCTGAATGCCAGGGGCCTCAAGGGAATGAAGCTAGGCTGAGATGTAAGAGTCTTATCCCTAAAATGATAAATAATGAGATGGCTAAACTACTCAACCAACCTATCAAAAAGGATGAAATAGATAAGGCGATCTTATCTCTAAAGAATGATAAATCCCCAGGAAGTGATGGTTTACCTATAGAATTTTATAAGAAGAATAGAAATTGGATTAGTGAAGACTTGTTACAAGTATACTTGGAGGCCATTGATAGAGAATCTTTAGGGAACTCAATCAATCATGGCATTATCAAATTGATCCCTAAAGAAGGAGATAAAACCCTTATTTAAAATTGGAGACCCATTACTCTTTTGAATGTGTCCTATAAAATTTTAGCAAAACTTATTGCTAAAAGAATAGAAGAGATCCTCCCGAACATCATTAATAGTACCCAAACAGGTTTCATCAAGGAGAGATACATCCTTGAAAATATGATCACTAGTTGGGAGGCCATGGAATGGGCTAAAATAACTAATCAAGATGTGGGCATTCTCCTGTTGGACTTTGAAAAAGCTTATGATAGAATTGAATGGCCCTTTATCCTAATGGTACTGGAGGCTTTTGGTTTTCTAGAATTTTTTTGTAGAATTATTAGAACTTTGTTAAAAGATGCTACTATACAAGTAGAAATTAATGGTCAAATGACTAAGGTCTTCTAGTTACAAAGGTCAATTAGACAAGGGTGTCCTCTTTCCACCTCTCTTTTTGTAATTACATCTGATGCCTTGCATTACCTGCTTAGAGATTCTACCCTAAGTCCAAAAGTACAAGGTCTTTACCTGCCTAATAAAGATGAGTTGATTAATATATAGTTTGTTGATGACACAACACTTTTCATTGAATTGAGACATATTAATTTTGATAATCTAATGAAGAAAATGGAGATTTTTTACCAGGCAGTAGGGGCAAAAATCTCTAAAGCCAAAACTATCATGCTTGCCTGGAAAAATGAAAAACCAGATTGGTTCAAAGAGTATGAATTTCAATGGGGAGGTCCCAGTAAAATAGTTAGGTACTTGGGAATTCCTTTTGCTATAGAACCAAACTTAAAAGATATGTGGAATTGGATTGAAAATAAAATAGACAATAAACTTAATTCTTGGAACAAGCAATACCTTTCTATTGCTGGAAGAGCACAAGTTTTCCAGAAAATTCTATCTTCTTACAACATTTAGTATGCCTCAGTTTGGTTATTTAGTATCTACCAAGTTCAATCTATTCAAAAAAAGATTAGAAATTTTCTATGGTTTGATGGTAAAGGGAATAAAAAATCTCATTCTGTTAAATGGGAAATCTGCTGTAATGATAAACAGAGAGTGGGGTTAGGACTAAAAGACTTAAAGCGACAAGGGATAGCTCTAGCTAAGAAAAGAATTTGTAAAATTTTTGTAGGTTCTGAACCGTGGAAAGTCCTTGTTAGGAGCAATATCTCAAATAGTATACCTAGGGGGGGCAAAACTTGGAAAAATCTTCCTCTTTGTGATCTTATTTTTGGTTGTTTTCCTATTTCTCTAGCTGGATCTAGTGTCTTTAAAAGCCTGTGGAAGGCTTGGGAATATAGTAAGAAAGCCATTATGAACAAGTTTCCGGTAGAACCTGAAATTAATAGAATATTCCTATCAAGATCCATTTGGTGGAATACATTTCACAATAATAAACCACTGGCCCTTCTTCAAGGGTGTTCAACAAAATATTGGAGTAAAAGAGGTATTGCTACATTCCAGGATCTAATATATAAGAATAGATTTATCTCATGGGAACAATTATGCAATAAATATGATATCCCCCTAACACGAAAAATAACATATGAAAGAATAAAGATACAAAAAGATAGTATTGAAAAAGCTGTCATGGATAAGAATAAATATGATGCCTAGTTACTTTGGCTTAATAATGAGAAATACAATAAAATTAAAGGAAAGGATGTTTATTTGCTAGTGAATCCTCCTATAGATATTTGTGATCAATTGAATAGAAATTAGAATATCAATTTAAATAAAAAAGATTGGTATAATGTGTTTTCTTATCTTTGGAATAATGTGATAGAGCCTAAAAAAGATGGATTTAAATTGATGTTGTTACTCCAAAAATTACCTAACTTTGATGCAAAGGGTAGAATGAATATTTGTGAAATTTGCAAGAAAAAAGAAACAATTTTCCATCTCTTTTTTTATTATTATTTTGCTAAGGAAATATGGAATATGTTTTTAGTTGATGTAATGCAAAAAGGAAGGAAAAATGAAATTCTGATTGGCAAAATAGATATTATTGGAAAAGGTAACAATTTGTATTCGCTGATTTATACTACTAAAATTCTTTGGTTTTATGGAAAGTAAGAAATAGTGAAAAATACCAAGGCATTAGGAGGGCACTTACTAAGCCTAATCATAGACTCACGATGTATAATATTTTTGTGCAGATATCCTTGACAGTTGAAGTGTCAAAGAAAAAGTATCAAGAGTTAATTAAAAAAGGCAAAATAGAAATCATGAAAGAGGAACTGAAGTACGTGAACCCGTGGATCTACTTGAAACCTGATCTTGAGGAGAAGAAAGAGAAAGACTCTGAAAGAGCAAAGAATTTTAAAAATTGAAATTTATACACTATGTAAATAAAAACATATATATGTCCAATATAATGCCCTGCATGGCAGACAAGATAAATATAGCTTAGAAAGATCTCTTAGACTCTATCTATATATGTATTTTGGTCCAGTTTAAAGGACCCATTTTTGTATAATATAATGAATTTTAAAAAAAGAATCTAAGGCTACATCTATCACAACCAATGTCAATATTACAAACAATGAAAAATCATATGATGAGAATTAAGGAAAAGTTTACATGCACTTGTGAACATCACTAGAACTTATTGATTCACTTGCATTACAATAAAAACAAGTGTAACTAAAGAGAATCAACTTGAACCAAGTATTACAAAGGATCTATCATTAGCTACACATTCTCATAGTAATGTTGAAAGTGATAACAATAGAACAAGTCTATTAAAAAAATCCCAAAAGAAAGTTCATAAAATAGAACATATAATGAAAGGGACAATATTTCAGCCTGCTTCTCCAAATTTAACAATAAAATTTCCACATTGTACACAACATTTGTTCATAGAGAGACAATGCATGAACATCCATCATCATCATTACCACATGTGCATCATAAAATCATAGAGTATAGTTCCATTAGGCACTATATTATATACATCTTCTATCCCTATTGAGGTTGGTTTATTGCCACGGAATACAATGATATTATTGGTTATACTCTTGTTTATTTATGCCACATTATTAAATTATTACATATTATAGTATTATATTTGCATATGTGATGTTCATGATTTACTTTGTTGCTTTGAATTGATCTTGCCATTTTTGAGCAAGGCATCATTGTTGCAAGTATGTGCTAATCAGTGTTGTCATTGATGTCAACATGTTTGTGTTGTCATTAGTGTTAATTGTGTCTTCTAATGTTGTTGTTGTCATTTGATTAAGTTGTTGTGTTAAAGTGAGCTAAATTCCTTGTAGAGGTGCTAATGATGTTAGTAGATTGTTCCTATTGCTGAGTTTCTAAGTGCTTTTGAGAAAATTTGATTAATGGGTAAGTGCAAGAAGATGGGGGTCCAAAAAGGGGTCTTAAGTGGCCACTTTTTTTCTAAAATTAGGAAATACTGGCCTTGAATGAGAAATTGAGCATAGTTACACTCAAAATTTTAAGATGCAACATAAACAATGTTTGTAGTGCTCTGAGTCTACTTTCTAAACTACTATTTCTTTTGAAAATGGTATAGATTAAGGGGTTAAAAAAAGGGAGCCACAGAAATTGGTGATGTTTCTGTAAAAAAACATAACATAGCGTGTTTTGTGGCTCCCTCAAAAGGTTAAATTTTTTTTGGTATTTTTAAAATCACTTCAGTGAGAAATTAGCTAACAACATGTAGTTTATGCCCAATTTTTCTGATAATTTTGTAATGAATATTTGATTTTTTACTAATTTTCTAAGTGGACACATCCTGAAAAATAGAATTTTGGTCGTGCTACCCCTATAAATTTTGAAAACTAATTGAAAATAATTTTTTTTAATGTGTAGAATGGAGTCAAGTTTATAAAATGTAATTTATTTGAAATTTCAATGAACGGTTAATTTATAAAGAAAAAAAGACCAAACACTAGTTTTTGCCAAAAATGAACACAAAAAAAAAAAAAATTAAAGATGAAAGGCTTAACATTATCAAAATGTGAAAAAAAAATTACATCTTTAAATAGCTAAGAGAAAGCCTAACATTACCCAGGTGTTTAATTTGTTTGACCTTGAAACATGTGCAAGTCTGAGGGTTAGCATGAATGAAATTATGTGAAATCCTATAGAATATGCAAAAACACGCCTTCGGACATTGGGAAGAAATTCCAAGCCTTTAGGTTGGAAATCCAAAGCAAATCCTAAGCCTAAGGCTTGGGATTCCCACAGCAACATATAACATGAGCGCATTATAATGTGCTCGCATTATGTCTCCCTTGGAATGTTTTATTTTCAAGGTTTTTAAGTATGTATGTATGTATGTATGCATGTATGCATGTATGTATTGATGTATGTATGTATGCTTATATGTATGTATGTATGCTTATATGTATGTATGTATGTATATATGTATGCTTGTCTGTATGGTTGTATGTATGTATGGTTGTATGTATGTATGAATGCTTGTATGTATGTATCTATGTATGCATGTTTGTATGTATGTATGTATGTGTGTGTGTGTGTGTATGCCTATATGTATGTATGTATGTATGCTTACTTGTATGTATGTAAGGGTTTTGGGTTTAGGGTATATAAGGACCTGAGCCTGTATAGTTTTTAGGGTTGAGGGTTGAGGTTTTTTGGGTTTAGGGTTTAAGGTTTAGAGTTGAGGGTTGAGGGATTAGGGCTTAAGTAATAGGTTGAGGGTAGAGGGTAGAGGGTAGCGGGTTGAGGGTTACAGTTGAGGGATAATATTCAACTTGTTGAGTGTATAAGATTAATTGTGTAAGGTATGGGGATTAGGGTTTAGGATATTGAGTTTAGGGTTTATGATATGGATTGAGGGTATATAAGGAATAGGGTGACTTGGGTTGAAAGTGTATGGTTTAGGTTTTAAGAATAGGGTTGAGGCACAATACTCAGGGTTTAGGGTATAAGAGTGAGGTTATAGGGTATAGGGATGAGGGTTTGTGGGTGTAGGTTTCAGAGTTTAAGGAATAGGGTTGAGGATTGAGGGATTAGGGCTTAAGTATATGGTTGAGGGTGTAGGGTAGAGGGTTGAGAGTTTACAGTTGAGGGCTAATGTTCAAGGTTGAGTGTCTAAGATATAGGATTTAGGGTTTAAGGTTGAGGGTATAAGGCATACGGATGAGGGTTGAGGGTTTAGGGCATAAGTATAGGGTTGAGGGTAGAGGTTTGAAGGTTGAGGGATAATGTTCAAGGTTGAGTGTCCAAGGTTAAGTGTATAGGGTATACGGTTTAAGGGTATCTAAGGGTTGAGAGTTTAGGGATTAAGGGTTTAAGGTTTGAGGGATTAAGGATTTAAGGGTTGAGGGTTTAAGGGTTGAGGGATTAGGGTTTAAGGCATAGTGTCAATGGTAGAGGGTTTAGGGTTGAAGGCTTAAGGGTTAAGGCTTTAGGTCTGAGGGTTAAGGGATTAGGGTTTAAGGTATAGTGTCGAGGGTAGAGGGTTTAGGGATAGGGTTTAAGGTTTAAGGGTTGAGGGTTGAGGCTTTAGGGATATGGTTTAGGGTTTAGGGTTAAGGGATTAGGGTTTAAGGTATAGTGTTGAGGGTTGAGGGTTTAGGGATAGGTTTTAGGATTTAAGGTTTAAGGGTTGAGGGTTTAGGCACAGGGTTTAGGGTTTAGGGTTAAGTGAGAGACGTAGATGATTAAGGACGGATGGAGAGGCAGACAAGGATTGATTGGGAGACATAGGGAGGGGAGAGGTAGAGAGGTGAGGGGGAGACAGAGGTGAGAGATAGAATAAAATGAGAGAATAAATTTGACAACTTGAGGGAAAGATGGTTAAGGAGGAGGGAGAGAGGTGGAGAGGAAGGGAAATATCTAGAGATCCCTAGAGATATACAAGTGAGAGACCTACAACCTAGGGAGAGAGGGGTGAGAGAGATATGGGAGAGATGGGGTTGAGGCAGATAAGGGAGGAGAGGGGTGGATAAGGGTCGAGGGTTCAAGGATTTACGGTTTAAGGGTTGAGGGATAAGGGTTTAAGGTATAGTGTTGAGGGTTGAGGGTTTAGGGATACGGTTTAGGATTTAAAGCTTAAGGGTTGAGGGTTGAGGATTTAGGGATAGGGTTTAGGGTTTAGGTTCAAGGGATTAGGGTTTAAGGTATACTATCGAGGGTTGAGGGTTTAGGATTTAAGGTTTAAGGGTTAAGGGTTGAGGCTTTAGGGATAGGGTTTAGGGTTAAGTGAGATACCTAGATGGCTAAGGATGGATGGAGAGGTAGACAAGGAGTGACTGAGAGACATAGAGAGGTGATAGGTAGAGAGGTGAGGGGGAGACAAAGGTGAGAGATAGAATAAAATGAGAGAGTGAAGTTGATAACTTGAGGGAAAGATGGTTAAGGAGGAGGGAGAGAGGTGGAGAGGAAGGGAAATATCTAGAGATCCCTGAGAGATATACAAGTGAGAGACCTACAACCTAGGGAGAGAGGGGTGAGAGAGATGGGGGAGAGATGGGGGTGAGGCAGATAGGGGAGGAGAGGGGTGGATAAGGGTCAAGGGTTTATGGCTTTAGGGTTTAAGGGTCAATGGTTTAGGGTTTAAGGGTTGAGGGATTACAGTTTAGAGTTGAGGGATTAGGGTTTACGGTAAAATGTTGAGGGTTGAGGGTTTAGGGATAGGGTTCAAGATTTAAAGTTTAAGGGTTGAGGGTTGAGGCTTTAGAGATAGGGTTTAGGGTTTAGGGTTAAGTGAGAGACCTAGATGGCTAAGGATGGATGGAGAGGCAGACAAGGAGTGACTAAGAGACATAGAGAGGGGATAGGTAGAGAGGCGAGGGGGAGACAAAGGTGAGAGATATAGAGGTGAGTGGAGAGATAGAAGAAAATGAGAGAGTGGAGTTGACTACTTGAGTGAAAGATGGGTAAGGAGGGAGAGAGGTGGAGAGGAAGGGAAATATCTAGAGAGCCTTGAGAGATATACAAGTGAGAGACCTACAACCTAGGGAGAGAGGGGTGAGAGAGATAGTGGAGAGATGGGCGTGAGGCAGATAGGGGAGGAGAGGGGTGGATAAGGGTTGAGGGTTTAAGGGTCAAGGGTTTAGGGTTTAAGGGTTGAGGGATTAGGGTTTAAGGTATATTGTTAAGGGTTGATGGTTTAGGGATAGGTTTAAGGATTTAATGTTTAAGGGTTGAGGGTTGAGGCTTTAAGGTTTAGGTTCAAGGGATTAGGGTTTAAGGTATAGTGCTAAGGGTTAAGGGTTTAGGAATAGGGTTTAGGATTTAAGGTTAAAGGGTTGGGAGTTGAGGCTTTAGGGATAGGGTTTAGGGTTAAGTGAGAGACCTAGATGGCTAAGGATGGATGGAGAGGTAGACAATGAGTGACTAAGAGACGTAGAGAGGGGAGAGGTAGAGAGGTTGGGGTAGACAAAGGTGAGAGATAGAGAGGTGAGGGGAGAGATAGAAGAAAATGAGAGAGTGAAGTTGACAACTTCAGGGAAAGATGGGTAAGGAGGAGGGAGAGAGATGGAGAGGAAGGGAAATATCTAGAGAGCTCTGAGAGATATACAAGTGAGAGACCTACAACCTAGGGAGAGAGGGGTGAGAGAGATAGGGGAGAGATGGGGGTGAGGAAGATAGGGGAGGAGAGGGCTGGATAAGGGTCGAGGGTTTAAGGCTTTAGGGTTTAAGGGTCAATGGTTTAGGGTTTAAGGGTTGAATGATTAGGGTTTAAGGTATAGTGTTGAGGGTTAATGGTTTAGGGATAGGGCTTAGAATTTGAAGTTTAAGGGTCAAGGGTTGAGGATTTAGGGTTTAGGTTCAAGGTATTAGGGTTTAAGGTATAGTGTTGAGGGTTGAGGGTTTATGGATAGGGTTTAGGGTTTAAGGTTTAAGGGTTGAGGGTTGAGGGTTTAGGCTTTATGGTTAAGGGATTAGAGTTTAAGGTATAGTGTTGAGGGTTGAGGTTTTAAGGATAGGGTTTAGGATTTAAGGTTTAAAGGTTGAGGTTTGAGGCTTTAAGGATAGGGTTTAGGTTTTAGGGTTAAGTGAGAGACCTAGATGGCTAAGGATAGATGGAGAGGCATACAAGGAGTGATTGAGAGATGTAGAGAGGGGATAGGTAGAGAGGTGAGGGGGAGATAGAGGTGAGAGATAGAGAGGGGAGGGGAGAGATATAATAAAATGAGAGAGTGAAGTTGACAACTTGAGGGAAAGATGGGTAAGGAGGAGGGAGAGAGGTGGAGAGGAAGGGAAATATCTAGAGAGCTCTGAGAGATATACAAGTGAGAGACCTACAACGTAGGGAGAGAGAGGTGAGAGAGATAGGGGAGAGATGGGGGGTGAGGTGGATAGGGGAGGAAAGGGGTGGATAAGGTCAAGGGTTTAAAACTTTAGGGTTTAAGGGTCAAGGGTTTAGGGTTTAAGGGTTGAGGGATAAGGGTTGAGGGTTGAGGGATTAGAGTTTAAGGTATAGTGTCGAGGGTCAAGGGATTAGGTCTTAAGGTATAGTGTCAAGGGTTGAGGGTTTAGGGATAAGGTTTAGGATTTAAGGTTTAAAGGTTAAGGATTGAGGCTTTAGGGATAGGGTTTAGGTTTAGATTTAAGGGATTAGGGTTTAAGGTATAGTGTCAATGGTTGAGGGTTTAGGGATAAGGTTTAGGATTTAAGGTTTAAGGGTTGATGGTTGAGGCTTTAGGGATAGGGTTTAGGGTTTAGGGTTAAGTGAGATACCTAGATGGCTATGGAGGGATGGAGAGGCAGACAAGGTGTGACTAAGAGACCTAGAGAGGGGAGAGGTAGAGAGGTGAGGAGGAGACAAAGGTGAGAGATAGAGAGGTGAGGAGAGAGATAAAATAAAATGAGAGAGTGAAGGTGACAACTTGAGGGAAAGAGGGGTAAGGAGAAGGGAGAGAGATGGAGAAAAACAAAAATATCTAGAGAGCCCTGAGAGATATTCAAGTGAGAGACCTACAACCTAGGGAGAGAGGGATAAGAGAGATAGGGGAGAGATGGGGGCGATGCAAATAGCAAAGGAGAGGGGTGGATAAGGGTTGAGGGTTTAAGGCTTTATCATTTAAGGGTCAAGGGTTTAGGGTTTAAGGGTTGAGGTTTTAAGTGTTGAGGTATTAAGGGTTTAAGGGTTGAGGGATTAGGGTTTAGGGTTGAGGGATTAAGGTTTAAGGTATGGTGTCGAGGGTTGAGGGTTGAGGGATAGGGTTTATGATTTAAGGTTTACGGGTTGAGGGTTGAGGCTTTAGGGATAGGATTTAAGGTTTAGGTTAAAGGGACTAGGGTTTAAGGTATAGTGTTGAGGGTTGAGGGTTTAGGGATATGGTTTAGGATTTAAGGTTTAAGGATTGAGGGTTGAGGCTTTAGGGATAGGGTTAAGGTTTGGGGGTTAAGTGAGACCTAGATGGCTAAGGAGGGATGGAGAGGTAGATAAGGAGTGATTGAGAGAACTAGAGAGGGGAGATGTAGGGAGGTGAGGGGGAGACAGAGGTGAGGGGAGAGATAGAAGAAAATGTGCTCTCATGGTGATGGTCCATGGCTCTCTAGATATTTCCCTTCCTCTCCACCTCTCTCCCTCCTCCTTACCCAACTTTCCCTCAAGTTATCAACTTCACTCTCTCATTTTATTCTATCTCTCCCCTCACCTCTCTATCTCTCACCTCTATCTCCCCCTCACCTCTCTACCTCTCTCCTCTCTAGGTCTCTCAGTCACTCCTTATCTGCCTCTCCATTTGTCCTTAGCCATCTAGGTCTCTCACTTAACCCTAAACCCTAAACCTTATCTCTAAAGCCTCAACCCTCAACCCTTAAACCTTAAATCCTAAACCCTGTCCCTAACCCCTCAACCCTCAACACTATACCTTAAACCCTAATCCCTCAACCCTTAAACCCTTAATACCTCAACCCTTAAACCCTAAACCCTTGAACCTTAAACCCTAAGGCCTTAAATCATCAACCCTTATCCACCACTCTCCTCCCCTATCTACCTCACTCCCATCTCTCCCCTATTTCCCTCACCCCTCTCTCCCTAGGTTGTAGGTTTCTCACTTGTATATCTCTCAGGGCTCTCTAGATATTTCCCTTCCTCTCCACCTCTCTCTCTCCTCCTTACCCATCTTTCCGTCAAGTTGTCAACTTCACTCTCTAATTTTTATTCTTCTATCCCCTCATCTCTCTATATCTCACCTCTATCTCCCCCTCACCTCTTTACCTCTACGCTCTGTATGTCTCTTAGTCACTCCTTGGCTGCCTCTTCATCTATACTTAGCCATCTAGGTCTCTCACTTAACCCTAAACCCTAAACCTTATCCCTAAATCCTCAACCCTCAACCCTTAAACCTTAAATCCTAAACCTTATCCCTAAACCCTCAACCCTCGACACTATATCTTAAACCCTAATCCCTTAACCCTAAATTCTAAACCCTATCCCTAAAGCCTCAACCCTTAATGCTTAAACCTTAAACTCTAAACCCTATCCCTAAACCCTCTACCCTCAACATTATACCCTAAACCCTAATCTGTTAACCCTCAACCCTAAAGCCTCAACCCTCAAACCTTAAACCTTAAACCCTAATCCATCAACCCTTAAACCCTTAATCCATAAAACCTTAAACCCTAAACTCTCAACCCCTAGATACCCTTAAACCCTTAAACCTTAAACTCTTAAACCCTATACCCTATACACACTACCTTGGACACTCAACCTTGAACATTATCCCTCAACCTTCAAACCTTTAGCCTATACCCTATACCCTCAACCCTATACTTATGCCCTAAACCCTCAAATGTCATCCATATGCGTTATACCCTCAACCTTTAACCCTAAACCCTATATCTTAGAAACTCAACCTTGAACATTATCTCTCAACTGTAAACTCTCAACCCTCTACCCTATACCCTCAACCATATACTTAAGCCTTAATCCCTCAATCTTCATGAACCCTATACCTTAAACCTTGAAACCTACACCCACAAACCCTCATCCTTATACCCTATAACCTCACCCTTATACCCTAAACCCTGAATATTGTGCCTTAACCCTATACTTAAAACCTAAACCATACACTCTCAACCCAAGTCACCCTATGCCTTATATACCCTTAATCCATATCATAAACCCTAAACCCTAATCCCCATACCTTACTTAATCTTATACACTCAACAAGATGAATATTATCCCTAAATTGTAACCCTCAACCCTCTACCCTCTACCCTCGACCTATTACTTAAGCCCTAATCCCTCAACCCTCAACCCTATACCTTAAACCCTAAACCTAAAAACCTCAACCCTCTGTTGGCAAGAGACACTACTCTGGTATTGACTTGTATGTTGTCATTGATTGTAGCAAGGCTCAGAGAACCTATCACCATGACATGAAGATATATCTCTGGAAGAACAAGTTGGATTCGAGGTTCGATTTATAGAAATGGCTATGTATGGATGTACGTAGAGTAGAGGACAGTAAGCAAGTTAGTATGCCTCTACAATTGAAGACTTACAGATGTGGTTTAGGTATGATGTTATTAGTTGTTTAATAGTGTTAGGCCTTAGAGATTAAGTCCTGATCCTTTTCAGAAGTCACCTTGAAGAAATGCCTAAGTCTGGGTAAGCAAAGGTATAGCAAGAATAGTGAATAGGGTCTAGTGCAGTGGTCCGCATTCCTCCATAGATATGTATTTTGCTATACAGTTGTAAGGTGTTGTAAACACATATATGAAGTGTCTTATTATAGAGTTGGGAGATCTAAAGTTCACTGGAAGGTTAGCTACAAGATGCTAAGTATCGACATAGTGTTTGACAAAGTTTGACAGAGACAGAGTCTGACTTCTGATGGTCTGCATGTCTCCGCAAGATGATATGATGCCTTGCGGTTCTGAGGGTAAGATTGGAAATGTGTAAAGAGTCCTTGACATGATTTTGGAAGTGTTTTGTGATCAGCAGTAGAAGTTGTAAGTTAGCAGATGAAGTTGGCAAGCATGTTCTTGAGAAATAGGCCGACTAGTGAGATACATCATTATGTGGAGAAGAGTAAATGTTTGGAGGACTTATGTAAGCAAGTGAAAGATTAGATCTGACCTATATGAACATGCTTGGGAGAATTTTTGGGTTTGTGCGACCCATAGTGCATTGAATTGAATGACAAGGTACTTCCTTTTATGTACATGTTTCATCTCTTGGATGCCGACCTGATTATAGAGTTAAATCATGAGGATATATATAAGAGCGATGATCTTTGAATATGTGTGTGGTATGGGGATTATGTGTGTGTGATGTGAGGATGCAAATAGTGGAGTAGAGTTAGAGGATTAGCAGTGATGAAGACTTGGGATTCAAAATACAATTATCAAATGACTGCACCCTGGCATAATGGCAGATGTTGAAGCAGTATTTAGATATCATGTGTGATCTATTTGGAAGCAAGGTTTTGTTATCAAGGTAGTAAGTCGGTAGTGAGCCTCTAGTAGGGTATAACAGCCCTTAGGGTTTAACAGCCCTTAGGGTTTAACAACCCTTATTATAATATTGCTAGGTTTAGGGTTGAGGCAGTGAGCCTACTAAACTTAGTTGTACATCATGGCTGTAAGCCAGCATGTTCCAAGCCTGTGGAGTGACCATGCTTGAACATAAGTTTGTAAAGATTGCAATATATATTTGAGAGCTAATTCTCTCCATGGTTTTTCTCTTTTTGGGTTTTCCACGTAAAACCTTGGTGTTATGTGTTATGCTTTTGTGGATGTTGTTTAGTTGTATATTTTGCTTCTGTTTTATTATTCTTTTGAAATGGTTAAAAGTAAAAGTTCAAGAAAAGAATTATAGAACACCGATTCACCCCCCCTCTCAGTGTTACTGACTATCAACACCCTTAACCCTAAAAACTATACGGGCTCAAGTCCTTAAATACCCTAAACCCAAAATCCTTACATACATACATACAAGAATACATACATACATACAAGCATACATACACACATATAGGCATACATACATACATACGTACATACATACATTCATACATATATACATACATACAAGCATGCATACATACATACATACATACAAGCATACATATATACATACATACATATAGGCATACATACATACATACATACAAGCATGCATACATACATTCATACATATAGGCATACATACATACATACACACATAAATCCAAATATATAGACAAACATACAAAGATCAAACATACTTAACAAACTTGAACATAACGCATTCCAAGTGAGACATAATGCCGGCACATTATAACGTGCTCGCATTATGTCAAACTTGACAAACATCAGGAAAACATTTGCAAAAAGGAATAAAATTCAAAGCAAAACATAACATGCCCACTTTATAGCATGGCTCGGCAACACCAAGCCATAATGTGAGTGCATTATAATGCACTTGTGTTATGGCTTTTTAAATTTTTTTAGAATTTTGGCCACTTTTTGCCCCCCATCTTTTTGCACCCGCCCTAATACTAGAAACAGTGTGTTGAAGAGTCTTTTGGCTTACAAAATACTGATGGAATTTTTTCTCCACATTTCTTCTGTGTTGGAGATCTGAGTGTACAGTTTGGATATGTTATCAAGAAGTGTTTAAAGATGCTAAATCCAAAATCTGGTGCTCTAGATTGATGTACAGTGAAAGTTATGTTCACCAGTTTGAGAACAATATTTGACAGTGTTTTTGAGTTATGCAGAGGTGTCTGGGAGAATGTATTTTTCTTTGTATTCCTCCATAGAAAGGTTTTAGGTGTTACAATTCTGGATATGTGTTAATAAGGATCTCACCTATCTTCCATCTAAAAGGTTTGTGATTTGGTGCTTCAGAAAGCAATCTATTATGTGGTAGAGTTCGACAGTGTTGTTATGTTTAGGTGAAAGTTGTGGCTGAATTTGTTGGTTTCCAAGTGACTTCAAGATGTTCATGGATGTTTCTAGATTGTGTTAAATCCTTGTGTATAGTTTGCAAGTTATGGTTGTGATTGTGGAAGCATGTGATCAAGAATTCCTTATGTTTACACTGTTTGGCCGATCTTGAATGTTTGCAGAGTTAATTTGGTGATTATGTGAGTGTTGTGTAGCATGCCTCGATAGATTTGAGTCTAAGCTAAGTATAGAGTGGTTTCCCTTCATTCTCTTTTGTTGTGGAATGTTTAGTTCTAGACCTAATTCAAATAGTGTGTGTTTGCCGACCTTGGAGATTGTTTCAAGGATTAAAGATTGTGCTACCGACCTTGAAGATTGTTTCAAGGGTAATGATTGTATAAATAAGTGTCAAGCATTTGTGTGTGTGTGTGTGTGTGTGAATGGGGGATATGATGTTGTGATGTGAATTTGATCAAGGCAATGAGGGCTTTCATGTGTTAGGCTACCCGATGCAGTGAGAAGAAGGTGTCTACAATTTTCGGTGATGTTGCGAAGGTGTTGTGTATGTTGTGGTGTATAATGAGCTTCATTGGAACTGAACTCCATGCATAGGTTAGATGCAATTATATCAGTTCAAAGTTTGGCACTGAGCCATTCTTTTCTTCTTCTTTCTTTATTTCATAGTGGAGAGTGAGTCCCCTGCAGTGAGCATTCTTTCTATGGCAATAAGCCTTTGTAATTTAGTATTGTTACTATATTAGATTGTGAGCTAATCCTCACCATGGTTTTTCCCTTTTAGGGTTTTCCACGTAAAAATTTGGTGTTCTCTTGTGCATGGCATTGATGTGTTTAAGTTTTTCTTATATGCTTTTCATGTTTAAACTTCATAACAGATTAAGGGTTTAAGTGAACTGATGTGAATGTGATTATGTTTATGAGGGTTTGAAGTTTTTGATAAAACTGATTCACCCCCCCTCTTAGTTGTCTTGTGCCATTAACAACTAGTATCAGAGCCAAGTTCCTTTGAAGAAAGATTAACAGCTTAAGGTAGATCTTGGATGGCACACAAGAAAGATACTCCCTTGTTTGATGGATTAGATTATGCACTCTGGAAGGTAAGGATCGAAGCCTTTCTAATTTCTCTTGGCTATGAGGTTTGGAAATGCATCAAATTTGATTACACTATACTTGAGAATGGTGTAAATACTGAAGATGAAAACAAAGCTACTAAAATAGACGGCAAGGCAAAACATGCTCTCTTATGTGGACTTACTAATTTTGAGTTGGTGAAAGTTGTGAATTTGAAAACTGCTAATGAGATTTGGAAAAGGTTGGAAAGTGTCTATGAAGGAGATGAGAAGGTTAAAGAGGATAAAATTGAGAATTTGAATCTCACTTATGAGACCATGCATATGTCTGAAGATGAAAACATTACAAGCTACTTACAGAAGGTGGATGAAGTTATCAATGGCATCAAGGGACTTGGTGGAAATATAGATTATAAAGAAGTAATATTGAAGGTACTGAGAACTCTTCCTAAAGCTTACAATCATAAGCTTTCTTCTATTGAAGAATTACAAAACTTGAGTAAATTTACCAAATATCAGTTGCTTGGCACACTAACTGCTTTTGAAATAAGAGAGTTTAGCACATCTAGTGGAACTACAAAAGATGAGACTCCTTTTAAAGATGGTAAAACAAAGAAGACTATTGAATCAGAACTGGAAGACTTTGATGAAGTGGAAGCCAACTTTGTGAGAAGGATGAAAAAGGGTACTAGTATGTTTAGTGGTAAGTTGCTTTTTAAATGTTTTAGTTGTGGAAAAATAGGTCATTATGCTTCAAGGTGTCCAGATAGAGCTCTTAGAATTAAGATTAAGGAAAATAGAGGAATGATGCTCAAGAAAAATTACTATGCAAGCATTTATGATGGTGAATATTATTTTGATGATGATAATGATGATGAATGCTTCTTTATTGTCATAAGAGATGAAACTAGTTCTACTAACTCTAGAAGTTGTGTGAAGGAAAAGAATCTAGAAGCATGTACTATCCCTAAATGCACTGTAATATCTTCTTTTCATGCTAGGAGTGAAAAGGATGACTGGGTCATTGACAGTGGATGCTCAAACCATATGATAGGTGATAAGAGTAAGTTTATCAACTTGAAATTTTTTATGGTGGAGTAGTTAGGTTTGGTGGTGATGACACTGCTAAGATTTGTGGAAAAGTTTCAATTAGTTTTGATGGAAAGCATAACACTGATGATGTTCTTTATGTCAAAGGTTTAAAGCATAATCTCTTGAGTGTTGGATAGATGTGTAGTAAGGGTTACAATCTTATGTTTCAGGATGATGGATGTGAGAATAGAAAAAGCTCCGAAACAATAATTTATGTTGGAAAGAAGACAGGTGGAAATGTTTATCATCTCAAAGGTGATGTTAGTTATTTCCTTATGACTTAGATCAATTTTGATAGCCTGGTAAGGATAAGTTCAGTCCGAGTTGTGAGAGATCTAACAAAGTTAACAAAGCCTATTACTATTGTTTGTAAGGAATGTTAGTTTGGAAAGCTAACAAGAAGAAGCTTCAAAAGCAAGGATCAGGCATCTACTAGTCTATTGGAGTTAGTGCATACAAACCTATGTGGTCCTACCAAAGTAAGGGGTTTTCAAGGTGACATGTATTTCATGTTATTTATTGATGATTTCTCTAAAATGACTTGGGTTACTTTTCTTAAGGAAAATCAGAAGCCCTAGATAAGTTTAAATCTTTTAAAGTAATGGTTGAGAATGAATTGGTTATGAAAATCAAATGTTTGAGGTCTGACAGAGGTGGAGAGTTTACTTCTAATGAGTTTAACATGTTTTGTGAGAATCATGGGATAAAGAGGCATCTATTTGCTCCTAGAACTCCTCAGTAGAATTGAGTGGTTGAAAGGAAGAACATGATTGTTCAAGAAACTGCAAGGATAATGATAAAGGAAGCAAACCTACCAGAAGTCTATTGGAGAGAAGTAATTCATACTGATGTCTACATATAGAACACAATACAAGTGAAAGCAAATTACACAAAGACTCCCTATGAGCTATGGTATGGAAGGATTCCTACTGCTAAATATTTCAATGTTTTTGGAAGCAAATGTTAATAAGAAGAGATGAAGAACTAGGAAATTTTGATGCAAGATGTGATGAAGGTATTTTCCTTGGATACTCTAACAAAAGCAAAGCTTACCATTGCTATAATAAGAGGCTAAGAAAGATTGTTGAAAGTGCTAATGTCAAGGTTGATGAAGATATACAAAAGTTTTTAGAAATTAATGGATATGAATCAGATAGGTCTTCTTGTGGAGAAAAATAAGAAACTAAAGAAAAAGTAGTATAGGTTGAAGAACAAGAAGCTCTAGAAAGAGAAGTACAAGTTGAAGAATAAGAAGCTCTAAAAAAGTTCCTAAAACTCCTAAATATGTGTAGAGGCATCACATTGAAGATCAGATCATTGGTGATAAGAGCAAAGGTGCATTGACAAGAAGTAGAGCTACTGAAGAACAGGTGAATCTATGTTTACTTTCCAAAGTTGAACCTAAAATAGTGGTTGAGGCATGCAAGGATGAGTATTGGATTAAGGCTATGGAAGAAGAACTAATGCATAGTGAGAAGCATAAGACTTGGGAACTTGTCCCAAGACCAGAGAATAAGAATGTGATTGGAACTAAATGGGTATATAGGAACAAGTTGAATGAGAATGGAGAAGTGGTAAGGAACAAGGAAAGATTTGTGTGTAAAGAGTACTCACAAGTGGATGGAATAGACTGTAAGGAAATTTTTTCCCTCATGGCAAGAATGTAGGCTATTATGTTGTTTTTGGCTTACGCAACACATAAGGATTTCAAACTATATCAAATGGATGTGAAGTCCACTTTTCTGAATGGTGAGTTGGAAGAGGAAGTATATATAGAGCAACTGAATGGATTTTAGTTGTCAAACAAACCAGATATGGTATGCAGATTGAAGAAGACATTGTATAGACTGAAGTATGCTCCCAGAGATTGGTATGCAAGGTTAGATAGGTATTTGTTAAAGCAGGGATTGAATAAAGGGTCCACAGATGGTAATTTGTACATCAAGGTAAGCAATGATCAAATCCTGATTGTTGAAGTCTATGTGGATGACATAATCTTCAGTGGAAATGAAGTTATTTGTAAGGACTTTGCAAATGAAATGTAAAAAGAATTTGAGATGTCAATATGTGGAGAGATGAACTTCTTCCTTGGGCTGGAAATCAATCAGACAGATAAGGGTATTTTCATTTCACAATCAAAGTATGTCAAGAAACTATTAAATAAGTTTGGAATGGAAGATTCTAAACTAGTTTGTACCCCCATGACAACTAGTTGCAAGCTGAGAAAGAATGATGAATCCCCTAAGGCTAATAAGAGAAAATATAGATAATGATTGGAGGACTGCTATACCTAACTTCTACTAGACTAGATATCATGCATGCAGTTTGTCTTGTGGTAAGATTTCAAGAAGATCCTAGAGAGTCACATGTCATGGCAGTGAAGAGGATATTCGGGCATTTGAAGGGAGCTATGACTTTACACTAAGTGCCTACATAGATGTAGATTGGGCTAGATGTGTAGATGATAGGAAAAGTACAAGTGGTCGTGCATTCTTTCTTGGAGATAGAGTTGTATCATGGCTAAGAAAGAAGGAGGACTCAGTGTCTTTATCTACTACAGAGGCAGAGTACATTGCAGTTGCATCCTATTGTACACAGGTGTTATGGATGAGACAAACCTTGAAGGATATCAAAGTTAAGTATGATGATCCAATTCCTATCTTCTGTGATAATACCAGTGCTATTAACATTTCAAAAAAGTTGGTGATGTATTCAAGGACAATGCATATTTCAATTAGGTATCACTTAATGAGAGGGAAGGTTGCAGAGAATGAAGTGAAGCTGAAGTATGTGCCTATACAGGATTAGGTTGCTGACATATTCACTGAGGTTCTTCCTAAGGATACATTTGAGTATCTCTGGTAGAAGTTAGGGGTTATTGTACCTCTTTCTTTGAACTAGATGCATAAGGAAATGCATCAGTCCAAGGGATTTCAAGATTCACTCTTTTTTGGATTGATGTTGGAACTTGGAGGCTACCTCTCAAGGGGAGAAGGTAGTGGCATTGATGATTGTTGCAGTCAGGAGGAGTAAGAATTGGTATAGATTGGCGTGTACTCCTAAGGGGGAATATTCAAAGTAGTTGAGAATAGTGCAAGTATGTACAGTATCATAATCAAGGGGAGAAAGCTTGAGAAAGATGTGTCACCCTTTGCCATTGATGTCAAAGGGGGAGAGAGTTCATGTGAAAACAAAGGGAGAGAAAGAGAGTAAGATGTATAAAAGAAAGGGGTAGAGTGAGATTGGTGGACTTATGCCATGATGGTTTTTCACATCATATGTTGCCATCAATGACAACGGGGGAGATTGTTGTAAGTATGTGCTAATCGATGTTGTCATTGATGTCAACATGTTTGTGTTGTCATTGGTGTCAATTGTATATTTTGATGTTGTTGTTGTCATTTGATTAAGTTGTTGTGTTAAAGTGATCTGAATTCCTTGTAGAGGTGTTGATGATGTTAGTACATTGTTCATGTTGCTGAGTTTCCAAGTGCTTTTGCGAAAACTTGATTAATACTAGAAACAGTGTGTTGAAGAGTCTTCCGGCTTACAAAATATTGTTTGAGTTTTTGCTCTGCATTTCTTCTATGTTGTAGATCTAAGTTTGTGGTTCGGATATGTTGTCAAGAACTGTTTGAAGATGCTAAATCTAGAATTTGGTGCTCCATGTTGTACAGTGAAAGTTATGTTCAAGAGTTTGAGAACAGTATTTGACAGTGTTTCTAAGTTATGTAGAGGTGTTTGGGAGAAAGTATTTTTATCCACATTTCTCCACAGAAATGTTTTAGGTGCTATGGTTCTAGATATGTGTTCATAAGGATCTCACCTATCTTCCATCTAAAAGGTTTGTGATTTGGTGCTCCAGAAAGTAATCTATAATGTGGTAGAGCTTGGCAGTGTTGTTGTGTTCAGGTAAAAGTTGTTGTGGCTGAATTTGTTGGTTTCCAGGTCACTTCAAGATGTTCATGGATGTTTCTAGATTGTGTTAAAGTCCTGTGTATGGTCTACAAGTTATGGTTGTGATCGTGGAAGAATGTGATCAAGAATTCCTTATGTTTACACTGTTTGGCTAAACTTGAATGTTTGTAGAGTTGATTTGGTGATTATGTGAGTGTTGTGTAGCGTTCTTGGATAAATTTGGGTCTGAGCTAAGGCATAGAGTGGTTTTCCTTCATTCCTTTGTGTCATGGAATGTTTAGGTTCAGACCTAATTCAAACAATATGTGTTTACTAACCTTGGAGATTGTTTCAAGGATTGAAGATTGTTTCTGTCGCTAGGGAAAAACTGGTTAAACATGTAGAAATAAAACTACAGCTAACCCTAACTACAATGAAGAGTAATCTAACTTAGAAAATCAGTCAAACAAGCATGTAAATAACAAAAAATCTAAGCTAACATTGTCTAATCTTCATTGTCCTCCTCCATCTTGCACTATTTGTTATCAGATTTTGCAGGTTTATGCAAAGATCTTGAGAAGCTCTTGTGTGTGGGTAGCAAGATATTTGTGATTTGCAGCAAATTTGAGAGGAAATTTTGAACTAAGAGAGGGAGTAAATGAATCAAGAGAGGGAAAATGAACTAAGAGAGAGCATAAGGGATCAAAATGAAGATGAATAAGTGGTTTTATAGAAGAGCTTTATTGAATGGATGGCCAGGATCGATTGACTTTAGAGGCAAATGGAGGGTTGAGATGAGTTAGGGTTTCCTCACCACAAGAGGACAAAGTTGAATTTTAAATTCAAGAAATAGTGAGGTGGAAAATGTGATTTAAATTAAATAAATTTGTCCATTTATTTAATTCATTGAAAGGATGCATGTGAAAGGGGATTTTGGGAATTAGGTGATGTTATATTTAAACAAATGTTTTATTTGTTTAAATTGATGAAAGGGGACATTAGGATATGAATGATTAAATAATTAATTAATTAAAATTAATTACTTAACCATAGATGAAAATTAGAATGTGGAAGTGTTTAGGGTTTCACAATTTGAGGACACTTTTAGGTGTGTACATTTTTCCCCTCTTTGAGATGATGTTCGAGATGATGAGATATATGTCGAGTAACATCATTTAAAAGAAGCTAAGGAAATGGATAGAGGAAAAGGATGATGATGGAAAGGTAGGATGATGATGCCCCCTCGAGAGGATAGGTGGGTTGGACAAACACGGGTAGGCTCTCGAAATGAAAGTGATTGGTTAAGGAAGAAAGATAGGGGAATGGATAGAAGAAATAAATGATATGTTAAGCTGCAATGAAGGTGGAGGAATGAAGATGTGAGAGAGAGATGGTGGAGGAATGAAAGATTGGCTAGAAGAATGGAAATGAGATCTTTCTTTGATAGATTTTTTAGCTTCTCACTTGCAATTTTTTTGCTTATCATCATAGAACTTATTATGTCAAGAGATGACAATCACAATGGCATGTCAAAGGCCAAGTGGAAAGTGTAGTCTCTTGTGAAATATGCACATAATAGACAAGGAATGCCTGACTCAGACTAGTGACTATGGTTGTAGTTAGGGTAAAAGTGCAAATCAGGGCAAATGAATAAACAACAATGATAAAAACCCTAGCAATGCACAATGAAGCACAAGACAACATGAAAATCAAAATAACAAATGTAATGCAAACCGATCTCCACGCTATGCTTGATTTATCTCCATTGCTCTTCTCCACCTCGCATGAGCATGCAAGATTTTGAAGGATTATTGTTGGAGGAATGTTGGATGCTCACTTCTACAGCATAACATTAAGATGAAGATGATATGAGGATGATAGATGAAGGATGCAAAGGCTCTAATGATATTTTGACAGAATAATGGTACTTGAAGCTCAATGCATCTTAGAAAATTTGACAGAATAATGGTACTTGAAGCTCAATGCATGTTAATGGCTTGTGAGGGGTTTGATTTATAGGAAAAGCTTGGTTCCAATGGATGGTTGAGATTAAAAAGATAATTGATTGATGTGGATGGTTAGGATTGATTAGTTATTCCCACTCTTTAAGAGAGTTGTAGTCATTTGACAAGTGCAGGGAGGATAGGGCTCATGTGTGCTTGTGTACATAAAAAAGTACTACATATGAAAGATATTAAATAAAAGGGGGTAGTACCATTTATCTTTTTAAATGAAAGAGGCACACATGTCGGCTAAATGATAAGGTAAATTAAATAAATAAATAAAATTTATTTAATTAATTGGAAAGTCGGCTTATAATGAAATGTGAGAACTTAATTCAAATAAAATATTTGAATTGGTTGGGATTGGCTATTAATTAAATAAATAAAATTTATTTAATTAATTAGATAGTGGGATTGAATGGGATTTTAATTAAATAAATAAAATTTATTTAATTAATTGGCTAATGGAATAAGTGGGGTTAAGAGTGGGATTTAGGACAAAATGCTACATGATGTCTAAGTGATGTATTTATCAAGGTGTTGCTAGACATGAACAAAGTTGGGACAAATTTGGGTGTCTACAATGGTAACTTGTCAGAACATGCAATGAGATAACTATGAGGTGTGCAAGTCCTAATGCAAGGAAGCATGTATTATTTCTGATGCATAGGATGTCTTTGATTCACACCCAATGGAATCCCAATCACATGCAAGACACCAAGTTGCCCTAGTCATTTTTCCAAGACAAACTGCAAAAAACAATCAAAGCAAAAGGTCTCGTCCTATCCTCGCTTCTCTTCATCACTTAGGGATTGCCTTGAGAAGCATAAGAATGAGACTGCAAAACAATCTAGCAAAAGATAAGACAGACTAGACCAACAACGAGTTGGGCCTTTTGCCAAGTGATACGTGTTTGATTGATTGATTATGATTAGATGAAGAAGGCCTGGTTTTAGGATAGAAACATGTCGTATAAGATGTCTGGTCTAGTTTCAACAATGCCCCTACCTGTCTAAGGCAGATGAGATGATTGATTGATTATGATTAGATGAATAGGGTCTAGTTTCAGGATAGAAACATGTCATTTAAGAGACTTAGTCTGGTTTCGACAATGCCCTACATGTCTAAGGCAAGTGGATGAATGATTGACACTAGTGTTGTTGGCCATACGAGTGACACCAGGGTTTGATTAATGATTAATTTTAGAAATGATGCATGTCGTATAAGGCACAGAGTCCTGGTTTTGACAACGCCCCATTATGTATGAGATATGTGATAATTGACTAGGATAGTTGATAATGACATATGATTATCACAAGGCAATTGATTGGTTTGAATGATTATATAGCTTGTCTTGTTGATTTTTGGATTGGTTTGAAGTGTGGATTTCTTGAAAGATTTGACTATCTGATCAAAGTGTCCATTTCATGAAAGGATGACTTATTATGATGGTTGATTCGACAGATCCTAAGTGACTGACCTAATGCCTTGAGGGCACATCAATGATGGGCTTGCCTACATGAAAGCTCAGAGGTGACATAGTTTGACCAAGTGGACCATGGATTATTGGAAGAACTGATTTGAATGATATGATCATGTGATTAATTTGATTGAATGGATCAAATGAGAAATTTGATTGAGTGATTTAGCTGAGGAATTGAATGATTTGAAGAATTGATTTGGTTGGAATGATGTGATGAATTGAATTGGTTTGAATGAATGGATTGATATGATGAGTTGATTTTATTGCTTGGCTTTTTGTAGGATATTTGATTTTTTTTTAAAATTTTGGGGAATATTTTGATTTTTTGGGTTTTGACATGTTTGATTTTTTTAGATTTTTGACATGTTTTGATTTTTTTGGATTTTTGACATGTTTTGATTTTTTTGGATTTTGGGAATGTTGTGATTTTTTTATATTTTTGAATGTTTTGAGATGTTATGATTTTTTTGGTTTTTGAATGTTTTGATTTTTTTGGACTTTTTAATGTTGTGATTTTTTTTTGTGTTTTTGGAAAGTTTTGGGGAATGGCATTGGATGACAATTTGTGTAGCCTTTGCATTAGATACCAATGACAAGGGGGAAACCAAGTTTAGGTGCATGGAGGTAAGTGGGATGGTAGATAAATGGATAAGTGATAATGGATGAAAGGACATGTATGTGAAAGAGGGTAAGGATGTGATCTCAAAGGACTATGTCGTATAAGAATGACATGCCCCATTATTGGTGTAATACTTAGGATTTTTCATGACAACGCTTATGATGAGGGATGGTGACAGGATTGGTTTGAAAGGGATGAGGTATGTCAAAAGACAACCAAAAACATGTTTTAACATGTTTCCCCAATTTCTTTATCAAGATCAAAGAGGAAGGGAGGATGAATGGATGCAATAGAATATGTATATGAATGTAATGGAGAGGATAGGAAATGATAGGATGAAAATGATACATTGGATGAGACATTGTGCCCCCAAGTGTAAGTGACATAGAAGATCAACCTACACATGATGCCTATTTGCCAGCTTTTCATCATGGTACTTATCCAAGACGCCACTGAGGGTGGTTTTCATCATTGGACGCAAGGATTTATCTTTACTTTTTTTATTTTTTCTTTTCTCTTTTTTGACTCTTTTGACTTCTTGACTTTTGACATTTGGAATGTGATAAGTGGAAAAAGGAGGGACTCAAATGTCTAGTGCCCTGAAAGGTGATAGTCCCATTAGAGATAGGTGTTGTCGCATGGACCATGTCATTATGCTCATCGATCTTGGTAAGGAGATTGCATGAAGGTGTGATGGGTAAGGTAGATAGTGGATTATGGAGGGAACAATAGAGGATTATGATGTGGATTATGTAGGGAAGATGCAAGGATGGATGAAAGGATTATGTAACAGCATGGACCATAGGGATAGGATGAGTGAAATATGGAGGACAATAGTTGAATGATGGGATGATGGAGGTATGTGTGAATGTTGTGGAATGGAATTGGATCATGACCAACGGTTGCACACATCATGTTAAACATGGAAGATTTTGATTGGATGGTGGTGTAGGAAGCAATGGGGATGTTTGTGTAGGAGATGGGTGATGGGGTGATTTAGGTACCCACATAGACTTAGTCTCTTTATGATTTTTGCTTGACTTGTAGGATGGAGGAATTTGATATTTTTGGATGGACTAGCATTTTTAAATGGAAGAGGATGGTTGGGATTTTTGAGAGGTGGATACCTTGTTTGACTTAATTGCTTTTTGTTTAGGGACCCATACCATTTTGCTTTTGGATTTTTCTTGTGAAGGTATGGGTTTGGGTAGCTTTTTGATTGTATTTTTCTTTGAATTTTTGCATTGATTTCCTAAGGTATTAGGACCCTTAGGATGTTTGGCTTTACATGTAGAGGCATCCAAATGTTTATTTTTGAATCCCATGTGGTGGGTGGAATGAGTGGAAGCTTTATTTTTATGCAATTTGTGCATTTATTGGTCATGATTAGAAATGTAAGGGTATTTATGGATGATAGGGATGTTAGGTGTTGGAAGTAATGGTGGCAAAGTGGATGGAGGGATATGTGAAGTTGGATGAAGTGGAGGTAAATTGGATGGTGGAAGGTATATGGTCACATGATTTTGGCACTTGTAGGATGATGGAGGTGGAATAGCAACATATGTTTTGGGAATATGATGTGATTTGTGATGGAAAGTGGTGGACTTAGAATGAATGGAGGAAGTACCAACATTGTTAGAATGACCTTGGGGTGTGTATCCAAGGCCATATGAGTGTGGAGGGACTTTGACATGAATTGGCTTCAAAATACCTTATTCATGAAGGCCTAAGCCTTTACCTTGGTAGTTCATCTTTTGAAGGATGCGATGGACAATAGGACTATGTGTAGTTTAGACACTAGACACGAGCTCATTCTTTGATGGAGAAGGCAAAGTGGAAGACAATGATTATTGTTGTCCTAAGGAAGAACACTCATGAATGAAAGATGATAGGCCAAGTGGATATGATGGTGGATTTGAAAGGGGGTTGATTGTGGATGAAGAAGAATCATTAGGATCTTGATTATGTTCATTAGGATCCAAGTTATTTGTTTGATCTTCTATGTTAACTTGGAAGGCATGTGTCTCATCATGACAAGTGGAAGTGGTTGGATCATGGATAGGTGAAGTGGCAAGCTTTTGACCATGGAATGCATAGAGTTGACTTAGAGGATCATCATGGTCTTCTTGATCATAGGTAGGACCTAGATCATATATGGGAACTTGATCATGAATGGGGTCAAGTGTGTTATGGATGGGTGCAATGCTAGGGGTTTGATCTTGACTTGAATTAAGGACTAATGTTTCCTCATGCTTAGGATTGTGCTCTTGACATACCTCTTGACTTTGGGTGGAAATGGAAGGCTCCTCAATAGGATCGGTATGTTGTGGACCACATGATGGGGTTGAAGGGATGAACATGGTATTTGAAGGCTCGTTGCTAGGATCAAAGATAGGTGTTTGGAATGGAGACAAGTTTTTCCTAGCTAGTAACCCTTGGATCACATCCTTTGTAAGTAGATGGGTGATGGAAGTTGAAGGCTTAGGATTAGGTGGAGTGGAAAGTGCCCATGGTGGAGGGATAAGAGGGATGGATGGTGTTGTGAGATTAGAGTTTGGACTTTGACTGGATGGAGTGTCAAAGGGATTAAATGGATTGGTGGATATGGTCAACCCCTTAGGCTTGCTTTTGTAATGTTTGATTCTAGGACGTGGGGTTGATGTAGGGTTAGAGTGTGGTGGTAGAATGTGCTTATAGGATGGATGAGCTAGACTTATGTTCCCCTTGTCAAAGGTGGCATGAGAATCAAAGGCACTTTGTCTTCTAGCCAAGGTGGACTTGGATAGGCTTACGAAGAGGCTTGTAGTGCTAGAACCTTGTTTTCTAGGATTGCCATGGAATGACACAGGTCTTCATATCGTTGTATGCCATCTTGTAAGATTAGGACCATGTTGACAAGTGCTTGACTAGGAATGTGATAGGGTAATGATTAGGGTATGGTTAGGGTTGTGATTAGGATGTCTTGGAAATGATTAGGATATGATTAGATTAGGGGTGAGGTGATTAAGATGAATTTGATTGAATGATGTGATTAGAAGGGTGTTTAGGATGTGGAGGTTGAATGGTGAAGATAGGAGTAGGATGCAATTATGATATGACAAATGACAAGAATAATGATTAGGATGGATTTTGATGAAGTTGATTTGGATATGATTAGAATGGTGTTGATTGGTCAATGTGTTGGAAGGAATGTTTAAAATGTTTAGAAAGAGGGATGACTAGGAGGATCTACTCCCTTTGTCTTCTTTTTGCAATTGTGTCTCTACTAAATGAGACTTGTGAGTTGTGGGATGCTATGCAGATGTCAATGTAAGGTGATGAGGCCTAGACTATGATAGAGGCTAATGATATTAGTCTTTGAAAAATATAGCTCCAAGAGGGTACTTGTTGGTGGTGATTGTTAGTCATTCACAAACATAGAATAAAAGTTACACAACAACCTTTACTCATCTTGAAAGATACGATGAATTCAGAGAATTCATGATCCCAAGTCTCCGTTGATTAGGTCTTAATCTACTAACGTTACTCAGTGGTTGATGTGTGTTGCTGTTTTCCATTCAGGGGCCTTACGTGTTTCTGCAAAGTTCATCATCATTCCTCCAAATATCCTGCTCTGTATGTCTGCTCTGCATAAATCTCCAATAATTCTACCTCTGCACTGTGAATTTAGTCAAATAATGTGCCTACAGGCTGATATTTGCATGATTTCTAACATTATTTATGATTCTTTGCATGATATTTTCAATACTACATGCATTTAACTCAAATATGCTAAGGATTTTCAGTTACCTACGGGATTTCAGCATATTTCACTGTTTCTGCTTATTATTTATCATGATTTGCAGTTATGGTGATGAATTTATGAAATTAAAAAAAGGAAAAGGGTTAAAGAATGAGATTCCCAAAACTACTTGACTTAGATCACTGATCCACATACAAGCTCCCATACATGCAATGAAAAGAAGGAAACTAGAATCATACTTCACCAGGACATTCCACAAATCCGCATGATCTAGTGCAAATCTTCAAAGGAAAAGTTGACAACAACATGTAATGAAATGAAAGCGCTTCCAGTTGAACACAGCATTCACCAGTACATATCCAGAAATCAACATGAAGATTACGTAAAATTTACAATCAGGATGTAATCTGAAACTTCATATCCATTCAGTATGCTCAAGAACAGGTACATTTACAGTGATCTGAAGAAAGAACCTTGACATTTCAATAATTCTATCCTCATTAGTCTCAGTAATCTGATCTCCTAATTGATTCTACAGTAATCGGCCTTAATGCTAGATATTCCAATGTCTATTCATGTATATCTCCCTCTGTTCTGGTCCTTATATAGAGCAAATGCCAGAAAATAGTTATAATGATCCAAGGATCAGGATCCTCTCATAACAATCAACGGTCCAGATGAAAAGCACATGCTTCGCCAGTTGGCAAATGTACAGCTGGCACAGAATATTCCAGCATCTTCAACTTGATTCGGTCTTCAGCTGGCAAACAGCATATTTGACAATATCCTCCTCATTTCTGGTTCATGTTGCCTCCATGTGCAACCATACAATGCTCAGCTTCAGCAGCAGCTCTAACAGCATCATGACTTCCTGCAAGTAAACAAACAAACATTAAGTTCATCATCATGTGGATAAACAATAGGAAGTAAAACGTTTTATTAAACAAGCCTCCAAAATGTGTAGCTACAGGCAATCGGGCTTTCAAATCAGTGAAAATTATGCACTAAATGCATAAACAACATTAAAACACTCGGGTCAACCATCGTTTCATTTTCCCGCCCATTTCCTTGCATATCGAGTTCAAATTATGATCATGCATCGCAACATACTGTCGGAATGACAATTTTACATTAGGCCGACGGCAACAGTTATACCAATGCCAAAAATCATGATGATGTCCACCCATCGGGAAGACATGCTCTATCGGCGAGAAAAAACCAGACTTGGCCGATGGTAAGACTTAAAACTTTCGTCCGCATGATATTTTGGAAATGTGATGCTCCCCCTTCCGAATGTCCAGATGATGCAACCGTTATGTTTCACTTCTATATATTGGGGAAAAGAAAGACATCATCCTCATCATCATGTCGAAGGAAAATAGGAGGATATGAAAAATGATCCTACTGCTAAGGAAAGGAAAATCATGGTGACGTCATCATCATATTCAGGCTTCATTAAAATGCAAAGGATGACATCACCGTCATTTTTAGTTAAGATCGGGATAAATGTAATATTGGGTCACCTAAGGAAGATGATCAGGATAAAAAATATGATGACCCCTTTTGCGGCCAAGGTAACCCTCTCGAAAGATAAGGATGATGATGATCATCAGGATATCCGGAGCTTTTGTTTAAACTTAGAACATGACGTCATCGTCATATTCGCGGACCGGATCATGCTTTGGAAAATATCCTGCCGAAGAGGAAAGGATTATGATGGTGACGTCATCCTGATATTTGCTTCTTCGTTTATCAGGTTAGGATGACGTCATCAGGATATTTGCAAAAGGTTATATTTCTCGGCATCAGGATGATATTAACGAATATCGGGTTACTTGAAAACATGATGCTCGCGAAAAGCATAAGGCCATTTAGACGGGTAAAACACACTATCACTTAAGATTGACGTCCGGATATTGGAACCTCAGGATATTATCGGGTGATAGATCAAGATCATGATGATGACCTTTCGCGATACAAAAGACCGCTCGACGGGGAAAACTTACTATGACTTAAAGTTGACGTCCGGATATTTGAACCTCAGGATATTATCGGGGGGCGTTTCAAATATGATGATGATGTTCTTCATACAGCAAAACTGAGTTTATAAAATATGACCCTCCTAAAATCATGATGCTCGTTGTTATGAAATAAGGTCATTTGACGGGTAAAACACAGTATCACCTAAAGTTGACGTCCGGATATTGGGACTGCATGATTTTTATCGGGTGATAGACCAAGATCATGATGACCTTGACAACATGACTGAGGATAAAAATATGATCCTTGCGATTATCAGGTTTGACCAGAACTTTGACTGCTCATAACTCCCTCATATGGACGAATTTTTGAGTGATGTAAAAGGCAAACCTGCATGGAATTTCAAGCTCTTTCTAAATATGAGGTCATAGAAACAAAATATGAACCTTGACAAACTGACCTCATGATGATGACCAACCTCATCCTGACTTTCATGATGATGATGCACCTGACTCATTTTTACCAAACCGCCAGAAAACAGACAACACAAGCCAAGCCAAAAGTTGGGTCCCTGTTTTGCCAAGTTAAAATGGGGCGTGTTGTGTAACCACACAACAGTACTCTCGTCTACTAATGACCTTGTCAAAGTATAAATTGGATTTATCGAGACCTTGAGGTGTGGAAGAAATGATTGATTAAAGTGAACCCATGAGTTTCAGAATTCACTTGGAAGGATGGACTTAAACTAGCCTTGGAGTATTAAGCCCAAGTTGTGATTGATTTGAAAAATATGCCAAGGTCTCTTGGTCCAGATTTGTACTTGTGAGACAGTCAAGCTTCGATAGTTTCTCCCTATGTTTCAACCTTAGGAAGACTATGTTTGGGGACCTCTAGAGATTGCAAGGGCTGAATGTGAATGAAATGTTGTGATGAAATTTGATTGTAAAGGAATGAAATCAGATATGTAGTGGGTGATTTTGAATGTGTAGTGGAATGAAGTTGAATATGTAGCGGGTGAATGAAAGCAACAGGTCTATAATGTTTTGACATAGTTGCAATCGAATTCAATAAGGAGAGTGGATGCTCCAAGTTCTCCCTATGGTTGTGGTGAATGATTAGGATGAAATCAATTAGATTGGATTGAATGGTAGGATATGATTGGGATGTCATTGATTGAATTAGGAATGAAGATGATTATGTGTAGAGATAAGATTAGATGACTTCGATGGATTAGGAAGAAGTTGATTGGATTATGAATGAAGATGGTTATGGTATGATTATGATGATTAAGATGGTGATTAGATGAAAGAGGTGATTAGGGTTTGATTAGGATGACTTGGATATGATTAGGAGAATGATTAGGATGATATTGATTGGATGAGGTGAAATGATTAGGAATGATGAAATAGGATATGATTAGGATGCGATTGGTTAGATTAGAATGAAGAGGATGATGTGTAATGATGGGGAATGATGAATAAGAGATGATTGGGATGACGTGAAACGATTAGGAATGATGAATATGTTGCAAGTATAAGGTTAACCAATGTTGTCATTGATGTCAACATACTCATATTGCATTGATAAGAAGGTTTGGATGAGCTGTGTGTTGAGGATATTGAGAAATTAGTCTCAATCAAGAACAGTGAAGAACAGTGATAAGAAGAAGGCAAATGTACTCAATAGGTTGAGATTCAGAGGATGCGGATTAAAGGGTTTGTAGATATGAGTCCTGAGATGATCCAGTCAAGATTGTAGAGGTCCACATGAAGATATGAAAAAGTTGTGATCGGTCAAGTAGAACCGGTACTGGGAGCTGTTCCGGAGTGACAGAGTGTTCCAAAAAGGTCTGGTGAGATCCGAAGGAGTATTGTCAGACTCTGCGGATTGGAAGGAGTGTTTGGGATGTCCTTGTGATGTGTCATCTCAGTTTGTACAAAGTTTGGAGGTCCGAAAGCACCTTCTTCAGTATGACAGTGGCGACAGACTGTGTTCTTGAAGTTTCAGATGAAGAGGAGAAGAGATTCCAGTGAGCAGAGGAAGTGTGGATGTACCTGGTAAATCAGGCAAGCTTGTGAAGGCTCTTGCATCATGTTGAGGTTATGTTATCGGTCCGCATTGATGGTAGAGCCTAGAATTGAAGATATTCTTCTGGATGAAGTTCTTGCTCAGACTAGCCGACCGGATGAGTTGTTCATCCTGTAAATGTTCTTGTGGTGGCCGACTAGATGTGTTACTCATCTTGCGGATGTCCTTATGGTTGATTGCCGACTTGGATGATTGTTCCTAAGTTGATGTCTTGTATAAATAAAAGTTTGTGAGTTCATTTCAAAGTGTATAGCAGATGAGAGTGATATAGCGAAGGAGTGAAGGGCAGAGCAGAAGTATCTCGGGCTTAAATGGAACTGATCCAGACATGGTAAAGATGTCAATCTCTAGTTCAAGTTTGTGATTCTTATCACTTGGTAGACAGTGTGTCTCTTGTAGGCAGTGTGCCTCTTTGTGAGCAATGTGCTCGAGTAGTGAGCCCTAATTGGCAGGTGCCATTCTTTTTCTTATTCTTCTAACAGAGAATAATCCTTGGGTTAATCACCCCGTGGTTTTTCCCTTAACCGGGTTTTCCACGTCAAAATCTTGGTGTTCAATGTGTTGATGTTTATCTGCTCTTGTGTTTTATGTTTCCATGGATGGTTAATTGATATGCTATTAACTAATGAAGAAGAATCAAGTGTTTGAAGTAAAAGAAAGTTTTTATACAACTGATTCACCCCCCTCTCAGTTGTGTGCCCTAGATCTAACAATTGGTATCAGAGCCAAGTTCCTCTGAAAGGAGCTTAACCACTTGAGGAGATCCAAGATGTTGTCATACAAGAAGGATAGTCTGAAGTTTGATGGAACCAACTTCACTCTCTGGAAAGGTTGCATGAAATGTCACTTGGAGTGTATGGGAAAAGCATACTTGGCCATGGTCTCAAAACCATATGTTCCTCCACAGGGTGGTCCGACAACTCTGAATGAAATCACAGATGTTGAAAACAATTTGCGGACCAAGGAAGCTCTCCTAAGTGCATTGAATGACTTCGATCTCTCAAATGTTATTGACCTACCAACTGCATATGAGATTTGGACTAAATTGGAACTTCTGTATGAAGGAGATGAGTTTGCCAAGAGTGCAAGGTTGCAAAGTCTGAAAGGAAAATTTAAAGATTAAAGATGAGAGATGATGAAAATATCACTACCTTTATGCCAAGAGTGAATGAGCTAGTATGTGGAATTAGAAATGCTAGTGGGACTCTAGATGAAAATAAGATTGTTTGCAAAATTCTCAGATCTCTTCCTATTGCCTACAAACTCAAGGTTGTTGCCATTGATGAATTCAGAGCCCACACAACTGTCACAAGAGAACAATTGGCTGGCAAACTAGCTGCATTTGACATGACCAATTTTGGAGATGATCCCCCCAAGACTGAATCTGCATTCAAAGCTAGTGCCTATGTGAAAGGCAAATAGAGATTTGATCCGGGAGAAAACTCTTCAAGGAAAATGTCATGGTATGATCAAGCAAGAAGAGACATGGAAGAGGAAGAAGCAGAAATAGCTCAACTTGAAGCCCTCATTGCAAAAAGACTGCCAAGAGGATCCGGTAAGTATGAAGGAAAATTACCTTTTGAGTGCTTCAATTGCAATAAGATTGGTCATTTTGCTTCAAGGTGTCCGGAAAGATCTACAAGGTCAAATGCTAACAGACAAAAGTTTCAAAAGAATTGCTATTATGTTCATGAAGAAGATGATAATGAAGGAGTAACAGATGATGATCAGAATTAGGAAGCAAATCTGGAAATGAATGGGTGTTTATTGCCATCAAGGAAGAAGGTTCAATATCCTTTGAATCTGTCAATCATAAGGTTGTAGAAAGAGCTTTGGCTGCCCAAGTTGAAGAAAAGGATGATTGGGTTATTGACAGTGGATGCTCTCACCATATGACTGGTGACAAGAACAAGTTCTTAGACTTGGAAAGGTATGAAGGAGGAATGGTAAGGTTTGGTGACAATTCTGCTGGCAGAATCAGAGGTAGGGGAACTATTTCTTTTGATGGAAAGAGCAAAACCGGTAATGTACTATATGTTGAAGGATTGAAGCACAATCTTCTCAGTGTTGGTCAGTTAGTGGATAAAGGCTATGATCTCCGGTTCAAGAATGGAAGATGTAGAATCTTTACAAGCTCCAGAATTGAGATTGCATCTGGTACTCAAACTAAAGGTAATATCTTCCATCTGGTTGGTTCAAATAAGAGTTGTCTGTTTGTTCAAGTTGATCAGAGTTGGCTATGGCATAGAAGAATGTGCCATGTGAATTTTGATAACATCATCAAGATAAGCAATACTCAGGCTATAAGAGATCTTCCTAAATTGGTGAAACCTACAAATAGTTTATGCAAAGAATGTTAGCTAGGAAAACAGAGCAGAGTCTCTTTCAAAAGCAAGAATTAGTCCACTACTGGATTGTTGGAATTAGTACATACTGATCTCTGTGGTCCAACAAGAATCAAGAGTATGCTAGGTGATAGATATTTCATGTTGCTAATTGATGACCATTCCCAGATGATGTGGGTTACCTTCCTAAAAGAGAAATCAGAAGCCCTTGAAAAGTTCAAAAATTTCAAAGCTATGGTAGAGAATCAAACCGGATTGAAAATGAAGTGTCTAAGGTCTGATAGAGGTGGTGAATTCACATCCGGTGAATTCATAGACTTCTGTGAGAAGCATGGCATAAAGAGATAGCTGTCTGCTCCTAGGACTCCACAGTAGAATGGGGTAGTTGAGAGAAAGAACCGGACCATCCAGGAAGCTTCTAGGACAATGATGATGGAAGCAAATGTTCCTCAGATGTTTTGGAGAGAAGTTGTCAGCACTGCATTCTACACTCTTAATCAAGTTCAAATCAGAAGCAATACCGGTAAGACTCCTTATGAACTTTGGTTTGGTGTAACTCCTACTGTGAGATACTTCAGAGTATTTGGTAGCAAATGTTATATCAAAAGAGATGAAGATTTAGGAAAGTTTGATGCTAGAAGTGATCAAGAAATTTTCTTGGGTTACTCCACTCAAAGCAAAGCATACTGATGTTACAATAAGAGATTGAGAAAGATGATAGAAAGTACAAATGTGAAGGTTGATGAAGGAATGGAGAAGCCCTCAAGATTCTATGAATGTGATGAAGATGATCAGAATGATCCTCTGGTGCAAGGAGCTCCATCCTCCTCTGAAATTCAGATCCAGACGGATCTGGTAAATCAGGAAGAAGAAGCTTGTCTAAATGAGTCTAATCAAGATTTAGTAGTACAAGAAACTCCAAAAGTTCCAAGGTATGTAACCCTAAATCACTCTGAAGATCAGATCATAGGTGACAAGAGTAAAGGGGTACAAACAAGGAGAAGAATTGCTCAAGACTCAAATGAATACTGTCTGATTTCCAAGATTGAACCTAAGATAGTTAATGAAGCTTGCAATGATGAAAACTGGACCAAAGAAATGAAGGAAGAATTGATGCAAATTGAGAAAAATCATACTTGGGATCTTGTTCCCAGACCTAGAGACAAGAATGTGATTGGAACCAAATGGGTCTTCTAGAACAAACTGAATGAAGTTGGTGAAGTAATCAGAAACAAAGCTAGATTGGTCTGCAAAGGCTACTCTCAAATAGAAGGAATTGATTTTGAAGAGACCTTTGCTCCGGTGGCAAGAATTGAAGTAGTTAGATTATTTCTTGCATTTGCTGCCTTCAAAGACTTCAAAGTATATTAGATGGATGTCAAGTCTACCTTTCTAAATGGTGATCTGGAAGAAGAAGTTTACATTGAACAACTGGATGGATTTCAATTGTCTAATAATGATAATATAGTCTGCAAGTTGAAGAAAGCTTTGTATGGATTGAAGCAAGCCCCAAGAGCATGGTATGAAAGGTTGGATAAGCATCTTGTGCAGATTGGATTCAACAAAGGTACTGCTGACAGTAACTTATATTTCAAAATTGATCATGAAAACATTTTGATTGTTGAAGTGCTTGTGGATGATATCATTTTTGGAGGAAGAGATAGTATGTGCAAAACATTTGCAAATCAAATGAAAAGTGAGTTTGAAATGTCTATGCTTGGTGAAATGAATTTCTTCTTGGGTCTGCAAATTACTCAAACAAAGAAAGGGATCTTCATTTCTTAGACCAAATATGTGATAGAATTGTTGAGGAAATTCAGTATGGAAGATTCAAAGCCAATGAACACTCCTATGGCAACCGGATGTAAGTTGAGAAAAGATGATGACTCTCTGAAAACAAATCAGACAAAGTTTAGATCAATGATTGGTGGATTGTTGTATCTCACTCAGACTAGACCAGATATAATGCAGGCTGTTGGTCTTGTGGAAAGATTTCAAGATGATCCTAGAGAATATCATGTTATGGCAATTAAAAGAATTTTTAGGTATTTGAAAGGAACAGTTGAGTATGGTCTATGGTATCCTAGAGATCTGGATTTCTCTCTTCATGCATATACAGATGCAGATTAGGCAGGAGATGTGGATGACTAGAAAAGCACCAGTGGTGGAGCACTCTTTTTGGGAAAGAGATTGGTTTCTTGGCTAAGCAAGAAACAAGATGCAATATCTCTGTCTACAACTGAAGCAGAATACATTGCAGCAGCAGGTAGTTGCACTCAAATCTTATGGATGAAGCAGATGCTAAGAGACATAAAAGTTGAATATAAGGAGCCTATCACAATCTCCTGTGATAATTCAAGTGCAATTAATATTTCTAAGAATCGAGTATTACATTCTAAAACTAAGCACATATCTATCAAGTATCACTTCTTGAGAGAACAAGTGAACAAGGAAGAAGTCAGATTAGAGTATGTACCCTCCAAGGATCAGATTGTAGATATCTTTACTAAACCTCTTCCCAAGGACTCTTTTGAGTATCTCTGGGAGAAGTTAGGGGTCATGGCCCCTCCAGTGATGAACTAGGATGCACTGATGTGCATCAGTCCGGTGGATATCACAGTTATATCTTGTGATCCGGATTGATGATGGGGAGTTGCTACTAAGGGGGAGCAGCTGGTATGATTCTGATGTGTTAGAATTGCAAGTATGAGCCCTTTGCCATTGATGTCAAAGGGGGAGAGAAGACATGTGAAAAACAAGTGGTTGATGATCAAAGGGGGAGCAGTAAAGGAAGAGAAGACATGTGAAGAGTTGTTATTGATAGGGGGAGCTATGATAGAAAGGAGATGTTCTTGTCTTGATGGTTTTTCACTTCATATGTTGCCATCAATGACAAAGGGGGAGATTGTTGCAAGTATGAGGTTAACCAGTGTTGTCATTGATGTCAACATATTCATATTGCATTGATAAGAAGGTTTGGATGAGCTATGTGTTGAGGATATTGAGAAATTAGTCTCAATCAGGAACAGTGAAGAACAGTGATAAGAAGAAGGCAAATGTACTCAATAGGTTGAGATTTAGAGGATGCGGATTAAAGGGTTTGTAGATATGAGTCCTGAGATGATCCAGTCAAGATTTCAGAGGTCCGCATGAAGATATGAAAAAGTTGTGATTGGTCAAGTAGAATTGGTTTCGGGAGCTATTCCGGAGTGACAGAGTGTTACAAAAGGTCCGGTGAGATTCAGAGGAGCATTGTCAGACTCTGTGGATTGGAAAGAGTGTTTGGGATGTCCTTGTGATGTGTCATCTCAGTTTGTACAAAGTTTGGAGGTCCAGAAGCACCTTCTTCAGTATGACAGTGGCAACAGACTCTGTTCTTGAAGTTCCAGATGAAGAGGAGAAGAGATTCTAGTGAGCAGAGGAAGTGCAGATGTACCTGGTAAATCAGGCAAGCTTGTGAAGGCTCTTGGATCATGTTGAGGTTATGTTATCGGTCCGCATTGATGGTAGAGCCTGGAATTGAAGATATTCTTTCGGATGAAGTTCTTGCTTAGACTAGCCGACCGGATGAGTTGTTCATCCTGCGAATGTTCTTGTGGTGGCCGACCGGATGTGTTACTCATCTTACGGATGTCCTTATGGTTGATTGCCGACTTGGATGATTGTTCCTAAGTTGATGTCTTGTATAAATAAAAGTTTGTGAGTTCATTTCAAAGTGTATAGCAGATGAGAGTGATATAGTGAAGGAGTGAAGGGCAGAGCAGAAGTATCTCAGGCTTAAATGGAACTGATCCAGACATGGTAAAGATGTCAATCTCTAGTTCAAGTTTGTGATTCTTATCACTTGGTAGACAGTGTGTCTCTTGTAGGCAGTGTGCCTCTTTGTGAGCAGTGTGCTCGGGCAGTGAGCCCTAATTGGCATGTGCCATTCTTTTTCTTATTCTTCTAACAGAGAATAATCCTTGGGTTAATCACCCCGTGGTTTTTCCCTTAACTAAGTTTTGCACGTCAAAATCTTGGTGTTCAATGTGTTGATGTTTATCTGCTCTTGTGTTTTATGTTTCCATGGATGGCTAATTGATATGCTATTAACTAATGAAGAAGAATCAAGTGTTTGAAGTAAAAGCAAGTTTTTATACAATTGATTCACCCCCCCTCTCAGTTGTGTGCCCTAGATCTAACAGAATAGGATATGATAAGATGAAATGGATTGGACTTGAATGGTGAGGATGATGAAATGTAATGATTAGGAATGATTTAGATTTGATTAGGAAGAAGGTGACAAGGGATGATTAAGGTTTGAATTATGATGACTTGGATGTGATTAGGGTATGATATGGAATGATCAAGGATTAGTAAGATGATGATTGGGATGAAGTGTAGTGATTAGGTATGATGAATAGGATATGATTAGGATCGAGGTGGAATGATGAATAGGATGATGACTAGGGTATGATCAGGAGGGAAATGATTGGAAATGTGAAATGATGATTAGGATATGGTGAATTGGAATGTTGTATAGGATATGATTAGGATAAATGGATTAAGATATGTGGAATGACAAAGATGAATGTGGTTAGGTGTTGGTTTGACTTGGAATGGAGTTGACTGGATTAGAAAGAGGATGATGTGGAAGTTGATAATGTAGATATGATGACTTGGGATGAGTGGATGGATAGAATGTTTAGGATGGTGATTAGGCAAGCACACACATCAATCATATAAGACACTTGGTAGTCAAATTGGCTGGTTTTGATGACTCATGATGTTTTGTAAACACTTGTAAACATGCACAACCCTAGGCTAGGCAAGGACAATATCTGCTGAATTCCCACTTGGATTGCTCCAGCCGCAATTATTCAAAGAGGATAACTTAGAAGCTTGGTGGTACTAGCTCCCCCTTACATAGCACTCACTTCTCAGGCACACCAAGCTTTGAATTCCTAAAGACCCGAAGATCTCAAGAAATTTGTTATCTCTACTTTAAATTGCGAGAATGTGGGATGGCTCTAGAGGTCTGTCTTTCGACCTCCTATATCAACAAATAGAGGGATTTTGGCCACTAACACAAAGGTTCTTAGTGAATATCCCAAGGACCAACACCTTACGAGCATCTATCAAGCCACTAAAGGCTTTGACTAACCCTACTAGGTGTTTAATATATGCAAAGGTATGCCTCCTTTCGAGCTAGCACTGTATGGTAAGTGCTAATATGGTTTGGACTTGGCTTTTGCCTTATCATAATTTGTATAGTGGACTAGATGAAAGTACCACTTGGGGTCACAAATGAGTTCTCCTTGCGGATGTGTCTATCTCAAGAGCAAACCCACTCTAAAGGGTTACACAAAAGTAAGACAAGTACATATTTTTTGATCTCTCGACTCGTACTAAGACGCAAGGAAAGAGCATACACATGCAACTTGCTCACACTCGCACATGTTCATTGACCTTTAGAATTTGAATGTGTGGTGTGATTATGAAAGTGTTGAGAGATGCTTTTGATTCCCAAGGTCACATAACATGCGAGGGAAGAGCATACACACCTCAAAACACTAACACAATCACCAAGCAAAGAAAACACTAATTCATTTTAAACCCCAAGATATGTGTGTGAACAACAAGATTATGTTCATTTTAGTGCACCAAAATCCAAATGTTCCTATGATATCAAAACACGTGCACATGAAAAGAGGAAACCCTGCATCAAAATGTGTTAGTAGTTTCAATTTGTTTTCTTCTCCCAGTGATCGCCACAAGCTAAAAATCAGACATCAGTAAGAGAAAATCCTGATGATAATGTAAAAAAAATGAAATTTGAAGTAAATGCCTCATTTTGCAAGCCACAAGTCAAAGAGGTCAAAAAAAGAAATTTACAAAATATCTGAAAAGAGTGATGAGTCATAGTGAAATAAATTGCAGAATTAAATTATTTAGAAATTTTAAGTAGTTTTAAAAAAAATTGCATGAAAAATGGATCAATTTTGCATGATTTATAAGTGTTTGAAGTTTAAATTGACCTTTGACTTTGACCAAAAAAAAAATCTAATAAAATGACATTTTTACTTGATCAAACCTGCACTATTGCATAGTTTGCTGAATCCTCTTTCCAACACCACCAATTTTGTGCGATTTCATTACCGTATACAAAAGTTGGGAGTTTGAAAAATACTACCTATTTGGACATGTAGGAGGAAAGGGAATGAGTCCGGCTACCAAGCCTGACTGCTAGCGGTCAAGGCTATGTTCAGTCACATGCACTGCAAGGGGGACTGGCAGTTTAAGGTTAGCCAGCTAGCGCCTAGTCACCCATATGACCAGGGCTAGTGGCAAAGGAAAAATTTAAAGTAATTGAGGGGCCTAACCTGAGATAGGCCTCGGTCACTTAATGACTATGGAGCTAGACAATGGCAGGGGGTCCCCAATGTGACTATGGACAAAGGATTGGGCCACGGTGGGGTGGCCAAATGGTTTTAAGGTCGACGTTGGATTATAAATGAAATGACTAAGTTTTAATTGGGTGGTTTGAGGTGGACATCACAATGGCCTATGGTTAGGGTTTTTAGATGGGGTTACGGTCTGCCACAAGGCCATAGGGAGTGTCGACGGAAAGGTTTTGGTGGTGACTAGGCTGGGAGCCAGCCGCGACCAAGGTAAATTATCTGGTTTGTATTGTAGACAATAACATGATTGTTTCCTTATTTAACCACCATATATTGTATAACAGATCACAACCTACGATGTCTACGGTTTGATTCTCAGGGATGGGGAAAATTTTAAGAAAAATAAGTTGAAACTGTTGATGTGGAAGGAGATGGTGTAAGCATGTGAAGTGGTTGTGTAACTCTTTCTCCATGGAATATGTCAATTCAAACATCATGACATTAGAAGATGTAGAACTATATGCGGCCGGCTAAGGAAGAACAGTGAATATATATGTTGACGAGGAATTTGGAGTGCATACTTATTCCACAACTAGTTCTAATAAACATTTGAAGAATTTGAGTAGTAGAAAATAAATAGATAGTAGAGGTGCCCTGTTTCATCGATGATGAATATAAAGAAGTAAATTGTAAATACGTAGTGGAGTGGCATTCGTTTGTGATGAATATGCATGAAGGAAATGTGGGGTTTGATCCTGAAAAGATGCTGAAAATAGCACGGGATTTGATTCCTCAGGTGATTGTAAAGATGTCATCGACCAAGGTATTTTCATGATAATGGCAGGCGATCAGGTATTTTCAAGTTGCCACCAGGGGTAGCGGAGTTTTAGGAGTGACAGACGGGTAGAGATCAGGCAGTTATTCAAAGAGGAGCCAGGTTTAGGTGGAGAAGTGGAGGTGACCTAGGTTTGAGTGGTGGGATCTCAAGCCCATGGCATATGAGGCAATGGAAAGGGGGTCAAACATGGTGGCAACTAGAATTCTAAGTGGCGATGCTAGGATTGTTGCTCCTTAATGAGTGATGACAGTTTGCTAAAGGGTGGTGATCGCTATGGAAAGAGCAGCGATGACATCAGAGGCTAAAGATTGTAAGATTAGGGGTTTTTTGTGAGATGGACGAGGAGTATTCAATGGCTTAGGGTTTTGACAAAGGTGGCATGGGAGGAGCTTTAAACGTAAGTAGGGATGAAGCGGTGGCGCCAAGGCTTTTAAAACCTACAAAAAGAGAGCTTTAAACCTACAGATCAACCCTGCAAATCGAAACCTACAATCGACATATTAAACCTGCAAAAAAAAATTAAATCTGTAACCAAATGAATGCATAGAGAGGGAGTCCTGTGCAGAGGCTGTACGGGTCCATACAGTATGGCCTTGCATAGGGGCCTAAAGTAAAAAAAATTTCAAAATTTTTTTAGTAACAAAAATATATCAAATTTTATGTCATTTTTCACCGAAAGGGCCTCCCAGACTCAATGACGAGGTTTGTTTGAGACCAGGAAGCCACCTATGAAATTTAACCACCAAAACTCAACAAAAATGGTGGATTGGAAGTTGTTTCACATCAAGTTCACCATTTGTCACTAGGGAAAAACTAGTTAAACATGCAGAAATAAAACTACAGCTAACCCTAACTACAATGAAGAGAAATCTAACTTAGAAAATTAGTCAAACAAGCATGTAAATAACTAAAAATCTAAGCTAACATTGTCTAATCTTCATTTCCCTCCTCCATCTTGCACTATTTGTTCTCAGATTTTGCAAGTTTATGCAAAGATTTTGAGAAGCTCTTGTGTGTGGGTAGCAAGATATTGGAGATTTGTAGCAGATTTAAGAGGAAAATTTGAACTAAGAGAGGGAGCAAATGAATCAAGAGAGGGAAATGAACTAAGAGACAACATAAGGGATCAAAATGAAGCTGAATAAGTGGTTTTATAGAAGAGCTTATTTGAATGGATGGCTAGGATTGATTGTTGACTTTGGAGGCAAATGGAGGTTTGAGATGAGTTAGGGTTTCCTCACCACAAGAGGACAAAGTTGAATTTTAAATTCAAGAAATAGTGAGGTGGGAAATGTGATTTAAATTAAATAAATTTGTCCATTTATTTAATTTATTGAAAGGATGCATGTGAAAGGGTATTTTGGGAATTAGGTGATGTTATATTTAAACAAATGTTTTATTTGTTTAAATTGATGAAAGGGGACATTAGGATATGAATGATTAAATAAATAAATAATTAAAATTAATTACTTAACCATAGATGAAAATTAGAATGTGGAAGTGTTTAGGGTTTTAGAATTTGAGGACACTTTTAGGTGTCTACAGTTTCAAGGGTAATGATGGTATAAATAAGTGTCAAGAGTTGTGTGTGTGTGTGTGTGTGTGTGTGTGTGTGTGTGTGTGTGTGTGTGTGTGTGTGTGTGTGTGTGTGTGTGTGTGTGTGTGTGTGTGTGTGTGAATGGGGGATATGATGTTGTGATGTGAATTTGATCAGGGCAGCAAGGGATTTCATGTGTCAGGCTACTAGATGCAGTAAGCAGAAGGTGTCTACAATTTTTGGTGATGCTGTGAAGGTGTTGTGTATGTTGTGGTGTATAATGAGCTTCATTGGAACTAAACTCCATGCATAGGTTAGATGCAATTATATTAGTTCAAATTCTGGCAATGAGCCATTCTTTTCTTCTTCTTCTTCTTTCTTTCTTTCTCAGTGGGAAATGAGTCCACTTGAACACTGTGTCCCCTACAGTGAGTATTCTCTCTATGGTAGTGAGCCTTTGTAATTTGGTATTGTTACTACATTATATTGTGAGCTAATCCTCACCGTGGTTTTTCCCTTTTAGGGTTTTCCATGTAAAAATCTGGTGTTCTCTTGTGCATGGTGTTGATCTATTTAAGTTTTTGTTATCTACTTTTCATGTTTAAACTTCATAACAGATTAAGAGTTTAAGTGAACTGATGTGAATTTGATTATGTTTATGAAGGTTTGAAGTTTTTGATATAACTGATTCACTCCCCCCTCTCAATTGTCTTGTGCCACTAGCAATCATTTCTTTATGTAGGTTGTGTTAGACCTAGGGCACACAACTGAGAGGGGGGGTGAATCAGTTGTGTGAAACTTTCTCAAATCAAACACTTAAATCTTCTTTAGTGATTAGTAGAATATTAATCATGAACCATAATGCATTCAAATAAAAAGCAGAAACATTTCAACACATATGACACCAAGATTTTGATGTGGAAAACACGGTTAAGGGAAAAACCACGGGGTGATTAACCCAAGAATGTATTCTCTGTTAGAAGAATAGAAAGAATAAAATGGCACATGCCAATTAGGGCTCACTACCCGAGCACACTGCTCACAAGAGGCTCACTGCCTACAGGAGACACACTATCTACAAAGAAATAAGTATCACCTTCATGAACTGGAGAATAGCATCTTCACCATGCTTGAGTTAGTTCCATTTAAGCCCAATACTTCTACTCTACCTTTCGCACTTCTCCTCGCTACCACACACTCATCACCGCAAGACACACTTCAAAAAGACTTCACAATCCTTTATTTATACAAGGCATCAACTTAGGAACAATCATCTAAGTCAGAAAACACCTACAAGAACATCCGCAAGACGTGTAATACATCTGGTAGACCAGTCTCAAGAAGAACACCAATATCCGGTGGTAATTCTTCAAATGCAAACTCTAACTTCAATGTGGACCACCAACATGAATTGAACATGATCCAATGATCATCATAACCTTCCCTGAATCACCAAGAACATCCGCACTTCATCATCCTACTGGAATTCTTCTCTCCTTCATTCAGAGCTTCAAAAACACAGTCTGTCATCACTGTCACAAATGAATAGGCTCTTCCGGACCTTCAAACCACGAACCAATCTAGTTGATACTTCAAAGGGACATCCTCAACACTCTCTCAAATCCACAGAAAGGGATAATGAAATTCTGGATCTCACCAGACCTATCTGTGACACTCTGTCACCTCTGAACACCTGCTAGAATCGGTTCTACTTGAGTGACCATAACTTCTTCAGATCTTCATGCGGGCCTCTGAAAACTTGACTGGAGAATCTCAAGACTTATATCGATAAACCCTTTAAACCACATCCTCTGATCCTCAACCTATTGAGGACTTTTACCTTCTTGTCATCACTATTCTTCACTGTTCCTGATTGAGACTAATTTTCTCAATATCCTCATCACACAGCTCATCTAATCCTTCTCATTAATATAACATGAGTATGTTGACATCAATGACAACACCGGTTAGGCCCATACTTGCAACAATTTCCCCCTTTGTCATTGATGGCAACATATGATGTGAAAAACCATCAAGACAAGGACTTCTCCTTGCTGTCACAACTCCCCCTAATAGTAACAACTATTCACATGTCTTCTCTTCCTTTAATGCTCCCCCTTTGATCAGTAACCACTTGTTTTTCACATGTCTTCTCTTCCCCTTTGACATCAATGGCAAAGGGCTCATACTTGCAACTCCATTACTTCATAACATACTAGCTGCTCCCCCTGAGTAGCAGCTCCCTATCATCAATTCAAATCACAAGATATGACTGTGATATCCATTGGATTGATGCACATCAGTGCATCCTAGTTCATCACCAGAGGGGCAATAACCCCTAACTTCTCCCGGAGATACTCAAAAGAGTCCTTGGGAAGAGGTTTAGTAAAGATATCTGCAATTTGATCCTTGGAGGGCACATACTCTAATCTAACTTCATCCTTGTTCACTTACTCTCTCAGAAATTGAAATTGGATAGATATATGCTTAGTCTTAGAATGTAACACTAGATTCTTAGAAATATTTATTGCACTTGAATTATCACAGAAAATTGTGATGGGCTCCGCATATTCTACTTTAATATCTCTTAGCATCTGCTTCATCCACAATACTTGAGTGCAACTACCTACTGCTGCAATGTATTCTGCTTTAGTTGTAGACAAGGATATTGCCTCTTGTTTCTTGCTTAGCCAAGAAACCAATCTTTTTCCCAAAAAGAATGCTCCTCCACTGGTACTCTTCTTGTCATCCACATCTCCTATCCAATCTGCATCTGTATATGCATGAAGAGAAAAATTTTGATCTCTAGGATACCACAGACCATACTCAACTGTTCCTTTTAAGTACCTAAAAATCCTTTTGATTGCCATGACATGAGATTCTTTGGGATCAACCTAGAATCTTGCCACAAGACCAACAACATGCATTATATCTGGTCTAGTTTGAGTGAGATACAATAATCCTCCAATCATTGATTTGTACTTTGTCTGATCTGCCTTAGGAGAGTCATCATCTTTGCTCAACTTACATCCAGTTGCCATGGGAGTATTCATTAGCTTTGAATCTTCCATTCCAAATTTCCTCAACAATTCTTTCACATATTTGGTCTGAGAAACAAAGATTCCTTTCTTTGTCTGAGTAATTTGTAGACCCAAGAAGAAATTCATTTCACCGAGCATTGACATCTCAAATTCACTTTTCATTTGATTTGCAAAGGTTTTACATATACTGTCTCTTCCTCCAAAGATGATATCATCAACAAATACTTTAACAATCAAGATGTTTTCATGATCAATTTTTAAATATAGGTTACTATCAGCAGTACCTTTATTGAAACCAATCTTCAAAAGATGTTTGTCTAGTCTTTCATACCAGGCTCTTGGGGCTTGCTTTAGTCCATACAGTGCCTTCTTCAATTTGCAGACCATATCACCATGCTCAGATGATTAAAAACCATTGGATTGTTCAATGTACACTTCTTCTTCTACGTCACCATTCAAGAAGGCAGACTTGACATCCATCTGATATACCTTGAAATCCTTGAAGGCAGCAAATGCAAGAAATAATCTGACTGCTTAAATTTTTTCCACCGAAGCAAAGGTTTTTATCAAAATCAATCCCTTCTATTTGAGAGTAGCCTTTGTAGACCAATCTGACTTTATTTCTAATTACTTCACCAACTTCATTTAGTTTGTTCCGGAAGACCCATTTGGTTCCAATCACATTCTTGTTTCTAGGTCTAGGAACAAGATCCCAAGTGTGATTTTTCTCAATTTGCATCAACTCTTCCTCCATTGCTTTGGTCCAGTTTTCATCATTGTAGGCTTCATTTAATGTCTTAGGTTCAATCTTTGAAATCAGACAATATTCATCTGAATTTTGAGCAATTTTCCTTCTAGTTTGCACACCTTTGCTTTTGTCACCTATGATCTGATCTTTAGAGTGGTTCAGTCTTACATACCTTGTAACTTTGGGAGTTTCTTGCACTTCTGCTTCTTGATCAGGCTCATTCAAACCTATCTCTTCTTCCTGATTTACCGGATCAGTCTGAATTTGACTTTAAGAAGAGGATTGAGCTCCTTGAAGCAAAACACCATTCTGTTCATCTTCATCATATTCATAAAACCTTGAGGGTTTCTCTATTCCCTCATCAACTTTCACATTTGTACTTTCTATCATCTTTCTTAGTCTCTTGTTATAACGCTGGTATGCTTTGCTTTGAGTAGAGTAACCCAAGAATATTCCTTCATCACTTCTAGCATCAAACTTGCCTAAATCTTCATCTCTTTTGATGTAACATTTGCTACCAAAGACTCTAAAATATCTTACAGTAGGAGTAATGCCAAACCAGAGTTCATAAGAGGTCTTACCGGTATTGCTTCTGATTTGAACTCAATTAAGAGTATAGACTGCAGTGCTGACAACTTCTCTCCAATAGATCTGAGGAACATTTGCTTCCATCATCATGGTCCTAGATGCTTCCTGGATGGTCTGGTTCTTTCTCTCCACTACTCCATTTTGCTGTGGAGTCCTCAGAGCAGACAACTGTCTCTTAATTCCATGTTTCTCACAGAATTCTATGAACTCACCAGATGTGAATTCTCCACCTCTATCAGACCTCAGACATTTCAACTTTATTCCTATTTTATTCTCTACCATAGCCTTGAATATTTTGAATTTCTCAAGAGCTTCTGATTTCTCCTTTACAAAGGTTACCCACATCATCCAAGAATAGTCATCTATTAGCAGCATGAAGTATCTATCACCTTGAATACTTTTGGTACTTTCCAGACCACAAAGATCAGTGTGAACTAAGTCCAATAATCTGGTAGAAGATAGTTCCTTGCTTTTGAATGTGACTCTGCTCAGCTTACCCAACTGACATTCCTTGCACAAGCTATTAGTAGGTTTCACCAATTCTGGAAGATCTCTTACAGCCTGAGTATTGTTTATCTTGATGATATTATCAAAATTCACATGTCACATCCTTCTATGCCATAACCAACTCTAATCAACTTCAACAAATAAGTAGCTTCTACCAGTACCAACCAAGTGGAAGATATTACCTTTAGTTTGAGCACCGGATGCAATCTCTGTTTCGGATCTTTCAAAGATTTTGCATTTTCCATCCTTGAATCAGAGACCATAGCCTTTGTCCACCAACTATCCAACACTGAGAAGATTGTGCTTCAAACCTTCAACATACAGTACATTACCAGTTTTGTTTCTTCCATCAAACGAAATAGTTCCTCTTCCTCTGATTCTACCAGCAGAATTTTCACCAAACTTCACCACTCCTTCATACCTTTCCAAGTCTATGAACTTATTTTTGTCACCTGTCATGTGGTGAGAGCAACCACTGTCAATGACCCAATCATTATTTTCTTCAACTTGGGCAGCTAGAGCTCTTTCTACAACTTTATGATTGATAGATATAGAGGATATCGGTTCTTCTTCCTTGATGGCAATAAACACCCATTCAATTCTAGATTTGTTTCCTGTCTCTGATTCATCATCTGTTACTCCTTCATTATCATCTTCTTCATGAACATAGTAACAATTCTTTTGAAACCTTGATCTGTTAGGATTTGGCTTTGAAAATCTTTCCGGACATCTTGAGGTAAAATGACCAATCTTATTGCAGTTAAAACACTTAAAAGGCAATTTTCCTTTATACTTACCAGATCCTCTTGGTAGTCTCTTTGTAATGAGGGCTTCAAGTTGAGCAGTTTCTACTTCTTTTTCCTCTAGGTCTTTTCTTTCTTTTTCATACCATGACAGTTTCCTTGATGAGTTCTCTCCTGGATCAAATCCTTGTTTACCTTTCACAGAGGCATTGGCTTTGAATGCAGATTCAGTTTTGGGGGGATCATCTCCAAACTCTGTCATTTCAAAAGAAGCCAGTTTACCAGCCAATTGATCTCTTGTGATAGTTGTATGGGCTTTGAATTCATCAATGGCAACAACCTTGATTTTGTAAGAGGTAGGAAGGGCTCTGAGAATTTTACCAACAATCTCATTTTCATCCAAGACTCCACCAGAATTTCTAATTCCACAAACCAACTCATTTACTCTTGGCATGAAAGTGGTAATATTTTCATCATCTCTCATCTTCAGTTTTTCAAATTCCCTTTTAGACTCTGTAACCTTGCAGATTTAACATACTCATCTCCTTCATACAAAAGTTCCAGTTTAATCCATATCTCATAGGCAGTTGGTAGTTCAATAACATTTGAGAGCTCTGAGTCAGTTAATGCGCTTAGAAGAGCCTCTTTGGTCCGTAGATTGTTTTCAGTATCTGTGATTTCATTTAGGGTTGTCGGACCACCCTGTGGAGGTACATACACTTTTGTGACCATGGACCAGTACGCCATTCCCATACACTGCAAGTGACATTTCATGCGACCTTTCCAAAGAGCAAAGTTGGTTCCATCAAACTTTGGACTATCCTTCTTGTATGATGACATCCTGGATCTCCTCAAGCGGTTAAGCTCCTTTTAGAGGAACTTAGCTCTGATACCAATTGTTAGACTTAAGGTACACAACTGAGAGGGGGGTGAATTAGTTGTTTGAAACTTTCTCAAATCAAACACTTAAATCTTCTTTAGTGATTAGCAGAATATTAATCATGAACCATAATGCATTCAAATCAAAAGCAGAAACATTTCAACACATATGATACCAAGATTTTGATGTGGAAAACCCAGTTAAGGGAAAAACCACGGGGTGATTAACCCAAGAATGTATTCTCTATTAGAAGAATAGAAAGAACAAAATGGTACATGCCAATTAGGGCTCACTGCCCGAGCACACTGCTCACAAGAGGCTCACTGCCTACAGAAGACACACTATCTACAAAGAAATAAGTATCACCTTCATGAACCAGAGAATAACATCTTCACCATGCTTGAGTTAGTTCCATTTAAGCCTAATACTTCTGCTCTGCCTTTCACACTTCTCCTCAGACCACACACTCATCACTGCAAGACACACTTCAAAAAGACTTCACAATCCTTTATTTATACAAGGCATCAGCTTAGGAACAATCATCTAAGTCAGAAAACACCTACAAGAACATCCGCAAGACGTGTAATACATCTGGTCAGCCAGTCTCAAGAAGAACACCAACATCTGGTGGTAATTCTTCAAATACAAACTCTAACTTCAATGTGGACCACCGACATGAACTGGACATGATCCAACAATCATCAAAACCTTCCTTGAATCACCAAGAACATCTGCACTTCATCATCCTATTGGAATTCTTCTCTCCTTCATCTAGAGCTTCAAGAACACAGTCTGTCATCACTGTCACAAATGAATAGGCTCTTCTGGACCTTCAAACCATGAACCAATCTAGTTGATACTTCATAGGGACATCCTCAACACTCCCTCAAATCTGTAGAAAGGGATAATGAAATTCTGGATCTCACCGGACCTATCTGTGACACTCTGTCACCTCTAAACACCTGTTGGAACCGGTTCTACTTGAGCGACCATAACTTCTTCAGATCTTCATACGGACCTCTAAAAACTTGACTAGAGAATCTCAAGACTTATATCTATAAACCTTTTAAACCACATCCTCTGATCCTCAACCTATTGAAGACTTTTACCTTCTTGTCATCACTGTTCTTCAGTATTCCTGATTGAGAGTAATTTTCTCAATATCCTTAGCACACAGCTCATCTAATCCTTCTCATTAATGTAACATGAGTATGTTGACATCAATGACAACACCGGTTAGGCCCATACTTGCAACAGGTTGTACATGAGCTTTTACATTCTCCTATTGGAGGGAAATTGCGGGTATATTTCACATTGATTTCATGGATAGGTAAGTATACACTAGGGAAACCATATTCACCATTTTTATTTTACTTATACTCAATTTTTAGTCATAGCTTCTTGATCTATAAAATAGATCTAAGAAGCATGAATATAGGTTCATTCATAACTATTACTAGTAGGAGATTGTCTCAGTATTTCACATTGTCTAAGATATTGTAATTTAGTGGTTTCAAAGATACTACATTAGTTCTGAAGTTAGAAGAAGCCTTGGGGTGATCTAGAAAATCACAAGGATGTCAAAAGATAGGGGTTTGGACAATGAAAATCAGAAATTTTGAATGGTGACAAAACCACATGTTTGCAATAACTAATAAAATTTCATTTTTGCCTCGACAATTTTAAAACTAATAGATATCAATAGGAGAAATTTTTAGTTTAAATAGGCAATTTTGTAATTAATGACTACCCAAAAATATTATAACTACCCCTTCATCTTTTTAGGACTACCATTTTGCTTGCTAGGTTTGTGCTATGACATTTGTATTCATGTGTCAATCCTATAGTTTTATCTGGTGGCATGGTTAATTGTACTTAGGGTAATAGGATTGTTTCATAGTGACATATTATGACATGTGACTATAAGTAGCATGACATTTAGGTGACTTGAATACCATTTAGGCATAATATCACAATCCTCTAGGTAGTATGACTGTCCCTATCTATAATGGTGACATGATAGACATTTTGGCTATGTTGGTATGATTGTGTCATGCTAGGTTAGTCCCTAAGTATCTCCAATGATAGTCCCTTGACCTTACATGGAAGCCCATTCAAATAAAATTATGAAAATCCATTCAAATAAATTTATGATAGTCTATTCAAATGAGTTTATGATACTACTTTGTAACTTATTATGAGATTGCCCTTATTCTTCATAACTATTTTTCACTGTCAAGATTGTCTTATTGATGTTCATTACTATCTTTTTCAATGACTAACTATTACATGATTTATTTAATAGATATGAGTCACCCTCAAAAGGTTTATAACATTCTTGCCTGATGCTCTTGACACCCACTTGCCTTTAGATCCATTTACCATCACCAACTATATAAATGGGACAAATCTATATCAATATGTGCCTCCACATGCCTATAAACACAAAGACATTTAAGACATCAAATTCTCTTATGGAACACATCATTTCAAGCACAAAATGAAGATACCATCCTCTCTAAAAGATATTATTTTGGTAGTATCGAAAAGGATGAATCAATATCATGACTAGTTTCTTCCCTCTTCAAGCAATGCAAAATGTGTTACCAAATCTATTATTTTATTCTAATATTCTCATAATGGGAGGGAAATTTTTGAAAACACTAAATCAAGATAGCTTGGTGGAGGATTCAAAAAATTTTAGATGATGTTTTCACCCATGTAGTCCACACCAATAGCCTAAACTCCTCACACTGTGAAAATACTTTTCTTTTTCTTGCCACCTTTGGTGTCATCTTAGACTAAAGTAGCATGTGCAGTCACATTCCATGATCTTATGATGAAACACTTCAGTTAACAAGTTTACATGTATGCATCATATGCAATAAACTTAGGAGATTATATCAATTAGATCTTTTAAAAGTAGGCACCTCTATGCACATAATAATTTAAGAGCAATATCCTCTAGAACTTGATGAATGGTAAATTGCATAATGATTCTTATACAATAAAATCTATAAAAGATAGGTTATATGGGTTTAAAGGTAAAAAATCAAGCATCTCTCCAATGCAATGACAACACAACATTGAAAAATCAAGCTAAAGGCATTTAGAATAGTTGTTGGAACCCTAATTTGGACACCACATATGTGGGCCCTCTTGCACGGGATATAGGTGCCCAAAAAATACATTTAGAGCTATTCAAGGGGTCCTAAATCCTAGTTGACAAGTGGTAATAGTTGGGATGTGCAAATAAAGGTCTCAAAACTAGGGATAGGTCATCAAATTTAACCCTAAACATAATGAAGAATTAGATCTTAAAAAGTGCATTACTAAATGCACTATCAATTGTAGAGCTTTAAAGGCCAAGATCTAAGGGTTCTAGTTCAAAAATTTCCTTCTAAATTACCTTTCCTCTAAGAAATTTTTTGAAATATTTAGCGCCAAATATCCCTTTAGGATTTTTTAAGGAATTTATGATAGTTTTGAGGGTTTTTTAGGATTGTGTAAGGGTTTAGAAGGTAACAAAGGGTCAAAAGAAGGATTGCAATCGACACTAAACTTTTGAAACAATCCTCACTTGACTTATAAAAGATCTACAACTCAATCCTAAATAGATATTAAGCTAAAATTTTTGGGACTTAAGTGATATTCAACTACAAAGAGTCCTTATAGGAAGAGTTTATCTACATAATACATCGTGGTGAAATGGAGTGAGTTTTTAGGTTTGTGGTATAGCATTCATGTTTACTAACATGTGGTGATTGTTGGAAATAATGCAGATAACTGAGAGGGGGGGGTGAATCAGTTATCTTATAACTTTTTTATTTTTACTTTCTTTTCTTATCTTACCATTTAGTGTTATATCAAAACAAAGAAATCATAAGAACTAAAAAGAAATTAACACATAACACAAGAAGTTTTACGTGGAAACCCTATTAAGGGAAAAACCACGGGGTGACTAACCCAAGATTGTATTCTCTGTTAAAAGAATAAGAGTACAAATTTGGAACTTGCCAATTAGGGCTCACTACCCGAGCACTTTGCTCACAAGAGGCCCACTGCCTACAAAAGACTTATAGTCTACAAATTCTTACAGATGATACCAAGGTGTTTGAACTAGTGAACAACATTTATCCATGTAGGAATTCAGTTCTGATTAGGCATAGTATACTGATCTGGCACATTTCATTCTTCCTCTGCTCAAAATTACTTTCCTGTCACATTTCTGGCTTGAATTACTACCTTCGCACTTGTCTCTAACTTTTTTGCACTTAATCATTCATACTATCACTTACACACACTCACAAGATTGAATCCATCGGGTATATATATCTGCATCAAGGATTTCCCACAACTTTCTAGTTGGCAACAAGAACACTTAGGATATTTGCACGTTATTGTTCAGTTGGTTGAATCCATGCTTGATTAGTGATGCGCATCAAAGACTTAGGCATAGAAGTTATTAATCATGTTGGCCAACAATGTATAATGGCACAAATTGCTTGATCAATACCTTTTGCACATCCAAATTGAAGTCTGATACTCTACCGGTTAGTTCTTCCTCTGTCTGCTCTGCCTGACTAGAACCCAACACTCAGATGCTCATATCTTTTTCATGCTTTGTTACCGGAGGCTAAATCTCTAGAATACAATAGTCATGATACCCCTCTTGACTTGTCCAAGTCTGCAACTTACTTAGTTACACCATCTGAGAGATTTGGACTTGATTGTCAGACCTTGTTACATACTTTGTTCTTGTTCACCAGACCAAAACAATATTCAATCTGACTTCTGGTATAGGCATATTATGTGCTATGGATGTGTGGGATAGACTTTGTTTCCATCAATGACAACACTTATGAAGCCACACAATGTCTCTTTCCAACATTCTTCCCCTTTGGCATTGATGGCAACACTTAGTGGAAAATGGCTAAGTGTCGCAGTAACTCCCCCTTTACTTGTGCTCTATCTCTTGTACTATTTTACCAGAGCTCCCCCTTTTGCTAGATCCTTCATTTTTCACTACTCTTCACTCCCCCTTTGACATCAATGGAAAAGGGTGGAATCCACATACCAAAATTTTGCAAAAATTATTATATACATGGCCACGTAAGTATATACAAATCATATGTTATACTTACATATACTTAAGTATATCCGCAAAGGTTGTCTTCAACTGTATGATTTCTGTGGCCCAACTCCTCTTCATTCTATCCAAAATGGAGATGTGTCCACCTAACAGAAATGCATATGCTTCTGCCCTATTTAAGTCTGTTGGATCACTGGTCTGGACTGTATTTTGTGCCTCTGTCAAGGCATCATGCATTGCCTCTAACTTAGGGATGATTATCCCTCTGAGCTCACACATTCTATCCATTATGTTCTTTTTATCTTTAACTAGTTCTTTAATTTCATTTATTATAGAAATAGCTTGACATTCATGATTCACCAAAGAGGTAGTAAGGGGATCAAAATTCTGAGATAAACTTGACAATTTTCCTTCTTGTTCTTTCACTTTCTTCTTAATGTCCTTTGCCACTTTGGGCCAAGTTAAACAAAATCTGTATATGTCCCCACCATCCTTAAGAGCATTTTTAAGGCTCTTTATGCCAATGTCTAAGGTTCTTCTATCATTAGCAATTAGCCCTTGTACTTCACTAAACCTCTTTCCCAAGAACTCCCTCCGGACCTTAGTTTTTGCTGATTTCTCTAAGGATTCAAAATGAGTGTTAACAGAATTTACTAAGTTTTTCAAATTACCAGATGGAGAGGTAGAAGGATCCTTTTGATAGGTTGGCTTCATCTTCTCTAGCATCCCAGATGCAATCTCCAACAACTCACAATCCTCCATGTATGATTTTAGAAGTTTCTCTTTTTCTTTGGCCTAAGCAAAAGATGCTACTTTCATTATTTGAACTAGAGAGAGTTGAAGTTTAGTGGCCCTTGAATTAACTCAGGTTCATCCAGCTCCATTATTTTTTTATCCAGGAAATTCTATACTATCTCTGTAGTGTCTCTTGCCTACTCTACTTCCTTCCTTTTGGGGGCATCCAGACTGACTTGCTTATTGATATTTATTTCTTCTACCTATCCTTCCTCTTCTGGAATAGAGGAGTCTAATGCCTTAGATGGCTCTTCATCATTTTTCTTTAATCCTTTAACATCCTTGTCAGAAAATGTTTCTTCTTTCTATCCTTCCTCTTTCAGAATACAGGAATCTAATTCCTTAGATGACTCTTCATCATTTTTCTTTAATCCTTCAACATCCATGTTAGAAGGTTCTTCATCTATGTCCTCTATAATGGGAAGACTGAATCTCTTCAAGGCATTCCAGAGAATTTATTTTGTTTCATTTTCTATTTGGTCAGTTTCTCCAACCATGAGTTTGTTCATTTGTGAATTGCTTCAGAAATCATCTTTACAATCCTTAAAAACCATGTCCATTTATTTTGGAGTGATAGAGGGATGTAGCTATATCACTATCTACTTCTGAATCTCCAAGTCTTTTGCCTTTGCATTTTCTTTTCTTTGCTCCAATACATCTTCTAGGCTCTTTGGAATTAATGAAATTCTTTCAATGAATGCTTTGTTATAGATATTCAAATACCTTACAGTAGATTCTTCCAAAATTCTCTTGTTAGCATCATTGTATTCATCATAGAACTCTGTCATCAGCTACAGGTTCCCATCTATAGTAATTGCCTTGATGATATCATCAATAGATAGAGTAGGCTTATCAACATACTCTACTGACTTCTACTCCACATCAACCTTGGGGGATTTTACTTTTGCTTTCTTCAATTCTCTAATCTCTACATCTGACTCAATCTCATCATCATCCTTGAGACTCACATAGGCTCTTTTGGCCTTGGATTTCTTTCTCTTTTCTTTTGCAGATGAATGGGCTTCCAGATTTGTAGCTTTAGAGCTCCCAGAGGTAGAACTCCTGGTAGTTCTAGTCCAGGTGGAGGCTTCTATCGAAACCTGTTCTTTCTTTGCTTCCTCTTTTTCTTTCTCAATTTTCTCTATTGTTTCTTTGTTTGTAGTAACAGCTTCTCTGGTGATGCCAAATTTCTCAGCTAGTTCAACTTCTTTTCTCACCTTTCTTTTTTATCTTAGGCCTTCTTAGTTCAACATGTAGTTTTATGTTTAATTCTTCAAAAGTGCCAAACCTCTCTACTTTGGGGTCTTTGGGTTGACTCAATAAATGTTGAATATGAGTCTCCAATATGTTTCCATCAACATCATAGCCCATGGGCAATATCTATACTGTCCTTGGCTCAACTACCTCTATTAGGCACTGATCAGTATCTACCATAAATGTCTTTATACTTCTCCACTATTGTTTTGGGAATTCTCTCTTGCTTGCATCATGCTCTGAAAGTTTTTGAAGTAACCCCAGAGAGCTGTCTTCTAGGTTTGAGTGTCACCAAGTTCATACAAGTAATCCCTGATCTGTATAGCAACTGGTTTGTCATTTTCCTAGATTAGACCTTTTGAGCTTGGTAACTCATTCATGAAGTAGAAAAACAAGCATAACACCAAATCACCATATTTGAAAGAGTTCATTTTATCTTTCTTGATCTTTTGTAGATTCTCCATCAACTGATTCAATAGGAGTTCACACAGGTCATAATTTGTATTCTATCTTAGCATCTGGTATGCAGTGTAGATGGTAGTACAGAGTTTTCTCTACTTGAATGGTAAATATTGTAACCAATCACAATTGAGGCAAACTTGACATCCAGGTCAGTGATGTCATCAATGGTCATTGCCCTCTTATCAAAATTTGAACTGGTGGCTTCAAATACTATTTGATTCTTCACAGACTTAAGAGCAGGCAACCCACCAATGGAGTGCAAACTAGTTACAACTTTGATGGTATCTTTGGTTATTCTGAAAGGCCTCATTAACCACATGAAGTTATTATGGATCTTGCTTAAGATATACCAAACCCATTCGTCCTCTCCAAAAGACAGAAAATGTATGCAATGTGCAAAATGCTTATCTTTTAGGGTCTGGAACTCTAGTTTTAGATCAAAGTTCTCACTACTTAACTGATTGCGGTATAGATTCATTAATTTCAGGTCTCCAAAGTCCTCAATGTTTGCATGTATATAAACCCTAATGTCTTCTACATGGAGAATGCCATATGGGCTTTGAGAAAACGCACCCAAAGGATCAATCTCAATAGATTTGTGAGGATGTTTCTTGAAAATTGGCCTTGGTCACTCAGAAACATTTACAACCATAGGAGTAGCCATTCTAATAAATGAAGATTGGAGAGATTTACAAAAGAAATACCTTTTCACACCTTAGGGTTTGGAGCAACTACCGAAACAAATTGTACTTGGATTTGATCTTCAACTAAGTTTGAGTGTTTTGCTAGATTTCTTCTCAGAGCTTTTCTCCCTTCTTCGTGAGTGAAATGTATTGCAAATGATGGATGAGAAACCTTTTAACCTTTCCCAAAAACCTAATTTCCCTTTGTAATAAATGCACAACTTAAGTCATCCGGTTATCCTGTATTGAGAGAGATTTTCTTGAATCACTATGTGGATCTTAAAATCATTGTCTATGAGGGTTGACAACATATCTTCATCTTTTTCAAACATGCCATAGGTCCACAGATTAAAACATTTCAATTCTAGATCATACCAGATCTGTCTGTGAAATTTTGCTTTACCGGATAGCTATCAATACAGGATCTCCTCATAGCTTCCTCAAATCTGCATGCAGATTTGTCAAATTTGACCGGACTAATTTTAAATGAATCTCCTCAAACCCTTTAAACCAACCCCTCATATTTTAACTCAATGTGTCGAATTCAGGCACTCACTAGCTAGCTGGGAGAAAAGGGATTTTCTCTATAGCTCCCCCTGAGCTAGAGCTTACTTTTTAGTTTCTAGAAGGAATATCAGCACTAGATTCTTGTGAGGATCCATCCCTAATATTCATTGTACTCTTCTTTACCCAAATCTTGCTCATCTCCTTTTGAACTTCATCTACATTTAATTTACCTTTGGCTTTATCTTGTTTTTGATCTTGATCCACCGGACCTTTTCTATTTTGACTCCTACTTCTATAGAATCTGGCTATGTGACCGGATCCATTGCAATTGTAACACACAACATTTCTTTGCTTATTTGAATGATATCCTCTTGATCTGCACTCATTTGCCTTATGTCCAATTCTATTGCATAGAAAGCATCTACCATTGAAAGAATTATTCATTTGCATATTTCTGCATTCATGAGATTTGTGACCATACCTTTTGCAACTATAACATTGACTGGAGAAAGATGGATTGATTTGATTCATTCTATTTTTGCACTGGATTGCTTTATGACTGGACTTGTTGCAATTGAAGCAGTATCCATTGAAGGAAGGATATCTTTGAGTGTTTGGTTGTCTTATCGGAGGTCTTCTAGGCCTATTTCTTTGATTTCCTGATCTAAGGTTCTTCTGACCAGATCCAGAGCTTTCACCTTTCTCATATCCCAAGCCACGCTTATCATCTACCCTCTTTTGACTTTCGAGAAGAACTTCAAGTTGGGCTGAGCTTCTCTTAAATTTTTCTTTGTATTCATTTACAGTTTGAAGATCTTGTTTAAGAGTGTCTATCTGGTTCTCAAGTTGTTCTTCATTATCTCTGGCTTATTCAAGATCAGACTCAAGATGCTTGATTATTCTATCCATTTTGTGGCAGTCCTCTATTTTCTCCCTGATGGATTATTTTAGATTATCTTCAATCTTTCTATTTTCTTCAATTTCGTGGGTGAATTTCATAACCCCCGTTTCCATTTCATGCCTTATCATAATGACTTCTTTTGATAGCTTCTCACATAGCTTATTTTTCTCATTTAGATCTTCATCAGCATTGTTGACCTCATTCTAATTTTCTAATTTATGGAGTAGTTCCTTTCTCTTTTTCACAGAATTACTAAATTTTTCTTTTAGCTCATTTATGAAATCATCAGCTTGCTTGAGTCTTTCTCTTAAATTATTGACTTTAGATGGGATTGTTCAAGATCATCTAGGGCAAACTAAAGTTGTTCTTTCATACCATATGCATCCATTGAGATTCCCAGATCTTTCTCAAGCTGTTAGGCTTGTTCAAAGGAACTTAGCTCTGATACCAATTGTTGGAAAAAATGCAGATAACTGAGAGGGGGGGTGAATCAGTTATCTTGTAACTTTCCTATTTTTACTTTCTTTTCTTTTCTTATCATTTAGTGTTATATCAAAACAAGGAAATCATAAGAATTGAAAAGAAATTAACACATAACACAAGGATTGTTACGTGGAAACCCTGCTAAGGGAAAAACCATGGGGTGACTAACCCAAGATTTTATTCTCTATTAAAAGAATAAGAGTACAAATTTGGCACTTGCCAATTAGGGCTCACTGCCTAAGCACACTGCTCACAAGAGGCCCACTACTACAAGAGACTTACAGTCTACAAATGCTTACAGATGATAGCAAGGTGTTTGAACTAGTGAACATCATCTATAAATGTAGGAATTCAGTTCTAGTTAGGCACAGTATACTGATTTGGCACATTTCATTCTTCCTCTTCTCAAAATTACTTTCCTCTCACATTCCAGGCTTGAATTACTACCTTCACACTTGTCTCTGCTTTTCTTTGCACTTAATCATTCATACTATCACTTACACACACTCACAAGATTGAATCCATCAGGTATATATATCCGCATCAAGGATTTCCCACAACTTTCTAGTCGGCAACAAGAACGCTTAGGATATTTGCAAGTTATTGTTCAGTCGACTAAATCCATGCTTGATTAGTGATGGGCATCAAAAACTTAGGCATAGAAGTCATTAATCATGTCAGCCAACAATGTATAATGCCACAAATTTCTTGATCAATACCTTTTGCACATCCAGATTGAAGTCTGATACTCTGTCGGTCAGTTCTTCCTCTATCTGCTCTGCCTGACTGGAACCCAACACTCAGATGCTCATATCTTTTTCATGCTTTGTTACCAGAGGATAAATCTCTAGAATACAATAGTCATGATACCCCTCTTGACTTGTCCAAGTCTGCAACTTACTAAGTGACACCATCTGAGAGATCTGGACCTGATTGTCAAACCTTGTTACATACTCTGTTCTTGTTCATCGAACCAAAACAATCTTCAATTTGACTTCCTGTATAGGCATATTATGTGCTATGAATGTGTGGGATACACTTTGTTGCCATCAATGACAACACTTGTGAAGCCACATAGTGTCTCTTGCCAATAGTGATATTATGGCAGCAAGTTGTGGTGAAACACACATTCTTTTTTACAAGTGGTAATTCTATGACAACAACCACAAGTCATCTAGATGAAGAACTCACAACTACATATGAAATTATTGTTTGTTGATAACATGAATAGTAATGCAGGATCACTTGCAATAAAGCTAAACTTCGTGTGGTACAATCTGAGAGTAGGCTAATGTTATGGAAGATGGTGTTAGGATTAAGGTGCTATCAACCTTGTAAATTATATGTATTTAATTAATCCTAATATTGTTTGTAAATCATTCATAAGGGATTAGAAATTCACCATCAATAGTAAATATTTTTTACCATTAGGATTTACCGCTACGGTAATTAATTTTTACCGAGGGTCAGTAATTATTTTTTTATCGACATGAAGTTACCATTTACTAGGATGGAATCTTGGAGGTTAAGGTTGTTTGGGGTGTTCAACCTCCCATGCGGTTGTTTTGGACATTTGTGAAGTTTTTTTTTTGTTGGTTATAACACCTCCACATGAAGATGGTAACCGCATTGCAAGATATGACAAATTAGTTGTCCATGTGTAAGAGGTGAGTTATGAGGTTACAACCTACTTTTTTATACATTAAATTCTTGGATTTATCCAAGGGAGGCATTGGCATATTATAACCAACTTTTTTACCCAATTTAGAAGGTGGAAATTATATATATATGAAGGGTTTATATGGTTGTAGAAATGGAACATTATGAGTTAGAGTGAAACTCTATTTGCAGGTGCTGAAGGAGTGAAGACTGAATTGTATGTAATCTCTATTTTTGAATATAATACAAGCTTGGGCCTCTCTTCTTGGTGGATATTTTTCCCAAAAGGGTTTCTCCATGTAAACACTGTGTTATGTGTTTATTTCTTTTGTTCCATATTTCTTTGAGTTGCCGATTTATTTTCTTGCAATCTCCATTTGGTTATGCACTGGTTAAGATCATATTTATAGTTGAATTTAGATTTCCATATATAGTAGTTACCTTCATTTCTAACATTTGGTATTAGAGCCTAACCAGCTTTACTTCTTGGGTGGAAGTGTGAAGGTTTTTAGAGCTATGGTAAGAGTTTTGGTTGAATTGTTTTGTAGATCTCTATGTAGAAGCCATGGCTACATCATCATCTTGTTTTGGACATTGAGAATTTCAATGGAATATGTTATGAGCTACGGAAGCTAAAAATGGAGGATCTTTTAGAGGAGAGAAATTAGTGACATGTTGTATGCAAGGAAATTTGCCCACCAGATGCTAATCAAAACATATGGGAAAAGTTAGATAAGAAAGCTTGAGGGACCATCCATCTTTGTCTTTTAGACTATGTTTTGTTGAATTTAGCTGATGAACCTACAACATATTCATTATGGAAATGGTTAGGTGAGATCTACCAAGCAAAGAGTCTAGTAAATAAGTTATATTTGAAAAGAAAATTATTTTCTCTTAAAATGAAAGAGGGTGATTCGATAACATAGAATTTGAATGCATTTAATTTGATTTTGAGTCACTTTTGTTGATGTTAAGATAGATGAAGAAGATAAGTGTATTATGCTTCTATGTTCTTTGCCTAAGTCATGGGTGAACATGATTCTTGCCTTCAGTGCTAACCTTTCAGATACTCCGAAGATGGACATGTTGTTGTAACATTGTTATCAAAGGAAATGATGAAGAAAGCCATTGTAGAGGGTTCAAAGGATGCTATCCATGTTAGGGGAAGATCCAAGGAAAGAGGATCTAAGGGAGATCAGAAGGGTCCTAAGGAAAAGTCCAAGGGTAGATCTAAGACTCTAGGTAAAAAGAATAGAGTGAAGTGATGGAACTGTGGTAAAAGGGGACATGTGAAGGAGGAATGAAAAAAAAAGAATAATGAGATTCCACCATAGAGAAGTCCTCTGATTCAGGTGATGAAGCTTTTCTTTCTTCATATAATATTATATCTAAGAAACATTGGTTGATTGATTCAGGATACTCCTATCATATGACTCCTCATAAGGAGTGGTTTGTCACATATGAAGATTATGATGGAGGAGAAGTATACCTTGGGGACAATAATTCATATCATATTATTGGATGGAGAAAGGTATAGTTGTGTTTTAGTGATGGGAGGATAAAAACCCTCCCCAGTGTTTTGCATATTCTTGGATTAACTAGAAATTTATTTTTGGTATCTAAGTTGAATGATTTAGGAATACATGTAACATTTGATAAGCATGGTTGCAGATTGGTAAGAGGGAGTTTGGTGATAGTGAGAGGGATGAGGATGGGAACTTAGTTTAGGCTAGATGCCACAACTATTTTTAATTCTACCAATGTAATGAGAAAACTAAAAATACATGTATGTTGTGGCACTGTAGATTGGGCCACATACATGAGTCTAGTTTAAAAACTATTTTAAGTAAGAAATTGTTAGACAAATTTTCTTATTCTGATGAGAGTTTTTATTTGTGTGAACATTGTGTGTTTGGTAAACAAAACAAAACATCTTTTCCTTCAAGCAATAATAAAGCTAAGAGAAAATTAGAAATTATTCATTCGGATGTATTTGGTCTTGTGCATATTGAATCTATTGGAAAATATCAATGTTTTGTGTCCTTCATTGATGATGTTTCAAGATTTACTTTTATTTTATGAGACATAAGTTTGAAGTTTTCACTAAGTTTAAGGAATTTAAGGCCTTAGTTGAAAAGCAATCAAATTGGAAAATAAAGGTTTTTATATCTGACAATGGAGGGGAATACTGTTCTAGGGAATTTGATGAGTTTTTTAAGCATGCAGGTATTGTTAGACAAAAGACTACTCCATACACTCCTCAATAGAATGGGGTGGTAGAAAGGATGAATTAGATAAATATGGAAAGAGCCAGAAGTATGTTAAGTGGTTCATAGTTAGATGCTTTTGGGAAAAAGATGAGTACTGCATGTTATTTGTTAAATAGATCTCTGTGTAAGGCTCTTGATTTAATACCTTATTAAGTGTGGATAGGTAAGAAACATTCTATTTCATATTTAAGGGTATTTGGTTGTGAGGCTTATGTTCATGTACCTAAAGAAAAGCATTCTAAGTTGGATCCAAAAGTAGAAAGGTGTATTTTAATTGGATATAGTGAGAATGTTAAAGGTTATAAGCTTTGGAATCCACTAACCAAGAAAGTTATCTATTCTAGAGATGTGATTTTCAAGGAACTTAGAGCTATTTTTGATCCTGAACAACCAAAAGACAAAGAAAAGGAATGGAGAGTGCACTTTGAGATTAAGCAAGAAAATACACCTCAGGAAGAACAAAGAGATGGATTTGGGAATGATGAAGAAGAAGAAAAAGAGGGTTTAGATGAGGTTTCTAAGCAAACTAAAGAGGTTAGGGAAGATATCCAAGAAGAAGTTGAGCAAGCTCAAGAACATGTAGAGCCCCTTACTCCTATTCTCAGAAGATCCATAAGACAATAGAATCCAGTTGACAGGTATAGCCCACCAGATTTTTGTTGTATATTTTCTTTATTAAGTATTGATGATGAACCTAAATCCCACTGGGAAGCTATCTTAGCAGATGATAGTGAGTCTTAGAAATAAGACATGTTGGAGAAGATGATGGCTTTAGACTCTTGTGATACCTGGGATCTTATTCATTTACCCAATGGAAGAAATGCCATTGGATGTAAGTGGGTCTACAAGAAGAAATTTGGAGCATATGGTTCATTGGAAAAGTACAAGGCCAGACTGGTGGCCAAGTGCTACTCCTAGAGAGAGGGAATTGATTTTGGTGAAATATCCTTTTCTATTGCAAAATTATCCTCAATTAGATTTCTTTCGTCCATAGCTTCTACTAATGATTTTGAAATTGAGCAAATGGATGTTAAAACTACATTTTTGCATGGAGATCTAGAAGAAGAAATTTACATGCAACAACCTAAGGGTTTTGAAGTAAAAGGAAAAGAACACTTGGTTTGTAGGTTAAAATGGTCTCTTATGATTTAAAGAAATCATCTCAGATGTGGTATCAAAAATATGATTCATTTATCTTGAAGTTGGGTTTTGTGAGAAGCAAATAGGATCATTGTGTTTACATTAGATGTATTGACGATCATATACTAATTTTTTAGTAACACCAAGGGTATGATTGGTGACCTAAAAGCTTAAATTTTAGGTACATTTGAGATGAAAGATTTGGGGGTAGCAAGGTACATATTAGGAATGGAAATTAGAAGAGATTAGATAAATAGAAAGCTTTAGTTATCACAGAGTAAGTATATTGATACTATTTTGAATAGATTTAGCATGTAGGATTGTAAGCCAATTAGAATTCCTTAACTAGTTGGCACTAAGATTTCATTAGATAAGTTTCCTAAGAATGAAGATGATTTAGAGGATATGTATAATGTGCCATATGTTAGTGCATTAGGTAGTTTAATGTATGTAATGGTTTGCACTAGACTAGATATTGCCCAAGCAGTGGAAATACTAAGAAGGTTTATGTCTAACCTTGGTAGAGAACATTGGAATAATGTGAAAAGGGTGATAAGATATTTGTGTGGTACTTATGATTATTGTTTGTTGTATTTTGGTACTAATAGTGTCAATAAGCCATTGGACATACATGGTTTTCTTAATGCAGACTGGGCAGGTGACTTGGACAGTCGAAGGTCCACTAGTGGCTATGTGTTTACTTTGTTTGGAGGAGCAGTAATTTGGATGAGTAAAATACATCCTATAGTTTCTTTTCCATTGGTAGAGAAGTACAGTATATGGATGCAACCCATCTCTCTGAGGAGGCAGTTTGGTTATAGAGGTTGTGTACATGTATTGGTTTTGATTGCAGGACCATTCAGATTGGTTGTGATAGTCGAAGTACAATTTGTTTGGCCAAGAATCCTATGTATCATGCATGGGCTAAGCATGTGTGGATGTACAATACCATTTTGTTCATGAAATGACTGCTAATGGACAGATAGAGCTAAATAAAATTGACACTCAAGAGAATGTTGCAGATTCACTTACTAAACCTGTGAGCACAAAAAAGTTTACATGGTGCAAGAAGGCCATGGGCTTTGTTCCTAGTACTTAGTTGACTTATGTTTTCCTATGGATGTATTTACAATTTATAATGTCAAGTGGGAGAATGTTAGGATTAAGGTGCCATCAACCTTATAAATTCTATTTACTTAACTACTCCTAATATTGTTTGTAAATCATTCATAAGGGATGAGGAATTCACCATCAGTAGTAATATTTTTTACCATCAAGATTTACGCTATGGTAATTAATTTTTATTGGGGATCAATAACTAATTTTTTTACTGGCATGAAGTTACCATTTACTAGGACAGAATCTTGGAGATTAAGGTTTTTTGGGGCGTTCAACCTCCCATGGGGTTGTTTTGGACACTTGTGAAGTTTTTTTTGTTGGTTATAACACCTCCACATGAATATGGTAATCGCCTTGCAAGATAGGAAAAATTAGTTGTCCATGTGTAAGAGGTGAATTATGAGGTTACAATCTAATTTTTTTATACATTAACTTCTTGGATTTATCCAAGGGAGGCATTGGGATATTATAACCAACTTTTTTACCCAATTTAGAAGGTGGAAATGATATATAAACATGGGTTATGGTTGTAGAAATGGAACATTATGAGTTAGAGTGAAACCTCTGATTGCAGGTGCTAAAGGAGTGAAGACTGAAGAGGAGAAAGGAAGGATTGTATGTAATCTCTATTCTTGGAGATAATACAAGATTGGGCCTCTCTTCTTGGTGGATTTTTTTCCCAAAAGGGTTTTTCCATAGAAACACTATGTTATGTGTTTATTTCTTTTGTTCCATATTTCGTTGAGTTGCTGATTTATTTTCTTGCAATCTCCATTTGGTTATGCACTAGTTAAGATCATATTTATAGTTGAATTCAGATTTTGATATATAGTAGTTACCTTCATTTCTAGTAGATGGCACAAGGTATTGTAAGTAGTGAGTGTATTGGGTGTAAAAAGGATGAGCGTTAATGTTTTCTTTAGTTTGAATCCTCCTTTCCACAAAACATTCCAAGGGCTTTTCAACTGAGTGCCTCACCTATCAAGAGGAGAGTCAGCTATTAGATTTGAGTTCCCACTTGGTTTTCTGCTGGGAAATTTAGATGTGATCACATATGTTTTCCAATTAATGCTTTTATGTCCTTAAAACCCTAATTTAAGTAAACAGTAATCAAATATGTGAATTACGACAAATGCTACAGGAAATAGACAGAGGGCAGAGAATCTTAACTTACTATTTTTTGCAGTTAGAAAATGGGAAAATTTGGGACAACGGTGATGGCGCCCTAGTCCAATGCACAACTTTTTCCGCACAGTCCCGATCTCCTTCTAGCACTGATCTCTACTATGTCTTCTATTTCCTGTGATCCAAAAATGGAGGACAAGGTTGATAATGCCCTTGTCCCAAAAAGTTGAACAGTGTTCACTTCTTTTTAGATCTGAAATCTTCAATGTTTACCTTCCTGCTCTGCAACACCACTTTCTCCAGATTTGACACCTGTAACCTGCAATCACAAGGAGTGTGGGAGGGGGTTGTGGTGTTTAGAGGCTTGCCTTGGTCAAGCCCTAGAGAGAAATTCAAGTCTTTCAAACACCGTTGTTAGAGAGTGCATGCCCTTGGGAGGTAGAGGCAAAAACCAAATGATAATGATTGATAAAGAATAATAAATGATACCTTGATGATGAAGCTCTCATGGAAGGAGGAATCTCTTTAATTCCATGAGGAGAAGATGTAATCCAACCTACAAACAAACACAGTAACAATGCTATTCTCTGCAACACAATGATAATCACAAGTATGCCAATAGTTCACAATTAGAAAGCTTGCTAATGATCTCCTAGTTTCTAAATGATAATCTAAACATGCTTATATATGCAACCACTAAGATTCCCTCCAATAATTTCATATTTCAAACTTATGATGTCGTCCTAGAGACCAAATAACAATCACAAAACTAACATTTCAAATTAGAGTAGACCCAAAACAAGGCTGGACTAGGGTGCTAGTGCCCTTGTCCACCCCTTGTCTTTGCTCAAGATTCATTAAAGTGCAGCCCCCTAGGTCTTATTTTCTACAAGACCCTTGGGTTTTGTCATCGGGAGTCTGATTTAACATGCAAAATTCTCTAAATGCAAATCTAAAGACTCAGGAGCTAAACCTTTAGGAAAAAGCCCCCAAGAGTGCATTTTTATGACATAACATTTAGCCCCCACTTTAATGTATGCATTAAACACAAGGCCAATACATGCATTAAATTAGGTCCACAAACACAACAAACATGCCAAGCACGGAGAAGACATGCCAAACACATTGAAGACAATGACAAGCACACAAAACATGAAGAATACAGTTACAGGCACGTAAAACATGGAGAAGACAACATTGAAGACACATAGAGCATAAAGAATACAATGAATGCAATGATTATTTTCTTTTTGATTTTTCCATATGAAATGCAAGATGCAATTACAAGGAAAGTAAACAAATAAATCCCCAAAAAATGTAGAGCTGTTCACCACTGGTCTTGCACTTTTTGAGAACAAACACACCAAACAAAATCCCAAGGTGTAGAGGAGCTATTCACCACCAGTCTTGCACCTTGAGAACAAAAACACCAAACAAATCCCCAAGTGTAGAGGAGCTCATTGCCACCAGTCTTGCACTTTGAGAACAAGCACACCATACACACAAACGCTGAAGACACGACATACAAGCGGTGGAGTGTTCCTATTGCCAGGCTCATCACCATCTCGAGTACATTATAGGTACACACTGACGATTGCACTTCACCACAACAACTGCCAAAAACATGCTTAAGGGTTGAGTTAGTCACAGAACTGCTCCCCACCTTGCGATGAGGACTTTTGAAAATGATAGGATAATGCAATCTACTCTGATAAATACACCATCCTCGCCTCGTGATGAGGGCTTAAGATAAAAGGATATGCTTGATATCCCACCTCCGCAGAGGGCTTAAATGATTTGATTGATTTTTAGATTGTTCAAACATGCTTTTCTATGATCTAAAGTAGATAGGTTACCTTATATATGCCCCCACCTTAAGGTGGTTGATATCACGTACTGATATCAAGCACATTGAGGTAGGAAGAAAACACACAAAGGAACACAAGCTCTCGCAAGGCCCATGCCCTGTTGGCAAGAGACACTGCTAGGCATATTAGGTGTTGTCATTGATGGAAACTGTATCTATCTTATGCATCCGTATTGCATCATTTGATCATACTAGAAGTTAGAGTGTAGATTTATCTAAGTCCGAATAGACAGGAACAGAGCATTTGATAGGGTTCAATATTTTGGTCCGCATTTCTCCACAAGAAATCATATTGTGCTGCAGATCTGAGGGAATATTAAGGGATGTCAGGACTAGCTAAATCCAAAGTTTTAGCCTCTGGTGATGAAGGGATTGAAAGTAACAAGCATTTGAGTATCAGGTTTTGGTTAGATAGTTCAGTCCAGTGAAGAACAGGCTGACTTGGTGTTTGATCCTTGTGCGGATTAGGAGAAGTTGTTGGTTGAGTAATTTGTGAGATCCAGTGGTATTGGCTAACACGTGTGATGACTTGAATACATAGGTTTTAGTCTGCATTGATGTTTGTGTATGGATTCAGCCGACAGAATAGTGGTCTTGAAAAGTTTCTAAGTTTTCTTGAGGTTGACTATAGTTGATGAAATCCCATGTTGTGGATATATATAATCAATGAGTTTGAGCATTTTGGTGTGTGAATGTGTGAATATGAAGTGAGAGGCGTGTAGTAGTAACAAGTGAGAAGCAAAAAGATTTAGGGTTCGGATCATGGCAGAACAGTGAAACAGGGTAGTAAGAAATGAAGTGTGTGAAGTTAGTATATTCAGCCTAACTGGAACTATAATCTTGCATTGTTAGATGCTATTCTTTAGTTCAAACATTTCAGTGAACTCTTGTAATTGATACTATAGGCAATGAGCCTCTTTTGAGTAGTGAGCTCTGGGCAGTGTGCTCGAAGGCATGTGCCTTGCCATTTTATAATACTTTTAACAGAGTATAAAATCTTGTGGGTTAACCCCCACCGCGGTTTTTCCCTTAACTAGGTTTCCACGTAAAAATCCTAGTGTTCATGTGTGATGATCTTGTTATTGTTGTTCTTAAGTTCATGGTTCTTTCTTTTGCATGCATGTGGTAAATTAATAAAGGAACATAATAAAAGGTTTTGTAGAACACTGATTCACCCCCCCTCTCAGTGTTCCTTAATTTCAACAATTGGTATCAGAGCTTGGTTCCTTGGAAGAAGTTTAATAGCTTGAGGAAGATCTAGGAAGGTATTTCAATGGGCTCATTTAGGCATTCTGATGGCATCAATGAACAACTTCAAGTTGCTTTAGAAGATCTTGATTAGTCCAAAGTAGAAGTCAAAGAACTGAAAGAGAATCTTAAAGATGTTGAGGATTTCATTCAGACTTTAAAAGGGCAACTGAGCAAATCCATGGAAAAGAGGAGGAAGCTACTTCAGTGGTTAGCAAATCAGAATGAAGACAATGATATGGATGAGGCTCTAAAGGAAAAGACAAAGGAATGTGAGAAGCTGGCAAAAGAAGCTGTTGTATTAAAACATGAGATGGAATCTGAAGTGATGAGGCTAACCAAGGAAATAGAGGAAAGGAAGAAGATTGAAGAAAACCTAAATTAGTCTCTAAAAGAAAGAACAGAAGAGGGCTGCAGATTGGACAGAATAATTGGCCATCTAGAGTTTGATCTACAAGAAACTAGGTACAATGAGGAACAACTTGAAAAGCAAATTGTCATTCTCAAACATGACGTAGAAGCTGCAAATGAATACAAAGAAAAGTTCAAGATAAGCTTAGCTAAACTTGAGGTGTTGCTTGATAGTCAGAAGAAGGTAGATGATAAGCATGGTCTAGGATATGAGAAAGGTGAAAGCTTTGGATCTGGTCAAAGAAATCCAAGAAGGAATCCTAGAAGGCCTCCGATAATGAAACCTAATGCTCAAAGGTATCCATCTTTCAATGGAAATTGTTTCAATTGCAATAAATTTAGTCATAGAGCTACTTAGTACAGAAGTAGAATGAATCAATGTGGTCCATCTTTCTCTAGTCAATGCTTCAATTGAAAAAGGTATGGTCATAGATCCAATGAATGTAGAAGTATGATGATGAACTACTCTAACAATAGAAGAAATGTCAATTCTTTCAATGGAAACTATTTTGCATGCAATTGATTTGGACACATGGCTAATCAGTGCAGATCAAGAGGAAATCAATTAAATGAGTAAATAAATGTTGTATGCTTTAATTGCAACAAATCCGGTCATATTGCAAGATTCTACAGAAGTAGGAATGATGATAGAAAAGGTCTGGTAAACAAAAACTAAAACATGCAGAGAAAAGATAAAGGCAAGGGTACAGTAGATGTGAATGAGATCTAGAGTGAAATGAATAAAACATGGGTGAAGAAAGGTGAAATGAATAATGGTGATGGGTTCGCACTGGAATTCGGTGCTGATAATTCTTCCGGGAATTGAAATAGGAGCTTTGGCTTAGGGGGAGCTGCATTGAAAATCTAATTCCCCCTACCAATAAGTGGGTGCCTAAATTTAGCATGATGAATGAAGATAAAGAAGCCTATTTTAGATCTGTTGAAGTAAATTCTAGAAGAAAATAAGCTAATACGATTGATTGTGGAGCAATTGAAGATTGACTGTATTTAGAAACAATGTAACTAGATGAATTAGGGCAAAGCATTTATTACAATGGTGTATTAGGTTTTGTGGAGCATAAAAGGTCATTTAATCAACATTTTAATCACTTTGCATTCGAAGAGAACAAGGAGAAGAGCACCTGAGCTAAGATTTCAAATATTTGAAGTGCAAAAAGTGAATTCGATAGCTAACCCTAATCGGCGAAACAAGGTATTCTCTATGAAACTCTCTGAATCTGCAATTTGTGGATATGGGTACTCCGTTGGTTATTGACATCATCAAAAGGCCCTGACCTAAATTCAAAAAGCATATACACAAATTTGTAGAGGTCGATCCATTAGGTGCCTTTTCAAATGTTCCACATGGTGTGTTGCATGTTGAAGATATTAGGGCTTACATTCATGCTAGCATAGATGAGTTTGGGGATTCAAAGTTAGTAGATTTGTTTAAGAATTACCTGAGGGGTGACATTCATGGTCTTAAACTTGAGTATAAGGCACTACAAGACAAACACTTCATACAGGTAATTGGGTTCCCATCATTTGGTGAAGATAAGTGGGTCTGGTATGTACAAAGTCAGATGCATGCTGAATTCATGTGGTTGATGAAACATTTCAAGATCACCAAGGATGCCATGCAGGTCGTAATAGGATTGAACTCATTCGGTGAACTACCGTTGCTAAAATTAGGAAAGAATTAGACTATAACTGAAGCTATCAGATCAAAATTTGATAAGAGAGCAATGGCAATAAATGATATAATTGATCCAGATGTCAAATTTGCATCTATGGTGATTGGGTATAAGATATACCACTCCAGCAAGGAAAACTCTGTATTTGGTATAGCCATTTATGTTACCTATCAGATGTTAAGAGAAAATGCTGACTATGACCTATGTGAGCTGCTGCAAAACTAGTTAATGGAGAATCTGAACAAGATTAAGAAGGACAAGAAGAATACATTCAATTATGGTACGTTGGTATTGTGTTTGTTCTTCTATTTCATGAATGAGTTACCCGGGAATAAAAGCCTATGTTGGACTAGTGATAAGCCTATTGCCATACAAATTAGAGAGCATTTGCATAGTGTTGGTGACTCCAATGCCCAAAGGACTGCTCTTTGGGGATATTTCAAGAATTTTCAAAACATGATGCAATCAAGGGAAAGAATCCCTACATCAGTGGTAGAAAAGTACAAGGATACTATTTGTATCATGGTGGAAATAGATCAATGCTTGATGGAAGCAATTGAACCAAGGACTATATGGATCATGCCCATGGGATATGAAGTTGATGGACAAATACTAGAAATGTATGCTCAACACCTTTTGAGCAAACCAAAAGATACTTTAGTTGAGAGATTCGATACCTATAGTGAACTCAGTGTGAAACTGCATGTTGAGCTTCAAAAACCTGAATCTAAGAGGAAGATCCAAAGGCAAGTTGAAATGTATGCTGAAAGTACTGGCATAACAAAAGAAGTTGTGAGACAAAATAGGGAAAGGATAGAGAAAGCTGAGAAGGAGAAGTGGAACAGGGAATAGGGAAGTGTTATGGTAGAATCTTCTTCTAAGCCAAGGACTACTAGGAGTTCTATTACAATCTCTGGTGCATCACCTTCTCCTATTGCAAAGAAATCCAAAGAAAAATCTACTGGTAAGGAAGGAAAAAGGACAAAAGTAATGGCCAAAAGGTCATATGTCAGTATGGAGAAGGAAGATGAAGAAGAGACTGAGTCAGATGGTGAGGTTAAAGAGTTGAAGGCCTCAGGCACCAAGGTTGCTAAAGTATCAAAGGAAAAGCCCTTCAGAAGCATAAAGTCAAAGAAAGCAGAAGCATCAAGGATTGTCCAAGACAAGCCCTCTGGAAGTCTAAAGGTGAGCAAAAGACAAAAGACTGAAACCCATGTTCAAAAATCTACCTTGTCAATTGAAGACATTGTGAATGCAATAACTGTTCATGGGAATTTGAAGCCCATAACAGAATATTATGACATCTTTGATGATGCTAACAAGAAAATCTTGGAGGATCCTACTTAGAAGTATCTGAACACATTCAAAAGAGCACTTGTGGAAATTTTGTCAGATATCCCTAAAAGTCTAAGTGATATCTTGGAGATGAGAAAAGAAGCTGCTAAAGCAAAGGATTTGGAGTTAAGGGAACATGTATTGTCTAGTCTATGTCCGGTCATCTCTAGAAAGGAAACAGATAAAATTTTCAAAGAAGTTAAAGATCAATTCAAAAGAAAGAAAAGGATGAATAAGATAATTATTGGAGACATTGATGAAGTGGTCAAAGAAACATAGCAAATTTTGAGGAAAGCCCTAGACAAGAATAAGTTTTATATGGTCACTGAGGAATCTGATGTTGATGATACATCCCTTCCAAATGAAAAATAGTTGAAGGAAAATGAGCAGCAAGTTGAGGTAGATGTTTTCTTTGTTCCAAAAGAGGAAATATCAAATAAAGAAGATGAAGAGATGGTAACTTGGAAGATAATGTTGATGGTACATAGGATACTCAAATTTCTCCAAACCAATCTGGTGAGGCAAATGTAGAAATGAATATGGAAATAAATGATCCTACTAAAGGTGATTCTAAGAAGAATAAAACACAAAAAGTAGGAGTTAAGAACAAGGAAGATCAAGAAAAAGAAACTGATGATGGAGTTGATTCCTCCATTCCGGATGTTGAGGAATTTGATAAAAATGATGATGATGTTGCTATTGAGGATACACAAAATCATCCAGAAAAGAATGCAAAAGACATTGATTATGATGTAGAGAGAGCAGAAGCAGAGAAAAAGAATGAAAATGATAAGAAAGACAATGTAGTTGACTCCAAAAAGGGAAGAAATGCAGGTCCTATAACTGAAACATCATATTGGGCAAGAGGCACTGTAGAAGCAATGAAAGAAATTTTGGAGAAAGACCAACAAGTTGTAGAAGATCTGGATATAATACAAGGTCCAATCAATTTTGATACTCTTTCTCTAGTACAGAAGATGAAGTTGGCCTCTTTTGTACAAGCTAAGGCCAGAGAGGAAATTTTGAAGTTCCATATTGAAGATAGTGAGTTGCTTGGTCTTGCATCTAACATTTTGGAGAAAAATCATGCCGACATTTCAGAAGGATTCATCAGCATCCCCCTCTGGTTAGCTGAAGAGTCTGATAAACTCTGTAAGTACTCACTTTGAGTCTTTTGAAAAATTAGTTGAAGTCAAAGTCTAGAATGAATTCAATGATGAAAGATTTAGTGAACTCAAAAGAATAATTGACAATGATAGAATTATGTTGGATACTAGTGTAAAGAGTATTCAAAATGCTCTCACTGAAGGAGGAGATGTGTACAAATTTTGTTTATCTTTGCCAAAAGTTGTAGAGGGTATTGAGAAGAAAATAAAGGAGTCTGAGCAAAAACTTTCAAATGTATCTCAATCCTTTAATCCTTTGACAATATCTGTAGCAAGTCAAGAATGTCAAGTATTTAACTTGATTGATGAAATAAAAAAATTTGTGAAAGAAAAAGAAAACATTGTGGCAAGGATGTGTGAACTCTAGGGATTGATTCTCCCTAAGTTAGAAACAATGTTCTATGCACTGACAGAAGCCCAAGCTGCTGCTCTGACAAGTGATCCCATTGATTTACAGAAGGCAAGGTCACAGGCATTTTTATTTAGTGGTCATATTTCAGTTTTGGATGGCATGAAAAAAAGTTGGGACAGTGAATTGGCAATATTGAAAAACATTTTTGGTGATGTGTTTAAGTTTATTGAAACAAGAGGATTGTTTGTAGATATGCAGAAGTATGAATATAGAATTTTTGTGTGAATTTTTGGATCTAGACCTTGACCTTTGCCATTGATGTCAAAGGGGGAGTGGAAAACAGTGAAAAATGAGGAATTCATCTAAGGGGGAGCATTGGAAATCACAAGTGTACATAGTAAGTGTTGCCATCAATGCCAAAGGGGAGATTGTTGGAAAGTGAAACTGCTAGGCATGTTAAGTGTTGTCATTGATGGCAAATGAATCTATCTTATGCATTCATATTGCATCATTTGATCATACCGGAAGTCAGAGTGCAGATTTATCAAAGTCCAGATAGACAGGAATAGAGCATTTGACAGGGTTTAGCATTTTAGTCCGCATTTCTCCATAGGAAATCATATTGTGTTGTGGATCTGAGGGAATGTTAAGGGATGTTAGGACTAGCTAAATCCAAAGTTTTAGCCTCCGTTGATCAAGGCATTGAAAGTTACAAGCATCTGAGTATCAGGTTTTGGTTAGACAATTGTATTCAGTGAAGAATAGGCCGACTTGGTGTTTGATCCTTGTGCGGATTAGGAGAAGTTGTTGGTTGAGTAATTTGTGAGATCCAGTGGTATTGGCCGACATGTGTGATGACTTGAATACACAGGTTTTGGTTTGCATTGATGTTTGTGTATGGATTTAGCCGATAGAATAGTGATCTTGAAAAGTTTCTACGTTTTCTTGAGGCTGACTGTAGTTGATGAAATCCCATGTTGTAGATATATATAATCAATGAGTTTGAGAATTTTAGTGTGTGAATGTGTGAATATGAAGTGAGATGTATGAAGTGTAGTAGTAACAAGTGTGAAAAGATCTAGGGTTCAGATCATGGAAAAATAGTGAAACAGGGTAGTAAGAAATGAAGTGTGTGAAGTTAGTATATTAAGCCTAACTGAAATTGTAATCTTGCATTGTTAGATGCTATTCTTCAATTTAAACATTTCAGTGAGCTCTTGTAATTAATACTGTAGGTAGTGAACCTATTTTGAGTAATGAGATCTGGGTAGTGTGCCTGAAGGCATGTGCCTTCCCATTTTATAATACTTTTAATAGAGTATAAAATCTTGTGAGTTAATCCCCACCATGGTTTTTCCCTTAACTGGGTTTCCACATAAAAATCATGGTGTTCATGTGCGATGATCTTGTTATTTCTGTTCTTAAGTTCATGCTTCTTTCTTTTGAATGTATGCAGTAAATTAATAAAGGAACATAATAAAAGGTTTTGTAACACTGATTCACCCCCCTCTTAATGTTCCTAAATTTCAACATGCCCCCCAAAGGTGACATGTACTTTACGATCGTAGAATGTTCCCACAAACACATCCCTAAAAGAAAAATTGTAGTGTCTAAATAATCATGATAAACAACAATGCATATGATCAACTACATGAAAGAGCCAAGCAAGGCGATATTCATTATAAACAAAGTGCGTGGAGCAACAGTATTGTTATAGTGTTTTTTAGCAAGATAAGATAACATCGACATCAACATCAAGATAGAGAAATCATAGAGTGATTCCACTAGCCAAGCATCAGATAATTTGTTACGACCCCATCATCATATAGGAACTAAGTCCATTTTTTGATTGCTCTCAAAAGGGACACTAGGTCTGCATCAATATAATATGTTTTTCATCATCCGCCCACTAGATGGAAACACTAGAGGAAGGTAAACAATAAATCAGAGAGGAGAACAAGTGTCTTAGGGGCAGTCATGTAGGAGGGTGCCCCCAATTCACCAACTGCAATGCTATGTCCATAAGGTACAACACACAAAAATGAAATCAGAGGAGAGGAGATATAGAAGAATGATGATGCAAATAGAAGGAGGTCACAATAGAGGTGGTCTCCTAGTATCCGCGACCTTACAAGAGAATCAAGGGTCATCCTAGGAGGCCTAACAACACATAACACATCGCAGGGGTAGAACATCACGAGAGATAAATGGTTAGAGATCCTTACCTGTAGAGAGGTCCATGCTAGAAGTTGTCATTAGGTGGGTCACCATCTTCCCAATCTTTAATGCTAGATGGGAGAGGTGTAGGTTGTTCCATTTGTCTTTCTAATGTATTTTGATTATCTCCCAATACTTGAAGGGATAATGGAGGAGGGACCTTAGCATAAATAATATCTCTTCATGGATGAGGTAGTACTTCAGTACTTTCCTTATCCACTTCTATAATAGAAATTCTTTCATCATAGTCAAAATAGTCATCTTGGTAGTAGTCATAATAAGCTTGTTGTTCTGTGAGATATCTTTCTACATTCATCAATGTTTCCTCTTTGACAAAGGAGAGCATTGGGATGAGGGAAAGGTAAAGTGTTTTTGATAAGTGAAGATGTTGTATCATTACCATCATCATGAGTTTTAGTTATTGATTCTCATCCATTAAGAGACTTTTCATACTCATTATTCTCACTATGGTATGTTAAGTCTTCTATTACCTGAGGGTATGTATTCATGAGAGATGTGTAGTTGTCTAGAGCATATTGAGGCATAAGATTAATTTGTATAATGTGTGCTAAACCTCCAATTACATTAATACCATCTTGTCCTTGTTTTATCAATTAACTTATATTATGAATAATAGGTATAGCTTCTTCTGTTATCCGTTCATTTTCCACAAATGTTTGAAGTTAGGCTAGCTTTTATCAAGTTTGTCTATTTTCTCATAAGTTACATATGTTATTACATCAATAGGATCCTCAACATCATAACATATTTGTTCTTATATTGTAGTTGTAGGAGGCATGATGTCTTGTAAAAGTTGTGTCTCTCCTGTTGTAGGGAAAGTGTCATTGATTGCATCATTTTGTACTAGCATATCCTCATGGGAAGAATCATTTTTAAAAGAATGACCAGAGGACAAGTTTATGTCATCATCACATGAAGTAGGTATTGAATGCAAAGGAGAAGTGCTATCATCCTCATCTTTTACATTTCTACTCATGGAGAAGAACTCAGTTAAGCTTTCTAATATCGTAGGATGTTCACTAATGAGGGTTAAAAATTGGTCAAAATTGAGATCATTGACAAATGCATGCAAATATACCATAGAAAAATGACATTAAGGTGCCATTTGTGAGGTTTCAAAGGAGTTCCAAATCATATTTTCAAGATCTTCTAAAACTTATGCAAAAGGCAAATGCAAAAGTGTTGTCGAATATGCTCTAAAATACTTGATTTTTCAACTTTTCTCAATGTAAACGAATGAAAGAAGAGGTGTTGTGAAAATTTTCAAGAGGGAAAGAAAATGATATGCCTAAAAATAGTTGACTAATGCAATAATACCCTTCACAACATGCTTTTGAAGCAACTCTAGAAAGTCGATAAGCCAAAATCTAGTGAAAATAGGCCAAAATATGTGGTTTTTCACCAAGAAGGTGTTGTAAGGAAAATGATTATGGAAAGAAACTTATAACAGTAATAACAGCCACCTAATTCCATAAAATCCATTACAACATGCTTCTAGTGCCTCTCTAGACCAAACCCTAGTGCAAAGATAGTAAAAATATGCCAATTTTCCCAAAATTTGAATGCAAAAGCCCAAAACAAAGGGTGTTGTAAGGAAATTGAGAAAGGGAATCAGATGATAAGGCTAATAAAATACAATTAGTGTAATAAAATCCCTTACAACACGCTTGGAGTGCAAATCTAACAAGACGATAGGCTCAAATCTAGTGAAAAATGCAAGTTTTCAAACCCTAGACATGAAATTTCACAAGGAGGCCACTATAATGCAAAACTACCATTAGAGATCAGACTTAATGAGTGTTTTGACAAGGTAGTAAAATCTAAGACAAGATTTTGACTACAACCCTAGTTCATGCAAAACTAGGTTTTCACAAAAAATGCAAGATTTCAAGCAAATTTCAACAAATCAAGCAGACAAAGGAAATGCAAATGAATTGTAAATGTTGAATTTATGTATTTTGGATCTGATCTAATGTAAATTACAGAAATTAATTTAAATTAGATGCCAATTAATTCAAATTTTACAAAAATGCAAGCTTGATATGCCAATTTTTGCAAATTTTTCAAATTTTTCAATTTTTTTTGTATTTTATGAATGTAATATTGAAAATAATGAATTGAATGGTGATGAATTTCAGATCTGATGTAAAAATAAGAGAATTAATTAAATTTAATTGAATGAATGCAAACTATATCAAAAATTAAACCCTAGAATGCAAATTTTTCAATTTTTCCAAATATATCAATTTTTTTTGTAAGTATTCAAATGCAATAGAATGAATGAATGCAATACTCAGAAAGGTGCCAAAAAGTTCCAAACACAAGTTCACCAAAAATTTTTGGGTGTAAAAAGGATGAGCGTTAATGTTTTCTTTAGTTTGAATCCTCCTTTCCACAAAACATTCCAAGGGCTTTTCAACTGAGTGCCTCACCTATCAAGAGGAGAGTCAACTATCAGATATGAGTTACCACTTGGTTTTCTACTGGGAAATTTAGATGTGATCACATAAGTTTGCCAATTAATGCCTTTATGTTCTGAAAATCCTAATTTAAGCAAACAGTAATCAAATCTGTGAATTACGACAAATGCTACAGGAAATAGACAGAGGGTAGAGAATCTTAACTCACTATTTTTTGCAGTTGGAAAATAGGAAAATCCAGGACAATGGTGATGGTGCCCTAGTCTAATACACAACTTTTTCCATACAATCCCAATCTCCTTCCGGCACTGATCTCTGCTATGTCTTCTATTTCCCATGATCCATAAATGGAGGACAAGGTTGATGGCACCCTTGTCCTGAAAAGTTGAACAGTGTCTGCTTCTTTTTAGATTTGAAATCTTCAATGTCTGCCTTCCTGCTCTGTAACACCACTTTCTCTAGATCTGACACCTGTAACCTACAATCACAAGGAGTGTGGCAAGGGATTGTGGTGTTTAGAGGCTTACCTCAGTCAAGCTCTGGAGAGACATTTAAGTCTTCCGAACACCATTGTCAGAGAGAGTGCATGCCCTTGGGAGGGAGAGGAAAAAACCAAATGATAATGATTGATAAAGCACAATAAATGATACCTTGATGATGAAGCTCTCATGGAAGGAAGAATCTCTTCAATGCCATGAGGAGAAGATGTAATCCAACCTCCAAATAAACACAATAACAATGCTATGCTCTGCAACACAATGATAATCACAAGTATGCCAATGGTTCACAATCATAAAGCTTGCTAATGATCTCCTAGTTTCTAAATGATAACCTAAACATGCTTATATATGCAACCACTAAGATTCCCTCCAATAATTTCGTATTTCAAACTTATGATGTCGGCCTAGAGACCAAATAACGATCACAAAACTAACATTTCAAATTAGAGCAGACCCAAAATAGGGCTGGACTAGGGTGCTAGTGCCCTTGTCCACCCCTTGTCTTTGCTCAAGATTCATTAAAGTGCAGCCCCCTAGGTCTTATTTTCCACAAGACCCTTGGGTTTTCTTATCAGGAGTCTGATTTAACATGCAAAATGCTCTAAATGCAAATCTAAAGACCCAAGAACTAAACTTTTAGGAAAAAGACCCCAAGGGTACATTTTTCTGACATAATAGTGAGAAGTGATGTTATGTTTGTATATGCTACCACAAGGGAGGAGCCGATAGTGGTGGCTATAATGGAAATATGTATGTATACCAAAAATATTAAGTTTGTAACTATTGATTCATATTCTGTAGAAGAGACAAAGTATACAAGGCATCTATCCATGTAGATACATCATACTTGGTGATATAATTTGTATGCTGACATCATGTATGGTTGGATTATAGTTTCATGACTCTTGGTATTCCACAGGTTGGTTGGACAATTAGATGTTTGGTATTTCCATGAATACATCTATATGTATCACCTCATGTGCATGTGCCATGATTAGAAATTAAGACAATTGTATATGTTGAAAGGATAATGTTGGATTGTATATTTTTGGTGTGAAACATTAGAGTGATTGTAAAAGAAGTATTTTGTAGATTGAGACTCTAATAAGACCTTGTTGTATTGAATTTATTTTGATTTTGAATAATATAACTATGAATTTCTAAATACTATACATGATCTATACATGTTTTTAGATAGATTTTGTAAGTGGTATGGATTATTTTCTAAATACATAATTTTATGTTTCCTTCATCCCAGCCTATTGGTCAACTTCAATAGGAGTTAAAAACCACAACATTTGGTATTAGAATGCAAGGTGGTTGTTTGGGTGGTTACTACTTCATTGGGAGTGCAAACCCTAGCATATGTGGTGGGAAACCCTACAACAATTGGTCTATTGTAGTTCATGTATAATTGGTTAGAAAGGAAGACTTTGAAAGATTTTGTGAGAAGACATAATAACATTAAATCTATGGCTAGCAATTCGAGGTCTAAAATTAAGAGATTTAATGGGAAGAACTTTGAATTGTGGAATTTGAAGATGGAGGATCTTCTAGTGGAAAGAGATTAGTGGGCTACAATATCTTCTTTGACCAAATCATTAGGTATGTTTGATGAAGATTGGGTAAAACCAGTAAAAAAGTAAGAAGTAATATCCAGTTATGTCTATTAGATTCTATGTTGATGAATGCTTCTAAGGAGCATATGACAAATTCATTTAAAAAGAAGATAGGTATATTATATTTGTCTAAGAGTCTAGTTAACAAACTTAAATTAAAAAATAAGATATATTCCTTTAAAATGAGGGAGGGAGACTCATTAATTGATCACTTGAATAGATTTAATATGATTTTAAATCAACTTGTGTTAATAGGAGTCAAGATGGATGAAGAGGGTAAATGCATTGTGTTAACTTGTTCCTTACCAGATTCATCGAAAAACCTAATTATGTTTATTAGTAGTAATGCGGTGTCACTAAAACTCAAAAATATAATTGGCATTTTGTTAAGTGAAAAAATTAGGGAAATATCCATCGATCCCATGATAATTATTCTAATGCCCTTGTGGTTAGAGGAAAGTCTAAGGAGAAGAAAGTTAAGAAGAAGACTAAAGATAAAAAGTCTAAGGGTAAAGACATCTCAAAATCTCCAAGTTTAAAGTAAAATATTAGAATTGTGGAAAGAAGGGTCCCATAAAGAAGGATTGCAAGTCTAAGAAGAAGGATGATTCTTTTGATAAGTTGCCTAATAATGATGAGTATAGTAGTGATGCATTTATTTCTTCTAACATCACTGATGATGATTCTTGATTGACTGACCCATGTTCTTCTTTTCATATGACACCTCTTATGGAGTGGTACTTGGAATACACGAAGAGTAATGAAGAACAAGTGTTCCTTGGTGATAACAACTCCTTGAAGATATTTGGTCAAGGAAAGTAAGGGTTTCCTTCATGGATGGTACAATAAGGACACTCTTAGATGCATTGCATATTCTAAGTTTGAATAGAAACCTTATGCTTGTGTCTAAAATGGCTAACTCAAGAATTCATGTCACATTTGTTGGTAAAGTTTGTAGATTAGTAAGAGGTAATTTTGTGCTTGTTAAGGGACTATGACATCATATTCAAGCTATAGGATGTATACATCAACATTATCTAGGTGTGCTAATGTAACTACATTTGAATTAGGGTTATTATGGCATCTTAGGTTGGGTGACGTAAGTGAAAAAGGTCTAAAAGCTTGGCAAGTAAAGATATGGTAGAAGGTCTTGTTGATCGTTTTGTTGGTATAAACTTTTGTGAGCATTGTGCGCTAGGAAAATAGAATAGAGTGTGGTTCAAATCTAGAAGAATTATAGTAGAGAAGAATTTGGAGGTGATACACATTGATGTGTTTGGTCTTGTGGATGTCCCATAGTAAGTCTCTATACTATGTATCATTCATTGATGATTATTCTAGGTACTATTGGGTATATTTTCTTAGGAGAAAGTCTAAGGTGTTTCTCAAGTTTAAGAAGTTTATGGCTCTTGTTGAGAATTAGATTGATAAAAAAAAATTGACTAAGGATAGATAATCATAGTGAATTCTTCTCTAAGGAGTTTGACATATTTTGTAGGCATGATAAAATGTGAAGCAAAGGACAACTCCATACAAACCACAATAGAATAGAGTGAATAAGAGGTTAAATAGAACATTGCTAGATTAGGCTAGAGGTATGTTGAATAGTGCTAATCTAGGATAGGAGTTCTAGGCTAGGGTGGTTAGCACTACATGCTAGTTGAATAACATGTCCCCTACTTCTACACTACAAATCAAGACACCATATAAAATATGTAGTGGTAGAAAACTAGTTGTGACACATTTGAGAGTCTTTGGCTATGAGGTATTTGTTTAGGTGCCAAAGGGGAGGCAGTCTAAGTTATATTTCACAATAAAAAGGTGTATTTTCATTGGTTATGGTGATAATGTTAAAGTATAGAAGATATAGAATCCAAAAACCTTGAAGATTCTCTACTCAAGAGATGTTACATTTAGGGAAAGTAGAGCCTTGTCCAAGGAGGACTAGCCAAAGGAGAACAAGATGGAAAAGGTGCATTTTGAAATTACTAAATTGGAGCTACAAAATAAATCTAAAACTAAATAATAGAGCGGACATGATAGTTTGGGAGAAGAAGAAACACATTCATCTAGTGAAAAATCTAAAGAAGAATAGTGTACAGATGTGATAAAAAATTCTTTACAAGTAGTTATGACAATGTCTACAAAATAATGGAGATCCCCTGATAGGTATATTCCAATAGATTTGTGTTGTGTTTTTTCTCTTAGTTGTACTAATATGAATTGAGTTATGTGGAAGAGGCTTTGAATTCCAAAGAGAAAAAATCTTGGAAGAATTCCATGGATGAGGAGATGATGACATTGAAGTAGTGTAAGATTTTGAATTTGGTTGATCTACCTAAGGATAGGAAAACCACTAGTTACAAGTGGGTATTCAAGAAGAATTATAGTGTAGATAGATCACTTGCGTGGTATGAGGCACAATTGGTGGAAAAGGGTTATTCCTAGGTTGAGGGAATCAAATTTGGTGGAATATTTTCTCTTATTGCTAAGTTCAGTTATGTTATGTTGTTATGTATTGTTGTGACACTTGATTTAGAAATTGAATACATGGATGTCAAGATAATATTCTTGCATAGAGACTTAGAGGAGGAAATGTAGTTATAAAAACCTAAAGGATTCAAGGTGAAAGGTAAATAGAAACTAGTTTTTAAGTTTAATAGTTATCTATATGGATTAAGGTAGTCCCCACATATGTGGAACCAAAAGTTTGACACACACATTCTAGAATTGGGTTTTGGAAGAAGTGATGCTGATCAAATTGTGCATACTTCAAATAGGTAAATGGTCACATTTTGATTATTTTTTTATATGTTGATGATATGCATATCATTGGAGATAATAAAGCATTAATTTTAAGAACTTAAAACTTAGTTGTCTAGTAAGTTTGAGATGAAAAACTTAGGAGCTGCTAAATACATATTTGGTATGGAGATATGTAGGACTAGGATGAATAGAAAGTTGTGGATAAGCTAGAGGAAGTATCTTGAAACTATTTTATGAAGGTTTGGAATGCAATATCTAGTAAAGTGATACATTCATTGATACTAGTTGCCACAAAGTTAAGTATGGAACAATGTCCTCAATTTATGGGGGATTTGGAGAAAATTAGGAATTTCCTTATGTGAGTGTGATAAGAAGTCTCATGTATGCAATGGTCTGTATAAGACTAGACATTTCCCAAGAAATGGGAGTTCTATGTAATTTAATAACAAAGCTACATAAAGAACATTAGACACATGTGAAAAGAGTGTTCATGTACTTGAAGGGAACTCTAGATTATTGCTTAACATATTATGGTACTAATGATGTGGGTAGAGTGTTGAGTGTGGAGATATTTGTAGATTTAGATTGGGATAGAGATTATGATAATTATGAGTTAACACGTGGTTATGTTTTTATTCTGCTTGGAGGAGTAGTGAGTTAGATGAGTAAGAGGTAATAGATAGTTTCCCTAGCCACTACTAAAGTAGAATATATGTGTACACCACATGTTTGTAAGGAAGTGGTCTAGTTGAATAGGTTGACTGACAACATTGGTTTTAAGAGTTAAATAGTGGTGAAGTGTGATTCACAAAGTGTAATTTGTCTAGCTTAGAATCTTGTTTACCCTACTAGAACAAAGCATATTGATGTGTAATATCATATCGTGAGGGAGATGGTTGAGAGCAGATAAGTCTAGATGGAGAAAATTGATAGTCAGGTAAATCTTGTATATTTTTTGGCTAAAAAATGTAAGTATTTCCAAATTCATGTGATGTAGGGATGAGATGAGCTTATCCCATTCTTGAGAATGAGGTTAATCTTTTGGGTTGAATACTGCACTCTTTCCTCCAGTAAATATCAAGTGGGAGAATTTTGGGACTTGGGTGATATTCACCTACAAAGAGTCCTTGTAGGAAGAGTTTGTCTATAGAATATATTATGGTTAAATGTAGTGTGTTTTTAGGTGTATGATACATCATACATGTTGACTAATATGTGGTGATGTTATGGAAGTAAGTTGCAGTGCAACATACATTGTTGTTTACATGTGGCGATTCTATGACAACAACCACAAGTCATTTGGATGAATAAATCATAACCACATATGTAATTAGTGTTTTTTGCTAACATGAAAATTAATGGAGGGGCACTTGTGGTAGAACTTGGGTTCATGCAGAACAATCTAAGAATAAGGTACTATTTTGGAAGATGGAACAAGTTATTGCAAGTAGTAAGAAGTGAAGTTATGTTCATATATGTTGTAGTGAGGAGTTAGTGGTGGTGGCTATATTGGAAACATGTATGTATATTGATAGTGTTAAGGTTGTAACTATTGATTCATAGTGTACAAAAGAGACAACATATACAAGGTGACTATCCATGTGGAGACATCATACTTGTTGATTTATGTTGTATGTTGATATCATGTAGGATCATACTATAATTGTATGACTTAGTATTCCATGGGTTGGTTGGACAATTAGATAGTTGGTATTACCATGAATACATCTATATGTATCACCTAATGTGATAGTGCCAAGGTAATACATTGAGATAGTTGTACATGATGAAAGGATAGAATTGGATTGTACATTATTGGTGTGAAAAATTAGAACAATTATAGAAGTATGTTGTAGATTGAGAGTCTAATAATACCTTTTTGTATTGAATTTGTTATGTTTTAAATAATATAGCTATGAACCTCTTTTGGTGGTGGGTTTTTCTTTCAAAAGGGTTTCACATATAAATATTTGAGTCTTTTGAAATCTTGTGGATACCTACTATTCCATTTACTTTTGTACATGTTAGATATATTTTACAAGTGCTATTGATTATTTTCTACATACATTATAATCTAAGTTTCCTTCATGCCAGTTTATTAGTTGATTGCAATAGGGGTTAAAATCCCCAACAAAAATAAGGGTCTAATATGGGGTCTAACCTTTTCCAAAAACAACCTAAGATAATTAAAGGCTTAGTAAACCAATGTATTACTAACCCAATACCTCCAAAATGTATTGGTTAACTAATGTAACCATTAAGGACGTATGACAACCAAGATGCAACATATTATCCAAGACCTTTGTAAACCAAGATGAAACTACTATTATTAATGGTGATAAAACCATAAAACCAAAGATAATAAGATTATCTATAAGACACCCAAATAAAGATAATTAAAACTAATCAATTGTCAAAGGACTTTGAAAAATCAACATCAAGCATACAAAGGAGAATTAGGGTCAAATTCATCTAAGAAAGAACCATCAAACATAAGAGGTCATACCCTTTGGATTACCAAAGATAAACTTGGAAATCACATTAAAAAATATGTTCAACCCTTATAATCCAAAGGTATATCTCTGGCTAATCTTAACCAAATTGTCTCGTAGAACCTACTCAAGACTCCAAAAGTGAAATATGCAAATGAGACCAAAGAAAATTAAAGAATACCTACAGGAAAATTCTTTTGAGAAATTTTGATGACCAACCATTGCACTATTTCTTTGATAGATATGAGTCACCCTCAAAAGGTTTATAACATTATTTCATGATGCTCTTGACACCCATTTCCATTTAGATCCATTTTCCATCCCCAACCATACAAATGGGACAAAAATATGTACCTCCACATGCATACAAACACAAAGAAAAAATGCATAAATTTATCTTATGAAACACATCATTTCAAGAAAAAAACTAAGAAATTTTCCTCTCTAAAATTTACAATAGTAGTAGATGTTGAAAAGGATAAAATGAATTCATGACTAGTTTCTTCCCTCTTCAAGAAATTCAAAATGTGTTCCCAAATCTATGCTGTAATTCTAATATTCACATAATGGTAGGGAAATCTCAGACAACACTAAATTAGGATAGCTTTGTGGAGGATTGAGAAAATTTCATATGATGTTTTCACCCATATAGTTCACATCAACAACCTAAACTCCTCACATGATGAAAGTTGATGCAGGAGTATCCGGAAGCATTCAAATCAATTGGGATAGTTAACATTAGGTTACATAGTACCAGGAAGAACAACCTTGGAGATTACCGCATTTTTCCACACTTGCATATCAGAAGCTAAGGAGCAGGACATAGCATCTACATATTGTCATTTCAATCGTATCCAAAGTTTAGATCATTTGGGTTTGTTTCTGGAGAGATATCGCTATCAGAAGATTACTCATTTTCACCTATTTTCAGAGAGTAGAGAAGACAGTGTTCAATGGAGTCTAATTGGTTTGTGGAGAAATTCTATGACTTGCAGAGCTAAAAGGAATATCATTCAAGGAAGTTGAGGACCTAGCTGACCTTCATGGAGATCTGTACAAAATTCCATTCATCTGTGGAGCAATACCTTACATTTAGGTCTAACCTATATGTGTCTACACATTACATACTAGCCATTGTAACTAGGCCAACTTGTTAATATTTAGAAGGCTTGTGGAGGATACAAATGAGAGATAAAGGATTGTTTCTAAGTAATGATCAAGTGTGTGAAGATATGAAGCAAGATGATGAGTTGTTGTGATTTGAAGAAGTAGCAGAATTGAAGCACAGAGTAGAGGAAAGAGAAGAAGTTGCAGAGCAGAGAATTCAGAAATAGAAGAAAGAAATCATGGAAGAATGTTACTATATGAATCTTTTGTAAACCCAGGGCTATGACCTAAAGCCCTAGAGGCATGTGTACTAAGATTTTAGATTCTAATATAATGAGGAATGAGATTTAAAGGATGGGTTTTTCCCTTTGAGAGTTTTCCTAGGATACATCTTGTGTCATGTGTTTATGAATATCTCTTTCTTTCTATTGTTATTGTATGTTTTTGTTGCATCTTTGATTGATCATGTTGTTAGTAGTTTAAGGCTGCAAGGTTGGATAGTCCCTCATCGGACCTTCCTACCTTGAATGCATCAAAAGTACTCCTATTTTACTTTCCCTCTATGGTGTCATCTCATTCTGAAGTAGTATGTGCAATTGCATTTTATGATCTTATGATGAAACCCTTAGGTCAGTAAGTCTACATGTCTATGTATCATATATATTAAAATTAGTAGATTATATCACTTGGATCTTTTAAATCTAGGCACCTCTTTGCACATAATGATGTAATAAAAATCAATCTCCTCTAGGACATTATGAATGGTGACCTACATAATGGGTATTAGATAATAAAATATAGGAAAGATAGGTTATATGGATTTAAAGGTCAAAAATCAAGTGTCTCTGTAATGCAATTCCAACATAACATTGAAAAATCAAGCTAAAAACAATTAGAATATCTATTAGGACCCCAATATGGACACCACATTTGTGGGTCCTCTCAAATGGGATATAGGCACCTATAAAAATACATTCACAATTGTTTTAAGTGGTCATAAATAGTAGTTAATAGCTGACGATAACTAGGACATCCAAAGAAAGGTTTAAGTACTAAGGAGAGGCTATTAAATTTAACCTCAAACACAATGAATAATTCAATATTAAAAAGTGCATTACTAAATGCACTATCAATAGTGGAGGTTTAAAGGCCAAGATGTAAAGGTTAAAATTCAAACTTTTCCTTCTAAATTAACTTCCCTCCAAGAAATTTTTAAAATTTTTGTGCCAAATCTCCCTTTAGGACTGTTTAAGGGTTTTATGACATTTTTGAGGTTTTTTAGGATTGTCTAAGGGTTTGGAAGGTAGAAAATGGTCAAATAAATGCTTACAATCAACACTAAACATAAAATGGGTCCCCTTTAACTTGTGAAGCATCTACAACCCAATCCTAAAGAGATATTATGATAAACTAAGGGTCTAATATGGGGTCTAACCTTTTCCGACACTAACCTAAGATGAACAAAGACTTAGTAAACCAATGTCCTATTAACCCAAGGCCTCTAAAATGTGTTGCTTAACTAATGTCGCCATTGTGGATCTATGACAACCTAGATGCAACATATGACCCAATGTGTTTGTAAATGAAGATGAAACTCCTATTGCCAAAGGTGATAAAATGATAAAACCAAAGAGAACAATATTATATAGAAGACAAACAAGCAAAGAGAATCAAATCTAATCAAGAGTCAAAGGACTTTGAAAATCAATGTCAACAATACAATGGAGAATCATGGTCAAATTCAACTAAAAAAGAACCATCAAACATAAGAGGCAATACCCTTTGGATCACCAATGATAAATTAAGAAATCACATCAAACAAGATGTTGATCCCTTATAATCTAAAGGTACATCTCCTACTAATATTAACCAAATGACCTTTTAAAACCTACTTAGGACTCTAAAAGTAAAATATGTAAATAAGACTAAAGAAAATTGAAGAAGACTTGATCCAAGACTGAAAGTGAAAAAAAGGGAGATCCACATTTTGCTAAGGAAAATGGGTCATGTTGTGTGAGGCACGACAACTTACAAATTATACAAAATAGACCACCACATTGGCTCCCTATTGTTAAGAACAAGGTAAATCAATACATTGAAAGAATAAATAAATGGTTCTTAAATCAAATTAATTAACTAGTACATGTGATCAAACCATAAAAAAGAACATGGAGAAGTATAAATAAAAACAAAAATAACACATAATACTAGATTTATGTGGAGAAACCTTTTTAGGAAAAAATCCACCACCAAAGAAACATGAATCTTGTATTAATATTAAGAGCAAGATTACACCAATAAAATCCACTAAATCTTCTTTAGTCTAACAACATTTTGACTACATAACAATAGTTCACCTACATAACACTATGAAATCTCCATCTCATACACTTAATATTTATATCATATGAAACAAGTAACCACCAAGTGGTTTCTATAAACTAGTGGTAAAAACCCATGCACCAACTATGCATTGAAATATGTACCCATGATAGAAACCAACTGATGATAGATGCTCCACTCTCACTAATGTAATTCCCACTATTGACCTTTTACTATGACCTCCTTATTTAATTCCATGCCAACAATATCCCAAGTATCTCTATATCTTCATTTATAACTCATAGATCTAGCCCCCTTAAGGGTTTTCACCTCTTACCCTTTCTATTTTTCTCTAGTATCACACTAAAAAACTTTGAGGCTCATTTTCTCAGTTTTCAAGGGGGTTTTAATGATCTCCAAATGCATCTTTGATTCATTTAAAATTTCCATCTTATCAAGATATTCAATTTAAAATAATATTACTAAAATCAATGCTCTAGATAAAAAAATATCCCTTTAGAAGGCATTTGGACAAAACAACATTAGACATAAAATTGCAAGTGAATAACACACTAATCATAACATTCTCCCACTTGATATTTATATTAAAATGACATAATAAGAAACTTAAAATGAATTAAGCGTAGGAATAGGCAAGGATCCTAGCCTCTCTACACCAATAAAACTTATTCATGCTCACTATTTTTGTAAGAGAATTTGAAACATTATTAAAAGTTCCCACATTATATATCATTATCTTTCCATTCTCAATCATCTCATGAATAAAGTGATATTGAACATATATATGCTTAGTGTGAGCATGATATATTGAATTCTGCACCAAATAGATAACACTTTATTGTCAAAACTGATACTAACAACCCTAAAATCAAAACCAATACCTAAGCATGTAAAATTTATAACCAAATCACCTCCTTACAAGCATGTGTAGAAGCCATGAACTCTACTCCTATCATAGTTAAAGTATTTGTGGGTTTCCTCTTACTCATCTAACTAATAACTTCAAATAGAGAAAACACATTATCACTTATGAACTTCCTATCCAAATCACCATCCCATTCAAAATCACAAAGCCCTATGTTTCCAAAATATTACCCACATCATTAGTTCCATGATAATATAAATAGTAATTATAAGTAGCTTAGAAATATGTAAACACCCTTTTAACATAATTCTAATTCTCTTTACTAGGGTTAGACATAAACCTACTAAGAACTCCCACTACTTGGGCAATATCTAGTCTTGTACACAATATTCACTACATGAGTATTGTTATCAGAAAATGTGAACACTAGCATTAAACAACTAATCCTCCAATAACTCAATGGAAATTGATGTAAATACAAGTAAACAAAGAATATACCTTTAAAGACTGTTTTACCTCTATGCTTCCATTGTTCACTTAACTCCTCTTGATCTTGATGCTAATGGAGCTCTCAGAAGTGTGCACTTCCTTGTTGTTTGAAGATGACAAGAGTAGAATGGCTATGATATGGAATGTGCAATGGAGACTAAACTACAATGCAACTTTAATGGAGATGGGTGATTGATAATGGAGACATGGTGATGATAATGGGTTGATAATGCAAATGCAATGATAACTTTGCCAAAGTCACACTGTAATGATTCGTGTAGAGTAAGATTGCTTAAGCTTAGATGGATGCAAATGGGTGTGTAGACCTTGCTTATATAGGCTGAGGGAAGACCAAATCCAAGTGATAGATCCATGACTAGAGGAATTACCTGTGAGGTGTATGGTTGAGAAAGCATGAGGGAATGTGCATGAATCAAGAGAGGACAAGTGTCCAAGCTCCTTTCAAGAGTTATGGGAGATAACATAATAGATTGAGGAGTTAAATGAGATGATTGATCAGTTAACAGATTTGATTAAGGAGTTAACATAATAGATTGATCAGTGAACTCAATTGACTAATTAGTTAACAGATTTGATTGATGAGTTAACTAATTTGATTGGAGGAGAAATAGGACATGTGGATGAGGGAATACTAGCTAATTAAATATTAAAATATTTAATTACATGTGCAACAAGGTGAGGTGGAAAGGTGACATGGATAAGGTGAGGTGGATTTATGGAATTTGGACTTAGGATAGAGGGATTTAGGATTAATTAAATAATTGAGGATTATTTAATTATGTGAGACATTAGAAGAATTTAGGGAATTTAATTAAATAAATTTATTTTATTTAATTATTGGAGGGATGTGAATCATTTAAATAAATTAGAATATTTATATAGAGGAATGAGAACAAAATAAATATTAAAATATTTATTTAATTCGACTTAGCCATTTTTAGGTGTATACATTTTGTCCCTCTTTGAAGCAATGTGTTTTATCACGTTGTTTCAAAGAATTAAAAATTTTCTAGAATTGATACATGCCCCAATTTGTCCCTGGTACAGGTTATTGATGATAGGATGCCCCCTCAGGAGATTGGATGGGAAGAACGTGATGACAAGATGACGGATGATCTCATGATGAGATAGGTTGAATGACAGGTTGACTGGATAGATGGGTGAAGAAATTGGTTGATGTGGGAGAAAGACTGTGAAAATCATGCCCTAGCATGGACAAGGTCAAACACCTCTCATTAAGGTTTGATGTGCTATATCTAGGAGTTTGGATTCACATTTCACTCATTTGCACACTTTCCTTTGAGAGAGATCCTAGTGAAGAGCAAAGCTATTTGAGCACAGAGTAGGCAGTGAAGATGCAACAGTTTCCTCTTGAGCTTCATCAATTCGAATGGATCCGACGATTCAATCGTCTAGCAGACTACGAGCCGCTGGTAAGTACTACTTCATTTCTAGGCTAGGGCCACTAATGCTAACAATAAATGTAGGACAAAGATTTAGATTTTGTATGCATCGAAAGGTAGAACTACACATATGACGCGCGATACCATGCATATGACGTGATTCTATGCATAACGCTGGAATCGGCACATATGCAATTTTTTCACATTTGAAGCTTATTCCTTCGTAACTAAAATCTTGTTGCGCATGCAATTGGGGATGCTACACATAAAATTTTTACTACACATTTGATATGTTGTTGTGCATCTAACAAACAATCCTGTGCATTCAAAATAAAGTGGCTCATATAAGATTCTTCTGCACATGTGAGTTTATTCTGCACATTTGAGGTAAACCTATACATCTGATAGGTAGAACTACTCAAATGATTTTGGTTTATCAAAAACACTTAGAAATTTGACAAAGTTGATTGTGCGATTGATGTTGGTCAACTGATAGGCCATCTCTGAGATTGATAGAATCTCTAGAGAGATGATAGGAAAACTTGTTCCTATTAGAATTGCTAAGTGTTTGATATTGGATAGATAGACTTACAATTTAGTCAATTTTTGATTGATTAACGCGCGCTTGTTTGTTTGTAGGAGGAGTTAGATGATGTCCTCATGTCAAGGGAGTGGTTTCCAACTACCCATATGTTGAGGCCTTATTTGATGGAGACGGATCTACTTGTTATTGGATCGGTTGGATTGTCATTTGTGCTCTTCATGACCGGGATTAGGGCAAATCTCGGCATGCTAACTGCTCTGGTTGAGAGATTTCATAGTGAGGATGGGACTTTTCACCTTCCCACTGGGAAGATTTTAGTTACGCTAGAGGATGTTCACAAGATTCTGCACATACCTATTGATGGAGAGCTTATGGAGTATGAGTCATAGACTAGGGTAGGTTTGGATGAGTGCAGACAAGTTTTTGATGATGATGAGATCGTGGGTACCGAGATCAGCTGGGTTGACATGGTGCCTTACTATGAGCCACTTCCTTTAGTTGTGGGAGGGTTGATCAGAGGTATTGTGTGCCCCGATAGATGGTCACGTGGATTTACAGTTGGATGGGGTTGGATACTAGAGTGGATTACGATGGAGGGGACCAAATATGCCTGGGGTGTTTGTATCCTTGCTCACCTGTATCATGATTTGCACCCGTTTGTGTATGATGGCTCTTGTTCCTTGGCTTGTGGTGTTTCACTATTACAATATGGGCATGTACTCATATAGCCATCACTCATCCTATTGGCATTAGTACTCAGGGTAGGGATCAGCCTTACTCTTACATGTTTCAGGATAGCCTTTCCCAGCCCAAGCTGGGAAAGTTAGAGTACTGGAGACACGCCTTCGACAATATAGAAAGAGTCGAGTGGCAACCATACCTAGACTACGAGGTATGGGATGATGATGCATTGGAGCTTCCATTTTGTTTTTAGACTAGATGGCTTATAGGGAGGACACCCTATATTTTGGAGAGACACATTGTATCATGTGTGTATAGGCAGTTTGGTAGAATCTAGGAGATGCCCCAAGGTAATGCCATATTTTCCCGTACGCACAAGGAGAGGACATGATGGGGCCCTAGCCCATTTATGAGATAGCTTGTGATGAGTTTCTACATATTCCATATCAGCCTTAGCCAATGATGATGGCAGTGGCAGACACTGGCATGACACAAGACTACTTTGACTGGTTCACAGCACATCTCTTTCCATACTACTCTGGCCCAGGAGAGTGAGTCCTGATTCTGGATGATTGGGAGGAGGATGATGAGGGGCTATAGTGGTGACCTAGGAGATGCAGAGGTGGCTAAGGTGGGGATGATGGTGGTGACAGAGGAGGAGGAGGAGGTCATGATGGTGGTGGCGGCGGCGATAGTGGTCATGATAGTGGACATGATGGTAGTGATGGGGATGATGGCAGAGATGGAGATGGGAGGAGGGTTCACTGGTGGATTGACCCTGCCCAGCACACACAGTTAGCTTTACAGGCTCAGGTTCAACCTCCAGTGCAACCACAGGGATAGGGGCTAGGTGATGGAGTGATAGAAGGGTTACGAGCCCAACTAGCTCAGGGACAGTCTATGCTGGGACAACAGCAGGGACAGATAGGGTAGATGCAAGCCTAGATTACTCAGTTGTAGAGTGACCTACAGACTACCTAACTAGAGAGAGACATAGCTATTTAGAGGTATGGGAGGGCAGAGGCACTCTTAGAGAAGGTTTAGCAGACTACGGGACAAGGTCCCACTGGCTAGACGGTTACAGAGATGGTGAGGGCAGGTCAAGATATCTTCTACTGGTGGTCACTTTATGAGTAGGCTGTACCATTAGAGTGCAGGGCAGGGAGTTACTGCAGCAGGTCACAGAGGGCACCTGCAGAGAGTGGTAGGGTGATTGGACCTATGGGGCCACCTCGTGGACCATTAGGAGGAGGTGCAGGGACCGAGACACCAGGGATAGCGACAACAAGTGGAGGAGGAGGAGGAGGTATCCTGCTACCACAGCTAACACCATCATGGGGGAGCCATTCTTAGCTACTTTGTGACATGTATTAGTTTTTTAGTACCTTCATTTGGACATGTATACACCACTTCGATTTGGACACTTTGAGATGTATTGTTATTTGGACATCATTGTATACTTGGACACTTTTATTCTTTGTGATGATGATTATATGATATCATGATTCAACTGACTATGATTATGATCTACTGTGATGACATGCCTTACATTATGATGTTATGATATGCTATGCTTATAGATGACCTATGTGGTTTATGACTGATGCATATGTTTACATTTATGTGATGGACATGATGATCTATATGATGACTTTGCATGATTATGGTTGTATGTGATGTGGCTAACATGTTTGTTAGATTGTATGATGCACTTTATGTTTATGCGACATGATTTTTCTATGAGCTATATGATGGATATGATGACCTATGTGCCTATTTTATGATCCTATATGTTCACATTCTATCATGATCTAATGTAGACATTGTGATAACTTAGATGTTTACTTATGTCGTTTGCCATTGTTTTATTTATGGATGATGATCTAATATGCAAATATGATGATAGCTATGTTTTGTGAGATTTTTGGTTAATGCATTGTGATGTTGAATCCTGCATCTAAATGACAACATTATATGCAAAACATGATCTAAATGTTTATTACCATTAATGCATTGTATGTGATGATACTATATGATGGCACACCTATTCATGACATGCAAAGGAATTGTTTTTGTTGTTCCAAGTATACTCAATCTTAATAATAATACACCTGATAAGAATGGACTTTAATAACTAGGATAAATGGATAATGTAGAAGAAAGGATTGGATAAATGGATAAATGGATCTTTTGACACTCGAAATTTGGTCAAGGATGAAATGCTTATAATGGAATGATATGTAACTTGATATGTATGAATGTGTGGATTTTTTCATCTTCGTATATGCAAGTATTTGTAGTACTTTGTTTCATCATTGAGCTTTTAAAATGTTGTAAGAAAATACAAGCATCTATGTATAATTAAACTGAGATGACCTGATTATTTCTTACATGGATTTTGATTTAGCAAGTTAATACAAGCATTTAGTAAAAATTGAATCTAGATGACCTGAGTATTTCTTGCATATCAATAGACAAGGATTGCCCTGTTTCATGTTTAGACTTAGAACATCCTCAATGATCTTTTACCAATCATGTTGTTAGACAATGTCGTCACATTACTAAAGATTGACCCAAAAATAGCAAACAAATAAGATAATTATGCCCCCATCATAGCTCCTCTAGTTTTTGACATCCTTGAGTAGCATAAAAAGACATAATAACAAAAATCAAGACTCTGCAACTTAATCTTTAATAAGCACAAATTTTCTTGCCATAGTTATGTTTTCTTGCAAAAAAAATAGATACAAATCATCATGGTGGTTGAGGTCCATTGTGTCTTGTTTATGGGTCTAGTTCTTGCGTCAAGTATTTTGTTGAAAAAGTGTGTTTGTAATGTTGTCTGCTATCTGGTAATAGTATCGTGATCCTTATTGTTATCCTTTGAGGTTTTAGACATTCAAGAATCAAATTCTCCAACTAGGTCAAGGAGTTTCACCTATCAAGTAAGGGATTGATTTATTGTGGATGAACTGACAATAGACATGAAGAAATGGGCCCTAAGGAACTGACTTATTGCCTCGGGGGCTCATTGATGATGGCCTTGTCTACGTGATGACGCAGAGGCAACGTAGTTCGGGGTGTGGACTTTGTGGACCTAGGACCTAGGAGATGGGAAAAATAGGATTGGGAGGATAAAAGGATAGGTGACATGGGATGGAATGGATGTGAAATGAGCCTCAAGGGCACATCAATGATGGCCTTGCATACGTGATAGCTCAGAGGCGACATAGTTTGAAAATGGTACCAATGATGGGGTTGAGTATGGATGACAATATGGATGCATGTTTGGATAAGATGAATGAACAACAAGCCATGGTTAAGAGGGATGAATGAGGAACAAGGTTCAAAAAGATTGAGGAGATGGTTTATCACAAGTAGCACTTGTTTACTAGGTTTTCACCACTTGCTTTTATTTGCATGAAAGCTAAAATACACATGATGCCTGTTTGCTAGGTTTTCATCATGGTATCTATCCAAGGTGCCTGTTTACCAGGTTTTCACCAAAGGATGATTTTTTTGTTGTATTTCCATTTTTTTGATTTTTTGTGCTATTTTTATTTTTTTTTAATTTTTTTTGCTATTTTTCCATTTTTTGATTTTTTTTGCTATTTTTGACTCTCTTGCATTGGAGTTTAGGTGTAGAACTTGCGAAGATGCATGTTGTTGGTGGGATCATCGAACAATTCACCTTCTCATGTAGCCAATTGATAAGCACCTGATCCATAGGCAGCAATGATGACATAGGGACCAAGCCAGTTGGATTTGAACTTACCTTTCTTCTCCTTGTCTTGTTGATTCCTAGGATTCTCTTTGAGGACTAGGTCACCAACTTGAAATACCTGAGGTTTGATTCTGTGGTTGTAACTTCTAGACATCCTTTTTTGATAACCCTTGAGATGGTTAAAGGCATGTTGTCTTCTTTCTTCGAGCAACTCTAACTCTTGAAGTCTTGATACTATGTACTCTTCATTAGATATGAGGCCTTTTAATGATACTCACAAGGATGGGATCTCGACTTCAATGGAAAAGATGGATTTAGAGCCATAGATGAGGGAATATGGTGTTGCACCTATGGGTGTGTGGATACTTGTGCGGTAGGTCCACAACGTGGGATTCAATTGGATGTACCAATCGCGACCGACATCATTGATAGTCTTTTTTAGGATTTTTAAGATGGTTTTATTTGATGCCTCTACCTAGCCATTTCCTTGGGGGTAATATGGGGTAGAAAAGCGGTGTTGGATGTGGAATTTGTCACATAGCTCTTTGACATCTTGGTTTTTAAATAGTCATCCATTATCAGTGATAATGGATATAGGGATGCCATAGTGGCAAATGATGTAATTCAGGATGAAAGAGGTGATTTGTTTGCCTGTGACATTGGTGAGGGGTATGGCTTCGATCCACTTTGTAAAGTACTTAGTTGCGGTGATTATGAATTTATGGCCGCTAGATGATGGAGGGTGTATCTTTCCCACTAAGTCAAGTCCCCATTGACAGAAAGGCCAAGGAGTCATTAAAGGTTGTAGCTTCTATACTGGTGCATGTATTAGGTTCCCGTCGATTTGGCATTTCTTACACCACTTTACAAAATGATAGGAGTCTTTTTCCATAGTTGGCCAGTAGTATCCCATACATATGAGTTTCTGAGCCAGGGTAGGACCACTAGAGTGGGTCCCGTATATACTTTCATGAACTTCACTTAGGGCCATTTAATATTCCTCCCTATCGAGACACCTAAGTAGAGTACCATTGAGTCCTTGTCAATACAGGGTATTGGTGATTATGGTAAAATAGGAGGCTTAACGAATGAAGGTTCTCTTTTGGTTAGTTGATAGATCAGGAGGTAGGATATTTGCATTCAGATAGGCAAATATTTTTCTATATAGGGGAGAATCAGATCCTACTATATGGAAAATGATATGGGATTTGGGGGTGTCATACGCAGGATGGGACACTGGCTCTACCAAGAACTCATAATGTGATTAGTTTTTAGGGATATTGAGGAGAGCTATAGTTGTTTCCATGGCGTCTGCTGCTTTGTTCTCCAACCTTGGTATCTATTCAAAAGAGATCATAACAAAGTATTCTTTGAAGTCGTCTACCATACATTTGTATGGTATTAACTTCTCATCCTTTGTTTGATAGTCATCGTTCACTTGATTGATGACAAGTTGGGAGTTACCATATACATGAAGTTTAGTGATTTTTCATTCTATTGCCAGCTTGATACCAATGACTAGGGTATCATACTCCACCACATTTTTAGTGCATGGAAAGAGTAATTTGTATGACTTGGGAGTGGTGTCTCCATTAGGCATGATTAACAAGATACCTGCCCCAGACCCATGCTGAGTATATGAGCCATTGAAGTAGAGTTTCGAGGTTGTTGTGATGTGAAAGATAGACTCATCTAGAAATTTGAAGCTCAATGGGTTGTCATCTATTAAAGGTGCATCTGTCAGCTGATCTACAATCACTTGCCCCTTTATTGCTCATTTGTCTACATACTCGATGCCAAATTCACTGATATCATGACCCATTTTGATATTCTACCTGTTAGGGTAGCTTTGTTGAGAAAGTATTTTAATGGATCGATCTTTGCTACTAGCTTAATGGAATGTGATAGCATGTAATGTCTCCATTTTTGTGAAGCAAAGACCATAATGAGACAAACTCTTTCAATTGGTGTATATTGTAGCTCGTAATCGACCAGTGTTTAGCTAATGTAGTAGATTGCTTATTCTTTTCCTTCATGGTTTTGTTGTGCTAGCAGAGTTATGAGAGTTGTTGGTGTGGCTAAAATGTATAGTAGCAATGGCTTGCCCTGAATTGGTGGCATTAAGATAGGTGGATTCATCAAATACTCCTTTAAATGTTGAAAAGCTTGTTTGCATGAGTCATCCCACTTGAAGGGAATGTTCTTATGGAGGAGATGCATGAATGGATGACATTTATCTGCTAGTTGAGAGATGAACCTTCTGATAGATTGTAGCTTTCCCTGTAGAGACTGCAATTGACTGAGATTTTTAGGAGGCGACATTTCCATGATGGCTTTTACCTTAGCTAGGTCTACCTTGATTCCATTGGTAGACACGATGTATCCAAGAAGCTTGCTGGATGTGACTCTGAATACGCACTTCTTTGGGTTGAGGCACACATTAAACTGCTCTAATCTTATGAAGATCTTGTCTAGGACTTGTAGATGCCCTTCTCTTGTTTTTGATTTGGCTAGAATGTCGTCTATGTAATCTTCCATGATGGTATGCATCATGTCATAAAAGATTGTTGTCATTGCCCATCGATATGTTGCCCCTGCATTCTTTAGCCCGAATGCCATGATGCACCAACAATAGGTATCTCAAGGACATGTGAATGTAGTTTTATGCTAATCCTTTGGTGCTATCTTGATTTTGTTATATCCAGAGAATCCATCCATTAAGGACAACATGGTGTGTCCTACTGTGAGGTTTACAATAATGTTGATGTTAGGTAGGGGGAAGTCATTTTTGGGACAAGCCTTGTTCAGATCCCTGAAGTCATTACATAGTCAAACTCTTCCATCTAGTTTGGTGACAGGCACTATATTTGAAATCTACTCTGGATAGTCTATTGGTCTGATAAATCTAACATCTAGTAGCTTCTTGAGTTCATCTTTTACCATGAGTGTGATATGTAGGTGCATCGTCCTGAGTTTTTGTTTAACTGGATTAGCTCCTAGAGATAGCAATAAGTGATGCATTATAAGGTTTGGATTAAGACCCGGCATATCCGCGTATGACCAAGCAAAGTTGATTTGTTTCTTTTTGAAGAAGTCGGTGAATTGGGGTTTCTCTTGTGTAGTTAAAGATTGTGCCATATGGATCATCTTTGGATTTTCACCTGTTTTGACGTTGATCTATTTTGTTGGTTCCATCAAGATTGAGGATCTCTCTTGATGTGTTTGATTGGGAAGAGGGTCAAGCCTTTCATCCTTCGGTGCCTCAGAGAGGTTTTCACATTGGATACGTCTTTTATATTTTTACTATTTTCACAATCTAACACTGCCGCAGAGTGGTTTTCACCATTAGATCTATCTTTCATCTTTACATTTTTGAGACTGAAAGGCTTGGTACTCTCTCCAAAATAAGCCTTGTCATTGAGTTCTATGACATATCCAGCATTGTGATCCCCTGCGGCTATGTGGTCTCTAGGCTCTAGATAGTCTATGATGGCTTCATCATTTTGAAAGGTACCTAGCTCAGGGGTAGAGTCTTTTAAATCCCAATCTATGAGTTTTAGATGCACTAGTGGTAATGGGTCATCAGATCGGTTTGGTTCGAGGGTAGTGATGGTCAAGATGGAGTTAATATGGTTATTGTAAGTATTGACAATTCCTGTGATGGTACTCTCCACAAGTTGATCTGTCAAGTGTGGTATCATTCTTTCCTCACAAATCTCACTATCATTAGTATGCGGATCAGACTCTAGAGGTCTAGACCTTGAGTTTTTTCTCTCATGAGTTGCATGGATTGGGACAAATTCATGGACCACATCAACATCTTTTTCATCACAAGATAGTTCAGAGAGACTATCCCATTCATACTCATTAGAGTCTATCTCACTCCATCCTTGTAGTTGGTGAATTTGCTATACTAGGTTAGTAGCAGATGTTTGTGGTTGCTTGCCTTTATGCTTGTCTGTTCCTTTGGTATTTTCTTTTCCGGTGTAACCTAGCCATGTAGTGTCTCAGCCCATTAATGAAGGAGGTTGGATGGGCTCAATGATACCTTCTTTCCTCAATCCTAAGGGGCCATGACCTTCATATCCCATTCTTTGTAGTATTTGGAATCCTTGACCACATTGTTCAGTTTGCAATGTGGAGTGATGGTCTTGTTGCTTGGATAGACTATCTTCATCCTTATATAACCATTGTAGGATGTCTTTCACATCGCTCTCATCTTTGAGGCTTCCCCATTTTACAAATGGACATTTAAGAGTTTCTAGTGCCTTGGGTTTGCTCATTGATGGCCTTCCATAGGATCTGGGGGATATAGGTAACTATGCTAAGCAAAAGTATTGTGCGATTGTATATTCACTGACACCCTTGTCTTTGAACTTGAGGTTGATTTTAGGTTCCTTTGATGTGGAAGGGAGTGAAGTTGGGTCAACACAGGATGAGGATGAAGCAGAGGTAGAGTTATTGGGAATTACAACATCAGGATTAGATTGTATGGAGTTGCAATATTGAAATGGATTGGGACCACCGTAAATGGTGATCTCTTAGCTGTCATGGGGGAATTTGATACACTGGTGATAGGTTGATGGCATCACCTTCATTGCATGTATCCAAGGTCTTCCAAGGAGAATATTATATGCAAGTTCCATGTCAAGCACTTGACACATTACATCTTTTACTACAGGTCCCACTCTAATAGGAAAAATAATGGTTCCCTTTGAAGTTCTTTCCTCTTCATTGTAAGATTTGATGGTGAGTTTTTTTTAGGATCGACAGCCTTCTCTGAAAACCACAATGCAAGGAGTATCTTTAAGGTGAAAATATTTAAACCCACTCCTCCATCGATTAGAACCCTTTTTATTTTATGTTTGTGGATGAAGGTTTCTATCTGGAGAGATGCATTATGCGGTTGCATGATGGACATATCATCCTTTTTTGTGAAGTTCAAGAAATGAGGTGTGGTTAGGTGGCCTACCATGGCTTGGAATTGTTCTTCTGCTAGATTAGTTGGGATTGTGGTTTCTGAGAGACCTTGGTTGAGGATGGCCCTGTGGGATGGGGATAGACGCAAGAGCTCTAAAATGGAAATGTGTTGTGGTGTTTTGTGGAGCTGCTCTAAGACATTGTACTGGTTAGACGTGGATGGAGTTTTGGATGGTGCCCCTTCAAGAGTAACTTTTTCCCCATGAGTTACGTTACAATCGAGGTTTTTGTTTATAGTGATGACATTGATATGCACATCACTTTCAGAAATGTGGTTAACAATGTTGTCACAAGAAATATTTGTATAGTTTGTGTTGTTACCCCTTTTATTGTTTTGGTTTGAAGAACCTCCCTCTTCAAAGTTGGGGAGTGGATTTTGATATGCCAAATGGTCCTCATTTGATCCTTGTCCTTTAACTTTGACCACTTTTTGATCTACCAAGTCTTGAAGTAAGTTTTTGAGGCTTTGGAAATCATTAGTCTTATGTCCCTCGCTCCGATGGTACTCATAAAAGTCCAAATCTTTCCACCAAGGAGGTTTGAATTTAGGTTCATAATCACATGCCATTGGAAGTGTTATGACGTTATTTGATATGAGTTTCCGTAGGGCTAATTCCAGTGATTCTCCCAAAGGTGTGAATTTTCATTGAGGAGGAAAGTTAGTGGGTCGTGACTCATTGTTCTGGGACTTGTTTTATGGTGTGTTGTTTTGTGGATTGGACAAGTTGAAGATCAGTTGTTTTGGGATCACTTGTTTTACATCCATGACACTGTCATTGACAATGTTTTTATTCTTGGTCCCAAATCTTGGCTTGTCCATGTTATGATTGGATCTAGGGGTTTCCTTTTAGATTTTGACTTGTCCTTTGGCTACCAAAGCTTTTTCAATGAGTAAACCCATTTCAATGACCTTACTAAATGAAGTAGGACATTGGATATGTATTTGGTAGCTAAGATCAGCATTTAGGTTGTGTATAAACATCTCAAGCATTTGTTTTTCTAGAATATGATATGGACATTTGCTAGCCAGTTGTCTCCATCTTTGCAAGAAAGTGATGAAGGATTCTCCACCCTTTTGTTTTGTGTTACAAAGGTCTAACATTGGGATTTCATGCTCAATGTTATAAGAGAAATGAGTGAAAAACTTGTCTACTAGTTTGTTGAAGGTTCAAATGTTGGGAGGTAGGCAAGAGAACCATTCCATCGCTTGTCCTCCCAAGCTCCTTGGGAATAGTCGCATGAGATAGGTTTCATTGTGTGCGACTTTGAGACATGCTGCACTAAATTCTCTAATATGGTCTCTTGGATCACCCTTTCCTCGATATTTGTCAAATTTTAGCACCTCAAATTTTGAGGGGAAAGGTATCATGATCAAGGTCTTGTCAAAAGGATATGGTGAAATATCCTCTAGAGAATAGTGCTTTGTTGATGCTTCAATTTGAATGTCTGCGAGATGTTGTTGTAAGGCTTGGATTTGTGTTGTCAATATATCCAAGGGATTGATTGTATCCTTAGCCTTGTCTATTTTGGGAACCTCTTGTGTGATTTTGGGAGTTTCTATGTTGTTTGTAGAGGTGGTGTCTTTTAAGGTGGAGGTGTCAAAATTTGCCAAAAGTTTGGTCCCTTACTGTGCTAGCATAAGGAAATACTTTTGAGGGTCCATGTTTAAGACCTTGTCCATCATCTTTTGAAATTTTGAGTCTTGTATAGCATCCATTATGTCAAAAGGATATGGTGAAATATCCTCTAGAGAATAGTGCTTTGTTGATGCTTCAATTTGAATGTCTGCGAGATGTTGTTGTAAGGCTTGGATTTGTGTTGTTAATATATCCAAGGGATTGATTGTATCCTTAGCCTTGTCTGTTTTGGGAACCTCTTGTGTGATTTTGGGAGTTTCTGTGTTGTTTGTAGAGGTGGTGTCTTTTAAGGTGGAGGTGTCAAAATTTGCCAAAAGTTTGGTTCCTTACTGTGCTAGCATAAGGAAATACCTTTGAGGGTCCATGTTTAAGACCTTGTCCATCATCTTTTGAAATTTTGAGTCTTGTATAGCATCCATTACGTCCTCATACGAGATTTCTTCCTCTCCATCACTTTGAGATGAAGATGGTATGTCTTTGTTCAAAGGATCCATATCTTGCTTTTCTTTGGATTTTGATCTAGTTGCAACCATAAAAACTATTTAATGGGGGTGAATGTTGGATGAAAAATGCTTGTGAAAAGGTTGAGATGACAAGAATTTTCCTAAGGTTCAAATTATGACCTACTATTTGCTCAAACAAATGTGCTCTTAAGGTAAAAGATAGTTAAAGTAGGGAGAGTTGATCACTGCTATTGATATGGACTAATTTTATCAAGATTACACTAGTGTAGTTCCGAGATGAAGGATGATATACCTATTATGAAACTAACTAGATTTTTGTTTTGAGTTTTTGGAAGATTTTAATGACACCGTAGTAGGAAACTTGGTTTGCTTTGTTTGATGTGTTTACTATGGATGATACGACAAATGGAAATGTTTTGGAAAAGTATGTGAAATGGATTTTGTATGGTTTTCTTGAGATCACAAACAAGGTATATACAATAATGGGTACCCAGAATTGGTTCAAAATTTTCTCAAAAGTGTATGGAACAACTCTCTATTTTGTATGCGCTACTTTAGATGCATAGGAAAAATGGTCAAATGCATAGCTATGTAGGTCAAATGTGCAGGTCTAGTTGGAATGCATTGCTTGTTGAATGCACAACATTATGGTTTGTATGCACAGCTCTATGCATCAAATGTGTAGAAATATTGTATGCGCAGCAAAATGTCTCAAATGCACAGCAGAATGGGTCAATTGCACAGTGTCATGCCCACATTTCTCATGTGGTCACAACACACATCACACATGTCATAGTCACATCTGTCATGTGGTTATGACACAAGATATCAAAAAAATTTCTCACGCTTTCCTAAAAACCCCCTCGCATGCGTAAGCATGCTCGATGGTGATCGCTCAAGGCGAAAACACTACAGTTGTCAGCGGGGTACAAGTACAATTGCATGCAACTGGACATGAGCAGACCAACAAGGGGGTCTCTACGTCGCCGTTAACGTCATTACAAGAGTGATATTATCAAGGTTCCTAAATCTAAATCTCGGCAAATTCCGGTAGCATAACGCCTTACGACGTAAGTGGGAATTACTCAACACTATTTTACACACGTGGTTCACTGATAGATTAACAACTTCCCACGATGCCTTGTTCTGACTAAACCAACTCGTGATCTCCCTATTGAATCATTTTTCAGCAAGGCACGGTTGTCTATCTCCTCTCTTGCTTCCTGAAATATACTCCTCCTTCGACTTAGCATTCTCAACAAGGCGGTTCGTTTGCTCTCTCTTCCCTTTTCTCTGGGTCTTAATTTTGATTGTATTTTTATCACACTCACCTTAACTATTTCTCTAATAATTTAGTTTGTTTATATTTCGGTCTCTCTCTCTTTCGTTTTCTATGCTTTCTTTATGTTTATCCGGTCCTTTCTTCATATTTGACATCAATCAGGGTTATCACTGTATCTATTGTTGACATTAAACCTAACTTCCGGATGGTCCAGGTCACATAGGCTGGTTTACTACTTCGCTGGACTCGGTCTCCTAGTCTTCTCCGATCTAGGTTTCTCCTCTTGTATGTATTAATTAAACTTGTTCCTAAGCAAATTTTGGCAGGAGGGTCCATCAACTTAGTTCTCTTATCCCATGTGGGAAATGCCGCGCATTTTCTCCTCTGTGTTTTCCAATGTTACTTTTTTTTCTTCTGACTCTCTTACAGGTTTACTTATATGGACGTTTACTACAGTTGAGATTAAAATGGCCTCACATGGAATGTCTGTGATGGCTTCTTAAGTTTATTTCCAGTGATCCTTTAAGCAAGGTGACGTGTAATTTTCCTCTTCATTTTCCTGGTTATTGAATCGCGTTGATAATTGAAACTTCCGAGAAACTCTTCCCAGAGTACTACAGTATATTCCTTTATGCTCTCATTAAATTATAATTTTATTTTCTCTTATTATTGTGACGGGAAAAACGAATGGTTTCTCTGAAGGTCTTAACACTTAATTTATATATGTATGTATCTAATTACATTTATATATGGATTATATACATACATAAATAAATAAATATACAAATATTTTTATTTTGTTGTTATTAAGACAAATATTAATCTTACTGTTGTTAGTTTATTTTGTTAATTTATTCTATTATTATTACTGTTGTTATTATTTCAATGGTTACTCTTTTATATTTAATATATATATATATATTTACATTTATAATCCATTGTATATTTTGTAAGAGGCTCTCCTCTTTAAAACAAGAACCTAAACCATGGAAAGTCTAACATAGTTTATAAGATTATTTTGTATAACACAAATCAAACAACCCTAACTGAGAACCTCTTTAAGTATATATATATATTTGAAATTTAAATCAAGATATAAATAGATATCTATATATACAAAGATATGTATATATAAATATATATTTATAAATTAATATCTATAGATATATATAAATATATATCTATATATATACAAATGTATGTATATATAGAGGTATATATTTATCATATATAGAGTTATCTATAACTTCAAATACCACTAACAAATAAAGATTATTTTAATACTTTCGTTCACATATATTATAAGGTTTTTAAACCCTAACATTCTTATTGGTATGTCTTGTGTGTAGGAGTGGGAAGGAATGGCGGTAGCGGAGGCCGAAGCGAGCGGTGGAGGCGATGGAGAGGGCGCAGGGGTCTGTGGCAGGCGGAGGCAGTCGCCACAGGTGGCGAGTGGAGATCAGGCGGTGGAAATGGCCGAGCGGCGGGAGCTACACGCAGCGGCGGAGGCGGCATTTGGAGGGAGCTCCGCGGGGGTCGCGGGCGGGAGAAGGCTGCGCGGTTTAAACAGCGACGGACACGCATGGTGGTGGAGCGTAGCTCCGCGGGGGTTTCAAAAAGGGCAGGGGGATGTGGGGAGGGGCGGAGCCCCACCCACATCCCACGATGTGGGGTGTGGGTGGGGCTCTGCCCCTCCCCACACCTCAGAAATAAACAAGGGACTGTGGTGGGGTTTTCAACCCCACCACCCACCATGAGTTTTATTTTATGGTCTGTGTTGTACACAGCAAATTTCAAATTCACTCCATGATTTTATTTCGAAATACATAAAGTTTAATTCGCATTAATTACTATTTAATGATATATATATATATATAGATATATAGATATATATATATATATTGTTTGTATGATAACATTCAATTTTCTCAGATGCAACAATACATTTCAGTATTCTCAAATTTCGTGTAAATAAATTAATAAATAAATAAACAAATCAAATATATATATATATATATATATATCTCACGTTTATTCAATTTTTAATAGAGAATATATATATACTTTTAGCTCACCTTTACTCAAATTATAATAGAGAACAAAACTTCCTCAAAAAGGATAAAATGAATGAATAATTTTTTTACAAGTAGATGTAAATCCATAACATCACTTTATCTCATAATAATTACAATTTCTTCCATCCTAAGCTTTTTAATATAAAAATTTAACTACTAAACCAATGAACAATGGAAGTAGATTTTACTCATTTTAATTCTGCAATAAGTAAATTTCCATTTCAACTCTTTGGACAAACAGAAGTAAATACAAAAATGACTACCTCTAACTGGTAAAGATTTTTAAGGAAGAAGAAACTTAATCATTTAAAATTGTATTATCCATTGTGACAATGAACTTTAAATCTGTCTTTTCAACTAGATAAGCATATTTATCCTTTTAAGTACATAAACAAAATCAGATTTAATACAGTAAGATTTACTTTCCAATGCAAACTCACTTCAAACTTTCATTTGAAATTTAAGGTAAATAATTACATCGCATACAATACAAGAAGATTAACTCTTTCACTACCCTTAACAAGATGAAAGATAAGGACTTCCTTCTCCCAACCAATATACAAAGAAGTTATGTAAAAACCAAATAACAGTCACACCCAATACAAGATCAGGGAGGTTATTTCCTTCACTCCCAGGGTGACAATAAATTACAACAATATCAAGAGAGGTGCTCTCTTTTACACTCTTATGAAATGAACATGATCTAATTCTCATGACAAAGAAGAATAAACTGTTTCTTCATAAATACAACTTCTCCAAATCCAACCATAAGCTCCAAGAGGAAACCTGCGTATCAAAGACAAACAAAGAAGAAAACACCACTCATCTAGCTCTCCTCCCTTCCGTAGATCCGCAAGAGGGTCACCCCCGAGCTAGGGAGACCATACTCACACCTAGGTAACTCAAGCACTCCACTTCACAACAGGGACAACAACAAACCCAAAGCACACAAACACCCGTGGTAAATTACACAACACGGAAACTCAACTACAGTGAGTTTCATAAGGGGCAGGAGAGTGGACACACTCGACTCCAGAGTGTCACCCTTACAGATAATTTAACCAACACAATTTCTCTTGGCCTCAAACCAAGTTTGATCACAAATTTTTAAGAAATCTGTATTTGACTCTCAAGTCAAAGATACAGTCACAGATACATGCCCTCAAGGCTTTCAACATCCCAAAAGAAGTACACAGGTATGCACCCGAGGAGGATCTCTCCTCCCCTACCCCAAACTTGATGAGCATTTCTCCCAAGTGGGAGAAGCTCTGTCAAACAACCCGACAACAAACCCCACAGAAAACAAATCTAAACATAATCAAATAAGCATCTTTCACACACTTTACATACACATTTAGATATACGAAAGAAAGGTGAAAATCAAACCAACCTTACAAAGCCCTCCTGGAATGAAACTGTTGCAGAGCTCCACTGAGTTCTCTTCCAACCTTAGCCAACAACTCCCTCTCCCTTTCCTCACCTCCCAAGCTAACTTTCCTATTTTTGGCAATGCTAATAAAACTCTCCCAAAATTCAACTAACTCCCTCTCATCCCAAAATTGGAAACAAATAACCCAAATTCTTTTCCAGTTTAGAGGAATGGGGAGGTGACACTTGTCACCTCCTCACTCTCCCCCAAAACCACTATTCTGTCCTGGTGGCTTATGTCACTCACCCATCCCTAGAGTACTCCTTATCCCTCTCCTCATGTCATTTCTCTTACGCATGGGAGAAATAAAAGGAGTTAAAGCAGGAAAAGACAGGTGACCCATGCCTCTTCTTCCCTCCTTCACATGGATGGCCCCACAACACATGGGGGAATCTCACTAATGGAGAAGGTGACTTCAAGTCAATCCTTCAATAATGGATGGGTTTGTAGTCATCTCTAACCTTGGGGATTGAAGAGGGATGGGTTGGGTGTTGGTACAATCCCATCATGTCCCCCCCATACCCTAATTTTCGCCACTTAACTTCAGGGGGAAGTTAAGATGACTAGATGGAGGTTACTCAAGGGTTATCCATGCCAAATGGGCCCCTGGACCCATGGGGTATAACCCAGGGTCAACTTTAACCCATCCAGGACACCCATGGTCAAGGTAAAGCACATGAAAAGGCCTCAAAGATTTAAATAAAATAAAGAAATTCAAATTCAAACTTTTAACAACACAAATCATAAAATATTGTTACAAGAGAGTAACCAAACCCACTCGACCATACGAAAGACCACATTACAACATCACATCAAACACAGAAAGATCTTGGTTCCTCGTGGAACCAGATCGGCTTAACAGGGAATAACAATAACAAGGTGCGGAATGATCTCCGAAATCCGTGGTTCGATTAGTAAACCCTACACACTAAATTACAAGATCAGTATCCACATATAATCATCATAGCCGAAGCAACTTAAAAACATGCATTATCATGACATAGTTCTAATTAACATAAATGAAATCATATTACAATTTTCCATCATCACCTAATTAACTTTTTCTGAAATGTAAACTTATCCAAACATCACCCAATTAGTTTTTCCGAAATCATAATAAAGTTTAATAGTTTGACAATTTCTGGGAACTGCTATCCCACAAATATAAAAAGTAACAATAACAGTAATGTAAATAGTCATAACAACAGAAGTAAAAAGGGCGGTCCTCACATCCTCTCCCCCTAAGATGGTACTTCCTCCTGGAAGTCGTCAAAAAGGTGAGGATAAAGGTTCTTCAGTCTCTCTGCATCTTCCCAAGTCGCAGTGACTTCGTCGTATAGGTCCCACTAGACTCTAACCTGGTCCAGCTCTCGACCTCGAAGGGCCAGCGTCCAACGAGCCAATATGCGAATTGGCTCCAGTGCCAGCTGTCCGTCTGCCTCTACCTGAAGAGCACTCCAATCCAACACGTGAGATAAGTCAGAAATATATTGACATAAAACTGATACATGAAATACATCATGGATACGTGACAGGCTAGGTGGCAAGGCTAGACGATAGGCTACTGGTCCTATCCGTTCCAAGATTTTGAAGGGTCCTACAAATCGAAGTGCAAGCTTAGAGCCCTTCCTGTAACGGATTGGACTCTTGTGCGGTCGCACTCTCAAAAATACCCTTTCCCCCACAGAGAAGCTTTGGTCTGTCCTCTTAGCATCGGCATACTTCTTCTGCCTGTCCTGTGCTTCCCGAAGTCTCTGTCTAATCTGTCTGACTTGTTGTTCCATATTCTGAACTATCTCTGGACCGATGACCATTCTGTCCTCTATCTGATCCCAACTCAAAGGTGTTCTGCATGGTCTGCCATATAATGCCTGGAAAGGAGGCATACCCAACGAACTATGATGCCCATTATTGTAGGTGAACTCAACTAGATATAGGTACTCCTCCCATTTAGACTGATGGTCCATCACATACATGCGAAGCATGTCTTCTAACACCTGGTTAACTCTCTCTATTTATCCGTCGGTTTCTGGATGATAGGCTGAACTGAAGTTGAGCTGTGTGCCCAACGCCTGATGTAAGGCTCTCCAGAACGATGACGTAAATACGGAGTCTTTGTCAGATATAATGCGGCGAGGTACCCCATGAAGTCTAATAATCTATTCAAGAAACACCTTTGCCACTGATGGTGCATTGTATGTTGTGCATATCGGTGAAAAATGCGCCACTTTGGTCAGCTTGTCAACTGTCACCATAATAGCATCATGGCGACGTGATGACATAGGTAGACCAATGATAAAATCCATCGAAATGGTGTCCCATTTCCATTCAGGTATCTCGTGAGGGTACAACAGTCCCGCTGGATGCTGATGTTCGGCCTTGACCCTCTGACATTCCAGGCAACGAGCAACAAAATTGGCAATGTCACGCCTCATCCCAGCCCAATGATAAAGCTGTCGTAAGTCAGCATGCATCTTCTTCACTCCTGGGTGTGCTACATAGGGTGCTCTATGAGCCTCTGATAGGATTACTGTACGAAGATTACCCGCATGGGGTACATAGATGCACTGCCGATGTCGAAGCATACCATCAGACTCAAGGGTATATCCTATAAATTTGCCCTCAAGGGCCTTCTGATTTAGTAATGCCTGTTGCACCTCAAGAAACCATTCATCCTCTGGTAGATGCTGTAAGATGCGATCTTTCAAGTCCACCCTCAAGGTCAGGGTTAGGATCTCGTGGCGCCTTCGACTCAAAGCATCAGCGACCACGTTCTCCTTCCCTTTGATGTAGTGGACATCAAAGTCGTATTCGCATAGGAATTCCATCCAACGCCGTTGGCGAGCGTTCAAATTTGGCTGTGTAAAAATATACTGCAAACTATGATGATCTGAATGGAGTTCAAAGCGTCGACCTAGGAGGAAGTGTCTCCAGCGGACCAAAGCATGAATGACTGCTGCGAGCTCTAAGTCGTGAGTAGGGTAATTTAACTCATGTGTCTTCAGTTTCTGCGATTCGTATGCGATCGCTCGACCACCCTGCATAAGCACAGCTCCCAAACCTTCTAATGATGCATCTGTGCAAACTACAAACTCCTCTGTAGGATCTGGAACCACTAAAATAGGAGCACTGGTAAGATGCTCTTTGAGGACTCCAAAGGCCTTTTCACACTGCTCGATCCAAATGAAACCCTTCCCTTTTCGCTGAAGGGAAGTAATGGGATGTGCTATCCTGGAGAAGCCCTCGACAAACCGACGATAATACCCGGCTAACCCCATAAAGCTTCTGACCTCTGTCACGTTGGTGGGTACCGGCCACTCCTGAATTGCTCTAATTTTAGATGGATCTACGGAGATGCCATCGCCTGATAAAATGTGTCCCAAATACTGCACCTCTGTCCTAAAGAAGGCACACTTCGCCAGGTTGCCATAAAGCTGCTGCTCTCGTAATTGCTGCAAAACTTGACGCAAGTGTTCCACATGCTCCTCCTCAGTCCGTGAATAAATCAAAATGTCATCTAGAAATATGATCACGAACTGATCTAGGTAAGTACGGAACACCCCATTCATGAGACTCATGAACACTGCAGGAGCATTCGTCAACCCGAAGGGTACCACTGTGAATTCGTAATGGCCATATCTGGTTCGAAAAGTAGTTTTATGAATATCTACCTCCATGATGCGCAATTGGTGATACCCAGATTTTAGATCAATTTTTGAGAACACTTTGGCTCCCTGCATCTGATCAAAAAGGTCGTCAATCCTAGGCAGAGGATAACGGTTCTTCATCGTCACCTTGTTCAACTGCCTGTAGTCCATACATAAACGAAGAGACCCATCCTTCTTCTTCACGAAGATAACCGGTGCGCCCCATGGTGAAACGCTAGGTCAGATGTGCCCCTTCTCAAGTAATTCCTCTAACTGCAGTTTAAGTTCGGTGAGTTCATGTGTAGTCATCCTATAGGGTGCACGGGATATCGGTTCTGCACCCGGCACTAAGTCGATGTGGAAGTCCACTTCTCTACATGGAGGCATACCTGGTAATTCTGGCAGAAATACATCGGCAAACTCTCTAAGGACAGGGTGATCATCTAAAGTAGCCTCAGGTTCATCCTCTGCTCTATCACTGACCGTGATGGCAAACATCTGACATCCCTTCCGCATACAGCGCTTAAGCTGCTGAGCGGATATCATACGAACAGTTGTGGGCTTTTGAATGCCCACTATCTCAACCGACAAACCATGATCATCTAAACAACTAATCATCCTCTGGCGACAATCTAGCTTAGCTCTATGTGCCGCGAGCCAATCCATACCCAGAACTACACCGTAAGATCCTAACGACATAATCCCAAGGTCACATGTTGTGGTGAATGATTCCAATGTGATCTCACAGTCTTTAACCAAGGTATCTACTGACATCCTGGCCCCTGAGGCCAACTCAACTTCCCACCTAATGTCTTGCCTAGAAGCCACCAGCCTGCAACGCTCCACTAACGTAGTAGACAAAAAGGAGTCAGTAGCTCCTGAGTCAAAAATGATCGAGATGGGGAAGTCTCCAATCGTACCTGCTGCCTCGATGATGGAAGCTTGGAAATCGGCCTGGTGGTTATCAACTGCTGCAAACATGTGGTGGGATCTGCCCACGTCACCTACGGTCTGCTCAGACCCTCCTGATCGGGGCTGTCCCCCTGCTGTAAATCCCTGCGGGCACTCTCTAGCCAGATGCCCTGCCCCACCACACACATAACATGGTCCTCTAACCTGTAACTGCCCTGACTGTGTTCTGCCCAATTGTTGTTGCCCAGTCCGTCCAGTGGATCCCTGTGAGCCTCTGTAAGACTGTTGGGACCTCACAGTTCCTGCCGATGAACCCTGCTGTCTCTGATCTTTGCGTGTACCCTGCTGCTGCCATCCACGGTTCTGTCCTCCCTGACCCCTCTGTTGGAATTTAGATTTTTGCTGATGTTGCTGCTACTGTGGAGGCCTAGGAGGTAATGAGGAAGAGTTATATCCTCCTTTTTGTGTTATGTTTTGAGGCCTTCGAAAGTTTTGCTATTGCTAGGGATTACGTTCCTGGTACTGCGGGCGTGAATTCTACCCTCGTCCCTGAATTTCCTCTGATATAAGGGCCTTTTCAACAGCCTCGCTCATGGTTTGGGGATTTGCCATATGAACTGGTCCTGCTATCCCGTGATTCAGCCCTCTGATGAATTTGTGTATTAAGATTTTCTCGTCATGGAGGTACTCCGCGTAACGAGAAAGCTCAATGAATCGACTCTCATACTGAGTAACAGTGAGTCCCCTCTGCTGTAAATCATGGAACTCATCGATCCTGCGCTGTCTGTAATGTTCTAACAAATATCGCGCATTAAAGCGCTCTATGAAGATGTCCCATGTGAGTGTATCCACAGAAAGTCGGCGCTTGCACTCCTCTGTGCACCACCAGGTAGCTGCTGCATCCCTAAGAAGATGGACTGCCACTCGTGCTTTCGTGTTGCTTCCATATGGTTGCAAAGTGAAACACCTGTCTAAGCTAATCAGCTAAGCCTCGGCCACAGCTCCCTCTGTAGCACCTGTGAAAGTGGGTGGGTTGAGCCTAAGTAGATCTCTGATGGGGTCCCCTCTGTCTCTAAGTCTCACAACTGGCTCTTCCACACCATCCTCATACAATCCATGATGAACCTGTTCTGCCCTCTGGATCTCATCTCGTCTCAAAGGTCTCGGAGGACTCCTGCTCCGTGCACGAGAAGCTGACCCTACCTCCTCTACTATTGTGTCAGGAATCTCAATGAAAGGCTCCACACGTGGCACCTCTAGTGGATCAACGCGGGGCTCCCCAAGTGGCTCAATACGTGACTCAGCACGTGGCTCCCTATGTGGCTCCTCTTGCGGATCAACACGAGGCTCTACACGTGGCTCAAGAATCACTGGCGGTAACCTGTCTAACATAGCCTGTAGTTCCTGTAAGATCTGTGGACCTATATCCAATACTGGTGTCGCCTGTGGTACTAGTGGTGCTTGTGGTTCAGGTGGTGCAGGTGGTGCTGCTGTAACTACGGGTGCTAGTCCCTCGGCTGAGGAATCGGTGTGCACCTCGACAGACGCTATGTGGCGTGACCGCGCTCGTCGAACACGGGGAGGCATCCTACAAAACAAGGTAGAAACTAATTAGCCAAAGTTGCGGAATAATAACGTGCCCAAATACGCCCAGTGTTTAAACTTGGCTCTGATACCAAATGTCATGCCCACATTTCTCATGTGGTCACAACACACATCACACGTGTCATAGTCACATCTGTCATGTGGTTATGACACGAGATATCAAAAAATTTTCTCACACTTCCCTAAAAACCCCCTCGCATGCGTAAGCATGCTCGGTGGTGATCGCTCAAGGCGAAAACACTACAGTTGTCGGCGGGGTACAAGTACAATTGCGTGCAACCGGACGCGAGCAGACCAACAAGGGGGTCTCTACGTCGCCGTTAACGTCATTACAAGAGTGATATTATCAAGGTTCCTAAATCTAAATCTCGGCAAATTCTGGTAGCATAACGCCTTACGGCGTAAGTGGGAATTACTCAACACTATTTTACGCACGTGGTTCACTGATAGATTAACAACTTCCCACGACGCCTTGTTCCGACTAAACCGACTCGTGATCTCCCTATTGAATCATTTTTTAGCACGGCACGGTTGTCTATCTCCTCTCTTGCTTCCTGAAATATACTCCTCCTTCGACTTAGCATTCTCAACAAGGCGGTTCGTTTGCTCTCTCTTCCCTTTTCTCTGGGTCTTAATTTTGATTGTATTTTTATTGCGCTCACCTTAACTATTTCTCTGATAATTTAGTTTGTTTATATTTCGGTCTCTCTCTCTTTCGTTTTCTATGCTTTCTTTATGTTTATCCGGTCCTTTCTTCATATTTGACATCAATCAGGGTTATCACTGTATCTATTGTTGACATTAAACCTAACTTCCGGATGGTCCAGGTCACATAGGCTGGTTTACTACTTCGCTGGACTCGGTCTCCTAGTCTTCTCCGATCTAGGTTTCTCCTCTTGTATGTATTAATTAAACTTGTTCCTAAGCAAATTTTGGCAGGAGGGTCCATCAACTTAGTTCTCTTATCCCATGTGGGAAATGCCGCGCATTTTCTCCTCTGTGTTTTCCAATGTTACTTTTTCTTCTTCTGACTCTCTTACAGGTTTACTTATATGGACGTTTACTATAGTTGAGATTAAAATGGCCTCACATGGAATGTCTGTGATGGCTTCTTAAGTTTATTTCCAGTGATCCTTTAAGCAAGGTGACGTGTAATTTTCCTCTTCATTTTCTCGGTTATTGAATCGCGTTGATAATTGAAACTTCCGAGAAACTCTTCCCAGAGTACTACAGTATATTCCTTTATGCTCTCGTTAAATTATAATTTTATTTTCTCTTATTATTGTGACGGGAAAAATGAATGGTTTCTCTGAAGGTCTTAACACTTAATTTATATATGTATGTATCTAATTACATTTATATATGGATTATATACATACATAAATAAATAAATATACAAATATTTTTATTTTGTTGTTATTAAGACAAATATTAATCTTACTGTTGTTAGTTTATTTTGTTAATTTATTCTATTATTATTACTGTTGTTATTATTTCAATGGTTACTCTTTTATATTTAATATATATACATATATACATATATATATACATATATATATATATATATATATATATATATATTTTACATTTATAATCCATTGTATATTTTGTAAGAGGCTCTCTTCTTTAAAACAAGAACCTAAACCATGGAAAATCTAACATAGTTTATAAGATTATTTTGTATAACACAAATCAAACAACCCTAACTGAGAACCTCTTTAAGTATATGTATATATATATATATATATATTTGAAATTTAAATCAAGATATAAATAGATATCTATATATACAAAGATATGTATATATAAAAATATATTTATAAATTAATATCTATAGATATATATAAATATATATCTATATATATACAAATGTATGTATATATAGAGGTATATATTTATCATATATAGAGTTATCTATAACTTCAAATACCACTAACAAATAAAGATTATTTTAATACTTTCGTTCACATATATTATAGGGGTTTTAAACCCTAACATTCTTATTGGTATGTCTTGTGTGCAGGAGTGGGAAGGAATGGCGGCAGCGGAGGCCGAAGCGAGCGGTGGAGGCGATGGAGAGGGCGCAGGGGTCTGTGGCAGGCGGAGGCAGTCGCCACAGGTGGCGAGTGGAGATTGGGCAGCGGAAATGGCCGCGCGGCGGGAGCTACACGCAGCGGCGGAGGCGGCGTTTAGAGGGAGCTCCGCGGGGGTTGCGGGCGAGAGAAGGCCGCGCGGTTTAAACAGCGGCGGACACGCATGGTGGCGGAGCGTAGCTCCACGGGGGTTTCAAAAAGGGCAGGGGGATGTGGGGAGGGGCAGAGCCCCACCCACATCCCACGATGTGGGGTGTGGGTGGGGCTCCGCCCCTCCCCACACCTCAGAAATAAACAAGGGACTGCGGTGGGGTTTTCAACCCCACCGCCCACCATGAGTTTTATTTTATGGTCTGTGTTGTACACAACAAATTTCAAATTCGCTCCATGATTTTATTTCGAAATACATAAAGTTTAATTCGCATTAATTACTATTTAATGATATATATATATATATTGTTTGTATGATAACATTCAATTTTCTCAGATGCAACAATACATTTCAGTATTCTCAAATTTCGTGTAAATAAATTAATAAATAAATAAACAAATCAAATATATATATATATATATATATTTATCTCACGTTTATTCAATTTTTAACAGAGAATATATATATACTTTTAGCTCACCTTTACTCAAATTTTAATAGAGAACAAAACTTCCTCAAAAAGAATAAAATGAATGAATAATTTTTTTACAAGTAGATGTAAATCCATAACATCACTTTATCTCATAATAATTACAATTTCTTCCATCCTAAGCTTTTTAATATAAAAATTTAACTACTAAACCAATGAACAATGGAAGTAGATTTTACTCATTTTAATTCTGCAATAAGTAAATTTCCATTTCAACTCTTTGGACAAACAGAAGTAAATACAAAAATGACTACCTCTAACTGGTAAAGATTTTTAAGGAAGAAGAAACTTAATCATTTAAAACTGTATTATCCATTGTGACAATGAACTTTAAATCTGTCTTTTCAACTAGATAAGCATATTTATCCTTTTAAGTACATAAACAAAATCAGATTTAATACAGTAAGATTTACTTTCCAATGCAAACTCACTTCAAACTTTCATTTGAAATTTAATGTAAATAATTACATCACATACAATACAAGAAGATTAACTCTTTCACTACCCTTAACAAGATGAAAGATAAGGACTTCCTTCTCCCAACCAATATACAAAGAAGTTATGTAAAAACCAAATAACAGTCACACCCAATACAAGATCAGGGAGGTTATTTCCTTCACTCCCAGGGTGACAATAAATTACAACAATATCAAGAGAGGTGCTCTCTTTTACACTCTTATGAAATGAACATGATCTAATTCTCATGACAAAGAAGAATAAACTGTTTCTTCATAAATATAACTTCTCCAAATCCAACCATAAGCTCCAAGAGGAAACCTGCGTATCAAAGACAAACAAAGAAGAAAACACCACTCATCTAGCTCTCCTCCCTTCCGTAGACCCGCAAGAGGGTCACCCCCGAGCTAGGGAGACCATACTCACACTTGGGTAACTCAAGCACTCCACTTCACAATAGGGACAACAACAAACCCAAAGCACACAAACACCCGTGGTAAATTACACAACACGGAAACTCAACTACAGTGAGTTTCATAAGGGGCAGGAGAGTGGACACACTCGACTCCAGAGTGTCACCCTTACAGATACTTTAACCAACAAAATTTCTCTTGGCCTCAAACCAAGTTTGATCACAAATTTTTAAGAAATCTGTATTTGACTCTCAAGTCAAAGATACAGTCACAGATACATGCCCTCAAGGCTTTCAACATCCCAAAAGAAGTACATAGGTATGCACCTGAGGAGGATCTCTCCTCCCCTACCCCAAACTTGATGAGCATTTCTCCCAAGTGGGAGAAGCTCTGTCAAACAACCCGACAACAAACCCCACAGAAAACAAATCTAAACATAATCAAATAAGCATCTTTCACACACTTTACATACACATTCAGATATACGAAAGAAAGGTGAAAATCAAACCAACCTTACAAAGCCCTCCTAGAATGAAACTGTTGCAGAGCTCCACTGAGTTCTCTTCCAACCTTAGCCAACAACTCCCTCTCCCTTTCCTCACCTCCCAAGTTAACTTTCCTATTTTTGGCAATGCTAATAAAACTCTCCCAAAATTCAACTAACTCCCTCTCATCCCAAAATTGGAAACAAATAACCCAAATTTGTTTCCAGTTTAGAGGAATGGGGAGGTGACACTTGTCACCTCCTCACTCTCCCCCAAAACCAGTATTCTGTCCTGGTGGCTTATGTCACTCACCCATCCCTAGAGTACTCCTTATCCCTCTCCTCATGTCATTTCTCTTACGCATGGGAGAAATAAAAGGAGTTAAAGGAGGAAAAGATAGGTGACCCATGCCTCTTCTTCCCTCCTTCACATGGATGGCCCCACAACACATGGGGGAATCTCGCTAATGGAGAAGGTGACTTCAAGTCAATCCTTCAATAATGGATGGGTTTGTAGTCATCTCTAACCTTGGGGATTGAAGAGGGATGGGTTGGGTGTTGGTACAATCCCATCATGTCCCCCCCATACCCCAATTTTCGCCACTTAACTTCAGGGGGAAGTTAAGATGACTAGATGGAGGTTACTCAAGGGTTACCCATGCCAAATGGGCCCCTGGACCCATGGGTATAACCCAGGGTCAACTTTAACCCATCCAGGACACCCATGGTCAAGGTAAAGCACATGAAAAGGCCTCAAAGATTTAAATAAAATAAAGAAATTAAAATTCAAACTTTTAACAACACAAATCATAAAATATTGTTACAAGAGAGTAACCAAACCCACTCGACCATACGAAAGACCACATTACAACATCACATCAAACACAGAAAGATCTTGGTTCCTCGTGGAACCAGATCGGCTTAACAGGGAATAACAATAACAAGGTGCGGAATGATCTCTGAAATCTGTGGTTCGATTAGTAAACCCTGCACACTAAATTACAAGATCAGTATCCACATATAATCATCATAGCCGAAGCAACTTAAAAACATGCATTATCATGACATAGTTCTAATTAACATAAATGAAATCATATTACAATTTTCCATCATCACCTAATTAACTTTTTCTGAAATGTAAACTTATCCAAACATCACCCAATTAGTTTTTCCGAAATCATAATAAAGTTTAATAGTTTGACAATTTCTGGGAACTGCTAGCCCACAAATATAAAAAGTAACAATAACAGTAATGTAAATAGTCATAACAACAGAAGTAAAAAGGGCGGTCCTCACACACAGCAGGATTAAATGTGCAACAGAACTTGTCATTTGTCTAGCAAAATAGTTTAAATGTGCAACAGGATTAAATGCATAGCAGAACTTGTCACATGCATAGCAGAATGGTTTAAATGCATGAAACTACAGGTAGTGTTGTCTTTTTGTTTCAATTTTCTTTCTCTTGGTTTGTTTTCATGATGTTTCTTGAAGCAAGTTTGGTATTTTTGCTGATGATTTGTATCAATTAGTTGCAAGAAAAGATGTCACACAAGAAGATTTCATGTTTTTTATTATAAATTTTTGACCAAAAAAGCAAGCACAATCCTAAGGTTGGCAAGGATAGTATTTGATGAGTTCCAACTTGGTTTTTACACTAGCCACTTGCATAAAGGCAGACAACTAGTAACTTGGTAGCATCGACTCCCCTCCACAGCATTCACTTCTCATGCATACCAAGTTACAGTTCCTTTGAAGAGTTGAACTTTTCTGTCTCTACCCTAAATGAGTGTATAATGTTGGACGGCTCTAGAGGTTCCTCCTCCTGTGTCACCAAATAGGGGATTTTGGCTTACTAGAACAAAAGGATTTTAGTCAAGGCATCCATTCAGGTGGTTACATGTGTGGCCATTCACTCCAATAAGGAGGCTTCCTAGCCCGCAGAGGTTATGCTCCATAGGGTTTCGAGGAAACATTGGTCGATGTAACACAACAACACCTGTTGCTTGCAACTTTTATCACAAACACAATTTAATTATAGTGACTTGGAGGTGGCTTGGCTTTAGCCCATTATCACTTAAGGTCATCCCACTTGGAAGGAAGGAATTCCAAGAGCAAACCTCGCTAAAGGTTAAACATGCAAAATGATAAGTATGGCATTTTGGTCACCTAGAAAAGGGGAGAGCATAGTCCTATTATCATTATGAAAACATAGAGAACACTGGTTCTTTATCTTCCTAGTTAAAAGAAAAATAACCAAATGTGTTAACTCTACCAAGCACAAAGATTTGTAACAAGATAGAAATAACTTGTAAAAGATTGTTTATTTTAACCTTCTAACAAATCTAGGTGTAGATTGTTGCTTGAAGAAATAAACAAGTGTTACTTTCCCCTATTAAGCTATGTGAAAGATTGTAGTGCAAGATAGTAAAAACATAACGAAATTGTTCAATTTTAACCCCTAGGTTAGGACTAGATGCAAGTTGTGATGCAACAAAATGATTTACTTTCCTCCTAGTTATGTCTATGTGATGATTTGTATGAACATATCAAGTTACTCTGTCCTAATTAGTTCTAGGTGGCTTAATAATGGAGCTAAAATGACTAAGTCCAGCTTCTAACACCTGCAAATGAGAGTCAATACGGAAGATCTGATACAAACATTACAACTTTCTCTGACAAATCAAATGCATAGATCTGCAAGTCATATGCGCAATACTGTGATTTATATACACAGATTTACAAAAGCACAACAATAATGATTAAATGCATAGGGCTGCACTATGTATGCACATAAAGATTAGAAATGCAACAAAATGTATTAGATGCGCAGGATTGTGTTGTGTATGCGTAGGAAGATGAAAAGCATAGAGAAATGTGTCGGATGCACAATAAAATAGGTTAGATGCTCAGAAAGATTGAATGTGGTACAGAAAGTGTTGAATGCGTAGAAGTGGAAGTTGTATGCACAGGAACGACCTGTCATGACAGAACCTTCACAAAACACTCAAATCAAATTTAAAAATGGGGCAAGGCCCCACAGTGGGCACCAGAAATGTTATCAGAAAATGTGAATAATAGCAATAAACAACTAATCATCCAATAAATCAATGGAAATTGATCTAAATACAAGCAAACAAAGAATATACCTTCGAAGACCGTTTTACCTCTATGCTTCCATTGTTCGCCTATCTCCTCTTGATCTTGATGGTAATGGAGCTCTCAAGAGTGTGCACTTCCTTGCTATTTGAAGATGACAAGAGTAGAACGGCTATGATATGGAATGTGCAATGGAGACTAAACTACAATGCAACTATAATGAAGATGGGTGATTGATAATGGAGACATGGTGATGATAATGGGTTGATAATACAAATGTAATGATAACTTTACCAAAGGCACACTGTAATGATTTCCATAGATTAAGATTGCTTAAGCTTAGATGGATGCAAATGGGTGTGAAGACCTTACTTATATAGGCTGAGGGAAGACCAAATCCAAGTGTCAATAGATCCATGACTGGAGGAATTACCTGTGAGGTGTACGGTTGAGAAAGCTTGAGGGAATGTGTGCAAATCAGGAGGCAACAAGTCTCCAAGCTCCTTTCATGAGTTATGGGAGATAACATAATAGATTGAGGAGTTAACTGAGATGATTGATCAGTTAATAGATTTGATTGAGGAGTTAACAGAATAGATTGATCAATGAACTCAATTGACTAATTAGTTAACATATTTGATTGATGAGTTAACTAGTTTGACTGGAGGAGAAATAAGACATGTGGGTGAGTGAATACTAGCTAATTAAATATTAAAATATTTAATTACATGGGCAACAAGGTGAGGTGGAAAGGTGAGGTGGATTTATGGAATTTGGACTTAGGATAGAGGGATTTAGGATTAATTAAATAATTGAGGATTATTTAATTATGTGAGACATTAGAGGACTTTAGGGAATTTAATTAAATAAATTTATTTTATTTAATTATTGGAGGGATGTGAATCATTTAAATAAATTAGAATATTTATTTAATTGATAGAGGAATGAGAACAAAATAAATATTAAAATATTTTTTTAATTTGACTTAGCCATTTTTAAGTGTATACAAGTATAACTATGACACTAGCATATGAAACATTATATATATCTTCAAAATCATCATTTAACATAGGAAATTGATCCAAAGATAACTTAGTATTGATAGGTAAAGGAAACTCACTAGATTATAGTCTTGCATAGAAAACCACTACAAATAGTCCTCCACATACTTACTTTGATTGATCCAAGTCTCTCTATGAACCCAATATCTACTTATTTCCATCCCCAAGATGTATTTGTAGCCCCTAAATATTTCATAACAAATAACCCAAAAAGTTGAGTCTTGAGTTTCCTTATCATCCTCTTGTTCTTAATAAACATGTTATCAACATACAATACCAATGATTTGTAATTGATCATAAATCAATTTAAAATAAACATAATGATCTCCCTCACTCCTAAAAAACCTAAGATTCAATGAAAAAGAATCAAAATTTTGATACCACATATGGGGTGATTGTTTCAAACCATACAAAAACTACTTCAACCTACAAACCAAATTTTCTTTTCCTTTCACCACAAAATTCGTAGGTAGTTTCATATAACTATCCTGTTTAAGATCCCCATGCAAAAATGTAGTTTTAACATCTATTTTTTGTACCTCTAAATCATAAGAAATAGAAATAAAAAGTAGGAATATATTAGAATTAAGTTTTGTAACAAGAGAAAATATTTCACCAAAATCAACTCCCTCTCTCTAGGAGCACCCTTTTGCCACTAGTCTTCCCTTTAACCTTTCCAACTTACTATCCACTCTGAACTATTTCTTAAACACCCACTTGTTTCTAATGAGATTCCTTCTCTTAGGTAGACACATTATATCCCAAGCTTCACATGTTTCTAATGTCATCATCTCCTCTTGCATGGATTCTAGCCAATCCTCATAGTCCTGTAAAGATTGGACTTCCTTCAGAAGTCTAGATTAATCCTCAATACAAGATAAATAAAATACATAATGAAAATTTGGTGGGCCATACCTATCAACTATAATCTATTGCCTTGTGAATCTCCTCAAGGGTGGAGTAAGATTATATACCTACCCTACAAAATGCTCTACTTGTTTTGATTTCTCACTTAAATCTTCTTCTACCTCTCCATCAATAGATCCATCTTATTGTTCTTCCACATGTGCATCATCTTATTTATCAACCTTAGTCTCAAAATGCACTATTTTTATTTTATTTTTCCTTTAGTTGTTTAGGATTAAAAATAACTCTAAATTCCCTAAAAATAGACCCTTAGAGCACACCTTTTTCAGATGATTCAAAATTTTCTAACTATTTAATATGCTCTTTTTAATCAACAGAATGAGACCTTTGAGCTTTAAAACCTAGTTTTTATGTATTTTTCTTTTGCACATGAACATTAGGCTCACAACCAAATATTATTAGATATGAAATAGAGGGTTTCTAACATATCCACACCTCATATGGTGTCTTTGTTGGCAAGAGACACTGTATGGCTTCATAAGTGTTGTCATTGATGGCAATAATGTCCATCCCACACATCCACAACACATAGCATGTCTATACCAGAAGATAGATTGAGGAGTGTTTTGGTTCGGTAAGCAAGAACAGAGCATGCAACAAGGTCTGACAATCAGGTCTGAATCTCTCAAATGGTGTAACTCAGTAAGTTGTGGACTTGGACAAGTCAAGAGGAGTACCATGACTACTACATTCTAGATATTGAGCCTTCGATGATGAATGAGTGAAAATATATGAGCATCTAAGTGTTGGGTTCTTGACAGGCAGAGTAGACTAAGGAAGAACTGACTAGTAGAGCATCAGATTTTAATCCGGATGAGAAATTGATGGTGATAAATCTATTTGAGGGATCATACATGGTTGGTCGACATGATTGATGACTTCTATGTCACATGATTGATGACTTCTATGTCTATGTCTTTGATACACATCACATATTAAGCATGGATTTAGCCAACAGATCAGTGTTTTGTAAATATCTTGAGTATTTCGGTTGCTGATTAGAAAGATGTTGAAATCCTTAGTGCAGATATATATACCAAATAGATTTTGGTATAAAGGTGTAGGGGGGTGTGTGTGTGTGTGTGTGTGTGTGTGTGTGATGATATAGTGTGCAAGGAAAGGTAGAGATAAGTGTGCAAGTAGTAATACAAGTCCGGGTTGTGACAGAACAACAACACTAAAACAGAGGAAGAATGAAGTGCATTAGATCGGTATATTGAGCTTAACTAGAATTGAATCGCAACATATGTCGATGCCTCTCTTTAGTTTAAACATTTGGTTATCTTCTATAAACTTTGTAGATAGTGAGTCTCTTGTAGGTAGTGTGCCTCTTGTGAATAGTGTGCTCGGGCAGTGAGCCCTAATTGGAAAGTGCCATTTTGTACTTCTTATTCTTTTAATAGAGAATACAATCTTGGGTTAGTCACCCCGTGGTTTTTCCCTTAACAGGGTTTTCCACATAAAAATCCTTGTGTTATGTGTGTTGATTTTATTTCTGCTCTCATGATTATGTATGCTCTTATGTTTTGATGTTGCATTAATATTAAAGAAGAAAAGAAAGTTAAGATATTTAAGATAACTGATTCACACCCCCTCTTAGTTATCTACCTTGTTTCAAACAATTGGTATCATGAGCTAAGTTCCTCTAAACAGAGCCTAACAGCTTGAGGAAGATCTGGGAATCTTAATGGATATGTATGGTATGAAGGAACAACTTCAGTCTGCCCTAGATGATCTTGAGAAATCTCACTCTGAAGTCAATAACTTGAGAGAAAGACTCAAACAAGCTGATGATTTCATAAATGAGATAAAAGAAAAACTGCGTCTCTCTGTGAAAAAGAGAAAGGAATTTCTTCAATAATTAACAAGTCAAAGTGAAGCCAATGATACTAATGAAGATCTGAATGAGAAAAACAAGCTATGTGAGAAGCTATCAAAAGAGGTCATTATGGTAAGGCATGAAATGGAATTAGGGGTTATGAGATTCACCCAAGAAATTGAAGAGAAAAGAAAAATTGAAGATAATCTAAAACAATCTCTTAAGGAGAAGTTAGAGGACTACCACAAAATGGATAGAATAATCAAGCATCTGGAATCTGATCTTGAAGAAGCTAGAGACAATCAAGAACAACCTAAGAATCAGATAGACACTCTTAAACAAGATCTTCAAACAATGAATGAATATAAAGAAAAATTCAAGATAAGATCAGTTCAACTTGAAGTTCTTCTTGAAAGCCAAAAGAGGGTAGATGACAAGCATGGTTTGGGTTATGAGAAATGTGAAAGCTCCAAATCCGATTAGAAGAACTCTGGATCAGGAAACAAAGAAACAGGCCTAGAAGACCTCTGGTAAGACAACCAAATTCTCAAAGATATCCATCCTTCAATGGATATTGCTACAATTGCAACAACTTTGGTCATAAAGCAACTCAGTGCAGAAGAAGAATGAATTAGACTAATTCATCCTTCTCCAGACAGTGTTTCAACTGCAAAAGGTATGGTCACAAATCTCATGAATGCAGAAATATGCAAATAAATAATTCATTAAATGGTAGATGCTTTGCATGCAATAGAATGGGACATATGGCTAATCAATGCAGATCAAGAGGATATCAGTCAAATATGCAAAGAAATGTTGTTTGCTACAATTGCAGTAGATCTAGTAATATTGTCAATTCTGCATAAGTAAGACTCAAAATAAAAAGGGTCCAGTGTATTATAATCAAAATCAAGATAAAGGAAAAGGCAAAGTGAATGCAGATGAAGTTCAAAGGGAGATGAACAAGATTTGGGTGAAGAAGTGTACAAAAAATGTTGGGGATGGATTTGTACCAGAATCTGGTGTTGATATCTCTTCCAAAAACTAAACAGATGAGCTCTGGCTCAGGAGGAGTCACAAAGGAAAGTAAATTCCCCCATCCAGTCAATTGGTGCCTAAATTTGGCACATGGAATGTTGTGGATTAAAGGGTTCTTAGAGAAACATCTAAATAACCCTCAGTAATAATATGAAAGATCCCCAAGGAGTTTTGAAGAGTTTAATCATCTAAGATTGATTTGGTTTGACATCCATCCAGTAAAAGCAGGATCTTCACAGTTAGATCCGGTATGATTCAAAATTGAAATATCTTGATTTGTGGATAAATGGCATGATTGGAGGAAAGGAGATACATTGTCAGTTATCACTAAAATAATTCTAAATGCATCTCAGTGATTCGAAAAGATCTCTTTTAGAACAAGGCAATCAGAATAACTTAAGTTGTGCATTTATTGCAATAGGAAATTAGGGTTTGCGCAAAGATAAAAGGGTTGTTTTATTCATCATTTGCACATTTACATTCGAGAAGAAGAGCTCTGTATCAAAATTGTTACAACCTTCTCAAGATCAATTACAGAATCTGATTCAACCAGCGATCTTTTCTGGCTCATATTGTGAACCTTAGAAGCGTAAAAAGGTATTTTCATTTCTGAATATCTCTCTCTGAATATTTTACAAAGATGACTACTCCAATGGTTGTTAAGATTACTGATAGGCCGCACTCAAATTTCAAGAAACACCCCTACAAATCCCTAGAAGTTGATCCCTTAGGCACCTTTTCTAGCATTCTACATGGGGTTCTGCATGTAGAAGATGTTAGGGTGTACATCCACACCAATATTGAGGAATTTGGAGAATCCAAGCTAATGGATATCTATCATAAACAATTAATAGATGAAACTTTTGAACTCAAACCTCAATACAAGGCCCGCCGAGATAAGCATTTTGGACATTGCATCCACTTTCCCTATTTTGCAGGAGATGAATGGGTCTGATATGTTCTTAGCAGAATACATGACAACTTCATGTGGTTGATGAAGCGCTTCAAGATAACAAAAGATGTCATTAGGACAGTAACTGGATTGCACTCATCCGGTGGGTTTCCTGCACTCAAATCTGTCAAAAACCAGACAGTAAGTGAGGCTACCATATCTAAGTTTGACAAAAGAGTCATGACAATAGAAGATATCATAGATTCGGATATCAAATTTGCCTCTATGATAATTGGTTATAAAATCTATCACTCTAGTAGGGAGAATTCTATGTCTGGAACTGCAATTTATATAGCATATTAGATGCTAAGAGAAAATGCTGATTATGACCTATGTGATCTTCTGAACCAACTACCAGAAAACTTGTGGAAGATTAAGAAGGATAAGAAGAACTCATTCAAGTATGGTAGATTAATACTATGTCTGTTCTTCTACTATATGAATGAGCTACCTGAATTAAGTGGTTGGGTATGGCAAAATGACAGACCGGTTGCCATACAAATCAGAGATTATATGTATGGGCTTGGTGATGCCAAGGCTCAAAGTACAACACTCTGGGGTTACTTTAAAAACTTCCAAAGTTTAATGCAAGCCAGAGAAAGAATTCCTCAAACAATAGTTGAAAAATATAAGCATACAATATACTTCATGGTAGACATTGATCAATGCCTAATGGAGGAAGTTGAGCCTAGAACAATTTGGATTATACCAATGGGATATGAGGTAGATGAGAAAATCCTAGAGCTGCATGTCCAACACTTGCTGAGTCAGCCAAAGGACCCTGAGGAAAAAATATTTGGAACTTTTGAAGAATTAAGTGTCAAGATACATGTTGAACTAAGACAACTAGAAATAAAAAGGAAAGTCAGAAGGGAAGTAGAGGAAATTGCCAACAGATTTGGTGGTGCAGAGGCACCTACCTAACAGCTGGCCTCCTTGAGGCAGTTAGTTTGATATAGGTCCGCATGATGACATACATGATCAGGATATAGGATAATTATCAGCATGATGACAGGATAGTCTATTTTTAGTATGTTTGACTTTATCATGTAATAAGGTCCATTGGACCGATGCTATGTATTAGTTCAGCCTAGGAGTATGTGTAGGCAGTTAGAGATCGGGATAAGGTAGTCTGAGCTGTCCTCTCTCCCAACCGCTTGGAAGCTCCCAGCCGCTGGGAAGTGAGTTGGTAGTACTCGAAGGATTTGTTATATATACCTTCGATCTGTTAGGGTTTAGATATATTGATATTTGATATTGATGTTGATAGATGTATTGGTGTTGTGTTGAGTTGAGATTTAGGAGAGCAGTTCAGACAATTGTGAAGCTGTATTCAGGACATTTGAATTTCAATTGAATAAGATCTCATCTTTTGCATTATCTGGTTGTATCAGTTATATTTGTTTTGATTTCCTTTCCGTTTTGCAAGTTGATGGGTACTTTCAACCCTTCCACCGGTTGATCCTGCGAATCGGTGGAATGGTCCTGTATCATAGCTTAGGTTGCATTTGTGTTTTCTGTTTATGCATTGCATTGTTCATGAGATCAGTTAGGAGCATGCTGTAAATCAGCCTAGCATCCTCATGTGCTAGGTATAGAAAGATAAGTTGTTAGACTTTGGTTTGAAGGTGATCAGGCCCGGTCGTCACATTGTCTTTGTGAAATAGAGCGGTTCTGAGTGTTTACATGCAGTGGACGGATACACAGGAGTCTGCATGTGCGTTTCCAGCCGGAGCAAGCCGCATCGTCATCTGCGAATGCATCGCCATCAGGATCGGGTCGTGAAACTGTTGAAATTTGCAAGTTGCAAGTGCATCAGGATGTTTTGAGTTAGATATATACTCAGTGTATATATCGCAGTCAGGATCATCTCTCGGAGAAGCTCATCATCCGTGTATCGTTAGCAGATGCGGGTGTGAAAGTTCAGTTTTTTTGACTAAGTGTTGAAGAGTTCATCAGGATATTGTGTGACGTCATCGTCATCAGGATATGACGTCATCGTCATCAGGATATTGAGATATCCCTCTATGCGAGTTTATCCTGTTGTCGCTAAGTGGTTAGGTATCGGCATAGGCAGAAAGTTGTGAAACATCATCAGGAGGTTTCGAGGGAGTCGGATAAATCTTATCATGATGCTATTGCTTGTATCGTCGGCGATCGGAGCATCGAAGACAAGGTGTTGAAGCCATCGTCATCAGGATATTTGGAGCAACCGGATATTTGGATATCCTGCTGACGAAGGTGGTGTCGCATATCATGATGATGCCGCTAGTGTTTGGCGCCCGATGAACAGTGCAACCGGAGGATGTTTGCGCTCGTTGAATATCATGATGATGATGATAGGCGACAGGCGGAGGAGGTGAACAGTAGTCGGCAGGAGGATAATTGTGATCATCCAAAATATGATGATGCTATTGAAATATGATGATGCTGTTGGTGTTTTTAGGAAATATGATGATGATGCTGAGCCGATAGACATTTTTATCATGCTGTTTGTATATTTGGCTACTCCTTCCTGTTAGTTGGCTCCCGTTGCGTTTTCACTCTGCATCATAGTGGTATCAGAGCAAAGGTTAGGATCTTTTGGAAAAGATAGGCAGGATGTCAGACGAAGAAGGAACATCTGAGTTTCCAGCAAGGATGACCAATGCTGAGTTGGCAGTTCTGGTGAAGAAACAGATTGCAGAAAGCAAGGCCGTGAAGGCTCAGAATCAGGAGTTGAAAGATGAGTTAGCAAAGTTGAGGAGCAGAGTAGGTTCTGGTAAAGAAGATGATAGGGAAGAAGAAGAGATCCCTAATTGGAGCGAGGAGGTCGTTCCTGCAGACCAGAGACCACTGTTGAACGCCCTCAAGGCCATGGAGAGGAGAACCATGGATGTGAAGCTGGATTTGCCAGTGTTTACAGGTAAGATGGACCCTGATTCAGTGATGGAGTGGATAGACTGTTTGAACAATTTCTTTGTGACAGAGGAGATACCAGAACAACAGAGAGTGAAGATAGCACAGTCAAAGATGAAAGAAGCTGCCTTGACATGGTGGAATTTTGTCCAGGATGACAGAGTACAGGAAGGAAAACGTAGAGTTGCCACATGGAAGAAGATGATGGAATTGGTAAAGGAAGCTTATATTCCATTGGATTACAGTATCCAATTACACAAGAGGAAGCAAAACCTAAAGCAGAAGGAGCTAGATGTCAGCTCATATACAGAAGAGTTCATGAAACTCTGTATGAAGACAAAGGTGAAAGAAAGTGAAGAAGAGAAGGTAGCCAGATACCTTAATGGATTGAGGTTTAATATTCAGGATGATCTAAGTCTGCATAACCCAGATACAGTGCAGAAGTGTTTCCAGTTGGCATTAAAAGTGGAAGAGAAGTTAAAGAGGAAACAAGAACAAAACAATAGAGGAAGAGGATCAGCCCATAGAACAAGGCAAACCAATGAGAGTCAAGAAGACACTGGTAAAGGACAGGGATAGTCTGATTTCAGAGGTGGATGGAAAGGTAATAAAGGCAGATTTGGAAGTGGTAGAGGTTCTACTACATTTTCAGGGAAATGTTACACCTGTGGTGAGTTTGGTCATCCATCTTTCAAATGTCCAGAAAACAAAGGTTCATCATCCAGAAATGATAGAACTAATGACAAGAGAGTACAACTTGTGCAAGAAGAGAAAGAAGAGAAAAGTGTGCAGAGTCCAAACACTTATCAAAAGGATCAGGAGGCTGATAATTGTGGATACCCAGAAAGTGGAGAGTCCCTACTGATGAGAAAAACAGTGATTACCATGACGGTACCTGACAAAGAATCCCCACAAAGAAGAGCTCTTTTCAAGACCACATGCAAGAGTAAAGGTAAAGTATGTAAGGTTGTCATTGATACTGGTTCAACAGACAACATGGTATCTCAGGAGATGGTGGATAAACTGAATTTGGAAAGGATTCCACATCCACACCCTTACAAGGCATCTTGGGTGAGTGATAGTCATTCACTTTTTGTCTCTGAACAGGCATATGTGGATTTCCAGATTGGAGCATATCAGGATAGAATTTTATGTGATATTTTGCCCATGGAATGTTGTCACCTACTGTTGGGTAGACCATGGCAATTTGATAGGAGGGTAATGTTGATAACTGAGAGGGGGGGGTGAATCAGTTATCCTAATTATTTCTCTTATTGAACTTTCCTTTTAATTGAAGCAGCATAAAATCAAACACAAAACATTAACCATGAAGTAAGAAACACATGACACAGTATTTTTGACGTGGAAACCCTGTTAAGGGAGAAAACCACGGGGTGATTAACCCAAGAAATATTCTCTGTTAGAAGAATAGGAAATTACAAAAATGGCACTTGCCAATTAGGGCTCACTGCCCGAGCACACTGCTCACAAGAGGCCCACTGCCTACAAGAAGACACACTGTCTACAAAGTGATGATAATCACAGTCTTGAACTGATTGGAAGCATCTGCATATGCTGGAGTTCAGTTCCGGTTAGGCTCAGTACACTGATCTGCTGCACTTCATCTTTCCTCTGTTGTTTGTTCTGCTATCTTTCACATACCAGATCCTTTTTGGCTACCTCTGCTCTTTCTCTGGACTTATTCACATATCTTTTCACATTCACACCCTTTACAACTAAATCCATCCTCTATATATATCCGCACAAGTAATTTCATCACCTTTCTAGTCGGCATCCGGAACAGTCTAGTTTCTTACAAACTTAGTTCTGTCGGCTGAATCCTTGCTCACCAAGCAATGCGGATCAAGCATATACTTGTAGATATCATCAATTATGTCGGCCAAACATGATTCATGCCTCCGCAACCTTTATCATCATCTGTAACTCATCCGGAAAGTAGTCTGATACTCTGTCAGTCAGTTCTTCCTCTGTTTTCACTGTCTCTCAGGAATCCGGTACTCAACTATTCATATCTTTTTCCTTGTCCATCTCCGGAGGCTAAATCCTTGGAATATACTACTCAAGATAGTCCTCTTGACTTCCCCAGATCCGCACTGTGCCAAGACACTTCCTCTGAGAGATCCGGACCAATCTGTCGGACCTTGCCACATGCTCTGTTCTTGTTCACCGGACCACAACAATCTTCAATCTGACTTCCGGTAGAGATATATCATGACTTGCGGATATGTGGGATGACCTTTGTTGCCATCAATGACAACAACCATGAAACCATATAGTGTCTCTTGCCAACAATCTCCCCCTTTGGCATTGATGGCAACACTTAGTGAAAAATGACTAAGTGTTTACACTATGCTCCCCCTTTGCTGATGCTCTGTCTTTATATACAATTTCTGGAACTCCCCCTGAGTTGGATTCCTCATTTTTCACTGCTCCTCACTCCCCCTTTGACATCAATGGCAAAGGGTAGGGTCCGCACACCAAAATTTTCAAAAATTTTCTATATATAGCCGCATATTTACATACTCACATATACTGCAGAATGTCTGCAAAGGATGTCTGCAGTTGAACCATTTCAGTAGCCCAACTTAGCTTCATTCTGTCCAAGATTGAAATGTGACCACTCAACAAAAATGCAAAAGCTTCTGCCCGCCTGAGATCTGTCGGATCTTTTGTATGGGCGGTGGTCTGGGCATCACTGATGGCCTCATGCATAGTTTCCAACTTAGGGACTATAATCCTTCTAAGTTCTCCCATCCGGTTGGTAATGTTCTTCCTCTCCTTCTCAAGATTCTTTATTTCATTCAAGACTGCAATAGTCTGACATTCTTGATTTATTATAGAGGAAGAGAGAGGATCAAAACTTTGAGATAAGCTTTGAAGCTTGTCCTGTTCCTCTTTTATTTTCTTGTCAATTGCTGCTGTTGCCTTTGACCAAGATATACAAAATTTGTAGATGTCACCGCCATCCTTAAGAGCATTTTCTAAGCTCTTTATTCCAATGCTTACAATCTTCCTATCCTTAGAGATTAATTCTAATATTTCAGAAAATCTCTTATCCAAAAATTCCTTCCGGACCTTTTCTTCAGCTGATTTTTCTAGAGAATTAAAATGTGTATCAATACTGCTGACTAAGGTTTTTAGATTACCGGAAGTGGAGGCTGTCGGATCTATCTGGATTGATGGCATGATCTTTACAAGTACTCCGGAAGCAGCCTCTATCAACTCACAGTCTTCCATATGAGACTTCAGGAGCTTTTCATTTGCCTTGGCATTTGCAAATGAAGCTATCTTCATTGTTTGTACCGGAGAGAGAGAGTCAAAATCAAATGGACCTTTTAGAAGCTCTGGTTCATCAATCTCTAGAGTTTCTTTGCTCAAAAATTGTTGAACAGTTTGTGCAGTGTCTCTTGCCGGAGACAGATGTTTCTTTTCTTCTGCAGTCTTAGAACTGTCAACCTCTTTGTCTGTCACCACTGCTTCCTTCTCCTGCAATTGCTCTTATTCTTTGGATCCGGAGACTGTAGGGGAAACCGGAGGAGAGATGCTTGCTCGTTCATGGGCCACTTCTTCTGGAGCAGAGGGTCCCAAGTCCTCACTTGTCTGTTCAGGGCTCACTTCTTCCGGAACAGAAGATTCCAAATCAGCAGCTGTTTCTGCACCTAAGTCCTCTACAACAGGAAGATTGAACCTTTTGAAGGCCTTCCGGAGGATCTCTTCTGTCTCTTGTGCCACTTTGTCAGTCTCACCAAGCATGAGCTGATTCATCCTGGCTTTACTTTTGAACTCATCTTTGCAGTCCTTGAAGATCATGTTCATTGTCTTGGGATCAATTTGAGGATATAGCTGAATAGCTATCTGCTCCCGGATCTCAAGATCTTTGGCATGAGCATTATTCTTTCTTACTTCCATTTCCTTCTCTAGGCTTTTAGGAATGAGAGATATGATCTCAATGAAAGCCTTATTGTATGTGTTCAGATATTTAACTGTGGCTTCCTGCAGAGTCTTTTGGTCTGCCTCACTGAAGTCATCATAGGATTCAGTCATTGGTTGAAGGTTTCCATCCACCGTGACCGACTTGATTATGCTCTCTAGTGACAGAGTGGGCTTTTCAACAGTTACCTCTGCCATTTCATCCTTGTCTTGGCCTGTGGAGGGCTTACCGGATCCTTTCTTCTTCTATTTCTTTACTTCTCTTACTTCCTCATCTGATTCTGTTTCCTCTTCATCCTTTTGGCTTTCATAAGCCCTTGATGCTTTTGTCTTGGATCTTTTACCGGATGCCTGGACTTCCGGTTTTGAGCTTTTGGTTGTGGAAGGTGCAGATCTCTTTGATGATCTGGTCCGGGTGGGGGTTTCAACCGGAGCACTTTCTTTGCTTTTCTCTTCTTCCTCAGCCTTTCTCCTCTTTTCCCGGCTGGCATCAAGTGCCTCCTTTGAGATGCCTAGGCCTTGAGCAATGTGCTCTACTTCTTTTCTCACTTTTCTCTTAATCTCAGGTTCCCTGAGTTCTACATGTATTTTCACACTCAGCTCCTCAAAGGTTCCAAACCTTTCTGCCTTAGGATCCTTGGGCTGACTTAGCATGTGTTGAACATGCAGCTCTACTATCTGTTCATCAACTTCATACCCCATGGGCATGATCCAGACAGTCCTTGGCTCCACTGCCTCCATTAGGCACTGATCAGTGTCAACCATAAAGCATACTGAGTCCTTGTATTTCTCAATGAGAGACTGGGGAATTCTCTCTCTTGCTTGCATCATGCTCTGAAAGTTTTTGAAGTATCCCCATAGAGCTGTATTTCTCGCTTTTGCATCCCCAAGTCCATGCAAATAGTCTCTTATCTGGACTGCAACAGGTTTGTCATTCTGCCATACCCATCCACTTGTTCCGGGTAGCTCATTCATGAAGTAAAAGAATAGACATACAATGAGAGTACCATACTTAAAGGAGTTCTTCTTGTCTTTCTTGATTTTCTGTACATTTTCCATTAATTGGCTTAGTAGTAGTTCACAAAGATCATAATCTGCATTCTTTCTTAGCATTTCATATGCTATGTATATTGCAGTTCCGGATACAGAATTCTCCCTGCTGGAGTGATAGATCTTGTATCCTATTATCATTGATGCATATTTGATATCCGGATCCGAAATATCTTCAATGGTCATTGCCCTCTTATCATATTTTGATCCGGTGGCCTCAGTTACAACGTTGTTCTTGACAGATTTGAGGATAGGTACCCCCCTGGAAGAGTATAGACCAGTTACTGCTCTAATTGCTTCTTTTGTGATCTTACAGGGTCTATCTAGCCAAAGGAAGTTGTCATGCATCCTGCTCAGTACATACCGGACCCATTCATCTTCTTCAAAGCTAGGGAAATGAATGAATTGCTCAAATTGTTTCTTCTGGATACCCTTATACTCTGGTTTGAGCTCAAAAGCATTGTCTATCAGTTGCTTGTGATAGAGGTCTCTTAATTTGAATTCCCCAAATTCCTCGATGTTTGCGTGTATGTAAACCCTAATATCTTCAGTATGTAAGACTCTGTGGGGAACACTAGAGAAGGCTCCTAGTGGATCTACCTCCAATGATTTGTAGGGATGTTTCTTGAATGAGGGGCGAGGTCTATCAGAGATCTTGACTATGTTTGGAGTAGCCATTCTTCAAAGATTTGCAGTGAGGCAATGAAAAACGAAGAATACCTTATGCGCCTTCGGTTTGCACGGAGTGGTTGGATTGATTTCTTTATGCAATAGCTTTGGCAGGAGATCCTTGGTGTGCTTGATGAACCTTGTTGCAGAGCTCCACTATTCGCTTCTTCTCAAGTGTAGAATGAGCAGATAACTTTTGAGAAATCCTTTATATTGCTCCGTAAACCCTAATATCTGTCTGCAATAAATGCTTCACCTGCATTATTCCGGTTTACCATGTCTGGACAGCTTGGAGTATCCCGGATTAGTCCTGATCACTGAATATCATCCGGATCTTTAAATCATGAATAAATCTAGGTAACATATTACAAGAACATCCCAAACACTCTGTCCAATCCGCAAGACAAGATCGTGCACTTCCGGATCTCTCCGGACCTTTTTGTAATCCTTTATCATACCGGAGCACCTCCCTGAACAGGTCTAACTTAATCGAACACAGCTTCTTCATAACTCCATGCGGACCTCTGAAAACTTGACTGAAGCATCTCAGGACTTATATCTACAAACCCTTTAATCCGCATCTTGTGCCACATCCGGCACAACTTGTTTGGCTGGGGGAACAGAATCTTCTTTGAGTCTCTCCCTGAGCCTGAGCTCACTTTTTAATTTCCGGAAGAAATATCAGCACCAGAATCTGGTGCGGATCCAACCTCTACATTCTCTGAGCTTTTCTTCACCCAAATCTTGCTCATCTGATTCCTAACTTCATCCGCATTCATCTTTTGTTTACCCTTGTCTTGATTCGGATTATACACCGGACCTCTTTTGTCCTGATTCTTGTTTCTGCAGACTTTAGCATTATGACCGGACCTATTGCAGATTTGGCAAATAACATTTCTTTGCATATTTAACTGATATCCCCTTGATCTGCATTGATTAGCCATATGACCTATTCTATTGCATGTAAAGCATCTACCTTTGAATGATTTGTTTACTTGCATAATTCTGCATTCATGGGATTTGTGTCCATACCTTTTGCAGTTGAAGCACTGTCCGGAGAAGGATGAATTAATCTGATTCATTCTCATTCTGCACTGATTAGCTTTGTGACCAAAGTGGTTGCAGCTGTGGCAGTATCCATTGAAGGATGGATATCTTTGAGCATTTGGCTGTCTTACCGGAGGTCTTCTAGGCCTGCTCCTTGGATTTTCTGATCCAAGATTCTTCTGACCGGATCCGGAGCTTTCTCCTTTCTCATATCCCAAGTCATACTTGTCATCTGTCCTCTTTTGACTTCCAAGAAGAACTTCAAGTTGAGCAGAACTTATCTTGAATTTCTCTTTATATTCATTTGCTATTTGAAGGTCTCTTTTGAGAGAGGCAATTTGATCCTCAAGTTTTCCTTCATTATCTTTGGAATCTTCAAGATCAGATTCAAGGTGTCTGATAATCCTGTCCATCTGGTGGCATTCTTCTGATTTTTCTTTAAGAGATTGTCTTAGATTGTCTTCAGCCTTTCTTTTTTCTTCAATCTCTTGAGTAAACTTTATAGTTCCTGATTCCATTTCATGTCTTAACATAATGACTTCTTTTGATAACTTTTCACATAACTTGGTTTGCTCAGTCAATTCCTCACTTGTATTGCTTTCTTCACTTTGTCTTGCCAACTGTTGAAGCAGCTCCTTTCTCTTTTTCATAGAGAGACTTAATTTGTCTTTTAATTCTCTCATGAATTCATCAGCCTGTTTGAGTCTTTCCTTTAATTCACTGACTTCAGAATTTGACTGTTCAAGATCCTCAAGGGCAGTCTTGAGTTGCTCCCTTAAACCATATGCATCCATTTGAAATCCTAGATCTTCCTCAAGCTGTTAGGCTCTATTAGGAGGAACTTAGCTCTGATACCAATTGTTGATAACTGAGAGGGGGGGGTGAATCAGTTATCCTAATTATTTCTCTTATTGAACTTTCCTTTTAATTGAAGCAGCATAAAATCAAACACAAAACATTAACCATGAAGTAAGAAACACATGACACAGTATTTTTGACGTGGAAACCCTGTTAAGGGAGAAAACCACGGGGTGATTAACCCAAGAAATATTCTCTGTTAGAAGAATAGGAAATTACAAAAATGGCACTTGCCAATTAGGGCTCACTGCCCGAGCACACTGCTCACAAGAGGCCCATTGCCTACAAGAAGACACACTGTCTACAAAGTGATGATAATCACAGTCTTGAACTGATTGGAAGCATCTGCATATGCTGGAGTTCAGTTCCGGTTAGGCTCAGTACACTGATCTGCTGCACTTCATCTTTCCTCTGTTGTTTGTTCTGCTATCTTTCACATACCAGATCCTTTTTGGCTACCTCTGCTCTTTCTCTGGACTTATTCGCATATCTTTTCACATTCACACCCTTTACAACTAAATCCATCCTCTATATATATCCGCACAAGTAATTTCATCACCTTTCTAGTCGGCATCCGGAACAGTCTAGTTTCTTACAAACTTAGTTCTGTCGGCTGAATCCTTGCTCACCAAGCAATGCGGATCAAGCATATACTTGTAGATATCATCAATTATGTCGGCCAAACATGATTCATGCCTCCGCAACCTTTATCATCATCTGTAACTCATCCGGAAAGTAGTCTGATACTCTGTCAGTCAGTTCTTCCTCTGTTTTCACTGTCTCTCAGGAATCCGGTACTCAACTATTCATATCTTTTTCCTTGTCCATCTCCGGAGGCTAAATCCTTGGAATATACTACTCAAGATAGTCCTCTTGACTTCCCCAGATCCGCACTGTGCCAAGACACTTCCTCTGAGAGATCCGGACCAATCTGTCGGACCTTGCCACATGCTCTGTTCTTGTTCACCGGACCACAACAATCTTCAATCTGACTTCCGGTAGAGATATATCATGACTTGCGGATATTTGGGATGACCTTTGTTGCCATCAATGACAACAACCATGAATCCATATAGTGTCTCTTGCCAACAGGTAATGTATGATGGGTATGCTAATACCTACACCATCCAGAAAGATGGAAAGACTATTAAGTTGATGCCATTACAGGAAGCAGCTGCAGCACAGAAGGCAGCCAAAGTCATTTTAATGGGAAAGAAGGAATTTTTGCAGATGCCTACAGGAGCAGGCATAAAGGCAGTTCAGGACACTGCAGGGAAAGGAGTTGTTAAAGACAACAAGCTGAAGAAAGTTTCAGTTGTGACTGACAGAGGTCAGCAACAGGTGCAGAAACAGGTTTGCACACAGCAACCAGTTCAGAAGAATGACAAGGATGTTGTCATAATTGGGACTATTGCTTGTCCTATAAAGGTTGACAGGATGATAGAGTTGAACATTTCAGAAGTTCAAGAGGCAGTTCAGAAAGAGGTTCTGGTCAGGCAACCTGACAGACACAAGGTATGTGAGAGAAAAGCCTACATTGACAGGCATGAGGATTTACTTGCCAGAAAGCAAGTTACAGTTCAGAAGTCTTGGAGCAGCCAAGAGACAGCAGCAGACAAAGCTGGAACAGGGCAGAACATTGCACAGACAAAGTGTAGAGGTGGAGGACTTCCATATCCTAACTCATGGGACATGAGTTATTTTCTTTTGGGGAGTATGGTGCAGAGGCACCTACCTAACAGCTGGCCTCCTTGAGGCAGTTAGTTTGATATAGGTCCGCATGATGACATACATGATCAGGATATAGGATAATTATTAGCATGATGACAGGATAGTCTATTTTTAGTATGTTTGACTTTATCATGTAATAAGGTCCATTGGACCGATGCTATGTATTAGTTCAGCCTAGGAGTATGTGTAGGCAGTTAGAGATCGGGATAAGGTAGTCTGAGCTGTCCTCTCTCCCAGCCGCTTGGAAGCTCCCAGCCGCTGGGAAGTGAGTTGGTAGTACTCGAAGGATTTGTTATATATACCTTCGATCTGTTAGGGTTTAGATATATTGATATTTGATATTGATGTTGATAGATGTATTGGTGTTGTGTTGAGTTGAGATTCAGGAGAGCAGTTCAGACAATTGTGAAGCTGTATTCAGGACATTTGAATTTCAATTGAATAAGATCTCATCTTTTGCATTATCTGGTTGTATCAGTTATATCTGTTTTGATTTCCTTTCCGTTTTGCAAGTTGATGGGTACTTTCAACCCTTCCACCGGTTGATCCTGCGAATCGGTGGAATGGTCCTGTATCATAGCTTAGGTTGCATTTGTGTTTTCTGTTTATGCATTGCATTGTTCATGAGATCAGTTAGGAGCATGCTGTAAATCAGCCTAGCATCCTCATGTGCTAGGTATAGAAAGATAAGTTGTTAGACTTTGGTTTGAAGGTGATCAGGCCCGGTCGTCACATTGTCTTTGTGAAATAGAGCGGTTCTGAGTGTTTACATGCAGTGGACGGATACACAGGAGTCTGCATGTGTGTTTCCAGCCAGAGCAAGCCGCATCGTCATCTGCGAATGCATCGCCATCAGGATCGGGTCGTGAAACTGTTGAAGTTTGCAAGTTGCAAGTGCATCAGGATGTTTTGAGTTAGATATATACTCAGTGTATATATCACAGTCAGGATCATCTCTCGGAGAAGCTCATCATCCGCGTATCGTTAGCAGATGCGGGTGTGAAAGTTCAATTTTTTTGACTAAGTGTTGAAGAGTTCATCAGGATATTGTGTGACGTCATCGTCATCAGGATATGACGTCATCGTCATCAGGATATTGAGATATCCCTCTATGCGAGTTTATCCTGTTGTCGCTAAGTGGTTAGGTATCGGCATAGGCAGAAAGTTGTGAAACATCATCAGGAGGTTTCGAGGGAGTCGGATAAATCTTATCATGATGCTGTTGCTTGTATCGTCGGCGATCGGAGCATCGAAGACAAGGTGTTGAAGCCGTCGTCATCAGGATATTTGGAGCAACCGGATATTTGGATATCCTGCTGACGAAGGTGGTGTCGCATATCATGATGATGCCGCTAGTGTTTGGCGCCTGATGAACAGTGCAACCGGAGGATGTTTGCGCCCGTTGAATATCATGATGATGATGATAGGCGACAGGCGGAGGAGGTGAACAGTAGTCGGCAGGAGGATAATTGTGATCATCCGAAATATGATGATGCTGTTGAAATATGATGATGCTGTTGGTGTTTTTAGGAAATATGATGATGATGCTGAGCCGATAGACATTTTTATCATGCTGTTTGTATATTTGGCTACTCCTTCCTGTTAGTTGGCTCCCGTTGCGTTTTCACTCTGCATCATTTGGTATATCCAAAGAGGTAGTTGATGCAAATAGAGAAAGAATAGAAAAAGATGAGAAAGAGAAACAAGAAGTACAAAAAGGAAGTGTTCCAGTACAAGCCTCCTCCCGGACTAGATCCTCCAAGAGCTCTACACCTACCACCTCTAAGAGCTCAAGATCCTCCAAACTAGAAGCCAAGACATCCGTAAAGGGAGAAAAGAGAACAAAAACCAAGGCCGCAAGGTCCTACATAAGCCAAAAGGATGATGAAGAAACATAGACTAATGAGGAGGTTAAGAAAATGAAGAAGAAAAATAAAACATACGGGGAATCCTCTACCGGAAAAAAAAAAGAAGAAGAGGGAGAAGAATTTGTTGAAAGGCCTACTCTTTCTATTGATGATATCATCAAAGCAGTCACTATGGATGGGAACCTACAACCAGTCACAAAATTTTATGACGATTACAGTGATACTGACAAAAGAATTTTGGAGGAAGCTACAGTCAGGTACTTGAATATCTATAACAAAGCATTCGTTGAAATCATTTCACTAATTCCCAAAAGTCTAGAGCAAGTACTTGAACTTCAAAAAGAGAATGCCAAGGCAAAGGATTTAGAGATCTAGGAATAGATTGCAATTTAGCTCTATCCTTCCATTACTCTAAAACAAATGAACATGATTTTTAATGACTGCAAGGATGAGTTCTGGAGCAAAGCCAGAATGAACAAACTTATGCTCGAAGAGACTGATTAGGTAGCCAAAGAAATAGAAGACATCCTCTAGAATGCCTTTAAAAGATTCAATCTTCCTATTATAGAGGAAATAGATGAAGAAACTTCTACCATAGATGTTAAAGGATTAAGTGTATCAAAACAAGAATCTGCTAAGAAAATTGTAGAAGAATCAAAAGAGATAGATGAAGAAAAGTCTAAGGACTTGGGTTCCTCTGTTCTGGAAGAGGAAGTCCATGAAGAAGTTAACATCTCTCCTCTGGATCCTCCTGCAGACTCAGAAACTGAAAGAGAAGGAAGAAAAGAGGAGAAATTGAGTCAAGAAGAAGAGGTAAAGGGAAGAGAAGAAGAACAAACATAGAAGATCCCTGATGATGGTTCTGAGGTTGCAAAAGGAAAGAAGACTTAGTCTCAAGGAAGAGACACTGCAGAAGCAGTGAAGAATTTCTTGACCAAAGAGATGATGGAGATAGATGAACTGGAACTATTCCAAGGACCTCTAAATTTTGATTCCCTCTCTCCGGTCCAGACAATGAAGGTAGCATCTTTTGCTTAAGCTAAAGAAAAAGAAAAGCTTCTGAAGTCTCACATGGAAGACTGTGAGCTAATAGAGATTGCATCCAGTGTGCTAGAGAAGATCATGCCATCCTTCCAAAATAATTCTTCGGCCTCTCCATCTAGTAACTTGAAATCTTTGGTTAACTCTGTTAGCACCCATTTTAATTCTTTGGAGAAATTGGCAGAAGAGAAAGTCTAGAAAGAATTTTTGGGAAAGAGATTCACTGAAGTATAGGGACTCATAGCTAATGATAGGAGGACATTGGATATTGGGATAAAGAGCCTAGAAAATGCTCTTAAAGATGGTGGAGAAATGTATAAATTTTGTCTATCTTGGTCTAAAGTGATAGAGGATATTGAAAAGAAAGTGAAAGAACAAGAAGATAAATTGTCAAGTTTATCTCAGAATTTTGATCCCCTCACCACATCCATAATGAATCAAGAGTGCCAGGCTATTGCCATTATAAATGAAATAAAAATGCTTGAAAAGGAGAGGAAGAATATAATAAGCAGGATGAGTGAACTTAGAGGGATAATTATCCCTAAGTTAGAGGCCATGCATGAGGCCTTAACTAATGCTTAGACCACAACCCGGACCAGTGATCTGACAGACTTAAGAAGGGTAGAAGCTTATGCATTTTTGTTGAGTGGTCACATTTCAATTTTGGATAGGATGAAGTAGAGTTGGGTGATAGAATTTGTACAGTTGAAGACTACCTTTGCGGATATACTTAAGTATATGTAAGTATAACATGTATATATACTTATGCAGCTATGTATAGGTTAATTTTTAAAAATTTTGGTGTGCGGATTCCACCTTTTGCCATTGATGTCATAGGGGGAGTGAGGATTAGTGAAAAATGTGGAATCTAACTAAGGGGGAGCTCCGGTAAAATAGTGCATAAGATAGAGCATCAGCCAAGAGGGAGTTTGCTGCGACACTTAGTCATTTTTCACTAAGTGTTGCCATCAATGCCAAAGGGGGAGATTGTTGGCAAGAGACACTCTATGGCTTCACGAGTGTTGTCATTGATGGCAACAAAGTCCATCCCACACATCCACAGCACATAGCATGTCTATACCGGAAGACAGATTGAAGAGTGTTTTGGTCCGGTGAGCAAGAACAGAGCATGCAACAAGGTTTGACAATCAGGTTCGGATCTCTCAGATGGTGTAACTCAGCAAGTTACAGACTTTGACAAGTCAAGAGGAGTACCATGACTACTACATTCTAGAGATTGAGCCTCCTGTGATGAATGAGTGAAAAGATATGAGCATCTAAGTGTTGGGTTCCTGACAGGCAGAGTAGACTGAGGAAGAACTGACCGGAAGAGCATTAGATTTTAATCTGGATGAGAAATTGATGGTGATCAAGCTATTTGAGGGATCATACATGGTTGGTTGACATGATTGATGACTTCTATGTCTATGTCTTTGATACGCATCACATATTAAGCATGGATTCAGCGAATAGATCAGTGTTTTGTAAATATATTGAGTATTCCGGTTGCCGACTAGAAAGATGTTGAAATCCTTAGTGCGGATACATATACTAGATGGATTTCAGTATAAAGGTGTGTGTGTGTGTGATGATATAGTGTGTGAGGAAAGGTAGAGAGAAGTGTGGAAGCAGTAATACAAGTCTGGTATGTGACAGAACAACAACCCTAAAATAGAGGAAGAATGAAGTGCATTAGATTAGTATATTGAGCCTAACCAGAACTGAATCTCAGCATATGTGGATGCCTCTCTTCAGTTCAAACATCTGGTTATCTTCTATAAACTTTCTAGACAGTGAGTCTCTTGTAGGCAGTGTGCCTCTTGTAGGCTGTGTGCCTCTTGTGAGCAGTGTGCTTGGGCAGTGAGCCCTAATTGGCAAGTGCCATTTTATACTTCTTATTCTTTTAATAGAGAATACAATCTTGGGTTAGTCACCTTGTGGTTTTTCCCTTAACAGGGTTTTCCACGTAAAAATCAATGTTATTTGTGTTGATTTTATTTCTGCTCTCATGATTATGTATGCTCTTATGTTCTGATGTTGCATTAATATTAAAGAAGAAAAGAAAGTTAAGATATTTACTGATTCACCCCCCCTCAGTTATCTGCCTTGTTTCCAATATTCTTATCAAATAGAGATAAATAAGGAGATCTATTCACCAATTAATAGGTAGTATTGATAGCCTCAACTCAGAAACACTTATCCATCTATGAACCACTCATCATACTTCTATCTCTATCCATCAATGTTCAGTTCATTAATTATACAATCCCAGTTTATTGTGGCATGTATGGGGTAGTTTTAGATCATGCGGTACCTAAATTTCTACATAAATTGTCAAATTACCTAGAGCAATATTCACCTCCATTATCATATCTCAAGACTTTAATTTTCTTATTTGATTGTTTCTCAACAAGTGCCTTAAATTCCTTAAAATTAGAGAAAATATTAGAGTTATGTTTCAAAAAATATATCTAGGTAAAGCTTGAGTAATCAATTATAAATGAAGCATAATATCTAGATTTACCCATAGAGAACATCCATTGGACCAAATACATTTGGATGAATAACCTTTATTTTTTTATCTCTAGTACTTCCCATAGGAAAATTAAATCTATTCTATTTTTGGAAAACACAGTTCTCATTGAAATCAAACTCAACAAAATAACTCAAGAAATTGTCAACCATATTTTTATTAACCATAGTGTTAAGACCCTTTTCACCAATGTGACCTAATGTCAGGTGCCATGAAACACATGAATGCTTAGAAATTTCAATTACATTGGTATAAGAAAAATAAGTAGATGCCTCTAGCATGATTATAGTCCCACATTGGGAGCCCTTAGTTTGCACCAAATTTTCTCTTTCCAACATACAACCATTCTTGTCAAAAGTCACATGGACTCTAGCATAATTCATTTTAGATATCAAAATTAAATTCCTTGAAATCTTTGGAATATGAAACACATTGGTAAGAGTTTTCATTCTCCCATAATTGAATCCAAAATTACCTTTCCTCAACCAACAATCTTGAGAGTGTTGTTATTACCAATTTAAACACCTCCCACCATGACATGATCTGAAAATGATTCCTTGTGAGGAGTCATGTGGTAGGAGGCACATGAATGAGTTATCCATGAGTCATCACTAGAAATGTTAGCAAAATTAAATAATATCTCAATAGTATTATCATCAAAGGATTTTTTTGTGGAGGATAATCAAATGTCTTGTTCTTATTTCTACATTTCTTCTTCACATGGCCTCACTTCCCATAGTTTCAACACTTCACTTTGCTCTTCCCATTGGTTTTGGACCATCCTTTTGATTTGGGTTTATCCTTAGATTTCTTCCATTTATTTTTTGAACTACCTTTATCTTTAGGCCTACCCCAAACATGTGGTGCATCCTTTAAACCCTCATCCATGTAATTTCTCCTCATTTTTTTTGTTGAGTAAAGTAGTGACAGGGTGTCCATCTTGTGTTTTATAGTATCACCACTAATAACAACAATTATGTTTTCCCATGATTAAAGAAAATAACAAAGCAATAAAATACAGATATCCTCCTCATCTATCTTAACATCTATAGATCCTAGTTGACTCAAAATCAAATTAAAAGGATTAAGATGATTAGTAATATATTCATGTTCTTTTATTTTTAAAGAATACAATCTTATCTTAAGATAAAAATTATTATTTAGACTATTTGTTTGGTAAATATCAGGTATTCTCTTCCACATATTGAATATGGTAGCCTATATTAAGACATTAAAGAGAATAAAATCTCTAAGACATAACTATATGGCCCTCCATTCCTTTTTGTCCAACTTATTCTAATCTTCATTAGATATATTTGTAGACTTTTCTTATTTTGCAATAGCTTTTCATTGATCCATTTATTTCAAGAGGTCTTACATTTTAAGTTGTCATAAATTGTGATGCAAGAGCATCAAAGGTGTAAGGGAAATCTTGCATCACCCAAAAACAATGTTGATTCAAAATTGTTGACTTTGTTTTCATTTCTTTTCAAAATTAGTATTTCTAGTTCCATAATCACCTGAATAATGATGTAGAACTTTTAGTTTTTCCAAATGGCTGAAAATAGCAAACTCCTATTTTTGGAAAGTTTGCATTTGGGCATGTATGGAAGTGAAAATTTAAAGGAAGCTTTGTAATTGAAAACTAAGACCTTTGGAAAAGGAATTAGGCAAAGATCATTTGTGGGCTAAAAGATATTAAAGTTTTTGTTTCCCAAAAAACCCCTAAAAAAGTTTCAAAGTCAAGTTTGAGGCACTAAACGACCCTACACATCCCTAAAAATTGGTGGAATTGGCAGAGCAGATTCTTAGCGCATAGAGAACTCTGCTAGATTTTTTGTACTTCAAACAATTTCTCAATCAGACACCAGGATCAAAAGTTATGGCTCACTGAAGTTGACCTATTTTTGGAAGGAGATGTAAATTTTGAAATTTGGCTGGAGGCCGCCAAAAAGGGGCTTTTCTGACCATTTTTTGGGGAACCCTTGGTAGTAGTAGAGATAAGGGGGAAAGTGTAGAGTCAAGAAAAGGTGGGAAAATAGAAACCATAGTAGATTTGGGGCTACAGAAGGCAGAAGGTTCTAGAGTCTAGAGATAGAAAGTTGTAATGTGCTACAGCTTGTGGAGGATTCATCCTCTAATTGTATTTGAGATTCTATAATGTAATGTGTTGTCCAAATCAATAAAAGAACATTCCTATTTTCTTTGTGCAATTCTATTATTGTGTGTTTTATGATTCACCCCCTTCATCAAATTGTATCTAGAGCCATTAAATTTATCAATATATAAATGACATGTGCTAGTCATGGCTTCAATCACACACAGATCTACAAAACCACTAAATTGAAGGGTCTCACTACAATAAAATACCTACAAAACTCAAAGGAATCACTCTCTCTAATCAAGTTATAGCCCTAACACCAAATGTTGAGAACATGGTAAACAAATATAGTGAAATCATAAACAAATAATGCTTAAATCTAATTAACTGATTAGTACATGTGACCAAACCATCAAATAGTATATGGAGCAGCATAAATAAAGGAAAAAATAACACACAACACCAAATTTACGTGAATTTTTTTTTTTAGAAAAACCCTCACCACCAAAGAGATACCAAGCTTATATGAATCTTAAGAACGAGATGACACCAATACAATCCACTCAATCTTATTTATCTAACAAAATTCTAGCTAGATTATAGTACCTCACCTACATAACACTATAAAACCTCTATCTCATACACTTAATATATAGAGAAAAGGAAATAGGAAACCACCAAGTGGTTTTTACAAAGTAATGGCCACCAAAACCATGGTGCACAAGTAAAAAATCCACACCCCACTATGATTTTGTGATAGGGAAAAAGAGTTCTACTCAATTTCTATTCAACATTTAAATTGAGTTGGATTGCAGCAAAATTAATTTTTCCAAAATTAACCTAGAATTACAAATAAAAGATAAACAATATAATTGATTTTGGAGATTTCAATAAAATAGAGAAAATAAATCATATAAAAAGAACTTGAACACAAAATCACACTGGAATTAGAACTTGGTACCGAAAGCACAAAGTCCTAGCCTTAGACACCAACACTCAACATGGATGTATGCACTTTGTTGTCATTTGTATGGTGTGGTATGATCTACAGGATCAGGTTTCTATAGCCTGTATCCTTCCAATAGGCTTCTGTCTAACCTATACCTTTTTTGGACAATCTTTCTCAACGAGAACATAGAAAGAGGAAAGCATAATATCCTTAGATAATCTATGAAATTAGAAAATAGACAAAAGAAAATAGTTTATATCTCTAGATAACATGTCACTTGATGAATAGAAGAGAATGTTGGGGTTGTTAAGGAGTCTTCCAAGAGTGGTCAAAACCTTAGTTTGGTCTTTTGACCTCCATGAATAGCTAGAAGATAAAGGGAATATTATGCTTCTATTCTATATGTGCCAAAGAAATAGAAACAATGATTGAATGACAAGGTAGGAGTATCTCCCTAGTCTACGGGGAATAATACTAGGCCTATGGTGTAGATTGGGTGACAAGGATAGAAGGTGGAAAAAGAACAAGATTGGGAAAACATATGGGGATTCTAGTGATCACAAACTTGGAGGAATGCTACGTGAAGAAATAGAACTTTACCAAGAATTCAACTCTAGTGCTTTAAACAATATATTTGTAGAATGCAGAGATTTTTAAAAGCTTTATCCTATGAAACTTGTAAGGAAATTTTAGATAGCAATTATGGTCTTATTGAGATATTTGATGAAGATTGATTAACTTTAGAGAATGGTATGAGCATCTGAGAGGAATTATTGGGAGAAACTCCAATCTTTAATCTTCTTTCACAAGTTATTCCTTTCTTGACTGAAACTTGGAAAAAGGATGCCAATGGATGTGAGCAAAAAACAATATTATGGAAGTTATGGATTCAACTAAAAGCCAAACTTATAGCATACAAAGCTCAATATATTGTATCCAAAAGAAAATGCGTAGAAAAACTCCTTTTTAAAAAAACTTATGTGTTTCATTTAGGGGGAATTTAGCTATAGAATCTAGATTTTTAATTTCTTCTAGTATCTAATGAAACTTGCTAAATTTCTATATTTTCTGGATTTGGTATAGTCAAACATGCTAAAGATCGCTGGGCACATTCATAGGGACATTACAATTGTTAGAAGTCATTATGAGGTATATGCATGCAAGTGTAATGTTCATTTTGAGGAGCTATATGGTATTGGACACCAATGATTTTATTAGATGTCTGTGCATTGCACTATCATCCAAGGAGAACAAGCTTGGATTTGACATGTGTGTTCAAAAAGGTGGTAAGAACAATGTTCTAGTATATATTTTTGGGAAAACATAGGTTCAAGGGAGATAGGCCCATGTCAAGCCACATGAAAAGATGTAAAGGTGGGTTCAAGACATAACATGAAATTATAGAGCATGCAATTTTTGACCTTATATTTTTCCCCAACTTTAGTAGGATGATGGCTCTAAGTGATAAGCATGCTAAATTGTATAAATGAAATATTGAAATAAAACATCATCAAATGATGTCCATAAAAAGGATACTATAGAGGCCATTGTGGTTGTTCAAGTGAGAGATGAGATTCCCACAATCTAGAACTCGCAAAACTATAGTATTAGATCTACAAATCCTACAAAAACATAGTGTTAGGAAACATGTAATGTTGCAAGATGGAAAGAGAGAATATTAGATTCAACATTATTTGTAAAACAAGAATATTAGAAAAACCATATGATCTAATATACAAACAAGGGAAAGCATAAAACATATAGTGTATGTGTAGACAAAGAGATTAAAAAAAATGCACACAAAGAGGGAAACAAAAGGAAATGCCTCAAGGGATTAAAAAGATAAAAACACTTCAAGAAGTGGTAAAATAATAGAGGGAGAAAGGATAAATGATTCAGGGAGTAGAAAGTGCTACAAGGAGCAGGCCACCAATGCGCTTGGTGTGAGATGGTGTAATAGGGGTGTCACCAAGGATGGACATCAAAGATAACATGGAAGAAAGTAAAATTACATGAAGAAACACTAAGGAATCTACATGCTTGGGGTTAGTATAAATATATTGGGATGATAATCATGAAGGGACAAAGATATAATTGTCATCACCTTCCAAGCATGTAGAACAAGAAGAACATAGTAAGAATGACACATAAAGGAAAACACAAAATTTTCTTGGGTCAACATGGAAGCGACCTAAATGTATCAATGCTTTGTATCATCCTCAAAATATCAAGAAAATCAAGGATATGACAAATAGAAGAAATTAGGTACATATGGAAGAATGTTATGATATTTCATTTCCCCTATACCCATGTCCCTATGGGGGTAACATCAGTCGTCTAGGAGAACTAACAAACACACGTCAAGAAAGTATACAGGTATAGCAAGAAAGTCAAAGAATAACACCATTCCCATTCTTGATCATCATAGGGGAAAGAAGGTTGATATACCAATGGGACCACATTCAGAGTAGTACTGGAAGAAGATACATCATTAGGATGTGGAAGGGTGGTCACAAGAGCAACATCCTCCATAACATTCTTAAATGAGGAAATGGTTAATGATTTTATGAAAATCGATGACAACGAAGGAATATCCATAGTGATCTCAAAAAAGATCCCTAAGTGGAGGAATGGGTTGGAAACATTCCTTCATAAGGGACAATATGCTATTTCTCGATACTAACATCATAGATAGGATCCATAGGAGAAATAGAGTTAGGTGAAAGAGGAGCGTTCATAGAATCAGGACTTGATGAAGAAGATCCTGAAGATGAAGGGGGGACATTAGTTTTCGATCTGTGGTAAGGCAAAGTGGGATAATGTTTCTATTTACATTTAGGCTAAAGGCATGGAATGTCTATATTAGGTCTGGTATGATGGAGCTTAGGGAAGATGTGGTGATGGGAGTATTGAAAAGGCACTAAAGAATCTAATATTTCCTTAGGGATGATAGAAACATTGGGCATGATGAGTGGCTTAGAAAATGGTGGCTAGTCTAATATAATGAGAATGATTGGAGGATCACTAGAAGGGGCCAAGATGACTCAAAATTTATTGGTGCTAGACTGGCCTAGATCCTAGGGTTTTTCATTAGATATAGGCTCACTAACCTAAGCTTTAGCCACAACATGATGATTCTTGCAGGATCATGCAAGTTGGTTGTGTTGATTGTGGGTTGAAGGATCAGGAGGGTCTATCTCCATAGGTCACTCTTTCCCAACTATCACAGTGATAGGGGATGATAAAAAGAAGTGACTGAATGTTGGGTGGCTTCAAAATTAGGAGGAGATCTATGTTGGAATTATAGTTTTTGTTAATGTATAATATTAATGTAACATTACTTATTATTTAAAAAGTAATTATACATGTAAACTACACATGGCATTAAGGCACCTTAGGTAGGTATGTGGAAACTTGGAGAGTTGTTCAAAACTCTTCAAAAGTATGTGTCACCTCTTTCTTTCCACTTGGTGGAGCAAACTTGCAACCTCTCTTTGAGTTTTGAATTTGACTTTTGATTCAACTCAATCACTTCACCGATATGTACACCTTTGTTCATAATATTATTTAGCTCATTTTATTCCACTTTCAGGCTCTCTCTTTTTGCATTGCATTGTTTATTTTATCTTGTAGATTGAGTGTACCATTACCTGACTTCTGTGGCTCATTGATGCTGGTAGATGTTATAGAGATTCTAGCCAACATCAACATGGTATCAGAGCTTGACTCTATTTTATATGTTGATTCAGTATTGTTGAGATTTATTTTAGTGCATGCAAATTTTGTTTTGTTTGGTTTCATGTGTGTCTTGTTTCTCCACAATTGGCTTGTAAAAGCAACTGATTTAAAGAGGAACTAAAGCTCAAAAAGGGGCTACCCATATCTAGGTGTTTTGGTGTGGCATTTGGGTGTTTGTGGCATTAAAATATTCCTATAGAGTGTGTTGGCAGAGGTGATGAATGCCCTCTATTTAGAGGTATTTTCCCCTATTTTGTGTGGCATGGTTGACGTGGGAAAGGATGATTGAAGCCCAATCTAGAGGTGGAAACCTCATTCAAGGCATAGTTGATATGTTACAAGCATCCAAGACATTTAGAGAGGATCTTAAGAATCAGGATGGTAGATTGCATAAAGGCCTTTGGCCTGTGTAAGGCTCGCTAGAGGCCTAATCTGAGTGTGGGGGTTTGAAACCCTACACAAAAAATCCTCCACGACCTCCTCAGCCATAACTATTCAAGATGCTCAAGACCCCATGTAGCTTTTCCTTCAGATATGTTTGGCATTCATAGGTTGATTCACAAATCCATCTTTTTCTTTACTCCTCTAATTTGAAGGCTGAAGTATCCATTTCCAGGTAAAGTTTTCTAGTCATGATTTCTTTTGGTTGACTCCTGGAGGTTTCCATTCATAGTTTTTAAAGTGTAAAGGCCATCGGTCTACCTCCAAGTTGAGGTCAACTTCACAAAGTGCTTGACCTTCTAGTGGTCACTTCTATGGAGGTTAAAACTAAACTCAACATGGAGGTCATAATCTATTTTCAAAATGCCAATCTTTGTTTTCATGCTGCCTTCGATCCCATTGCCCACAGTTTCAACCACTTAGGTCTCCAATCAAATCTCTGATCACTATTCTACATTTGAGGTTGTGGGTATCTTTGTTTGCCTCTGCATATAATTGTAACAACTAGCTTAAGTTGTTCACTTTCTTGGTTATGTTAATTTTAATGTAATCTTAACAACCATTGTAACCATGGATTCATTGCCAACAAATTTGTAGAGGTGGCATTAACTTTGTAACCATGGTATTTAAATTAACATTTAAGATAACTTCTAGACATCAAATTTAATGCCAGGACAAATTCCCAGGGCTGCGTAGTGTTCATAAGGGGGTCACATTTTTTTTTTCATAATTTTTTCCCACGGAGGCAAAATTTGACAAATTTATAGTCAATGGGAAACTGGTTTCGGTGCCAACAAAGTAGCATTGAGATGATTTGGAAATTGTGCCATTTATACACATTTTTTACACTTCCTTTGTAAATAAAGATAGGCGACTACTAAATATTACTGTATCTTTTAATTGGCAACTTGAAATAGAGTGTCATTTTTTTAGAAAGTGAATAAATTTTTGAGCCTGATATATTGGAAATGATTTCACACTATCATTATAAACTGGTATTTTTCATTCCAATTAGACTTACTTATACACTATAGTTACAAAGTGCCAAAATTTAGGGGGGGATAAAAATAGTGAATTATGGGGGGGTGCATTGAGTTGTGTCAAGAACAGTTCCATTGTGTTATGTCAAGAGCACTTCCATAGAGTTGTGTCAAGAGCAATTCCACTGCTCCTTCACCATTTTTTCCATTTCACATATTGAGTTTTGTCTAGAACACTTATGCATCACCTCCATGATCACCTGTTGCTACATGTGAATCTAGAGTTGATTTATTGAGAACTTCCAAAGATTCGTTACACCAGAATATTGATATGAATTCCTTTTCTTCTATAGAGTTCAAAGATGCTTCACAGAAGGCTTGTAAAGATTCTTCATAGTAGGACTTCATGTGGGATTTGGATTGTAGCCACATGGCATGCATTGGCATTCCACACATTAGTTCTTTAGACAGTATTGCTCTTGGTTTGCCTAAATCAGCTTCTATAGTGAAAGATTATGTAGATATTCACAAGTCAACATATTTGACTTGGTTATCATATCAAAACTTATCACCAGACACCATTAGGTTGGAGATACTTGATCAACCTTTGAAGACATCATGGACATCATCTAGGTCTTTGAATCATTGCAGAATTTAGAGACATTCATACTTCTTCCTACATATTCCTATCTGGAATGGGAAGATAACTTATACACTTCTTATTTCTTCTCTCTTTTGGAGCAAAGTTTTTCCCACTGGGTTTTCTTTCTTTCTTCACTTTATGAGAGATTTTTTTGTACATGGGTACCACATCAGGATTAGTTTTTGAGACCCATCCTTATTTGTGCCCACCTAAGCTATGCTTAAGGGGGTGTTAGTGTAGAATATTAATGTTATCAATTATTATTTAATAACTAATTATACATGTAAACTACACATGACATTAAGCCACCTTAGGTAGGTATGTGGTAACTTGGAGAGTTGTTCAAAACTCTTCAAAGGTATGTGTTGCCTCTTTCTTGCCACTTGGTGGAGAAAACTCACCACCATTCTTTGAGTGTTGAAGTCAACTTCTAATTTGACTCAATCACTTCACATATATGTACAACTTTGTTCATAATATTATTAAGCCCATTTTATTCCACTTTTAGGTTCTCTCTTTTTACATTGCATTGTTTATTTTATCTCATAGATCAAGTGTATGGTTGCCTGACTTTCATGACTCACCAATGCTGGTAGACATTATAAAGATTCTAGCCAACATCAACAGTTTCCCCTAGTCATCAAATAGGAAGTAGGAGGTAGAAATATTGAATACTAGTGAGTCTCATGGAATGTGAAGGGTCACTTAGCATGGGTTTTTTCCTTTCATTATTGATGAGGCAAGAGGAGGAACAAAAGCAATCATTGGAAGTTGGGAGACCTCTTTGGGTAGAAGGCCATAAAGGGTAGGCTTAAAAGTAGAAGGATCAAGCTCAAAAGCAGGAGAAGTACTACAACCATCTAGATTTGCCTTATATCTTTAATAGACTTTGAACAAGAAGTCTACTTAGGGTTGAAGTGGTTTAGGAGGGGTTGGCCAAAAATAGTCGAAGGAAAAATTACCCTACTAGAGTGGCTAGAATGTACCCTAAGGCACTATGTATACAAGTCCATTATGTGGAAACTTGAGACATTTGTGAGTTGGTGAAGAGACCACTTTCATTGGTATGATCCATGGTAGGCCCAACAAGACATGGAAGTTATTTGACATAGGTATGATGGAAAATGAGATATCCATGGTCTTTGGCTCTACCTAGATTGAAAAGATAATCAACCCTAAGGTGGGAAGGTGCATACCATCTATTGAATATAAGGAATACTGAGAGGGGGGCTGAATTAGTATTCCACAAAACCACTTCTTAACAAGTTTATTAATCAAAATCAATAACATGAAAGAAAAATAAGCATAAGAACAACAACTATAAAGACATAACACATGGACACTAGGATTTTTACATGGAAAACCCAAAAAGGGAAAAACCACTATGAGTGTTAGCTCACAATATATCATTATAGCTCAATACTAGATTACAAGAAGGCTCACTGCCAAAAGAAAGAAGAATGAAAAAGGATTGGCTCATTGCCATAAGATGAACTGCTATGAATGCATCTATCACATGCTGGATCACAGTTCCATTGAAGGTTAAATATACAGATTCAAAGGTTGTAAAGCCTCACAAGTACATGTAAAAGCCATTAAACTAACTCAAAAGTAAATGAAGTAAATAATCCGCTTAAATACAATGTATCGCAATAACCAAAATAAAAAGATGTAAATAATCCACTTAGATACAACATTTAAAGGTAAAAGGGTGTAATTAATCCGCTTAATCACAATATCTCAAATAAAAGATAATCACATAAATATGAATCTCAATTTCATTAAATCTTGCATATTCACGTGCTTAATCCAGGTAACAAGCACTATAAATAAATATACATAAATCCTTTGGAAAGAATGCCATAATACATCCAATATAGGGTATAATCAACATGTTCAACAATAATAATAAATCAAAACACTCTTTAGCTGCAAGAACCAAGTGGTCCACCACCTGCAAGCTGAGAGATGGGAGCATGGCCCAAGTACTTTTCCACCTAACTGGTGCAGGAGCACCTACCTGACAGCTAGCCTCCATGAGGCAGTTAGTTTGTTTTGAGTCTTGTTAATGTTTCCAAGAAGGTCGTATAAGACCAATGCATGTAATAAGGTCATGTTGACCATGCTTTACTATTTTTAGCTAGGTTGTTAGGACAGCTGTTATGCTGTATGTCTGGTTGGGTCCTCCCAGCCGCCTGGAGAGTTCCTAGCCGCTTGGAGTCGGGTCAGTAGTACTCGCAAGAGATCCTATTTATGCATGAGGATCGGTTGGTTTTAGATTATCGGTAGTATTGCATTGAGCAGAGGAGTTAGATTGCAGAGAGAGACTAAATATTGTATTTGCATCTTTTGAAATCAATAAAGAGATCCTGTTTGTGTTCATTCTCTGGTTGGATTCCATTGTTTAATCGTGCGGCTGTTCTGGTGGTTTCATGGATACGCTGACCCATTCCACCAGTTGACTTGTCAAATCGGTGGAATGGCTATGTACAGTAGTTTAGGAGGTAGTTTGCATTTTCTGTTTGTTCGCATGCAGGTGTGCAGGATCGCAGTCGAGATGTGCTGAGAACCCTAGCATGGGTATGTGCTAGGTCGAGCTGATAGTTAGAGTCTGGAAGATCACCCTGAAAGCGGATCAGGTCACCTCAGGAGGTTCGGCGGATTGAAAATTTGCTAAGACTGGAAATTTGTCAAAACGGCATCATTAGGATATTGAAAAGGTCATCAGGATATTTCTAGTTATATCCTGTAGTCGCTTCAGGCGTCATCCGAGTAAGTGGAGATGAGCATGATGCAGTCGATTGCATAAAGTGAATGTGCGTCGGGGTGATCATCATCAGGTGTTGCCGAGGAGGAGCGTATCGGCATAAGGTAGAAGATCGGGTTGATAAAGTCATCGCGGGCCGATAATGTTAAGTTTGGCCGACAGCAGGATATTGAAGGAACTGCATGTGACGTCATCGTCATCAGGATAATCGTCATCAGGATATCAGAGCAGCAGGATATTGAAGGAGCTGCATATGACGTCATCGTCATCAGGATAATCGTCATCAGGATATCAGGGTGACGTAAGCATCGAAGGAAAGGTGCGTGAAGAGAGTCATCATCAGGATATATGAGAGGAACCGGATATTTTATATCCTGCTGATGAACATGATGTTGAACATCATGATGCTGAAGATAGTGAAGATAAAGGTTGTCGGTAAGGTGAACAGTGAACATCAGGAGGATGTTTGCACTTGTCGAATATGATGATGCTGCCGATAGTCGAATATGATGATGCTGCTAACATGCGAAAGGACGAAGGCTTGTCTGCAGGAGGATATCGGTCGGCAGAGAAAATATGATGATGCTGATAGTGTTAAGGGAAATATGATGATGATGATGAAGGGTTGCAGACATCCATGCTGTATGTCAAGGTTATAGTGTGGATGCCTCTGCATCATAGTGGTATCAGAGCTCAGCAAAAGGTCTGGGCTGTTGTGTGTTGATTCTGTCACCGAAGGATCTTTAGGAAGGATCTTCTGGAAAAGATAAGGATATAGTAGGATGTCGGATGAAGAAGGAACATCTGAGATGCCGGCAAGGATGACCAACATTGAGTTGGCGGTTCTGGTGAAGAAACAGATTGCAGAGAGCAAGGCCGTGAAGGCTCAGAATCAGGAATTGAAGGATGAGTTAGCGAAGTTGAGGAGCAGAGTAGGTTCTGGTAGAGAAGAAGATAGGGAAGAAGAAGAGATCCCTAGTTGGAACGAGGAGGTCGTTCTTGCAGACCAGATACCACTGTTGAAAGCCCTCAAGGCCATGGAGAGAAGAACCATGGATGTGAAACTGGATTTGCCAGTGTTTACAGGAAAGATGGAACCTGATTCAGTGATGGAGTGGATAGACTCCTTGAATAATTTCTTTGTAACAGAGGAGATACCAGAACAACAGAGGGTGAGAATAGCCCAGTCAAAAATGAAAGAAGCTGCCTTGACATGGTGGAATTTCGTCCAAGATGATAGAGTACAGGAAGGAAAGCGTAGAGTCGCTACATGGAAGAAAATGATGGCATTAGTAAAGGAAGCTTATGTCCCATTGGATTACAGTATCCAATTACACAAGAGGAAACAAAACCTGAAGCAGAAGGAGCTAGATGTCAGCTCATATACAGAAGAATTCATGAAATTTTGTATGAAAACAAAGGTAAAGGAAAGTGAAGAAGAGAAGGTAGCCAGATACCTTAATGGATTGAGGTTCAACATTCAGGATGATTTAAGTCTGCATAATCCAGATACAGTTCAGAAATGCTTCCAGTTGGCATTGAAAGTGGAAGAGAAGTTAAAGAGAAAACAAGAACAACACAATATGAGGGGGAGAGGATCAGCCCATACAACAAGGCAAACCAATGAGGGTCAAGAAGACACTGGTAAAGGACAGGGACAGTCTGATTTCAGAGGTGGATGGAAAGGTAATAGAGGCAGATTTGGAAGTGGTAGAGGTTCTACTACATTTTCAGGAAAGTGTTACAACTGTGGTGAGTTTGGCCATCCATTTTTTCAAATGTCCAGAAAGCAAAGGTTCATCATCCAGAGATGATAGAATGAATGACAAGAGAGTACAACTTGTGCAAGAAGAGAAAGTAGAGCAAACAGATAGAGCTTCTGAAAGTTATGGATATCCTGAGGAGGGAGAAGCATTGATGCTAAGGAGAACCAGTTTGCAGGCATCAAAGGATATGATGCAAAGAAGAGCTCTTTTCAAGACCACATGCAAGAGCAAAGGTAAAGTATGTAAGGTTGTCATTGATACTGGTTCAACAGACAACATGGTATCTTAGGAAATGGTGGATAAACTGCATTTGGAAAGGATTCCACACCATCACCCTTACAAGGCATCTTGGGTGAGTGATAGTCAATCACTTTTTGTCTATGAACAGGCATATGTGGATTTTTAGATTGGAGCATATCAGGATAGAGTTTTGTGTGACATTTTGCCCATGGAATGTTGTCACCTACTATTGGGTAGACCATGGCAATTTGATAGGAGGGTACTGTATGATGGGTATGCTAATACCTACACCATCAAGAAAGATGGGAAGACTATTATGTTGATGCCATTGCAGGCAAATCCTGCAGCACAAGGGGCAGCCAAAATCATTTTAGTGGGAAAGAAGGAGTTTGTGCAGAAGCCTATAGGAGCAGGCATACAGGCAGTTGAGGACACTGCAGGGAAAGGAGTTGTTAAGGACAACAGGTTGAAGAAAGTTTTAGTTGTGACTGACAGAGGTCAGCAGCAGGTTCAGAAACAGGTTTGCAAACAGCAACCAGTTGAGAGGAATAACAAGGATGTTGTCATAGTTGGGACTATTGTTTGTCCTATAAAGGTTGAAAGAAAGACAGAGTTGAACATTGCAGAAGTTCAAGAGGCAGTTCAGACAGAGGTTCTGGTCAGACAACCTGACAAACACAAGGTATGTGAGAGAAGGGCCTACATTGACAGGCATGAGGGTTTACTTGCAAGAAAGCAAGTTACAGTTCAGAAGTCTTGGAGCAGCTAAGAGACAGTAGAAGATAAAGCTGGGACAGGTCAAGACACTGCAAAGGCAAAGTGTAAAGGTGGGATTCTTCCACAACCAAACTCATGAGACATGAGTTCTTTTCTGTTGGGGAGTATGGTGCAGGAGCACCTACCTGACAGCTGGCTTGCATGAGGCAGTTAGTTTGTTTTGAGTCTTGTTAATGTTTCCAAGAAGGTCGTATAAGACCAATGCATGTAATAAGGTCATGTTGACCATGCTTTACTATTTTTAGCTAGGTTGTTAGGACAGCTGTTATGCTGTATGTCCGGTTGGATCCTCCCAGCCGCCTGGAGAGTTCCCAGCCGCTTGGAGTCGGGTTAGTAGTACTCGTAAGAGATCCTATTTATGCATGAGGATCGGTTGGTTTTAGATTATCGGTAGTATTGCATTGAGCAGAGGAGTTAGATTGCAGAGAGAGACTAAATATTGTATTTGCATCTTTTGAAATCAATAAAGAGATCCTGTTTGTGTTCATTCTCTAGTTGGATTCCATTGTTTAATCGTGCGGCTGTTCTGGTGGTTTCATGGATACGCTGACCCATTCCACCGGTTGACTCGTCGAATCGGTGGAATGGCTGTGTACAGTAGTTTAGGAGGTAGTTTGCATTTTCTATTTGTTCGCATGCAGGTGTGCAGGATCGCGGTCGAGATGTGCTGAGAACCCTAGCATGGGTATGTGCTAGGTCGAGCTGATAGTTAGAGTCTGGAAGATCACCCTGAAAGCGGATCGGGTCACCTCAGGAGGTTCAGCGGATTGAAAATTCGCTAAGACTGGAAATTTGTCAAAATGGCATCATCAGGATATTGAAAAGGTCATCAGGATATTTCTGGTTATATCCTACAGTCGCTTCGGGCGTCATCTGAGTAAGTGGAGATGAGCATGATGCAGTCGATTGCATAAAGTGAATGTGCGTCAGGGTGATCATCATCAGGTGTTGCCGAGGAGGAGTGTATCGGCATAAGGTAGAAGATCAGGTTGATAAAGTCATCGCGGGCCGATAATGTTAAGTTTGGCCGACAGCAGGATATTGAAGGAACTGCATGTGACGTCATCGTCATCAGGATAATCGTCATCAGGATATCAGAGCAGCAGGATATTGAAGGAGCTGCATATGACATCATCGTCATCAGGATAATCGTCATCAGGATATCGGGGTGACGTAAGCATCGAAGGAAAGGTGCATGAAGAGAGTCGTCATCAGGATATATGAGAGGAACCAGATATTTTATATCCCGCTGATGAACATGATGTTAAACATCATGATGCTGAAGATAGTGAAGATAAAGGTTGTCGGTAAGGTGAACAGTGAACATCAGGAGGAAGTTTGCGCTTGTCGAATATGATGATGCTGCCGATAGTCGAATATGATGATGCTGCTGACATGCAAAAGGGCGAAGGCTTGTCTGCAGGAGGATATCGGTCGGTAGAGAAAATATGATGATGCTGATAGTGTTAAGGGAAATATGATGATGATGATGAAGGGTTGTGGACATCCATGCTGTATGTCAAGGTTATAGTATTTACACTTCCCCGGATCCCTTCATGAAATGAAGGAAACCCAGCCCTACACAAAATGTCTAGCTACCTAGTAACAACTGGCAGGAGGGAACACCTGATGCAACCCTAATGTCTAAATGTGCAATTCTAAGTAATTAAAAGCAAATTGTCTCACAATAGGATGTGGCAGAGATATCAATAAATAAGTTTGCTAGACAATAAACATTTATTTCAATGTCACTCCAATTAGATCTAATCATTTATAAGTAACCTAGTTCAATTCCTGAAAAGAGGAAAAGCCATCTTTGATAAATCCACATTTAGCATCCTAGTCCCAAAAGTAACCCAATAACATTCCTAGATGAAAAATCTACTTATTTCCCCAAGAAGCAAGAAATAAATAATAAAATAAAAGTCAAATTCACCAATAAATCATTGAAATTCCCTTTTCCCAACCAACATTCAAGGAATTACACTTTTCCAATCAAATCATTCATCTTTGTTTACACAATTGCACTCATAAGCATGTCAAATAGATATATTATCTAATCCAAAGTTTTATCACAATCTTCATACACAAGTCATTCTAAGTTATAATTTCATCTTGCTATCATAACAGTGATAGGAAAAATAATAAAAATAGTCTATAGGTTTGTCAAATTGACATAAATCTCAAGTCCATCTTACAATCATATTTCCTAATAAATATTCATCCTAATTTCTTTCAGAAATCAGTGACAGGAACTATTTCAATCCAATTACCTAACCAAAAAGTTCACGATTCAATCTAAAATAACTTACTGTCAAAACTATGATAGGAAGTCCAAAAACAACCAAACAGTCTTCCTGTCGCATCTGCAACAGGAACTGTTACAGAAAATATAATTATACAGAGAACAATGATTGGTAATATTCTACTGTCATTCCAGAATAATGTTTTTTAAAATAATGTTTATAACAACAACTATAACGGTACATGTCTATAGAACAGTATTAGTTTTATCTAAATTTTCCTAAGAGTTTGAGTTTCCTCATAGAAAGGTCGATTTGTCTAAACTAGAGCTGATGTCATCCAAAATAAAGAAATATAGTCATAATAATGATCTGATAGGAAATTCATATAATTGATCTAGGTTGTATTCTAATAGTTCTCCTTCAATTTAACAATCAAATCTAGGAATAACCTCTTGGTTTCAAGCAGCCAACGAAGGAAGAGTTGGATCTCATAGCATTCAAAACCAACAATCAACCAAGAAAAAGATTAGGTGCTAGGCAAGCATGGATGGGATTGATCTACTCAGAAATAAAGATTGACCAAGAAGCAAAAGAATCGGCCAAATCAAAAGGGATGACCGATAGAAAACTGGTGACCATGAAGATAGATAGTGGCCAGAAAGAAATCAATGGCCAGGCAAGGAGAATCAGCCCTTAAGACAAGCGGCCTAAACAAACAAGGAAAAAGACTATTTCCACTTAGATTTGCAGGTTAATTTTCAAGAAAATTTAGACGCCCACCAAATAGCCATATAAACTATCATTGCAGACACAAAACAAGATTTCAATGCAACCAAACTGAAATAAGAAGAAAACCTAGAAATAAAGATTTTGATTGATGAAGAATTTGTAGAAGAAGTGGCTGCCCTTCTCTTTTCTCCTGTTGCAATCGTTAAACCTCTTATTCACTGCTGTCAGAGAAAAACTTCTGTCATTGCAAATTTACCCTCCTATTAAGAGTTTGTGGGTCATTTCTTTGCTACCAACAATCTCTTTTTTAACAAGAATCTCCCTTCTTATTTTTGGTGACCCAAGAAATTAGGTTTTAGAAACTGAAGTCTTTGATTTCACAACTGAAGTCTCTTCTATTTTGCATGATCATCGATTAATTAAAAGGCTCTCAATTCTATTTAAAACAATAAAGTAATATCTTTTATACAACTTATTGTTGCATGAATGAGAGGAAATAATTTTAATTCCTTCATTCTTTTTTTAAATACAATAATGCTATTTTAATATAATTTAACTATTGTCTTATAAAAGCAATCACAATAAATCAAGAAGATAAATATAATGTATATCTATCATAATTTGACATAATTGTTTAATCTAATGGACACATTATCTTCCAAACATCTATAATTATAAAGACACTATTTATTATTTAATTTAAAACATAATTCAAAAAGACATTAAATTTTAGTAATCACATCATGCATTCGAAAATGATTAATAACCACACATTAATGCAATAAAAGCCATTCAATAATGCATATGCAACTGCATGATGTGTGCGATTACATCAGCGTAATCCATCCATCAATTTTTGCCAAGTGGATAGAACACCTCTACCTCAACCATGCTCTCATCTTTGATGAGTACTTGCATTCATTTGCACTCAACTCCACGTCAATAGGTTAGTGTATCCAAAACATAGCTTAGGCAAATCATTATAATCATGTCTACAATATTTAATATTTAAAACAATTTCCAATTTTCATCAATATAACTCCTAATAATTACCTTCACATATGCCAAATTACTTAAGGTAAAGTCAATCACAATAATTGTTCACTAATCTAGAATAATCATATTGTTCATAAAAAATGAGATGTGACAAAGGTCTTCATTAGTTCTGCCCTGCTTCTCAACTTAACTACATATACTTTGTTCTCTGTCCTTGTTCAACTTTTTCTACTTTGCACTTTGCACATAATCCTTCACACTTCAAATTTGTACACACACCATATGCCTTCTCACCCACAAACATCAAATTCCTTTGAGTATATATATTCACTACAAGATTTATCTCATAATTAGGTCGGCAAGCAAAACATAAACCATGTACACAAATACTACATCTTGTCAGCTTGAACTTGTGTACAATATACAATGCGGACTTAAACAAACATACAAAAAATTCATATAGGTTAGCTTCAATCATACCATCACTTAGATTGACTATTTAGACAATATAACTTCTCTACATAAGAATCTAACATGTTTATCGGCTTGTTCCTTAAGAGTATACTTGATCAACTCATCTATCACATCATAATTCCTACTGCGGACCATATGCGACTCTGAGAAGCATAACCAACAATCATTTTAGATATCTTAGCATACCTTTAGAACTGTAGAACAAAATATTGATGCAGGAGCATCCCTGGTTCAAGAGCAATCTTGCATCAACCAAAAACATTTGGATTTTAGTTTGTTTGCAGTTTAGTTTGTTTCTTTTCATTTTCCAGTTTAGTTCAGGTAGTTCAATCAGAAGCAGTTTCTGTATTTTGGTCCAGTTATATTTTAGTCCTTGTGGAGCTGGACTTAGCATCTACATTCATTCATCTACATCATATCCAAAATTCAGAGATCCGCACATCATTATCGAAAAGATATCATTATAAGAAGATCGATTGTTTTCAGAATAGGGCATCCTAATAATCTCAGACAATCAGCTAAAGGAGAAGACTTGTGGAGCATTCCTTGACTTGCAAAGCTTAATGACACATCATTTAATGATATTGGGTTCGTGGCCGACCTTCCCTGAAGAGCCGCACATCATTCCATTCATTTTCTGTAGGCTTTCTATGCAATTAGGCCTACCTATCCATGTACACATGTTATAGCTCTTCATTGGAGTTTGTGATCTTGTTTGGCCGACGCAGAGGAATATTATGATCTGGACTTGATATATATTGATGTAATAGATCCTTAGGAAAGTGGTGATCAAGTAGCAATTCACATAGTAGTATCTAATAGTTTAGCTTTCTACGAGGAGCTTCAAAGATTTATCTTGCGCATGTATGTAATCAGGTCTGTGAGCCCTAATTGTAAGCCTGCATGTCGCTGACCAATCTCTATTTTAATTCTATGATATTCTAAATGACTAAATCTACATTTGTTCCATTTCTTTGGGTTGTTTCTGTTGTGTTTACTCTTGTTGCATGGTTTGGACAGTTCATTCTATGAACCCTCCTACCGTGACTGTACCAAGTGGTATGATGCAGGAGCATCTAGTGGTGTAAGGGCAATCTTGCATCACCCAAAAAGAAGTTAATTCAAAATCATTGTAGTTGTTTTCATTTCTTTCCATAATTAGTGTTTTTGGTTCCATAATATCCAGAATAATAATGTAGAACTTTCAGTTTTTCCAAAACTGCTAAAAATAGCGACCTGCCTATTTTGGAAAGTGTACCTGCTATTTTTAGAAAGTTTGCATTTGGGCACATAATGAAGCAAAAACTTCTAGAAAGTTACATAATGGAAATATAAAACTTTTGGCAAAGGAATCAGGAAAAGATCATTTGTGAGCTGAAAGATATTAAAATTTTTGTTTTCTGAAAAGCCCTTAAAATTTTCTGGAACGAGATATGAGGCACTAAAACTTCCCATAATGTCTTGAAAAGTTGATGGAAATCTATTTATGGATTTTTGGCATGATAGTTCACATTGTGAACTTTCCAGTGCTTAAAATGGTTCGTTAATCGGACACCCGGATCAAAAGTTATGCTTCCCGGAAGTTGACCTACTTTTGGAGGGAGTTGCAAATTTCAAAATTTAGCTGGAGCCCGCCAAAAAAGTGCTATTTATGACTATTTTAGGAACCCTGAGCAGTAGTAGAGTTAAGGGGGCTAGTGTAGAGTCAAGAATAGGTGGGAAAATAAAAACTCTAGCTGATTTGGGGTTACAGAAGGCTGATTATTCTATAGTCTTGAGATCGGGAAAGCTGTAATGTGTTGCAGCCAGTAGAGGATTCATCCTCTGATTGTAATTGAGCTTCTGTAATGTAATGAGTTGCCCAGTTCAATAAAAGAAAGTTCTATTTGTTGTGTTCAATATCTGTTATTGTGTGTTTTGTGATTTATCCCCTTCATCAAGTGGTATCAGAGCGAGGGTTCCTGAGTGTGTAGATAGATCGCCGACCGTGAGGCAGTTTGCACCAGGACGTGAGGTTGTGGGTTTGCTGAAGAGACCAAGATGCCTCCATGAAGAAATTGTGTTGAGAGGAATGCTTTGATGGAAGAGGGTTTTAGAGCCCTACAAAGGCAAATCGATGCATTGCAAGAGGAGCTACGAAGAGGGTTTGAGCCGAGGACAAGAGAAGAAAGTGAAGATGAAGTTGAAGAAGAGCTATCTGAGGAAGAACAAGAAGCTGCCAAAGATGCTGCAGAAGTAAGGTTGTTCAGGGTCATTTCGAAGATCAGAAAGAGGCCCAGGATCAAAGTTTCTACATATTCTGGAGATTTGAATCCAGAATAGCTTATTGATTGGATCAATGACATGGAGGAGTATTTTGAGTATGAAGATGTGGAGGACCCAAATCGGGTTAAGTTTGCAAAAAAAGTTGAAGGGCCATGCCAATATTTGGTGGAAGGAGGTCCAATTAGAGAGGAACATAAGAGGAAAAGCAAAGATTACCAGATAGGATTGGATGGTGGAGAAACTGAAGAAGCAGTTCATTCCTGTGGACTATGAGATGGAGTTGCTAAAGAAGCTGCAAGGACTAAAGCAAGGTAACAAGTCTGTTAAGGAGTATACAGAAGAGTTTTATAAAATTACTATTAGGATAGGCCATGCAGAGCCCAACAAGGAGAAGGTAGCCCATTACATTAATGGGTTGAGGTCGAGTATTCAAGAGGAGTTGAGCCTGATCAGAATGACCACCATAGAAGATGCGTACCAGCTTTCCCTGAAGGTGGAAGAGAAGCTGAACAAAAGATTTGATAGCAAGAAAAGGGGAAGAGGTCAAGGTGGAAGGACTGGTGGAAGACCCTATGGAGGTTGTATTGAAGATCAAAAGAAAAGTGAAGAAGTAGGCACCAGTCGAAATCAAAGAGGGGATAATACCTACCGCCCTCGTGACCAGAACAATGGTGAGCAAAGAGGAAGAGGAAGAGGCAAACCTGGGCAAGGACTTAGAAGAGGAGGTTTCAGAGGAACCTGTTTCCAATGTGGAGAAGAAGGGCATCGAGCATATGAGTGTCCGCAACATCAAGGAAGGACAAATAGAAGACCTGAAGGTAATGCACGAGTTGCATATGTAGATGAAGATGCACATTCTGAGCATTCTGAAGATGCTGAAAGGGGAGAAACCCTAGTTGTCAGAAGAACCTTGTTGAATGAGGAGAAAGAACTCAATCAGAGGAAGAGTTTATTCTACACAAGGTGCAAATGTGAGGGTAAGTGTTGTGATATTATTATTGACAGTGGAAGCATTGATAATCTTGTTTTAGAGGAGATGGTTGACAAGTTGAAGTTGACAAGAAGAAAGCATCCGCATCCGTATCAGATTGCATGGTTGCAGAAGGACCATAGAGCTTTGGTCAATGAACAGTGTTTATTGAAGTTCAAGATTGGTGACTACCATGATGAGGTGCTGTGTGATATCATACCGATGGATGCATGTCATATGCTGTTGGGGAGGCCATGGCAGTATGATAGGAGCGCTGTCCATGATGGCCGTGCAAACACATATTCCCTAACAAAGGATGGAGTTCGTCATAAGTTGAAGCCCTTGAAGGAGGTGGAAGAAAAGGTATGTAGTACTGCCAGAATTTGTTTGGTAGATGGTAGGAAATTTTTGGAGGGTATGAAGCATGAGCGTCATTGCTTTGCATTGATTCCTAAGATTAGTCAAGAGAAATGTGAAGATGTACTAGCAGAAGTTTTAGATATATTGGAAGAGTTCCAAGACATTATCTCTGATAATGTACCAGAAGGTTTACCACCAGTAAGGAAGATAAGTCATCAAATAGATTTGATACCAGGAGCCAGTTTGCCAAACAAGGCAGCCCACAGAATGATCCCTATAGAGAATGAAGAGTTGAACAGACAAGTTCAGGAGTTGTTGAGGAAGGGACTGATAAGGGAGAGCCTAAGTCCATGTGCGGTACCTGCAGTACTAGCACCAAAGAAAGATGGAGAATGGAGGATGTGTACAGACTCTTGAGCCATCAATAAGATAACAATCAAGTATAGATTTCTATTGCCAAGAATGGATGACATCATGGATTGTTTGAGTGGAGCCAAGTACTTCACGAAAATTGACCTGAAGAGTGGGTATCACCAAATCCGTATCAGAGAAGGGGATGAATGGAAGACAGCCTTCAAGACAAAGGAAGGTTTGTATGAGTGGTTAGTCATGCCATTTGGGCTAACCAATTCACCGAGCACATTCATGCAGCTCATTAACGAGGTACTAAAAGAATTTTTGGGAAGTTTTGTTATTGTGTATTTGGATGATATTTTGATTTTTAGTAAGACTTGGGATGAGCATTTGATGCATATCAGAAGAGTTCTAGAGAAGATGAGGGAGGAGAAGTTGCTGATTAATCTGAAGAAATGTAGTTTTGCAAAGAAGGAGTTGGTATACCTGAGATTTGTTGTCTCGGAGGAAGGTCTTAAGATGGACCCAGAAAAGGTAAGGGCTATCATTGAGTGGCCTATGCCAAGGAGTGCAACGGAGGTAAGATCTTTTCATGGTTTGGCAAGTTTTTACAGAAAGTTTATCAGGAATTTTAGTAGCATTTGTGCACCCCTAACTAAAACAATGAGAGGAGATAGAAAAGAGTTTAGATGGACTAAAGGAGCCGACAAGAGCTTTGATACATTGAAGCAGAAAGTTGTAGAACAACCTGTTTTGGCACTTCCAGATTTCAATAATGTATTTCAAGTAGATTGTGATGCTAGTGGTAGTGGTATAGGAGTTGTTTTGAGCCAAGAAGGTAAGCCCATTGCCTATTTTAGTGAGAAGCTTAATGATGCCAAGAAAAAGTATTCTATTTATGATCAGGAATTTTATGCAATAGTTCAGGCTTTGAAGAAATGGAGACATTATTTGTTGCCAAAAGAGTTTGTTTTATATACTGATCATTAGGCTTTGCAGTATATTAATAGTCAAGGGAAGTTGAACCAAAGGCACTTAAAATGGGTTGAGTTTTTGCAGAGTTATACCTTTGTTTTGAAGCACAGGAGTGGGAAGTCCAACAGAGTTGTAGATGCCTTGAGCAGAAGGCAAAATTTGTTGACAGAAATGAAGATAGAGGTTGTTGGGTTTGATGAGCTCAAAAGTTTGTATCCTGAAGATCTAGATTTTGCAGAGGCTTGGGAAGCTTGTCTGGAGCCTGTTACTTTGGATAGGACAAAATGGTTGGATTTCATAATCCAAGACGCCATGTTGTTTAGAGGAAGCCAGTTGTACATTGTGAGGAGTTCCATAAGAGAGAACCTGAATAAGGAGAAGCATAGTGGAGGATTGGCTAGACACTTTGGTCGAGATAAGACCATTTCTATTGTTGGTGAAAATTATTATTGGCCACAGCTGTAGCAGGATGTGAGGAAGTTTGTGCAGAGTTGCAGAGTATGTCAGATGGCAAAAGGAACAAGTCAAAATACAGGATTGTATCAACCATTACCTGTACTAAAGAATCCATGGGATGATATTAGTATGGGATGAAAATTATTATTGGCCATAGCTGCAGCAGGATGTGAGGATGTTTGTGCAGAGTTGAAGAGTATGTCAGATGGCAAAAGGAACAAGTCAAAATATAGGATTGTATCAAACACATATTCCCTAACAAAGGATGGAGTTCGTCATAAGTTGGAGCCCTTCTTCATTAAGTTGAAGTTTAGTTCTGCACACCATCCACAAACTGATGGACAAACTAAAGTGGTGAATAGGAGTTTGGGTAACCTGCTACGATGCTTAGTAGGAGATAAGCCCAAGGGATGGGATTTGATTTTACCATAGGCTGAATTTGCTTACAACAATTCTATCAATAGGAGTACTGGTAAATCACCATTCCAGATTGTATATGGCAATAGCCCAAGAAATGCTTCTGAGTTAAGGAAGCTGGACAATGGAGAAAAGACAAGTGCTAAAGCTGAAGACTTTGTAGAACATCTGAAGAATTTGCATGAAGAGGTGAGAAAGCACATTAATAAAATGAATATTCAGTACAAGGCTAAAGCATATTAGAAGAGGAGATATAAGGAATTCCAGGTAGGAGATGAAGTCATGGTTCACTTGAGAAAAGAAAGGTTCCCAATTAGAACATACAATAAGTTGAAAATAAAGAAATTTGGACCATGCAGAATCCTAAAGAAGCATGATTCAGGAAATGCATATGAGGTAGAGCTGCTGAGTGGGATCACTATTTCTCCTATTTTCAACATTGCTAATTTATTAGAATATCATGAAGGTGGAACAGAGGATGGACCAACAGAAGTACATTGGAGTATTCCGGCATCTACTTTAATGGAGGAGATAGAAGAGATCTTGGATAGCCGTGTGGGAAGAAGTACTTGGCACAAGCAATATGAAGAATATCTAGTAAAATGGAAAAGAAGGCCCGTTGAAGATTCTTCTTGGTTGTCTAAGGCAGAGGTTGACCATTTGGGTTTTCCTCACACAAACATCTGAGACGTGACAGGGTCACTTCTCAAATTACCCTGGGTGTCTGATGCAGGAGCATCCAGTGGTGTAAGGGCAATCTTGCATCACCCAAAAAGAAGTTGATTCAAAATCATTGTAGTTGTTTTCATTTCTTTCCATAATTAGTGTTTTTGGTTCCATAATATCTAGAATAATAATGTAGGACTTTTAGTTTTCCCAAAACTACTAAAAATAGCGACCTACCTATTTTGGAAAGTGTACCTGCTATTTTTAGAAAGTTTGCATTTGGGCACGTAATGAAGCAAAAACTTCCAAAAAGTTACATAACAGAAATATAAGACTTTTGGCGAAGGAATCAGGAAAAGATCATTTGTGAGCTAAAAGATATTAAAGTTTTTATTTTCTGAAAAGCCCCTAAAAATTTTTAGAACGAGATATGAGGCACTAAAACTTCCCATAACATCCCAAAAAGTTGACAAAAACCCATTTACAAATTTTTGGTGTGATAGTTCACATCGCGAGCTTTTCGGCGCTTAAAACAGTTCGTCAATCGGACACCCAGATCAAAAGTTATGCTTCCCAGAAGTTGACCTACTTTTGGAGGGAGTTGCAAATTTTGAAATTTAGCTAGAGGCCACCAAAAAAGTACCATTTATGACTATTTTAGGAACCTTGAATAGTAGTAGAGTTAAGGAGGCCAGTGTAGAGTCAAGAATCGGTGGGAAAATAGAAACCCTAGCTGATTTGGGGTTATAGAAGGCTGAAGATTCTATAGTCTTGAGGTCAGGAAAGCTGTAATGTGTTGCAGCCAGTAGAGGATTCATCCTCTGATTGTAATTGAGCTTCTGTAATGTAATGAGTTGCCCAGTTCAATAAAAGAAAGTTCTATTTGTTGTGTTCAATATCTTTTATTGTGTGTTTTGTGATTTACCCCCTTCATCATGGTATCAAAGCGAAAGTTTGAATCTTTGGGAGCGAATTGAGCGAAGTTGGCAAGGGAATTCTATAAGATCTTGTTGTGGACAAATCACCGAATTGAGGCAAGTTACTTTTGTCACAACCACTCACCAATTGAAAGGCAGTTGTCACCTTGTAGCCTGATTACTGAACTTGAGGCAGTTTGTACTTGATCTTTGGAAGAACGCTGCTGTGGAGAGTTGCCACTATTGGAACAATAGGCTGGTAGAATGGATGAAATGATGGAGATGATGAAAACAATGTGAATTCATTGGGATGCTGTTGAAGAAGATAGATGAAGAGGGTTGACACTGAGACCTAATGTTGAAAGCGATGATGAAGAAGAATTTCAATCTGTTGAACAAACTAGAAAAACCCTAGGAGGTGATGAAGAAGAAGAATCAGATCAAGTAAAGATGTTGCAAGCTATTTGAAAGATTGCAAAGAGACCTAGAGTTGATGCGTTGAACTATACTGGTAATTTGAACCCTGAAGAATTGACTGACTGTATAAATGACATGGAAGAATACTTTGAATATGAGGAAGTTGAAGATTTAGAGAAGGTGAAATTTGTAAAGACAAAGTTGAAAGGACATGCTGCTATATGGTGAAAAGAAGTTCAGTTGGAAAGAAATAGAAGAGGAAAAGAAAAGATTACAAAATGGGATAGGAAGGTGACAAAGATGAAGAATCAATTTATACCTACTGACTATGAGTTGGAATTGTTAAAAAGATTGCAAAACCTGAGACAAAAGGAGAAATATGTGGAGTACACTGAAGAATTCCATAAAATGATCACAAGGATAGGACATAGTGAAGCAAACAAGGAGAAAGTGGCTAGATACATCAATGGATTGAGATTGAACATTCAAGAAGAACTAAGCTTGGTAAGGATGACATCTTTGGAAGAAGCATATTAGTTTGCCCAAAAAGTTGAAGAGAAGATGAATAAAAGACATGATCAGAGACAGTGAGGTAGAGGAGGTAAATTTCAAAGAAGTAGAACATTTTCTAGAGGAGATAGATCATATCCAGAGTAGAACAAGTTTGACAACCCATTCAAGAAGGAGGACAAAGATAACAATGCTTATCAGAGAGATGACAAATATTTTTATCGGAGAGGAAACCCTAGTGCATATTGGAATGAAGGATACATAAGAGAAGGAAGAGTATTTGATAAGAGAACATTCAAAGGCACTTATTTCAAGTGTGGAGGTGAAGGACATAGAGCATTTGAGTGTAATCAGGGTAGTACAAGTAAGAGGATAAAAAATAGTGGAAGAGTAGCCTATGTGGAAGAAGAACCTGTTGGATCAGCTAGTTCAGTTGGCAAACCTGCGAAAGGAGAATCGCTTGTGATGAGGAGAGCACTATTCCAAGTAGAGACAAATGAGGAACCACTACAGAGGAAGAGTCTATTAAGAACTAGATGCAAATCAGGAGGTAAGTGTTGTAAAGTTGTAATTGATAGTGGTAGTTCAGATAACCTAGTTTCAGAGGAGATGGTGACTAAGCTAAAGTTGGAAAGATTGAAACACCTTAAGCCATATTAGATAGCATGGATTTAGGATGATCATAAGGTATTGGTGAGTGAACAATGTTTGGTAAAATTTCATATTAGATCTTATCATGATGAAGTCTTGTGTGATATTATGCCTATGGATGTATGTCATATCTTGTTGGGTAGACCTTGGTAGTATTATAGAAAAGCTATACATGATGGGAGAAAGAATACATATACTATAACAACAAATGGAAAGAGAATTACTTTGATTCCTTTGGAGGATAATCCTAAGAGTGAAGTATGTGGAAATGCTAGAATTTGTTTAGTGGATGGAAGAAATTTTCTGGATGGTTTGAGACATGAGAATATGTGTTATGCCTTGATTCCTAAGAAACCTAAAACGTTGAAGAAAGAGACTGAAGAATTACAATAGGAGGAGATAAGAGAGTTGCTGACAGAGTATGAAGACATCATATCAGATAATGTACCTGAAGGATTGCCACCTATAAGGAGTATCAGTCATCACATGGATCTTATACCGGGAGCAAGTTTGCCTAACAAAGCAGCACACTAGATGACACCGACATAGAATGAAGAAATAAATAGATAGATACAAGAGTTGTTGAGGAAAGGTTTGATTAGAGAGAGTTTGAGTCCTTGTGTAGTACCTGCAGTGTTAGCACTGCAGAAGGATGGAGAATGGAGAATGTGTACTGACTCTAGAGCAATAAACAAGATCACAATTAAGTATAGATTTCCTTTACCTAGGATGGATGATATCATGGATTGTTTGAGTGGAGCAATATATTTCACAAAGATAGATTTGGAGAGTAGATACCATCAGATCAGAATTAGAGAAGGAGATGAGTGGAAGACTACTTTTAAGACAAATGAAGGATTGTATGAGTGGTTAGTGATGCCCTTTGGATTGACAAATGCACTGAGTACTTTCATGAGATTGATGAATGAAGTCTTGAAGAAATTCTTGGGTAAGTTTGTGATTGTATACTTGGATGATATTTTGATTTTCAGTAAGACAAAGGAGGAACATTTGTGGCATATTAGACAAGTTTTGTAGAGACTGAGAGAAGAGAAATTGCTGATAAACATCAAGAAGTGTAGTTTCATGAAAGAAGAGTTGGTATATTTGGGATTTGTGATTTCTATGGAAGGATTGAAGATGGACCCTGAGAAAGTGAAAGCAATTGTTGAATGGCCTACACCTAAGAGCATTGGAGAAGTTAGATCATTTCATGGATTGGTGAGTTTCTACCAAAAGTTCATCAGAAATTTCAATTCAGTTTGTAACCCTATGATAGAGACAATGAGAGATGACAGAAAAGATTTTAAGTGGACATCAGGAGTAGATAAAAGTTTTGAGTTGTTGAAGCAGAAAGTGATAGAGCAACCTATTTTGGCATTACCGGATTTCAATAAGGTATTTCAAGTTGATTGTGATGCAAGTGGAAACTCAATTGGAGCAGTATTAAGTCAAGAAGGTAGACTAGTAGCATATTTCAGTGAGAAGTTGAATGATGCAAGGAGGAGATATTCAGTTAATTATGATCAAGAGTTCTATGCCATAATTCAAGCCTTGAAGAAGTGAACACATTACTTGTTGCCTAAGGAGTTTGTGTTGTATACAAATCATCAAGCTTTGCAATATTTGAACAATCAAGGTAAGTTGAATCAGAGACATATGAGATGGGTAGAGTTCATGCAGAGTTATACTTTTGTGTTGAAGCATAGGAGTGGAAAATCAAACAAAGTTGTTGATGCATTAAGTAGGAGAAGGAACTTGTTGACAGATATGAGAGTTGAAGTGTTGGGTTTTGATGAATTAAAGAACATGTATGAGGGAGACACTGATTTTGCAGAAACTTGGAAAGCATGTGGAGAGCTTGTTGTGACAGATAGGAGTAAGTGGTTGGACTATTTCATTCAAGAAGATATGTTGTTCAAAGGAAATCAATTATGCATACCTAGAAGTTCAATGAGAGATAATTTGATCAAGGAGAAGCACAGTGGTGGATTGGTAGGAGATTTTGGCATTGATAAGATAGTGGCTTTGGTAAGTGAACATTACTTTTGGCCTCAGATACATAAGGATGTTTGGAGATTTGTGCAAAGTTGTAGAGTTTGTCAAGTTGCAAAAGGGAGTAGTCAGAACACTGGATTGTATAAGCCTTTGACAGTACCAGAGAGACCTTGGGAAGACATAAGTATGGATTTTGTAATGGGATTACCTAAGACACAGAGAGGACATGATTCAATATTTGTAGTGGTTGATATATTTTCAAAGATGGCTCATTTCATACCTTGCAAGAAGACAACCGATGTAGTGCATGTAGCTGACCTTTTTTTCAAGGAGATTGTGAGATTGCATGAAGTACTTAAGAGTATAGTTTCAGACAGAGATACAAAGTTTGTTGGATACTTTTGGAAGAAGATGATGATAGATTTAAAGTTCAGTTCAACTTTTCATCCACAAACTAATGGATAGATAGAGGTAGTGAATATGAGTTTGGGAAACTTGTTGATATGTTTGGTTGGAGAGAAGACAGGAAGTTGGGATTTGATTCTTTCACAAGTGGAGTTTGCATACAATAATTTAGTAAATAGGAGTACCGGAAGAACACCTTTTGAGATTGTGACTAGAGTGAATCCTAGAGGAGTAATAGAATTAAGAGATATCAGCCTGGAAGAAAAGAGAAGTGTAGAAGAAGAATTTGTAGATCATATGAAGACAGTGCATAATCAGGTGAAGAAGCATTTGGAGGACATGAACAATAAGTATAAGGAAAAGGTAGATGAGAAGCAAAGACATAAGGAATTTGAAGTGGGAGATGAAGTGATGGTGTACTTGTGAAAAGAAACATTTCTAGTTGGGACATATAACAAGTTGAAGATGAAGAAGTTTGGACCTTATACGATACTCAGAAAATTTGATTCAGGAAATGCATATGAAGTGGAGTTACCAGAAACCTTAGGTATATCACCTATTTTCAAAATTGTATACATTTATCAGTATCATGAAGTAGAGTTTAGTGACAGCATGGAAGAAGACTTGAAGAAGCAATTACCACAACAAGCATCAGAGCAGATTGAAGACATTTTGGACAGTAGAGTTGGACACAACACTAGAGGCAGACAATACAAAGCATATCTTGTGAAGTGTAAAGGCAGACTGGAAGAAGATTCATCATGGATTTCTCAAGCTGAGGTGGACTGTCTTGGTTCTCCCCTAGCCCGAGCAAAGTGAGGGACTCACTTTTTTCAATAACCCCAGATGTCTGATGCAGGAGCATCCCTAGTTCAAGAGCAATCTTGCATCAACCAAAAACATTTGCATTTTAGTTTGTTTCTACTTCATATCTATAATTTAGAGATCCATACATCAGTACTAGAAAGATATCACTATTAGAAGATTGATTGTTTTCATAACAGAGCATCTTGATAATCTCAGACAATCAGCTAAAGGAGAACACTTGCAAAGCATTCCTTAACTTGTGGAGCTTAATGACACATCATTCAATGATCTTTGGTTCATGGCTGACCTTATCTGAAGATCTATAGATCATTCCATTCATTTTCTATAGGATTTCTATGCAATTAGGCCCAACCTATATGTGTACACACGTTACAGCTCTTCATTAGAGTTTGTGATCTTCTTTGGTTGACGCGGAGGAATCTTATGATCCAAACTTGATATATATTGATGTAATAGATCCTTAGGAAAGTAGTGATCAAGTAGAAATTCACATAGTAGTATCTGATAGTTTAGATTTCTATGAGGAGCTTCAAAGATTTATCTTGCGCATGTATGTAATCAGGCCTGTGAGCCCTAATTGTAAGCCCACATGTTACCGGTTGATCTCTATTTAAATTCTATGATATACTAAATGACTGAATATGCATTTGTTCCATTTCTTTGGGTTGTTTCCATTGTGTTTACTCTTACGGCATAGTCTAGATAGTTCATTATGTGAACTCTCCTACTGTGACTGCACCAAATATACAACTATGGAGGAATGCAGACCCTTTTCTCTAGCACTGTGCACTATTCATGTCTTTGTTCTGTTCACCCGAACTTAGGTATTCTACCATGTGACTTCTAGGGGAAATCAAGACTTAAGCACCAGATCAAATCATCACTAAATAGTTATTAACAACATACCTGAACTGCATATACTAATCTTTTACTGCGGAGGCATACCATCCCAAACATTGTCACTTACTCTGTATAATGTATACTATTCATACTTAGTCATTTGTGCTTCTAGAGTAAAGTCTCTTTGTCATACCAGTGGAGTCTCTTTCCTTTGTTGCCATTAATGATAACATTCAATCATCAGAACAGTGTCTCTTGCCAACAATCTCCCCCTTTGGCATTGATGGTAACACTTAGTGAAAAATGTGTATCTACTCCCCCTTACTCTTTATTTCCTCTCCCCCTAAGATGCTTTCCCATTTTTCATTGGTCTTCTTTTCCCCCTTTGACATCAATGGCAAAGGCATATGTACTAGAGTAAAAAATTGGACCAAAACTACAAAAAGAAATCTTCATACTCTGCCGCATATGTACACATACAATACTTCAACTCATATAGTTGCCATTGAAAGAATATCCTTATACAAAATCTTTAATTGTGTAATCTCTCCATCCCATAGAATTTTATCTCTTTCCAAAATTTGAATGTGACCATTTATTATAAAGACTGATTCTTCTGCCTTTTGCACATCAGAATTTGTGTCAATTTGTGAAGCTTCTTGTGCTTCTACTGCAGTACTGATCATCGAATCTAGATTAGTACAAATTAGTCCTCTTAACTAACACATTTTATTTTTCATCCGATCCCTCTTATTCATAAGATTATTTAACTCTTCATGAATATTAATTACTTGTATTTCTTTGTTGCTTACCAATTCAGTTGTTGGATCAAATGTTTTGGAAATATTTATCAGAGGCAGTTTCTGATCCTTTATCTTTTCTTCTAGCTCTTTTGTGGCTACTGGCTAAGATAGGCAAAATTTGTATAGGTTAGTTGCTTCTTTGATGGCACTCTATATGCCTTGCATTTTATTGTCTACTAGAGCTTTGTCATTCACTATCGTAGTCTTCAGCTCATTTAACCTTTTCTCATGAAACACTTGTCTCACTTTTGTCTCAGCAGATTTCTCAAAAGATTCAAAATGCTCACTTACGAAATTTATGAGGTCTTTTAGTTGACTTATGGAAGACAAAGAGGTATCCTTCTGATATGATGGCATCACCTTCTCCAAAATAGTGGATGCATCATCAATTAGTTCACTATCATGTATGCGAGACTTCAAAATTTCTTCTTGTGTCTTTGCCTACACAATTGATACTAGTTTGAGTTTCTGTATAGGGGACATTAAGTCTAGGTTTATTGGTCCTTGCAAAAATTCCAGCTCATCCGAGACCTGTTTCTCTTTCTCAAAAAAGTCTTTAATCGATTTTGCAATGTCTCTTGCTATACAAGAGATTTCTTCTTCTTTGTTTGGCTCTGACGCATCTAAATCCATAGCTTTATTTGCACCATCTTTTTGTTTCGGTGTAGGGATTTCCTTCTCTTTCTTCTCTTCTTGACCATCGACTTTATCTATCTTCTCATTCTCCTCCAATTCTACCTTGTCATCAGTTTGTTGTCTCAATAACTATAGAAAGGGCTTCCTTCTCATTGGCCCCTTTATCATCTAACTCTTGGTTCAATTTTACTTTTGGAACAAATGAATCATCTCCAGTATTTTTTCATCATTGTCATGTATTGTTGGCAGATGATGATCCCTCAACACTTTTAGGGTGATTTCTTCTATATCCTTGGCTACTTTCTAAATGTCATCTAACATGAGAGTATTCATCCTTTTCTTTGTTCTAAATTCCTTATGCAGCACTTTGGAGATTTTTTCTTTGTTTTCTGGTGAGATCTCCAGACATAATTTTATCAATGTATATTCTCTGAGTTCCACATCCTTAGCCATAGAAGCTTCTTTTCTAGCATTCATTATACTGGCCAAGCTATCTGGGAGATCAGAAATGATCTCAATAAGGGCTCTATTGTAGATGTCCAGATATCTAACAACATCAGTCTCAATAATTCTTTTATCCGAATCACTATATTCATTATATAGTTGCCCCCATTTTTTAACATGAAAAATTTTAAACTTCTACTCTTGTTTTGAGTTAGCATGTTTTGCAAATCTCCACCTTTCATGTGTTGTTTGTCTCCTTGAGTTGTATACAAATCATCCTTCACATCATCTTGGCCAAATTATGAGTATTGTATCCCCCTCACAATAGTGGATTCTTTGATGAGTTATCTTTGTTGCATAGTAGACATGAAATCTCCTCATCAATATGTCTATGGAATGGATTAACATGGGTTGATTGGGATCATGATGGTGGGTGAATATTAATTGTATCATTGCCCCTTATGAGGTAGATGATCAAATGGCTTATTTATCCATCAAAAGGCATGTAGATGTAGTTATTACAGAAGACTCTAACCTAATTTCACTTTTCTAATTTAAAAGGAAAGATATGGGTCAGTCTAAGCTATTGAATTGATCAATTAGAGGTGAAGGCCTATTAAGTCAAGCACATGCCAATGCCAGATAAAATATGTACAATTTGATTTTCTAGACCTTTTTGAAATGTCCAAAACTCTATCATCAGTATATTTGCTTTGATGGTCCCCATAAGCAATTTCTTACATTAGTGTCTACTCTAGCACTTGCCTAGTGATTAGTGATGGATCTCACTCATTCTTGCAATTTCAATGTTGATAATTGCACAAGCAATTTGAGAAGAGAACTCTAGTCTATGGGAAAATCTTAAGGTTTTCTTGATAACAAAGCAATGAAGAGGATGCCAGGTTATTTCAGGGTAAATTCGAAAAGAGGGGTGAAGAAGATGTGTATGGAAAATGTATTTATAGAACTTGGGTACATGAGGATACAAATGTCTTTTTCAACATCAATGGAGAATTATGCAGATTGATACTAAAAAATGAAGGTTTCCTTCATGGTTGCTGGAGTAGTATCCATTAGAGGTTTCAGACTGGAGCAAAGATTTATGAAAAGATGTTTACACTTACTTCACTGTTATAATTGTCTATTCATCTATAGTTCACTTTCAGATGAAGCTGTTATCGACTTGTGTCTTTTGATTCCCTTTGTAATCATTTCTATTGGTACTTTTGATCATAGAATAGCTGGTCTTGCAGTAACATATATCTCATATTGAATGTTGGGCAGCTTCAATGGAGTTTGGAGCCTATTTAGAATAGAGAACAAAATCATCTCAATTCAACAAATTCATCAGTGTTCTTGGCTCCATCGGTGATTGAAATCAATTGACTTTCATCTTCTTCACCATTCGAAGGAACTATTGATGTAGTATAGAAACTTCTGTGCAAAGGCAACTAGCAGTTGTAATCCAATTTCCACCTCCTCTACCAGCCATTCTGCCACCTTCACCAGCCTCATCCACCTATTGACAACACGTTCAGTATGGAAATAGCAAGCCTTGTCATATGTTATTGCAAGGAATTGTCAGTTGAAAGTGTATCCATTGAGAAGCTTTGGTAACTTTCAAGCGAGTACAATTGGTGAGCAATTTTCTTCAGTTAGGCCAAAATGCATATTCTATGTTTGAACTAGTAGATATCATAGTTTGAAATACCTAGGTGACACACAATTCGTGCCAAGAATAAAAAATTCGAAATGGGTTTTTGATAAGAATTAGAAACTTTCATGCAATCAAAATTTGATGCCAAAAGCCATGATCTCTTCTAGTATTCTCTCTGACAAGCTAAAAATAGGGTTTGCATGTGAATGAAGGAGCATAAAGAAAATTGCAATTCAGTTTTAAAGGAAATACTATTCTTTGCATGTAATCATCTGAGGATATGATTAAAATAGATTTGTTGAAAGAGTTTTAGGAACTTTTAAGCCAGTGTAATGTTAATTGCCACAGCCAGTGCACTCTCAATCTACCCCAAGATAGCAACTATTGGAAGACTTAATCTTCGTCAGTGTGCATTTATTGCACCTGCCCCCACATCAGGATTAGGATCCCCTCAAATCTTATCCCCTGCACCATTTGCTCCTGCCAGAAGTTAATGAGGTAGGTGAAATTGAAATTCAATCAGTTTGAGCGCCCATTTTGCTAGGTATGAGACAAGAGACAAAAAGGTGCGAAATGCAAGTTGACCGAAGGATAGAATGAAAGTGAATGAACCTGCAGTAGCAGAAGAGGGACAGAGTAGAAGGAAGAGAATAGCCTGTAGCAGCAGAGGTATGTGAAGGTGTATCATAGTAGAGAGAAGACAGTAGAAAGGAATGTTGCAGCAGCAATAGTAAGATAGCTACGGAGTTCCAGGTAGCTCCAGATATAGGAAAACAGAGCAGCAGCTCTGTCATTGTAATGTGAAAGAAGTTTGAATGTATTTTAAAGAGAATAGGAAAATATATAAAACATATATTGTTGTCTCTTTTGTGTTTGGTCTCTCTCTTTTCTATGTTTCATTTTTATGTTGTCCATCACACATTGCTGTAGCAGTTGGTTTTGTATTTGCTGGTGGCCTGTAGTTTGCCTCCCCTGCTCTCCCCCTATTTTCTACCAACAAGTGGTATCAGAGCCCTATTTTTCTGGGCAATCAAGTTTAGTGGGTGTTTCATATAAGCCCTAGTTTGTCTAGGCATTCTCAGCCTTCTTAGATTTGAGAAGCATGGCAGTTGGGGGCAGCAAAGGATGGCAGTAACCATCGAGTTTTGATGGGTAGAACTATGATATCTAGGCTAAGAAGATGAAGACTATTCTGGTTGCAAATGACCTATGGGATTTGGTCACTAATGGGTTCACAGAAATCACTGACGCCGCAGCCTATGTAGCCCTAACAAATGCTCAAAGAAACCAGCTAAAGGAAACCAGAATGAAGGATGCAAAAGCCCTTAGTCTGATTGAGGCAACCTTGATAGAGGCTATTTTCCCCCGCATTGCAGCAACAAACTACTCAAAATAGGCATGGGAAATATTGCAGAACAGCTACAAAGGAACTGACAAAGTGAGGTTAGTCAAGCTCCAGTTGTTTAGAAGAGATTTTGAGACCCTTCAGATGAAGGAGAGTGAGTGTATTTCAGACTTTCACACTAGGGTTTCTACCATGCTAAATCAGCTAAGGATAAATGGAGAAACCATGGATGATCAAAGGATTGTTGAGAAAATCCTAAGGTGTCTACCTCCTAGATTTGACCCTATTGTCATAACCATTGAAGAGACAAAGGATCTGTCCAAGATAACAGTGGATGAGTTGATGGGCTCTTTACAAAGCCATGAGCAGCAGTTGAATAGATCTGCTCCTTCCCTTGAGCAATCCTTCAAGGCTCAGACCAATGCAAGAGGTCAGGGAAGAGGAAGAAACAGTAGAGGTAGAGGTCAAAGAGGTATAGGAAGAAGCAACTCTGGAAGAGGAGTTTCATACAGCCAAGAAGAGGCAAGTACCTCACAGCTAAGCTATCAAGAAAGGAGGAAGAACAACAGTTCTAATCAAAGATATGATAGAAGTAATAATCAATGCTATTACTGTCGTAATTTTGGCCATTATGCAAGTGAGTGCAGAAAGAAACAGCGTGACCATGGAGGTCAAAATGCTAATGTAGCAAATGAGAACAAGGATGAAAATGAAAATCAGTCCAAGGTATTTATTGTGTGCAACCTTGCTGAGAAGAGCAGCCCTGAAGTCTAGTGTTTGGACAGTGGGTGTAGCAACCACATGAGTGGTAATAAAAATTTGTTTGCCTCCATTGACAGAAATGTCAAGTCTGAGATCATGATGGGAAATAGTCAAAAGGTTCCTGTCATAGGAAGAGGCATCATCACAGTCCTTAGCAAGCAAGGTGAAAAAATGCAGATCCAGGATGTATATTATGCCCCAGGCATAAAACATAACCTATTGAGCATTGGACAGATGGTCCAAAATGGTTGTAGAATCCTGATCAAAAATGGAGTGTGCACTATATTTGATAGAGGAGGCAGCAAGAAGGTCATTGCAGTAGTGTAGATGATGAGAAATAGAATGTTTCCCCTGTCACTGTCTCCGGTGCCATCTCTGATGCTAACTCCAGTGCTATCTTTGGCACAGTTTCCTGCACTAACTCCGGCGCTCATAGTAGTGGGACAACAAACCGCCTTCCGGACAGTCATCAAAGACCCATCCAAACTCTGGCATTTGAGGTATGGGCACTTAAGCTTTTCTGGTTTGAGTTTATTGTCTAGGAAAGGCATGGTTAGAGGGCTACCGAACATTGTAGAGCCCGATGGCAAATGTGAAGCCTGCATTTTAGGAAAGCAGCATAGACAACCCTTTCAATCAGGGTATTCTAGAAGGGCAAGAGCACCATTGGAGTTGGTGCATTCAGATTTATGTGGCCCTATGAAAACTCCCACATTAGGTGGGAATGTATATTTCATGACCTTCATAGATGATTATAGCAGAAAAATTTGGATTTATTTCTTGAAAAACAAATCAGAAGCCTTTGAGAAGTTTAAGGAGTTTAAGGCATCAGCTGAAAAGCAAAGTGGCCGCTATATCAAGGCCCTAAGAACAGATAGAGGGGGAGAGTATATCTCTAAGCAAATTTTGAATTTCTGCAGGAATGAAGGCATTCATAAACAGTTCACAACAAGGTATACTCCACAGCAAAATGGAGTTACTGAAAGGAAAAATAGAACCATCACAAAGATGGCAGCAAGCATGCTAAAAGCAAAGGGACTGACAAATGATTATTGGGGTGAAGCTATAGTAACAGCGGTGTACCTATTGAATAGGTGTCCTACAAAGGCCATGCATGATAGGATTCCACAAGAGGCATGGACAAGCCACAAATGGAGTGTTGAACACCTAAGGATCTTCAGGTGTGTGGCATATGCATTCGTGCCTAAAGAGAAGAGGCAGAAATTTGATGATAAAGGTGAGAAATGTATCTTCATAGGCTATAGTGAAGAATCACAAGCCTACTGACTGTATAATCCCATCACCAAAAAGATTGTGATCAGCAAGGATGTTGAATTCATTGAGAATGAAGCATGGAATGGAATGGTGGATAGCACCACGGGTATTTCAGTTACAATACCCCTTGAAGATGAAGAAGCTCCGGAGATCAACAACTCTGGAGGAGCTATAGAGAGTAGAAGCTTGGGGAGAAACTACCGTAGAGCATTAGAGAACAACAACAGCTCCGGAGATGTTTAGCACAGCAGCTCCGAAGGTAGACAACAGCATTGCAGCTCCAGAGATCAGCAGCTCCGAAGGTCTACAACTCTAGAGATCAGCAGCTCCAGAGGTCATCAACATAGTAGCTCTGGAGGTCAGAACAGCAGCTCTGGATGTCATCAGCATAGCAACTCTAGAGGTCATCAGAACAGTAGCTCCGGAGGTCAAAATAGCAGCAGCTCCAGAGGTAACTCAGACCCCACACTCGCATCAATGATTCCACGGAGGACAAAGAGTGTGAAGGAGATTTATGATAGTACAAGGTATGCTGATGATGATAAAAATTTAGATTTTGCATTATTCACTTGTAGTGATCCAATCTACTTTGAAGAAGCTGTGAAAGAAGAGAAATGGTGTAAGGCCATGGATGAAGAATTAGATGCCATAGAGAGGAATGACACATGGCACCTAACTAATTTACCCAAGGGTAAACAAGTGATTGGAGTTAAGTGGGTCTATAAGACCAAGTCTACTGCTGAAGGAAAGATTGAAAGACATAAGGCAAGGCTAGTTGTCAAAGGGTACAAACAACAACCTGGAAGAGATTATGATGAGACCTATGCACCAGTTGCAAGGCTAGAAACAGTTCAGGCAGTCATAGCAATAGCAGCCCAACACAAGTGGAAGGTGTTTCAAATGGATGTAAAATCATCCTTCTTAAATGGAGTGTTGAAAGAGGAAGTCTATGTGGAGCAGCCACCTGGCTATGAAGTCCTAGGGCAAGAGAACAAAGTATACAGGCTCTAAAAAGCCCTCTATGGGCTGAAACAAGCACCTAGGGCATGGTACAGTAGGATTGACTCATATTTGATGAGCAATGGCTTTAGCAAAAGTAGCAGTGAGCCCACTTTCTACATCAAAGCAGCAGAAGGTAAAATTTTGATTGCTGTTTTGTATGTAGATGATTTGATTTTTACTGGTAATAGTGATCTTTTCATTGCTGATTTCAAAGAGACAATGAAGAATGAGTTTGAGATGATAGACTTAGGTCTGCTGAAGTATTTTCTTGGCATTGAGGTCAAGCAAACAGAGCATGGCATATTTATTTCACAAACTAACTATGCCAAACAGATTATGAAGAGATTTAAAATGGAGAACAGTAAACCTACCCCTACACCTATAGCCACAGGTCTAAAGTTGAGTAAAGAGGACAGCAGCAAGGAAGTAAACCCAACCCTCTACAAGAGTATGGTTGGAAGCCTCATGTACTTGACAGCAACAAGACCTGATTTGATGTATGCTGTAAGCCTGATTTCTAGGTTCATGGAGAAGCCTAAGGACACACATTGGCAAGCAGGAAAGAGGATCCTAAGGTATGTGAATGGCACATCAGGTTATGGCATCTTGTATGATGTATCTAATGAGTTTATGCTAGCTAGTTTCACAGACAGTGATTGGGCAGGAAGTGTAGATGACCAGAAGAGCACATCTAGCTATGTATTTCACATGGGTTCTAGCGTGATATCATGGGCATCCAAGAAGCAACCCATTGTCTCTCTCTCTCTACAGTAGAAGCTAAGTACATTGCAGTAAATGCAGCAGCTTGTCAGGCTATTTGGTTAAGGAGGATCCTTGCAGACTTGTATGAGCAGCAAGAAGATGGTACAACCATTCATTGTGACAATGTTTCATCAATAGCCCTGACAAAGAATCCAGTCTTCCATGGATGAAGCAAGCACATTGAGATCCATTATCACTTCATAAAGGAGTTGGTAGAATGAGGAGAGATTGAGTTACAGTATTGCAAATCCGAGCAGCAGCTCACTGACATTTTCACAAAAGCATTGCCAAAAGATTCTTTTGAATGCCTAGGAGATAGGCTAGGCATTATGGATAGCTCCAAAGGTGTGCAGCCCCGAAAAGAGGACAGCTATGGAGGTGTGCAGTCCTACAAAGAAGGCAGCTCCAGAGGTTCAGATCTGGAAAGACAGCAGGAGAACTCCAAAGATTCAACTCTGGAATGTATGTGTAGCTCTAGAGATGTTCCAGAGATGTAGAAAAGGAACTCCGGAGTTGCAAGATGTCAGCTCCGGAGATGCTCTGGAGACGCTGAAACAGGAAGTCAGCTCTGGAGATACAAACAGGGAGCTCCGAAGATGTAGAGAGCAGCTCCGGAGATGATGCAAAGTGGTAGAAAGAGCTCCAGAGATCTACTTCGAAAAGGTAAAGGCAAATGCATAACTCCGGAGATCAGTTCTAGAATGAAAATTGCTAATTGATATCTGACTTCATATTAAGGGGGAGTGCTGGAAGATTTAATCTTCGTCAGTGTGCATTTATTGCACCTACCCCCACGTCAGGATTGGGATCCCCTCAAATCTTATCCCCTGCACCGTTTGCTCCTGCTAGAAGTTAATGAGGTAGGTGAATTTGAAATTCAATCAGTTTGAGTGCCCATTTTGCTGGGTATGAGACAAGAGACAAAAAGGTGGGAAATGCAAGTTGACCGAAGGATAGAATGAAAGTGAATGAACCTGCAGTAGCAGAAGAGGGACAGAGTAGAAGGAAGAGAACATCCTGCAGTAGCAGAGGTATGTGAAGGTGTATCACAGTAGAGAGAAGATAGTAGAAAGGAATGTTGCAGCAGTAGCAGTAAGATAGCTACGGAGTTCCAGGTAGCTCCGGATATAGGAAAACAAAGTAGCAGCTCTGTCATTGTAATGTGAAAGAAGTTTGAATGTATTTTTAAGAGAATAGGAAAATATATAAAACACATATTGCTGTCTCTTTTGTGTTTGGTCTCTCTCTTTTTTGTGTTTCATTTGTATGCTATCCATCACACATTGCTGTAGCAGTTGGTTTTGTATTTGCTGGTGACCTGCAGTTTGCCTCCCTTGCTCTCCCCCTATTTTTTGCCAACAACGACAACGTGTTAAAAAGAAGATTTTTGTCAGATCTTAAAGTTGGAAATGCTCCAGCAGATAAGCGTACAGAATGTGAAAGCATAGAAAAGGCCGCTACATTTTTAGGGGTTGGTATATTGTCTAGCGGGATACTGTAATTGCAGGATATGCATTAAATGGATTTGTTCAAAAAGCTTTAGAAACTTTGATGCAAATGCAAGATGGCAGATCATTCATGGAATGGATTCATTAATAAAGTTTTAGAAACTTTCAGGAAGGCCCAGATAATAGATATAATGGCAAACTCCACGAATCAATTGCTAGCACACACCATATTCTCCTGCTAGCACATCAATAATACATTAGGAATTAGATTTCATTGAATATTATGATATTGCAGTGTTGAAGGCATGAAGTTGTCAGATTTTATAGTTGGAAACGGGCATGCAAAATATTAGAGCCTCAAAGGCTGCGACCTTTTATAACTAAATATATCACTTAATGAAACACAAGCACTACAGGATATGCACTAAATGACTTTGTTGAAAAGGCTTTAAAAACATTCAAGAAAAGACTATTGGCCAGTTTAAAGCTAGTTCCACAACCTTTATCATCATTGTCCCAGTCGACACTCAAATGAAAGCATTGAAAAAATGACATTCATAATTGATGCCAAATTTATAATTGTCGCCAATATTCTCTCCATTCCTAGCCAAGCACCTACAAGAGTTGGAAATGCTCAATGTGTAAGCATCAACAAGGGTTGTAGAGGCTAGGGATGTGGCTTGTCTTGAATTCTAGAAAAGGTTTAAGTAAAAATCAAATAGAGTCTCTCAGAAAATGCCACAAAAAATTTAAAGGATCTGCTTGGATGTTATTGTATTACATCGTAGCAGAATCACTGGCATTGGTCGTGACCTACAATGAGCCATGGTTTACAAGCACACGAAACTTTTGGGTTGGTCCTGGTGATCAGTTTTGGCTAGATCAAAAAGTAAAGACAAAGTTAAAGCTCCTTTACATGTATGTAGCAAGTTTCTATGTGTATAGTATTGTTGCTTTAGTTTTCTAGGGGACAAGGTAGATATAGAGCATTGGTGGTGATTTATTATAAATTTGCATGATAAAAATTAGAATTTTGTATAATGGCTTCCAATGATGGTTTCCTGATGGAAGAACAATGATAGCATTTAGGATCTGTATCCAAAGGCCTGAATTCGGCCTCCTCTTTGATACTACCCAAGTCTCCAAGATTTGAATAGGAACATCATGTAAAACATCATGCAGGAAGTGCAAAGAATCATACAGGAGTTGCTCCAGGAAAATGTAAGAAGCATTCCCATTCAGGGAAAATAGACTGCCCAAGAAGGGGTGGATCTGGTGGCAAAAACATCTGGGGATGAGTACTCAACATTGTAGGAGAATTGCATGTTGATCATAATGATCCAAATTATGACAGTTGAGAAGAAAATAACATTAGAAAATCTAAGAGGAGATCTTTCATCGTAGTGGATTGTAAGGAGATTTAAGCATGGTGAGGGTATAAAGAGTAATTTACAGTTTTGGTTGTTACAGTAGCCTTATGGGAAGAATTAACAAATGGATGGGAAGCCACAACTAGAAGCTCAGCCAGTATTGAATTCTCTCAAAGAAGATTCCCTTCAATATTGTTTTAAGCCAACAGTGTTGCCACCATTCTCACCAAATCAAGAATATTGCTATTCTAAGCTATGTTTAAAGATAAAAATTGCTTCATCACATTCAATAGAAGAGGAAAATGAGTATATGTTGTTCTTAAAGCAGCTGCTACTTTAGAGGATGTTATGGAAGGGGCTTTTCAGGCATATATGTTGTAGCACATTCTAGACAGGGCATCTCGAAAGAGTTATGTTTGTGAATGAAAATGGAAGTTGAGGAGTCAGGTAGGTTTTCTTTTGGTGTCTTAGGGAGAGTAGCTTTTGGTATTCCTCAACCGAAGGCATCCTTTAAACTGGTGAAATGCCAAGAGTCATAGAGGACTCTTGATTGTCTTTGAAATTTTTGGAGGTGGTGGAAACTTTTAGAATTCCCATCTATGGGAATCTTTAAAAAGGGAAGTGCTATTCAAGGAGAGGATTCCAATTTTCTATATCTTTTTTTGCCTATGTATGGGAAGCTTTGTAAAGGGGAAAAAATGGAAACTTTGTGTTTTAAGTTAATTTTCAATTCAGGATTGTTGTTCTTATGTATGCATTCCTTGTGAAGCTAGTTATTCCTATGTTTTGCTAGTTTCTTTGCATTTATCTCCTCATTCTTTGCTTTGATATACAGGTATTTCTAGAGGACTTTTTCTTCTGCTATTTTGTTTTCCTTTCTTTCTCTTGGGTATTTATATTGTGTTTCTTATGTTCACATGCATATTCCTTTTGTTTTTCTCTCATTCCCTTTCTCTTTCCTTTTCATACTTTCTAGTTAAAAGTACCTAAAATTTAAAAAAAACATTATACAAGGGAGTTGTCGCTCTCAAACGCAGAGGATAATCATTGCACTTGCAACGATTACTCCATTTGTTAGCATCTTTTGTTGATGCCATGTTGGGTGAATCAGGGTGTTTTTTCAATGACAAAACTGTATGCTGACAATTTTTGGTGACTCTACTGGGGAAGAATCAAAGTGCTAGTGTCTTCTTTCCTCAAAAATTTAATGATACCTCCACTGGAATGGAGGTTGGTGACTCTATTGTATTTGAAGATCTCAGAAAATGGTTCAATACAAGGTAGATCGAAGAAATCAGCCCAAAGCCAGAAGATGACCTATGCCAACAATTGAAGAGATATTGGCCGAAGATGATGAAATACTTCATTTATTATGGAGAAGTCTCAAAGCAAGCATCTCTAAAGTAGAGAAGAAGAAGATGTATCCATCCAAAGATTACAAATCAACGTCACTCATTAGAAGTTTGCATGACAGATTTTATTTTCTCAAAGGTCTTGAATAGAAGATTTGTCAAGCAGCTGTAGAAAGATTAAGGTTGCTCAAAGAAGAACCGAAGAGAGAGGGTCAAGTTTCTTATAACTTTTTTGTTCTTGGTGAATGAGATTCTGTGCAAACATTGGTTAAACCCAGAGATTTGTCAGTGCCGTGGGATCACAATCAACAACAAGAAAGAATTTTGAGCCAGGCTTAAAGTAAAGGACCATAATCTTTCTCAGCATGCATATAAATGAGTGAGATTGAACTATCATCTACATTGGTTGAAGAAGATAATGAAAAGTACTATCAGAAGAACCTAATGTCATTCTCATTCCAAAATCGTACCTATAAGGATCAAATGATGACTTTTTATGCGGAGTTCTGGACAAAGATGGTCACATTACTAAAATTGAAATGGATGTAGCCATTGATGTCTCCCATGATATGAAAGAAGGTATGAATGGTTCTACATTTTCTCCTGAATCAGAAATCTTTAATTTTGATATTGATGAAAAGACCAAGTGATAGAAGGTATTTCTTATAAGGCTAAAAAAGAGTTTTTAAATCATAGTTCAAATGTGAAAGTTTTTGTCTTTGATAATATCGATTTAGCGTTTGATAAAGTAGATGAAGAAGAGCCTAATGAGAGAATGGATAAATTGCATACCCAATATGCCTATCCTCTTGGTGATGATTTTCTTTGTGCAAGAGGAAAAGAAGTCCTATCTATCAAACTTGATCCCATGCTTGTAGAATGTGACATTCAAGAATCACAATCAACATTCACATTTCTAGAGATTGATTCATCATGTAATTTGCAAAAAGAATGCTTCATTCCTGATGTTTTCTCTCCAAGTCTTGGTGTTGGTAACAGAGGTATGATTGATACATAGCCAAAGTATGTGACTTTCAAGCTTCATGAAGAGGATGATAAAGGGGAAATATTGCAACCAAAGGTGAGTGGGAAAGTCATCTTTGAGTTATTTTTCTTTGAAGATGAAATAATGTCTTGTGAAAATGATTCATCAAATGAAGCTTGTGTTAAAGGTGAAATAAATATATGCAATGTTGATGATTTTTCAAAATCTGAAATTATGAAAGAAAAAGAAATTGTTGAGGTTAATGAAGAGAAAAAGAATAGTCAAGTTGATGAAGAATTGCAGGCTCAAAATTTTTTAGAAGCTTCGGATGATGACCTTCTTTGTGGAGAAAATGTTGTGCTCTCTCTTGTACCCTGTGTTGAAGAAGAATACTTTGTTGCTAAATATCCAAATATGGGTGGTCTAACAACTCCTATTGCAACCAGTGAACAAATTTTTAATAAGAGTAATTGGAACGATACATGGGAAATATTTTTGAATCATCTATAGCTGGAGTGTGAAGTTGTTGAAGTTCCCACATTGAATCATGAAGAAGCAGAGCTACAAGCAAAGGTTAGCAATGATTTCACTCTTGAATCACCTTATTTTGAATCTAATTTTGAAGTTGTGAAACATGGGATAAAGAATGATTGTATGAGTAAATATGGAAAAAGTATTGTTGATTTTGTGAATGAGGATGTTCAATCCCATGTTGTTCACATCCCAAAGTGGTGCTTAGAAACACTAGAAGATGATTTCCTATGTGGATAAGAAGTAGTTGCACCTCCTTTGCAGATTGTGGGAAAAGATGGTTTGGGTAACAAATCCAAAAATTCAGAGTTGCCATTAGAAAAGCATGAATAAGATTCTGACAGTAAAGAGGAAGTTGTCTCCAAGACAAACAAGGCTAATGTTCATGATATGAATTTTTAGTTTGTTTAGATCTGATTTTAGTTGAGGGCATTAATGATATGCAAGAGAGTTCTCCAGAAATTATGGAAGTTTTTGATGAAAGGCGGTTGTTTGGTACACATTTCAATGAGCTCTTGTCCTTCATAAATCTTAGTTTTACATTCATGGTCCTCAATAGGTTGCTGAGTTTACAAGTGCTTCATGAGTATGCACCTTTGTTTCACACTGGCATATATTTTTCCCAGCCAGTTAATGGCTTTAAATAGTCTTTGGGGCAGCAGTAGTGTGTTGTACCTAGTCTGAGTACATAGGTGTCATAGTTTGCTTCATGTTTCCCTATTGTTGTGTTGTTTCAATTTTGGTTTTAATCAAGTCTCTTGTTGTTTCCCCTTGACTCTATTTTCCCAATTGATTGGCACTAGTCTTCACCTAAGATTTTGGATTCTCTGCTTTTTATCACAAAAAACAGTCCCTAATTAGAGCCTGTTGTTGCCCCCATTTTTTAACATGAAAAATTTAAACTTCTACTCTTGTTTTGAGTTATCATGTTTTGCAAATCTCCACCTCTCATGTGTCATTTGTCTCCTTGAGTTGTATACAAATCATCCTTCACATCAATTTGGCCAAATTATGAGTATTGTATCCCCCTCACAATAGTGGATTCTTTGATGAGTTATCTTTGTTGCACAGTAGACATGAAATCTCCTCACCACTATGTCTACTGAATGGAATAATATGGGTTGATTAGGATCATGATGGTGGGTGAATATTAATTGTATCATTGCCCCTTATGAGGTAGATGCTCAAATGGCTTATTTATCCATCAAAAGGCATGTAGAGGCAGTTATTTCAGAAGACTCTGACCTAATTTCACTTTTTTGATTTGAAAGGAAAGATATGGGTTAGTCTAAGCTATTGATTTGATCAATCAGAGGTGAAGGCCTATTAACCCAAGCACATGCCAGTGCCAGATAAAATATGTGCAAATTGATTTTCTGGACCTTTTTGAAATGTCCAAAACTCTGTCATCAGTATATTTGCTTTGATGGTCCTCGTTAGCAATTTCTTACATTAGTGTCTACTCTAGCACTTGCCTAGTGATTAGTGATGGATCTCATTCATTCCTGCAATTTCAATGTTGATAATTGCCCAAGCAATTTGAGCAGAGAACTCTAGTCTATGGAAAAAGATTAAGGTTTTCTTGATAATAAAGCAATGAAGATGATGCCAAGTTATTTTAGGGTAAATTCGAAAAGAGGGGTGAAGAAGATGAGTGTATGGAAAATGTATTTATAGAACTTGGGGCACATGAGGATACAAATGTCTTTTTCAACATCAATGGAGAATTATGTAGATTGATACTAAAAAAATGAAGGTTTCCTTCATGGTTGTTGGAGTAGCATCCATCAGAGGGTTTAGACTGGAGCAAATATTTATGAAAAGAAGTTTACACTTACTTAGCTGTTATAATTGTCTATTCTTCTATAGTTCGCTTTTAGATGAAGCTATTATCGACTTGTGTCTTTTGATTGCCTTTGTAATCATTTCTATTGGTACTATTGATCACAACATAGCTGGTCTTGCAGTAACATATATCTCATATTGAATGCTAGGCAATTTCAATGGAGTTTAGAGCCTATTTAGAATAGAGAACAAAATCATCTCAATTCAACAAATTCATCAATATTCTCGGCTCCATCGGTGATTGAAATCAATCGACTTTCATCTTCTTCACCATTCAAAGGAACTGTTGTAGTATAGGAACTTCTGAGAAAAGGCAACTAGCAGTTGTAATCCAATTTCCACGTCCTCTGCCAGCCATTCCGCCACCTTTACCAGCCTCATCCACCTATTGACAACACATTTGGTATGGAAATAGCAAGCCTTGTCATATGTTACTACTAGGAATTGTCGGTTGAAAGTGTATCCATTGAGAAGCTTTGGTAACTTTCAAGCAAGTACAATTGGTGAGCAATTTTCTTTAGTCAGGCCAGAATGGATATTCCATGTTTGAACTAGTAGATATCATAGTTTGAAATACCTAGGTGACACACAATTTGTGCCAAGAATAAAAAATTCCAAATGGGTTTTTGATAAGAATCAGAAACTTTCATGCAATCAATATTTGATGCCAAAAGCCACGATCTCTGCCAGTATTCTCTCTGACAAGCTAAAAATAGGGTTTGCATGTGAATGAAGGAGCATAGAGAAAATTGCAATCTGGTTTTAAAGGAAATACTATTCTTTGCATGTAATCATCTGAGGATATGATTAAAATGGATTTGTTGAAAGAGTTTTAGGAACTTCCAAGCTAATGTAAAGTTAATTGCCATTGCCAGTGCACTCCCAATCTACCCCAAGACAACAACATGTCAAAAAGAAGATTTTTGTCAGATCTTAAAGTTGGAAATGCTCTAGCAAATAAATGTGTAGAATGTGAAAGCATAGAAAAGGTTGCTACATGTTTAGGGGTTGGTATATTGTCTAGGGGGATGCTGTAATTGTAGGATATGCATTAAATGGATTTGTTGAAAAATCTTTAGAAACTTTCATGCAAATGCAAGATGGCAGATCATTCACGGAATGGACTCATTAATAAAGCTTTAGAAACTTTTGGGAAGGCCCAAATAGAAGATGTAACGCCAAACCTCACGAATCAATTGCTAGCACACATCATATTTGTTGCAAGTATGTGCCTAATCAGTGTTGTCATTGATGTCAACATATCTTTGTTGTCATTGGTGTCAACTATGTCCTATTCTATTACTTGTTTAGAAGCTTTGTATGTTGAGGATATTGAGAAAATTGGCCCCTCTGGAAGAAACACGTGAATTACAGTGAAGTGCAGTATAAATAGTGAGTTGTATGCTGAAGAACAGTCTGGTAGATTACTCCACACTTCTTGTTGGTTGAATATCTTGGTCTGTGGATTGGAAGTTATTTAAAGGTATGTCTGAAGATGCTAAATCTTTAGTTTGAGCCTTCGGTGTGAAGAATTAAGAGAGTTGCATTCACCAAAGTAAAACTTGCTTTCTCTGATTATTCTCTAGTGACAGGGAGAAAGTATTTTGCTCTATGGTTCTAAAGGGAAGTCTGGGTGATGATAATTGCCTACAATTGCAATGGTTTGTGGTTTGGTGGTCCACAAGCTATATTTCTTGTATGACGGTTGATGACAATGAAGTTCATGTGTTCCAGTGAGAAGATTCCTATGGCTAAAGTGGTTAAGGTTCATACAGTTGCTCCTGATGATTATAACGTGCTTTTGGATGTCTCCTAATCATGTACCTTTCTTGACATTGGTCCACATTAAGGAATTGAGATCGTGTTTGAAGATTGTTCCCAGATAATGTAGCGTGTAACCAGTCTTAGCTGAGTTGGTTAATTCCTATAATTGCAGAGATCCCTTGAAGATCGTGGAAGCATGTTGAAGCCTGGAAGATCAAATTTGAGTCCCAGCTAAGGCGTGGTGTGATCGACATACATATTTACTTCATTTCCTTTGCATAATGTTGTAATAGGTCAGGACCTATTTTGTAAATGTTTGTAATGCCGACCTTGGAGATTGTTCCAATGGTTGATGATTGTAATGCTGACCTTGATGACCATTCCAAGGTTGATGAAGTGTATAAATACTTGTAATTGAGTCATGGAAAAGATGTCCTTGAGTGAAAATGTGAAGATAAGGAAAAGGGGCAAGGAGATAAGGTAGAGCAGGGTAGAGCAGAGTAGAGGAACAATTGTACTTCAATGTATTAATCTCAAACATGAAGAAGATGGTGATTGTGGCAGTGTGTTTGACAGTGAGCTGCTAGTAGGGTTTAACAACCCTTATTGTAATCTTTCTAGGTTTAGGGTTGAGGTAGTGAGCCTGCTAGACCTAGCTATACTTCATGGCAGTGAGCCAGTATGTTTTGGGCCCGTGGAGTGACCAAGCCTGAACATCATTTTTCAAAGATTGCAATATATTTTGAGAGCTAATTCTCTCTGTGGTTTTCCCCCACCTTGGGGTTTTCCACATAAAAGTATGGTGTCTCTTATGTTTAATGCTACATCTGTGCTTAAGCTTCTAATTTCATGTATTCATTGATAAATCATAATAATTGTGGATAAGTGATTAATGTTTAAGTGTAGAAGTGTTTGAGTTTTTGGGACAACTGATTCACCCCCCCTCTCAGTTGTCTAGCACATTTCAACAATATTCTCCTACCAGCATAGCAACAATGCATTAGGAATTAGATATCACCAAATATTATGATATTGCAACATTGAAGGCATGAATTTGTTAGATTTTATATTTGGAAATGGGCATGCAAAATATTAGAGCCTTAAAGGCCACAGCCTTTTACAACTAAATATATCACTTAATAAAACACAAGCACTACGGGATATGCACTAAATGACTTTGTTGAAAAGGCTTTAAAAACCTTCAAGAAAATATCGTTGGCCAGTTTAAAGCTAGTTCCACAACCTTTATCATCATTGTCCCAGTCAGCACTCAAATGAAAGCATTAAAAAAATGGCATTCATAACTGATGCCAAATTCATAACTATCACCAATATTCTCTCCATTCCTGGCTGCGCACCTACAGGATTTGGAAATGCTCAATGTGTAAGCATCGACAAGGGTTGCAGAGGCTAGGGAGGTGGCTTGTGTTGAACTCTAGAAAAGGTTTAAGTAAAAATCAAATAGAGACTCTCAGAAAATGCCATAGAAAATTTAAAGGATATGCTTGGAAGTTATTGTATTACATCGTAGCAGAATCACTGGCATTGGTCATGACTTACAATGAGCCATGGTTTACAAGCACACACAACTTTTGGGTTGGTCCTGGTGATCAATTTTGGCCAGATCAAAAAGTAAAGACAAAGTTAAAGCTCCTTTACATGTATGTAGCAGGTTTCTATGTGTACAGTATTGTTGCTTTAGTGTTCTGGGGGACAAGGCAGATATAGAGCATTGGTGGTGATTTAATATAAATTTGAATGATAAAAATTAGAATTTTGTATAATGGCTTCCAATGATGGTTTCTTGATGGAAGAACAACAATAGCATTTAAGATCTGTATCCGAAGGCCTGATTTCAGCCTCCTCTTTGATACTACCCAAGTGTCCAAGATTTGAACAAAACATCATGTAAAACATCATGCAGGAAGTGCAAAGAATCATGCAGGAGGTGCTCTAGGAAAATGTAAGAAGCATTCCCATTTAGGGGAAATAGACTGCCCAAGAAGGGGTGGATTTGGTGGCAAAAACACCTAGGGATGATTACTCGACATTGTAGGAGAATGGCATGTTGATCATAATGATCCAAATTATGACAGCCAAGAAGAAAATAACATGAGGAAATTTAAGAGGAGATCTTTCATCGTAGTGGATTGTAAGGAGATTTAAGCATGGTGAGGGTTTAAAGAGTAATTTATAGTTTTGGTTGTTGCAGTAGCCTTATGGGAAGAATTAACAAATGGATGGGAAGCCATAGCTAGAAGCTCAGCCAGTATTGAATTCTCTTAGAGAAGACTCCCTTTAATATTGTTTAAAACCAACGGTGTTGCCACTTCTCACCAAATCAAGAATATTGATATTCCAAGCTATGTTTAAAGATAAAAATTGCTTCATCACATTCAATAGAAGAGGAAAATGAGCATATGTTGTTCATAAAGCAGCTGCTACTTTAGAGGATGTTATGGAAGGGGCTTTTTAGGCATATCTCAATAGGGTATCTCAAAAGAGTTATGTTATTTGAATGAAAATGGAAGTTGAGGGGTCAGGTGGGTTTTCTTTTGGTATCTTAGGGAGAGTGGCTTTTGATATTCTTCAACAGAAGGCATCCTTTAAACTAGTGAAATGCCAAGAGTCATGAAGGACTCCTAATTTTCTTTGATTTTATAATTTCTAGAGGCAGTGGAAACTTTTAGAATTCCCATCCATGGGAATCTTTAAAAAGGGAAGTGTTATTCAAGGAGAGGATTCCAATTTTCTGTATCTTTTTGCTGCCTATGTATGGGAAGCTTTGTAAAGGGGAAAAACTAGAAATTTTGTGTTCTAAGTTCATTTTTAATATAGGATTGTTGTTCTTATGTCTACATTCCTTGTGAAACTGGTTATTCCTACATTTAGCTAGTTTCTTTGCATTTATCTCCTCAATCTTGACTCTGATATATAGGTATTTCTAGATAACTTCGTGCTTCTGCTATTGTGTTTTCCTTTCCTTCTCTTGGGGATTTGTATTGTGTTTCTTATGTTCACATGCAGATTCCTTTTCTTTTTCTCTCTTTCCCTTTCTCTTTCCTTTTCATACTTTCTGGTTAAAAGTACCTAAGATTTAAAACACACATCATATGAGGGAGCTACCCCTCTCAAATGCAAAGGGTAATCATTGCACTCACAATGATTACTCCATTTGTTAGCATCTTTTGTTGCTTCCTTGTTGCGCGAATCAGGGTGTTTTTACAGTGACAAAAATGTATTCTAACACCTCCAAATTGCAAGGCTATACCTTCAAATGTGGAGGAATGTGGAGCATTCTCCTAAGCTTCTTCAATGCAACTTCTTTTGCCTTGAAATCTTGTACACTTTCCTTCATAATTTATGCAATGCATTCCATCAAGAAATAATGAATGGAACATTCAAAACACCATAGACAACAAATACAACTCTTTTCATCAAAAGAAAGAAACCACATCTTCATGTCAACAAAACCTTCAACTTGACAACTTTAACCTATTCATGAACTTCAGAAAATAAGGTACAACTATGTACAGATGATACTGGTCCAACAGTATGCTTAAGTCTTTTATTACTATGTCCTTCTCTAAACATCACTCCTCTATTCTTTGTTGGAAATAGACAATACTCTGGTATTGACTTATATGTTGTCATTGATTCCAACAAGGCTCAGAGAACCCTTCATCATGATAGGAAGAGATATCTTCAGAAGAACAAGTTGGATTCTAGGTCCGGTTGACAGAAAATGGTTAAGTATGGAAAGCATGTAGAGTAGAGGATAGTAAGCAAGCTAGTATGCCTCCACAATTGAAGACTTGAAGATGTAGTTTAGGTATGATGTTCTTAGTTGTTTATTAGTGTTATACCTCAGAGATTAAGTCCTAATCTTCTCCAGAAGTCACCTTGAAGAAATGCCTAAGTCTAGGTAAGCGAAGGTATAGTAGGAACAGTGAACAGGGTCTAGTGCAGTAGTCTGCATTCCTCCGTAGATAAGTATTTTGCTATGCGGTTGTAAGGTATTGTAAACACATAAATGAAGTGTCTTATTCTAGAGTTAGGAGATCTGAAGTTTGCCAGAAGGTTAGCTACAAGCTGCTAAGTATCGGCATAGTGTTTGACAGAGTGTAAATTCTAATGGTCCGCATTTCTTCGCAAGATGATACCATGCCTTTCCATTCTGAGGGTAAGATTGGGAATGTGTAAAGAGTCCTTGACATGATTTTGGAAGTGTTTTGTGATTAGCAGCAGAAATTGTAAGACAACAAATGAAGTTGTTAAGCATGTTCTTGAGAAATAGGCCAACTAGTGAGATAAATCATTGTACAGAGAAGAGTTAATGATTGGAGGATTTATGTAAGTAATTGGAAGATTAGAGCTAACCTATATGAACATGCTTGGGAGAAGATTTGGGTTTGTGGGACTCTTAGTGCATTGGATTGAGCGACAAGGTACATCTTTTTATGTACACGTTTCACTTCTTGGATGCCAACCTAATTACAAAGTAAATCATAATGCGGTCATATAAAGGTGATGAAATTTGGTTGAGTGGTGTGTGAAGTGTGTGTGTGTGTGTGATGCAAGGATGTGAATAGTGGAGCAGAGTTAGAGGATCAGTAGTGATGAAGACTTGGGATTCAGAATAAATTATCAAATGACTACACCCTGGCATAATGGCAGATGCTGAAGTAGTATTTAGATGACATGTGTGATTTGTTTGGAAGCAAGGTATTGTTATCAAGGTAGTAAGCCAATAGTGAGCCTTTAGTAGGGTTTAACAACCCTTATTGTAATCTTGCTGGGTTTACAGTTGAGGCAGGGAGCTTGCTAAACTTAGTTGTACTTCATGGCTATAAGCCAACATGTTCTAGGCCCGTGGAGTGACCAAGCCTGAACATCAATTTTGTAAATATTGCAATATATTTATGAGAGTTAATCCTCTCCATGGTTTTTCCCTTTTTGGGTTTTCCACGTAAAATCTTGGTGTCATGTGTCATGCTTTTGTGGATGCTATTCAGTTGTATATTTTGCTTCTGTTTAATTAATATTTTGAAATGGTTGAAAGTAAAAGTTCAAGAAAAGATTTATAGAACATTGATTCACCCCCCCTCTAAGTGTTCTTGACAATCAACAATTGGTATCAGACTAAGGTTCCTCGAAAGAAGTTTGATAACTTGAGGAAGATCTGGGACAGTGTGATCATGGCAGCAAGAAGGTATGGAAATTATGAAAGGTACAATCAACTAGAAGTATCTATTATGAATCTTGAAAAATTTGAAGCATAAGTTAGGCATCTGAAAGAAAACCTGCAACAGGTAGATGAATACATTTTAAAGCTAAAAGAGCAAGTCAATAAATTCAAAGACAAATATAAGGAAGTTAGTGACCAACTGTTGTCAGCAAATGAAGCCCTAAATGATTTGGAAGCAAAAGTTACAGAAAGAACAAAAGCAGAAGATGATCTAAACTTGATTGTGAAAAATAGATCAGAAGATTGTGCAAAACTTGAAAAAGAAATTATAAGTTTAAAAATAGATATGAAAAAGGCAAGAAGTTTTGAAGAAAAATTCAAGATAAGTACTGCAAAGCTTGATGAAATGACTGCTAGCCAGAGGGATGCTGATAACAAATATGGTTTAGGTTTTGAGAAAGGTGAAAGTTCAAACTCTAATAAAATAAGCACTAAGCCAAGACAAAACAAAGGATACCAATTCAGAAATCAAAGAAGAAGACCTAGAAGACCTCCGGTCAGACAACCAAATGCTCAAAGGTACCCATCTTTCAATGGTTATTGTAATTCATGCAATACGTTTGGTCATAAGGCTACTAAGTGTAGAAGTAGAATAAATCAAAAGAGTCCATTATTCTCTGGTCAGTGCTTCAATTACAAGAAAATTGGTCTTAAAGTAAATGAATGTAGAAATCAGATCAAGAGAAATTTTAGAAATAAAAGGAATGAACAGTCATTCATAGGTAAATGCTTCACTTGCAATAGAATTGGTCATAGCGCTGTTGTATGCAGAAGTAAAGTGAGTCAAAATCCTATTAGATGCAATGCATGCTATAAAATGGGACACAAATCAAATGAATGTAGAAGTTCGGTAAGAACTAATCTTCAAAATTTTAGGAACAATCAATCTCTCAATGGAAAGTGTTTTGCATGCAATAGATTAGGACATATGGCTAATCAATTTCAATCAATAAGAGGAATCAAGGTCAAAAGAATGTGTTGTGCTTCAATTGCAAAAAATTTGACATGTTGCAAGGTTTTGTAGTAGGAATGAGAAGAGAAATCACTATCTTGAAGAAAGGAAAACAGAGCAGAGAAATGACAAGGGAAAAGAAAAGGTTGACTCAGTTGAAACCAAGAAAGAAATGAACAAGGTATGGATCAAGAAAGAAATAATTGAAGTTAGGGATCAATTTGCACCAGTATTTGGTGCAGATACTTCCTCCAGGAAGTAAATTGAGAGCTCTGGGTCAAGGGGAGTAGTGTGGAAAGTTCAATTCCCCTAGTCAGACAGTGGGTGACAAAATTTGACATGAAGGCATATGATGAAATCTGATGTGTAAAAGCTTTTAGAAGAAAAACTGGAAGAAAGAGGTCTATGCAGCATATTGTGGAGCAATCCTAATCGAGTGTGTTCTCTAGTGAAAGGGTTTAGCAACTTTTTGGAAATAAGCATTTAATGACATCTAGGTCACATCGGGCAGAGGATAAAAGGGAACTTGTTTAATCTCAAATCAATTTACACTCAAAGCTATCAAGTACTCATAGAGATCAGAACAGACTTTGAGCCACAACAACCAAGACTTGAAGGGTTTGGAGAATTTTGAAAAAAGGAAACCGTAATTCAGCAGTACAAGGTAACCTTGTTCAAAATCTTCTTGTGAATCCATTAAAGTTTCTGAAATGGCATCACCACAAGTTGTTGATATCATTGAGCAAGTGTGACCAAAGTTCAAAAACCACCAATTCAAATCAACCGAGGTTGATCAGTTGGGTGCATTATGAAATGTTCCCCACAGAGTCATGCATGTAGAGGATGTTAGGGCATATGTTCATGTTACCCTAGAAGAATTTGGTGATAGAAGGTTTACTGATCTCTACATAAAACATTTGAGAAATGAGAATTGTGAACTGAAGAATGAATATTTAGCTTTGGAAGAAAAGAAATTTATTCAGTATTTGAATTTCCCAACATTTATGGAAGATGAATGGGTCTGATATGTGTTAAGGAGGGTTCATGATGATTTCATATGGATTGAGAGACCTTTCAAGATTACAAAAGATTCTATTAGGGTAGTCACTAGATTGTGCTCTACTAGATCAGTACCTCTATTAAAAGTCATGAAGAATGATACAGTAATTATGGCTACTGGAGCAAAGTTTGATAAGAGAGCCTTAATGATAAATGACATTGGGGATCATACCGTGAGATTTGATTCAATGGTATTGGGATACAAAGTTTACTTCACCAACTAGGAGAACTCTGTTTTAGGCACAACCATTTACACAGCCTATCAAATGATTAAGGAAAATGCCAATCATGACATCTGTGAATTACTCCGATAGCAAGTAATGAAAAGTTTGAAGAAGACAAAAGAAGGTAAATACCCTTTTAAATTTGGCACACTAATCATGTGTTTATTTTTTTTATTTTATGCAAGAGTTGTCTAGTTTGAAGAACCTATTTTGGACCAACAATAAACCTATCGCAGTTCAAATTAGAAATTTGTTGAGTAGCATAGGCACCATTGATGCACAGAATGTAGCCCTATGGGGATATTTTAAGAATTTCCAAATATCAATGCAAGCCAAAGAAAGAATTGCCAAAGCAATTATTGAAAAATACAAGGATACAATTTGCTTCATTATGACAAAAGATCAGTGTTTGATGGAGGCTGTTGAGCCCATAACGGTCTGGATTATGCCTATGGGATATGAGGTAGATAGAACTATATTGGAAAACTATGCTGAATATATGCTGAGCAAACCCAGAGATCCCAAGGAAGAAAGATTTGGGACTTATGATGAATTACATGCCAAAATTCATGTTGAAGTTAGAAAACCTAAAATCTCTAGGAAAATGAGGAAAGTAGCAGAAGAAATCACCATAAAAAGTTGGCTTTACAAAAGAAGAAGTGGCAAAGGCAAGGGAAAAGGCACAAGCCATCAAGGAAACAGAAGAAAGGAGAAAAGGTGAATTGACTGGGGTTTCAAAAGAACACAAAGATTATCTAGAAAAGCTAGAGACTGCAAAAAGAAAAACTAGAGCTTCCACTATTGTTGAAGCCTCATCCACTCTCTCTAGTTCCACACCATCTGCAAATATGGAAACTCCTACCACTAGCTCCAAAAGAATGAAGACTAAAACCAAGAGAATGTATGCAAGCATAACTGTTGATGAAGAAGAGATAGAATCAGATAAGGAGGTAAAGATAATGGAAGTTGATACCACTAAAACATCCAAAAGTAGCAAGGAGAAGTCATTAGAAAGGAAGATAACCAGCAAAAGACAAGAAGAAGATGAGTCTCATGCAACACTAAAGATTGAAGATATATTAAAGTCTGTTACTTTTGATGGTAACTTGAAACCTGTGGTTGAGTTTTATGATGATTACAATGATGCTGACAAGAGGATGTTGGAAGAAGCTATTGTAGAGTATCTGAACATATACAACATGGCCCTCATTGAGATCATTGGTGATCTCCCAGATACCTTGGGCAGTATTCTATAAGTTCAGATACATTTTGAATCTTTTGAAAAATTTGTGAAAGTAAAAGTAAGGAAAGAAATTGATGATAGAAGATTGGTTGAGTTGAAGAGCATGATTGATCAAGACAAATTTTTGTTAGATAATGAAATTAAGAACATACAAAGTGCCATTGAAGAAGCTAGAAAAAAATACAAATTTTGTTTATCCTGGCCAAAGATCACAAAGGAACTAGAAGATAAATTAAAGACTTGGAACTCAAACTACTGAATATCTCTAAGACATATAATCTAGCAGCCAAATCAATAAATGCCAAAGAAACAAAAGTCACAAATATCCAGAATGATCTAAATACTTTGATGAAGAAAAAGGGAGAAATCAAAGATAGATTGTGCCAGCTGAAAGGACTGATAAGTCTGAACATTGATTCCATGACCAATTTGGTAGATGAGGCCATGAAATCTCAAGCACTAATTGACACACCATCAGATCTCCATAAGGTAGAAAAGCTAGTGTTTTTTTATGAATGGTCACATCCAAATTCTAAAAAGTACAAGAAATAGATAAAATGGAGAGATAGAGATAATAAAGACTATCTATAATGACATTTTGCCTTCAAACACAAATTAAGATAAAGATTGCACTTCTAAATATGGGGCTGAATACATCAATTTTGAAATTTTGTCAATTTTTGGAAGTCTGGATTACACCCTTTGCCATTAATGTCAAAGGGGGAGAAGTAGATCAGTGAAAAATGGAGGAAAATAAAGTTTATATAGTAAGGGGGAGCAATCAAGCATTTTTCACTAAGTGTTTCCATTAATGCCAAAGGGGGAGATTGTTGGCAAGAGACACTACTCTGGTATTGACTTGTATGTTGTCATTGATGGCAACAAGGCTCAGAGAACCCTTCATCATGATAGGAAGAGATATCTCCAGAAGAACAAGTTGGATTCCAGGTCTGGTTGACAGAAAATGGCTAAGTATGGAAAGCATGTAGAGTAGAGGATAGTAAGCAAGCTAGTATGCCTCCACAATTGAAGACTTGCAAATGCAGTTTACGTATGATGTTCTTAGTTGTTTATTAGTGTTATACCTCAAAGATTAAGTCTTGATCTTCTCCAGAAGTCACCTTGAAGAAATGCCTAAGTTTGAGTAAGCAAAGGTATAGCAGGAACAGTGAACAGGGTCTAGTGTAGTGGTTCGCATTCCTCTACAGATAAGTATTTTGCTATGTGGTTGTAAGGTATTGTAAACACATAAATGAAGTGTCTTATTCTAGAGTATTGTTAGCATCTTTTGTTGCTGACTTGTTGGGTGAATCAGGGTGTTTTTGTAGTGACAAAACTATATGATAACACCTCCAAATTGCAAGGCTATACCTTCAAATGTGGAGGAATGTGGAGTAAATGTGGAGTATTCTCTTGAGCTTCTTCAGTGCAACTTCTCGTGCCTTGAACCCTTGTACACTTTCCTTCATAATTTATGCAATGCATTCATTCAAGAAATAATGAATGGAACATTCACAACACCATAGACAACAAATAGAACTCTTTTCATCAAAAGAAAGAAACCACATCTTCATGTCAACAAAACCTTCAACCTGACAACTTTAACCTATTCATGAACTTTAGAAGATAAAGTACAACTGTGTACAGATGATGCTGATCCAACAGTATGCTCAAGTCTTTTATTACTGTGTCCTTCACTAAACATCACTCCTCTATTCTTTGTTGGAAAGAAACACTACTCTTAAACAAGGCTCAGAGAACCCTTCATCATGACAGGAACAGATATCACTCGAAGAACAAGTTGGATTCTCGGTCCGGTTGACAGAAAATGGCTAAGTATGGAAAGCATGCAAAGTAGAGGACAATAAGCAAGCTAGTATGCCTCCGTAATTGAAGACTTGAAGATGCAATTCAGGTATGATGTTCTCAGTTGTTTATTTGTGTTATGCCTTAGAGATTAAGTCCTGATCTTCTTTGGAAGTCACCTTGAAGAAATGCCTAAGTCCGGGTAAGTGAAGGTATAGCAAGAACAGTGAACAGGGTCTAGTGCAATGGTCCGCATTCCTCCGTAGATAAGTGTTTTGCTATATGGTTGTAAGGTATTGTAAACATATAAATAAAGTGTTTTATTCTAGAGTTAGGAGATTTGATGTTCTCCAAAAGGTTAGCTACAAGCTGCTAAGTATCGACATAGTGTTTGACAAAGTTTGACAGAGACAGAGTCTGAATTCTGATGGTCCACATTTCTCCACAAGATGATATCATGCCTTGTGGTTCTAAGGTAAGATTGGGAATGTGTAAAGAGTCCTTGACAAGATTTTGGAAGTGTTTTGTGATTAGCAGTAGAAGTTGTAAGACAATAAATTAAGTTGTTGAGCATGTTCTTGAGAAACAGGCTGACTGGTGAGATAAATCATTGTGCAGAGAAGAGTTAATGATTGGAGGATTTATGTAAGCAATTGGAAGATTAGATTTGACCTATATGAACATGTTTGGGAGAATATTTGGGTCTATGTGACACTTAGTGCATTGGATTGAGCGACAAGGTACATCTTTTTATGTACATGTTTCACTTCTTGGATGCTGACCTAATTACGAAGTAAATCATAATGCAGATATATAAACGCGATGAAATTTGGTTGAGTGGTGTGTGAAGTGTGTGTATGTGATGCAAGGATGAGAATAGTGGAGCAGAGTTAGAGGATCAGCAGCAATGAAGACTTGGGATTCAGAATACAATCATCAAATGATTGCACCCTAGCATAATGGCAGATGCTGAAGCAATATTTAGATATCATTTGTGATTTGTTTGGAAGCAAGGTATTATTATCAAGGCAGTAAGCTAGCAGTGAGCCTTCAGTAAGGTTTAACAGCCCTCAGGGTTTAACAACCCTTATTGTAATCTTGTTGGGTTTAGGGTTGAGGCAGTGAGCCTAATAAACTTAGTTGTACTTCATGGCTGTAAGCCAACATGTTCTAGGCTCGTGGAGTGACCAAGCCTGAACATCAATTTTGTAAAGATTGCAATATATTTATGAGAGCTAATCCTCTCTGTGGTTTTTCCCTTTTTAGGTTTTCTATGTAAAATATTGGTGTCATGTGTCATGCTTTTGTGGATGTTGTTCAGTTGTATATTTTCTTATGTTTGATTAATCTTTTGAAATGGTTGAAAGTAAAAGTTTAAGAAAAGATTTATAGAACACTGATTCACCCCCCCTCTCAGTGTTCTTGACAATCAACATTCTTATCATCACTTCTATCATAAAACCTCTAAAAACTTACTCTATCATCTCTGATTACCCCTCTGATGACATCACATGCAACCTTCCACATCACAACTCTATTGACATCAATGAAAACACATGCAAAAATCTCCCCTTTTGGCATTGATGGTAACACTAACCTGATATGCAAATTTCTCCCCCTTTGACATTATGGGCAAAGGGTTGGTGGTCTTCCTATGTACCTGTAAAAATATACACACTCCCCCTATCTACACAATCCTCATCATCCTCCTTATTCTCTTTCTTCTTGCTACCCTTGGGAGGTAGCCTCCATCAATCCAGGGATAAAAATATGTCTTGAATTGTTCCCCCTGGACAGATGCACCATATATGCATCTACTTAGAAGGAGGGGCAACAACCCCTAACTTCTATATAAGATATTCAAATGTGTCCTTAGAAAGTGCCTTTGTGAAGATGTCTGCAACCTGATCCTTTATAGGTACATATTCCAATTTTACCTCTTGATTTGCAACCTTCTCTCTCAAAAAGTGATACTTGATAGATATGTGCTTGGTTCTAGAATGCATCACTAGATTCTTTAAAATATTGATGGAAATTGTGTTGTCACAAAGAATAGGAATGGGCTCGTCATACATTACCTTGATATCCTTCAATGTTTGCTTCATCCACAACACTTGAGTGTAGTAGGATGCTATAACTATATACTCTACTTCTACTGTTGATAAGGATACTGAATCTTGCTTCTTACTAAACCATGAGACCAATATATCTCCCAAAAAGAAAGCTCCACCATTGGTACTTCTCTTATCATCAACATGGCCAAACCAATCTGCATCAGTATAGGCACTCAGGTAAAAGTCATCACCTTTTTGATACCACAATCCATATTTCAGAGTCCTCTTTAAATATCTAAAGATCATTTTGACTACCTTCACATGTGTTTCTTTTAGATCATCTTGAAATCTTGCAACCATGTAAACAACTTGCGTAATGTCAGGCCTTGATGCAGTTAAGTACAGTAGGCCCCCATTCATTGACTTATATATAGTCTAATCTACTTGAGGTGACTCATCATCTTTAATCAAATGACTACTTGTTATGATAGGAGTACTCATTGGTTTGTAGTCTTCCATACCAAATTTCTTCAACATCTCCTTGACATTCTTTGTTTTAGAGATAAATATACCTTCATCTAATTGAGCAATTTGGAGTCCAAGAAAGAATGATTTCTCACCTATCATAGACATTTCATATTCTTTTTTTATCTCTTCAAAAAACATCTTACACATTTCATCATTGCCACCAAATATTATATTATCAACATGTACACAACAACTATTAGAATTTGTTCATCCTCAATTTTGATATAAAGATTACTATCTGCAGTAACTTTTGTGAAGCCCTACCAGAGTAAGTACTTGTCCAACCTTGGATACCAAGCCCTAGGGGATTGTTTGAGACCACACAAAGCCTTCTTAAGTTTGCATACCATGTTCGGGTCTTCTGATAACCGAAATCCATGAGGCAGCTCTAGGTAGACTTCTTCTAAGTCACCATTCAAGAAAGCAAATTTGACATCCATTTGATATACCTTATAACCCTTATGAACTGCAAATATAAGAAACATCTTGATTTCTTCCATTCATGCCACTAGATAAAATGTCTCCTCAAAATCAATTCCTTCCACTTGTGAATATCCTTTGCAAACCAACCTTGATTTTTTTCTCAGCACTTCCCCATCTTTATTCAATTTATTTTTGAACACCCATTTTGTCCCTATCACATTTTTGTTTGTAGGCCTAGGTACCAATTCCCAAGTATGATTTCTCTCTATCTAATTTAGTTCTTCTTCCATTGTTTGTATACATTCTTCATCCTTGCTAGTATTAGCAAAAGTTTTAGGCTCTATCTTAGATAGCAAAGAGGAGTTTACCTATTCATCTTTCCTTGCAAATATTCTTCTAGTTTGCACTCCTTCATTGTTGCCTCCAATTATATGATCTTCTGAATGTTCTTTTGAACATACTTGGCAGGAGTCTTGGTAACCTTCTCTTGTGTTTCTTCCTTTTCTTCAACTTCTTCTTCTATGCAGGCAAGTTCATTTGATCAACAATCTTCTTAGTCATATATGATTTGATGTGACTCTTCATCAACCCTAACATTTGCACTCTCAACTATCTTCCTCAGTCTTTTATTGTAGCACTTGTAAGCTTTACTCCTAGTTGAGTATCCAAGAAAGATTCCTTCATCATCTCTTGAGTCAAATTTTTCCAAACCTTCTTCATCTCTTTTGATGTAGCATTTCCTTATAAAAAATCAAAAATACTTGATAGATGCTAGTCTTCCATACCATAGCTCATATGGTGTCTTGGTGTTGTTCATTCTTAGTTGTTCTCTATTAAGAATATAGACAGTAGTATGGACTGCTTCTTTCCAATAAACATCAGGCAACTTGGCTTCATTCCACATTGTTCTTTCCATCTCTTGAACTATTAGATATGCTTCCTTTCCACAACTTGATTGTGATGAGTTCTTGCAGAAAAAAAAGTGCCTCTTTATTCCATGATCTTCACAATATTCTTCAAACTCACTTGATGTGAACTCACCACTTTTATCAGACCTTAAAAACTTGATTCTAGCATTCATTTCATTTTCAACCATGGACTTGAAAATCTTAAACCTACTGAAAGCTTCTGATTTTTATTTCAAGAATGTAACCCATGTCATCCTAGAGAAATCATCAATGAGCAACATGAAATACCTCTCACCTTGTAGACTCTTTGTCCTGGTAGGTCTGCATAAATTAGTATGGATCAGTTCCAATGGCCTTGTAGAAGAATACTTTTTGGTCTTGAATCTTATCCTGGCATGCTTCCCAATTTGACATTCTTTGTACAAGGTGGTTGTAGGATTTATAATCTTTGGCATGTCTCTTACTACTTGTATGGAGCTAATCTTCACAAGATTGTCAAAGTTAATGTGTCCCATCCTCTTGTGCCACAACCAACATTCATTTTTCTATCCTAGAAGACAACTTATTTTCTTAACACCCTTTAGGTTATACAAGTTGTTCTTTGTCCTAGAACCTTCTGCCACTAATTTACCAAACTTTTCTCTTCTAATTTCACACCCTTGATCACAAAATATGAGATTGTATCCTTTGCTGCACATCTGACTTAAACTGAGAAGATTATTCTTGAGACCTTCTACATAAAGAACATCTTCTATCCTAGATTTTCCATCAATACTTATAGTGCGTTTTCCACAAATCTTTGTAGATGAATTGTCTCCAAACTTGATTGATCCACCATTCCACTTAACAAGATTGATGAACTTGCTCTTATCACTTATCATCTGGCTTGTGCATCCACTATCTATTAGCTAAAGACTTGTTTTCCCTAGAGCATGAAATGTTGTTTGGACAATCATTGATTTTCAACTTCATTGTTTGTCTCCTATGTTTTGGAATAGTCACTCTCCTTGTCCTACTCAGCAACATCTGTTATCTAAGATTTTGATTTTACTAATCTAGTCCTACAATATCTTGATATTTGTGATGTAGGAGCATCCCTGGTCCAAGAGAAATCTTGCATCAACCAAAAACATTTGCATTTCAGTTTGTTTGCAGTTTAGTTTGTTTCTTTTCACTTTCCAGTTCAGTTCAGGCAGTTCAGTCAGTAGCAATTTCTATATTTTGGTCCCCATTCTACCACAGTTGTATTTTAGACCTTGTGGAGCTAGACCTAACATCTAGACATGTTCGTCTACATCATATCTAGAATTCAAAGCATTTTGATCAGTTATTGGAAAGTTATAGCTATCAAAAGATCGATTGTTTTCTCAGAACAAAGCATCCTAAAAATCTCTTATAATCAGCTAAAGGAGAAGACTTATGGAGCATTCCTCAACTTGTGGAGCCTAATGACACATCATTCATTGATCTTTGGTTCATGGCAGACCTTCCCTGAGATCTGTACATCATTCCATTCATTTGTGGAGGAACTCTTCATAATTAGGTCTGACCTATCCGTGTACACACATTACATCTCTTCATTAGAGTTTGTGATCTTTCTTATCTGACGTGGAGGAATCTTATGTTTTGGAGATGACATATATTGATGTAATAGATCCTTAAGAAAGTAGTTCATAATAAGGGTGATAGTTGAGAGTTTAGATTTTGTACGAAGGAGCTTCAGAGTTATATCTTGTGCATATTCTGATATTCTGTAATCAGGCCTTTGAACCCTAATTATAAGTCTGCATGTTTTTGGCCGATCTATATTTGAATTCTATGATATACTGAATGACTAAATTTACATTTGTTTCATATCTTTGAGTTGTTTCCATTGTGTTTACTCTTGCTGCACGGTCTGGACAGTTCATTCTGTGAACCCTCCTACCATGACTACACCAAGTGGTATTAGAGTGAAAGTTCAAATCATTGGGAGTGAATTGTGTGGAGTTGGAAAAGGAATTCCATAAGATCTTTCTATGGATAGATTGCTGAATTGAGTTAGGTTACTTGTGTTGCAACCGATCGCCAATTGTGAGGCAGTTGTCACCTTGTAGCCTGATCACCAAATTTGAGGTAGTTTGCACTTGATCCTAGGAAGAATGCCACTGAGGAGAGTTGATGTTGTTGGAACAATGGCTGGTAGAATGGATGAGATGATGGAAATGATGAAAATAATGTGAATTCGATTAGATGTTGTTGAGGAAGATAGGCAAAGAGGATTGACACTGAGACCTAATGTTGAAAGTGATGATGAAGAGGAATTTCAATCTGTTGAACAAATTGGCAAAAACCTAGGAGGTGATGAAGAAGAAGAATTAGATCAAGTTAAGATGTTGCGAGCTATTTCAAAGATTAGGAAATGACCTAGAGTTGATGTACAGAATTACACTGGCAATTTAAACCCTTAAGAGTTGATTGACCGGATAAATGACATGGAAGAATACTTTAAATATGAGGAGGTTGAAGATCTGGAGAAGGTAAAATTTGCAAAGACAAAGTTGAAAGGACATGCTGCTATATGGTGGAAAGAAGTTCAATTGGATAGAAATAGAAGGGAAAAGAAAAGTTTACAAAGTGGGATAGGATGGTGACAAAATTGAAGAATCAGTTTATACCTACTGACTATGAGTTAGAATTGTTGAAAAGATTGCAAAACCTAAGACAAAAGGAGAAATTTGTGAAGGAGTATACTGAAGAACTTCATAAGATGATTATAAGGACAAGACATAGTGAAGTAAGCAAAGAGAAAGTGATGAGGAGCCAAAATTACCCTAACATGCATTACCCTCTTTGTATGTCCCGCTTTTCTTAACATACATTCTCTGATGTATATGCATGCACCTCTCGCCTATCAGCAAAACATTCTTATCGGCCACCTTACAATCACCCCGATGTATGTCTTCAACACTTGTATCTTCCGTAAAATACATTACCCAATGTACATTCAGAATATACATTTGTGATATACAATCGTAATATACTTCAGTTGACCTGTGATCGCCAGTTTCCTTCACTGCTGCTGTCGGTCACGCTTTGCACCGACTCAATGTATCTATGAAACATATATGTTCAATCTACATTCAAAATATACAATCCGAAGATGCATTTTGTAAGTTTGACTGCTGACTTCTCTTGTATCTAATCCAATGTATGTTTCAACATACAACTGGAAGATACATTCCCAACATGCTTCGCCAAATGTACATTTGACCGTTGACCTCCCTTGTCTATAAACCTGATGTACAATTGTGATGTACATTAGCAACATGCATTTTAGATATGCATTTGATGGGTTTGACTAAATTGTTGACTTCTTTGTATGCCAATACACTTGCACATTCACAATGTATGTTTACTGCATACAATCTCGATAACCATTTGTGAGATACTCACAACTTATAGCTGCGGGATACACAGGAGATGAACCTGACATATATTAGCGATATATGCATAGAATGTATATTCGCAATGTATGTTTACTAATCTTGACATACAACGCCTCAATGCTTCCCGATATACTTTGCGACATACACACAGAACAGACCCTTGTGATATACACACGGAATACATATCCGATGTGCAAATGTGATATACACACAAATTGTATATCTGATGGAATAACGTGGAATTTTGCCAATTCAAACCGTTGCAAACCCTGCGACTTCATAGATCCGTTTCCTTAACAATCTAACATAGATTTTAGACTTTCCCAACCTAGCACATGAGGATGCTATGATCTTTCAATGCATCCCATACCCGATCTTGCAAGCATGAAATCGATCAAATAGAAAAATAAAATGAAAACACTATACAGCCATTCCACCGATTTCAAAGAAATCTAACTGGTGGAATGGATTAACGATCCATCTTGATCCCAAAACAACAAATCAATTATTACAAAAGAAAACCTAATGAGTTCAAATAACAAAAAGTTGCACAACACAAAATAGGACCTTGTTATTTATGCCTTCAAGAATGTATACAGATGCTCTGTTCTCACAATTGCACAACTCAACTTCACAACTACTGCTATCATGATTAGAATCGATCTGATCCTGGGGTATTTATTCACTTACCCTCGGTAGTACTAAGATGGCTCCAAGCGGCTAGGAGATCACAACCACCTAACAACCTCTAACTGTCTAACAACCTTCGAGATTATAGCTCGACAAATGTCCTTGGGACTTACAACATAAACCTAGTTACAAACTAAAATAACATGCATTGGTCAAACAGACCTTATACATTGAATGGTCTTTTAGGACCTTATTGGAAACAACAAACATGAACATAAAATAGTTAAATGCCTCATGGAGGCCATTGTGGATTGGGTGCTCTTGCACCAAAAAGTGGCTAGATACAATAATGGACTAAGATTGAACATTCAAGAAGAACCAAGTTTGGTGAGGACGACATCTTTGGAGGAAGCATATCAGTTTACCTTGAAAGTTGAAGAGAAATTGAACAAGAGGCATGATCAGAGACAAAGAGGTAGAGAAAGTAAATTTCAGAGAGGTATAACATATTCCAAATGTGAGAGATCATTTGTGGAGAAGAACAAGTTTGACAACCCATTTAAGAAGGATGACAAAGATAACAATGCTTACCGGAGAGATGACAAAAAATTTTACCGAAGAGGAAACCCTAATGCATACCAGAATGAAGGATAAAAACAAGAAGGAAGAGGATTTGATAAGAGAACATTCAGAGGCACTTGTTTCTGTATACAGTGACATATAGATTTTATTGAAAGATTTGAAAACTATCTTGTAAATCCTAAAATCTACATTAAGTACAACAAAACGATAATGACAAACTATTGAAACCAAACAAATATTGATGTTACCGAAGTAATTTAGAATGTGGTTGCTCAGATAATTGCATAACTCCATGATAGTTTCTCCAGTATATTTTTGGCCAGGGGTGGTAAATGATAAATGAATTTGATTTTTATAAAGTTTGGATAAAAGTTGGTTCGAACGGTTGAACAGATTTTTGGTTCTGTGAACGATAAATGGTAGTTAAGGTCATCGTAGGTATTTTATGGGTTTTGATTTTACAAAAAGGTTTTTGGTTTAGGTTTATATTTACGTTAAATAATAAATTAAGTTTATGAAGCTTAATTTATTATTTAGGAGAAATGGTAAAAGGATAAGATTTAATTAATTAATTTAATTAATTAAATCTTTGGACTAAGGGTGGGTTAAGAATTAAGGAACATTTAATTAATTAATTAAAATTAATTAAATTTTATGACTTAGGGAAATGATCAATTGGTCAATTTTTGATGTGTACATTTTACCCCTCTTTGAGACGATGTTGCGAAGCGATGTCGTTTCAAAGAAGATTAAAACATAGGTTTTGGATTTAGAATTTTGGATAGGTTGGGGTTCACATGGGGCTCATAAAATTGAAGGATTGGTAGATTATGCCCCCTCAAGAGGCTATGCAAGGATGAAGGAGATGGATACGCTCTTGAAAAAGGAAATGAAGGAAAGGAGGTGGAGTTATGCTAATAAAACTTTTGAGCAACTTGATGTTTGATATAGCACCTAACAGTATGCACCAAGGTATAAAGACCAAGGTGATGAGGTGTCAAATGAAAAAATGAGTTAAGTCACAAGCAAGGATATGCCTAATGGCACCATGATATGAAAGACCATGATGACGTTGTGGTAGGTATGTTGCAAAGACTGATAACAAACACAAAACAAAAATGAGTCAACACACACAGGCAAAACAAGCAAAGCACACATACACAATGTTGCCCCTAGACATAAAAGCAAAACAAGAACCAAAAGACCTAATCATGACGTAAGTAATGAAGGTAGTGAGACCTCAAGCCAATGATTAACACAATCAATGGATAAGTGCCTATTGTGGGAATGATATATCCCTGGATAAGGTAAGGATGTGATAAGGTAAGTAAAGGATGGTTTGGCATGAGGGATCCACAACTTGGTTATTGTAGTCAAGATCAAATCGCTAGGTGTTGAGTTGCGCAATTTTGCCTAAGAGTTTCAAATTGCTTTTGAGATATGGCTTGGATTGTGTGAGCGTCAAAAAATGGTTTGTGTTTGTTTTGTATGATTTTTGTGTTTTTATGATTTTAATGATTTGATGGAGGCGAAGGATGAGGATACGGTGCTGAAAACTTTATTATGGGATTGCATGAGACTGGAAATGTAGATGAACTCAAGAGTGTATTATGAGGAACCCAAAGGTACCAAGACACATAGACCTACACAGGTGGACAAAAGAAGACTAGGATGGGATCAAGTGAAGGGATGGGAAAAGACTAATGGAAAAAGCTGGTGATAATGAAACTCAGAATAGAAGGCAAGACAATGCAATATGGCCAGATGATACTGAGTAGATTCGTATTGCAAGATATGGCTGGGGGATGTTCATGGAGAATGGATTTTATTATGGATGGGAGATAGATGATGGAGTGATGTGAAAAAGCTACCTAAAGGATGGTGGGGATAGCACAAACTCTACACATGGTGTCTATGAATAGGTTTTCACCACGATACTTATCCAGGGTGCCACCAAAGTGGTTTTCACGATTGGACGATTTTTTTTTAATATATATTTTTATTATTTTTTCTTTTCTTTTTGATTTTTTTTTTAAATTGGATACTCTGAGTTAGGTATAGAACCGTTTGAGATGGGCTATGTTGATAGGCTCTTCCAAATGTTGACCTTCTGGAGTGGAAAGTTGGTAAGCTCTTGATCCATAGCTCTTGATTATGACAAAAGGTCCTAACCAGTTAGGTTCAAACTTCCCTTTTTTTGTACGATCAACAAGGTTTCTTTGATTTTCTATTAGAACAAGATCTCCAAGCTTAAATTTACGAGGCTTCATTTTCTTGTTGTAACCTTGGTGAAGGTGATTCTAGTAAGCTTTTAGATGATTAAGAGCTATAAGTTGCTTCTCGTCCAATAGTTCAAGCTCTTGTAATCTTGACATCTGATATACTTCATCTGAAATTAAATGTTGTAAGGATACTCGCAAGGATGGGAGCTTGATCTTAATGGGCAAAATAGATTCTGAACCATATACCAAGGAATAAGGTGTGGCACCAGTAAGAGTGCAGATACTAGTTTGATAAGCCCAAAGAGTTGGATTAAGTTGCAAGTGCCAATCACGGCCAACCTTGTTCACCATTTTCCTTAGGATTTTCAAAAGAGTCTTATTAGTTGCTTCATCTTGGCCATTGCTTTGCAGATAATAGGGAGTAGAAAAGTGATGTTGGATCTTGAATTTGTTACAAAGCTCTTTGACATCTTGATTCTTAAAAGGGCAACCATTATCTGTGACTATGGCTTGAGGAATACCATATTGGCAAATGATATAATGGAAGATGAACTTAGATATTTTCTTTCCTGTTATATAAGTAAGAGGAATTGCTTCAACCCATTTGGTGAAGTATTCAGTAGTAGTGATGATAAATTTGTGGCCATCAGAGGAGGAGGGATGTATTTTTCCAACGAGATTGAGCCCCCATTGTGAGAACAACCATGGAGTAGTGATAGTTTACAGTTCTTGTGCTGGTGCATGAATTAAGTCACTATTCTATTGACAAGGTACATATTTCTTGACAAAATCATGCGCATCCTGCTCCATAGTAGGCCAGTAGTATCATGTACAAAGCAATTTCTTGACTAAGTAAGGACCACTAGAATGAGCACCACATATGCCTTCATGTATCTCATGCAAGGTAGTTTGGGCTTCTTTTGAGTTAAGACATTTAAGCAAGACACCATCTAGTGACCTTCGATAAAGTGTGTCACCAAGGAGGACATATTGGGAAGAACAACGAATGAAGGAGCGACATTGGGATTTTTGAAAGGTTTGGTGGGATGATTTGGATATGAAGGTAATGGTAGATCTCATTGAACCAAGTGGAGTTATGACCAACAATATCACATACCAAATCTAATTCTGGGATATCAAAAGCTGGTATAAACAACTGCTCTATCAAGAATTCAATTTTGGGATCATTTACAGGCATCTCTATCATTGAACCAATTGTGGCCATAGCATCAATAGCTTTATCGTGAAGCCTTGAGATCTATTCAAATGTGATTTTGTTGAAATGTGCTTTGAATGTATCAACTAGTTTTTTATATGGCCTTAACTTTTCATCTTTTGTCTGATATTCATTGTTTACTTGTTTGATCACTAGTTGACAATCTCCATGAACTTGTAATTCTTTGATATTCTAGCTTATAGCCACTCTCAATCCTTTGATTAATGCTTCATATTTGGTGATGTTGTTTGTACATGGAAACTAAATGTGAAATGATTTTGGTATATAATCACCTTGAGGTGTAACAAAGAGTATTCCACCTCCTGAGCCATGCTATGTGTGAGAATCGTCGAAGTACAATTGCCAAGATGGAACAGTTTCTATGTCTAGAATTGATTCATCAAGAAATTCTATTACCAATGGATGACTTGATTCTACTGGTGCGTCTACTAGTTGCTCTACTATTATCTATCCCTTTATAGCTTTTCTATTAATGTACTCAATGTCAAATTCACTAAGCATCATCACCCATTTTGCCAAAATTAGAATGTGGTTTCTCAGATAATTGCGTAACTCCATGATAGTTTCTCCACTATTTTTTTGGCCAGGAGTGGTAAATGATAAATGAATTTAATTTTTATAAAGTTTGGATGAAAGTTGGTTTGAATGGTTGAACAGATTTTTGGTTCGGTGAATGATAAATGGTAGCTAGGGTCATGGTAGGTATTTTACGTGTTTTGATTTTATGAAAAGGTTTTTGTTTTAGGTTTAGCTTTACGTTAAATAATAAATTAAGTTTATGAAGCTTAATTTATTATTTACGAGAAATGGTAAAAGGATAAGATTTAATTAATTAATTAAAATTAATTAAATCTTTGGATTAATGGCGGGTTAAGAATTAAGGAACATTTAATTAATTAATTAAAATTAATTAAATTTTATGACTTAGGGAAATGATCAATTGGTGAATTTTTTATGTCTATAGTTTCAAGTGTGGAAGTGAAGGACATAGAGCATTTGAATGTAATCAAGGGAGTACAAGAAAGAGAATAGAGAATAGTGGAAGAGAAGCTTATGTTGAAGAAGAACCTGTTGGATCACCTAGTTCAATTGGTAAACCAGAGAAAGGAGAATCATTGGTGATGAGGAGAGCACTATTTCAAGAAGAGACAAATGAGGAACCATCGCAGAGGAAGAGTTTGTTCAGGACAAGATGTAAATCAGGAGGTAAATGTTGTAAGGTTGTAATTGATAGTGGTAGTTCTGATAACCTAGTTTTAGAGCAGATGGTGACTAAGTTGAAGTTGGAAAGATTAAAAAACACTAAGCCCTATTAGATAGCATGGACTCAGGATGATCATAAGGTACTAGTGAGTCAAAAATGTTTGGTGAAATTTCATATTGGATCTTATCATGATGAAGTCTTGTTTGATATTATACCTATGGATGTTTGTCATATTTTGTTGGGTAGACCTTGGCAGTATGATAGAAAAGTTGTGATGCTAGTGGGAATGCAATTGGAGCAATATTAAGTCAAGAAGGTAGACCAGTAGCATATTTCAGTGAGAAGTTGAATGATGCAAGGAGAAGATATTTAGTTTATGACCAAGAGTTCTATGCCATAATTCAAGCCCTGAAAAAGTGGAGACATGTTTCCTAAGGAGTTTGTGTTGTATACAGATCATCAAGCTTTGCAATATTTGAATAGTCAAGGTAAGTTGAATTAGAGACATATGAGATGGGTAGAGTTCATGTAGAGTTATACATTTGTGTTGAAGCATAGGAGTGGAAAATCAAACAAAGTTGTTGATGCATTGAGTAGGAGAAGAAACTTGTTGACAGAGATGAGAGTTGAAGTGTTGGGATTTGATGAATTGAAGAGCATGTATGAGGGAGTCACTAATTTTGCAGAACCTTGGAAAGCATGTAAGGAACCTATTGTGATAGATAGGAGTAAGTGGTTGGATTATTTCATTCAAGAAGATATGTTGTTCAGAGGAAATCAATTATGCATACCTAGAAGTTCAATGCGAGATAATTTGATCGAGGAGAAACATACTGAAGGATTGGCAGGACATTTTGGCATTGACAAGACAATGGCTTTGGTGAGTGAAAACTACTTTTGGCCTCAGATACATAAGGATGTTAGGAAGTTTGTGCAGAGTTGTAGAGTTTGTCAAGTTAGAAAAGGGAGTAGTCAGAATACTGGATTGTATAAACCTTTGACAATACTGGAGAGACCTTGGGAAGACATAAGCATGGATTTTGTAATGGGATTGCTGAAGACATGAAGAGGACATGATTCTATATTTGTAGTGGTGGACAGATTTTCAAAGATGGCTCATTTCATACCTTGTAAGAAGACAACTGATGTAGTGCATGTAGTTGGCCTATTTTTCAAGGAGATTGTGTGATTACATGGATTAACTAAGAGTATAGTTTTAGACAGAGATACAAAGTTTGTTGGATACTTTTGGAAGACACTTTGGAAGAAGATGCAAATAGATTTGAAGTTTAGTTGATAATTTCATCCATAGACTGATGCATAGATAGAGGTAGTGAATAGGAGTTTGGGAAACTTGTTGAGATGTTTGGTTGGAGAAAAGGTAGGAAGTTGGGACTTGATTCTTTCACAAGTAGAACTTGCATACAATAATTTAGTAAATAGGGGTACTAGAAGAACACCTTTTGAGATTGTTACCAGAGAGAATCCTAGAGGAGTGACAGAACTAAGAAACATGGATACAAAAGAAAAGAGAAGTACAGAAGCAGAAGAATTTGTAGAACATATGAAGGCAATGCATGATCAAGTGAAGAAGCATTTGGAGGATATGAACATAAAGTATAAGGAAAAGGTAGATGAGAGAGAAGACATAAAGAATTTGCAGTAGGAGATGAAGTGATGGTATACTTGAGAAAAGAAAGATTTCCAGTTGGGACATATAACAAGTTGAATAGGAAGAAGTTTGGAGCTTGTAGGATACTCAGGAAATTTGATTTAGGAAATGCATATGAAGTGGAGCTATCGGAGACATTGGGTATATCACCTATTTTCAACATTGCAGACCTATATCAATATCATGAAGTAGAGTTCAGTGATAGCCATGAAGAAGACTTGATGAAACAGTTACCACAACAAGCACCAGAGCATATTGAAGACATATTGGATAGCAGAGTTGGATGCAACACTAGAGGAAGACAATATAAAGAATACCTTGTGAAGTGGAAAGGTAGACTGGAAGTAGATTCATCATGGATTTCTCAGGTTGAGGTGGACTGTCTTGGTTCTCCCCTAGCCCCAGCAAAGTGAGGGACTCAATTTTTCAATAAGCCTGGATGTTTGATGCAGGAGCATCCCTAGTTCAAGAGAAATCTTGCATACCCCCAAAACATTTGCATTTTAGTTTGTTTGTAGTTCAGTTTGTTTCTTTTCACTTTCCAGTTCAGTTCAGGCAGTTCAGTTAGTAGCAGTTTCTATATTTTAGTCTACATTCTACAGCAGTTGCATTTCAAACCTTGCAAAGCTGGACTTAACATCTAGACATGTTCATCTACATCATATCCAAAATTTAGAGCATTTGGATCAGTTATTAGAAAAGTATCGCTATCAGAAGATTGAATGTTTTCTCATAATAGAGCATCCTGACAATATCTGATAATCAGCTAAAGGAGAAGACTTGCAGAGTATTCCTCAACTTGTGGATCCTAATGAGACATTATTCAATGAAATTTGTTTCATGGTTGACCTTCCCCAAGATCAACACATCATTCCATTCATTTGCGGAGGAACTCTTCATGATTAGGTATGACCTATCCGTGTACACATGTTACAGCTCTTCATTGGAGTTTGTGATCTTTCTTAGCGGACACAGAGGAATCTTATGTTTTGGAGATGATATATATTGATGTAATAGATCCTTAGGAAAGTAGTTCATAATAAGGGTGATAGTTGAGGGTTTAGATTTTGTGCAAAGGAGCTTTAGAGTCATATCTTGCGCATATTATGATATTCTATAATCAGGCCTTTGAGCCCTAATTATAAGCCTGCATGTTGCCAACTGATCTGTATTTGAATTCTATGATATATTGAATGATTGAATCTGCATTTGTTTCATATCTTTGAGTTGTTTTCGTTGTGTTTACTCTTGCTGCATGGTCTAGACAGTTGATTCTATGAACCCTCCTACCATGACTGCACCAAGCCGATCTGTATTTAAATTCTATGATATACTGAATGACTGAATCTGCATTTGTTTCATAGCTTTGAGTTGTTTCCATTGTGTTTACTCTATTGCATAGTCTAGATAGTGTTGCAAATATATGCCTAATCGGTGTTGTCTTTGATGTCAACATATTCTTGTTGCCATTGGTCTCAACTATATCCTATCTTGTTGCCTAACTAAAAGATTGGAATGTTGAGGATATTGAGAAAATTAATAAATCTCAATGGATGTGGATCTTATGGCAGTATAGAGGATTGTGTGAAGTAACTCCAGTCAAGATTTGAGAGGTCCGCATGAAGATTTGAAGAAACTATGGCCATCTGAGTAGTACTGGTTTTATAGTATTCAGAAGAGACAAAGAGTTAGAGAAGTGGTCCGGATCCTTTCGGACATGTCAAATAATGATCTGCAGATCTAAAGGCATGTTTGAGAAGTTAGTGTGTATCATCTGTTCAAGTGGTTCATGGTTTGGAGGTTTGCAAACAATCTTTCTAAGATGACAATCATGGCAGATAATATTCTTAAGGTTCTAGATGAAGATGCAAGTGATTCTGATGATTTGGAGTATGGATGTTTTTGTAGAATTCATTATGCTTGTGGAGGTCTCTGGATCATGTGACTACTGTGTTGGAGGTTTGCATTGAAGTTTGAGCTTGTTGGTGAAGATTTCCTTCTTAGTGCTATTGTTCTTCCCAGTCCTGGCTGACCATATGATTCAAGCTTATTGTGGATGTTCTAGAAGTAATTCTCTGGAGCGTGGCATGTTGTTGAAAGAAGATTCAAGTCTTAGCAATGTTTGGCTGACAACTTAGTGTTTCACATTAAGTAAGATTTTTGGTGTGCAAACCTTGATGTTTATTCCAAGGTTGATGAATCATGTAAAGGAGTGTAGTTGAGTCATTGAAAATCATCCTTGAGCAAAAATAATAAATCCAAAGAAAGGATCAGGAGCAGAGAAAAGAAGAGGAGGAGCAGAAGAGTAAAAGTAGAATAGAATGAAAAGTTAGTGAAGAAGAGTTTGGAAGCAGAACATAAGTTTTATGAGCATTCAATGAAACTGAACCAGGCATTAAGTAGATGCTATTTCTCAGTTAATTTCTTCTATGTTAAACTTAAATTTCTTATAGGCAGTGAACCCAAAGGCAAGTGCCTTCCCATTCTTTTTAAGTACTTTTAATAGGGTACTAGTCTTGTGGGCTAACACCCACCATGGTTTTTCCCTTAACCAGGTTTCCACGTCAAAAATCTTGGTGTCAAATGTGTTGATTATGTTTTTTCTTATGTGATGTTGTTTCATGCTCTAATGTTTAAATCATTAATCAATTTACAAATTGTCAAAGAAGATTAAAAGGAAGAAAAGGTTAATTTTTGGGACAATTGATTCACCCCCCCTCTTAGTTGTCTGGTTTAATTCCAACAATTGGTATCAGAGCCAGATCCTCTAAACGAAGCTTGACCACTTGAGGAGATCCAAGATGTCAACTTATAAGAAGGAAAGTCTGAGATTTGATGGAACAAATTACTCCCTTTAGAAGGTACACATGCAGTGTCATGTGGAATGTATTGGTAATGACTTTTGGTTGATAACAAAGAATGAGTATAAGATTATGAAGAATGGCCCTACTACTATAGACAAACTCAGGGAATCTAAATACAATATTCAAGCCAAAGAAGCTTTATTGAGTGCCATGTCTGATACAGAATTAGCAAATGTCCTGGATTTAAAAAATGCCCATGAAATCTGGAAAAAGTTGGAAAATCTATATGAAGGTGACAAATATGTTAAATGTGCCAAGCTACAAAGCTTGAAGGGTAAATATGAAAGTTTGGTAATGAGGGAAGATGAAAACATTACTTCCTACATGCAGAAAGTAAATGAACTTGTGACCGGTATCAGAAATGCAGGTGGAGTATTGGAAGAATAAAAAATTGTTGCCAAAGTGCTCAGATCCTTACCTGTAGCATACAAGCATAAAGCTGCAGCCATTGAAGAAATCAGGATAGTAACAACTATCACAAGGGATCAGTTAGTTGGTAAGCTTTCAGCATTTGAAATGAGTGAGTTTGGTGATTCTCTCCCTAAGTCTAAATCTGCATTTAAGGCCAGTGTGTATGGAAAGAAAAAATATGATCCAGGTGAAAGTTCTTCAAGAAAATCAAACCAATTTGTGAAGACAAGGAAGGATCTTGAAGATGATGAAATTGAGACTGAAGATCTTGAAGCTCCTATTGCCAAAAGAATACCAAGAGGATCCAGTAAGTATGAAGGAAAGTTGCCACTCAAATGTTTTGCTTGTAATAAGATTGGTCATTTTGCCTCAAGATGTCCGGAGAGGTTCTCAAAACCAAACCCTAACAAATATAAAAGTTAAAAAAAATGTTACTATGTCCAAGAAGCTGGAGAAGAAGGAGTCACAGATGATGAATCTGATCATGGAGGTTCCACTGAAGATGATTGGGTGTTCATTTCTATCAAGGAAGAAGATCTGGTGTCTACTGAATCTGCTAGTTGTACAAATGTGGAAAGTGCCTTGGCTACTCAGGTTGTTGAAAAGGATGAATGGGTGATTGATAGTAGATGTTCTCATCATATGACTGGTGATAAAAGTAAGTTTGTAAGCTTTGAAAAATATGAAGGTGGAATTGTGAAATTTGGATACAACTCAGCTGGTAGAATCTGTGGCAAAGGATCCATCTCTTTTGATGGTAAGAATAACACTAATTATGTTCTATATGTGGAAGGACTGAAGCATAATCTTCTCAGTATTGGACAATTAGTTGACAAGGGTTATGATCTCCAATTCAAGGATGGAAAATGTAGAATCTTGGAAAGCTCCAAAACTAAAATTGCATCTGGCACTCAAACTAGAGGTAACATCTTTCATTTAAGTAGTTCTGGAAAAAGTTTTTTGATTTCTCAGTCAGATAAAAGTTGGTTATGGCATAGAAGGATGTGTCATGTAAATTTTGATAACATTGTCAAGATAAGTTCTACTCAAGCTATAAGAGATCTTCCAAAACTTATGAAACTTGATAATGTATGTACAAAATGTCAATTGAGCAAACAAAACAAAATTTCATTCAAAAGTAAAGAATAATTTTCAAGTGAATGGTTAGGACTTGTGCATACTGATCTATGTGGCCCTGCTGGAATTAGGAGTGTACAAGGAGACAAATATTTTATGTTGCTAATTGATGATTACTCCTAGATGATGTGGGTAACCTTTCTAAAAGAAAAATCAGAAGCTCTTGACAAATTCAAGGTATTCAAGGTTATGGTGGAAAATGAGATTGGTGTGAAGATAAAGTGTTTGAGATCCAACAGAGGTGGAGAATTTACCTCTGGTGAGTTTGATTCATTTTGTGAAAAGCATGGAATTAAAGGACAATTATCTGCTCCTAGGACTCCTTAGTGAAATGGAGTTGTGGAAAGAAAGAACCAGACCATTCAAGAAGATGCCAGGACCATGATGATGGAAACAAATGTTTCTCAAGTTTATTGGAGAGAAGCTGTGAGTACTATTGTCTACACTCTTAACCAGGTGCAGATCAAAGGCAATTCCGGTAAGACACCTTATGAACTATGGTTTGGTCATCCTCCTACTGTAAGATACTTTAGAGTTTTTGGTAGTAAATGCTACATCAAAAGAGATGAGGATCTAAGCAAGTTTGAAGCAAGAAGTGATGAAGGAATTTTTCTAGGTTACTCTACTCAAAGCAAAGCATACTGGTGCTTTAACAAGAGGTTGAAAAAGATTGTTGAAAGTGATAATGTCAGAGTTGATGAGAGCAAAGAAGGACATTCTAGGTCATGCAGATATGATTCAGATGATCAAGATGAAAATCCAAGTCAAGAAAGCCAAGTGCAAACTTAGATCTAGATCCAGTTTGATCCAAAAAATCTAGTAATTCAAGAGGATAGTGCGGAAGTTGAGGAACATGCTTAAGAAACAAAATCTCAAACAATTCCCAAAACTCCTAGGTATGTAAGGATGAATCATCCTGAGGATCAAATTATAGGAGACAAAAATAAAGGTGTTCAAACTAGAAGAAGAATTGTTGAAGATCAAGAAGAGATTTGTCTGATCTCAAAGATTGAACCAAAAATAGTAAGTGAAGCCTGCAAAGATGAAAACTGGGTAAAGGCAATGAAAGAAGAATTAATACAATTTGAAAAGAATCACACTTGGGATCTTGTTTCTAGACCTGAGGACAAAAATGTGATTGGAACTAAATGGGTCTTTCGAAACAAGCTAAATGAAGAAGGTGAAGTTGTAAGAAATAAGGCAAGGTTGGTATGCAAAGGATATTCTCAAGTGGAAGGAATTGATTTTGAAGAAACTTTTGCTCTGGTGGCAAGAATAGAGGTAGTCAGATTGTTTCTTACTTTTGCTGCTTATGAAGATTTTAAAGTCTATCAGATGGATGTTAAGTCAGCATTTCTAAATGGGGAGTTAGAAGAAGAAGTCTACATTGAGCAACCAGAAGGATTTCAATTGTTTGATTAGGGAGACATGGTCTGCAAATTAAGGAAAGCATTGTATGGACTCAAACAAGATCCAAGAGCCTGGTATGCAAGATTAGATAAGTATTTGCTAAAGCTAGGTTATAACTATTGGAAACAATGTGGATAACTGAGAGGGGGGGTGAATCAGTTATCTTAATTATTTAACTTTCTTTTCTTCTTTAACAATTAGTGCAGTATCAAAACATATAAGCATACATGAACATGAGAGCATAAAAGAAATCAACACACATAACACAAGGATTTTTACATGGAAAATCTTGTTAGGGAAAAACCATAGGGTGACTAACCCAAGATTGTATTCTCTGTTAAAAGAATAGAAGTACAAAATGGTACTTGCCAATTAGGGGCTCACTGCCCAAGCACACTGCTCACAAGAGACTCACTACCTACAAGAGACTCACTGTCTACAAGGTGTATAGAAAGTAACCAGGTGTTTGAACTAATCAAAGGCATCCACATATGCTGAGGTTTAGTTCCGGTTAGGCTCAATATACTGATCTACTGCACTTCATTCTTCCTCTGCTTTAGTGCTGTTGTTCTATCACATACCAGACTTTGTATTACTGCTTCCACACTTATCTCTATCTTTCTTTGCACATTGTCATCCACACACACACCCCTTCATACTAAAATCCATCTGGTATATGTATCCACACCAAGGATTTCAACATCTTTCTAGTCAACAAATGAAATACTTAAGATATTTACAAAACACTGATCTGTCGGTTGAATGCATGCTTAATATGTGATGCGTATCAAATTCATAGACATAGAAGTCATCATTCATGTTAGCCAACAATGTTTGATCTGTAAAATAGCTTGACCACCATCAATTTCTCACCCAGATTAGAATCTAATGCTCTGCTAGTCAGTTCTTCCTTAGTCTGCTCTACCTGTTAGAAAACCAACACTTAGATGCTCATATCTTTTCACTCTTTCATCACCAGAGGCTCAATCTCTGGAATGTGGTAGTCATGGTACTCCTCTTGACTTCCCCAAGTCCACACTTTTTTGAGATACATACTCTGAGAGATCTGGACCTGATTGTCAGACCTTGCTGCATGCTCTGTTCTTGTTCACTGGACCAAAACACTCTTCAATCTAAATTTCGGTATAGACATATTATGTGTTGCGGATGAGTTGGATGGACTTTTTTGCCATCAATGACAACACTCATGAGGCCACATAGTGTCTCTTGCCAACAATCTCCCCCTTTGGCATTGATGGAAACACTTAGTGAAAAATAACTGTGTTATAACAAACTCCCCCTTGGCTGATGCTCTATCTTATGTACACTTTTACTGGAGCTCCCCCTCAGCTAGATTCCATATTTTTCACTACTCCTCACTCCCCCTTTGACATTGATGCAGAGCGCAAAATGGAAGCAGGTAACTGAACAAAACTGATCGGTGTGAGAGTGACCTATGTCTTGGCGATCTACTCTTATCAGTCAAACATACACCGTCGGTCACCTTGCAATTTCTCTGATCGATCTCTCAACTCTCCCCAACAGCTCAACTTCCTTGTCTCCGGAGAAACTTCTCCTATTAGCGGCGTCTTCTAACCTCCTGCTGATATCCCAATGGCGGTTAAGATTCCCCTTAGCTATGGTGGTTAGTCATGACCTTGTTGGCTAGACTTAGATCATCAGCAACCACTTGTGAGCCTTGGCCGGTGCATCAATACACTTGACTTCATTTGACTACCTCTGACACTTCGGTGTGACTTCCTTCATCGACGAGCACTCATGAACTTTGGCTGATGTGCCGATACCTTTGACTTCATTTGACTACTCCTGACACTTCGGTGAGACTTCCTTCATTGGTGAACTCCTTTCTTGTTCTCTCAATATGCTGATATATGTTCTTCTGTGAGACTCCCTTCATTCTTCACCGATACACCTCCTATCGGTCCAACACCTTGATCGGTATAACTTCCACAAGTTTCCCCGAGGGTTGTGTTACACCGATGGCAACTTTTGTGCCTCTGCAACTATGTAGACACTAAATAAATCTATAGAAACATAAACTCAATAGAACAAAGGGGTCTATAATCATCTGCAAACATTTGATCACCATCAATTTGGCCACTCCACTAACAACACTTTTCCTATCGTTTCAAAGACTAGTCACATAGAGATGCCTATTCAACTCATGCCCAAACTCCTTGGGTGTTTGACCAAAACCATAGAAAACATGAAATTTACACTGTACCCCTCCATCACACTAAAAATGAGAATCTTTCTTTTAGTGGATAGAGGAATAACAGTCCATTTATTCACCAAACCCTAGTTTCTAGGTTTTCAGACCAGTCTCTGCAAAAAGAACAATTTGTCACTGACTATGACACTTCAAGACACCAAACCACTTCCAAATGAAAGCTACTTCAATACATGAACACTTCTAGTTGGTTTCAGGCAATCACCTATCCATACAAGCCATGCAGAATGACTATTACAAAGAAATACTAAAAAAGAACAATGTTTCAACACACCCAAAAAATCTAGATCTTCATTCATTCCTTCCTTCCTTTTGGTTACATCCATCCTCACCTATAAAAGGCTTGAGACCTTTGTTTACATCCCTCCCAACCATACAAACTGATTTTGAAAGTTAGTTAGCCATTGGGTTTCTCCTCTCACAAGAAAACTACATGTTTTCATTATGTTATTACATCAAACTTGACCAAAACATGGTCTACATAGGTCTAGTGACCAAATTGACAAAAAACCTTATTACAAACATGATGTGGCTTAAAGAGCCTTATTGAAAACATAAACAAAACATGACTCCTATACCATAGAGAAGGTGCTCCTGCACCAGACATCAATGGCAAAGGGTGGAATCCTCACTCAAAAAGTAACCTATACATAGCCGCATAAGTATATATACGAGTTATACTTACATAAACTTAAGTATATGTACAAAAGTGGTTTTCAACTGGACAAATTATGTTGCCCAACTTTGCTTCATCCTATCCAAAATTGAGATGTGACCACTTAACAAAAATGCAAAAGCTTTTGTCCTCTTTAAGTCTGTCGGATCACTGGTCTGGGCTGTAGTCTGAGCATCAATTAGGGCCTCATGCATTGCCTCTAACTTAGGGATAATTATCCCTCTTAGTTCACTGATTCTGCTTATTCTATTCTTCTTTTCTTTCTCAATCCTCTTTATCTCATTTATAGTGGCGATAGCCTAGCACTCTTGATTCATTATGGATGAGGTGAGAGGATCAAAATTCTGAGATAAACTTGACAGTTTACTCTCTTGTTCTTCCACCTTCTTTGCAATGTCTGCTATCACTATGGACCAAGATAAACAAAATTTGTATAATTCTCTGCCATCTTTAAGAGCATTTTCTAGGCTCTTTATCCCAATATTTAGATTTCTCCTATCATTTTCTATGAGTCCCTGTATTTTAGAGAATCTCTTACCCAAAAACTCTTTCCAGACTTTCTCTTCTGCTAATTTCTCCAAAGAATCAAAATGTGTGCTAATAGAATTAACAAGAGATTTCAGATTACTAGATGAAGAGGCTGAAAGATCCTTTTGGAAGGATGGCATGATTTTCCCTAGCACACCGGATGCAATCTCTATCAACTCACAATCTTCCATGTGAGCCTTTAGAAGCTTTTCTTTTGCTTTAGCTTGAGCAAAAGATGCGACCTTCATTGTTTGGACCGGAGGGAGGGAGTCAAAATTGAGTGGTCCTTGAAATAATTCTGGTTCATCTATCTCTAACATTTCTTTGTTCAAGAAGCTCTTTACTGCCTCAGCAGTGTCTCTTGCTGGAGACAGAGTCTTCTTTCCTTTTCCCACTTTAGAGCTGTCGTCTGGGATCTTCTCTGTTTGATCTTCTTCTCTTCCCTTTGCCTCTTCTTCTTGACTAATTTTCTCTTCTTTTCTTTCTTCTCCTTTAGTTCTGGAGTCTGTTGGGGGATCTGGAAGAGAAATTTTTACTTCTTCATGGACTTCCTCTTCCGAAACAGAGGAATCCAAGTCAGTCCTCTCCTCACCTATCTCCTTTGGCTCTTCTACATTTTTCTCAGTAAATTCTTCCTTTGATGGACTTAATCCTTCATCATTCATGGTAGAAGGTTCATCATCTATGTCCTCTATAACAGGAAGATTGAATCTTTTAAAGGCATTCCGGAGGATGTCTTCAGTCTCTTTTGCCACCTGATCAGTCTCTCTGAGCATAAGTTTGTTCATTCTTTCTTTTCTCTAGAACTCATCCTTGCAGTCCTTGAAGATCATGCTCATTTGTTGAGAGGTAATGGAAGGATAGATCTGGATAGCAATCTACTCTCAGATCTCTATGTCCTTAGCTTTAGCATTCTCCTTTCTCAATTCAAGTTCCTTCTCTATACTTTTGGGGATTAGAGAGATGATTTCAATGAATGCTTTATTATAGATGTTTAGATACCTGACTGTAGCATCTTGCAAGATCTTCTGGTCAGCTTCACTATATTCATCATAAAATTTAGTCATTGGTTGCAAGTTCCCATCCACGGTGACTGATTTGATGACATCATCAATGGAGAGAGTAGGCCTTTCAACAAATTCTTCTACCTCTTCTTCCTTGTTTTGACCGGTAGAGGATTCCCCAGATGTTTTCTTCTTCTTCCCCATTTTCTTAACTTCTTCATCAAATTCTGTTTCTTCTGTATATCAAAAAATTTGGATTTATAAATGGAAATGATCAAACAATTGAAATGCATAACCTAAACCCAAATAATTCAATACCTCGAAGATGCAAAATGAGCTTGATTGATTGATCGCTTTGTTGTGTTGATTGCTCGATTCCGTAGCATAACATTGATAAGGAGATAGATGATGGATGCAAAGGCTCTAATGATATTTCAACAGCATGTGGCTACTTGAGGATCAATGCCCTTTTAGAAAATTTGATAGAATAAGGGTGCTTAAGGCTCAATGCATGCTAATGGCTTCTGAGGGGGTTGATTTATAGGAAAGGCTTGGTTCCAATGGATGGCTAGGATCAATTAGGGCTTTAGGTGAAATGGATGGATAGGATTAAGTTAGGTTTCCTTGCACATCAAGAAATTATAGTCATATGATATGTGGCAAAGGAGGATGAGGCTTAGGTGTGCTTGTGTAGATAAATACTAAAATTAGGTCCCATTAGTTGTGCATGTGAAAGATAAAAGTTGTAACACATGATTGACTAGACAAGTGTTGGAATGTGATGAAAGATGAGTGTTTAATTCAAATAAAATACTTGAATTAGTTGGGATATGAGTTGGATATTAATTAAATAAATAAAATTTATTTAATTAATTGGATAAATGAATAGGATGGGATAAGATATGGAGGACTTAATTCAAATAAAATATATGAATTAGTTGGGATAGGAGTTGAAAATTAATTAAATAAATAAGATTTATTTAATTAATTGGAAAGTGGGATTATGCATGTGAAATTAATTAAATAAATAAAATTTATTTAATTAATTGGCTAAGTAGGATGAGGATGGGATTGAATGGGATTTTAATTAAATAAATAAAATTTATTTAATTAATTGGCTAATGGATAAATGGGATTAAGAGTGGGATTTAGGATAAAAATGGCTTATGATGTTTAGGATAATGTTTTAATAAGGTGTTGTAGGACATGGACAAAGTTGGGACAAATTTGGGTGTCTACATTTTGCCCCTCTTTGAGATGATGTTCGAGATGATAAGATTTGTGTCGAGTAACATCATTTCAAAGAAGCCAAGGTATGGATAGAGGAAAATGATAGTGATGATGGAAAGATATGATGAGGATGATGATGGTGGAAAGATAGGATGAAATGGGATGATGATGCCCCCTCGAGAGGTTAGGCGGGTTGGACAAACACGGGTAGGCTCTCGAAAAGAAATGGCTTGGCTGCAAAAAGAAAGATAAGGGGATAGATAGAAGAAATGATGATGCGTTATGCTGCAATGAAGGTGAACAACCATGATGTTTGATATAGCACTAGACGTTATGCACCAAGGTATAAGGACCAGGGTGACGATGTGTCTTGTGCCCCAGCGTAATACAACCTTGTCTAACATATGAGGAAGAAAACTTAGAGCATTGAAGTCCTACTACACAAAAGGTATGATATGACCTTAGATGCAAAGGATAGTGCAAAAAGCTATTCCAACATACACAAGATATGAATATTAGCTGGAATGATATAGATGTGATACAAATGCAAGATAAAAATATAACACACACAAGCAAGCAAACAAGCAAGCAAGCACAAATGATTCAAAAACAAACAAGGTATTGCCCCTGTCAAGCTGTAAACTAATGATTAATTGCTGATTGTTGATAGTTGAGAGTGTTGTCATTGCAGGGAAAGCTATATCCCTAGATCAACACAAGGTTGTTTGCTGAGTTGGTTGGCTAGTTGGCTGATTGATTTGGCTTACAACAAGGCTAGGATCAAGACCATTGATTGCGTTTGGATAACTTGGCTTGATTGATTAACTTGATTGGTATGGCTTTAAGGATGGGCTTGCATTTGTATCTTTGCTTTGATTCTTTGGATTGAGTTGATTGGATGAATGATTGGATTGTTTTGATGGTTGGCTTGATGTGCTTGAGTTGATTTGCTTTGGTGTTGATGCTGATGATTGATAGGATTTGTCTTGATGTTTGGCTTGATGTGTTTTGGTTTTGATGTTTGCTATTGCTAGGTTGATTGTTTTGATGATTAGATTGTTTTGAATGATGATAGTGATGGTGTGATGATTAGAATGTCCACTCAATCTAAGCATAAGCAAGTGTTCTCAGTATGCTCAAAGGATGTAAAACAAACAAGGTATTGCCCTTGTCAAGTCATAAACCAATGATTGATTGTTTGGTTAATGATGATAGTGTTGTCATTGCGGGGAAAGCTATATCCCTAGATCAACACAAGGATGATGTGGGAATGATATATCCCATTGCTGATGATTGATTATTGTTGATTGGTCTCATGGCAAGATTAGGATCAAAAACTTGTTGATTTGATTGGATAATATTCCTTGATTGATTAGCTTGCTTGATATGGATTAGTATGACTTGGATTAAGATCATTGCTTAGATTGATTTGATTGATATGATTGGAAGAAGTGATTGATTGAAATTGATGAATGAATGTTATTGATAGGAAGAATTGATGATGATGATGATTTAATTTTGATTGAATGTTGATAGAGTGGATTGTTTTGGATGATATGATTGGTTTTATTGTTTGGATTTTTCAATGGATATTTGATTTTTTGACATATTTTGAATTTTTTTAGATTTTTGGGAATATTTTGATTTTTTTTTGGATTTTTTGAAATGTTTTGGAAGATGCCAATGGATTTACAATTTGGGTAGCCTTTGTGCTTGATACCAATGACAAGGGAAAACCAAGTCTAGGTGCAATGATGGATGAATGGAATTGGATGGATAAAAGGATGGGCTCATAGTAAATGGGATGAAAGGCTCATGAGAATTGGATGGATAGATAAGAGGATTGGCCATATAAGGGATGGATGTGTGCCTCATAATAAACGGATAGTTAGCTTATAGTGGAAAGCTTCATGATAAATGGATGGGGATAAGCTATAAGATGGAAAGCTCGTGATAAGGATACACCATAGTGGATGGATCATAAGGGAGCTAGGATGTGATCTCCAAAGGCTATGTTGCATAGGAGGAACTTGCCCCCATTCTAGGTGGTAATGCTTAGGATTTTTACATGACAAAGTTCATGACCATGGGATGACATGATAGGTTTTACATGACAAGGTGTATGATAGGTGGATAATGATAATATGGATTGATGAGGAAGGTATGAGGTATACCAAGAGATATCCAAAGCATGTTTCAAGATTTTGCCCCTATGTCTTCATCAAAATCAAAACGCAGAAGGATGGATGAATGGATAAATGGGTTCAATAGGATAGGCTTGTTTATGTAATGGCTAAGGATGGTAGGATGGTAAATGATATAATGGGATAGATAGTTTGGAAATGGATAGGTTGGATGAGACAATGTGCCCCCAAGTGTAAGTGACATAGAAGATCAACCTACACATGATGCCTGTTTGCCAGGTTTTCATCATGGTACTTATCCAAGGTGCCTGTTTACCAGGTTTTCACCGTTGGAGGAAGGGATTTCTCTTTACTTTTTGATTTTTTTTTCTCTTTTTTTTTTTTTTTCTTTTTTTTTTCTTTTTTTTAGATGGGATGACAATTACACATGGTGCTTGTTTGCCAGGTCTTCACCATGGTAATGGATAGGAGGGACTCAAGTGGCTAGTGCTATGAGAGGTGATATTGTCCCATTAGAGATGGATGATGTCTTCGCATGGACCATGTCATTATGCTCATAGATGTTGATAAGGGATTGCATGGATGGGAGATGGAGTAGGCAGATAGTGGATGATGAAATGGATTATGAAAGGTTCATGCAAGGATAGATGGATGGGGAGAGTGGACTATGATGTGGATTATGTAGGCTTATGGAATGAAGATGGATGAAAAGTTTATGCCAAAGCATGGACCATAGGGATAGCATGGGGGAGATATGTAGGTAGTTGTGTGGAGGTGTTGCGGAGTGGAAGGGAATCATGACCAACAGTTGCACATACTCTGATAAACATTGAAGCTTTTGGTTGGATGACGGTGTAGGAAGCAATGGGGTTGTTTGCTTGGGAGATGGTTGACGAAGTGATTTAGGAACCCACATAGATTTAGTATTTTTAGTGTTTTTTCTTTGCTTGTGGGATTTTTGAAGGGAATGGAAGTTTTGGATGGAAGTAGGCTTTTGGATGGATATAGGTGGTTGGGATTCTTGAGATGTGGATGAGGATGTCTCATTTGACTTGCTAGATATTTGCTTAGGAACCCAAACCATTTTGCTTTTGGGCTTTGCATTTGGAGGTAAGGGTTTGGATGGTTGCTTAGATGAACTTTGCTTTGATTTTGATTCTTTATGTCCTAAGGTATGAAGACCTTTAGGATTTTTGGTTGGATTTTTAGTTTTATAAGTAGAGGCATAAAAAATTTTGCTTTTGAATCCCATGGGGTGGGTGGAGTGGATGGAATGATTGGAAGCTTTATGCTTAAACGATGTGTGCTTTTGTTGGCCATGATTAGGGATGTAAGGATACTTATGAATGCTAGGTATGTTAGGTGTTGGAAGTAATGGTGGCAAGGTGGATGGAGGGATATTTGGAGTTGGTAAAAGTGGAGGCAAAGTGGATGGTGGAAGATGTACGGTCACATGCTTTTGACATTTATAGGATGATGGAGGTGAAATGGCAACATATGTTTTGGGTAGATGATGGGGGGTGCAATGGAAAGTGGTAGGTTTAGGATGCATGAAGGGATTACCAACATCTTGGCCTTATTTACCTTGGGGTGTGTATCCAAGGCCATATGAGCATGGAGGGATTTTGACATGGTTTGGCTCCAAAATACCTTGTTCATAAAGGCCTAGACCTTTACCTTGGTAGTTCATATTTTGGAGTATGTGATGGACAATGGGACCAGGTGTGCTTTGGGAACTAGACTTGAGCTCATTATTGGATGTAGAAGGTGAAGTGGATAGAGGTTGTTTTTGTCCTAAGGAAGAACATTCATGGACAAAGGTGGTAAGACCAATAGGACATGATGGTGGACTTGAAGTGGAATCGATGGTCAATGGGGATGAAGGATCATTAGGATCTTGATTACGTTCATTATGCTTAGTAAGATCCAAGCTATTTGTTTGATCTTTTATGCTTATGTGGGGGACAAGTGTCTCATCATGACAAGTGGATGTTTGCTCATTATGGATAGGGCTAGATGGCGAATGACTAGGGGCAATTTGGATATCTCACTCATGGATGGATGTAGGATTATGGATAAGATCAAGTGGCTCATGGATAGCTTCTTCATAGGTATCATCTTGATCATAAAGAAGGTAAATGTTATGGATAGGTTGAATTTGGATAGCTTTCTCATGAATGGTTGTTGGGAGATGGATAGGATCAAGTGGCTCATGGATGGATTCATCATTATGGCTATCATCTTGATCATGGAAAAGATACATGTTATGGATGGGTTGGATGGAAGGCATTTGATATTGACTTGGACTAGGGCTTAATGTTTCCACATGCTTAGGATTAAACCTTTGACATACCTCTTGGGTTGCTTGAATAGAAGTGGAAAGCTCTTGGATAGGCTCTTGGTCAACAACATGAGAACATGATGACTCTTGACGTGGATTAATGATAGAAGATTCGCAAATAGGCTTGATGGATTGTAGGTCACATGATGGGCTTGAAGGGCTAAGAATGTTAATTGAGGGCTCTTGGATAGGCTCAAGGAGAGGTGGACCACATGATGGGATTATAGGATTGGACATAACCTTTGGAAGTTCTTTGGTAGGCTCATGAATGGGTGTTTGACATGGAGGTAGTTTATTCCTAGCTAGTAGCCAATGAATCACATCCTTCGCAAGGGTATGGGTGGATGGGCAATATAATGGATGGAGGATAATAGTAGATGGTGTTGTAAGCGTAGGACTAGGATTTTGATTGGATGGAAGGATAATGGAGTTTGATGGATTAGGATGTGGACTAGATGGGTGTGACACATGGGATTGGGATGATGTGGCATGATTTCTTATTGTAGGTAGGTACACCTTGTAAACAATTGAGACAAATATTGGCCATTGATTTGTATTATGGCCTTTGGTCCTATGGTATGCACAATAATCATGTTCATCATATGGACTTTCTTCACATGGTTTGTGTATATCGAAAAATTTGGATTTATAAATGGAAATGATCAAACAATTGAAATGCATAACCTAAACCCAAATAATTCAATACCTCGAAGATGCAAAATGAGCTTGATTGATTGATCGCTTTGTTGTGTTGATTACTCGACTCCGCAGCATAACATTGATAAGGAGATAGATGATGGATGCAAAGGCTCTAATGATATTTCAATAGCATGTGGATACTTAAGGATCAATGCCCTTTTAGAAAATTTGACAGAATAAGGGTGCTTAAGGCTCAATGCATGCTAATGGCTTGTGAGGGGGTTGATTTATAGGAAAGGCTTGGTTCCAATGGATGGCTAGGATCAATTAGGGCTTTAGGTGAAATGGATGGATAGGATTAAGTTAGGTTTCCTTGCACATCAAGAAATTGTAGTCATATGACATGTGGCAAAGGAGGATGAGGCTTAGGTGTGCTTGTGTAGATAAATACTAAAATTAGGTCCCATTAGTTGTGCATGTGAAAGATAAAAGTTGTAACACATGATTGACTAGACAAGTGTTGGAATGTGATGAAAGATGAGTGTTTAATTCAAATAAAATACTTGAATTAGTTGGGATATGAGTTGGATATTAATTAAATAAATAAAATTTATTTAATTAATTGGATAAATGAATAGGATGGGATAAGATATGGAGGACTTAATTCAAATAAAATATTTGAATTAGTTGGGATAGGAGTTGAAAATTAATTAAATAAATAAGATTTATTTAATTAATTGGAAAGTGGGATTATGCATGTGAAATTAATTAAATAAATAAAATTTATTTAATTAATTGGCTAAGTAGGATGAGGATGGGATTGAATGGGATTTTAATTAAATAAATAAAATTTATTTAATTAATTGGCTAATGGATAAATGGGATTAAGAGTGGGATCATGAACTTCTTTGATTGCTTCAGCAAAAGCTTCTCCATCTGCACTAACATGATTTGCTGTAGGGAGTTCTCGCAACTCTAAAATACCTCTGGGATGCATTCCATATACTACCTGAAAAGGCGATTTTCCTGTGCTCCTGTTGACAGTATCATTATATGAAAACTCAGCTTGAGACAGAATATTGTCCCACTTCTCTCCATGCTGTTTTGTCAAGCATCTAAGTAGATTCCCTAAGGAACGGTTCACAACCTCAGTTTGGCCATCCGTTTGAGGATGATATGCAGAGGAAAATGATAAATTGGTTCCCAGCTTCCTCCATAGGGTTCTCCAGAAATGACCCACAAACTTCACATCTCTGTCTGAAACTATGCTCAAAGGCAACCCATGAATTCTGACAACTTCCCTGAAGAATAAATCTGCAATATATGAGGCATCTGCAGTGGTTTTGCATGGCAAGAAATGTGCCATCTTACTGAACCTGTCCACTACAACAAAGACACTGTCAAATCCTTTCCTGGTCCTTGGCAAACCTAAAACAAAATCCATACTGATACTTTCCCATGGTCTGGAAGGTATGGGTAAGGGCTGATATAACCCTGCATTAGTTGACCTGCCTTTAGCCTTCTGATAAATTACACAGGTTTCTACAAATTTCCTGACATCTGACTGCAACTTAGGCCAGAAATAATGCCTCCTGACCAGATCAAGAGTCTTGTCTAGACCAAAATGACCTGCCATTGCTCCACAATGTTTCTCCTTGATTATATTCAACCTCATAGAACATCTGGGAATACACAACTGTCCACCCTTAAACAGCAATCCATCTTGGATCAGGTATTCAGAGAACTCAGCATGGTATTTCTCCCCAAAAGAAGTACAGACCTGATATATTTCTCCAAAATCTTCATCAGACTCATACATGGTCGTGAGTGAGTCAATGCCAACACTCTCTAACTGAATCTGATTTACTGTGAGAACTCTCCTGCTCAAAGCATCTGCAACTTTGTTCTTAACCCCTTTCTTGTGCTTCAAGGTAAAAGTGAAAGCCTGTAGTGTTTCTACCCACTTCATATGTCTGTGGTTCAGCTTCTCCTGACTGTTGATGAAACTCAAAGCTTGATTATCTGTGAAGACTATGAACTCCTTTGGCATCAGGTAATGCCTCCATTTCTTTAGGGACTGAACTAAAGCATACATTTCCAGATCATATGATGAATACCTTTTCTTAGCATCATTGAGCTTTTCACTGAAGAATGCAATTGGTCTACCCTCTTGACTGAGTACTGCTCCAATGGCCATGTGACTGGCATCACACTCTACCTGAAAGATCTTATTGAAATCTGGAAGTGCAAGGACTGGCTGCTGTGCCACCTTCCTCTTCAATGCCTCAAAGGAATCATCTGCTCCTTGAGTCCAAACAAACCTGCACTTTTGTCCTCCTTTGATGGTATCCAACATGGGTGCACAAATATGACTGAACCCTCTGATGAACTTTCTATAGAAGGTTGCTAACCCATGGAAACTTCTGACTTCATTCATGGTCTGTGGAGTTGGCCAATTCAAAATGGCACTCACCTTCTCCTTATCCATCTGCAGCTTGCCTTGTGAGATGACAAAACCTAAATAGGTGATCTCCTGCTTCATGAACAAACACTTGTCCAAGTTTATCATCAGCTTCTCTTCATGTAATCTCTTGAGAACCAGCTCTATATGCCTGAGATGTTCTTCTCTGGTGTTACTGAAAATCAGAATGTCATCTAAATAGACTATGACAAACTTACCAATGAATTCCTTCAGAACCTCATTCATCAGCCTCATGAAAGTACTAGGGGCATTAGACAAACCAAATGGCATAACCTTCCATTCATACAAACCTTCATTTGTTTTGAATGCTGTCTTCCACTCATCACCTGGTCTAATCCTGATCTGATGGTACCCACTCTTCAAATCTATCTTGGTAAAGTACTTAGCATTTCCCAAACAATCAAGTAAATCCTCAATTCTGGGGATTGGAAACCTATACCTGATTGTGATCTTGTTGATGGCTCTGGAATCGGTGCAAAGTCTCCAAGTGCCTTCCTTCTTAGGTGCTAGTACAGCTGGTACTGCACATGGGCTCAAACTCTTTCCAATCAAACCTGAATTCATCAGTTCTTCAATCTGCCTGGCTACTTCTGCATTCTGTTCTGGGGTAAGCTTATAAGCTGCTTTATTTGGAAGTGTAGACCCTGGAATCAAGTCTATGCAATGACTGATATCTCTGATAGGTGGTAGGGATCTTGGCATTCCCTCTGAGATAACACCTTTGTACTTATCCAATAACTCTTGGACAGCTGGGTCTATCAACCTTGGCTTCTTCTCCTTCTTGGCTTCTTGCTGTTGTTCCTTATTCACATTCATACAGGGGATTAGGGCATATGCAACTGCACCTTCTGCTGCCACTTCTTTCATAAACTGTTTGCCTTCCATCAGCATGACCTTCACTTCTTTGCCTTTAGACTTCTCCTCTTTCTCCTTCAATGGGAATAGTGTTACATCTGTACCATCTTTAGTGATTTTATAGGTGTTTTTGACACCATCATGCTGTGCCTTCAGATCATATTGCCATGGTCTTCCAAACAAAAGGTTGCAAGCATCCATCTTGGTGATATCAAACAACAACTTATCTTTATATCCACCAATCTAGAATTCCACCCAAGCCTGCTCTTCTACAGTTGTCTGCTGACCTTGAGTAAGCCATGAGACCTTATATGGAGATGGATGAGGCAATCTCCTAAGCTTCAGCTTCACCACCATTTCTTCAGACACAAAGTTCTCAGTAGAACCAGAATCAATCAAAACTTTACAAGCCTTACCTCCTGCTTTGCAAGTGGTTCTGAAAAGGGACTTCCTCTGAGGGGCTTCTTTATCAGGTACCTTCATGGTAGTTACTGTTCTTCTCATCATCAGGGACTCTCCACTTTCTGGATATCCAAAATTCTCAGGACCATTCACACTCTGAAAATCATTAGAACTTGTCCTACTCTGATTATCAGGTTCATTGACCAGATTTGTCCTCCTTTCACCTGCTGAGCTTGTGGCCTTGTCTGGACATCTGCTGGCTATATGGCCTTCTTTGTTACAGTTGTAACACCTGATGGATCCTCTGCCCTGGGATCTTCCTCTGTAAGGTCTTCTACCTCTGAAGTTTCCTTGCTGACTGAAATTCTCTCTCTGACTCTGACTATTGTTGCCCTTGCTATTGTCTTGACTAGACTCTCCTTGATATCCCTGTCCTTGTCCTCTGCCTCTGAAAGGACTTCTTCCACCTCTTTGTTGTCTTCCTCTTCCTCTGTTGTTCTGATCTTGTTTTCTCTTCAGCTTTTCTTCCACCTTCAGTGCCAACTGAAAACTTTTCTGCACTGTATCTAGGTTATACAGACTCAGATCTTCCTGAATATTAAACCTCAGTCCATTAAGGTATCTGGCTACCTTTTCTTCTTCACTTTCTTTCACCTTGGTCTTCATACAGAGTTTCATGAACTCTTCTGTATATGAGCTGACATCTAGCTCCTTCTGCTTCAGGTTCTGTTTCCTCTTGTGCAGCTGGATACTGTAGTCCAAAGGAATATAAGCCTCCTTTACCAATTCCATCATCTTCTTCCATGTGGCAACTCTACGTTTGCCCTCCTGCACTCTATCATCCTGAACAAAGTTCCACCATGTCAGGGCAGCTTCTTTCATCTTTGACTGTGCTATCTTCACTCTCTGCTGTTCTGGTATCTCCTCTGTCACAAAGAAATTGTTCAGACAGTCTATCCATTCCATTACTGAATCAGGGTCCATCTTACCTGTAAATACTGGCAAGTCCAGCTTCACATCCATGGTTCTCCTCTCCATGGCCTTGAGGGCGTTCAACAGCGGTCTCTGGTCTGTAGGAACGACCTCCTCGCTCCAATTAGGGACATCCTCTTCTTCCCTATCATCTTCTCTACCAGAACCTACTTTGCTCCTTAACTTTGCTAACTCATCTTTCAACTCCTGATTCTGAGCCTTCACGGCCCTGCTTTCTGCAATCTGCTTCTTCACCAGAACTGCCAACTCAGCGTTGGTCATCTTTGTTGGGAACTCAGATGTTCCTTCTTCGTCTGACATCCTGCTTATCTTTTCCAAAAGATCCTAACCTTTGCTCTGATACCACTATGATGCAGAGTGGGACGCAACGGAGGCAACCTAACAGGAAGGAGCTGCCAACAAAACAAACAGCATGATAAACTTCACTATCGGCTGAACCTCATCATCATATTTCCTAACAACACCAACTGCATCATCATATTTCAACAGCATCATCATATTTCTGATGATCGCAAATATCCTCCTGTCGATTACTATTCACCTTCCTCGACTGTCGCCTGTCATCATCATCATGATAATCAACGGGCGCAAACATCCTCCGGTTGCACTGTTCATCGGGTGCCAAATACAAGCGACATCATCATGATATTCACTATCACCTTCGTCAGCAGGATATCCAAATATCCGGTTGTCCAAATATCCTGATGACGTTCCACTTCAACAACTTTCCTTCGATGCTTCACTGCCCGACGATACAAGCAACAGCATCATGATATTAAACATCCGGTTCCTCGAAACCTCCTGATGATGCTAATACAACCTTCTGCCTACGCCGATACCTTTCCACTTAGCGACAACAGGATAAACCCGCATAGAGGGATTTCCTAATATCCTGATGACGATGACGTCATATCCTGATGACGATGACGTCACACATCATCCTGATGAACTCTTCAACACTTAGCCAAAAACTCAACTTTCACACCCGCGTCCATTAGCGATATGCAGATGATGACCTTCCCCAAGAGATGATCCTGACTGCGATATATACACTGAGTATATATCCACCTCAAAACATCATGATGCACCTGCAACATGCAAATTTCAACAACTTCATGACCCGATCCTGATGGCGATGGATTCGCAGATGATGTTGCGGCTCGTTCCGACTGGAAACGCACATGCAGACTCCTGTGTATCCTTCCACTGCATGAAAACACTCACAACCGCATAATTTCCCAAAGATCATGTGACGACCGGGCCGGATCACCTCCAAACCAAAATCTAACAGTTTGTCTTCTAGACCTAGCACATGAGGATGCTAGGCTGATTTACAGCATGCTTCTAACAGATCTCCTGAACAATGCAATGCACAAGCAGAAAACACAAATGCAATCTAATCTATGATACAGGACCATTCCACCGATTTGCAGGATCAACCGGTGGAAGGGTTGAAAGTGGTCATTAGCTTGCAAAACGGAAAGGAATTCAACACAGATGCAAACAGATAATGCAAAAGACGAGATCTTATTCAATTGAAATTCAGTGTCCTGAATACAGCTTCACAATGACTGAACTGCTCTCCTGAATATCTACTCAACACCAGTACATCAATATCAAAACTATATCAAAAACTATCCCCAAACCCTACAGATCGAAGGTATATATAACAAATCCTTCGAGTACTACTAACATCACTTCCCAGCGGCTGGGAGCTTCCAAGCGGCTGGGAGAGAGGACAGCTCAGACTCTCTTATCCCGATTTCTAACTGCCTCTAACTGCCTACACATACTCCTATGTTGAACTATTACAAAGCATCGGTCACAGTGGACCTTATTACATGATAAGTCAACCATACTAAAAATAGATTATCCCGTCAGCATGATGATAACTATCCTACATCCTGATCATGTATGTCATCATGCGGACCTATATCCTGATCATGTGCGGGTGCTCCTGCACCAATAATGTTTTAATAAGGTGTTGTAGGACATGGACAAAGTTGGGACAAATTTGGGTGTCTACATCTTCATCATCCTTTTGGCTTATGTATGACCTTGTGGCCTTTGTCTTCATTCTCTTCTCTCCCTTTCTAGATGTCTTGGCTTCTAGTTTTGAGGCTTTTGGGCTCTTAGAGGTGGCAGGTGCAGAGATCTTGGAGGATCTGGTCTGGGAGGGGACTTGTTCCAGATTACTTTCTTTTTCTGCTTCTTGTCTCTCCTTCTCAGCTCTTTCTAATTTTTCTCTGTTTGCATCAACTGCCTCTTTTGAAATGCCATATCTTTTGACAACTTCCTCTACTTTCCTTCTCACTTTTCTTTTCATCTCTGGTTGTCTTTGTTCAACATGAATTTTCTGTTGGCAAGAGACACTATATGGATTCATGAATGTTGTCACTGATGGCAACAAAGGTTATCCCACACATCTACAAGACATGATGAGTCTCTATCAAAAGTCAGATTGAAGAAGTGTTATGATCTGGTAAGAAAGAACAGAGCTGTCAGCAAGGTTCGACAGTCAGGTCCAGATCTCTCAGAGGAAGTATTTTACTGAAGTGCAGATTTGGTGAAGTCAAGAAGAGTACCTTGACTAATAGATTCCAAGGATTTAGCCTCTAACAATGGAAGGGTGAAGAGATATGAGCACTTTTGTGTTGGTTTCCTATTTGACAGAGTGGACAGAGGAAGAACTGTACCAGTAGAGTGTCAGACCCAAATCCGGAAGAGATATTGCTAATGACTAAGTTTCTTAAGGTATCATTCATGATTGGCTGACATGATTGAAGACTTCTACAAGCATACTCTTGATCTGCATTACTTGGTATGCAAGGATTCAGTTGACAGACCAGAGTTTGAGATAATATTGACTATTCTGGATGCTAACTAGAAAAATGTTGAAATCACTTATACGGATATATATACAAGATGGATTTAGATGTGAAGGATGTGTGCTGCATTTTAGGAAGTGCGAATAAAAGTAGAAGAATGGTATAAAAGGCAGAAAATAGGTTCAGAATGCAAGAGGACAACAACACTTAAGGAGAGTAAGAATGAAGTGCAGCAGATCAGTCTATTGAGCTTATCCGGAACTGAACTTTAGCATGTGTGGATGCCTCTCATTAGTTCAAGTTTTCTTTTTGTAGATAGTAAGTCTTTTTGTAGGCAGTGAGCCTCTTGTGAGCAGTGTGCTCAGGCAATAAGCCCTAATTGGCAAGTGCCATTTTGTTCTATCTATTCTTCTAACAGAGAATAATATCTTGGGTTAATCACCCCGTGGTTTTTTCCCTTAACAGGGTTTCCATGTCAAAATTATTGTGTCATGTGTATTGGTGTTATTTCCATTTCATGAGTATGCTTTCTTATTTGATCTGATGTTGCATTAACTGTTAAAGAAAGCACAGAAAGTTGAATTATTAGGATAACTAATTCACCCCCCCTCTCAGTTATCAACAATTGGTATCAGAGCCAAGTTCCTCCCAACAGAGCCTAACAGCTTGAGGAAGATCTGGGAATTCAAATGGATGTGTATGGTATGAGGGAGCAACTTAAGTTTGCCCTTGATGATCTTAAGCAGTCAAATTCTGAAGTCAATGAATTAAAGGAAAGATTCAAACAGGCTGATGATTTCACAAAAGAACTAAAAGAGAAACTGAGTCTCTCTATGAAAAAGAGAAAGGAGCTACTTCAGCAATTAGCAAGTCAAGGTGAAGAAAATGACACAAATGGAGATCTGAAAGAGAAAACCAAGTTATGTGAAAAGTTATCAAAAGAAATCATCATGATAAGACATGAAATGGAATCAAGAGTTATGAAGTTTACCCAAGAAATTGAAGAGAGAAGAAAATCTGAAGATGATCTAAGACAATCTCTTAAGGAAAAATCATAAGACTACCATAAGATGGATAGAATAATCAAACATCTTGAATCTGATCTTGAAGATGCTAAAGATAATAAAGAAAAACTTAAGGATCAAATTGTCTCTCTTAAAAGGGATCTTCAAACAACAAATGAATACAAAGAGAAATTCAAGATAAGCTCTGCTCAACTTGAAGTTCTCCTTGAAAGCCAAATGAGGGTAGATGACAAGTGTGGCCTAGGATATGAAAAAGGTGAAAGCTCTGGATCCGGTCAGAAGAATTTTGGATTAGAAAATCCAAGGAACAGACCTAGAAGACTTCCGGTAAGGCAGCCTAATGCTCAAAGATATCCATCCTTCAATGGATACTGCCACAACTACAATAACTTTGGTCATAAAGATAATTAGTGCAGAAAGAGAATGAATCAAATTAATACATCCTTCTCTGGATAGTGTTTCAACTGCAAAAGGTATGGTCACAAATCTCATGAATGTAGTAATATGCAAATGAACAATTCATTCAATGGTAGATGCTTTGCATGCAATAGAATGGGTCATATGGCTAATCAATGCAGATCAAGAGGATATTAATCAAACATGCAAAGAAATGTTGTTTGCCAAATTTGCAATAGATCCAGTCATATTGCCAAATTCTGTAGAAGCAAGAATCAGGACAAAAGAGGTCTGGTACATCATAATCAGAATCAAGACAAGGGAAAATGAAAAGTGAATACGGATGAAGTTCAAAGTGAGATGAACAAGATTTGGGTGAAGAAAAGTACAGAGAATGTAGGGGATGGATCCGCACCAGACTCTGGTGCTGATATTCCTTCCAGAAATTAAAAGGTGAGCTCTCACTCAGGGGGAGACACAAAGAAAACCATTTTCCCCCAGCCAGTCAATTGGTGCCGGAACTGGCACAAGGAGAGTTGTGGATTAAAGGGTTCATAAGAGAAGCATCTAAATAAACTATGGTTAAGATTTGGAAGATCCGCAAGATGTTTAAGATCAAGATTGATCTGGTTCTTCAAGTCATCCAAATAAGGCAAACTGGAATGACTTAGGTCGAGCATTTATTACAACTTGGTATTAGGGTTTGCGGAGTAATATAATGGTTCTTCTTATTAAACATTTGCTCATTCTACATTTAAGAAGAAGAAAAGAGAAGCTCTACAACAAATTTCCTCAAGCCCATCAAAGATCATTTACAGAAGTCAATTCATCCAGAAATCGATCCAGCTCACTCCGTGAAACCTAAAGGCGCAAAAGGTATTTTCCGTTGTTAAATACCTCTCTGCAAATCTGTTTAAAAGATGTCTACTCTGAATATTGTGAAGATCACTAATAGGCCTCGCCCCAAATTCAAGAAACATCCCTACAAATCCTTGGAAGTAGATCCCCTAGGAGCTTTTTCCAGTATTCCACATGGTGTCTTCCATACAAAAGATATTAGGGTTTACATTCACACAAACATTATAGAAATTAGAGAGTTCAAATTGAGGGATATCTACCACAAACAACTAATAGATGATTCATTTGAGGTCAAACCCCAATACAAGGCCCTCTGGGAGAAGCACTTTGCACATTATATACATTTCCCTTGCTTTGCTAAGGATGAATGGGTCCGGTATGTATTGAGCAGAATACATGACAACTTCATGTGGTTGAATGGACCATTCAAGATCACAAAAGATGCCATTAGGGCAGTTACCAGTTTACACTCATCCGGTGGGATACATACTCTCAAGTTTGTCAAAAATCAGACTATAATTGAGGCTACCGGATCTAGGTTTGACAAAAGAGCAATGACAGTAGATGACATCATTGATCTGGATGTCAAGTTTGCATCCATGATCATTGGCTACAAGATATATCATTCTAGCAGGGAGAATTCAGTACCTGGAACTGCTATTTACACTACCTATGAAATGTTGAGAAAAAATGCAAACTATGACCTTTGTGAGCTCCATCTAAACCAACTCTTGGAGAACCTGCAGAAGATAAAGAAGGACAAGAAGAATTCCTTCAAATTTGGTGGCCTAATACACTGTCTATTCTTCTACTTTATGAATGAGCTACCTGGCTCCAATGGATGGGTATGGCAGAATGATAGATCGATTGCCATACAAATCAGGGATTATTTGCATGGACTTGGTGATGACAAAGCACAAAACACAACTCTCTGGGGTTTCTTCAAAAAATTTTAGAACATGATGCAAGCTAGAGAGAGAATTCCCCAATCTCTAGTTGAGAAATACAAAGACACCATATGCTTTATGGTAGAGACTGATCAATGCCTAATGAAGGCAGTGGAACCAAGAATAGTGTGGATCATGCCAATGGGGTATGAGGTGGATGAGAAAATCGTAGAGCTGCATGTTTAGCACATGCTTAGTAAACCAAAGGATCCCAAGGCAGAAAGGTTTGGAACCTTTGAAGAATTGAGTGTGAAGATCCATGTTGAGCTAAGGCAACCAGAGATGAAAAGAAAGGTAAGAAAAGAAGTAGAAAACATTGCCAAAAGCTTTGGCATCTCAAAAGTGGCACTTGATGCCAATAGGGAAAAGAAGGAAAGGACTGAGAAAGGAAAGAAAGAGGCAAAAAAGCAAAGTGTTCCAGTAGAATCCTCCTCCCAAACCAGATCTTCTAAGAGCTCTGCTCCTACCACTGATAAGAGCTCAAATAAATCAAAACTAGAAGCAAAATCATCCGGTAAAGTAGAGAAAAGAACTAAGACAAAGGCCAGAAGGTCTTACATCAGTCAGAAGGATGATAAAGAGACTGAGTCAGATTAGGAGGTAAGGAAAATGAGGAAAAAGAAGAAAGTATCTGGTGAACCCTCTACCGGTGAAGACAAGGAAGAGATGGCAGAAGAGTTTGTTGAAAAGCCCACTCTATCATTAGATGATGTCATCAAATCAGTTACTGTGGATGGGAACCTTCAACCAATGGCTGAATTCTATGATCATTATAATGAGGCTGACCAAAAGATCTTGCAGGAAGCAATAGTCAAGTATCTGAATATCTACAACAAGGCTTTTATTGAAATTATATCTCTTATTCCCAAAATCCTAGAGAAAGAGTTAGAAATAAGAAAGAATAATGCTATGGCAAAAGATCTTGAGATCCGAGAACAGATAGCCATTCAGCGATAACCTTCAATTGATTCAAAGCAAATAAATATGATCTTCAAAGATTGCAAGGATGAGTTCTGGAGCAAAGCAAGAATGAATCAACTTATGCTCAGAGTAACTGACAAAATAGCAAAAGAAACAGAAGAGATCCTCCAGAATGCATTCTCAAGATTCAACATTCCTATTATAGAGGACTTGGGTGTTGATCCCTCGGCTACAAGTGTTGAAAAAGAATCTACTGAGGCAATGACAGAAGAAGTAATGGACATCGGTGAAGAAAAAGATAATGACTTGGAATCCTCTACTCTAGAAGAGGTGTCCTGTGAACAAACAAACATCTCTCCTCTGATTTCCCCTGTTGGCTCCAGATCCAAAGGAGAAGAAAGAATAGAGGATAAAGAAAAAGAAGTGAAGGGAAAAGAAGATGATAGCTCTAAGACTGCAGAAGAAAAAAAAACTCTGTCTCCTACAAGAGACACTGCAGAAATTGTCAAAGAATTCTTAAACAAAGAGACACTGGAGATTGATGAACCAAAACTTCTACTAGGACCATTTGATTTTGATTCTCTTTCCCTAGTACAAACAATGAAGATAGCTTCATTTGCTAATGCAAAGGCAAAAGAAAAACTCCTGAAGTCTCACATGGAAGACTGTGAGCTAATAGAAGTTGCATCTGGTGTGCTTGAAAAGATCATGCCATCCTTTCTAAAGGATTCATTGGCTTCCTCATCATGTACTCTTAAGTCTCTTGTTAGTTTAGTCAGCACTCATTTTGAGTCCTTAGAGAAATTAGCTGAGGAAAAGGTCCAGAAAGAGTTTTTGGATAAAAGATTCTCTGAAGTACTAAGTCTAATATCAAATAATAGAAGAAATATGGATATAGGGATAAAGAGCTTAGAAAATGCTCTTAAAGATGGTGGGGAAATATATAAATTTTGTCTATCATGGTCCAAAGCAACAATGGAGATTGAGAAGAAAATGAAAGAACAGGAGATCAAACTAACAAAACTTTCTCAAAATTTTGATCCACTTACCTCATCCATAGTAAATCAAGAATGTCAGACTATTGCAGTCTTGGATGAAATTAAGAAGCTAGAGAAAGAGAAAAAAAATAGAATCAATAGGTTAAATGAGCTTAGAAGAATAATCATTCCTAAGTTGGAGGCCATGCATGAGGCCCTAAGTGATGCTCAAACCACCGCCAAGACAAATGATCTGATAGATCTGAAGAAGGCAGAAGCTTTTGCATTTCTGTTGAGTGGTCACATATCAATTTTGGACAAGATGAAGCTAAGTTGGGCAACCGAAGTTGTACAATTGAAAAACACTTTTGCAGACATACTAAAGTATATGTAGAGTACAATCGGATGATATACTTATGTGACTAAGTATAGATTAATTTTTAAAAATTTTGGTGTACAGAACCCACCCTTTGCCATTGATGTCAAAGGAGGAGTGATGAGCAGTGAAAAATGAGGAATCTAGCTAAAGGGGAGCTCTGAAAAATGTACATAGAGATAGAGCATCAGCCAAGGGGGAGTATAGTGTGACACTTAGTCATTTTTCACTAAGTGTTGCCATCAATGCCAAAGGGGGAGATTGTTGGCAAGAGACACTATATGGATTCATGAATGTTTTCATTGATGGCAACAAAGGTTATCCCACACATCCACAAGACATGATGAGTCTCTACTGGAAGTCAGATTGAAGAAGTGTTATGATCCGGTAAGCAAGAACAGAGCAGTCAGCAAGGTTTGACAGTCAGGTCCGGATCTCTCAGAGGAAGTATTTCAGTGAAGTACGAATTTGGTGAAGTCAAGAGGAGTACCTTGACTAATAGATTCCAAGGATTTAGCCTTCAGTGATGGAAGGGTGAAGAGATATGAGCACTTGTGTGTTGGGTTCCTGTTTGACAGAGTGGACAGAGGAAGAACTGTACCGACAGAGTGTCATACCCAAATCCGGAAGAGATATTGCTAATGACTAAGTTTCTTAAGGTATCATTCATGATTGGCCAACATGATTGAAGACTTCTACAAGCATACTCTTGATCCGCATTACTTGGTATGCAAGGATTCAGCTGATAGACCAGAGTTTGAGATAATATTGACTATTCCGGAGGCCGACTAGAAAACTATTGAAATCACTTGTGCGGATATATATACAAGATGGATTTAGATGTGAAGGATGTGTGCTGCATTTTAGGAAGTGTGAATAAAAGTAGAAGAATGGTATAAAAGGTAGAAAATAGGTTCAGAATGTAAGAGGATAGTAGCACTTAAGGAGAGTAAGAATGAAGTGCAGTAGATCAGTCTATTGAGCTTAACCGGAACTGAACTTCAGCATGTGTGGATGCCTCTCATCAGTTCAAGTTTTCTTCTTGTAGATAGTAAGTCTTTTTGTAGGCAGTGAGCCTCTTGTGAGCAGTGTGCTCGGGTAGTAAGCCCTAATTGGCAAGTGCCATTTTGTTCTATCTATTCTTCTAACATAGAATAATATCTTGGGTTAATCACCCCATGGTTTTTTCCCTTAACAGGGTTTCCACGTCAAAATCATTGTGTCATGTGTATTGGTGTTATTTCCATTTCATGAGTATGCTTGCTTATTTGATCTGATGTTGCATTAACTATTAAAGAAAGCACAGAAAGTTGAATTATTAGGATAACTGATTCACCCCCTCTCAGTTATCAACATTTTCACACTCAATTCTTGAAAGGTTCCAAACCTTTCTATCTCAGGGTCCTTAGGCTAACTCAGCAGGTGTTGGATATGCAACTCTAAGATTTTCTCATCTACCTCATAGCCCATTGGCATAATCTAGACTGTCCTAGGCTCCACTGCCTCCATTAGGTATTGATCAGTGTCTACCATGAAACAAACTGTATCTTTGTATTTTTCAACTATTGTTTGTGGAATTCTTTCTCTAGCTTGCATCATACTTTGGAAGTTTTTGAAGTAACCCTAGAGTGCTGTACTTTGAGCCTTGGCATCACCAAGCCCATACATATAATCTCTGATTTGTATGGCAACCAATTTGTCATTTTGCCATACCCAACCACTAGATCTAGGTAGCTCATTCATATAGTAAAAGAAGAGACATAGTATCAAGCCGCCGTACTTAAATGAGTTCTTCTTATCCTTCTTTATTTTCTACAAATTTTCTAACAGTTGGTTCAGGAGAAGCTCACAAAGATCATAATCAGCATTTTCTCTTAGCATCTAATAAGCAGTGTATATTGCTATTCTGGACATAGAATTTTTCCTGCTGGAGTGATATATATTTATCCGGTAGCCTCACTTACTGTTTGGTTCTTGACGGATTTAAGAGCAGACAACCCACCAAATGAGTGCAAACCAGTTACTGCCCTAATTGTATCCTTTTTTATTTTGAAGGGCTTCAACAACCACATGAAGTAGTCATGTATTCTGCTAAGAACATACCAGACCCATTCATCTTCTACAAAATAGGGGAAGTGGATGCAACGTCCAAAATGCTTATCCCAGATGGCCTTATATTGAGGTTTAAGTTCAAATGTTTCATCTATTAATTGCTTGTTAGATATCCATCAGTTTGGATTCCCCAAATTCCTCAATATTTGCATGTATGTATACCCTAACATATTCTACATGCAGAACCCCATGCGGAATGCTAGAGAAGGCACCTGAGGGATCTACTTCTAAGGATTTGTAAGGATGTTTCTTGAACTTAGGGCATGGCCTATCAGTGATGTTAACAACATTTGGAGTAGCCATCTTGCAAGAGATTTAGAGAGAGATTTGTAAGAGCGGACATACCTTTTTACGCTTCTAGGGTTCATGATATGAGCCCGAAAAGATCGCTGGAAGAATCAGATTCTACGGTTGATCTTTAAGAAGGTTGAAACAATCTTGTTTGCAGAACTCTTTCTTCTTCTTCTCAAATGCAAATGTACAAATGATGAATAAAAGAACCCTTATATTTCTACGTAAACCCTATTTTCATATTGCAATAAATGCACACCTTAAGTCATTCTAGTTTCCTTGTTCTGCCCTTGTTCTGAGAGAGATCCTTCTGAATCACTAAGATGCACTTAGAATTATTCTTGGTGATAATTGACAACGTATCTCCCTCTCTCCAATCATTCAATTTATCCGTAGATCAAAATATTTCAATTTTGAATCATACCAGATCTAACTGTGAAAATCCTACTTTTACCGAATGACTGTCAAACCGGATCAATCTTGGATGATTAATCTCTTCAAAAAGTTTATGGATCTTTCATATTTTTACCAAGGGTTATTTAGATATTTCTCTGAGAACCCTTTAATCTGCAACCTTCCATGTGCCAATTTCAAGCACCGATTGATTGGCTAGGGGAATTTATTTTCCTTTGTGACTCCCCCTGAGCCAGAGCTCATCTATTTAGTTACCAAAAGGAATATCAACACCAGATTCTAGTGCGGATCCATCCCTGACATTTTCTATACTTCTCTTCACCCAAATCTTGTTCATCTCTCTTTGAACTTCATTTTCATTCACTTTTCCTTTTCCTTTGTCTTGATTTTGATTATGATGCACCAAACCCTTTTTATCCTGATTCTTACTTCTGCAGAATTTGGCTATGTGACCAGATCTATTGCAGTTGTAGTAAATAATATTTCTTTGCATATTTGACTGATATCCTCTTGATCTACATTGATTAGCCATATGTCCCATTCCATTGCATGCAAAGCATCTACCATTGAATGAATTATTTATTTGCATATTTCTACATTCATGAGATTTGTGACCATACCTTTTGTAGTTAAAACATTGTCCAGAAAAGGGATGAATTAGACTGATTCATTCTTCTTTTGCACTGATTTTCTTTATGACCGAAGTTATTGCAATTGTAGTAGTATCCATTGAAGGATGGATATATTTGAACATTTGGTTGCCTTACCGGAGGTCTTCTAGACCTGTTCCTTGGATTTCCTGATCTAGAGTTCTTCTGACCAGATCTGGAGCTTTCACCTTTCTCATACCCCAAACCATGCTTGTCATCCACCCTCTTTTGGATTTCAAGAAGAACTTCAAGTTGAGCAGAGCTTATCTTGAATTTATCTTTGTATTCATTTGTTGTTTGAAGATCCCTTTTAAGATTGTCTATCTGAGTCTCAAGTTGTTCTTCATTATCTCTAGCTTCTTCAAGATCAGATTCCATATGCCTGATTATTCTATCCATTTTGTGGCAGTCTTCTGACTTCTCCTTGAGAGATTGTTTTAGATTATCTTCAATTTTTCTTTTCTCTTCAATTTCTTGGGTGAATTTCATAACTCATGATTCCATTTCATGTCTTACCATAATGACCTCTTTTGATAGCTTCTCACATAACTTATTTTTCTCATTTAGATCTTCACTAGTATCACTGGCTTCACTTTGACTTGCTAATTGTTGAAGTAGTTCCTTTCTCTTTTTGATAGAGATACTCAGTTTTTCTTTGAGTTCATTTATGAAATCATCAGCTTGTTTGAGTATTTCCCTTAGGTTATTGACTTCAGAGTGAGATTGCTCAAGATCATCTAGGGCAGACTAAAGTCGTTCCCTCATACCATACATATCCATTGAGATTCCTAGATCTTCCTCAAGCTGTTAGGCTCTGTTTGGAGGAACTTGGCTCTGATACTAATTGTTGGAAACAATGTGGATAATTGAGAGGGGGGGTGAATCAATTATCTTAATTATTTAACTTTCTTTTCTTCTTTAACAATTAGTGCAGTATCAAAACATATAAGCATACATGAACATGAGAGAAGAAAATAAATCAACACACATAACACAAGGATTTTTACGTGGAAAACCTTGTTAAGGGAAAAACCACGAGGTGACTAACCTAAGATTGTATTCTCTATTAAAAGAATAGAAGTACAAAATGGTACTTGCCAATTAGGGCTCACTGCCTGAGCACACTGCTCACAAGAGGCTCACTGCCTACAAGAGACTCACTATTTACAAGGTATATAGAAAGTAACCAGGTGTTTGAACTAATTAGAGGCATCCACATATGCTGAGGTTCAGTTCCGGTTAGGCTCAACATACTGATCTACTGTACTTCATTCTTCCTCTGCTTTAGTGTTGTTGTTCTATCACATACCAGACTTTGTATTACTGCTTCAACACTTATCTCTGCCTTTCTTCTCACATTGTCATCCACACACACACCCTTTCATACCAAAATCCATCTGGTATATGTATCTGCATCAAGGATTTTAACGTCTTTCTAGTCGACAAATGAAATACTTAAGATATTTACAAAACACTGATCTGTCGGCTGAATGCATGCTTAATATGTGATGTGTATCAAATTCATAGACATAGAAGTCATTCATGTTAGCCAACAATGTTTGATCTCTCAAATAGCTTGACCACCATCAATTTCTCATTCAGATTAGAATTTGATGCTCTGTCGGTCAGTTCTTCCTTAGTCTTCTCTGCCTGTCAGAAACCCAACACTTAGATGCTCATATCTTTTCACTCTTTCATCACCAGAGGCTCAATCTCTGGAATGTGGTAGTCATGGTACTCCTCTTGACTTCCCCAAGTCCATACTTTTTTGAGATACATCCTCTGAGAGATCTGAACCTGATTGTCAAACCTTGCTGCATGCTCTGTTCTTGTTCACCGGACCAAAACACTCTTCAATCTAACTTCCAGTATAGACATATTATGTGTTGTGGATGAGTGGTATGGACTTTGTTACCATCAATGACAACACTCATGAGGCCACACAGTGTCTCTTGCCAACAATAGCAAAGACACTGTTGACAATAATCTCTGCTTCAAGATTGATCATGAGAACAAATTGATTGTTGAGGTATTTGTTGATGATATCATTTTTGGTGGAAATGAGAGTATGTGCAAAACATTTGCTGATCAGATTCAAAGTGAATTTGAGATGTCCATGTTTGGTGAAATGAATTCCTTCTTAGGTCTGCAAATCAATCAATCAGACAAAGGTATCTTTATATCTTAGTCTAAGAATGTGAAAGAATTGTTGAAGAAGTTTGAAATGGAAGATTCAAAGCCAGTAGGTATGCCTATGGTAATTGGATGTAAGTTGAGTAAAGATGATGACTCCCCTAAGGCAAATTAGAAAAGGTATAGATCAATGATTGGAGGATTGCTCTATCTGACTCAGACCAGACCTGATATCATGAATGCAGTTGGGCTTGTCGCTAGATTCCAAGATGATCCTAAAGAATCCCATGTTGTAGCAGTAAAAAGAATTGTTAGATATCTCAAAGGGACAACTGATTATGGATTATGGTATCCAAAGGATAATGACTTCACTCTTCATGCATATACAAATGTTGATTAGGCAGGAGATGTGGATGACATAAAAAGAAATAATGGTGGTGCATTCTTCTTGGGAAGTAGATTGGTTTCTTGGCTAAGTAAAAAGTAAGCGGCAATTTCCCTATCTACAGCAAAGGCTGAGTATATAGCAACAGCAAACAATTGTACTCAAGTCTTGTGGATGAAGCAAATGTTGAAGGACATCAGAATTGTGTTTGAGAAGCCTGTCACAATCTTCTATGATAATTCAAGTGCAATAAGTATCTCAAAGAATCTGGTGTTGCATTCAAAGACAAAGCATATATCCATCAAGTTTCATTTCTTGAGAGAAAAGGTAAATGAGAATGAAGTCAAGTTGGAGTTTGTGTCCTCAAAGGATCAGATTGTAGATATTTTCACTAGGCCTCTTCCCAAGGATACTTTTGAGTATCTCAGAGAGAAGTTAGGGGTTATTACCCCTCCTGATAAGAATTAAGATGCACTAGAGTGCATCAGTCTGGTGGAATTCATAGTCATATCTTGTGATCCGGATTGATGTTAAGAAAGCACTACTTAGGGGGAGTAGTTTGCATGCAATTTTTGAGTTTGATCTAAAAAAAACTAAGGAGAAAAGACTGCAAATATGTGTCCTTTGCCATTGATGTCAAAGGGGGAGAGAAGTCATGTGAAAAACTAGTTGCCGGTGAAAGGGGGAGCAGTGAAGATAGTGGTTGCAGAAGTGATAAGAAAAAGGGGAGAAGCTCTTGTCTTGATGGTTGAATTAGTTTTTCACATCATATGTTGCCATCAATGATAAAGGGGGAGATTGTTGCAAATATGTGCCTAATCGGTGTTGTCATTGATGTCAACATATTCTTGTTGCCATTGGTGTCAACTGTACCCTATCTTGTTGCCTAACTAGAAGACTGGAATGTTGAGGATATTGAAAAAATTAATAAATCTCAATGGATATGAATCTTACGGCAGTATAGAGGATTGTGTGAAGTAACTCCAGTCAGGGTTTGAGAGGTCCGCATGAAGATTTGAAGAAACTATGGCCATCTGAGTAGTACCAGTTTTGTAGTATTCAGAAGAGACAGAGCATCAGAGAAGTGGTCTGGATCCTTCTGGATATGTCAAATAATGATTTGTGGATCTAAAGGCATGTTTGGGAAGTCAGTGTGTATCATCCATTCAAGTGGTTTGGAGGTTCGCAAGTAATCTTTCTAAGATGACAATCATGGTAGATAATATTCTTAAGGTTCTAGATGAAGATGCAAGTGATACTGATGATTTAGAGGAGTGCAGATGTTTTTGTAGAATTCATTATGCTTGTGGAGGTCTTTGGATCATGTTACTACTGTGTTGGAGGTTTGCATTGAAGTTTGAGATTGTTGGTGAAGATTTCCTTCTTGCTGCTGTTGTTCTTCCCAGTCCTGGCCGATCGGATGATTCAAGCTTATTGCGGATGTTCCAGAAGCAATTCTCTAAAGCATGGCATTTTGTTGAAAGAAGATTCAAGTCTTAGCAATGTTTGGCCAACAACTTAGTGATTCGTATTAAGTAAGATTTTTGGTGTGCCAACCTTGATGTTTATTCCAAGGTTGATGAAGCATATAAAGGAGTGTAGTTGAGCGTTGAAAATCATCCTTGAGCAAAAATAATAAATCCAAAGAAAGGAGTAGGAGAAGAGCAAAGAAGAGGAGGAGTAGAAGAGCAAAAGAAGAATAGAATGAAAAGTTAGTGAAGAAGAGTTTGGAAGCAGAATAGTGAAAGGAAGCTAGGTGTACGAAAATTGCTTCCTACACTAATCTAATGAGGGGAGAGCTATACAAATTCAATTTAATCTTTACAATTATAGTAACATGAAACATATAATAGAGATATTGTAGCAATACACATAGAACTAGAAAGAAGACAGAAGAAGAGAAACAAGATATAACGTGGGGAAAACCCTTATCAAGTGAAAAACCCCACACTTAGAAACATACACAATGTATTATCAAAACTGAATATGGTTTACAATACACTTGCAATGCAAGCTTCAATAGTCTTTGACACTCATGTCTAGAGTCAATCTGACAGCATAATAGTACCTATCAATCACATATTACAACTCCTCAAAGCACCTGTTTATATAGAATATACAAGGCAAAATTGGCTCTATCTTGGAATGGGTGTCCAACTTGGCCTCATGGTGCAAAACCCATGCCTATGGACACTTGGTCAACATTGTAAGATGCATCTGACACTTGTCGATACACCCCATCCCAAAGAGGTCACCTATTTCCAAAATGGGCTATGATAGATGCTCTTACAACTCTTAAGACCGTCATAGAATCTGTCATAGTTGTCATAACTTACAGCTGCAAGAGAATCTATCATACACAGGCTATAAATAGCATATTCTCTTACAACATGTCATAGTCCACCTTGGGGCACCCAAAGATGTCTTTTTCAAAGATGCTCCTTGACACATGTCTTCACTTGTCTTACAATCTTCTATTTCTGACTCTTACATGTCATAACTTTGTCATAGGAATCCATCATAACCATTTCGGTCGACATTCCCTTACACAACATCCAAGATACTGACACATGGCAAAATATTCCTACCACAAAGTGGGACACCTATCTCCTCATGTGAGGACAAAATTACAAGTTGTCATCTTCCATGTAGGATGACACATCATCGTGCCACATCCCACAAAATGACAATATGAAATTTACATCATAGGCAATGAATAAATAATTACAATCAAAATAATGCAAGGAATTACCAAGGTTGAGACACCTTAATTCCCAACATTCTCCCACTTGTCAAACACCTTGTAAGAGCTAATAGAATAATAGGATTTAACTGCTATAGGCCAAGAGGCCCATAGACTCCAAACACCATCTGAACTTCTCTATGCTAACTAGTTTTGTTAATGCATCTGCAACATTATTCAAAGTATCTACCTTCTCCAAATTTACCTTTCTATCCTCTACCACGTCTCGCATGAAGTGAAATTGTACATCAATATGCTTTGTTCTGGCATGGAAAGTTGGATTCTTCACAAGATAAATCACACTCTGACTGTCACAACTGATCAAAATCTGACCTGCATCAACACCAATATCTAAACACAATCTATTAAGCCAAATAGTTTCCTTACAAGCATGAGTTTCTACCATATACTCAGCTTCTATCATGGACAAAGCAACCACAGGTTGTTGCTTACTCATCCAACTAATAGCACCACCAAATAGTGTAAACACATAAGCACTGGTGGATCTCCTACTATCAATGTCACCTACCCAATCTGAATCCACAAATCCACGAATATTAATAGAATGAGGAGGTCCTATAACATTACCATGATAGCATATGGAATACTTAGAAGTACCCCTCAACTATCTGAACACTCGCTTGACTACATCCCAATGTACCCATCTAGGATTAGCCATAAATCGACTAAGGACTTCCACTGCTTGGGCAATGTCTGGTCTTGTGCAGACCATGGCATACATCAAACTCAATAGCACTAGCATAAGGTACCCTACTCATGTCCTCCACCTCACTAGGAGATTTTGGACAATCCTCAACAGACAACTTTATTCTGAAAGAAATAGGAACGCACAATGGTCTACAATATGCCATGCTGAACCTATCCAACATGGTCTTCACATACATACTCTGGCTTAACCAAAGTTTTCTTTTAGTTCTCTCTCTTCTGATTTCCATTCCTAGAATGTACCTAGTTGCCCCTAAATCTTTCATTTCAAATTATGCTGACAACCAAGATTTAAAAGCAGAAATCATATTCTTACCCTTCCCAATGAGCAACATATCATCAACATATAATGCAACAATAAGAATATGATCACCATCAAACTTACAATACACACAGTGATCTAATTTCGATCTCACAAATCCAATTGACAACACAAATGCATCAAACTTCAAGTACCACCTCCTAGGAGACTGCTTCAAACCATACAAAGACTTCTTTAACTTGCAAACCAAATTTTCTTTACCTTTCACCATGTAATGCTCTGGCTGTGACATGTAGATTTCTTCCTCCAAATCACCATGAAGGAAAGTTGTCTTCACATCAATCTGTTCTACCTCTAAGTCATAAGCTACTGCAAGAGATAATAGGAATCAGATGGATGTCAGCTTTGCAATGGGAGAGAAGATCTCACCATAATCTATACCCTCCACTTGTGAATACCCCTTCACAACCAATCTCGCATTATACTTCTCAACACTGCCATCTACACCAAATTTCTTCTTGATCACCCATTTGCATCCAACAGGTTTCCATCCAGTAGGTAAAGGCACCACCTCCCAAGTTTGATTCTTTTCCAAAGAAGCCATTTCATCCTCCATGGCCTCCTTCCAAGAACATGCATCTTGCATATCCATAACCTCTGATACAGTTCTAGGTTCATCACTGTTAGTAAGGAAAGCAAAAGCACAACTAGAATCAAGCAATGTATAACCAAACCTCTTAGGTTGCTTTGTTATTCATGTAGACCTCCTCAAGAGCTGAGGTTGAGGTTCAACTTCTTCATCTAATCTTTTAGAGCTACTAGAGCTCTCCTCATCATTAGGTCCAACATTGTCTTTATGTTTAGTCTTTTCAGGGGTAGCAGGAAACTGAACAACATCCTCTTTCTTTTCTTTTTCATCTGGCTATAAAATAGTGGAAGAAGGTGTTAGCTCTCTGAAGATGACACTTCTGCTATACAACACTTTTTTAGCCACAGGATCCCAAAGCTTGTATCCTTTCACACCGAAATCATAGCCAATGAAGATACACTTAACAGCCTTATTCTCCAATTTTGACCGGTTCTCCCTAGGCACATGTGCATATGCCTCACAACCAAAAACATGAAGATGCCTTATTGAAGGCTTTCTACTAGACCACACATCTGTGGGTGTCTTAACAACAATAGCTGATGTAGGAGATCTATTTACAAGATAGCAAGCAGTGGCAACAACTTCAGCCCAAAACTTTTGTTCTAGGCCAGCTCCACTAAGCATGCTCCTAGCCTTCTCCATCAGTGTCATGTTCATCCTCTCTACAACTCCATTTTACTGTGGGGTGTATGGATTTGTCTTATGTATTTCAATCCCAAGTTCCTTGCAATATTTATCAAATTCTGTAGAACAGAACTCACCACTGTTGTCAGTTCTCAAACATTTAATCTTTTTACCAATCTGATTTTCAGCAAAGGCTTTAAACTCCTTAAACTTACTATAGACTTCAGATTTTCTTCTGAGAAAATAAATCCATGTCCTTCTACTATAGTCATCTATGAAAGATACAAAATATATAGATTTTGATAATGAAGTAACATTAACAAGACCCAATACATCATAATGAACAAGGTCCAACACACCAGAAGACTTATGGGAACTTGAATAAAACTGAACACAGTTTTGTTTTCCATATATGCAATGTTTGCAAAAGTCAAACTCAAGATTACAATCATCTAACCCCTTAACAAGGTTTTTATTTTTTAGGGTTCTAAGACCCTTCTCACCAATGTGGCCAAATCTCTTATGCCATAACATTGTCTTTTCAGCAGGAGGCTTAACTTCCAAGGCATGAATACAACCATAAGGAAAAGATACAACAGGTTTCTTCACTACTCATTCAAATGGTGGGGATGAAGTGACTTCCGCCCTTTTTCTTGAGTCAAAAGAACTATTGCATTGTGAAATGCATGCCTCCAACTGAAATAGAGTACCTCTCCTAGTACCCTTAGCAAGCACCATAGCTCTTGTAGTCATCTTGCATCCTTCTTTCGAAAAGACAACCTGCACACCTGCATCATTCAACATACTTACAAAAAGTAGGTTCTATGCTAAGCCTAGGATGTGCATAACCCTAGAGATCCCCTTCACTCGTCCATCAGGGAATCAGATAGAGACTCTTCCATGACCAACAATCTTCAGATGAGAGTCATCACCCAGGTACAACCTTCCACCATCGAACTCCTCATACTTAGTAAACCAGTCTCGATGTGAGGTCATGTGGAATGATGCACCAGAATCAATCAGCCACACATTATTAGATGCATGGGTTGCCAGGACTGCGATGAAAGCATTGCCATCATCTTATGATTTGTCAGAATCTGAATCTGGGTTCTTCTTCTTCTTTTTCTTTTCCTCTTTGCATTCCTTTCACAAATGCCCAATCTTGCCACAGTTCCAACAGAGAGCCTTGGACTTTCCAGGAGATTTGGATCTCCCATGGGATTTGGATCTACCCTTCTCAGCTTTCTTGTCCTTCTTTTTCCCTTTCTCCTTGGGTCTTCCATGAACTACAAGAGCGTCTTTGGCTACCTCGAAAGATTTTCTCCACATCTCTTCAAACAACGACAAAGAAACCACTTCATCCATTTTGAATATGGATGTGGTGCTTCCAATAGCCATGACAAGATGATCCCACGAGTCTGGCAAAGAATAAAGCAAGGTCATACACAAATCCTCCTCCTCCATCTTCACACCAATGAATGTCAATTGTGCAACCAACATTTTGAAAGCATTCATATGTTCTGCAATAGACCCTCCATCCTCCATTCAAAGAGAACACAACTTCTTTCTCAGAAAAAGTTTGTTAACCAGGGATTTGGATTGATACACATCTCCCAACTTCTTCCAAAGAAAGTTTGCAGTAGCCTCCTCATGGACATTTAACGAGACAGAATCAACAAGACTAAGTCTTATGAGACCCTTAGCCTTTAGATCCTTGAGATCCCAATCAGGTTGTGACATTGGTGTAGGTTTTGTTCCACTAATAGTTTCCCAAAGGTCTTGATCAACAAGCATGTCTTCCATCTTGAGCTTCCACAACTTGAAATTAGTGCCATTGAATTTATCCACCTCTATCCTGCCAGATGTTCTTGCCATCTCCTTGCTGCAATAAGATTCAGAATACTCTGTACAGACTCCCACTCAACTTAAGATCAGCTCAAAAAAACCCTACCCAACAACTAGGACCAAAGGTGATCAAGCTTTGATACCAACTGAAAGGAAGCTAGGTGTGTAGAAATCACTTTCTACACTAATCTAATGAGGGGAAAGCTATACAAATTCAATTTAATATTTACAATTACAGAAACATGAAACATATAATAGAGATATTGCAGCAATACACATAGAACCAGAAAGAAGACAGAAGAAGAGACAAGATATAACATGGGGAAAACCCTTATCGGGTGAAAAACCTCACACTCAAAAACCTACACAATGTATTATCAAAACTGAATATGGTTTACAATACACTTACAATGCAAGATTTAATAGTCTTTGACACTTGTGTCTGGAGTCAATCCAGTAGCATAACAGTATTTGTCAATCACATATTACAACTCCTCCTCAAAGTACCTATTTATATAGAATATACAAGGCAAAATTGGCTCTATCTTGGAATGGGTGTCCAACTTGGCCTCATGGCCCAAAACTCATGCCTATGGACACTTGGTCAACATTGTAAGCTGCATATGACACTTGTCAATACACCCCATCCCAAAGAGGTCACCTATTTCTAAAATGGGTAATGACAGATGCTCTTACGACTCTTACGACTGTCATAGAATTTGTCATAGTTGTCATAACTTATAGCTGTTAGAGAATCTGTCATACACAGGCTATAAATAGCATATTCTCTTACAACATGTCATAGTCCACCTTGGGGTGCCATAATATGCCTTTTTCAAAGATGCTCCTTGACAAATGTCTTCACCTGTCTTACAAGCTTCTATTTCTAACTCTTACATGTCATAACTTCATCATAGGAATCCGTCATAACCGTTTTGGTCAACATTCCCTTACACAACATCCAAGATGCCAACACATAGAAAAATATTTCTAACACAAAGTGGGGTGCCTATCTCCTCATGTGAGGACAAAATTACAAGTTGTCATCTTCTATGTAGGATGACACATCACCGTGCCACATCGCACAAAATGACAATATGAAATTTACAATTAATTTACATCACAGGCAATGAATAAATAAATACAATCAAAATAATGCAAGGAATTACCAAGGTTGAGACACCTTAATTCCCAACAAATAGAAGTTTTATGAGCATTCAATGAAGCTAAACCAGGCATGAAGTAGATGCTATTTCTCAGTTAATTCCTTCTATGTTAAACTTAAATTTCTTGTAGGCAGTGAGCCTCTCTTTGGAGAAGTAAGCTCTGGGTAGTGAGCCTGAAGGAAAGTCCCTTCCCATTCTTTTTAATTACTTTTAATAGGGTACAAATCTTGTGGGATAACACCCACCGTGGTTTTTCCCTTAACCGAGTTTCCACATCAAAAATCTTGGTGTCAAATGTGTTGATTATGTTTCTGCTTATGTGATGTTGTTTCATGCCTTAATGTTTACATCATTAATCAATTTGCAAATTGTCAAAGAAGATTAAAAGGAAGAAAAGGTTAATTTTTGGGACAACTGATTCACCCCCCTCTCTTAGTTCTCTGATTTAATTCCAACAGATAGTTCATTCTGTGAACCTTCCTACCGTGACTGTACCAAGTGATCCAAATGCTCTAAATCTTGGATATGATGTAGATGAACATGTCTAGATGTTAAGTCTAGCTCTGTAAGGTCTGAAATGCAACTGCGGTAGAATGCAGACTAAAATACAAAACCTGCTACTGACTGAACTGCCTGAACTGAACTAGAAAGTGAAAAGAAACAAACTAAACTACAAACAAACTGAAATGCAAATGTTTTTGGTTGTTGCAAGATTGCTCTTGAACCAGAGATGCTCCTACATCAATATGTCCAAAATTGTTTCAAATATGACATACCACTTTGACATACACTAGTGAAGCAAGAGGATTCCTACTTACATAATTTCTTCTATTCATTCCAGACTTGCACTCCATGATTGAACCAAAAACTACATGATTGAACCTATTTATAGAGAATTGTCTTACATGAAAAAGTCTTCCTTGAGGCATGATGGGATATGCTTCTTCAGGGTCATTAGGATTTCCAAACTTTTCTTTCTTCAATTCCCTTTCGAGTGACAAGATTGTTGTAAGTATGTGCTAATTGATGTTGTCACTAATGTCAACAAGCTTGTGTTGTCATTGGTGTCAACTATGTCAAGAGTATGAGTTAAGAAATGATGCAAGAGTATGAGTAGTTTGTGTTGAGCAGAGATCAAAGATAAGGTTGTGCAGATATGAGCGTAATCAATGAAATCAAAACGAATGTAATAATGTAAATCAAATGCACAAAACAAATGATTATACCTCCATAATGACTCACAAATCCAAGAGAGGGAAGGAGTTGCGCCCACGTAGCTCCTCAGATGTTACCCTAGTGATGCAAGATGTGGATTGTTCAAATGCTCAACACAATGTAAAATGAGATGGGGATTTATAGATTAGATAGGATTGAGGCTAGATTTTGACATTAGGATGGTATGATGAGGAGATTGTGGAGTGATTTTGGCAGAGGTCTGATGCATGAAGAAGTCTCTCTAATGGCTTAGAGAGGGGTCCAATTTATAGAATTTTGGAGATGAGGATGGAGGGTGAGGATTCAGTTGATGGGATCAAGGGCTAGGAATAAAAGTGAATCTTTTATTCCTAGTGGATGAATTCATAATTCTCATTTTGGGAAGAGTGGAGGATAGTGGATGAAGTATAAATTCATTTTTGAGAAGAGTGGAGGATAGTGGGGGACAACTGAATTTTAAATTTAGTTAGTGGAGGATTGTGGAGGATGAGGTAAGCAAGGTTAATTAAGTGTTATCTTAATTAACCTAAGTCTAGGTTAATCAGATAAACATGACTTATCTAATTAACAGGGACTAGGGAAATGGATAAATCATCTAAATAAATATTAGCAATATTCATTTAATTGATGAGGATAGGGTTGTAAGATTTAAGTGGATTAATTGAGTGAGTCAATTGATCACAAGGGACATGCAGATGGGGGGAGTGGATTAGTGCAGAGGTATGTAAAATTGGTTTTCAAATCAATCCAATTTTAAGTGTCTACATTTGCCCCTCTTTGAGATGGTGTTGCGGCTAAGTAACATCATTTCAAAGAAGTTAGAACATAGAGATGGATTGGATAGAAAAAGAATTTTGGTTTGGAAGAATAGGGTAAGGTTTGGGGATAATTGGTAAGGGTGATGCCCCCTCGAGAGGATAGGCAGGTTGCGAGAACACGGGTGTGCTCTCGAAATGGATGAAACAAATTGGTAGATGTGGTCAGAGGATAAGTGGTGGGATGAAAGGATGATAATGTTCAGAGATGATTGGGGGATGATCATTGTGCTAAAATTGATTTACAGCAATCCTAGGTTTGATATAGCAAAGTGGATATGTTCACCAAGGTATAGAAGACCAGGGTGATGATGTTTATCCAACGTTTGCATGGACTAGACACGCAGACAAAGGGATGATCCCATGCATGCCCAAGATAGTACAACCTTGTCTAGACGAGGGAAGGGGACTCATAGCATAAGCCCTTAGTACACAAAAGGTATGATGAACCTTAGATGCATAAGCAGATCAATATGCTAGAACCAACCCTATGATCAATCAAGATATGAATACTAGCTTGGAGTAATGAAACCAACCTAGAAGCATAGCATACAAAAGCAAGACTATGCCCCATTCTAGATGTTTTCGCCACATACCATGATATAATAAGATCAAGGTAGCTTTGATGTGTTCTTCGAATAGGACAAAAGATAAAAATCAAAAACAAAAAGACCAACGAACCAAAACAAATAGCCATTGTCTCTCTTGCCAAAATGGATAATGATTGGATAGATTCTACCTATCGTAGGAAAGATATATCCTAAGGTAGGAATCAATTGATAATTTGATCATGATTAGTTGATGTTGTGATGATTGGATAGATTCTGCCTATCGTAGGAATGACATATCCTAAGGCAAGAATCGATTGATGATTGGATCATGATTAGTTGATGTTGTGATGATTGGATAGATTCTGCCTATCGTAGGAATGACATATCCTAAGGTAAGAATCGATTGATGATTGGATCATGTTTTGTTGATGTAAGATTGCCTCAAGATATGATGGTGACAAGTTATGGTTGATGCTGATTTGATAGTTGATGATTTTTGATAAGGGATGATACTTTGATAGGTAATGCAATGCTTGGATCTAGTGTAAGCTCAGCGGGTTGGATGGGTGCATCTTATGGACCTGAGTACTAGAAACGTCCTTCGTATCCTAGACTGCCTACATACCCTGTATCCACGGGATCAAGGCACATTAAGATGCAAGTGGTTATGATATGTAGTTCTGATTTGTGATGATGATGTGGGATGATGATAGATGTGATGATGGGATGTTGATAAAACAATGTTGATTTTGTGATGGATAAATTATTTTTGGAATTTTGTGTGTTTTCTATTATTTTTGTATTTTTGTATTTTGTGATGTTTTTGTATTTTTTGATTTTTGAAAAGGAATGGTTTATTATGAGATGTTTGCATTGGATTTCATGTGGATAACCTTTGCGCTAGATACCAATGACAAGGGAACACCAAGTCTAGAGGTGAAAGTGATGGGGTTGGATAGGGGGATTGGATAGTTGATTCATGATAGATGAATAGAGAAGTGATAGGGATGCGTGTTAGATAGATGGAAGATAAGGATGAGGGGTAGGATAGGTATGCATGATATATGGATGGGGGATTGCAAGATTTTCTCCAAGGGCTAGGTTGCAAGGAATCATATGCCCCAATGTCTAAAGAATTTTGCATGATGGGCTCATGTGTGAATGGATGGTCTTTGCAATAGATGAATGGAGGATATACTTGGAAAGGAAGTATGCCAAGAGGTCTCCAAAGCATTTTGTTGATATTTTGCCCCTTGTCTTTATCAAGATCTAAGGTGGGAGATATAGTGGATAAGAATATGATAGGATAAGAATAAGACAGTGGATAAGATGTGCAAGGATATTATGGATGTGGATGAAGGATACGGTTTTGCCCCCAAGTGTAGGGATACAAAATGAAGGGAGAAGGGATTACGCATGACGCCCACAAGGGGTTTTCATCATGGTACTTGCCCAAGGTGCCACAAGGAGTGGTTTTCACCATTGGACGGATTTTTTCTCTTTACTATTTTCTTGATTTTTTTTATTTTTTTGCTTTTTTGCTTTTTTTATGGAATGGGGACTCTAGCGTCTATTTCCATAGCAAGGAGAAGATGGTCCCATGTTGGATAGCATTATGGATTATGATTGCATGGATTGTTGGAAGATAGGAGAAGAATGAATGGATGGTGGATAATGGATTATGATGTGGATTATGCAAAAGCATGGACCATAGGAATGTGATGGGGAAGATATGTAGGATAGTGAATGAAAGATGGAGAGATGGGGGTATGTGGGAATGTTAAGTGATGGAGGGGAACCAAGACCAACGGTTGCACACACCGTGATGTATTTGGAAGCTTGTACTTTGGATGTGGAGTTGGGAGTAATGGGGATTGGGATCAGGAATTTTTGTATGATCAATTTGGGGTTTTAGGGACCCAAATAGACTTAGGATTTATGGGATTTTTAGATGTGGAGCAAGATGTTTGGGAGTTTGGAGTGGATTGGGATGTAGATGCCTCATTTGTTTTGAATGATCTTTGCTTAGGGACCCACACCATTTTTGTTTTTACTTTTTCTTGTGATGGTGTGGGCTTTGATAGCCATTTGGATTTTTTATTTTGCTTGGAAGGGATAACATCTTTAGGCTTTTGTGCTTTATGCATTGAGGCATTCAATTTATTTCTTTTGAATCCCATGGATTTGGGGGAAGCTTCATGTTTGAAAGATGTGTGCTTTTGTTGGTCTTGATTGGGAATTTTAGGGGATTTATGGGTGGAGGGGTAAAAAGTGGATTTATGGATAAATGGATAAGGGGATTTGAGGATGGGGATATTAGGAGTTGGGAGGATGGGAGGATAAGAGGATTTGTGGATAGGGATGTTTGGTGTTGGTAGGATAGGAGGTAGAGTGGATATGATAGGGATCTTTGGAGTTGGAAGTAGTGAAGGTAAATTTGATGGAGGAAGATGGATGGTCACATGCTTTTGCAAATGATAGGATGATGGAGGAGGGATGGCAACATATGTTTTGGAAGTGCGATGAGATGCACCATGTGTGGGATTGGATGAATGGATTTTGGAAGGTGTGTGGGTGGTACCAACATGTTCATTTTGTTTGTCTTGGGATGTATAGCCAAGGCCATGTGAAGATGGATGAAATGTGGTGTGGATGGGCTCCAAGATGCCTTGCTCATGAAGGCCTAAGACTTTGCCTTGGTAATTCATGTGTTGGAGTATGCGACATGCAATGGGATGTTTGGTGCTTTGGAAACAAGACGCGAGTCCATTATTTGTTGGAGAAAGATAGGTGGTGGATGGAAGTTGTTCACCTCTTACAAGGGAGTCACCACGGATGAAAGTGCTTGTGCCAAGTGGATAAGGGGATGGATTATGGATGGGATTGGTAGATGGAGGTGAAGGATTCATGGGGGATGGTGAAGGGGTGGTAGAAGATGGGTTTGTTGGATCTGGGGCATACAACTGAGAGGGGGGGGGGTGAATCAGTTGTATAGAACTTGTTCTATTTCAAACACTTTATTCTCTGTTGTTAGTTAGCAGCATATCAAATAATCATTCATGGAAGCACAATACATAAACACAAGAGCAGATAAGCATCAACACATTGAACACCAAGATTTTGACGTGGAAAACCCGGTTAAGGGAAAAACCACGGGGTGATTAACCCAAGGATTATTCTCTGTTAGAAGAATAAGGAAAAATGAATGGCACATGCCAATAAGGGCTCACTGCCCGAGCACACTGCTCACAAAGAGGCCCACTGCCTACAAGGAGACACACTGTCTACAAAGTGATAAAAATCACAGTCTTGAACTGGAGAATGACATCTCTACCATGTCCGGATCAGTTCCAATTAAGCCCAACAATCTCTGCTCTGCCTTTCGCACTTTTCTTCGCTATATCATGCTCATCCACATGCCACACCCTGAAATGAATTCACAAATCATTATTTATACAAGACATCGACTTAGGAACAAGCATCTAAGTCGGCAAACAACCATAGGAGTATCCGCAAGATGAATAACACATCCGGTCGGCTATCACAAGAACATTCGCAGGATGAACAACTCATCTGGTCGGCTAAACAGAGCAATAACTTCATCCGGAAGAATAACTTCAATTCTGGGCTCTACCATCAATGCGGACCAACAACACAACCTAAACATGATTCAAGAACCTTCACAAGTCTGTCTGAATGTCCGGATACATCCGCACTTCCTCTGCTTACTGGGATCTCTTGTCTTCCTCATCCGGAACTTCAAGAACACAGTCTGTCGCCACTGTCATAATGCAAGAGATACTTCCGGACCTCCAAATCACACACAAATCAGGATGACACATCACAAGGACATCTCAAACACTCCTTCCAATCCGCAGATTATGATAATACAATTCCGGACCTCACCGGACCTTTTTGTGATCCTCTGTCACCTCCGGATACTTGCCGGACCCGGTTCTATACCGGCAGCCACAACGCCTTCAGATCTTCATGCGGACCTCTGAAATCTTAACTGTAGCATCTCAAGACTCATATCTACTAACCCTTTAATCCGCATCCTCCGGTTCTCAACCTATACAGTACATTTACCTTCTTCTCATCACTGTTCTTCACTGTTCCTGACTGAGTCTAATTTTCTCAATATCCTCAGCACACAGCTCATCAAGTCCTTCTTGTCAATGCAATATGAGTATGTTGACATCAATGACAACACTGGCTCACCTCATACTTGCAACAATCTCCCCCTTTGTCATTGATGGCAACATATGATGTGAAAAACCATCAAGACAAGAACTTCTCTTTTCTGTCACAGCTCCCCCTATCAACAACAACTCTTCACATGTCTTCCTTTGCTGCTCCCCCTTTGATCATCAACCACTTGTTTTTCACATGTCTTCTCTCCCCCTTTGACATCAATGGCAAAGGGCTCATACTTGCAACTCTCATGCATCAGAATAATACCAGCTGCTCCCCCTTAGTTGCAGCTCCCCATTAGTCCGGATCACAAGATATGACTGTGATAGCCACCGGACTGATGCACATCAGTGCATCTTAGTTCATCACCGGAGGGGCCATGACCCCTAACTTCTCCCGGAGATATTCAAAAGAGTCCTTGGGAAGAGGTTTTGTAAAGATATCTGCAATCTGATCCTTGGAGGGAACATACTCCAATCTGACTTCTTCCTTGTTTACTTGTTCTCTCAAAAAGTGAAATTTGATAGATATGTGCTTAGTCTTAGAATGCAATACTGGATTCTTGGAAATATTAATTGCACTTGAATTATCACAGAAAATTGTAATAGGCTCCTCATATTCAACTTTGATGTCTCTTAGCATCTGCTTCATCCACAAGATTTGAGTGCAACTACCTGCTGCTGCAATGTATTCTGCTTCAGTTGTAGACAGAGATATTGCATCTTGTTTCTTGCTTAGCCAAGAAACCAATCTCTTCCCCAAAAAGAATGCTCCACCACTAGTGCTCTTCCGGTCATCCACATCTCCTGCCCAATCTGCATCTGTGTAAGCATGAAGAGAGAAATCCGGATCTCTAGGATACCATAGACCATACTCAACTGTCCCTTTCAAGTATCTAAAAATTCTTTTGATTGCCATAACATGAGATTCTCTAGGATCAGCCTGGAATCTTGCCACAAGACCAACAGCTTGCATTATATCTGGTCTAGTTTGAGTGAGATACAACAATCCACCAATCATTGATCTATACTTTGTCTGATCTGCCTTTGGAGAATCATCATCTTTGCTTAACTTACATCCGGTTGCCATAGGAGTGTTCATAGGCTTTGAGTCTTCCATACCAAATTTTTTTAACAATTCTTTCACATATTTGGTCTGAGAGATGAAGATCCCTTCTTTTGTTTGAGTAATTTGCAGACCCAAGAAGAAATTCATTTCACCAAGCATAGACATTTCAAACTCACTTTTCATCTGATTTGCAAAAGTTTTACACATACTATCTCTTCCTCCAAAAATGATATCATCCACAAACACTTCAACAATCAGAATGTTTTCATGATCAATTTTGAAATATAAGTTGTTGTCAGCAGTACCTTTGTTGAATCCAATCTGCACAAGATGCTTATCCAACCTTTCATACCATGCTCTTGGGGCTTGCTTCAATCCATACAAAGCTTTCTTCAACTTGCAGACCATATCATTATTATCAGACAATTGAAATCCATCCGGTTGTTCAATGTAGACTTCTTCTTCCAGATCACCATTTAGGAAGGCAGACTTGACATCCATCTGATATACCTTGAAATCTTTGAAGGCAGCAAATGCAAGAAGTAATCTGACTGCTTCAATTCTTGCTACCGGAGCAAAAGTCTCTTCAGAGTCAATTCCTTCTATTTGAGAGTAGCCTTTGCAGACCAATCTAGCTTTGTTTCTGATTACTTCACCAGCTTCATTTAGTTTGTTCCGGAAGACCCACTTGGTTCCAATTACATTCCTGTCTCTAGGTCTGGGAACAAGATCCCAAGTATGATTTTTCTCAATTTGCATCAGTTCATCTTCCATTGCTTTGGTCCAGTTTTCATCATTGCAGGCTTCATTTATTGTTTTAGGTTCAATCTTTGAAATCAGACAACATTCATTCTGATCTTGAGCAATATTCCTTCTAGTTTGTACACCTTTGCTTCTGTCACCTATGATCTGATCTTCAGAGTGATTCAGTCTTACATACCTTGGAATTTTGGGAGTATCCAGTACTGCTGTTTCTTGATCAGGCTCATTCAAACCTAACTCTTCTTCCTGATTTACCGGATCAGGCTGACTCTGTTTCACCGGAGAGGATTGAGGTCCTTGAACACTATCTTGGTCATCTTCATCAAATTCATAAAATCTTGAAGGCTTCTCAATTCCTTCATCAACCTTTACATTGGTGCTTTCTATCATCTTCCTCAATCTCTTATTGTAACACCGGTATGCTTTGCTTTGAGTGGAGTAGCCCAAGAAAATTCCTTCATCACTTCTAGCATCAAACTTTCCTAGATCTTCATCTCTTTTAATATAACACTTGCTACCAAATACCCTGAAATATTTCACAGTAGGAGTGATGCCAAACCAAAGTTCATAGGGGGTCTTACCGGTGTTGTTTCTGATTTGAACTCGATTGAGAGTGTAGACTGCAGTGCTGATAGCTTCTTTCCAAAACATTTGAGGAACATTTGCTTCCAACATCATTGTCCTAGCAGCTTCCTGGATGGTCCGGTTCTTTCTCTCAACTACTCCATTCTGCTGTGGAGTCTTAGGAGCAGACAACTGTCTCCTTATACCCTGTTTCTCACAAAAGTCAATGAATTCACCAGATGTAAATTCACCACCTCTATCAGACCTTAGACACTTTAGTTTCAATCCGGTTTGATTCTCCACCATAGCTTTGAAGATTTTGAACTTCTCAAAAGCTTCTGATTTTTCTTTTAGAAAGGTAACCCACATCATCCGGGAATGATCATCAATTAACAACATGAAATATCTATCACCTTGCAGACTCTTGATTCTTGTCGGACCACATAGATCAGTATGTACTAATTCCAACAGTCCGGTAGAAGACTGATCTTTGCTTTTAAAAGAGACTCTGCTTTGTTTGCCTAACTGACATTCTTTACACACACTGTTTGTAGGTTTTATCAACTTTGGAAGATCTCTCACAGCCTGAGTATTGCTTATTTTGATGATGTTATCAAAATTTACATGACACATTCTTCTATGCCATAACCAACTCTGATCAATTTGAACAAACAAACAACTTTTATTTGAACCAACCAGATGAAAGATGTTACCTCTTGTCTGAGTACCGGATGCAATTTCAGTTCCGGAGCTTGTAAAGATTCTGCATTTTCCATTCTTGAACCGGAGATCATAGCCTTTGTCCACTAACTGACCAACACTGAGAAGATTGTGCTTCAATCCTTCAACATATAGTACATTACCTGTTTTGCTCTTACCATCAAAGGAAATAGTTCCCCTACCTCTGATTCTGCCAGCAGAATTGTCACCAAACTTTACCATTCCTCCTTCATATCTTTCCAAGTCTAAGAACTTATTCTTGTCACCAGTCATATGGTGAGAACATCCACTGTCAATAACCCAATCATCCTTTTCTTCCACTTGAGCAGCCAAGGCTTTTTCAACAACTTTGTGATTGACAGATTCAGAGAGCAAGGAATCTTCTTCCTTGATGGCTATAAACACCCACTCATTTCTGGATTTGCTTCCTGGATCTGATTCATCATCTGTTACTCCTTCATTGTCATCTTCTTCATGAACATAATAGCAATTTTTTTGAAACCTTTGTCTGTGAGTATTAGATCTTGCAGATCTCTCCGGACATCTTGAGGCAAAATGACCAATCTTATTGCAGTTGAAACACTTAAAAGGCAGTTTTCCTTCATACTTACCGGATCCTCTGGGCAGTCTCTTTGCAATGAGGGCTTCAAGTTGAGCTGTTTCTGCTTCTTCTTCTTCCATGTCTCTTCTTGCTTGATCATACCATGACATTTTTTTTGATGAGTTTTCACCCGGATCAAATCTCTGTTTGCCTTTCACATAGGCACTGGCTTTAAAAGCAGATTCAGTCTTGGGTGGATCATCTCCAAACTTGGTCATTTCAAATGCAACTAGTTTGCCAGCCAGTTGTTCTCTTTTGACAGTTGTGTGGGCTCTGAATTCATCAATGGCAGCAACTTTGATTTTGTAGGCAGCAGGAAGGGATCTTAGGATTTTGCAGACAATCTCATTTTCATCTAGAGTTCCACCAGCATTTCTGATTCCACATACCAGCTCATTTACTCTTGGCATAAAGGTAGTAATGTTTTCATCATCTCTCATTTTCAATCTTTCAAATTTCCCTTTCAGACTTTGCAACCTTGCACTTTTGACAAACTCATCTCCTTCATACAGAAGTTCCAGTTTAGTTAGGATCTCATATGCAGTTGGTAGGTCAATGACATTCGAGAGATCTGAGTCATTCAATGCGCTTAGAAGAGCTTCCTTGGTCCGCAGATTGTTTTCAGCTTCTGTGGTTTCATCTGGAGTTGTCGGACCACCTTGTGGGGGTATATATGGTTTTGAAATCATAGCCAAGTATGCTTTTCCCATACATTCCAAATGACACTTCATGCGACCTTTCCAGAGAGTGAAGTTGGTTCCATCGAACTTCGGACTATCCTTCTTGTATGACGACATCCTGGATCACCTCAAGCGGTCAAGCTCCTATCAGAGGAACTTAGCTCTGATACCAATTGTTGGATCTGGGGCATACAATTGAGAGGGGGGGGGTGAATCAGTTGTATAGAACTTGTTCTATTTCAAACACTTTATTCTCTGTTGTTAGTTAGCAGCATATCAAATAATCATTCATGGAAGCACAATACATAAACACAAGAGCAGATAAGCATCAACACATTGAACACCAAGATTTTGACGTGGAAAACCCGGTTAAGGGAAAAACCACGGGGTGATTAACCCAAGGATTATTCTCTGTTAGAAGAATAAGGAAAAATGAATGGCACATGCCAATAAGGGCTCACTGCCCGAGCACACTGCTCACAAAGAGGCCCACTGCCTACAAGGAGACACACTGTCTACAAAGTGATAAAAATCACAGTCTTGAACTGGAGAATGACATCTCTACCATGTCCGGATCAGTTCCAATTAAGCCCAACAATCTCTGCTCTGCCTTTCGCACTTTTCTTCGCTATATCATGCTCATCCACATGCCACACCCTGAAATGAATTCACAAATCATTATTTATACAAGACATCGACTTAGGAACAAGCATCTAAGTCGGCAAACAACCATAGGAGTATCCGCAAGATGAATAACACATCCGGTCGGCTATCACAAGAACATTCGCAGGATGAACAACTCATCCGGTCGGCTAAACAGAGCAATAACTTCATCCGGAAGAATAACTTCAATTCCGGGCTCTACCATCAATGCGGACCAACAACACAACCTAAACATGATTCAAGAACCTTCACAAGTCTGTCTGAATGTCCGGATACATCCGCACTTCCTCTGCTTACTGGGATCTCTTGTCTTCCTCATCCGGAACTTCAAGAACACAGTCTGTCGCCACTGTCATAATGCAAGAGGTACTTCCGGACCTCCAAATCACACACAAATCAGGATGACACATCACAAGGACATCTCAAACACTCCTTCCAATCCGCAGATTATGATAATACAATTCCGGACCTCACCGGACCTTTTTGTGATCCTCTGTCACCTCCGGATACTTGCCGGACCCGGTTCTATACCGGCAGCCACAACGCCTTCAGATCTTCATGCGGACCTCTGAAATCTTAACTGTAGCATCTCAAGACTCATATCTACTAACCCTTTAATCCGCATCCTCCGGTTCTCAACCTATACAGTACATTTACCTTCTTCTCATCACTGTTCTTCACTGTTCCTGACTGAGTCTAATTTTCTCAATATCCTCAGCACACAGCTCATCAAGTCCTTCTTGTCAATGCAATATGAGTATGTTGACATCAATGACAACACTGGCTCACCTCATACTTGCAACAGGGTTGAGATCAATAAGTTGATCAATAGGTGGGAGGGGATCGTGGATGGGATTAGATGGGATGGTTAGATCTTGATTAGGAGAAGGGGTTGATGTTTCAACATGCTTTGGATTTGATTCTTGACATAACTCATGTGGTTTGATAGAAGTGGGAGTGACTTGGATAGATGTGATAGGTGCTTGGATGGATGCAATAGGTGTTTGACTTATGTGTTCTTGAACATGGCTACATGATGGTTCTTGACTTATGATAGGGAGTTGTTCAATAGATTTGATGGATGTTGGATTGCATGAGGGTGTTTGATTCCCTGCTAATAGCTAATGGATGGCATCTTTCATGAGTGTATGGGTTGAAGATCAATATAATGGATGGATAATGATGGTGGTTGGTGTGGGATTAGGATTGGAATTAGATATGTGGGTGATGGGACTAGGTTGTGATGGTTCGTGGATGCGTTCAAGGATAGGTATTGGACTAGATGATGGTGTTGGAGGGGTGGGGGATTCCTTTGCTTTGCTTGGTGATGTTCTTTGGAATAAATCCCACAAGGATTCTTTGGATGTGATAGTGTTGGGACTTGGAAGATTTGATGGTGGATTAGATAGTGGATGGGTGATAGGGATTAGTGGATTGGGAGATACATAAGGTGATGGATTAAGGTTGATAAGGTTGGAGGGATATGGTGATGGTGGGATTGGAGGATGGGGATTAGGAGATGGGGGATTTGGTTGTTGATATGAAGTTTGGATTTCAGATATAAGGTGTGCTAGATTGGTGTTCCCTTCATCAAAGTTAGCATGACAAAGGTTGGGGGATTGATAAGGTGGAGGTATGAATTGATTGGATAAGTATGATGGCATGGATGTGTAAGGGGATGGTGATTGATATGAGGGTAAAGGTTGATATGATGGAAGTTGGTATGAGGTTGAAGGTTGATATGAGGATGATGGATGTTGATATGATGGAAGTTGATATGATGAAGGTTGATGGGAGGTTGATGGTGTGGATATGTAAGATGTAGATTGGTATGAAGGTTGAAAGAATGACGATTGATATGATGTGGAGGGGGATGATGTGTAGGGTGTTTATTGATATGATGAAGGTTGGTATGAGGTCCATGGTGTGGATATGTAAGATGTTGAAGGATGATATGATGAGGGTTGATATGATGAAGATGGGGTAGGGGTTTGGGATTCTCCAATGATGAGGTGTGCTAAGGGTATATCTTTAATGTCATTTTTGAATTGTTCCTTAGCATTAGGATCCATGTTCTCATAGACTTTTCTAATTCTTTGTACTTGTTGTATTGATTCATAAAGATCCATTTTGTGGGAGAGAGTATGGGATGATGGGGGATGATTGTGATGTTGAGGATCAAATTTCAAGACATTAGGATGATTCGATTTGATTTGATGAATGGTTCTCTATGCTTAAGATAGACTAATGATCTTAAGCAAGAGGGTTGATTTGATTAGGTGATCAATTAAGGTCTTGATTTTTGATTGGGTTGATTTGGATTTGGAGTTTGATAATGATGTTGGGGGATTTGGATAATGATTGGGATTGATGTTGATTTTGGATTGGATTTGGAATATGGTTTGGAAGATTATGGATTGATGTTGGTTGGATTTTGGATTTGATTTGGACGAGATGGGATTAGAATGTTGTTGATGAATTGGATTAAGGATGATGAGGGTGATTAGGATAAGATTAGATTGAATGATTTGGATGATGATGTGGATAAGGTAGGTGATTAGGATGATTAGGATAGATGAGTGATTGGGTTTGAATGTGTTGGAAGAATGAGGTGAACGACTTGTCTTATGTGTTTGATGTTTATCTTGATTTGGCAATGTTCAATGAAATGATCACACTTGTACAAACATGAATCACTCACACAAGACACAAGCAATTTTGAATTTTGAATTTGAAGAATATGCTAATGATTAGAAAAGCACACTTGCAAAACAAATCAACATGCCCTAATGTCTAGTTTGATGTAAGGTATGGCCAATTAGGTTTGGGTAATGTTTACACGAGGTTGACTAAGAATTGAAAGTGAAATCCTGTCACACAGCCGGGAGAAGAGGGTAACCCACCCTTCACCTTCACTTCCCAAAGGTAGAAATTTTTTTGGGGCTTAGCCAAGAGTGACAAGATTCTGATTTCAAAGAGGGTGTCTTTCGATTCAGCCTCAGATGAGGTCGTCCCTAGGGGTGATGAAATCCCCTAGCAGGCCTCCTAGGAAGGGGTAAACAAAAGCAAATTGAAGTGAGGTGTTTTTGATCTCCAAGGTCACCTTGCGGTGCGAGGAGAGAGCATACACACCCACTTGACTCACACTCTCACTTGTAAATTATCCCTTAGAAAAATGAAATGTGATAAAGACACGTCAAGCAGTGATTCTTTTTAAGCCCAATTTGGAGATGTGATTGAAGACACTGGTTGATTTTACGCCTAATTTCAATGATGTGTGATTAAACAATGATTCATTTTATGAGCCCAAATTGGAATGTGTGATGAAAACAAGATTATGAGATAAAGGATGAAACAAATGCACCTGATTAAATTACTATCCAAATTGATGTAGATGTTGATCTAGATGTTTTTCTGGCTCCAAATGATCACCTGCAAGTTACAAGAATGAAAACGGAGCAAGTAGGCTAGCCAAAGAGGTTGTCATGCAAAAATTGATAAGTTGATAAAAATCTAATAAAAATGATCTGATATAGAAAAATAGATTGCATGAACAGAAAATTCAAGAAATTCTATGCGATTTCAAAAAAAAATTTGTGAAAATTCAATCAAAAACGCAAAAGATATGAGCATGTGAAGTTTTGAAGCATCTTTGACTTTGACTGTGAAAAAAAGCTTGATAAATGTACAGTCACCTAAAAATTTCCTCACAAATGTGAAGTGCTCAGAGTCCTCTTTTTGATGAGTGTTCATTTGCTCGATTTTGCCTCCGTATATGAAAGTTGTGATCGAGAGAAAAAAATGGCCTCCCTTGGCATGTAGAAGGCATTAGGAGGTGACTTGACTATTTGATACTAACCCCTAGAGGTCAGTTTGGTTGCAGTCACATGAACGGTTAGGGAGGTTGGTAGTTAATGTTATGGTTTGAGCAAGTGGAGCCCTCGGTTGGTCATATGACCGAGGGCTAAGTTAAAGAAAAAAAAGTCAAGGGGGCTGAGGGATGTAGCCCCCTCACTTTCCCCTTCATTGCATAAGACTGTGTGTTAATTTGAGGGTGACCCTAGGGTTTTTTTACTACAGAGCTAGTCAAAAACTGATCTGAGAGGTGTTAAAAGATATCGGCTGTGCATTTGAAGGCTGTGGGATGGTGCAAAGAGACTGTCTAGGGGGGTTAGAATCACACCATGACCAATGGTATGAGAAGATGAGTGGTGGAATATGAGGAGAGCGGCTTAAAACTGTGGTTTGGCCAAATAATGGTATGCGGTATAGGGAGGAAGGGGGGTCGGGGGGAGGGTGTCGGCCAACAGAAAGGGAAGTGCAGGGTGCAGAGAGCTAAGGGAGTGGTTAGGAAGTGGGAAGCCGGCGGTGTGAGAGGCGGGGTATGCAGAGGTGGGGGCAGTTGTGGGGTGCAGGGTGGTGGGTTTTGGATGGAGTAGCGGTGTGGGGAGTACAGGAGGTGCGGGAGGGAGAAATGGTGGTGGGGGGTTTGGGGGAATGGATGAGGGGAGCTACGGGTGGCGGGAAGTGTATGCAGGGGCTGCGGGGAAGCATTAGACGGAGGTGGTGGGAGAAGGTAGGAGTGGCACGGGGGGAAGCAGAGAGGTGGCCGCGGCGAAGGACAGGAGATATAAGGGTTTTCAAACCTTCCACAAACGAGTTTCCTTCAATGATAAATAGTAAACCTGCAAAATGTAAAAGTCCCATAGAGAAAACCAACAAAAACAACAAACGGAGGATGCACAAAATAGTACGGCAGGGTACGGTACCGTACGGTATGGACTGTACCCTTAAAAATTTTCAAATTTTTCAAAAAAAATTTCACCGAACCTAGGCAAGTTTACTGTCAAAATTCACAGAAACAGCATCCCGAGCACAATAATGCAGTCCATTTTTGCCCAAGATGCAACCTACAACACTTTACCTCCAAAACTTGACAAAACTATTAGAAAAATGAAGATTTTGACAAGAAACCTTCACAAACTGATGATGAGATCCGAGACCGGGCGTGCTAATGTAATCAATGAAATCAAAACAAAGGTAATAATGTAAATCAAATGCACAAAACAAATGATTATACCTCCATAATGACTCACGGATCCAAGAGAGGGAAGGAGTTGCACCCACATAGCTCCTTAGATGTTACCCTAGTGATGCAAGATGTAGATTGCTCAAATGCTCAACACAATGTAAAATGAGATGGGGATTGATAGATTGGATAGGATGGAGGCTAGATTTTGACATTAGGATGGTATGATGAGGAGATTGTGGAGTGATTTTGGCAAAGGTCTGATGCATGAAGAAGTCTCTCTAATGGCTTAGAGAGGGGTCCAATTTATAGAATTTTGGAGATGAGGATGGAGGGTGAGGATTCAGTTGATGGGATCAAGGGCTAGGAATAAAAGTGAATCTTTTATTCCTAGTGGATGAATTAATAATTCTCATTTTGGGAAGAGTGGAGGATAGTGGATGAATTATAAATTCATTTTTGGGAAGAGTGGAGGATAGTGGGGGACAACTAAATTTTAAATTCAGTTAGTGGAGGATTGTGGAGGATGAGGTAAGCAAGGTTAATTAAGTGTTATCTTAATTAACCTAAGTCTAGGTTAATCAGATAAACATGACTTATCTAATTAACAGGGATTAGGGAAATGGATAAATCATCTAAATAAATATTAGCAATATTCATTTAATTGATGAGGATAGGGTTGTAAGATTTAAGTGGATTAATTGAGTGAGTCAATTGATCACAAGGGACATGCAGATGGGGGGAGTGGATTAGTGCAGAGGTACATAAAATTGGTTTGCAGAGCAATCCAATTTTAGGTGTCTACAATGAGGATATAAGCTATTGCTAAAGGTGTTTTGGTTTCTTTGTAGAGGTGTTGAAGATGTTGAGAATATGCTTCTATTGTTTGGTTTCCAAGTGCTTTTGAGAAAATTTGATTAATAAAGGAAATAATATGTTGAAGAGAATCACTGGCTTAACAAAGTAGTGTTATGGTTTTGCCCCACATTTCTTCCCTATTGAAGATCTACTTTTGGGGTTTGAATATGTTGATCAGAGGTGTTCGGAGATATTATGCTCCAAATTTGGTGCTCCAGTTCATTGTATAGAGAAAGTTGTGTTCACCAGTGTGTGGACAGTGTTTCTAAATTTTGCAAAAGTGTCTCAAAGAAACTATTTTGCTCTGCATTTCTCTATAGATCTATTTATGAATTTTTAGTTCTAGATTCATGCTTATAAGTTCTATATCTTTCTTTAGTTCAAGTTGTTCATGGTTTGGTACTCTACAAGTTCATTTCTTGAGTTGCAGTTGATGGTTTCTTGAGTTACAGTTGATGACAGAGTAATCTAAGTACTCCGGTGTGAATTTTCTTCAGGTGAAAGACGTTGCAAAAGATTTTGTTGGTTTTAAGGTGCTTGTGGACATTCCTAGATCATGGTCTAGTTTGGAGTGTGGTCTGTGTGTTGTCTTTTTGTCATGAGGAAGTGTGCACTTAAAAGTCCATAGTGTTAACAAAATTTTGGCTAACTTGCTTGTTTACACTAATTGTATTTGTGCTTCGGTGATTGTGAAAGCGTGATGAAGTATATATGTAGAGATTTAGGTCTATGCAAAGGTATGAGGTGGTCCACATTCATTCCTTTCCTCCATGGGAATGTTTTTCTCCAAACCTAATTTGAATTTTATGTTTTAAGATGTGTTACTGACCTTCGAGAATGTTTTCAGGGTTGATGATGGTATAAATATGTGTCAAGGATTCATGAGTGTATGGATGCGTGATGAATATGATGGATGTGATATGAATTTGATTAGTGTAGTGAGAGATTTCATGTGCTAGGCTACTAGATGTAGTGACTAGATTTCATATTGAGCTTCATTGGAACTAAACTCCATGCATAGGTTAGATGTAATTATATCAATTCATCCCTGGTAGTGAGCCTTCTCTTCTGTCTCTTTCTTCTAACAGTGAGAACTTTGGCAGTGAGCCCTGGGTAGTGAACCCTCTAGAAGTGAGCCTTTTGTAATTCATTGTTACTACTACTTTATATTTTGATCTAATCCCCACCGTGGTTTTTCCCTTCTTGGGTTTTCCATGTAAAATCTGGTGTTGTCATGTCTTTGGTGTTGTTATGATTAAGTTTCTATTATTTTCTTTTTATGCTTAATCATCATAACTAAAGGTTAATGTGGATCTAAATGTTTGTGATGGTTTGAAATTTTTGATACATTTGATTCACCCCCTCTCTTGGTTGTCTTGTGCATTCAACAATTGGTATCAGAGAAAGGTTCCTTTGAAGAAAGCTTAATAGCTTGAGGTAGATGCAAGATAGCGCACAAGAAGGATATTCCCTTGTTTAATGGATCAGACTATGCTCTCTGGAATGTAAGGATGGAAGCCTTTCTAATTTCTCTTGGTTATGAGATCTAGAAATCTGTTAGGTTTAATTACAATGTACCTAAGAATGGTATAAATATTGATGATGAGATCAAAGCTATTGAAGTTTATGGTAAGGCAAAACATGCTCTTCTAAGTGGTCTTACTAATTCTGAGTTGGTGAAAGTTGTGAATTTGAAAACTACTAATGAGATTTGGAAAAAGTTGGAAAGTGTTTATGAAGGAGATGATAAGGTCAAACAAGCTAAAATGTAGAATTTGAAGCTCACATTTGAGACCATGCGAATGTCTAAAGATGAAAACATTACAAGCTACTTACAGAAGGTGGATGAAGTTATCAATGGCATCAAAGGACTTGGTGGAAATATAGATGATAAAGAAGTGATATTGAAGGTACTTAGAACTCTTCCTAAAGATTACAGTCACAAGGTTTTTTCTATTGAAGAATTACAAAATTTGGACCAGCTTACCAAAGATCAGTTGCTTGGCACCTTAACTACTTTTGAAATAAGAGAGTTAGACACAACTAGTGGAATTGCAAAGGATGAGACTACTTTTAAGACTGGCAAATCATAGAAGACTATGGAATCAAATTTGGAAGACCTTGATGAAGTGGAAGTTAACTTTGTGAGAAGGATGAAAGAGGGTACTGGAAAGTTCAGTGGTAAGTTGCCTTTTAAATGTTTTAGTTGTGGAAAAATAGGTCATTATGCTTCAAGATGTCTAGATAGAGCTCTGAGAATTAAGAATAGGGAAAACAAAGGTAAGATGGTTAAGAAAAGTTAGTATGTTAGAGAAGATGCAAGTATATCTAATGATGAATTTGATTATGAGGATGATAATGACAATGAATGCTTATTCATAGCCCTAAGAGATGAAACTATTTTTGCTAACTCTAGAAGCTGTGTGAAGGAAAAGGGTCTAGAAGGAAGTACTAACCCTGAATGCACTATAATGTCTACTTTTCATGCTAGAAGAGAAAAAGTTGACTAGGTCATTGACAATGGATGCTCAAATCATATGACAGGTGATAAGAGTAAGTTTGTTAAACTTGAAAATTATGATGGTGGAGTAGTTAGATTTGGTGATGATGCAACTGCTAAGATCTTTGGAAAAGGTTCAATCAGTTTTGATGGAAAGCATAACACTGATGATGTTCTTTATATTAAGGGTTAAAACATAATCTTTTGAGTGTTGGATAGGTGTGTAACAAAGGATACAATCTTATGTCTTAGGATGATGGTTGTGAGATCAGAAAAATCTTTGGAACAATGATTGCTACTGGAAAGAGGATAGGTGGAAATGTTTATCATCTTAAAGGTGGTGATAGTTATTTATTTATAACTCAGATCAGTGAGAGGTGGCTATGGCATAGGAGATTGTGTCACATCAATTTTGATAGCCTGGTAAGGATAAGTTCAGTTCAAGTTGTGAGAGATCTATGAAAGATTACAAAGCCCATCAATGTTGTTTGTAAGGAATATCAGATTGGAAAGAAAAAAAGAAGCTTCAAAGTCAAGGATCAATCATCTACTAGACTGTTGGAATTGGTACATATAGATCTATGTGGTCCTACCAGAGTAAGGAGTTTTCAAGGTGAAAGGCATTTTATGTTATTTATTGATGATTGCTCTAAAATGATGTGGATCACTTTTCTTAAGGAAAAATTAGAAGGCCTAGATAAGTTAAAGCCTTTAAAGCAATGGTTGAAAATGAAATGGATATGAAGATCAAATGTTTGAGGTTTGATAGAGGTGGGGAATTTACTTCTAATGAGTTTAACATGTTTTGTGAGGATCATGGAATAAAGAGGCATTTATCTACCCCTAGGACTCCTCAACAAAATGGAGTGGTTGAAAGGAAGAACATGACTATTCAAGAAGTTGCAAGGACAATGATAAATGAAGCAAACCTACTAGAAGTCTACTGGAGAGAAGCAATTCGTACTGCTATCTACATATAGAATAGAGTACAAGTAAGAGAAAATGAGACAAAGACTCCCTATGAGCTATGGTATGGAAGGATTCCTACTATTAAATATTTCAAAATTTTTGGAATCAAATGTTATATCAAAAAAGATGAAGAACTAGGAAATTTTGATGCAAGGTGTGATGAAGGTATTTTACTTGGATATTCTACTAGAAGAAAAGCTTACTGGTGCTACAACAAAAGGCTAAGAGAAATTATTGAAAGTGCTAGCATTAAGGTTGATGAAGATATATAGAAGATTTCAGAGGTTAATGTATATGAATCAGATGAGTCTTCTTGTGAAGAAGAAAAATAAACTAAAGAAAAATAAGTATAGGTTGAAGAACAAGAAGTTCTAGAAAGAATCCCTAAAACTCCCAAGTATGTGTAGAAGCATCACTTTGAAGACCAGATCATTGGTGATAAGAGCAAAGGTGTTTTGAAAAGGAGAGTTGTTGAAGAATAGGTAAATCTATGTTTAATTTCTAAAGTTGAACCTAAAACAGTGGTTGAGGCATGCAAGCATGAGTGCTAGATCAAGTCTATTGAAGAAGAACTAATGCAAATTGAGAAGAATCAGACTTGGGAACTTGTCCCAAGACCAGAGATCAAAAATGTAATTGGAACTAAGTGGGTATTCTAGAACAAATTGAATGATAATGGAGAAGTGGTAAGGAACAAGGAAAGACTTGTGTGTAAAGGCTACTCACAAGTGGAGGGAATAGACTGTGATTAAACTTATACTCTGATGGCAAGAATGGAGGCCATTAGGATGTTTTTGGCTTTTGCAGCACATAAGGATTTCAAAGTATATCAAATGGATGTGAAGTCTTCTTTCTTGAATGGTGAGTTGGAAGAGGAAATGTACATTGAGCAATTGAAAGGATTTCAGTTGTCAGATAAGCCAGATATGGTTTGCAGGTTGAAGAAGGCACTATATGGATTGAAGCAAGCCCCCAGAGCTTGGTATGCAAGGTTGGATAGGTACTTATTACAGCAAGGATTCAATAAAGGTATTGTATATAGCAATTTGTACATCAAAGTAAGTGGCAATCAAATTCTGATTGTGGAAGTGTATGTAGATGATATAATCTTTGGTGGAAATGAAGGTACGTGTAAAAGTTTTGTAGATGAGATGCAAAAGAATTTGAAATGTCAATGTGTGGGCAAATAAATTTCTTCCTTGGGTTATAGATCAATTAGATAGATAAGGGTATTTTCATTTCTCAGTCAAAGTATATAAAAGAGTTGTTAAAGAAGTTTGGAATGGAAGACTCTAAACTGGTTTGTACTCCTATGCTTACTAGTTGTAAGTTGAGTAAGAATGATGAATCTCCTAAGCGTGATCAGAGCAAGTACAGATCAATGATTGGAGGACTATTGTATCTGACTACTACTAGACCAGATATTATACATGTAGTCTATCTTGTGGCTAGATTTCAAGAATATCCTAGAGAGTCACATGTTATGGCAGTTAAGAGGATATTCAAATATTTAAAGGGCACTCTGGATCATGGCTTGTGGTATCCAAAAGATACTGACTTTAAGTGCTTATATAGATGTAGATTGAGCTGGTTATGTAGATGACAAGAAAAGTACAAGTGGTGGTGCATTCTTTATTGGATGTAGTTTGGTGTCTTGGCTAAGTAGGAAACAAGATTCAGTGTCTTTATCTACTATAGAGGTGGAATATATTGCTGCAGCATCATGTTGCACATAGGTGTTATGGATGAGACAAACCTTGAAGGATATCAAAGTTGTGTATGATGAGCCAATTTCTATTTGATAACACAAGTGCTATTAACATTTCAAAGAATCTAGTGATGAATTCAAGGATAAAACATATCTCAATTAAGTATCACTTTCTGAGAGAGAAGGTTGTAGAGAATGAAGTGAAGCTTGAGTATGTGCCTACAAAGGATCAGGTTGCTGACATATTCACTAAGGCTCTTCCTAAGGATATATTTGAGTATCTCCAGGAAAAGTTAGGGGTTATTGCCCCTCCTTCTTTGAACTAGATGTATAAAGAGGTGCACTAGTCCAGTGGGTTCCAAGATTCATTCTTTTCTAGACTGATGATTGGAGGCTACCTCTCAGGGGGAGCAGGTAGTGGTCATGATGATTGTTTTAGTCAGGGGGAGTAAGAGTTGATACAGTTTGGTGTGCACTCCTAAGGGGATTATCAGAGTAGTGAAAAGAAAAAGATCATGTGAGATGATAAGAGTGAAAGAAGAGGTGTGTCACCCTTTTCCATTGATGTCAAAGTGGGAGAGAGAGAGCAATGTGAAAAAGAAATGAATCAATGATTAGGGAGAAAGAGTAAGATATGTAAAAGAAAGGGGGAGAGTAAGAAAGTAAAGAAGATTGGTGCAAAGTTGTGTCTTGATGGTTTTTCACATTATGTATTGCCATCAATGACAAAGGGGGATATTGTTGTAATTATGTGCTAATCAGTGTTGTCATTGGTGTCAACTATGTCAAGAGTATGAGTTAAGAAATGATGCAAGAGTATGAGTAGTTTGCATTGAGTAGAGATCAGAGATAAGGTTGTGCAGAGATGAGGATATGAGCTATTACTGAAGGTGTTTTGGTTTCTTTGTAGAGGTGCTGAAAATGTTGAGAATATGCTTATGTTATTTGGTTTCCAAGTGATTTTGAGAAAATTTGAGTAATAAAGGAAATAGTGTGTTGAAGAGACTGACTGGCTTAACAGAGCAGTGTTCTGGTTTTACTCCACATTTGTTACCTATTGAAGATCTACTTTTGTAGTTTGAATATGTTGATCATAGGTGTTCAAAGATGTTATGCTCCAAATTTGGTGCTCTGATTCATTGTGTAGAGAAAGTTGTGGTCACCAATGTGTGGACAATGTTTCTGAATTGTGTAGAAGTGTCTAGGAGAAACTGTTTTGCTCTGCATTTCTTTGCATATCTGTTTCTAGCATTGCAGTTCTAGATTCATGCTTATAAGTTCTATATCTTTCTTTAGTTAAAGTGGTTTGTGGTTTGGTGCTCTGCAAGTTCATTTCTTGAGTTGCAATTGATGATAGAGTATTCTAAGTGCTTCGATGTGAACTTTCTTTAGGTGAAAGATGTTGCAAAAGATTTTGTTGGTTTTCAGGTGCTTGTGGATGTTCCTAGATCATGTTCTAGCTTGGAGTGTGGTATGCATGTCATATTTTGGTCTTGAGGAAGCATACACTTAAAAGTTCATAGTGTTAACACAAGTTTGGCTGACTTGGTTGTTTACACTAATTGCGGTTGTGCTTCGGTGATTGTGAAAGCATGATGAATCTTGTATGTATGGATTTAAGTTCATCCTAAGGTATGAGGTGGTCCACATTCATTCCTTTCCTCTGTAGGAATGTTTTGGTCCAAAACTAATTTGAATTTTATTGGTTAAGATGTGTTTTTGACATTAGAGAATGTTTTCAAGGTTGATGATGGTATAAATATGCGTCAAGGATTCATGAGTGTATGGATTCATGATGGATATGATGTATGTGATGTGAATTTGATCAATGCAGTGAGAGTTTTCATGTGTTAGGGTATTGGATGTAGTGAACAGAACGTGTCTACTATTTTTTAGTGTTTCTACAAAGGTGTTGTTTGTGTTGTGGTGAATATTGAGCTTCATTGGAACTAAACTCCGTGTATAGGTTAGATACAATTATATCAGTTCATCCCTAGCAGTGAGCCTTCTCTTATATGTCTTTCTTTTGATAGTGAGTCCTTTAGCAGTGAGTCTTTCTTTCTTTCTTCTAGGTAGTGAGCTCTCTAGTAGTGAGCCTCTTGTAATTTGGTGTTACTACTACTTTATATTGTGAGCTAATCCTCACCATGGTTTTTCCCTTCTTGGGTTTTCAATGTAAAATCTAGGGTTGTCTTGTCTTTGGTGCTGTTATGATTTAGTTTCTGTTATTTTCTTTTTATGCTTAATCATCATAACAAGTTTAAAGGTTAATGTGGATCTAAATGTTTGTGAGGGTTTGCAATTTTTGATACAACTGATTCACTGACTCTCTCAATTATCTTGTGCATTCAACAAGGATTTCATTCTCAATTTTTGTGCATTCATTTGCCATAGCTTCAATTAGTGATTTTTGTTCTTTATTCTTCTTCCTTACACATTCCAAGTCTTCAAGGGCAGAAATAAGTTCACCTTCAAAATCCACTTCACATTCTTCTTCATCTATAGTCTTGTCTAAACCATTAGAGATCAATATGGCCATGAATAGGAATTCTCCTCTTTCATTATTTGATGAGTAGTGATCTACTTCTTCTGAGGAGCTATAGTCTTCTTTAGAAAGGAGGTTCCTCTTGAAGTTATTCCTTTTGAAACCCTTGCTACTATTTTCATTTTCTCCAAAAGGACATTTAGAAGAATAATGACCAATTCTTCCACAATTAAAACATTTGAAAAGTAACTTACCTTTATACTTGCCTGATCCCTTCTTTAACTTTCTCACAAAGTTTGCTTCTTCTTCCTCAGATTCACTATATGAACTAGATGTTCCTTATTTCTTCACATCTTTGAAAGCATCTTATCTTTTGTATGTATCATGGATTTCATTTCTCATCTCATAGGTAGTGAGAGACCCAAACAACTCTTCCATGGTAATTTTCTTCAGATCTTTGGCTTCTTTAATACTAGAAACCTTGAATCAAACCTATGAGCGAGAGTTCTCAAGACTTACTTCACAATTACTGAATCAGTTATTTCTTCGCCAAGACTTCTGATCCTATTGACTGCTTCATCCATTTAGAGCAAATAGCTAGCAATGATTTCTTCTTCTTTCATCCTTAGATTCTCAAACATTGCTCTATAAGTTCGTAATCTTGCTTGCTTTACACTGTCATTTCCTTCATAGATATTTTTGAGTTTATCCCATATCTCCTTGGCTGTCTTACACTGCACTACCTTGACAAGTTCTGAATTAGTTAGAATACTCAAGATAACATTCTTGTCTTTAGCATTGTTTTCATGTGCTTTCCTCTCATTTAGTGCTATAATGGGATTAATAGTTTTAGTATAAGAAACCTTTGCAGCTCTCCAAACATCATATCTGAGAGAGGTGAGATGGGCTTACATCCTTACACTCTAGAAAGCATAGTTACTTCCATCAAATACTGATGCTTTAGAAGAGGACTCTCTCTGAGCCATGTGTTCTACTCCAAGATCCACCTTTAGTTGATATGTTGCACCAAGAAACTCATCTCTGATACCAATTATTTGAACACTCTGATATACCGTGGGGGGTGAATCAATATATACTATAAATTAATCCAATTCAACCTTATCTTCAAATTTTTTCTACTACCTTAAACAGATAAATAGATAATTAAGCAATTCAAAACATAATCAGACAAACGCACAACCATAACACCAGATTTATGTGGAAAAACCATGGTGAGAAAGTTGCTTGGATCTACTATCCAAATTCAACCTCACAAATAAAAATAGGATTACAATATGTTTTGTTGGGACCCAAAATAATAGCAACACAAAACTCTAAAACATTCCAAAATCACCTAGGCCATGGATTGTTGTCAGGGTGATAGGAAGAGGTTTATCAACAAGTTTTGGGTGATTTTGGCCAACTAACAGGAGTGGGTAAACTCCTCTTCTCTTTAGGCTTAGCTAGACCTAGGAGGGATATTCCTAGAGACGTGAAATGAAATACAAATAAATATACATAGCCATACCCAATGTACACTTGACCCCAAAGCTGTCACTAAGTCAAGACAAACTAGTTGCACAAGCCTCTCATTAAGCTAATTCAACTGTGCCAATGTACATGCACAAGAAAGATGGTTTTTATCCTTGAACCATAGGTTAAAGATTTATTTGTTTTTAAAAGATTGTTTGGTCCCTCTCCAATATGAACCGGTGCCTATTCCATTGGGCAACAAAGTCACAGAATGCAAGGAGGAAAAGAAATACACAGCAAAGGATCAACAGAACTAGACATACATTTACATATATGACTTTCTAATAGATTTTCATACAATGAACATACTTAATAATCCAAAAGATGATTGTAGTAATTCCTTTATAACAAAATGATGGCAAATACAAAGCCTTGTATTTATTTAGATGTTGTCACACATCTCCAAATTCCTGTTATACTCATACCAACAAATGTGGCAAAGGAAAATACACAACTGTGATTACATATTTACCAAAATCATTACAAACTCCCATGGAGACATTCACTAATTCAAATTTGCAATATAAAACCTTCCTACACAATACTGATTATATCCCTTCACTAACAAACTAGACCAAATCGTGTGTTGATGCCAGAGAAACTCCTTAGGATTTCCCATACCAGACAATTGGCTCGGAGACCAACCTTGAAAATATCTTTATTTCATGTATATATAGTCATTCTTCCCATCATGTAGCTTCTAGATGTTTGAAAGAATTGGTCAACAAGCAATAGCACAAGAAAGATAAAGGTGCATGTCCATGTCAGGAGGATCGGTGGATCAAAAGGAAAGCCCATCCCATGCATACAGATTTTGGTCCTTGAAGGTACCGCAGAAGATATGGGTATTGAGACACACCATCCACCGCCAGAAATGAGTACCTGCACATTTACAACATCCACTATATCAACCACCAGCAAAGTACCCACAATGACTGCAACAAACTCATGCCATACATTTTGACTTTTATTCTGATTTTGCCCTATCTATGACTTTTTCCTAGCGTGGACTCACCTCTATTTTTGTACTTTGTTAGCAAATTTTGTTATTTTAGAATTGGGTCATTTTTGACCTTTTATCAGCAAATCTGCTATTTGCCGATCTATCTTCATTTTTCCCTTTTTGTCGACAAATCTTTAATTTTCCAAACTCTATCTTTATCACTTCTTTTTCTTCCTTATCAATCTCCACCTTTGTCAGCAAAAATGAATTTTGTCAAACCTCTACTTTTCCATCTTATTTGCCTTATTAGTAAAACTTGAAATTCCTGAACTTGCCCATTATTCCACATTATTGGCAAAAATGTTGAATCAAGATCTTTGACTTCTCCCTTTGACCCTATCGAAAAAATGTCATATCTGCAAATCTTCACAATTTATAACCTAGCCCCTTGGTGCCTTTTTCCATGCTTTATTGGCAAAATCCAACATTTGTGAACTAAGCCTCCTTTGCCTTCTTTACCTTTATTGGCAACTTTCACCTTTGTCGAACCTTTTTCCTTTGTCTCCTTTGCCAGCCTTCTTAGCAAATATGAAATTTTTTGAACCTTTCTTTTTCTTTATATTTTGCCCATTATCAGCAAAATGACCCTTTACGGAACCAATCCCTTGTAATCCCCTCCTGCCCTATATCGGCAAAGTCACCCTTTGCTGAACTTCTCCATCTTTCCTTATTGTAAGCGAAAATGCCTATCGGTGAATTGCCAAAAATTTGAATTGTTCCATCGGTTCACCCTTTAGCCAATTCCCTAACAAAGTACCTATCTTCCTTTTATGCCTTAGTCGATTTCATGCCTCAGGAGCCTCCTTTTGTATTGTCAGTGATTTCTGCCATCGACAAACCTCACAAACCTTGAACTTATGAATTTTGCCAATAAAAGGCTTCACTGTCTTCATTTTGTCACCAATAAACCACATGCCTCCCTCACCCCTCACTCTTCCTTATTGGCAAATATCATTGTCAGCGAACCAACAAAAAATATGAACTTGAGAACAAGTTTGAAAGTTGGAAGCTTCACTAATTTGCTGATAATAAGGCAAAAATTGAAAATTTTCTAAGGGACAAAAGGGAGCAAGACATAACCATTTGACCAAGGCAAAATATACAAAGAGCAAACTTTGACCAAGGATAACTTTTTTATATTAATGAATTTTGACATGGTTCAAAAGGCAAAGTTGCTCAGAATGGAATTTTCTATCCAATGGTGACATTTGCTAAGGAATTTTGCACATAAATTTGGATTTTTTTGGGGCAAAAAATGCAGAAGGGGAACTAGTTTTTTTGGGCTCCAATAGTGGCTCTGGTTGGGGACGTGTGACAAGCAACGTCACAATAAGAATCTAGAATATCTCTAGGTAGACTGACACACAAACACACAAAGGGAAACACACAAAACACATATTTACAAAGAAACACAGTAAAAATGACTACAACAAAAATTTTGGGACACTATAGGTCACCCCTGCAGAAAACTAGATGAAGCTACTTGCCTATGTCAAAGACGAGCCTATTAAAGGAGTTGATTTTCCTCAATCCTTTGCTGTACTGATCACCCAACATCAACAATAAAAATATTTTGCATGCATACACATGCAAAATACAGACATTCATATCATTATGCTAAAGATTGAAAAAAAAAATCATCAGGGCAAGACAACCATAGATAATATGATTCATCATCATGTTGACTCACATATAAGCACTCACCTTCAAGTCCGATGTCAACATGATGGATTTCTGGGCCTACATAAATATCAGCATGAGGGAAACTATCATACTGAAACTCATCCATCCTAGGTGTGTTCTCATGTTGGGCTATGTCATAAGACTGCTCAATTTCTTGTGGCTCAGTTGTATTAATGCTAATGTGCTCCTCAATGACTGAATCAAAGGCATGATTCAAATTTAAATCTCCACTACTAGCATATGTCTAAAATTTGAGGCACTTCAAGTGAAGACTCACAATCTTCAATCTGCCTCTCTGTTTTGCAGTCCTTGGCACACACTACTATGTAAAATTTGCTGCTAAGAAAATTAGAAATGATTTTCTCCTCATCACCATATAGGTCAACAACTTGACCCACACTTGAACATCTAGCCTCAATATCATCAGGCCCTGCTAATGAGCTAAAAAATGTGCTCTCAACATGATCCACATTAATTAGAGGTAACTGCCCCAAACAAAGCTCTAGAAAATTGTCTCTTATATGGTCTTCAAAGTGGGATACAATTATCTCAGAATCGCCTGTAGCTGTAGCATTGCCCTCATGATGTCCCTGGAGATGAAGCATAACTCACATCATCATCATGCAAACAAGTGCTAATGACCTCATTGTCATTATCAAGGATAAATGAGGGTAACACACCAAATAAGAGACCAGTCTCTTGTTCACCCTCAACATCATTTTGTGTACATCCCTCTCTTTCCACTTGCTGTCTATAGGTAGCCACATCATACCATATATGACTCCACTTCCAAAGCTGACAGCTTAGATTCACTAAACTAAAAAACATCTTCAAAAAGAGGATTATTCATGCCCCAATAACAATCATAAATTATATTACCTGAGAGACTTGCATGCTCTTCATAAAGGGCATTATCTCTTATGCTCATATCTTCATCATCATTTGCTTCATCAATATATGCATGCATTGTATAATCAATCACCTGAGTTTATTCATTTGATGCATCACTTGCATACATACATTCTAGGCGGTCCACAATATAACAATAGGTAGCAGGGTCAAAATTCTCTTCATCAAATTGGATGCCATCATTGATTTGTTCATTTTCATCATCCACTGATGATTGATCCAATCGAAGGTAAGTGCAGTGACTATTGTTTTCATCTAAATTTCTCTCATACACTGCACCAACACCTTCCTCTACCCTTATGCATACACAATCATCACATGATATTATGTCTAGATCATATGAAATGTCCACATCCCTACTGTCTACCAAAACCTGTTCATTATCATCTACCTCTGCATCTGAGGATATAGATTTTACAATCATATCTTGCTTAACTTTGTCAACATAATCAATGAACACATAGGCTTGTTGCAAACACACTATATTGAATTCTTCCCTAATAGAAGCAGAGCTTAAAGAAACATCATAAGCTCACAAATACATATCAATGCAAATAGGGAGATTAGGTCTAAATTTTTCTAGGATGTGAGATAGGGCCACAACAAATTTGTGGCTGAGCTCCATGCTAGACTCTCCTTCTTTCCTTCTAATATCTTCTAGTTCTTGGACAAGAAAAACAGGGTCTAGACTACTTGCATAGTCTTCAAAGGTATCCACCAACTGCTCCTAGGAAGCAAAATGCTGGTAAGGGAAACTAACCAGCCACTTCTGTGCTATTCCACATAGAGATCTAATAAAAAATTTCATCCAAATATCCTCATCTCCAAAATGAAATTTATCCATGAAGTCTAAAAATGCATCAATGTGTGCCTTCCTATAGAAAACCTCACACTCATCAAATAAAGGCATTTGATTGTAAATATATTTGGGCATGGATTGTTGTTCATAACTAACCCATGAGAGGTCTAGTTGTCTATAAGTTTTCTTCATTTACAATAGGGGGAGGATGAGGGAAATAACCACTGGGAACAACAAGAGGGGAATTAGACTACAACATGGACTGATGTAGCCTGATTCAGCCTGCTAATTCTTTTTCTTGCTGCAACAAAGACTCTAACAATTGCTTTTTTTTTTTCAATTTTCTTTTGTAGCCAAGACTTTTCATTTCTACTATGCAAGGGTTCAAAAATTTCTAGGTTTGTAAAATTGGCAAGGCTATGATCAGAAAATGCATTACCAAGATGGTCAAAGGCCATATAGTTCCTAAGGTCTTCAACATAAGAAGATACAGGGCAAGAATCCTCCCTAGGGTATCCATATTCATAACAATTGGCCATGACCAACTAATAACCACTTGTACAAGACAAAAGAAAGCAAACAACATGTTCTTTTACCAAGAAAGAAACCATGGTCAAGGCAGAAAGAAAAACATGTACCTTAACTAGTTGCAACCTCCTTGAAATGTGCACACAACAACAACATTTTTATTTTATTTTTTGATAGCAGAGTCATCACCTCCATGAATGAGGAAAACCCTTGAAGCATGACAAATCTTCAAGGCCATGAAACCAATTCTGGGTTTCTCACACCAGCAAAGTCTTCAAATTTTATAACCTAGCACCTTCCATTAGTGCCAGTTTGTTGGCATAAGTTGAAAAGGCTACCAACTTGCCCACAACAACAAATTGCACCACTGCAAACTTTCTTCAATGACTATGTTGCAATTCTCTTCAAAATCTAAACCAAAATATCACATCCCAAGCAACGATGCCAATTTGTTGGGACCCAAAATAACAACAACACAAAACTCTAAAACATTCATAAATCACCCAAACCAGGGATTGTTGTCAGGGTGACAGGAAGAGGTTTATCAACAAGTTTTGGGTGATTTTGGCCCACTAACAGGAGTGGGTAAACTCCTCTGCTCTTCAGGCTCAACTAGACCTAGGAGGGATATTCCTAGAGGCATGAAATGAAATACAAATAAACATACATAGCCATACCCAATCTACACTTGACCCCAAAGCTGTCACTATGTCAAGACAAACTGGCTGCATAGGCCTCTCATTAAGTTGATTCAACTGTGTGAATGTACATGCATAGGAAAGATGGTTTTTATCCATGAACCACAGGTGAAAGATTTATTTGTTTTTAAAAGATTGTTTGGTCCCTCTCCAATATGGATCGATGCCTATTCCATTAGGCAATAGAGTCACAAAATACAAGGAGGAAAAAAATACACAACAAAGGATCAACAGAACTAGACATACATTTACATATATGACTTTCTAATAGATTTTCGTACAATGAACATACTTAATAATCCTAAAGAGGACTGTAGTGATTCCTGTATAACAAAATGATGGAAAATACAAAGCCTTGTATTTATTTAGATGCTTTCACACATTGCCAACTTTCACACATCTCCAAACACCTGTTATACTCATACCTACAAATGTGGCAAAGGAAAATACATAACTGTGATTACATATTTACCAATATTATTACAAACTCCCATGAAGACATTCACTACATTCAAATTTGCAACATAAAACCTTCCTAAATAATACTGAATATATCCCTTCACTAACAAACTAGACCAAATCATGTGTTGATGACAGAGAAAATCCTTAGGCTCTCCTAGACCAGACAATTGGCTCAGAGACCAACCCTGAGAATATCTTCATTTCATGTATATATAGTCGATTTGTACATCATGCATCTTCTAGATGTTTGAAAGAATCGATCAACAAGAAATAGCACAAGAAAGATAGAGGTGCATGACCATGTCAGGAGGATCGATGGATCAGAAGGAAAGCCCATCCCCTACATATAGATTTTGGTCCTTGAGGGTACCGTAGAAGATATGGGTACTGAGACACACCATCCACCACCAGAAATGAGTACCAACAAATTTTACATCCAATATATCAACCACAAGCAAAGTACCCATAATGACCACAACAAACTCACGCCATACATTTTGACTTTTATTTTGATTTTGCCCTATCTGTGACTTTTTCCTAGTGCAGGCTCACCTTTGTTTCTGCACTTTGTCAATGAATTTGCTTATTTCAAAATTTGGTCATTTTTCCCCTTTTATCGGCAAATATGCTATTTACCGAACTATCTTCATTTTCCCTTTTTGTCGGCAAATCTTTAATTTTTTCGAACTCTATCTTTATAGCTTCCTTTTCTTCCTTATCAATCTCTGGCTTTGTTAGCAAAAATGAATTTTGTGAACCTCTACTTTTCCATCTTCTTTGCCTTATTGGCAAAAATTGAAATTCCTAAACTTGCCCCTTATTCCACATTATTGGCAAACATGTCAAATCATGAACTTTGACTTCCCCCTTTGACCCTATCGGCAAAATGTCATATCGACGAATCTTCACAATTTATAATCTAGCCCCTTGGTGCCTCTTTCCATGCTTTATCGACAAAATCCAACATTTGCAAACTAAGTCTCCTTTGCCTTCTTTACCTTTATCAACAACTTTTACCTTTGTCGAACCTTTATCCTTTGTCTCCTTTGCTACCTTATTGGTAAATATGAAATTTGCCGAACCTTTCTTTTGCTTTATGTTTTGCCCATTATTGGCAAAATGACCCTTTACGAAACCAAGCCCTTGTAATCCCCTCCTGCTCTGTATCGACAAAGTGACCCTTTGCCAAACTTTTCCATCTTTACCTTATTGTCGACAAAAACACCTATCAGTGCACTACCAAAAATTTGAATTGTTTCGTTGGTTCATCCTTTATCTAATTCCCTGATAAAGAACCTATCTTCCTTTTATGCCTTTGTCAATTTCATGCCTTGAGAGCCTCCTTTTGCATTGTCGGCAATTTCTACCATCGGTGAACTTCGCCATCGGCAAACCTCATGAACCTTGAACTTATGCATTTCGCCAATAAAAGGCTTCACTATCTTCATTTTTCCATCGACGAACCACATGCCTTCCTTTGCCCCTCACTCTTCCTTGTTAGGGCAAATATCATTGTCGATGAACCAGCAAAAAAAATGAACTTGAGAAAAAGTTTAAAAGTTAGAAGCTTTGCCAATTTGCCGATAATAAGGTAAAAATTGAAAATTTTCTAAGGGACAAAAGGGAGCAAGACATAACCATTTGACCAAGGAAAATTATACAAAGACCGGACTTTAACCAAGGATAAATTTTTCATATTAAGGAATTTTGACATGGTTCAAAAGGCAAAGTTGCTTAGAATGAAATTCTCTATCCAATGGTGACATTTGCTAAGAAATTTTGCACATAATTTTGGATTTTTTGGGGGCAAAATGGGCACAAGAGGAACTAGTTTTTCTAGGCTCCAACATGTTTTATGGGCTACAACCCAAAGGAAACTACAACTCCCTAATACATTGATTTATTGGCTCCAACCCAAAGGAAGCTACAACTCCCTAAATTGCTACAACACTTACAAGAAGAGGCTACAACCTCTGAACAAAACACTTGAATGAATATTTTTGATTAATCACCTCCGTAGCATCAACACCCTTCACACTAACATATATCTTTAACATTTCTGCTCAATGAACTCTACTATCTTCAACACACTTTCACACACATATATACTCACATCCACACTTGCACACACATCCTCGCACCCTCTCACACACTCATACTTTTCACACCAAACAAGATCTTTCATTTATATCCTCCGCAATCTTCAAAAACTTTCTCCTTTGTTGGCCAAGATGAAATGTGTAACATGAAACATGAAACATGCAACAACCACAACAATTCATCACCCAATGCTGATGATGGCATGGTTCGGTGGTTAAGTCGCTCGGTTGTAGTGGCAGCCACCAGAGTTCAAACCCCCGCTGGGCCAACGAGCTCGCAAGGCTTTACGCCTTCGCTGGGCCAATGAGCTCGCGGGTTTGAAGTGTTCTTCCTAGGGGATGAGGTGCCCCAGTTGTGGCCTCACTGGTTCATTGCTCTGGGCAAAAGCATTCACGTGGACCCGGAGGGCGTGTCGCACCAGCGTCGCTGGTCACGTTAAAAAGTTTACCAGGCGCATTTTTAAAAAAAACAATTCATCACCCAAAATTATGTAGAGATCCACTACGATTCAAACCAAGTGATAAACATGACATATTTTATCTCTGCACACATATCAAAGATGACACACACTTACAAACACATGGTACAATCTCCTAGATATATCAAGTCATCTTCACAAACACTTATCTTTCCACATATTAGCTCTAGACCTAAAGTGGTATTGGAGAAACCAAATAACATCATGTGGATCACTTCAAAATATTATGACTTACAAAAACATTATGATACATTCCTTTCTCTGAAAAATGCATCATCTTTCTGGTGCAAACAAATAGATACTGAACCCAACATCTCTTGCAAACTCTGAATACACAGTCATGAAATAGAACATTGAAAAATAGATTTGCAGTATACCTCAACACCTGAAACTTGAAATGAGAAAACATACATACATTTTGAACATATCTTCCAAATAGTAAAGCCAAATATTGTAATGTGGTGAAATGAGGTGGCTTTTACTTCTTTTGACAACCCTAATCAGCAACATGATCTATCCTTGCTCTGTTGACTCCAAAGAACCTCTACAGTACCTCTTAACATATGAAACTTGAACATATCATAACTCTCATCTGTATCTAACAAACCTTTAAGCCACAACGTCACATCTTCAAATATGAAGAAATGTAGAGTGTTTCTCAAACTCATTCTGCTTGCAACAATATTGAACCACTATCTTCACTCTGCTAGGTTTGAAAACTTTTATGGTAACTTCTATGCTTTTCAATTAGGAACATACATACTTCACACCTTTATTTGTCTTACCTCCAAAACATAAGGCTATACCTTCAAATGCAGAGGAATGTGAAGCATTCTCCTGAGATTCTTTAGTGCAACTTCCCATGCCTTGAACCCTTGTACACTTTCCTTCATAATTTATGCAATGTATTCCATCAAGAAAGATTGAATGAAACATTCACAACACCATAGAAAAAATATAGCTCTTTTCATCAAAATCAATAAACCACATCTTAATATCAAAAAAACCTTCAACCTAACAACTTTCACCTATTCACGAACTTTAGAAGATAAGGTACAACTATGTATAGATGATATTGATCCAATAGTATGCTCAAGTCTTTTATTATTGTCTTTCTCTAAACATCACTCCTCTATCTGCTCCTCTGATCATCACTTCTATCACAACACATCTGAACACTTAATTTGTCATCAGTGATTACCTCTCTATTGACATCACATGCAACCTTCCACATCATAACTCTTGCATTATTGACAACACATGCAATAGGATGGAGGTAGCTGGAGCTGAGGTTGGGGAAGTTATTTTTTGGTAGCTATAGGTTTTGCTTAGTAGATAAAGGATGAGATAGAGCCATTTTTGAAGCTCCATAATAGATGAAAGCTCTAGAGATTAGAGGATTATAAGATATAGATTGTTATTGCATTTTTTAGGATTGTTTCCCTATATTTTCTAAGACCATTGGCATTTGAATTTTTTGTTATTTGAAAACCCATATTTCTATAACATAATGCTTTATGCCCCGCTAAGATGATTAGAGCTTGCCTTATAGAGGACAATAAGGAGGAGGACCTTGAGGATCATACCCCACTTAGTGTTAAATTCGATAGCCCTAGCAAAATCAAAGCTTCCAGCCCTATGGAGAAGGACCCTCTTTTTTCCCCTAGGACACCTCAGAATCCTATTGAGACCCTTGATCTTGGTCCCTCCATAAATAAAACTCTCAATTCCACCCCTTCTGGGCCAGGGTTGACTGATTTGACTTTAGGGGGTGTTGCTGGGTCCTATGGACAAGCCCAGAAGGTTGTGGCTGAGGACCTTTGTGGTTTGAAAACTGTCCCTCCTCCAGCAAGAGGTAAAAAGTGTAAAGGTAGCCAGGTTGATTAGCCCTCCACTGGAAAGGGAAGCAAAAAGAAGTGTAAGAAAGGTGACGGGGCTGTGAAGAATGTTGAGCAGATTGTGGAAGAGGGGATGGATAAATCCCATGAGTAGGGAGAATCTATTATGGCTAAGGTTAAGGAGGATATCGAGGGCAAAAGTAATACTTCCAGAAGACCTAGTATTCATAGATCTAGTAGACTTACTGGGGGGAAGATCCCTATTTCAAAAATTGTGGACTATTCCTCTAATTCTAACCCTAAGGATCTCGAGGAGGAAATGGAGATTAAGGTTGTGAAGTCGATCCCTGAGTAGGAAGGTGTGAGTCATTTTGACTTGATGAATAACTCCTACTATGATGCTGACTAGGAGGATGTGGAGATCCTTGAAACCCCAGAGAAAGAGGTTGATAGTGCTAGGGAAGGAGATACTGTTGGAATTAGAGGTGACAACTAAGAGGGGGGATGAATCAGTTGTCTTAAAACTTTAAAACTTACAACAGTTATTTCCTTTTTACTACTTCATTTATAGATTAATATTGTTATCATGAAAAGAAAGAATCAACAACACATGAACAGAAGTAGAAATACCACATTTGACACCAAGATTTTTAACGTAGAAACCCAGTTAAGGGAAAAACCATGGTGGGGGTTAACCCACAAAGATTATACTCTATTAAAAGTATTACAATGGAGAATGCACATGCATTCGGGCTCACTACCCAGATCTCACTACTCAAAGAAAGGCTCACTGCCTACAGTAGGCTGACTACTTATATGAAGAAGATTAATATGTGTTTGAACTGATAGTTAGCATCTACCAATGCAAAGATTCAGTTCCGGTTAAGCATTGAATACTGACTTGATATACTTCATCTTGCTCTGCCCTATTTACTGCTCTACCATAATCCAGATCTTAGATCTCTTCTCTTTCACACCCTTTATCTAATATTTTCATATTTACTTCATATTCATACACACACACCTTCAAAACTCAAATCCATCAGCTATATATATCCAGTTCAAGTAATTCAATCACTTTTCTGTCAGCCTTATGAAGAACTTAACTAACAATACAAGTACTCTATTCTGTCGACTGAATCCATTCGCCAATGATGATGTGTACCAAAAATAACACTTGAAGGTCACCATTCATGTCAGACACTAACATTATATCCCATAGGCAACTCACCAAAACACTTCTATTAGATCCGCATAAGGATCTAACAGAAGTCGGCCTATTCTTTACTGAACTATTCTGTCATATTATGATTTGGTACTTAGATACTCATAACTTTTACTCCCTTTGTCATTGGAGGATAAAACTCTAGATTTAGATTTCCCTAAAAATCCTTATGACTCCTTTAGATCCACAAAATACTCTGATTTTCCACTGGAGAGATCCGTACCAAGATTCCAGACCCTATCACATGCTCTATTTCTGGCTACCCAGACTTAGATAAATTCTGATTCTGACTTCTGGTATGAACAAATTATGTTATGTGGATGAGTGGAATAGTCTTAGTTGCAATCAATGCAACACCTATCATGCAAAGCAGTGTCTCTTGCCAACAATCTCCCCCTTTGGCATTGATGGCAACACTTAGTGAAAAATGACTAATTGTTACTCCCCCTTATTCTATACTCTTATGCTCTCCACTGATTCTGGAGCTCCCTCTTTGTTGGATTCCTCATGTTTCACTGTTCCTCACTCCCCCTTTCAAATCAATGGTAAAGGATGGGTTTTCGCAAGCCAAAATTCTCAAAAATTTTGTATACAGCACCGCATATGTACACCCAATCATTAAGTTATGTTTACATGAACTTGAGAATATCTACAAAACTACTTTTCAATTGCTCAAGTTTAGAGGCCCAACTTCTTTTCATGCCATCGAAAATTGAGATGTGTCTACTCAGAAGAAATGCGTATGCTTCTACCTTTGTCAAATCTGAAGGATCACTTGTTTGAACTACAGTTTGAGCTTCTGATAATGCATTGAACATTGTTTCTAACTTGGGGGAAATCAATCCCCGGAGCTCACACATTCTCTTCACAATATTGCCTTTTTGTTTAACAAGCTTCTTTATTTCATCAGTCAAGTTGATTACTTGACATTCCTAACTTATAGGAGAAATTGTTAGAGGATCAAAATTTTGAGATAGATTTGACAATTTTTGTTCTTGCTCCTTTATCTTCTTCGCAATATCCTTACTGACTTTGGGCCAAGATAGACAAAATTTGTCTATATCACCTCCATCACTTAGAGCATTTTGAATACTCTTTATACTGATAACAATTATCATCCTATTATTCCTTATTAGGCTCTTTATTTCATTAAATTTCTTATCCAAAAATTCATTTCTAACTCTAGTCTCTGCAGACTTCTCAAAAGACTCAAAATGTGTACTTACAAAATTTACAAGATTCTTAAGATGTTGATGCAGAGGAAAAGATCAACTTCATACTAGGTAGAGTTCAACTACACCAATGAGCCCAAAAACAAGGATCTTCATGGAAAAGTGGGAACAGCAGTTAAAGTTCTTGAATTCTTCTTGGAAATAGTGTTTAGACATGTATTAGAAGCCATCCCATCCATTGGCAAAGGTGCATCGAACTTCAAATTAGTAGTTCCTTCACAAACCTCAAGAAAGGCAAGTAGCCCTACAAACAGAGAACAGTCCCAATATCTTTTTATACAGACATCCAAATGCAACTCTTAGACATGAAATAGATACCCATTATGCCTCCCCACAACATACTCCAGAATGGGTTTAGGTTGTTTTGAAAAGTTTGCCCTAACCAATAACCGAAATGCAAAAATAACAAGGAAAAATGCTGCTACAGTCACCTAGGGCATCAATTTAAACACACCAAAACAACTTTTTCAGTCTTGATCCTTGGTCAACATGTCAATCACTCCATCTACTTCCATTCCACTGGGTTTTAGAGGATTCCCACGGTGGAATGAGTTTTTATGACATTTTTTCTACCAAAACCCTAGTTAACCTAGTTAACAGAGCAGTTTTAGAAAAAACGTGATATCTTCCTCTAGGAATCGAGTTAAGACCTCAAACTAGATGCATTTGAAAGGTAAGACATTCATCTTTCCAACCATATATGGATTACCCCTTTATATATCCGTACAGAACCGTACCAAACGCTGCAACAGGACTGTTATAGGCGAATTCTGGAAATTGCAGTCACTAAAACACTCATATCTTTCACAAAACGAAACCAAAATGCATGGGACAAAAAGAAAATGGAAGGTGATTGAGGGATATAACACTTACAAACAATTAGACACCCATGCATGTCCGTACAGGGCCGTACACAGCAGGAATACAGTGATTTTCTGAAGAAAATACAGAAAAAAACAATGCCTTTTCACATTCCATTCTCATGCTTCAATCACCTCCGAATTTCTTGGATGTTACAAGGCCTTTTAAAGGCATGAGACATGACTTTTCAGTTTCCTACAAACCATGACCTTTGGTATTCCCTCTTATGGCATCTTCTTTGCATTTTTATGCACTTTTACAACAAATTTAGTAGCTTTTACATTTTCAACTTCCTTCTCTTACACTTGAAGGTTCAATTTTAAAAATTTGCCAATTAGATGAGCATTTGCCAATTAAATGAATCTAATGAGCAAAGTGCTCCTGCACCAGATGTCCGGAGGGAGAGTCAGATGGATTCTTTTGGAAGGTTGGTATTATCTTCTCCAATACACTAGATGCACGACTTAATAGCTCACTATCCTCTATGTGAGATTTCAATATCTTTTCACTTGCTTTGGCTTGTGTGAAGAATGCTATCTTCATCATTTGGACCAAAGAGAGATTATCCAAGTTGATTGGTCCTTGAATCAGTTCTGGTTCATCAAACTCTAGCATCTCTTTACTCAGAAAACTTTTCACTGCATCTATAGTGTCTCTTTCCACCATTTCTGGACCACTTTCCTTTCCTTGAGTTTTCACAGTATCAGGCCTATCAACATTTGTAGCATCTTCTTCTACTTTATCTTCTTTAGCTTTGACTTCTACTTTTGCTTCACCTTTCTCTATGTTATCTGCAACCAGATTCTTTCCTTTGACCACACTATTTACAATATGTTCCTGAGGATCTTGTGTAGCAGCAGTATTCTCAATATTATCTTCTTTTCTAGATTGATCAGGAGAAGTTGGAGTATCTCCTACATCATCAGTTTGGTCTACCATCTCTGTATCTTCTTTGTTTATTTGTTCCTCTTCTAAAACATAGGAGTCATCAACCTTCGTTTGTTGCTCATCAATTTCCATCTTTTCAATATCCAAGATTGATGAATCAATCTCATCAGTAGTCTCCTCCTCAACAAATGGAAGATTGTGTCTCTTCAATGCACTTAGAAGTATGTCTTGTGTTTCTTTAACTATTTGGTCCAATTCTCCAAGCATTAATTTGTTCATTCTCTTCTTGCTCCTAAATTCATCCTTCACTTCTTTGAATATCATACTCATTTGAACCTTGCTTTTTGCATTTTCTTTCCTCAACTCCAAAATGTTTGCAAGACTTGGAGGGATCTTAGAAGTTATTTCAATTAGGGCCTTATTATAGATATTCAAATATCTAACAGTTGCTTCCTCCAATACCCTCTTATCTGTGTCATTGTATTCATCATAAAATTTAGTCATGGGTTTCAAATTTCCATCCACATTGATTGATTTTATTACATCTTCCATGGAGATTGTGGGCTTCTCAACATATGTATCTATCTTCTACCTTTTGTTTGTCTTTTTTCTTTTGAAGGGCTTCTCCTTAGTCACTTTGTCAGCTTTTGTTCCAGAGGCTTTCAACTCCTTTACTTCAGCTTCAGAATTTGTTCTTTCTTCATCAACTTTTGTGCTCTTATAGGTTCTTGTGGCCTTTGTTTTCACTCTTTTTCCTTCTTTTCTAGATGATTTGCCTTTGATATCTCAGGATTGGTAGGTTTTAGAGGAATAGGGGTAGCAATAGAGCTTCTAGTAGTCCTTGATGTGGAGAAGGATCCTACCAGAGCACTTCCTTGTTTCTTATCTTGCTTCTCCTTCTCAGCCTTTTTAGTTCTCTCCCTGAATTACCTCATGGCTTCCTTTGTGAGATCTAGATTCTTGACCAACTGCTCAACTTATTTTCTTACTTTTTTGTTGGTTTCAGGTTCTCTGAGCTTAGTATGTAGTTTCAAACTTAGCTCCTCATATGTCCCAAATCTTTCAACTATTATGTCTTTTGGTTTGCTTAGAAGATGTTGAGCATACATATTCAAGATTTTTTCATCTACTTCATACCCCATGGGCATGATCCAAATAGTTCTGGGTTCCACTGCTTCCATTAGACATTGATCAGTGTCAACCATAAAACATATTTCATTTTTGTACTTCTCAAGTGTTGGTTTTTTCCTTGACTGGATGTTCAATCCTAGATTTCCCTACAAGGTAGCCATCAGTGATCAATAGGATCTCTGGGCCAGGGGCCAACAGTATAGGAGATAGACTCTATTTTTATCTCCTCTTCTTCTTCAGGCTCTGCAAAACCTAGGGGGTATTCCCTATTCAACATCCATGAAATATGACTATGAACTGACTGGGATGTTGACACAAAGAAGATAAATCCTCCTATATGAAGACCAAAACTATGGGATAAGTGCAAAGGGGCTAGCTTTGGGCTTATTTTCAGTTGTGAATCAGAGGATCTGGGTCCTAAAACTACTTCTACAGTCCTAATGGTTATTTTGGAAGTGTGAGTTTGATTTATGTGTTTGGATGCAAAACTAGGACCTGGTATGTAATCTCAACACAGAGCTAGATTGGTGCCTATCCAGGGCTTGGAGTCGGTAGACATACACCTGTGAATGATTAGCATGAACGCAATAAAACTAGATTTCAAGGGGATTTGTGTGATATTTGCCTTACAGATACCTCCCAATACAGAGTGTTAAGTTATCTCTACTTATGGCATCCCTATTGCAGTATATCCTTCCCAACACTTAATCTGAAAACACTTTAATCTACCCTTTGAGCAGAAGTTGAAAGATCAAGCATTCAATACAGGAATTCTATATTCTAGAATACCAGACACCCCTTAGATATCTAGATTCAGAAGGACACATGCAATATTGGAGACAGAATTAACAAAACACATGCAAATACAGCATTACTCATATAAAATCAATCATGAAATCAGTAGATTCATGCATGAGACATACAAGAGATACATAAACTCACAAGACCTCCTACACAGAGCAACCAAAACCAGTTGTTTTTTATTACAGAACTAGATGTGTCTAGTTTTTCAACAACACAAAAGAGTAACACCGTCTACTTAAAATAGCCAGAAAGCGTACCCTTAGGAATTAATTACAAAGTCTTCTCAAAAATTCAAAATTTAACCCAATGCAGAGCACTGTGAGAATGGTACTCGAAACAATTAATGCACAAGCTGAAAAGAAAGCTAGGAATGGTTGAGCTCGAGCCCCACCCTGCCACCTAAGAATTTTCCTTTGCAATCAGGTAGCTATTTGGTCAATCGGGCCATACCTCTACATTTTCCATGCCATTAATGTCATGCCAAACCCACAGCCTCCTCAAAAACTGTCACAGCGCTCCTATGGAATTTTCCTGCCTGAAACATGCCTGAGGACGCAAAGAAAACTAATATTCCAACTTTAAAATATGGTCGTTGATCATTTTGCATCGCAGGACTCACGACCTCAAATCACTTTGAAAAGTTGAGAACCACTGGGAATGTGCCACACAGGCACTTTTGCTTTTGTTGACTCTTCCACCTTCATGAGATCAAAATCCCACATTTGTCCTGCAGGGACCCTTTGATCATTTTATATATGAGGCTGCTTGCAAACATATTGTCACACGTTTTACCCTGCGTGACCTGTGAGCCAACCACTGGCGGTTACCACTCCAAGTCCCACCTCCGTCGGTGTGACACACACCATCGGAGCAACCGTAAATCCTCCCACCAACCTCATCGATCACGCTGATCGCTACATCCTTTGGCAGGTCTTTGGTGAGACCATTAACCATCAGAATGACACAAAGCTCCTTCGCCGATATCATCCGTCACTCTGATGGACACACCATGTTCCCCTGTCGGCCAGACACCGCACATCAGCAACACCAAAAACTCCCTCGCCGATAGCAAAAGTTACGTCGATACAACTTCATCAGCCGGATCAAACACATCGGCGGATCCTCCATCGGCTAGGCCGATACGCAATGTCACTCTGATGGCAGCTCCATCGGCAAGAACAACCTTGTCGGCTAAATACTCCATGGTCCACCCGATACATCATGTCGTGCCGATGGCACATACAAACTACACTCCGTCGGTAAGACCCCTAGCATCGGTGCATCAGGGGAAACTTCTCCAACCATGTCGAAACCATATGTCTGGCTGATATCCTGATGCAAAGTAGCAACTGGATATCCTGACCCTTAAATATCCTCCTCATCGGGATACCACCTAATATTGAAACATGATGACCCTGATGAAACATCCGGTCAATAGAATATCATGATGATGCTGACCACCTCCTAAGAAAAAATGATACTGATGCTGAAAAATGCTAAGGAGGCTAAAGACTTAGGACTTCTTTGGACTTTTTGGGAAGGTGCCTGCATGTTCAAATGCTTGAAAACTGATTGCTCATGCAGGTACCAACAGTGGCTCTGTCTGGGGACACATGCCTCTTGCAAGCATGGTGAGAACCAGAGATCTCTGGGACGCAGACTAGTCCCCTATCCATTGGGTAATAGAGTCATGAAATTATATTGATCTGCATCATCAAACACATTATTTTCAAATATCATTTTGGTAGCCCCGGGTAGCCAAAAAGGAAGAAGCATAACTTTATCCTATCAAATGCCAGATTCCAATCTAAAAAACCCCAACCGCAACTGAAAACATCAACACAACCTACCCACATGCTAATCTTGTTCATTAAATACCTCACCATTTTTGAAAGCTTGCCACCGCCATTGTTACCTCTGTCATCTTGGATTTCAAAATAAGAGATATAATCATACATATTATAATATTCTTCAACATTAGTCAATACATGCATGTTATACTCCTCTGACAATATATTATGTTGCTCTTGGCAATTCTCATCATCTACCTGGCTGCTGCACATTACCAGGCACTCAACCAGCTAATCCAAAAACTGAAGACATTTAGAAAAAATGAGACCCCCAATATTTATTGATATTGAAAACAAATCCTGATCCACACACCCATAGTTGTACTAGTCTGGTTCAAATGATGATGAACAAACATTATCCACAATTTACAAATCTATACTATCTTCACAAGAACTAAAGATACTTGATTCATATGTCCCCTCCTCACAAACTAATGTAACACCAAGGTCTACTATCTCCTCATATTCATCATCATCCTCAAAAAGAGGGTTAATTCTGCACCAATGAAGGTCAGGACTCACAGTGTCATATGCATCTGCAGACTCATCATAAAGGGGATTTTCATTCACTACAAAGTTCTTTGCTTCTTCATGACAGTCCAATTCTTCTTCATTATTATTAGATCTAGAGTCATAAGAAGAACAAACTTGATCCATGCACTGGTCATGGATATCATTTTTATCATCTGATTGCCACACATACAAGATTTCTGTTGTTTCAATGCACTCTGAAGTTGAACCATCTATATCACTTTCCAGTCCTCTAACACTTCCTGATGAAACTGACATTGACTGTTGATCCACATGAGTACAACTTTGCACAACTGGATCATTTAAACATGAATGCTCTTTGATAAGGGCTGGCACGTAAATATTGCTTGAGAAATCAATACAATCAACTCCATTTGTTGGGCAGATCAAGACATCCGCCTCTATAATAGAAACATAATCAACTTGGAATGATGTAAAAACTGAGACAGTAGGGGTGTGAGTGCTTTGACATTCATTGTCAACACTTGAATTAAATCTTTCATTAACATTGGGGGCTGCAGGACAACAAAATTTTTTAGAAAAATAACCCTTTTGTATTCCATACCTCCAATTGTTTTCAATGTCCATTGCAAACTATTGTGCCCGATGCAATGTGGTGGGCTCCTTATCTCTCAATCTATAACTCATTTTCTTATCAAATGCTCCCAAATAGACAACTAAGCACAGTGTATCATTAGGTCCCATGCATTCTGGAATTCTATTCAATGCCCTCATAAAGCTGAGGTTAAAGGTTGGGATCAACTCATCTTCTTCAATATGGATGTACATAAAATCACTAATGACTACATATTTAGAAATTCTTTCACCATATTGTACTAGAAATGCAGATTTAAAACCATGCCAAGAGCTGACAGAGTGAGCTGGAAGGTAGGAAAACCAGTCCCTTGCATCTTCATCTAGAGATTGAACAAATAGCCTCATGACTACATCCTCATGGTCAACCTCAAAGTCATCCATCACATTTCTAAACTGTTGCAAGTGTCTCATAGCTGATTCATCCTTTATACCATTAAATTTTGGCAAATACTTTCTAATTTTAGGTAGAAGAGCATTTGGATAACCACAAATGCCACTAAAATTTATGGGCTTATATCTATCTATGTTGAAGCCTCTTTTATTACATGGTTGGGACTGACTACTATACATTTTTGCACTTGACACTTCACAAGGGTGCATCGACTTATAATACATCCTTTTATGTTTTTTTTTTTTTTTTGCAACCCTTTTCTTTTCAACTCAGATTTTCAATCACAGTATGACCTTAGCCCTTTAAAATATAAACTACTTTTTTAGCCTTCCTAAAGTCCTCTAAATGAGTCTTTTAACAATATTGCATGCTCTTTTGAAATATAGTGTAGGTCCTAACAAAAACATGCAAGCTCTGCTTTCACCAATGTTTCCCTTTTAATCAGTGCTATTTCACCAAATAGGGAACTTTTCAAAAACTTGTTAAATACTTGGATATTTTGCAGCTGTTGATAGGTTCATTCAATAGAGTTGACACCTCCTTGGCAGGGGAATGAGATTCAAACTGGCTGAAGCTGCAAATTGATTTCTTTCTTTCTGGGTTTTCCCACAGCAGAGTCACATATACAACTTTTTCCTTTGCTACAACAAAGCACCTCCAGGTCTGATTTTTCAATCTTTCAGACTCAAACTTTCATGGATATGACATTGATCTCCCCAACGGAGTCGCCAATTTCTGTTGTGACTCGGATGGGCCACAAATATATCACCAGAGATGATTAGATAGTACTTTTACTTCACATCCCTAGCAGAGTCACCATTTTCTGTTGGTTTTTTCCCTGACTGGATGTTCAATCCCAGATTTCCCTACAAGGTAGCCATCAGTGATCAATAGGATCTCTAGGCCAGGGGCCAACAGTATAGGAGATAGACTCTATTTTTATCTCCTCTTCTTCTTTAGGCTCTGCAAAACCTAGGGGGGTATTCCCTATTCAACATCCATGAAATATGACTATGAACTAACTGGGATGTTGACACAAAGCAGATAAATCCTCCTATATGAAGACCAAAACTGTGGGATAAGTGCAAAGGGGCTAGCTTTGGGCAAATTTTCAGTTGTGAATCAGAGGATCTGGGTCCTAAAACTACTTCTACAGTCCTAATGGTTATTTTGGAAGTGTGAGTTTGATTTATGTGTTTGGATGCAAAACTAGGACCTGGTATGTAATCTCAACACAGAGCTAGATTGGTGCCTATCCAGGGCTTGGAGTCGGTAGACATACACCTATGAATGATCAGCATGAATGCAATAAAACTTGATTTCAAGGGGATTTGTGTGATATCTGCCTTACAGATACCTCCCAATACAGAGTGTTAAGTTATCTCTACTTATGGCATCCCTATTGCAATATATCCTTCCCAACACTTCAATTTACCCTTTGAGCAGAAGTTGAAAGATCAAGCATTCAATATAGGAATTCTATATTCTAGAATACCAGACACCCCTTAGATATCTAGATTCAGAAGAAGGACACATGCAATATTGGAGATAGAATTAACAAAACACATGCAAATATAGCATTACTCATATAAAATCAATCATGAAATCAGTAGATTCATGCATGAGACATACAACAAGAGATACATAAACTCACAAGACCTCTTGCACAGAGCAACCAAAACTAGTTGTTTTTTATTATAGAGCCAGATGTGTCCAGTTTTTCAACAACACAAAAGAGTAACACCGTCTGCTTAAAACAGCCAGAAAGCGTACCCTCAGCAATTAATTACAAAGTCTTCTCAAAAATTCAAAATTCAACCCAATGCAGAGCATCGTGAGAATGGTACTCGAAACAATTAATGTACAAGCTGAAAAGAAAGCTGGGAATGGTTGAGCTCAAGCCCCATACTACCACTTGAGAATTTTCCTTTGCAATCGGGTAGCTATTCGGTCAATCGGGCCATACCTCTGCATTTTCCATGCCATTAATGTTGTGCCAAACCCATAGCCTCCTCAAAAACCGTCACAACGCTCCTATGGAACTTTCCCGCCTGAAACATGCCTGAGGACACAAAGAAAACTAATGTTCCAACTTCAAAATATGGTCGTCGATCATTTCCCATTACAGGACTCACGGCCTCAAATCACTTTGAAAAGTTGAGAACCACTGGGAATGTGCCACGCAGGCACTTTTGCTTTTGTTGACTCTTCCACCTTTGTGAGATCAAAATCCCATATTTGTCCTGCAGGGACCCTTTGATCATTTTATATACGAGGCTGCTTGCAAACATACTGTCACGTGTTTTACCCTGCGTGACCCATGAGCCAACCGCTGGCGGTTACCACTCCAACTCCCGCCTCCGTCGGTCTGACACACACCATCGAAGCAACCAAAAATTCTCCTACCGACCGCATTGATCACGCCGATCGCTACATCCTTTGCCAGGTCTTCAGTGAGACCATTAACCATCGGAGTGACACAAAGCTCCTTCATCAATATCATCCATCACTCCGATGGACACACCATGTTCCCCTGTCGGCTAGACACCACACATCGGCAGCACCAAAAACTCCCTCACCGATAGCAAAAGTTACACCGATACAACTTCATCGGCCGGATCAAACACATCGGCGGATCCTCCATTGGCTGGACTGACATGCAATGTCACTCCGATGGCAGCTCCATCAGCAAGAACAACCTTGTCGGCCAAATACTCCGCGGTCCACCCGATACATCATGTCATGCCGATGGCACATACAAACTACACTCCGTCGGTAAGACCCCTAGCGTCAGCGCATTGGGGGAAACTTCTCCAACCATGTCGAAACCATATGTCTGGCTGATATCCTGATGTGAAGTAGCAACTGGATATCCTGACCCTTAAATATCCTCCTCATCGGGATACCACCCGATATTGAAACATGATGACCCTGATGAAACATCCGGTCGATAGAATATCATGATGATGCTGACCACCTCCTAAGAGAAAATGATACTGATGCTAAAAAATGCTGAGGAGGCTGAAGACTTAGGACTTCTTTGGACTTTTTGAGAAGGTGCCTGCATGTTCAAATGCTTGAAAACTGACTCCTCATGCAGGTACCAACATCAACAATTGATTTAGGGATTCTTTCCCTTGAATGCATCATACTTTGAAAATTCTTAAAGTATCCCCAGATTACAGTTTTTTAAGCTTTATAATCACCAATGTTGCGAAGATGATCTCTGATTTGAATGGCAATTGGCTCATCATTAGTCTAGTGAACACCCTTTACTCCAGATACTTCATTCATATAGTAGAAAAACAAGCATAGAACCAATTTACCAGATTTAAAAGTGTTTTTCTTATCTTTCTTGATTTTGTCAAGGTTTTCAATCAATTGGTTTTGTAATAGCTCACATAGGTCATAATCTGCATTCTTCTTCAACATTTGATATGCTACATATATGGCAGTTCCAGAGACTGAATTCTCTCTGCTAGAGTGATAGATCTTGTAGCCAATCACCATGGAAGAAAACTTCACATCCGGTTCTATAATGTCATTTATGGTCATTTCCCTCTTGTCAAACTTTGCACTAGTTGCATCGGTAACAATTTGGTTTTTCACAGATTTCAACATGGGTAATCCACTGGTTGAGTTTAACCCAGTCACAATTCTGATAACATCCTTGGTAATCTTGAATGGTTTTAACAACCATATGAATTCATCATGCATCTGACTCAAAACATACCAGACCCACTCATCTTCATCGAATGTTGGAAACCCCATAATCTAAATAAAATGTTTATCAAGTAGTGCCTTATACTCTGGTTTAAGGTCATGATTTTCATCCCTGAGATGACTCTCAAACAAATCTAGATGACTCTCAAACAAATCTACATACCTTGAGTCCCCAAATTCATCTATGTTCACATGAATATAAACCCTAATATCTTCAGTATGCAGCACACCATACAGAACACTTGAAAATACACCTAATGGGTTGACTTCCATAGATATGTGTGGATGTTTCTTAAATTTGGGTTGAGGCCTTTCAGTAATGTCAATGACCAAAGGTGTAGCCATTGCAAAAAGATTATAAGTTCAAAGCTTTACAGATAAATACTTTTTTCATGAGATTAGGGTTGACGGATAAATTCTTCTTGCTTTCTTCAAGTGTGAAGTGCTTCAAATGAGGAGTGAACACCTTTTTATGCTCCACAAAACCTAATTTGCCTTTGTAATAAATGTTCTACCCTAACTTCATCCAGTTACTTAGTTTCTTGAATAGTTCTTCATGAATCACTCCGCAAATTTCCATATCAACATCTTTTCTTCTAGAAATCCTTCCAAAAATTCTGAAACAATTCAAAATATTTTCTCTCATTATGCCAAATCCAGGCACCCACTTACTAGTTGGGGAAATTTGATTTTCAATGCAGCTCCCCCTGAGCCAGAGCTCCAAATTCAATTGTCGGAGGAATTATCAGCATCAGATTCCAGTGCGGACTCATTACTATTGTTCTCAATTGTTTTCTTAACCCATGTCTTGCTCATTTCATTCTAGATCTCATTCACATCAATTTTTCCTTTGCCTTTGTCTTGTCTCTACTCATCCAATTTTCTATTCGCCAGACCTCTTCTTTCATTATTCCTACTTCTTCAGAATCTTGCAATATGACCAGATCTATTGCAATTAAAGAAAACATTTATTTGCTTATATGCTTGATTTCCTCTTGATCTACGTTGATTAGCCATGTGTTCATATCCATTGCAAGTAAAGTAGTAACCATTGAAAGAGTTACCATTTTCTCTAGAGTTATTCATTATCATACTTCTGTATTCATTTGATCTATGACCATACCTCTTAGACTTGAAGCATTGACTAGAGAAGGATGGACCATTTTGATTTACTCTGCTTATGCATTAAGTAGCTCTATGACCAAATTTATTGCAATTAAAATAATTTCCATTGGATGTTAGATATCTTTGAGCATTAGGCTATCTTACTGGAGGTCTTCTAGGTATGTTTCTCCCATTCCTTGGTTGAAAATTTCTTTTTCTAGATCCAGAGCTTTCACCTTTCTCATATCCAAGACCATGCTTGTCATCAACCTTTTTTTGTCCTTCATGTTGCAAGTATGGGCCTAATCTGTGTTGTCATTGATGGCAACATATGATGTGAAAAACTATTTGAACCATCAAGAAAAGAACTTTTCTTTACTGTCACAACTCCCCCTATCAGCAACAACCATTCACATGTCTTCTCTTCCTTTCCTGCTCCCCCTTTGATCAGCAACCACTTGTTTTTCACATGTCTTCTCTCCCCCTTTGACATCAATGGAAAAGGGCACATACTTGCAACTCCAACACTTCAGAATCATACCAGCTGCTCCCCCTGAGTAGTAGCTCCCCATCATCAATTTGGATCACAAGATATGACTGTGATATCCACCAGATTAATGCACATCAGTGCATCTTAGTTCATCACCGGAGGGGTAATAACCCCTAACTTCTCCCTGAGATACTCAAAAGAGTCCTTAGGTAGAGGTCTAGATTGGAGGAAGAATCATACATTTATGCCCAGAGTAAATGAGCTTATGTGTGGCATTACATGTGTTGGTGGAGTCTTGGATGAAGATGAAATTGTTGGCAAAGTTCTCAGATCTATTCCTGATTCTTACAAATACAAGGTTGCTGCCATTAAAGAATTCAGAGCCCATTCAGGTGTCACAAGAGATTAATTGGTTGGTAAATTGGCTACATTTGAATTGATCGAGTTTGGAGATGCCCCTCCCAAGACTGAATCTGCATTCAAAGCTAGTGCCTCTGTGAAAGGAAAACAAAGGTTTGATCCAGGGGAAAACTCTTCAAGGAAACTATCATGGTATGAAAAAGCAAGAAAAGACCTAGAAGAAGAAGAAGCAAAAGCTGCTCAACTTGAAGCACTTATTGCAAAAAGACTGCCAAGAGGATCTAGTAAGTATGCAGGGAAATTGCCTTTTAAGTGTTTTAACTGCAATAAGATTGGTCATTTTACCTCAAGGTGTCCGGAAAGATTTTCAAGGCCAAACCCTAACAGATCAAGGTTTTAGAAGAATTGTTACTATGTTCATGAAAATGATGATAATGAAGGAGTAACAGATGATGAATCAGAAACATGAAACAAATCTAGAAGTGACTGGGTGTTTATTGCCATCAAGGAAGAAGATCCGATGCCCTCTGAATCCGTCAATCATAAAGTGGTAGAAAGAGCTCTGGCTACCCAAGTTGAAGAAAAGGATGATTGGGTCATTGACAGTGGATGCTCCCACCATATGACAGGTGACAAAAACAAGTTCATAGATTTGGAAAGGTATGAAGGAGGAGTGGTAAAATTTGGTGATAATTCTGCTGGTAGAATCAGAGGTAGAAGAACTATTTCTTTTGATGGAAAGAACAAAACTGGTAATGTACTGTATGTTGAAGGTTTGAAGCACAATCTTCTCAGTGTTGGATAGTTGGTGGACAAAGGCTATGATCTTCGATTCAAGAATGGAAAATACAAGATCTTTGAAAATTTTGGAACAGAGATTGCATCTGGTACTCAAACTAAAGGTAATATCTTCCACTTGGTTGGTATTGGTAAAAGTTGCTTATTTGTTCAAGTTGATCAGAGTTGGTTGTGGCATAGAAGAATGTGTCATGTGAATTTTGATAATATCATCAAGATAAGCAACACTCAGGCTGTAAGAGATCTTCCAAGACTTGTGAAACCTACTAATAGCTTGTGCAAAGAATGTCAGTTGGGTAAGCTGAATAGAGTCACATTCAAAAGTAAGGAATAGTCTTCTACTGGATTACTGGACTTAGTTCATACCAATTTATGTGGTCCGGCAAGAATTAGGAGTGTTCAAGGTGATAGATACTTTATGCTGTTAATTGATGACTACTCCCAGATGATGTGGGTGACTTTTCTGAAAGAGAAATCAGAAGCTCTTGAGAAATTCAAAATATTCAAGGCTATGGTAGAGAATGAAACTAGATTAAAATTGAAGTGTCTAAGGTCTGATAGAGGTGGAGAATTCACATTCGGTGAGTTCATAGAATTATGTGAGAAACATGGAATAAAAAGACAGTTGTCTGCTCCTAGGACTCCACAGTAGAATGGAGTAGTGGAGAGAAAGAACCGGACCATCTAGGAAGCATCTAGAACCATGATGATGGAAGCAAATGTTCCTCAGATCTATTGGATAGAAGCTGTAAACATTGCAGTCTATACTCTCAATCAAGTACAAATCAGAAGTAATACCGAGAAGACTCCTTATGAACTTTGGTTTGGCATCACTCCCATTGTGAGGTATTTCAGAGTTTTTGGTAGCAAATGTTACATTAAGAGAGATGAAGATTTAGGCAAATTTGATGATCTGGTAAATCAAGAAGAAGAGATAAGTTTGAATGAACATGTTCAAGAATCAGAAGTGCAAGAAACTCTCAAAGTTCCCAGGTATGTAAGACTGAACCACTCTGAAGATTAGATCATAGGTGATAAAAGAAAAGGTGTACAAACAAGAAGAAGGATTGCTTAAGATTTAGAAGAGTATTGTCTGATTTCAAAGATTGAACCTAAGTCAGTAAATGAAGCTTGCAATGATGAAAACTGGACTAAAGCAATGGAGGAAGAGCTGATGCAAATTGAGAAAAATCACACTTGGGATCTTGTTCCTAGACCTAGAAACAAGAATGTGATTGGAACCAAATGGGTCTTCTGAAACAAATTAAATGAAGTTGGCGAAGTAATCAGAAATAAAGCCAGATTGGTCTGCAAGGGTTACTCTCAAATAGAAGGAGTTGATTTTGAAGAAACTTTTGCTCCGGTGGCAAGAATTGAAGCAGTCAGATTATTTCTTGCTTTTGCTACTTTCAAAGACTTCAAAGTTTATCAGATGGATGTCAAGTCTGCCTTCCTGAATGGTGACTTGGAAGAAGAAGTTTACATTGAGTAATCAGATGGATTTCAATTATCTAATCATGGTGATATGGTCTGCAAGTTGAAGAAAGCTCTATATGGACTGAAGCAAGCCCCAAGAGCCTGGTATGAAAGATTAGATAAACATATTTTGAAAATTGGTTTCAACAAAGGTACTGCTGACAGTAATTTGTACTTCAAAATTGATCATGAAAATATCTTGATTGTTGAAGTATTTGTTGATGATATCATTTTCAGAGGAAGAGATAGTATGTGCAAAACTTTTGCAAATCAAATGAAAAGTGAATTTGAGATGTCCATGCTTGGGGAAATGAATTTCTTCTTAGGTCTGCAAATCATTCAAACTAAGAAAGGAATCTTCATTTCTCAGACCAAATATGTGAAAGAATTGTTGAAGAAATTTGGGATGGAAGAATCAAAACCAACGAGTACTCCCATGGCAACCGGATGTAAATTGGGCAAAGATGATGACTCTCCTAAGGTTGATCAGAAAAAGTACAGGTCAATGATTGGAGGATTGTTGTATCTCACTCAAACTAGACCTGATATTATGAATGTTGTTGGTCTTGTGGCTAGATTCCAAGCTGATCCTAAAGAATTTCATGTCATGGCAATCAAGAGGATTTTTAGGTATCTAAAAGGAACAGTTGAGTATGGTTTGTGGTATCCTAGAGATCATAATTTCTCTCTTCATGCATATACAGATGCGGATTGGGCAGGAGATGTAGATGACTGGAAGAGTACCAGTGGTGGAGCATTCTTTTTGGGGAAGAGATTGGTTTCTTGGCTAAGCAAGAAATAAGAGGCAATATCTCTGTCCACTACAGAAGCAGAATATATTGCAGCAGCAGGTAGTTACACTCAAGTTTTGTGGATGAAGTAAATGCTAAGAGACATGGGAGTGGAATATGAGGAGCCTATCACAATCTTCTGTGATAATTTAAGTGCAATAAATATATCTAAGAATCTGATGTTGCATTTAAAGACTAAACATATATCCATCAAGTTTCACTTTTTGAGAGAGCAAGTGAACAAGAATGAAGTTAGATTGGAGTTTGTGCCTTCCAAGGATCAGATTGTAGATATCTTTACTAAACCTCTACCTAAGGACTCTTTTGAGTATCTCAGGGAGAAGTTAGGGGATATTACCCCTCTGGTGATGAACTAAGATGGACTGATGTGCATCAATCCGGTGGATATCACAGTCATATCTTGTGATCCAGATTGATGATGGGGAGCTACTACTTAGGGGGAGCAGTTGGTATGATTTTGAAGTGTTGGAGTTGCAAGTATGTGCCCTTTTCCATTGATGTCAAAGGAGGAGAGAAGACATGTGAAAAACAACTGGTTTTTGATCAAAGGGGGAGTAGGAAAGGAAGATAAGACATGTGAATGGTTGTTGCTGATAGGGGGAGTTGTGATAGTAAAGAAAAGTTCTTGTCTTGATGGTTAAAATAGGTTTTCACATCATATGTTGCCATCAATGACAAAGGGGGAGATTGTTGCAAGTATGGGCCTTACCAGTGTTGTCATTGATGTCAACATACTCCTGTTGCATTGATGATAAGGATTGGATGAACTATTTGCTGAGGATATTGAGAAAATTAGTCATATTAGGAACAAAGAAGAATAGTGAATTCAGTGAGCTAAAGATCCTAGATAAGATGAAGATCAGAGGATACGGTTTAAAGGGTTTGTAGATATGTGTCTTAAGATGATCCAGTAAAGATTTCAGAGGTCTGCATGAAGATCTAAAGAAGTTGTGGCTGCTTAAGTAAAACCAGTTCTGGCAGATGTTCAGAGGTGACAGAGTGACACAGATAGGTCCAGTGAGATCCAGAAATGAAATATCCTATTTTGTGGATTTGGTGAAGTATTTAGGAAGTCAATGCGAATTGACAACTCAATTGGTCCATGGTCTGGAGGTCCACAAGCATCTATTCCATTGTGACAGTGATGACAGACTATGTTCTTGAGGTTCTAGATGAAGGAGAGAAGGATGTCAGTAAAGAGATGTAGTGTGGTTGTTCTTGGTGATTTAGGAAATATTGTGGAGGTCTTTGGATCATGTCCAGTTCGTGTTGGTGGTCTGCATTGGAGTTTGAGCTTGCAATTGAAGAATAACTTTCAGGTGATGATGTTCTTCCTAACTCTGGCTGACTAGATGGGTTACACATCTTGCAGATGATCTTAAAGATGTTATGTGAAGATTGGCATGTTCCTAGATGAAGATTGAAGTCTTAGATCTATGTGGCTGACAGTGTGTTGATCCGCATGAAGTCTTTTGTAATTAGTCATGTTGTATCTATGTATTTACTCTGTAATGTTTGTTGACTTAGATGATTATTCCTAAGTCGATGTCTTATATAAATAAGGGATTGTAAAGTCATTTCAAAGCTATCTTGTGAAGATGAGAGTGTGGTAGTGAGGAGGAGAGTGAAAGGTAGAGTAGAAGTATTGGGCTTAAATGGAATTGACTCAAGCATGGCGAAGATGCTATTCTTCAGTTCAAGTATGTGATACTTATTATTCTGTAGATAGTGTGTCTCTTGTAGGCAGTGAGCCTCTTGTGAGCAGTGTGCTTGGATAGTGAGCCCTAATTGGCATGTGCCATTTTTATTCTTTATATTCTTCTAATAGAGAATACAATCTTGGGTTAGTCACCCCGTAGTTTTTCCCTTAACCAGGTTTTCCACGTCAAAATCTTGGTGTCTCATGTGTGAATGTGTTTCTACTCTTGATTTAATGCATTGTATTTCCATGATTGATTTATTATTATGCTGCTAAAATACAAAGTGGATTTAAGTGTTTAATTGGAAGAAAGTTTTGGACAATTGATTCACCCCCTCTTAGTTGTCTGTCCTAAATCTAACACTTCAAGCAATGCTTCAAGTTTAGCTGAGCTTATCTTGAACTTCTCCTTGTATTCATTTGCAACTTCTAGGTCATGTCTAAGAATGACAATTTGCCTTTAAAGTTCTCTCTCATTGTCTCTTCTTTCTTATAGATTAGACTCTAGGAGGCCAGCAATTCCATCCAATCTGCAACATTCTTTAGTTATTTCTTTTAGATTTTGATTCAGATCTTCTTCAATTTTCTTTCTATCTTCAATTTATTTGGTTAGCCTCATCACCCTGGATTCCATCTCATGTTTTAGGACAACAACTTCTTTAGATAACTTCTCACATTCCTTTGCCTTCTCTTTTAGAGCCTCATCCTTGTTGTTATTCTCATAATGATTTCCTAGTTGAAGAGGCTATTCCTTCCGCTTCTCATTGGATTTGCTCAATTTTTCTTTTAAAATCTCAATGAAGTCTTCAACATTTTTGAGGTTCTCTTGCAGCTCTTAGACTTTTCCTTTGGACTACTCAAGATTTTATAGAGTGAGATTAAGTTGCCCTTGGAGGTTATATTCTATTGGAATTAGGCTGGACAACTGAGAGGGGGGGTGAATTAGTTGTCCCAAATCTTTAACACTTGCAACTATTTCTTTATCACACAAAATTGATTGATGATGTAAACATTTAAAGCATGAATTATCAACACATGAATAGAAACAAATGAACACAGAACACTAGAATTTTTTACATGGAAACCCGGTTAAGGGAAAACTATGGTGGGGGTTAACCCACAAAGATTTTGTACCCTGTTAAAAGTACTTTAGAAAAATAGAAGGCACATGCCTTCGGGCACACTACCTAGAGCTCATTGCTCAAAAGAGAGGCTCACTACCTCCAAAATTTATTTAGAATAGAAAGAATTAACTGAGAAATAGCATCTACTTCATGCTTGGTTCAGTTTCATTGAATGCCCACAAAACTTATGCTTTGCCCCAAATTCTTCTTCACTGACTTATCACTCTATACTACTCTCACTCCTTTTCTTCTCTACTCTGCTTCTGATCCTTTATTCAAATTTAATTCATTTTGCTCAAGGATGATTTTCCACAACTCATCAACAAGTATTTATACACTTCATCAACCTTGGAATGAACATCAAATCAACACTACAAACATCTAACTTAATGTGAATCACTAAGCTATCAGCCAAACATAACTAGGACTCAAATCTTCCTTGATCAACATGCCACTCTTCAAGGAATTGCTCTTAGATCATCCACAACACGCTTGAATCATCTGGTTGGCCAAGACTGGGAAGAACAACAACACCAAGAAGAAAATTTTCATTGACAAGCTCAAACTTGAATGTGGACCTCCAACATAGCAGTCACACGATCCAGAGACTTCCACAAGCACATTGAATTCAACAAAAACATTTGCACTCCTCCAAATCATTTGAATAACTTGCATCTTCCTCTGGAACCTCAAGAACACTATCTACCATGACTGTCACATTAGAAAGATTACTTGCAGACCTCCAAACCATGAACCACTTGAAAGGATGACACACACTAACTTCCCAAACATGCCTCTAGATCTGTAGATCATCATTTTACATTACTAGAGCAATTCAAACCTCTTTCCTGTCACTCTGTCTCTCCTAAATAATGCAGGAACTGATCTTACTCAAATGGCTATAAATTCTTTAGATCTTAACGTAAACCTCTCAAATCTTAACTAGAGCTTCTTCAGACAAACCTCTACAAATTCATATGGTCTACATATATTGATCTCCATTAATTTTCCCAATATCCTTAACAATCTAGTCTTCTAAACAGGCAGCAAAATAGGATACAATTGACACTAATGGCAACAAGGATATGTTGACATGAATGACAACACTGCTTAGGCACATATTTGCAACAATCTCCCCCTTTGTCATTGATGGCAACATATGATGTGAAAAACTAAATTCAACCATCAAGACAAGAACTTCTCCCCCTTTCTCTTCTTGCTTCTGCAATTTCTTTCTTCACTGCTCCCCCTTTTATTAGCAACTAGTTTTTCACATGAACTTCTCACCCCCTTTGACATCAATGGCAAAGGGCACATATTTGCAATCTTTTCTCCCTTTTTGTTTCAGACTGATCCCATCATTTGCATACTGACTACTCCCCCTAAGTAGTGTCTCCTTAACATCAATCTGGATCACAAGATATGACTATGAATTCCACCAGACTGATGCACCTTAGTGCATCTTAGTTCTGATCTGGAAGGGTAATAACCCCTAACTTCTCTATGAGATACTCAAAAGTATCCTTGGGAAGAGGCTTAGTGAAGATATCTACAATATGATCTTTGGAAGACACAAACTCCAACTTGACTTCATTCTCATTTACCTTCTCTCTCAAGAAATGAAACTTGATAGATATATGTTTTGTCTTTGAATACAACACCAGATTCTCTGAGATACTTATTGCACTAGAATTATCACAGAAGATTGTGTCTGGCTCCTTAAACACAATTCTAATGTCCTTCAACATTTGCTTCATCCAAAGAACTTGAGTACAATTATTTGCTGCTGCTATATACTCTACCTCTGCATTAGACAAAGATATTGCCTCTTTCTTTTTGCTCATCCAAGAGACCAATCTTCTTCCCAAGAAGAATGCACCACCACTAGTACTTTTCCTATCATCCACATCTCCTGCCTAATCAACATCTATATATGCATGAAGAGTGAAGTCGTTATCCTTTGGATACCACAATCCATAATCAATTGTCCCCTTGAGATATCTGAATATTCTTTTGACCACCACAACATGGGATTCTTTTGGATCAGCTTGAAATCTAGCAAAAGTCCAACAACATTCATGATGTTAGGTCTGGTCTGAGTCAGATAGAGCAATTCTCCAATCATTGATCTATACCTTTTTTGATTTGCCTTGGGGGAGTCAACATCTTTGCTTAACTTACATCTAGTTACCATAGGTGTACCTACTGGCTTTGAATCTTCCATTCCAAACTTCTTCAGCAATTCTTTCACATACTTGGACTGAGATATAAAGATACCTTTATCTGACTAAACAATTTGCAGAGCTAGGAAGAAATTCATCTCACCAAACATTGACATCTCAAATTCACTTTTCATCTAATCAGCAAATGCTTTGCACATACATTTATTTCCACCAAAAATGATATCATCAACAAAGACCTCAACAATTAGGATGTCCTCATGATTAATCTTAAAGTAAAGATTACTATCAGCGGTACCTTTGCTAAATCCTAGCTTAAGAAAATGTTTATCCAGTCTTGCATACCAGGCTCTTGGGGCTTTCTTGAGTCCATACAATGCTTTTTTTAGTCTACAGACCATATCTCTCTGATCAGACAAATGAAATCTTTCTGGTTGCTCAATGTAAACTTCTTCCTCAAATTCTCCATTCAAGAACACTAATTTGACATCCATCTGATAAAATTTAAAATCTCTAAAGGCAGTAAATGCAAGAAATAATCTGACTTCTTCTATTCTTGTTGTTGCAAGGTGTGACGCTTGGTCTCCTTGTCCAGCGTTACGTTGTGGTGGTTTGCGACAAGGGCTTAACTGCCTCCCATGCTTGTTAAGTCAAGTGGTTGTATCAGGCATTAATAGGTCGATCTTTTGGTGCAATGACAGCTAACAATTGGTATCAGAGTTGAGGTCACGAGTTCAAACCCCGTGCTTGCACTGGGGGGGATTGTTGCAAGGTGTGACCCTTGGTCTCCTTGTTCAGTGTTGCACTGTGGTGGTTTGTGACAAGGGATTAACTGCCTCCCGTGCTTGTTAAGTCAAGTGGTTGTATTAGGCATTAATAGGTTGATCTTTTGGTGCAACGGCAGCTAACACTTGCCACCAGAGCAAAAATTTCTTCAAAATCAATTCCTTCCACTTGAGAATAGCCTTTACATACCAACCTTGCTTTGTTTCTCACAACTTCACCATCTTCATTTAGTTTATTTCAGAAGACCCATTTGGTTCCAATCACATTTTTGTCCTTGGGTCTAGGAACAAGATCCCAAGTGTGATTCTTTTCAATTTGTATCAATTCTTCTTCTATTTCTTTTACCTAGTTTTCATCATTGCAGGCTTCACTTACTGATTTAGGTTTAATCTTTAAAATCAAACAAATTTCCTCTTGATCTTCAAAAAAAAATTTCTATTTGGAACACCTTTACTCTTATCTCCTATGATCTGATTTTCAGGATGATTTAGCCTTACATACCTAGGGGTTTTGGGAATTGCTTGAACTTCTATTTCTTGAGCTTGTTCCTCAACATCTATACTATTCTCTTGAGTTCCTGGAGTTTCCAGATCAATCTGAATCTGAGCCTGAGTTTGAACTAGCCTTCCTTGACTTTGACTTTCATCTTGATCATCTGAATCATATCCACAAAACCTGGAATGTCCTTCCTTGCTCTCATCAAATCTAACATTAGCACTTTCAACAATCTTTTTCAACCTCTTGTTAAAGCACTAGTAAGCCTTACTTTGAGTAGAGTACCCCAAAAATATTCCCTCATCACTTCTTGCATCAAACTTGCCTAAATCCTCATCTCTTTTGATATAGCATTTACTACCAAAAACTTTAAAATATCTCACAGTAGGAGGATGACCAAACCATAGTTCATAAGGGGTCTTACTAGAATTGCCTTTGATCTACACCCAGTTAAGAGTGTAGACAACAATACTCACAACTTCTCTCCAATAAAATTGAGGAACATTTGTTTCCATCATCATGGTCTTGGAAGCTTCTTGAATGGTCCGGTTCTTTCTTTCCACAACTCCATTTTGCTAGGGAGTCCTAGGAGCAGATAACTATCTTTTTATGCCATGCTTTTCATAGAAAGCATCAAACTCACCGGAAGTAAATTCTCCACCTCTGTCGAATCTCAGACATTTTAATTTCTCACCAATCTCATTTTCCACCATCACCTTGAACACCTTAAACTTGTCAAGAGCTTCTGATTTTTCTTTTAGGAAAGTTACCCACATCAGCCTAGAGTAATCATCAATCAGCAACATGAAATATCTGTCTCCTTGCACACTCCTAATTCTAGCAGGACCACAGAGATCAGTATGTACCAGTTCCAATCATCCACTTTAAGCTTGTTCCTTACTTTTGAATGAAATTTTGTTCTATTTCCCCAATTGACATTCTCTACACATGCTATTAGGTTTCACAAGTTTTGGAAGATCTCTTACAGCCTGAGTGGTACTTATTTTGACAATGTTATCAAAATTCACATGACACATCCTCCTATGCCATAACCAACTTTGATCTATCTAAGCAATCAAACAACTTTTTCTAGAACTACTTAAATGAAAAATGGTACCTCTAGTTTGAGTACTGGATGCAATTTTAATTTCGAAGCTCTCCACGATTCTACATTTTCCATCCTTGAATCGAAGATCATAACCTTTGTCAACCAATTGACCAACACTATGAAGATTATGTTTCAATCCTTCCACATACAGAACATCATTGGTGCTATTCTTACCATCAAAAGAGATGGATCCTCTGCAACGGATTCTACCAGCTAAGTTGTCTCCAAATTTCACAAGCCCTCCTTCATAATTTTCAAAATTCACAAACTTACTCTTGTCACCAGTCATATGATAAGAACATCCACTATCAATCATCCATTCATCTTTTTCAATAACTTGAGTAGCCAAGGCACTTTCCACATTTACATAGCTAGCAGATTCAATAGACACCAGATCTTCTTCTTTGATAGAAATGAACACCCAATCATTTTCAGAGGAGCCTCCATGATCAGATTCATCATCTGTGACTCCTTCTTCTCAAACTTCTTGGACATAGTAACATTTCTTCTAATTTTTGTATCTTTTAGGGTTTGGTTTTGAAACCCTCTCTGGACATCTTAAGGCAAAATGACCAATCTTATTACAAGCAAAACATTTGAGTGGCAATTTTCCTTCATACTTACCGGATCCTCTTGGCAATCTTTTGGCAAGAAGAGATTTAAGATCTGCAGTTTCAATTTCAACCTCTTCAAGATCCTTCCTTGTCTTCACAAATCTATTTGATCTTGCAGAAGAGTTTTCACTTAGATCATATCTTTGTTTTCCATATATACTGGCCTTAAATGCAGATTCAAACTTTGAAAGAGAATCACCAAACTCACTTAATTCAAAGGCTGAAATTTTGCCAATAAGCTGATCTCTTGTAACTTTTGAGATCATCCTAATCTCCTCTATAGCAGCAACCTTATGTTTGTATGAATTAGGTAAGGATCTGAGCACTTTTGCCACAATCTCTTATTCTTCCAAAGTCCCACCAGCACATCTGATACCACAAACAAGATCATTTATTTTTTGCATGTAGATTGTGATGTTTTCATCTTGACTCATCCTCAGATTTTCAAATTTTCCTCTCAGACTTTGTAGCTTGGCACATTTGATAAATTCATCACCTTCATAAAGATTCTCCAATTTCTTCTAGATTTCATGAGTAGTTTTTAGTCCAAAGACATTTGTCATTTTTGAAACAGATAGGACACTTAGCAAGGCTTCTTTGGCTTGAAGATTTTTTTCAACATTTTTGACTTCATTTGGAGTTGAAGGTTTCTCCATAGGCTCATACTTATCCTTAGTTATTGCCCAATAAGCATCACCCATGCATTGCAAATGGCACTCCATAAAATTTTTCTAAACAGAGTAATTTGTTCCATCAAATCTCGGGCTCCTTCTTGTAGGTTGACATCCTGGATCTCCTCAAGTGGTTAAGCTTCTTCTAGAGGAACATTTCTCTGATCCCAATTGTTGGAATCAGGCTGGACATTTGAGAGGGGGGGTGAATCAGTTGTCCCAAATCTTTAACACTTGCAACTATTTCTTTATCACACAAAACTAATTGATGATTAAAGCATGAATTATCAACACATGAATGGAAACAAATGAACACGGAACACCAGAATTTTTTACGTGGAAACCTGGTTAAGGGAAAACAACAGTGGCAGTTAACCCACAAAGATTTTGTACTCTATTAAAAGTAATTTAGAAAAATAGAAGGCACATGCCTTCAGGTGCACTGCCTAAAGCTCACTGCTCAAAAGAGAGGCTCACTGCCTCTAAAATTTATTTAGAACAGAAAGAATTAACTGAGAAATAGCATCTACTTCATGCTTGGTTTAGTTTCATTGAATGCTCACAAAAAATTTTCTTTTCTCCAAATTCTTCTTCACTAATTTCTCACCTATACTGCTCTCACTCCTTTTCTTCTATGCTCTACTTCTGATCCTTTATTTGGATTTAATTCATTTTGCTCAAGGATGATTTTCCACAACTCATCAACAAGTATTTATACACTTCATCAACCTTGGAATGAACATCAAGGTCAGCACTACAAACATCTGACTTAATGTAAATCACTAAGTTGTCAGCCGAACATAACTGGGACACAAATCTTCCTTGATCAACATGCCATGCTTCAAGGAATTGCTCTTAGATCATCCACAACACGCTTGAATCATCCAGTTGGCCAAGACTGGGAAGAATAGCAACACCAAGAAGGAAATCTTCATTGACAAACTCAAACTTCAATGCAGACCTCCAACATAGCACTCGCACAATCCAGAGACTTCCACAAGCACATTGAATTCAACAAAAACATCTGCACTCCAAATCTTCTGAATCACTTGCATCTTCCTCTGGAACCTCAAGAATACTATTTGCCATGACTGTCACATTAGAAAGATTGCTTGTGGACCTCCAAACCATGAACCACTTGAAAGGATGATACACACTGACTTCCCAAACATGCCTCTAGATCCACAGATCATCATTTTACATTACCAGAGCAATCTAGATCTCTTTCTTCTCACTCTGTTTCTCCTGAATAATGCAGGAACTAATTTTACTCAGATGGCTATAAGTTCTTCAGATCTTAATGTGAACCTCTCAAATCTTAACTCAAGCTTCTTTAGACAAACCTCTACAAATTCATATGGTCCACATATATTGATCTCCATTAATTTTCTCAATATCCTCAACAATCTGGTCTTCTAAATAGGTAGCATAATAGGATACAGTAGACACCAATGGCAACAAGGATATGTTGGAATCAATGACAACACCACTTAGGCACATATTTGCAACAATATTCATCCATTTTACTTCCTTCCTAGATATTCCTCAAGCTATTAAACGTTTTCAAAGGAACCTTGCTCTAATACTAATTGTTGGAATTAGAGGTGACAACTAAGAGGGGGGGTGAATCAGTTATCTTAAAACTTTAAAACTTGTAGCAGTTAATTCCTTTTTACTAGTTCATTAATAGATTAATAATGTTATCATGAAAAGCAAGGATCAACAACTCGTGAGCAAAAGTAGAAATAACACATTTGACACCAAGATTTTTGATGTGGAAACCTAGTTAAGGGAAAAACCATGGTGGGGGTTAACCCACAAAGGTTATACTCTATTGAAAGTATTACAATGGAGAATGCACATGCATTCAAGCTCACTATCCAAAGCTCACTGCTCAAAGAAAGGCTCACTACCTACAGTAGGCTCACTGCCTATAGGAAGAAGATTACAATGTGTTTGAACTGATAGTTAGCATCTACCAATGCAAAGATTTAGTTCCGGTTAAGCACATAATACTGACTTGATACACTTCATCTTGTTCTGCCCTATTTACTACTCTGCCATAATCCAGATCTTAGATCTCTTCTCTTTTGCACCCTTTATCTGTTCTTTTCATATTTACTTCATATTCACACACACACACACACACACACACACACACACACACACACACACACACACACACACACCTTCAACACTCAAATCCATCGGCTATATATATCCACTTCAAGTAATTCAATCACTTATTTGTCGGCCTTATGAAGAACTTAACTAACAATACAAGTACTTTGTTCTGTCAGCTGAATCCATGTGCCAATGATGATGCATACCAAAAATAACACTTGAAGGTCACCATTCATGTCAACCACTAACATTATATCCCATACTCAACTCACCAAAACACTTCTATCAGATCTGCATAAGGATCTAACACAAGTCAACCTATTCTTTACTGAACTGTTCTGTCATATTATGACCCAGTACTCAGATGGTCATAACTTTTACTCCTATTGTCACCAGAGGATAAAATTCTTGATTTAGATTGCCCTGACAATCCTTATGACTCCTTTAGATCCGCAACATACTCTGATTTTCCACCAGAGAGATCCGTACCAAGATACCAGATCCTATCACATGCTCTATTTCTGGCTACTTGGACTTAGATAAATTCTGATTCTGACTTCTGGTATGAATAAATTATGTTATGTGGATGAGTGGAATAGTCTTAGTTGCCATCAATGACAACACCTATCATGCAAAGTAGTGTCTCTTTCCAATAGATACCAATTATCAACTTAAGCAAGAATTAAGTGAAGTTAAAACTAAGCTTATTGCTTTGGATAATAAAGTCAAGGTGCCAGTGTCTGTGTGCCTAAAAGTGATTCATAGGGTAATGACTACTTTTACGATGTTGTAGGATGACCACCAGGACTAGGTTGTCAAAGATGTGAAGGCTGTGAACAAGGAGCTAATGGAGTTCTTGAAAGAATATTGGAATGTGTTGTTTAATTAGTTCTTGCTTTTGGTTCTATTTCTGGACTTGGTTCTATTTCTATACTGTTATGTTTATCAGCTGTTAGTTTTTTTTATGTTGTTTGTGGCTACTGGCTAGTTTTGTTGCCCATGGGGCTATTGTTATAGGGATCTCCGCCCTCGTTTGCAACTTATTAATATAAAAAACAAGATTTTTTCATGTGCAATGAATGAAATTTCTTTAATCTTTGAGTTCATATGTTTTTCTTGTGCTAGTTTGATGTTGTAAGTGTGTTGGGTGAACACCCTCATCAAGTGGTATCAGAGAAAGTGTATCATGAATGTGCAAATAGATCATTGAACATTGAGGTAGTGGGTTGGAAGGTGGAAGTAGAACCACTAATTTGAGGTAGCTTCGTACTAAGAAATATACACAAGATGCCTCCATGAATAAACCGTGGCTATAGGAAAGTTGTAGAGATAGAAGAAGGATTTAGAGCTCTATAGAGGTAGATTAGTGCAATCCAAGAGGAGTTGAGAAGAGGGTTTGAAATGAGAAGGAGAGATGAAAGTGAATATGAAGATGGTGCAGCCCATGATGATGCACAATTTGAAGAAAATGATGGAGAAGAGGAACCTAAAAAAGTTAGATTCTAAAGGCCATAAGAAAAAATTGGAAAAAGGCCAAAGATAGTTATCTCTACATATTCTGGTAGTCTCAATCTAGAAGAATTGATAGACTGGATCAATGATATGGAAGAATATTTTGAGTATGAAGAAATAGATGATCATAAGAGGGTCAAGCTTTCCATGACCAAGCTCAAAGGTCATGTTAGAATTTGGTGGAAGGAGGTGTAATTAGAAAGAAACCGAAGAGGAAAAGAGAAGATCACCAGATGTGATAGAATGGTTGATAATTTGAACAGACATTTTATTCTTTCAGATTATGAGTTGTAACTCCTAAAGAAAATGCAAAGTCTAAGACAAATGAACAAGATAGTCAAAGAATACACTGGAGAGTTTTACAAAGTTATCATCAGAATATGCCACATAGAGGATAATAAACAAAAGGAAGCTAGGTATATCATGTTGAAATGAACCAGACAACTGAGAGGGGGGTGAATCAATTGTCTCAAATCTTTAATTAATTCTACACCTTAAAACATTAAACACTTGTCCATTGTTTGTTGTGATTAAATCATGAAAGCATAAACTCAGAAACATAAACACATTTGCAAGATCATACACAAGTGACACCAGATTTTTACGTGGAAAACCTTGTTAAGGGAAAAACCATGGTGTATGTTAGTCCACAAGATATATAAGTTATAATAGTACCAAAAATCAGAGGCTCACTGCCTAAATTGCTCACTACAAAGAAAGGCTCACTGCTAAAGGGTGGATCACTACCAAGAGAAGGCTCGCTACCAAAAGGTTGAACTAAGATAACATCTACTCCATGCCAAGGTTCAGTTCCATTGAAGCACAAAATACTTCTACTCTACTCTGCTACCTTACTTCACTTTATCTTTCCATCTTCGCTCAAGGACACATTTTCATGACTCAATTACAAGTATTTATACACTACATCAACCTTGGAATGATCATCAAGGTTAGCATTATAATCATCAACCATTGAAACAATCTCTAAGGTTGGCATTACAAACATACATAAAATGGGTCTTCACCTAATACAAAATTATGCTAAGAAAATGTAGTAAAGATGCATACGGATCACACCATGCCTTGGTTGGGACTTAAACATGATCATCCATGCCTCAACATGCTTCTACAATCTTCAAGAGATCGCAATCACTGGAATTAACCAAGTTGGCTAAGACTGGTTACACGCTACATTATCTGGGAATAATCTTCAAACACGATCTTAATTCTTTAATGCAGACAAATGTAAAGGTATGAACATAATTAGGAGACATCCACAAGCATGTTGTAATCACTAGGAACATCTACACAACATCTAACCACTCAAACCATTAGATTTCTTCAATCGGAGCATAAGAACTCAACTATCATCAACTATAATTGAAGAAAGATTGCCTGCGGACCACCAAATCATGAACCATTGCAATTGTAGGTGCACATCATCATCCTAGACATCAATCTAGAACCACAGATCGAAATACATAACTACAGAGGAATGCGGAGCAAGATACTTTCTCCCAAACACCAGTGAATGAATAGAAAAGTAGGTTTTACTCTGGTAAACACAACTTCCTCAATTCTTCATACCGAAGGCTCAAACTTAGAATGTAGCATCTTCAGACATGCCTCTAAATATCTTCCAATCTACAGACCAAGATATTCAATCAGCAAGAAATGTGGAGCAATCTTCTGCACTGCTCTTTTATCATCAACACACTGTCTTCTCTACACTTTACTACAACTCACTATTTCTTTTGGAGGGGCAAATTTTCTCAATGTCCTCAACATATAAGGCTTCTAATCAATCAAAAGATAAGAATATAGTTGGCACTAATGACAAAACAAATATGTTGACATCAATGACAACACCGAGTAGGCACATACTTACAATAATCTCCCCCTTTGTCATTGATGGCAACATATGATGTGAAAAACTATAACTACCATCAAGACGAGATTCTCCCCTTTCTCTATTACACATTTGCACTCTTCCTCTCTGAGTTTTTCACATGATGTTTCTCCCTTTGACATCAATGGCAAAGGGCACATACTTGCATTCTACTTCTCTGATAGAACCAAACTTTTTCTCTAACCTTACTTTTCTTTATTACTCCCCCTAAATACTACAATACTTATTAGCTACTCCCCCTGAGATGTAGCTACCAAATCATCAATCCAGTTTAAAGAATGAAACTGTAAGCACCACCCGATTGATACACTTCTTTGCGCCTTAGTTCAGAGAAGGACAGGTGATGACCCCTAACTTTTATATGAGATACTCAGAAGTATCCTTAGGCAAGGGCTTAGTGAAAATGTCTACAATCTAATCTTTTGTAGATACATACTCCAACTTGACTTCATTCTCTTCCACCTTTTCTCTCAGAAAGTGATATCTTATGGATATATGTTTTGTCCTTGAATGCATCACTGGATTCTTGGATATGTTTATGGCACTTGTATTGTCACAGAGGATTGCAACTAGATCTTTATACACAACTCTGATATCTCTTAATGTCTGTTTCATCCATAACACTTGAGTGCAACTACATGCTATTGCAATGTACTTTGCTTCTGTAGTGGACAAGGAGATTGAGTCTTGCTTCTCGCTCAACCATGAAACTAATTTGCTTCCCAAGAAGAACACACCTCCACTAGTACTTTTCCTGTCATCTATGTCTCCAGCCCAATCAGCATCTGTATATGCTCTAAGGGTGAAATCATTATCCTTTGAATACCACAAGCCATGCTCTGGTGTGCCCTGTTGATAACTGAGAGGGGGGGTGAATCAGTTATCTTAATTATTTAACTTTTTGTTCTTCTTTAATAACTAGTGCAACATCAAAACAAACAAGCATCCATAACCATGAAAGTAGAAACAAAGTCAATACACATAACACAATGATTTTGATGTGGAAAACCCTATTAAGGGAAAAACCACGGGGTGACTAACCCAAGATTGTATTCTATGTTAAAAGAATAGAGGTACAAAAATGGCACTTGCCAATTAGGGCTCACTGCCCGAGCACACTGCTCACAAGAGACTCACTGCCTACAAGAGACTCACTGTCTACAAGGTACAAGAAAGTAACAAGATACTTGAACTGATGAGAAGCATCCACATATGCTGAGGTTTAGTTCTGGTTAGGCTCAATACACTGATCTACTGTACTTCATTCTTTCTCTTCTTTGGTGTTGCTGTCCTGTCACATACCAGACCTGTATTATTGCTTTCACACTGCTTTCTTCTTTTCTTCACACACCACAATACACCACACACACCTTCATACTAAGATCAATCTGGTATATATATTCACACCAAGGATTTTATCCACTTTCTAGTCGGCATCCAGAATACTTAATATTTTCCCAAACTTTGGTTTGTCGGCTAAATCCTTACTTACTAAGTGATGCGTATCAAAAAGATAGTTATAGAAGTCATCAATCATGTCAGCCAATCATGAATGATACCTCAAGAAGCTTGATCACCATCAATATCTCATCCGGATTAAGGTCTGATGCTCTGCCGGTCAGGTCTTCCTTAGTCTACTCTGCTAAATAGGAACCCAATACTCAGGTGCCTATAAATTTTCACTCTTTCATCACCAGAGTCTCAATCTCTAGAATATATTAGTCATGATACTCCTCTTAACTTCCCCAAGTTCATACTTTGCTGAGATACTTCCTCTGAGAGATCCGGACCTGATTGTTGGACCTTGCTGCATGCTCTGTTCTTGCTTACCGGACCAAGATACTCTTCAATTTGTCTTCCGGTATAGACATACCATGTCCTGAGTATGTGTGGGAAGGACTTTGTTGCTATCAATGACAACATTCATGAAGCCACATAGTGTCTCTTGCCAACAATCTCCCCCTTTGGCATTAATGGCAACACTTAGTGAAAAATGACTGATTGTCACACTACACTCCCCCTTGGCTGATGTTCTGTTCTAATGTACACTTTTTCAGAGCTCCCCCTTAGCTAGATACCACATTTTTCACTACTCCTCACTCCCCCTTTGACATCAATAGCAAAGGGTGGGATCTGCATACCAAAATTTCCAAAAACAACCTATACTTGGCTACAAAAATATATATACATAACATTCTTACATATACTAAAGTATATATGCAAAAGTTGTCTTCAACTGGACAAATTCTATTGCCCAACTCTGCTTCATCCTATCCAAAATTGAGATATGACCACTCAACAGGAATGCAAAAGCTTCTTCCCTCTTTAGATCTGTCGGATCACTGGTCTAGGCTGTGGTTTGAGCATCAGTTAGGGCCTCATGCATGGCCTCTAACTTAGGGATAATTATCCCTCTAAGTTCACCCATCCTACTTATTATATTCTTCTTTTCCTTTTCAAGTTTCTTTAATTTATTTAAAATGGCAATAGTCTGACATTCCTAGTTTATTATGGATGTGGTGAGAGGATCAAAATTTTGAGATACACTTGACAGTTTATCTTCTTGCTCTTTCATTTTCTTCTCAATATCCTTTGTCACTTTAGACCCGGATAACCAAAATTTATATATCTTTCTGCCATCTTTAAGAGCATTTTCTAAGCTCTTTATCCCAATATCCATAGTTCTCCTATCATTTGTTATTAGCCCTTGTACTTTGGAGAATCTCTTAACCAAAAATTCTTTCTGGACTTTCTCTTCTACTACTTTCTCTAAAGAATCAAAATGTGTATTAACAGAATTTACTAGAGACTTTAAATTACCAGATGTGGAGGCCGAAGGATCCTTTTAGAAGGATGGCTGATTTTCTCTAGCACACCGGATGCAATTTCTATTAGTTCATAGTCTTCCATGTGAGACTTCAAAAGATTTTTTTTTTGCTTTGGCTTGAGCAAAAGATGCTACCTTCATTGTCTGGTCCAGAGAGAAGAAATCAAAATTGAATGGCCCTTGAAGTAGCTCCGATTCATCTAATTCCATCATTTCATTTGTCAAGAGTTCTTTGACTGCTTCTGCAGTGTCTCTTGCCGGAGATAGAGTCTTCTTTCCTTCTATAGTCTCAGAACTGTCTCCTAGGATCTTCTCTATTTGATCTTCTTCTCATCCCTTTACCTCTTCTTCTTGACTGATTTTCTCTTCTATTCTTTCTTCTCCTTTAGATCTAGGGTCTGATGGGGGAACTAGAGGAGAGATGTTTACTTCTTCATGGACTTCCTCTTCTAGAGCAGAGGAATCCAGATCCTTAGTTTTCTCCTCACCTTCCTCCTTTGATTCTTCTGCAGTTTTCTCTGTAGGATCACCTAAGTCCTCTATGATAGGAATGTTGAATCTTTTGTATGCATTTCTAAGGATGTCTTCAGTTTCTTTTGCCACTTGATTAGTTTCTCCATGCATGAGCTTGTTCATTTTGGCTTTGCTTCGGAACTCATCCTTGCAATCCTTGAAGATCATGTTTATTTGTTTAGGGGTAATGGAAGGATAGATTTGGATAGCAATATGCTCCCAGATTTCTAGGTCTTTTACTTGGGCATTGTTCTTTCTTATTTCAAGTTCCTTCTCTAATCTTTTGGGAATCAGAGATATAATTTCAATGAATGCTTTGTTGTAGATGTTTAGATACCTGACTGTGGCATCTTGCAATATCTTCTGATCAGCTTCACCATATTAATCATAAAATTCAACCTTTGGTTGTAAGTTCCCATCCACAATAGCTGATTTGATGATATCATCAATGCAGAGAGTAGGCCTTTCAACAAATTCTTCTACCTCTTCTTCCTTGTTAAGACCAATAGAGGGTTCACCAAATACTTTCTTCTTCTTCTTCATTTTCTTGACCTCCTCATCTGACTCAGTTTCTTCATCATCCTTTTGACTGGTGTAAGACCTTGTGGCCTTTGTCTTAGTTCTTTTTTCTCCCTTTCTAGATGTTCTAACTTCCAGTTTTGATGCCTTTTGGCTCTTAGAGGTGGCAAGTGTAGAGCTCTTGGAGGATCTGGTCTGGGAAGGGGCTTGCACCGGAGCACTTTCTTTCTTTGTTTCTTGCCTTTCTTTCTCTGCCCTTTCCATCTTCTCTCTATTGGCATCAACTGCCTCCTTTGAAATTCCATGCCTCTTGGCAAATTCTTCTAGTTCCCTTCTCACTTTTCTCTTGATCTTAGGCTGTCTTAGTTCAACATGAATCTTCACACTCAACTCTTCAAAGTTTCCAAACCTTTCTACCTCAAGGTCCTTGGGCTAACTCAGCAGGTGTTGAATATGTAGCTCTAGAATTTTCTCATCAACTTCATACCCCATTGGCATGATCCAAACTATCCTTGGCTCCACTGCCTCCATTAGGCATTGATCAGTTTCTACCATAAAGCATACTGTATCCTTATAATTTTCAACTAGAGATTGGGGGATTCTCTCTCTGGCTTGCATCATACTCTAAAAGTTTTTTAAGTAGCCCTAGAGTGTTGCATTCTGTGCCTTGGCATCACCAATTCCATGCAGATAATCTCTTATTTGTATGGCTACTATCATTTTGCCATATCCAACCACTGGATCTGGGAAGCTCATTCATAAAGTAAAAGAATAAACATAATATTAGGCCACCATATTTGAATGAATTTATTTTATCTTTCTTTATTTTCTACAAATTCTCTAACAGTTGATTCAGGAGAAGTTCACAAAGATCATAGTCAGCATTTTCTCTTAGCATCTGATAAGCAGTGTAAATTACAGTTTTGGGTACTGAATTTTCCCTGCTGGAGTGATATATCTTGTAACTAATTATCATGGAGGCAAACTTGATATCCAGATCAGTGATATCTTCAATTGTCATTGCTCTCTTGTCAAATTTTGATCCTATTGCCTCACTCACTGTCTGATTCTTGACGGATTTGACAGTAGGTAACCCACCAGATGAGTACAATCTAGTAACTGCCCTAATGACATCCTTGGTTATCTTGAATGGTCTCATCAACCACATAAAGTTGTCATGCATCCTACTAAGAACATACCGGACCCATTCATCTTCTACAAAATAGGGGAAATGGATACAATGTCCAAAATGTTTGTCCCAGATAGCCTTGTATTGAGGTTTGAGTTCAAATGAATCATCTATTAACTAATTGTGATAGATATCCATTAGCTTGGATTCCCCAAATTCCTCAATGTTTGCATGAATTTATGCCCTAACATCCTCTACATGCAAAACCCCATGCGGAATGCTAGAAAATGCACCTAGGGGATCAACTTCTAGGGATTTGTAGGGATGTTTCTTGAATTTAGGTCATGGCCTATCAATGATCTTCACAACATTTGGAGTAGCCATCTTTCAAAGGATTTAGAGAGAGATTCAAGAGCAGAAAATACCTTTTACGCTTTTAGGGTTCACGAAATGAGCCGAATCGAATTGCTGGATAAATCAATTTTTGTGGTTGATCTTTGAGAAGTTTGAGACAACTTGTTGCAGAGCTCTTTCTCTCTTCTTCTTGAATGCAAATGTACAAATGATGAACAAGGAAACCCTTATATTTCTGCACAAACCCTAATTTCACATTGTAATAAATGCACAACTTAAGTTGTTCTGATTGCTCTGTACTCCTTGTCCTAAGAGATTTTTTTGGATTACTAAGATGCACTTAGAGTTATTCTCAATGAATATTAGCAATCTATCTACCTTTCTCCAATCATTTCATTTATCCACAGATCAAGATACCTCAAATTTGAATTATACCAGATCTCACTATGAAAATCCTATTCTTACCAGATGACTGTTAAACCGGATCAATCTTGGAAGATTAGCCTCCTTTAAAATTTCTTGTGGATCTTCCATATATTTACCAAGGCTTATTTAGATGTTTCTCTGAGAACCCTTTAATCCGCAACTTTCCATGTGCCAATTTCAAGCACCAATTGACTTGTTGGGGGAACTTGTTTTCTTTTGTGACTCCCCCTGAGCCAAAGCTCATTTATTTAGTTTCCAGAAGGAATATTAGCACTAGATTCTGGTGCAGATCCATCCTCAACATTTTTTGTACTCCTCTTCACCCAAATCTTGTTCATCTCCCTTTGAATTTCATCTGCATTCACTTTTCCTTTTCCTTTGTCTTGGTTTTGATTATGATGCACTGGACCCTTTTTGTCCTGATTCTTACTTCTATAGAATTTGGCAATATGACCGGATCTATTGCAATTGTAGCAAACAATATTTCTTTGCATATTTGACTGGTATCCTCTAGATCTACATTTATTAGCCATATGTCCCATTCTATTGCATGCAAATCATCTACCATTGAATGAATTGTTCATTTGCATATTTCTACACTCATGAGATTTGTGACCATACCTTTTGCAGTTAAAACATTGTCTAGAGAAGGATGAATTAGTCTGATTCATTCTTCTTCTACACTGATTTGCTTTATGACCAAAGTTATTGTAATTGTGGCAGTATCCATTAAAGGATGGATATCTTTGAGCATTTGGTTGCTTTATCGAAGGTCTTCTAGGCCTGTTCCTTGGATTTCTGATCCAGAGTTCTTCTGACCAGATCTAGAGATTTCACCTTTCTCATACCCCAAGCCTTGCTTGTCATCTACCCTCTTTTGGCTTTCAAGAAGAACTTCAAGTTGAGCAGAGCTTATCTTGAATTTATCTTTGTATTCATTTGTTGTTTGAAGATCCCTTTTAAGAGTGTCAATCTGATTCTCAAGTTGTTCTTCATTATCTCTAGCTTCTTCAAGATTAGATTCTAGATGCCTGATTATTCTATCCATTTTGTGGTAGTCTTCTGACTTCTCCTTGAGAGATTGTCTTAGATCATCTTCAATTTTTCTTTTCTCTTCAATTTCTTGGGTGAATTTCATAACCCCTGATTCCATTTCATGTCTTACCATAATGACTTCTTTTGATAGCTTCTCACATAACTTATTCTTCTCTTTTAGATCTTCATCAGTATTATTGGCTTCATTTTGACTTGCTAATTGTTGAAGTAGTTCATTTCTCCTTTTCATAGAGATACTCAATTTCTCTTTTAGTTCATTTATGAAATCATCAGCCTGTTTGAGTCTTTCCTTCAAGTTATTGACTTTAGAGTGAGATTGCTCAAGATCATCTAGGGCAGACTGAAGTTGTTCCCTCATACCATACATATCCATTGAGATTCCCAGATCTTCCTCAAGCTGTTAGGCTTTGTTTGGAGGAACCTATCTCTGATACCAATTGTTGATAACTGAGAGGGGGGTGAATTAGTTATCTTAATTATTTAACTTTCTATTCTTCTTTAATAACTAGTGCAGCATCAAAACAAACATGCATCCATAACCATGAAAGTAGAAACAAAGCCAATACACATAACACAATGATTTTGACGTGGAAAAATTTGTTAAGGGAAAACCACAGGGTGACTAACCCAAGATTGTATTCTCTGTTAAAAGAATAGAGGTACAAAAATGGCACTTGCCAATTAGGGCTCACTGCCTACAAGAGACTCACTATCTACAAGGTACAAGAAAGTAACAAGATACTTGAACTGATTAGAAGCATCCACATATGTAAGGTTCAGTTCCGGTTAGGCTCAATACACTGATCTACTACACTTCATTCTTTCTCTTCTTTGGTGCTGTTGTCTTGTCACATAACGGACCTGTATTATTGCTTTCACATTGCTTTCTTCTTTTCTTCGCACACCACAATACAGCATACACACCTTCATACCAAAATCAATCCGGTATATATATCCGCACCAAGGATTTCATCCACTTTCTAGTTAGCATCTAGAATACTTAATATTTTCCCAAACTTTGGTCTGTCGGCTGAATCCTTGCTTACTAAGTGATGCATATCAAAAAGATAGTTATAGAAGTCATCAATCATGTTAGCCAATCATGAATGATACCTCAAGAAGCTTGATCACCATCAATATCTCATCTGGATTAAGGTCTGATGCTCTACTGGTTAGGTCTTCCTCGGTCTACTCTACCAAACAGGAACCTAATACTTAGGTGCCTATAACTTTTCACTCTTTCATCACCGGAGGCTCAATCTATGGAATATATCACTCATGATACTCCTCTTGACTTCCCCAAGTCTGTACTTTGCTGAGATACTTCCTCTAAGAGATCTAGACCTGATTGTCAGACCTTGCTACATGCTCTATTCTTGCTTACCGGACCAAGATACTCTTCAATTTGTCTTTCGGTATAGACATAGCATGTCCTGCAGATGTGTGGGAAGGACTTTGTTGCCATCAATGACAACATTCATGAAGCCACACAGTGTCTCTTGCCAACATGCCCTTCAAATATCTCAATATCCTCTTGACTATCATCACATGTTACTCTTTAGGCTCTGCTTGAAATCTTGCCACAAGACAAACTGCATGCATTATGTTAGGTCTGGTTTGAGTCAAATAAAGAAATCCTCCAATCATGGATCTATATCTTTTCTAATATGTCATAGGTGAATCATCACTTTTGCTTAGTTTGCAACTGGTCACCATAGGAGTATGTACTGGTTTGGAGTCCTCCCTCCTAAACTTCTTCAACAACTCTTTCAAATACTTAGACTGAGAAACGAAGATTCCTTTATCTGATTTATTGATTTGCAGACCCAAGAAGAAGTTCATTTCACCAAACATGGACATTTCAAATTCATTTTTCATCTCAATAGATGCACATACCTTCATTTCCTCTAAATATAATATCATCAACAAAGACTTCAACAATTAAGATTTGATCATCATTGATTTTGAAGTACAGATTGATATCTGCAGTACCTTTACTAAATCCCAATTACAATAAATACCTGTCTAACCTTGCATACCAAGCTCTAGGAGCTTGTTTGAGTCCATATAAATATTTCTTTAGCTTGCATACCACATCTCCTTGATTTGACAATTGGAATCCATCTGGTTGCTCAATGTAAACTTCCACTTCTAGTTCACCATTCAGGAAGGAAGATTTCACATCCATCTGATATACCTTAAAATTTTTGTGAGCTGCAAATGCCAAAAACATTCTAATTGCTTCAATTCAAGCTACTGGGGCAAAGGTTTCTTCAAAATCTATCCCCTCAATTTGAGAATATCCTTTGCATACAAGTCTTGCTTTATTCCTTACAACTTCTCCATTTTCATTCAGCTTGTTTCTGAAGACCCATTTAGTTCCAATAACATTTTTATTAGTAGGTCTGAGAACTAATTGCCAAGTTTCATTCTTCTCTATTTGCAACAGTTCTTCCTCCATTTCCTTTACCTAATTTTCATCATTGTATGCTTCATTCACATTTTTTGGTTCAATCTTTGAAAGAAAATAGTAATTAACTTGTTCTTCTGCAGCTCTTCTTCTTGTTAGCACACCTTTGTTCTTGTTACCTATAATCTGATCTACAAAATGATTGATCCTTACATACCTAGGAGTCTTGACAGTACTTTTCAAAGCCTCTTCTTCATCCTGACTGTTTGCTTGCTCATCTTTTTCTTCAATTTCTATAGTCATAGGTTCATCTGATTCATAACAACTTAGGTCTGATATTCTTCCTTTGCCTTCATCTACCTTCATATTTGTACTCTCAACAATCTTTTTGAGCCTCTTATTGTAGCACCGGTAAGCCTTACTCTTGGTAGAGTATCCAAGAAATATTCCTTCATCACATCTTGCATCAAACTTTCCTAGATCTTCATCTCTCTTGATGTAACATTTGCTTCCAAAAAATTTGAAAGATTTTACTATGGGAATTATTCCATACCACAATTCATAGGGAGTTTTAGTACCATTACCTTTTACTTGAACTCTATTTTGAATGTAGATAGCAGTGTGAATAGCTTCTTTCCAAAAGACTTCCAACAGACCTTCTTCCTTCATCATTGTCCTAGCAACCTCCTGAACTATCATGTTCTTCCTTTCCACAACTCCATTCTGTTGAGGAGTCCTAGGTGTAGACAGTTGTCTCTTTATCGCATGCTCTTCATAGAAAATGTTGAATTCATTTGATGTAAACTCACCTCCTCTATCAAATCTTAAGCATTTGATCTTCAAATCTATTTTATTCTCAACCATTGCCTTGAAAGATTTGAATTTCTCTAGGGCTTCTGATTTATCTCTTAGAAAAGTAACCCAAGTCATTCTAGAATAATCATCAATAAGCAACAGGAAATACCTATCGCCTTGTAGATTTCTCACCCTTGTAGGACCACAGAGATCTATATATACTAGATCTAGCAAACTAGTAGAAAATTATTCTTTGCTCTTGAAGCTTGTCCTTATCTGCTTTCCCAACTAACATTCCTTACAAATTGAATTGGAGGGTTTCACAAGTTTTGGTAAATCTCTCATAGCCTAACTTGAGCTTATTTTTTCCAGACTATCAAAGTTTATATGACACATCCTTCTATGCCATAGCCAACTTTCATTTGCCTAAGCCAATAAACAATAATCATTTGTTCCTTTCAATTGATAGATGTTACCTTTTTTCTTCTTACCAATAGCAATTATAGTTCTGGAGCTTTCCATGATCTAGCAACCGTTGTCTTTGAATCTTTGATCATATCCTTTGTCACACATCTGACCAACACTCAAAAGATTATGCTTCAAACCTTCACATACAAAACATTGTCAGTATTATGCTTTCCATCAAATGAAATAGATCCTTTTCCACAAATCTTACCAGTTACATTATCCCCAAACTTGACCAGTCCACCATTATACTTTTCCAAACTTACAAACTTACTTTTGTCACTGGTCATGTGATGAGAGAATCCACTATCAATAATCCATTCATCCTTATCTTTCTCAACCTGAATAGCCAAAGCACTTTCTTCTTCTAGTTTTTCATCCTTCACATGGCTAGAAAAATTAGTAGTCACAAGATCTTCTTTAATAGTAATAAATAGGCATTCATTTGCACTAGTACTAGAATCATCAGATTCATCATCAAAATCTCTAACATAGTAACACTTAGTTGGAACTCTAGGCCTACTCTCATATATCTTCTTATTCCTTTCAATTATTTCAGGGCATCTAGAAGCATAATGGCCTACTTTACCACAAGAGAAACATTTGAAAGGTAATTTGCCTTTAAAATAGCTACATCAATGCTTTGGTTCTGGTACAACTTGATTTTAACAATGACTTTATTATTTATGGTTATGCATTAAACATACATTATTGACTATTCTTATACAAAAAAATAATCAAGATGTGGAATCTCCAATAGCCTTAATGAGCATTCCTTTGAAGAAGAATGACTTTAAGTATTACTGGGTTGAAAAACATGCTTTTTCTATAGTGAAGGAAATGAAACAGTTTAGGTTCTATATCCTTCATTCTCATACTCTTGTATATGTTCCAGACCCATCAATTAAAAGAATCCTAACTCAATGGGATATAAGTTGCAACAAAAGGGGAGCTTGTATTGCAAAAGTCCAAGAATACGATATAGATATTAAACCCATGAAATTGGTTTGAGGAAAAATGACTTTACAAATTAATTTCTAAGAACAAAACTAAAGAATTGGATAATTCTCCTCTTGTGCTTTTTGTAGGGATAAAAGATGAATGATTTTCAAATATTTCCTACTTTCTAACCTATGGTGAATTCCTAACACACTTATCAATGAAGGAGAAAAAATGTCATATTGAAAGTTGCTAAATATGTCATATGGGGCGATACTCTATACAAGAAGAGTATCAATGGAACATTTGTAAGATGTGTAGACAAAGAACAACAGAAGAAGCTTTTAGAGCTATTTCATAACGAATCTTGTGGGGGTTATTACTCTTAGTGTTAATAGTGTCATTATCTAACTAGTTTAGATATCACCTCTTTGAAGGTTCCACCTATTCACACATAGGCTTAAGTTTACTCAGTCTTTTAGGAGTTTGTCTCATTTCGACATGTGTACTCACACATGTGAGATACCTCTTTCCTTTTGGCTTGCCACTTGCCCTAACACATGTCATGTGAGTTAGACAAGTGTTGCATACTTGTAGGGGTAGTCAATAGTTTAGTCCTACCTTCCTACCTCCTTCTCCTTGCCTATTTATGCAAGGATTCTCATTGTACTTTACACACTCTCATTGTATATGATAGATATGATATTGTGCTCCATTTTTCACTTGTGGAAGGTTATACTCTTTGTTCTTGTTGATCTTGGTTTCTCCAACAATTACTCCTCTTCTATCATGTCTTTCAAAGTTTTGAGGCGTTATTATTATTGGCTAGGTATATTTAAAGGTGCTTATTATTGGGTGGGTAGGAATGCATGCAATTCTCTGGTAAACTACAAGTAGCAACACTTCCCTTATGACTAGTAGTGTTAGAAGAACTATTTCAACAATGGGGATTAGAATTCATTGGACCAATTAATCTTCACTCCATTGCAAGGAATACTCACATCTTAACTATAATGAACTATTTTATTAAGTGGGTGGAAGCTATTCCCATTAAGAAAAATACGTTTGAAGTGGTTTGTGATTTTATTAAATAGAATATACTAGTCAGATTTAGAATTCCATAGAAGTTAGTTAAAGATAATGCATCAAAATTTTCTTCTATAGAGATATCTCTTTTCTTCTATGATCATGGTATTTCCTTGGCACATTCATTGGATTATTATCCATAGGGAAATGGTCAAGCAAAATTTAGTAAGACAAAATTTGATAGTTATTGTTGATAAGCTTGTGGATGATAATAAAAAAACTAGCATAAAAATTTGTTCAATGCTCTTTTGGTTGATAGAATTAAATTGAAAAGAGAAATATGTATGTTACCTTTTGTTGGAGTATGGGAAACATTGAGAGGGGGGGTGAATCAATGTTTCAATAACCAAATTTAATTTCTTTGCTTCTTTTTAAACTTATGCACATGTAATAATTTGGAAGCTCAAATGCAAAAAGTAGTTTTATCAGATAAGCAAGATTAAATGCTTGGTCAACATAGAGGTTCACATACTGAAAGAAACACAAGACTGAATGTTTAAACATAAAGACCAAATAGACCACAAATAATGAGACATCATAACACAGTAATTTTCATGTGTGGGAAACCCTCATAGGGATGAAAAACCACTCAGAAAATGCCTCACTAGCTTAATCAAAAACATGCCTCACTGGCTACACAAAATGCCTCACTAGCAAGAGAATCTCACTGGTTACAACCTCACTGGAAAATACAACTACCTCACTGGAAAATACAACTACCTCATTGGAAAAATGTGCCTCATTGGCAAATACAGCTGCCTCACTAGCAAAGTGTCTCACTGAAAAGAATGTGCCTCACTAGCAAATACAACTACCTCACTAGCATTTTATTTTCAATGCCTCACTGGCATAATAACTTCTCAAAGATAAAATAAATATTTAGAATTTAGTATAGAGGGTTTCTCTGTTTCATTACAAAGTAGATCTTAACTGTCTCATTTCATTTGAGACTCAAGAATCCAACATCATAAATGTGCACATACAATCCTGCACTCTGATGTGCTTTAACAATTCAAGAAATATTTTGCATCAAAGCACAATGTTGCTATATCAATGATATTGCAGATAATTACACTTTCATGCATATCTCAACAAGGAGACTATCCTTTTTATACTATTTCTATATTTCTCTTTTTCTTTTCATAAAACAGTTTATACAAGTAACTATCTTTTCCAAACTGCATGTAGTAGTTTCCATCTAGGTCGAACATACTCATTGTAGGAAGGTCTGAGTACTTGTAAAATCAGTTATTAACAACCTTAACAAAACCCTTGTTCTTTGTATATGGGTATTACAAATATCCTCAAACTATTTGCTTATCAAACTCTGACCTTATTATGAAATGAGTTTAATAAAATATCCTCATAGTTGTTCATTTAACAAACCCTGACTTCTTTTACAAAAGGGTTTAACAAAGATTCCTCATAATGTTTATCAATAAAGCTTCGAACAAAAAATATAACTGAACCCACATAGGATAGACATCATCTGTTTAACCGACAAACCACCACTTTATTATGATGTGCCCTTGAGCTATGGTGACAAAAATAATTGTCTGGAGCTTCCTTTTCTCTTTTCTACTACTCACACTAGCTGAGCATAGTCACATCTTGCACAAGGACCTCAATGATTTCCAACATATTTAATATCCTTCAAACCCTAAGTCAAGCTCTCCATACTGCTAGGTTAAACTTTGCGAAATGAATGATAAGACTTACTTTTTCCACAATATACACTGTCAACTGACTGTTCTAGTTAGCCCTAAAAGGGATAGTGAACTCTCAATACAAGTGACAACTTTTTACCTGTTCCAAATGCTGAGACTTGTTGGACAAGTCACACAAATTAAACACATTATACCCTTCGCATATGATTGCACTTTTATGCCTTTTATCACCTTCAAATTTAAATTAAATGTAACATGTTACCTTAACACTTTTCAACACCTAGGAGATGGAGACCATGAATTTGTATATACAATTCTACACTTTAGAATGTCTTCACAAATCAGCCAAATTAAACACCAAAGCATAATGTTGCTATGCTAACAATGTGACAAAGTACTAGAAAATCATTAGCATCTCAACATGGTGTTTCGTGTAATCCCTTTACTTTGTGCTTTTCATCATGAAACTACTTCTCACAACCTGACTGAACAAACTGAATGTACCAACTATTTGACATCTATGCCAACACTGCCAATGCCAATAGGGTCAACAAACTCCCCCTTGGGCATTGATATCAAACACATTGCTGTAGAATTTGAAACCAACCTTATATGCTTAGAAATAACAATGTCATTGCCAAATAGTTCAATTACCAACTGTATCATTTGAAATAGTTCACTATCCATTCCCAGCTATATCATTCATAATACTAAATGATATGCACTAAGATACCCTGTGCATTGAAAAGAACAACACTATCATATACAATTGAAATGAACAACTATGCATTGAAATGAATAATGCTGTCATATACACAAACATCCCACACAAAACCAACTATAATATCAACTATCCAATGTTCCAACCAATTGAATTCACCATAACTTCTCCCCATTTTGACAACAATCCCAAAGAGAGAAGAGACTAACCACCTGCTCAAGATTAGGAATAACAACCTAATAATAACAAATCAGTATAAAAAGAAAAAGCAATTGTCAAGATAGCATTTGAAATGCCACCACATGTCACTTGGATCAATGTATCATGAGAAGCCCCAACGTATATCAATAAAACATAAGTACCATTGAAAGATAAGTACCAAGAGACCAAGTCTGGAGCAACAAACAATCACTTGTCCACTATATAGACACAAAAAAATGAAGATCTCAAGCAAGAGAAATGACATTCAACAAGCACAAGTACACTATAACCACTTTCAGAATAAATCCATGGTGCAAGATAAAACAAGTAACCACAAACTGATAAAGGAAACAATCTCTCATCACTGCAACATCTACCAATAATCCCAAACTCCACACTGTCACCAATAACTAACCACTATCCCCTTGTTGCAAACTGATAATTTCATCCAACAAATAACTTAAACATCCTTTCACTTTCCAATGGTAAGTACAATACATGAATGTATGACAGTTATGAGAATGGAAGGCATTGAAACTAGCAATAATATGAAATGTTGAACCTAGAACAAATGAAGTATATGAAATGTTGAACCTTGTGACTATATCAAATCACTAATTAATGACTATAGAATACTGTCAAAACACTACCATGCCAACTGCCACTATAAATACAGAATGCAAGAACAACATGAAAACATCAGGGGCAAAGAGTAGGCTTAGAAGCTCCCCCTGAAATATACACAGGTAAGCAAATTGTCATGTATCACTATTCTCAAAAGATGCATATCACTTTCCATTTCCACTTCAATCATTGTACAATTATTATTGAATTTATGAGAAACCAAAGCATATTGTCACTTTAACAATTAGATTCCCCTCAAAACATCACTCACTAACAAGAGTAAGCACCAATAACATATAATGTTGTTGTCTAGACCAAAGAAAGGATAATTTCTTCTAGGCATGTTATATGAACCTCTCTTGACATTCCTCACATGATTATGACTTTTATTCATCTAACAATTTCGTGTTCTACAATCTCTAGCTCTATGACCATAAACATGACAAGAATAGCAATAACCATGAAACTAAGAGTAGTTGTACCTTATTGAGTGGTATTGCCTAACAGGTGGAGGTCTTGAGAGCCTGTTTGTTCTTCCTCTTCCAACATTAGCAACTTTGTCTTTTTCCTTCTTCTTGTCTTCATCAAGAGCAACTGAGTGATAATTTAGGTCTATCTTCTTTCTAGGAGTATTTTTGGGTTTAGAACATAATCCTTCTTCATAACCTAGACCTGTAGTGTCTTTGTGATGCTTTTGCTTACTTAACATGTCATTCAATTAATCAGTGCTTTTTTCAAACTAAAAAATCTTGTTCAATTTAGAGGATGCTTTTTGTAGCTCCTTTCTCAAAGAGACTATTTCTAACTCTAGTTTTAGGCATTCACTAGTCTTGACTTCAAGATTAGATTTTGTAAAATCAACAACCCTTTTAGCTTCTTCTATTTCAGTTTTTAGACTTATAATCAGTTTGTTCAGATTCATCAACTTAACTCTTTAAGTTAACAACCTGATTCTTGCTTCTTTAAACTCTAAAGAAACTTTTGCAAAATCTAAACATACCTTGTCTTTGGAATCTTTTTCTTGTTGAAGTTGGTCTTTTAATTTCTAATTTTTTTTACTGAGTTGCTTGATACAGCTACCTCACTGGTAAAGTGTCTCACTAAAAAGAATGTGCCTCACTAGCAAATAAAGCTGCCTCACTGGCATTTTATTTTCACTGCCTCACTGGCATAATTACTTCTCAAAGATAAAATGAAGATTTAGAATTTAGTACAGAGGGTTTCTCTATTTCATTACAAAGCAGATCTTGACTGTCTCATTTCATTTGAGACTCAAGAATCCAACATCACAAATGTGCACATACAATCCTGTACTATGATATGCTTTAACAATTCAAGAAAGATTTTTCATCAAAGCACAATGTTGCTATATCAATGATATTGCAGAGAATTACACTCTCATCTGGATATCTCAACAAGGTGACTGTCTTTTTTATACTGTTTCTATATTTTTATTTTTCTTTTTATCAAACAGTTTATACAAGTAACTATATTTTCCATACTGCATGTAGCAGTTTCCATCTAGGTCAACCACACTCATTGTAGGAAGGTCTGAGTACTTGTAAAATCAGTTATTAACAACCTTAATAAAGCCCTATTCTTTGTATATGGGTATTACAAATATCCTCAAATTGTTTGCTTATCAAACCCTAACCTTATTATTAAATGAGTTTAATAAAATATCCTCATAGTTGTTCATTTAACAAACCCTGACTACTTTTACAAGTGGGTTTAACAAAAGTCTCCTTATGCTATTATTTTAACAAACCCTAGTCTCTTTTTACAAAAGGGTTTAACAAAGATTCCTCATAATGTTTATCAATAAAGCTTTGAACAAAAAATGTAACTGAACCCACATAGGATAGACATCACCTGTTTTACTGACAAACCACCACTTTGTTGTGATGTGCCCTCGAGCTATGGCAACAAAAATAACTGTCTGGACTTCCTTTTCTCTTTTCTACTACTCACACTAGATGAGCATAGTCATATCTTGCACAAGGACCTCAATGATTTCCAACATATTCAATATCCTTCAAACCCTAAGTCGAGCTCTCCATACTGCTAGGCTAAACTTTTCAAAATGAACAATAAGACTTACTTTTTCCACAATATACACTATCAATCAACTGTTCCAATTAGCCCTAAAAGGGTCGGTGAACTCTCAATACAAGTGACAAGTTTTTACCTATTCTAAATGTCGAGACTTGCTAGACAAGTCATACAAATTAAACACATTATACCCTTTGCATAGGATTGCACTTTTATGCCTTTTATCACCTTCAAATTTAAATTAAATGTAACATGTTACCTTAACACTTTTCAACCCCTAGGAGATGGAGACCATGAATTTGCATATACAATTCTACACTTTGGAATGTCTTTACAGATCAACCAAATTGAAAGCCAAAGCATAATGTTGTTATGCTAACAATGTGACAAAGTACTAGACAATCATTAGCATCTCAACATGGTGTTTCATGTAATCCATTTACCTTGTGCTTTTCATCATGAAACTGCTTCTCACAACCTGACTGAACAAATTGAATGTACCAACCATTTGACATCTATGCCAACACTGCCAATGCCAATAGGGTCAACACCTTTTAAGTTGGTTCATGGAATTAATAGTTCATTACTTATTCCTTTAGAAATTTTAATAGCTAGACTCCAAAGTGTTATTGAAGATGAATAATTTCAAAATGCACTTTAGAAGAAAGTCATGTATTTGAGAAAAATTAAAGAACAAAGGGAGGATGTAACTGACAGGTTTGATCAACATCAAGCTAAAGTCAAAATTATCTTTTACAAAAGAGAAAGAATAAGAAACTTTAGTGTTGGAGATCATGTCTTACTTTGGGATAAAAGAAGATAGCCCAAGGGAGCTCATTGTAAGTTTGATTCACTTTGGAAGGGGCCCTTCCAAATTACACAAGTTTGTGGAAACAATACTTATTTGTTATCTTATCTTGATGGAACACCCTTTCCTCTTCTATTTAATGGGAAAGATCTAAAATTGTGTAATATGTGAAATAGGATGTTCCCATCTTTGTATGATTAGTTTTCATCATTTCAGTTTGTTTCCTTGTTTTCCTTGTTTGTTGTATTGTGTCGTTTTCTCCTTTATCCAATTAGTTTGAGAACGTCCCTTTAATTTTGACTCTATTTTTCCCAATGGATAAAGCACTAGCCTTACTAAGAGTCTCTATGTTCTTTTGTGTCTGCAAGGTTCTTGTTCCCAATTAGAGCTAGTCGTTGCCTCAAATTTTTTATTGTCTCAAAAATTATTGTTTCCCACACTTCACATCATGCATTCATGTTTGCAATATCATTGTGAGTTTAGTTTCACATGTTCTGAGTCTTTTCCAACAAATCTTAAGTACTTTTAAAGTTGTTCTTTTTGTCAGATTTTTTGGCAGCACTAGGAATTGTTGGAGGTTCCTTAGGTATTGAGAACTATCCTAACCTCTGACCTCAACACTTCAATATATGATGTTGGCACTTTAATAGTGATGTAGCCAACAACATACACTCAATAGAATTGTGCCATTAATCATGTGTGAGAGCCAAAGATTTGGAAAATTGGAAAAATAACTTCTATTCACCAACTCTACCGCTACAATGAGACAAAACTCTCTTATATCCAAGAAAACAAAAAAAAATTAAAAATTACCTTTTTTGGCAGATTTTGACAATTGTCAGATTTTACCATTTAGGTAATTTTACATTCATATCTTGAGAATCTAGTTTTTTCCCAAAAACTTCCTAAAACTAAGGTAGGACGAAAAGCCAACTAACATCCTAAATTTGAAACATGAGTTTTGAGTTATTAACAAAAGCAACTTTTAAAAAACTCAGAAAAAATACTAAATTGCCATTTTGAGGGCCAAGATGAAAGTTTGGAGCCCTGAAAAAGTGCTAGGACGGGGTCCAACTGACTAGGATAGATTGGAAAACCACATGCCACCTCATAACACATCCACCTATAAAATTTCATAGAAAACCCACATCTGAGTCAAAAGTTATGACCTCCGAAAGTCCCTGCATCAAATAGGTACCAAGAACTAGCTATGCTCCTGACTAATTCATTTTTAATCTAGAACCCCCAACTTAAGTTTGTCTTAAGCTATTTTATTTTGGAAACTATATCTAGAGGATTATAAGTACTTAGAACCCTAGGAACTTGCGACAAGGTTTCATGACACCACAAGGTTCTTAACAACATCTAATGCTTTGAAGGATAATACAAGGTTCATATATTCTTTGTGAATATCTGACATTTGGGCACTAACTAAGAAATTTGATGGTCTTGAAAATCACTTACATTCCTGACATAAATATAAAGGGAGAAAATAAAGATGCCAGAGAGTTTATTAGAGAACCTAAGGAACCTCCGATAAGGTTCTTGACTTGGCTTAAACTCCCAAAGGTTACCTACACTAATAGTTTTGAAAAAATTTCCAAATCATCAGTGAACCTTCGACACTTGGGAACTTGTCAAAGTATATGATAGTTCCAAGAAAAATTTATGTTCTCAATATGAAGGAAAAGAACAAAATAAAGATGTCAAAGAGTTCTTAGGTTTTGAAAGCCTAAGGAACTTTTGTCAAAGTTCCAGGTTCCTCTCATACCTCTGATACTTGAATAAAAGGAAGAAGAATAATGATAGAAATGTACTCATTTGAATGCATATTAAGTTCTCAATTGTTGCAAAACATTTGGCGAGGGGGAAAAGGAGAAAATTTTGGTTATATAAAGATTTTCACCAACCATTTAAAGAAACACTTGAACTCTTGAACGAGAAGGAAGTCTTGTACACTTAGCTATGACAACTCTATTGCAACTGCAACCACTTTATCTTGTTCCTTGGTTCCTTCTAGCTAAATTATGAGGTAATTAAATCTCTTCCATATAATTGTAGATGTTTCTCCATTCCATATTTTTGAGGTACCAGTTTTATAATAGCTAAAAGAATTCCATTACTCTCCATTACTCTGCCCTTGTTGTTCATGAATTATGCTCAACTTGACTTAAATTTGGTCCTTTTTCCATTTCATTAACCCAATTCTCCCTCCAACCCTAATTTTCCTATTTTAGCTAACCCAAAACCTTATAAAATGAAATATACCTAGTAAGGGTAGGACGAGAATCAATTTTGCACAATTCTCTATCTAACGTTGGAGAGAGTAAGTTGGGGCATATTGATTTGGAAGAATTTTGGTAAAGAATGTCCCAAAATCCTAGGTCCCTCGTGGCTAAATCCACTTTCCAAAGAAGATTGGCACATGCAAGGGGTTTTCCAATCTCATCTTAATGTATAGATTTGGTGCTTGCCTATGTAAAACATTACAAACCTAAAAATAGGGAGGTTAGATTTGTAGATGATCAAATAATAGAAAGATTAGATGGGCTATGTACCACACTCAGACTCCTAGTAAGAGATGAATACATTGATATGAGCATAGGGAAAGAGCTAATCACTACTTCATAGAGACATTTTCTTTATGCTTGAATAATATCACTAAGCATTAGTTTAAAGTACCTTAGAAAGAAAAATACAAGCTTCCTAAAAACCTATTAAGGTCTCATTTTAATGAAGATGTTTTAGATATCATTACCCTACTTCACAGAGTTATAGGAAGAAAGGAAACTAATTTATTTGAATATTGGATGTGCCAATTTTTTATAGTCATTAGTTATGCTTCATAGTTCATTGACTAGGGTAAATTGATTAGTGATAACCTCCATTATCAGTTGGTAAATTTTCAAAACACTCAACAATTTTATAGGACTTCTTATTTGTTTTACACCATTGCAAGCATGCATCCATGGCTAGGCCTATAAGAACTTTTAACATTTGATAACACTACTGAAATATATGATTTTTATCCACAATTGCAACAAGAGAACAACAATAAACATTTTTTATGAGTCAATGATGCCTTCACAATGCTCACAGTAAGGGAACTTGATGGAAATGTTAGATTAAGAATTTCCCTAGAAGCAACCAATTTGATTTGTCACTTTGGTAGTTACTTCAATTTATTTCCCAGATTTACATATATCAAGGTTGGTGGATATGATGAATACCCCTATAAATTGTGTAGTCCTAGTGATCATTTAATTCTAATTGTGTTATGTAGGTAAATGGAGTGTGTAAACATGAAATGCAAGGATAAGAAGAAGATTTGGTATCCATTCCCCCTAGGTTTAAGCTACTTACATGTCCATCTACATTGAAAGCCCAAAATGTTGAAAGGTCTCTTGTGAAGATCACTACGTGCTTCTATAGTATGATGTATCCATTTGGTAGAAAAAATTATGTAAGAGATCATTTGTAAGAGTCATTTATTGACTCAAGCTTCCAAGATCTCTTGCAAAACCTAGGATTTCCTTCTTCGAGAGAAAAAAATGTAGAGGATAAAGTTGCACAATATTGGATGCAATAATGAAATTAGATTTAATAATCACATATGATATCTCTCTTTTATAATTGCAAGATAAGAAAACCCTCGGTGACTTAAAAATCCCTAAGTAAACTTAATAAAGTGCAATTAAATATTTAATTACAGCAATATCATTTACATTTGGGATCTAAATATTTTCATCACCCACACCTTGAAGATTACTAGGTTGATTGTGAAAATGGTTTTGAAGTGAGAAAAATAGATTGGTCTAGAATGACTATTCAACAAATGAAAGAATATGAATTAGGATGGAACATTGTAGGTGTAGAGGATGGTGGTTCTGATATGATTGATAGCATTTACACAAACACTCTCTAATGGAAGCCTTGACAGAAAAACATTTACAGGAACATAGATGCAGATGAAATACAGTGACAACTCAAACTAGAATGAAATAGAGTTGATGAAAAAATTCAACAATCAAATGATTTGGAATTTTGACTTAGGAACTTTTGTTTAAAAAGATTATTCTTATTCTCTAATTAGCCACATCGGTAATACATACAGAGATTCTCACATTGAGAGATTATTACATTTCACAGTCATAATAGAGTATGATCTTATATGGGCTTCAAAACACCCAACCGGGCCTCTTGCCAGCACATAATTGATCTCCTTCAATTGTCCTTCCTTCTGCTATGACATCCCAACCTCCATTTGCCTCTTCTTCCAAGACATCAACCCCCCTTTCATCACACAATTAAACTCTTTCTTTTTGATCTGCCTCTGTAATCCTATCTTTTTCTTCGGCTTCTCCCCAAACTGTCAATCTCTCCTATTCTGCATTCTCTCCCTTATTCTTAATTGCCATCCCTTTTCTACTCCAATCCAGGAGGCTAAAATCTCTCTCTCCAACAATCTGTTCCCATCCAAAAAACTATCTTTAACTTCCATAACTACTAAATGCAACAAGAAAGAAAGAAACAAACTCTTGCTACCACATAGAATCCACCACATGTCATTGAGAAACAAGGTAAAAAGAAAATGGGAATTAAAACCAAAAATTGCAAAACCAATCTAGATGATGCCTCTACATCAGGATCCCTAGGAGGAAAAAGAAACATGTGCTCCTACACATGAGTTCATCAACCAAAAATCATTTCTCTATTTGTTCTTTTCTTTTACATCTTCCAACATCACTCTAGAACAACTACCATGTGTTCAATTTGTTTTCATTTGTTTTCCTTTTTCTTAGTGTATCTTCTCCTTCTTATGTCTTTGTCATCTACATGCCTTCAAAACTCCATATCACGTTCATATATATCATTGTCACTATTTGGTTCCACATCCTTTTCATCCACTTCTTTTAAACTCTTCCCTTCAATAATTTCATTAAAAGATTCAAAATCACCATTCCTAAAATCATTGGAATCAACTTGTTTACCTTTCACCTTGCATGTGCTCTCCTCAAGCTTATTCCAAGCTACTCCTAAAAGTATGTCAATCTTCTTTTCCTCTGGTATCTCATCAGTCAATACTTTTACTTCTTCATCTTTATTTACATCATCTTTGCTTTTCTTCACAAATTCTCTTGCATATTCCTAACCAACATTTTCCTTTCCATCTTCCATTTTCTTCTTCTTTGTCTCTTCTACATGCTTTACTTCCATGTCATCTTCATCATGTGGTAATGTTTCTTCTCTTTTCAAAGCAAACATATTTTGCCCTCTTCTTTTCTTAACAATCATATGTACATGCCACTTCAACTTCTTTTTCATTGGCCAATACCAACCACATTCTTGGCTTTTTTCCTCAAGCCACTACTTATACTTCTTGAAATCTCTTCTCAACTCTGCTATTTCTTTATCCCACTCTACATTTTTCTTCTTCACATTCATTTTAACTTATCTTTCTTCCTAAGGCTTTATGTTATGGCAAATTGTTTCATCTTTGTATCTTTCTTCTTGGCTTCTTGATACCTCACATAGGGCTTCTCTCATTTTCCTCTGCCTAGTGTTTTGGTACCCATGTTCTTCTTATTAACCTATCAAAACTTTAACACACATACTTGTCAAAAAATCCCATGAACATAACTGACTTCCCCTTCCCAGACCTTTTAGGCTCTAATACCAAATTGATGGCAACCTTGATAGAAAAACATTTATAGGAACATAGATGTGAATGAAATACAGTGACAACTCAAACTAGAATGAAATAGAGTTGATGAAAACATTCAACAATCAAATGATTTGGAATTTTGACTTAGGAACTTTTGTTTAACAAGAGTCTTCTTATTCTCTAATCAACCACATCAGTAATACATATAGAGATTCTCACATTGAGAGATTATTAGATTTCCTAGTCATAACAGAGTATGATTTGACATGGGCTTCAAAATAGCCAACCGAGCCTCATGCTGGCACATAATCAATCTCCTTCAATTGTCCTTCCTTCTTCTATGACATCCCAACCTCCATCTACCTCCTCTACTGAGACATCGACCCCCCTTTCATCACATAGCCGTACTCTTTCTTTTTGATCTACCTCTGTAATCCTATCTTTTTCTTCAGCTTCTCCCTAAACTATCAATCTCTCCTATTCTGTATTCCCTCCCTTATTCTCAATTTCCATCCCTTTTCTATTCCCATATAGGAGACTAAACTCTCTCTCTCAAAAAATTGGTTCCCATCCAAAAAACTATCTTTAACCTCCATAACTACTGCATGCAAGAAGAAAGAAGGAAACAAACTCTTACTGCCACACAGAATCTGCCACATGTCATTGGGAAACACAGTAAAAATAAAATGGGAATCAAAATCAAAAATTACAAAACCAATTTGGATGATGCCCTTGCATCACTCTCCAATTCGAGTCTCTTACACCTATCAATTGGTTAGATAAATATATGACAGACATAATAGAAAGTTCTTTCTTTGTCTTGAACAAATCCAAGAAATGGTTCGATGCTAAAATAGTTGAACATACTACCACCAAACCCCAAATTGTATCCCCTAAAAGGGAAAGGGAGGTAGAGAAATAAGGTGGATTATCTTTGACAACAACAAATACCAATGTATGTATATCAAGGACTAGATCAAATGTAGCTACAGGAGGAAACAAAGATGGGGAACTCCTAAAGAAAGTGGTAGACTTGAAAAGTCCATGTGCCTAGGGAGATAATTGAGGATGCCCAAAATTGCAAGTCAAGAGGCCTCAAGCTCCTCAAAAAGCACAAGAGGAAACCCAACAAAATGAAACTACAACTAACCCTAATATAAAGCTGTTGCAAGTATGAGGTGAACCAGTGTTGTCATTGATGTCAACATACTCATATTACATTGGAAAGAACGTGTGGATGAGCTGTATGTTGAGGATATTGAGAAAAGTAATCTCAATCAAGAACAGTGAAGAAAAGTGATAAGAAGAAGCCAAATGTACTCAATAGGTTGAGATTTAGAGGATACGGATTAAAGGGTTTGTAGATATGAGTCTTGAGATGATCCAGTTAAGATTTTAGAGGTCCGCATGAAGATGTGAAGAAGTTGTGATTGATCAAGTAGAACTGATTCTAGGAGATGCTCCGAAGTGACAAATTGTTACAAAAAGATCCGCTGAGATCTGGAAGTGCATTGTCCTATTCTGCGGATTGGACAGAGTGTTTGGGAGGTCTTTATAATGTTTCATCTCGATTGGTATGTGGTTTGGAGGTCCGGAAGCACCTCTGGCAGTATGACAGTGGTGATAGACTGTGTTCTTGAAGTTCCGAATGAGGAAGAGAAGAGATTCCAGTGAGTAGAGGAAGTGCAGATGTACCTGGTCATTCAGGCAGACTTGTGAAGGTTCTTGGATCATGTTGAGGTTGTGTTGTTGATCCGCATTGGTGGTAGAGCCCAAAATTGAAAATATTCTTCCGGATGAAGTTCTTGTTCAGACTAGCCGACCGGATGAGTTGTTCATCTTGCAAATGTTCTTGTGGTGGCCGACCGGATGTGTTATTCATCCTACGAATGTTCTTATGGTTGATTGCTGACTTAGATGATTGTTCCTAAGCCGATGTCTTGTATAAATAAAGGTTTGTGAGTTCATTTCAAAGTGTGGGTGGTCAAGTAGATGAGTGTGGTATAGCGAAAGAGTGAAAGGCAGAGCAGAAGTGTTTCAGGCTTAAATGGAACTGATCCAGACATGGTGAAGATGTCATTCTCCAGTTCAAGGTTGTGATCCTTATGATCTTGTAGACAGTGTGTCTCTTTGTAGGCAGTGTGCCTCCTTGTGAGTAGTGTGCTAGGGCAGTGAGCCCTAATTGGCATGTGCCATTCATTTTATCTTATTCTTCTAATAGAGAATAATCCTTGGGTTAATCACCCCATGGTTTTTCCCTTAACCGGGTTTTCCACGTCAAAAATCTTGGTATCTAATGTGTTGATGTTTATCTACTCCGGTGTTTATGCTTCCTGCTTTCATGAATGGTTAATTGATATGATGTTAACTAATAAAGAAGAATCAAGTGCTTCAAGTAGAAGCAAGTTTTTGTACAACTGATTCACCCCCACTCTAAGTTGTGTGCTCTAGATCTAACAATTGGTATTAGAGCTAAGTTCCTCTAAAAGGAGCTTAACCGCTTGAGGAGATCTAGGATGTCATCATACAAGAAGGATAGTCTGAAGTTCGATGGAACCAACTTCACTCTCTGGAAAGGTTGTATGAAATGTCACTTGGAGTGTATGGGAAAAGCATACTTGGCCATGGTCTCAAAACCATATGTTCCTCCACAGGGTGGTCCGACAACTCTGAATGAAATCACAGATGCTGAAAACAATTTGCGGACCAAGGAAGCTCTTCTAAGTGCATTGAATGACTCAGATCTCTTAAATGTTACTGACCTACCAACTGCATATGAGATCTGGACTAAACTGGAACTTCTGTATGAAGGAGATGAGTTTGTCAAGAGTGCAAGGTTGCAATGTCTGAAAGGGAAATTTGAAAGATTGAAGATGAGAGATGATGAAAATATCACTACCTTTATGCCAAGAGTGAATGAGCTAGTGTGTGGAATCAGGAATGCTGGTGAAGTTCTAGATGAAAATGAAATTGTTTACAAAATTTTCAGATCCCTTCCTACTGCCTACAAAATCAAGGTTGTTGCCATTAATGAATTCAGAACCCATACAACTGTCACAAGAGAGCAGCTGGCTACATTTGAAATGACTAAGTTTGGAGATGATCCTCCCAAGATTGAATTTGCATTCAAAGCCAGTGCCTATGTGAAAGGCAAACAAAGATTTGATCTGGGAGAGAACTCTTCAAGGAAGCTGTCATGGTATGATCAAGCAAGGAAAGACATGGAAGAGGAAGAAGTAGAAACAGCTCAACTTAAAGCCCTCATTGCAAAGAGATTGCCAAGAGGATCTGGTAAGTATGAAGGAAAACTACCTTTTAAGTGCTTCAACTGCAATAAGATTGGTCATTTTGCTTCAAGATGTCCAGAAAGATCTGCAAGGTTTAATAATAACAGACAAAGGTTTCAAAAGAACTGCTATTATGTTCATGAAGAAGATGATAATGAGGGAGTAACAAATGATGAATCAGAGATAGGAGACAAATCCGGAAATGAATGGGTGTTTATTGCCATCAAGGAAGAAGAACCAATATCCTCTGAATTTGTCAATCATAAGGTTGTAGAAAGAGCTTTGGCTGCCCAAGTTGAAGAAAAGGATGATTGGGTTATTGACAATGGATGCTCTCACCACATGATAGGTGACAAGAACAAGTTCTTAGATTTGGAAAGGTATGAAGGAGGAATGGTAAAGTTTGGTGACAATTCTGCAGGTAGAATCAGAGGTAGGGGAACTATTTCTTTTGTTGGAAAGAGCAAAATAGGTAATGTACTATATGTTGAAGGATTGAAGCACAATCTTCTTAGTGTTGGTTAGTTAGTGGACAAAGGCTATGATCTCTAGTTTAAGAATGGAAAATGCAAAATCTTTACAAGCTCCAAAACTGAAATTGCATTCGGTACTCAAACAAAAGGTAATATCTTCCATCTAGTTGGTTCTAATAAAAGTTGTCTATTTGTTCAAGTTGATCAGAGTTGGTTATGGCATAGAAGGATGTGCCATGTGAATTTTGATAACATCATCAAGATAAGCAATACTCAGGCTATAAGAGATCTTCCTAAATTGGTGAAACCTACAAATAGTTTATACAAAGAATGTTAGCTAGGTAAGCAGAACAGAGTCTCTTTCAAAAGCAAGGATCAGTCCACTACCGAATTGTTGGAATCAGTACATACCGATCTCTGTGATCTGACAAGAATCAAAAGTATGCAAGGTGATAGATATTTCATGTTGCTAATTGATGACCATTCCCAGATGATGTGGGTTACCTTCCTAAAAGAGAAATCAGAAGCCCTTGAGAAGTTCAAAATTTTCAAAGCTATGGTAGAGAATCAAACCGGATTGAAACTGAAATGTCTAGGGTCTGATAGAGGTGGAAAATTCACATCCGGTGAATTCATAGACTTTTGTGAGAAGCATGGCATAAAGAGACAGTTGTCTGCTCCTAGGACTCCATAGCAGAATGGAGTAGTTGAGAGAAAGAACCGGACCATCCAGGAAGCTTCTAGGACAATGATGATGGAAGAAAATATTCCTTAGATGTTTTGGAGAGAAGCTGTCAGCACTGCAGTCTATACTCTTAATTGAGTTCAAATTAGAAGCAACACCGGTAAGACTCCTTATGAACTTTGGTTTGGTGTAACTCCTACTATGAGATATTTCAGAGTATTTGGTAGCAAGTGTTATATCAAAAGAGATGAAGATTTAGGAAAGTTTGATGCTAGAAGTGATGAAGGAATTTTCTTGGGTTACTCCACTCAAAGCAAAGCATATCGGTGTTACAATTAGAGATTGAGAAAGATGATAGAAAGTACAAATGTGAAGGTTGATGAAGGAATGGAGAAGCCCTCAAGATTCTATGAATGTGATGAAGATGATCAGAATGATCCTCTGGTGCAAGGAGCTCCATCCTCCTCTAAAATTCAGATCCAGACTGATCCGGTAAATAAGGAAGAAGAAGTTTGTCTAAATGAGCCTGATCAAGAATTAGTAGTGCAAGAAACTCCCAAAGTTCCAAGGTATGTAACTCTAAATCACTCTGAAGATCAGATCATAGGTGACAAAAGTAAAGGGGTACAAACAAGGAGAAGAATTGCTCAAGATTCAAATGAATACTGTCTGATTTCAAAGATTGAACCTAAGACAGTTAATGAAGCTTGCAATGATGAAAACTGGACCAAAGGAATGGAGGCAGAATTGATGCAAATTGAGAAAAATCATACTTGGGATCTTGTTCCCAGACCTAGAGGCAAGAATGTGATTGGAACCAAATGTGTCTTCCAGAACAAACTGAATGAAGTTGGTGAAGTAATCAGAAACAAAGCTAGATTGGTCTGCAAAGGCTACTCTCAAATAGAAGGAATTGATTTTGAAGAGACCTTTGCTTCGGTGGCAAGAATTGAAGTAGTCAGATTATTTCTTGCATTTGCTGCCTTCAGAGACTTCAACGTATATCAGATGGATGTCAAGTCTGCCTTCCTAAATGGTGATCTGGAAAAAGAAGTTTACATTGAACAACCGGATGGATTTCAATTGTCTGATAATGATGATAAGGTCTGCAAGTTGAAGAAATCATTGTACGGATTGAAGCAAGCCCCAAGAGCATGGTATGAAAGGTTGGATAAGCATCTTGTGTAGATTGGATTCAACAAAGGTACTGCTGACAGTAACTTATATTTCAAAATTGATCATGAAAATATTTTGATTGTTGAAGTGTTTGTGGATGATATCATTTTTGGAGGAAGAGATAGTGTGTGCAAAACTTTTGCAAATCAGATGAAAAGTGAGTTTGAAATGTCTATGCTTGGTGAAATGAATTTCTTCTTGGGTCTGCAAATTACTCAAACAAAGAAAGGGATCTTCATTTCTCAGACCAAATATGTGAAAGAATTGTTGAGGAAATTCGGTATGGAAGATTCAAAGCCAATGAACACTCCTATGGCAACCGGATGTAAGTTGAGCAAAGATGATGACTCTCTGAAGGCAGATCAGACAAAGTATAGATCAATGATTGGTGGATTATTATATCTCACTCAGACTAGACCAGATATAATGCAGGCTGTTGGTCTTGTGGCAAGATTTCAGGCTGATCCTAGAGAATCTCATGTTATGGCAATCAAGAGAATTTTTAGATATCTAAAAGGGACAGTGGAGTATGGTTTGTGGTATCCTAGAGATCATGATTTCTCTCTTCATGCTTACACAAATGCAGATTGGGCAGGAGATGTGGATGACCAGAAGAGCACTAGTGGTGGAGCATTCTTTTTGGGAAAGAGATTGGTTTCCTGGCTAAGCAAGAAACAAGATGCAATATCTCTGTCTACAACTGAAGCAGAATACATTGCAGCATCAGGTAGTTGCACTCAAATCTTATGGATGAAGTAGATGCTAAGAGACATTAAAGTTGAATATGAGAAGCCTATCACAATTTTCTGTGATAATTCAAGTGCAATTAATATTTCTAAGAATCCGGTATTGCATTCTAAGACTAAGCACATATCTATCAAGTTTCACTTTTTGAGAGAACAAGTGAACAAGGAAGAAGTCAGATTGGAGTATGTACCCTCCAAGGATCAGATTGTAGATATCTTTACTAAACCTCTTCCCAAGGACTATTTTGAGTATCTCCGGGAGAAGTTAGGGGTCATGGCCCCTCCGGTGATGAACTAGGATGCACTGATGTGCATCATTCCGGTGGATATCACAGTCATATCTTGTGATCTGGATTGGTGATGGGGAGCTGCTACTAAGGGGGAGCAGCTGGTATGATTCTAATGTGTTAGAATTGTAAGTATGAGCCCTTTGCCATTGATGTCAAAGGGGGAGAGAAGACATGTGAAAAACAAGTGGTTGATGATCAAAGGGGGAGCAGTAAAGGAAGAGAAGACATGTGAAGAGTTGTTGTTGATAGGGGGAGCTGTGACAGAAAGGAGAAGTTCTTGTCTTGATGGTTTTTCACATCATATGTTGCCATCAATGACAAAGGGGGAGATTGTTGCAAGTATGAGGTGAACCAGCGTTGTCATTGATGTCAACAGACTCATATTGTATTGGAAAGAAGGTGTGGATGAGCTGTGTGTTGAGGATATTGAGAAAAGTAGTCTCAATCAGGAACAGTGAAGAACAGTGATAAGAAGAAGGCAAATGTACTCAATAGGTAGAGATTCAGAGGATGCGAATTAAAAGGTTTGTAGATATGAGTCTTGAGATGATCCAGTTAAGATTTCAGAGGTCTGCATGAAGATGTGAAGAAGTTGTGATCGATCAAGTAGAACAGGTTCCGAGAGATGCTCCATAGTGACAGAGTGTTACAAAAAGGTCCGGTGAGATCTGGAAGTGCATTGTCCTATTTTATAGATTGGACAGAGTGTTTGGGAGGTCCTTGTAATGTGTCATCTCGATTGGTATGTGGTTTGGAGGTCCAGAAGCACCTCTGGCAGTATGACAGTGGCAATAGACTGTGTTCTTGAAGTTTTAGATGAGGAAGAGAACAGATTCCAGTGAGTAGAGGAAGTGCGGATGTACCTGGTCATTCAAGCAGGCTTGTGAAGGTTCTTGGATCATGTTGAGGCTGTGTTGTTGATCCACATTGGTGGTAGAGCCCGAAATTGAAGATATTCTTCTAGATGAAGTTCTTGTTCAGACTAGTCGATCGGATGAGTTGTTCATCTTGCAAATGTTCTTGTGGTGGCCGATCGGATGTGTTATTCATCCTGCGAATGTTCTTATGGTTGATTGCCGACTTAGATGATTGTTCCTAAGCTGATGTCTTGTATAAATAAAGGTTTGTGAGTTCATTTCAAAGTGTGGGTGGTCAAGTAGATGAGTGTGGTATAGCGAAAGAGCGAAAGGCAGAGCAGAAGTGTTTCGGGCTTAAATGGAACTAATCCAGACATGGTGAAGATGTCATTCTCCAGTTCAAGGTTGTGATCCTTATGATCTTGTAGACAGTGTGTCTCTTTGTAGGCAGTGTGCCTCCTTGTGAGCAGTGTGCTCGGGCAATGAGCCCTAATTGGCATGTGCCATTCATTTTATCTTATTCTTCTAGCAGAGAATAATCCTTGGTTTAATCACCCTGTGGTTTTTCCCTTAACCAGGTTTTCCACATCAAAAATCTTGGTGTCTAATGTGTTGATGTTTATCTACTCCGGTGTTTATGCTTCCTGCTTTCATGAATGGTTAATTGATATGTTGTTAACTACTAAAGAAGAATCAAGTGCTTCAAGTAGAAGCAAGTTTTTGTACAACTGATTCACCCCCCCTCTTAGTTGTGTGCCCTAGATCTAACAAAAGCTACTTCCATCCCAGGTTTATATCTCCTCATCACCTCCACCTTCACCAAATCCTAAAACTGCCATTCATAAATCTCCTCCATCTCCACATAAAGATGATACTATAGACACCTTCCTCAAAACTACTCTTCCTCCAATTATTTCTTCATTTGCCTCCATTCCCCAGAAAATAGCTTCTTCTTATCAATGGATAAAAGGAGTGGTATGTAAGAAAAGGACGTATAAGGAGATGGCTCACCCTAATTTTAATGTGGTGGCTAAGTTAATACATGGTTCTAGTCCAAAGCCCAAAAAGGCCCAGGTTGCCTCTAGGTTGAGACTAGGAATTAGTATGTGGAGACAACCAAACCTATTGGTGATAAAAATGAGCAAGAAGCAACCGAAGATGACTTTCAGATTTCTCAGGTTGAACTTGGTCCCTCTACTCATTGTTGGTCATGATGTTAGTCATAAACAAGCATAGAATAAAAGTACACATTAACCTTTATTCATCTTGAAAGATACTGCGAATTCAAGAAATTTGGGATCCCAAGTCTCCGGTGATTAGGTCTTAATTGTCTGACGTTACTCAGAGGTTAATGTGAGTTGCTATTTCCATTTTGGGGCCTTACGTGAAATTGTGCCATCATCAAGACATTCCTGCAGAAATTCTTTACAGAGAAGTCATACTATGCAGTCATTAGATGAAAAGATGTAGAAATACCTCAATCTTTGCATGATATTTTCAATTGTGCATGCTTTGTATTCAAATATGTTGAATATTTGCGATTACCTACGAGATGTCTACATATTTGCGTAAGATTATCAATTATTTGCAATTGTGGTAGTGAAATGTTTTGAAATTGAAAGAAATTAAAGGAATACTACAATTTAAAGTTGAATCATCAGCTATTGATCCACATACATACTAGATACTGTCATGATGAGAAGAAATCAAACCATATGTTCACCAGGATGTTCCACAGCTAGATACAGTTGATGCAAACTTCAGAGGATGATGACTGAAAACAATACATGCAACATGATGAGCACTCCAAGGGACGTAGCAAATCAAAGCACATATCCAGAATTCAGAAACAAATTACTCAAGATTTACGGATATGTGTAATCAAAATACTCTTCTCTTTCATTAAGTATGCAAAAGACATGTACATATGCAATAACTTTGAAATAAGCCCTAAATATTTCAGCAAACAGATTTCAATTAAGTTTCCAAATGTTTCAACAAGGCATTCCACCACCTTTTATAGAATGAGGTGAGGAATCCATTACAAAAGATCTACGATCCAGATTCATCAATACATATCTATGGTCCTGATTCATTTGATTTTGTAAATCTTTACAAAAAATGGCACAAGTTGCCAGCTGGAAACTATCTATACTACTTATGTTAGTATTCCCCTTCATGATGTATCTTCATCATGCTCTTCAGCTGATTCATGCGGGTCATCATCATGTGCCTCACTTTCTGAACTTTCACTATCCTGATGATGACGCGGCTACATATGGGGCTGCATACTACTGCGGACCTGCTCGTATGAATGCACAACCTGATCTATCCCTCCACCATCTTGAGTCTTTGCCTTTATAATGGCGTGCTTGTCTGCTTCATATTTATCTCTGCTGTTGTCCAGCTTATTTTTCCTGTCCTGCAGTGTTTCTTTGTATTTCTCCATCTGAACCTTGATCCTCATTATTTTATTTATTAATTCCTCTGTCAAAGGGACAGGTGGACCATCTGTCTCTGCTTGGAAGTTGCTGTGTACAGCTTTGATGGCGGACTCTTCATCCTGATTCTCTATTTTTCCTTCCACCTTACCTTCCAAAGCCTCCAGTATCACTGCCTCTTGAGCCATTAAATCTCGCAGCCTCATGCTGACATCCCTCAGCTTATTATTACACCTTTTGAGGACTGCATACTCAAACTGAGTGTCCTTATACCAAATATCAATTAATAATGCTGTATTATTATTCAGTACCTGCTTACTGATAAGCAGTTGTGGATTTATATTTCTTATTTCCCCTAACAGGGCCAGGACTCTCTCTAGCTTGTAAGACCTCTTTCCAGTCTGCATCTGCAATCTATCTACTTTGGCCTTAGAGTCACTTAGGGTGCTCCACCTCTTCAAAGAGGCCTTCACTATTTCAACAACATCATCCAATGTGGATGATATCCATCTCCTTATTATGGACGCCTCATGCTTCATGATGTCCAATTTATTTACCTCCTCCTGAGAAATGGCAGTCAATGGGACTGCATGTTCAATTGCGGTATCATCAGGATTGGTCAGCCCTTTGATATAGGCGTGCAACTAAGCAATGTGCTCTTTATACTGCTTATTTTTCTCCTTCTCTCTCTTCACTTTCTGAATTAGAGAGTCAATAATATCTTTGCCCTCCTGACCTTCTTGGTCCTCATTGGCAAAGCCCAAATCTACTGTACTAATCTAAAATTCATCGACGGTGATTTTACCTTTTTCCTTCTCCACCGCAGGTATAGCAATTTGTGTGGTCCTTCTCCCTGTTGCCGGATCTCTCTTGATGGCCGAAGTCATTCTGGCCTTCCTCCTTGGCTTCATTATATTCGCAGAAAATAGGGTGGAGACGTCGAATTCCTAAATTTCAATTTCCTCCTCAGCACTTACCTCTTTTGCCAACCACGGAGGCACCTGATCATGTTTCTCAACATCATCCTGATGTTCACCTATATCTCCCTTTTCTGTCAACAAATGTTGTGGAGATGGTGACTTCCTCAGTTCTTCTTCTTGATGTTCCTTTTGTGGTTGATCTTGCGGTACCTCCTCCTGTTGAGGGATTTCTTTCTCCAAAGGAGCATCTTCATGCTGAGGGGAACCTTGTGGTGCATCTATGTGTTGTGGGGAACCCTGTGGCGTAGCTATGTGCTGATCATGATGATCATGACCCGCCTCTGCCATTATTTCATCTGTTCCCACTTCTTCTTCTTCTTGTGGTTTATCCACTGCACCAGATATTGGGGACTCTACCTGATGTGGTGGAGATTGCTCTGCAGCTACTACTTCTTCTGAGCCTACACCACCCACCTCTTGTACTTTGGTAGCTAGGTCCTCTAATGTTTCTTTTTCACCTGCCCTCGCCTCCTGAACCTCTACTATAGCAGGTTCCTTCGTTGTATCCTGTGGACTTTGTTGACCAGTTTCAAGAGCATGGCCTTCTGTCTGTGCCATCTCCATCTCTTCTGTTAGGTGACCCTTATCAGGTGATCCTGCTGGCTGTTCAGGACTTGCATCCTGCTTCTCTGTCAGATCCACCACTACAGGACTGGTCACCTCTGTGATTAATGTGTCTAGCCCTATTTCCTGAGCTATTTGCTCTGGGCTCTTTTCTTGCTCCTCTTCTGCCTGTTTCATCTCCTCAAGTACTGTTTGAACAGTTGGAGGCTTGTGAGGAGTCACACTTACATCAGCAGCAAGTGTTTCCATTTCTTGTGCAATCACATCCTTCACCACCTCATCATCAGACAAGTTTATTGTCTCGTCTAGCGAGACATGCCCTTCTGCTTGTGTCTGGGAGGTCTCTTTCAACTGCTCCTCAGCAAGTTCAGCTTTGAACTTGACAATGGTAGGAAGTGGAACATTGTGTTGTAGTTCCTTGTGCACTTCACTACCCTCCCCTTGTGATGAAGTAGGGGGTTGGCTTATTCCACCTCTCATGGAGGTTCTCTGTTTCTTTGGTGGGGAAGACACCACCACTTGCGGAGCTCTCCTCTTCCTTCTTATTATCAACGGAGTCTCCTCCTCCTCTGGCTCTTCTTCTATGAGGGTGCCCTCTACCCCTAGTTGTTTAGAAGACTGACCCACCTCTTGGGTCTCAATGATTCCGGCCTCTGCTGTCTTACTTTTCTTGGGCCTGTCCTTTTCTGGAGGGGATACTGATTCAGATCCTGACCCTGTGGCCTGCTTAGCTGTAAACACTACTCTTTCAATTATAATCCCCTTTGGTCCATGTTCCACCTTCTTGCCCTTCGGGGGTCTTTTGCTCTGCTGCTGTGGTGGAGGGACCTTATCTCCCTTGGTCTTCCTTTTCTCCAATAGGAAGTCATCATATTCATCTGCAGGGATATCTTTCCCCTTCTTCTTCAATGCCTCTACTTGTTCATCAACCCAAGCTTGGGTTAGGCGTAGGGTCCTGGCAATGAACGGGTCTAAGGATATATCCTCCTGCATAGTGAGGTCAGGTGCAGAGATGGTGTCGTTATATATCTTTTTCTCCTCATACTCATCTGCCATCGTCCTGCCATCATCCTTCTTTAATTGCTGAGGCAGGGAGATGCAATCAAACGTTCTGACTTGGTTTAGAGTTAATCTCTGATACCTCCTCCTCCTGGCTTCTGCCTCATCCTCGCAGTCGGCCCAAAAATCCTCTAGGTGCCTCTGGTGAACAGGCTTTCCTAGCACCTTCTGTATTCTGCCGTAAGGATCATATGGTCTAGTTATTGGAAAGGGCTGCAAGTTCATCTTATTCAGGGTGACCATCACCTTCTTGATGTTATCAGAGTCAGGGCACATGTAATTGCCAATGCTGACTGGGAACAAAATTGGTGGCAGCTTCTTGGCATCCTTCTACATCTGGATCATGGTGGAGCCCTGCCTGATGAATTCCATTAATACCACAGCATCAGTAGGATACCTTGGCAGCATCAGGGGATGTCCCTTGAAACCTTCAACCCTGATGTAGGAAAAAGTTGTGAACTATATATACTAGGCCCCATGCCTGTAGACTGCCTCTTGAGCCTCCAAGCTCAATCTTTTCATTCTGTCTTCTTCCATGGTCCTTACCAGATGCATAGAGAATGCATCATTGACCAGTTTGTAATCTTTTAAGTAGTTGGTTCTTTGCAGCTGAGGATGATGATCCCAGATATATGCTGCGTTTGTGCCTGTGAGCTTCCCATATGTAACCAAGGCATCAAAAGTGCCTCTATATGCACAAGAATACACAATATATGAGGACATGAAAAAAGCACAATTAGAACCTCCCAGGTTCATCAGTTGCTCCTGCAGAGCATCACTTATAATTTGCCCCCACAGGGGCTTGGTGTCTGAATATAGACACATCATTATAATCCCATACATCTGGTCTCTGAAACTGCCAGTATCAGGTTGGCCAGTAACCCTGTTCAGGAGTGCGATCATGTACTGATACTCCTCATTAAAATCATACTTGAATAGGTGCACAGGAATCTTGGCGGCTGCATTGTAGGTGCTGTTCTCAGCCCGCCACAGATACATGTTATTCCTAGCGGATTTCTTATTGGCCTCGTACTCCTTCTCAGACTTCTTCAGGTCCACACTTTTGACTTTACTTCCCAGCGGCAATCCAAACGTCTGGGAGAGACCTTTGATGGAGAGGTCTACATATACCCTCCCATGCTTCACTACCTGCCTGGTTTGAGGGTTGTAATTCCAAGTGCACTCAATGACGAGCTCTGGAGATTCCATGGAGTAGGGAAAACCAGTGGCATTCCACAATCCAGATATGAACACTGCATCCAGCACAGGACTCTTGTCATGCCCGTTGTTTAGCTTGGCTGACCAAGCTTCTAGATTAGTGCTTCCCTGATGGGTGTCTGTGATTGCCCCGTATTTAAACAGGACCCCCCTCTGAGTAGAAAACATGGGCTTGCTAAACTCTTCCTGACATTTGACTAATCGCTTCTCAGCCATGAGTGCCTGCAATTAAAGACAATCCTATCTCACAACAAGGTACATATATGCATGCATACTGCAGTTGAATTTATAAATCACTATGCCTACAGCATGAATTCCAATCATTACTTGACCATACAGGTGCATAAACCAGAACTTACATCATCGCACCAGAATAGAAACAATATGATGAGGGTTTATTCACTTACCTGGTTGTGCAGATTTCCTTTTATACCAGTAGAGTGCCGAGACGTTCTTAATTCAGCTGGTGATCACCTTTCCCTTCTGCTCGTGAGCTCAAATTGCGCAAAGGTAGCTGGTATGCAGATATGGAGGCTGGTGCTCTGTAAAACAAGTTTATCATAAGGTAAATGTGAAAATGGCGGTTGAATTACCTTTTAACCTCGCATTTAGGGCAACTCTGACAGATTAGATCATGTTCTCTGCTTATCCGTGCAAAAAATGCAGGATCTCGCCAGGTGTTTCATTGGGTTCCGGGGTCGGCGGGAACCACCTACCATGGCTGCGCGCATTAAATGATAATGGCGGCAATGGGAGTGGGAGAATATCCCTTTGATAGGATATTATGAGGGCAGGATGATATTCACAAATATCGGGTTGAGTTTCAATATCATCCTCCCTCATGTTGTCATTGTTATCGCGACAAGATTCGGGTGACAAAAGCACCTTTATTTCTACGTAGTACATCAGGAGGATATTTCAGTGTATCGGGTGATGTTTCAAAATATGATGATGTCGAGACAAACTTACATCTCTCTCTCTTTCGGAATATCAGGATGATGTCGTCCTGATATTCGCTCTTCGTATCAGAAGTGCATCATGACGTCATCATCATATTAGGCTAACATGATCATGTTTTAGAGAAAAAATCCTGCGACAGTGTAAATGTGATGCTGATGTCATCAGGATGTTTGTTCCTTCTTTTATCGTATTAGGATGATGTCATCAGGATGTATGTTCGTCCGTTTATCGTATTAGGATGATGTCATCAGGATATTTGCTAAGGGTGATATTTGCATCAGGAGGATATAAAGACACATCGGGTTATATGCGAAGTATGATGCTCGCGATAGATAAAACTGTTTGACGGGAAGAGTTTGCTACCATTTAAAGTTGACGTATGGATATTTGAACTACATGACATATCGGGGGGGAGTGTTTCAAATATGATGATGAACTTCAACAATATGACCGAAACTTTGACTATTCATAACTTTTATATCCTGACGAATATCAAGGTGATGTAAAAGGCAAACCTGCCTAAATTTCAATGCTCTTTCAAAATATAAGGTCACAGAGATGAAATAGGAATTTTCATAAACTAACCTCATGGTGACCTACCTCATCATGATCTTGCAGAATGATGCATTCGACTTACTTTTACCCAACCACCCAGAAGCAGACGCACAAGCCAACCCAAAAAAAAAAATGGGTCCCTGTTTTGCCAAGTCAAAATGGGGCGTGTTGTGTAACCACACAACAACTTGCCACCAAAGAAAAAAAACAAATTCCAATGATCCAAGTGATGTAATCACATTTACATATAGTATTCTAATTCCATATAAGCATAAGTATCATGATCCTATGAATGATAAAGTTTCGTCATGATAACCATGCTAACAAAGGATCAGGTGTGTGCATATGATTAATTATCCTCATCTTGAAAGCAAGTTGAAAACATTAGTAACTGGTGTTAAACTACATAGTTGGGGATCATCCCTCATAGCCGACCTAGATAGAGCCTTGCTGCCAGCAGGCGTCTATAGCCCCGGCAAGGTTATCTATACAATCTCCCTAAGTAGAGCCCCACTGCCAGCAGGCGTCTATAGCCCCAGTAGAGTTACTTAGATGGCCTAATTTTATTTCTGTTCTAGTTTTCTCTTTAAAATTTGTATTTGATATCATCATGTTAGCTTATTTGTACAAGGTACAGTCACTTGCAGCTTTAGGTTGGAGATTGTATTGGTAGCAAAGGAGTCCCTTTAGATTTTTCACTTAACACCTATACTTGTGTGTTCAACAAACCCAAGGCTGTTAGGTGTTTCATTGTGATTGATTCACTTTGATCAAGAAAAGGCATCCTGATGAAAAGATATCACAAACCTGATCATAAACACTTCTTACAATGAATCATAACCTATGTCTAAATGTGATCTCATTACTTGAATCTTAACAATTTAGTTATTTTCTGGGGTGATGAAGTGCACAATCCTGACTTACTAGAACAAGGTCCCAACCAACACAACGAAACAAGCAAAACAGACACATTGTACAAACAACTATACAAATATACAATAAAATACACATGACTGTTATGAAGTCATTCAGACCTGGAAATAATGTTTGAGGAATTGTCCATTGACTGGCAATGGGAGATCCTCACCTATCAGTTTTTTAAGCCTATAAGTACTGTCTCCTAGTATCTTAGAAATTTGAAAGGGACCTATCCATAATCTATCAAACTTACTATGGTCACCTTTCTTTTCATGGGCCTTATCCCACATCAAGACCAAATCGAATATCCTGAAAGCTTTAATTCTGGCTCTCTTGTCAAACCAGTGTTTGACGACAGCCTGATGTTTTACAAATTGATCAATTGCTTGACTCCTTTTTTCTTCCAGGTGCATCAACTAAAGCAACCTGACTTCTTGTCTATTGTCTATGCCTAGGTATTCTTGGGCAAACTGTAGGGTGGGAATTTTTAAGTTTACAGGGAGGATTGGATCCACTCCATATACTAGTTGGAAAGGTGAGTTTCCTAATGCAGTTTTTATTCTAGTTCTGTCCACCCATAAGGCATACTTTAGGAATGAGTTCCATTCCCTGGGGTTCTTCTCTATCAATTTTCTTATGATACTCAGTAAATTCTTGTTGGTGGATTCTGCTAAACCATTCCCTTGAGGGTAATAATTAGATGAGAACTTAAGTATAATCCCATGGTCGAAAGCCCAACCAGATAACTTGGTGGAAATGAAGGCGAACCCATTATCACTTACCAATGCATAAGGAGTTCCATACCTGGTGACAATGTTGCTCTCCAGAAATTTAATGACATCATCTGCAGTGCAAGTTTTGCTGCTAACAGCTTCAGTCCATCTAGTACAATAATCAGTAATTGTTAAAACATACCTATGCCCTGAGGAAGACGGGGGATTGATTGGTCCTATGAAGTCCATGCCCCACTGTGCAAATGGGCGCTCTTCCATTACTGGCTGCAAGGGTTGTGCAGTATACTTCTCTCTATTGGCAACAACCTGGCAAATATGACAACATTTAACATGATCAGCTGTGTCTTTAAAAATTGTAGGCCAGTAATATCCTGCTCGGAGGATTGCATGTGTTGTGGCCAATGCTAATCCATGTGCCGTTCCAAACTTATCGTGTAATTCTGCCAGGACTCTATTTGCTTCTGGCTTCTCTAAGCATCTAAGGTATATTCCTTCATAATTCTTTTTGAACAAGGTTCCTCCCTTCATCATATACTTTTGGGATCTCATCTTTAAGGCTCTTCTCTGTGAGGCCTGCATCCTTGATGGACATCTTCCAGTAATCAGGATGTGTCTGATATCTAAGTACCACTCTTTATTGTCTTTCTCATTGATCACATATTGCTGACTAGTGATGTTGGGATCAATCTCAGATATCATCTAGCTCAGAGCTTGTCCTCTTACCAGCTTCATTGGTGTAATTTCCATGTCATACTCTTGTAATACAGTAATCCATTTAGCTCTTTTCTCACTAGGCTCACTTTGCATCAGTAGCATCTTCATTGCTGTATCAGGCACCACAACAATCACTTTGCTTCTAAGTATGTAATGTCTGAATTTCTTTACTGCCCTGACTAATGCAAGTGCCTATCTCTTAACATCTACATATCTCAACTTAGCATCCCTGAAAGGACAGCTCATGAAGGCAATTGGTTTCTCTTCTTTCTCTTCATTTCTTTGAGTTAACACTGCTGCAGAGGTATGTTCTGAAGCGAATGAATAGATGTAGAAATCTTTGGTGTAATCTAGACTAATGAGGACAGGAGCATCTGAAATGGCCTTTTTTATATCTTCAAATGCAGTTCAGGCTTCTGGTGTCCATTCAATTTGTGCATCTTTTTTCAACATAGCATTTAAAGGTCTGACAATCTCAGCAAAGCCGGTGATGAACTTCCTCACAAAGTTTATCTTACCAAAGTAAGACTTGAGTTCCTTTTTGCTTCCTGGAAGTTGTAACTTCATAATAGATTCCACCCTGTCAGGATCAATGATAATTCCATCCTCTGTGATCAGGTGGCCTAGTAATTTTCCTGTTGTGACTCCAAATATGCACTTCTTGGGATTTAAAGATATTCCATATTCTTCACATTTCTTCAGTACACTTCTAAGATCAGCAACATGATTTCTCCTTTCCTTGGAGAATACCGTCAAGTCATCCATGTAGATGACTATACACTTTCCTATTAAACCTCTGAAAGCTATGTCCATTGCTCGCTGGAATGTAGCTCCAGCATTTATGAGTCCAAAGGGCATACGTCTATATGCAAATATCCCCCACTTTGTGGTGAAGGCAGTTTTCAATCTGTCAATTTTGTCAACCATTAGTTGGTTGTATCCTGAAAAGCCGTCCAAGAAGGACATCATCTTGGCTCCATTTACAATCTGTAGAACTTCATCTAGTGAGGGTAAAGGATAATTATCCTTTTCTGATGCTCTGTTCAAGTTTCTAAAATCTACACATAACCTAATGTCTCCATTCTTTTTCCTGACTGGCACAAGATTAGCCACCCAAGTGGAGTGCCTGACAGGAAATATTATCCTGGCATTCAACAATTTCTTAACTTCCTCAAAAATTATTGGTTCGAGTAAGGCATTAACTGGTCTCTGCTTCTGTCTGAAAGGTTTCGCATCCGGCTTGAGAGGTATAGTATGAGTTATGACAGAGGTGTCATATGTCTTCAGCTCATCATAAGTCCATGCAATTACATGTATGTAATCCTTGAGGGCCTGAGTTATTCCTTCTAACTCTTCTGGTGTGCAAACTTTACCCAACAGGACATTTTTCTTATCATCAGCTTGTCCAATATTCACTTGTGAATATTGACCTCTATCTGCTTTGGGCAAATCTTTATGTTTAAGCATATTATCCAAATCAAAGGCTCTTTCCAACTCAATCATACCTTTGGGGATTATGTTGCTAGGCAACTCTAATATCTCATCTTCTTCCCAGACATGATCCTCCACTCCATTCTCATCTATGATCTGAGCCTCAAATATGTCTCTATTTGAAATGAAGTTCAGAATGTGTTGATCATCATCAAACACCTGGAGATTAGTCACATTGTCAGGTATTGATGGCACTGACACCAGTTCTACTGAAAATCTCTTTAGACCGGATATAGACAGTGGCTCCAATGTACTGGTAGCTTGAGCTAGGGCATCTGCCCTATGGTTTTGTTCTCTTGGTACATGAGTGATGTTAAAGACGTCAAAGTCCTCCATCAGATCCCACACACGATGTCTATAATTTGATAGTTTTCTGTAGTTACAGGAATAAATTCCTCTTACTTGCTTCACAACTAGTTCTGAATCTCCAAAGACATGCAGAATCTTTACTTTCCTCTTATGAGCAAATAGCATTCCATGAATCAAAGCCTCATACTCTGCTACATTGTTAGTACAGGGGAACTGTAATCTGTAGGCTGCCAGATGGGATCTCCAGGTTGGATCAATCAGGTCTATTCCTACCCTAGCACCTTGCTTAGATTTGGATCCATCAAACCTCAGGATCCAAGGTTTATCTTCAGCAGGACATTCAGCTAAACTTTCTTTTCCCTTGGCAGCTCTGGCTGCTACTCTGCCTGATATCCATTTTATCTTAAGGACATCATCATCCTTAAGTTTCCTCTTTCCCTCTTCTTGTGAGCCTGATGGCTTTTCTATTTTTTCTTTCCTTTCAGCAGGAGGATGATTTTTTGAATCTGCAGCTGCATGCTTTTTCAGGATGTGTAAACATAGTGAGCAAGTTGTTTCTGAGTGAGGTGCCTCGTGCAGCCTACACCAATTTTTAATTAAGACCTCCCGAGGAGATTTATGCTACCGTATCATCTTCTCTATTTCCTTTTCCAAAAATTCTTCGAACTTCGTCAGGTCACTACCTTTGTCCTCATCAGACAATTCATAATCTGGCTCCATAAAGCAATCACTCCCTGGGGTGATCTTTTCGTTCATTTCATTATTTACTTGGAGAGAGACTAAAATTTCCTCAGTTTTCGGGACAGGATGCTCATCATGATCCGTCGGTTCTTCAGTTCCTACAAAAGACGGAAAAGAATTATTATTGTCATCATCATCAAATGTAACATTTACCTCAGAATATGATGATGATGCCTCACTGTATGTTTGTTCTAGTATCATCATCTCTAAGCATGTCTCACATGTCTTTTCTGAATGTGCTTCGTCGTGTAACCTGCACCATCCGTCAATCAAAATATCATTAGCCAGTATATTTAGAAATTGACAACATTTTACCTGTCTAGACAGATGTATCTCAAAATCTCTGAAGCGATCTATTTCATTCTCATTATCAGGATAATTATCCGTTTCTCTGACTGGCATGTCATCCTGATCATCATCATCATGATGATGATGCAACTTAAGCATCATGATCTCTTCTATTTTGACGGTCTGCGGCCTGATGCAATAAACTCCAGGTTCTACGTTTACGTACATGATCTCATTTGTTCTGTTATATTCAGTTATCATATGTTTCATTCTTGGTTCAGCATCAATCCTGATCTGATTAGGTATACCCTTCCAGGGTAACCACATGTGACTGAAATCTGTGGACATATATCCGTTAAGAGTTTTAGACCAATCGCGGCTAAGCAACATCCCGTACGTATCAGGTATGTCAACTACTTGAATATCAATATAATACTAGATCTTAGGATCAGATGCTAGCTGCATGTGGATATGAGTTAATTCGCCTACTACACTTACTTCTGTTTTGTCCAACTGTGTGACTTTCTTTAAGGATTTGGCAGGATGTAGTCCTAAGGCGTTACATATTGATAAGGGCATAACATTCGTTGAGGCTCCCGAATCTACCAGACAGTTGTGCAAGTTCTTACTAAACATTCTTATGGTAAGGAGGAATGGAGGTGATTTGGTTTTATCCCTATACAAGGTCATGTGGGAGGTTTCCACAGCTTGGACTGTAGCTGACACTTTAGGCTTGATAATATTATCCTTAACAGCATGATCCTTGCCACTGGATTGGTTCGAAAAATGGCTATCCTCTTTGGGGGCAGGATCATCTAAGGACTTCATGAATGCCTTTTTGATGGCAGGGGTTTTCAGTAACTCAGACATGGACAGGCTGATCTTAATTTTCTTCATTTCATCAGCGAGATAGCTGACCAACTTGTTAGATTCATGAGGTGTGTTCACAATCTTTGATATTGTGTTTTGAGGTGACAAGTACTGAGCATTCACCTTAGGGAACCCTGGGTTATTGCTAGCCTTAGGATCAGGAGGTGTATTGAAGTTGTTTGGAGGTAGAGATGATGTCAATGGACCAGCAGGTCTGTTGGCATTGCTCCTCAAGTTATAATTGTGCTTACCAGGATATTGCTGCTGATATGCATGTACTTCTTCACGTTCCCTTGTAGGTTCATTTTCATCCTCAAAAGGGAAAACATAGTTTGTTTCAAAAGCTAAGGCTGATTCTTCACATGCCTGGTTGCCATTCTGACGAGGTTCATTTGTGTAGGCTTCTAGCACAAAAGCTAAGTCGTATCCACAAGGAACAATCTCATTTCCTTCTGCATGAGGTGGATTTCCAGAAGTGTTAGACACTTTAGTCTAAAAGATGCTAGCAGCAATTCTAAATTGTGGACAGTCTAACTCTGCATGTGCATTAGTATTGTGGATCCTACACCAATTAGTAAGAGCTGCCTTAGCAAGATTGACTCTAGTAGTCTGTTTGGCTTCACTAGGAGGCTGATTATCCAGGGGTGATGGCAATGAACCATTATTGGGCCTAGAATTCCATACTCTGGGCTGTCTAGGTAGATTATGGTTATTTCCACCATTATTGCTGAAATTATTGTTGTTATATCCTCTATCAGGATAATTTGGTCTGTCATTGGAATAATTTCTGTTCTGACTGGACTGGGAATAAAAACCCTGATTTCTCAAGTGTGTCACTTCTGTGGTGAGTTTTCTTAATTGAGCAGAAATTTCTTTGATTTCCTCCTTTTCTTCTTGAGCTTTGGCGACTAGATTTTTAGTCTGAGGCTTGAAGAAAGAGGATCCATGGTTATTATTGGATAGATTGGCACCCTGAGGTATCTGGGCTTGTGCAGGGTATTGTGGCACTTGACTATTTCCATTAGGAGGGGGCATGATGCTTAGTGGAGGTATTTGCAAAGGGGCAAGCATGACTGCTGGAGGTATCACTATTCCATTAGGATACTGTGTAGGATATTGTGGAGAATATGTTGCAGGATATGATGCGGGATATTGTGAATGCATGCCAGGCAAGGTAGGAAACACTATGTTTGGGGTAGGAGCAGGTATCAACTGCTGATTCACTTTGATAGCTTCTTCAAAAGCTCTTGTCAATGTAGTGATCTCAGGATGTGTTCTCCTGATGAACATGGAAGTTAATGGATCCAGAGCTGAATAATAGATACTCCGGGCAGAGGCATCAGATACTACATATGGGGCAACTAACTTGGACAACATTTTCTGAAACCTAGCATTGAAATTGGCAATAGGTTCATGTTCAAATCTTTTAATCGTGGCAAACATATGGTAATTCATAGATGGATCAATAGGGACTTTGAACCTGTCAAGAAAGGCTTTCTCTAAGACATCCCATGAACCAACAGAGGCTTGGCCAAGACTAATGAACCAATTATAAGCATCTTCCCCTAAGGAAAAAGGAAATAACCTGCACACTACATCTTGATGTTCTATTCTGGCTCTGCAGCAAGCTTCCTTAAATGTCCTGATATGATCATCAGCATCTTGATAAGGATGGTATTTTGGACACAGTTTGTCTGGATTATTTGGTAGCTCATGATATGCATTAAAGGTCAAAGGTGACTCTGCTGCAAAGAAAGACATTGCAACCAGAGGAGGTTGAGCTGATGTTACAGCTGGCTGGGGTTGAACCAAAGGGACTCCTTGAGGCTGAACAGGAGGTGTTACAAATATCCTGGAAGGTACTTGTAAACCAACGGGAGTTACAGGAGGAGGTTCTGGTGAAGCTCTTGACGCACTAGACCCTAGAGTATGATGAATATCTACGGTTCTAGGTCTAAAACCTCTAACAGGTAGTTCCTTGAAGATTCCACTAGATCTAGACCTGGTACTTATCCTGTGAGCCAGGATTTCTCAATTTTGAGGTGAATTGGCCAAAACTTTGCAAATATTGGCTGGATTTCACCGGATGAGGTGATATTTGTAGTCCGATGGCTAATCAAACTGGATATTGATGAAATATTTATGAAGATACTGCAAGTATGACAGGATATTTAGGGTATAATGACCCTAGCACAAGATCTCAAGTATCTAAAGCTTAAACTCTTCAAAGTCCGAACAGATTTACGGATCTTTGGCCAATATTAGTGAATTCAGAATGATCTATTGTAAAGCTTGCAATATTTATGTAAGATCTAGAAATCTTCCCACGAAATGAACATATATGAGCTTCTTACAGTAAATATTGACGTAATATTTGAAATTCACAAACGATCTGAGGTTACCTTACTCTCTACATCATAGAACCTGAAAATAATGATGATGAACGTAGTGTTCCAGACTAGGCCCTCCTTCTAGCGCCAATTAATGTTGGTCATGATGTTAGTCATAAACAAGCATAGAATAAAAGTACACATTAACCTTTATTCATCTTGAAAGATACTGTGAATTCAAGAAATTCGGGATCCCAAGTCTCCGGTGATTAGGTCTTAATCGTCTGACGTTACTCAGAGGTTAATGTGAGTTGTTGTTTCTATTTTGGGGCCTTACGTGAAATTGTGCCATCATCATGACGTTCCTGCAGAAATTCTTTACAGAGAAGTCATACTATGCAGTCATTAGATGAAAAGATGTAGAAATACCTCAATCTTTGCATGATATTTTTAATTGTGCATGCTTTGTATTCAAATATGCTGAATATTTGCGATTACCTACGAGATGTCTGCATATTTGCGTTATTTGCTTAAGATTATCAATTATTTGCAATTGTGGTAGTGAAAAGTTTTGAAATTGAAAGAAATTAAAGGAATACTACAATTTAAAGTTGAATCTTCAGCTATTGATCCACATACATACTAGATATTGTCATGATGAGAAGAAATCAAACCATATGTTCACCAGGATGTTCCACAGCTAGATACAGTTGATGCAAACTTCAGAGAATGATGACTGAAAACAATACATGCAACATGATGAGCACTCCAAGGGATGTAGCAAATCAAAGCACATATCCAGAATTCAGACACAGATTCCTCAAGACTTACGAAGATGTGTAATCGAAATACTCTTCTCTTTCATTAAGTATGCAAAAGACATGTACATATGCAATAACTTTGAAATAAGCCCTGAATATTTCAGTAAACAGATTTCAATTAAGTTTCTAAATGTTTCAACAAGGCATTCCACCACCTTTTATAGAATAAGGTGAGGAATCTATTACAAAAGCTCTACGATCCAGATTCATCAATACATATATACGGTCCTGATTCATTTGATTTTGTAAATCTTTACAAAAAATGGCACAAGTTGCCAGCTGGCAACTATCTATACTACTTATGTTAGTATTCCCCTTCATGATGTATCTTCATCATGCTCTTCAGCTGATTCATGCGGGTCATCATCATGTGCCTCACTTTCTGAACTTTCACTATCCTGATGATGACGTGGCTGCATATGGGGCTGCATACTACTGCGGACCTGCTCGTATGAATGCACAACCTGATCTATCCCTTCGCCATCTTGAGTCTTTGCCTTTATAATGGCGTGCTTATGTGCTTCATATTTATCTCTGCTGTTGTCCAGCTTATTTTTCCTGTCCTGCAGTGTTTCTTTGTATTTCTCCATCTGAACCTTGATCCTCATTATTTTATTTATTAATTCCTCTGTCAAAGGGATAGGTGGACCATCTGTCTCTGCTTGGAAGTTGCTGTGTACAGCTTTGATGGCGGACTCTTCATCTTGATTCTCTATTTTTCCTTCCACCTTACCTTCCAAAGCCTCCAGTATCATTGCCTCTTGAGCCATTAAATCTCACAGCCTCATGCTGACATCCCTCAGCTTATTATTACACCTTTTGAGGACTGCACACTCAAACTGAGTGTCCTTATACCAAATATCAATTAATAATGATGTATTATTATTCAGTACCTGCTTACTGATAAGCAATTGTGGATTTATATTTCTTATTTCCCCTAACAGGGCCAGGACTCTCTCCAGCTTGTAAGACCTCTTTCCAGTCTGCATCTGCAATCTATCTACTTTGGCCTTAGAGTCACTTAGGGTGCTCCACCTCTTCAAAGAGGCCTTCACTATTTCAACAGCATCATCCAATGTGGATGATATCCATCTCCTTATTACGGACGCCACATGCTTCATGATGTCCAATTTATTTACCTCCTCCTAAGAAATGGCAGTCAATGGGACTGCATGTTCAGTTGCGGTATCATCAAGATTGGTCAGCCCTTTGATATAGGCGTGCAACTGAGCAATCTGCTCTTTATGCTGCTTATTTTTCTCCTTCTCTCTCTTCACTTTCTGAATTAGAGAGTCAATAATATCTTTGCCCTCCTGACCTTCTTGGTCCTCATTGGCAAAGCCCAAATCTACTGTACTAATCTGAAATTCATCGACGGTGACTTTACCTTTTTCCTTCTCCACCGCAGGTATGGCAATTTGCGCGGTCCTTCTCCCTGTTGCCGGATCTCTCTTGATGGCCGAAGTCATTCTGGCCTTCCTCCTTGGCTTCATTATATCCGCAGAAAATAGGGTGGAGACGTCGAATTCCTGAATTTCAATTTCCTCCTCAGCACTTACCTCTTTTGCCAACCACGGAGGCACCTGATCATGTTTCTCAACATCATCCTGATGTTCACCTATATCTCCCTTTTCTGTCAACAAATGTTGTGGAGATGGTGACTTCCTCAGTTCTTCTTCTTGATGTTCCTTTTGTGGTGGATCTTGCGGTACCTCCTCCTGTTGAGGGATTTCTTTCTCCAGAGGAGCATCTTCACGCTGAGGGGAACCTTGTGGTGCATCTATGTGTTGTGGGGAACCTTGTGGCGTAGCTATGTGCTGATCATGATGATCATGACCTGCCTCTGCCATTATTTCATCTATTCCCACTTCTTCTTCTTCTTGTGGTTTATCCACTACACCAGATATTGGGGACTCTGCCTGATGTGGTGGAGATTGCTCTGCAGCTACTACTTCTTCTGAGTCTACACCACCCACCTCTTGTACTTTGGCAGCTAGGTCCTCTAATGTTTCTTTTTCACCTGCCCTCACCTCCTGAACCTCTACTATAGCAGGTTCCTTCGTTGTATCTTGTGGACTTTGTTGACTGGTTTCAAGAGCATGGCCTTATGTCTGTGCCATCTCCATCTCTTCTGTTAGGTGACCCTTATCAGGTGATCCTACTGGCTGTTCAGGACTTGCATCCTGCTTCTCTGTCAGATCCACCACTACAGGACTGGTCACCTCTATGATTAATGTGTCTAGCCCTATTTCCTGAGCTATTTGCTCTGGGCTCTTTTCTTGCTCCTCTTCTGCCTGTTTTATCTCCTCAAGTACTGTTTGAACCGTTGGAGGCTTGTGAGGAGTCACACTTACATCAGCAGCAAGTGTTTCCATTTCTTGTGTAGTCACATCCTGCACCACCTCATCATCAGACAAGTTTATTGTCTCGTCTAGCGAGACATGCCCTTCTGCTTGTTTCTGGGAGGTCTCTTTCAACTACTCCTTAGCAAGTTCAGCTTTGAACTTGACAATGGTAGGAAGTGGAACATTGTGTTGCAGTTCCTTGTGCACTTCACTACCCTCCCCTTGTGATGAAGTAGGGGGTTGGCTTATTCCACCTCTCATGGAGGTTCTCTGTTTCTTTGGTGGGGAAGACACCACCACCTGCGAAGCTCTCCTTTTCCTTCTTATTATCAACGGAGTCTCCTCCTCCTCTGGCTCTTCTTCTATGAGGGTGCCCTCTACCCCTGGTTGTTTAGAAGACTGACCCACCTCTTGGGTCTCAATGATTCCAGCCTCTGCTGTCTTACTTTTCTTGGGCCTGTCCTTTTCTGGAGGGGATGCTGATTCAGATCTTGACCCTATGGCCTGCTCAACTGTAAACACTACTCTTTCAATTATAATCCCCTTTGGTCCCTGTTCCACCTTCTTGCCCTTCGGGGGTCTTTTGCTCTGCTTCTGCGGTGGAGGGACCTTATCTCCCTTGGTCTTCCTTTTCTCCAACAGGAAGTCATCATATTCATCTGCAGGGATATCCTGCCCCTTCTTCTTGTTGTCCACCATGATGGCAACACCCTTCTTCTTCAATGCCTCTACTTGTTCATCAACCCAAGCTTGGGTTAGGCGTAGGGTCCTAGCAATGAACGGGTCTAAGGATATATCCTCCTGCATAGTGAGGTCAGGTGCAGAGATGGTGTCGTTATATATCTTTTTCTCCTCATACTCATCTGCCATCGTCCTGCCATCATCCTTCTTTAATTGCTGAGGCGGGGAGATGCAATCAAACGTTCTGACTTGGTTTAGAGTTAATCTCTGATACCTCCTCCTCCTGGCTTCTGCCTCATCCTCGCAGTTGGCCCAAAAATCCTCTAGGTGCCTCTGGTGAACAGGCTTTCCTAGCACCTTCTGTATTCTGTCATAAGGATCATATGGTCTAGTTATTGGAAAGGGCTGCAAGTTCATCTTATTCAGGGTGACCATCACCTTTTTGATGTTATTAGAGTCAGGGCACATGTAATTGCCAATGCTGACTGGGAACAAAATTGGTGGCAGCTTCTTGGCATCCTTCTACATCTGGATCATGGTGGAGCCCTGCCTGATGAATTCCATTAATACCACAGCATCAGTAGGATACCTTGGCAGCATCAGGGGATGTCCCTCGAAACCTTCAACCCTGATGTAGGAAAAAGTTGTGAACTGTATATACTAGGCCCCATGCCTGTAAACTACCTCTTGAGCCTCCAAGCTCAATCTTTTCGTTCTGTCTTCTTCCATGGTCCTTACCAGATGCATAGAGAATGCATCATTGACCAGTTTGTAATCTTTTAAGTAGTTGGTTCTTTGCAGCTGAGGATGATGATCCCAGATATATGCTGCGTTTGTGCCTGTGAGCTTCCCATCTGTAACCAAGGCATCAAAAGTGCCTCTATATGCACAAGAATACACAATATACGAGGACATGAAAAAAGCACAATTAGAACCTCCCAGGTTCATCAGTTGCTCCTGCAGAGCATCACTTATAATTTGCCCCCACAGGGGCTTGGTGTCTGAATATAGACACCTCATTATAATCCCATACATCTGGTCTCTGAAACTGCCAGTATAAGGTTGGCCAGTAACCCTGTTTAGGAGTGCGATCATGTACTGATACTCCTCATTAAAATCATACTTGAACAGGTGCACAGGAAGCTTGGCGGCTGCGTTGTAGGTGTTGTTCTCAGCCCGCCACGGATACATGTTATTCCTGGCAGATTTCTTATTGGCCTCGTACTCCCTCTTAGACTTCTTCAGGTCCACACTTTTGACTTTACTTCCCAGCGGCAATCCGAACGTCTGGGAGAGACCTTTGATGGAGAGGTCTGCATATACCCTCCCATGCTTCACTACCTGCCTAGTTTGAGGGTTGTAATTCTGGGCGCACTCAATGACGAGCTCCAGAGATTCCATGGAGTAGGGAAAACCAGCGGCATTCCACAATCCAGATATGAACACTGCGTCCAGCACAGGACTCTTGTCATGCCTGTTGTTTAGCTTGGCTGACCAGGCTTCTAGATTAGTGCTTCCCTGATGGGTGTCTGTGATTGCCCCATATTTAAACAGGACCCCCCTCTGAGTAGAAAACATGGGCTTGCTGAACTCTTCCTGACATTTGACTAATCGCTTCTCAGCCATGAGTGCCTGCAATTAAAGACAATCCTATCTCACAACAAGGTACATATATGCATGCATACTACAGTTGAATTTATAAATCACTATGCCTACAGCATGAATTCCAATCATTACTTGACCATACAGGTGCATAAACCAGAACTTACATCATCGCACCAGAATAGAAACAATATGATGAGGGTTTATTCACTTACCTGGTTGTGCAGATTTCCTTTTATACCAGTAGAGTGCTGAGACATTCTTAATTCAGCTGGTGATCACCTTTCCCTTCTGCTCGTGAGCTCAAATCACGCAAAGGTAGCTGGTATGTAGATATGGAGGCTGGTGCTCTGTAAAACAAGTTTATCATAAGGTAAATGTGAAAATGGCGGTTGAATTACCTTTTAACCTCGCATTTAGGGCACATTTAGGGTAACTCTGATAGATTAGATCATGTTCTCTGCTTATCCATGCGAAAAATGCAGGGTCTCGCCAGGTGTTTCATTGGGTTCCGGTGTCGGCGAGAACCACCTACCATGGCTGTGCACATTAAATGATAATGGCGGCAATGGGAGCGGGAGAATATCCCTTTGATAGGATATTATGAGGGCAGGATGATATTCACAAATATCGGGTTGAGTTTCAATATCATCCTCCCTCGTGTTGTCATTGTTATCGCGACAAGATTCGGGTGACAAAAGCACCTTTATTTCTACATAGTACATAAGGAGGATATTTCAGTGTATCGAGTGATGTTTCAAAATATGATGATGTCGAGACAAACTTACATCTCTCTCTCTTTCGAAATATCAGGATGACGTCATCCTGATATTCGCTCTTCGTATCAGAAGTGCATCATGACATCATCATCATATTAGGCTAACATGATCATGTTTTAGAGAAAAAATCCTGCGACAGTGTAAATGTGATGTTGATGTCATCAGGATGTTTGTTCCTTCTTTTATCGTATTAGGATGATGTCATCAGGATGTATGTCCATCCGTTTATCGTATTAGGATGATGTCATCAGGATATTTGCTAAGGGTGATATTTGCATCAGGAGGATATAAAGACACATCGGGTTATATGCGAAGTATGATGCTCGTGATAGATAAAACTGTTTGACAGGAAGAGTTTGCTACCATTTAAAGTTGACATCCGGATATTTGAACCGCATGACATATCGGGGGGGAGTGTTTCAAATATGATGATGAACTTCAACAATATGACCTTCCTCTTATGAATATCAGGTTTGACTGAAACTTTGACTGTTCATAACTTTTATATCCTGACGAATATCAAGGTGATGGAAAAGGCAAACCTGCCTAAATTTCAATGCTCTTTCAAAATATAAGGTCACAGAGATGAAATAGGAATTTTCACAAACTAACCTCATGGTGACCTACCTCATCATGATCTTGCAGGATGATGCGTTTGAATTACTTTTACCCAACTGCCCAGAAGCAGACGCACAAGCCAACCCAAAAAAAAAATGGGTCCCTGTTTTGACAAGTCAAAATGGGGCGTGTTGTGTAACCACACAACACTCATGAGGGAGATATTCATAATTTCAAATCTTAGTTTCCAAATTGGTGTAGAGAATTGAGAAAGAAAATTTAACCATGGAGAAAATGGAAGAGAAAATTTAGATTTTGACACCATATATCAAATCTATTATAGATACACCTACTTAGCCTTTAAGTACATAGTCATCAACTTTTGACAATGTGAATATAAAAGGGGTTGATAAGGATGCTATAGAAAATATTAGAAAATATCATGCATATGGAAAAGCTTTCGATGCCTGGGTTGAACAAATATTAATTGATGGTCTTTTATGTATTGAGGAAGCTATAAAATTATATCAAGAGGCTGATAGTAAAGTGAATGAATTGAATGGAGAACTCATTGCAATTAAGAATGAAGTCAATGTGTGGCAACTTACAGCTAGAGATTTAGAGGAAATGTCAAAATGTGACTTGCAAACACTAATTTTGATAAAATTTTGGTTAAGCCTAAAGAATACAATGCAATGTCATGGTTAAAAAGTATTGAATGGAAAATTATGATTATTAAACAAACCTCTTTGAACTAAAAAATCTTATAAAACAATCTAAGCAAATCAAGTCTAAAATTACTATAGGTTGCTTAGATTTTGAAGTAGACATCTTGAAAGGAGACAACTCTAGTATTAAGTATATTCAAATGATCAAAATAACTTCAAGAATTTGATTTCAAAATAATTATTTAACAAGGAGGTTGTTGACACAAATATGTTGAAGAAACTAGCCTAAATGTTGAATATAACAACCAGTTGTCAGAAATATTTATCAACATGTCATGTAAAAATAAAAGAGATAAAAGAAAGTTTGATGACTTGGAAATTGCGACTACTTAATACTATAGTTCTAGGATCAAATTTAATGGCACCAAAAGTCAAGTAGTTTAGAATATATAAAGGATTCTCATCTTCCTCAGAAAAGTTCAAGGCTGCAAAAGAAAATGTTTTAGAAAAGCAAAGTTGAAGACTTAGTCATTTCCTATAAGTCACTTTATTATCTTCTTCAAATGTAATATAAAGTCATTTTAATATGAATTTATAAAGTTACTTTATTTTATAACTTTATGTGGGAGAAGTTAATGACTCTTATATTTTTGTTATTAAAGTCATAAACTAAAAAGTATCTATGAGGTAGTTATGAAAGGGAGAGCATGTTTGTGTTAGGAAAAAGGTGTGTTGTACACCTTGCATAAAATGAAATATTTAATTATGTAAAATAAGTATTTGTTTGTCATGAATCTTAAGAGATGTGTTTAGACACATTAAATATTTATTTGGGGCCTCTTGTAAAGTTGTATGTAACAATGGGTTAGTTATTTTATGTGTGGGAGACATAGAATAATTAATTAATTAATTGGAGAATAAAGTGAAAAATTAGTTGCAAGAATTAAATGAGGGGTCAATGGTTTTTTGTACTCATAGTTTTGAGACACATGGTTTTCCCTATACTACATCTTGTATTTGTGTGAGCTTGATTCTATAAAATCAAGCACATGGTTAGTAGTTGGGGTTGGTTGGTTGAGTGGGCTATCATTAGATTGAGTTTCTGTTGTGAGTGCACATGTGACTCATGGCATGGGATGTGTGGTTACATGCTTGGACACATGGAGGAAGCATTGGAGGAGCTTGATGTTTCAGAAGTGTTCATGTAAACTCTGTAAGTGTATTGTAATGTTTTTATTTCTGAATAACACATTGAGTGTGGATGATTTTGGAATCTAGGTTTTTCCCTCTTGAGGGTTTTCCCAAGATATATCTTGCATTATTGTATGGCTTGTCTATTTATTTTTGCATTATGGTAATTCTATAAGCTTATATGCATCATTATCTCTCATAGGGTTATGTAGGAATTGGTTTGATCAACCTATTACTCATGGTTGAGTGAGGTGTGACCTCTCTGGTTTTGTATAATTCTTGTTTGTGTAGATCTGGTGCAAAGTTGATGCCATGGCAATGCACAAAGATTTGAGACATTTCAAGGTATGAGGGTTTTGTATAGGTTGTTTTTTGTAGATTTGGGGTTTTGGGGTTTGCAAATTCATTGGGTTTATTGCAAATATAGGGTTTAAAAAATCTTGGAAAAAATGGGTTTCTTGGATGAGCTTCATATGAGGGTTTTGTGGAGGAAGTTTAATAGATGACCTCTTGGGACAAAATGAACCTCAACATTGGATCTAGGAGGCCCAAGAGGAGAAGAAAAACATATCATTGGACCTATTTTGGCCACCAGGGACTGGAAGTAAAAAATACCCCCCTTGTTTGGTTGTATGACCATACAATCGTCACAGGTCTACAAAGTTGAAAATTAAAAAAAATATCATCCCTGTGTAAATGAAAGATTTCTATAGTTTGAAAAGAAATTTTGGTTGAAAAATATTATAAAAAAAATATAGAGAAAAACTAGTAAATATTTTTAAAAATATATATTTAGGGAGGTGGGTATGGGGTATGTAGACCCTTGTATGCTGCCGTACCCCTGTGCCAATGCTAGCCAGGGGCCTATTAGTTAGCTGTTTGCCACAACTGAAGGTAGCTAGGCCGGTAGGACCCTAGGTCACCTGGTCAGGCCGGCAAGGCCCTAGGCCCCCAATCCCAACTCCCTAGTCAAGTTGGCTAAGCCACCCAGCCCCTCTGTGGGCGGTTTCAAATTTTTAAAATCTAAAACATTAAACTAGAATGCAAAATATTTCAAGTTTGTGTAGAGCAGTTTGAAAACATAGAATTTAAAACATTTTTAAATGACCTTTGAAATATGTCATTGCTTGTGCTAGCCTAGCGCACCACTACCACCCAGGTGCCACCCTCTGTGCATGATGACATCATGTCGATGCTAGTACCATACAGTTCGTACAGATGCTGATATCATCAGGTCATATGGACAGGGCCCCAATTAGCTCTCTTCTAGCCCTTGGAGTGCATTTACTTCTAGGGGGCATAACTTTCACCCATGGTATTAAATTTTTGACTTCTTATAGGTGTCACAAAGGTCTCTCAAAGAAATACGTAGTGGTATAGGTTTGGTCATGAGATTTTTCTATTTGTATTAGAATTTGGTGTCTAAACTCAAGCATTTCTCTACGACAGTTATTTGTTTATAAATTTTTCATATGGAATCAAATTTTGGATTTTGGATAAGCGTTGAAGAGATATTGTATTGTACTACATAGTGGATCATAAAGATTTTTAGTTTGGTGTGTAGAGAGAGGTTTGTACTTTTTTGAGTACTTGTGGGAGCCTAAGATTTAGGGTGTGATTGTGAGAGCATTCAGATGGATTTTTGGTAACAAACTTGTGGGAGTGCATGTTGTTATGAGACCATCATCATGATATAGCAAATTTTTTCAGGTTTGGTACTTCTAGTTACAAGTTTATAGGTGTTTTCATAGTTTTGTCTTTGATGGAGATAGGTACACATGTTCTCTTCTGGTCTGAGGACATGGTTGCTACACGTGTGAGACTAGGAGTCTCATTTCAGTGGGAGTTGAGTATAGGTACAATGATGATGATGATTATGGTGTCATGTATATGCATGCAAATTTGAAGCATTAGCACAACATGATCATGTATGCAATTAATAGGTATGGGTTATGATGTTTGATTCATTATTATAGGTGACGGTGTGGTTTACTTATAGGAGGTTGTTCTTATCTTTTGGATGTTTGATTAGTTCCTTTATTATGGTTACTCATTTATGGACTTGTTTGGGAAATTGAATCTGGGGTTGATTTGTTGTTTGAGTCTTCAAGTCTACATGTTATCTTCTTTTATATCTTGGCTTGCAGGTTACGAATGTGATGATGAGTTTGCATGTTTCATTTGTTGGGATCTTTGAGTTATGCAATTTTTATTGATAGGCACAAGACAACTGAGAGGGGGGGTGAATTAGTTGTATCAAAACTTTAACTTCTTTAAACCAAAAACACTTTCACATTCACTTAATCTAACTCCTTATTCTGTTATGAGTATTAATCATGAATAGCAGAATCAAAATATGAACACATGAACACCATAGACACATGAACACCATATTTTTACATGGGAAACCCTAATAAAACCAAGGTGAGTGTTAGCTCACCATATAATGTAGTAACAATACCGAATATCAAAACGTGGCTCACTACCAAAGGGCTCATTGCCCAAAAGAATGGCTCAATGCCAAAGGGTGGCTCACTGCCGAGGGTTGGCTCACTATAGGGATGGCTCACTAATGTAGAAGCATCCTTGGTTCAAGAGAAATCTTACATCAACCAAAAAAAAATTTGTATTTCAGTTTGTTTGCATTTTAGTTTATTTCATTTTCCAGTTCAGTTCAGGCAATTCGGTCAGTAGGAATTTTTATATTTTGGTCCACATTCTACCGTAGTCACATTTTTGACTTTGTAGAGCTGGACATAACATCTAGACATGTTCACCTACATCATATCTAGAATTTAGAGCATTTAGATTAGTTACCAGAAAGTTATCGCTATCAGAAGATTGACTATTTTCTCAAAACAGAGCATCCTAATAGAATAAGACAATTAGCTAAGAGAGAAGACCTGTGGAGTATTTCTCAACTTCTAGAGCATAATGACACATCATTCAATGATCTTTGGTTCATGGCTGATCTTCCCTTAAATCCGCACATCATTCCATTCATTTGCAGAGGATTCCTATGCATTTATGTCTGACCTATCCGTGAACACATGTTATAGCTCTTCATTGGAGTTTGTGATCTTCCTTGGCTGATGCGAAGGAATCGTATGTTCCAGAGATGATATATAGGGATGTAATAGATCCCTAGGAAAGCATCAATTCACATAGTGATAGTTGATAGTTTAGATTTTGTGCAAAGGAGCCTCAAAGCTATATCTTGTGCATATTCTGATATTCTGGAATCAGGCCTTTGAGCCCTAATTATGAGCCCGCATGATGTTGGCCAAACTGTATTTGAATTCTATGATATACTAAATGATTGAAGCCTCATTTGTGTCATATTCTTGAGTTGTTTCCATTGTGTTTACTCTTGTTGCACGGTCTGGACAGTTCATTATGTGAACCCTCCTACTGTGACTGCACCAAGTGGTATCAGAGAGAAGTTTCAAATCTTTGGGAGAAAATTGTGTGAAGTTGGCAAAGGAATTCTGTTAGATCTTGTTGTGGACAGATCACCAAATTGAGATAGGTTACTTGTGTCGCAACTAATCACTGATTGTGAGGCAATTGTCACCTTGTAGCACAATCGCCAAACTTGAGGTAGTTTGCACTTGATCCTAGGAAGAATGTCATCGAGGAGAGTTGTCATTATTGGAACAATAGCTGGTAGAATGGATGAGATGATGGAAATGATGAAAACAATATGAATTTGATTGGATGCTATTGAAGAAGATAGGCAAAGAGGATTGCCACCTAGACCTACTGTTGAAAGTGATGAAGAAGAAGAATTTCAATCTATTAAACAAGTTAGTGAAACCCTAGGAGGTGATGAAGAAGAAGAATTAGATCAAGTCAAGATGTTGTGAGATATTTCAAAGATAGGAAAGAGATCTAGAGTTGATGTGCTGAACTATACTAGTAATTTGAACTCTGAAGAATTGATTGACTAGATAAATGACATGGAAGAATACTTTGAATATGAAGAAGTTGAAGATCTAGAGAAGGTGAAATTTGCAAAGACAAAATTGAAAGGACATGCTGCTATATCGCAGAAGGAAGTTCAGTTGGATAGAAATAGTAGAGGAAAATAAAATATTACAAAGTGGGATAGAATGGTGATAAAACTAAATAATCAATTCATACCTGCTGACTATGAGTTAGAACTGTTGAAAAGATTGCAGAACCTGAGACAAAAGGAGAAATTTGTGAAAGACTATACTGAAGAATTTCATAAGATGATCATAAGGATAGGACATAGTGAAGCAAGCAAGGAGAAAGTGGCTAGATACATCAATGGACTGAGATTGAACATTCAAGAAGAACTAAGTCTAGTGAGGATGACATCTTTGGAGGAAGCATACCAGTTTGCCCTGAAAGTTGAAGAAAAGCTGAATAAGAGACATGATAAGAAACAGAGAGGTAGAGGAGGTAAATTTCAGAGAGGTAGAACATTTTTTAGAGGAGACATATCACATCCAGAGCAGAGCGAGTTTGACAACCCATTTAAGAAGGATGACAGACATAGTAATGCATATCAGAGAAATGACAAAAAATTTCATAACAGAGGCAATTAGAATTCATTCCGGAATGAAGGATACAAAAGAGAAGGAAGAGGGTTTGATAAGAGAACATTTAGAGGCACTTGTTTCAAGTGTGGAAGTGAAGGACATAGAGCATTTGAATGTAATCAAAGAAGTAGAAGCAAGAGAACAGAGAACAGTGGAAGAGTAGCCTATGTGGAAAAACCTATTGGATCACCCAGTTCAGTTGGTAAACTGGATAAAGGAGAATCACTTGTGATGAGGAAAGTACTATTTCAAGTAGAGACAAATGAGGAACCACTGTAGAGGAAGAGTTTGTTCCAAACAAGATGCAAATTAGGAGGTAAATGTTGTAAAGTGGTAATTGATAGTGGTAGTTCTGATAACCTAGTTTCAGAAGAGATGATGACTAAGCTGAAGTTAGAAAGATTGAAACACCCTAAGCCCTATCGGATAGCATGGATTTAGAATGATCATAAGGCACTGGTGAGTGAACAATATTTAGTGAAGTTTCATATTAGAGTTTATCATGATGAAGTCTTGTGTGATATTATGCCTATGGATGTATGTCATATCTTGTTGGGTGGACCTTGGCAGTATGATAGAAAATCTATACATGATGAGAGAAAGAACACATACACTATAACATCAAATGGGAAGAGAATTACTTTGATTCCTTTGGAAGATGACCCTAAGAGTGAAGTATGTGGGAATGCTAGAATTTGTTTGGTAGATGGAAGAAAATTTCTGGATTGTTTGAGACATGAGAATATGTGTTATGCTTTGATTCCTAAGAAGCTTGAAAGATTAGAGAAGGAGATTGAAGAATCACAACCGGAGGAGATAAAAGAGTTGCTAATAGAGTACAAAGACATCATATTAGACAATGTACCTGAAGGATTTCCACCTATGAGGAGTATTAGTCATCACATGGATCTTATACCGAGAGCTAGTTTACCTAATAGAGTAGCACATAGAATGACACCGGCAGAGAATGAAGTATTGAATAGACAGATATAAGAGTTATTGAGGAAAGGTTTGATTAGAGAAAGTTTGAGTCCTTGTGTAGTACCTGCAGTGTTAGCACCTAAGAAAGATGGAGAATGGAGAATGTGTACAAACTCTAGAGCAATAAACAAGATCACAGTTAAATATAGATTTCCTTTACCTAGAATGGATGATATCATGTATTGTTTGAGTGGAGCAAAATATTTCATAAAGATAGACTTGAAGAGTGGATACCATCATAACAGAATCAAAGAAGGAGATGAATGGAAGCCTTCTTTTAAGACAAATTAAGGATTTTATGAGTGGTTAGTGATGCCTTTTGGATTGACAAATAGACCGAGTACTTTCATGAGATTGATGAATGAAGTCTTAAAGAAATCTTGGGTAAATTTATGATTGTATGCTTGGATGATATTCTGATTTTCAATAAGACAAAAGAAGAACATTTGTGGCATATTAGACAAGTTTTGCAGAGGTTAAGAGAAGAGAAATTGTTGATAAACATCAAGAAATGTAGTTTCATGAAGAAAGAACTAGTGTATTTAGGATTTGTGATTTATGTGGAAGGATTGAAGATGGACCCTAAGAAAGTAAGAGTAATTGTTGAATGGCCTACACTAGAGAGTATTGGAGAGGTTAGATCATTTCATGGATTATCTAGTTTCGACCAGAAGTTCATCAAAAATTTTAGTTCAGTTTGTAACCCTATGACAGAGACAATGAGAGGTGACTTAAAAGACATAAATGGACATCAGGTGTAGATAAAAGTTGAGTTGTTGAAGCAGAAAGTGACAGAGAAACCTATTTTAGCATTACCAAATTTCAATAAAGTATTTCAAGTGGATTGTGATGCAAGTGGAAATGCAATTAGAGTAGTGTTAAGTCAAGAAGGAAGACCTATAGCGTATTTCAATGAGAAGTTGAATGATGCAAGGAGAAGATATTTAATTTATGACCAGGAGTTCTATTCCATAATTCAAGCCCTGAAGAAGTGGAGACATTACTTGTCTAAGGAGTTTGTATTGTATACAGATCATCAAGCTTTATAGTATTTGAATAGTCAAGGTAAGTTGAAGTAGAGACATATGAGGTGGGTAGAGTTCATGCAGATCTATACATTTGTGTTGAAGCATAGGAGTGGAAAATCAAAGAAAGTTACAGATGCATTGAGTAGGAGAAGAAACTTGCTGACAGAGATGAGAGTTGAAGTGTTGAGATTTGATGAATTGAAGAACCTGTATGAGGGAGACATTGATTTTGTAGAACCTTGGAAAGCATGTAATGAACATGTCATGACAAATAGGAATAAGTGGTTAGATTATTTCATTCAAGAAGATATGTTGTTCAGAGGAAATCTGTTGTGCATACCTAGAAGTTCAATGAGAGATAATTTGATCAAAGAGAAACACAGTTGAGGATTGGCAAGACATTTTGGCATTGACAAGACAATGGCTTTGGTAAGTGAAAATTAATTTTGGCCTCAGATACATAAGGATGTTAAGAAATTTGTGTAGAGTTACAGAGTTTGTCAAGTTGCAAAAGGGAGTAGTTAGAATACCGGATTGTATAAACCTTTGACAGTACTTGAGAGACCTTGGGAGGACATAAGCATGTATTTTGCAATTGGATTACCTAAGACACAGAAATGACATGATTCAATATTTGTAGTGGTGGACAAATATTCAAAGATGGCACATTTCATACCTTGTAAGAAGATAACTGATGCAATGCATGTAGCAGACCTATTTTTCAAGGAGATTGTGAGATTGCATGGATTACCTAAGAGCATAGTTTCAGATAGAGACACCAAATTTCTTGGATTCTCTTGGAAGACACTTTAGAAGAAGATGAAAATAGATTTGAAGTTTAGTTTAGCTTTTCATCCACAGACTGATGGATAGATAGAGGTAGTGAATATGAGTTTGGTAAACTTGTTGAGATGTTTGGTTGAAGAGAAGACATTAAGTTAGGATTTAATTCTTTCACAAGTAGAGTTTGCATACAATAATTCAATGAATAGGAGTACCAAAAGAAAACCTTTTGAGATTGTTACTGGAGTGAACCCTAGAGGAGTTGTAGAATTGAGAGACATTAGTATGGCAGAAAAGAAAAGTGCAGAAGCAGAAGAATTTGCAGAACATATGGAGACAGTGTATAATCAGGTGAAGAAGCATTTGGAAGAGATGAACAACAAATATAAGGAGCAGGCAGATGAGAAGAGAAGACATAAAGAATTTGTAGTTGGAGATGAAGTGATGGTGTACTTGAGAAAAGAGAGATTTCCAGTTGGAACATATAACAAGTTGAAGATGAAGAAGTTTGGACCTTGTAGGATACTCAGAAAGTTTGACTCAAGGAATGCATATGAAGTGGAGCTACCAGAGACATTGGGCATATCACCTATTTTCAACATTGTAGAACTATATCAGTATCATGAAGAGAGTTCAATGATAGCCTTGAAGAAGACTTGAAGAACCAGTTACCACAACAAGCACCGGATTAGATTTAAGACATTTTGGATAGCAAAGTTGGACGTAGCACTAGAGGAAAACAATACAAAGAATACCTCGCGAAGTGGAAAGGCAGACCAAAAGAAGATTCATCATTATTTCTCAGGCTGAGATGGACCATCTTGGTTCTACCCCAGTCCCAACAAAGTGAGTGACTCACTTTTTCAATAACCTCGGATGTCTGATGCAGGAGCATCCTTGGTTCAAGAGTAATCTTGCATCAACCAAAACAAAATATTTGTATTTTAGTTCATTTGTATTTCAGTTTGTTTCATTTTTGTGAGGCCTATTTATTTCACTCCCTTACTTTTCTTATTTCATATTTACAGTTGATGACATTTTGACATTAGGGACTGCTAATCCCAATATGCAGATTCTCTGGACTCTATTCCCTTATTTTGGTTAGCTATGTTTCGTATGTTGTGATGTGACTATATCCTAATTTTGATTCACCAATGATGATTAGACATGTGACATGCATTTTGATGCTATTAGAAATACTAATTGTGAAATCATTATATGGATTTGCTATGCAATTTTGATCTTGAGATAGTATATAGAAATGCAGTTATAAATCTTATTTATGATGTGATTTTAATAATGTTTTAAATGATTATGTGATGGCATGAGTGTATGCATTTCCTTGCTTCAGCTATGATATATATATATATGTATGTATGTATGTTGGATTAATCTGTTTGTTCAAGTGTGCAGGTGATTTTCCAAGCCACGAAAAATCAGAGATCGATGTCACACCTAATGTGCTTCCTGTGTTAGACCGATCTAGTCCCAGGGGGACCAAGATCATGTGTGAATTCGTATGATGCTTTCGTAAATGTCTACATTTTATCTTTGGCTTAGATTTCACCCTTTTATATTATTTAAATTTACACCACTTGGTGTATTTTATTTTAGTGGTCATTTTATGTGATTTTCTACCTCCTAAAGTGTTTATTATGGGCTAAAATTAATCCTAGGTCGTACCCCTAAGGTTTAGGGCCCATTTGAGCATGTCAAACCCTAGGGTTACCTCTATCTAGTCACTTTAACTTTAGCCTAAAGTAAAGTGACGAAATTCAAATTTGAATTAGAGTGGGAGATGAGTCATGCCTTGAAACAAGACCTATTCCCATTTCCAAGGCATGGATTCCCATCACCTTGAAGACTTGGGGAGTCTTCAAGACCTCCAAGTGTGTGGAACCATCCTCTAATGCTCTCAAACATGTGTGAGAGCATCTTGGAGTGAATGGGCTTTCTTTAGAGAATAAGGTGATGACATGTGTCATCCCTTATCCTCTTGGATCCTATTTTGAGAGATGCCACCTCACCACCTTTGCTCTCACACAGGGGAGTCTTCAAGACCCCCAAGTGTGTGGAACCATCATCCAATTCTCTCACACATGTGTGAGATCATCTTGGAGTGAATGGGCTTCCTTTAGAGAATAAAGTGATGACATGTGTCATCCCTTATCCCCTTGGAGCCCATTTTGGGAGATGCCACCTCACCACCACAGGTGGAGAGGGTGAGGTTTGAATGGATGGGAGAGTGACACATGTCACCTCCACATTCCATATTCCTCGCAAGTGGCTTGGGCAAAGGAAGGAGAAGGTGACATGTGTCACCTTCTCATTCCTCAAGGCTTTGGAATGAAGCCTATATCATTTCCTCTTTGTGAGAGGAAAGGGGTTCTTTCTTTTTCTTATTTTTTGGCTATCTTTGAAGGATTTTTGGTGAGAGAGTTGGAGATCTTAGAAGGTGGCTTGAAGAAGAAGGTTGGATAGCTCTTCTACAACCCTCTTCCATTATTGGGCTTTTTAAGGTAAGCCTCAAGGCACTGAGCCTTCCTCATGCATTTTTACTTTCTTGTGTGTATGGATTTGCTTGTGTTTTGTATTTTTGTTGTGTTGGGTTTTATGGGTGTTTTGAATGAGACTACCATTCTTGGTATGTCCATTAATGTGAGGGGTGGGAGAGGAGTGAACCTCTTCGAGGTCACCCTCTTTGCATTGGTATATTGTGGCCTTGAGGGCATTTGGGAAAAGATTATAGTGATCATATTATTGGCATGAGTGCCTTGGTGTATTATAAGTATCATTGGGTATTTTAGGCTTGAGGCCTTGTTTTGGATTCATGAGATTTGGTTGGAGTGAACCTCTTGAGTAGAGAGAGTCCACTCTCCTACCCCCTCAAATCCATTTTTATGGATTTTGTGTTGTTTAAGCCTTATAGGTGTTCTTCTTGTTGCTATGTGTTTGTTTTTGTTGTGTTGTGGTTTGAGACCCATGTGAAGATCGACCTCCAAGATTGGGGGTGACCTACTTGCGGGTCTATGGTAGGGAGGAGAGTGTTTTGGTGGCTTGGAAGTATCCCCATTGTTTTAGTTTTTGTAGGTTTGTTTGGAGACCTTTGGAGCTTGGGTGAAGTTTATTTTTGTTGGATTTTTTTTTTGGCTTATGGAAGCCATGGCCAAAATGTGGCCTAATTGTTGTTATCACCTAGTTTTGCACCCTTGCATACAGCCATGAAGCCTCTACAAACTGGAGTAACATGGGACTGATCTCTAAGTGTGGGACTTTGCTAAGTGAGATTAGACCTCCGGAGAAGGCCGGCTTCCTTGTCTAGTTATCACCTAAAACTACTAAATTTTGGGGGGAAAAGGGAGAGAGAATGCTTGTAATGAAAATGAATACAAATTTGAAAAACATAAAAGGGTGATACACCAGACAGATTTAAAGAAATTTCCACAAAACTGAAGGATGCACAATACAATCAGAATATGGCAAGTAGGCATACACAGGTTAGATGACTCTAGCAGAGGTGAGAAGCAATATGATTGAGAGGAATAAAACATTCATAGACAAACCATATGCAGATTCACACAAAACTAGAAAAATCAGTAAAGAGGTAAAATTAACTTGCATATATTCAATGGAAAGGCACGGTTACAACATATGAAAACCCTGTTTGGAAACAGAAAAGCCTTAATGCCAAAAAATTTTCAACCTTATTTACAACATTTGAATGCATATATATAGCATTTGAAATTATTCTAAGTCGGTTACAAAATTCTGCTCAAAGAGCTGTCATTGAAAATATCTCCATTGATGACTGTCCAGATGGATCAGTTATGGCATCGAAATTTGGAACTGGGTGGATGGGGAGATATTTAGAGTCTTTATTGCAGCTGCTTACTCATCGTCAATCTGGAGATGAAGAGGTGGAAAGATAGTCTTTGTCGTTAATGTGAGCTGCTTGTTCTATTTGCTACAATGAATGCCCAAAAATATCTCCATCTGCTAAAAGTCGTCTCTGAGATGTTCATGGCTCACAAATATGCATTTCTAGATCTAAAATTTGAAAAGTGATAAAGCTCCTGAAAAACCCTGCCAAATGAAAGAGGGGATCAAAATATGTAACTTTGCCTCTTGGAGCATGCCAAAATTTGCCAAAATGGAAGAGATACAGGTGGTCAAACTTTTGGTCAGCTGCCTGTATATATTACTTTTGCATTTCTGTTTATATCGCTACATCTTGGCGCCTGAATCGGCATTCAAAAACTCATCTTGCAACTCCTTCTGCACATACATGGCACTTTGCATATCAGCCCATGTACATCCCTTTGTATTTCAAAAATTGCATATACATACAATTTTCCCTTGTATATGCAGGCCCTACCACTTGTATATTAGCTTGTGTCTTGACCTTGTATATCGCAATATACAAGCAAACATACAAGTAAAAAATATGTATAAGTTCTTGTACCTTGGTGGACCCCACCATTTGTATATCTCCTTCTACATATGCAATCATACTAGCTACGGATCCCAAATGACCTTTAGCTGCTTCTTTATGTTCTGCCAGATCCAGCTTGTATACTTTGGTCTTGTACATTTCTTTGTATATGCAAATATACAAACACCTATTCATACAAAGCGGACTCCAAACTCTTATGTGTCGAAACTGATCCTTGATTCAAATCCGCCTTGTATATGCAATGCATCTTTGACTTGTATATCGCAATATACAAGTGCCATATACATACAAGTCGGACCCCAAATGACCTTTAAGTATATTTGATTACCTGTCGGGTCTGACTTGCATCTCCTACTCTTTGTATCTTTTCTTGTATATCGTAATAGACAAATGACCTCATATATACAAAACGGACCGGAGCCTAAATGAGGCAGAAATGATATCTATTTGAAATCTGGCTTGCATATCAGCTTGTATATTTCTTTGTATATCGCAACATACAAGCTACTGTTCACGTGACCCTTTGTATGTAAAAACATACAATCCTCCTTGTATATGCGCGGGACCCACCATTTGTATCTCTGAGATATACAAATGCCTTTGTATATTTTCCCCGCGGCACTTTTTGCATGCAATCTCATTTGTAAACCTGCGGGCCCCACCACTTGCATGTCCTGCCGGCACTGTAGCAAATGTACATTTGTACCCTTGTATATGCAAATATACAAACTCAAATATACAAACTCCCTTACATACAAATAGGAAATCTTTATGGAATATGCCCACAATGTATCTTTCAGTTTGTATGTTTCCTTGTATGTGCGAAATATACAAACACCTATATATACAAGGCGGACCTGGAATCTTTATAGAACCAATTGAAACCTATATTCAGGTGCGGATTGTATATCGGCTTTGTATATTGGTTTGTATGTGTGAACATACAAGCCGATATACAAAGCACTATTATGTGATCCTTTGTATCTCCATTCTTGGCACTGTAGCAAATGCACATTTGTTTGTATATGCGGATATACAAATGCAACATACAAACCGTCTCACATACAAGCAAGATATTTTTGATGGAATATACCCGCGATGCATATCTTCATTTGTATATAGCCGATTGTATGTGCGAACATACAAAGCAATATACAAGCCTTTATGTATACAAGTGCGGAATATTCTAAGGAATCTTTTATGTATATTACCTTGTATATTTTCTCCCTTTGCATTTTTGGTGAATGTACATCCACTGTAGCACATGTATGTCTTCCGGCCTTGTATCTTTTTACTACATATTCCTTTGTATCTCCATTTGTATATCTGAATATACAAGCCCCTATATACATGTAGACCCAATATACATTTAGCGAATATTTTGAGAATCTACAGAAGATTCCCTAAATGTATATGCATTTCCTTGACCCGATATACATTCAGAAAATGTATATAACTTAAATTTTTTCATATTTTCTAAGGCCAATAGGGATTTGCAAGTCCGCCAAATGTATATTTGAACTGTATGTTGACCAAAACTTTGACTATCAATAACTTCTTTATTTGGCCGAATTTCAGGGTGATGTAAAAAGTAAACCTGCCTATTTTTTCAAGCTTTTTCCAATGGTAAGATTTTTTTAGGCAATTTGGCACTTTTTATTTTTAGGCAACATTTTCCAAAGGCTTTTCAAGGAAAATACCAAGTTGACTGTTTGGCTTTGGTCAGAGGAAAAAATGGGTCAACAATTGTATTTGTCAAAAAAAAGAAGATAAAACTCTTTTGTTATGTATGGATTTAAATCATCCTATTTGCTGGTTTTATTTCATTATGTTGCTATGAGAAAGTTTTGCAAGTAGAATAAAATATGTTTGCTAGTTTTAAAATATTGCTTGAAGAAGATATATGTATGAATGTGTTTTGAAACCATGTTTATTCAAAAAAAAGGGATTAAACTAAATGTGGAAGTGCAAAATTAATCTTGAATTAGCTTAGAAATAAAATAATGTAGTTGTTGTTTACTTTCAAAAAAAATATACAGCAGTGTATTATCATTATTAGTTCCTTAAATCAAAAGAAAGGGGAAAGAGGGGTAAATATAGTAGCTATTGTATTTATTTAAAAAAAAAAAGATGGTTAAATATACTCTTTATCTTGAAAAGGAAAAGTTTGATTTTATTTCTGTCATTTGCCTTCAAGAAAAGAAAATATATATTTTACTCCTCTATGTTCCCAGTATTATTTTTATGACAGCAAGTGTAATGAATTAGAGATCAATTTTTACATTGTTATATATATATATATATATATATATATATATATATATATATATAACAAAAAAATTCTATGCACTCAGCCATATGCTGGTTCACTGCCCTTCTTTGAAATTTTTCTACGCAGTCACTAAAATATTCTTTTTTCTTCTATATTTTTTGTTTAACATTCATTCCAGCATAACTCAAATGTGTATAATATATATATTGATAAGAATAAAAATGTTTATATTATATATATTGATAACTCATATGGCTGAGTTCATAGAATTTTTTTGTTATATATATATAACAATGTAAAAATTGATCTCTAATTCATTACACTTGTTGTCATAAAAATAATACTGGGAACATAGAGGAGTAAAATATATATTTTCTTTTCTTGAAGGCAAATGACAGAAATAAAATCAAACTTTTCCTTTTCAAGATAAAGAGTATATTTAACCATCTTTTTTTTTTAAAATAAATACAATAGCTACTATATTTACATTTTTATTCTTATCAATATATATATATTATACACATTTGAGTTATGCTGGAATGAATGTTAAACAAAAAATACAGAAGAAAAAAGAATATTTTAGTGACTGCGTAGAAAAATCCCAAAGAAGGGCAGCGAACCAGCATATGGCTGAGTTCATAGAATTTTTTTGTTATATTCAAAAAAATTCTATGAACTCAACCATATGCTGGTTCGCTGCCCTTCTTTGGGATTTTTCTACGCAGTCACTAAAATATTCTTTTTTCTTCTGTATTTTTTGTTTAACATTCATTCCAGCATAACTCAAATGTGTATAATAAATATATTGATAAGAATAAAAATGTTTATATATATATATATATATATGTATATTATACACATAAAAAGATATATTATATTATACACATTTGACTTATGCTATAAATATATATATATATATATATATATATAAACATTTTTATTTTTATCAATATATATATTATACACATTTGAGTTATGCTGGAATGAATGTTAAACAAAAAATACAGAAGAAAAAAGAATATTTTAATAACTATGTGGAAAAAGCCCAAAGAAGGGCAGCGAACCAGTATACGGCTGAGTTCATAGAATTTTTTTTGTTTTAAAAAATATATTAAAAAATAGTATGTTGGGGGTGACAGCCAAGCTGCCGCCGCCCCCATTTAGATTTAATACAGGTGGGGGGGGGAGGGAACAGACCCCCCACCCACCATCGAATGGTAGGTGAGGCATCCACCCCACCCCCTTAGATTTTTCATTAAATAAAACAAACAAAAGAAAAGGGCAACTAGGGCACTGCATGCCTTTGCCCCTTCACCGCCAGATGTCCTTTGCCCCATTTGGCCTTTGGCCGTTGAGTTCATTGCACCTGTATTTTCTTATTTAACCTACAACATATATATATACTATGTATCTTTCCCTTCTCTGCAACAAAATGTGCATTTTGTGTTATATACTCATTAACAATATAAATTGTAGGGATATATATATATCTTTAAAAAAAAATCTTATAACAATCTTATTATATACACATTGAGTATACCTCTGTGTTGATGGTGGCCATGGCTGCCCATAATGAAGAACCTGCAAAACAAAATGAAAATAAATAGAGAAGAAGAGAAGAAAACAATATAGAAAAAAAAAACAAAGGGAAGAATAAAGCAAGATAAGAGGTTAGGGTTAGAAGGAGTTTAGAATAGAAATGAGATGGTCTCATAAGGATTTTTTTTTTTATTAGAAGGCTTTTAGTGTTTGAGAAGTGGGGATTTTAAAAATATATTTTGGATGTACATGAAGTCTTATCCGTTTCTTGCATCCCTCCTTTTATTTTTATCTTTGGAATACCTATGCAAGTGGGGATTATTTTAATTCCTTGGGTTAGACATTTGTTTTAGAAGGTGGGATTTAGAGTTATTTTTTTGAAACAAAATTTAATAAGTGGGATAGATTTAGATTTAACTAGGGCTCTTTATTATGCCTAGGGGAAATAATTTTATTATGAAGATTTTGATAGGATGGTAATTAAATTTTATTAGAGAATGTTAGTGGAACTTTGGTATTAATTAGACTTTGGGATCATATCATTTTAAATTTAAGCCTTGTCAATGAAGTTAATTTATTTAAATTTATTTTAACCTAGGTAGTTAATTAAAGACATTACTGGGGTGATAATTAATCAATCAAGCATAGTATGAAATTTAATTAACTTTAATTAAATTTTAGAGGACTCTTGGAGGAAATTTAATTTAAAATTAATCCCATGTACGTCCAAGAGGTGTTATGCTGCTAGATTTTTCCAGAATCTTAATAGAGTTAAACAAATGATTATTTTAGCATTAGTGATAATTGCATGTGATTAGATTAATTAATTTTATTCAAGTTCCTAGGTTTTGATTTTGTCATGTGTCGAAGTCACACCACTCACTTAGGAAAACTTAGGGTTTGGATCTATCGATTCTAACCCTAATGGTGACGCTCTCGCGTCGCATAACCCCCTAGTTAGCTATCATCATGTAGGGGATTACGTAGGTATTCGCACTTCCCTGAAGTTGGATTGACCAGTTTATGCCTTATGCGTATTGCCACCAAGCACATTGACGCGTGCGAGGGGGTTTCTAGGGATACGTGGAAAAGTTTTTAATATTTCATGTCATGACCACATGACAAATGTGGACATGACATGTGTGTTGCGTGCCATGACCACATGGGAAATGTGAGCATGACATTTGGTATCAGAGCCCAAGTTTAAACACTAGACTTGTTTGGACACATTATATATTCTATATTTTTTATTAAATTGTATATACCTTATTCTTATAGGATGCCTCTCAGAGCGAGGCGAGTGTGCTCATGCACCACTACATCTGTGGAGATACGGAATGAGTCATCAGCCAAGGGTCAGGGACTACCAGTACCACAGGGACCGTAGGCACCACCAGCACCTAATTTAGGGCCACAGATTTTTCAGGCAATACAAGAAGTCTTAGAGAGGTTGCCATTGGCCACAGTAGAGCCACATGTAGAGCTGCGTGTAGAGCCACGTGTAGAGCCCTATGTTGAGCCGCATGTGGAGCCACATGATGAATTACATGTTGAGTCACATGTAGAGTTGTGTGTTGAGCCACGTGATGAGTTGCTTGCTGAGTCATGTGTAGAGCCACGTGTGGAGCCACATGTCAAGCTATACATAGAGGTACCAACCACCATAGCCAGGGATGGCACATCAGCACATAGAGCTCGCAGGAAGAGCCCTCCATGATATGAGGAGCATGAGGAGGGAGTATGGATTAAGCAAATTTATCATGGGCCATATGACTATGGTCAGTGGGATGAGGTGGATGTACCATTTCAAGGACACAGGGATTGTGGAGACCCCATTAGGGATTTACTTAGGTTGAATCCACCCACCTTCACAGGGACCACAGAGGGAGCTGAGGCTGAGGCTTGGATCATCAGCTTAGATAGGTACTTTGCATTACATCCCTATGGGAGTAACACAAAGGCACGCGTGGTGGTTCATCTTTTGAGAGATGCATCAGTGACATGGTGGCACACTAAGGAGTACAAGCGTCACCTATCACTGGATACTCTTACATGGGACACCTTCACTGAGCACTTTAACGTGTGTTATCTTTTGGATCACTACAAACAGTGTCAGATTGACAAGTTCCATGACTTGCAGCAGCGAGGTTCCACTGTAGCGTAGTATGAAAGTAGATTCATTGAGCTGTCATGGTATGCATAGTACCTCCATGATGAAAAACTTCTGGTTCATAAATTTATCAGGGGTTTGAATCATGGGATCTCAGGACCAGTGCGCATGGTAGACCCTTAGTCCATTAGTGAGGCTATCGAGAAGGCATACATCACAGAGGAGATTTAGGGATGGGGTCAAAGTTCATGACCCCAGTATTAGGACCATAGCTAGCAGCAGCATCAGGGCTTCTACTGACCACCACTACCACCTCAGAGGGGAGGGTTTGGTTTTGTACCACTACCTCCTAGACCTCCACAACAATAGCAGCATCAGTAAAGGTCCAGGCCACAACAGAGGGCACATGGGGGTCATAATCGTGGTTGGCAATAGTAGGTCCCGCATAGAGATCAACAACATCAAGGATCATCTATAGGGCCCTCTAGATCACAACAATCATTTAAAGGTTCACAGGGTTCCATGAGTTGACCTAGGCTACAATAGTCGAGTAGGATATAGTAAGGATAGGTGCAGACTCGGGGACCATGTTATGTTTGTGGTGGAGTAGGTCATTTAGCCAGAGAGTGCCCATAGGGCTATACAGTAGGGGGACAACCTCTTGCAAGTGGATCTGAGCAGACAGTTGGGGATGTGGGTAGGTCCCACTACATGTTTGCAGTAGTTGATAACCACCAGGCTAACTTTTAGGCCTCCGTAATCAATACTGCATGTATGATTGGGGATATTTCTATTGCCATTTTATTTGATTCTGGTGCTACTGATTCATTTATCTCTCCATCATTACTGGAGCATTACAAGCTGGTGGCCTCTAGGCAGGGCAATAGGTGGGAGGTTGAGTTGGCCACATGGGCCAAGATGCAGTGGATGCTTTGGTTCATGATTGTGAGATATCTTTGGGAGCCTTCACTACATTAGCAGATCTTAGGGTTATGCCCTTAGGATCTTATGGTGTGGTGTTAGGCATAGATTAGCTTGCAGCTCATAGAGCCAAGCTAGATTGTCATCGAAAGGTGATCAGTTGCTTAGACAACCATGGCACGATAGTCGAGATATTGGGCATTCAGAAGCCCACGGTAGTTTACATGATCTCCACTTAGTAGATTAAATGCTACATGCAGAAGGGATGTCAGATGTTCACCATTACTATTAGTGACAGGTCAGAGGATGAGCCAAAGGTATCATTAGACAATCATCCCATTTTGAGAGAGTTTGCCAATGTTTTTCCACCAAAATTACTAGGGATGCCACCTCACAAAGAGGTAGACTTTCACATTGACCTTGTGTCGGGTGCTGAGCCAGTTTGTGATTATATTCTTAGATGATATTTTGATCTATTTGCAGACCAAGGAGGAGCACGAGGAGCACTTACGTCAGGTTTTGCAGTGCTTGAGAGAGTAGCATCTTTATGGCAACTTGGTGAAGTGTGCATTTTTCAGATCAAAGGTGCAATATTTGGGACACATGCTATCTGGTGATGGTTTCTATGTAGATCCATCAAAGATTAGGGCTATCAGGGATTGGCCAGCACCCACCAACATGACAGAGGTTAGGAGTTTCATGGGATTAGCTGGGTATTATTGCAGATTTGTTGAAGGCTTTTCTAGGATAGCACACCCCATCACTTCCCTTCAGCGGAAATGGAAGAGTTTCACATGGACTAAACAGTGTGAGAGGGCCTTTTGGCTCGTCAAGGAGAGTCTCACTAGCACTCCTATCTTATTAGTTTCTAATCCAATAGCTAATTTCATGGTTTGTATGGATGTATCATTAGAGCGATTAGGAGTTATACTTATGAAGGGGGTCGAGCAATCGCGTATGAGTCACGAAATCTCAAGACCCATGAGTTGAACTACCCCACACATGACTTGGAGCTAATGACAGTAGTTCACGCTCTTGTCCATTGGAGACACTTTCTATTGGGACGTCATTTCAAGCTACATTCAAATCATCATAGTCTATAGTACATCTTCATGCAGCTGAATCTAAACACCCACCAACAATGTTGGATGGAGTTCCTTTGTGAGTACGACTTTGATGTCTACTACATCAAAGGGAAGGAGAACATGGTTGCCAACACATTCAGTCAGAGGCGCCACAAGATCCTAACCTTGACATTGAGTGTAGACTTAAGAGGACACATTTTATAGCATTTACTTGAGGATGAGTGGTTTCTTGAGGTGCAGTAGGAGATCCAGTCACAGAGGGCCCTTGTGGGCAAGTTTGCAGGTTATTCCCTAGAGGAAGATGGGCTCCTTAGACATCAACAATGCATCTATGTACCCCGTACAAGTGATCTACGTGTAGTAGTTCTATCTGAGGCTCACAAAGCACCTTATGTAGCACACCTGGGGGTGAAGAAGATGCATGCTGACTTGCGACAATTGTACCATGCAGGTATGAGACGGGATATTGCAAAGTTTGTTGCTCAATGCCTTGAGTGCCAGAGGGTCAAGGCCAAGCATTAGCATCCAGTAGGTCTTTTATACCCTCACAAGATACCAGAGTGGAAATAGGATAACATTTCCATGAATTTTATAGTTGGTCTTCCTATGTCATCTCGTCGCCATGACGCCATCATGGTGATGGTTGACAAGTTGACCAAGGTGGCACACTTCTCACCTATACGCACAACATACAATGCACCAGCAGTGGTGAGAGTATTCTTGGATGACATTGTGAGATTACATGGGGTACCTTGCCGCATTATTTCTAACAAGGACTTAGTTTTCACATCAGCCTTTTGGAGGGCATTGTAGCAAGTATTGGGCACACAGCTCAACTTCAGTTCCACGTATCACCCCGATTCAGATGGTCAGATAGAGAGGGTGAATCAAGTGTTAGAGGATATGCTCCGCATGTACGTGATGGACCACCAGTCTAGATGGGAGAAGTATCTGTATCTGGTTGAGTTTGCCTACAATAATGAGTATCACAACTCATTGGGTATGCCTCCTTATCAGGCCTTGTACGGTAGACCTTGTAGGACACCATTGAGTTGGGATTGTATAGAGGATAGGGTTGCCATTGGGCTAGATCTAGTGTAGGATATGAAGCAGCAGGTGACCTTGATTAGACAGAGACTTCAGGAGGCACATGATTGACATAAGAAGTATGCCAATGCAAAGAGACTAGATCAGAGCTTCTCAATCGGTGACAGAGTTTTTTTGAGAGTGCGGATGCATAAGAGTCCAATTCATTATGGAAAGGGCTCTAAGTTCACACCACGGTTCGTTGGGCCATTTGAGATTTTAGAGTGGATTGGACCCATAGCCTAGCATCTAGCCTTGCCACCTAGCCTGTTGTGTATCTACGATGTGTTCCATGTGTCTGTTTTGCGATGATATATATCTTATTTATCTCATGTAATGGACTAGAGTGCTCTATAGGTAGAGGTAGATGGGCAGTCAACTTTGGAGCCAATTCACATATTGGCTCATTGGATGTTGGACCTTTGAGGTCGAGAGCTGGACCAGGTTAGGGTTTAGTGGGACAGATATGATGAGGTCACAGCGACATGGGAGGATGCAGCTAGATTAAGGACACTTTATCCTCACCTCTTTGACAACTTCCAGGAGGAAGTTTAGTCTTAGGGGGGGAGGATGTGAGGCCTATTTATTTCACTCTCTTATTTTGCTTATTTCATATTTATAGTTGATGACATTTTGACATTAGAGACTGTTGATCTCGATATGTAGATTCTTTGGACTCTATTCCCTTATTTTGGTTAGCTATGTTTAGTATGTTGTGATGTGACTATATCCTGATTTTGATTCATTGATGATGATTAGACATGTGACATGCATTCTGGTGCTATTAGAGATACTAGTTGTGAAATCATTATATGGATTTGCTACACGATTTTGATCCTGAGATAGTATATAGAAATACGATTATAAATCTTATTTATGATTTGATTTTAATAATATTTTAAATGATTATGTGATGGTGTGAGTGTATGCATTTCCTTGCTTCAGCTATGATATATATATATGTGTGTGTGTGTGTGTGTGTGTGTGTGTGTGTGTTGGATTAATCTATTTGTTCAAGTGCGCAGGTGATTTTCGAGGCCACAAAAAATTGGAGATCAATCTCACACCTAATGTGCTTTCCGTGTTAGACCGATCTAGTCCCAAGGGGACCAAGATCATGTGTGAATTCATATGATGCTTTCGTAAATGTCTACATTTTATCTTTGGCATAGATTTCACTCTTTTATATTATTTAATTGAAGTGTTGTAAAAATATATGATTTAATTTACACCACTTGGTGTCTTTTCTTTTAGTGGCTATTTTATGTGATTTTCTACCTCCTAAAGTGTTTATTATGGGCTAAAATTAATCCTAGGTAGTACCTCTAGGGTCTAGGGCCCATTTGAGCATGCCAAACACTAGGGTTACCTCTGTCTAGTCACTTTAACTTCAGCCTGAAGTAAAGTGACGAAATTCAAATTTAAATTGGAGTGGGAGATGAGTCATGCCTTGAAACAAGACCCATTCCCCTTTCCAAGGCATGGATTCCCATCACCTTGAAGACTTGGGGAGTCTTCAAGACCCCCAAGTGTGTGGAACCATCCTCCAATGCTCTCACACATGTGTGAGAGCATCTTGGAGTGAATGGGCTTCCTTTAGAGAATAAGGTGATGACATGCGTCATCCCTTATCCTCTTGGAGCCCATTTTGAGAGATGCCACCTCCCCACCTTTGCTCTCACACATGTGTGAGAAGACATGTGGAGAAGGTGAAGTTTGAATAGATGGGAGAGTGACACATGTCACCTCCACATTCCATATTCCTTGCAAGTGGATTAGGAAGAGGAAGGACTCATTCCTCAAGGCTTTGGAATGAAGCCTATATCATTTCCTCTTTGTGAGAGGAAAGAAGTTCTTTCTTTTTCTTGTCTTTGGCAATCTTTGAAGGATTTTTGGTGAGAGAGTTGGAGATCTTGGAAGGTGGCTTGAAGGAGAAGGTTGGATAGCTCTTCTACAACCTTCTTCCATTATTGGGCTTTTTAAGGTAAGCCTCAAGGCATTGAGCCTTCCTCATTCATTTTTACTTTCTTGTGTGTATGGATTTTCTTGTGTTTTGCATTTTTGTTGTGTTGGGTTTTGGGTGTTTTGAATGAGACTACCATTCTTGGTGTGTCCATTCATGTGAGGGTTGGGAGAGGAGTGAACCTCCTTGACATCACCCTCTTTGCATTGGTATATTGTGGCCTTGCGGGAATTTGGGAAAAGATTATAGTGATCATATTATTGGCATGAGTGCCTTGGTGTATTATAAGTATCATTGGGTATTTTAGGCTTGAGGCCTTGTTTTGGATTCATGAGATTTGGTTGGAGTGAACCTCTTGAGTAGAGAGAGTCCACTCTCCTACCCCCTCAAATTTATTTTTATAGATTTTGTGTTGTTTATGCCTTATGGGTGTTCTTCTTGTTGCTATGTGTATGCTTTTGTTGTGTTGTGGTTTGAGACCCGTGTGAAGATTGACCTCCAAGCTCGAGGATGACCCACTTGCAGGTCTATGGTAGGGAGAAGAGCATTTTGGTGGCTTGGAAGTATCCCCATTATTTTAGTTTTTGCAAGTTTATTTGGAGACCTTTGGAGATTGGGTGAAGTTTATTTTTGTTGGAGTTGTTATTGTTTTTTTGGGCTTATTCAAGCCATGGCCAAAATGTGGCCTAATTTTATTTGTCAAAAAAAAGAGAGATAAAACTCTCTTGTTATGTATGGATTTAAATCATCCTATTTGCTAGTTTTATTACATTATGTTGCTGTGAGAAAGTTTTGCAAATAGAATAAAATATGTTTGTTGGTTTTATTTCATTACGTTGATGTGAGAAGGTTTTGCAAATAGAATAAAAATATGTTTGTTGGTTTGAAAATATTGGTTGAAGAAGATATATGTATGAATGTGTTTTGAAACCATGTTTATTAAAAAAAAAAAAGATTAGACTAAATGTGGAAGTGCAAAATTAATCTTGAATTAGCTTAGAAATAAAATAATGTAGTTGTTGTTTACTTTCAAAAAAAAAATACAGCAGTGTATTATCATTATTAGTTCCTTATCAAAAGAAAGGGGAAAGAGGGGTAAATATAGTAGCTATTGTATTTATTTAAAAAAAAAGAGATGGTTAAATATACTCTTTATCTTGAAAAGGAAAAGTTTGATTTTATTTCTATCATTTTCCTTCAAAAAAAGAAAATATATATTTTACTCCTCTATGTTCCCTGTATTATTTTTATGACAGCAAGTGTAATGAATTAGAGATCAATTTTTACATTGTTTTATATATATATATATATATATATATATATATATATTATATTATATTTTATTTGATCTAATTGTATTTCTATAAAAGAGAATTATACTGTGTAGCTGTGAGTAATATATATTATACACATTTGAGTTATGCTGTAATGAATGTTAAACAAAAATTCAGAAGAAAAAAGAATATTTTAGTGACTGCGTGGAAAAAGCTCGAAGAAAGGCAGCGAACCAGCATACGGCTGAGTTCATAGAAATTTTTTTTTTTTTAAATATATATAAAAAATTAGTATGTTGGGGGCAACGGCCAAGCTGCCGCCACCCCCGTTTAGATTTAATACAGGGGGGGACCCCCCACCCACCATCGAATGGTGGGTGGGACGTCCACCCCACCCCCTTAGATTTTTCATTAAATACAACAAACAAAAGAAAAGAGCGTTGAGGGTACTGTGTGCCTCTGTCCCTTCACCACCAGACATCCTTTGCCCCATTCGGCCTTTGGCCGTTGAGTTCGCTACGCCTATATTTTCTTCTTTAGCCTATATATATATATATATACTGTGTATCTTTCCCTTCTCTACAACAAAATGTGTATTTTGTGTTATATACTCATTAATAATATAAATTGCAAGGATATATATATATATTCCTTAAAAAAAAGGGAAATCTTATAACAAGCTTATTATATACACATTGAGTATATCTCTATGTTAATGGTGGCCATGGATGCCCATAATGAAGAACCTGCAAAACAAAATGCAAAGAAATAGAGAAGAAGAGAAGAAAACAATATAAACAAAAAAAAAATAAAGGGAAGAATAAAACAAGAGAAGAGGTTAGGGTTAGAAGGAGTTTAGAATAGAAATGAGATGCTCTCATAAGGAAATGTTTTAATTATTAGAAGGCTTTTAGGGTTTGAGAAGTGGGGATTTTAAAATTATATTTTGGATGCACGTGAAGGAAGTCTTATCCCCTTTTTGCATCCCTCCTTTTATGGATTTTTGTTAGTCTTTTAGATTTGGAATACCTTTGTAAGTGGGGATTATTTTAATTCCTTGGGTTAGACATTTGTTTTAGAAGGTGGGATTTAGATTTATTTTTTTGAAACAAAATTTATTAAGTGGGATAGATTTAGATTTAACTAGGGCTCTTTATTTTGCCTAGGGGAAATAATTTTTTTATGAGGATTTTGATAGGATGGTAATTAAATTTTATTAGAGAATGTTAGTGGAACTTTGGTAAGGACTTTTGTATTAATTAGAATTTGGGATCATATTATTTTAAATTTAAGCCTTGTCGATGAAGTTAATTTATTTAAATTTATTTTAACCTAGGTAGTTAATTAAAGACATTATTGGGGCAATAATTAATCAGTCAAGCGTAGTATAAAATTTAATTAACTTTAATTAAATTTTGGAGGACTCTGTTAGCACTCATTTTGATCTGGGGTTGATTTGTCATGATCAGGAGGTTTCTTCATTTGAAGCCTTTATCTTCTTGCCCATTTTTTCTAAGTGTTGGACCTCCTCAGCATTTTTCAGCTGCATCATCATATTTTCCTGAGGAGGATATCATCATCATCATCTTGTCTTCGATGATGGTCTGCATCATCATGTTCTTCGTCGGCTGGTTTCTTATCGTCATCATCATATTTCACTGTTGGGTGATGTTTGGTTATTATCCTGATGATGCTGATGAGCTACAGTGCACCCTGATTTGCTTGCGAGGGTGATTTTTCAAGTATCCGGTGATCTTTCATTTATCACCTTGCTCAAACATGATGATGATGTTGCCCCGTTACCCTGGAGGGGTTATTCTCTAAGTTGTTTGACCTGACTTATTTTTTCTTAAGGGTCGTCGTCATCATCATGATATTTCCAGTTATCATCCTGCTGCTTGCGGAGGTCATCATATTTTTCTGCCTTCATGATATTTCGCCGGGGTGATATTTTTATCATCGGGTGATCTTGGTTATGATCATCCTGATGATGTTGTTGAAGAGTTCTAAGTGCGACCCGATATTCACTAGGGTCATCATATTTTGGACGTCAGGATGATCTTAGTCAATATCATCCTGATGATGTTGTATCACTTCTTGTTCGTTGTTTCTTCATCCTGATGATGCTGACGTCATCCTTATATCAGGGTGATATCTTTTCTCTGCCTATCTGCATCATGATATTCCGAAGGAGGGCGTGATATTTTCATATCACCCGGATATATGTTTGTTTGTTCGAGCATCATGATGATGCTGATATCAAGGAGATATCCGCCTGCTGGCTTCGCGCATTGTCTACTGGGGGTGATCTTTTCAAGCAGCATCATCATATTCAGTTATCGCCCCGATCTTATAGTGGAGCTACAGTGCAACCTGATATTTGAACATCAGGAGGATATTTCCAAATATCCGGTTGTCTTCCGAATATCATGATGATGTTAATATGATGATGACGTCATCAAGATCTCGGGGGGGGTCATATTTCTAACACTGATCATCTTATGAAGAGCCCCTGATATTCGCAAACATGATGATGACGTCATCCGGATATGAGGAGGTGCGCAGTAGGCAGATATGATGATGACGTCAGCAGGATATGATGATGATGTCAGCAGGATATGATGATGACGTCATCAGGATGTTCATCGGCCAGACTTTTGGTATAAGCTTAGCAGGAGGATGTTCCTCCGATGGATCAGGTTGTGCCGATTATCATGAAGGTTATATTTCAAATATCATGATGACATCAGGGTGATATTTTGAACAACAGGATATCATGCTGCTGAAGGATGATGATGATGAGGTCTATACTAATGTCGTCAGGAGCAAAAGCACCGACATGATATATGCTCATGACCTAGTATATAAAGTATTATTGAGGACATCGCGGGGTGCATGTGGGATATTGATATCCTGCATTTTCAATTATCATGATGATGAATCTCGGCGGGAAAAGGTTGCGATGCAGAAATGATGTTCTTCCCAAGGCCGCGGGTTGGTGCGCCATTAATGGCGATTGTTGCAGAGGTATGGGCGATGGCGTGGGTGGATCCTGTACCTGACTGAAGGTGTACATCAGCGGACAATGGCGCAGGGCTAGAGAAATCTTCCTGTCTCCTCCCCTACCTGCTGCATTCAAGTTTGGGCGCCAATCTGGTTGTGTTTGAGCGCCATTTTCATGATACTATGTATCTGGCGGGATTTTTAGTCAACCATGTAATTAATTGCTGAACACCTACCTGGCTGTTATAAGCAGGTTGTGTTGTTCATTTCAAGGTTGTTGAAAGTTGATGATTTTGGCTCTGTAATGCATAACAAACTGATCTGGTTGCTTTGTACAGCTTACCTGTGAGTTTATGTATCTCTTGTTGTTTGTTTTTGGCATGAACCCACTGATTTCATGATTAAACTTATATGAGAAATGCTGTTTAGCATGTGTTGTGTTAATTCTGTCTCCAGTATTGCATGTATTCTTCTTCTGAATCTGGATGTTTGGTAATATTTAGATTCTAGAGCATAGAGTTCCTGTGTTGAATGTCTGATCTTTTAACTTCTGCTCAAGGGGTAGATTAAACTGTTTTCAGGTTGAACATTGGGAAGGGTATACTGCAGTAGGGATACCATAAGTAGAGATAACCTAACACTCTGTATTGGGAGATACCTGTAAGGCAGGTATCACATATATCCCCTTGAAATCCAGTTTTAGCTGTTCATGCTGATCATTCACAGGTGTATGTCTACTGACTCCAGGCCCTGGATAGGCACCAATCATGCTTTGTTTTGTGTTATAACCATATCCAGCTTTGCATCCACACTTAAACTCCAAATCAAAATCTAAAACCAACGTTAGGACATTAGAGTTAGTTTTAGGAACCTCAGTCCTCTGTCTACAACTGCAAATAGGCCCAAAGCTAGCCCCTTTGCCCTTATCTTTCAGTTTTGGTCTACTTACAGGAGGACTCATCTGCTTTCTGTCAACATCCTAGCCTTGCATGCATATCCTCATGGATGTTGAGTAGGGAATACCCCCCTAGGTCTTGCAGAGCCTGAAGAAGAGGAGGAGATAAAATATAGAGTCTATCTCCTACACTGTTGACCCCCTGGCCCAGAGGTCCTGTTGATCACTGATGGCTACCTTGTAGGGAAATCTGGGAATAAGCATCCAGTCTGGGAAAAAGTCAACAGAAATTGGCGACTCTACTGGGGATTGAGAAGTAAAAGTACTATCTGATCATCTCCAGTAATATATATGTGACCCATCTGAGTCAGCAACAGAAATTGGCGACTCCGCTGGGGACCCTTGTGAAAGAACCCTGGTTTTCAGAAGAAAACAGTTCCTAGAAATAGGTGGCGACTCCGAAGTAATCTCCCAACCGGTCAAGGTAAAATTATATGCAGGGGAGAAGATCCCAACAAACTCCTTTATTTGAAGAGTTACCATTAACAAAAAGAATGATGTATAGAAGAAAGGGAACTGTCTCAGTTAGTCATGAGAGCTCCCCCAGAAAAAGTGATGATGTACAAGATAACCCTAGGCCATCAGGACAGCATGCTCCTTATTTTTCAAGTGCAGAAGCAGATATCCAAGGTGCATATGAGAGGCAACAGGGTGGTAGTATGAGAATGAGGTCAGAGGTGTTCCAAGAACGCCCTTTTCTAGACCCAAGTGAAAGGTTTGAAGAGGCAGAGTCTCTAAGGGATGATGAGGATGATGACCAGAATGGCATGAGACCATCTACCTCCAGACCTAAGGATGAACAGTTAGCTGAAGAGATCAGAAGTCTAAGAGCAGAACTAGAATACCTACAAGCCATGAAAATCAGAGATGATATAAAGCAGAAAGTGCAAGCCTTAAGAACTGCTCAAAATGATTCAGTTCCTACTCTAGAGAATGCAAATATGCAAAGACATCAGCAAATATATGAAATGCAACATCAGCATCATGATGACAGACAAAATGTGAATGATGCTAGGATACCACTGAACCATGCAGGAAACCAGAATGCAAACAGAAATGTTAATGTTAATCAACCAAACAGATAGCCCATGCAGCTAGATAGATTCAGGCAGCTGGTGTTTGAGGGTATTCCTGGGTATCCTAACCCCATTGATAAGCATCTGAGGCTGCAAGTGCCTAAATTTTCAGGAAACAACACAGTGTCAGGAGAAGATCATCTAAAGGCCTTTCACAATATCATGGATAATTTTGAGGTTGAGCATGAGGATGTTTTCATGAAGTCATTCATGCAATCCTTAATAGATGAGGCAAGAGAATGGTACAGGAATCTGCCTGACCGGAGTATTTCATCATGGGATGATTTTAAGAGGATGTTCAAGGAGCAATATGGTGATAAAACTGACCCTAGCTTTTTTGTAAATGAGTTCACCAGTATCACTAAAGGGTCAAATGAGCAGGTTGCAGACTTTAATGCAAGATTTACTAAAGTGTTGAACAAATTGCCACATCATATGAGGCCAAATGAACCTATGTGCATAATTTTGTATATCAATGCCTTTGATGCAAAGACTGCATATGGACTGAGAGATAAAGGTCCTGCCACTCTCAGGGATGCTTTCAGAATTGCAGTAAATATTGAAAACAATAGGAAAGCATCAGGCAAGACAAATAGAAGGGATGATGTAAAAATTCTGCAGAATCCAAACAAGCCTCAGAACACTCAAGGTAGTACATCTGCTCCTGAAGATAAGATAGACAAACTGGCAAATGTTGTTAAGGACCTGAGCTATAGATTAGCTAGAAGTGAAAAAGGGATGGGTCCTGATAGGCAAGTCTATCAAAGGCAGGAAAAGAGGCCATCGTTACATGATATGCCTTATAACACCAATTGGCATGATGGTAAGCCTGTGTTTCCACGTAACAACACAAATCAGAGGGCTCAACATGTCAAGGAAACTCCTGATCCTCTAAAGAAAACTATAAATATTGCTGATGATGCTCCGTGGTGTATAATTTGTCAGATGCCACATTCACAGTCACAGTGCATGATTGCTCAATCCTTGTATGATAATGCTACATCTTGTAATGAATGCAATGAGCCGCATCATGTGCAGGATGATGATGTTAACACGATGTCCATAGGCAATGGATATACTCTGTATGATGCTGATGAGAGTGCAGATCATCAAATTCAGGCCTGCCAACAGTCCCCATATGATGAAGATAATGAAGATAATTATGTGTATGCTCAGAACTCACATAATTTTCTGAGTAACTTACAATGACCTTCTGATGAGGAGATTCGAGCCTTCACAGCTGCAGCAGTTGCTCAAGTCAAAAGCAACTACAATCTCAGAGGTAGAAATCAAGTAGGCAGCTCACATCAGCCAGAAGATATTTCTGCAGGTCAGCTGGTGCATGGTCATAAAGGAACTGAACCACAAAAAAGGCAGTGGGTAAATAATAAGCAGAACTTTAGACACAGAGCAGGTCCTGAATTTCAAGGACCAGAAAACAAAATCCCTCAGGCTGAAGATCAAAGTAGAGGTTCCCAAGACAAGAATGATGATCAGGGAACTATGAAAATGAAAACTAAATCAGCTCAGGATAAAAGCAAGATTGTGGAGCAAGCTACAACTGTTGTACAAAACTGTGCTCCATTTGATATAACCCAGATCCTCTCTCAGGTAAAGGTCTCTGTTCCACTTATGGAACTCATGAAAGTGGAAGAGATCAAGAATAGGACAATATCCCTAATCTCAGGGGTACCTTTTCAAGCTAAACAAAGTGATCAGACCCAGGGTGAGAAACATGTCATGTGCAATGAAGAAGATGAGACTCCTGAAGTCTATTTAGGAATGACCATGACAAAGTGTCCTTCACAGGTGGAACCATTTTATGTTTCCCTGGTTATAAATGGTAAAATAATTAGAAATTGTATGCTTGACTCTGGAGCATCCACAAATGTCATGCCTTTGGCCATCATGCAACAAACTGGATTAAAGATTGACAAGGCATGTGGAAAGTGTTATGCTATGGATGCCAGAGAGGTACCAGTTATTGGAATCATGAAGGATGTAGATTTCAAACTGGCAGCATTTCCTGAAAAAAGATACAAAATGAATATAACAGTGGTTGACATCAAGCCACAGTATGGTATGTTGCTGTCAAGAAGATGGGCAGCACTAATTGGTGGAAGTATGCAGCTGGACCTATCATATGCCATGATTCCAATGAATGGCAGGGATGTCAAGCTAATTAGAGAGCAAAGATCATCAGAGACAGTGGAAGACCAAGAAGCAAATGAACAAGTATGCTTTGTAGACACTGACTGTGATAACTTCAAGGTTGTCTCAGATGATACAGAAGACAAAAAGAAAAATGCCTGCCTTGAAGAGCTGGATCAGCAAGGCTTATGGACCATGTTTTTTGATGGAGCTTGTGCAAAAGAAGGCTCTGGAGCTGGAGTTGTTTTCCTGTCTCCAACTGGTAAGCTCCTCAAATTCTCTTTCTTGCTGAGGTTTGATTGCACAAACAATATTGCAGAATATGAGGCTTTACTCCTAGGCCTAAATATTGCTCTCAAACATGGGATTAAGATGTTAAGAGTATTTGGGGATTCTGAGCTGATTGTATCCCAAGTCAGAAATAAGTATGCTGCAAAAAATAAAAGATTGAAACAATACAAGCATGCTGTTTGGGATACTATTGAACTTTTTGATGCATTTTCAATTGGCTGGGTAGAAAGGTCAAAAAATGTTATGGCTGATTTCTTAGCTAATGTTGCAATAAGGCCAGATGACATCACTCTGTCAGGTGTCACAGATGTAGAAATTAAAATTAGGCCTGCCATACCAGAAAATATATGCAGTTGGCAAGTTTTTAATGATGATAGGGATTTGCTGAAATTTTTGCACTGCATAGATGAGTATGAGAATCAACAAGTTGATTTCCAAGCTTTTGTAGAGACTGTAAATGGAAAAGAAACTCTTGTGGGAAAGGAGATCATTTAGTTGAAGACTAACAAGATCCCTAGAGGGTTAGTGGCTTTGGAAAGAGCCTTTGACAGTAGAGATAAAATGGTCACAAGGACATCCCCCACTAATAAGGAGGATTTAGAAGAAATAAATTTGGGGACATCTCAGGCCCCTCAGAAGGTATATATTGGCAAACAGCTCAAGCCACACATTAGAAGTATGCTGATTGCATTACTAAAAAAGTATAAACATGTTTTTGCTTGGTCATATGAGGACCTAAAAGCTTATAGGGAAGACTTATTCCAGCATGAGATCCCACTGAAGCCTGAAGCTAAGCCATTTAGACAAAGGCAAAGACCTATTAATCCTACCTTAGCTCCCAAGATGCAAGAAGAACTCACAAGGCTCAGGGAAGCTGGAATAATTGTGCCAATCAGACATTCAACTTGGGTGTCTAACCTTGTCCCAGTCAGAAAAAAGAATGGTGATATTAGGCTTTGTGTTGATTTCAGGAACTTGAATGTATCCTCTTTGAAGGATAACTATCCATTGCCTAATATGGAAGCCATGTTGCAGAGAGTGACTGGTTGTGAACTCCTATCCATGATGGATGGATTTTCAGGATATAATCAGGTAAAGGTAAAGGAATCAGAACAGTATAAGACTGCCTTTACCACTCCATGGGGAACATATGTGTATGTTAGAATGCCATTTGGACTAACAAATGCAGGTGCTACATTTCAAAGAGCAATGGATGTTGCTTTTGCAGGGCTGATTGATTCAATCCTGGCTGTATATCAGGATGACTTGACTGCCTACTCAAAGAAAGAGGAGCAGCACTGTTTGCATCTGGAGAGGATTTTCATAAGAGCACTAGAATATGGTATTTCTTTAAACCCAAAGAAGTGTGCCTTTGGAGTAGTTGAAGGAAAACTTCTGGGACATATTGTTTCCAAAGATGGAGTTAGGATAGATCCAGAGAGAGTGGCAGCTATTGACAGGATTCAAATGCCAAAAACTGTGAAAGGAGTTCAGTCCTTCTTTGGACAAATAAATTTTGTTAGAAGATTTGTTCCCAACTTTGCAGAAACCACAAGGAACATTTCCAAGATGATGAAGAAGGACGCAACTGTCAACTGGGAAAGGGAAGCAGCAGAATCATTTCAGAATATCAAAGAGGCAATTAAGATGGCCCCTGTTCTTAAATCTCCTGATTTTTCTAGGCCATTTCAAGTGTTTTCATTTGCTTCCTTTCATACTGTTGCTGCATGTTTGTTACAGAAAAATGAAGATGGTTTTGAACAGCCCATCGCCTTCTTCAGTATGTCCCTGCAGGCTTCTGAGTTGAAGTATGACATTATGGAAAAGCAGGCATATGCACTTGTTAGAGCCATCAAAAGTTTCAGACCATACTTGGTAGGGTCATATATAATTGCATATGTACCTCATGCAGCAGTCAAAGACATATTCACTCAGCAGGAGGTGACTGGAAGAAGGTGCAGATGGATAAACAAACTGCAGGAATTCAACATAGACATACAAGTTACTAAGTTGATAAGAGGACAAGGATTAGCCAAGATGATGGCACAGTCAAACTTGGAAGCATGCCAAGTTAATGCAGTCCAAGATGAGAGTGTGAATGTATCAGGATCTGAATGGTACAAGGATATTGTCTATTATTTGCAAAATCTGAATTGTCCTTCCCATTTCAGTGACAATCAAAAGAGGACTCTAAAGTTACATGCAATCAGGTATGTCATTGTTCAAGGTGAGCTGTACTGGAAAAATCCTGATGGTGTGCTGCTGAGATGTGTGGATGAGAACATGGCTAACAATGTTTTGATTGACATGCATAAAGGATTGTGTGGTGGACATTATACTGCCCAAACAACAGCTCATAAAATTCTTAGGGCAGGGTATTGGTGGCCCACTCTCTTTTCAGATGCACAAAAGTTAGTAAGGAAGTGTGACCCTTGCCAGAGATTCTCAGGAAAGCTGAAATATGATGGTGCTTTACCCCTTAGAACTGTACCTGTGGATGCTCCATTCCAGCAATGGGGAATTGACTTCATAGGGGAAATTGCAGACAAATCAAGTGGGGGACACAGTTGGATTTTGGTGGCAATTGACTACTTTACCAAATGGATTGAGGCCATTCCAACTAAGAGAGCTACAAGTAAGGTGGTGACAGATTTCATACTAGAGAACATCATCATCAGGTTTGGAGTACCATTTAAGATAATCACTGATAATGCTATGTGCTTCAGATCAGGTGAATTTGTTGATTTTTGCAACAGGTATGGGATAAATCTGTCATATGCATCACCATATCACCCCCAAGGAAATGGTCAAGCAGAATCAAGCAATAAGAGCATCATGAAAATTGTCAAGAGGATACTGGACAAGAACAAGAGAGCTTGGGACTCAAAGTTGAATTTAGCAGTATGGGCTGACAGGGTGACTGTGAAAAGGGCTATTGGGAAGTCACCTTTTGAGCTGGTATATGGTGCATCAGCTAGACTGCCCATAAACAATCTCCTACCAGTTTATAGATTCATTCAGGAAAATGATGAGGACATTGAAGATTCCATGACAGAAAGAGTGAATCAGCTGGTTGCATTGGATGAAGATAGAAGGAAAGCCCACCAGATCAACCTCAGAAGACAACAAGATATGAAATATCAGTTTGACAGGGGAACTACAAAAAGGAAGTTTCAAGTAAATGATCTGGTGCTCATTTGGAATGCTAAAGATCAGGAAAAGGGTAAACATGGTAAGTTTCAACCCTTATGGATGGGCCCATATCAGGTTTGCAATACTCATGGGGAGGATTCTTATTTCCTCCAGGCCCTAGATGGTGAAATTCTGGAATTGCCTGTGCATGGCCAATTCCTCAAGTTCTATTTTGCATAAATAACTGGTTGCTGTGCACATTTGTAAAAATATGTATGTAGTGTAAATGCCTTGTACAGCTCGCGTTTTTTTGGTTTTTTGTCTGGTCTGCCCGGAGATCTGGTTCTCGCTGCAAGTTTTCACCTGCACGTCCCCATTCGGAGCCACTGTTAGCACTCATTTTGATCTGGGGTTGATTTGTCATGATCAGGAGGTTTCTTCATTTGAAGCCTTTATCTTCTTGTCCATTTTTTCTAAGTGTTGGACCTCCTCAGCATTTTTCAGCTGCATCATCATATTTTCCTGAGGAGGATATCATCATCATCATCTTGTCTTCGATGATGGTCTGCATCATCATGTTCTTCGTCGGCTGGTTTCTTATCGTCATCATCATATTTCACTGTCGGGTGATGTTTGGTTATTATCCTGATGATGCTGATGAGCTACAGTGTGCCCTGATTTGCTTGCGAGGGTGATTTTTCAAGTATCCGGTGATCTTTCATTTATCACCTTGCTCAAACATGATGATGATGTTGCCCCGTTACCCTGGAGGGGTTATTCTCTAAGTTGTTCGACCTGACTTGTTTTTTCTTAAGGGTCGTCGTCATCATCATGATATTTCCAGTTATCATCCTGCTGCTTGCGGAGGTCATCATATTTTTCTGCCTTCATGATATTTCGCCGGGGTGATATTTTTATCATCGGGTGATCTTGGTTATGATCATCCTGATGATGTTGTTGAAGAGTTCTAAGTGCGACCCGATATTCACTAGGGTCATCATATTTTGGACGTCAGGATGATCTTAGTCAATATCATCCTGATGATGTTGTATCACTTCTTGTTCGTTGTTTCTTCATCCTGATGATGCTGACGTCATCCTTATATCAGGGTGATATCTTTTCTCTGCCTATCTGCATCATGATATTCCGAAGGAGGGCGTGATATTTTCATATCACCCGGATATATATTTGTTTGTTCGAGCATCATGATGATGCTGATATCAAGGAGATATCCATCTGCTGGCTTCGCGCATTGTCTACTGGGGGTGATCTTTTCAAGCAGCATCATCATATTCAGTTATCACCCCGATCTTATAGTGGAGCTACAGTGCAACCTGATATTTGAACATCAGGAGGATATTTCCAAATATCCGGTTGTCTTCCGAATATCATGATGATGTTAATATGATGATGACGTCATCAAGATCTCGGGGGGGGTCATATTTCTAACACTGATCATCTTATGAAGAGCCCCTGATATTCGCAAACATGATGATGACGTCATCCGGATATGAGGAGGTGCGCAGTAGGCAGATATGATGATGACGTCAGCAGGATATGATGATGACGTCATCAGGATGTTCATCGGCCAGACTTTTGGTTTAAGGTCAGCAGGAGGATGTTCCTCCGATGGATCAGGTTGTGCCGATTATCATGAAGGTTATATTTCAAATATCATGATGACATCAGGGTGATATTTCGAACAACAGGATATCATGCTGCTGAAGGATGATGATGATGAGGTCTATACTAATGTCGTCAGGAGCAAAAGCACCGACATGATATATGCTCATGACCTAGTATATAAAGTATTATTAAGGACATCGCGGGGTGCATGTGGGATATTGATATCCTGCATTTTCAATTATCATGATGATGAATCTCGGCGGGAAAAGGTTGCGATGCAGAAATGATGTTCTTCCCAAGGCCGCGGGTTGGTGTGCCATTAATGGCGATTGTTGCAGAGGTATGGGCGATGGCGTGGGTGGATCCTGTACCCGACTGAAGGTGTACATCAGCGGACAATGGCGCAGGGCTCGAGAAATCTTCCTGTCTCCTCCCCTACCTGCTGCATTCAAGTTTGGGCGCCAATCTGGTTGTGTTTGAGTGCCATTTTCATGATACTATGTATCTGGCGGGATTTTTAGTCAACCATGTAATTAATTGCTGAACACCTACCTGGCTGTTATAAGCAGGTTGTGTTGTTCATTTCAAGGTTGTTGAAAGTTGATGATTTTGGCTCTGTAATGCATAACAAGCTGATCTGGTTGCTCTGTACAGCTTACCTGTGAGTTTATGTATCTCTTGTTGTTTGTTTTTGGCATGAACCCACTGATTTCATGATTAAACTTATATGAGAAATGCTGTTTAGCATGTGTTGTGTTAATTCTGTCTCCAGTATTGCATGTATTCTTCTTCTGAATCTGGATGTTTGGTAATATTTAGATTCTAGAGCATAGAGTTCCTGTGTTGAATGTCTGATCTTTTAACTTCTGCTCAAGGGGTAGATTAAACTATTTTCAGGTTGAACATTGGGAAGGGTATACTGCAGTAGGGATACCATAAGTAGAGATAACCTAACACTCTGTATTGGGAGATACCTGTAAGGCAGGTATCACATATATCCCCTTGAAATCCAGTTTTAGCTGTTCATGCTGATCATTCACAGGTGTATGTCTACTGACTCCAGGCCCTGGATAGGCACCAATCATGCTTTGTTTTGTGTTATAACCATATCCAGCTTTGCATCCACACTTAAACTCCAAATCAAAATCTAAAACCAACGTTAGGACATTAGAGTTAGTTTTAGGAACCTCAGTCCTCTGTCTACAACTGCAAATAGGCCCAAAGCTAGCCCCTTTGCCCTTATCTTTCAGTTTTGGTCTACTTACAGGAGGACTCATCTGCTTTCTGTCAACATCCCAGCCTTGCATGCATATCCTCATGGATGTTGAGTAGGGAATACCCCCCTAGGTCTTGCAGAGCCTGAAGAAGAGGAGGAGATAAAATATAGAGTCTATCTCCTACACTGTTGACCCCCTGGCCCAGAGGTCCTGTTGATCACTGATGGCTACCTTGTAGGGAAATCTGGGAATAAGCATCCAGTCTGGGAAAAAGTCAACAGACTCTTGGAGGAAATTTAATTTAAAATTAATCCCATGTAAGCCCAAGAGGTGTTATATTGCCAGATTTTTTCAGAATCTTAGTAGACTTAAATAAATGATTATTTTTGCATTAGTGATAATTGCATGTGATCAGATTAATTAATTTTATTCAAGTTCCTAGGTTTTTATTTTGCCACATGTTGAAGTCACACCACTCACTTAGGAAAACTTAGGGTTTGGATCTATTGATTCTAACCCTAATGTTGATGGTCACGCGTCACAGAACTCCCTAGTTGGCTATCATCATACAAGGGATTGCGTAGGTATTTGCACTTCCCCGAAGTTGGATTGACATGTTTATGCCTTATGCATATTGCCACTGAGCACGCTGAAGCATGTGAGGGGGTTTCTAGGGATATGTGGAAAAGTTTTTGATATTTCGTGTCATGACCACATGACAAATGTGGACATGACACGTGTGTTGCATGTTGTAACCACATGGGAAATGTGGGCATGACAATTTTCTAGTTCAGTTCAGGCAGTTCAGTCAGTAGCAGTTTCTGTATTTTGGTTCGCTTCTACCACAGTCACATTTCTGACTTTGTAAAGCTAGACTTCACATATAGACATGTTCACCTACATCATATCTAGAATTTAGAGCATTTGGATCAGTTACCAGAAAGTTATTGCTATCAGAAGATTGACTATTTTATGAGAACAGAGCATCCTGACAGTCTGAGACAATCAACTAATTGAGAAGACCTATGGAGAATTCCTTGACTTCTGGAGCCTAATGACACATCATTCAATGATCTTTGGTTTGTGGCTGACCTTCCCTAAGATCCGCACATCATTCCATTCATTTGTGGAGGATTCCTAAGCATTTAGGTCTAACCTATCTGTGAAAACACGTTACATGTCTTCAATGGAGTTTGTGATCTTCCTTAGCTGACGTTGAGGAATCTTATGTTCTAGAGATGATATATAAGGATGTAATAGATCCCTTGGAAAGCATTGATTCACATAGTGATAGTTGATAGTTTGGATTTTGCGCAAAGGGGCCTCAAAGATATATCTTGTGCATATTATGATATTCTGGAATCAGGCCTTTGAGCCCTAATTGTAAACCAGCATGATGCCGGCTAGATTGTATTTGAATTCTATGATATACTGAATGACTGAATCTGGATTCATTTCATATTCTTGAGTTGTTTCCATTGTGTTTACTCTTGCTGCATGGTCTAGACAGTTCATTTTGTGAAGCCTCCTACCGTGACTGCACCACTCACTACCAAAGGGTGAATTGATTAAGTAGCATCTACACCATGCGTGAGTTTAGTTCCGTTGAAGCACAATATAACTCCTCTTCTCTACTCTATTTTTACACTTTGCACTTATCTTCACATATTCACACAATCACACCTCAAACATGAATTCCTTACATGTATTTATACCTATCATTAAACTTGGAATGAACATCAAGGTCGAAATTACAATTTACAACCATTAGAACTTTGTCCAAGGTCAGCATATATACATAAATAAAATTAGGACTAGACCTAAATAAACTTGCGGAGTAAATGAATGAAGGATGAATACATCACAACTTAGCTTAGACCCAAATACATCTTCACATGCTTGGACATGCTTCCGCAATCTAAGAATTAGCTCCGCAATAAGTGTGACAATCTAGGTCAGCTAGAACTTATGCACATACCAAGAACACTTAGAAACATGCTCGCAAGGTCTTCATTGTATCTTACGGATGAAGCACATGCCTTAAACACATTCTAGAGACAACTATGAATAGCATATAATCACTTGGGAGCCAAGAAATCCAACTACAACAGATCTCTCTTGGACACAACATATATCAATTAAAGAACATATCACAGACTACTTATCAGACACTATCAAATTCTGCTAGTCAATAACTTGTCTTTCAGAGCACCAAATGACAAATCCTTTTGAATGGAGATAGATAACGACCTTATTAGCTTAAGTCTAGAACCACAAAGACAAAATCCAATCTGTGGATAAATGCGGAGAAAAACACTTTCTCCCTATTACTCTACAAACCTTGCCAGGCACAATCTTTACACTAGTGAATAAAACTTTTTCTGTACAACAATCCAGATCACCAAATTCTAGATTTAGCATCTTCAAAGACTTCTCTAAATCATATCTAAAGATCATACTCTAGTGTTGAATACAGAGAAGATGCAAAGAAAAATACTTAGACAGTGTTCTTTAATCAATCAACAAACATCAAACATTAGAAGATACAATTGGCACCAATGACAACACAAACATGTTGACATCAATGACAACGCCAGTTAGCACATACTTGCAACAATCTCCCCCTTTGTCATTGATGGCAACATATGATGTGAAAAACATGTTCTTCTATTAAGACACAATTTTGCATCATAACTCCCCCTTTCTTTTTATACCTCTGCACTCTTACTCCTCCTGAGTTTTTCACATGATTTCTCTCCCCCTTTGTCATCAATGGAAAATGGCATCACACCTCTTCTATTGCAAATATTTGCATGCTACTTCTTTGATCTTTTTGAAATCATTCTTTACTCTCCCTGAATGCAACAATCTTCTCAAACCACTACCTGCTCCCCCTGAGAGGTAGCCTCCATCATCAGTCCAAAAGAAGAAATATACTTTGAATCACACTAGACTGATGCACCTCCTTATGGATCTAGTTCAAAGAAGGAGGGGCAATAACACCTAATTTCCCCTAGAGATACTCAAATGTGTATTTTGGAAGAGCCTTAGTGAATATATCAGCAACTTGATCTTTTGTATGTACATACTCAAGTTTTACCTCATTCTCTGTAACCTTCTTCCTCAAAAAGTGATACTTCATGGAAATGTGCTTCGTCTTTGAATGCATTACTGGATTCTTTAAAATATTTATGGTACTTGTGTTATCACAAGGAATAGGAATTGGCCCATCAAACCTAACTTTGATATCCTTCAAGGTCTGGTTCATCCAGAGCACCTGAGTGCAGCATGATACTGTAGCAATATATTCTACTTCTGCAGTAGACAAGGAGAGTGATTCTTGTTTCTTGTTGTGCTAGGATACTACCCTATCTTCAAGGAAGAATGCACCTCCACTTGTACTTTTCTTATCATCAGCACATCCAACCCAATCTGCATCTATATAGGTACTTAAGGAAAAATCATTGTTCTTGGGGTACCACAAGCCATGATCTAGAGTGCCCTTAAAGTACCTGAATATCCTCTTTACTACCATTACATGTGATTCTTTGTGATTTGAATGAAATCTGACCACAAGATAGACTACATGCATGATATCTGGTCTGGTAGAAGTTAGGTAAAGTAGTCCTCCAATCATTGATCTATACTTGCTTTGATCAGCCTTAGGAGATTCATCATTTTTGCTCAATTTACAACCAGTAACCATAGGAGTGCATACTAGTTTAGAGTCCTTTTTCAACAATTCCTTGACATATTTTGATTGAGAAATGAAAATACCTTTGTTTGTCTATTTGATTTGCAGTTCTAGAAAGAAATTCATCTCACCACACATAGACATCTCAAATTCTTTTTGGATTTCATTTGCAAAATTCTTGCACATTTTTTTATTTCCACCAAAAATGATTTCATCTACATAGACTTCAATGATTAGGATTTGATCTTTTCTTACCTTGATATATAGATTACTATCTACGGACCCTTTACTGAAACCTTGCTACAATAGGTACTTATCTAGTCTTGCATACCAGGCTCTAGGGGCTTGCTTCAATCCATACAATGACTTCTTCAACTTGCATACCATATCTAGTTTGTCTGACAACTGGAACCCATTTGGTTTCTCTATGTAAACTTCTTCCAACTCACCATTTAGAAAGGAATATTTTAAATCCTTCTGATATACCTTGAAGTTTTCATGTGCTGTAAATGCCAAAAAAGAGTCTGATAGCTTCAATTTTTGCCACCAGAGCATAGGCCTCTTCATAATCAATTCCTTCAAATTTGGAGTAGCCTTTACACACAAGTCTTGCTTTATTTCTTACAACTTCTCCAACTTCATTCAGTTTTCTCTAGAAAACCCACTTTATTCCAATCACATTCTTGTTTGCAATCCAAGGGACAAGTTCCCAAGTCTTGTTCTTTTCAATCTGCAACAATTTTTCTTTCATTGCCTTAACCCAATGCTCATCATTGCATGCTTCATTTATTGTTTTAGGTTCCACCTTTGAAAGAAAACAAAGATTTACTTGTTCCTCTACAATTCTTCTTCTTGTCATTACACCTTTCCTTTTTTCACCAATAATTTGATCTTCAGAATGATCTCTTTGCAAATACCTTAGAGTTTTAGGAGTTCTTACTAGAGCTTCAACTTGAGTTTCTTTTTCTTCTGGAGCAACTTGTTCTTTAGTTTAAACTTCCTTTTCTTTGCCTTTTTCAACCTTTTCTATATCAGTAGGTTCATCTGACTCATATCCATATGATTGGATGTCTTCATCTAGCTTCACATTTGCACTTTCAATGATCTTTCTCAGTATTTTTTTATAGTACTAGTAAGCCTTTCCCTTAGTGGAGTACCTGAGGAATATGCCTTCATCACATCTAGCATCAAACTTTCCTAGTTCATCTCTTCTAATGTAATATTTTCTTCCAAAAACTTTGAAGCATTTAATAGTAGGTGATGCAGGAGCATCCCTGGTTCAAGAGAAATCTTGCATAAACCAAAAACATTTGCATTTCAGTTAGTTTGCATTTCAGTTTGTTTCTTTTCCAGTTTAGTTTAGTTCAGTTAGAAGTAGTTTCTGTATTTTGGTCCGCATTCTACTATGGTTGTATTTTAAATCTTATAGAGCTAGACTTAGCATCTAGATTCATTCATCTACATCATATCTGAATCTCAGAGCATTTGGATCAAGTACGAGAAAGTTATCGCTATCAAAAGATCAATTGTTTTCTTAGAACAGAGCATTCTGACAGTCCCTGATAATCAGCTAAAAGAGAAGACTTGCAAAGCATTCCTCAACCTATGGAGCCTAATTGCACATCATTTAATGTTGTTTGGTTTGTGGCTAACCTTCCCTGAGATCCACACATCATTCCATTCATTTGCAGAGGAATACTGTTCATTTAGGTCTGACCTATCCATTCCTTGGAGTTTTTGATCTTCCTTGGCCAATGTGGAGGAATCTTTTGTACCAGAGATGATATATAAGGATGTAATAGATACCTAGGAAAGTAGGTAGCGATTGATTCATAATCCTTAGTTTAGATTTTGAGTGAAGGGACTTCAAAGCCATATCTTGTGAATATTCTAATATTTTGTAATCAGGTCTGTGAGCCCTAATTGTAAGTTGCATGTTGCCAACCAGTTTGTATTTGAATTCAATGATATACTAAATGATTGAGTCTGCATGTGTTCCATATCTTTGAGTTGTTTTCTATTGTGTTTACTCTTGTTGCATGGACTAGACAATTCATTCTATGAACTCTCCTACCATGACTGCACCAAGTGGTATCAAAGCAAAAGTTTGAATCTTTGGGAGTGAATTGACAGAAGTTGGGAAAGGAATTTCGTAAGATCTTGCTATGGACAGATCACTGAATTGAGGCAAGTTACTTGTGTCACAACCGATCATTGATTGTGAGGTAGTTGTCACCGCGTAGCCTAATCGCCAAACTTGAGGTAGTTTACACTTGATCCCAAGAAGAATGCCATCGAGGAGAATCCCTGCTATTGGAACAATGGTTGGTAGAATGGATGAGATGATGGAAATGATGAAAATAATGAGAATTTGATTAGATGCTATTGAAGAAGATAGGTGAAGAGGATTGACACCAAGACCTAATGTTGAAAGTGATGATGAAGAAGAATTTCAATCTATTGAACAAATTGGTGAAACTCTAGGAGGTGATGAAGAAGAAGAACTATATCAAGTCAAGATGTTGCGAGCTATTTCAAAGATTGGAAAGAGACCTATAGTTGATGTGCCAAACTATATTGGTAATTTGAACCCTAAAGAATTGATTGACTGGGTAAATGACATGGAAGAATACTTTGAATATGAAGAAGTTGAAGATTTGGAGAAGGTGAAATTTGCAAAGATAAAGTTGAAAGGACATGCTTCTATATGGTGGAAAGAAGTTCAGTTGGATAGAAATAGAAGAGGAAAAGAAAAGATTACAAAATGGGATAGGATGGTGACAAAATTGAAGAACCAGTTTGTACCTGAGTTGGAGATGTTGAAAATATTGTAGTACCTGAGACAAAAGGAGAAATCTATGAAGGAGTATATTGAAGAATTTCATAAGATGATTATAAGGATAGGACACAATGAAGCAAGCAAGGAGAAAGTGGTTAGATGCATCAATGGACTGAGATTGAACATTCAAGATGAACTGAGTTTGGTGAGGATGACAAGACTGGAAGAAGCATACTAGCTTGCCTTGAAAGTTGAAGAGAAGTTGAACAAGAGGCATGATCAGAGATAGAAAGGCAGAGGAGGTAGAACATTTTCTAGAGGTGAGAGATCATTTGCAGAGAAGCATAGATAAGAGAGCACATTCAAGAAGGAGGACAGAGATAATAATGCATATCAGAGAGATGATATAAATTTTTATCGAAGAGGAAACCCTAGTGCATACTGGAATGAAGGATACAAAAGAGAAGGAAGATGATTTGATAAGAGAACATTTAGAGGCACTTGTTTTAAGTGTGGAGGTGAAGGACCTAGAGCATTTGAATGTAATCAAGGGAGTACAAGTAAGAGAACAGAGAATAGTCCAAGAGAAACCTATGTGGAAGAAGAACCTGTTGAACTAGGTGACCCCTATTCAGTTGGTAAAACAGAGAAAGGAGAATCACTTGTGATGAGAAGAGCACTATTTCAAGCAGAGACAAATGAAGAACCACCGCAGAGGAAAATTTTATCCAGGACAAGATGCAAATTAGGAGGTAAATGTTGTGAAGTTGTAATTGATAGTGGTCATTTAGATAACCTAGTTTCAGATGAGATGGTGACTAAGACAAAGTTGGAAAGATTGAAACACCCTAAGCCCTATCAAATAATATGGATTTAGGATGATCATAAGGTACTGGTGAGTGAACAATATTTGGTGAAATTTCATATTGGATCTTATCATGATGAAATGTTGTGTGATATTATGCCTATGGATGTTTGTCATATTTTGTTGGGTAGACCTTGGCAGTATGATAGAAAAGATATACATGATGGAAGAAAGAATACATACACTATAACATCAAATGGAAAGAGAATTACCTTAATTCCTTTAGAGGATGATCTTAAGGGTGAAGTATGTGGAAATGCTAGAATCTATTTGGTAGATGGAATAAAATTTCTAGATGGTTTAAGACATGAGAATATGTGTTATGCTTTGTTTCATAAGAAGCCTAAAACATTGAAGAAGGAGTCTGAAGAATCACAACCAGAGGAGACAAAAGAGTTGCTGATAGAGTATGAAGACATCATATTAGATAATGTGCCTGAGGGATTGCCACCTATAATGAGTATCAGTCATCACATGGATCTTATACGGGGAGCTAGTTTGCCTAATAAAGCAGCACATAGAATGAGACTGGTAGAGAATGAAGAATTGAATAGGTAGATAAAAGAATTGTTGAGGAAAGGTTTGATCAGAGAAAGTTTGAGTCTTTGTGCAATACCTATAGTGTTAGCACCTAAGAAAGATGGAGAGTGGAGAATGTGTACATACTCTAGAGTAATAAATAAGATCACAGTTAAGTATAGATTTCCTTTACCTAGGATGGATGATATCATGGATTGTTTGAGTGGAGAAAAATATTTCACAAAGATATATTTGAAGAGTGGATACCATCAGATCAGAATCAGAGAAGAAGATGAATGGAAGACCATTTTTAAGATAAATGAAGGATTGGATGAGTGGTTAGTGATGCCTTTTGGATAGACAAATGCACCAAGAACTTTCATGATGTTGATGAATGAAGTCTTAAAGAAATTCTTAGGTAAGTTTGTTATTGTGTATTTGGGTGACATTCTAATTTTTAGAAAGAAAAAGGAGGAACATTTGTGGCATATTAGACAAGTTTTACAGAGACTGAGAGAGGAGAAATTGTTGATCAACATCAAGAAATGTAGTTTCATGAAGGAAGAATTAGTGTACTTGGGATTTGTGATTTCTATGGAAGGATTGAAGATGGACCTTGAGAAAGTAAGAGAAATTGTTGAATGGCCTACACCGGAGAGCATTGGAGAAGTTAGATCATTTCATGGATTATCTAGTTTCTACTAAAGTTCATCTAAAATTTTAGTTCAGTTTGTAACCCTATGACAAAGACAATGAGAGGTGATAGAAAAGACTTTAATTGGACATCAGGAGAAAATAAAAGTTTTGAATTGTTAAAGTAGAAAGTGATAGAGCAACCTGTTTTAGCATTATCAAATTTCAATAAGGTATTTCAAGTAGATTCTGATGTAAGTGGGAATGCAATTGGAGTAGTGTTAAGTCAAGAAGGTAGACCTGTAGCATATTTAAGTGAAAAGTTAAATGATGCAAGGCTAAGATATTTAGTTTATGATCAAGAGTTCTATGCCATAATTCAAGCCTTGAAGAAGTGGAGACATTATTTGTTGCCTAAGGAGTTTGTGTTGTATACAAATCATCAAGCTTTGCAATATTTGAAGAGTCAAGATAAGTTGAATCAGAGACATATGAGTGTTGGGAATTAAGGTGTCTCAACCTTAGTAATTCCTTGTATTATTTCATTGTATTTATTTATTTATTGCCTATTATTGTAATTAGGATGCAAATCCTTATTGTCATCTTGTGGGAGTTGGTACAGTGATGTATCATCCTATGTGGAAGGTGACAACATGTAAATTTGTCTTCACATGAGGAGATAGGCATCCCACTTAGTGGTAGGAATATTTTTCCATGTGTCAGCATCTTGGATAGTGTGTAAGGGAATATTGACCGAAACAGTTATGATGGATTCCTATGACAAATCTATGATGTGTAAGAGTCATAAATGGAAGATTCTATGATAGGTAAAGACATGTGTCACCAAGCATCTTGGAAGAAGGCATCTTTGGGCACCCCAAGGAGGGTTATGACATGTTGTAAGAGAATATGCTATTTTTAGCCTGTGTATGACAGATTCCCTTACAGTTGTAAGATATGATAGCTATGACAGATTCTATGACAGTCGTAAGTGTTATAAGAGTATCTGTCATTGCCCAACTTGGGAATAGGTGACCTCTTTGGGATGGGGTGATATGACAAGTGTCATGAACATCCTATAGTGTTGGACAAGTGTCCATAGGTGTGGGTTTTGGGCCATGAGGCCATGTTGGACGCCCATCTCAAGATAGAGCCATTTTTTTCCTTGTATCTTCTATATAAATAGGTGCTTTGGAAAGGAGATATATTATGTGATTGATAAGTACTATTATGCTGCTAGATTGTCTCCAAATACGAGTGTCAAAGACTCCTGCAAGAGCATTGGCTCTAAAACTGTATTGTAACCTTCATTGTTTATTGGAATACATTTGAGCTATGTTTTGGAGTGTGGGGTTTTTCACTCGCAAGGGTTTTCCCCATGTATATCTTCTCTCTCTCTCTCTCTCTCTCTCTCTCTCTCTCTCTCTCTCTCTCTTCTATCTTCTTTTTGTGTGTGTGTATTGCTGCAATATCTTTGTTGTTGGGTTAATAACACTATAACTATAAAGGATAAAAATAATTTGCACTCATCTCTCCTAATTAGATTAGTGTAGGAAGCAATTTTCGCACACCTAGCTTCCTTTCAGTTGAAATCAGAGCTTGATCACATTTGGTTCTAGTTGTTGAGTAGGTGTTTTTTGAGCTAATCTTAGGTTGGGTGGGAGTTTTGTGCAGAGGATTTTGTAGTCTTGTTGCAGGAAAGAGACGGAAGGTACATCCAGAAGATTAGAGGTGGAGAAATTCAATGGTACTAATTTTGAGTTATGGAAACTTAAGATGGAAGACATGTTTTTTGATCATGACCTATGGGAAACCACATCAAGTGTAAAACCAATCGTAATGGCATAAGCTGATTGGGATCTCAAAGACTAGAAGGCTCAGGGTCTCATAAGACTCAATCTAGCTGATTCTATCCTATTGAATGTCCATGAGGAGAAGACCACGAAAGACCTTTGGAAGAAGCTGGGTGATGTTTATTAGGCCAAATCCCTGGTGAACAAGAAATTTCTAAGAAAGAAGTTATATTCTCTGAGGATGGAGGATGGAGGATCAGTTGCAGATCACTTGAATGCTTTCAACATGTTAGTTGCACAATTGACATCCATTGGTGTGAAGATGGAGGAGGAGGATCATTGTATGACCTTTCTTTGTTCTTTGCCAGACTTGTGGGATCATCTTGTTATGGCTATTGGGAGCACTACATCCACTTTCAAAATGGATGAAGTGGTATCTTTGTTGTTAGCTAAAGAGATGTAGAGAAAGTCTTCTGAGGCAGCCAAAGAGGCTCTTGCAGTTTGTAGAAGACCCAAGGACAAAGGGAAAAAGGACAAGAAAGCTAAGAAGGGTAGATCCAAATCCCATGGGAGATCTAAATCTCCTGGAAAGTCTAAGGCTCTCTGTTGGAACTGTGGCAAAACTGGGTATTTCTGAAAGGAATGCAAAGAGGAAAAGAAGAAGAAGAAGAAGAATACCTCATATTCAGATTCTGACAAGTCACAAGATGATGGTGATGCGTTCATCACAGCCCTAGCCACCCATACATCTGATGATGTGTGGTTGATAGATTCTGGTGCATCATTCCACATAACCTCACATCAAATTTGGTTCATGAAGTATGTAGAGGTCGATGGTGGAAGAGTGTACCTGGGTGATGACTCTCATCTAAAGATTGTTGGTTGTGGAAGAGTCTCAATCTGATTCCCTGATGGACAAGTGAAGAGGTTCACTGGGGTTATGCACATCCCAAGCTTGACATGAAACCTACTTTCTATAAGTATGTTGAATGATGTAGGTGTGTAGGTTGTCTCTTTAAAGGATGGATGCAAGATGACTAGAGAATCTATGGTGTTTGTGAAGGGTACTCAGAGAGATACTCTGTTTCAGCTGGAGGCATGCACTTCATAGTGCAATATTTCTTTTGACTCAAAGAAAAGAGTTGTAGTCACTTCATCCCCACCATCTGAACAAGCAACAAAGAAATCTATTGTAACAAATTTTGATGGTAGTGCATCTTGTGTACCCAAGGGTGCTCATGCTTTAGAAGTTAAGCTTCCTCCTGAAAAGACTATGTTATGGCATATGAGATTTGGCCACATTGGTGAGAAGGGTCTTAGAACCCTAAAAAATAAAAACGTCGTTGAGGGGTTAAATGATTGTAATCTTGAGTTTGACTTTTGCGAACATTGTATATATGGAAAGCAAAACTGTGTTTAGTTTTACTCTAGTTCTCACAAGTCTTCTGGTGTGTTGGACCTTATTCATTATGATGTGTTTGGTCCTACTAGTGTTCCTTCAATTTCCAAATCTATATATTTTGTATCTTTTATAGATGATTACAGTAGAAGGACATGGATTTATTTTCTCAGAAGCAAGACTGAAGTCTTTAGTCAGTTCAAAGAGTTTAAAGATTTTGTTGAGAATCAAACTAGTAAAAAGATTAAGTGTTTGAGAACTGATAATGGTGGTGAGTTTTGTTCGAGAGAGTTCGATAAGTTTTGTAAAGAGCAAGGCATTGAAAGACATAAGACAACTCCATAAACTCTGAAGAAAAATGGAGTTGCAGAGAGGATGAATAGGACACTAATGAAGAGGGCTAGGAGTATACTTAGTGGAGCAAGCCTTGAACAAAAGTTTTGGGCTAAAGCTATAGCCACTTCTTGCTACCTAGTAAATAGGTCTCCTACATCAGCTATTGTTGGTAAGACACCTATGGAGGTGTGGTCTGGTAAGAAGCCTTCAGTTAGACATCTTCATGTTTTTGGTTGTGAAGCATATGCACATGTGCCTAAGGAGAAATGGTCTAAATTGGAGAACAAGGCTATTAAATGTATTTTCATTGGCTATGGTGTCAATGTGAAAGGATACAAGCTTTGGGATCCTATTGCTGAAAAAGTGTTGTATAACAGAAGTGTTATTTTAAGAGAGCTAACACCTCCCATTGTTCTACATCTAGAAGAAACAGAAAACAAAGAGGATGTGGTTCAGTTTCCTTCTACCCTTGAGAAGACTGAACTGACAGACCCCGTGAGACTTGATGATGAGGAGAACTCTAGCAGCTCTAAAAGCTTAGAAGAAGAAGCAAAACCTCAACCTCAGCCATTGAGGAGGTCTACACAAACAAGGAAGCAACCTGATAGGTTTGTGTTGGGTGAATATTTTGTCTTCAACTAACTAAAGGCAAAATAGTTATATCAACCACAATGTAATGAGATAAATCTCTCCTCTCGGCAAGGGGAGGTTCCCTATTACCTATTACAAACTTATTTATACTAAAAACTAATTTCGAGGTGAAACCATGTCATCCATTTCTCTTTTTTTAGAAATGATGTTTACAATATAAAATATCACTTTCACAATACAAATCAAACTAACCAAGAAACTCACAAGAGCACAAAGTCTATCATTGCTCTTTTTACTAATTTACAATTTAGAACCCAGTAGGACAAGGTGCAGCTCAAAGTCTTCACCGAATACTACAACAAAACATACGATCACAAAAGATAATAGTAGTTCAAAGCCTTTCCAATATCTTTTACTTCAAAACATAAAACCACAAGCTAAAGATAATTGTTGTAGCACAAACTCTCTAAAATTAGCTTTAGAATACCTCCCATATTATTCACACTCACACTACAATTTGATCAAGTAGATAAGATAGTATAATGAAAAGGACATAAGAACAATTTCCAATATACCACAAGTTATTCCAATGCAAAGATTGAAAGATCGCTTACTTTTCTATTCACTCGATAAAATATGATTTACAATTTGAACACAAAGTCTCAAAATGCTCTTCAATTTGGTAGAGTTTCGCTTCAATCACTAAAAGATAAAAATTTATAATGGGGGTCCTCTTTATTTATAAGAGAAACTGAGAGCAAAAATAGGAAAATCCTAACTACTTTGACTTATTCAAACAGAAGAGTCCTATTTGACTTAGGACTTCCTTTACCTCACATGTAATTACATTTTAGAAAATTACACATGAATATTTCCACAACAAAATTCAAATTACATATACAAGAATAAAATAAAATAAGGTATAAAAAAGGAACTTCAGCTTCCTCCATCATTCTTCTTTAGAAAATTCTAATACATGACCTGTATAGCCACCATTTCACATGTGTCTGGCTTTGCTGTATTTTCAGAGATGGCACGGGCCCAGAGAACTACATCTTTTACTACCTTTATTGCCTTCTCATGCTTGTCAAGGTTGTCTTTCAGGTTTTCAAAAGTTGAATGCTGATCATAGAGGCTGTCCATAGAAAGTACTGTGGGCACTTCATCTTCGTATTTCTATTGAACCATCTTCTCAAAGGAGCTTATCATTTCATCTGTTGAAAGGAACTTATCATCTTCACCTGTGAGGGTGCATGGGAGTTCTTCCAACCTGTGTAGAAGTGTGAGATTGATGTCTTCACTATTTTCACGAGCTTGGCATAAGTCATCAAGTAATCCTTTTACTATATGGATACGATGAACAAGAGACTCCTTAGTCCTAAGATATGATTCTCGATTTGAGATGACCCCAATGGTAATCAAATTCTTTATCTTAATCTTTTTCATCTCTATCCACTCCTCCAAGCTCTCTTCCTCATCTAGCGGTTCTCAAGGACGTAAGTCAACCATGTTATCAAGCTCAACTTTGGCTTTATCCATCTTTTCTTTTCTTTCTATGGTGGTCTTCAGTAGAATTCTTCCCTATGCTAGCAATTGCTCCAAAATATCTCCTACTACTTTTCCTCTAGCTTGAGCTTTTTCAACCTTCTGAATCAGAGGATCTTTTACAGTCACTTCCATGGGTTCCACAATTTCAGATGACTTTACTATTTTTTGAAGAACAACGGCAAGTTGTTCTACTTTAGCTTTATACTGTTCTTTCTCCTTCTTGACTTCATCATATTTTTTGAGCAAGGTGCTAGTAGTTTGAAAATCTACCTGTATTCCTTCATGAGTTAGCTTACCTAACTCCTAACTCAACCCTTGATACGACATAATCATTCATATCAAAATTGTCGATAGTAGCATCCTCTGGTGGGTTGGCAATTTCTGCATATATGATCCCCTTTTCATTGATAAGCCTAGAAATAGTCTTAGGCTTTTTCTTCAGATTCTTTGACTTCAAAGGCAATAGCTTCTCTATATCTATTTCATCTGGAGAAATTGCTTGCTTTTTCCTTTTCGGGGTATATGCAGACAACCAAGGAGGAAGTATAGAAGCACCCACATTAGGAGAAGAATCAATCACTTGCTTTGTCAGGTCCATGTTTGTTCCTGTTATTGTAACAATAGGACTAGTAGGAGTAAAAATAGCAATAGTAACAACAACCTTTTCAGAACTATCTAGAAAATGCTCTAACATAGTTTGTTCACCGATATCAAAAGACAAAGAAGACAAACTAGGAATGGACCCAAAGGAATCAAACACTGTTCCAAAACATGTTCTTAAAGAAGGGGGAGTATTATCTGAAGAAACAACCAAAATAGGAGAAATAGGAATATTTGAAACTGCTAGAAAAACACTAGAAGTAGGAACATGAAGTTGAGATTTAGAAACTTGGGATTCTAGTGGAAGGTCCTTCTATGGGGAAAGTTGTGAATCACCAAGTTGTTCCTGTTCTACATTCTCATCTTTATCTTATTCTGTTTCATCTTCTTCGGCAGGCTTTTCAGATATTTCTACTTGTTGGATATCCTTAGCTTTCTCAATATTTTGTTGTTCAATTCCAACATTCTCAACCTCCATCTATTCAACATCAGTGTCTTCCATACTAGATTTAGTAACATTAGGAGTCCATGTAACCTCCTTCTTCTTCCCTCCCTTAGATACAAACTTAATTTTTGGCTTACGTGTTTTGGAGGAAGAAGAGGTGCCACTCTTATTCTTGGTTCTATTTTCCACTTTCTTACCTGTTTGCTCCTACATTTCAATCTTTGACCCTGTAAGAAATTCTTTCAAGATGATCCCTTTGCTTTCCAACCATATGTTTGTGTTAGCCAAGATTAGCTGAAATCTTTTCCTTATAGAAGTCTCCTCTTTGACTGACCATTTCACTTCTGGAAGAGGTGAGACTTTAACATTCTCAATATTATATTTGGGATCTAGAACATCCTCATCGTCTTCCATTCCATCTGGAAGATCTGCAAGGCCCAACTATTCTATCTGACTCAAATGAAGTTTGCAATAGTCTAACTTCCTGATCTCATTTTGTGTCCTGAGATCAGCCCAAATATCTTCCACCATTGGCATATGGAAAGTAAACTTTCTTTTGATTTTATCTTGTACCTTCCTAAAGTCAAAATAGGCCCTTTTCTTGAAAGTTTTCATGGTGACCAGCTGCAATTCAGAATCAACTATTTTTGCCTTGGTAGTTGACTGAACTAAGTACCTTCCAATTTCTACAGGAAACTTTATCCTTGACTTTTTCAGCTCCATTTGTTTATTATGTACCACAATTAGCTGCCTACATAATTCCATGAGAACAATCTTGTCACTAGGATATCGTGGAAGTATATAAGGGTAGCCAGGATAATACCCTACTCTAAGATATGTGAAAGTAGGAAATTGTAAGAACAAGCAGCCAAAAGAATTTACAACTTCCCAAGCTTCATCTAAAACCCTCTTCTGAACAAGCTCATTGTCCCACAACAACATAAACACTGAAAAGAAAGCATCATTAACCCTATGGAAATGATGGATTGATCATTTTAGTGTGATTTGAGGATAATACTCATACACGGGAACCAACCTCCTGTCACCAACCTGAGTAAGACCAGGAAAACTTCTCATGCTTACGGCAACATATACAAGATATGAGGTCATATAAAATTTGAATGTTGTGTTGACTCTCACCAACTGCTCATGCAAAGCATTACTAATCTGTTCTCCCCAAAATATTTTCTGTGTACCCTAGAGAATCACCTTGATGTATGTATACATCCATTCTTGAAACTTGGAGGAAGAAGGGAGTCATCTAATGCTACTCAAAAGTGTGATCAAGTCACAAACCTCCTCTACAAAATCACTCCTAGGGAGATCCTTCGGCCATTTGGTCAGATTGCTTCGAGGAATCTTCAACCATTTACTGTTTATGTATATTCTTGTGGCTTCCACATCTGCATCATAATCTCTTTGCCCTTGAGCAAAATCAATTTGTCCAATATTTTCAATAGGAGGACACATGAAGATTTTATCAAGAAACTCTGCATCCAACCTCATAATCACATTCCCTTGGGAATCTGTCACAACCCTAGTATCCTTGTTATAATGGCTAGCCACCTAAAGAACAAACTCATGGTTATGGGAATAAACTGGAAAAGAGGCAACCAAGTGGATATTGCTATCAACGATCTTTTGCATATGTCTGGAAGGATTTGTCTGTTTAGTTTTGTCTACAAACTCTGCCATATCCACATGCCCTATTTCTGTATCTCTGATTTCATCAACATTAGACTGTACTGAAGTGATAGGGAAAACCGCTTAGTATTTGTACTTCATGACTTTGGCTTTGGATGGAGATGGCTCTGACATCAGCTTTGGAGAGGACTCTAGAAAAGATATCTACCACGGACATTTGTTAAAAACTACAAAAAGCCATGATCTCGCAGTTAGGGGAAAAATGGGTAAATTGGGATTACTGTGATTCGATGATCATGAATAGGGAAATATGTGTTGAAGGGCTTGAGTGCACGCAAATTGAGGTAAAGGATGAAAGCAGGTTAATAGGCTTTGAAAGGAAAATTTTCCCAGTGTTTAAAAAAAAATTCAGGAAAATTTGCATAGGCAGTCAAAATGACCGCTCCTGCATGGAGGACCATTCACTCATGTAAAGTTGGTCAATTTGACCTCTATTACATGTGGGGTAAGATATTGTTTTCTATGTAGGGGCAGTCAAAATGACCACCCTTACATGAGGGTAAAAATTTGCAAGTTTATGTATGCATGTATGAGTGGCAGAAATAACCGCTTGAGCATGTAAAGTGAAGCTTGAAGTGTAGAATCGGTCAAATTGACCACTTGTACAGGTATTCTTGAAACTCTAAGTCAGATATGTGATAGCGGGAGTTTCATCCACTATTACATGTAGGGGGTAACACAAAGCTCATGTAAGGGTGGCGTTTTGAACCGACCTTTCATGTTTAGGGAAAACATGAGAAATGTGAAGGCAGGGAAAAACCTCGACATTACATAACCAAGGGTATGAACATGTAATTCATATGAGGATAAGAACATGTATCGATGACAATTTTTGTTGTCTCTAAACGCATTAGGAAACTATGAAAAACCCTAAATTTGTCATGGGCGGTAAAAACCCCAAAATATTGAAACAAATGCATTCAAAATGAAAACTAGGGTTTAAAGAAAATGAATAAAATACATATATGGATGATATAGTTGCTAATCAATAAAAGAGAAATCAAAACGAAAACAAAAAGATGTTTAAGACATATCAAGCCCTAGTCTTTAAAAATGAAAACAAGAATAAATAACAAAGACTTACCTGGTTGAAAAAATGAAACCCTAAATGCAGTCACGGAAGCAAGAAATGCAGCTAGATCTGAAGTTTACATGAGCTTCGTGAAGTAAAATAGAATGAAGAAGGTGTCAATCTAGTTGGAAGACTCAAAAACAAATAATGAGCAAACTAAAACGGAAATAAATCACTTTAAAAAGACTTTAAAGCTATGCATTAAACATGGCATGAGTGCCATTAATGCTAACTTCAAGTTCATGGATTTCACGGGATCATGCTTTGTCAACTGGAAAGACCACTTTTACACATGAAGGACAATATGCATGATCGGTGGATAAGACCGCTATTACATATGTGAAATCTGACAAAAGACATGCATGAGCGGCAGATTTAACCGCCTTTGCATGTTAACAAAGAAACAAGATAAGTATGTATGAGTGGTCATTTTGACTGACATTGCACATAGGAGGTAATAAGGATATGCAAGAGCAGCAGTTTTGACTGCTATTGTGCATGAAGTTTCAAAAACTTACTAACACCCTAAAATGATCAAAATTGATATCTTGCTCAATTGGCAACCTAATCATTTTGCATGAATTTCAAGGAATTGATTTAAGGGAATGTCACAAACTATTCTAGGATGTCAGATGACTTCACATGAGGCCAAGAATACTTGTCTCAATTTGTGAACTTAGAGTGTAGGCTACGAAATAGACAAGTTTCGTAGGGGTTGTCTACAAAAAATGAGCGTAGCTGATTTTGAGAACAACAGCTGGCTCTAACTGGCAAACTTCCATTGATTGAACTTTGAAATGATCGAAGGGAGAAGAATCCAATTTCTAAGTGCCTTTATCCATGCCATTGGGACATAGAGTCAAGCTACCAAAAAGAAAAAGACACAAAAGACTAAACAAAAATAAAAAATAAAAACACAAAAAATATACAAATGTACAAATGAACTTATCTGATACTTCAAGGATTGAAGTGCTTCAAATGTTGTCCACTGTTAGGCAACAAGAATGGTGTTCCATTAAGGTACTCCAACAAGAAGCTATTTTCACCACAAAGTTGATGAATGATGAATGGGCCTCTCCATAGGGAATCAAACTTCCCATGCATTCCTTTTGGTTCTATTCTCTTGTCCCATAACAAGACTTGATCTCCAATTTGAAAATCACAAGCCCTCACTTTCTTGTCAAAGAGCTTCTTCACCTGACTTTGATGTTCAGCAATACGGTCTACTACCATAGCTCATTGTTCTTCAAGTTCAGTGACATACATGATTCTTTTGTCAATAGAACTTTCAAAAGTTCTATCTTCTACTGCCTTTGCCAACTTCAATGCCAGAAATTCTAAAGTAATAGGTATTTCTGCATTCAGACCATACAGAAGCTGGAATGGTGACATACCTATCACCCTTTTGGGGGTAATCTTGTCTGCCCATAAAGCATCAAACAATGCTTTATGCCAAGTTCTCTGATTATCTTCCACCAGTTTCCTAATAATAGTAACCAAATTTTTGTTACTAGATTCTGCTTGACCATTTCCTTACGGATAATAGTATCTCATTAGAAGAGAAACAAGTAGCATTATATGCTACAACTTTGTTTGGGACTCCAAACCGGGAAATAATATTTTCCTTAAGAAAATTACATACCACTTCAGAAGTAGCATGCTTTACTGGGATGGCTTCCACCCACTTGGTAAAATAATCAGTTGCAGTGAAAACAAAGTTGTGTCCTACACTTGACGGTGGGTTCATGACACCAATGAAGTCAATGCCCCATTGCTGAAATGGTTCTTCAATTACAATTGGCTTGAGAGGTAATGCAGCCAACTTAGGCCTTCCAACAAATTGTTGACATAACTCACACCTACGTACCCAATTGTACGCATCTTGAAATAGTGTCAGCCAATAGTACCTAGCTTGCAGAATCATATGAGCCATTACAGGAGCAGAAAAATGTTCTCCACAAGCTAAAATATGGAAAGACTCCAGAAGTTTGTTTTGTTGCGTTTTATCGACACAACGGAGAAAAACTCCATCAAGGCATTTTTTATACAAACCATTATCCCATAGGACATAGTTAGCAGCCTTCAATTTGATAGTCCTTTTCTCCTTATAGGATATATGAGAAGGACACTCACCATAGGTAAGAAAATGAGCAATATTTGAATACCACTCATCTGTAGTAGTGACAAAAAGAACAGTTAGCATATCCTCAACTTCTTCTTCTTCATCCCCTGTCTCTTTTGGTACATTGTCGGCAATCAACTGACACAAACCTCTGCACACACAAGCTTGGTAGGTTTGATATCAAGATCAAACTCTTGGATCTTGGCAATCCAATTGCCTCTCTTGGTATGAAACTCCTGTTGAGTTAGGATCGACTTCACTATTGTGTCAGGCACCAAAACAATAGTATGTGAATTCAAAATATAAAACTGGAAATGCTTTACCGCCTTGACCATAACATAAGCATGTTTCTCCATATTTGAATATTTCAATTCATGAGCCTTCAGAGGACAACTCATAAATGAAATAGGAGATTCCACACCTTCTTCATTCTGCTAAACAAGAATGGCTGAAAGTGTATGCTCAAAAACATAACTGTATACTACAAAATCCTTGGTATAATCAGGACAAACAAGAACTTGAGCATGAGCTATGGCCCTCTTGATGTCCTCAAATGTTGCTTTACCTTCCGCACTCCATTAGAAAGTAGTCTTACCCTTCATCATGTTGACAATGTGATGGGTTTTTTCCGCGAATTTAGGAATGAATCTTCGCAGAAAATTTACCTTTCCAAAGAAAGAGTGAACTGCAGTCTTACTAGTAGGCAGAGTAAGACTTTGGATGGACTTGACTCTTTCCAAGTCAATTTTAGTGCCTTCTCGGGACACAATGTGACCGAGAATCTTACCTTCTATAACCCCAAAAACTAATTTCTCAGGGTTAAGAGAGATACCATTTTGTCAACATCTTTCTGGCACCTGTCGCAAATGATACACATGATCTTGACGTTGTTTAGAGAAAATAGTCAAATCATCAAGGTATACCACAATGAATTTCCCCATCTCATCTCTAAAAGCAAGGTCCATTGCTCTCTGGAAAGTAGCACTAGCATTAATTAAACCAAATGGCATCATGCGATATGCAAACGTGCCCCAAGGTGTTTGTGAAAGCAGTCTTGTACTGATCCGCTTCAATGACCTCTACTTGATTATATCCTAAAAAATTGTCTAACATAGACAACATTTCTGAACCAGTTACAATTTGCAACACTTGGTCCATGATGGGTAGGGAGTAGTTATCCTTTAGAGAAGACTGGTTGAGATTCTTGATATCAATGCAGATACAGATTTCTCCATTCTTCTTTCTTACAAGAACAAAATTTGAGATCTAGGTAGAATGATGAATCGGAAAGATTATTCTTGCATTCAACATTTTTTGAATCTCAGAAAGAATAGTACCTGATATTTTGGGACTATATTGCCTTTGTTTCTTCTTGTGAGGCAATGACCCAACTTTGAGAGGCATTTCATGTTGAATCTCCTTAGGCTTGAAGGACTTCAGATCATCATAAGAATATGTCAAGACATCAATGTAATGGTGAAGGAATGTAGTGAATTTGAATTTCTCATCGACAGTGCAACACTTCCCAATGTTGACCATTTGGGATCTACCTCAGAACTCAAATTTACTTGTTCAAATTCCATAGATGAACTTGAATCAAGTTGTTGCTGTTGTTTAATGTATCTGTCATGCTTATCAAATAGCTTTTCCAGGGAAACCAAACATTTTGGAATCTTATTCCCTTCTAGTTGAAGAAACTCTTCACCAGTTTGTGAATCTACTTCAGAAATGTATTCCCATGGTGGAGATTCACTACCTTCAAAATAGAGTTCATCAAAGTTATCCATCTTTTCCAAGAAAGCTATAATTTTATTATCACCATTGAATAGCTACCAATGGTCAGTATTATCCAGTACACTTGGTCAGAAAACCAACTCAATTGTGTACTTGTTACCTTTGAAGTCTTTATGGGGAACCATGAGGGTGGCAGAGACAGCTAATGAATCAACACAGTCATTAAACTCTCTCGGTACTGTAGAAATGTCGAAAGCATCAAAACCTTCGATGCAATCCCAAACATGATTGCGATAATGCCTCAACCTTTCATTTTTGGTCTAATATAAATTTCTCACTTGGCAAACAACTAATTCAGCATCTCCTTGAGTATGAAGATTTTAAACACATTTAGCATGAGCAGCCTCCAATCTGAGGAACAATGACTCATATTCAGTGGTGTTATTGGTATTATCAAATTGCAGCTTGTATGAGAAAGGGAAGATATCAGCTTGTGGAGATATCAAAATAATTCTGGCTCCAGAATTAGTAGAGGAACAACTACCATCAAATTCTAAAACCCAAACATCATTAGAACTTGATCTTTTGAAATTTCTTTGACTAAAAGATTCTTCATCATCAGAAAGAGAAGATTCTAGTATCACTATACTCTCATCTGCACTTTCATCTGAACATTCTTCTGATTCTCCATCTAAATTATATGAAACCTCATCAAATGAACTAGAAAGATCTTCTATGGACAAGAAATAGTTACCCATTCCCGAGGACTCAAACAAAATTTGGGCTTTGGGATTTTCCGTTTGGGTAACAATATATTTTACTTCTTTCTCAGGAAGCAAATTTTGCATGACACCTTTAATAGGTATCCTTTCTTTGGACAGGTCCATGTTTAGTTCTCCACCCACATCTTTACAAAAATTATGCCCGAGCAGAATGCCATAAGAGGCTAGAACATCAACCACTAGGACGGTCATCTTAATCCTCTTGTCTGGAAAGGCTGCAAATGCAAATTGGGCATCTTTCATTTGGCCTAACAATGGCACTTGCTTATTTTCCATGGAGAAACATCTCCCAAAGGTCTTAGTTAAGGTGAGACCAAGGGTGTCCGCCACTTTGGCAGGCATGACATTATCGGAGGCCCCAGAATCTATTATGCAATTGCTCAACTTATGACCATTTACCAATAGAGAAACATAGAAAAGTTCTATTTTCCCTGGGGCAATAAGGGGAGTAGTGACAATATTATTTTGGGTGGATTTGTTCTTTGAGGAATCATGGGAAACTTTGGGAGAATCTTGTCCTATAGGAATAGTCTTGTTTCTGACGTATTTAGCTAACCTATCAAACTATTTGGGATTAGCTTGTAAATACTCAACCTCAGACATTTGAATTTTGGTCTTCCTAGCATGATCTATTATGTCAAATAGCTGAAAAGAACTAGATACAGAGGAAGCAAATCCATCATTCTGAGTTTTATTAGGGGTAGTACTAGTCTAAGGGACAGAAGTAGAAAATACAGGATTGTTAGATGTACTTACTTTCTTATTGCCAACTGGGTCCTTTGACTGAAAAGGCAACATAGTTCCCTGTTTGGCAATTGAGTGGAGGTTCCTCTCTTCCCTTTCCTTTATTATCTTGTTGATTTGACTGATTTTGGGACCTAGTAAAAATAACATATGCTCCATCATATACTTCTCCTTCTTTTTTGGCTTCATCTTGGTAATTCAGAAAGCCAATGGTAGAGTCACCAGCTAATTCTTCTTCTCCTCCTATAAAAAGATTAGCATCATTCTCCTGGTCCAACTCAGGTTGGAAAGAATGGTCATGTTCTACTTCATAATAGCCAACTGCTAAGTTGACCAGCGCTGCTTCAATGGTGAGCTTCCCCTATGTGGGTGGAAGATGATTTTGTTGCCCTTGATTTTTGGTAGCATTGCCTTGATATGAATTGTTAGGAAATGTTATCCTTGGTATATCCCTATAAGAAGGGGTAGACATTCCTTGTGACATTTGCATTTTCAAATTTAGCAACTCATTTGCTAGCTTTTGCACCATAGAATCTATGGTGCTTGTGGAAGGATTATCAGTAGAGGATTGACCTCTATTCCTGTTGGAATCTCTTCTTATCTTACCAGTAAGGATAAGATCATCTTCAACTTCAGTAGCCAAAATTTAAGCTGTAGGAAGATTTGCAGGGCCAGACTGCCTTAGTAGAAAGCTCACCTTGGGAAGCTGAGTATTGATAAAGAAACACTTAAGATTCTCTACTGTTGGCTAAGCGGTTGTAGGAATCATGTTTCTCAACTTATTGAACTTAGTGATGAAGTCTCGCATGGGTTCATGTGGCTCTTTCTTCATCTGTGTTAACTATGCTAACAACACATGTGCATCTTCCACAGGTTTGAACCTAGCTTCGAACTTGGTCTTGAGAGTGTTCCAACTCATTATAGTTTGAGCTTGAAGATGGTAAAACCAATCTGTAGCAACACCTTGTAGTGTTTCCACAAAAAGTCTTACTACTACATCTTCATGTTCCACACCTAATACACTGCAAGCTATGCAGAAAGATGCAATGTGTCCATTTGGGTGGACTTTCCCATCGCCATAGAACTTAGGAAAATTCTTCCTCGAACTATGAGATAGTTCATGCAATGGTGGAGTTAAATTCAAAGGACCAAAAGTGTTACCTCAAGGGCCTTGAGCTGCCATGGTGCATTGATTAAAGGGTGGGATAACAAACCTTTGTGGAATATGAACAAACAAAACTCTATTAGTACTAGAACTAGAAGATTCACCTGGTATTGGAGACCTAGTGTTAGTAGGAGGAAAACTCCTAGTTCGCTGAAGTCAAGGTCGTGGAGGTAAAAGACCAAAGTTATTTTTCTACATCAACTCAAATACAGGATCAATAATACCTTGAGCTCTCTTGCTTCTTGTATACCGTTAGTCTGCTAGAATACAATGTACTCAACAAAATTTTGAAAAATCTCGAAATAATGGAAAAGAACTATAGTGCTTCAACTCAGAGCATGAGGCTTCAAGTTGCACGTTCCTTCCCTAGTAGAGTTGCCAAAAATTGTTGGGTGAATATTTTGTCTTCAACTAACTGAAGGAAAAATGGTTATAGCAACCACAGTGTAATGAGATAAATCTCCCCTCTCAGCAAGGGGAGGTTCCCTATTAACTATTACAAACTTATTTATACTAAAAACTAATTTTGGGGTGAAACCATGTCATCCATTTCTCTTTTTCCAGAAATGATGTTTACAATATAAAATATCACTTTCACAATGCAAATCAAACCAACCAAAAAACTCACGAGAGCACAAAGTCTATCATTGCTCTTTTTACTAATTTACAATTTAGAACCCAGTAGGATAAGGTGCAACTCAAAGTCTTCAAAGCCTTTCAAAGCCTTTCACAAAAGATAATAGTAGTTCAAAGCCTTTCCAATATCTTTTACTTCAAAACATAAAACAACAAGCTAAAGATAATTATTGTAGCACAAAGTCTCTGTTACCTTTTGAGTCACCCTTATTTATCTATTGGTAATATCTCCTAATCAAGAGTCGATTTGTTGTGTTGTATTATTGGTCATACCTTATTTCTTAAATCAGCTCTTGATCCTCCAAATTTACCCGTTTATCATCTTTGTGTGTGAAGTTACTTAAGGTTTGAACCTTTGAACCTGAACCATTCTCAAGGTTCATAGTTCAAACGGTTTTGTTGGTTTTTCTTCTGAATCAGCATTAGGGTTTGCCAGTTCTAATGCACAGGTAGATTCAGCCAACTGAATACAGGAGGTTGCGTGAGCTCCTCCCCTTCACTTCTGGTTCTGCCGCACCAAGGGGGGTGTCCCTATTTGATAAAAGTATGACCTTGACTAGCTCAATGACAGAAAGATATAACTTGATAGCAACAGGCAGAATACTCTCACGTAAGGACCAAGATTTGTATAACAAATCACAAGGTTGGCAACATTCTTGGACATATATGTCTGGTTGGGTATGAGAGTACGCAGGGATCCTAATCCTACTCCTACAACTAACAGGTGGAAGGATGAAATGGTTTGATTTGATTTTTGGATGCAAAGCTGGACATGGTATATAACCTCAACATAGAGCTAGATTGGTGCCTATCCAGAGCTTGGAGTCGGTAGACATACACCTGTGAATGATCAGTATGAACAACTAAAATTGGATTTCAGGGGGATATACATGATATCTGCCTTACAGATATCTCCCAATACAGAGTGTTAAGCTGTCTATACTTATGGCATCCCTATTGTAGTATACCCTTCCCAATATTCAATCTAAAAATAGTTTAATCTACCCCTTGAGTAGAAGTTAAAAGATTAAATATTCAACACAGGAATTCTATGTTCTAGAATCTTAGACATTCCTTGAATGCCTGGACTCAGAAGAAAGATACATGCAAAACTGGAGACAGAATCAGCATAACACATGCAAACATAGAATTATTCATATAAAATTGACCATGAAATCAGTGGATTCATGCACAAACGTACAACATGAGATACATAAACTTGCAAGTTTTGCTGCACAGAGCAACCAAAACCAATTGTATCTTATTACAGAGCCAAAATGTCCAGTTTTCAACAACCTAAACAATGGTAACACAGTCTGCTTATATCAGCTAGAAAGTGTACCACAACAATTAATTACAAGGCTTTTACAAAAATCTGCTAGATACAGATCCTTCAAAGGAATGGCGCTCAGAATTTATTGCTGCAGAGACAGAAAGTAGACAATGGTGGCCTCGAGCCTTGCGCCACCATCTGGGAGTCTTCATTCACAATCAGGCAGTTTAATCACTTGTACCATCATCCATACTCCTGCTACAGTCGCCATTGATGGCCCAACCACCCGCGGCTGCTTGAAAACCATCGCAGCACCTCAAAAAAAGAAATTCCTGCCAAAACATGTTCTATCGCAGTTTCAAATTATACAGGGAGATTAGTCCCACATGCACGGTGAGGAGACTACCTTAGTAGTTTAAAAGCATAGTCACTTGCGTAATAGGTGTTGAGCACTTTTGCCACGCTCGACACACGCTCCTTCGCCAAAAGCCCATCGGCCAAATCTACACCATCAGCTTGCCCCAAAATCCTCTCGCTGATCTCAATCGTCTCACCGACGACACCTCCGCAAGCCTCTGTCAGCCAGACATAGTCTATCGGCCAGCCCAAAAGCTTCCTTGGCTGATAGACCAACTCTCCCCGATGGCCACCAAAACACCCTCGTCAGCGAAACCTCCACTGTCGGCCCAACATCTGCCCGTTCACCCGACAGTCTATGTCATGCCGATGACCGCTCCAAATCCCTTGTCGCCAAGACATAGACCATCAGCACACCAATGAAAGCTCCCACTGACCTCAAAAGTCCTACCGATGCCTACCTTCGCATTCCCCATCAGCTAGAGAAACGCCATCGGGCCAACACATTCCATCCCTGCCGACACAGCCAGTCACACTGACCACCACACCATACTCAGGTCCTCGGCGAGACACACGCCATTGGCACAACAAAAAAAGACACTTGCCGATACGTCGAGTCACACCGACGCACCAATGAGCCACACTCTGCTCCACTATCGGCCAAACACAAATGAAGCCTGTCGACGATGAATATCACACTGATGGCATTTCCATCGGCCAAACCAAACACATCGGAGGGAACAAAAAATAGCTCGCCGATGATGCCGATCACTCTGATGAACCAAAAACATAAAGCTCCAAACCTTTGAACCATGAACCGGTTCAAACGGATGGTTCAACCGAGAATTTCAATGCCGAACGGAGCACTTCAAAAAGAACATTTGCCGAACACAAACACAAAGCCTTGAACCGTTGAACCATGAACCAAAAGGGTTCAACGCGGTGGTTCAAAATGATGGTTCAATCATAATCTGAGCACTCAATAAGAAGTTTCACCGATAGAGAAAGTCACAGCGATGAACAAGGAAACTTAGGGCCCAAAAAGAAAAAACCCTCCAACATCTGCGCTTAGATCCAGACCAAAATTAGTGCGAACACTGGCTCTGTCTGGGGACGTGCAGGTGCAAAACTGCAGCGAGGACCTCAGAATCTCTAGTTTTGCAGATTGGGCCATATCTATTGGGCAAGAGAGTCGATCATTGCACCAACCTGCACAAAAACTATATTTTTAGTCATCACTTGGGTGGCCCGGGGTAGCCAAAAAGGAAGAACCAAAAATTTTTCCTGCCAAATGCCTGATTCCAAACTGAAAGATCCCAATCCCAACTGAAAAAATTGGCATAGTTTGTCCATAAGGTCATTTGCTCAATTAGATATTCTACCACCTTTGACAGCTTGCCACTTGTAGTACTGCCTCTGTCACTCTGCATTTCAAAATCAAACATGCAACCATACATGCTAAAAAATCCTTTAGCATTAAGCAACATATGCATATTATACTCTTCAGATGGTACATCATACTGCTCTTGGCAGTCTTCATCATTTATCTGGCTACTGCACACCATCAGGCACTCATCCAGCTGATCCAAAAACTCAAAATACTCAAAAAAAATGAGACCCCCAATATCTACTGATATTGAAAACAAATCCTGATCCACACACCCAATGTTGCACATATCTAAACCAGGTGATGATGAACATCCATCATTCATAGTTTGCAAATCCATAGTATCTTCACAGGAACTAAAGATACTTAATTCATATGCCCCCCCTCACAAATTGATGCATCACCTAGGTCAACTGTCTCTTTATATTCATCATCATCCTCCAAAAGAGGATTAATCCTGCACCACTGATAGTCAGGACTCACAACACCAAATGCATCCAGAGGCTCATCATAAAGGGGATTAACAGTCAATGCAAAGGCCTCTGCTTCTTCTTCATAACACTCCAACTCTTCTTCATTACCATCAGATCCAGAGTCATAAGAAGAACAAACCTGGTCCATGAATTGCTCATGGATATCATTTTTATCATCTGATTGCCCCATATACAAGATTTCTGCTGTTTCAATGTACTCTGAAGTTGAACTATCTGCATCATTTTCCAGCCCTCTAATACTTCCTGATGAAACTGATACTGACTGTTGATCCACATGATCACAACTTTGCACAACTGGATCATTTAAACATGAAGGCTCTTTGATGAGGACTGGCATGCAAATACTACTTGAAAAACCATTGTTTTCAACTTCATTTGCTGGGCAAAAAAAAACATCCTCCTCTATAACAGAAACATCATCAACTTGAAATGATGCAAAAACTGGGACAGCAGGGGTGTGAGAACTTTGACATTCATTGTCAACTCTTGAATTAAACCTTTCATTAACATCGGGGGCTACAGGACAACAAAAATTTTTAGAAAAATAACCCTTTTGTATTCCATACCTCCAATTGTTTTCAATATCTATTGCAAACTGATGTGCCTGATGCAATGTGGTGGGCTCCTTGTCTCTTAATCTATAACTCATTTTCTTATCAAAAGCTCCCAAATAGACAACTAAGCACAATGCATCATTAGGTCTCATGCATTCTGGAATTCTATTCAATGCCCTCATAAATCTGAGGTTAAAGGCTAGGATCAACTCACCTTCTTCAATATGGATGTACATAAAATTACTAATAACTGCATATTCAGAGATTCTTTCACCATATTGTACTAGAAATGTAGATTTAAAACCATGCCAAGAGCTGACAGAGTGAGCTGGAAGGTAGGAAAACCAGTCCCTTGCATCTTCATCTAGAGATTGAACAAATAATCTCATAACCACATCCTCATGGTCAATCTCAAAGTCATCTATCACATTCATAAACTGCTGCAAGTGTCTCTCAGCTGATTCATCCTTTATACCATTAAATTTAGGCAAAAAAATTCTGATTTTAGGTGGAAGAGCATTTGGATAGCCACAAATGCCACTGAAATTTATGGGCTTATATCTGTCTATGTTGAAACTTCTTTTATTACATTGTTGGGACTGACTACTATACATTTTTGCACTTGACACTTCACAAGGGTGCATAGGCTGATAATACATCCTTTATGTTTTTACAACCCTCCTCTCTACTCAGATTTTCTACAAACAATGACTTTAGGCACTCAAAATTTAGACTGTTTTTTCAAACTTTCCTAAAGTCCTTTAAATGAGTCTTTTTAGCAACATTGCATGCCCTTTGAAATACAGAATAAGTTCTAATAAAAGCATGCAAGCTCTGCTTTCACCAATGTTTCCCTTTTAACCAGTGCTATCTCACCAAATAGGGAGTCTGTCAAACAATATGAAATACCTGGATATGTTGCAGGAGCTACAAATTCTTCTCTAATTGATTTTGTTCTTTTATCAGGTTCTTTGATGCAGAGTCGCCACCTCCTTGAAGAGGAATGAGCTTCAAACAAGCTGAAGCTGTAAATTGATTTCTTTCTTTCTAGGTCATCCACCAGCAGAGTCACATTTACAACCTTTTTCTCTGCTGCAACAAACACATCCAGGCCTAATTCTTCAATCTCGTAGACTCAAACTTTCATGGATATGACATTGATCTCCCCAGCAGAGTCGCCATTTTGTTGGTTTTTCTTCTGAATCAGCATTAGGGTTTGCCAGTTCTAATGCACAGGCAGATTCAGCCAACTGAATACAGGAGGTTGCGTGAGCTCCTCCCCTTCACTTCTGGTTCTACCACACCAAGGGGGGTGTCCCTATTTGATAAAAGTATGACCTTGACTAGCTAAATGACAGAAAGATATAACTTGACAGCAACAGGCAGAATACTCTCACGTAAGGACTAAGATTTGTATAACAAATCACAAGGTTGGTAACATTCTTGGACATATATGTCTGGTTGGGTATGAGAGTACGCAGGGATCCTAATCCTACTCCTACAACTAACAGGTGGAAGGATGAAATGGTTTGATTTGATTTTTGGATGCAAAGCTGGACATGGTATATAACCTCAACATAGAGCTAGATTGGTGCCTATCCAGAGCTTGGAGTCGGTAGACATACACCTGTGAATGATCAGCATGAACAACTAAAACTGGATTTCAGGGGGATATACATGATATCTGCCTTACAGATATCTCCCAATACAGAGTGTTAAGCTGTCTATACTTATGGCATCCCTATTGCAGTATACCCTTCCCAATATTCAATCTGAAAACAGTTTAATCTACCCCTTGAGCAGAAGTTAAAAGATTAAACATTCAACATAGGAATTCTATGTTCTAGAATCTCAGACATTCCTTGAATGCCTGGACTCAGAAGAAAGATACATGGAAAACTGGAGACAGAATCAGCATAACACATGCAAACATAGCATTATTCATATAAAATTGACCATGAAATCAGTGGATTCATGCACAAACGTACAACAGGAGATACATAAACTCACAAGTTTTGCTATACAGAGCAACCAAAACCAGTTGTATCTTATTACAGTGCCAAAATGTCCAGTTTTCAACAATTTAAACAATGGTAACACAGTCTGCTTATATCAGCTAGAAAGTGTACCACAGCAATTAATTACAAGGCTTTTACAAAAATCTACCAGATACAGATCCTTCAAAGGAATGGCACTCAGAATTTATTGCTGCAGAGACAGAAAGTAGACAATGGTGGCCTCGAGCCTTGCGCCGCCATTTGGGAGTCTTCATTCACAATCGGGCAGTTTAATCACTTTTACCATCGCCCATACTCCTGCTATAGTCGCCATTGATGGCCCAACCACCCGCAGCCGCTTGAAAACCGTCGCAACATCTCAAAAAAAGAAATTCCCACCAAAACATGTTCTATCGCAGTTTCAAATTATACAGGGAGATTAGTCCCACATGCATGGTGAGGAGACTACCTTAGTAGTTTAAAAGCATAGTCACTTGTGTAATAGGTGTCGAGCGCTTTTGCCACGCTCGACACACGCTCCTTCGCCAAAAGCCCATTGGCCAAATCTACACCATCGGCTTGCCCCAAAATCCTCTCGCCGATCTCAATCGTCTCACCGACGACACCTCCGCAAGCCTCTGTCAGCCAGACATAGTCTATCGGCCAACCCAAAAGCTTCCTTGGCTGATAGACCAACTCTCCCCAATGGCCACTAAAACACCCTCGTCAGCAAAATCTCCATTGTCGGCCCAACATCTGCCTGTTCACCCGATAGTCTATGTCATGCCGATGACTGCTCCAAATCCCTTGTCACCAAGACATAGACCATTGACACACCAATGAAAGCTCCCACCGACCTCAAAAGTCCTGCTAATGCCTACCTTCACATTCCCCATCGGCTAGAGAAACGCCATCGGGCCAACACATTCCATCCATGCCGACACAGCCAGTCACACCAACCACCACACCATACTCAGGTCCTTGGTGAGACACATGCCATCGGCACAACAAAAAAAGACGCTCGCTGATACGTCAAGTCACACCGACACACCAACGAGCCACACTCTGCTCCACTATCGGCCAAACACAAATGAAGCCTACTGACGATGAATATCACACTGATGGCATTTCCATCGGCCAAACCAAACACATCGGAGGGAACAAAAAATAGCTCGCCGATGATGCCAATCACTCCGATGAACCAAAAACATAAAGCTCCAAACCTTTGAACCATGAACCGGTTCAAACGGATGGTTCAACCAAGAATTTCAACGCCGAATGGAGCACTTCAAAAAGAACATTTGCCGAACACAAACACAAAGCCTTGAACCGTTGAACCATGAACCAAAAGGGTTCAACGCGGTGGTTCAAAACGATGGTTCAATCATAATCTAAGAACTCAAAAAGAAGTTTCGCCAATAGAGAAAGTCACAGCGATGAACAAGGAAAACTTAGGGCCCAAAAAGAAAAAACCCTCCAACATCTGCGCTCAGATCCAGACCAAAATTAGTGCCAACAGGTTCAATATCTTCAAAGTCTCAAAAAGATGAGCTATTTTGTTCCATGTAATTAAATGTCTTTAAGTTTTCATGTTGAACTTGAACCTTTTTGTTAGTGGTCCTAAGGTTCAAGGTTCAAAGTTCAACACACGGTTCTTTGTAATGAGTCACATTACTCGGTTCTTTGTTTAGTTTTATATGTCAGTGAACCTCCCACTTGAACGTCCTAAAAGTTTATGGTTCAAGGTTCAATGGTGTGCTTTTTCATCGTTTAAGTCTTTTTACAAGTCATGTGTTGTTAGTCAGTCTGTGTAGTTCTCGTATCTTTGAACTTGAACTTTGAACTACGCTCCCAAGGTTCAATGGTTCAAAGTTCACTAGCTTGATGATTTCAACCTTACCACTTCTCGAGGCCCTCTAAGTCAAATTTAGTGGGAAAGTTAAAGAAAATTTTGTCCGAAACTCATTTATGAAATAGAAAGTTCTAATTTGGTGGAGGTTACGGATAATCATTATACATCATGGTCGCACATGAATAATACTTGCTATTAATGAAGAGGTCAAAATTCATGTCTTTTCAAACATTTTTGGCACTTATTGTTTCGGGTAATAATTATTTAGTCTGGTTAGTGCCATTATTAACAAAGAACAAACCAAATTTAGCAAGTGAACATACTATGCGACGCGGAGTAGAGCAGTGCAGGAGCTATAAGGTCTGAATGCACAAATATCATGGTAATTTCAGTTTTCCTAAAGGTGAGTTCATTTCTTCCTACCTATTGTTTCCATTTCTTAAAGCTGGAAAGAAAACCCTTTGAATTTCTGACCTTATTTTCAAGATTCAAAGCTTTTTGGTTATATCCTCTGAGTATGGCCTTGAAATCTACTTGTCTGGGAAATGAGCACGGCCCTGGCCTTACCTGTTCTCACCCTGAATTCGGGGATACTTCATTAATACAATATGATTTGGAGGAATTCAGAGAAAGGTCTAGAAGCTCTGTGCTAACTCCTATGATGGAGAAGATAGTAGGAAGTGGGCTAATAGAAGCCGCGGCCTTTCCCAAGGCTGTACAGTGCCCAGAACTGGTTCAAGAATGTATGAATAGGTATGAACCCCAGAACAGATGCAACAAAAATGCAGACGGTGATGTATTGTTTCATCTTGACAGACAAACCCTAATGTCTGTGATGAGAATACCACCTAAAGAGGTGTATTCTAGCCTCAATATTACTTCTTCTTATGGGTATTTCTCAGAGAAGAAAGCAAGTTACAAACGTGTGATAGCAAGAAACTGGCTGTTGAAAGTTCAGAAGGGTGGTTCAAGGCTGCCTAGACCACTTACTAGGGATCACTTGATTAAGGAGGTGAGGGATATGGTAGTGTTATTGCACAGACTGAAAGGCAGCTGGCATGCGTATTATTAGGAAGATTGGATGTACTTTTTCATACAAGTTATCCTCCAAGGAGAGCAATATTTGGATTGGGTAGAAATTGTTGCCGATTGTTTGCATCAGGAACTAAGTAATTGTTTGGGAGATAGAAATTTTTATGTCTTCATACCTATTTTATTACCTGGCATCTACAAGATAGTGGTTGGGTCTACCTCATGCACCCTTGGCTGAGGATAGTAGGATTTATGAATATTATTCACAATTGCAGAGGAAGAACTGTTATGAAAATTACAAAGGGGTTAGTGATGTTTTCACTGGAAGGATGACCTACGAATTGGCAGGCAATCTGAATAAAAGAATGTCTGATGAGGCAATGTAGTTAATTAGCATTTATGGTAGCTTCTTTATTCAATTTTCAAGGTTCACTTACATCAGAGTTGGAGGGTTTGACAGTGAACTTGTTAAGTTACCTAGATATGTGTTCGACTGTTTTGTGCTGATAGAGGTATGCAGACAACTAGCACATGTGGATAAGAAGTTCTCAGCAAAGAAGGGATTTGGTATCTCTTTTCCTTTCAAACTTGGACATTACTCATGCTGGTCAAAATCTGATGCTTTGAATTTAGAGGTGAGCCTTAAAAAGTTCAATTTTTAGTTCTTCACTGCCAGGTCCCAGTTTGACAGCAAAGGGTTTGTCAGGGATAACTTAGATTCTGGAGCAGGCCTTACACACATTCCTAAGTTAGAGGATTACTGGGAAGACTGTCTAGATGAGTTTGAGGTCAGGAGAAGACTGTGGTGTAGGTTCTCTTTGGGGTAGATAATTACTCTTAACTTAGATATGGATATTTCTAGAGTTATTGATGATGAGGAACAGGTGATTGACCCACAGTTTGCACAAATAGAGCAATTACCTATGCCAGAAATTGACTGGAGCAAAAAGGAGGAAGATAGGATTGAGATTAAAACCCTCCTAGTGATAAGGAGAACTAAGAAATGGTTAAGGGGAAAGAAACAGGAAGGAATCTAGAATAAAAATGCCCAACATTTCACATCAATGGTTGAATCATCATTCCCCATAAGCTCTTCTAACCAACCTATTTCTATCTGTAGTGCAGGTACTTCCAAGTCATTAACTGGAAGGAGTCCTGCAACTAAGAAATATAGAAGAACCCTCACAACTATCCTACCCCCTTGTGCTACCAGGTTGAGAACCAAAAGTAAGAGAAAGAAACAGGTTTCTGAAAGAATAGTTGTGGATCTGAATTCAGAGGAAGATTCAGGAAAACCCATGGGTGATAAGGAATCTAGTCCACATAGAACAGAGGAAGTTGATACTGGGCCACAGTCAGAGGTTGTTCTAGAAACCTCTGAACTGTTAACGATTTCTAATGTATCCTCTGATGGATTGAACCCTGAAAAGGAAACCTTAGCCCCTGCACCCAAGTGGCTGGAGAGTTCTATTACTGACAAGAGAAAAACAATTCATTTTTCTGTCCCTTTAGAGGACATGGTGAGCAAATGTTTAGGGAAAACACCCAAGTCTAAGAAGCTAAAGATGATGTCTAGAGTAAGCATTGATCCAAATACTAGAAATTGGAGTAATGAGATAGCCAAACCAGTGACTGAAGAAGAAGTACAGGACCCAATTGTGCAGGATTTCACTGTAGAAAGAGTGGATCTTGGGACTGCTTCAAGAGCTGTAGATGTTCATCATCTTGAAGTGTCCTCCAAGAGGATAGTTAGTTGGAGTTGGAAGGATGAAAAAGACAAAAGGGAATTAAAGCAAACTTTGCTTTCAATGGCAGAGTACATCGATGCTATCCATAACCCCAGCCCGCAGCCAGTTTCATAGTTCTCCCTGTCTTTCAATCCTAAGTCACCAGTTAACCAGAAAATGTTGGATCAAGTTCACAGAAACAAGATGGTCACTAAGATATTCGACAGTTGGTTGGACTACATTGTATAGAAAGGGACTGAATGCATACGTGAACTTAAGAATATAGACGATCTGACTACTACCACCGTTGAAGACCTTAAGGCACAGGTTACTGCTTGGGCAAAAGATGAAGATAAATGGGTAAATGTAGTGAATCAAATCGATCAAGTTCAAAAATATGGAGTAGCGATGTTTTTGATAAAAAAGAGCCTAACTAGTTTGGATGAAGATCTATTATATGTGAGTAAGAAAAATATTGAATGGAGGAATTCCATATCACGGCAGGGGCGTTTTGAACTTACAAAATTGATTAAGGAGATAACTGAGTTCACTCAATAGCTGCAGCGTGACTTACAATGTATTGATGTCAAATACATAAAAGATGATGGGGAGCTGGAAGAGAACATCGATACAGTGATTCAAACCTTTGTGGATAAAATCAACTTTGTCAAAGAAAGTGATAATATCTTAACTGAAAATTTATCCCAAATTTCCAAGGTGGAATCATTGCTTTACCTTTGTATCGACGCACTCCTAGAATATAAGCAAAAGGTTGGGAAAATACATAGGGAAAGAGAAGTTTGGAAATCGAGAGTGAAACACATAGGCATCCCCAACCTCCTGAGAATTTAGGAGTTTGTTGCAGCTTTTCAGGAGTGGAAGACTCAACGTGCTTCTCTGACCGCCGATGACAAATCTGGAGATTCAAATCCATTGCCCTAGCCGTGATCTTATTGGCTCATTTTTTTTATTCAGTTCCTCAATTATGCTATTTTCATAATTTTGATCTTTGAATCAATTTGTTATAAACTAAATCCCGTATGGGTCAGAGTTACTTTAACTCTGGGTTTGGTTTACTTGATGATATGATTAGGACATTCATATATATAGGTTTTTGAATCTTCCATGGATATACATAGATAGAGATAGAGGGAAAAAGGAGAAAGAAAATTTTGGCTAAACTATTTTTTATGGTTTTACAATATATGATGATGATTGTCTGATAATTTTTCATCTATGAATGAAAAGAAGAAACAGTTATTATTTACTTGGATATGTGCATCTGATTGTTTGAAATTGGATTTTCTGTGTGAAATCTCCTTTCATTTGGTAATTGCTCTTATATTGGACAACTCATTATATGTGTTCTATTATCTATTGGTTTAGTTGATATATATGTATGTGTTTATGTATCTAAATGTATTAAAAATAGAATCTGTGCATTCTATCACTCACTATTATTGTAGAAATTTACCGCATTCATAACATAGTTATGTGTGAATGTTAGTTTGCCTTAGGTACTTTCTGGTCAAAAGTGTATTTGGATAGTTGATTAGATTGAATTCATTGGAAATCTTAAAGGGAGCTATACCTAAATTCAGAGGGGAACTAATTTAAAAAGTTCACCCATTTGTTGTTTAACTCATTTGTTCTTTAAAAAGGGGTATAGAGTCAGAATAACACATTTTCAGAATAAGGACAAATCTTTTAGCCAACAGTTTTTGGTGACTCTGCTGGGGAAATGAAATCATTAATTAAAAGATTGGTCACCTTAATATGAAGCAACAATGGTGCTTCCACATGAAAACATAATTCCTGTTCTGCAGCCTAATCTTAGATTTCAAGACGAGCAGGAAGACATTATTGGCCAGTTGAATACCCTTGCTTGGCGTACTCGTCGGAATAGTGAAGATTATAGAAGAGCAAGAAGAGTATTAGAAAAAGAGGTGGAATTGGCCGATAACCTAAGATTGCTGTTACTCAGGCAGAGAAGAAGGCAGGCACAAAACGCAATAAGAAATCAAGTCCTTGAAGTGCAAAGAAATCAAGAACAACATAGAAATTAATAGCTGGCTATCCAGCCACAATATTTTAAGCTGGATTCTAGACCATATACTAGGTCTTCGAGGAGAGAGGGAGTTGAGGATTCTACCTTTCAAGCACTACAAAATTTTAATTTTCCTTATATCCCTACTCGTGCAAGAAGAGCTAGAAGTAGACCTCCTAGCCCCACTAAAACTTCCACATCTCTTGTTTGTCAAGCTCTAATTCTTTCCAGTAGCATCATCCCCTCAGTTTTAAACTTCCTACCAATGGCCCAACCTTGGGGAGCAGCCATAGGACCTCTGAACCTTGGGGCTAACCTGAATCCATTGCCCAAAAATGCACAGGAGAATTTGCCTAAATTTAATGGAGACGGGAGGAAATCACCAGAAGAACATTTGTGTGCCTTTGCAGTAGCATGTAGTGTGTTAGGCATACAACACCAAGATGTAGCCATAAGGCTTTTCGTGCAAACTTTGACTGATACTGCAACACAATGGTTCTACCACCTAACTAACTCCTCAATCTCAAACTGGAATGACATGAAAACTACGTTTGAAAATAGGTTCAAAAGCATAGAAGATAAACATTCTCTTCTTGCACAGTTGACTCAGCTTAAGAAAGAGATTCATGAACCTATGAGGGAATTTGTGGCTAAATTTAACAGAATTGTGAACAAAATCCCTGCTGCTAAAAGACCAACTAGCAAGAATCTAAAATTTTTCTTTATTAATTCTCTGCCTCCTGACATTAGCTTCCACCTTAGGAGGGGTGTAATTGTCAATTTACCAGCTGCACAAAATTTAGCAGTCGGATTGGAGGATGATCTCATTATGGCCGGTAAATGGAAGAAAGAGGTCCAGGTGCCAAATGCTCACCCCTCATCATCTACAGATCCCGTAGTGCAAAGACTAGTTAATGATATGATTGCCTTAAAGAGGCAATTACCTAAAACTAACGCTCTCTTCCAACAACCGTATCAGGATATCGGTAGAAAGAATTTGAGTCAACAAGCAAATACTGGTAGAGCTTTACCTTTGACATCAGTACAACTGAGGCTGACTATTGAAGCTCCTCCTGGAAGGGGGAACATGTGTATTTTTCATTTGACTACCGACCATGATGGAAATTCTTGCCCAGAAATGCTCAGGTATGCTCAAATGACTGCTACTCAAGATATGCTAGGGGATTCCACCGAAGAAGAAAGGAACTTTGAGGAACCTGGCAGCTCTGAGATAAACTTCCTTGAATATAAGTCTAATTTGGAAAGGGGAGGTGAAATATTGGTTACCCTTGAAGATCCTTCATGTGCCGTGCTCACTAGGAGTCAGAGGAATGCGAGATCTTCTAATACGCAAGAAGTACCTGGTAAAGGTAAGGAGCCTTTTACTAGAACCCATGATGCTAATTTGAAGGCTTAGGAAACTAGATTGTTGCATAAAAATGATTCAAATGCTTCTTTTGATATTGTAGAATTTTGTAAATCTGCAAAAATTCAAATCTCTTCTATTGAGTATCTCAAGTTAAAACCTAATGAGCTTGATGAACTGGTTAAACATGTTAAGGGTGGTCCTACACAAATTGAATCTAAGAGTCATCTAGAGGTTGATGCTAAGTCTCCCATTGCTCGACTATTTGCTTCCTCGTCTGAGTCACCCATGTGATCAAATGATACTTCTTACACTGTTGATTTGAAACCCAATCCTTTCTATGTGTCTTTGTTTATCAATAGTCATAAACTTAGTAACTGTATTATAGATTCAGGAGCCTCTGACAACATTTTGCCCTCTTCTATGGCTAAAGCCCTAGGGTTATCACTTACAAAAACATTTGGAAGGTGTTATTCTATGGATGGCAAACAGGTTTCCTTTTTTGGACAGATTAAAGATGCACAAGTTGCTCTTGCAGCTTACCCTGATAAAAGGGTGAAATTGACTATTTTGGTAGTAGATATTCCTGCTAGTTATGGGATGCTATTGAGCAGGACATTTTGTAAGGATTTGGGTGGGTAGATCAAATTGGATTGGTCAGAAGCCACAATCCTAGTGGGGAAGCAGAAAGTGAAACTGGAACTTGAGCCCAAGTGCAAGTTCACTGTCTACCCCTCTGTTGATCCCAAGTCCCAGATTCTGTTTGAGGAATGTGAATTTGGTAACTATTTTCTCTCCTTTGAGTAGAGTTTTGGAGTAGACCCCAAAGAAGAATTAATCCAAAGATCTGTACATTCTGATGACCTATGGGTTATGGAATTTGATGGCAGTTGTGCTACTGCTGGTTCAGGGGCTGGGGTTGTGTTGATCTCACCTGAAGGTGAAATTTTTTCTTATTCTTTTAAGCTAGAGTTCAAAAATACCAACAATACTGCAGAATATGAAGCTTTATTACTTGGGCTATTTGAAGCCAAAGGAAGGGGTGTGAAGGTGCTTAAAGTGAAAGGTGATGCTGAATTAATTGTGAAACAAATAAGGGGGATCTTTTCTATTAAGAATGAAAGATTAAAGCATTACAGAAATAGAGTATGGGATGAGATTGAATATTTTGATGCCTTCTCTATCGAAGCAATTCCCAGAGACCAGAACTCTCAAGCAAATTCTTTAGCAGTATCAGTTTCTCTTCTTCTACCACATCCAAACTTCAAAAAGGATTCTTATAGAATAGAGCTGATATATCATCCTGATGTCTCAGATAATGCCGAAAGCTGGCAAGTTTTTGAGAGTGATAATCAGATCAGAAAGTTTTTAGAGAATGCTGAAATGTTCCTGGGAACCTATTTTGAAGGCTCCAAAATAGAGTGTAAAGAAATCAGTCCTAACCCAGGGATTAATCCAAAAGTTGACGTGATTCAGTTAAAAGGAAACAAAATCCCTAAAGGACTGGTCTCCTTAGAACATTTGTTTTCACGAAGAGATGAATATATTAAAGGCAAACCTTCCCATAATCTTGATAAAGTAGAAGATTATGAGAAACTAAACATCGGGGATGAGGCTGATCCTAAATGGATATCCATTGGGAGGTGTTGTTCTTTAGAGGAGAAAAACAAATTGATCAAGTTGTTAATCAGGTATAAGGACATTTTCGCCTGGTGCTATGATGATCTTAAAAATTTTAGACATGGACAGTTTCAACACCATATTCCTTTGAAAGCAAATGTAGCTCCATTCAGGCAGAAGCTGAGAAATTATAATCCGAAAGTTGTTGAGGCCATTTTTAAGGAGATTGATAAGATGTTGAAAGCTAGAATTATCTATCTGATTCATCACTCCACTTGGGTGGCAAATATTGTTCCACTATGCAAGAAGAATGGAGAAATAAGAATCTATGTTGATTTCAGGAACTTGAACCAAGCCAGCCTGAAAGATAACTATCCCTTACCTATGATGGACCACATCTTGCAGACAGTTGTTGGGTTTGAAATGATGTCTATGCTGGATGGTTTCTCAGGTTACAATCAGATAGGTGTGGCTGTAGATGATCAACATAAGACTTCTTTCACTATGCCTCGGGGAACTTTTGCCTATAACTGAATGCCCTTTGGCTTGATTAATGTGGGAGCAACTTTTCAGCGGGCTATGGATTCATCTTTTAGAGATTTGAAGAATAGAATTATTGTTATTTATCTTAATGATCTGACTATTTTTTCCAGAAAAAGAGATCACCTGAAGGATCTAGAAACTGTCTTACAAAGGTGCCGAAGCCATGGCATCTCACTCAATCCCAAGAAGTCAGTTTTTTGTGTTACTGAGGGAAAATTGTTGGGGTACTTAGTCTCAAAAGATGGAATCAGAATTGATCCGGAGAGGGTCAGGGCGATTCAACAGCTTAGTCTCCCTTCAAATAGGACTGGAGTCAAGTCCTTCTTTGGCCAAATCAATTTTCTTAGAAGGTTCATTCTTGACTTTGCTGAAATTACAAAACATATTGTTGGAATGATGAGCAAAAAATAGCCATTCAAGTGGAATGAAGTTGCTAAGAAGGCATTTGAGGACATCAAAGAAGTGATTGCGAACACTCCCACTTTGGTAAATCCTAATTTTTAAAAGGATTTTATTATTTACTGTTATGCCTCAAAACACACCATGTCAGGTATTTTGTTACAGAAAAATGAATTGGATGAAGAGGTTCCCATAGCTTTTATGAGTGTTCCCCTTAAAAAGCATGAGCTAAAATATTCTTTGGGTGAAAAACAAGCCTTCGTTGTGGTAAAAGCTGTTAAACAATTCAGATATTATATACTTCACTCCCATACAGTTGTGAAAAGTATCTTGACTCAGCAAGATGTTGGGTTAAACAATAGAGAAACGTGGGTTGCTAAAATCTAGGAATATGATCTAGAAGTTAAGCCTTCTAAACTAATCAGGGGTCAAGGCTTGTGTAAATTAATTGCTGAGAATAGAAAAGAGGAGGAAGAAGAAGGACTTCCCACTGTCCTACTGGTGAGTTTACAAGACCCATGGTTTCTAGATGTAGCGTACTATCTTACTTATGGAGATTGCCCCAGTCACTTATCTCCTAAAGAGAAAAGAAACCTTAAGCTAAAAGTGATGAAATATGTTATTTGGGGGGATGTCCTTTACAAGAAGGGATTAGATGGGACTTTCCTAAGATGTGTAGATAAAGAGCAACAAGATAAGCTCTTGGAAGTTTTCCATAATGAAGCTTGTGGTGGACATTTTTCTTCTTTAGTTATAGCTTTCAAAATCCTTAGGAATTGTTACTACTGGCCAGGGATGTTTAAGGATGCATATAAATGGGTGGCTAATTGTGAAAAATGTAAAATTTTCTCAGGAAGGCCACAACTTGCAGCTTTACCTTTGAGGCCTGTTGTTATTGAAGAACCCTTTAAACAATGGGGATTGGATTTTATTGGGCCTATCTCACCTCCCTCAAGTGCAGGACATACCCACATCTTAACAGCGACAGATTATTTCACGAAATGGGTTGAAGCAGCCCCATAAAGAGAACAACTTCGGAGGTGGTTTGTAATTTTCTTAAAGAAAATATTTTGGTACGTTTTGGTGTTCCCCAAAAGATTGTAGCAAATAATGCTACCAATTTCTCTTCAGTTGAAATGACTTCTTTTTGTTATGAACATAGTATATCTCTCTCCCATTCATCAGATTACTATCCCCAAGGAAATGGACAAGCTGAGTTCAGTAACAAGAATCTGATTGCCATCATGAAGAAATTGGTGAATGATAATCCCAGAGATTAGCATAAAAGACTCTATGAAGCACTCTGGGCTGACAGAATAACTCCAAAAAGGGCAATTGGGATGGCACCTTTTGAATTAGTTTATGGAATAGGTGCCCAATTATCTTTACCTCTGGAACTATCTACAGCTAAGCTACAAAGTGTAATCGAGGATCAATACTTCCAAGATTCTCTGGAGAAGAGGATTATGTACTTAACTAAGATTGAAGAAGAGAGAAATGAATTAGTTGACCGAATTACTGTACATCAAGCCAGAGTTAAAGAGATTTTTGACAGGAAAACAAGGCCTAGGAAGTTTATGGAAGGAGATGAAGTATTACTATGGGATAGAAGAAGAGGACCAAAGGGTGCACATAGCAAATTTGACTCACTTTGGAAAGGACCTTTCAGAATTCACTAGGCATTGGGTCCAAATTCTTTTAAATTGGAATATCTGGATGGAGCTATTTTACCCCTGTCATATAATGGACAGGATCTCAAATTATATCGTCTGTAAAATAGGAGTCCCCTGTTTTGTACATAGTCTTCCCTTTGTCTATTTTGTGTTTTCCTTTCCCATTTTTGTTTTGTCTTGCTCCATTTCCTTTCTTCTCTATGTTCCTTTTTCTTGCGAAACTAGAGCTTCTGAGTTCTCTGCATTTTTCCATAAAATGCAGTCCCCAGTCAGAGCCAATGTTACCTTTTGAGTCACCCTTATTTATCTATTGGTAATATCTCCTAATCAAGAGTCGATTTGCTGTGTTGTATTATTGGTCATACCTTGTTTCTTAAATTGGCTCTTGATCCTCCAAATTTACCTGTTTATCGTCTTTGTGTGTGAAGTTACTTAAGGTTTGAACCTTTGAACCTGAACCATTCTCAAGGTTCAAAGTTCAAATGGTTTGATATGTTCAAAGTCTCTCAAAAAGATGAGCTATTTTGTTCCATGTAATTAAATGTCTTTAAGTTTTTGTGTTGAACTTGAACCTTTTTGTTAGTGGTCCTAAGGTTCAAGGTTTAAAGTTCAACATGCGGTGCTTTGTAATGAGTCACATTACCTAATTCTTTGTTCAGTTTTATATGTCAGTGAACCTCCCGCTTGAACCTCCTAAAATTTTATGGTTCAAGGTTTAATGGTGTGCTTTTTCATCGTTTAAGTCTTTTTACAAGTCATGTGTTGTTAGTCAGTCTGTGCAGTTCTCGTATCTTTGAACTTGAACTTTGAACCACGCACCCAAGGTTCAAAGGTTCAAAGTTCAACGGCTCGATGATTTCAACTTTGCCACTTCTTGAGGCCCTCTAAGTCAAATTTAGTGGGAAAGTTAAAGGAAATTTTGTCCGAAACTCATTTATGAAACATAAAGTTCTAATTTGGTGGATGTTACGGATAATCATTATACATCATGGTCATGCGTGAATAATACTTGCTATTAATGAAGAGGTCAGAATTCATGTCTTTTCAAACATTTTTGGCACGTATTGTTCTGGGTAATAATTACTCAATCTAGTTAGTGCCATTATTAACAAAGAACAAGCCAAATTTAGCAAGTGAACATACTGTGCGACGCGGAGCAGACCAGTACAGGAGCTATAAGGTCTGAATGCACAAATTTCACGGTAATTTCAGTTTTCCTTAAGGTGAGTTCATTTCTTCCTACCTGTTGTTTCCATTTCTTAAAGCTGGAAAGAAAACCCTTTGAATTTCTAACCTTATTTTCAAGATTTAAAGATTTTTGGTTATATCCTCTGAGTATGGCCTTGAAATCTACTTGTCTGTGAAATGAGCACGGCCCTGGCCTTACCTGTTCTCACCCTGAATTCGGGGATACTCCATTAATACAATATGATTTGGAGGATTTCAGAGAAAGGTCTAGAAGCTCTATGCTAACTCCTATGATGGAGAAGATAGTAGGAAGTGGCCTAATAGAAGCCGCAGCCTTTCCCAAGGCTGTACAGTGCCCAAAACTAGTTCAAGAATGTATGAATAGGTATGAACCCCAAAACAGATGCATCAGAAATGCAGACGGTGATGTATTGTTTCATGTTGATAGACAAACCCTAATGTCTATGATGAGAATACTGCCCAAAGAGACATATTCTAGCCTCAATATTACTTCTTCTTATGGGTATTTCTTAGAGAAGAAAGCAAGTTACAAAAGTGTGATAGCAAGAAACTGGCTGTTGAAATTTCAGAAGGGTGGTTCAAGGCTACCTAGACCACTTACTAGGGATCACTTGATTAAGGAGGTGAGGGATATGGTAGTGTTATTGTACAGACTGAAAGGTAGCCAGCATGCGTATTATTGGGAAGATTGGATGTACTTTGTCATACAAGTTATCCTCCAAGGAGAGAAATATATGGATTGGGTAGAAATTGTTGCCGATTGTTTGCATCAGGAACTAAGTAATTGTTTGGGAGATAGAAATTTTTATATGTCTTCATACCTGTTTTATTGCCTGGCATCTACAAGACAGTGGTTGGGTCTGCCTCATGCACCCTTGGCTGAGGATAGTAGGATATATGAATATTATTCACAATTGCAGAGGAAGAACTGTTATGAAAATTACAAAGGGGTTAGTGATGTTTTCACTAGAAGGATGACCTATGAATTGGCAGGCAATCTGAATAAAAGAATGTTCGATGAGGCAATGTAGTTAATTAGCATTTATGGTAGCTTCTTTATTCAATTTTCAAGGTTCACTTACATTAGAGTTGGAGGATTTGATGGTGAACTTGTTAAGTTACCTAGATATGTGTTCGACCGTTTTGTGCTAATAGAGGTATGCAGACAACTAGCACATGTGGATAAGAAGTTCTCGGCAAAGAAGGGATTTGGTATCTCTTTTCCTATCGAACTTGGACATTACTCATGCTGGTCAAAATTTGATGCTTTGAATTTAGAGGTGAGCCTTAAAAAGTTTAATTTTAGTTCTTCACTGCCAAGTTCCAGTTTGACAGCAAAGGGTTTGTCAGGGATAACTTAGATTCTAGAGCAGGCCTTACACACATTCCTAAGTTAGAGGATTACTGGGAAGACTGTCTATATGAGTTTGAGGTTAGGAGAAGACTGTGGTGTAGGTTCTCTTTGGGGCAGATAATTAATCTTAACTTCGATATGGATATTTCTGGAGTTATTGATGATGAGGAATAGGTGATTGACCCGTAGTTTGCACAAATAGAGCAATTACATATGCTAGAAATCGACTAGAGCAAAAAGGAGGAAGATAGGATTGAGATTAAAACCCTCCCAGTGATAAGGAGAACTGAGAAATGGTTAAGGGGAAAGAAACAGGAAGGAATCCAAAATAAAAATGCCCAACATTTCACATCAATGGTTGAATCATCATTCCCCATAAGCTCTTCTAACCAACCTATTGCTATCTATGGTGCAGGTACTTCCAAGTCATCAACTGGAAGGAACCCTACAACTAAGAAATCTAGAAGAACCCTCACAACTATCCTACCCCCTCGTGCTACTAGGTTGAGAACCAAAAGTAAGAGAAAGAAACGGGTTTTTGAAAGAATAGTTGTGGATCTGAATTCAGAGGAAGATTCAGGAGAACCCATGGGTGATAAGGAGTCTAGTCCACACAGAACAGAGGAAGTTGATACTGGGCCACAGTCAAAGGTCGTTCTAGAAACCTCTGAACTGTTAACAATTTCTAATGTATCCTTTGATGGATTGAACCCTGAAAAGGAAACCTTAGCCCCTGCACCCAAGTGGTTGGAGAGTTCTATTACTGATAAGAGAAAAATAATTCCTTTTTCTGTCCCTTTAGAGGACATGGTGAGCAAATGTTTAGGGAAAACACCCAAGTCTAAGAAGCTAAAGATGATGTCCAGAGTAAGCATTAATCCAAATACTAGAAACTAGAGTGCTAAGATAGCCAAACCAGTGACTGAAGAAGAAGTACAGGACCCAACTATGCAGGATTTCACTGTAGAAAGAGTGGATCTTGGCTCTGCTTCAAGAGCTGCAGATGTTCATCATCTTGAAGCGTCCACCAAGAGGATAGTTAGTCGGAGTTGGAAGGATGAAAAAGACAAAAGGGAATTAAAGCAAACTCTACGTTCAATGGCAGAGTACATCGATGCTATCCATAACCCCAGCCCACAGCTAGTTTCATAGTTCTCCCTGTCTTTTGATCCTAAGTCACCAGTTAACCAGAAAATGTTGGATCAGGTTCACAGAAGCAAGATGGTTGCTAAGATATTCGACAATTGGTTGGACTGCATTGTACAGAAAGGGACTGAATGCATACATGAACTTAAGAATATATATGATCTGACTACTGCCACCGTTGAAGACCTTAAGGCATAGGTTACTGCTTGGGCAAAAGATGAAGGTAAATGGGTAAATTTAGTGAATCAAATCGATCAAGTTCAAAAATATGGAGTAGCGAAGTTTTTGACAAAAAAGAGCCTAACTAGTTTGGATGAAGATCTATTATATGTGAGTAAGAAAAATATTGAATGGAAGAATTCCATATCACGGCAGGGGCATTTTGAACTTACAAAATTGATTAAGGAGATAACTGAGTTCACTCAATCGCTGCAGCGTGACTTACAATGTATTGATGTCAAATACATAAAAGATGATGGGGAGCCGGAAGAGAACATCGATACAGTGATTCAAACCTTCATGGATAAAATCAACTTTGTCAAAGAAAGTGATAATATCTTAACTGAAGATTTATCCCAAATTTCCAAGGTGGAATCATTGCTTTACCTTTGTATCGACGCACTCCTAGAATATAAGCAAAAGGTTGGGAAAATACAGAGGGAAAGAGAAGTTTGGAAATCAAGAGTGAAACGCATAGGCATCCCCAACCTCCTAAGAATTTAGGAGTTTGTTGCAGCTTGTCAGGAGTGGAAGACTCAACGTGCTTCTCCGACCACTGATGACAAATCTGGAGATTTAAATCTGTTGCCCCAACCATGATCTTATTGGCTCATTTTTTTTTATTCAGTTCCTCAGTTATGCTATTTTCGTAATCTTGATCTTTGAATCAATTTGTTATAAACTAAATCCTGTATGGGTCAGAGTTACTTTAACTCTGGGTTTGGTTTACTTGATGATATGATTAGGACATTCATATACATAGGTTTTTGAATCTTCCATGGATATACATAGATAGAGATAGAGGGAAAAAGGAGAAAGAAAATTTTGGCTGAACTATTTTTTATGGTTTTATAGTATATGATGATGATTGTCTGATAACTTTTCATCTGTGAATGAAAAGAAGAAATAGTTATTATTTACTTGGATCTGTGCATCTGACTATTTGAAATTGGATTTTTTGTGTGAAATCTCCTTTCATTTGGTAATTGCTCTTCTATTGGACAACTTGTTATATGTGTTCTATTATCTATTGGTTCAGCAGATATATATGTATGTGTTTATGTATTTGAATGTATTAAAAATAGAATCTGTGCATTCTATCACTCACTATTATTGCAAAAATTTACTGCATTCATAACATAGTTATGTGTGAATGCTAGTTTGCCTTAGGCACTTTCTGGTCAAAAGTGTATTTGGATAGTTGATTAGATTGAATTCATTGGAAATCTTAAAGGGAGCTGTACCTAAATTCAGAGGGGAACTAATTTAAAAAGTTCACCCATTTGTTGTTTAACTCATTTGTTCTTTAAAAAGGGGTATAGAGTCAGAATAACACATTTTCAGAATAAGGACAAATCTGTTAGCCAACAGTTTCCAAAATCAGATTTAGAATACCTTCCAGATTATTCACACTCACACTACAATTTGATCATGTAGATAAGATAGTATAATGAAAAGAACATAAGAGCAATTTCCAATATACCACAAGTTATTCCAATGCAAAGATTGAAAGATCGCTTTCTTTTCTATTCACTTGATAAAATATGATTTACAATTTGAACACAAAGTCTCAAAATGCTCTTCAATTTGGTAGAGTTTCGCTTCAATCACTAAAAGATAAAAATTTACAATGGGGGTCATCTTTATTTATAAGAGAAACCAAGAGCAAAATAGGAAAATCCTAACTACTTTGACTTATTCAAATAGAAGAGTCCTATTTGAATTAGGACTTCCTTTGCCTCACATGTAATTACATTTTAGAAAATTACACATGAATATTTCCACAACAAAATTCAAATTACATATACAAGAATAAAATAAACTAAGGTATCAAAAAGGAACTTCAGCTTCCTCCATCATTCTTCTTTACAAAATTCTGATACATGGCCTGTATAGCCACCATTTCACATGCATCTGGCTTTGCTATATTTTTGGAGATGGTGTGGGCCTGGAGAACTAAATCTTTTACTACCTTTATTGCCTTCTCATGCTTGTCAAGGTTGTCTTTCAAGTTTTCAAAAGTTGAATGCTGATCATAGAGGCTGTCCATAGAAAGTACTGAGTGCACTTCATCTTCGTATTTTTGTTCAACCATCTTCTCAAAGGAGCTTATCATTTCATCTACTGAAAGGAAATTATGATATTCACCTATGAGGGTGCATGGGAGTTCTTCCAACCTGTGTAGAAGCATGACATCATTATCTTCACTATTTTCATGAGCTTGGCATAAGTCATCAAGTAACTCTTTTACTATATGGATACGATGAACAAGAGACTCCTTAGACTTAAGATATGATTCTAGATTTGAGATGACCCCAATGGTTATCAAATTCTTTATCTTAATCTTTTGCATCTCTATCCACTCCTCCAAGCTCTCTTCTTGATCCTGTAGTTCTCAAGAAAGTAAGTCAACCATGTTATCAAGCTCGACTTTGGCTTTATCCATCTTTTCTTTTCTTTCTATACTGGTCTTCAATAGAATTCTTCCCTATGCCAGCAACCACTCCACAATATCTCCTACCACTCTTCCTCTGGCCTAAGCTTTTTCAACCTTCTGAATCAGAGGATCTTCTACAGTTATTGTCATGGGTTCCACAATTTTAGATGACTTTACTATTTTTTGAAGAACAGAGGCAAGTTGTTCTGCTTTAACTTTATACTGTTATTTCTCCTTCTTGACTTCATCATATTTTTTGAGCAAGGTACTAGCAGTAGTTTGAAAATCTACCTTTATGCCTTTATGAGTTAGCTTACCTAACTCAACCCTTGATACGACATAATCATTCATATCAAAATTGTCGATAGTAGCATCCTCTAGTGGCTTGGCAATTTTTGCATATCTGATCCCCTTTTCATTGATAAGCCTAGAAACAGTCATAGGCTTTTTCTTCAGAGTCTTTGACTTCAAAGGCAATAGCTTCGCTATATCAAATTCATCTGGTGAAATTACTTGTTTTTTCCTTTTCGAGGTATATGTAGAAAACCAAGGAGGAAGTATAGAAGCACCCACATTAGGAGAAGAATCAATCACTTGCTTTGCCGGGTCCATGTTTGTTCATGTTATTGTAACAATAGGACTAGTAGGAGTAAAAACAATAGTAGTATCAACAACCTTTTTAGAACTATCTAGAAAATGTTCTAAGACAGTTTGTTCATGATATCAAAAGATAGAGAAGACAAACTAGGAATGGACCTAGATGAATCAAACATTGTTCCAAAAATTGTTCTTAGAAAAGGGGGAGTATTATCTGAAGAAACAACCAAAATAGGAGAAATAGGAATATTTGAAACTACTGGAAAAACACTAGAAGCAGGAACATGAAATTGAGATTTAGAAACTTGGGATTCTAGTGGAATATCCTTCTGTGGGGAAAGTTGTGAATCACCAAGTTGTTCCTATTCTACATTCTCATCTTTATCTTGTTCTATTTCATCTTCTTCGGCAGGATTTTCAGATATTTCTACTTGTTGGATATCCTTTGCTTTCTCAATATTTTATTGTTCAATTCCAACATTCTCAACCTCCATCTGTTCAACATCAGTGTCTTCAATACCAGATTTGATAACATTAGGAGTCCCTGTAACCTCCTTCTTCTTCCCTCCCTTAGATACAAACTTAATTTTTGGCTTATGTGTTTTGGAGGAAGAAGGGGTGTCACTCTTATTCTTGGTTCTATTTTCCACTTTCTTACCTGTTTGCTCCTGCATTTCAGTCTCTGACCCTGTAAGAAATTATTTCAAGCTGATCTCTTTACTTTCCAACCATATGTTTGTGTTAGCCAAGATCAGCTGAAATCTTTTCCTTATAGAAGTCTCCTCTTTGACTGACCATTTCACTTCTGGAAGATGTGAGACTTTAACATTCTGAGTATTATATTTGGGATCTAGAACATCCCCATCATCTTCCATTCCATCTAGAATATCCACAAGGCCCAGCTCTTCTATCTGACTCAAATGAAGTCTGCAATAGTCTAACTTCGTGATCTCATTTTGTGTCCTAAGATCAGCCCAAATATCTTCCACCATTGGCATATGGAAAGTTGACTTTCTTTTGACTTTATCTTGTACCCTCCTGAAGTCAAAATAGTCTCTTTTCTTGAAAGTTTTCATGGTGACCAGCTGTAATTCAGAATCAACTGTTTTTGCCTTGGTAGCTGACTGAACTGAGCACCTTCCAATTTCTACAGGAAACTTTATACCTGACTTTTTCAGCTCCATTTGTTTATTATGTACCACAATCAGCTGCCTACATAATTCCATGAGAAAAATCTAGTCACTAGGATATCATGGAAGTATATAAGGGTAGCCAGGGTAATACCCTACTCTGAGATATGTGAAAGTAGGAAATTGTAAGAACAAGCAGCCAAAAGAATTTACAACTTCCCAAGCTTCATCTGAAACCCTCTTCTAAACAAGCTCATTGTCCCACAACAACATAAACACTGAAAAGAAAGGATCATTAACCCTATGGAAATGATGGATTGATCCTTTTAGTGTGATTTGAGGATAATACTCATACACGGGAACCAACCTCCTGTCACCAACCTGAGTAAGACCAGGAAAACTTCTCATGCTTGCGGCAACATATACAAGATATAAAGTCATATAAAATTTGAATGTTGTGTTGACTCTCACCAACTGCTCATGCAAAGCATTACTAATCTTTTCTCCCCAGAAGATTTTCTGTGTGCCCCAGAGAATCACCTTGATGTATGTATACATCTATTCTTGAAACTTGGAGGAAGAAGGGAGTCCTCTAATGTGACTCAAAAGTGTGATCAAGTCACAAACCTCCTCTTCAAAATCACTCCTAGGGAGATCCTTCAGCCATCTGGTCAGATTTCTCTGAGGAATCTTCAACCATTTACTATTTATGTATCTTCTTGCAGCTTCCACATCTGCATCATAATCTCTTTGCCCTTTGAGCAAAATCAATGTGTCCAATATTTTCAATAGGACACATGAAGATTTTATCAAGAAACTCTACATCCAACCTCATAATCACATTCCCTTGGGAATCTGTCACAACCCTAGTATCCCTATTATAATGGCTAGCCACCTGAAGAACAAACTCAAGGTTATGGGAAGAAACTAGAAAAGAGGAAACCAAGTGGATATTGCTATCAACAATCTTCTACATATGTCTGGAAGGATTTGTCTGTTTAGTTCTGTCTACAAACTCTACCATATCCACATGCCCTATTTCTATATCTCTGATTTCATCAACATTAGACTATACTAAAGTGACAGGGAAAACCCCTTGGTATTTGTACTTCAATACTTTGGCTTTGGATAGAGACGGCTCCGACATCAGCTTTGGAGAGAACTCTAGAAAAGATATCTACCACAGACGTTTGTCGAAAACTGCAAAAAGCCATGATCTCATAGTTAGGGGAAAAATGGGTAAATTAGGATTACTGTGATTCGATGATCATGAATAGGGAAATATGCATTGAAGGGCTTGAGTGCACGTAAATCAAGGTAAAGGATGAAAGTGGGTTAATAGGCTTTGAAAGGCAAATATTCCCAGTGTTTAAAAAAAAATTCAAGAAAATGTGCATGGGCGGTCAAAATGACCGCTCCTGCATGGAGGACCATTCACTCATGTAAAGTCAGTCAATTTGACCGCTATTAGATGTGGGGTAAGTTATTGTTTTCTATGTACGGGCGGTCAAAATGACTGCCCTTACACGAGAGTAAAAATTTGCAAGTTTATATATGCATGTATGAGCGGCAAAAATGACCACTTGAGCATGTTATGTGAAGCCTGAAGTGTAGAATCGGTCAAATTGATCACTTGTATAGGTATTCTTGAAAATCTAAGTTAGATATGTGATAAAGGGAGTTTTGGCCGCTATTACACGTAGGGGGTAACACAAAGCTCATGTAAGGGCGGCATTTTTAACTGACCTTACATGTCTAGGGAAAACATGAGAAATGTGAAGGTGGGGAAAAAGGATAAGAACATGTAATTCATATAAGGATAAGAACATGTATCGATGACGATTTTCGCCATCTCTAAACATGTTAGGAAACTATGAAAAAACCTAAATTTGTCATGGGTAGTAAAAACCCTGAAATATTGAAACAAATGCATTCAAAATGAAAACTAGAGTTTAAAGAAAATGAAGAAAATGCATATATGGATGATATGGCTGCTAATCGATAAAAGAGAAATCAAAACAAAAACAAAAAGACATTTAATACATATCAAGCCCTAGTCTTTAAAAATGAAAACAAGAATCAAAAACAAAGACTTACCTGGTCTAAAAAATAAAACCCTAAAGGCAGTCACGGAAGCAAGAAATGTAGCTAGATCTAAAGTTTACACGAGCTTCATGAAGCAAAATAGCATGAAGAAGGTGTCAATCTAGTTGGAAGACTCAAAAACAAACAATAAGTAAACTAAAACAGAAATAAAATGCTTTAAAAAGACTTTAAAGCTATACATTAAACATGGCACAAGTGCCAATAATGCTAACTTCAAGTTCATGGATTTCGTGGGATCATGCTTTGTTAGCTGGAAAGACTGCTTTTACACATGAAGGACAATATGCATGATCGGTGGATAAGACCACTATTACATATGCGAAATCTGACAAAAGACATGCATGAGCGGCGGATTTAACTGCCTTTGCATGTTAACAAAGAAACAAGATAAGTATGTATGAGTAGTCATTTTGACCAACATCGCACATAGGAGGTAATAAGGATATGCAAGAGCTACAATTTTGACCGCTATTGCACATGAAGTTTCAAAAACTTACTAACACCCTAAAATGATCAAAGTTGATATCTTGATCAATTGGCAACCTAATCAATTTGCATAAATTTCAAGGAATCAATTTAAGGGAATGTTGCAAACTATTCTAGGATGTCAGATGACTTCACATGAGGCCAAGAATACTTGTCTCAATTTGCAAACTTAGAGTGTAGGCTACAAAATGGACAAGTTTCATAGGAGTTGTCTACAAAAAATGAGCGTAGCTGATTTTGAGAACAACAGTTTGGTTATTCATTGCTTGATTCTAGTTGTGCTTTTGCTTTTCTTACTAACACTGATGAGCCTAGAATTGTGAAAGAGGCTATGGGCATGAAAGATGCATGTTCTTGGAAGGAGGTCATGGAAGATGAGATGACTTCTTTGGAGAAGAATAAAACATGGGACTTGGTGCCTTTGCCTAAAGGATGGAAACCTGTTGGATGCAAATGGGTGTTCAAGAAGAAATTTGGTGCAGATGGCAATGTTGAAAAGTACAAGGCTAGATTGGTTGCGAAGGGGTATTCACAAGTGGAGGGAATTGATTATGGTGAAATTTTCTCTCTCATTGCAAAGCTAACATTTATTTGGTTCCTGTTATCTCTTGCAGTAGCTTATGACTTAGAGGTGGAGCAGATGGATGTGAAGACAACATTCCTTCATAGTGATTTGGAGGAAGAGATTTACATGTCATAGCTAGAGCATTACATAGAGAAAGAACATGATTTCTAATTTGAAGTCTTAGTTGTTAGCACAGTTTGAGATGAAAAATCTAGGGGCAGCCAGGTACATTCTAGGAATAGAAATTAGAAAAGATAGAGCTAACAAAAAACTTTGGTTAAGCCAAAGTAAGTATGTGAAGATCGTGTTGGATAGGTTTAGCATGGTAGATTGTAGACCATTGTGTATTCCTATTTCCTTGGGGACAAAGTTGTCTGTTAATGATTGTCCAAAATCTCCTAGTGAGGTGGAGGAAATGAGCAGAGTACCTTATGCTAGTGTTCTTGGTAGTTTGATGTATGCTATGGTCTACACAAGACCAAACATTACCCAAGTAGTGGGTGTCCTTAGTTGATTTATGGCTAATCCTGGATGGGTACATTGGGATGCAATTAAGAGAGTGTTCAAATATTTGAGAGGTACTTCTGAGTATTCCATATGCTATCATGGTAATCCTATAGGACCTCCACATTCAGTTTGTATTTATGGATTTGTGGATTCTAATTGGGTGAGTGACATTGACAGTAGGAGATCCACAGTGCCTATGTGTTTACTATGTTCGATGGTGCAATTAGTTGGAGGAGTAAGCAAAAACCTATGGTTGCTTTGTCCATGATAAAAGCTGAGTATATGGTAGCAACTCATACTTTTAAAGAATCCATTTGGCTTAAGAGATTGTGCTCAGATATTGGTGTTGATGCAGGACAGATTTTGATTTGTTGTGACAATCAGAGTGCAATTTGCCTAGCAAAGAATCCAACTTTCCGTGCCAGAACAAAGCATATTGATGTATAGTTTCACTTTGTGAGAGACATAGTTGAGGATGGGAAGGTGAATTTGGAGAAGGTAGACAGTTTGAAGAATGTTATGGATGCATTGACGAAACCAGTGGGCACAGAGAAGTTCAGATGGTGTTCAAAGTCTATCAGCCTATAGCAGTTAAATCTTGTTATTTCCAATGGCTTTTACAAGGTGTTCGACAAGTGGGAGAATGTTGGGAATTAAAGTGTCTCAACCTTGGTAATTCCTTGTATTATTTCATTGTATTTTTTATTTATTGCCTATTATTGTATTTAGGATGCAAATCCTTATTGTCATCTTGTGGGAGTTGGCAAGGTGATGTGTCATCCTATGTGGAAGGTGACAACATGTAAATTTGTCTTCACATGAGGAGATAGGTGTCCCACTTAGTAGTAGGAATATTTTTCCATGTGTCAGCATCTTGGATAGTGTGTAAGAGAATATTGACCAAAACGGTTATGATGAATTCCTATGATAAATCTATGACACATAAGAGTCATAAATGGAAGATTCTATGACAGGTGAAGACATGTGTCCTAGGGCATCTTGGAAGAAGGCATCTTTGGGTGCCCCAAGGAGGGTTATGACATGTTGTAAGAGAATATGCTATTTTTAGCCTGTGTATGACAGATTCTCTTACAGTTGTAAGATATGACAGCTATGACGGATTATATGACAGTTGTAAATGTCGTAAGAGTATTTGTCATTGCCCAACTTGGGAATAGGTGACCTCTTTAGGATGGGGTGATATGACAAGTGTCATGAACATCCTACAATGTTGGAAAAGTGTCCATAGGTGTGGGTTTTGGGCCATGAGGCCATGTTGGACGCCCATCTCAAGATAGAGCCATTTTTTGCCTTGTATCTTCTATATAAACAAGTGTTTTGGAGAGGAGATGTATTATGTGATTGACAGGTATTGTTATGCTACCAGATTGTCTCTAGATACAAGTGTTGAAGACTCTTGCAAGAACAGTGGATCTGAAATTGTATTGTAACCTTCACCGTTTACTGGAATACATTTGAGTTGTGTTTTGGAGTGTGGGGTTTTTCACCCGTAGGGGTTTTCCCCATGTATATCTTGTCTCTCTCTCTTCTATCTTCTTTCTGTGTGTATGTGTATTGCTGCAATATCTCCATTGTTGGGTTAATAAAACTATAACTATAAAGGATAAAAAGAATTTGCACTCATCTCTCCTCATTAGATTAGTGTAGGAAGCAATTTCCAAACACCTAGCTTCCTTTCAATGAGATGGGTGGAGTTCATGTAGAGTTATACTTTTGTGTTGAAGCATAGGAGTGGAAAATCAAACAAAGTTTCTGATGAATTGAGCAAGAGAACAAACTTGTTTACATAGATGAGAGTTGAAGTGATAGGCTTTGATGAATTGAAGAACCTGTATGAGGGAGACACTGATTTTACAGAACTTGGGAAAGCATGTAAGGAACCTGTTGTGACATATAGGAGTAAGTGGCTGGACTATTTCATTCAAGAAGATATGTTGTTCAAAGGAAATCAGTTGTGCATACCTAGAAGTTCAAAGAGAGATAATTTGATCAAGGAGAAACATAGTAGTGGATTGGCAGGACGTTTTGGCATTGATAATGTAAAGGGTAAAATTTGGATGGTTGAGTTTTTGGTAGTTTTTAGTGTATGTCCTCCTTTCACCCTTACATTCAAGGACCTAGGGTCGAGTTGCAATGTACTATCATACCCTAGGTCACTATTGAGATGTCGGGAAACTTGGATTTTTATGATTTGATTGTCAATTTCCTTCTTTTAGGCTCAATTATACCTTAAAACCCTAATTATGCAAATACAATAGCAAACAAACAAATAACAGAAAATGTTGCTATAGGAAGATGTAAAATAACAAATCACTGCATACCTAATTTTGGGGTTCGGAGATGGAAAAGTCAAGGACTAAGGAGCAGGTACCCAAGTCCAAGGTACCAGTTTCTTTGCAGAATCTTGACCTCCTTTTGACACTAATCAGAACTGTAACTTCTATTTCCAGAGATTCAACTACGGAGGACACAGGGACTAGCACCCAAGTCCAGGAAAGGCTTCGGTGTCCTTCTTCTCTTCAGATCCCAAATCCTTGATGTCTACTGATCTTTCCTGTAATTCCACTTTTTCTAGATGTGACACCTGTAACCTACAATCACAAAACTTTGGGAGGGGGTTGTGGTGTTTAGAGGATTTCCTTAGTCAAGCCTTGGAGAGACATTCAAGTCTTCTAAACACCATTTTCAGATAGAGAGTGTGTGCCTAGGGAGATAGAGGTAAAAACCAAATGATAAATGCTCAATAATCACAATAGATGTCACCTTGTAGTGAAGATCTCATGGGAGGAAGAAGCTCTTCATTCCATGAGGAGATGGATGCTCAAATCTACAAACACAAACACATAGACAACACAAATATTCTCTTGCAACACAATGAAAGCCTTGAATCACCTTTAGGATGTATAAAGTTCACAATAACAATCTAGTTTACAAATAAATACCTAAACATGCTTTTATATGCAACTGTAAACATTCCCGCCAAGATTTCCTAAATTCAAACTTACCGTCTTGGCCTAGGGACCAAATAACGGACATAAAATGACACTACAAATTTGGGCCTGACCCAAAATAGGGTAGGACTAGGGCATGGCACCCAAGTCCTCCCCCTATTTTGGGTAGGGTTAAGCTCAAGGGGTCCCCCTAGGCCCTATTTGTCATGATGCCTAGGGTTCATTCCATTGGGATGCCAAATCATGATGTAAGTTGTCCTAAATGCACACTAAAGGCCCAGGAGCTAAACCTTTTGAGGGAAAAGCCAAGCACAAAGAAGACATGCCAAGCACATTAAAGACAATGATAGGCATGCAAAACACGGAGAAGATAGTTACAGTCACACAAAACATGAAGAATACATTGAATGCATAGAAGACACATTAATGCATAGAAGATAGGAATGATCTCTTTTGTTTTCTTTTTCATGAAATACAAATGCAAGTATAGGAAGTAAACAAACCTCCCATAATACAGGATGCACTCATTGTACAGGTCTTTAAACTATATATATGGGGCAAAACACATGCAAAACCTCCCAAAGTGCAGGATGCACTCATCACACAGGTCTTTAGACTGCATATGGGGCAACAGACACACCAAAACACACACAAATTTAAAGACCCAGAGAAAACACGACAAACACGTGATGGAGTGTTCCTATTTCTAGGTTCAACACCATCTCAGGCACATTACAAGCACACACCAACAATTGCACTTCACCACAACAATTGCTGAAGACACGGTTAAGGGTTGAGTTAGTCACAGAACCACTCCCCGCCTCTGTAGAGGACTTTTGAAAATGACATGATGATGCAATCTACTCCAAGAAATACACCACCCCCGCCTCTATAGAGGGCTTAAGAAAAAGGATATGCTTGATTTCCCACCTCCATAGAGGGATTACATGATTGATTGATTGATTGCAAACAAACTTAGGATGTAGGATGCACTCATCATGCAGGTCTTTAAACTACACTTGAGGACAAACACATTGTTAACATCTACAACAGACAACTTACCTTATATATGCCCCCACCTTAAGGTGGTTGATATCAGGTATCGATATCAATCACGTTAAGTCAAGAAGAAAACACACAAGGAAACACAAAATTTCACAAAGCCCATACCCCCTAGAGACATGTACTTTATGATCGCCAAATGTTCCCACAAACACATCCCTATCAATGTATATGAAATCTGAGGTATGCAAGATTTAAGATAGACAAAGTGCGTGGAGCAGCAGTATTGTTATGATTTGTATATGAGATAGAACACCATCAAAATCACTATGCAAAAAGCACGAGTACTTCCACTAGCCAAGTGTCGAATAAGATATACAACCCCATTGTCATATTAGGAACTATAGACACCCAAAATTGACCTAGTTATCATTAGTATCAAATATCGCATTATCTACTATTTGCATTTGTCTAACACACTTGAGCAATTTCTCCATTCATCAAAATCACCTGTTTCTTCTATTAATTAAATAAATTTCTATTCATTTAATTATCTCTTGATTCTATCTATTTTAATTAAATAAATCTTATTTATTTAATTAAAATCCTTTCATAATCCCACTTTCCAATTAATTAAATAAATTTTATTTATTTAATTAATTTCTCTTATCATCTTTCATTATGCGCTGACATGTGTGCCTCTTAATTAAAACTTGTGTGGTACATCTTTTATTTAATATATTTCACATGTAGTCCTTTTTATGTACACAGTCACATATGAGCCTTATATTCCCTCCACATGTCATTTACACATTCACCTATGACTATCATTTCATCTCAACCATTCACATAGCCACCAAATCCCTACCGTTGATTATTTTGGTTGAGGTCTATTTAAACACCCTCTCATTCCATACTACATCTATCCACCATTTTCATATAGCATCTACATTATCATCTTGAGCATATTGATCATTTTAGCATCTATTTAGCATATTATCATTATCATTCATCCATCATGGCAGCTTTGATCTTCATAATTGTTCATTATTGAAGAAGCAATCCACATCACAAATAAGGAATCATACAATCTAGGTGATTTTGTTCTTGAATTGCATGCTTTTGATTTCACTTGGATTTGATTCTTTGATGGTGGTAGGATTCGGTTTTCATTTATATGATTGATCTTATTAACCTAATTTTTACCTATCACATTTTGGCATGCCCAATGGGACTCACATCCTTAATTAACTTTGTTGTTTGAAATTGTTTTTCATGAAGATCATATTTTCTGAGCGCTTACAGCAAATCGTGGTCACTTTTAAGTGAAAACCAGTCGCCTTCAGAACATTTGCATCATTTTTAAGCTACCAGTCACCACTTTCAGTGTTTTTGGGATTGCTTTTAAGCCAACAGTGGTCGCATCTGTCATTATTCACATCGCTTTTAATTTGGAACTGATTGCTTTTGGTTGTTTGGGTCACTTCTTGCACTTTAGGGTTTTTTCTACTAACATCTGATTCTTGTAGGGAATTTTACGCATCTGGCAAAAATAGGTCACTTATGAGTAGTAATAGTCTGCAACTAGGTTTTCGGCATCACTTTTGAGCAGTAACAGTTTGCTTTTAGCAAAATTTAGATCACTTTTGAACAGCAGTCAGTCGCCTCTGGTAACTATGTGTTGCTTTCAGCTCTATCATTCACAGTTGGGTTTTCTTGGTTATTAATCATCTCTTTGTGCAGCATCTTATCAATTATCCAAGAAAAGGAGGTTGTCAAACTACTAACATATCTATTGCAGCACCAATCAGTCCAAGACATTGCATTTTATCACTAATTTAGGAACATTTGGGCTTGGTGCTTAAAAAGAATCATTATTTGCTCTGTGCTTGATTTATCTTTTTTGGATTGCTTGTTGTGCATGTTTGTAACCCAAATTTAATAGCAAAAGTATCCTCTCCCCTTTCCTATCAAATGGATCTTGGGTGCATGAGAACTTGTTATTATCTTTAGAGGGCCTACCTTCCCACTGTGAGAAGGTGTACAACCCAAGTGGTAACAGGATAAAGCTAAGTCCTTCCAAGCCGCTATATAATAAAAGTGTTTGTGTCGAAAACCACAAACAATGGGTGTCGTGTTACACCAAAAAATGTTTCCCCCAAAACCCCTTAAAGCATAACCTTTTTGGGTTGGGAAGCCTCCATTAATGGAGTCAATTACCGCACGTGTAGCCACCCAAATAGATGCCCTTATTAGCAACCTTGTGTAGTAGCCAAAATCCTTCTATTTGTTGATGCAAAAGGTGGGACCTTTGAAGCTGCCCTAATTCTCGTGGTTCTTAGTAGAGATAGCAGGAACAATCCTAAGGTTTGGTGGAAGAACAAGCCTTGGGAAACCTAGATCTTGGTATGCGTAAGAAATGAGTGCCATGGAGGGGAGCTGGTGCTACTAAGATCCTGAAGCTATCCACTTTGAATAGGCATGGCAAGGGGACTCAACAAATATAGTCCTTTACTAGCCTAGGTTGTACAAGTTTGTGATTGTTGTGAGTGTGAGTGACTGAAATCACTTTTTTCTTGTCAAAAACATCATTTAAACACACCCTGTGTCAAACACAAATCACCTATGAATAATAACCACTCTCTTTTAGAAACCTAGATCACTTTTAAACAACAACTGCTCACCTTTAGCCAAACTAGATTACTTTTAAACAACAGTTATTCACTTCTGGCAGAATTTGCATCACTTTTAAACAACAATCCATCACTTTTGGCAAAATCTACGTCACTTTTAACCTGAAACTAATTACCTCTGGCAAACCTAGTCACTTCGGGTTAAAGCTATAGCCTATCACCTGTAACAAAACTAGATCACTTTTGAGCTATTAGTAATCACTTTTGGCATCTTTTGAATTGCGCTTCTAAGCTATTACCTATCGCTTTTGGTCAAATATTAGCAATCAATATCAACCCAACCAAATCAGTTGCATTTTCAAACTTTCTTAGCTTTCTCATCAACTTTTAGACAATCCTCTGATCATCTATAGTCACTTGAGCATTATCTTTTATCTTGAGCATATCAAACCATTAGACTTTTCAAGCTTTCCATCCTTTTGAGACCCCAAAACAACAACCAAACATTATCCTTTTGGCTTTACTAAGCCCTAGCAATACCATAAAACAACATTAGTAACTAACTTTTTCCATTGAGTGTGTGAGCTATCCTCTAGGGAAGTTTATCCAATAACAACCCAACAACAACAACCAACAACCAACAAAACAACCCAACAATAACAACCAACAACCCATTAGCAAACCAAGCAACCAGCAAATTAGCAAAACAAACCATCACCTTTTGGGTCTCAACCTTGACAAGCTAAGTCCAATTCAAAACATCAACCATCATGCCTCAAACTAGGAGCCAATATAGAGCTAAAATGGAAGCAAAATTATGAGCTGAGATTGAAGCCAAAATGCAACAATCTTGATCAATGCCCCTTAGAGGTACAACTCAATTCACAATCGGTATGCCTTCTTATATGTTTGTGCCCAAAGGATACACCATTAGACCATCAACTTCACAACAAGTGCAACCTCAAAAATTTTTAGAGACCTATGAAGAGCAATCCCAAGATGACTTATCAAAATTTCAAGACACACACGTATGGGACCAAGTTGAGAAGCTTGTTTTATCTGATCCTAATCACTACTTCTTGCAATTAGCCCGTATGGGAGCCAAATTACCAAGTGACTTTGACATATCTGCTATTCGAGAACATGATCCAAACACTCCTGCTGTTGTCACAAAGGGACCATCCACTATAGCCATACCATCTCACACCATATCCATCCTACAAAATCCACCTTCCAACCCATCTCTTTCATTGCCTATTGCTACCCCATCAAACCCACCACGCTTAGATACACTCTAGAACCTTTGATAACTCCAACTGAGGTACTTCCTTTCCTTTCGCAAAATCTAAGCTTTCCACCTTTTCATGTTCCACAACATACTCCTTCTCCTACCATGATCATATCTCAACCTCAAGTATCACAAGTTGTCCATGTTTTACAAGTGCCAACTCCCCAAATATCACAAGCTATCCCAATATTGCAAACTTTGCAAGTTTTGTAAGCTATCCAAACACCAGAAGCCATACAAGTCTCGCAGCCATTGCAAACCCCTACTCCTATTGCATCACATGTGGAAACCACACCCCACACTCATATTCCTATCACCTCTAATATGGTCTCCACGATTTCCATGAATCCATCCAAGACACCATATAACCCCAATGTTAGTTTCATTGAATGAGTGACCCGCCTATTGTATCACAAGCCAATCCTAGCACCGTTGTCTCTTATGTTGATCAACTTACATCACTTCCTCCACCTCCATATAATCCTTCACAAACCATCAATCCATCTTATACAACCCAAGGATTACCCATTGTCACCCAACACATGATGTATACCAATGCTCATGTTGTCCAAAACACAAACCCAAATGTCCATCCTTCTTCCTCATCCACCAATCCTTCCATCGCTTACCATATTACAAATCCAACTCTAAATCCACAATCATTGACCAACGTTAATCCATCCCCTACTTCCCATGTGATGCAAAATCTTGGAGCTAATCCATCACAATATACCCAACCACCACTTGTGTCTCAAGGACAGCAATCCTCAAACACATATGTGTCACATACCAATCCTTTGACATATAATGTGAGCACGCAACCTCAACAAATGATCATGCCCTCATACATTCCACAACAACAACCACAATATACACCATATTACATTTCACCTCTGAACCATCAACCCCCTTTGCAACAACAGCAAATCTCTCAAGAAAATGTTGAACAAATGATTAACAAGGCAGTAGGACAAAAAAAGAAGACATTTTCCTTGGGAGATATATGCGCTTATCCATTTGACAAGTCACCTCATATGACACCTTTTCTGCCACATTTTGAAATTCCACAATTTGACAAATACAAAGGGAAAGGAAATCGGGATGACCATCTTAGAGCATTGTATGTTGCATGTCTTGATGTCACTCAAGACGATACATATCTCTTGAGACTATTCCCCCAAAGCTTAACAGGACAAGCTCTTGAATGGTTCTCTCACTTACCTCTAGGAATTAAGACTTTTGCGGAATTAGCGAACAAATTTTGATCCCATTTCACTTTTAACATTGAACATGAGGTGAACATTAATGATCTTGTTAACAACAAACAATGTAATGGTGAAGCTTTCTCCTCATTCACCTAACGATGGCATAACATGGCTAGCAAACTATCATGGCAAATACTCGAGAAACAACAACTTGATATCTTTGTCCAAAATCTTCATCCCAAGCTTTCATTCCAACTGCAATTGCAAAGTGCTAGCACCTTTGACGAACTTATCTCCAAAGGAACTACCATTGAATGAGCTTTAATTGCTAAGGGCACTATCAAGATATTTAGAGATAACAAAGACAATCCTCAATCGTCAAATGATAAATCCCGCTTTTGGAACAAAAACAAAAATGTCATTAATGACGGTATTGTGGATGCAAAGAACATACAAATAGTGAAAGCTCCTATTAACATCCAAGTTGCATCTACATCAAATCAACCTTTTCAACGAAATCAACCAAGAACAAATCCAACACCTCGACGACAATTTACCCCCTTAGGGGAACCCATGGAGGTAATCTTTTGTAAGCTTCTCCAAGCAGGAGATGTCATATTACTTGAAGCACCACCCAATGACGAATCAGTCTTCAAAGCTTCTTGGTATAAAGAGAACAAATATTGTGAATACCATAGAGTCAAAGGACATAAAACAAATGGTTGTATGTGCTTAAAACATGTCATTCAAGATTACATCAATTAAGGTCTAATTAAAATCACACCACCAACATCACAACTCGTACATCAACCAACATCGAACTATGACCTAGACGCTTTCAAGAATCCACTTCCACTTCATGACAAGACAAGTAACCCTCATACTGGGAATGTTATCCATTACAACTATGAATCATCCACGATTGGCTGCATCAACCATGCTCACATTTCTACCATTACAATCCAAGGCAAAGCACCTGATTGCACTATAACTACTAGAAGAGGTCATGTTACCATTCAAGGAGCACCTGTCAGTCCTCCTCGACCATCTTCTAGATATAATATCCTTGATCACCTTGGAAAAACACTTGCACACATTTCTATCCTAGAGTTGCTTCGCATATCCTCTGCCCATAAAGCTATCCTCGACAAAGCATTGCAAGAATCTTTGGTGCCTAATGATATTGATACCACACAATTTCAATCTATGGTAGCCAACATTGCAGCCCCTTGCCATCTTACCTTCTTTGACAAATATCTTCAACCAGCCATCAACCCATCACATAACAAAGCCCTCCACATAGAAGTATTTGTAAACCAAGACCATATCAAATGAATCCTAGTGGATGGTGGAGTTGGTCTTAATATATGTTCTTTAAAACTAATAAAACAATTGGGATATTCTGAGAGAGATGTTGACACTTCCAAGGTCATTACTATCAAAGCATATGTGATGCTGAGAGAGATAGTATAGGAGTCATCCATTTGGCTATCCAGGTTGGTCCTGTCACTACTGACACCCACTATCAAGTTCTTGATATTGACCTTCCCTATAACATTATACTTGACCGTCCATGGCTCCATGCCCTTAAAGCCGTTCCTTCCACATATTATCAATGTCTCAAGTTTCCACATAACAGTGTTGAAGTTACTATCCATGTTGATCCCAATCCATTTGAGTTTTGTCATGCCTTTCAAGCCAAATATCAAAGTCCCAACTGTATTCCTATCAACACCGAATCTTATCCATCTTCATCCTATGTTGACCCATCCACCTTACTCAAGCCATCATCTAGCAAAGCCACTCCAAATCTTTGTATCAATTACATTGAATAAGGTCTGAGTGAATACACACTACAGGAATCTTCATCTGCATTTGTTTCTGATATAGAAGTTGGACCTTCTTCATTAGGAGAAACTTCTAATTCAGATACTATCGATGATTCTTCCCTTCATATCACCAACCTTTTTCAGGGAACCTCTATTTTCATGATTTCTACCACCCCTTCTTCTACATCTGATGATGAACTCGAGTCTAGTTCTCAAGATACTCCTAGTTCCATTATCAATCACATGCTCCCACAAGCTAAAGATGTTGATAATTCCTCCATCCCTCCTAAGTCCACCACTTCCCATCAAAAACCACATCACGTCCCCAAAACATATGTTGCCATCCCTCCTCCATCAACCTCTAAAAGTCAAAAGCATGTGACTATACACTTTCCACCATCTGATTTACCTCCACTTCTTCTAACTCCTAAACTCCCATCATCCACGTTATCTCCACTTCTTCCACCAACATTATCCTATAAATCTCAAAGGCATGTGACCGTACACCTTCCACCATCTGATTTACCTCCATTACTCCCAACACCTAATATTCCCCTATCAATAAGTACCCTTATAATCCCAATCATGGGCAACAAATGGACACGTTGTCTAAACATAAAGATTCCACTCATTACACCAACCCCGCTTCCATCAAACCCATGGGATTCAAAAATAAAAATTGGGATGCCTCTACCTCTAAAGCTAGAAATCCTACCAAGAATCCTAAAGATTCTCATGCCTCAGGGCACCAATGTAAACAATCTCAGCCAAGTGCATCCAAAAATCCATATGAGCCAATAACTCTACAAGAAGAGCCCATGGCCAAAATGGTTTGGTTTCCTAAGCAAACAAGCAAGCAAGTCAAATGAGGCATCCTTATCTACCTTTCAAAAATCCCAGCCATCTCTTTCCATCCAAATCCCCATTCCATTCAAAAATCCACAAATGCCACAAGCAAAGAAAAAATCATAAAAAAATACTAAGTCTATGTGGGTTCCTAACTCATTCCATCACCCATCTCCTAAGAAAACATCTCCATTGCTTCCTACAACACCTTTCCATCAAAGGCTTCAATGTTTATCACAATTTGTGCAACTGTTGGTCATGGTTCTCTTCCATCCCACATTCCCACATACCTCCATCTCCCCATCTTTCATCCACTATCCTACATATTTTCCTTCACCATTCTATATCCTATGGTCCATGCTTTTTGCATAGTCCTTCTCTCCATATGTCCTTCCATGAACCTTTCATAATCCATTAGCCTTCCATGCACTATCCACCTAATCCATCTCCCTTTCATGCAATCATCACCCTTACCAACATCTCTGAGCATAATGACATAGTCCATGAAACATTATCCATCTCTAACGGGACTACCAACATCCATCAAACTAGACACTTGAGTTCCTCCTATCCATTACCATGGTGAAAACCTAGCAAATAGGTGCCATGTGTAATTGTCATCCCATAAAAAAATATAAAAAAAAAAATCCATCCAATAGTGAAAACCACCTTGTGGTGCTTTGGATGACAAAAAAATAGTACAAGATAAATAATTTGTCCTCTGGTGAAAACCTGGTAAAGAGGCACCTTGGATAAGTACCATAGTGAAAACTTGGCAAACAGGCGCTATGTTTAGAGACCAATCTCCATCATTTACTTTGTTTGTTTGGTCACAGCCTTCCATAACATCATCTACTATCTTGCTTTCATAATCCATATCATAATACACTATCTTTCCTATTCTGACATCGCAAGCCATTATCCCTTATACATCCATAATAAAAAGCCCTTTCACCTTTACCTCTACTATGCTAGTTCTCATAGTTTGGACTTTGTTGGGGTTAAGATATCATTTGGCACCTTAGTACACTATTCATATGAACACATGCATCACAGCATCTTCCTAATAAACTTCATCCCAGACTGGGGGCACTTGTTGAACCTTATTTGGAAGTGGATACCTATAGCTCTAGCTCATATCATTTTAGCAATCAAAACATGTCAAAAATCCAAAAAAAAACAAAACACAACCAAATATCCCAAAATCCAAAAAAAAATCAAAACATCACAAAAATCCAAGCAATAAAGTTGACTCTTTAACATCAACCATCAACATAATAAACAAGAACTACATCTCATCTCTATCATTAAATGCCTTGATCCCATGGATACATGGTATGTAGGCAATCTGAGATGTGAAGGAAGCACTTTGATTCAGGCAAAGATAATAGTCCCTCTCTCATCATCTATCTTTCATCACTTACATCATCAATAAACCTAGAACTACATATTCATCATGTCTCATCACCATCGTAATGTGCTTTGATCCCATGGATACAGAGTATGTAGGTAGTCTGGAATATGAAGGATGTATCTAGTATGCAAGCACAGATGATCCACCCTATCTTCATCTTCTTTCATCTCCATCTTTTTCTCTTTAACTAGGTCAAGCAAGAAGCAGACTATGTGTACTAGCGAAAATCTCAAGCACTTTAACAAATTAGGAATACGCTGAAATCTATTTGTCCGCATGCCTTAAAACCAACATTTGCTATAGCATTTTATCAACATCTTTAGCCTTCAATAGGATACAACTTTCCTCTCAACAAGGCACTAGCTTAATCCATCCAAGAGCACTTTAATTTGGCAAGAGAACATGATGATAGTATCTTTTTTTTTATCTCTTGATTTATCTTTTGTCCCTTCTCTATTCCTACTCAAGACTGCCTTGATCTATCATATCTTGGTATGTTATGATGAAGTACAGAATGGGGCATGGTCATATTGCTTTTGTATGCTGTGTCTGTTTGATGATCTTATTCTCTTCCTATGCGTATTGGTATCTTGTACATGTTGGGATTAGCATCTTGCATATCAATATCTTTTGCATCTGAGAAGCTAAACAGTCTCTTATGCATTTGAGACTATTCTATGCTAAGACTAGCTCCATACATATAACTAGCAAGGTGTCATTATGTGTAGTGGAGTTAAGCTCAACCCATTTCTTGTAGCGTCAAAGTCCATCTCGGAACACTAGATACTATTCATATCTTATGTATGTTGGTTCAACATCTTGACCTCAGGCATTTAGACAATATTGTAGTATGCTAGTTATGCATTGGGTACCTCAACACCTTGGCCTTTTATACCTTGGTGCATAACATCCATATGCTATATCAAACATAAGGATTGCATTTCTTTACTTTTGAGCAATTACTTTAAAAGTTGTCATACCATTTATCCATTCCATCATATTCCTATATAGTCCTCAAGCAAGATCAATCTTTCCCTCCATCTTCCTTTTCTACATTCCTCATCCTACAAAACAAGTGTGTTAGGCATGCATAGGTCCATATCATTATCATTATCATCTATATATTTGCATTATCATACATTACCATTATATGCATTTTCTTATCATAATACCATTAGCATGATACATTTCCATTATTACCATTTGCATATTCATATCATTTGCATAAACATTCACATAGATCATCAAATTCATAACATCATAATATAAGTGCATCCATATTCATTACAACATTCCATAGGTAATCAAAGCCATCATTTATATATATATATATCAAACAAGTCAATATACAAGTGTCTACATATACAACATGAGCTATACATAAGCCATTAAAACTATATGTACAATTAGCTCATAGGCCTCATCACAATATACAATATACAAGGAAGCCCTAGTGACTACTAGGAGCTCCCTCACCCTGTCCACCACCACTAGGTTCTGCACCTGGTCTACCGTCTCTAGGAAGCCCCATCATTGAAGCTACAGACCATGATCCTCCTATTATCCATGAAGCTGAAGCCCCTGACCTACTCCTATAAATAGGCTACCTTTTCTCTGTTGGCACTGCTCCATGATACAAGCCTCTATAATACTCAGCCTCACCTTGGGCTATCCTCAGCTCTTCTTGTGCCTGTGTCAACTGTGTAGCTAGATACATAGTGGCCCCATATGTCCCCAAGGTAGCTACTGCTCTATCTCTCTCCACTATCATCACCTATACCTATTGCACAGCCATATCCCTCTTAACCCTCATCGCCTACACATGTTGTACAGCTGCATCCCTCTCAACCCTCATAGCCTGCATCTGCTGTAATTCTGTATCTCTCTCCATTGTAACTATCTACACCTACTACACAGCTACATCTCTCTCTCTCTTGTCACCCTCACGAGAGTACCATCATCCTGCCCATCACCTCCTAGCACATGTGCCTATGGCTGTGCAAGTACTTGAGCCTGTCCCTATCCCTATCCCTAAATCTCTGGCGCTACTGGTACATACCAGTACGACTACTCCTGCTAGTTGCCCATGTGTCCTCACTCACACGGCCTGATGATCACTGCATGGAATCACCATCCTAATAGCTCTCTAATACTCGAAGTACCAAAACTCTAGGGAGCTCTAGATTTTCTAAAGACAACAAACACAAATGAGCCTATTTTCCTTTGAGGGACCTACTTATAGCCCCTTTCCAAACCCTAAGTCTTCTATACCATAGCTTATTTTCTTCTATACCATCCCAATTTATCCCTCCCAACCACCATTTTCTTCATGTCAGCCTTAATTCTAGCCTTTCACCTTATCGCGAGCCAACCCAACCCTTCCTGGTTAGCCTAGCTTACCTCTCAAGGGGGCATCACCTGCCAGTTACACTAGGGCATAACTTTGTTTATCGAGCGAATCATAGTATCTTCTTTGACACAACGTTCTAACAAACATTGTATCAAAGAGGGGCAAAATGTAGACACCCAAAATTGACCTAGTTATCATTAGTATCAAATATCACATTATCTACTATCTACATTTGTCTAACACACTTGAGCAATTTCTCCATTCATCAAAATCACCTATTTCTTCTATTAATTAAATAAATTTCTATTTATTTAATTAATTCATTATCTATTTCTTCTAATCTATAATTAAATAATCTTTAATTGTTTAATTATCTCTTCATTCTATCTATTTTAATTAAATAAATCTTATTTATTTAATTAAAATCCTTTCATAATCCCACTTTCCAATTAATTAAATGAATTTTATGTATTTAATTAATCTCTCTTATCATCTTTCATTATGAGCCGACATGTGTGCCTCTTAATTAAACTTGTGTGGTACATCTTTTATTTAATATCTTTCACATGTAGTACTTTTTATGTACACGGTCACATATGAGCCTTATCTTCCCTCCACTTGTCATTTACACATTCACCTATGACTATCATTTCATCTCAACCGTTCACATAGCCACCAAATCCCTACCGTTGATTGATTTTGGTTGAGGTCTATTTAAACACCCTCTCATTCCATACTACATCTATCCACCATTTTCATATAGCATCTACATTATCATCTTGAGCATATTGATAATTTTAGCATCTATTTAGCATATTATCATTATCATCCATCCATCCATCATGGTAGCTTTGATCTTCATAATTGTTCATTGTTGAGGAAGCAATCCACATCACAAACAAGGAATCATACAATCTAGGTGATTTTGTTCTTGAATTGCATGCTTTTGATTTCACTTGGATTCAATTCTTTGATGGTGGTAGGATTAGGTTTTCATTTATATGCTTGATCTTATTAACCTGATTTTTACTTATCACAGGAACTAAGTCCAATTTTTGATTTATCGCGAAAGGGACTCTAGGTCCACATCAGTATAAATGTTTTTTGTCATCCGCCTGCTAGATAGAAACACTAGAGGAAAGGAAACAATAAATAAGAGAGGAGAAAAAAGTGTCTTAGGGACAGTCACATAGGAGGGTGCCCCTAGGTCACCAACTACAATGCTATGTTCACAAGACACAACAGAAAATAATAAAATCAGAGAGAGAGGCAATATAGAAGAATGATGATATAAATAGAAGAAGGTCACAATAGAGGTGGTCTCCTAGTATCCTGAACCTTACAAGAGAATCAAGGGTCATTCCAGGAGGCCTAAACAACACATAACATATCATAGGGGAAACACATCACGAGAGAGATAAAGGGTTAGAGATACTTACTTGGAGGGTCCTCCAGGCTAAGTCTCATCATCAAGTAAATCATCATCATCTTCTCACTCCTGGATCTTAGAGGAAAGTGGGACATAAGGTACCATAGACCAATTCTCATCATTATTAGGGTCATCTTTGTTTGGTTCAATGTTTGGATCAATTTTTTCTTGTTGAGAGGCAAGGTTTATGGCATAATCTTGTCTTCTTCATCTTCTTTCTCTTGCTTTTCTATTTCTCTTTGTTTTACCACTTATCTCTTGTAAGATAGGGCTTTGCTCTTTCATAGATTTTTGTAATTTAGAAGAGGAAGCACTAGGATGAAATCTCATCTGTCTAGGTGGCATATTTTGTTGTCGACTATTACCTCCCGATCCTTGTAAGGATGACATGGGAGGAACCTCAGTATAGGGACCTTGTCCTTTCAGTCTATGGTTCTCTTCAAATGTGGGTTGCTTGTCTTTGTCAGGTTCACCAAAATGTTTAATGGAAAATTGGATAGTTTTTTTAAGCTAGGTTAAGTGGTACCATTTCTCCACTAAGCATTGGGGAAGACAAGGATTGAATGTAAGGTTAATCTATAAGTTGCTTGTCTACCCCTTTATGCTCATGGTGTCTGATTTGAAGAGCCTAACTAAGGTTTTGTTAAGTATTTTTGCTCATAAACCAAGTGAAACCCTAATTATGCCTTAAATAAGAGATATACAGAAATTAATGACAATATAGGCAAAATTGATCACACAAATGCAGAAACAGAGTATCAGAGATTGTGCACCTAGATTTTGATGGTTGACTAGACTAGGGCACCCGCTTCTTAGTCCCAAAAGTTCCTGATGTTGCAAGTATGAGGATAACTAGTGTTGTCATTGATGTCAACATACTCATATTGCATTAATGAGAAGGATTGGATGAGCTATGTGCTGAGGATATTGAGGAAATTAGTCTCAATCAGGAACAATGAAGAACAGTGATGACATTAGGGTAAAAGTCTAAGATAAGGTGAAGATCAGAGGATGCTTTTTAAAGGGTTTGTAGATATGAGTCTTGAGATGCACCTGCCAAGATTTCAGAGGTCCGCATGAAGATCAGAAGAAGTTATGGTCGCTCAAGTAGAACCAGTTTTGATAGATGTTTAGTGGTGACAGAGTGTCACAGATTGGTCCGGTGAGCTCCAGAATTGCATTATCTCACTCTGTGGATTGGAGGGAGTGTTGAAGAAGTTTGTGTGAAGAGACAACTAGATTTGTTTATGGTTTGGAGGTCTGGAAGCACCTTTTTCATTATGACAGTGATGACAGACTGTGTTCTTGAAGTTCCAGATGAAGAAGAGAAGAATTCCAGTAAGCTGATAAAGTGCGGATGTTCTTGATGACTCAGGAAAGGTTTTGGTGATCTTTGGATCATGTACAATTCTTATTGGCGGTCCGCATTAAAGTTTGAGTTTTCATTTGAAGAATAACCACAGATATTGGTGTTCTTCCTAAGACAGGCCAACCGGATGTATTACACATCTTGCGAATGATCTTATAGGTGTTTGCCGACTTAGATGATTATTCCTAAGTCAATGCCTTGTATAAATAAGGGATTGTGAATTCATTTTGTAGTGTGTCTTGGAGCGGATGAGTGTGGCATAGTGAAGAAGTAGAGCGAAAGGCAGAGCAGGATTTTTTGGGCTTAAATAGAACTAATCCAGGCATGGTAAAGATGTCAATCTCTAGTTCAAGTTTGTGATACTTGTTACTTTGTAGACAGTGTGACTCTTGTAGGCAGTGTGCCTCTTGTGAGTAGTGTGCTCGGGCAGTGAGCCCTAATTGGCATGTGCCATCTATTTTTCTTATTCTTCTAATAGAGAATAATCCTTGGGTTAATCACCCCATGGTTTTCCCCTTGACCGGGTTTTCCACGTCAAAATCTTGGTGTCTCATGTGTTGATGTGCATCTGCTCTGGTGTTTATGCTTTATCCTTTCATAAGTGATTAATTGATATGCTATTAAATAACAAAGAGGATCTAAGTGTTTGAATTAGAAGCAAGTTTTGTACAACTGATTCACCCCCCCTCTCAGTTGTGTGCCCTAAATCTAGCAATTGGTATCAGAGCCAAGTTCCTCTAAAAGGAGCTTAACCACTTGAGGAGATCCAAGATGTCATCATACAAGAAGGATAGTCCGAAGTTTGATGGAACCAACTTCTCTCTTTGGAAAGGTCACATGAAATGTCACTTGTAGTGTATGGGAAAGGCATACTGGTCCATGGTCACAAAAGCTTATACACCTCCACAGGGTTGTTTGACAACTCTAAATGAAATCACAGATGCTGAAAACAATTTGTGGACCAAAGAGGCTCTTCTAAGCACATTAACTGACTCAGAGCTCTCAAATGTTATTGACCTACCAACTGCCTATGAGATCTAGATCAAACTGGAACTTCTACATGAAAGAGATGAGTATGTTAAGAGTGCAAGGTTGCAGAGTCTCAAAGAGAAGTTTGAAAGATTGAAGATGAGAGATGATGAAAATATTACTACCTTTATGCCAAGAGTAAGTGAGTTGGTGTGTGGAATTAGGAATGTTGGTGGAGTTTTGGATGAAAATGTGATTGTTGGCAAAATTCTCAGATCCCTTCCTACTACCTACAAAATCAAGGTTGTTGCCATTGATGAATTCAGAGCCCACACAACTGTCACAAGAGACCAATTGGTTGGCAAACTGGCTGCATTTGAAATGACCAAGTTTAGAGATGACCCCACCGAGACTGAATCTGCATTCAAAGCCAGTGCCTCTGTGAAAGGTAAACAAAGATTTGATCTGGGAGAAAACTCTTCAAGGAAGCTGTCATGGTATGATCAAACAAGAAGAGACATGGAAGTGGAAGAAGCAGAAATAGATCAACTTGAAGCCCTCATTGTAAAGAGACTGCCAAGAGGATCTGGTAAGTATGAAGGAAAATTACCCTTTAAGTGCTTCAACTACAATAAGATTGGTCATTTTTCCTCAAGATGTCTGGAAAGATCTACAAGGTCAAATTCTAACAGATAAAGGTTCCAAAAGAATTGTTATTATGTTCTTGAAGAAGATGATAATGAAGGAGTAATAGATGATGAATCAGAGATAGGAAACAAATCTAGAAATGAGTGGGTGTTTATTGCCATCAAGGAAGAAGATCCAATATCCTCTGAATCTGTCAATCATAAGGTTGTAGAAAGAGCTTTGGCTGCCCAAGTTGAAGAAAAGAATGATTGGGTAATTGACAGTGGTTGCTCTCACCACATGACAGGTGACAAGAATAAGTTCATAGATTTGGAAAGGTATGAAGGAGGAGTGGTGAAGTTTGGTGATAATTCTGCTAGTAGAATCAGAGTAAGAGGAACTATTTCTTTTGATGGAAGAAACAAAAATGGTAATGTGCTGTATGTTGAAGGTTTGAAGCACAATCTTCTCAGTGTTGGATAGTTGGTGGACAAAGGCTATGATCTCCGATTCAAGGATGGAAAATGCAAAATCTTTGAAAGATCTGAAACAGAGATTGCATCCGGTACTCAAACTAAAGGTAATATCTTCTTGGTGCTAGTAAAAGTCATTTGTTTGTTCAAGTTGATTAGAGTTGGTTATGGCATAGAAGGATGTGTCATGTAAATTTTGATAACATCATCAAGATAATCAATACTCAGGCTATAAGAGATCTTCCAAAATTGGTAAAACCTACAAACAGTTTGTGCAAAGAATGTCAACTAGGTAAATAGAGCAAAGTCTCATTCAAAAGCAAGGATCAGTCCTCTACCAGACTACTGGAATTAGTTCATACTGATCTATGTGGTCCAACAAGAATCAAGAGTATTCAAGGTGATAGATATTTCATGTTGCTGATTGATGACCATTCCCGGATGATGTGGGTTACCTTTTTGAAAGAGAAATCAGAAGATTTTGAGAAGTTCAAAATCTTCAAGGCTATGGTAGAGAATCAAACCGGATTAAAACTGAAATGTCTGAGGTCTAATAGAGGTGGTGAATTCACATCCGGTGAATTCATATATTTTTGTGAGAAGCATGGTATAAAGAGACAGTTATCTACTCCTAGGACTCCACAACAAAATGGAGTAGTAGAGAGAAAGAACCGGACCATCTAGGAAGCATCTAGGACAATGATGATGGAAGCAAATGTTCCCCAGATGTTTTGGAGAGAAGCTGTCAGCACTGCAGTCTATACTCTCAATCGAGTTCAAATCAGAAGCAATACCGGTAAGATTCCTTATGAACTTTGGTTTGGCATCACTCCTACTGTGAGATATTTTAGAGTATTTGGTAGCAAATGTTACATTAAAAGAGATGAAGATCTAGGAAAGTTTGACACTAGAAGTGATGAAGGAATTTTCTTGGGTTACTCCACTCAAAGAAAATCATACCGGTGTTATAACAAGAGACTAAGAAAGATGATAGAAAGTACAAATGTGAAGGTTGATGAGGGAATAGAGAAACCCTCAGGGTTTTATGAGTATGATGAAGATGATCAAGATGGTATTCTAGTTCAAAGAGCTCCATCCTCTCCTAAAAGTTAGATTTAGACTGATCCGGTAAATCAGGAAGAAGAGATAGGTTTGAATGAGCCTGATCAAGAAGCAGATGTGCAAGAAACTCCCAAAGTTCAAGGTATGTAAGACTGAACCACTCTGAAGATTAGATCATAGGTGACAAAAGAAAAGGTGTGCAAACTAGAAGGGAAATTGCTCAAAATTTAGATGAATGTTGTCTGATTTCAAAGATTGAACCTAAGACAATAAATGAAGCCTACAATTGATGCAGAGGTAAAATGCAACGGGAGCTTACAAATGGGAAGGAGGAGTCATTAACACAATCGGCATGTTAAAACCCTATCGGCTTCTCATCATCATCATATTTCCTGCTAACACAAACAGCATCATCATATTTCGAACGAGCATGAAATATCCTCCTGCGGACTACTGTTCACTTCCTTATCACCTTTCGCCTTTCGCCTTTCAGCAGCATCATGATATTCAGCAAGCGCAAACATCCTCCTGATGTTCACTGTTCATCATACCGCCGAACTCTATCTTCATCATCATGATGTTCAACATCACCTTCATCAGAAGGATATAAAATATCCGGTTGCTCCTATATATCCTGATGACAACAACTTCAAGCACATCTCCTTCGATGCTTACGTCACCCCGATATCCGACTACTCCAACAACAGCATCAGGATATGACTTATCCGGTCATATTGAAACATCCTGATGATGTTAACCAAACTTTATGCCGATGACTTACGCCGATGCCAAAACACTTAGCGACAGCAGGATAAACTTGCATAGGGTGATATTCGTAATATCCTGATGATGATGACGTCACATGCACCTGATGATGATGTCACCCAATATCCTGATGACGATGACGTCACATGCACCTGATGATGATGTCACCCGGATAAAAGATCCTTATATCCTCCGCAGCATGATAATGAATATCCTGATGACCTTTTCAAATATCCTGATGATGACCTTTCCGGTCCTTAGCTAAAAAATGAACTTTCACTCCTGCATGCGATAGCGATATGCGGAGGATGAATACACACGAAAGATGATCCTGACGATGATATACACACTGAGTATATATCTGACTTATATCATCCTGATGCACTTGAAACAAACAATCTTCATCAGCTTCATAACCCGATCCGGATAGCGATATACTCACAGGTGACGATGCGATTCGCTCCATCTGGAAAAGCACATGCAGACCCCTGTATATCCGTCAGCTGCATGCAAACTCACAGAACTGCACAATTTCACAAAGAAAACATGATGATCGGGCCGGATCACCTTCAGATCAAAACTTAACAGATTATCTTCCTGAACCTAGCACATGAGGATGCTAGGTTGATTCACAGCATGCTACCAACTGATCTCTCAAACAATGAAATGCATAAACAGAAAATGCAAACTAAACTATCATACATGACCATTCCACCGATTCACAGAATCAACCGGTGGAAGGGTTGAAAGTATCCATCAACTTGTAATCAGAACAGAAATCAAAACAGAAACTACTGATAAACCAGATAATGCAATTGATGAGATCTTATTCAGATGAAACACAAATATCCTGTTTCTACAACAATGTCTGGACTGATCTCTGGATCTCAATCACCAGTACTACATAACACAACTGACATACTAAACCCTAACAGATCGAAGGTATAGATAGCAATATCCTACGAGTACTACCAACTCGATTCCCAGCGGCTGGGAGCTTCCAAGCGGCTGGGAGAAGATAGCTCAGACAACCTGATCACGAGCTCTAACTGCCTGCACACCCTCCTAGGCTGATCTAATACATAGCATTGGTCCAATGGACCTTATTACATTATGAAGTCAAACATGCTAAAAATAGACTAATGTCCTGTCATGCGGACTATATCCTGTCTTGTAGGGGTGCTCCTGCACCATACTCCCCAGAAGAAGAAATCTCAAGTCCACTTGAGATGAGAGTATGAAGATCTACACCATGTTTCTGGATCTGCTCTTCAGTCATCCATACTGCTTCAGAATTAGGTTTTCCCTTCCAAGAGACTAGATACTCCAAGTACTGTTTGTTCCGGGTCTGTTTGACCACTCTGGTGTCCAAAACCTTCTACAACTGTGGAGGATCATGCTTGGGAATGTCATCATTGATTGTATCCTGTAGGAGTTCCTGATCTGCATCTGGATAAGACTTGTATGGAGTTAAATCACATACATTGAATATAGGGGTCAAACCAAGATCAGGAGGGAGTTGTATCTCATAAGCATTCTGTCCATGCTTGTGCAAAATCTGACATGGTCCAACTTTTCTCTGCATGAGTTTAGTATACTTTCCCTTAGGAAGTCTGTCCTTCTTCAAATGAACCCATACCAAATCTCCAACATCAAACTGTACATCCTTCTTCTTTTTATTAGCATATTCCTTATACTTCAAGGTGGTGTGCTGCAGTTGTGTCTTGACTTGATCATGAACCTCTTTGATGGCTTCTGCAAAAGCTTCTCCTTCTGCACTAACAAGGTCTACTGTAGGTAGATCTCTCAATTCCAAAATTCCTCTTGGATGCATACCATAAACTATTTGAAAAGGTGATTTCCCTGTGCTCCTATTGACAGTATCATTATAGGCAAATTCAGCTTGAGATAGAATATTATCCCACTTTTCTCCATGTTGTTTTGTCAAACATCTAAGCAAATTCCCTAAGGAACGGTTCACTACTTCAGTCTGTCCATCCGTTTGAGGATGATATGTAGAGGAAAAAGACAAATTTGTTCCAATTTTCCTCCAAAGAGTTCTCCAGAAGTGACCAATAAACTTCACATCCCTATCTGACACTATGCTCAATAGCAATCCATGGATTCTGACAATCTCCCTGAAAAACAAATCTGCAATGTATGAAGCATCAGCAGTGGTTTTGCATGGCAAGAAATGTGCCATTTTGCTGAATCTATCCACTACAACAAAAACACTGTCAAACCCTTTCCTTGTCCTTGGTAAACCCAAGACAAAATCCATACTTATGCTTTCCCATGGTCTGGAAGGAATGGGTAAGGGCTGATATAAACCTACATTAATTGACCTGCCTTTAGCTTTCTGACATATCACACATGTCTCTACAAACTTTCTGACATCTGATTGTAACTTAGGCCAAAAGTAATGTCTTCGGACAAGATCAAGAGTCTTATCTAGACCAAAATGACCTGCCATAGCTCCACAATGTTTCTCCTTAATGATGTTTAACCTCATAGAACACCTTGGAATACATAACTGTCCACCTTTGAACAACAATCCATCCTGAATCAAAAATTCAGAGAATTCAGCATGATATTTCTCCCCAAAAGAAGTACATACATGATATATCTCCCTAAAATCTTCATCAGTCTCGTACATGGTCTTTAGTGAATCAATGCCAACACTTTCTAACTGAATCTGGTTGACTGTGAGAACTCTCCTGCTCAAAGCATCTGCAACTTTATTCTTGACTCCTTTCTTATGCTTCAATGTAAAAGTAAAAGCTTGTAAGGTTTCTACCCATTTCATGTGTCTGTGGTTTAGCTTTTCCTGGCTGTTTATGAAACTCAGGGCCTGGTTATCTGTGAATACTATGAATTCCTTTGGCATCAAGTAGTGCCTCCATTTCTTGAGTGACTGGACTAAAGCATACATTTCCAAATCATATGAGGAATACCTCTTTTTAGCATCATTGAGCTTCTCACTGAAAAATGCAATAGGTCTACCCTCTTGGCTGAGTACTGCTCCAATGGCCATGTGACTAGCATCACATTCTACCTGAAAGATTTTATTAAAGTCTGGAAGTGCAAGGACTGGCTGCTGTGCCACCTTCTTCTTCAATGTTTCAAAAGAATCATCTGCTCTTTGAGTCCAAACAAATCTGCACTTCTGTCCTCCTTTGATGGTATCAAGCATGGGTGCACAAATATGACTAAACCCTCTTATAAACTTCCTGTAGAAGGTTGCTAACCCATGGAAACTTCTGACATCATTCATAGTCTTTGGGGTTGGCCAAGACAATATGGCACTTACCTTCTCCTTATCCATTTGTAACTTTCCTTGTGAAATGACAAAACCCAAATATGTGATCTCCTCTTGTATGAACAAACACTTGTCTAAATTTATCATCAGCTGCTCTTCATGTAACCTCTTAAGAACCAAATCTATGTGCCTGAGATGTTCTTCTTTTGTGTTACTGAAAATCAAAATGTCATCTAGATATACTATGACAAACTTACCAATGAACTCTTTCAAAACCTCATTCATCAACCTCATAAAAGTACTAGGTGCATTAGACAAACCAAAAGGCATAACCTTCCACTCATATAACCCTTCATTTGTTTTGAATGCTGTTTTCCATTCATCTCCTGGCCTAATTCGGATCTGATGATATCCACTCTTCAAATCTATTTTTGTAAAATACTTAGCACCTCCCAAACAGTCAAGTAAATCCTCTATCCTAGGGATTGGAAACCTATACCTGATTGTGATCTTGTTGATAGCTCTGGAATCTGTGCAAAGCCTCCAAGTACCTTCCTTCTTTGGTGCTAGTACAGCTGGTACTACACATGGGCTTAAACTTTTCCCAATCGGACCTGAATCCAATAATTCTTCAATTTGTCTGGCTACTTCTGCATTTTGTTCTGGAGTTAGCTTATAGGCTGCTTTGTTTGGAAGTGTTGACCCTGGAATTAAGTCTATGCAGTGACTGATATCCCTGACAGGTGGTAGGGATCTTGGCATTCCCTCTGAGATGACACCTTTGTACTTATCCAATAGCTCTTGGATAGCTGGGTCTATGAACCTTTGCTTCTTCTCTTCCTTGACTTCTTGCTGCTGTTCTTTATTCACCCTCATACATGGGATTAGGGCATATGCAACTGCACCTTCTACTGCTACTTCTTTCATGAACTGTTTACCTTCCATCAGCATTACCTTCACCTCTTTTCCTTTAGATTTCTCCTCCTTTTCCGTCAGTGGTCGTAACTCTGTCACCTTACCATCTTTAGTGATTTTGTAGGTGTTTCTAACACCATCATGTTGTGCCTTCAAATCATACTGCCATGGTCTACCAAATAAAAGATTGCAAGCATCCATCTTGGTAATATCAAACAACAGCTTATCCTTATATGCTCCAATCTGAAATTCTACCCAAGCCTGCTCTGCTACAGTTGTCTGCTGACCTTGGGTAAGCCATGAGACTTTATATGGGGATGGGTGAGGCAATCTCCTAAGCTTAAGCTTTGTCACCATTTCTTCAGACACAAAATTTTCAGTACAACCAGAATCAATCAAAACTTTACATGCCTTACCTCCTGCTTTGCAAATAGTCCTGAAAAGAGACTTTCTTTGAGGGGATTCTTTGTCAGGTACCTTCATGGTTGTCACTATTCTTCTCATCATTAGAGATTCTCCACTTTCTGGGTATCCATAATTATCAGGAGCATTCACACTCTGAAAAGAAGTAGAGCCTGTCATACTTTGATTATCAGGTTCTTGGACCAGATTTGTTCTCCTTTCTCCTGTTGAGCTTGTGGCCTTTTCTGGACATCTGCTGGCTATATGGCCTTCTTTGTTACAGTTATAACATCTGATGGATCCTCTGCCCTGGGATCTTCCTCTGAAAGGTCTTCTACCTCTGAAGTTTCCTTGCTGACTATAATTTTCCCTCTGGTTCTGACTATTGTTTCCCTTACTATTGTCATGACTAGATTCTCCTTGATATCCATGTCCATGTCCTCTGCCTCTAAAGGGACCTCTTCCTCTATTGTGTTGTTCTTGTTTTCTCTTTAACTTCTCTTCCACTTTCAATGCCAACTGAAAGCATTTCTGAACTGTATTTGGATTATGCAGACTTAAATCTTCCTGAATATTGAACCTCAATCCATTAAGGTATCTGGCTACCTTCTCTTCTTCACTTTCCTTTACCTTTGTTTTCATACAAAGTTTCATGAATTCTTCTGTATATGAGCTGACATCTAGCTCCTTCTGCTTCAGGTTTTGCTTCCTCTTGTGCAATTGGATACTGTAATCCAATGGGACATAAGCTTCCTTTACTAATGCCATCATCTTCTTCCATGTAGCGACTCTACGCTTTCCTTCCTATACTCTATCATCTTGGATGAAATTCCACCATGTCAAGGCAGCTTCTTTCATTTTTGACTGGGCTATTCTCACCCTCTGTTGTTCTAGTATCTCCTTTGTTACAAAGAAATTGTTCAAGGAGTCTATCCACTCCATCACTGAATCAGGTTCCATCTTTCCTGTAAACACTGGCAAATCCAGTTTCACATCCATGGTTCTCCTCTCCATGGCCTTGAGGGTGTTCAACAGTGGTCTCTGGTCTGCAGGAACGACCTCCTCGCTCCAACTAGGGATCTCTTCTTCTTCCCTATCTTCTTCTTTACCAGAACCTACTCTGCTCCTCAACTTCACTAACTCATCCTTTAATTCCTGATTCTGAGCCTTCACGGCCTTGCTCTCTGCAATCTGTTTCTTCACCAGAACTGCCAACTCAGCGTTGGTCATCCTTGCCGGAACCTCCGATTCTCCTTCGTCATCTGACATCCTGCTATATCCTTATCTTTTCCAGAAGATCCTTCCTTTGCTCTGATACCACTATGATGCAGAGGTAAAACGCAACGGGAGCTTACAAATGGGAAGGAGGAGTCATTAACACAATCGGCATGTTAAAACCCTATCGGCTTCTCATCATCATCATATTTCCTGCTAACACAAACAGCATCATCATATTTCGAACGAGCATGAAATATCCTCCTGCGGACTACTGTTCACTTCCTTATCGCCTTTCACCTTTCGCCTTTCAGCAGCATCATGATATTCAGCAAGCGCAAACATCCTCCTGATGTTCACTGTTCATCATACCGCCAAACTCTATCTTCATCATCATGATGTTCAACATCACCTTCATCAGCAGGATATAAAATATCCGGTTGCTCCTATATATCCTGATGACGACAACTTCAAGCACCTCTCCTTCGATGCTTATGTCACCCCGATATCTGACTACTCCAACAACAGCATCAGGATATGACTTATCCGGTCATATTGAAACATCTTGATGATGTTAACCAAACATTATGCCGATGACTTACGCCGATGCCAAAACACTTAGCGACAGCAGGATAAACTTGCATAGGGTGATATTCGCAATATCCTGATGACGATGACGTCACATGCACCTGATGATGATGTCACCCAATATCCTGATGACGATGACGTCACATGCACCTGATGATGATGTCACCCAGATATAAGATCCTTATATCCTCCGTAGCATGATAATGAATATCCTGATGACCTTTCCGGTCCTTAGCCAAAAAATGAACTTTCACTCCTGCATGCGATAGCGATATGCGGAGGATGAATACACACGAAAGATGATCCTAACGATGATATACACACTGAGTATATATCTGACTTATATCATCCTGATGCACTTGAAACAAACAATCTTCATCAGCTTCATAACCCGATCCGGATAGCGATATACTCACAGGTGATGATACGATTCGCTCCATCTGGAAAAGCACATGCAGACCCCTGTATATCCGTCAGCTGCATGCAAACTCACAGAACCGCACAATTTCACAAAGAAAACATGATGATCAGGCCGGATCACCTTCAGATCAAAACTTAACAGATTATCTTCCTGAACCTAGCACATGAGGATGCTAGGTTGATTCACAGCATGCTACCAACTGATCTCTCAAACAATGAAATGCATAAACAGAAAATGCAAACTAAACTATCATACATGACCATTCCACCGATTCACAGAATCAACCGGTGGAAGGGTTGAAAGTATCCATCAACTTGTAATCAGAACAGAAATCAAAACAGAAACAACTGATAAACCAGATAATGCAATTGATGAGATCTTATTCAGATGAAACACAAATATCCTGTTTCTACAACAATGTCTGGACTGATCTCTGGATCTCAATCACCAGTACTACATAACACAACTGACATACTAAACCCTAACAGATCGAAGGTATATATAGCAATATCCTATGAGTACTACCAACTCGATTCCCAGTGGCTGGGAGCTTCCAAGCGGCTGGGAGAAGACAGCTCAAACAACCTGATCACGAGCTCTAACTGCCTGCACACCCTCCTAGGCTGATCTAATACATAGCATTGGTCCAATGGACCTTATTACATTATGAAGTCAAACATGCTAAAAATAGACTAATGTCCTGTCATGCGGACTATATCCTGTCTTGTAGGGGTGCTCCTGCACCAACAATGATGAAAATTGGACCAAAGCAATGGAGGAAGAGTTGATGCAAATTGAGAAAAATCACACTTGGGATCTTGTTTCTAGACCTAGAAACAAGAATGTGATTGGAACCAAATGGGTCTTCCGGAAAAAACTAAATGAAGATGGTGAAGTAATCAGAAATAAAGCTAGATTAGTCTACAAAGGCTACTCTCAAATAGAAGGGATTGATTTTGAGGAAACCTTTGCTCTAGTCACAAGAATTGAAGTAGTCAGACTATTTTTTGCATTTGCTGCCTTCAAAGATTTCAAAGTGTATCAAATGGATGTCGAATCTGCTTTCCTGAATGGTGACTTAGATGAAGAGGTGTACATTGAACAACCGGATGGATTTCAGTTATCTGAGCATGGTGATATGGCCTGTAAATTAAAGAAGGCACTATATGGTCTAAAGCAAGCTCCAAGAGCATGGTATGAAAGGATGGACAAACATCTTTTGAAGATTGGTTTCAACAAAGGTACTGCTGATAGTAACCTATATTTCAAAATTGATCATGAAAACATCTTGATTGTTGAAGTATTTGTTGATGATATCATCTTTGGAGGAAGAGACAGTATGTGTAAAACCTTTGCAAATCAAATGAAAAGTGAGTTTGAAATGTCAATGCTCAGTGAAATGAATTTCTTCTTGGGTCTGCAAATTACTCAGACAAAGAAAGGAATCTTTATCTCTTAGACCAAATATGTGAAAGAATTATTGAGGAAATTTGGAATGGAAGATTCAAAGCCAATGAACACTCCCATGGCAACCAGATATAAGTTGAGCAAAGATGATGACTCTCCTAAGACAGATCAAACAAAGTACAGATCAATGATTGGAGGATTATTGTACCTCACTTAAACTAGACCAGGTATAATGCAGGCTATTAGTCTTGTGGCGAGATTCCAGGCTAATCCCAGAGAATCTAATGTCATGGCAATCAAGAGAATTTTTAGGTACTTAAAAGGAACAGTTGAGTATGGTCTATGGTATGCTAGAGATCATAATTTTTCTCTTCATGCATATACAGATGCAGATTGGGCAGGAGATGTGGATGATAGGAAGAGTACAAGTGGAGGAGAATTATTTTTGGGAAAAAGGTTGGTTTGTTGGCTAAGCAAGAAATAAGAGGCAATATCCCTGTCTACAACTGAAGCAGAATACATTGCAACAGCAGGAAGTTGCACTCAACTTTTGTGGATGAAGCAGATGCTAAGAGATATTCAAGTAGAATATGAGGAGCCTATCACAATTTTCTGTGATAATTCAAGTGCAATAAATATTTCTAAGAATCCGGTGTTGCATTCTACGACTAAGCATATATCTATCAAGTTTCACTTTCTGAGAGAGCAAGTGAACAAGGTTGAAGTCAGATTGGAGTATGTGCCCTCCAAGGATCAGCTTGTAGATATTTGTACTAAACCTCTTCCCAAGGACTCTTTTGAGTATCTCAGGAAGAAGTTAGGGGTTATTGCCCCTCTGGTGATGAACTAGGATGCACTGATGTGCATCAGTCCGGTGGATATCACAGTCATATCTTGTGATCCGGATTGATGATGGGGAGCTGCTACTCAGGGGGAGCAGCTGGTATGATTCTGATGTGTCAGAATTGCAAGTATGAGTCCTTTGCCATTGATGTCAAAGGGGGAGAGATGACATGTGAAAAACAAGTGGTTGATGATCAAAGGGGGAGTAGTAAAGAAAGAGAAGACATGTGAAGAGTTGTTGCTGATAGGGGGAGCTGTGACAGAAAGGAGAAGTTCTTGTCTTGATGGTTTTTCACATCATATGTTGCCATCAATGACAAAGGGGGAGATTATTGCAAGTATGAGGATAACTGGTGTTGTCATTGATGTCAATATACTCATATTGCATTAATGAGAAGGATTGGATGAGCTGTGTGCTGAGGATATTGAGGAAATTAGTCTTAATCAGGAACAATGAAGAATAGTGATGACAGTAGGGTAAAAGTCCAAGATAAGGTGAAGATTAGAGGATGTAGTTTAAAGGGTTTGTAGATATGAGTCTTGAGATGCACCTGTCAAGATTTCAGAGGTCTGCATGAAGATTGGAAGAAGTTATGATCGCTCAAGTAGAACTAGTTCCGACAGATGTTCAGTGGTGACAGAGTGTCACAGATTGGTCCGGTGAGCTCCAGAATTGCATTATCTCACTCTGCGGATTGGAGGGAGTGTTGAAGAAGTCTATGTGAAGTGACAACTAGATTTGTTTATAGTTTGGAGGTTTGGAAGCACCTTTTTCATTATGACAGTGATGACAGACTATGTTCTTGAAGTTCCAAATGAAGAAGAGAAGAATTCCAGTAAGCTGATAAAGTGCAGATGTTCTTGATGACTCAGGAAAGGTTTTGGTGATCTTTGGATCGTGTACAATTCTTATTGGTGGTCCGCATTAAAGTTTGAGTTTGCATTTGAAGAATAACCACGGATATTGGTGTTCTTCCTAAGACAGGCCAACCAGATGTATTACACGTCTTGCAAATGATCTTATAGGTGTTTACTGACTTAGATGATTGTTCCTAAGTTGATGCCTTGTATAAATAAGGGATTGTGAATTCATTTTGTAATGTGTCTTGGAGCGGATGAGTGTGGCATAGCGAAGAAGTAGAGTGAAAGGTAGAGCAGGAGTTTTTGGGCTTAAATGGAACTGATCCAGGCATGGTAAAGATGTCAATCTCTAGTTCAAGTTTGTGATACTTGTTACTTTGTAGACAGTGTGTCTCTTGTAGGCAGTGTGCCTCTTGTGAGCAGTGAGTCCTAATTGGCATGTGCCATCTATTTTTCTTATTCTTCTAATAGAGAATAATCCTTGGGTTAATCACCCTGTGGTTTTTCCCTTGACTAGGTTTTCCATGTCAAAATCTTGGTGTCTCATGTGTTGATGTGCATCTGCTCTGGTGTTTATGCTTTATGCTTTCATAAGTGATTAATTGATATGCTATTAAATAACAAAGAGGATCTAAGTGTTTGAATTAGAAACAAGTTTTGTACAACTGATTCACCCCCCCTCTCAGTTGTGTGCCCTAAATCTAACACCTGAAACTAGAAATCTTTTGGACAACCTTTCTGACACTCCCAAATGGCTTCCAGATCTTGGAAATTGCCCCCTGTTGGACTAGGGTGCCCAATCCTTAGTTCTGCAAGTGTTGGAATCAAAAAATTCAAAAGTTCATGATGACTGTACCTGTAATTTCCTCCTTCTTGTAGCTTCTTTTCATCGAAACCTACAAACATGATTTGTATCTACAAAAGAAGGAGAAAGATGTTGCGTCTATATAGGAGCTTACCTCGGTCAAGCCCCGTCTTTGGTATTTCTACCTCAACAATAGCCAGAGATAAAGATTTATAGAAGTGTGTGCAAACCTAACAATGTGTTTGTAGAAATATCAAACCCTAGATGTCTCAATGAAGGGAAGATCAACAGCTTGCTTTGCATTAATAAACACATACAACTTCACCTCAAGGAGATGAAACAAATGAAGACTTGCATGAACAAGAAGGTGAATCAGCAATGTCTGCGGAGGATCTCCAATCTTGTTGTTGGAGGCTTCAACTCTTCTCCTGATCATGAAAAGGAAGTACAAACCCTAGGAAGAGAAAGATAGACTAAACATCTTGATTCCTAATCTCCATCCATTGTCTCTATGATAGCAAATATAGAATACTTTCAAGAGCTTCAACAAGTCACTACTCTTCAATGGCAAATTTGGCAGAGTTTTGGCATCAAGCTTGAATAAGAATTGTGTGTGATAAAATGATTTCTAAATGTCTTTTTATATATAGCTTTGGGGAATTCAAATTTTAAAATAACATCTCAATATCACATGAAAATCAAGAATTTGAAAACAAAATGCCAAGGCACTCATCGGGAGCTGACATCCCTCCAAAATTTAAAATATTGGGAAACAGGGAAGGACTAGGGTGCAGGAGACCAAGTCCAAGCCCCCTATTTCCACTCAGATCTACTTTTTGGGGGTCCTAGGGACCTGTAATCCAAATTCCATTTTTGGGTTCCATCAAAAGGTTACCTCAAAATGTGAGGGAAATTGTACCATTCCATATAGGAGGACAATTTCTGACGTTACATTTAGCCCCCACTTTAGTGGCCATATGACACTACATGAATATGCAACTAAAGGAAAGTAAATACATTAATCATGAAAAGGATACCCAAAAGGATACTATAGAGGAAGCTGAAGTTTTGTCGTCGAGAAGGAATGAGCCCCCAAGTCTATAATCCTGCAAGACTACAAAGTTTAGAACCACAACCTGCAAAGGAACAATTGTCAAAGAAATCAAAACCAAATCAACCTACAACCACCACCAATGAGTCAGTATAGAAAACACTAAGGGGGTTGAGTGATGAGACATGATGAGGGAGGAAATTGAGGGAGATATATGCCCCCCCTTGTTTCTACTTGCTTAGTCCAAGAGTAGAAACAAGGAGATATCCACGCGCATCAATTTTGGGGAAACTTGATGAGAAATGTGTTATGAGGGTCATTTGGAGAAACAATGCTCAAACATAACACATTGGGTAAGAAAAAGAGTAGAACTCAGATTCCAATGCAACAAATGGCACTTAAATCAGTGTTCGACAGCGCAAGATAAGGGCTCAAGAGGAAAAGAGATCAATCTTGCACCTAGTTAGGGATAGGAATTCTCACTCATTTACTTTATGTAAAAAGGGAGTTGTCACTTATCACTTATTCATTGTTGTTTCTTATCATTGTAGAAAAGTAGAGGAGAGAGAGAAGGAGAATAGGAGGATGAGCATGCCAAGCTAATGCCCATATCAGACACCACGACTGGAGACGCTCCGAGCCTGAGTAGTAGAGAGACATTTTGAGGTTGAGGTAGGGTCCTAATCCTATGCTTCTGTCATCTTTTAGTTTACAAAGAAAAACTATTACACCCGATGACCGGTCCTTCTAGACAAGAAATAACAAAAAACAAGCAATCCACATTTGAAGAGAACCATAGACCGAAAGAACAAGGTCCCTATGCTAAGGTTCCTCCCCCATCATCCTTACAAGGATTGAGTGGTAATAGTCAACAACAAAATATGCCACCTAGACAGATGAGATTTGATCCTAGTGCTTCCTCTTCTAAATTGCAAAAATCTATGAAAGAACAAAGCCCTATCTTACAAGAGATAAGTGGTAAAACAAAGAGAAATAGAAAATTAAGAGAAAGAAGATGAAGAAGACAAGCTTATGCCATAAACCTTGCCTCTCAACAAGAAAAGATTGATCCAAACATTGAACAAAACAAAGATGACCCTAACAATGATGATAATTGGGCTATGGTACCTTATGTCCCACTTTCCTCTAAAATCCAGGAGTGGGAAGATGATGATGATTTACTTGATGATGAGACTTAGCCCGGAGGACCCTCCAGGTAAGTATCTCTAACCCTTTATCTCTCTCGTGATGTGCTTTCACCATGATGTGTTATGTGTTGTTTAGGCCTCCTGGGATGACCCTTGATTCTCTTGTAAGGTCTGGGATACCAGGAGACCACCTCTGTTGTGACCTTCTTCTATTTGTATAATCATTCTTCTATATTGCCTCTCTTTGATTTCATTGTTGTGTGTTGTGTCTTGCGGACATAGCATTACGGTTGGTGACTTGGGGGCACCCTCCTACGTGACTGTCCCTAAGACACTTATTTCTCCTCTCTTATTTATTGTTTCCCTTCCTCTAGTGTTTCTATCTAGCAAGCAGATGACAAAAAACATTTATATTGATGAGGACCTAGCATCCCTTTTGTGAGAAATCAAAAACTAGACTTAGTTCCTAATATGACGTGGCGTTGTATATTTTATCCGATGCTTGGCTAGTGGAAGCACTCATGCTTTCTGTGTAGTGATTTTGATGGTGTTCTATCTCATTCACAAATCATAACAATACTACTGCTCCGTGCACTTTGTTTATCTTGAATCTTGCATACCTCAGATTTCATATGCATTGATGTTGTTTATCATGATTATGGACACTAACATGTTTCTTACGGGGATGTGTTTGTGGGAACATTTGGTGATCGTGAAGTACATGGGCATGGGTTGTGCAAAATTCCATGTTCCCTTGTGTGTTTTCTTCCTACCTTAACGTGCTTGATATCGATGCATGATATCAACCACCTTAAGGTGGGGGCATATATAAGGTAAGCTGTCTGTTGTAGATGTTAGCAATGTGTTTGTCCTTAGGTCTAGTTTAAATACCTATGTGATGAGTGCATCCTACATCCTGAGTTTGTTTGCAATCAATCAATCATGTAATCCCTCTACGGAGGTGGGATATCGAGCATATCCTTTTTCTTAAGCCCTCTGCAGAGGCGGGGATGGTGTATTTCTTAGAGCAGATTGCATCATCCTGTCATTTTCAAAAGTCCTCTGCAGAGGAGGGGAGTGGTTTTGTGACTAACTCAACCCCTAAGTGTGTCTTCAACGATTGTTGTGGTGAAGCCCAATCATTGGTGTGTGCTTGTAATGTGCCTGAGATGGTGATGAACCTAGAAATAGGGACACTCCATCGCTTGCCTACTGTGTTTTCTCCGTGTCTTCAAAGAGTGTGTTTTGGCATGTTTGTTGCCCCATATGCAGTTTAAAGACATGTGCAATGAGTACATCCTACATTTTGGGAGGTTTTGCATGTCTTGTGTGTGTGTTGCCCCATATACAGTTTAAAGACATGCAATGAGTGCATCCTGCATTATGCGAGGTTTGTTTACTTTCTTGTACTTGCATCTGCATTTCATATATATGTGAAAAAGAAAAGTAAAGAAATCATTCTTGTCTTCTATGAATTAATGTGTCTTCTATGCATTCAATGTATTCACCATGTTTTGCGTGACTGTAATTGTCTTCTACATGTTTTACGTGCCTATCATTATCTTCAATATACTTGACGTGTCTTCTCCATGCTTGGCGTATTTGCTGTGTTTGTTGACCTTACTTTAATGCATGTATTGGCCTCACATTTATACATACATTAAAGTGGGGGCTAAATGTAATGTCAAAAAATGTCCCCTTGGGGGCTTTTCCCTCAAAAGGTTTAGCTTCTAGGTCTCTAGTGTGCATTTAGGACATCTTACATCATAATTTGGCATCCCGATGGAATGAACCCTAGGTATCATGACAAATGGAGCTTAGGGGGACCCCTTGAACTTAATCCTACCCAAAATACGGGAGAGGACTTGGGTGCCCGCACCCTAGTCCTACCCTATTTTGGGTCAGGTCCAAATTTGAAGTGTTAGTTTATGACCATTATTTGGTCCCTAGGCCGACACGGTAAGTTTAAATTTATGAAATCTTGGTGGGAATGTTTGTAGTTGCATATATAAACATGTTTAGGCATTTGTAAACTAGATGGTCGTTGTGAACTTTATGCATCCTAAAGGTGATTCAAGGCTTTCATTGTGTTGCAAGAGCAAATTTGTGTTGTTTATGTGTTTGTGTTTGCAGATTTGAGCATCCATCTCCTCATAGAATGAAGAGCTTCTTCCTCCCATAAGATCTTCACTACAAGGTGATATCTATTGTGATTATTGAACATTTATCATTTGGTTTTTGCCTCTACCTCCCTAGGCATGCACTCTCTATCTGACAACAATGTTTAGAAGAATTGAATGTCTCTCTGAGGCTTGACTGAGGCAAGCCTCTAAATTCCAAAACCCCCTCCCAAATTTTTGTGATTGCAAGTTACAGGTGTCATATCTAGAAAAAGTAGAGTTGCAGGAAAGATCATTAGACATCAAGGATTCAAGATCTGAAGAGAAGTAGGACTCTGGAGCCTTTCCTGGACTTGGGTACTAGTCCCTGTGTCCTCTGCAGTTGAATCTCTAGAAACAAAAGTTACAGTGTCGATCAGTGTCGGAAGGAGGTCAGGATTCCACAAAGAAACTGGTACCTTGGACTTGGGTGGTCGTGTAGTGATTTGTTATTTTACATCTTCCTATAGTAGCATTTTCTATTATTCATCTGTTTGCTGTCATATTTGCATAATTAGGGTTTTAAAGTATAACTGAGCATAAGAGAAGGAAATTGGCAATCAAATCATAAAAAATCCAAGTTTCCCTACATCTTAATAGTGACCTAGGGTATGATAGTACATTACAACTCAACCCTAGGTCCTTGAATGTAAGGGTGAAAGGAGGATATATACCAAAAACTACCAAAAGCTCAACTATCCAAATTTTCCCCATTACATTTTTCAGGTTCACCAAAATGTAAAGGGTAAAATTTGGATGGTTGAGTTTTTGGTAGTTTTTGGTGTATATCCTCCTTTCACCCTTACATTCAAGGACCTAGGGTCAAGTTGTAATGTACTATCATACCCTAGGTCACTATTGAGATGTAGGGAAACTTGGATTTTATGATTTGATTGTCAATTTCCTTCTCTTATGCTCAATTATACCTTAAAATCCTAATTATGCAAATACGACAGCAAACAAACAAATAATAGAAAATGCTACTATAAGAAGATATAAAATAACAAATCACTGCGTACCTAGTTTTGAGGTTCAGAGATGGAAAAGTCAGGGACTAAGGAGTGGGTGCCCAAGTCCAAGGTACTAGTTTCTTTACAAAATCCTGACCTCCTTCCGACACTGATTGGCACTGTAACTTTTGTTTCTGAAGATTCAACTACGGAGGACATAGGGACTAGCGCCCAAGTCCAAGAAAGGCTTCGGTGTTCTGCTTCTCTTCAGATCTTGAATCCTTGATGTCTATTTATCTTTCCTGCAACTCCACTTTTTCTAGATGAGACACCTGTAACCTACAATCACAAAACTTTGGGGGGGGGGGGGTTGTGGTGTTTAGAGGCTTGCCTCAGTTAAGCCCTGGAGAGACATTCAAGTCTTCCTAACACCGTTGTCAGATAGAGGGTGTGTGCCTAGGGAGGCAGAGGGAAAAACCAAATGATAAATGCTCAATAATCACAATAGATGTCACCTTGTAGTGAAGATCTCATGGGAGGAAGAAGCTCTTCATTCCATGAGGAGATGGATGCTCAAATCTACAAACACAAACACATAGAAAACATAAATCTACTCTTGCAACACAATGAAAGCCTTGAATCGCCTTGAGGATGCATAAAGTTTACAATAACAATCAAGTTTACAAATGAATTCCTAAACATGCTTTTATATGCAACTACAAACATTCCCGCCAATATTTCATAAATTCAAACTTACTGTGTCGGCCTAGGGACCAAATAATGGTCATAAACCGACACTAGAAATTTGGGCCTGACTCAAAATAGGGCAAGACTAGGGCGTGGGTGCCCAAGTCCTCCCCCCCTATTTTAGGTAGGGTTAAGCTCAAGGGGCCCCCCTAGGCCCCATTTGTCATGATACCTAGGGTTCATTCCATCAGGATGCCAAATCATGATGTAAGATGTCCTAAATGCACACTAAAGACCCGGGAGCTAAACCTTTTGAGGGAAAAGTCCCCAAGGGGAAATTTTCCAATGTTATAGATAAAACAGTGGCTTTGGTGAGTGAAAACTACTATTGGCCTCAGTTACATAAGGATGTTAGGAAATTTGTGTAGCGTTGTAGAGTTTGTTAGGTTGCAAAAGGGAGCAGTCAAAATACTAGAGTAGAAGAATTTGTTGGACACATGGAGACAGTGCATAATTAGGTTAAGAAGCTTTTGGAAGATATGAATAGAAAATATAAGGACCAAGAAGATGAGAAGAGAAGACATAAGGAATTTGCAGTGGGAGATGAAGTGATGGTATACTTGAGAAAAGAAAGATTTCCAGTTGGGACATATAACAAGTTGAAGATGAAGAAGTTTGGACCTTGTAAGATACTCAAAAAATTTTGTTTAGGAAATGCATATGAAGTGGAGCTACTGGGGACATTGGACATGTCACCTATTTTCAACATTGCAAACCTATATCAATATCATGAAATAGAGTTTAGTGATAGCATGGAATACAACCTAAAAATGTAGCTACCACAACAAGCACTAGAGCAGATCAAAGACATTTTGGATAGCCAAATTGGATGCTACACTAGAGGAAGACAATACAAAGAATATCTTGTGAAGTGGAAAGGCACACTGAAAGAAGATTCATCATGGATTTCTTGAGCTGAGGTGGACCGTCTTGGTTTTCCTCTAGCCCCATCAAAGTGAGGGACTCACTTTTTCAATACCTGGATGTCTGATGTAGGAGCATCCTTGGTTCAAGAGCAATCTTGCATCAACCAAAAACATTTGCATTTCAGTTTGTTTCTTTTCTAGTTTAGTTTAGTTAGAAGTAGTTTCTGTATTTTGGTTTGCATTCTACCATAGTTACATTTCAGATCTTGTGGAGATAGACTTAGCATCTAGATTCATTCATCTACATCATATCTGAATCTTAGAGCATTTGGATCAAGTCCCGAAAATTTATCGCTATCATAAGATCAACTATTTTATCAAAATAGAGCATCCTGATAGTCCATGATAATCAGCTAAAGGAGAAGACTTGTGGAGCATTCCTTGACCTATGGAGCCTGATTGCACATCATTCAATGTTGTTTGGTTTGTGGCCAACCTTCCTTGAGATCCGCACATCATTCCATTCATTTGCGGAGGAATACTATTCATTTAGGTCTGACCTATCCATGTACACACATAACAGCTCTTCCTTGGAGTTTGTGATCTTCCTTGGCTGATGCGGAGGAATCTTTTGTACTAGAGATGATATATATAAGGATGTAATAGATGCCTATGAAAGTAGTTAGCAATTGATTCATAATCCTTAGTTTAGATTCTGAGTGAAGGGACTTCAAAGCCATATCTTGTGCATATTCTAATATTCTATAATCAGGCCTGTGAGCCATAATTGTAAGTAGTATGTTGCCAGCCAATTTGTATTTGATATCTATGATATACTGAATGATTGAATCTGCATATGTTCCATATCTTTGAGTTGTTTTCCATTGTATTTACTCTTGCTGCATAGACTGGATAGTTCATTCTGTGAACCCTCCTACCATGACTACACCAGTAGGAGTTCTACCATACCATAGCTCATGAGGTGTCTTTGTTTATTCTTCTCTGATTTGCACTCTATTCTAAATGTAGATGGCTTGGTATGTATTGTTACTTTTTCGTATACTTCTAGAAGGTCTTCTTCTTTGATCATTGCCCTGGTAGGTTCTTGAATAGTCCTATTCTTCCTTTCAACCACTCCATTTTGTTGAGGAGTCCGAGGAGCATGCATTTATGTCTCTTTATTCCATGTTCTGCACAAAAAGCATTGAACTCAATTGAGGTAAAATCACCACCTCTGTCAGATCTTAAGCATTTGATTCTCAAATCCAATTCATTTTCAACCATATCTTTGAATGCCTTGAATTTATCTAAGGCTTTAGATTTCTCTCTAAGGAAAGTTACCCAAGTCATTCTTGAAAAATCATCAATAAGGAGCATGAAATACCTTTCACCTTGCAGACTTCTTGTTCTTGTGGGACCACATAGGTCTGTATGCACTAGCTCTAGAAAACTGGTAGAGGATTGTTCTTTTCTTTTGAAAGTGGTTTTTGTCATCTTCCAAAACTGACATTCATTGCATATAATATTGGTAGGCTTCACAATTTTAGGCAGGTCTCTTACAACTTGAACAATGCTTATTTTCACTAGATTATTTAAGTTAATGTGACACATCCTCCTATACCATAGCCAACTTTCATCTATCTTAGTCAACAAACAACAATTTTTAGCACCTTTCAAGTGAAAAACATTACCATGAGTCTTCTTATCAGTAGCAATTAGGGTTCTGGAGCTATTATGTATCTTGCATCAATTGTCCTTGAACACAAGATTATACCCTTTGTCACACATTTGTCCAACACTTAGTAGATTATGTTTTAGGCCCTTGACATAAAGAACATCATCTCTATTATGCTTGCCATCAAAAGTAATAGATCCTTTTCCACAAATCTTACCAACTGCATCATCACCAAACTTAATAAGTCCTCCATCATACTTTTGAAAATTAACAAACTTACTCTTGTCTCCTGTCATGTGGCTTGAACAACCTCTGTCAATGATCCATTCATCTTCCTTTTCAGCATGAAATGCAAACAACTCTCCTTGACTTTCTTCCTTAACACAGCTTGCAAGATTAGCAAAAACAAGCTCTTCTCTAAGTACAATAAACAAGCATTCACTACTATTGCAAGCATTTCAGATCTTGCAAAGTAGGACTTAGTATCTAGATTCATTCATCTACATCATATCCAAAATTCAGAGGATTAGGATTAAGTACCAGAAAGTTATCGCTATCAAAAGATGGACTATTTTCTTAGAACAGAGCATCCTGATAGTCTCAAATAATCAGCTAAAGGAGAAGACTTGTGGAGCATTCCTCAACTTGTGGAGCCTAATGACACATCATTCAATGATCCTTAGTTCATGGCCAACCTTCCTTGAGATCCACACATCATTCCATTCATTTATGGAGGCATTCTATACATTTAGGTCCAACCTATCCATGTACACATGCTATAGCTCTTCATTGGAGTTTATGATCTTCCTTGGCCAACACGAGGGAATCTTATGTTTTAGAGATCATATATATTGATATAATAGATCCTTAGGAATTCTGTTAGAAATAGATTCATAATTTGGTAGTTGAGCGTTTCATAAGGGAACTTCAAAGCTATATCTTGTGCATATTCTCATATTCTGTAATCAGGCCTGTGAGCCCAATTGTAGGCCTGCATGTTGCCGTCTGATCTGTATTTGAATTCTATGATATACTAAATGATTGAATCTACATTTGTTCTATATCTTTGATTTGTTTCCATTGTGTTTACTCTAGATGCATGGCCTGGATAGTTCACTATGTGAACCCTCTTACCGTGACTACACCAAGTGGTATCAGAGTGAAAGTTTGAATCTTTGGGAGTGAATTGAGTGAAGTTGGTCAGGGAATTTTGTAAGATCTTGTTGTGGATAGAACACCAAATTGAGGTAGGTTACTTATGTCACAACCAATCACTGATTGTGAGGTAGTTGTCACCTTATATCCTGATCACCAAACCTGAGGCAGTTTGCACTTGATCTTAAGAATAATGCCACTAACGAGAGTTGTTGGTGTTGGAACAATGGCTTGTAGAATGGATGAGATGATGGAAATGATGAAAATGATGCAAATTCATTTGGATGCTGTTGAGGAAGATAGGCAGAGAGGATTGACATCGAGACCTAATGTTGAAAGTGATGATGAAGAGGAATTTAAATCTATTGAATGAATAGGTGAAACCCTAGGAGGTGATGAAGAAGAAGAATCAGATCAAGTCAAGATGTTGTGAGCTATTTCAAAGATTGGAAAGAGACCTAGAGTTGTTGTACCGAACTATACTAGTAATTTGAACCCTGAAGAATTGATTGTCTGGATAAATGACATGGAAGATTACTTTGAATATGAAGAAATTAAAGATCTAGAGAAGGTGAAATTTGCAAAGACAAAGTTGAAAGGACATGCTCCTAGATGGTGGAAAGAAGTTAAGTTGGATAGAAATAGAAGAGGAAAGGAAAAGATTACAAAGTGGGATAGAATGGTGACAAAATTGAAGAATTAGTTTATACCTGTTGACTATGAATTGGAACTATTGAAAAGATTGCAAAACCTGAGGCAAAAGGAGAAATCTGTGAAGGAGTATACAGAAGAATTTCATAAGATGATTATAAGGACAGGACATAGTGAAGCATGCAAGGAGAAAGTAGCTAGATACATCAATGGACTGAGGTTTAACATTCAAGAAGAACTAAGTTTAGTGAGGATGATATCTTTGGAGGAAGCATATCAGTTTGCCCTGAAAGTTGAAGAGAAGCTGAATAAGAGGCATGATTAGAGACAGAGAGGTAGAGGAGGTAAATTTTAGAGAGGTAGAACATTGTCCAGATGTGAGAGATCATTTGTGGAGTAGAATAGCCAGGACAACAGATTTAAGAAGGAAGACAGAGATAACAATGCATACCGAACCGGTGATAGAAATTTTCATCACAGAGGTAATTACAATTCATACCAAAATGAAGGACATAGAAGAGAGGGAAGATAATTTGATAAGAGAATAGTTAGAGGCACTTGTTTCAAGTGTGGAGGTGAAGGACATAGAGCATTTGAATGTAATCAGAGTAGTACAAGTAAGAAGACAGAGAACAGTGGAAGAGAAGCCTATGTGGAAGAAGAACCTATTGGATCCCCTAGTTCAGTTGGTAAACCAGAGAAAGGAGAATCACTTGTGATGAGGAGAGCACTATTTCAAGTAGAGACAAATGAGGAACCACCACAAAGGAAGAGTTTGTTCAGAACCAGATGCAAATCCAGAGGTAAACATTGTAAAGTTGTTATTGATAGTGGTAGTTTAGATAATCTAGTTTCAGAGGAGATGGTGACTAAGCTGAAGTTAGAAAGATTGAAACACCCTAAGCGCTATCAGATATGATGGATTCAGGATGCTCATAAGGTACTGGTGAGTGAACAATGTTTGGTGAAATTGCATATTGGGTCTTATCATGATGAAGTCTTGTGTGATATTATGCCTATGGATGTATGTCATATTTTGTTGGGTAGACCTTGGCAGTATGATAGAAAAGCTATACATGATGGGAGAAAAAATACATACACTATAACAGAAAATGGGAAGAGAATTATCTTGATTTCTTTAGAGGATGATCCTAAAGGTGAAGTATGTGGGAATGCTAGAATCTGTTTGGTAGATGGAAGGAAATTTCAGGATGGTTTGAGACATGAGAATATATGTTATGCTTTGATTCCCAAGAAGCCTGAAGAATTGAAGAAAGAGACTGAAGAATCACAACCAAAGGAAATAAGAGAGTTGCTGACCTTGTATGAAGACATCATATCAGATAATGTGCCTGAAGGATTTCCACCTATAAGAAGTATCAGTCATCACATGGATCTTATACTAGGAGCCAGTTTACCTAAAAAAGTAGCACATAGAATGACACTAGTAGAGAATGAAGAATTGAATAGATAGATATAGGAATTGTTGAGGAAAGGTTTGATCAGAGAAAGTTTGAGCCCTTGTGCAGTACCTACAATGTTAGCACTGAAGAAAGATGGAGAATGGAGAATGTGTACTGATTCTAAAGCAATAAACAAGATCACAGTTAAGTATAGATTTCCTTTACCTAGAATGGATGATATCATGGATTGTTTAAGTGGAGAAAAATATTTCACAAAGATAGATTTGAAGAGTGGATACCATTAGATCAGAATCAGAGAAGGAGATGAATGGAATACTACTTTTAAGATAAATGAAGGATTGTATGAGTGGTTGGTGATGCCTTTTGGATTGATAAATGCACCTAGTACTTTCATGAGATTGATGAATGAAGTTCTGAAGAAATTCTTGGGTAAGTTTGTTATTGTGTACTTGGATGACATTCTAATTTTTAGTAAGACAAAGGAAGAACATTTGTGGCATATTAGACAAGTTTTATAGAGGTTGAGAGAAGAGAAATTCTTGATAAACATCAAGAAGTGTAGTTTCATAAAGGAAGAATTGGTATATTTGGGATTTGTGATTTCTGCAGAAGGATTGAAGATGGACCTTGAGAGGGTAGGAGCAATTGTTGAATGGCCTACACTGGAGAGCATTAGAGAAGCTAGATCAATTCATGGATTGGCTAGTTTCTACAAGAAGTTTGCCAGAAATTTTAGTTTAGTTTGTAACCCTATGAAAGAAACAATGAGAGGTGACAGAAAAGATTTCAAATGGATATCTGGAGTAGATAAAAGTTTTGAACTATTGAAGCAAAAGGTGATAGAGCAACCTATTTTGGCATTACCAGATTTCAATAAGGTATTTCAAGTTGATTGTGATGCAAGTGGGAGTGCAATTAGAGTAGTATTAAGTCAAGAAGGAAGACTTGTAACATATTTCAATGAGAAGTTGAATGATGCAAGGAGAAGATATTCAGTTTATGACCAATAGTTCTATGCTATAATTCAAGCCCTAAAGAAGTGGAGACATTACTTGTTGCCTAAGAAGTTTGTGTTGTATGCAAATCATCAAGATTTGTAATATTTGAATATTCAAGGTAAGTTGAATCAGAGACACATGAGATGGGTGGAGTTCATGCAGAGTTACACTTTTGTGTTGAAGCATAGGATTGGAAAATCAAACAAAGTTACTGATGCTTTGAGTAAAAGAAGAAACTTGTTGACAGAAATGAGAGTTGAAGTGTTGGGTTTTGAAGAATTGAAGAATATGTATGAGGGAGACACTAACTTTGTAGAACCTTGGAAAGCATGTAAGGAACCTTTTGTGATAGATAGGAGTAAGTGGTTGGACTATTCCATTCAGGAAGATATGTTGTTCAGAGGAAATCAGTTATGCATACTTAGAAGTTCAATGCGAGATAATTTGATCAAGGAGAAACATAGTGGTGGATTGGCAGGACATTTTGGCATTGATAAGATAGTGGCTTTGGTGAGTGAAAATTACTTTTGGCCCCAGATACATAAAGATGTTAGGAAATTTGTGCAGAGTTGTAGAGTTTGTCAAGTTGTAAAAGGGAGTATTTAGAACACTAGATTGTATAAACCTTTGACAATACCGAAGAGACCTTGGGAAGACATTAGCATGGATTTTGTGATGGGATTGCCTAAGACATAGAGAGGACATGATTCAATATTTGTAGTGGTGGACAGATTTTCAAAGATGGCTCATTTCATACCTTGTAAGAAGATAATTGATGTAGTGCATGTAGCAGACCTATTTTTCAAGGAGATTGTGAGATTGCATGGATTACCTAAGAGTATAGTTTCAAACAGAGATACAAAGTTTGTTGGATACTTTTGGAAGACACTTTGGAAGAAGATGAAGATATTTGAAGTTTAGTTCAACATTTCATCCATAGACTAATGGATAGACAGAGGTAGTGAATAGGAGTTTGGGAAACTTGTTGATATGTTTGGTTGGAGAAAAGGTAGGAAGTTGGGACTTAATTCTTTCACAAGCAGAGTTTGCATACAATAATTCAGTAAATAGGAGTACCAAAAGAATACTTTTTGAGATTGTTACCAGAGTGAACCCTAGAGGAGTTGTAGAATTAAGAGATACTAGTTTGGAAGAAAAGAGAAGTGCAGAAGTAGAAGAATTTGTAGATCACATGAAGACAGTACATAATCAGGTGAAGAAGCATTTAGAGGATATGAACAACAAGTATAAGGAAAAGGTAGATGAGAAGAGAAGACATAAAAAATTTGTAGTAGGAGATGAAGTGATGGTATACTTGATAAAAGAAAGATTTCTAGTTGGAACATATAACAAGTTGAAGCTGAAGAAGTTTGGACCTTGTAGGATACTCAAAAAATTTGATTCAAGAAATGCATATGAAGTGGAGTTACCGGGGACATTGGGCATTTCACCTATTTTCAACATTGCAGACCTATATCAGTATCATGAAGCAGAGTTCAGTGACAACATTGAAGAAGACTTGAATAAACAATTACCACAGCAAGCACTAGAGCATATTGCAGACATTTTGGATAGCAAAGTTGGATGCAGCACTAGAGGAAGACAATACAAAGAATATCTTGTGAAGTGGAAAGACAGACTAGAAGAGGATTCATCATGGATTTATTAGGCTAAGGTGGACCATCTTGGTTTTCCTCCAGCCCCAGCAAAGTGAGGGACTCACTTTTTCAATAACCCCGGATGTCTGATATAGGAGCATCCCTAGTTCAAGAGCAATCTTGCATCAACCAAAAACATTTGCATTTCAGTTTGTTTGCATTTCAGTTTATTTCTTTTCCAGTTCAGTTCAAGCAGTCTAGTCAGTAGCAGTTTCTGTATTTTGGGCCACATTCTATTGTAGTTGCATTTCAGATCTTGCAGAGCAAGACTTAGTATCTAGATTCATTCATCTATATCATATCCAAAATTCAAAGCATTTGGATTAAGTACTGGAAATTTATTGCTATCAGAAGATCAATTTTTTTCTCAGAACAGAGCATCCTAACAGTCTTAGATAATCAACTAAAGGAGAAGACTTGCAGAGCATTCCTTGACTTGTGAAGCCTAATGGCACATCATTCAATGATCCTTAGTTCATGGTTGACCTTCCCCAAGATCCGTACATCATTCCATTCATTTGCGGAGGCATTCTATGAATTTAGGTCTGACCTATCCATGTACACATGCTACAGCTCTTCATTGGAGTTTGTGATCTTCCTTGGCCAACGCGGAGGAATCTTATGTTCCAGAGATCATATATATTGATGTAATAGATCCTTAGGAAGTTAGTTAGAAATAGATTCATAATTCGGTAGTTGAGCTTTTCGCAAGAGAACTTCAAAGCTATATCTTGTGTATATTCTAATATTTTGTAATTAGGCCTGTGAGCCCAATTGTAAGCCCACATGTTGCTGGTTGATCTGTATTTGAATTCTATGATATAATGAATGACTAAATCTGCACTTGTTCTATATCTTTGAGTTGTTTCTATTGTGTTTACTCTAGTTGCATAGCCTGGACAGTTCACTTTATGAACCCTCCTACCATAACTACACCACTAAGAGACCTTGGAAGGCTACTGGTTTATTTATCTTGCTACTCTAGATTTTTGAATGAAGCTATAGGATAATTGAATTGAGACTCTTATAGAAAGAACCATTAATATTGGGGCTGAAAGCCATCTTGTTTGCCATTACTCCTAGCTTACATGAACCAAAATTCACAATCACTTGTTCCTTGTAATTTTGGATGTGATCCATTGATCATGAAACAACATAGTAGATTGGACAACATTGATTTGTCAAAAAGATTTGACAATATTTGACCTACCTTGCAAAGACTACTAGACCAATTAGAAAGCTCCACTTCAATCACCTTCATGATTAACCAAAAAGGCATGCCATCAAAAGCTAACTCATTTTTTGCCATGTGGTAGCTTTCTATTGTTCCACAGTTTGGCAATGTATATTATTTTAATGTTCTATGGAATGATAGAAAACCTATAAGACATCCCACATGGCATTCACTTTGTGACACTTGAGCTTATGACATGTCAATTGATACCAGGTGTCACTCTTCAACACTTCCATGGGCGATCGGTGGGTCCTTTAAAAGAGTTTTACGAAATGGTAGAAAGTCTATAGGTTCACCACATAGCCTTCAAGGGACCCACTAATGGGCCCTATTTTTCAATTGGATGAGGATCTGACACTTTTCTCTCTTCTGCTATTCTATGGCCATTTCTTTATTCTATAAAAATCTTTTTGCAAAATGGTTGAATAAACTAGAACATGCCACATGGTTCTTCTTAATGCTAACAGGCTGAAAAGGGGAGGAAAAAAGCACATGTCATTAACACAACATTCGTTCTACTAGGAAAAGGGGGCCATGAATTTCATTAAGGGGTCGACTTAAAAGTTAGGCACATGGGCAAACATTAAAGCACAAGTAACAAACAATGGCTAAAAGGGATGGGGCCAGTAAAGAATGTCACTTGATACATCAATTTGCAAATTAAAGGACCTCATATGAGTGGCAAGCGGTCAACTTAAAAATATAACAAAGGATCAATTGGATTCTTGTATAGAAAACCCTACGGTTTAGGGTTTTAGACTTTAGGACAAGAAATTTTTGAATACTAAAACCCTAGCACAAGAATTTTAGATTGTTGCATGAAGCTGAGAAAAAAGTAAGGAGCCAAGAAAATTTTGTAGAGTCCTATTAGTGGCTCTAGTTGGGGATGTTTGTTCTATCAGAACAAAGTGAGAACATAGAAGATCTTTGAAGAAGTAAACCACAGAACACAACCAAACCAAACCTAAAACTAAAACTAAAACTAAAATAGGGAACCTAACTACATAAAATATAGTATGGATGGAATAAAACCATACCCTATGAAAAGTATGGCTTCAAGAACTATCTATGCATTGGCAGTTCAGGAAGTTCTCCAGTCATATTTTGCAAGAAATAAGAATTCTCTCCATGCGTGTTGCTGATTAGATATGGTCCAAGCCAAAGGGCATCAAACTTACCATGCTTTCCATTTTATTGAGCCCTTGCATTCCATAATAATACAATATCTTCAACTTGAATTTTCTTTCAAAAGACTTTTTATCATGTAGGTGCTTGACTTGTATCTTGATATTTCTTTGTTGTTCCAACCTCCTTTTTTCATCTAGTTGGGTGACTTGAGTAATCCTGTTCTATATTGCATCTGAAATATCATTATTATGTTCCTGGATAAATTTGTAAATAGGCAACAGGTTATTGATAGGCATCCTTGCATCTAGGCCATATAACAAATTAAATAGAGATTGTCCAATAGCCTTCTTTACAGTCACCCAATCAGCCCATACAACAAGCTTCAATTTAGAGTCCCAGGCCCTCTTATTCTAATTTTCAATGATCCTTTTAACAATCTTCATCAGGCTCTTGTTACTTGATTTAGCCTACCCATTTCCTTGAGGATGATATGGGGAAGAGTAAGAAATCGATATCCCATATTGGTTGCAAAAGGTTATGAATTCTTCTGACCTAAAACACATTGCATTATCTAATATAATCTTTTTAGGCACTCGAAATATGGTCACAATATTATTCATTGACAAGTCAATCACAACCTTGCTAGTTGCTCTTTTGGTGGGAACAACTTCAACCCACTTAGTGAAATAGTCAATGGCGACCAAGATCCAACTGTGTCTTCCACTTGACTTCTCATTGATTTCTCCTATGAAATTAATTCCCCATTGCTGAAAAGGAGCTTCTACTGTCATTGGTCTGAGGGGTAGATTTCTATAAAATTTCAAATTTCCTGAAAATCTCTGGCAAACAGCACAGCTTCTAACAATCTTATGAGCATCTTTAAAAACTGTGGGCCACCAAAATCCAACCCTTAAGAGGTTATGAGCTATTGTTTTATCCATGTAGTGGCCTCCACACACACCCTGGTGCATTTCTTTTAATATTTTGATGCCTACTCATTATTCACACATTTAAGCAAAATGCTTTGCAAATTTCTCCACCAAAGCTCATTATCAATGATTACATATTTTATAGCTTGTAATTTTAGTGTCCTCTTCTATTTTTTAGTCATTCCTTCAAGACAAGACATCTTCTGTAAGTAATGAACAACATCTTTATACCATTCAGACTGCTTTATATCACAATCAACAACTTCTTCCTTGACTTCAACACTATTTATTTGGTTGGCTTCTAAGTTTGTTTCAACCACTAACTTAGCTAATCCTTCTCCTCTCACTAATTTAGTGATCTTGATGTCAATATTAAATTCTTGGATCCTGTTGATCCATCTACATCTTCTCCTAGTCACCTATTACTGAGTGAAGACATCTTTGACAACGGTTGTAGGGACATATGCAACAATAGTAGAACTAACCAAATAAGGTCTAAATTTTTTGACAAACTTTACTAAAGCATAAGCCTACTTCACAGTTATATCATACTTTAGCTTAGTAGCTTAGAGAAATTTGCTAAAAAATGAAATAGGATGTTCATAACCTTCATCCTTCTTCTGTAGCAAAATAGCTACTATTAGTGTGAAAGGAAGCAAAAGAAAACAATTGGAAAGGTTTAGAAAAATTAGAGGATTTCAACATAGGTTCTTCCTTTATAGATCCTTTAATATTTTTGAAAGCATTGACTAGTTCATTATTCCAAGAAATATCCTCCCCTTTCATTAGCATTTCAGAGATTGGTCTGGTGGTCTCTGCAAAGTTAGTGACAAATCTCCTCAGGAAATTTACTTGCCTGAAAAATGACTAAATCCCCTTGATACTCTTGGGTATTGAGATCCTCTCAATAGCAACAACATCAGGGTCAATCTTGATTCCTTCTTTAGACACAATATGGCCTAAAAATTTCCCTTCTGTTACCCCAAAAACACATTTCTTAGGGTTCATAGATATACCAAACTTTATACATCTCTCAAAAATCCTCTCTAAATGGGAACAATGATCTTGTTCCTTCTTTGAGTAGGTAGTCAAATCATCCTAATAGACCACCATTATTACATTTATAAGATTAGAAAAAGCTACATCCTTAGCTCGCTGGAATGTGGCTCATGCATTGGTCAACCCAAAGGGCATCCTGATGTATACATATGTGCCCCATGGATTAATAAATACAGTTTTATATTGCTCATCCTCTTTAACCATACCTGGTTATATCCAGAAAAGCCATCCATCATAGACAAGAGTTCACAGCCAGTTACATTTTGTAGCATGGCCTCCATATTTGGCAAAGGATAATTATCCTTCAATGATGCCATGTTTAGGTTCCTGAAGTCCACATAGTCTCATGTCTCCATTCTTCTTCCTAATAGGAACAAGGTTGGGGTACCCAAGTTGAGTGCCTAATAGGCTTGATTATTCCTCCCCCACTCAACTTTGCTAGCTCTTGTTGCATTTTTGTCCTTAGGGTGGGATTTATAGGTCTCTACTTTTGCCTAAAAGGTTTTGCATCAGGCTTCAATGAGATTTTATGTTGGAACAAGTCTTCCCTATAGGCTTTAAGATCATCATAAGACCATACAAAAACTTTTCTATGTTTCCTACACAAAGAAATCAACATTGCTTTGACCTTAGGTTTTAAATGCTTACCTATGTAGATAAGCCTTGGTTGAGCCTCAGTTCCTAGATTCACCTCTTCTCCAGAGCAACTAGTCCTCTTAGAATTCTGTTGGTTTTTAACTATATGACATCATTTGCAAACACAGTTTCTTTTCCATCCACTATTTCCACAAATTCCTAAAAATCAATTTCCTATGCATGATATTCATCAATACAGTTCATGAATTTGTACAAATCTTGATCATCATTAAAAACCTACCAATGGCAGATGTTGTCTGGTATAGGTCTTGTCAATTTATCAACTTTTGAGATTCCTGCTAGGGTCATATCTTCTGATCTAACTACAATGTTAGCCAATAAATCATCCATCACATTCTTATTTCATTCTACCCAATCAATAGAAAAAGCATCAAAATCTTCTATTGTGTCCCATACAACATTTCTACACAGCCTAAGCCTTTTATGTTTGGAGGCATATTTGGATATGACTTGTGAAACTACTAACTCAGAATCCCCTAGAACTTTGAGCTTCTTAACTCCATGCTTAAGGGCCATCTTCAAGCCTATAAGCAAAGCCTCATACTTTGCAATATTGTTGGTGCATCCAAAACCTAGTTTAAAGGATGATCTGAATGTCTTCTCTGAAGGGAAAATGAGCCCCACTCCTACTCCAAAATTGTCTTTGGAATAGGCACCATCAAATTGCATAGACCATAAGCCATTCTTATCAAAGGCTGATTCGGGGCTGTGATCTGAAGGCATACCCTGATCATTTTCAATTTTCTCAATTTCAAAACTATCCATGGCAACATTAAGGAAACATATCTGATCATCATTTCTACCAATACCATCTATAATTTGGGGAGATTTCTTCTACCTATCAAGCCTTACCTCTTCACCATCCATGGGAATCATGGTATCAGATGAATCCATTTGGATACTACCACCCATAGTGGAGGCCCACTTTCTAGATAACAACATACCATACATTGGAGGGATGTCCACCATAGTGATATTCATTTTATACTCCTTAAGTGGGAATGTTGAAAGCCTGAAACTGATGTCCTTAATAATCCCAATGATAGGTACCTCCCTGGAATCCATGGCAAGGCACTTTCCATAGGCTTTAGTTACTTGCAAGGCCAAGATTTCCATGACTCCAAGTGCCATTATGTTAGAAAAGGTGCTTGAGTCAATCATACAATTTTTTACAAATCTTCCCTTTATCATTAGAGTAACAAAGAAAGGATCAACTTGAGAAGGACATTTCTACAGAGTGGTTCCTAGATATATTTTTGGTATCTTAGCACTCCATTTCTTAACATCTTTGGATAGCATTTTCTTTTCTTTAGACTATTTTCTACATTCACCTATTACCCTTGCATACTTGGAATTGCATCATTTATTTCAGCCACGGCCCTATTTTTATGCTCTAGTATCCTCATCATTTCTAACAAGGGAACTGTCACTCTAATCTGGCTAGGTACATGGGCCATGTCCAATGGGACATACTTAGGCAATATATTAGTACAAGTTGCATTAGTATTTACTACAGGGGCCCGAGGTGTGCTATTTTTACCATACTTTTCTTCTACAGGGACTTTTTTAGCACTATCTTTCTCAACTGGTATTTTTACCTTAGGATGTGGATTGTGTTTTCCCACAACTTCCTCAGACTTACATTGAACTCCCACATCTCTCTTAGGGTTAGGAATCTTCTATTTTTCTTTTATGAAAATGCTTTCTGCATTTCCCTTTGTACTACTTTCTCCTTGATTTTTTCTTACTTCTCAGATTGTAGTCGTTTTTAACTTGAGCAATTTTAGATGTAGTTAAGACTTTTATTTCCTCAATAAAGGGTCTTCTTAATCAGATATTAGAATCCTTAGTATTTAGCTAAAGAACATACTTACCATCCTCATTTGTATTTGGGATAGATTATTGCTTATTCAACTCTCCCTTTTTTGTTGTAACCTCATCCTCTAAATCCTCACTATCAAAAGTAACATAATCGTCTACAATACACTCATGGTTAAAAACCATATTTATATTATGGCTCTCATAATCTTCCCCCTCATTATACTCCTCATAGGGGACTGCATTATCAGTCAGAGACAATGCCACAACACACGAAGTAGATGAGTGGGGAGTTTGGCACAACAAACACCACATATTTTCATCCATGGCATGCACTCCTTTCCTCAGAGAGTTGGGGGTTTCTTTAGAGAAACCTCTCCTATTATTAGGGGTTATTTGCTTTACATTTTGCCAATTTGTGTTGTAGGGTTGATCTAATGACCTTGGCATTTTCGCTTGTTTGACAAAAGGAAGCCTATCATTTCTAGCCATAGAAATCTTCATTTATTTAACTTCTTTCCATAACTTCTCACATTCAGTAGTAACAAGAGCTTTACTACCCTATCCTCTATCTTGTGAGATAATTTTCAAATCACTCCTCTTAGGAATCTTTCCAAATGCCTTTCTATTGTTCTCAATGTGTAGAGAAGCCTTGAAAGCATCTCTGTGAGTTTAAGGCTCTCTATTTCTTAGTTCATATCCCATCTTGGGGTCATATGCATTTTGGTAGATTACTAGGCACATGTGCTCATTTTATCTTATATATAGTGGGATTTTATTACACACTTTTAGAAACCTGGCATTAAAATCATGGACACTCTCATTATATTCCTTTTGATATTTGTAAACTCATTTACAAAAAATCATGGGTCAATGTTATCAGCATATTGTTCCTTGAAAATCCTTTTAAATTTTACCCAATAGTCAATACTGGCCTCTGGTAAGCTTCTATACCAATCTTTGGCATCTTTTGTCAATGATTGCATGAATAGTTTCATCAGTACATCTTCTTCAACCTCAAAATCATCAATGACATTTAAGAATGCCCTTAGATGATCCTCACCAGTCACAACATTATTCCCAGCAAACCTTGGGATGGCACTCCTAACTATATTTTCTATAGGGTTAGGGTAACCCAGTATGCCATTAAAATCTAGTTGTCTGTACCTGGCTAGCTGCAGCGATCTCCTAATGAAAGGATTTACCAAAGGTGTCCACCCTAGTTATGTGGATTTATTGGAGGATTAGGGGCAACTTGCAAATATTGTTGTTGTGGGATATTTTGGTTTTGGACATTTGAATGAGGGTCATCCCACAATAACGGGTTACACTTTTTGGCCAAACTTGACATTGAAATTAACATTTTGAACTAAATATTCACTTTCTAATAGCTATAGCCACTAAACCATTAGGAATTTGAAGATGATACAAACTAGTGATTTGTGAGATTTTGTTTGTAGATTCTAAATATATATTTTTAAAAAAATTTGGAGTTAAATTGTAAGCATCTCCTTTGATAACTAGTTTTTAATACTAAACAACATTTTTTTAAAGTGATGTGTATTCTATAGCACATAACTATTTTTCTACAAAGGATAAAATTATGATTCTTGAATTTAGATTGGCAACACTGATGTATAGGGCATGCATTTGGTTTCATAATGTTTTGTTGAATATTTTTTTTTAATTAAGTTTTGAAGTCAAACCAATTATAATTTAGACATAGGCATATTTCGTAAAACATAATTTTTTCTGTATGTATCAAAATTCAAATTTTTTTGTTGAAACAAGGACAACAATACCTAGGACATCGATATTTTTCAGATTTTTTTCACTAATTTACTAATTTTCCATGTGTGTAGAATAGAGAACTTGATGTTCTATGAAAAACCTACATTCACAAGAAATAAAAAAATAAATATCATAATTAAATTAAATATATTTAAAATTATACTTTTTGGGAAGCTTATAATAAGGACTACATACTTACAAAACATAAATTTTAAATGAATTCATTTGATCCCCCAAAAGGTAAATCAAAAGTGGTTTTTTATTAGCATTTTAATAGGTGTAGAGGAGACTCCATTATAGGTATGGTTTAAAACTAGCGGGGTTCTATCCAAGGGGGTTTGAATCTAAGGGGGTTTGATCAAACCCTCTTCAATTAAAATCCTTTAAATGGAACCTTTCAAGGCTTAAATCATTATATTTTCTAAAAATATGTGATTTTAACAAAAATAGGATGTCTTAGAAAGTGTAACCCATTATTGTGGCAGCACCCATGAAGACCCACATTTTGTACTGTTGGAGGATTTTGATATTGTATTCCTCCTTATCCAAGGTGGAGGTTATGGTCTGCTAGTTGGCTAGTCATTCTAGATTTAGGATTCTATGGGGGTGATTGGTAATAGCCTATAGGTGCTGATACAACAAGACTATTTACTTGGGCTTGAACCACATGAATGTGTTGGACAATAGGTATTGGTCCACCTATTTGATGTACATTTGAGATGGAAATACCAAAAGCACCATAAGTTATAACAATATTGGAATTATTAATAGCTTGTAATCTTAGGAGTACGTCTTCTTTTTTCTTTAGAGTCTCCATTCTGGCTACTCGTAGACTTAATTCCATTACCTCCCTTTCTAATTCCTCGTCGGTCTAATTTGAACTAGAAGCTATATTGGTTGTAGGACACTTATTTGCAATAGTGGATTTATCTTTTATTTGTGAAGTAGAATGTAATATTTTATAAGGGGTTACCTCTATGGATTCAAGAATAGGCTGAACAATAGGCACAATTACTGTTTGAGGTGCATTTTATAGAGATGTTCGTATATTTTGAGAAACAGGGGTGGTTCACTATAGAAAATTCCTCACCCTCAGAATCAACAGTCCCCTCAGGAACATTTTAGTTAATATAAGTCATGATAGTGTTTAGTGGAAATTTATATTTGTTAATGTTTTTAATGTTTTAATGTTTGAATCTGCCTTTCCACTTTACATTCAAGGATCTAGGGTCTAGTGGCAATTCACTATCATACCCTAGATTGTTGTGAGATGTAGGGAAACTTGGATTAGGGAATTAATTATCAATTTCTCCTCTTATGCTCAATTGACCATTAAAACCCTAATTATGCAAATACGACAATAAATTGATGAATAACAGAAAAAGCTCTTATAGATGGGAGTAAAATACCAAATCACAGAGTACCTATTTTTGGGGTTTTGAGGCAAAATAGTTGAGGACATAGGAGCGGGCAGCCAAGTCCAAGGTGCCAATTTCTTTGCAGGATCCTGACCTCCTTCCAACACTGATTAGCACTGTAACTCCTATTCCTAGAAATTTAGTTGTAGAGGACACTAGAGCAAGCACCTAAGTCCTAGAAGGGCTCCAGTGTTCTACTTCTCTTTATATCCTGAATCCTTGATGTCTATTGATCCTTCCTGTAACTCTACTTTTTCCAGATGCGACACCTGTAACCTACAATCACAAAACTTTGGGAGGGGGTTGTGGTGTTTAGAGGCTTGTCTCAGTCAAGCCTTGGAGGACACTTAAGTCTCTAAACACTGTTGTCAAATAGAGAGTGCGTGCCCTTGTGAGGTAGAGGTAAAAACCAAAGGAAATGATGATGAAAATAAAATATAATGTCGCCTTGTAGTGAAGATATCATGGGAGGAAGATGTTCTTCATTCCATGATGAAATGTATGCTCAAATATGCAACACAAACACATAAACCACACAAATCTTCTCTTGCAACACAATGAAAGCCTTGAATCACCTTGAGAACACTTGAACATCACAATTGCCATCTAGTTTACAAGTGAATACCTAAACATGCTTTTATATGCAACTACAAATACTCCCACCAAGATTTTCACAATTCAAACTTACTGTGTCGGCAAAGGACCCAAATAATGGTCATAAACTGACACCTAGAAATTAGGGCTACCCCAAAATAGGGCAAGACTAGGGCACAGGTGCCCAAGTCCTCCCCCCTATTTTGGGTAGGGTATGGCTCAAGGGGTCCTCCTAGGTCCCATTTGTCATGTTACCTAGGGCTCATTCCATCGAGATGCTAAATTATGAACTAAGATGTCCTAAATGCCTGCAAAAGACCTGGGAGCTAAACCTTATGAGGGAAAAACCCCCAAGGGGACATTTTATGATGTTATATTTAGCCACCACTTTAATGTATGTATAAACGTGAGGGCAATACATGCATTAAAGTAAGGTCACAAACATAACAAACACATCAAGTATGGAGAAGACATGCCAATCACATAGAAAACAATAATAGGCACGCAAAACATGAAGAAGACAATTACAGTCATGTAGAGCATGGAGAATATAGTCAATGCATAGAAGACACATTAATGCATGGAAGATAGAAATGATATCTTTTCTTTTCTTTTTCTCATATATATAAAATGCAAATGCAAGTACTAGAAAGTAAACAAACCTCCCATAATACATGATGCACTCATCACGCAGGTCTTTGTATGGGGCAACACACACGCAAGACACAAAAAACCTCCCAAAATGTAGGAAGCACAACCCTAAGGCGTTGGTATTTATTCTACATATGGGGCAGCAAACATGCCACACAAAACAAGTATGCCAAAACAAACACACTTGAAGAGGCGAAGAAAACATGGTAGACAAGTGATGGTGTGTTCCCTATTTCTAGGCTCATCACCATCTCAGGCACATTACAGGCACACACCAAAGATTGAGCTTTGCCACAACAATCACCAAAGACACGCTTAAGGGTTGAGTTAGTCATAGAACAACTCCTTGCCTCCACAGAGGACATTTTGAAAATGCAACCCTACCTACATCACGGAGATGCCTTATAGTGAAAAGGAAGCATGGCATACCACCCCACCCACGTCATGGAGATGCCTTATAGTGAAAAGGAGGTATGAGTTCAAAAGTATACAACTCCACCCGCATCATGGAGACGCCTTATGATGAAAAGGAGGTATACACAATAGATTTCAAGATTGATTGATTGATTGATTACAAACAAAATCGGGATGCAGGAAGTACTCATCGCACTAGTCTACACCTGAGAACAAGCACACTGCTAACATCTATAACAGACAACTTACCTTATATATGCCCCCACCTTAAGGTGGTTGATATCAGTTATCGATATCAAGCATGTTAAGGTAGGAATATAACACAAAAGGGAACATCGACTTTCACAAAGCCCATGCCCCCTGGAGGTGACATGTACTTTACGATCGCCAAATGTTCCCACAAACACATCCTTGCAAGAAACATGTTAGTGTCTACAACATCATGATAAAAATCAACATCAATCCATATGATTAACCACAAAAAGACCCAAGGTTATAAAACAAATCCAGAGTTCAAGGATAACCATGGGGCTATATCATGAAGCTCTTTGAATCTAGTATAGCCAATGCCAGATTCAAAGACAAACAAAGGTGCACAGAGTAGCAGTATTGTTAAGGTTTGTAAATGAGATAGAATTATCATAAAAATTCACTCCATGGAAAGCATGAGTGCTTCCACTAGTCAAGCATCAGATAAAATATACAACCCCATCATCATATTAGGAACTAAGTCCAATTTTTGATTGCTCTCGAAAGGGACACTAGGTCCACATCAGTATAAATGTTTGTCATCATCTGCCCACTAGATGGAACACTAGAGGAAGGGAAATAATAAATAAGAGAGGAGAAACAAGTGTCTTAGGGACAGTCACGTAGGAGGGTGCCCCTAGTGTCACCAACCGTGATGCTATGTCTGTAAAACACAACACACAATGATGAAATTAGAGAGAGAGAGAGAGGCAATTTAGAAGAATTATGATACAAATATAAGGTCACAACAGAGGCAGTCTCCTGGTATCCCGGACCTTACAGGAGAATTTGAGGTCATCCCAGGAGGCCTAAACAACACATAGCACATCACGGGGGAAGCACATCATGAGAGAGATAAAGGGTGAGAGATACTTACCTGTAGGGTTTTCATATTATATCTTGGAGCTCGCAAACCTCTTGGAGAGGTACTCAATCATGTTTAATATAAAATTTGGGTGGTTCTTATGAAAGTCTTGTTTGTTATCATACGATGCTTGTTTCTCAAATTCTTGTTGAAATGAGACTTTTTGTTGCTTATGAGGGGGAGAACTACTATTATTTCTGGCTGTTGATTGTTGTTTTTCTCTTTTCTAATTTTTAGCGAGTTTTCTCTATTGAATCTTTCTAGAATGGTAGCAGGAATCATCCTGTACCATCTTACTCGTCTATATCATTTGTTGTTCTTGCTTTTCTGATGTATTTTGATTCTGTATCGATCCATATAAGGATAACAAAGGAGGAACCTTAGCATAAATTCCATTTCTTCATGGACGAGGTATATTATCCACTTCAATCATTCCAACGATACTATCATAGTCCAAGTAATCATCCTTGTCTACTTCCATTAAACCCTGTTCCACCATATTGTTTTCAGTATGTTTAGGGAAAGGATTAGTGAAGATTTGTAAATTTTGATTCGGCAAAACAACCAACTTATTTCCATTATCATTCATACCTGATAGTTGGATGACATTTGAACTAATAAGGTCTTGTATCTCATGTTTAAGATGCATACATCGTTTAGTGTCATGTCCTTGTGTCTGATGATAATGACAAAAGGAATTAGCATCAAAGTAAGGTCATTGTTTATTAGGATCAATAGGCTTGATTAGGGGAATCTTCAAAATGTTATTACTCACAACTTGGTTCATGATAGAATTATAGGACTCAGATATGGGAGTAAACTATCTCAGCTGTTATGATGCTTTCTTTGGATTATTTATAGCAGAAACATTTGTATTTGGTCCATTGATCTTGATGAAACTCCTATTATTAGTCCTCTTAAAATTGTTTTGTGATGATCCACCCATGGATTGACCAACTTGAGCCAATGAGTTTTGATTTTCATACTGACTAGACGAAAGTGATAATCATGAAGGGTGGTGCATAAATGTTGAAAGGAGTTATATTTCATCAAGAGAATCTTATCACGAATATTAGGTTGTAGATTTGTAATGAATATCTTCTAAAAATCTTCATCTTTCATCTAATACTGAATATGTGCATAAAGTCCTTGATACTAACTAATGAATTCAGTCAACTTTTCTTTTAGACCTTGTTTGCATTGAACCAATTCAATAAGAGTGACTTGGGGTCTAATATTTTCTTGAAAATGTTGTAAAAATTGATCAATCAACTGTGAAAAGGAGTGTATTGAATTCAAAGGCAATGAGCAAAACCATTCTAAAGTAGTATCATTAAGAGATTGCAGGAAAAGTTTTGCTAACAAATCCTCTTCAAAATAAAAATCACTACACATAGTTGTCAATGTTGCCACATGAATATTAGGATCACCTTTTCCACCATATTCAAAGCAAGGAGTCTCAAACCTCTTAGGCATAGGAGTTCTCAAGATTGCATAGAATAGGGGATTACGGGCATGATATGTTGGTAGACTAGGTTGTGACGAATTTGTCAAGTTTGTTACCTTTTCTTGTAAAGCACTCATGCCCTATAAGGATGGCATCATTAGGAGGCGCAGTATGTTGTGAGGAATTGGAACCCAAGTGAGGAGGTAAATGAATTTGAGATATGATAGGTGGAGGCTGAGAATATGTCAACGGTGGTTGGACATAGTGATAGGTGGAAGATGGTTGTGAGTAGGTAATAGGTGGTTGAGAACAATTATGCGTAGAGGAGGTCCCCTTAGAAACCAATTTTTGATAATCAAATCCCACATCTTTGTAATTAGTGCTGTTAGATACTCCAATACCAGTGGTAGTATTACTACAAGCATTTGCATCAGTTTATAAGATCATTGGTGTAAAAGTCAATATTCTCGTAGTCGGTATAGGTATGGATACTTGAGTATGAGATGGTGATAAAGTGTTATTTATTGCTTGTGCACATTCGGTTACCAGCATGATATTGGTTTGTACAATATGTGCTAGACCACGAATTGCATTTACACCATCTTGTCCCTCTTTTAACAATTCTCTTATTATATGAATTGTAGAGACAACTTCTTTAGCTATTCTCTCATTTTCCATAAATGATTGAAATTCAGCTAGCTCTTTATCCAATTTTTCTATTTCCTCATCAGATACATATCCTATTGCCTCAATAGTATTATCAACATCATGAAAGTTTTGTTCTTCCATTGTGGTTGGAGGATGTATAATATCTTGCACAATTTGAGTTTCTCCCTTTGTAAAGAAGGCTAAAAAGGATTATTAGAGGTAGGAATGTCATTTTCAAGAGCACTAGATCCCATTAACCTTTTACTTCTTCTCAAAGGGAAATTGGTTTTAGGATAGTGTGTCATAAATCTTATACAAAAGCATACAACACACAATGCACAAACTAAGAGAACAAATCCTAGGAGAAGGATATGATTGACGACCAAAATGCTTGGTTTTTTGTACTCTTTTCAATGCAAATGAATGAAACAAAGGGTGTTGTAAGGATTTTGATCAAGGGAATAAATTTACCTGTCTAATATCAGTCCAAAACAGCAATATGGTCCTTCTCAATACATTCTTGATGTAAATCCAAGATAATGCCAAGTTGAACTATAGTGAAAATATGTCGAAATAGGCACTTTTCACTAAAATTCAAATGCAAAAGAGCATAAAAAAGGGTGTTGTGAGGAAAATGGTGATGGAAAACAAATAATATCAGTAATAAAAGCCACTTAGTGTCAAAATTCCAAACACAATACGCTTTTTAGTGCCACTTAAGGTAAAACCCTAGTGAAAATATAGCAAAAATAGGCTATTTTTCACAGTTTTTCAATTCCAAGACCTAGAAAAGGGGGTGTTGTAAGGAATGTTAGGATGTGTAGAAAATAAAATCAATAATATCATTCACCTCAATCCATAAAATTGATCACAATATGCTTGGAGTGCAAACTAGGTCAAACCGAGGGCAAAAATAGTCAAAATGTGTAGTTTTTCACCGAATTTTCAATACAAGAGCCCGTTAAAAGGGTGTTGTGAAGATTTTTAGGAGGGGAAGAAAATTATTACCCTACTAACATCCAATTAATGTAAAAATTCCCTTCACAACACTCCTATGGTGCAAGTTTATAGAGTTGATAAGGGCAAATTTAGTGAAAATAGTTGTTTTTGAAGCCCTAGGTTTGAGATCTTGACACAAAATGCTATGTGAATGTTTTGAAGTCTGATTTATGATAAAAATGAGTTAATCTCATATGTTAAAATAATTTACAAGCCTTAATAAGCAAAATGCCAATGCAAATCTAATGAAAATGAATGAAAATTGCTAGTTTTTGTTGAAATTTTCTATGCAAAAATGCAAATACTTTAAATCTAAATGTAAATTTACACTAAAATGAAAGACTAAAGATAAATTTTAATTTGAATGAGCCTCTAAAATTATTATAAAAATTTGAAATAAGATTTTGCCTACTAACCCTAGATTTTGGAATTACTAGGTTTAATGAAAATTGTCAAAATTTCTATAAAAGCCTAGAAACTTAATGATGAAAATGCAATGCAAATTATTGAATTTTTGTGTTTTTCTATATTTTATATCAGATCTGATGCAAAAATCATGAATTGGGAAAATTTAGAAACAATTGATGTAATTTAGTAAGCCAAACAATGCAATTTTTTTGAATTTTTCTTAATGGAATAAGATGAAAGACCATATGAATGAATGAAATCAATCCAAATCTAAAGACACACACTCATAAAGTTGCAATTTAAGTCCAAAAATATAGGTTCACCAAAATGTTTAGTGGAAAATTGGATTTGTTAATGTTTTTAGTGTTTTGATGTTTGAATCTGCCTTTCCACTTTACATTCAAGGATCTAGGGTCAAGTGGCAATTCACTATCATACCCTAGATTGTTGTGAGATGTAGGGAAACTTCAATTAGGGAATTAATTATCAATTTCTCTTCTCTTATGCTCAATTGACCATTAAAACCCTAATTATGCAAATATGACAATAAATTGATGAATAATGGAAAAAGCTCTTGTAGACGGGAGTAAAATACCAAATCATAGAGTACCTATTTTTGGGGTTCCAAGGCGGAACAGTCAGGGACACAGGAGCGGGTGCCCAAGTCCAAGGTGCCAATTTCTTTGCTAGATCCTAACCTCCTTCTGACACTAATCAGCATTATAACTCCTGTTTCTAGAAATTTAGTTGCGGAGGACACTAGAGCAAGTGCCCAAGTCCTAGAAAGCCTCCGGTGTCCTACTTCTCTTCAGATTCTAAATCCTTGATGTTTGCTGATCCTTCCTACAAATCTACTTTTTCTAGATGTGACACCTGTAACCTACGATCACAAAACTTTGGGAGGGGGTTGTGGTGTTTAGAAGCTTGCCTCAATCAAGCCCCAGAGGACACTTAAGTTTCTGAACACCGTTTTCAGATAGAGAGTGCGTGCCAGAGGCAAAAACCAAAGGAAATGATGGTGAAAACACAATATAATGTCACCTTGTAGTGAAAATATCATGGGAGAAAGATGCTTTTCATTCCATGATAAAATGGATGCTCAAATCTACAAACATAAACACAAACTACACAAAGCTACACTTGCAACATAATGAAAGCCTTAAATCACCTTGAGAACAGTTGAACATCACAATTGCCATCTAGTTTACAAATGAATGCCTAAACATGCTTTTATATGCAACTACAAACACTCCTACCAATATTTTAATAATTCAAACTTACCGTGTCAGCAAAGGACCCAAATCATGGTCATAAACAAACACCCAAAAATTGGGGCTACCCCAAAATAGGGTAGGAGTAGGGTGCAGGCACCCAAGTCCTCCCCCCTATTTTGAGTAGGGTACAGCTCAAGGGGTCCTCCTAGGTCCCATTTGTCATGTTACCTAGGGCTTATTCCATCAAGATGCTAAATTATGAACTAAGATGTCCTAAATGCATGCAAAAAACCTGGGAGCTAAACCTTATGAGGGAAAAGCCCCTAAGGGGACATTTTCTGATGTTACATTTAGCCCCCACTTTAATGTATGTATAAACGTGAGGCCAATACATGTGTTAAAGTAAGGCCACAAACACAACAAACACATCAAGCATGAAGAAGACACGCCAATCACATAGAAAATAGTAACAGGCACATAAAACATGGAGAAGACAGTTACAGTCATGCAGAACACAGAGAATACAGTCAATGCATAGAAGACACATTAATGAATGGAAGATAGAAATGATATCTTTTCTTTTCTTTTTTCTCATATATATAAAATGCAAATGCAAGTACTTGAAAGTAAACAAACCTCCCATAATACATGATGTACTCATCGCGCAGGTCTTTGTATATATGGGGCAACACACATGCAAGACATGCAAAACCTCCCAAAATACAGGAAGTACAACCCTAAGGCACTGGTCTTTATTCTGCATATGGGGCAGCAAACACGACACACAAAACAAGCATGCAAAAACACACACACTTGAAGACACGAAGAAAACATGGCAGACAAGTGATGGTGTGTTCCCTATTTCTAGGCTCATCACCATCTCAGGCACATTACAAGCACACACTGACGATTGTGCTTCACCACAACAATTGTCAAAGACATGCTTAAGGGTTGAGTTAGTCATAGAACCACCCCTGCCTCTGCAGAGCACTTTTGAAAATGTAACCCCACCCGCATCACAGAGATGCCTTACAGTGAAAAGGAAGCATGTCATACCACCCCACCCACATCACGGAGATGCCTTATAGTGAAAAGGAGGTATGAGCTCAAAAGTATACAACCCCACTTGCATCATGGAGATGCCTTACGGTGAAAAGGAGGTATATGCAATAGATTTCAAGATAGATTGATTGATTGCAAACAAACTTAGGATGTAGGAAGTACTCATAGCACTAGTCTGCACCTGAGGACAAGCACATTGCTAACATCTATAACAAATAACTTACCTTATATATGCCCCCACCTTAAGGTGGTTGATATCAGTTATCGATATCAAGCACGTAAAGGTAGGAATAAAACACACAAGGGAACACTGACTTTCTTGAAGCCCATGCCCCCTGGAGGTGAGATGTACATTATGATCGCCAAATATTCCCACAAACACATCCCTGCAAGAAACATGTTAATGTCTCCAACATCATGATAAACATCAACATCAATGCATATGATTAACAACACAAAGACCCAAGGTTATACAATGAATCCAGAGTTTGAGGATAATTGTTAGGCTATATCACAAAGCTCTCTGAATCAAGTACCACCAAGGCCAAATTCAAAGACAAACAAAGGTACACGAAGCAACAGTATTCTTAAGGTTTGTAAATGAGATAGAATCATCATAAAAATTCACTATGCGTAAAGCACGAGTGCTTCCACTACTCAAGGGTCAGATAAAATAGACAACCCCATCGTTATATTAGGAACTAAGTCCAATTTTTGATTGCTCTCGAAAGGGACACTAGGTCCGCATCAGTATAAATGTTTGCATCATCTGCCCACTAGATGGAAACACTAGAGGAAGGGAAACAATAAATAAGAGAGGAGAAACAAGTGTCTTAGGGATAGTCACGTAGGAGGATGCTCGCAGTGTCACCAACAGCGACGCTATGTCCATAAGACACAACACACAATGATGAAATCAAAGAGAGAGATGCAATTTAGAAGAATGATGATACAAATAGAAGGTCACAACAGAGGCGGTCTCCTGGTATCCTAGACCTTATGGGAGAATCCGAGGTCATCCCAGGAGGCCTAAACAACACATAGCACATCACGGGGGAAGCACATCATGAGAGAGATAAAGGGTGAGACATACTTACCTATAGGGTTTTCGTATTATATCTTGGAGCTCGTGAATGTCTTGGAGAGGTACTCGATCATGTTTAATGCAAAATTTGGGTGGTTCTTATGAAAGTCCTGTTTGTTATCATATGATGCTTGTTTCTCAAATTCTTGTTGAAATGAGACTTTTTGTTGCTTATGAGGGGGAGAACCACTATTATTTCTAGCTGTTGATTGTCATTTTGCTCTTTTCCAATTTTTAGCAAGTTTTTGTTGTTGAATCTTTCTAGAATGGTAGCAAGAATCATCCTGTACCATCTTACTCTTCTGTATCAGTTGTTCTTACTTTTCTGATGCATTTTGATTATCTCCTGATCTATATAAGGATAACAGAGGAGGAACCTTAGCATAAATTATTTTTCTTCGTGGACGAGGTATATTATCCACTTGTTTCTTATCCACTTCAATCATTTCGACAATACTATCATAGTCCAAGTAATCATCCTCGTCTACTTGCAGTAAACCCTATTCCACCATATTGTTTTTAGTATGTTTAGAGAAAGGATTAGTGAAGATTTGTAAATTCTGATTCGGCGGAGCAACCGACTTATTTCAATTATCATTCAGACCTGATACCTGGATGACATTTGAATCAATAATGTCATGTATCTCATGTTTAAGATGCATACATAGTTTAGTGTCATGTCCTTGTGTCTGATGATAATGACAAAAGGCATTAGCATCAAAGTAAAGTCTTTGTTTATTAGGATCAATAGGCTTGATCAGGGGAAGCTTTAGAATGTTATTTCTCACAACTTGGTTCATGATAGAATGATAACTCAGATATCAGAGTAAACTTTCTCAGTTGATATGATGCTTTCTTTGGATTATTTATAGTAGACACATTCATATTTGGTCCATTGATCTTGATGAAACTCCTATTATTGTTCCTCTTAAAATTGTTTTGTGATGATCCACCCATGGATTGACCAACTTGAGCTGATGAGTTTTGATTTTCATACTGACTAGACGAAAGTTGATAGTCACAAAGGGTAGTGCATAAATGTTGAAAGGAATTATATTTCATCAAGAGAATCTTATCACGAATATTAGGTTGTATATTTGTAATGAATATCTTCTTAACACATTCATCTTTCATCTGATACTGAATCTATGCATAAAGTCCTTGATATCGACTAATGAATTCAGTCAACTTTTCTTTGGGACCTTGTTTGCATTGAACCAAGTCAATTAGGGTGACTTGGGGTCTGATATTTGCTTGAAAATGTTGTAAAAATTGATCAATCAACTACAAAAAAGAGTGTATTGAATTCGGAGGCAATGAACAAAACCATTCTAAAGCAGTATCTTTGAGAGATCGTGGGAAAATGTTTGCTAACAAATCCTCTTCAAAATAAAAATCACTACACATAGCTGTAAATTCTACCACATGAATATTAGGATCAACTTTTCCACCACATTTTTCAAAGCGAAGAGTCTCAAACCTCTCAAGTATAGGAGTTCTCAAGATTGCATAGGACAAGGGATTACGAGCATGATATGTTGGTAGACTAGGCTACGCCGAATTTGTCAAGTTTGTTACCTTTTGTTGTAAAGCAGTCATGCCCTATAAAAGTTGGTATAGGATAGCATCATTAGGAGACACATTTTGTTGTGAGGAATTGGAACCCAAGTGAGGAGGTGAATGAGTTTGAGATACGATAGGTGGAGGATGAGAATATGTCAACGGTGGTTGGACATAGTGATAGGTGGAAGATGGTTGTGAGTAGGTAATAGGTGGTTGAGAACAATTATGCATAGAGGAGGTCCCCTTAGAAACCAATTTCTAATAATAAAATCCCACATATTTGTAATTAGTGTCGTTAGATACTCCAATACCAGTGGTAGCATTACTACAAGCATTTGCATCAGTTGTTAAGATCGTTGCTGTAAAAGTCAATATTCCCGTAGTTAGTATAGGTATGGATACTTGAGTATGAGATGGTGATAAAGTGTTATTTATCACTTGTGCACATTCGGTTACCGGCATGATATTGGTTTGTACAATATCTTTGAGACCATGAAAATATATTATGAATTGTAGGGACAACTTCTTCAGCTATTCTCTCATTTTCCATAAAGGATTAAAATTTAGCTAGCTCTTTATCCAATTTTTCTATTTGCTCATCAGATACATATCCTGTTGCCTCAATATTATTATCAACATCATGAAAAGTTTGTTCTTCCATTGTGGTTGGAGGATGTATAATATCTTTCATAATTTGAGTTTCTCCCTTTGTAAAGAAGGTGCTCAAAGGATTATTAGAGGTAGGAATGTCATTTTCAAGAGCACTAGATCCCATTAACCTTTTACTTCTTCTCAAAGGGATATTGTTTTTAGGATAACATGTAATAAAGCTTATACAAAAGCATACAATACACAATGCATAAACTAAGAGAACAAATCCTAGGAGAAGGATAGGATTGATGACCAGAATGCTTGGTTTATTGTACTCTTTTCAATGCAAATGAATGAAACGAAGGGTGTTGTAAGGATTTTGATAAAGGGAAGCAATTTATCTGTCTAATATCAGTCCAAAACAGCAATATTATCCTTCTCAACACACTCTTGAAGTGAATCCAAGATAATGCCAAGTTAAACTATAGTGAAAATATGTCAAAATAGGCACTTTTCACAAAAATTCAAATGTAAAAGAGGATAACAAAGGGTGTTGTGAGGAAAATGGGGATGGAAAAAAAATAATATCATTAATAAAAACCATTTAGTGTCAAAATTACCAACACAACATGCTTTTTAGTGCCACTTAAGGTAAAACCCTAGTGAAAATATAGCAAAAATAGGCTATTTTCACAGTATTTCAATTCCAAGACCTGGAAAAGGGGGTGTTGTAAGGAATTTTAGGAGATGTAGAAAATAAAATAAATAATATTAGTCACATTAATCCATAAAATTGATCACAACATACTTGGAGTGCAAACTAGGTCAAACCCTAGGGCAAAAATAGTCAAAATGTGTAGTTTTTCACCAAATTTTCAATACAAGAGCCTGTTAAAAGGGTGTTGTGAAGATTTTTAGGAGTGGAAGAAAATTATTACCCTAATAAAAGATAATTAATGCAAAAATTTCCTTCACAACACTCCTATGGTGCAAGTTTATAGAGTCGATAAGGCCAAATTTATTGAAAATCGTTGTTTTTGATGCCCTAGGTTTGAGATATTGACACAAAATGCTATGTGAATGTTTTGAAGTCTGATTTATGATGAAAATGAATTAATCTCAGATCTAAAAATGATTTCCAATCCTTAATATGCAAAATGCCAATGCAAATCTAATGAAAATGCATGAAAATTGCTAGTTTTTGTTGAAATTTTCTATGCAAAAATGCAAATACTTTAAATATAAATGCAAATTTACACTAAAATTCAAGACTATAGACAAATTTTAATTTGAATGAGCCTCTAAAATTATTATAAAAATCAGAAATAAGATTTTTCCTACTAACCCTAGATTTTGGAATTACTAGGTTTAATGAAAATTGTCAAAATTTCTACAAAAGCCTAGCAAATTAATGATGAAAATGCAACTCAAATTATTGAATTTTTTGTGTTTTTCTGTATTTTATATCAGATCTGATGTAGAAATCATGAATTAGGAAAATTTAGAAAGAATTGATGCAATTTAGTAAGCCAAACAATGCATTTTTTTTGAATTTTTCTCAATGCAATAAGATGAAAGACTATATGAATGAATGGAATCAATCCAAATCTGAAGATACACACTCAAAAAGTTGCAATTTAAGTCCAAAAACACAAGTTCACCAAAATGTTTAGTGGAAAATTAGATTTGTTAATGTTTTTAGTGTTTTGATGTTTGAATTTGCCTTTCCACTTTACATTCAAGGATCTAGGGTTGAGTGGCAATTCACTATCATAACCTAGATTACTGTGAGATGTAGGGAAACTTGGATTAGGTAACTAATTATCAATTTCTCTTCTCTTATGCTTAATTGACCATTAAAAACCTAATTATGTAAATACGATAATAAACTGACGAATAACAGAAAAAGCTCTCACAGACGGTAGTAAAATACCAAATCATAGAGTACTTATTTTTGGGGTTCCAAGGTAGAATAGTCAAGGACACAGGAGCAAGTGCCCAAGTCCAAGGTACTAGTTTCTTTGCGGGATCCTGACCTCCATCCGACATTGATCAGCACTGTAACTCCTATTTCTAGAAATTTAGTTGTGGAGGATACTAGAGTGAGGGCCCAAGTCCTGGAAAGGCTTCGGTGTCCTACTTCTCTTCAGATCCTGAATCCTTGATGTATGTTGATCCTTCCTGTAACTCTACTTTTTCTAGATGTGACACCTATAACCTGCAATTACAAAACTTTGGGAGAGGGTTGTGGTGTTTAGAGGCTTGCCTCAGTCAAGCCCCAGAGGACACTTAACTCTCCAAACACTATTGTCAGATAGAGAGTGCATGCCCTTGTGAGGCAGGGGCAAAAACCAAAGGAAATGATGATGAAAACACAATATAATGTCACCTTGTAGTGAAGATATCATGGGAGGAAGATGTTCTTCATTCCATGATGAAATGGATGCTTAAATCTGCAAACACAAATACATAAACCACACAAATCTGCTCTTGCAACACAATGAAAGACTTGAATCACCTTGAGAACACTTGAACATCACAATTGCCATCTAGTTTACAAATGAATGCCTAAACATGCTTTTATATGCAACTACAAACACTCCTGACAAGATTCTCATAATTCAAACTTACCGTGTCGGCAAAGGACCCAAATAACAGTCATAAACTAACACCCAGAAATTGGGGCTGCCCTAAAATAGGGCAAGACTAGGGCACAGGTGCCCAAGTCATCCCCCCTATTTTGGGTAGGGTACAACTCAAGGAGTTCTCCTAGGTCCCGTTTGTCATGTTACCTAGGGCTCATTCCATCAAGATGCCAAATTATGAACTAAGATGTCCTAAATATGAGGGAAAAGCCCCCAAGGGGACATTTTCTGACATTACAAATAGGTTCCCCTTGTTCTTCATGTATTTGTAAATTACCTCTATTACCACTTAAAAGGGGTGTTGTTCTAGAAATATGCTCACTAGTAGGAGGAGGTGGAGGAGTGTACTCACTAGAATCCTTAGCTATCCATTTTTTATTTGTAAGCTCTGCACTTATAGGCCTGTTGGGATGCTATGATCTTCTCTCATGCATCTTTCTGCCTAGTAACTTTCATTAGCTTTTATTGGGTTAGAAATCTCAACAAAGTTTCTACCCACTTAGAAAAGATAACACAAAAAAAAAAATTTGTTATACATGCAACAAATTTACTTTCTTATCAAATATTGTTGCTTATGAATGCAATAGTTTTAAGAATAAAATATAGAACTCCAACTTTTTCTTTTCAATATTTTTTCATTCTTAGTCTACTGGTAAGGAGATTTATCAGAGTCGCCACCCTTTTTTTAGGGAATAATAATAACAATGCACTTATGGAAACTCTAAATACCCATGACAAACTACTAAACTAATTTTAAAACTTTATAAACAAAGTCCCCAGTAGAGTCACCAATCTGTTGGTTGTTTCAAATTCCCAACTTGATCTCAAAAGGGAAATCTATAGAATAGCCTATTCTTATAATGGATTTTCCTTGAGGGATTGGCCAACGAATAGGAAAAGTGGATTTAATCCTTTTCCTCTGCACTTTAGGCTCTGCAAGACCTCGGTGGGTGTACCCTTCACAATATTTTACTTTAGATCTTTTACTATTTCCTTCAAAATACTGCTTTCTTAAATAGATATGTTCTCTCTAAAATATGCCAAAAGAATTAATGATATGCTAGAGCAAATGGGCTAGATTCTCAGGCTTTTAACACAACTCTCTTGCATGAGAACTTTACAAAAACATTATAAACTTGATATGGATGATCAGGGAGATGTATCAAGACAATAATTCTAAGAGATCAGTGCCTAGATCATGGGTCACAGAGTCAAAACAAATGTAAATGAAACTAAGTATAACAATATATTCTCATATCATGTAAATACTACAATAATGCATTACACCATTACACCTTGAATAGTTCAAAACTAATTCTACTTAAGAATCCATGCATACATTTACTACATCCAATATCATCTTTAAAGAATTAAATTTACTCTTTGAGTAAAATCTATTAAGAAGTATATTCTTACACAGGAAAGACTATGAAGATGAACAAAACTAATCTTTAATCAATTTGTATTCATAAATGTAATAAAGAACACAATTGTAGGAGACAATATAGTTTGAACTTTGATAATATATTCAAACTTATGAACTGGTACAGTCATACAAATAACTACAAGTACACAAAAGTCTATTCTCAAATAACACTTAAAATAGGAAAACCTAGTCTACAATTATATGTACTTGTTGATAACTGAGAGGGGGGGTGAATCAGTTATCCTAATTATTTCTGCTTTCTAAACTTTATTAACAATCAATGTAATATTAATCCAAATGAGCAAACATAATCATGAAATGGAAATACACATGACACAGTATTTTTGACATGGAAACCCTGTTAAGAGAGAAAACCACGGGGTGATTAACCCAAGATTGTATTCTCTGTTAGAAGAATGGAAATACAAAATGGCACTTGCCAATTAGGGCTCACTGCCCGAGCACACTACTCACAAGGAGGCGCACTACCTACAAGAGACACGATGTCTACAAAAAGAGTGTTATACAATACTTGAATTGATTGGTAGCATCCACATATGTTGGAGTTCAGTTCCGGTTAGGCTCAGTACATTGATCTGCTGCACTTCATCTTTCCTCTTCTCTTATGCTGCTTTCCTTTCACATACCAGACCTTCCTTACTGCTTCTGCTCTGCTCTGCTTTTATTCACACATCAACAACACGCACACACACTTCTCACAACTAAATCCATCATGTATATATATCCGCACAAGTGATTTCATCACCTTTCTAGTCAGCACCTGGAATAGTCAATCTTTTCATAAACTTTGATCTGTCGACTGAATCCTTGCACACCAAGTAATGCGGATCAATGATATACTTATGGAAATCATTAATCATGTTGGTTAAACATAATTCATGCCTTCATAACCTTCACCAACATCAGTAACACATCCGGAATAATGTCTGATGTTCTACCAATCAGTTCTTCCTCTGTTCACACTGTCACATGAGAACCCGACACTCAAACATTCATATCTTTTTATCCTTTTCACATTGGAGGCTCAAACCTTGGAATCTATCAGTCAAGATACTCCTCTTGACTTCCCCAAATCTGCGCTTCACCAAGATGCTTCCTCTGAGAGATCCAGACCTATCTATTGAACCTCGCCACATGCTCTGTTCTTGTTTACCAAACCACAACATTCTTCACTCTGGCTTCCGGTAGAGACATACCATGACCTGTAGATGTGTGGGATGAACTTTGTTACCATCAATGACAACATTCATGAATCCATATAGTGTCTCTTGCCAACAATCTCCCCCTTTGGCATTGATGGCAACACTTAGTGAAAAATGACTAAGTGTTTACACTATGCTCCCCCTTGGCTGATGCTCTATTTTTATAAACATTTTCCAGAGCTCCCCCTTAGTTGGATTCCTCATTTTTCACTGCTCTTCACTCCCCCTTTGACATCAATGGCAAAGGGTAGGGTCCGCATACCAAAAATTTTCAAAATTTTTAATTATACTTACCTACATATTACATACTCACATAAACTAAAGAATGTCTGCAAAGGATGTCTTCAATTGGATGAGTTCTATAGCCCAAATTTGCTTCATTCTATCCAAAATTGAAATGTGACACTCAACAAAAATGCAAAAGCTTCTGCCCTCTTAAGATCTGTTGGATCATTGGTTTGGGCGGTAGTCTGAGCATCACTTATGGCCTCATGCATGGCCTCTGACTTAGGGATAATGATTCTTCTGAGTACACCCATCCGGCTAATTATGTTCTTCTTTTCCTTCTCAAAATTCTTTATTGCATTTGTGATTGCAATAGTCTGACACTCTTGATTGACTATGGAGGAAGAGAGAGGATCAAAACTTTGAGACAAACTTAGTAGTTTATCCTCTTGCTCTTTTATTTTCTTCTCAATCTCTACTGTTGCTTTGGACCATGAAATACAAAATTTGTATACTTTTCTGCCATCTATAAGAGCATTTTCTAAGCTCTTTATCCCAATATTCATATTCCTTCTATCATTAATGATCAACCCTTGTACCTCTAAGAATCTCTCATTCAAAAACTCCTTCCAGACCTTTTCTTCAGCTGACTTCTCTAGAGAATCAAAATGTGTACTAACACTGCTGACTAGAGTTTTGAGATTACTCGAAGAGGAGGCTGTGGGATCTTTCTGAAATGATGGCATAATCTTTTCAAGCACTCTGGAAGCAACTTCTATCAACTCACAGTCTTCGATATGAGAATTTAGGAGTTTTTCTTTCACCTTTGCATTAGCGAATGAAGCTATCTTCATAGTCTGTACTGGAGAGAGAGAATCAAAATTAAATGGTCCTTGTAGAAGCTCTGGTTCATCAATCTCCATTGTTTCTTTGTTCAGGAATTCTTGGATAGTTTTTGCAGTGTCTCTTGCCGGAGACAGATGTTTCTTCTCTTCTGCATTTTTAGGGCTGTCCCTTGGAGCTTTCTCTCCTTCTACATTCTTACCACTATTAGTTGTGGTTTTCTCTGTTGGGGTCTTCTCTTCCTCTGCAACCTTGGTATTGTCAACTTCTTTTGCCTTCACTCCTACTTCTTTCTCCTATATTCTGTCTTCTCCTTTAGATTCATAAGCTGTAGGAGAAACCGGAGGAGAGATATTTGTTTGTTCATGAGCCACCTCTTCTAGAATAGAGGATTCTGAGCCCTTGTCTTTACCAGAGTCCTCTGTGATGGGAATGTTGAACTTTTTAAGAGTATTTCAGAGAATCTCTTCAGTCTCTTTTGCCACTTTGTCAGTTTCACCAAGCATGAGCTAATTCATCCTAGCTTTGCTCCAGAACTCATCCTTGCACTCTTTAAAGATCATATTCATTTACTGCGGAGTGATTGAAGGGAAGAGCTGAATGGCGACCTGTTCCTGGATCTTGAGGTCTTTTGCTTGAGCATTGTTCTTCCTCATTTCAAGCCTTTTCTCTAAGCTTTTGGGAATTAGAGAGATTATTTCAATAAAAGCTTTGTTGTAAGTGTTCAAAAACTGAACTGTGGCTTCCTCCAGAATCTTTTTATCTACTTCATTATATTCATCATAAAATTCGGTTAAGGGTTATAGGTTCCCATCCACAGTGACTGCTTTTACTACAACATCCAAGGATAGAGTGGGTTTTTCATCAAATTCCTCTTCCTTCTCTTCTTCTCCTTGATCGGTACAGGGTTCACCAGATGATTTCTTCTTCTTCTTCAGTTTCTTTATCTCCTCATCTGATTCGGTTTCCTCTTCGTCTCTTTGACTGGCATAAGCCCTTGTGGCTTTTGTCTTTGATCTTTTCTTCCCTTTGCCAGATGCCTGGACTTCCAGTTTTGATGTTTTTGAGCTTTTGGCCATGACAGGTGCAGATCTCTTTGATGATCTGGTCCGGGTTAAGGTTTCTACCGGAGCACTTTCCTTGCTTTTCTTTTTTGCCTCTTTCTTCTCTTCCTTTTCCATCTTTTTCTTGTGGGCATCAAGTGCCTCCTTTGAGATGCCAAGGCCTTGGGAAATATTTTCTACTTCTTTTCTCACCTTCCTCTTGATTTCAGGTTCTTTGAGTTGCACATGAATCTTTACACTCAACTCCTCAAAGGTTCCAAATCTTTCTGCTTTTGAGTCCTTTGGCTGACTGAGCATGTGTTGAACATGTAGCTCTACAATTTGTTTATCAACTTCATACCCCATAGGCATGATCCAGACTGTCCTTGGCTCTACTGCCTCCATTAGGCATTGATCAGTGTCTACCATGAAGCACACTGTATCCTTGTATTTCTCAACTACTGATTTGGGGATTCTTTCTCTAATTTGCATTATATTTTGAAATTGCTTGAAGTAACCCCACAGAGCTGTATTCCTTGCCTTAGCATCCCCAAGTTCATGCAAGTAGTCTCTGATCTAAATTGCTACTGGTTTGTCATTTTGCCATACCCATCCATTTGATCCGAGCAGCTCATTCATGAAGAAGAAAAATAGACATAGTATTAGTCCATCATATTTAAAGGAATTCTTCTTATCCTTTTTGATTTTCTATATGTTTTCCATTAGTTGGCTCAAAAGAAGTTTATAGAGATCATATTCTGCATTCTTTCTCAGCATCTCATAGGCAGTATATACTGCAGTTCTGGTTACTGAATTCTCCCTACTGGAGTGATATATCTTGTATCATATTATCATAGATGCAAACTTGACATCCAAGTCAGTAATATCTTCAATGGTCATTGCCCTCTTATCAAATTTTGATCTGGTGGCCTCAGTTACAATGTTGTTTTTGATAGATTTGAGGACAGGTATCCCTCCGGAGGAGTATAAACCAATTACTGCCCTAATTGCCTCCTTTGTGATCTTGCAAGGTCTATTTAGCCATAGGAAGTTATCATGCATCCTACTCAATACATACCGGACCCATTCATCTTCTTCAAAATAGGAGAAATGAATAAACTGATCAAAATGTTTCTCCTAGATGCCCTTATATTCTGGTTTAAGCTCAAAAGTATCATCTATCAATTGTTTGTGATAGATGTCTCTTAGTTTGAATTCCCCAAACTCTACAATATTTGCATGTATGTAAACCCTAATGTCTTCTGTGTGCAAAATGCCATGCGGAACACTAGAGAATGCTCCTAGGGGATCTACCTCCAATGATTTGTATGGATGTTTCTTGAATTCAGGGCAGGGCCTATCAGAGATTTTTACTATATTTAGAGTATGCATTTTCAAAGAATCTTGTTGAGAGATATCAAGAACAGAAAATACCTTTTGCACCTTTCGGTTTCACGTAGTTGGCCGGATTGATTTATGGATGAATTGACTTCTGCAAATGATCTTCGATGAAGTTGTAGAGCTTCACTTTTCATTTTTTCTTGAATGCAGAATGAACAAGTGATTAATGAGAAAAACCCTTATATTGCTCTGCAAACCCTAATGTCAGGTTGCAATAAATGCTTGACCTAAGTTATTCCGGTTTGCCATATTCAGATGACTTGGAGAACCGGATCAATCCTGATCTTTGAACATCATGCGGATCTTCCAAATCTTTACCATAGTTTGTTTGGATGTTGCCCTTATGGACCCTTCAATTCGCAACTCTTCCTGTGCCAGTTCCGGCACCAATTGACTGGCTGGGGGAACAAGGTTTTTTGTGTCTCCCCCTAAGCCAAAGCTCACTTTTTAATTTCTGGAAGGAATATTAGCACCAGAGTCTGGTGCAGATCCATCCACTACATTCTCTATACTTTTCTTCACCCAAATCTTGTTCATCTCACTTTTAACTTCATCCACATTCATTTTTTGTTTTCCCTTGTCTTGATTCTGATTATGATATACCAGACCTCTTTTGTCCTGATTCTTGCTTCTACAGAATTTAGCAATATGACCAGATCTATTGCAAATTTGGCAAACAACATTTCTTTACATATTTGATTGATATACTCTTGATCTGTATTGATTAGCCATATGACCTATTCTATTTCATGCAAAGCATCTACCATTGAATGATTTGTTCATTTGCATATTTCTGCATTCATGAGATTTGTGAACATACCTTTTGCAGTTAAAACACTATCCAGAGAAGGATGAATTAGTCTGATTCATTCTCTTTCTGCATTGATTATCTTTGTGACCAAAGTGATTGCAGTTGTGGCAGTATCCATTGAAGGATGGATATCTTTGAGCATTAGGCTATCTTACCGGAGGCCTTCTAGTCCTATTCCTTGGATTTTCTGATCCAAAATTCTTCTGACCGGATCTAGAGCTTTCTCATTTTTCATATCCCAAACCACACTTGTCATCTACGTTCTTTTGACTTCCAAGAAGAACTTCAAGTTGAGTAGAAGTTATCTTGAATTTCTCTTTATACTCATTTGCTATTTGAAGATCCCTTTTGAGAGAGACAATTTGATCCTCAAGTTTTTCTTCATTATCTTTAGCATCTTCAAGATTAGATTCAAGATGTCTGATAATTCTATCCATCTGGTGGAAATCTTCTGATTTCTCCTTGAGAGATTGTCTTAGATTATCTTCAGTTTTTCTTTTCTCTTCAACTTCTTGGGTAAACTTCATGACTCCTGACTCCATTTCATGTCTTACCATAATGATTTCTTTTGATAACTTTTAACACAACTCAGTTTTTTCCTTCAGCTCTTCATTTGCATTATTTGCTTCACCTTTTCTTGCCAATTGCTGAAGCAGCTCCTTTCTCTTTTTCATAGAGAGACTTAATTTGTCTTTTAGTTCTCTCATGAAATCATCAGCCTGTTTGAGTCTTTCCTTTATTTCATTGACTTTAGAGTTTGACTATTCAAGATCATCAAGGGCAGTCTTGAGTTGCTCCCTTAAACCATATGCATCCATTTGAATTCCTAGATCTTCCTCAAGCTATTAGGCTCTGTTAGGGGAACTTAGCTCTGATACCAATTGTTGATAACTGAGAGGGGGGGTGAATCAATTATCCTAATTATTTTTGCTTTCTAAACTTTATTAACAATCAATGTAATATTAATCCAAATGAGCAAACATAATCATGAAATGGAAATACACATGACACAGTCTTTTTGACGTGGAAACCCTGTTAAGGGAGAAAACCACAGGGTGATTAACACAAGATTGTATTCTCTGTTAGAAGAATGGAAATACAAAATGGCACTTGCCAATTAGGGCTCGCTGCCTGAGCACACTACTCACAAGGAGGCACATTGCCTACAAGAGACACACTGTCTACAAAAAGAGTGTTATACAATACTTGACTGATTGGTAGCATCCACATATGTTGGAGTTTAGTTCCGGTTAGGCTCAGTACACTGATCTACTGCACTTCATCTTTCCTCTTCTCTTATGCTGCTTTCCTTTCACATACCGGACCTTCCTTACTGCTTCTGCTCTGCTCTACTTTTATTCGCACATCAACAACACCCACACACGCTTCTCACAACTAAATCCATTGTGTATATATATCCGCACAAGTGATTTCATCACCTTTCTAGTTGGCACTCGGAATAGTCAATCTTTTCACAAACTTTGATCTGTCGGATGAATCCTTGCACACCAAGTAATGCGGATCAATGATATACTTATGGAAATAATTAATCATGTTGGCTAAACATAATTCATGCCTTCATAACCTTCACCAACATCAGTAACACATCCGGAATAATGTCTGATGTTTTGCCAGTCAGTTCTTCCTCTGTTCACACTGTCACATGAGAACCCAACACTCAAACATTCATATCTTTTTATCATTTTCACACCGGAGGCTCAAAACTTGGAATCTATCAGTCAAGATACTCCTCTTGACATCCCCAAATCTGCACTTCACCAAGATGCTTCCTCTGAGAGATCTGGACCTGTTTGTCAGACCTCACCACATGCTCTATTCTTGTTTACCAGACCACAACATTCTTCACTCTGACTTCCGGTAGAGACATACCATGACCTGCGGATGTGTGGGATGAACTTTTTTGCCATCAATGACAACATTCATGAATCCATATAGTGTCTCTTGCCAACAGTACTATGATACAAAGATTCTCCAAGATCATTGCCTAAGGCCCTGAATTCCTTTTTATAGAAATAAGGGAGCAAACAAGCTTCAGGCCTTAAGACAGATGTCATATTTTCATTTGACAATTTTCCACCAACCAAGATCAAGAATAATCGATCATGGGGCAGATATTTTATAGGAGTAGAAGTTGTTACATGTGTAGCAACAAATCAAGTTACCTTGGAAAGTGTACGTTGAAAGTTGCCATAACAAACTCTGTTGACTCCTCTTCCACTCTCTTCATTCTGAGGATTTAGAAAAATTGGTGACATATATGAAGACAAAAACAAGGAAACCACTACAAGATGAAAAACTTTGTTTGAAATTGAAAATATCCTCGTGCTGATTTTAAACAAGAGAAAGGTGCCATAGAAGCATATTCTTATTTGAAAACAAGACAAATAACAAAATACCAAGTGTTATTCCTTTATAGATTAGGTAAATTATTTTATTTATCATCCCAAGCCTTGTATTGTTCCTCTTTAGGCCACTGGAATGCTAGGGATTCATTAACATGAGGTACATACTTGTTATTATATTTGGCTAACACCGATTCAGTTTCCTTCACAATATCCTCAATAAGCTAGCATGATCCCACAATTTACTTACACTTTTCCTAAAAAGGTCAGTATCAATTTTGCCATCTTTACATATAATAAAAAACATAGTTGGGGTAATGGCTTCAAACTAAAAAAACCATACCCGATATTGTTTGATCTCTCCATTATCCCTTTTAATCTGAGGTATCAATCCTATTTTATCATGATCAAAATCTTTAATTATATCTAATGCCTTATCTTCAAGTTGGTTCACAAACTCCTATAGTTCTCCAACTTATTTTACTATAGTGCATGTTGGCTTGATTTCCTTTGGGGGGTCAAGCTCATGGGCTGATCCTTTTACATGCCAAGTAAGGAGGTAGTCCTTGGGATCCATCTATTAAACAGAGGCATGGCCCGCTCCTTGTCCTCAATAATCTTCTTGATAGCCATTGATAATTTGTAATAACAACTATGAATATTCTCTAAATTTTTCATAATCTTTCCCATTAACAATCCCAATATAGTTGAAACAATATGTATACTATCTCCCTGTTGATCCTTCAAGGAGTCTTCAAAAATTTCCTTCAAAGGCTTGAGTTGCTCTCTTAATTCCTCATTTTCTTTCTCCAAATCAGATTTTGATTATGAAGAAGTACTAGCAACCATGGTTCCTGCATCCCTTACCACCAATTTCATTGAAGAAGGATTTGAAGTTGATGCATGTTGTTGTTGTTGTTGTTGCCATTGTGCTTCCAATACCTTTAATTTATTGTATTCATGCACCACACGCATATAATCTTCTTGAAATTTATTATACTTGTTCTAAAGAGAATCAATGGTTTCCTTATTGAATTTTACAACGTCTACCACCATTGTAGTTGCTTTTGTAGTAGGAGCATTACATACTCTATTAACAATTAAACTCCCCTTTAGGTCCTTATTAGGCTCAGCCACTAATGGCTTATCAGTATTGGGAGCTAAAGCCCAATTGGCTAGGGTTCCTCACTTTGGATTAAATCCTACACTTGATAATGTTACAACAACTTCATCTTCTAAAGAAAAGACCTCCTTATCTTGTCTCCTAATAGTGTCTAGGGCAATGGCAGAGGCTATATCCCATTCAAGGAGTAGTAAAATGCCACTTTCTTTGATCATTTTTGTGCCTTCTTCAGGAGTGATGTCTTTAACTTCTACCTTCATTTGTGTTAGTATCCTAAGGGATACTTTCTCTTGAGTTTTCTAAGGAGATTTTTCCATTTCCTCTTCCAATCTTCTTGTATACTCCTATCTTCTACATCTCCATAGAAAATTAGTAAATTCCTGAGAATTAATAAACTGATCATTGTTCATGAATCTTTGGTAGGCTTTAGCTCTCATATCATCTAAGATATCCCTTCCTTCAATGATAATATCTGCCACTCTATCCAAGGGGGCTGCTCAGGTTCATTTCTCCTAGGAGAAGGCATCTCTTGATTTATGTCATCCTTAGTTATTTCCATCTCATCCTTCTCTTCAATTGGGTAATCTACCAGAGGGGCTTGTTCAATCTTCCTCCTCTTTGGAGATGATTCCCTAGAAGGTGAATCCAAATCAACTATTTGAACAGAGGAAGGAATCACTTGTTACACTAGCAAAGAAGATAGAGGAGGCTGAGTATGTGGAGGTGCCTATGGAACCTGTTCTTTGATTTCTACCTTTTTATATTTCCTCTTGATGTATATTTCAATTTCATATCACCTAGAGGCTAATATGATGGTATTTCCTCTTCAAAAGGATCTTTATCCTTTCTCTTTATAGAAGCAACCTGCCTAATTATTTCATCAATATTTTCCAAAATTGTTTTGATTCTGGTGATTGGGTGGTCAACACTTGCATATGCCCCCTTGTAAGAAGGATTCTTCTTTCTTCTCCTTTCCTCATACTTTAAGAACATTGTCCATTTTGATCTTCTCCTTTCAACTTCCTCTTCATCACTAACATTTTCGATGACATCCTCAAAGTCATAAAACTAATGGGCAAACAAAGATCTTCTAATGATTCTCTTGAGGGTAATTATGAAACCCTCATGATCATAATTCCTTGCACATTCCTATTGCATACTAAACACTTTTAACTTATCATATAATTTGTCAAAACCTTCCTTGTTCATTCTAAAATTAAAAAAAATAGTTAAGAAAGGGAAGAATAAGCCTTTCTTTTGGTTTTCCAAATGAGCCTTCTCTAACTCAACTAGTTGCCAAATAAACTCTAAGAACCTAATCCTCATGGGTACAAACTTTGGCAGTATATGTAGACCCACAGAGCTCCCATAAACTCTTAAAGAGAAAATAATATCCCCAATTATGTCAAATAGCTAAAGAAGGTTTTCTTGTCCCAGGACTCAAAAATTCTAGCACCTGATTTGGGACTCTACGTACACTTCCATGTAAGTAAGACAACAGTTTGGCAGCAAAATAATCTTTGAAATTAGTGTACCTTGCTTTGGAATCATGCTTGTCTAAAATATGTGTCTAAAATTAGACTGGAAGTGGGTTCCCCTGTTTATCAACTTGAATAACCATTAATCTTGCATCCCATTTTGTTCTTCCTTCATACGAAAACATATGACACAATAAGGAATACTACAGGAATTTCACTACTTCCTTATTGTTCTTGATATTTATTAATCCCTGATGTATGTAGTTAGCTAAATAAGAAGCAAAATCAAATTGTTGATTCAAAGACACATGTTGAATATTAGCTGCCATGTATGTGAATGAAATAGGAATTCTTTCATTCTTATATTCCCCCAAGACTTGACATAATGCATAGTATGTCTTTACAAAATAATTTTCAAAAGTTTCAAGTTTGAAGGGTTCAAATTCACTTTGTGGAATTTTGATAGATCTATTATTATGATCCTTTTCCCTATGTTTGGGCAGATGCACCGTTCTATAGTTGCTCCTAGCTTGCAAATATTTTCTCTTGAAAACATCTAGATCTATGTGGGTATTGGCAGCAAAATTAAGTCCAAAGGTTTTAGAGATTGATTCTTTATTAAACTCTACCAAAGGCTTTCCTCCTGCTATTATTTCCTAGGTAGTTTCATCATACTGGGAGGCCATGGATGTAAGCAAGTTAATGTCTTCAAAGACATTGGTGACCACCAATTTTACCAAGTCAAGTCTCCATACATTTGAAATTGGGGATTGGTCATTCCTCTTATCCCACCAATGATGAAATAAATTCCATCCTGGCACTGGGATGTTTTCATCTTTGCAACCATAGTACTTGTCAACTAGTCCTTCATTCGAATCAGGGCCATGAACTTTAAGCTTATGAGTAGTAGAACCAAAGAGCTAAACTAGAAGGTCTTCATGTAGGGCTCGAATCTAAGAGCTCGGATCTAAGAAGTGAAGCGAGCTTGGGCTCATCAGGAAACCATTTGCAGGTTATACTTGAGAAACAAGGGTTTCTTCTATTGTTTTAGGGTTTTTTCTTTCACATAATTCATATGGTAGCCTGAACAAAGACTAGCATATTTTGAACAGATTGTGATAAACCAAATTTAAAATAACTTCTCAGAAAGTAATAGCAAAGTATAACAGCTTCACAAGACTAAAAAATGTAGAGGGTACAATGTATATACAACTTACTAGATTGTCATTTAACAGACTTCGGATGGAGGCTAAGTGACTTCGGATGGCTGCTGGTTTCTTTATCTTACTACTCCATATTTTTGAATAAAACTGTAGGACAATTGAATTGAGTCTCTTTTAGAAAGAACCATTAATTTTAGGGCTGAAAGTCATCTCATCCGCCATAACTCCTAGCTTATGTGAACCAGCTTTCGCAATCACTTCTTCCTTGTAATTTTGATTGTGAGCCATTGATCATGAAACAACATAGTAGATTGGATGGTGCTAATTTGTCAAAAAGATTTGACAATATTTGACCTACCTTAAGAAGAATGCCAGACCAATGAGAAAGCTCCACTTCAATCACCTTCATGATTCACCAAAAAGGCGTGTTGTCAAAAGTTGACTTATTCTTTGCCACGTGGTAGCTTTCCCTCATTCTGTAGTTCGACAATGTATATTATTTTAATGTTCTACAGAATGGTAGAAAAGCTATAAGACATCCCACATGGCATTCAATTTGTGACACTCAAGCTTATGACATGTCAATTGATACCATGTTTCACCTTTTGTGCTTCTGTGGACGACCGATGGGTCCTTCAAAAGAGTTCACTAGAATAGCAAAAAGTCTATAGGTTCGCCACGTAGCCTTCAAGGGACCTACCATTGGGCCCTATTATTCAATTGGATGAGAATCTAACACTTGTCTCTCTTCTACGATTCTACAGCCATTTCTTTATTATATAAAAATCTTTCTATGGAATGGTGGAATAAACCAGAACATGCCACGTGGTTCTTCTTAATGTTGACGGGCTGAGACGGGGAGAAAAAAAGCACATCATTAACACAACATTCATTCTACTAGGAAAAGGGGGCCACAAATTTCATTAAGGGATCGACTTAAAAGTTAGGCACATGGGAAAAAATTAAAGTACAGGTAATAGGCAGTGGCTAAAAGGGATGGGGCCAGTAAAGAATGTGGCTTGATACATCAGTTTGTAACTTAAAGGACCTGATATGAGCGACTAGAGGTCAACTTAGAAATATAACAAAGGTTCAATTGGCGGCTTGTATAGAAAACCCTAGGGTTTAGGGTTTTAGACTTTAGAACAAGAAATTTTTGAATACTAAAACCCCAGCACAGGACTTTCAAATTGTTGCATGAAGCTGAGAAAAAAGTAAGGAGCTGAGAAAACTTTACAAAGTCTTATCACTATCTTTTAGTTTCTAGAGGATCCATCTGCACCAGGTAGAGGCATAGATCCTTCCTTTACTTCATTGTCTTTCTTCTTCCTCCATGTCCTATACATTTCCTTCTTTTGAGCAGATGACCTTACACTCTTTCCCTTGCAGAACCTTGCAATGTGTCCTATTTTATTGCAATTGTAGTAGGTGGTATTGGACTATGGAGCATAATCACCTCTTCTTACAGTAGATCTATAGTTAGCAGCCTTATGACCATACTTGTTACATGTGTAACAATAATCATAGAAGAACTGAGAGGTCCTAGTATTGTTCTTGCTCATGAAACCATTCCTCGTCATTTTGCTTCTATATCCATTAGCCTTATGATTAACTTTGTTGCAAGTATGACACTAACCATGAGAGCTTACAACATTGTACCTAGGAGGCCTAAATGAATTCTAATTCATCTTGCTTCTACATTCAACAACCTTGTGACCAAATTTATTACAAGAATAGCAATTACCATGAAGGCTTGAGGATACCTAATAGGAGCAGTTTGTTTAGCTGCAGGCTTTCTAAAATTCTTCTTATTATTCTTCCTTTGTCTCTGGACAGGAGTGAATTCATCTTCTCTTACATCTCTAGAGGACTTCTTCTTAAGATCTTCAGTACAAGCCTCTTCCTTCTTTGTTTTAGACTTTCCTTCTGATTGGAAGTTACTATACAAGTTTGCAAATGAACTAATTATATAGGACTTTTCCCCTTTTCAAAACCAAGGCCAGATTTTTCTTTTGCTAGCTTTTGAGAGTTAATTATCTCATCAAGAATTTAAGATCCTCCTTTCAGTTTTAGTCTCTTGTCAATCTACTCTTTTGCCTTTTCCAGTTCTTTCCTAAGAGTCACAACTTCTTCCTCAATTTTTGAACATTCAGTTGCTTTCTCATTGAGCTTTATATTTAGGCAATCTTCAATCCTTTTGCCTTTTTCAACCATGAATTTCAAATTAGAGATCATATCTTCTACCTCCTTGAGCTTGATGTCACCTACCTTATCTCCTTCTATTTGAGCTTTCAATTTGCCAGTTTCTTCTTTTGATTCTTTGGCCTTTGTCTTCAATTTCACAATTATCTCCTTTGATTTTTCAAGCATGTCCCCATATTCCTAATTTAGTTCTCTTGCTTCATCCAGATCTTCTAGGGCTGATTGGAGTTCTCCTTCAAGGTCAACATCATCTAGGTTGAGGTCTCAACCTTCAGGTTCCACTGCTTCTAGATCTAGTTCCAGAATAAATACATCATTATCCATAGCTTCAAATTCTATGTATTTAAGTGCAAAATCTACCTTATTTGTTAGGCTTCTCAAAGGTACTCAGCTCTAATACCAATTGTTGAACACACAGTAATGCTGAGAGGGGGTGAATCAACATATATTAAAACTTACATACTTCATTTGTAGATTAGATTCATTTACTTAGCGAACAAAAAATAAAAAATGCAACACATTCATCAACATAATGAAACCAAGATTTTTACGTGGAAAAACCAAAACTGGGAAAAACCACGATGAGTGTTGAAAGGAAGCAAGGTATGCGGAAAATGCTTCCTACACTAGTCAACTGAGGAAAGATTTATGTAAATTTCAACTTTTACAATTATAGATTAAAATGCACATTAACAGAAAGATAATAACAACTTCCAAATGCAAACACAAAACACAAGATATACGTGGGGAAAACCCTTTTAGGTAAAAAACCCCACACTCTAAAGCCACCCAATATATTATTCAGGAATCACAAAGATTACAATATACTTGTAGAGCAAGCTTTTACAAGAGTATATCCAACCAGAGATCTAGGAGGTAATTTGACATATATAAGATTCTTACATACAACCTCCATCTCAAGTTCCTGATATATAGGAGATACAATACAATACACCACCAACGGTAATTACAAACCCATGAGCTAAAACCACCCAAAAGTGGCACCCAAATTATCTCCAATCAAAGATGCCTTGTGATGTGCTAACATGTGTAACTCTCCCCTTTATAGCTCTTTTATGTGTCCAACACGTTTTTACATTTCCCAAAAATAGAAGTTCCAACTTCCGGAGGCCATAACTTTTGATCTGAGTGTCTGATTGACGAACCATTTAATGCATTGGAAAGCTCGTGAAGATATCTATCACCCTATAATATGCTACACTAGTTATGACAATTTTTGGGATGTTTAGAGAAGCTTCAATTTTGGTAATTGAGTTTAAAATTTTTTTCTAGCAGTTTCAAAAAATAGAAACTTTAATATCTCATGATCCAGATATGATCTTGAGATGAAACTTACCCGAGATGTTCAGTTAACTGTTCCACACCTTCTAGGAAAAATTTCAGGTCAATCTGAGCTCAATTGAAGGACTTACTAAAAATAGCAAGTCTTGCTATTTTTAGCTCATTTGGAAACTTTGAAAGTTCCAAACCATTCTCCAAGATAAAGGGCATTCAAAAAGACCAAAACTGGAAAAAATAGTAATCTTTTGAAGTTGCAAGGTTGAGACACTTTTCTTAACATTCTCGCACTTGTCGAACACCTTGCAAGAGGAAAGGGAGTATCAACACCATGATTTAATTGATAGGGGCCGAGAGGCCCATAGACTCTAAACACCATCTCAACTTCTCTGTGCTCACAGGTTTTGTCAAGGAATCTGCAACATTCGTCAAAGTATCAACTTTCTCCAAGTTTACCTTCCCATCCTCTACCATGTCATGAACAAAATGGTACTGGACATCAATATGCTTAGTCCTTGCATGGAAAGTAGGATTCTTCACCAAACATATGGCACTCTGACTGTCACAACAAATAGTAATCTTCCCTACATCAAACCCAACATTAGAACACAATCTCTTAAGCCAAATGGCTTCTTTACAAGCATGAGTTGCTGCCATGTACTCAGCTTTAGTAGTGGACAAAGCAACCACAGGTTGCCAATTACTCATCAAACAAATAGCACCACCAAACATAGTAAACACATAAGCACTGGTGGATCTCCTACTGTCAATGTCACCTGCCCAATTTGAATCCACAAATCCACGAATACAAAGTGAATGCAAAGGTCCTGTAGGATAACCATGATAACATAAGGACTACTGAGAAGTACCCCACAAATATCTAAACACTCTCTTCACTGTATCCTAATGTACCCATCCAGGATTAGCCATAAATTGACTACGGAATCCCATTGCTTGGGCAATGTCTGGTCTTGTACAGACCATCACATACATCAAACTACCAACCACACTAGCATAAGGAACTCTGCTCATATTCTTTGTCTCAAAAGGAGACTTTGGACAATCTTCAACATATAACTTTGTCCCCTTTGTAACAGATAGTCAAAGGTCTGCAATCCATCATGCTAAATCTCTCCAACATAGTGTTAACATACTTACTTTGGCCTAACCAAAGTTTCCTATTTGCTTTATCTCATCTGATTTCCATTCCTAGAATGTACTGAGCTGCCCCTAGATTTCTCATCTCAAACTGTGCTGACAACTGAGACTTCAAATCAGAAATCAAACTTTGACCATTTCCAATGAGTAACATATCATCGACATACAATGCAATAATGAGAATGCAACTATTGTAAAACTTGTAGTAAACATAATGAACTGATTTCGATCTCTGAAATCCAATACTCAACACAAAGGCATCAAACTTTTAGTACCACATCCTAGGAGACTGTTTCAAACCATACAAAGACTTTTTCAACTTGTAAACTAGATTTTCTTTACCTTTCACCACATAGTGCTCTGAATGTGACATATAGATTTCCTCCTCTAAGTCACCATGAAGGAATGCTGTCTTCACATCCATTTGCTCCACCTAGATCATATGCTACTACAAGAGATAACAGGAACCAAATAGATGTCATCTTTGCAATGGGAGAGAAAATCTCACCACAGTCAATTCCCTCCACCTAAGAATACCCCTTCGCAACCAATCTAGCCTTATATTTCTCAACACTGCCATCTACACCAAATTTTTTTTTTAACACCCATTTGCATCTAATAGGTTTTTGTCCTTCAGGCAAAGACACTAAGTCCCAAGTATTATTCTTTTCCAAAGAAGCCATCTCGTCTTCCATGGCCTCCTTCTAGGAACCTGCATCTTTCATACCCATAGTCTCTTTCATAGTTCTAGGTTCATTAGTGTTAGAAATCAAAGAAAAAATACAACTAGAATCATGCAATGAATAACTAAACCTATCAGGTTGCTGCCTTATTTGCATGGACCTCCTCAAAGGTTGCAGTTGAGGTTCTTCATCTTCTTCTAAAATTTCAGATCTACTAGATCTCTCCTCATTATCAGGTCCAATAGATGTTTTTGGTTCAACTTTCTTAGGGGTGGAAGGAAGTTGAACCACATTTCTTCTCTTCTTTCTCTAGCTGCAAGACAACAAAACTCTCTAAAGATCATGTTTTTTCTATATAGAACTCTCTTAGCTACTGGATCCCAAAGCTTGTACCCTTTCACACTAATGCCATAACTGATGAAGATACACTTTACAACCTTGTTCTCCAACTTAGACCTCTTCTCCTTAGGCACATGTGCATATGCCTCACAACCAAATACTCAAATGTGTCTTAATGAAGGCTTTTTACCAAACCATACCTCCATAGGTGTCTTATCAATGAGCGCTGATGTAGGAGACCTATTAACCAGGTAACAAGTGGTAGCAACAACTTCAACCCATAACTTTTGTTCAAGACTAGCTCCACTTAGCATACTCCTTGCCCTCTCCATCAATGTTCTATTCATCCTCTCTACAACTCCATTCTGCTGAGGGGTATATGGAGTTATCTTATGCCTCTCAATCCCCTGTTCTTTATAGAATTTTTCAAAATCTGCTGAACAGAACTCACCACCATTGTCAGTCCTCAAAAACTTAATCTTTCTATCCTTTTGATTCTCTACAAGAGCTTTGAACTCTTTAAATCTATTAAAGAATTTAGATTTACTTCTAAGGAAATACACCCATGTCCTTCTGCTATTATCGTCAATGAATGAAACAAAGTAAATAGATTTTGAAATCGAAGGAACATTAACAAGACCAAACACATCAAAATGAATCAAGTCCAACACCTCAGAAGATTTGTGAGAACTAGAATAAAACTGAACATAGTTTTGTTTTCCATAAATGCAATGTTCACAAAAATTGAACTCAAGGTTACAATCATTCATAACCTCAACAAGATTTTTATTCGTCAAGGTCCTCAAACCCTTTTCACCAATGCCACCAAGCCTTTGGTACCATAACATTGTCTTCTCAGCTGGAAGTTTCATCTCCATAGAATGAGCACCCTTAGGTACCCAAAAAGCATGACCATCAGAAGTGGATGTAACAGTGTTTTTCACTGTTGGTTCCAATGGTGAGGATAAAGACTCTGATGCTCTCTTTTTCAAAATAGAGGCACTATTGCACTGAACTATGCATGCATCAAGCTGAAACAAAGTGCCAATCTAAAGACCATTAGCTAACACCATGGATCCTCTAGTCATCTTGCATCCTCCATTTGACAAAACAACCTACACACCCACATCATTCAACTTACTTACAGAAAGAAGGTTCCATGTCAAACCAGGGATATGCAAAACACCATTGATTCCCTTTACTCATCCATCAAGGAATCAAATTAAGACTCTTCCACGACCAACTATCTTTAGGTGAGAATCATCACCCAAGTACACCTTTCCACCATCATAATCTTCATACTTCGAAAACCAACCTCGATGCGAGGTCATGTGAAAAGATGCACTAGATTCAATAAGCCACACATCCTCAGATGTATGTGTTGCCAAGACAATGACAAATTCTTCTCCTTCATCCCAAGAGGACTTGTTAGAATCCAAATCATAATTTTTCTTCTTTTTCTTTTTCTTTTTCTCCTCCTTGCACTCCTTGCGGAAGTGACCAGGTTTTCTGCAGTTCCAACACAGGGCCTTGGACTTTCTGGGAGACTTAGATCTCCCACAAGATTTGGATCTTCCTTTTTCTTCCTTCTTCTTATCCTTTTTCTTTCCCTTCTCTTTAGATCTATCATGAACCACAAGAGCCTCCTTAGCTAATTCAAAAGGCTTTCTCCACATCTCTTCAGACAACAGTGAAGAAACCACTTCATCCATCTTGAAGGTGGTAGTGGTACTCCCAATGGCCATAATAAGGTGGTCCCACGAATCTGGTAAGGAACATAGTAATGTCATACATCAATCCTCCTCCATCTTCACACCAACAGAGGTCAACTAGGAAACAAGCATATTGAATGTATTCAGGTGATCAGTGATAGATCCTCCATCTTCCATCCTCAAAGAATATAATTTCTTTCACAGGAATAACTTGTTCACTAGGGATATAGCCTGATAAACATCTCCAAGCTTCTTCCAAAGTCCCTTTGAAGTCTTCTCTTCATGGATATTTAGGAGCACTGAATTAGCCAAATAGAGTCTTATCAAACTCTTAGCTTTTCGATCTTTTAGATCCCAGTCTTCTTGAGACATTGCCATTGGTTTTGTACTAGATACAGCTTCCCATAAATCTTGATCTACAAGCATGTCCTCCATTTTGAGTTTCCACAACTCAAAATTACTACCATTAAACTTCTCTATCTCAAACCTCCAGATGTGCTCACCATCTCTTACCTGCAACAAAGATTTCAAAATCCTCTATACAAGCTCCCACTCAAACGAAGATCAGCTCAAAAAACCCCTCTACCCAACAACTAGAACCAAAGGTGATCAGGCTCTGATACCAACTGAAAGGAAGCAAGGTACGCAGAAAATGCTTCCTACACTAATCTACTGAGGAAAGATTTATGAAATTTCAAATTTTACAGTTACAAATTAAGATGCACATTAATAGAAAGATAATAACAACTTCCAAATGCAAACACAAAACTCACAACACAAGATATACATGGGAAAACCCTTTTAGGTAAAAACCCACACTCCAAAGCCGCCTAATATATTATTCAAGAATCACAAAGATTACAATATACTTGCAGAAAAAGCTTTTATAGGAGTATATCCAACCAGAGATCTAGGAGATAATTAGATATCTATAATATTCTTACATACAACCTCCATCTCAAGTTCCTGATATATAGGAGATACAATACAGTACACCACCAATGGTAATTACAAACCCATGAGCTAAAACCACCCAAAAGTGGCACCCAAATTATCTCCAATCAAAGATGCCTTGTGATGTGCCAACACATGTAACTCTCCCCTTTACAACTCTTTTATGTGTCCAACACGTTTTTACATTTCCCAAAAATAGAAGGTCCAACTTCCAGAGGCCATAACTTTTCATCTAGGTGTCCGATTGACGAACCGTTTAATGTGTCAAAAAGCTTGTGAAGAGATATATCACCCTATAACCTGCTATGCTAGTTATGACAATTTTTAGGATGTTTAGAGAAGTTTTGATTCCGGTAATTGAGTTCAAAACTTTTTCCAATAGTTTCAAAAAATAGAAACTTTAATATCTTGCGATCCAAATATGATCTTGAAACAAAACTCACCCAAGATGTTCACTTAGTTGTTCCACACCTTCTAGGAAAAATTTTAGGTCAATCCAAGCTCAATCGAAGGACTTACTAAAAATAGCAAGTCTTGCTATTTTTAGCTCGTTTGGAAACTTTGAAAGTTCCAAACCATTCTCTAAGATAAAAGGTATTCAAAAAGACCAAAACTGGGAAAAATAGTAATCTTTTGAAGTTGCAAGGTTGAGACACTTTTCTTAACAAGTGTTAATGCATAATATAATGCTGTCTACTATATAAAAGTTTACAACATTATTTTAGGGCTACAACCCAAGGAAGCTACAACTCCCTGCTGATTTGTTTTTTAGGGCTACAACCCAAGGAAGCTACTACTCCCTGAATAAATATCACTATTACAAAGAATTATAATGATAAACAAAGCTATGAATTGCTATGAAAGAAGCATCTGACTTATGCTGATGTTGCAGTCCTATTTTCTGCACAATTACTCCATCATATTGATTCTGCACACTTCATATTTCTCATTCTATTCTATCACATTCGTACTCACATCTACACTTCACAAATGATTTTTCTCTCCTATAAATACCCTCCGTAACACTTCAAAACATTGACTAGGTTAGCATCATAAGAACCTTTCAATGAAATGTGTAATTCTTCAAGGGTCGACTTCAACTCATACAACATGTCAAGAAAACAATTTGCAGTCCATATCAACTCATAATAGAATTCAAGGAACATCATTACACACATTGTAATGTGACAACCATTGATCAAGATCCACCACACATAACAAAAACCAGACTGTCAACTCAAACTACACAAATTGTTGATTGTTCATCTTCACACCACCAAGGAGAAGCCGAAAGCATCATGCAGACTAGTGTTTCAACAATGTATCTTCTTTACAACATGCAGACACAATTCTCCTAAAATATCTGATCATTCTATGCATCCACAAACTAAAGAACATACTAAACTGATGAAAATAGGGCATTTTGGGCATCTTGTAACACATCACAACTTAGAATATTGCATTATGGACCACCAAACTATTTGAAACTTCTTAGGAAGGAATTCATACATCATTATGCATATGTTCCTATATCCAGACATCCTTATTTATTTCTTTTGGAGAAAATCAAAGACTTGACTTAAGTATACTGTAGTCCAGAGGACAGTTATATGTAATTCTTCACTAACTGACTTAAATACCTTATGCGGTGCATGAGATACAAAGGATTTGCATGCGGATCAAACCTGAGATGCTTTAAGGCATGCAGAATCTCCACTCAATCTCCTATATCTCATCTGTATACTGTCCATCTTCTGCAAGTGCTCAATCATGTGTTCTATAGAGTACTTCTGCATTCAAAACTGTCTGTGTTACTTTTGTCGCTTGAAATCTGACCTTGTGGACCATTAGAACACCTGGTACAACAAAGTAGTGTGCATTACACATCTCCAAACATATTTTCAAAGCCACATGGGCACAACTTCTTATCCGAAGGAATATGGAGCATTCCAACAAGTCTCCACCGTTGCTTTACTCTGTCTGAGGACTATCTGGAACTCTGTTGCTAATAACTTTCTTTGCTGAAGGGCTAAAGACCTAAAATATTAGATATAGCATGTTAATATCAATATCAACTTAACTACTAAACCGCAAGATTAAATCTTGCACTGCGGAGGAATGCAGACAAAAATACTATAACTCGGCCTTAGGATATACATTGTGAGAGTCCTAACCAAACTTTTGCAACTTTTCTCTAAGTGTAGTACTTCAAACTGATAGGATACCATTGTAGATATATAGGAAACATGTTACAATAGGTTTACACACCCTTGCAACACATTCAAACATTAGGAAGATTACCATTCTTATACTTGGATAGTCTTTCTCCATTTGCTAAGTCTTCCAGACTGACTTCCCTTAACCATGCCAATTCTATGTATCCAATTTAGTCAAACCGCCTCTCTCAAATCTTCCATTGTCCATCAACTTGACCCATCTCTTCCTCAGGTTGACACATATGTCTACAACCTTCAACATTTCCTTCTAGAATTCAATTGCACTCATCCATCCTCATTCATCAAATGATGAATTTTTTTATACATAATTTTTAAACCTCACAATATTATAGTATAGACTATGAAATTTATATTATATTTATAATATAAATAATTAATATACATTATTAAATATAAATAAAATTTATTTTGGACTATTGATCTCATCTAATCTAATGGTTCTGATTGCTTCCTGAGAGCTAAAATGTACCTACACTTTCTAGTATTCATTAGGCATAGAATTACTTTTGGATATTTTAGTTCTTGAAAAGCAATGAGAACAATTATATATGACCCATTATATTAATATATATAGGATTTATATGGTGGAAACTTGAAAGTTCTTTTAATAATATTAATATGTATAGAATCTAACTTCATTATATTAATATAGAATTTTTTATACATAATGTTTTATACTTCGCAATATAGACTATGAAACATTGGAATCTATATTATATATATATATATATATTATCATTGAATGCTTTTGACCGAAGCTATGAACTGGTCAGGCCACAACATGGGGGTCCTCATCCTAAGCATGAACACTTAGAAATTTGAACACATCCACATTAGAAGCCAAGAGTCACAACTTAGAATTCCACTAACTATGGAAGACCAAGAGTCACTTAGATGTACCTATGGGGATTTGAACTTGGGTCTCCTCAACAAGAACCCAATGTTTCAACCAATTAAGCTCAACCCCTTGGACATTTATAATTATATTTATTATTATATATTATATTTTACATATAATATACATTATTAAATATAAGTACAATCTAAGATTAAAATATTTTTTAATATTAATATACATTTTCTATTGAATTATATATTTATTCTATATAAAATATATTATAGATATAATTATTATTATATTCTTGACAATAATAATATAAGTTATTAAATATAAAAAATTATATATATCAAAATTATTCTATAAGACATCTAATAACTTAACTAACCTTCCAATCCTCAGAGAGAGAGGGACAAAGAGAGACAATGAGTGTGTGTGTGTGTGTGTGTGTGTGTGTGTGTGTGTGTGTGTGTGTGTGTGTGTGTGTGTGTGAGAGAGAGAGAGAGAGAGAGAGAGAGAGAGAAGTGGAGACAAAAAAGGGGAGAGAGAGGGGTTGGAGAGGGAGAGATAGAGAGGGATAAAGAAAGGGGGAGAGAGAGGGAGAGAGGGAGAGAGAGAGAGATATAATCAACAGATAGATAGGGAAAGGGAGAGAGGGAGAAGTAGAGAGGGAGAGTGACAAAGATGTAGAGAGATAGAGAGAGGGGGGAGATAGATAGAATGAGATAAAGAAGAGAGGGAGGAAGAATAGAGAGATAGAGGGTGAGATAGAGAGAGGAAGATATAGAGAGATGGATAGTGAGAGATATAGAAAGAGATAGAGGGAGAGATAGAGAGATAGACATATAGAGAGATAGGAAGAGAGAGAGGGAGAGAGAGAAATACAGACAAAAAGAGGGAGAGATAGAGAGGGAAAGATAGAGAGATAAATATTGAGAGGGAGAGAGAAATAGAGAGAGATGTAGATAGATAGAGAAGGAGAGATAAAGAGAGGGAGAGAGAGAGGGAGAGGGAGAGGGAGAAATAGAGAGGGAGTGATAGAGAGAGGTATATAGATAGAGAGGGAGAGAGGGAAAAAAGAATGAGATAGAGAGAGGGATAGATAGAGAGATTGACATATAGAGAGATAGTGAGAGATTGAGATAAAGAGAGGGAGAGATAGAGAGATAGAGATTGAGAGAGAGATGGATAGAGATATAGAGAGATCTCTCCCTCTCTCTTTCTCTTTCTATATCTATCTCTTCCTCTATATCACTCTCTCTCTATCTCTTTGTTTCATTTCTCTCTCTCATGGAAGATTATAACGTCAGTTAAGTTATTAGATGTCATATAGGTTAATTTTGATAGTATTATATTTAAAAACACACGCAAAGACATATATATAGTATACGTATTATATTATATTTATATTTAATAATTTATGTTGTTACTTGTATAGAATATAATAATAAATAGATCTATAATATAAATTTTATATATAAAATAAATATATAATTCAATAAAAAATGTATATTAATATTAAAAATATATTTTAATATTATATTATATTTATATTTAATAATGTAAATTATGTAAAATATAATATATAATAATAAATATAACTATAATATAGATCTCAATGTTTCATAGTCTATATATTATGAAGTCTAAAAAATTACGTATAAAAAAATTCTATATTAATATAATGAAGTTAAAACTCAAATTCTATACATATTACTATTATTAAAAGAACTTTCTAGTTTCCATTGTATAAATCTTATACATATTATTATATAATGGGTCCTACTTCTCAAACTTTCCACCTTTCAATGAATGAGGATGAATGGTTGTAGTTCAATTTCGGAAGGTGAATCTCAAAGCTATGTATTGCCAACACAAACCTCTGGAATCAGTCAAGAGTTGTTAGATTTTATTAGATCAATGGTTGATATTTGAGAACTAATATCAAAGGAACTTATTGTGATTTATGAATCCATAATTACTTCTCTATTTTTTATTAACTTCATCATCAAAAATATGGGAATTAATTGTGGAGTACATTGATGGCATAGTTAGATATATACTACATTATTGGCAGCATCATAATATTAATGTTGAGGACAAGTGCACGAGATTTATATGGGATCAGTTACTGTAAGTCTTTCATTAATTGACACACAAATAATTTTGGTTATTTATTTTTGGGGTAAATATCCAAAATCATTCTTACCTAAAACTGGATTAGCAAAGGGAATTAAAGATGTTTTAAAAAATAAAAGGATTGTCATTGCCTCAAACAAATGGAAGCTGGTGGAGATTTGCCCTTATGATACTGTTAAGTTGGGACATGTTTTTTCTTTTGACTTCTCTCAGGCGGAAATTGATATTCGATGTGTAATTGGTGAGGACTTGCTGATGGATTTCCCTTACAATCTAGGTTACAATGAAGTCATGTCTATTTTTCTATCTAATTGTATGGATCTTATTTAAAACAAGGATCTCCTACATTTGCTAAGCTTCAAGTATGTTCAATGGTATTTACTTTTAAAAGAGAAGATCCAACTCATTTTTGTTGAATATGGCCTCTTTGACTAAACAACATTAGTGGGGGCTATCTTTTTTGTCTCAAGTAAAGAATTCTCATGTAGCTGCATATGTGTTGAAAGTAATGAAGATTAGATTGTAGAATGAGTGTGGTAAATATTATTAAAAAGCACTAAAAATATATGGTACAAAGTTGGGTAGCTTTATGAGTGATAAAGTTCTAGCCATTTTTAAGTCTATTTGGTTCTTGTTGTGACATTTGTCAACCCGCCCCTCTCTGGATGTTGCTTTAGAACCTACTATATTACATATAAATGTGAACATAAAATAGAACAAACTAAATTAATATTAGTTTATTCCATTCATATCTAATGAAACCTCATGATTGAGAAAATAAGGAATGCATACATTAAATGAAGCTATTTAATTAACTACAAATGTAAACCTTGATTGTTTTGGATGTGTTCCTTGATGTTGAATGTATGATTGCTCCTTGAACTAGTAGCATAACATTGCATAACTTGGAGACTTCAAAATGGCTTGGGTTGATGAGAGGCCACTAGGTGGCATGATTGGATTGGAGAACAAGTGGAATCCTTGTATTAAGGAAAGATAAAAGGTGGAGAAATGTGTTGGATAAAGTGGATGGGTGAGATTGAAAGAGGACAAAAGGACCCTTTTAGAGGGATGTGCAAGGTACTTGCCCATACCTTTATAAGAGGACCCAGGTGATTTGTACAAGGACCCATGCCTTTGTACATTTTGAGGAATGTGAGGGGTTTGAATGGGTTAAATATGGATTTGAGATGTGCAAGTGTGTGATTAAGTTGATTAATTTGTTTTAGTAAACTTAATGAAAAGTGGACAAAATAGGAATTAAATAAATATGAAAATATTTATTTAATTTTTGAGATGAGGATGGGGGACTTAGGTAAATAAATATTTGTATTTATTTACCTAAGGGGGACTACAGAAGAATGGTGATAAATGATTAATTAATCATTTATGCTAGGAATATGTACAGATGAATAATGAAAATAATAATTAAATAATAAAATATTATTTAATCAATATTGGGATGAAAGTTAGATAATTAATTGAACAAATAAGAACTTATTCAATTAATTATAGAGGAAACGGTTAAGTGATGTCCTAATTATAGATGAATAGTGATGAGATGATGAGTGGATGGTGTCTACATTTTTCCCCTCTTTGAGATGGTGTTGTGAAGCATCATCATTTCAAACAATGATAAAACATAGCACTTGGTTGTATGAGGAGAAGATTTGGAAGAAAATGGTACGGTTTAAGGATAAAAATGCCCTAGAAACTCAAAGTGGGAGTGACCAAGAGGAAAACTAGGAGGAATGATGATAGGGAGGATGATTCCCCCTCGAGAGGGCAGGTGGGTTTGAAGAACATGGGTGTGCTCTTGAAATGGATGAAGAGGGGAGGATTAGAAAGATGAGATTGGAATTTAAAGAAAATAGATTTGGGGGGTGGAAGAGATTGGATGTAGGGGATTTGGAGTAAAAGGGTGAGGGAAGATAAATGATTGGATAGAAGTGATGAAAGTATTAGGGGGATAGATGGATGGTGATCCAAATATTGATGGATAAGGATGGATGGGGGAATGTAAATGGATGGATGGAATGATGCATCATGCTATGTGGGATTGAATAATCTTATTTGATATGGAATGAGACATTATGCACCAAGGTTTAAAAAACTAGGGTGATGATGTGTCCTATGTGTAGCAGACAAAAGGATCCCCAAGAACATCATAAGGCATTAGACAACCATAGTGGGAACTATGATGAGGCAATTGACAAGGTCACAAGTAACCCTATACCATATAACACCATGATATAGTTGTGGTAGGTAGGCTATAGGGACCAATGCAGACGCAAGAAAAAATGATAATGGACACAAACAAGAAAGTAAGCATGCACAAAATGATACAAAGACAAACATGATGTTTCCTAGGTCAAGCTAAAAAGATAAAGATTGAGTGATGGATGATGGATGAAGGATAGTGTTGCTGATGATAAGAACAACATGCTCGGATTGGGAATAATATATTCTTGAAGATGATGATGGAATAGTTGAATCAAGGCTTGCAAGGAGGTTGGGAATAAGACCAATAGATACAATTGGATGATTTTGCATAGATTGTTGAGCTCAATATGTGTGGATTAGGATTTGCTTGTAGTGTTTTGGATTGCTAGGAGATTTGAATTTTTGGGATGGATTACATTGGATTATGTGGCCTTTAGCTAGATACCAATGACAAGGGATAATTGATTCTATGGACAAGGGGAATGATAGATGACGTGATTGAGTGACTAGGCAATAGATGGAGGAATGTGGTGGTCAAACTATATCCATTGATGTCAAGACCATGCCCAGGGTCTAGAAGTTGAGTGGGGGAGAGATTTTGATATAGATTGGAATAATTTTTGTGGTGGATAGAGGTTTAGGATAGATGGATGGAGGGGGTTCAAATGTCATCTCCAAGGACTATGTCACATAGGAATAAGATGCCCCATGCTAGATGTGTCGCTCATGATGAAGCAGTGGGATGCGTGGGTGATATGGACATTGTGGGATGTGTGGAAATGAATATATACTAAGAGATGTCCAGCACATGTTTCAACATTAATTCCCTTGTCCTTATAAGGATTGAAAGTGAGAAGGAAGGGTGGATGGGAAGGTGATGGGATAGAGGTATGGATATAATGGATGTGTAGGATGGGAGTGATAGGCTAGATGAGGCTTGTCCCCAAATGTAGGGTACTCATTGGTAGTAGATTATGCATGATGTCTATTAAGAATTCTTCACACCATTTCAAAAATTTTAATGTGTACCCAATTAGCAGTGATTCTAATTCATTAAGATCCCGTTTTTATTGTTCATCAGAGAGAGGATGAGTTTCAAAGATGTAACATTTAATCTATTGTGCTGATATTCAAAGGTGCAGTCATAACAGTGAGGTGTCATCATTCTCTCAAAAATGCACAAAGCCAATCCATATTCAGATGGTGTAGGTATACTCATACAAAGTAGCCACTGATGAGATCAAGGCTCGACTTAAAAAGAAAGACACCAAGAATTGATGGCACAAGCCATAATCAGAGAGCACAGTTTTTTGGAAGGCACAACTAAAGAGTTGAAACACAATATTCTAAGAATCTGGTAAAGGTATAAAGCAATACAATGCATAGCCTTTAAAGAAATAAGGCACATCCTTATATGGTGTACAACCTATTTTTCAATAAAATGTGGCCCCGAGTCTTCAGGAATCTAACACATCTTAGAATATTAAATGGCACACAGCTTGAAGCATGGCCACAATTTGTGTCAGTCATCAAAGGTACTCAGTGAGAACAACACGCAACATCATATTCCTTGAAGGCTTGGCCATTGTGAGTATGGAACCCTGCTATATAAAAGGAAACTCCACCATATTAGACGGGCAAACCATTCTATAAAAGATCACGGACAACCTTTCCAAACGAAGGTGCATATCAGACAAGGAGTCTACTCTAGTGGTGTGGCTTCTAAAACATGGCACAATGCATATTCAATAGAAGTCACTGAACTTAATAGGGACACCCATCCATGATATAACATTAGCAACTGATAAAGGCTTGGGCCTTAGAAGATAGTAGTCACCGTATCAGCAAAAAAGAAGGCACGCCTAACTAATTAAAGAAGAGGTGCCACTATTAATAGATGGTGCACAAGCATCATTTATAAGTAGAGGCTCATGTAGGTACTAATCAAAGCATTGCCTATTGAGAAGAGGTGCGGCATATTCAAAATCAAAGCATTGCCACCATAAATCATGGTGCCTCTCCAATGCAACTCCAAGCACAATGTGCATCCACTCTCAATAGAAATGCAACCTAATTAAAAGATATGGTAGCAACTCAAACACAAAGCACTTCAAATAAAGTTCACACTACCATAGAGTAATGCCAATCTCAAGGATGGTGTGGCCATATGAAGATCAACGCAACATTATGTAATTTAGTACAAAAAACAAAGTCCCAGCTCATATTGTAGAAGGTGCTCTCTATGACTATGGTGCACACTGTGGAACCCTAAATCTCAACCTATACAAATCAAACTGCCACCATTTGAATGATACATTGCTATTAGAATAGAGGCTCAGCCCTTCAATGAAAAGGCGTCGACTTACTTAAAAGCTTAGGTACCAAACATATATTTTAAGAATGGCACATCCTCTAAACCTTGGTACAACCTCATAATAAATTTGTGTGGGCTCTATAAATCAAAATCCATTTCAAACAAGGCATCAATTATCAAAATGAAGACACATGTTTCCTAGAGGAGCATTTATTTGCATGATATGGTGCTGTCCCAAATCAATGGCTTAGTCAATATATATAGTAGAACGTAGCCACCAACATAAAACACAGGGTAAAGAAACCGATGCACAAAATAAAGACTCAGCAGCCATCAATTGAAAATGATCCGACGACGTTCCTACTCCTAGAGAAAACAAAGGAAGTCAGAGAGAAATGAAGCACCAAGTTGCCATGTAGTAGCAGTGGCCAATGACGCAATTTTTCAAAGGAAGGTAGAAAGGTTTTCTCAGGAAGGAGTGCCATCATGACACGTGGGGAAGGCGGAGGAGCCTGCAGCAAAGGAGCCTCGAAATAGTTCTCTTCTTGGGTATTTTTATTAAAATCTTTTATAGATTTTAATAATGCAAGGTGAGTCTTCATTAAAACAGGTGGTGGGCCCATGAAATAAAGTTAAAAACTTTATTATATTAAGAATCTCCTTGATTTAAAGCTTAGGGGAAAGTGATGCTTTTATTTTTTAACATCAAGTTGAAAACAATAAAAGCTACAACAAATAAAAGCGGATGCTTTTATATTTTCACACCAAGAGTGAAAGAAAGCTATAGGTAGGTAAAATAAAGTGAAGCTTTATTTTTTCTACCGTGAAAGGTGAGAAATGCATACAGTTTTAAAATCAGTTTGAGATTAAAATCAAGGGCAATGTAAGGTAAATAAAGGAAACTTTATTTAAGTCAAGTGAAAAGATACAACGAGGATAGAGAGAAAGGCTTTATTTATTTATTTTATGTCATATGAGGAAAGAAAGGATGGGAAACTCTCAGTGGTCAAGGAATGCAACCAGTTCAAAGGGGTTTTTAGGGTTCTCTTTATTTAGGGCTTCTTCCCTTTCAGAGGGGATTTTTTTGATGGCCGAAGATTTGTGACAATAAGTAGATATAGGAAAGAGGTTTTTAGCTACAATAGAGATCTATTTCAGGCCTTTCTATTAGGTTTTCTTAGAGTTAGATGAATCTAATGTACTATGCCTTTGAGGCCTTTTTTGGGTACCCGTTTTAATTCACCTATGAAGGGAAAATAGGCTTTCTGTGCTATTATTTTTGTTAAGTTGCTCCTCATTCTTTTATTTCTGATTTGTGGCCTTGATTTGTAAACTTGATATTATAAAACCTTATACAACTGAATTACTATGTGTTCATTACTTTTTGTTCATCATATTTGTGTTTGCCTTATCTCTTGTTTATCAAATCCTGTGCATTATTGAATCCTTTGCAGGTTGGAGAGTTCATGTTTTGACGGGTGTGTGCAAGAAGTTGTGTCCACTTATTGGCCAAAAAGTGGAAATGTTTTCCCTGATTTTCAGAATTTGTCACATTTGACCTAAAAATTTGAAGCACTTAAATGTGGAATCTTGAAAAAAGTCACTAAATACGAAATGTAGTACTCGGAGTCTAGTTTCCAAATATGTAATTTTTTTCAATACTCAGATGATAGAAATTGATTTTGAATAGGCGTTTCTAAAAACCACTGTTTAAAAGTCTTTTTTTTTTAACTATACCATGTACGTGTACGTCATCCATATTTTGACCTAAATAATCATATTTTTGAAAATCCTTTTGGGAAAAGATTTGTAACTCACTAAAGCACATTTTCCATATTTTTTTGTAATTTTTTATTGAATATTTTTTTTTATTAATTTTTTATTGGCCATTTTTTGTCTTTTAAAAAATCATCATGTACGTCACGCATAAGATGACCTAAACTTAACATTTTTTGATTTTTTTTTTTTAAATTGAAAAGAATTGTCTAAAGTACATTTTCCTACAATTTTTTTTTACAAAAAAATGTTTTAATAAAAAGTTACTAAAATACTAAAAAACTCTGATAATTAAAATTTATGGACCTATTTCATCAGAAATTGATTAAAAAATAGAAAAATTAATCCAATTGTAAAAAAAATTACATATTTGGAATCTACACTATCTGATCTATAATAGGTTTTAATTTCATTAAAATATTCTGTAAAATAGACCTTCAGATATATGCCCAAAGTCAATATTTTGTTGTGACATTGAGAGGGCCTTCAAGAACCTTCAAGTTGCAGGTCAAACCAGGTTCAGAGGTCAGGTTCAGGTCCCCAAAATATTTTCTGAACCGGGTTACAAAGAAAAACCCAAGCTTAAAATTCAAATTTTAAATAATACGATCCCGTTTCTTACTCCACCGGTGCAAAACAAAACGGGATCCCGTTTACTAAACAGGATCCCCTTTTATATAATGAGATCCCGTTTATTATTTGTCTATTTTTTTAATAAGACTGTACTATGACTGTCAGCCCTGCAACTTGCTCTACAGTGTGGCCGACAGTAACATTTGCAGCAATCTCTACCATCATTTTTTCTTTTGCAGGTCCATCAACTTGGAATATTGTTTGAATTTTGATAGAAGCCATCATTGAGACACTATTTGAGTGAAATTTTGTTGAATTGGTACTTTTTTGAAGGACTTGAATAAAGAAGAAAGGCTTTCAAGTTTTACATTCATTTGTACATGTTTCATAAATTTTTTAATCATGGGATTACAAAGTCGTAATAAGAGGAAAGATAGGAAGGTATTAACCCCTGAAGAAATTGAAGCAAAGAGAGAGAAGGAGGCAAAAAGATAGAGATAGAAGAATAAAGATTCAATCAATGCATAATGCTGAAGCATCCAATTCCACAACTATTGAAGATAAAAACATTGAGGAGACCATGGATGTAGATGATGCAAATTTGCAAGAGGTGAATGTGGAAACTAATACGATTATACAAACTACTCTTGGTATGTCTTCAAATCCCTCTATCAATGCTATGGAGAATGTTTCAATAGGCACAAATCCAGGTACTTCTTCAAATCCAACTTTAGATGAAATAGAAATAGTGTTGATAGGAGATTTAAAACAAGCTGGATATAACAATGTTGAGATCGATAATATTCATAGAGATCAAAATTTGAAACAAATTGTTATTGAAAATGAAAATGAAAATCCTTTTGTTGAAAATAAAAATCCTTTTGTTGAAAATGAAAATGAAAACCAAAACCGTTTTGTTGTTGAAAATGAAAATGAAAACCGTTTTGTTGTTCAAAAATGGAAATGAAAATCCTTTTGTTGAAAATGAAAATGAAAACCGTTTTGTTGTTCAAAAATGGAAATGAAAATCCTTTTGTTGAAAATGAAAATGAAAACCGTTTTGTTGTTGAAAATAAAAATCATTTTGAAGTTGAAAATGAAAATGAAAATCTAGGATGTGATGTTGAAAATAACAATTTTTTAAAAAAAATTAAAAGAGATGTTTTGGATAATCTTCTTAGTAAAATTTCTTGGAGACAAATAAGAACACATGCCAATAGATTATACAAGGAATTTTTTTATCGTAAAAAACTATAATTTCAATGTCAACTAATGATGCAATTAATGAAAATGTGGAAAATGAGAAAAGTAATGAAAATGTTAAGCATTTTTGTTAAACCAAGAAGAAAAAATCAATCACTAAAACATGCTATGTCTACTATTGCTAGTGCCATTGAGTCTATTGGAAGTAATAGTCGATCCAAAGATAAGAATGCAGCAAGACGAGTTATAACAACTGTTATAGTGAATAAAACAACTTTGAATAGAAGAATGGTAAGCAATATTAGTGGAATTCTAAAAATACATCCTAAAACATTGGTAAGAGCGGCAAAAAGAAGAGAAAGTATAGAAAATGATCCAATTAACCAATGTTGGAGTTTTAGTGGTCGACTCCCGAGATCTGACATGAAACTAAATGTTGAAATCAGATCTTTGATCAAAAAATATTGGCATGATAATACTAAGGTATCATTTAATGCTAGAGATGTTTTAAAATTAAGAGTGGGGTCCAAAGTTCGCGATCCTCATCCAAAACACCTATCAAATACAACGCAAACTAAATTTTATAGAAAATTTTGTGATGAATTAGTGTTACTTGGTAATATTAAAATAAGTCAAAGATCTTTTGAAAAATGCAAACCATGGTATGTAAAGATTAATAAGCAATGAATATCTTGTTGTTGTAAAATGCATGATCAATTTTGTTATTATTATGATGTGTTTCAATATATACGTTGTACTTTACATAGTAACATGATTATACAGGAATGTGATATTAATATGCCAACTGAAGCAATAAAAGAATTTATATCAAGTTTGTTCTGTGAAAGATCTAATGAAAAATCATTTTATTTAAGTTCATGTATTTTTGGACAATGCAATAGTTGTGGCAATCTTTCTTTGTTAAGAGTTTGTATGCATGAAAGTGTTGAAAATGATTTTGGACAACAATTAGTAGATGTTAAAAGATTTAAGAATGTTGAATATTCTTTAAAAGATGGAAAATTTGGAAAGCATTGTGATTTAATTACAGAAAAGGCTAGTGTGCATGCATTCATATCATAATTTAAGAGTAAAATTGTACCAAAATATGTCAAGCACTCTCAACAAGCTCGATGGCTTGATGGACAATTTCGTGAATGTAGAAACATATTTCCAGTTGGTACTATATTATCAGTGGTTGATTTTGTGGAAAACTATACTTTAGCTCCGTAAGAGGAAATTCAATCACAATATTACAATTCAGTGCAAGTTGCTATGTTTGTTCATATTGTTTATAGACATGCAGATGATAGTACAGAGAATGATAGAAAAATTTTGAGGGAGTATCATTTCTATTTGAGTGACAACCGGTTACACTCATCAGAGTTTGTTCAATTTCGTTTCAATATATTTTATACAAATTGAAGAGAAAGAGGAATCCAGATGACTGAACATCTTATATGGTCAGATAATTGTATGGGGTAGTTCAAGAATGCTCGAATGTTCTGTTGGTTAAGTAGGGTTCACAAGGAGAATAATGTCCAACATATGTGGAATTTTTTTGAAGCTGGACATGGTAAAGGAGAACATGATGGAGCTGGTGCATGTGTTAAGAGAATTCTTGCTAGACAACAATTGAAATTTGAGGATGCAGTAAAATTTAAAGATGCACGTGGGATTGTAGATTTTTGCAATACAAGATTATGTACACCTGGATCAAGTTAGTGCTCTATAGTTCATCGATTCTTTTGGTTGGTTGAAGAAGAAAACATTCTACCTAGACTTGATTGTCAGACAATAAGTGGATCTACTAAATGGCATTCATTTAGGAGTTCGAATGCAAGTACATGGACTATCTGGACAAGGTAGCTTGCATGTTTTTGTCAGTTTTATATTTCAAGAGATTGGGAAGCATGTGAGAATACAGAATGGGTTGAAGAGTGGAATCAAAGACCATTGACACTTGCACAAGCACACGATCAAAATGAAACAACAATTAAAGACAATGATCAACTATTTGCATCAGACGATTATGATCATGTTTCAGACCTTATACAAGAAGGTAATTTAATTCAAATTATATTTCATTTTATTTCACTTCATTACTAATTTGTAGTGCTTTTATTTATATTTATATGTGTACATATGAATGCATGTATGTTGATTGGTCAAATTTTATGGACATGTGCAAGTTATTGAATCAAAATTTGTTTGCAGGACATGTGTATGCTGTTGTTGCACCAAAGAAGAATGAAGAGAAAACAAAATATTGGTTGGCTCGTTGTGTGGAGACTAAACATAAGTTAACAACACCTCGAGAAGATGATGATGGCTTTCCTTATCCAATAGGTTTGGTGATCCCCTTAAGACATCCCCTTAAGCAAATTTTGATAACAAGTCTTTGATCCCCTTAAGCAAATTTTAAGAACTTCTTTGATCCCCTTAAGCAAATTTTAAGAATTTCTTTGATGGTGGCTATCATTATCCAATAGGTTCAGTGGTGGTTGTTGGCACATAGCTACGAAAATACCTAATAAGGAAGAATGGTTTGCCTGCATTCAAAGATTATGAAACACATAAGAAGATTATACACTACTCACATTTGGTGTTGGCAACAAATATAAAACTGGAGAGGTATCGTGGAAAACCTACAAATAAAGAGTTATGGAACATTTCTATGGAAGACCATGAGACAATCATCGATGCGTTGGAAAAAAGAGAGGATGGAGATGGTACAATGGAATAAGTAAATACAGGTAAATATAGTTAAATAGATTTATATTGTTCTTTTAAATACATTAAATACATGTTTTGATATTTCTTGTACGTTATTAGTTGAAAAATTGATTTAAAATTTTATCCTTTTATATCCTTAGGTCATGATCACAAATTCATCACATACTTTGAAACAAAAACTTGAGAGGCACTTGTAAATGTAGGTACAAATTATGTATATCTAGATAGTTTCATATAAATTATTAAAATACATGTTTTGATGATATATTGATAAATTGCTTGTATTATTTTTATATCAGGTGGCATGAAGACTTGCTACATTCCCCACAAGTTTTGTAAACATTATTTTGAGTTGGTGTGAAGACCTGCTACATTCCCCTACAAGTTTTGTAAAAATTATTATTCTATATATTTTATTTGTTAAATTATGCGCATGTTTTTCTACTTTGAATTTACTTTAAATTTGATTTTATTATATTGTTAAATTGGGTTGCTTTGGGAAACTTCACCAAATTTTGAGAACTTAAGATGTCCCCTTAAGACATCATAAATTAGGACCCCTTAAGACATCCAAAAGGTTAGCATCTTTGTAGCTTAATTAACATGGCCAATTTGAAGTTGTTAATGGACCACAGTACATCCTACATGCAGTGATGTTCTATGTTTCAATAACCATATATCTCTCAATCCAACTAGATTACACTAGATCATCTTTATTCTATCCTTAAAATTTCTTCTTTATATTTGACATGCTCAATAATGAAGATGAACTATTATATGTCCATGATGTGTTCATCATGCATGTATATGTCCTCTCTATGTTAGCAATGATATGAAATTAACATATGTCACTAAATGTATATGTCCTCTTCCGAATGTAAACAAAAAGTAATGAGAAAATCCATGACTGTCAAATAAATTCTAATCCAATAGCATAATCTAGATCTTTATTATCAAGCAAATTTTAGAAGAAATAATCTCTAGCATCAACCATATAAAATCTACAAAGAGAGATAAGTTATTCTAAGCCTCTTGTTTATATTTGCATTTATGAGTCTCAACTCATTTATTTTATTTTAACTAATTAATAAAATTTAAAAAGCATGCTATTAGACCTAAATAACTATAGCCTATGTTTATTTTCCTACACAATCCTAGACTAGAAAAAAAAATAGATTTTTTTAAAATTAACCAAATATAACTTATAGATCACTATGACTAAAGTTATGAGAGAGTTCTATTTTGTGTATCAAATTCTTAAATGAGCCATGACCTTTTACTATTTAGATGATGTGATATATTAGTGTGGGCTTAGGTTGATACTATTTAGTTAGTTCCATAAAATAGTAAGATATTGTTAGGTCGATACTATTTATTTTTTGTATTGGAAAATTTTGAAATATTGATGTGTTAATTTGTTGATATTTTCTATAGTGAAGAAAAGACCTGACAAATCTTAGAAGCCCTAGTGAAGGATATCAAGAGATGGGGCACAAGGGTAGCCAAAGCTCCACTAATATTTATCTTACCAAGACAAAGCAATTAAAGAGTGTAGCTTCTCCTTCTCACCTTTATTTTGCAATTTTCTTATAAAATCTATTAGATTGGGATTAAAAACTTAAAGTATTGTAGATTAGTATCTAGTCTAAGATGTTAAATTTTTACCATGTTTGAAATTGTTAAAATTCCTTGGGTGAAGAAGTTCCCTTTCAAAATATGCATCAACAAGTGTTGAATCAATTTTGCACATCATCAATATTATTCTTCTAATTAGTTTATCATGTTTGGATATCTTGTTAGGGTTTATATGTTTATATGTTTGGATAATTTGTATAGATAGAAAAGTTCATACCATTAAATTGTGGCATGTATATCACTATACAATTCTTCTAAATCATCAAATACAATTATATTACAAAAGTCTTATATGGTCATCTTGAATGTGCATTTGCATACTTTAAATCTAGAGTTTTTTATGGAAACAAACTACAAATTCTATAACATAACACACTTAGAAATTACAAGTTTGGACATCCTTTAATCCTCCTAGGATTCAAATCAAATAAGACAGGTTCAAAACACGTTTTTTCAAGTGGTTTTTTTTGCATATACAAGCTTTGGAAAGAACTACTCATAAATTTATTAAAATGAAATACTTTTCAACCAAACAAAAGAGTACAAATATATATTTAGTCATTTACAACTTCCTTTATATAAAGTCATAAGGGGAAGATTAAACAAATATATAACCTTAAAAAAGATTTCCATAATTATAAACTATTTAAATAAAACAACAATATCCACATGAAGAAAACAATGCCTACTTATTGTCTATCCAAATAACCCACACAAGAACAAATAGAGGAAGGTCAGGTTGTATAAACTCCAGGTCCATGAACTCAAAAAATATACAAAGTCCCATACATTCAAAATATAAAGTCCATGTTGAACAATATATATATATATATATATATATATATATATATATATATAAAGTCTGGATGAAAAATAGTATATAACATAGTCCATGAAATAGTCAAATTATGTAGCCCATGTTCAATAACCTATCACATACTATCTCTATAATCAAGAGTCCTCTTCACACCATTCGAACTACTCAGATGACCTGAATGACTCTGTAGAAGAGAAAGATTTAGATGAAATCAAACGTAAGATGATTAAAAATGATTTAATGACAATTTTTAAATTTATAATTTTTATCATATTATAATTAAATTATCATGTGAGGCTGAGAGGCATGCTCTGGTGCACCTGGACCTGTCTCTACATGCTCTGAATCAATCTATTTAATACAAAAGAAAGTTCAAGTTGAAATTAGATGTACAAGACGATTTTAAAAATGATTTAATTCAATTTCATTTATAATTTATATATCATATTTAAATTATTATACCGTAAGAGGAACTTGTTGTGCATCCTCTATTCTAGGACCTGTCTCTACAAGCTTAGCTACATGACATGTCTCAAGCTATAAAAGAAAAAGAATTTTGAACACATGTCAACATATATATCTATCAAGAAATTTAATTTAATTGAATTTAAATATAATCTAAATTTTAAATTATACCGTATCAGGTTGCCCATCTCCTTTGTCCTCCTACTCTGCATGTGTTGTGTGTTGATGAAACGTGTCACTAACAAGCTCCTGTACAAGGTCATTTCTAAGTTAGCACATGTGTGTACAAATTAGGTTTTAAAACATATATATAATTGACTTGTATACATGTTATACATTTTTGAACAACCTAAAATGCAGTCGACTCCTGTTATAAACTTGGATTATCCAAGTGTGCTGCAATGCCCATCCTCATTGTTGTGTCAACTTGCATAGACATATTTTTAATATATATTAAATAGTACATGCACGTTTTTAGATATAGTGATATATCAAAATAGAAAAATCTAAGTATATATAGTTTTTTAAAACAATATACATACTGTAAAAGTGTCCTGTGAGATGCCCAATGATGGAGGAGCACTTGAGACACCCTGAGATGGAGGATTCAATGTGGAAGAAGCCTGAACCAGTTCATAAATATTTAATGTACACACATTCAAGACTGAATTACAAATTAATATCAAGACAAATAAAATTAATATTTAAAATATATATCATTCAAAATGTACCCCAAATGGGTGCCCGAGATGAACAGGGGTTGATGAAAAATTAATTCGATCAATGGTCGGACCTGTTGCCATCATCTACACCAAACAATTCGATTGTTAAAATATTAAACAATTTAAATGATCTATATGTTGATTAAAAACACGTGCTTATAAAATTGTTATAAATTCAACATGTGTACATAACCTATATATACCTGTGTCGAATGATCAGTGGGATGATCCTTAGCAAATAGATAATCAACAAATGATTCACCCACATTATCAGATGATGCATGTGTAGCTGAAGTGGGTGCAGCTGGCTGATAAGGTCCATAACACAAATGATTGTAACTCGTGCATGTATGAGGCATCGACACATGTGGAGTGGTACTAGGACCACTTCCATCATCAACTCCTCAATGTTCTCTAACCCATGCTACCATCATAGAAGTCTACTCATGTAGGCTACCTGAGAGTGCACTCAATGTGCCTAGTGTGGATACCACTGCACGATGCTGGAAGGGCGAAGGAATGACAGCAACAGGAGGGTCAATAAGAGGTTGAATAGGCACGGGTCGTTGGGGATCAACCTGTGCCCCCAACCTCTGTTGTGGCATGCCACCACCAATACCCTAGAATGATCTAAAATCAAAGTAGTTGGATTTTTTATTCAGAACAAACTTTGCATATAACTTTCTCAAAAAATATAAAGGAACCTCACAATTAGCATGAGGTGGATAATCAAACACCATCCACCATCTATCCCAAAAATTGGTAGACATTCCTTCATGCCTACACCACCTGATTGATATTCTTTTATTATTTGCAGGAATAGGTTCATTTGTAATGGGATGTCTAAAATATTGCGCTAATTGAGCTTTTGTGATTTTCATATCCAAAATAGTCTTATAGGAGAGGCCATCAGTATAAAATTGGTACCTCTCCTCTCTCTATTTCTAGAATCCATCAAAGTCTGAGTCAATAGACCTCAGAGAATCTACAATGTTTTGCATCAAAGATGCAAAACGTACCACGTGAGGAGGCATGAATTGTTCATTGCGAATGGAATTCAATTTTTCTTGTATGGAATCCACATTTTCATTAATTATGGCTCGCAAGCGAGCCTGGTCAGTTCCAGGTGGGGGTGGAGGTGGGGTTGGAGGTGGGGCATATGGAGGTGGGGCATCTGGTGCTAGGGCATCTGGAGGTGGGGCATTTGGCGCTGGGGGTGGGGCCGGATCATCTTGTGCATTGAGGAAGTCGTCAACCTCAAAGTGAATATCATCCAAATTCATGATATATATAAAAATAGATATGAACCTGCATATATACATATAAATATACAAATTTTAAATTAAATCAAGAATATATATATAAATTATAAATATTTACATATAATGTACATGTTCAAAAATTATAAATTATACAAATATGTTTCAAGAAATTACACTTTCAGAAATAAGTTTAAATTGAACATACAGATACATGCAATTTTCAAATTGAAATCAAGGGATTTTCATTTGAGAGCTAAATTTTGATTCTTATAGTGAGGGAGACAAGAAATATCAATTTAATAGTATATACAGATCAATTTAATAGTCTAGGGCTATTAGGACTACCATAATTCAAATTTGTTCTCAAGGTTTGTTATCATATGTTAGGTCCAAGGTTTCAATTTTGTTAATTTTTCTATGGAGTTAGGTCCAATTTTCCAATTTTGTTAAATTTTCTATAGGAAAGAGGAAATCATTGAATGTGAACTTTAGTATCTTGTATATGTTCATAACTAAGAGGGGGGGTGAATCAGTTATCCTAATTATTTCTGCTTTTTGAACTTTCTTAATAATCAATGCAGCATTAATTCAAATAAGCAAACATAACCATGAAATGGAAATACACATGACACAATATTTTTGACGTGGAAACCCTGTTAAGGGAAAAAACCACAGGGTGATTAACCCAAGATTGTATTCTCTGTTAGAAGAATGGAAATATAAAATGGCACTTGCCAATTAGGGCTCACTGCCTGAGCACACTACTCACAAGAGGCACACTACCTACAAGAGACACACTATCTACAATTTATAAAGAGTGTAATACAATACTTGAACTGATAAGGAGCATCAACATATGCTAGAGTTCAGTTCTGATTAGGCTCAGTACACTGATTTGCTGCACTTCATCTTTCCTCTTCTTTTGTGATGCTCTCCTTTCACATACTGGACCTTCCTTTCTACTTTTATTCAGCTCTAGTGCTTTTCTTCGCACATCACCAAAAACCACAACACATCTCACAACTAAATCCATCTTGTGTATATATGCGCACAAGTGATTTCATCACCTTTCTAGTCGGCATCCGGAATAGTCAATATTTTCCACAAACTTTGATCTGTCAGTTGAATCCTTGCTTACCAAGTAATGTGGATCAAGGATATACTTGTGGAAGTCATCAATCATGTCAGCCAATCCTAACTTAAGCCTTAAGAATCTTTACCATCATCAGTAACACATCCGGAATAATATCTGATGTTCTGCCAGTCAGTTCTTCCTCTGTCCATACTGCCAATCAGGAACTTGACACTCGAGTATTCACATCTTTTTCTTCATAATATATCAGTCAAGGTAGTCCTCTTGACTTCCCCAAATCTAAACTTCACCAAGTTACTTCCTCTGAGAGATCCGGACCTGACTGTCGGACTTCACCACATGCTCTGTTCTTGTTTACCGAACCACAACATTCTTCACTCTGACTTCTGATAAAGACACACACCATGTCCTACGGATGTGTGGGATGAACTTTGTTGCCATCAATGACAACAATCATGAATCCATATAGTGTCTCTTGCCAACAATCTCCCCCTTTGGCATTGATGGCAACACTTATTGAAAAATGACTAAGTGTTTACACTACGCTCCCCCTTGGTTGATGCTCTATTTTTCATAGCTCTCCCTTAGTTGGATATAACATTTTTCACTGCTCTTCACTCCCCCTTTGACATCAATGGCAAAGGGTGGGAACCACGCATCAAAAATTTCAAAAATTTAACTATACTTAGCTGCATTTAACATACTCACATAAACTGAAGAATGTCTACAAAAGTTGTCTTCAATTGGATGAATTATGCTGCCCAACTTTATTTCATTCTATCCAAAATTGATATATGAATGCTCAACAGGAATGCAAAAACTTCAGCCTTCTTCAGATCTGTAGGATCATTTGTCTTGGTGGTGGTTTGAGCATCACTTAGGGCCTCATGCATGGCCTCCAACTTAGGAATGATTATTCTTCTAAGCTCATTTAACCTACAGATTATGTTTTTCTTTTCTTTCTCTAGCTTCTTAATTTCATCCAAGACTGCAATGGTCTGACATTCTTGATTTACTATGGATGAGGTAAATGGATCAAAATTTTGAGAAAGTTTTGTTAGTTGGATCTCCTATTCTTTCATTTTCTTCTCAATCTCCATTGTTGCTTTGGACCATGATAGACAAAATTTATATATTTCCCTACCGTCTTTAAGAGCATTTTCTAAGCTCTTTATCCCTATATCCATATTTCTTCTATCATTGGATATTAGACTTAGTACTTCAGAGAATCTTTTATCCAAGAACTCTTTCTAGACCTTTTCCTCAACTAATTTCTCTAAGGACTCAAAATGAGTGCTGACTGAACTAACAAGATCTTTAAGATTACCTGATGAGGAGACTGAGTGATCCTTCAGAAAAGATGGCATGATCTTTTCTAAAATGCCAGATGCAGCTTCTATTAGCTCACAATCTTCCATGTGAGACTTTAGGAGTTTTTCTTTTGCCCTTACATTGGCAAATGAAGCTATCTTCATTGTTTGAACCGAGGAGAGAGAGTCAAAGTTAAATGGACCTTGAAGTAACTCCTATTCATCAATCTCCAACATTTCTTTTGTTAAGAAGTCCTTGACAGTTTCTGCAGTGTCTCTTGCCAGAGACAGAGATTTCTTCTCTTCTGCACTGTCACTTATGTTCTTCTCAACTTGACTTTCTTCTCTTCCTTTCGCTTCTTCTTCTTTCTCCTCTATTCTTTCTTCTCCTTTAGATCCAGGGACTATAGGGGAAACTAGAGGAGAGATATTTGTTTGTTCATGAGCCACCTCTTCCAGAGTAGAGGATTCTAAGCCCTTGTCTTTACCTTCACCGGAGTCCATTACTCCTTTTGTCATTACATCAGTAGATTCCTCTCCAGCACTTGTGGCCAAGGGATCAGCACCTAAGTCCTCTATGACAGGAAGATTGAATCTTTTGAAGACATTTGGGAGGATCTCTTCTGTTTCCTTGGCTACCTTGTCAGTCTCACCAAGCACGAGCTAATTCATTTTGGCTTTGCTCTGGAATTCATCCTTACAATCTTTGAAGATCATACTAATCTGCTTTGGGGTGATTGAAGGATATAGCTGAATAGCTATCTGCTCTCAGATCTCCATATCCTTCTCTTTGGCATTATTCTTCCTCAATTCAAGTTCGTTCTCAAGGCTTTTAGGAATTAAAGATATAATCTCAATGAAAGCCTTGTTGTAAATGTTCAGATACTTAATTGTGGCATCCTGCAGACTCTTCTTATCAGCTTCACTGTATTTATCATAAAATTCTGTTAATGGCTTCAAATTTCCATCCACAGTGATTGCCTTAACTATATCATCTAAGGACAGGGTGGCTCTTTCAACAAACTCTTCTGCTTCTACCTCCTTGGTTTCACTGGATATCTTCTTCTTTTTCCTTATTTTCTTCACTTCCTCATCTAATTTAGTTTCTTCATCATCCTTTTGACTGACATAAGACCTTGTGGCCTTTGTTTTAGTTCTTTTCTCTCCTCTGCCGGATGATTTTTCTTCCAGTTTTGATGTCCTTGAGCTTTTAGCAGTGACAGGTGCTAATCTCTTTAGTGATCTTGTCTGGATGGAAGATTCTACTGAAGCACTCACTTTCCTTGCTTCCCTTTTTTGCCTCTTTCTTCTCTTCCTCAGCCCTTTCCATCTTTTCCCTGTTGGCATCAAATGCCTCCTTCGAAATGCCTAAGCCTTTGGCAATTTCTTAAAATTCTTTTCTCACTTTCCTTTTTATTTTCGGTTGTTTGAGTTCCACATGAACTTTTACACTTAGCTCTTCAAAGGTTCCAAACCTTTCTACCTTTGAATCCTTTGGCTGACTTAGCATGTGTTGAACATGCAGCTCCACAATTTGTTCATCAACTTCATACCCCATAGGCATGATCCATACAGTTCTTGGTTCTACTGCCTCCATTAGGCACTGATCAGTCTCTACCATAAAGCATACTGTGTCTTTGTATTTCTCAACAAGAGACTGGGGAATTCTCTCTCTTGCTTGCATCATGTTCTAAAAATTCTTGAAATATCCCTAGAGAGCTGTATTCTGTGCCTTGGCATCACCAATCCCATGTATATAATCTTTGACCTGAATGGCTACTGGCTTATTATTCTGCCATACCCAGCCACTGGATCCGGGAAGCTCATTCATGTAATAAAAGAAAAGACAGAGTATCAAACCATCGTATTTGAAGGAGTTCTTCTTATCCTTCTTTATCTTCTGTAGATTCTCCAATAGTTGGTTCAGAAGGAGCTCACAAAGATCATAGTCTACATTCTTCCTCAACATTTTATAAGCAGTGTATATAGTAGTTCTGGAAATAGAATTCTTCCTACTGGAGTGATATATCTTATATCTAATTATCATTGATGCAAATTTGATATCCAGATATGTGATATCTTTAATAGTCATAGCTCTTTTATCAAACTTTGATTCGGTAGCCTCACTGACGATTTGGTTCTTGATAGATTTGAGCGTAGGCATTTCACCAATTGAGTGTAATCCAGTTACAGCCCTAATGGCATCCTTAGTGATCTTAAACGGCCTATTCAACCACATGAAGTTGTCATGTATTCTGCTCAGGATATACCAGACCCATTCATCTTCCAGAAAACAAGGGAAATGAATGTACTGTGCAAAATGCTTATCCCAGATGGCTTTATACTGAGGTTTGATCTCAAAAGAATCATCTATTAACTGTTTGTGATAGATATCCATTAATTTGGACTCTCTGAATTCTTTAATGTTTGCGTGAATGTAAACCCTAATATCTAGTTGTAATAAATACTTGACCTAAGTCATTCCGGTTTGCCTTATTTGGATGACTTGAAGAACCAGATCTTAAACATTTTGCGGATCATCCAAATCTTAACCAGTCTACTTGGATGTTTCTCTTATGAGCCCTTTAATCTGCAACTCCCCTTGTGCCAGTTTTGGCACCAATTGACTGGCTGGGGGAACAAGGTTTTCTTTGTGTCTCCCCCTGAGCTAGAGCTCAGTATTTAATTTCTAAAAGGAATATCAGCACCAAAGTCTGGTGCAGATCCATCCCATACATTCTCTATACTTTTCTTCACCTAAATCTTGTTCATCTCACTTTGAACTTCATCTGCATTCATCCGCATTCACTTTTTGTTTTCCCTTATCTTGATTCTGATTATGATATACTGGACCTCTTTTGTCCTGATTCTTACTTCTACAGAATTTTGCACTATGACAGGATGTATTGCAAATTTGGCAAACAACATTTCTTTGCATATTTGATTGATATCCTCTTGATTTGCATTGATTAGCCATATGACCCATTCTATTGCATGCAAAGCATCCACCATTGAATGAATTGTTTATTTGCATATTTCTGCATTCATGAGATTTGTGACCATACCTTTTGCAGTTGAAGCACTGTCCGGAGAAGGATGTATTAGTCTGATTCATTCTTTTTCTGCATTGATTAGCTTTATGACCAAAGTTATTGCAATTGTGGCAGTATCCATTGAAGGATGGATATCTTTGAGCATTAGGCTACCTTACCGGAGGTTTTCTAGGCCTGTTCCTTGGATTTTCTGATCCAAAATTCTTCTGACAGGGTCCGGAGCTTTCACCTTTTTCATACCCCAAACCACACTTGTCATCTACCCTCTTTTGACTTTCAAGAAGAACTTCAAGTTGAGCAGAACTTATCTTGAATTTCTCTTTATATTCATTTGTTGTTTGAATATCCCTTTTGAGAGAGACAATTTGATCCTCAAGTTCTTCTTCATTATCTTTAGCATCTTCAAGATCAAATTCAAGATGTCTGATAATTCTATCCATCTTGTGGCAATCTTCTGATTTCTCCTTGAGAGATTGTCTTAGATTATCTTCAGTTTTTCTTTTCTCTTCAACCTCTTGGGTAAACTTCATAACTCTTGATTCTATTTCATGTCTTACCATAATGATTTCTTTTGATAACTTTTCACATAACTTGGTTTTCTCCTTCAGATCTTCATTTGTATCATTGGCTTCACCTTGACTTGCCAATTGCTGAAGTAGCTCCTTTCTCTTTTTCATAGAGAGACTTAATTTGTCTTTTAGTTCTCTCATGAAATCATTAGCCTGTTTGAGTCTTTCCTTTAATTCATTGACTTCAGAGTTTGACTGCTCAAGATCATCAAGGGCAGTCTTGAGTTGCTCCCTTAAACCATATACATCAATTTGAATTCCCAGATCTTCCTCAAGCTGTTAGACTATGTTAGGAGGAACTTGGCTTTGATACCAATTGTTGATAACTGAGAGGGGGGGTGAATCAGTTATCCTAATTATTTCTACTTTCTGAACTTTCTTAATAATCAATGCAGCATTAAGTCAAATAAGCAAACATAACCATGAAATGGAAATACACATGACACAATATTTTTGACGTGGAAACCCTGTTAAGGGAAAAAACCATGAGGTGATTAACCCAAGATTGTATTCTCTATTAGAAGAATGGAAATACAAAATGGCACTTGCTAATTAGGGCTCACTGCCCGAGCACACTGCTCACAAGAGGCACACTGCCTATAAGAGACACACTGTCTGCAATTTATAAAGAGTGTAATAAAATACTTGAACTGATAAAAAGCATCAACATATGCTGGAGTTTAGTTCCGGTTAGGCTCAGTACACTGATCTGCTGCACTTTATCTTTCCTCTTGTTTTGTGCTACTCTCCTTTCACATATTGGACCTTCCTTTCTGCTTTTATTCAGCTCTACTACTTTTTTTCGCACATCACCAAAAACCATGACACATCTCACAACTAAATCCATCTTGTGTATATAAGCGCACAAGTGATTTCATCACCTTTCTAGTTGGCACCTGAAATAGTCAATATTTTCCACAAACTCTGATCTGTCGGTTGAATCCTTGCTTACCAAGTAATGCGGATCAAGGATATACTTGTGGAAGTCATCAATCATGTTGGCCAATCCTAACTTAAGCCTTAAGAATCTTTACCATCATCAGTAACGCATCTAGAATAATGTTTGATGTTCTACCAGTTAGTTCTTCCTCTATCCATACTACCAATCAGGAACCCGACACTCAAGTATTCATATCTTTTTCTTCATCTATCACTGGAGGCTAAATCCTTGGAATATATTAGTCAAGGTAGTCCTCTTGACTTCCTCAAATCTAAACTTCACCAAGTTACTTCCTCTGAGAGATCTGGACCTGACTATCAGACCTCGCCACATGCTCTGTTCTTGTTTACTGGACCACAACATTCTTCACTCTAACTTCCGGTAAAGACACACCATGTCCTGTGGATGTGTGGGATGAACTTTATTGCCATCAATGACAACAATCATGAATCCATATAGTGTCTCTTGCCAACAGTATAATGTTGTCATGACCATTAAGGACTGAACATTAATTGTTATTAAATTCCTCTAGATTGTTATATGGACATTTAAGATAGCCTTAGACCAATAATAGACTTGTCATGAGGGACAATGAAATTGTTGTTAAGATGTAAGACTCCTCTAGAGATTCAATTGCATTATCTAGATAATCAAATATACATATATATCAATGAAGGGTGAATGTCTAGGATTAGGTGGTGGTGAGGGTAATGAAGGGATTGATGGATTAGAAGGTGGATGGACCAATGAATTAGGATTGGGATTACATGGTGGTGTTGGGATAGGACTAGTAGGCTCTTCGATAGGCATTTAATTCGATGATGATGAAGGATACCTATATAAGATGCATAATCTAGAGTGGTGTTCCCCTTGTCAAAGGTAACATAAGGATTTAAGGACACTTTCAATCTTGGTGAAAAGGGTAACTTAGACTTGCACGTTCTTGTTGCGAAGGAACTTGATAGTCTTGTTCAAAATATATGCATCATGATCTACAAGGTTCTCATGATCATTGGGAGGAAATTAGGAACCTCTTAGGATTGTGACTTTGGGTTTGGCATGGTTAACTTGGAGAGGTTGATAAGAGGATGAAGGGTGATAGGAGGTTGTAGGATGGCTAAAAGCATTCACATGATGATAATGTTCAAGTTTAAATCAAGATATGCATCATGGTCTACAAGGTTCTCTTGTTCAAATGGTTCATCATATTCTACAAGGAACTCACAATCATTGGTACCAAATTCAAGACCTCCTATTATGACTGGGGGTTTCCTATTGATTATGAGTTCAATACTTGCTTCTTTTTTATTGTCACAACCATTTTGGACAAAAGAAATGAATTAGAACAGATGCATCAATGCTATTGAATGATGTCATAGAAACCAATGGACTATCATACCACCTAGGTAGAATCATAATGAACATCTACAAGACTATAACTAGACTTGGAGTCTAACTACCTTGAGGTGGATATCTTGTGCATGCCACATGATTTGAAAACCTAAATTTGGTGAAGTTACCTATGGCAACCAAATTTGATAATGGAGATAGGATTGAAGTTACTAGTTGCCTACCTGACTAATCTGAGTATGAAGATGAATATATTATGATGATTTGTGATTTAAATTTAATGAGGAATTTGATGAGCTTTGTTTTTAATTCGTGATTGTAGGGATTCAATCTAGCTAGAAAAAGATAAATTAGTCAAGATGGTTCTAGCTCGATTTTGTTTCCTATTTCCTATTTGCAAAATTATTGTTTTCTATTTAGTTGTTAGTCCCAACTCTTTCCTTTTAAGAAGTATATCAAATCTAATGTAGTAGTAGATACTTCTACATATACAAGTTTCTGTTAGGAGAAAATATCTTTTGCCAAATTTGTATAGAGTTGTCTATAGTGTGTTCCAGGGTAATCAAATGATGTTTAAGTCACAATTTAGAGGGTTGAGGGATAAGTTTGTGTTGAGTCTACAGGAGGTGTTTTCTTACATAGACCTCTCCAAAATCTAGGTGTCTCCATGTCTAACTCAAATGTTTCAAGGGATATTATATCCAGATTAATGATAACATTTTATATATATGGCTATGAGATCCACGATCATATCAATGTTTGGTAGAGAAAAGTTATCTTTAGGGTATCCTTTTTTGATGTCTCAAAAGTTAGTGCAAACATGAATTCCCTTAGTTTTCTTGCTAACTAAGAGCACATTAGAGACCCATTTAGGATAAGTAATAGTCTAAATGAACCCCACATCCAAGAGTTTATACAATTCTTCTTTGACCAAGAGGGCTACTTGGGGGTACATTTTGTGTAGCTTTTATTGAATAGGTTTGGCATTGAGGTGAACCACAAGATGATGCATGACTTTAAAGATGGAGTCTCAAGGCATATCACCATAAGACCACATGAAGAAATCACTGTAATCTTTAAGGGTGATGGTTATGCCTTCTTTGATGTCAAGGTCTAGTGGAGCTACTATCTTAGAGAGTTTAGGGTCCTCTTCTATTCACAGGTTGATGTCTATAGCATCCTCAACAAGGAGAGGGGACTCATCTTGTATATGAGTGGTATCTAATGGAAGGTGAAGTTTGTCATTGAGGAGCTCTTGGGAAGTGTCCATTTTTATTGTATCATTTTAATCGATCACAAGTTTCTTCTTATATCTTGTTGCTATTCTGCCTACTAGGGTGCCTTTAGACTAAAGGGTTCTTCTTTCTCTCCAAAATAAGCATAGGTGTTAAGTATGGTGGAAAAGTCTTTCTTATGATTACAATGGGGATGTGGTCTTGACACTTCATAAGTTTCATGATGGCTTCGTCATTTTGGAAAACATCAAATCATAAAGGGTCGTGTTGGTCCCAATCAATAAGCTCAAGGTATTATAGGTCTAAGGAGATGGTGAGGATAGTGACCTATCATGAAAGAGGTTAGTGGTGGCAAGATCTTCGTAAGGATCATTAGTGGGGCCTACATCAATGTCATTAAGATTAGGGGATGCATTACCAATGAGGTTAGGCTCGTATCACAATTAACATCATGATGTTCATCCCAGGGGCATAACCTAGCTAGTGAGGATAGCTACAAGTGTCTCTAAAGTTACATTTGTTGGCTTGATTTCATTCTTGATTAGTTGGCTATCACAAAAACTGTAAAATCTTCTCAATTCTTGATTAGTTGGTTGTCTCTAAGGTTTGATTATGAAGGATGTGATAAAGGTTTTATTATGGTTTGTTGTAATTGTTTTACATGATAGTTACCTATTCAATAATGCCTTTAAAATACAATGATGTATACATTGATATAAGTAAATTTTATAAAAACCAAATATATATATCATCCCAATGCTATATAATTTTTGACATTTTGTTCAAAATCTCTCCTTTCATATGATACATTCGTTTCAAAATTTCAATTGTATTTTACAGCTAAAATGTCTAAATACAGCTATTCAACACTCACATTGAAATCAAATTTTGATAGTTTGTTCAAAATCTCTCCTTTCATATGATACAGAATTTTCAAATTTTCATTTGTATTTTACAGCTAAAATGTCTAAATATAGCTATTCAATTTTTAAATTTAAACAAAATTTTGACAGTTTGTTCAAATTCTATCCTTTTATATGATATAGTCTTTCAAAATTTCAATTGTATTTTACAACTAAAATGTCAAAAAACATCTATTCAATTCATAAATAGAAACCCTAAATAACAGTTTACAATTTAAATTTTGATTGTATTTTACACCAAAAAAAACAAGTGAAACTTCAAAAGATTGATTGCTAAATTGTAGAAGTGGAAAAATCCACTTACCTGTTGTTTTGATGGTGACTCAACTTGGGATCCCGTTCTGAGCTATTGCCTGTCGCCTATCACTGGGAAAAATGGGGTCTCTGCCCTTTTTTAAAAAAATTAATACTTTTTCAAAATGGGATCTTGTTTTATAAAATGGGATCTCGTTTAATGAAACGGGATCCCGTTTTGTGGTTCTAGGTTTGGGATCTCGCTAAGGAATAGGATCCCGTTTTGGATTTTAGGCTCAGGATCACGACCCAAAATTGGATCCCGTTTTATAGAAACAGGATCCCGTTTTATAGAAACAAGATTTCATTTTTAGTTACCTGATTTTGGATTTTTTTCTAACTCCGAAACTTCCACCTTAAGTGGACACAACTTCATGCATTTACCCAATAGGTAGATATAGGAAAGAGGTTTTTAGCTACAATAGAGATCTATTTTAGGCCTTTCTATTAGGTTTTCTTAGAGTTAGATGGATCTAATGTACTATGTCTTTGAGGCCTTTTTTGGGTACCCGTTTTAATTCACCTATGAAGGGAAAATAGGCTTTCTATGCTATTATTTTTGTAAAGTTGCTCCTCATTCTTTTATTTTTGATTTGTGGCCTTGATTTGTAAACTTGAGATTATAAAACCTTATATAGCTAAATTACTATGTGTTCATTACTTTTTGTTCATCATATTTGTATTTGCCTTATCTCTTGTTTATCAAATCCTGTGCATTATTGAATCCTTTGTAGGTTAGAGAGTTTATGTTTGGCGAATCACCATATTAGATAGATTTATTTTCTAGGTTTCCTTCTCTTTTCTCTGAGGTCTAAAATGAGTTCATTGAATATCCAATGAAGAGCCAACTTCTAAAATCTTAGAGGTCATCTCATAAACTACATCTCACGTTTATAAGGTTTCCCTTTGTTGTTAGTATAATACAAGTTTTATTATTCAATAGTTTTTGGCATGCCTAGTGGGATTTGAATCAGAGACTTTGGTTGATGTTTCAACAACCTTTGTCCTACATTTTGTGGTTTTGGTGGAAAATCACAAAAATATCTACTCGTAGGAGCATGAATCTTTCATCTGATGACTCTGTTGGTGTTTTTATCTCAGATCTTTAGTACTACAGATCATGGCAGCCCATAATATTCATGTGCACCTCAATATTCTAGCAAGAAACTTACATTTCATGACTTGGGATTCAAGTCCTCTTCTACTTCAGCAACAAGGTTAGGTTCCTAAGGCAACATTGAAAGCACTACCCCATTTTTATGGAGATGGCTCAGTTTCCCCAACAGATCATATTCAAGATGTTGCAAGTTTGTGCACTATACACAATGTCACAACTTAAAATGAAGCTCTTTTATTACTTGCATCTTCTCTTAGAGTCAAAGCACGGGAATGGTATAGAGGTTTACAACCCATCTCAATCACAAGATGGGACCAACTTGGAGAGCTCATTTACAATCAATTCTGAGAGAAGATAGATGTTAGCTCTCTCACTAAAACCTCATCACAATCAAAAGGTATCTTACAAAGTACATGCATAATTTCAATGCAAGATTTGATAAGATATGGAAAAAAAAATTAGTATATGTGAGACCTCCTCTAGTTTTTGCATTTCTATATTATTTGAAGGCTTTAGATCATGATAGAAGCCTTAGAAGGTGAAACCATGCCTCAATCGTATGATCTTGCCATTAGAGCTGAAATGAACCTCATAGAAGCTGGTAAATTGTCTCCTTTGCCTTTAAAACCACTGATGCCTCATGCAAATATCCCATCCCAATCCCTTACATATAGTCAAATACATACTTGTTCAGATCTACCCACCCTCCCTGCTGATTTGTCAAATCATAAGGAGATTTTTGAAGTAAAAGAGCTTATAAAATCCTTCACCCATGAGCTCAATGAGTTGAGATATCAAGGCACATATTAGGAAGATCCAAATTTTCTATGTCAAAGCTCTTATGGACAGAAATATGAATGAAATCAATTTGTAAAAGACAGCCTTCCTCATGCACAAAAGATACCCATTATTTTGAATATTGTGCTTTGCAAGCTTCTATGGGTTCAGATCCAAAATTTCAACCTATGGCAGTAATAGATCAAGTACCTTGTCACTTTGAGGTCAAAGAAAAATGCAACCCACATACAAGAAAAGAGGTATCTCATGTTGATTCGGTGTGTTCTTTTGATTCTAAGCATCATGCACATGTGGCAAAGTGTGATTCCAAAATTCAGTCAAGTGATGAAGAGGATTTAGTTGATGATGATGACTTGGTTTCTTTTGAAGCTGAAAAGTACTTGCAAAAGAATCTAGAAGCTGAAAAGTACTAGGTGAAGAATGATACACAGTCTTTACCTCATCTTGAGGAAGTAGTTGTAAAGGAAATTTATGAATCTACACATAATGAGTGCTTTTATTTTTGTCATGAGTTTTCACATCTTGCAAGGGATATTTTTGAGATGCATGAGCATGATGAGAAAAATGAGGATTTATTCTCAGTTTTCCAACAAGGATATCATATTCTTGATGAAGGGGATCCTACCATCAGGCAAGTGCATGGATCGTTTGCAAAGCTTCTTTCCAGTGATCATGAAGAAAGTTTTGAAGAAGAGCTCCATAATCATGATGTATCAAGGAGCATTCATAATATTGAAGAGTTACATGAAAAGTTGTATCATACCCTATTCTTCTTTCAAGAAGACATTCTGATTAGATTTAGGATGGTTATGGGCAGCTCAATCACCTTCAAGCCTATTTTTGATGCTATCTTGGGTCATGATCATGTAGAGAAACATGCAAGAAAAGTCACCAATGAAGCCAAGTCAACAAATTTTTCTGCATGCAAGAAAGGAGGTGAGCTCCGATGCTTGATATTCCCTTCCCACCCTTTGTTGAAGCAAGTGTAGTATGCAAATCAGTTAGAATGGTTTTTTGATGCTAAGGAAGAATCTCTAGAATGTAGGAAGGCACAAAGGTACAAGTTTCTTCTATATTTCTTCATGCATTTTATTTGGTCTCTTCTCATTTTGATGTGGATCGCATGGAGCAACATCATTCAAAACGGGAGTTATTTTGCCATTCTAGTGAATGGGCAAGTTTCTATCAGTTTCTTGTAAGTAGTTTAATTTTAGTGTTTCAAATAAGTTATAGTTGCAACATTTGTTTCAGTTTTGTTTTGTCCTTTCATAAAGTCTCAGTTGTTGTAAGGTTGAGGTTTGTTGTTGTGGTTAGCAAAGGTTAGTTAGTCTAGGTTGCAGTATGTGTTTGGTTCTGTAGTGTTTCAGATTAATCATATGCTTGGCAGTTTGTCTCAGGCATAGCATGCTTAGATGGGTTGTGTCAAGATATTTGACTCTGATGCCCAATGGAATACATGCCTTTTCTTTTAGAGTTCGTAGTGTGTAGGCACACTTTCTCAGCCAGTCACCAAGAAAATGTTGAGAATTCTTCACACCATTTCGAAACATGTAATGTGTATCCAATTAGTAGTAATTTTGATTCATTAAGATCCTATTTCTATTGTTTGTTAGGGAGAGGATGAGTTTCAAAGATGCAACATTTAATCTATTTTGTTGAGATTCAAAGATGTAGTCATAACAGTGAGGCATCATCATTCTCTCAAAAAGGTACAAAGCCAATCCATATTCAAATGGTGCAGGTATACTCATACAAAGAAACCACTGATGAGATCAAGGCTTGGCTTAAAAAGAAAGACACCAAGAATTGATGGTGCAAGCCATAATTAGAGTGCATAGTTTTTTGGAAGGCACAGCTAAAGAGTTAGAACACAGTATTCTAAGAATCTGGTAAAGGTATAAAACAATACAATGTGCAGACTTTAAAGAAATAAGGCATGTCCTTATATGGTGTACAACCTATTTTTCAATAGAATGTGGCCCATAGTCTTTAGGAATCCAACACATCTTAGAATATTAAATGGTGCATAGCTTGAAGCATGGCCACAATTTGTGTTAGTCATCAGAGGCACTTAGTGAGAATAGCACACAACATCATATTCATTGAAGGCTTGGCCATTGTGAGTATGGTACACTGCTATATAAAAGGAAACTCCATGATGTTAGATAGGCAAACCATTTTATAAAATATCGCGGACAACCTTTCCAAATGAAGACAAGGAGCGGTCATCTAAAACAATGCAAGCTAGAAACAAGGAGTACGGCCCTCAAACTTTAGCACAAGCATTTAAAAGAATGGAGCATAAAAATAAAATGAACCAGCATATAGAATATTGGTGCAACCTTTGAAACTATAAGGAGAATCAACATTTTGTATAAGGCACCATCTATTAAGAGGTGTTGACCATTAAGAGGCACAGTAAAGCATATCAAATGGTGTTTGTTTTTTTACACAACCACAAAGATAAGCAAAGTCTTAGCCTAAATGGAGGTCTAGCCTATTAGATGAGACATCAAGCTTTTAACAAAGGTGTTGCCATAAAAGAACAAAGCCAAAGGATAAAGAGACATGGCACCTCATGTACCATAGAGATCAGGTTCCATCTCCAATAGGAGCATGACCTGTATCGAAAGGAATCTCAGCCATCAAAGCTTACTCAACACCGATACAAGTGGCACGGCCTTTAGAACATGAAGGCCTCATATTTTAAATGCAAGCCAAAAGAAGGTTCACTCATCCATATGGTCACTTAGAAGGTATATCATCAGCTTCTAAACAATGGGAAAATCATTTATGAGATGAAGGTGCCACCTCTCTCCAAGGAAGACATGACCATTCAAACTCAAGCTCAGCCATAGATGAGGCACAGATTTTATAAAAGCCCACACTAGATATGAAAGAAAACATACCATTCTCTAAGATGGCACATCATAAGAAGAGGCACGACCTCTAAGGAAAAATAAGGCTCAACGTATGAATAAATTCCCAACAAATGAGTTCAAATGATGCTATTCTAAATTTCACGGATCATTTATCTCAACAAAGGTGAAACAAAGGCCACTAAGTTTTGAAGCACTCAACCTATGTTTTGAGGGGTGGCCTGTTCAAAGCTTTGGTTCCCATTAAATTCATAGCATACAGTCATATCAAAAGGATGTCTCTCATGGAATCAAGGTGTATATTTTCAAAGAGAATGCATCCATAATGGTGCAGGAGCACCCCTACAAGACAGGATATAGGTTCATTGTCTGCATGACAGGACATTAGTCTATTTTTAGCATGTTTGACTTCATAATGTAATAAGGTCCATTGGACCAAAGCATATGTATTAGATCAGCCTAGGAGAGTGTGCAGGTAGTTAGAGCTCGTGATCAGGTAGTCTGAGCTGTCTTCTCCCAGCCGTTTGGAAGCTCCCAGCCGCTGGGAATTGAGTTGGTAGTACTCGTAGGATATTGCTATAAATAACTCAGATCAGTTAGGGTTTGATATCATGTCAAGTAGAGAGTAGTAGTTGTGTTATGTTATACTGGTGATTGAGTGAGATCCAGAGATCAGTCCAGACATTGTGAAACATTGTTGTAGAAACAGGACATTTGTGTTTCATCTGAATAAGATCTCATCAATTGCATTATCTGGTTTATCAGCTGTTTATGTTTTGATTTCTATTCTGATTACAGGTTAATGGATTCTTTCAACCCTTCCACCGGTTGATTCTGTGAATTGGTGGAATGGTCATGCATGTTAGTTTAGGTTGTATTTTAGTTTTCTGTTTATGCATTTCATTGTGTGGGAGATCAATCGGTAGCATGCTATGAATCAACCTAGCATCCTCATGTGCTAGGATTTAGGAAGATAAACTGTTAAGTTTTGATCTGAAGGTGATCCGGCCTGATCGTCATATTCTCTTTGTGAAATTGTGCGGTTCTGTGAGTTTGCATGCAGCTGACGGATATACAGGGTTCTGCATGTGCTTGTCCTGACGGAGGGAATTGCATCGTCATCTATGAGTATATCGCTATCCGGATCAGGTTATGAAGCTGACGAAGACTGTATGTTTCAAGTGCATCAGGGTGATATAAGTCAGATATATACTCAGTGTGTATATCATTGTCAGGATCATCTTTCATGTGCATCCATCATCCGCATATCGCTATCGTATGCAGGAGTGGAAGTTCACTTTTCGGCTAAGGACCGGAAAGATCATCATCAAGATATTGAAAAGATCACCCGATATTTCATTATCATGCTGTGGAGGATATAAGGATCTTATATCCGGATGACATCATCATCAGGTGCATTGACATCATCATCAGGTGCATGTGACGTCATTGTCATCAGGATATTGCAAATATCACCCTATGCAAGTTTATCCTGCTGTCGCTAAGTGTTTTGGCATCGGTGTAAGTCATCGGCATAAAGTTTGGGTAACATCATCAGGATGTTTCAATATGACCGGATAAGTCATATCTTGATGCTGTTGTTTGAGTAGTCGGATATCGGGGTGACGTAAGCATCGAAGGAAAGGTGCTTGAAGTTGTCATCATCAGGATATATTGGAGGAACCGGATATTTTATATCCTGCTGATGAAGATGATGCTGAACATCATGATGATGAAGATAGAGTTTGGCGGTAAGATGAACAGTGAACATCAGGAGGATGCTTGCGCTTGCCGAATGTGATGATGCTGCTGACAGGCGAAAGGCGAAAGGTGATAAGGAAGTGAACAGTAGTTAGCAGGAGGATATTTCATGCTCGTTCGAAATATGATGATGCTGTCTGTGTTAGCAAGAAATATGATGATGATGATAAGCTAATAGGATTTTAACATGCTAGTTGTATTAATGACTCCTCCTTCCCATTTGTAAGCTCCCGTTGCGTTTACCTCTGCATCATAGTGGTATCAGAGCAAAGGAAGGATCTTCTGGAAAAGATAAGGATATAGCAGGATGTCAGGTGACGAAGGAACATCTGAGATGCCGGCAAGGATGACCAACGTTGAGTTGGCAGTTCTGGTAAAGAAACAGATTGCAGAGAGCAAGGCCGTGAAGGCTCAGAATCAGGAATTGAAGGATGAGTTAGCGAAGTTGAGGAATAGAGTAGGTTCTGGTAGAGAAGAAGATAGGGAAGAAGAAGAGATCCCTAGTTGGAACGAGGAGGTCGTTCCTGCAGACCAGAGACCACTGTTGAACACCCTCAAGGCCATGGAGAGGAGAACCATGGATGTGAAACTAGATTTGCCAGTGTTTACAGGAAAGATGGAACCTGATTCAGTGATGGAGTGGATAGACTCCTTGAACAATTTCTTTGAAACAGAGGAGATACCAGAACAACAGAGGGTGAAAATAGCCCAGTCAAAAATGAAAGAAGCTGCCTTGAGATGGTGGAATTTCGTCCAAGATGATAGAGTACAGGAAGGAAAGCGTAGAGTCGCTACATGGAAGAAGATGATGGCATTAGTAAAGGAAGCTTATGTCCCATTGGATTACAATATCCAATTACACAAGAGGAAGCAAAACCTGAAGTAGAAGGAGCTAGATGTCAGCTCATATACAGAAGAATTCATGAAACTTTGTATGAAAACAAAGGTAAAGGAAAGTGAAGAAGAGAAGGTAGCCAGATACCTTAATGGATTGAGGTTCAATATTCAGGAAGATTTAAGTCTGCATAATCCAGAGACAGTTCAGAAATGCTTTCAGTTGGCATTGAAAGTGGAAGAGAAGTTAAAGAGAAAACAAGAACAACACAATAGAGGAAGAGGAAGACAACAAAGGGGTGGAAGAGGTCCTTTTAGAGGTAGAGGACATGGACATGGATACCAAGGAGAATCCAGTCATGACAATAGTAAGGGAAACAATAGTCAGAACCAGGGGGAAAATTATAGTCAGCAAGGAAACTTCAGAGGTAGAAGACCTTTCAGAGGAAGATCCCAGGGCAGAGGATCCATCAGATGTTATAACTGTAACAAAGAAGGCCATATAGCCAGCAGATGTCCAGAAAAGGCCACAAGCTCAACAGGAGAAAGGAGAACAAATCTGGTCCAAGAACCTGATAATCAAAGTATGACAGGCTCTACTTCTTTTCAGAGTGTGAACGCTCCTGATAATTTTGGATACCCAGAAAGTGGAGAGTCCCTAATGATGAGAAGAACAGTGACTACCATGAAGGTACCTGACAAAGAATCCCCTCAAAGAAAGTCTCTTTTCAGGACTATTTGCAAAGCAGGAGGTAAGGCATGTAAAGTTTTGATTGATTCTGGTTCTACTGAAAATTTTGTGTTTGAAGAAATGGTGACAAAGCTTAAGCTTAGGAGATTGCCTCACCCATCCCCATATAAAGTCTCATGGCTTACCCAAGGTCAGCAGACAATTGTAGAAGAGCAGGCTTCGGTAGAATTTTAGATTGGAACATATAAGGATAAGTTGTTGTTTGACATTACCACGATGGATGCTTGCAATCTTTTATTTGGTAGACCATGGCAGTATGATTTGAAGGCACAACATGATGGTATTAGAAATACCTATACAATCAATAAAGATGGTACGGATATAAAGTTACTACCATTGACAGAGAAGGAGGAGAAATCTAAAGGAAAAGAGGTGAAGGTAATGCTGATGGAAGGCAAACAGTTCATGAAAGAAGTAGCAGCAGAAGGTGCAGTTGCATATGCCCTAATCCCATGTATGAGGGTGAATAAAGAACAGCAGCAAGAAGTCAAGGAAGAGAAGAAGCAAAGGTTCATAGACCCAGCTATCCAAGAGCTATTGGATAAGTACAAAGGTATCATCTCAGAAGGAATGCCAAGATCCCTACCACCTGTCAGGGATATTAGTCACTGCATAGACTTAATTCCAGGGTCAACACTTCCAAACAAAGCAGCCTATAAGCTAACTCCAGAACAAAATGTAGAAGTAGCCAGACAAATTGAAGAATTATTGGATTCAGGTCTGATTGGGAAAAGTTTAAGTCCATGTGCAGTACCAGCTGTACTAGCACCAAAGAAGGAAGGTACTTGGAGGCTTTGTACAGATTCCAGAGCTATTAACAAGATCACAATCAGGTATAGGTTTCCAATCCCTAGGATAGAGGATTTACTTGACTATTTGGGAGGTGCTAAGTATTTTACAAAAATAGATTTGAAGAGTGGATATCATCAGATCAGGATTAGGCCAGGAGATGAATGGAAAACAGCATTCAAAACTAATGAAGGGTTATATGGGTGGAAGGTTATGCCTTTTGGTTTATCTAATGCACCTAGTACTTTTATGAGGTTGATGAATGAGGTTTTGAAAGAGTTCATTGGTAAGTTTGTCATAGTATATCTAGATGACATTCTGATTTTCAGCAACACAAAAGAAGACCATCTCAGACACATAGATTTGGTTCTTAAGAGGTTACATGAAGAGCAGCTGATGATAAATTTAGACAAGTGTTTGTTCATGCAAGAGGAGATCACATATTTGGGTTTTGTCATTTCACAAGGAAAGTTACAAATGGATAAGGAGAAGGTAAGTGCCATATTGTCTTGGCCAACCCCAAAGACTATGAATGATGTCAGAAGTTTGCATGGGTTAGCAACCTTCTACAGGAAGTTTATAAGAGGGTTTAGTCATATTTGTGCACCCATGCTTGATACCATCAAAGGAGGACAGAAGTGCAGATTTGTTTGGACTCAAAGAGCAGATGATTCTTTTGAAACATTGAAGAAGAAGGTGGCACAGCAACCAGTCCTTGCACTTCCAGACTTTAACAAAATCTTTCAGGTGGAATGTGATGCCAGTCACATGGCCATTGGAGCAGTACTCAGCCAAGAAGGTAGACCTGTTGCATTTTTCAGTGAGAAGCTCAATGATGCTAAAAAGAGGTATTCCTCATATGATTTGGAAATGTATGCTTTAGTCCAGTCACTCAAGAAATGGAGGCATTACTTGATGCCAAAGGAATTCATAGTATTCATAGATAACCAGGCTCTGAGTTTCATAAACAGCCAGGAAAAGCTAAACCACAGACACATGAAATGGGTAGAAACCTTACAAGCTTTTACTTTTACATTGAAGCATAAGAAAGGAGTCAAGAATAAAGTTGCAGATGCTTTGAGCAGGAGAGTTCTAACAGTTAACCAGATTCAGTTAGAAAGTGTTGCCATTGATTCACTAAAGACCATGTATGAGACTGATGAAGATTTTGGAGAGATATATCATGTATGTACTTCTTTTGGAGAGAAATATCATGCTGAATTCTCTGAATTTTTGGTTCAGGATGGATTGTTGTTCAAAGGTGGACAGTTATGTATTCCAAGGTGTTCTATGAGGTTAAACATCATTAAGGAGAAACATTGTGGAGCTATGGCAGGTCATTTTGGTCTAGATAAGACTCTTGATCTTGTCTGAAGACATTACTTTTGGCCTAAGTTACCATCAGATGTCAGAAAGTTTGTAGAGACATGTGTGATATGTCAGAAAGCTAAAGGCAGGTCAACTAATGCAGGTTTATATCAGCCCTTACCCATTCCTTCCAGACCATGGGAAAGCATAAGTATGGATTTTGTCTTGGGTTTACCAAGGACAAAGAAAGGGTTTGACAGTGTTTTTGTTGTAGTGGATAGATTCAGCAAAATGGCACATTTCTTGCCATGCAAAACCACTGCTGATGCTTCATACATTGCAGATTTGTTTTTCAGAGAGATTGTCAGAATCCATGGATTGCCATTGAGCATAGTGTCAGATAGGGATGTGAAGTTTATTGGTCACTTCTGGAGAACTCTTTGGAAGAAACTTGGAACAAATTTATCTTTTTCCTCTGCATATCATCCTCAAACGGATGGACAGACTGAAGTAGTGAACCGTTCCTTAGGAAATTTGCTTAGATGTTTGACAAAACAACATGGAGAAAAGTGGGACAATATTCTATCTCAAGCTGAATTTTCATATAATGATACTGTCAATAGGAGCACAGGGAAATCACCTTTTCAGATAGTTTATGGTATGCATCCAAGAGGAATTATGGAATTGAGAGATCTACCTACAGTAGACCCTGTTAGTGCAGAAGGAGAAGCTTTTGCAGAAGCCATAAAAGAGGTTCATGATCAAGTCAAGACCCAACTGCAACAAACCACCTTGAAGTATAAGGAATATGCTGATAAAAAGAAGAAGGATGTTCAGTTTGATGTTGGAGATTTGGTATGGGTTCATTTGAAGAAGGACAGACTTCCTAAGGGCAAATATACTAAACTCATGCAGAGAAAAGTTGGACCATGTTAGATTTTGCACAAGCATGGACAGAATGCTTATGAGATACAACTCCCACCTGATCTTGGTTTGTCCCCTATATTCAATGTATGTGATTTAACTCCATACAAGTCTTATCCAGATGCAGATCAGGATCTCCTACATGATACAGTCCATGATAATATTCCCAAGCATGATCCTCCACAGTTGCAGAAGGTTTTGGACACCAGAGTGGTCAAACAGACCCGGAACAAACAGTACTTGGAGTATCTAGTCTCTTGGAAGGGAAAACCTAATTCTGAAGTAGTATGGATGACTGCAGAGCAGATCCAGAAACATGGGGCAGATCTTCATACTCTCATCTCAAGTGGACTTGAGATTTCTTCTTCTGGGGAGTATGGTGCAGGAGCACCCCTACAAGACAGGATATAGGTTCATTGTCCGCATGACAGGACATTAGTCTATTTTTAGCATGTTTAACTTCATAATGTAATAAGGTCCATTGGACCAAAGCATATGTATTAGATCAGCCTAGGAGAGTGTGCAGGTAGTTAGAGCTCGTGATCAGGTAGTCAGAGCTGTCTTCTCCCAGCCGTTTGGAAGCTCCCAGCCGCTGGGAATCGAGTTGGTAGTACTCGTAGGATATTGCTATAAATAACTCAGATCAGTTAGGGTTTGATATCATGTCAAGTAGAGAGTAGTAGTTGTGTTATGTTATACTGGTGATTGAGTGAGATCCAGAGATCAGTCCAGACATTGTGAAACATTGTTGTAGAAACAGGACATTTGTGTTTCATCTGAATAAGATCTCATCAATTGCATTATCTGGTTTATCAGCTGTTTATGTTTTGATTTCTGTTCTGATTACAGGTTAATGGATTCTTTCAACCCTTCCACCGGTTGATTCTGTGAATTGGTGGAATGGTCATGCATGTTAGTTTAGCTTGTATTTTAGTTTTTCTGTTTATGCATTTCATTGTGTGGGAGATCAATCGGTAGCATGCTATGAATCAACCTAGCATCCTCATGTGCTAGGATTTAGGAAGATAAACTATTAAGTTTTGATCTGAAGGTGATCCGGCCCGATCGTCATATTCTCTTTGTGAAATTGTGCGGTTCTGTGAGTTTACATGCAGCTGACGGATATACAGGGTTCTGCATGTGCTTGTCCTGACGGAGGGAATTGCATCGTCATCTGTGAGTATATCGCTATCTGAATCAGGTTATGAAGCTGACGAAGACTGTATGTTTCAAGTGCATCAGGATGATATAAGTCAGATATATACTCAGTGTGTATATCATCGTCAGGATCATCTTTCGTGTGCATCCATCATCTGCATATCGCTATCGTATGCAGGAGTGAAAGTTCACTTTTCGGCTAAGGACCGGAAAGATCATCATCAGGATATTGAAAAGATCACCCGATATTTCATTATCATGCTGCGGAGGATATAAGGATCTTATATTCGGATGACATCATCATCAGGTGCATGTGACGTCATCGTCATCAGGATATTGCGAATATCACCCTATGCAAGTTTATCCTGCTGTCGCTAAGTGTTTTGGCATCGGCGTAAGTCATCGGCATAAAGTTTGGGTAACATCATCAGGATGTTTCAATATGACCGGATAAGTCATATCCTGATGCTGTTGTTTGAGTAGTCAGATATCGGGGTGACGTAAGCATCAAAGGAAAGGTGCTTGAAGTTGTCGTCATCAGGATATATTGGAGGAACCGGATATTTTATATCCTGCTGATGAAGATGATGCTGAACATCATGATGATGAAGATAGAGTTTGGCGGTAAGATGAACAGTGAACATCAGGAGGATGCTTGTGCTTGCCGAATGTGATGATGCTGCTGACAGGCGAAAGGCGAAAGGCGATAAGGAAGTGAACAGTAGTTAGCAGGAGGATATTTCATGCTCGTTCGAAATATGATGATGCTGTCTGTGTTAGCAAGAAATATGATGATGATGATAAGCCGATAGGATTTTAACATGCTGGTTGTATTAATGACTCCTCCTTCCCATTTGTAAGCTCCCGTTGCGTTTACCTCTGCATCACATAACATTGGTGTAGCCACATTTCTATCAAAACTCAGTCAAGCATTTGTATGAGAGCATGAATAAAAGTTGGTGCAACATTCATGATGAATGGAATTAAAAAAAATAAGGCTCAACCTCTGAGGATATAGATGCATATAAAAGAATCATGACACTGATCGAAGGTGAAGACTCAGTCTAAAGTTGGCGCTAGTGCAAGTATGTGCTAATCAGTGTTGTCATTGATGTCAACATGATTGTGTTGTCATTGGTGTCAACTATGTCTTCTGATGAAGTTATTATTGTTTTATTCATTTGCTTTGCTAAAAGGTGATTTGGATACTTTGTATAGATGTTGAAGGTGTTGAGGATATGCTTATGTAGCTAGGTTTCCAAGTGCTTTTGAGAAAATTTGATTAATACTGGAAACAGTGTGTTGAAGGAGTCTTCTGGCTTATAGAATATTGTTAGAGCTTTTGCTCCATATTTCTTCTATATTGATATGAGTGTGTGGTTTAGATATGTTGTCAAGAAGTATTTGTAGATGTTAAATCCAGAACTTGGTGCTCCGGATTGATGTGTAGTGAAAGTTATGTTATCCAGTTTGAGAACAATTTTTGACAATGTTTCTGAAGTTGTACAGAGGTGTCTGGGAGAAAGTATTTTGCTCCACATTTCTCTACAAAATGGTTTTAGATGTTGTGGTTCTAGATATATTCTTATAAGGATCTTATCTATCTTCTATCTAGAAGGTTTATGATTTGGTGCTTTAGAAAGCAAGTTCTTGTGTAGCAGAGTTTGACAATGTTGTTTGTAAGCAGACAATTAACCTTCTTCAGGTGAAAGTTGTGGATAAATTTGCTAATTTCTAGGTGAATTCAAGATGTTTGTGGATGTTTCTATATTGTGTTAAAGCCTTGTGAATGGTCCACAAGTTATGGCCATGATCGTGGAAGTGTGTGATCAAGAATTCCTTATGTCTATATTGTTTGGCTGACCTTGAATGTTTTCATTGATTGAGGAGTTGATTTGGTGATTATGTGAGTGTTGTGTAATGTTCTTCAATAGATTTAGGTCTGAGCTAAGGATCAAAGTGGTTTTCCTTCATTCCTTTGTTCCATGGAATGTTTAGGTCCAGACCTAATTCAAATATTGTGTTTGTCAACCTTGGAGACTATTTCATGAATTAAAGATTGTGTTGCTGACCTTGGAGATTAATTTCAAGGTTGATGGTGGTATAAATAAGTGTCAATAGTTCATGTGTGTGAGCAAGCATGAGGGATATAATTTATGTGATGTGAAGTTGATCAAGGGAAGTAAGAACTTTCATGTGATAGGCAACTGGAAACCATGAGTAGAAGGTGCCTACCATATTTTGATATAGCTAATAAGGTGATGTTTATTGTGCTTCATTGGAACTAAACCCATGCATTTGTTAGATGTAATTATATCATTTCATCCTTGGTAGTGAGCCTCTTCTTCTTTCTTCTTCTTCTAGATAGTGAGTCCTTGGCAGTAAGCCTTTCTTTTTGTGGGCATTGAGCCCTGAGCAGTGAGCCCTTTAGCAGTGAGCCTCTTTTAATTCAGTATTGATACTACTTTATATTGTGAGCTAATCCTCATCGTAGTTTTTCCCTTTTAGGGTTTTCCATGTAAAAATCTAGTGTTCTCTTGTGCATGGTGTTGATGTGTTTAAGTTTCTGTTATCTTCTTTTCATGTTTATTCTTCATAACAGATTAAGGGTTTAAGTGAACTAATATGGATGTGATTATGTTTATGAGGGTTTGAATTTTTTGATACAATTCACCCCCCCTCTTGAAGTTGTCTTGTCCCTTCAACAATTGGTATCAGAGCTAGGTTCCTTTGAAGAAACATTAACTTTAGGTAGATCTAGAATGTCGTACAAGAAGGATAGTCCCTTGTTTGATGGATCAGACTATGTACTTTGGAAGGTAAGGATGGAAGCCTTTCTAATTTCTCTTGGTTATAAGGACTAGAAATGTGTCAAGTCTAATTACACTGAACTTGAGAATGGTATAAATTCTGAAGATGAAATCAAAGTTGCCGAAATAGACGGTAAGGCAAAACATGCTCTCTTAAGTGGACTTACTAATTCTAAGTTGGTGAAAGTTGTGAATTTGAAAACTGCTAATGAGATTTGGAAAAGGTTGGAAAGTGTTTATGAAGGAGATGAGAAGGTTAAAAAGGCTAAAATGCATAATTTGAAGCTCACTTAGGAGACCATATGAATGTCTAAAGATGAAAACATTACAAGCTACTTTTAGAAGGTGGATGAAGTTATCAATAGCATCAAAGGACTTGGTGGGAATATAGATGATCAAGAAGTGATATTAAAGGTACTTAGAGCTCTTCCTAAAGCTTACCATCATAAGGTCTCTACTATTGAAGAATTACAAGATTTGAATCAGTTTACCAAAGATTAGTTGCTTCGCACTATAACCACTTTTGAAAAAAGAGAGTTTGGAACAAGTTGTGGAACTACAAAAGATGAGACTTCTTTTAAAGCTAGTAAAACAAAGAAGATTGTTGAATAAGATCCAGAAGACTTTGATGAAGTGGAACCTAATTTTATGAGAAGGATGAAAAAGGGTACTGGTAAGTTCAGTGGTAAGTTGCCTTTTAAATATTTAAGTTGTGGAAAAATAGGTCATTATGTTCAAGATGTCCAGATAGAGCTTTGAGAATTAAGAATAAGGAAAACAGAGGAAGGATGTTCAAGAAAAATTACTATGCATGCATTTTTTATGATGAATCTAATTTTGAGGATGATAATGATGATGAATGCTTATTTATTGCCATAAGAGATGAAACTGGTTCTGCTAACTTTGGAAGTTGTGTGAAGGAAAAGAGTCTGGAAGCATGTACTAACCCTAAAGGCACTATAATATCTACTTTTCATGATAGGAGTGAAAAGGATGACTAATTCATTGATAGTAGATTCTCAAATCATATGACAAGTGATAAGAGTAAGTTTATTAAACTTGAAAAATTTGATGGTGGAGTAGTTAGGTTTGGTGGTAATGAAGCTACTAAGATTTGTGGAAAAGGTTCAACCAATTTTGATGGAAAGCATAACACTGATGATGTTCTTTATGTTAAAGGTTTAAAGCATAAACTCTTGAGTGTTGGACAAATGTATAAAAAAGGTTACAATCTTATGTTTTAGGATGATGGGTGTGCAATCAGAAAAAGCTCCAAAATAGTGATTGCTACTTGAAAGAAGATAGGTGAAAATGTTTATCATCTCAAAGGTGGTGTTAGTTATTGCCTTATGACTTAGATCAGTGAGAGTTGGCTATGGCATAGGAGATTGTGTCACATTAATTTTGATATCCTAGTAAGGATAAGTTCAATCCAAGCTATGAGAGATCTACCAAAGTTAATAAAGCCTATTACTGTGGTCTATAAGGAATGTCAATTTGGAAAACAAACAAGAAGAAGCTTCAAAAGCAAGGATCAATCATGTACCAGACTACTTGAGTTGGTGCATACAAACGTGTATGGTCCTACTAGAGTAAGGAGTTTTCAAGGTGACATGTATTTCATGTTATTTATTGATGATTACTCTAGAATGTCTTGGGTCACTTTTCTTAAGGAAAAATTAGAAGCCCTAGATAAGTTTAAATCTTTTAAAGAAATGGTTGAAAATTAATTGGATATGAAAATCAAATGTTTGAGGTCTGACAGAGGTGGAGAGTTTACTTCTAATGAGTTTAACATGTTTTTTCAGACTCATGGGATAAAGAGGCATCTATCTACTCCTAGAACTCCTTAGTAGAATGGAGTGGTTGAAAGGAAGAATAGGACTATTCAAGAAGCTGCAAGAACAATGATAAAAGAAGAAAACCTACTGAAGGTCTACTGGAGAGAAGCAATTCATACTATTTTCTACATATAGAACAAAGTATATTTAAAAGTAAATGACACAAAGACTCCCTATGATCTATGGTATGGAAGGATTCCCATTGCTAAATATTTTAAAGTTTTTGGAAGCAAATGTTATATAAGAAGAGATGAAGAATTAGGAAAGTTTGATGCAAGGTGTGATGAAGGTATTTTCCTTGGATACTCCAACAAAAGAAAAGCTTACTAGTGCTATAATAAGAGGCTAAGAAATATTGTTGAAAGTGCTAATGTTAAGGTTGATGAAGATATACCAAAGTTTTCAGAGATTAATGGATATGAATCAGATGAGTCCTCGTGCAGAGAAGAAGAAAAGACCAAAGAGAAGGAAGTATAGATTGAAGTTCAAGAAACTCCAGAAAGAGAAGTACAAGTTGAAGAACAAGAAGCTCTAGGAAAAGTTCCTAAAAATCCCAAATATGTATAGAGGCATCGTACTGAATATTAGATCATTGGTGATAAGAGAAAAGGTGTATTGACAAGAAGCAGAACTACTAAAGAATAGGTAAATCTATGTTTACTTTCCAAAGTTGAACCTAAAACATTGGTTGACACCTGCAAGGATGAGTATTAGATTAAGGCTATGGAAGAAGAACTAATGTAGATTAAGAAGAATTAGACTTGGGAACTTGTCCCAAGACTAGAGAACAAGAATGTGATTGGAACTAAGTGCGTATATAGGAACAAGTTGAATGAGAATGGAGAAGTAATAAGAAACAAGGAAAGAGTTGTATGTAAAGGATACTCACAAGTGGAAGGAATAGACTATGAGGAAAATTTTTCCCCAATGGCAAGAATGGAGGCTATCAGGTTGGTTTTGTGGAACACATAAGAATTTCAAAGTATATCAAATGGATGTGAAGTCTACTTTTTTGAATGGTGAATTGGAAGAGAAAGTATACATAGAGCAACCAAATGGATTTCCGTTTTCAGACAAACTAGATATGGTATGCAGATTGAGGAAGGAATTGTATGGACTAAAGCAAGCTCCCAGAGCTTGGTATGCAAGGCTATACAAGTATTTGTTGCAATAGGGATTCAGTAAAGGGTCTATAGATAGTAATTTGTACATCAAGGTAGGCAAAGATCAAATCTTGATTGTTGAGGTCTATGTGGATGACATAATCTTTGGTGGAAATGAAGGTATGTGTAAGGACATTGTAAATGAGATGCAAAAATAATTTGAGATGTTAATGTGTGGAGAGATGAACTTCTTCCTTGGGCTACAAATTAATTAGATAGATAAGGGCATTTTCATTTCACAATCAAAGTATGTCAAGAAATTGTTGAAGAAGTTTGGAATGGAAGATTCTAAACTAGTTTGTACCCCCATGACAACCGGTTGCAAGCTAAGCAAGAATGATGAATCCCCTAAGGCTGATTAGAGAAAATATAGATCAATGATTGGAGGACTGTTATATCTGACTGCTACCAGACCAGATATTACACATGCAATTTGTATTATGGAAAGATTTCAAGAAGATCCTAGAGAGTCACATGTCATGGCAGTGAAGAGGATATTGAGATATTTGAAGGGCACTCAAGATCATGGTCTGAGGTATCCTAAGAACAATGACTTTACCCTAAGTGCCTACACAGATACAGATTGGGCTGGATGTGTAGATGATAGGAAAAGTACAAGTGGTGGTGCATTCTTTCTTAGAGATAGAGCTATAACTTAGCTAAGTAAGAAGCAGGATTCAGTGTCCTTTTCTACTGCAGAGGGAGAGTATATTATTGCAGCATCATGTTGCACATAGGTGTTATGGATGAAACAAACCCCGAAGGATATCAAAGTTGTGTATAATGAGCCTATCTCTATTTTATGTGATAATGAAAGTGCTATTAATATTTCAAAGAATCCAATGATGCATTCAAGGACAAAGCATATTTCTATTAGGTATCATTTTCTAAGAGAGAAGGTTGCAGAGAATGAAGCGAAGCTTGAGTATGTACCTACAAAGGATTAGGTTGCTGACATATTCACTAAGGCTCTTCCTAAGGATACATTTGAGTATCTCTGGGAGAAGTTAGGGGTTATTGCCCCTACTTCTTTGAACTAGATGCATAAGGAGATGCATCAGTCTAGTGTGATTTTAAGATTCATTTTTCTAGTATGATGTTGGAAGCTACCTCTTAAGGGGAGAAAGTAGTGGCATTGATGATTGTTGAAGTTAGCGGGAGTAAGAGTTGGTATAGGTTGGTGTGTAATCCTAATAGGGAGTATTCAGAGTAGTTGAGAAGAGTGTAAGTCTATGTAGTATCATAATTAGGGGGAGAGGGAGAAATCTTGACAAAGATGTGGCACCCTTTGCCATTGATGTCAAAGGGGGAGAGAGTTCATGTGAAAAACAAAGGGAGAGAAAGAGAGTAAGATGTATAAAAGAAAGGAGGAGAGTGATATTGGTGTAAAGCTGTGTCATGATGGTTTTTAAGGGGAGATTGTTGCAAGTATATGCTAATTGGTGTTGTCATTGATGTCAACATGTTTGTGTTGTCATTGGTGTCAACTGTGTCTTCTGATGAAGTTATTATTGTTTGATTCATTTGCTTTTCTAAAAGGTGATTTGGATGCTTTTTATAGATGTTGAAGGTGTTGAGGATATGCTTATGTAGCTAGGTTTCCAAGTGTTTTTGAGAAAATTTGATTAATACTAGAAACAGTGTGTTGAAGGAGTCTTCTGTCTTATAGAATACTGTTTGATTTTTTTCTCCACATTTCTTCTGTGATGGAGATCTGAGTGTGTGGTTTGGATATGCTGTCAAGAAGTGTTTGTAGATGTTAAATCCAAAACTTGGTGCTCCGGATTGATGTGTAGTGAAAGTTATGTTCACCAGTTTGAGAATAGTATTTGATAGTGTTTTTGAAGTTGTGCAGAGGTGTTTGGGAGAAAGTATTTTTCTCTTCATTTCTTCACAGAATGGTTTCAAATGTTGCAGTTTCGGATATATGTTTATAAGGATCTTACCAATCTTCTATCCAAAATTTTTATGATTTGGTGCTCTAGAAGGCAAGTTCATGTGTAGCAAAGTTTGACAGTGTTGTCTGTAAGCAGACAATGAATCTTCTTCTAGTGAAATTGTTGTTGATAAATTTGCTAATTTCTAGGTGAATTCAAGATGTTCGTGGATGTTTATAGATTGTGTTAAAGCCCTATGTATGGTCTTCAAGTTATGGTCATGATCATGGATGTGTGTCATCAAGAATTCCTTATGTCTATACTGTTTGGCTGACCTTGAATGTTTGTGTTGATTGAGGAGTTGATTTGGTGATTATGTGAGTGTTGTGTAATGTGATTGGATAGATTTAGGTCTGAGATAAGGAATAAAGTGGTTTTCCTTCATTCCTTTGTGCCATGGAATGTTTAGGTCTAGACCTAATTCAAATATTGTGTGTTTGCCAACCTTGGAGACTATTTCATGAATTGAAGATTGTGTTGCTGACCTTGGAGATTGATTTCAACGTTGATGGTGGTATAAATAAGTGTCAAGAGTTCATGTGTGTGAGTGACCATGAGAGATATAATGTATGTGATGTGAAGTTGATCAAGGGGAAGTAAGAACTTTCATGTGTTAGGTGACTAAAAGAAGTGAGAAGAAGGTGCCTACCATCTTTTAGTATAGCTGAGAAGGTGATGTTTATTGTACTTCATTAGAATTGAACCCATGCATTTGTTAGATGCAATTATATCAGTTCATCCTTGGTAGTGAGCCTCTTCTTTCTTCTTCTTCTGGACATTGAGTCCTTGGCAGTGAGCCTTTCTTTTTGTGGGTAGTGAGCCTCATGTAATTCAATATTGATAATACTTTATATTGTGAGCTAATCCTCATCGTAGTTTTTCCTTTTTAGGGTTTTCCACATAAAAATATGGTGTTCTCTTGTGCATAGTGTTGATGTGTTTAAGTTTATGCTATCTTCTTTTCACGTTTAATCTTTATAATAGATTAAGGGTTTAAGTGAACTGATATGGATTTGATTATTGTTGGGATAAGGTGCCATTAACCTTGTAAATCCCATTATTGTATTATTCCATTTATTTTTTGTAATTACCCATAAGGGATGTACTAGTTTCACTAGCAGTGGTAAAAATTATTTACCGTCCACGGTAATTATAGAGTTACTACACCGGTAAGTTCTAGAGTTACTGGTGGTAGTTACGAGATGTCATTTTGCTATAGTAAATGGTAATTGGTCAAAGTGCGGTGCACATGTGGAGGAATCAACTATTTTTAGTGTTATGACACACATCATAAATGTTGTAAGTGGTGGTACCCACCTAGGGTTAGGGTTTTTAATCAAATCTGCAAGTCTTCATTTCCATTCTCCTTAAAGCCCTAAGTTTTATTATCCGTTGGCCTCTTGCGCTTTATCTTTTAAAACTACATTGACTTCCTGTAGTGGGTTCCTAGTTATTTAAGTTGTAATTTAAGGCCCTTAAGGTCATGTGATGGCCAACCCCTTTTTCCTAGTTTACCACTCATAGCCTATCACATCATAGAGTCTAGTGCTTAAGTCTTAAGAAGGGACTGAGAGTGCCATGTGGCTGCTTATTGTGGCATCACAATGCATCATCTATGACGTCACTCATCCCCCGTGTGATCGCAATAAGGTGCCAACTGTCAAAGATGTATGACTTACAACCATTTAATCGAGGATCTCAAAACAATGAACCAAATATTGCCAGGTGTCAAGGTGAAAGGGGATCTGTGAATCTAACGGTCATGCAGGCACATAGAGGAATCTGTCTAGGGAGAATATTCGATGAACTGGCATGACAAGGTGACATGTGGCCTAGTCTCATTTAAGGGAGGACAGAGCAAACAAAGAGGGGACACGTGGTGGGCATAGCACAGGCACGTAGAGCCTAAAGGCGGTGGCCCATTTCCAGTTGCGATGCCACAAGATGGCACCACGTGTCTGGATCGGAAGGAAGGAAGAAAAAGTCAGAGGAGGGAGACCATCCTACTGGTACAATTCTATTAGTGATGGACTTTTCAACAGTGTTGACATGGATTTTCAAGCTTGACAGATGCTTAGCGACCATCGATCTAGCAGAGGACAAGCTCGAATCAATGACTAAATTTAAAATTTGGAGCAGCTATCTTTCAGCATAATTTCCACCTATTCCCACTCTATAATCAATGGATCTATAGCACGACCATGGACCAAACATCAAACCTTATCATCTAATTGAGGTAAAAGGCTGCTTAACCAATAGATTTTTAGGGATTTCAACAAGAATCTGACTACTTCAGCTGCAAAATTTATTAAGGATCTAATTGTATTATGAAAAATCTGTAAGGAATAGTTCTTTTCATTTAGGAAGTCTGTTAGAAGGTAGATGGCAGGTAGCTTGTTTGCTCCTTTAAAAGGAATCCATGGCCATTCTATAGGGTATTGTAAGTTCATTGGGTCTTCTCTTTTTGACTCTGAATACAAGGTATTTACGTCTTGGAGGGCATTTTTAGTTGTAGGCTTGGTCCTTTGTCTGGGTGCAGAGGTATTCCCTATCTATGAATGATAATTTTCTATATGACAATCTTCTATTCAGATTGAGTTAAATGAGAAACACTTCATGTGTGTGTTTTTTTATGACTGTCTCCTTTGATGTTATTATTTTTCTTTTGAACAAGGTTATCAAGGATTTCTAAGTTCTTCAATGTGCATGTGCTATATTGTATGTCTAGTTTCTTGCATCTGCTCAAGGAGTAGATTAAATTTTCTTTAGATCATATGTATGGAAAAGTGGGTAATGTCAAGGGATTTGTAAAGTATGGTCATAGCTAATACTCTTTCTTGGACATATTACTGTTAGGCAATAATATTCTATGTTGAGTCCTCTGGATATGAAGATTTGTTGTCATAAGGAAACATTTACATTTATAGGTTTGACTCTGTTGCCTTGGTGAAGCACTAGTCTAGGGATGTGCTTGTCCAAGGGGTTTGAGAAAGTCTCACAACTTCAATCATAAGTCAATTCAAAATCTCAACCTGTTAGTCTGTAGGAATAGGATTAGGACCTTGCGTGCTCTCATTCTCAACCAGTGTGATTGTCTAAGAACATTGCCAATCTTGGCTCATCTTACAAATATTGGTCCTTGCATGAGAGCATGCTGCCTGTATTGAAAAGCTATATCCTTTTATTCTAAGAGAGTCAAAGCTAAATCTTTTGTTATAGGGATACCCCCTAGGTGCGGCAGAACTTGAAGTGTAGGGGAGGCACGTACAAACAACCTCCCATCTTTGTTGGCTAAATCTGTCATTGAACTTGAGCAAAGGAAGTGGAAAACCCTTTGAGTTTGATGATTGTTGATTTGGGAACCAACAGAACTGATGACTCTACTGGGGACATTGTCAAATTTTCTGTGGAGTCTCTAAAGTACCAATGCTAACCTGTGTAGAGTCTGCATACAACTAGTCACTTATCATTCTTGTTGGAGGGTGGTAACTCTGCTTGTTGTCATTGCAACATAATCAAAGAAAGACCATGTGGTGCTCTACTGGTGTGGTGAATCTAGAAAATAAAGGTTCCTTCTTGATTGTTTGTCCTCTAGGGAGATAGAAACTTTGTTGATTAAACCTGTTTGAACTAGCAACATATTTCTAGCTATTCTATCTTTTCATTCAAAATGATTCAAATAGAGTGGCAATCCTGGTCTTGCTCTCAGAAAAGGCCATTTTTTACTGAAAGGTACAAAGCCTTGAATTTGATGGGAATAAGCGGTTACCCAAATGTTGTCTCCTATAAAATTAAAAAGTGCTTGCCAAAATATAGTGGAATAAATTCTGAATCAGCAAACAAACATCTAGAAAATTTGTGTGATTTAATAGAAGATTATGAAATAGAGGCTAATGATGTGGTAATGAAACTTTTTGTTCAGTCTTTAAAGGATGATGCTAGGGTCTAGTTTTCAAACTTGCCTAAGTGTTCAGTTTCTTCCTAGTTAGATTTAGAAGGTGCATTCCTAGAACAATTTGGTGAAAGAACTAATGTGGCCTCATTGATCATACAATTCATGAATTTTCAAAAAGAAAATGATGAGTTGGTTCCAGCCTTTAATTTAAGGTTTACTAAGTTGTTCAAGCACATTCTAGAATGCATGAGACCTATTGATGAATTGTGCTTGACAATTTATCTGGTTGCATTTGATGAAGAAATAGGTTATCTGTTGAGAGATAAGGAACCAACTACACTTCACCAAGCTTATAAAATTTCTATGGATATTGAAAATAATCAAAAATATGGAATGCTAGTAGGGTTCATGACTGCAAGTTTTAAAAGGGATGCATTTGAGGGCACCAAGTGTAGTCATGATTTGATGCATGAAGAAGCTGCTGTGAAAAATGTGGGCACATCCTGTAATGATGGAGGCAAAGATTATATTCAGCCTTTGGAAGAAAGATATGCAGACAGAGAATGCCTTTCAAATGATGAAATAAAAGATGTATATGATGATGCATTCTGTAGCAATAGACATATCTCAACTAATCATGAATATCTATATGAGGTGGATATGCAAAGCTTCACTCTAAATATAGAGGATATTGACTTAAGAGTCACAAGGAATGTGAATATTCAGATCCATGCCTTTCAGATGATGAAATATATCTGAATGTTGAATATGAGTGCTTCCTTGAGAATCATGACTACCTCTACAATTTTGAGGTTGAAATGTTTGATTGTTAGTGCATTGGTGAAGAGCAAAAATAGGATCGTTATTCATATGTTCATGTTTATGGGGATAGTGTTTAGTGTGAAATTTGATAGTTTGTTTAACCTAGGTTAAGCACTACCATTTCACCACTAAGGATTGGGAGGACAAAGACCAAGCTTGTGAACAAGCTTCTAATCACTTTGTCTATCCCTTATGCTCACGTGGTTATAAAACCTAAGGCCCGAATCAAGATTTTATCAAGTGTTTTCCTTTCAAACAAGTAAAACCCTTATTATGCCTTATATAAAAAATATACAGAGTGTTTTAGAGACGGTGTACCCAAATTTTGAGGGATGCATGGACCAGGGTGCCTGCTCTAGTGTCCTAAAAGTTTCCACATAGGAAAATCTTCTGCACAGGGTGTCTAAGACTGTTAAAAGGCTTCTAGATCCCAAAATAAAATCCTGGTTGGACTAGGGCCCCCACTCCAATGTCCCGCAAGTCTCAGAATCCAAAACTCTGAAAGTCTGTCGTGACTGTACCTACAATATTCTTCTTTCTGTAGCTTCTTTCCGTCAGAACCTACAAAACATGATCTGTACCTACAAAAGAAGGAAAATTTTGCGGCTATATAGGGGCTTGCCTCAGTTAAGCCTCATCTTTGGTATTTCTACCTCAAAAATAGCCAAAGGAAAAGATTTGCAAAAGTGTGTGCAAACCTAACAATGTGTGTATGCATAAAAATCAAACCCTAGATGTCTCAATCAAGGGAAGATCAACAACTTGCTTTGCATTAATAAACACATACAATTTCACCCCAAGGCAATGAGATAAATGAAGACTTGCATGAACAAGAAGGTGAATCAACAATGTCCATGGAGGATCTCCAAGCTTGCTAGTGGAGGCTTCAACCCTTCTCCTGATCATGCAAAGGGTGTACAAACCCTAAGAAGAGCAAGATAGACTCAAGATCTTGATTCCCAATCTTCATCCATTGTCTCCAAGATAGAAAATAAAGAATACTTCAAAGAGCTTCAACAAGTCATTGATCTTCAATGGCAATTATAGTAGAGTTTTGGCATCAAGCTTGCATAAGAATTGTGTGTGATAAAATGATTTGCAAATGTCTTTTTATATCTAGCTTTAGGGAATTTAAATTTTGAAATAACGTCTCAATATCGTGCGAAAACTAAGAATTTTAAAATGGAATCTTGAGGCACTCAGCAGGAACCGACACCCTGGCAAAATTCAAAATCCTCTGAAACAGGGGAGGACTAGGGCGCGGGCGCCCAAGTCCTAGCCCCCAATTTTAGTGCGAATCTACATTTTTTGGGGGTCCTAGGGACCTAAATCTCAAATCCCCTTTCTGGGTTCTATCAACAAGTTACATCAAAAAGTGAATAAACTGCTCCTAAACTTAGTCAATCAGGGTTTCAAGAAGGCTAGAAAAGAAAAGGTTTGAGAGGTCACCAAGAGTTAGGAGCTAAACTGAGGGAAATTGTACCATTCCATATAGGAGGATAATTTCTGATGTTACATTTAGCCCCCAATTTAGTGGCCATATGTCACTACGTGCATATGCAACTAAATGAAAGTTAATACATCAATCATGAAAATGATACCCAAAAGGATATTGTAAAGGAAACTGAAGTGTTGTTGCCAAAAAGGGAGGAGCCCCCAAGTCTGTAATCTTGCAAGACCACAAAGTTAGGACCCACAACCTACAAAGGAATGCTTGTCAGAAAAATCACAAATCAAATCAACCTGCAACCACCACCAATGAGTCAGTATCAAAATGCTAAGGGTGTTGAGTGATGAGGAAGGGAGGAAATCGAGGGAGATATATGCCCCCCCTTGTTTCTTGTTGCTTAGTCTGAGAGTAGAAACAAGGAGATATCCACGAGCATCGATTTCAAGGGAAATGTGTTGTGAGAGTCATTTGAAGAAACAATGCTCAAACGTAACACATTGGGGAAGAAAGAGAGCAGAACCCAGATTCCAGTGCAACAAACGACACTAAAATTGAAGTTCAACAGCTCAAGAAAAGGGCTTAAGAGTGGAAGAGCACACTTTTGCACCTAGTTAGGAATAGGAATTCTCACTCACTTACTTTATGTAAAAGGGAGTTGTCACTTATCACTAACTCATTCTTGTTTCTTGTCATTGTAGAGAGAGAGAAGGAGAATAGGAGAATGACCATGCCGAGTCAACGTCCATATCATCCACCACGACTAGAGATGCTCCAAGCTCGAGTGGCAGAGAGATGCTTCAAGGTCGAGGTAGGGTCCTAATCCAACTCTTCTATTGTCTTTCATTGTACCTTTGATTTCACATTTACCAATGTCTATGCCAAGAGGAGAAGGTCGATAGGAGTCCCAGACAGGGGCACCTGAGTCCACCTAGGGTGGCAAAGTCTCTCTGGGGCAACCTAGTCCCACAGGGGTGCCAGTGTCCCTATGGGGAGCCCTAGTCTTCCTAGGGTAGCCTGGTCCACAGAGGACATAGGCCCTAGGCACAAGCACTCTATTCAATTTTTGATAGCTTATTTTGATTTCGAGAGGGGATTCTGATACTCTTGCTTGCTTTCTGATTTGCAGGATGTCCCTGAGATGAGTGAGCACATAGGCGGTTGTCTGATGGCACTTCTATGAGAGTGCGCTAGTGCCTTGACTTTCACAAAGAGAGCATTTACAGATGGTGGGCCTATGGTGGTGTTTGATATGCCCACAATTAGATTCCACTATGCAATGCTCATGGTACTGATGGAGAGATGGGATGCAAATACATCCACATTCCACTTACCGACTGGAGAGATTACCATTACACTGGAGGATGTATTCAGGATCCTTCGATTGCCGATCCAAGGAGAGATAGTGAGGGTTGTTAAACATCACTCAGCAGAGTACACTCGTGAGAGTCAACTGTACTACTTGGGTTGCACTTTTTACAAGCAGAGTGAGGACACATTTAGCTCCGCTTACTGGAGCAGGGATGCAAAGACATTCCCTTACTACAGAGGATCATGATTGTCATAGTCGTACTAGCTATCACACCAGATGGATGAAGCACTCACCTTCATGGGGGTCTCATTCACACTATTAGAGCAATGGAGGATCATCAGACTGTCTATGGATGGGGGTGCAGTATGCTTGTGCACCTATATCATGACTTAGGATGATATGTCCACTATGAGATGCATAGTCTGGTGGTCTACATATTGCTATAGGTTTGGGCCTTTGAGCACATCAGGTGCACATGGCTGGTGGATTTCCCTATAGAGGCAACATTCACCCATCCATGTGTTTATGCCTATCCACTAGTCATGTGCTAGAGGCACGACAATCTATTATATTGGAGAGTAGTATTTGATAGATTACAACCTGGTGACATCATCTAGAGACCGTATCATAGCTACATTGGATGGCCTGGCTAGCAGAGGCAGTTATCTCAGATGCAGAGAGATCAGCTAATGGTTGGTTGCCTTGATCATGTTGTATCTTGGTTCTACTTTGACAGGGTGGCATGACAGTTCAGACAGATACAAAATGTTCCTGTAGTTCATCCGAGCTACACACATGCAGCTCAGAGTGCAGTCAGAGCCAATATCATCTGATGATCGACTATAGTAGATGTGCCACTTAGTGACAACTAGGGTCCTAAGGATGCAGAGCTAGTGTTAGACATAGATGATGTCAGGTGTACCCAAGCATATCAGACCTGGTGGCACACAACATGACCTGTACCTATCTTTCCACCTGGGCATCCCATAGGAGATGCCTGACTTTGGGCCAGTCACGTGAGTGATACAGGAGTGGAGGATGATGTCAGTGATTTTACAAGATACTATGATCTCCAGGAGGATGAGGAGGATGATGATGATGAGTCTGAGGAGGTCCCATCACAGTACATCTTCAGAGCAAGATCATGACAGAGCTAGCAGGAGGCAGACACTGATGAGGAGACCGAGTCAAGACCATGGTCTAAGGCTCATGGTCCTACTCTTGTAGATGATGCGAGGCCTAGCCAGACAGAGTAGGGGGAGAGTAGTAGGTCTATGCCCTCAACTACAAATCAGACAGCAGAGCTCATCACACCATCGGTGATTCGAGATCCATCTTGGCGAGATGGAGATCTAGGTTAGGTTTGATTTATTAGTTTATGTTTTGTATAGTTTATTATTTGTAATTTTATATGGGAGTCTAACATCTATATCATCCTCTATTTTGCAGTTGGGACAGATGCATGGTGAGACTTTGTGAGTCACCTCATAGGAGACATAGTACTGAAAGATGTCTCAGAGCAGTGAGTGTGGGTAGGTTATTCACCACGATCATCTGCTGGATGGCATGCTGAGATATTTATGCCTATTATTAGATATAGGACTACTACAGAGGCCATGCTAGAGTAGTTTGCACGAGAGAGAGAGAGGGGGGGGTTTTGATAGAGAGCTGAGCATGCCAAGGTTGAGCTTAGGGCACAGTGAGAGTAGATGGTAGCAGTTCCTACATCAGAGGGAGGGCTAGCTGTAGTGAGTTCTTACTATAGGAGGTCCAGAAGACTAGAGCTGACAAAGACAGGGCTCAGGTTGAGAGAGACTGGTACCAGAGGATGCACCAGGAGGCACATGAGTAGATGATAGAGATGAGAGGGGAGATCAGGGGGTTATGATTGCGAAGCATCTCTAGGAGTCATTCATGATCTGTAGCCACACATGGTTAGGCTTCTATCACTCGCACACAACGAGGGCTTGAGGGTACTAGTGATCGAGGCTCAGTTATGTGATGTATAGACTATATGTACTACAACATCTCATTTTGTCTTGAGGGATAGTCAACTCGGATGTATACATGAAAATGAGATATATACAATTTTTATTTCTTTTGATCTATGTGTAATGGCTTTTGATCGATCACATGTGATTTTTGTAAAATCCAACTAGTGATGATGTCTTAATGCTATAATTAATACTATTGTGATATACTAACAATTCTAAAAAGAACATGTAGTAGCAACCACAATGATTAATTATTTTATATAACTTTAATTTCCATGCTATATTCAGTTAATACAAAAGTGATCTAAGCAATTACTACTTAAAACATGGTAGAACATTGATCAACTGAACAAAGATATAATGCCAAATGAATTAAGACAACAACAATACTATCTTGTCGAAATTGAAGCTAATCTATGTGCTAAATTAGCTTAGAAACATTTAACATTAAATCTTTAAGCATACAATCTTTTAAGGTGCGCTGCATTAATAGGTTCTTTAAGCGGCGTACCTTGCTCATCAGCTAATTTATACACTCCGGATCCAAAGGTTTCAATGATTATATATGGTCCAAGCTAATTAGGGCTGAACTTACCTTTTTCACTAGGTGGTGCGTTTACATTATGTTGATTTTCATAAAGAACCAAGTCCCCAACGTTAAATGAACATTGTATGACTTGCGCATTATAGGCTCGTTGTATTCCTTTTTTATAAGCCTTGAGATGTTCAAGAGCAAATAGGCACTTATCATCATCCCAGACTTCCTTCTAGAACCGTAGAGCAAAATACTTTATTGCGGAGGAGCGCAGAACAGAATACTTTCTCGCTGTCTCAACTGAACTTACAGAAAAAATAGGTTTCACTCTAGTGAACACAACTCACTCAAATCTTCATGCGGAGGGCTCAAACCTAGAATGTAGCATCCTTAGTCATACCTCTAACTTATTTCCAATCCATAGACCATGATCTTCAAGCAGAAATAAATGTGGAGCAGTTTACCAGACTATTCTTCAGCATACAACTCACTGTCTGTACTGCACTTCTCTATAACTCATTTCTTCCATAGAGGCTGATTTTTTCAATATCCTCAACATACAAGTCTTCTAAACAAGTAATAGAATAAGATACAATTGACACCAATGACAACAAGGATATGTTGACATTAATGACAACACCGATTAGGCACATACTTGCAACAATCTCCTCCTTTGTCATTGATGGCAACATATGATGTGAAAAACTACAACCATCAAGACAAGATTCTCCCCCTTTCTCTTTACACTCTTGCACTCTTTCTTTCTCCAAAATTCTCCTCCTTTCTCTTACACATTTGCACTCTAAGTTTTTCACATGGCTTCTCTCCCCCTTTGACATCAATGGCCAAGGGCACATACTTGCACTCTTCTGCTATGATCTAATCTCTCTTTTGAACTCTCTGACTACTCCCCCTGAGAAGTAGCCCTAAAAAGAATCAATCTAGACCTCTGAGCACCTCCAGACTAATGTACTATTGTGCATCTTAGTTTAGAGTAGGAGGGGTGATAACCCCTAACTTTTCTCTGAGATACTCAAAAGTATCCTTAGGCAGAGGCTTGGTAAAAATGTGGTGCAGGAGCACCAAGAAGACTAAGGTCTTGTTTTGATGATCATCTTATTTTGTTGTTTCAATAAGGTCATGAAGACCATTTTATTATGTTGTAATAAGAGCCATGGTGCCATGTTGTAATAGGCAGTCTTGTAAGTCCTAAGGGACAATCATGTTGTAATAGGTAGTCTTGTAAGTCCTAAGGGGCAATCATGTATGTAAGCCTTTCTAAGGCATGTAGGAGGTGATTGTAAGTTTCATACCTTGTCAAAGGCTTGTTATCTTTGGAGAAGAACAACACACACATCCCAAACAGGGATAATACCTTTGTAATCACAAGATAAACTAACACAAATGCCATACATGGCTAAAACAATTGTAATTACCATAAACTAAGGTTAGTTGGCAGCAATTGGTAAAGGACAGTTGCCAAACCTCCTCCATCGACCCAGATTGCCTTACCATATAGTTATATGGTTATTTAGATGTTGTATAAGACTTGTCAACCATGAAGGAGCAAGGGGAAGGAAGTTTGATAAGAAATAAACAAAGAGATCTATGTTCTGCCCATTTTTCCTGTGTAAGTTTGTTGTTCTGAGCCGTACTTTGCCTTTGTATGGAATTGTCATGGTTCAAAATTAATGACACATGTAGAGTAATGGAGTAACCTTCAAAAAAATCTAATTTGAAGTCTTGACACTGACTACAAGGCAAGATACATATGTTTTTCCACAGACTGCTCCTTGGGGGACTATTTTCTGAATCTTTTCACTGCAACAGTCCGTACTGTGCAGAGGTACGGGGTTGGTTTCTCCTTTGCATAAGTTGATCAATTAGTTTGTGATGTTAACTTCCCTTTGAACTTAGTTTGGTGTTTTTAAACTCCTATTGAAGAAAATTATAAAGGTTTCTCTAGACTTGGTTTGGTAAAACCTTATCTTAGGGTTTTGATTGAAATCTATGCTCTCACCACCATTCCACTAATGTAAGGCTTCAAAGATAAGTGGAATGGATTATGATTATGTTTTTTTCGTGTTGTTTTGCAAGATCTTGGGTAGGATAGAAGGTTTGAGATAGTCTTTGTGAAAAACCTAGCAAAACCATGTGCTAGGAAGCTTGTGAGAGACAACAGTAGTAGGGAATTTGATGACAGTTAGTTCTAGCAATAGATGAAGACTAGATTCCATGGTTTTGGGAGGTCCCTGACATGTCTAAGTGGTCAAGAGAGTCAAAAACCTCCATTTAAGGGTACTTGCTTCACAAACTAGGCCTAATTAGGGCTCTAAAACACTAGGAGGGGCTATTGGTTAGGGCATACCACCCAAAACAACCCAAACCCATTCTTATATATGTGATAGGGGATCATAAAGGGTATCTTCTAATTGTTATAGATTTGCATTTGAAGGTTTGTACTAAAATTTATTAGGACTATTGTCAATTTGAAGGGCTACAAACCATTTTGGGGGTTTGTGAAGGAAGTACCAATCCTGAGCCTAGTCTGCCTTAGCCAATGGATGGAATGGGTCCCCTAACACCCCAAATCAACCTTTCCATGATGATCCATGAGTTTCTTTCTATTGTTCCCACTTTTGTGTAAAGACCTTTGATTTTGGGCTTTTGGGGTGAATAAAACCTTGTCTTGTTTGTCCATCTTCTCCTATCCAATTTGCCTCTACATCATAGTGGTATCAGAGCCATAAAAGGTTCTGTTGTTGGTGGCATAAGGCCTTGTATATGTCAGCAGAGGAGAGTGAAGGAGAGGCTAGCAATATGCCTCCAAAGGGGATGACCACCGAAGTGATCAAGAAGTTCAAGGAGATGGAAGAGAAGATCAAAAGTGGAGTCAAGGAAGCACTCCAAGCAGAGTTGAAGGCATTGAGGATAGGGAAGAGGATAGATGAATGTTTAGATGAAGAGGAAGAAAAAGAGGAAGAAGAACAAGAACAAGAACAAGAAGAGGTAGAGGTACCGGCTAATCAAAAGCATTTCCCTGAAGCCATCAAGGCAATTGGCAAGGATTCTTCAGAGGCTCGAATGGAGATTCCCATGTTTAGTGGGAAGATGAATGCTGATGAAGTCATGGAGTGGATTGAGGCTCTAAACAACTACTTTGAATACAAAGAAGTTCCTGAAAGCAAGAGGGTTAAGTTTGCAAAAACTAAACTCAAAGGTGTTGCCCTTACACGGTGGAATTACACCCAAGGAGAGAGGGTAAAGAATGGGAAGAGTATGATCTCTTCATGGAGCAGAATGTTGGAGAGGATCAAGTCCCAATTCCTTCCATCAGACTATGAGGTGCAGATCAACAATAGGATGCAAAATCTCAAGCAAAGAGATTTGGAAGTGGCTACTTACACCAAGGAGTTTCACAAATACACTCTTCGTTGTGGGTACATGGAGGATGAAAAAGATAAGCTGGAAAGGTATCTAAATGGTTTGAGGTTTAATATCCAAGATGAAATCAATTTATTAACCCCTAAAACTATGGATAAATGCTTTCAAGTGGCATTAAGGGGTGAAGAGAAGTTGAAGAGGAAAGGTGAGCAGCAAAATAGAGGAAGAGGTGGCAAAAATTTCAGAGGTAGGGGTAGTTTTGGGGGCAGAAATCAGTCCCAAAGAAGTCAAGGGGAATCTAGTTCCCAAGAGCAAAGTGGAGAATCAGGTTCTAGAGGAGGATTTAGAGGAATAAGGCCTAATAGAAGAGGTAGATTTGGTGGACTAGGGAGAGGTCCTAATGTCTTCATAGGAAGGTGCTACAATTGCAACCAAGTGGGACATCCAGCCTTCAAGTGTCCTGAAAAGCAAGCCTCAAGCTCTCATGGAGGAGAGAGAAGGGACCAATTGATCCAAGAAGAAGATTGCCAAAGTGTCAACTCTCCAATTGGAAGTGCAACCCCGGTCCATGAAGGAGAAAGTTTGATGATGAGAAGAACCATGTTGAAGGTGCCTCAAACATAAGAACCACCTCAAAGGAAGACATTGTTTAGGACAACATGTAAGGCCTATGGTAAGATTTGCAAGGTAATTGTTGATGCTGGCTCAACTAAAAATTTGGTTTCCATTGAAATGGTATACAAATTGAAATTGAAAAGACTTCGTCATGTTAGTCCTTATAAAGTATCATGGTTGAATAAAGGGCAACAAGTTTTGGTAGATGAACAATCATGGGTTGAATTTGAGATAGGAGAATATAAGGAAAAAATTTTGTGTGATGTAATTCCTATGGATGCTTGTCATTTTCTATTAGGACATCCATGGTAATATGATGTTCAATCACAACATGATGGTAAAACTAATTCTTTCATCATAACTAAGAATGGTAGAAAGTATAGAATGGATCCATTACCTAATGAGCATGTAGAGAAGAATGTTGGGTCAAGTGTCATGATTGTGAGTGGGAAAGAGTTTTTAGATGCCCTTAAGTAGGAAGGAACCCAAGGGTATGCTCTAATTTTGAAGCCTAAAAATAGTCCTAGTTTGCATGATCCTAGTAAGGAAGAAGTTCCTAATGAGGTGCAACAATTGCTAGAGAAGTATAAGGGGATTATGGTAGAAGAAATGCCTAATGAGTTGCCACCTATTAGGGACATAAGCCATCAAATTGACTTCATACCGGGATCTACTTTGCCAAATAAAGCAGCCTACAAGATGACACCTTCACAAAATGAAGAGATTGTCAAACAAGTACAAGAATTGTTGGATAAGGGATTGGTGAGAAAGAGTCTTAGCCCATGTGATGTCCCAATAGTCCTAGCCCCTAAAAAGGATGGCAAATGGAGGTTGTGCATGGATTCTAGAGCCATTAACAAGATTACCATAAGATATAGGTTCCCTATGCCAAGAATTGAGGACCTAATGGACTATTTGGGAGGGCTAGATACTTTTCTAAGATTGACCTTCAGAGTGGGTATCATCAAATTAGAATCAAACAAGGGGATGAATGGAAGACAACATTCAAAACAAATGAGGCTCTTTATGAGTGGTTGGTGATTCCATTTGGTCTATCTAATGCTCCAAGTACTTTTATGCATCTCATGAATGAAGTGTTGAGGGATTTCATTGGCAAATTCATTGTGGTATATTTGGATGACATTCTTGTTTTCAGTAGGAGTAAGGAAGAGCATTTGCAACATTTGGATTAGGTTTTGGAGAACTTGCATGATGAACAATTGATGATCAACATGGAAAAGAGTGTCTTCATGAAGGAAGAACTCACCTATCTTGGTTTTGTGATTTCACAAGGTAGTTTGAAGATGGATCCAACAAAGGTAGAAGCCATTTTGTCATGGCCAACTCCAAAAACAGCAAGTGATGTGAAAAGTTTTCATGGTTTGGCAACATTCTATAGGAAATTCATAAGGGGTTTTAGTCATATTTGTGCACCAATTTTGGATACCATCAAAGGGGGGTAGAAATGTAAGTTTTTGTGGACAAAGGTAGCCAATGATTCTTTTGAAATTCTGAAACAAAAGGTAGTACAATAGCCCATACTTATTTTGCCCAACTTTAATAAGTTGTTTGTAGTGGAATGTGATGCTAGTAACCTTGCTATAGGGGCTGTCTTAAGTCAAGAGGGCAGGCCTATTTCTTTCTTTAGTGAAAAATTGAATGATGCTAAGAGAAAGTACTCTACTTATGACTTGGAATTGTATGCAATGGTACAAGCTTTGAAAAAATGGAGGCACTATCTTTTGCCAAAAGAATTTATTGTTTATACTGACAACCATTCACTTAGTTTTCTGAATTCACAAGAGAAACTCAATCATAGGCATATGAAATGGGTTGAGCAACTCCAAGCCTATACCTTTTCAATCAAACACAAGAAGGGATAGGCTAACAAAGTGGCAGATGCATTGACTAGAAGGGTGTGTATGGTTCAAGAAATTCAGTTGCAAAGTGTAGGGGTTGATGCTCTCAAGCATATGTATCAGGATGATGAAGATTTCAAGGAGGTATATGAAGTTTGTTCACAATTTTTAGACTCTTATCATTCTGATTTTTCTAAGTTTTTGTTGCAGCAGGGGTTGTTGTTCAAAGGCAGCCAACTATGTGCTCCTAGGTGTTCCATGAGGGAGAACATCATAAAGGAAAAACATTGTGGTGGACTAGGTCATTTTGGATTGGATAAAACATTGGATCAGGTGAAAAGGTTTTATTTTTGGCCTAAAATGCAATCAAATATCAGAAAATTTGTTGATTGTAGTATTTGTCAAAGGGCAAAGGGTACTTCATCTAATGCTGGTCTATATCAGCCACTTCCTATTCTTAATAGGCCATGGGAAAGTATTAGCATGGATTTTGTATTGGGTCTTCCTAGGACTCAAAGAGGCTTTGATAGTATATTTGTTGTGGTGGATAGATTCAGTAAGATGGCTCATTTCTTGCCATGTAAATGCACTAATGATGCTTCTCACATTGTTGGTTTGTTCTTCAAAGAAATTGTTAGAATCCATGGTTTGCCTCTTAACATTGTGACTGACAGGGATCCAAAGTTTGTAGGACATTTTTGGTGCACTTTGTGGAAGAAGTTGGGAACTCAATTGTCCTTTACTTCAACCTATCACCCTCAGATTCATGGCCAAACTAAGGTGGTGAATAGGTCCTTAGGAAATCTTCTCAGGTGTCTTACCAAGCAACATGGAGAGGCATGGGATATGATTATCCCTCAAGCAAAGTTTGCCTATAATGATTCCACCAAGGAGCATAAGGAGTCCATTTGAGATTGTTTATGGCATTCATCCAAGGGGTATTCTTGAATTGAGAGATCTCCATGGATTGGAAAGGAAAAGTGCTCAAGGTGAAGACTTTGCATTGCCCATGAAGGACATCCATGATAATGTCAAAACTCTTCAAAAGAACAATGACAAGTACAAGGAGAAAGCCAATGAGAGAAGGAGAGATGTACAATACAAGGTTGGGGATTTAGTTATGGCACATTTGAAACTTCCTAAGGGGAAGCCAACCAAACTCCTCAAAAAGAATATAGGACCATGCCGGATTGTGCACAAGTTTGGGCCCAATGCCTATGCGATTAAACTTCCTCAAGGATTGGCCATATCTCCTATCTTCAATGTTTTGGATTTGTTTCCTTTTAAGGGTGATTCTAATGCAAATTTAGAGGCAGCTATGACAACAGTAGGAGATGAAGATTGGGTCAAGGGTCTTTCACCCAATCAGCCATTGAAGTTGGAATGTATTCTTGACACCAAGGTCTTGAAGAAGACAAGGAAGAAGTCATACAAATAGTTTCTTGTCAAATGGAGTGGCTTGCCTATTGAAGATGCCACTTGGATGAGTGAAGAAGACATCTTGAAGCATGGTGTCACCATTACTGATCTACTTCCTCAAGAGACTTGAGTTCTCTTTCCACCCGAGGAGTATGGTGCAGGAGCACCAAGAAGACTAAGGTCTTGTTTTATTGTTTCAATAAGGTCATGAAGACCATTTTATTATGTTGTAATAAGAGCCATGGTGCCATGTTGTAATAGGTAGTCTTGTAAGTCCTAAGGGACGGTCATGTTGTAATAGGCAGTCTTGTAAGTCCTAAGGGACGGTCATGTTGTAATAGGCAGTCTTGTAAGTCCTAAGGGATAGTCATGTATGTAAGCCTTTCTAAGGCATGTAGGAGGTGATTGTAAGTTTCATGCCTTATCAAAGGCTTGTCATCTTTGGAGAAGAACAATACACACATCCCAAACAGGGATAATACCTCTGTAATCACAAGATAAACTAACACAAATGCCATACATGGCTAAAACAATTATAATTACCATAAACTAAGGTTAGTTGGCAACGATGGGTAAAGGACAGTTGCCAAACCTCCTCCATCGACCCAAACTACCTTTACATATAGCTATATGGTTATTCAAATGTTGTATAAGACTTGTCAACCATGAAGGAGCAAGGGGAAGGAAGTTTGATAAGAAATAAACAAAGAGATCTCTGTTTTGCCCATTTTTCCTATGTAAGTTTGTTGTTCTGAACCATACTTTGCCTTTGTACAAAATTGTCATGGTTCACAATTAATGGAACATGTAGAGTAATGGAGTAACCTTCAAACAAAGCCAATTTGAAATCTTGACACTGAATACATGGCAAGATACATCTATTTTTCCACAGACTGCTCCTTGGGGGACTGTTTTCTGAATCTTTTCGCTGCAACAGTCTGTATTGTGTAGAGGTACGGGGTTGGTTTCTCCTTTGCATAAGTTGATCAATTATATTGTGATGTTAACATCCCTTTGAACTTAGTTTGGTGTTTTGAAACTCCTATAGAAGAAAATTATAAAGGTTTCTCTAGACTTGGTTTGGTAAAACCCTATCTTAGGGTTTTGATTGAAATCTATGCTCTCACCACCATTCCACTAATGTAAGGCTTCAAAGATAAGTGGAATGGATTGTGATGATGTTTTTTTCATGTTTTTTTGCAAGAGCTTGGGCAGGATAGAAAGTTTGAGACAATCTTTATGAAAAACCTAGCAAAACCATGTGCTAGGAAGCTTATGAGAGACAACAATAGTAGGGAATTTGATGACAGTCGGTTCTAGCAATAGATGAAGACTGTATTCCATGGTTTTGGGAGGTCCTTGACATGCCTAAGTGGTCAAGAGAGTCAAAAACCTCCATTTAAGGGTACTTGCTTCACAAACTAGGCCTAATTAGGGCTTTAAAACACTAAGAGGGGCTATTGGTTAGGGCATACCGTTGGCAAGAGACACTATATGGATTCATGATTGTTGTCATTGATGGCAACAAAGTTCATCCCACACATCCGCAGGACATGGTATGTCTCTATCGGAAGTCAGAGTGAAGAATGTTGTGGTCTGGTAAACAGGAACAGAGCATGTGGCAAGGTCTGACAGACAGGTCCGGATCTCTCAGAGGAAGTATTTTGGTAAAGTGTAAATTTGGGGAAGTAAAGAGTACTACCTTGAGTGATAGATTCCAAGGTTTTAGACTTCGGTGATAGATGAGGAAAAAGGTATGAATAGTTGAGTACCGGATTCCTGAGTGACAGTATGAACAGAGGAAGAACTGACTGACAGAACATTAGACTATTTTCTAGATGTGTTACTGATGGTGTTAAAGGTTATGAAGGCATGAATCATGTTTGGCTGACATGATTAATGATTTCTACAAGCATATACTTGATCCGCATTACTTGATGTGCAAGGATTCAGCCAACAGAATAGAGGTTGTGAGAAGATTGACTGTTCCGGGTGCCGACTAGAAAGATAATAAAATCACTTGTGCAGATATATATATAGGATGGATTTAGTTGTGAGAAGTGTGGTTGTTGATATGTGATATGTGAATAAGAGCAGAGCAGAAGCAGTAAGAAAGATCTGGTATGTGAAAGGAAAGCAGCATAAGAGAAGAAGAAAGATGAAGTGCAGCAGATCAGTGTACTGAGCCTAACCAGAACTGAACTCCAGCATATGTGGATGCTTCCAATCAGTTCAAGTATAGTATAACATTCTTTTGTAGACAGTGTGTCTCCTTGTAGGCAGTGTGCCTCCTTTGTGAGCAGTGTGCTCGGGCAGTGAGCCCTAATTGGCAAGTGCCATTTTGTAATTCCTTATTCTTCTAACAGAGAATAATCTTTGGGTTAATCACCCCATGGTTTTCTCCCTTAACAAGGTTTCCACGTCAAAAATACTGTGTCATGTGTTTTTCCATTTCATGGTAATGTTTTCTTGTTTGAATTAGTGCTGCATTGATTAATAAGAAAGTTTAGAAAGAAGAAATAATTAGGATAATTGATTCACCCCCCCTCTCAGTTATCAACAATTGGTATCAGAGCCAAGTTCCTCCTAACAGAGTCTAATAGCTCGAGGAAGATCTGGGAGTCTAAATGGATGCATATGGTTTAAGGGAGCAACTCAAGACTACCCTTGAGGATCTTGAATAGTTAAATTCTGAAGTCAATGAATTAAAGGAAAGACTCAAACAGGCTGATGATTTCATGAGAGAACCAAAAGACAAATTAAGTCTCTCTATGAAAAAGAGAAAGGAGCTGCTTCAGCAATTAGCAAGACAAGGTGAAGAAAGTAATGCAAATGAAGAGCTGACTAAGAAAACCAAGTTATGTGAAAAGTTATCAAAAGAAGTCATTATGGTAAGACATGAAATGGAACCAGGAGTTACAAAGTTTACTCAGGAGATTGAAGAGAAAAGAAAAACTGAAGACAATCTAAGACAATCTCTCAAGGAGAAATCAGAAGATTGCCACCAGATGGATAGAATTATCAGACATCTTGAATCTAATCTTGAAGATGCTAAAGATAATGAAGAAAAACTTGAGGATCAAATTGTCTCTCTCAAAAGGGATCTTCAAACAGCAAATGAATATAAAGAGAAATTCAAGATAAGTTCTGCTCAACTTGAAGTTCTTCTTGGAAGTCAAAAGAGGGTAGATGACAAGTGTGGTTTGGGATATGAGAAAAGAGAAAGCTCCGGATCTGGTCAGAAGAATTTTGAATCAGAAAATCCAAGAAACAGGCCTAGAAGACCTCTAGTAAGACAGCCCAATGCTCAAAGATATCCATCCTTCAATGGATACTGCCACAGCTACAATCACTTTGGTCACAAAGCTAATCAGTGCAGAAAGAGAGTGAATCAAACTAATTTATCCTTCTATGGACAATGTTTTAACTGCAAAAGGTATGGTCACAAGTCTTATGAATGTAGAAATATGCAAATGAACAAATCATTCAATGGTAGATGCTTTACATGCAATAGAATAGGTCATATGGCTAATCAATGCAGATCAAGTGGATATCAGTCAAATATGCAAAGAAATGTTGTTTGCCAAATCTGTAATAGGTCTGGTCATAGTGCAAAAGTCTATAGAAGCAAGAATTAGGACAAAAGAGGTCTGGTATATTATAATCAGAATCAAGATAAGGGTAAACAAAAGATGAATGCGGATGAAGTTAAAAATGAGATGAGCAAGATTTGGGTGAAGAAAAGTATTAAAAATATAGAGGTTGGATCCGCACCAGACTTTGGTGCTAATATTCCTTCCAAAAATTAAAAGGTGAGCTCTGGCTCAGGGGGAGACACAAAGAAAACCTTGTTCCCCCAGCCAGTTAAGTGGTGCCTAAAATTGGCACATGAGAAGCTGCAGATCAAAGGGTTTCTAGAGAAACATGTAAAGAAGGTCAGGTAAAGATCTGAGAGATCTACAAAAAGATTTGAAGAGTCTTCTGGAGAAACAGGTATTTTCACAAGACTAGTCTAGGAAAACAGAGCAACCGGAATAACTTAGCTCAAGCATTTATTGCAACCTGACATTAGGGCTTGCGGAGTAATATAAGGGTTTTCTCATTAATCACTTGTTCATTCTGCATTCAAGAAGAAATGAAAAGGAGCTCTGCAAAAGATCAAGACGATTCTTCATACAGCTCAATCCGGATTTCATCGTGTGCCCTAAACTACATAAAAGGTATTTTTTGTTCTTGATTTTCTTCAATAAGATTCCGTGATGATGGCCACTCTGAATATAGTAAAGATCTCTGATAGACCTCACCCCACTTTAAGAAACATCCATACAAATCCTTGGAGGTAGATCCCCTAGGAGCATTTTCCAGTGTTCTGCATGGCATCTTGCACACCGAAGATATTAGGGTTTATATACATGCAAACATTGAAGAGTTTGGGGAATTCAAACTAAGAGACATATACCACAAGTAGTTAATAGATGATTCCTTTGAGATCAAACCTCAGTATAAGGGCATCTGGGAAAAGCATTTTGATCAGTTCATTCATTTCCCCTATTTTGAAGAAAATGAATGGGTCCGGTATGTTTTGAGTAGGGTGCATGATAACTTCCTATGGCTGAATAGACCTTGCAAGATCACCAAGGAAGCAATCAGGGCAATAACTGGTTTACATTCCTCTAGAGGAATTCCTGTCCTCAAATCTGTCAAAAACAACATTGTTATAGAGGCCACCGGATCAAGATTTGATAAGAGGGCAATGACCATTGAAGATATTACTGACCCGAATATCAAGTATGCATCTATGATAATAGGATACAAGATATATCATTCCAGTAGGGAGAATTCAGTATCCGGAACTGTAGTATACACAGCCTATGAGATGCTGAGAAAGAATGCAGATTATGATCTCTGTGAACTTCTGTTGAGCCAACTAATAGAAAACATACATAAGATCAAGAAGGACAAGAAAAACTCCTTTAAATATGGTGGACTAATAATATGCCTATTTTTCTACTTCATGAATGAGCTGCCTGGATCAAATGGATGGGCATGGCAAAATGACAAACCTGTAGCAATTCAGATCAGGGATTACTTGCATGATCTTGGGGATGCAAAGGCAAGGAATACAGCTCTGTGGGGTTACTTTAAGTAATTTCAGAATACAATGCAAATCAGAGAAAGAATCCCTAAATCAGTGGTTGAGAAATACAAGGACACAGTGTGCTTCATGGTAGATACTGATCAATGTTTAATGGAGGCAGTAGAGCCAAGGACAGTCTAGATCATGCCTATGGGGTATGAAGTAGATGAACAAATTGTTGAGCTGCATGTTCAACACATGCTAAGTCAACCAAAGGATCCAAAGGCAGAAAGGTTTGGAACCTTTGAGGAGCTGAGTGTAAAGATTCATGTGGAACTCAGAGAACCAGAGATCAAAAGGAAGGTGAGAAAAGAAGTAGAAGATGTGGCCAAAGGCTTTGGCATCTTAATGGAGGCACTTGATGCTCACAGGAAGAAGAAGGAAGAGGCTGAGGAAGAGAAGAAGAAGGTAGAAAAGAAAAGTGAGGAAAGTGTTCTGGTAGAAATCTCCACCTGGACTAAATCTTCAAAAAGATCTACACCTGCCACTGCCAAAAGCTCAAGGGCATCTAAACCGGAAGCACAATCATTTGACAAAGGAGAGAAGAGAACAAAGACAAAAGCTACAAGAGCTTATGTCAGTCAAAGGGATGAAGAGGAGACTGAATTTGATGAAGAAATCAGGAAAATGAAGAAACATAAGAAATCATCCGGTGAACACTCTACCGATAAAGGAGAAGAAGAGAAAGAAGAGGAATATGTTGAAAAACCCACTCTTTCCTTAGATGTTGTAATGAAAGCAGTCACTGTGGATGGGAACCTGCAACCCTTGACAGAATTCTATGATGCATATAATGAAGCAGATAAAAAGATTTTGGAGGAAGCCACAGTTAAGTTTCTAAATACTTACAATAAAGCTTTTATTGAAATTATCTCTCTTATTCCCAAAAGCTTAGAGAAAAGACTTGAAATAAGGAAGAACAATGCTAGAGCAAAAGATCTAGAAATCCAGGAACATATAGCTATTCAACTATATCCTTCAATTGATCCCAAGATGATGAACATGGTATTCAAAGATTGTAAGGATGAGTTTAGGAGAAAAGCAAGGATGAATCAACTTATGCTTGGAGAAACTGACAAATTTGCAAAGGAGACAGAAGAGATCCTCCGGAATGCATTCAAAAGATTCAACATTCCTATTATAGAGGACTTGGGTGCAGAAACAGCTATGGACTTGGAATCCTCTACTCTGGAAGAAGTGGCCCTTGAATAGACTTAAATCTCTCCTTTGGTTTCCCCCACAGTCTCTGGATCTAAAAGAGAAGAAAGAGTATAGAAGAAAGAAGCAGAGGTGAAAGAAAAAGGAGATGACAGTACTAAGAATGCTGAAGGAGAGAAAGCTTCAAGAAATAAGAGTGCAGAAGAGAAGAAACATCTATCTCCAGCAAGAGACACTATAGAATCTGTCAAGGACTTCTTGACAAAAGAGAGCATGGAGACTGATGAACCGGAATGGCTAAAAGGACCATTTGATTTTGACTCTCTTTCTCTAGTACAAACAATGAAGATAGCTTCATTTGCAAATGCCAAGGCCAATAAGAGACTCCTAAAGTCTCATATGGAAGACTGTGAGTTGATAGAAGCTGCATCTGGAGTGCTAGAAAAGATCATGCCATCTTTTCAGAAGGATCCCACAGCCTCCTCTTCCAGTAATCTCAAAACCTTAGTGAGCGGTGTTAGTACACATTTTGATTCTCTAGAAAAATTAGCTGAAGAAAAGGTTCAGAAGGAGTTTTTGGATAAGAGATTCTCAGAGGTACAAGGATTAATCACTAATGATAGGAGAAATATGAGTATTGGGATAAAGAGCTTAGAAAATGCTCTTAAGGATGGCGGTGAAATATACAAATTTTGTATCTCCTGGTCCAAAGCAACAGTAGAGATTGAGAAGAAAATAAAAGAGCAAGAGGATAAACTACTAAGTTTGTCTCAAAGTTTTGATCCTCTCCCTTCCTCCATAGTAAATCAAGAGTGTCAAACTATTGCAATCACAAATGCAATAAAGAATTTTGAGAAGGAAAGGAAGAACATAATTAACCGGATGGGTGAACTTAGAAGGATTATTATTCCTAAGTTAGAGGCCATGCATGAGGCCATAAATGATGCTTAGATTACAGCCCGGACCAATGATCCGACAGATCTTAAGAAGGCTGAAGCATTTGCTTTCCTGTTGAGTGGTCACATCTCAATTTTGGACAAGATGAAGCAAAGTTGGGTGACAGAAGTTGTATAGCTGAAGAATACTTTTTCAGACATACTTAAGTATATGTAAGTACAACTTGTATATATACTTATGTGGCTAAGTATAGTTAAAATTTTGAAAATTTTGGTATGCAGACCCTACCCTTTGCCATTGATGTCAAAGGGGGAGTGAAGAGAAGTGAAAAATGAGGAATCCAACTAAGGGGGAGCTCCGAAAAATGTATATAAAGACAGAGCATCATCCAAAGGGGAGCATAGTGTAAACACTTAGTCATTTTTCACTAAGTGTTGCCATCAATGCCAAAGGGGGAGATTGTTGGCAAGAGACACTTTATGGATTCATGATTGTTGTCATTGATGGCAACAAAGTTCATCCCACACATCCGCAGGACATGGTATGTCTCTACCAGAAGTCATAGTGAAGAATGTTGTGGTTCGGTAAACAGGAACAGAGCATGTGGCAAGGTCCGACAGGCAGGTCCGGATCTCTCAGAGGAAGTATTTTGGTAAAGTGTCGATTTGGGGAAGTAAAGAGTACTACCTTGAGTGATAGATTCCAAGGTTTTAGCCTCTAGTGATAGATGAGGAAAAAGATATGAATAGTTAAGTACCGAATTCCTGAGTGACAGTATGAATAGAGGAAGAACTGACTAATAGAACATCAGACTATTTTCTGGATGTGTTACTGATGGTGTTAAAGGTTATGAAGGCATGAATCATGTTTGGCCGACATGATTAATGATTTCTACAAGCATATACTTGATCCGCATTACTTGATGTGCAAGGATTCAGCCGATAGAACAGAGGTTGTGAGAAGATTGACTGTTCCGGGTGCCGACTAGAAAGATAATGAAATCACTTGTACGGATATATATATAGGATGGATTTAGTTGTGAGAAGTGTGGTTGTTGATATGTGATATGCGAATAAGAGCAGAAGCAGTAAGAAATATCAAGTATGTGAAAGGAAAGCAGCATAAGAGAAGAGGAAAGATGAAGTGCAGCAGATCAGTGTACTGAGCCTAACTGGAACTGAACTCCAGTATATGTGGATGCTTCCAATCAGTTCAAGTATTGTATAAAAATTTTTTGTAGACAGTATGTCTCCTTGTAGGTAGTGTGCCTCCTTTGTGAGCAGTGTGCTCGGGCAGTGAGCCCTAATTGGCAAGTGCCATTTTGTAATTCCTTATTCTTCTAACAGAGAATAATCTTTGGGTTAATCACCCCATGGTTTTCTCCCTTAACAGGGTTTCCACGTCAAAAATACTATGTCATGTGTTTTTCCATTTCATGGTAATGTTTGCTTGTTTGAGTTAATGTTGCATTGATTAATAAGAAAGTTCAGAAAGAAGAAATAATTAGGATAACTGATTCACCCCCCCTCTTAGTTATCAACACATACCACCCAAAACAACCCAAACCCATTCTTAGATATGTGATAGGGGATCATAAAGGGTATCTTCTAATTGTCAAAGATTTGCATTTGAAGGTTTGTGCTAAAAGTTATTAGGACTGTTGTCAATTTGAAGGGCTACAAGCCATTTTGAGGGTTTGTGAAGGAAGTACCAATCCTGAGCCTAGTCTGCCTTAGCCAATGGATGGAATGGGTCCTCTAACACCCCAAATTAACCTTTCCATGATGATCCATTAGTTTCTTTCTATTGTTCCCACTTTTGTGTAAAGCCTTTGATTTTGGGCTTTTGGGGTGAATAGAACCTTGTCTTGTTTGTCCATCTTCTCCTATCCAATTTGCCTCTACATCAAAATGTCTGCAATCTGATCCTTGCTAGAAACATAATCCAACTTGACTTCATTTTCTATCACCTTTTCTCTTAGGAAATGATACTTGATGGATATGTGCTTTGTCCTTAAATGCATCACTAGATTTTTTGATATGTTTATGGCACTTGTGTTGTCACAAAAGATTGCAATGGGATCTTCATACACAATTTTAATGTCCTTCAAGGTCTGCTTCATCCATAACACTTAAGTGCAACTGCATGTTACTGCAATGTATTATTCTTCTGCAGTAGATAGGGATATTGAATCCTGTTTCTTGCTCAACCAAGATACTAATCTTTTTTCCAAGAAGAATGCACCTCCACTTGTACTTTTTCTATCATCCACATCTCTGGCCCATTTGCATCAGTATATGCACTGAGAGTAAAGTCACAGTCCTTAGGATACCACAAACCATAATCCATTGTACCTTTTAAATATCTCATAATTCTCTTGACAGCCATCACATGTGATTCCTTAGGTTCTACCTGAAATCTTACTACAAGACATACTGCATGCATTATGTCATGTCTGGTTTGAGTCAGATAAAGTAATCCTCCAATCATAGATCTATACCTTTTCTGGTCTGCCATGGGTGAGTTATCATCTTTGCTTAACTTACAACCAGTTATCATAGGTGTGCGTACTAGTTTAGAGTCTTCCATCCCAAATTTCTTTAACAACTCTTTCACATACTTAGACTTAGAAATGAAGATACCTTTATCTGATTGACTTATTTGTAGAGCTAAAAAGGAGTTCATCTCTCCAAACATAGACATTTCAAATTCACTTTGCATTTCTCTAGCAAAAATTGAGCACATACCTTCATTGCCTCTAAAAACAATATCATCAATAAAAATTGCAACAATCAGGGTTTGTTCATCATTGATCTTGAAGTAGAGATTGCTATCTGTAGTACCTTTACTAAACCCTATATGTATTAGGTACCTATCCAACCACACATACCATGCCCTAGGAGCTTGTTTTAATCCATATAAATCTTTCTTCAATCTGCATACCGTGTCACCATGATTTGATCACTAAAATCCTTCTGGTTGTTCGATATAGACTTCCTCTTCCAACTCTCCATTTAAGAAAGCAGACTTCACATCCATTTGATAAACCTTGAAATCTTTGTATGCTACAAAGCCAATAACATCCTTATTGCTTCAATCCTTGCCACTGGAGCAAAATTTTCTTCAAAGTCTATTCCTTCAACTTGACCATATCCTTTGCATACCAACCTTTCTTTGTTTCTTACCACTTCACCATTCTCATTCATCTTGTTTCTAAACACCCACTTTGTACCAATTACATTCTTGTCTACTGGTCTGGGAACAAGATCCCAAGTCTGATTCTTCTCTATCTGCATCAATTCCTCTTCCATAGCCTTTATCCAATTCTCATCTTTATAAGCCTCATCCACAGTTTTAGGTTCAATCTTGGAAATTAGACAGAAATTTACTTGTTCCTTTGTATCTTTTCTTTTGGTTGAGATTTCTTTGCTCTTATCTCCTATGATTTGATCTTTAGAATGATTGATTCTTACATATCTTGGAGTTGTGGTAGAACTTACCAGAGCTTGTTCTTCTTCATCTGGGTTGTCTCCATGTTGCACCACTTCTGAAACATCTAGATCATCTGACTCATATTCACTTGATTCTGAAGACCTTTCCTTACATTCGTCAACTTTAACATTTGCACTTTCAATGATCTTATTCAGCCTCTTATTATAGTACTGGTAGGCCTTGCTCTTCGTGGAGTAACCAATGAAGATTCCTTCATCACATCTAGCATCAAACTTACCTAAATCTTCTTCTCTTTTGATATAACATTTGCTACCAAAAACTTTGAAATATTTCATAGTAGGAACTCTACCATGCCACAATTCATAAGGAGTCTTTGAACTATTACCTTTTACTTGAACTCTATTTAGGACATATACAACAGTGTGAATTTCCTCTCTCCAATATGCTTCTAGAAGATGAGCTTCCCTCATCATGGTTCTAGCAGCTTCTTGAACTATTCTATTTTTCCTTTCAACAACTCCATTTTGTTGTGGAGTGTTGGGCACAAATAGTTGTCTCTTTATTCCATGTTCTTCACAAAAGAAATTGAATTCATTTGATGTGAACTCTCCTCCTCTATCAGACCTCAAGCATTTGATTTTCAAATCCATCTCATTTTCAACCATTGCCTTAAATGCCTTGAACTTATCTAGAGCTTCAGCTTTCTCTTTCAAAAAGGTGACCCAAGTCATTCTAGAATAATCATCAATAAGCAACATAAAATACATGTCTCCTTGCAAACTTCTTACTCTGGTAGGTCCACACAAATTTGTATGCACTAGCTCAAGTAGTCCTCCAACTGATTGGTCCTTGCTTTTGAAACTTGTTCTTGTCTGTTTCCCAAATTGACACTCCTTGCAAATAGGATTAACAGGCTTCACAAGCTTAGGCAAGTCTCTAACAACTTGTGCAGTACTTATCTTCATAATATTATCAAAATTTACATGACACAACCTTCTATGCCATAACCAACTCTCATCAGTCTGAGTCAACAAGTAATAGTCCTCAGTTCCTTTCAAGTGATAGATATTACCTCTCATCTTATTACCAGTTGCAATGACTATTCCAGAGCTTTCCCTGATCTTGCATCCATTGTCCTTGAAGCTTAAATCATAACCCTTGTCACACATTTGACCCACACTCAAAAGATTGTGCATTAATCCTTTCACATACAAGACATCAGTATTATGCTTACCATCAAAAGAAATAGATCCTTTCCCACAAATCTTACCAGTTGTATCATCTCCAAACCTAACCATTCCACCATCATATCTTTCCAAACTCACAAACTTAATTTTGTCACTAGTCATGTAGTGAGAGCAGCCACTATCAATAACCCATTCATCCTTGTCCTTAATGACCTGAGCAGCCAAAGCACTTTCCTCTAGTTTTTCTTCCTTCACACAACTAGTAGAATTAGTAGACATGGGATCTTCCTTAATAGCAATAAACAAGCATTCATTTATAGAGGAACTAGCATTATCTAGTTCACCATTATCTTATACTCTATCATCATCAAAATATTCAGCATAATAACACTTCTTTTGGGTCCTAGACCTGTTCTCATATCTTCTTCTATTTCTTTCAATTCTTTCAGGACATCTGGAAGCAAAATGACCTACTTTACCATAGGAAAAACATTTGAAAGGTAATTTTCCTTTATACTTACTGGATCCTCTTTGCAGTCTGTCCATGAAGTTGGCTTCAACTTCATCAAACTCATCATCGGATTCTACATTGTACTTTTCTGATCTAGAAGTACTTCCAGGAGTACTGGCTTTAAAGGTTGTCTCAACTTTCGGCAGAGCATCACCAAACTCTCTCATTTCAAGGGTAGTAAGCTTACCAAGTAGCTAATCCCTGTCAACTATTTTTACTTGCATGAATTCTTCAATTGTAGCTACCTTGTGATAGTAGGACTTGGACAGAGATCTTAGAATTTTCATAACAACTTCCTTTTTGTCAAGAGTTCTGCCTATGGCTTTTATCCCTATAACAAGTTCATCAACTCTTTGCATAAAGGCTAATATGTTTTCATCATCATTCATCTTCAAACTGTCATATTTCACTTTCAGACTTTGTATCTTGGCTTCCTTCATATAGATTTTTCAACTTTTCCCATACCTTATTTGCAGTTTCAAGATTCATAACTTTCATCAATATTGAGTCAGTTAATGAGCTTAGCAGAGCATCCTTTGCCTTGATATCTATCTCATATTCTTTGATTTCATCTTCAGTCACTGGACCATTTTGAGGTATGGTGTATTATGTTTCTGCAGCTTTCCATACTTTGTAACCAAGAGAAAGAAGATGACTTTTCATTCAAGCCTTCTAGAGAACATAATTCATTCCATCAAAATGTGATGATTCCTTCTTGTAAGACATTTTGGATCTTACTAATGTTGTTAAACTTTCTTCAGAGGAACTTGGCTCTGATACCAATTGTTGATATGCCCTGAACAACTGAGAGGGGGGGTGAATCAGTTGTCTCTAAAAACTTAAACAATTCTACAATTAAACATCAATCACTTATCCGCAATTATTATGATTTAACAATGAATGCATGAAATCAAAAACTTAACCATAGATACAACATCAAACACAAGAGACACTAGATTTTATGTAGAAAACCCCAAGGTGGGGAAAAACCACAAAGAGGATTAGCTCTCAATATATATTGCAATCTTGAAATAATGATGTTCAGGCTTGGTCACTCCACGGGTCTAAACATATTGGCTTACAGCCATGAAGAACAACTAGGTCTAGCAGGCTCACTGCCTCAACCCTAAACCTAGAAAGACAACAATAAGGGCTGTTAAACCTTGAGGGTTGTTAAACCATACTGGCGGCTCACTGCCAGACTCACTGCCACGATCAACACCTTTCTATATTTGTGACTAAAGTACAATAATTCCTCTACTCTGCTCTTCATCTGCTCTATTCTTCCTCTTCTTTCCTCTACCTCTTCTCCACTCTGCCTTTTGGACCTTTCTTAATATCTTTTCATTTTTGCTCAAGGACACCTTTTCCATGACTCAACTACAAGTATTTATACACCTCATCAACCTTGGAATGATCATCAAGGTTGGCATCACAATCATCAACTATTGGAACAATCTCCAAGGTCAGTATTACAAACATTTACAAAATAGGTCCTAACCTATTACAACATTATGCAAAGGAAATGAAATGTAGATCATGCCATGCCTTAGTTGGGACTCAAACATGATCTTCCACACCACAATGCGCTTCCACAATCTTCCAAAGATTTCCACAATCACTGGGATTAACCAGGTCAGCTAAAACTGGTTACATGTTACACTATCTGGGAACAATCTTCGAACATGATCTCAAATCCTTAATGTGGACCAATATCAAGATAGGAACATGATTAGGAGACATCCACAAGCAAGTTGTAATCCTCAGGAGCAATTGCAAAAACCTTAACCACTTTATCCATAGGAATCTTCTCACTGGAACACATGAACTTCATTGTCTTCAACTGTCATAAAGGAAAGATAGCTTGTAGACCACCAAACCATGAACCATTGCAATTGTAGGCACTTATCATCATCCCAGACTTCCTTCTAGAACTATAGAGAAAAATACTTTATTGCGGAGGAATGCAAAGCATAATACTTTCTCCCTGTCCCAACTGAACTTACAGAAAAAGTAGGTTTCACTCTGGTGAATACAACTCACTCAAATCTTCATATGGAGGGCTCAAACCCATAATGTAGCATCCTTATTCATACCTCTAACTTACTTCCAATCTATAGACCACGATCTTCAAGTAGAAATAAATGCGGAGTAGTTTATCAGACTGTTCTTCAGCATACAACTCATTGTCTGTACTACACTTCTCTGTAACTCACTTGTTTCTTTCAGAGGCTAATTTTCTCAATATCCTCAACATACAAGTCTTCTAACACAAGTAATAGAATAAGATACAGTTGACACCAATGACAACAAGAATATGTTGACATCAATGACAACACCGATTAGGCACATACTTGTAACAGAAATACCTACCAAATACTCATCCAATAAAGCAAGATCTAAAAAACTATGATCAATCTACTCAAGAGTAGGATCCAAATTTGAAGAAGCATGAGGTGTAGGAGGAGGAAGTTCAACACTAGTCTCAAGAACACCAAAATTCAAATGACCAAACTTCTTGTCACAGACATGATTTACCCTTGATGGAAGGGTATGAACATTAGTCAAAGGACTATCATCATCAGGAGAAAAATGAGAAAAAAATACAAGAGAAATGCATTGTCCACAACCCCAGTAGCAATGATCTCTCTAGTGTCTATGTCTCTAATGTATACATGATCAGAAGTGAAGTTAACTATCATACCTTGTGCACCATGAGTAATTTGATAAACTGAAAAGATATTAGTGGTCAAGGAGGGTACATAAAGAACATCATTGAAAGATCCCTCACCCATATCAAAATAACCTTTCCCACAAACCTTCATGTATGTATTGTTACTCGTCAAAATATTAGATGAACTACAAGGTTCAAAAGAAGAGGACATATCCATAGAAGATGTCATTTGATGAGATGCATCTGAATCAAGAAGCCATCTCCCATTTTCAGGAATAGTGGAAGACAAGATTGCTTTACCTTTCCTCCCATTAGCAAATCCTACATTCCCTAACTGTGTAGATGAAGATGCTACCAATTGAGAAGTAGAAGAAGAAGAAGAAGGAGACTCTGATGAGGGCAGTGAGATGTTGTTCTTCTGAAGAAGTTGAGTAAGCTCATCAATCTTCTTATTATAACACCTATGTTCATCATGTTGAGATTTCTTGCAATAAGCACATTTGATCTTCTTCTTTTGTAATGGTTCCTCTTTAGAAGAGGTCTTGGTCTCAGAAGTAGGATGTGAAGGAGGATCCTTAACTTTCTCTTTAGACTTAGAATCCTTATTCTATTTCTTGTCCTTGAAACTTGAATCCTTAGGATCTTTTACAAGAAGTACTTGAGCCTTTGTAAGTGTCAATGTGCCATTTGTGCCAACTTTTCTTGTTCCCTTGTGAGTTACGTTGCAAAACCATCATTGAAGGCATTTTGTGTGCACCACCTAGAGCATCCATGGTTGCATAAAATGCTGAAACAAATACAAAATAATCAGGACCTAACTTAGAGAGTAGATAGAATCAACTTCTCATCCTCTTTTTTAACCTCACATTCAGACAACTGCAATCCTAGAGAATTAAGCTTGGTGAAAAAATCCTAGATATTATCAAAATGTCTAGGATCTAGATTCATTAGTTCATTCTCCAAATGAAATTTCCTCATCTTATTTGGCTTACCAAAAAGATTCTCTAAGGTAGTCCAAATATCATTAGGATGCTTACAAGATAACATGATATCGCAAATCAGAAGAAATGGACATAATGAGAGTACCAAGTGCTTCATCTCTTCGATCAAACCATTTTCTCTTTTCTACAACACTAGTGGGTTCAGGATCTTGGTCAAAATTAATTCTTTACAACTTCAATTTCAACAAAAAAATCTTCATATTAGATTTCCATTTAAGATAATTTGTTGTAGTTAAAAGTTCTACTTTAGGAAAATCCATGATGAAACAAGAGAATGCAACAATTATTCTTCACAATATACAAAATCAACTCCTTTGTTCACATGAAATGAAGCAAAACCAATATCAAAAATCAACAGAGTAAAAGCACCATCAAATAGAAAAACAAGAGAGAAATACCTTAACCACTGCAAGGGTGATGAAAAGACCTTTTTGTTGATATTCGGTTTGCAAAAATTGGCCTTCGTTTGCAAAAGTTATGGAAAAATGAAAAAAAGGCCTATAAAAGATACTTTCAAAGCACCAAGGGGGGCTTAATTCTAGTCACCCATGTGACCACGTCCTTCATCAGAGTTAAAAAATTCTTGATATTCGAAGGGTGTGGCGGGTTTCCATGCCATGTAATCCAAGTCACCAGGACTCAATGCCAAATCACCATCAAGTCATCAACCACGCACAAGATGAGCATACAAGTTAGTAGCATACATGTCTCAAATCACCATGCATGGGAGAGAGTCAAAACTGAAACTCGTGAGCCTTACAATGGTAGTAGTGAGTGAGAGGCTATTTAAATAACTAGAAACACTGGTACAAGGCCAATGTGGGACTAAATTACCTCAACTCTACCAAAAAACTAGCGATGGGCCCACTCACTAAGCACAGTGAAACTCTAAAAAATATTTTTTAGGAACTTTAGAATGTATTATTTTGGTGTAGGATAGATATATTTGAATCAGCCAATCAAAGGCCTTTAATTTGCCCTTTGTGGTCTGATCTTGTTGTGTAAACTAGAGCCTCTGCATACGCCTTCACTAATTCTGTGAGGGGTCTAAAACCAAAATACATTGTTTGGATGCCTTCAAGATGGGAGTTTAAACACCATAGAGCTAGGGCTAAATACAGGGGCAAGTATTCAACCCTTTTCCTAGACGAATTAGCCTTTCCTTTTCTTGAAAAAAGGGCCCTATCTTGCTTTAAAAAAACTGCAACCTACCTTCAAACAGGTCACGAGCTTTCCAGAAAAGGCTACGGGGTTTTAGATTGGTAGTAGGCCTTTCAAATAGGCCATGAGCCTTCTAGAAAACAAATTCTACCTTTGCACGCCCTCTCTCTCGTATTCAAAATGAGCCTTAAATTAGCCTCTTCGATGCAAAATAAGAATGTCCAAGGCATCTGGAAAGGCTTTGTAAGCTGAGAAAAAAATTAATGCCACATGTCTATGAAAAAAATATTGTCCCATGAGGGAAAATATGGTCCTGAGAATGATTTCACCAAATAGAGATATGCCTTCTTCAACCCCAAAGGAATCATGATCTATGGAAAAACTTCCAACACCTCTACAAAATATGAAGATCACCGAAAAACTGGCACAAAACTAAAAAATCTAGGAGACCAGTGTGTTGAAAATTTTGGCAAATAATAGGTGAAATAGAAATTTATAAAATTTTAAATGCCAAAAAAAATCATTCCACAAAAAAAATTGCAGCATATAAAATCTAGATCTCACCAAAATCTCTGATGAAAACTCTCAGGACTGTAGATAGTCATCTCGGATACCATGCTGGTGTCAAGCACCTCCCAGGAGCACAACCTACAAGATAAACCTCCATAATGCGAGAGATAAATATTTCACTAGAATGAGAAAAATAAAACGAGATATATGAGATGCAAAATAATGTGCATAGCCTTACTTATAAATGCAAGGAGAAAGCTGGTAAAAATAACCAACAACTACCGAAACTAATATGCACCTAATTAATGCATTATGATGCCTAAGTAAAACTTAAGAAAGTAAATAGATTAAATCTAATTTAGTCTAACAATAATTACCTATTAACATTATAATCACACATATTATATTTTTAGAATCTTGACAGTGTCCCGAATATAACCTTTTGATTTTATCAAATTTGGATAAAAAAAGTCTGTCAACATCAAGGGTGAAGTCGGGGAAAATTTGTAAAAACATATCCATTCTGCATTCATGTGGAAAAGGCAGGTTTGGATTCCCAACCTTAATTTTTGGGGGGAAACTTTTTAAACCAAAATGGAAGAAATAGATATCCATTTTGGAAAAATACTTTTTTTAAGCATTTTCCATAACGGATATCTGTTTTCCCAAAACAGATATCCTTTTTCCCAAAATAGATATCCATTTTGAAAAAACCATACCAAGCCTAAAAAAGTGTTTCACGATTTTGGCTAACACTTTCACGTGATTTTTTCCTCCATTTCCACTGTTTGGCCCATTGTGATCTTGCACTTACCCTTATCAAAATTAAAAGTTAGATTTTCCAAATGTTGTTTGTTATGTCATAAATTATGCTCCATGGGTTAGCACAATTTCACTAAGTTAGCTCCTACCTTTTAGTGTCCCTCAATCCATTTATTAATTTGACCTATTTTAGAACCTAATTAATGTTTATCTAATCAAGGAGTGTTGTATTTTAGAGTAATTTCTGATAAAACTCGAGAAGAAATGCTAGATGCCGGACATTTAGGGAACCCTTAAGAAGATGCCTAAGAAAAATTTGAGGGTTTAACTTGGGCACCAACTACCCATGTCCCACCTTAATCTCCAGATTTCAAATTTTCTTGTTGTGTCAGCTTTTTCTGTGTGCTTCGAGATTCCGAATTCAAATTTTCATATTCGCGCAATGTCGGCATGTTATTTCAAATTATTACACCTGAAAGGTTGGATATTTAAAGAGATTTGAAAATCATTTTATCACACACAACTCACATGCAAGCTTACCATGTTGAAACTCTACTACTAGTGCTATTGAAGTCTACAAAGTATTGAAGCTCATTGAAGAATTTGTTCTTTGCTATCATGGAGATATATTGTGGAGATTCAGAATCAAGATCTTGAGTCGATCTTGCTCTTCCTAGGGTTTTGTCAAGCCTTTTGTATGATCATGAGAAGGGTTAAAGCCTCCAACTTGAGTTTTGGAATCCTCCACAGATATGGCTACCTCACCTTCTTATTCTACAAGTATTCATTGATATTCATCTCCTTGGGTGAAGCTGTTGTTTCCTTGAGTGAAACATTTGCAGATCTAAGCCTTGATGCTTGAGTCATTTAGGATCTTGCATTTGTTTATGCTTACACATTTGGGTTTCAATCACACACATCTACATATTTTGACACTAGGTATTGTTGAGGTAGAAATACCAAAGATGGGGTTTGACTGAGACAAACTCCTATATAGCCACAACCATCCTCCTTCTTTTTGTTTGTGCAGGTCAGGTTCAAAACGATTAGATGAAAAGAATCAAAGGAAAAGAAAGCGTTGCGAGTACAAACCTCACAAAAGTTATAGATTTGTCATTGGATATATTTGGGACACTTTCGACAACTGCCCTTGTCCAACAGCCCTTGAGATTCATGATCTAGAACTCTTATTACAGACTCAAGTGCCTGTGGTAGTCAGTTTCTGGGTATCAAAACTTTCAGACAAATTTAGTGGTTACCAGTGTCCATCAAGCCCTCAAATTCTAGGTACATAGTCTATGTAGCCTCCTATCTATGTTTCTATAATCCTCCTTTAGGTTTCTACTCCTGAAAATTATTTATTCCAACATATCTTATAACTAGAGTTTGGTTGGATAAAGCGGGTTTGAGGTTGTGGAAAATTTGTTGGACCATCTTTTCATGTACAACAGTAAAAGATATAATTCTTGTAGATTCATCTTTTCATAGTGATTGATCTCGGTTCATATCTTGAGTGTTAGTTCAAAGAAAAAGAGGCGCTTGACCTAGTTTAAACATACTATCATTGTCTCTCTTTTTCACACTAAACATTTTGGTGAACCCGTGTTTTAAAGAATTTGCATCATTTGTATTTGTTGTTTAAAATAAAATCTAGAGTACAAAACTCTCTTTAATGAAAAGCACATGCATTGCATTTTCATTGCTATATCTATCTTTTCATTGAAAGAGTATCAAGTTGAAATTTTGTTACTTGCATTGTGATACCTTGTTTCATTTTTTGCAAGTGGATGTTATCTTGTTTTAATTAAGTCTTGGGTTAATTGGATTATGTGGAAATGTTGGATTTATTTTTACAAGAATTTAATGCATATAATGAGCCATTTACTTGTGATGACTTCAATATGCTAGATGAAGCCTTGGAGCATTTTATCTCTAAATATTCCACTACGACTCCTAAACCGTTGTTATTTCAAAAACTACTAAATGCAATTTATGTGCCTAAATCTCAAGAAGAGTCTATGAAAATGCATATGGTGGTAAAGCTATGTTCTAATGTGCCTAAACTACAAATGAAATCGGTGCTCATTGTATGAGTCTTTCTGAATTCTTCTCAACCTCCTGATTGCATCTATAACAAAGCTAAACAAATAACAACTCAACCATGTCACGATGGATTACAACATTCCAACCACAATGTGGTTGCTCATATATATAATATATGCAATAACAAACAAAGTAAACATCAATCAATTGTTCTGATATCTTTACCAACTTCTCAGCCTATGTTTCCTCAACCACCTCGTTTAACGCATAAGGTTGGTCAAGATTATGATCTTGTTGAGTAGATTTGTGCTATTTATGCTAAGATCTCTCTTTGGGAACTCATACAAACATCACCTACATACCATGTAATGCTCCAAGAATATTTGCAAAAGGTGATTGTACTACCAGTTGTTAAGACTAATGATGTAGCAGCCTTGTTAGAATGTATGCATGTGACAAAAATAATTATTTTGTTTCAACAACATGAGTTACCCTCTATGGAAGTTTAAAAGAAATATGACCCTCTTATAATCTTTGTTACTGTAAACAAAATGTTGGTTAAGTGAATTATGATTGACAATGGATCAGCTCTTAATGTTTGTGGTGTTGATTTGTTACCTAAAATCAATGTTGAAAAAAAGTTGATTAAGCCAAATAAGCTAAACATTCTTGGCTTTGATAATGTTGGTAGACCATCCATAGGAACTTTAAATCTACCTATAAAGGTTGGACCTATGGCATTGTCTACTCTTTTTCATGTTTATGTAGAGTAGGGGTAGGTTCTTAACAAACTTCAATGACCCTTTCAATGGTCATGCTTGGATTTGACATCTCTCATGGCTTCAATGGTAAGGATAGGTGCCCCAACTTGGTTTGCATGCATGGACCACTTACTAACCCTAAAGGACATCTAAAACCTCATTTTTATGATAGATCAACACTAATGAAACTCACCAAGAAACTTGGTCACTTGTCTTTCCTATCGTTCCTTCACAACTAGCCCTAATTGCTTGTAGCCCTTAGAATAGGGTTTTTGGGGTATAACTTGCAGAAATCATGGTAAACCTATGAATAAATTAGCTTTTTAGATACCCATTAAGCCTCTTCACAACATATCAGACATGCAGTATAGGTTCCTTTGGAACAAAAGCCTCAAAAGATGATTGTCACTACTGTATTAAGCCTAATTAGGCCTCTTTTACAAAGCAAGTATTTGACAAACTTGCTCCCAACTTCCAAGACCTACTCTAGGGCATGAATTAGGTTTAAAATGGATTGAATATTATGGTTTGAGGGATCTTATCTTATCCCAAGTCAACTTTTCATCAAATCACTACTCCACCTATGCTAGAAGGCCTAATACATGAGGATATTAGGCTTAATTAGCTTCAAAAGACACTCCACTCTAGTCCCCTACTCCTAAAATGAAAAAAAAGATAAAATACAACCTAAATAGATCCATTCCACCCATTTTAGGCCTATGACATAGGTGGAATGGATCAAAAACCCATCAATTTGCCCAAAAACCCTCAAAACTAGGGTTTTAGACCCAGTTTCAGAAAATGATTGATAAAATGCTTCAACCAGAATGAAAATCCTCCAAATTAGGTGTAAATGAAAGATAACTCAACTCATTTCAACATTTTGGGCATTAGAAATCATGACAATCTGGTACAAAATAGTATAGGACATAGGAACAACAAAAAAACACAGAAAATATGCAGAAAATTTAGAAAATCTTTATTTCCTTTCTCTCCAACCTTCTTCTCTCATCTGCCTCAAAATGTGTAAGGCATAAATAACATGTTTCCAATATAACTCCCACATTTTTTCATTCCATCATCATGGAAAAGCCAAAAAGAAGGCATAAAACAACATGTCCACTACAATGCCAAAAATAGATTGACCTAAACTTAAGCAATATTCAAGACACTAACCTCCACTACATCAAAAATATCTTTAATAAACTTTATTACATTAGCTATGAAGAAAAATCTCCACTGATACTCCTATTGAGACCAAAAAATCAATATTTAGGCATGGTGCCCCTGCACCATACACCCAAGGAGAAAGGATCTCAGGCTCCACCTGAGATCAGATCAGGGACTGGGGTTCCATGTTTTGTAATGTCTTCATCTATCATCCATGTGGTATCTTCATGAGGGAGACCATGCCACTTCACAAGATATTCATTATAAACCTTGTGTCTTGTTCTTTTGACCTCCTTGGTGTCTAAAATGGCTTCAAGTTTGACTAGTGCAGCATGAGGAAGATCATGAACCCAATCAACATCAATAGTACCTTCATCAGCACTTACACCTACATCCAAAGATCCCTTTAAAGGATATAATTTAGAAATGTTAAATATTGGTGAGATAGCCACTCTAGGAGGGAGTTCTATCTCATATGCATTTTCACTAAACTTGTGGACCACCTTGCATGGCCTAATCTTCTTCATCAGCAACTTAGTGTATCTTCCCTTAGGTAGCCTCTCTTTTCTTAGATGTGCAAGTACTAAATCCCCAACTTTGAACTGAAGATTCTTCCTTTTCAAATCTACATGCTTTTTGTAAGTTTCCACACTCTTCTTGAGGTGTTCTCTAACTTGATCATGTATATCCTTCATAGCCATTGCAAACTGCTCTCCTTCTACACTTCTCTTCTCCAATCCTCTCAAATCACTGAGTTCATGTATACCTCTTGGGTTTAATCCATACACTACTTCAAAGGGAGTTTTCCCTATGCTCCTGTTAATGGAGTCATTGTAAGCATATTCTACCTAAGGGAGAACAAGATCCCATTTTTGTCCATGCTCTTTTGTGAGACACCTAAGTAGATTTCCCAATGACCTATTAACTACTTCAGTCTACCCATCTGTTTGTGGGTGATAGGCAGAGCTAAAAGTCAAATTTGTTCCTAATTTCTTCCATAAGGTCCTCCAAAAGTGACCTATAAATTTAGAATCTCTGTTTGAAACTATAGAGATGGACAATCCATGAATTCTAACTATCTCCTTGAAGAATAGGCCTGCAATGTTTGAGGCATCACTTGTACATTTGCAAGGAATGAAGTGTGCCATTTTATTGAACCTATCTACAGCCACAAACACACTATCCATTGCCCTATGAGTTTTAGGTAAACCTAATACAAAGTCCATATTAAGATGTTCCCAAGGTCTATTAGGGATTGGGAGAGGCTGATACAATCCTGCATTTGAGCTAGAGCCCTTGACTCTTTGACAAATTCCACAACTTTCAATAAACATCTTGATATCTGCATGCATCCTTGGCCAATGGTAGAACCTTTTTACCTGATCTAAGGTTGTGTCAAACCCAAAATGTGCCCCTAAAGCACCACAATGCTTCTTTCTTATTAAATTGGCTCTCATAGAGCACTTAGGTACACACAACTAAGTACCCCTAAACAATAATCCATCTTGCAACATAAAATCAAATAACTCACTGTGAAAAGTATTCTAAAATTGACTGCAAACAACATATTGTTCCTTAAAATCATCATCATTTTCATACATAGCTTTGAGTGCTTCTATCCCCATACTTTGAAGTTGAATTTCTTGGACCATCATAGACCTTTGGCTCAAAGCATCAGCAACTTTATTTGACTGTCCTTTCTTATGTTTGATTGTGAAAGTATAGGCCTGCAAATATTCTATCCACTTCATGTGCCTATGATTCAACTTGTCTTGGCTATTCAAGAAACTTAGAGCATGATTATCTGTGAAAACAATGAATTCCTTGGGCAAGAGGTAATGTCTCCACTTCCTTAGGGATTGAACTAATGCATAGAGTTTTAGGTCATTTGAAGAATACTTTCTTTTGGTGTCATTGGGCTTTTCACTAAAGAAAGCCACTGGTCTACCTTCTTGGCTCAAGACTGTAGCCACTGCAAATCCACTAGCATCACACTCCATTGTGAAGATCTTATTAAAGTCAAGTAAAGCAAGGATGGGTGGTTGTGCTACTTTATGTTTCATATATTCAAAGCTCTTACCTGCCTCATTAGTCCACTAAAATTTCCTCTTCTTGTCTCCTTTGATGGTATCAAGGATGGGAGAACATATATGACTAAAGTTCTTAATAAATTTCCTATAGAAGGTAGCTAAACCATGAAAGCTTCTTACCTCTCTTACTGATTTTGGAGCTGGCCAATTGAGAATGGCTTCAACCTTGGAAGGATCCATCTTCAATGTTCCTTTGGAGATCACAAAACCAAGGTACACAAGTTCTTCTTTCATAAACTCACATTTTTTGAGGTTTATCATCAACTTCTCCTCATGCAATCTCATCCATTCATATAGTCCTTCATTAGTTTTAAAGGCAGTTTTCCATTCATCTCCTTCCCTTATCCTAATTTGGTGGTATCCACTTTTGAGATCAATCTTTGAGAAATAGCATGCACCTCCTAAACAGTCCATTAGGTCCTCCATTCTAGGTATTGGAAACCTATATCTGATTGTGATTTTGTTTATTTCCCTTGAGTTAGAACACATCCTCCACTCTCCACCTTTCTTGGGTGCTAAAATAGTAGGGACAACACATGGACTTAAGCTTTCTCTGATGAGACCCTTATCTAACAATTCTTGGACTTGTGCCTTGATTTCTTCATTCTGCTATGGGGTCAGTTTGTATGTAGCCTTGTTAGGTAAATTGGCACCAGGGATCAGGTCTATGTGATGGCTGATGTCTCTCATGGGAGGTAAGGAACTTGGAAAATCATCTACCACAATATCCTTGTACTTGTTCAACAAAGACTGAACTTCACTAGGTATATCTTCTACCTTATTTGATGCTAAAATAGACTTGGTCTTAGGTCTGATTACTACTGCAAATCCATGTCCACCTTCTTCTTTCATTGTCTACAAAAACTCTTTCTCTCCTACTACCATAATGCTAGACCCAACATGTTTATCAGACTCTTCCTCTTGAAGGGGTGTCAATGAGAATGAGACTCCATCCTTCTCTATCACATAAGTGTTTTTTCTGACCATCATGCTTGGTCTTTCTGTCATGTTGCTAGGGTCTTCCTAGTAGTAGGTGACAAACATCCATAGGAATGATGTCACAAAGGATATTATCTCTATAACCCTCAATGTTAAACTCTACCCATGATTGTTCATTTACCAAGACTTGTTGACCTTTGTTTAACCATGACACTTTGTAGGGTGTAGGATGAGGAATTCTTTTTAGGTCCAACTTCTCTACCATTTCTAAAGAAACAAGATTATCAGTAGAACTAGAATCGACAACTACTTTGCATACCTTTCCATGTGACTTGCAAGTTGTTCTAAACAATGTTTTCCTTTGTGAAGGCTCCCTAGTTGTTGGTACCTTGAGGAGTGTCATCCTTATCATCAATGTATCACCTACCTCAAGAACAATAGGCTGAAGTGGTGAATTGACACTTTCATTGTCCTCTTCATGCACTATTTGGGTTCTGCATTCACCTCCATGAGAACTTGAGGCTTGCTAATCTGGGCACTTGAATGTAGGATGTCCAAACTGATTATAGTTGTAACATTTACATGAGAAGGTGCTTGACCCTCTTCCTTGGCTACTAAACCTTCCTCTACTATTTGATCTTCTTCCTCAGAAGTTACCTCTGTCACTTGACTCACTACCTTGTTCCTACTGGCCATTTGATTCTCCTTGCTACTTTTGTGACTGTCCTCTAGCACCAAAGTTCCCTCTACCTCTGAAATTATTTCCTCTACCTCTTCCATGTTGCTCTTGCCTTCTCATTATCCTTTCTTCTGCCTTGACAGCCAATTGGAAACACTCTTCCACTAGCCTTGGTGTAGATAGGGTGATCTCATCTTGAATGTTGTACCTCAGGCCATTTAGGTACCTTGCCACCTTTTCTCTTTCATCCTCAACATGTCCTATTCTAATGCTCAACTTATGGAACTCCTCAATGTATGCCATCGCATCCAACTCCTTTTGTTTTAGACTTTACAACTTCCTAAAGGTCTGAATCTCATAGTTTGTAGGAAGGAATTGTCCTTGATCTTGGCTACCATTCTATCCCATGAATGGATCTTTGCTTTACCTTTCTTGGCTCTCTCTTCTTGAATGTAGTTCCACCATGTTAGGGCAGGGCCCTTCAACTTGGTCTTTGCATACTTCACTTTCTTATTGTTTTCCACCTCCTCAAACTTAAAGAAGTTATCCAGAGCATATAGCCAACCCAATACTTCTTCATTGTCCATCTTCCCACCATACATGGGTACTTCCACTTTCAATTTAGGAGTCTTTTTCCCTTTGACAGCCTTCAACATTTTTAACAACCTCTCTTCACCAGAGTCCAAGTCTTCTTCCTCTTCTTGAACTCCTATTTGAGGGTCTACATTCTCACCCTCTTCCTCTAGGTCACTTTGGTACCTATTGATCATACGTCTCTTTAGGTTGGATTCTAATGCTGTAATTCTAGCCAGGGCAGCTTCATGAGACTCCTTCACTTGTCTCAACTCCTTTGCATAATGCTCTTTCAGTTCTCTAACTTCCTTAGCCACTAGATTGCTCTTTGGAGGCATCTTGTAAACTCAATGCTTCTCACTTTACCAATTAGAACCTATGCTCTGATACCACTTGATGCAAAGTAGGAGTGGGTTCTTAACAAACTTCAATGACCCTTTCAATGATCATGCTTGGATTTGACATCTCTCATGGCTTCAATGGTAAGGATAGGTGCCCCAACTTGGTTTGCATGCATGGACCACTTACTAACCCTCAAGGACACCTAAAACCTCATTTGTTTGATAGATCAACACTGATGAAACTCACCAAGAAACTTGGTCATTTGTCTTTCCTATCGTTCTTTCACAACTAGCCCTAATCGCTTGTAGCCCTTAGAATAGAGTTTTTGGGGCATAACTTGTAGAACTCATAGAAAACCCATAAATAAATTAGATTTTTAGATACCCATTAAGCCCTTGTACAACATATTAGACATGCAATATAGGTTCCTTTGGAACAAAAGCCTCAAAAGATGACTGTCCTTGCTGTATTAGGCCTAATTAGGCCTCTTTTACAAAGCAAGTGTTTGACAAACTTGCTTCCAACTTCCAAGACCTAATCCAAGGCAATAATTAGGTTGAAAATGAATTTAATATGCTAGTTTGAGCGATCTTAGCTCATCCCAAGTAACTTTTCATCAAATCACTACTCCACCTATGCTAGAAGGCCTAATACATGAGGATATTAGGCTTAATTAGCTTCAAAAGACACTCCACTTCAGTCCCCTACTCCTGCAATGAAAACAAAAAGAAAATAAAAACCTAACTAGATCCATTCCACCCATTTTAAGCCTATGATACAGGTGGAATGGGTCAAAAATCCATCGATTTGCCCAAAACCCTCAAAACTAGGGTTTTAGACCCAGTTTCAAAAAACAATTGATAAAATGCTTCAACCAGAATGAAAATCCTCCAAATTAGGTGCAAATGAAAGATAACTCAACTCATTTCAACATTTTGGGCATTAGAAATCATGACAATCTGGTACAAAATAGTATAGGACATAGGAACAACAAAAAAACACAGAAAATATGTAGAAAACTCAGAAAATCTTTATTTCCTTTCTCTCCAACCTTCTTCTTTGATCTTCCTTGAAATGTGTAAGGCATAAATAACATGTTTCCAATGTGACTCCCAAGTTTTTTCACTCCATCATCATGGAAACATCAAGAAGAAGGCATAAAACAACCTGTCCACTACAATGCCAAAAATAAACTGACCTAAACTTAAGCAATATTCAAGGCACTAAACTCCACTACATCAAAAATGTCTTTAATAAAATTTATTACATCATTTATGAAGAAAAATCTCCACCTATACTCCTATTGAGACCAAAAAATAAAAAATTAGGCATGGTGCCCCTGCACCACATGTCATGCCCGGTGCTCTATCATATAATATGATTCTTGGTAGACCATGAATTCATACTATGGGGGTAGTTCCCTATTTTCTTCATTAATAAATAAAGTTTATTTATGCAAATAAAATCCAAACTATTGAATTTGATCTGGAACTAGAAAGTTGTTTACATATTGAAACTAAAAAACAACCTATTGATCATAAGATTCTAAACAACATAAAGGTTGATTCATCACCACCTCTTGCCACATATAATGTTGTACAAGATTCCCAAACTTCACTGAATGCATTCACCAAGATGATTAGGGTTCATTAGATTTCAATCCTACTTTCGTTGGGGAATATAAGCTTAATAATGTTGAAACTTGAAAAGTGGCATCAATATCATCTAACCAATCTATGGAAAAGCCTAAAGAATCTAAAGATCCTTTAGTTGGCAAGGAAGATACTACTCTTACTTATACCATAGATTATGAGACCTATGAAGCTCTACCATCTTCTAAAGAAATGACATCTCTTTATGGTCGAGGATTCAAAATCCTTTATAAGAACTACAACTATGTAGATAATGGTTGTGGTATACATCAACAAGGAATTAGAGTACCTTTACAAGTTACTAGAATTAACTACATAGTCAGTATTGGTTACCATTTCTTGAAACTCACTAAAGCTTACAAACATCCTAATCTTAATGTTAATACTATATCAACACTCAATTTGATAGATCCTGAGATGATCAACACCAATTGTCCTCCAAGAGATATTGAATTGGACCACTTCTCTATAGATGAGGGAATAGTTGAATTCCTCGGAGATTATGACAAGTTACCTTGTTATCTTCATAAGCATGGACTACCTTATTCTTTAAATACAGAAGCATATTTTGGAAAATCCACTAGTTTAGTAAATGTTACCTTAACACCTAATGAAGAGTCTTTAGAATCATCACAATCACCTAGCCTCTAGGACAACAATACTTTACTTAATGGAAAGATTGTTGATGTCTTGATGGAGAAGGATATCCCTAAAAAAGTTATCCCCATAGGCGATTGTTTAAGTACAAAAGAAAAATAAGATATGACAAAGCTATTACATGAATTTTTTGAATTATTTTCTTGAAATTATTCATATATGCCTGGCATTGATCCTAAGATTGTAACACATAACATTCTATTACATCTTGAGACTAAGCCAATTAAACAAAAGATTCATAAAATGAACCCTAAGGTTGTGTTGTTAGTCAAAGCTGAGATATAATTTAGCTTTTACAATCTGGTTTTATCCGCCTTATTGATTACTCACCTTGGATCTCAAATATTGTGGCTATTGCTAAACCTAACATCTATATTCGGGTGTGCGCTGACTTTAGAGATTTAAATCTTGCTTCTTTGAAAGATAATTTTCCTCTTCTGAACATTGATATGATTGTTGATTCAATAGTTGGCCATGAATTACTTTCCTTCATGGATGGTTTTTTAGGATATAATCAAATCTTTATCAACCCTCAAGATCAATACAAAACAACTTTTATAACCCCGTGGGGAAAATTTTGTTGGGTAGTCATGTCATTTGGATTAAAGAATGCCAGAGCAACTTATCAACATGCTATGACTCTTATTTTTCATGATTACATGCATAACATCTTAGAGGATTATGTCAATGAAATTCTTGTGAAGTCTAGTCATCACCAGGTCATGTCGCAATCCTCCATCAAATCTTTGAACGGATACAAAATATAAAATGCACTTAAATACCCGTAAATGCATCTTTGGCATAGACAATGGAAAATTGTTGGGATTTATAGTTTCACATCGTGATATTGAAGTAGACACAAAGAAGATTGATGTGATTGTTAACATGCCATCTCCTTGTAATATTACTCAACTTCACAATTTACAAGGGAAGAAATAGGGCATCCATCAATTTGTATCACAACTCACAGACATGACTCACCCTTTTACTCAGTTACTCAAGAAATAATCAAAGTTCCAGTGGAATTTGGATTGTCAAAAATCCTTTGAAGAGTTGAAAGAATATTTATCCAATCCCCTATTTTACAACCAACAACTATAGACAAACCCTTCATTCTTTATACATCAGCCTCTACTAATGCCTTAGTGATATTATTAGCACAACATGATAGAGAAGGCAAGGAACGCGCTATATATTATATAAGTCAAACTTTTCTCAATTATGAGGTGCAATATACTATCATTGAGAAACAATGCTTTGCTCTTGTTTTTGCAACACATAAGTTAAGAAATTATCTCCTAAATGTTGAAGTACATGCCATGGTAAAATTTGATCCCTTGAAGCTTCTCTTTGCTAAAACAGATCTCTCAGGTCTCCTAGCTAAATGGGTTATGTTGTTAATAGAATTCGATCTCAAATTTATCTCTCTCAAAGCAATAAAATGACAAGCATTAACCGACCATTTGGTCAAAGCTCCTTCACCTTTCTCTATCCAGAATAGTGAAGACTTTCTTGATGATCAGATTCTTACTTTAGATAAGGATGACAAATGGCAATTGTATTTTGATGGTTCAATATGTTGAACTGGTTCGTGTGCTAGTATTATCTTAATACCCCCTTCTCTTAAGCCAATTCCTCTTTCCTACCATCTAAACTTCTCATGCACAAATAACATTGCTAAGCATGAAGCTCTTAATGTAGTACTTCATGCCACTTTGTCTCTAAATATTAAACACATCACTATTTATGGTGATTCACAACTAATCGTAAGACAAGTTACTAGATCTTATCAAGTAAAGAAAGATAAGTTATCCCAGTATCATGATCTTGCTTTGTAACTATTAAAATAATTTTCATCCTTCACTATCAACATGATCCCAAGTAGAGACAATTGACATGCAGATGCAATGGCAAGTGCAACTTCCCTTATATCCCATGACAATTCCCTTAAGGAATCTCATTTTATCATTTATAATCTCAAAACATTAGCCCTAGCCGAGGTCACCCCCTCAGATACCACTTTATGTTGTAATGCAAATGTTGATGAATGGTACTCCCATATATTTTAATACCTGCATGATGGTACCTTTCCTAATTCAGTGTCTAAAAACACAAGAGCTCTCATACACAATATCGCAACATGTTATATTATCCTTTCCAATGTATTGTATCGAAGAAGCTTTAATGGTGTTCTTCTTCATTGTCTAAATCAATCAGAAATTCCAATTACTTTGAAAGAAGCCCACTCTGGTGCCTACGGAGGGCATTTTGGAGGAAAATCCTTGGTAAAGAATTTAGTACATATGGGGTTCTATTTGAAAACCATGGAACAAGATTATTTTGCATTCATTAGAAAGTGCCCGCAATGTCAACAACATAGTAACTTAATTCGAGCTCCTGCCTAGGAACTTCATGCCAAGGTTTCAATGTGGCCTTTTTCTATATCAGGCTTGGATCTAATTAAAAAGATTTCTCCTCCTTCCACTCAAGGACACACTTTCATCATAACTTCTATCGATTACTTTATGAAGTGGGTTGAAGCTATGTCATTGTGATCTATGACTATTGAGGTAATCTATCGCTTCATTCAAGATAACATAATTTCACGATTTGGTATCCCTTCCTCCTTAGTTTCTAACAATGGCACACCATTTATGAATAAGGATGTGAATAAATTCCTTGAGAAATATCACATTCAACATCGCTTCTCTACGCCATACTATCCACAATCAAATGGCCAAGCAGAAGCTTCAAACAAGATCATTAGACAAATCCTTTGAAAAACTATTAATAAACATTAGAAAGATTGTCATACTCAACTCTCCTATGCGTTATGGGCCTATAGGACAAGTATTCATATGGCTACTGGTACTACACCGTACAATCTTGTATATGGTGCCGATGCGATAATGCCTTTAGAGTTACAAATTCCTTCATTAAGAATTTCCCTAAGGGATATTGTTGATAATAACATGGAAAGAGAAAAGAGACTACAATAGCTAGAGATGCTTGATGAATAGTGTATCAATACTCTCGATCATCTTAAAGCTCATCAAAAGAGTATTCAATGATCGTACAATGAACGTGTAATACATTGGTCATTCGACATTGGAGACTTGGTACTCTATGAGAATCAATGTAATGTGAATGCGCCTCTTGGTGAAAAAGGGAAGTTCAACCATAACTGGCTAGGACCTTATGTTATCACTGAAGCTTATGGATCAGGAGTGTATAAACTAGTTGATGAACAAGGTATGCCTCTTAAGGAGCCTATTAATGCTATGCATTTACGAAAGTTTCATGCTTAGGATCGTATGTTAGGTATTACTTTATAAAACAATTAGTTAGTAATTGTTACAATTTTGACAAGATAGTACATTTTGTCTTAGTTCATTTAATAAACCTAGCATAAGATCTTCTCAATACAATTAATCATTGTGGTATCTAATTAAACCATGTGTTTACAATTGCAATAATTGGAAACAATATCTCTACTCATGTGCAAAAATTTTAATCATTGTTGCATTTTAAGTAATCTGCAAAGATTAGTTAAATCACAATAGTATTAAAAATATTTTCATATGGTCATCACTTGTTGCAATTACATAAATCACATGTGGTAAATCAAATTACACCATAACATTATTAGAAAGACATCATATATATAAGCATCAATTTGAATATACATCAAAATTGACTACCCATACAACAAAATGTGACATCCTAGTACAATGCATGAAATACATATTACATAGTTGAACTGCGACTACCAGATCCCTCATGACTTGGTGGTGTACGAGTGACAGATGGTTGTCTATGTGAGGCCATCGATCGTTAGTGACTCCTAGAGGCACTCTACGATCATAGACCCCTATGTGGAGAAGATTGTCATTGATGTCAAGATTATGGTGTGTTAGTGAGCTTGGTGAGTTTGCATTTATATGGATGTTCTTCATGTTCATGTGTTCATGTTCTTGTCATCATGTTTCAGGATGTTATGGAATGACAAGGAAGAGGTTCATGTGTTCATCATGATTTGTATTAGGACATTAGGATATCATGGTTTATATCAAGACTTCTAACTGATTGATAATTTAGGACTTCATGCTTGGAATTTCTCATGGGCTCACCTTGATGTCTTTAATGGTTTTGACAATGTGTTGTTGTAAATCAACTTGACTCATGCTCAAGTTCAAGAAGTTTCAATCTCAGTAATAGTGATGTCTGACAAGAGTAGAAGGATCTCATGAGACAATGCAAAAGAATCTTTAGATGGTCCATTGCTGACAAAGGCATGTGATTTGATTTGGTCTTGCAGAGAAACATGTGACAGAGACATTAAACCTGTGATGAGGCTCATCATGTTGTTTGTTTTTGATCTTTGATGAATGCTTGCCTTCATTAATCTTCTTTGGAACAATTGATACAAGCTGATCTAAAGTCCTGAAGAAGTTTGCTAAGTTCTAAGGTTTGTTCTTTAAGTTTGTGTTATGTTTAGAATCTTTCAGACCTTTTGAGAGTCCTAGCTCTTTGTTTAGAACTTTACCTTTCCATAGTCTTGAAACTAGGGCTTGGGTAATTTTATGTTGTTAAGGGTTTGTTACAAATGCTTCCCCTAGCTTCTAAACCCTAAATCTTGGCCTAAGACTCCAAAACCTCAAACCATCATAGGCCTTCATATCTTCTTGATGTAAATTTTTTCTGACTCTACTAAGGTTTCTTCTTATCACTTGTATAAAGCCTTTAAACCCTAGAAAGCTATGTTGAAACCCTAACATGTTTTTAATGAGCACTAAGTCTTTAAATCCTCTCTAAGCCCGTCATCCTTTATAAGTTATTTTGTTCTATTTTTAAGTTGACCCCTTATCATAGGTTAACCTACTTAAAGCTTACCCATTGAAGGGTTGTCATAACATGTATTTAACTAGGCCCCTTTATATAATACTAGTTACTTTGGTTGTCTTCTTTGGATTGAGCCTACTCAAAAGGATCAATGGCAGGGTTTCAAAGTTGTAAAGGTGCCTTACTATAATCGAAGGTCAAAATTTAAAGAAAGTTTGAATTGTAATGACTATCTTCCTTGTTTAAAATTTTACAGGTGGTTACAAACGAAGCTTTCTAACTGCTTAAATAGTTGTCTTTCCAAACTGATATAGCCAAGAAATTTGATATAATGATGTTTGAGTTGTTTGTGAGTGATCAAATGAATACATTGGACTCTAAATAAAAATATCTTTCAGATCATGTGAGATTTGTAATAATAGAGCTTGTAAGATTAGATTTTAAAGGTTTGGAGTTGTAGTATGATTGAGGGTTTTATCATCTCCAAAAGGAAAACATCTATGCAGTAGAATATTCTCATGACTATAGTAGAGAAAGATGGGTTTGCAAATGTGACTTCTATAATGTATGACAAAGACAAGCATGTATATTTCAAAAAATCTTGAAAATATGGATATGTAAAAGGGTTTTAGTTTATATGCATCAAAGAAGCCTCATGAGAGTGTGATTACGATCCTTGTGTATATGGTTTCAAAAAGATCAGACTCATGTTATATAGAAACTGTATGTTATTTGTGAGGTTTTGTTTTGTTTGAAAAGATCATTTTGATTGAAGACATTAAGAAGTGTGAAGTGATGAAATGACTTACAGAGGAGCTTGATGTGTTTTGCAATGAAATGATATGTTTTTAAGAAAAGATTATTGTTCATAACAATTTGATCAATGAGTTTGTTGAAGGTCACTAAGTTAGTCTAAGGGGAATCTTGTAAAAGAGAATCTTTCTTTCATGATAGGATTCTTGTTTCAGAAGGAATACTTGTAGACAAAGTATTGGAGTTGTATGTTGTTGATGAACATAGTAACAAGGTAACCCACTGATTTGGTTGTTTCTACTTATGTCATTGACTCTACTAGTGAGGCATATTCATGTTAGTGAGACACATTTATATTTGCCAGTGAGGCATTTTTATGTAGCCAGTGAGGCATGATTCTGAATAAGCTAGTGAGGCATTTACTGAGTGGTTTTTCTGCCCCATGAGAGTTTTCCACTCCTAAAATCTTGTGTTATCGTCACATTTGATGCATGGTTCATTTGTTCTTCATACTTGAATGTTGAGTTTTTCTTCCCCATGAGGGTTTTCCACTCCTAAAATCTTGTGTTATGGTCACATTTGATGCATGGTTCATTTGTTCTTCATACTTGAATGTTGAGTTCTTTAATGCACAGTTTCTTTCTTTGATAGTCTCAGATCAGCATCATTACTTTCTAATTTTTAAAGTTTCAAATGAAGTGTTTTTATCTATAACACTGATTCACCCCCCCTCTCAGTGTTGTTTGTACTCCAACACCCTAAGCTTGCCTTTAAGCTCTCCCATCTCTCTCTAAGAATCTGTGTAGAGCTGTTGAAATTTGTCTCTCTCAACTCTCGTCCAATCTGATCTATCTGTAGAAACAATGTAAGGAAGTGACTCACCTTGGCTGTGGGAGGTGCCATGGCCTAATCTCGCTATAACTAGAGCTCTGCCTCTGCATGATCTGCTCTCGAGTTCACCTAATCTAGGGCAACTTTCATAGCCGCCCTATGTCTCATAAATAGCATGAACAACCCCACATGCTGCCCTAGAGAGTGTTGTGGTGAATACCCTGTCTATACTCACTGCTCAGCCGCATCGACAGGAACTATGTCTGCTATAATGTAACTGACAAAGTCATGTCATGCATCACCAACTACAAAAAAGTAAGACAAAGATAATATGAATATCTCATCATAATATATATAACATCATTATAAATAAGTAATCATCAATACATTATATCATCATTCTCACTAGGGTCACCATCTTGCCAACCATGATCTCATACCGTAGTTGCTATAGCTACATCTGTAGTTGCTCTTGTAACTAGGGGCATGGAAGTGCTAGCCTCCCCTCTCTTGGATCGACTCGATCTCCTAGTAGCCATGGGATCTAGATCACGAGCTCTCAACCTAGGTCTCTCCTAGGTCTCCTCGTCATTGTCCACCGCGTGTTGTGTTACAAAAAGTGTCTCAACCTTGTAACTATGAAAGGTTACTATTCTTCCCAGTTTTGGTCTTTTCGAATACCCTTTATCTTGAAGAATGATCTAGAACTTTCAAAGTTTCCAAAAGGGCTAAAAATGGCGGGACTTACTATTTTTAGTAACTCTACATTTGACCTTAGATTGACCTAAAATTTTTCCAAAAGGTGTGAAACTGCTAAGTAAACATCTCAAATGAGTTTTGACTCAAGATTATACCTAGATTGTGAGACATTAAAGTTTTTGTTTTTTGAAACTATTGAAAAAAGTTTTGAACTTAGTTTTGAGGCACTTAGAGGTCCCTATATGCTCTGAAATTTGTTGTAACCGATGAAGTGGATTATAGCTTGATAGATCTGTTCACGGGCTTTCTGACACATGAAATGGTTCGTCAATCAGACACCTGGATCAAAAGTTATGGCCTCTAGAAGTTGGACTTCCTATCTTTTGGGAAATGTAAAAATGTGTTGGACACTTAAAAGAGTTGTAAAGGGGAGAGTTACACATGTTGGTTTGTGATTTGGCATATCACAAGGCATCTTTGATTGGAGATAATTTGGGTGCCACTTTTGGGTTGTTTTTAGCTCATGGTTTTGTAATTACCATTGATGGTTTACTGTATTGTATCTCCTATATATCAGGAGCTTGAGATGGAGGTTGTGTGTAAGAGTCTTATAGATGTTTAGTTACTCTTGGATCTTTGGTTGGTTATACTCCTATGAAAGCTTGCTCTGCAAGTATATTTTAATCTTCTTGATTCTTGAATAATATATTAGGCAGCTTTGGAGTGTGGGGTTTTTTACATGAAAGGGTTTTTCCCCACGTATATCTTGTGTTGTGAGTTTTGCATTTGGGTTTTGTTATTACCTTTTTGTTAATGTTTATCTTAATCTGTAACTAGAAAAGTTAAAATTTGCATAAATATTTCCTCAACAGATTAGTGTAGGAAGCATTTTCCACATACCTTTCTTCCTTTCAGTTGGTATCAGAGCCTGATCACCATTGGTTATAGTTATTGGGTAGCAAGTTTTGAGCTAATCTTTGTTTGAAATCTTTGTTGTAGGAAAGAGATGGTGAGCACATTTGGTAGGTTTGATATATAGAAGTTCAATGGAGGTAACTTTGAGTTGTGGAAACTCAATATGGAGGACTTATTGGTGGATAGAGATCTATGGCTCATAGTATATAGAACCATGCCATTAGGTGTGAAACAAGAAGATTGGGATCTGATGGATTAGAAGGCTAAGGGTCTGATAAGACTCTGTTTGGCTGATTCAGTGCTCCTGAATATCCATGAAGAGAAGACTGCAAAAGATCTTTGGAAGAAGCTTAGAGATATTTATCAGGCTAAATCCCTGGTGAACAAGTTATTCCTACAAAATAAGTTGTATTCTCTAAGGATGGAAGATGGAGGATCTATCACTGATCACTTGAATAAATTCAATATGGTTGCTTCCTAGTTGATCTCTATTGGTGTGAAGATGGAGGAGGAGGATTGATGTATGACATTACTATGTTCGTTACCAGATTCATGGGATCATCTTGTTATGGCCATTGGGAGTACCACTACCACCTTCAAGATGGATGAAGTGGTTTCTTCATTGTTGTTTGAAGAGATGTAGAGAAAGTGTTCCAAATCGGCTAAGGAGGTTCTTGTGGTTTGTGGTAGATCTAAAGAGAAGGGAAAGAAAAAGGATAAGAAGAAGGAAGAAAAAGGAAGATCCAAATCCTGTGGGAGATCTAAGTCTCTCAGAAAGTCCAAGGCTCTATGTTGGAATTACAGCAAACCTGGTCATTTTCGCAAGGAGTACAAGGAGGAGAAAAAGAAAAAGAAGAACTATGATCCAGATTCTGACAAGTCCTCTCAGGATGAAGGAGAAGTGTTTTTCTCTACCTTGGCAACACATGCATTTGAGGATGTGTAGCTTATTGACTTTGGTGTATCCTTTCACATGACCTAACATCAAGGTTGGTTTTCAAAGTATGAATAATATGGTGGTGGAAAGGTGTACTTGGGTGATGATTCTCACTTGAAGATTGTTGGATGTGGAAGAGTTTTTATTCGATTCCCTAATGGACAAGTGAAGGGAATCAATGATGTTTTGCATATCTCTGGTTTGGCATGGAACCTTCTTTCTGTATGTAAGTTGAATTATGTGGGTGTGTAGGTTTTTTTCTCAAATGGAAGATGCAAGATGAGTAGAGGATCTATGGTGTTGGCTAAGGGTGTTCAGATTGGCACTTTATTTCAGCTTGATGCATGCACAGTTCAATGCAATAATGCCTCTATTTCAAATAAGAGAGCTTTAGAGTCTTCATCCTCACCATTGGAACCAACAAAAAAGAGGATACTTGCATCTACTTCTAATGGTCATGCTTTATGGGTACCTAAGGGTGCTCATTCTATGGAGATGAAACTTCTAGCTAAGAAGACAATGTTATGGCACCAGAGGCTTGGTCATATTGGTGAAAAGGGTTTGAGGACCCTAAAAAATAAAAATCTTATTGAGGGTATGAATGACTGTAACCTTGAGTTCTATTTCTGTGAACATTGCATTTATGGAAAACAAAACCATGTCCAGTTTTATTCCAGTTCTCACAAATCATCTGAGGTCTTGGACTTGATCCATTCTGATTGTTTGTTCATGTTAATGTTCCTTCAATTTTAAAATCTGTTTACTTTGTTTCATTCATTGATGATTACAGTAGCATATGGGTGTATTTCCTTATGTCGTAAATTGTGTTCCTACTTGGGTTAGCACAATTTCACTAAGTTAGCTCCTACCTTTTAGTGTCCTCAATCCCTTTCTTAATTGGACCTATTTTAGAACCTAATTAGCATTATCCAATCAAGGAGTGCTATATTTTGAAGTAATTTATGACAAAACTTGAGAAGAAATGTTGGATGCCAGACATTTAGGGAACCCTTAAGAAGATTCCTAAGAAAAATTTGAGGGTCGGACTTGGGCGCCAACTGCCATGTCCCACCTTAATCTCTAGATTTCAAATTTTCTTGTGGTGTTGGCTTTTTCGTGTGCTTTGGGATTCTGAATTCAAATTTTTGTTTTTGCACAATGTCGGCATGTTATTTTGAATTATTATACCTCTAAGGTTTGATATTTAAAGAGATTTGAAAATCATTTTATCACACACAACTCACATGCAAGCTTATCACACTGAAACTTTGTTACTACTATTATTGAGGTCTGCAAAGTGTTGAAGCTCATTGAAGAATTTGTTCTTTTCTATCATGGATATATACTATGGAGATTAGGAATCAAGATCTTGAGTTTATCTTGCTCTTCCTAGGGTTTTTTCAAGCCCTTTGTATGATCGCGAGAAGGGTTGAAGCCTCCAACTTGAGTTTTTGAATCCTCCGCAGATACGGTTGCCTTGCCTTTTTGTTCTACAAGTCTTCATTGATATTCATCTCCTTGAGGTGAAGTTGTTTCCTTGAGTGAAACATTTGTGGATCTAATCCTTGATGCTTGAATCATTTAAGATCTTTCATTTTTTTATGCTTACACATTTGGTTTTCAAGCACACACATCTCCATAATTTGACATTGGTTATTGTTGAGGTAGAAATACCAAATATAGGGTTTGACTTAGGCAAACTTCTATACAGCCACAACCATCCTTCTCCTACTTTTTGTTTGTGCGGGTCTAGTTTGGAAGGATCAGACTAAAAGAATTAGAGGAAAAACAATTGTTGGGGGTACATACCTCATAGAAGTTACAGATTTGTTGGCAGATATGTTTGGGACATTTTTGGCAACTACCCTTGTCCAATAGCCCTTGAGATCCGGGATCTAGAACTCTTATCACAAACTCAAGTGCCTGTGGCAGTTAGTTTCTGCGTATCAGAACTTCCAGACAAATTTGGTATCCACCCTTGTCTATTAGGCCCTCAAATTCTAGGTACACAATCTTTGTAGCCTCTTGTCTATGTTTACGTAACCCTCTTGTAGGTTTCTACTCCCGAAAATAGTTTATTCCAACTTATCTTATAACTAGGGTTTGGTTGGATAAAGTAGGTTTGAGGTTGTGGAACCTTTGTTGGACGATCTTTTCATGTACAATAGTAAAAGATATGATTGTTAGGAATTTGTAGGTCAAATAAAACCAATTCCACATAACCCAATATGAGAATAAGATGCATCAATAACCATAATGCAAAAATCAAATGAACAATCAACAAGATAACACAAGATATACCCTAGGAAAACCCTTAAGAGGGAAAAACCTAGCCTCCAAAAGCATCCACACTCATATGTATTATTCAATAATAAATATATTACAATACATGCCACGAGTCTCCATGAATACCTCTGAATCCATCAAACACCTCCAATGCATCCTCCATATTTACAAGCATGAATCCACACATCACCTGTCATGCTTCACAATATGCACTTACAGGAGAGAACTCAATACAATGACAACCTCTCACAAATCTCCAATTCACCTACAATGAAATAGCCAACCCTTTTCCCAAACCACTAACCATGTGCTTGTTTTTATAGACTAAGCTCACACAAATACAACTTGTGGTATTGGATAAAAACATGTGCCTCAAAACCATGGGTAACATAAAATCATTAGCCTATAAAACCATTGACCCCACATTTGATTATTGGTACTAATTTTTCCCAATTAATCAAATAATACAAATGAATAATTAATCTCTATGTTTCCCACACATAAAATAATTAACCCAATGTTACATACAACTTATACAAGTGGTAACCGAATAAAATAATACAATATTATGCAAGGTGTACAACATCTATTTCCCAACATTCTCCCACTTGTTGTATACATTACATAAGGGTCAATCAATGAAATACATCATCATAGGCAAACATGAAATCACATGAATCTCCAGCATGCTCTCGTGCTCCATTAAGATACCTGCAATAAAATCAAAGTGACCACCATCTCAAGAAATAACCCTCTCATCCTCCAACATGCCAGCTATGGAAGAAAATGAACATGACAAGGTGAAGATGCACCAATCCAAAGAGCACAAGCATCAAATCCAAGTGATAACATAAGGCTCCAAGATGTTGTCAAAGGTAAAAAACCCACGTGACTGGAAATAACACCCACTACATATGCTAAAACATCCAACCATCCATACCTCATAGGTATCAACAACATCAATAAACTCATGCCAACAACATATCCAACCCATATACCGTAATCACAAGCTCCATGTATAAAACCTATCAATGAAGAACACATACATCCAGGAGATCCCATTGCATGGGTAATGTCAAATCTGAAAATAGATCCAAGGCATACCAAGTCTATCAATCAACACTCAAACCAAGGTGTAGCTAATCAACAAGCCAATGTAGTATCAAGAACAATCACAATAATCCACACATGCAAGATAAATCACTGCATACTCTCTCACAACATGTCACCATAACTCTCCAAAGTCCAACCATATCAACATGATCCTCCAGGAAGTAGCCATAAGACAAAGAGAGAAAACTTGTAAATCATAATATCCTTCTACAAACACCTCAAAGTGCTAAGTTGTGTCAAGTATGATCTCCTCTACAACCCCAAATGAAAAGCCTCAACAACACCCAACCATTCAATCTCATAAGATCAAATGAACATATGTAACATGTAACCAACATGGATGTAATCCTCTCTAATTAAGGTAGATCAAACTCATAACCATTCCATAAGCAGGAATAAGCCCAATCACATCTCCTAAACTCCTCATAATGAACATCATAAATCAAACCATATGAACAAGGAGATAACCATGCTAACATCCCTCAAATGAACCCTCCAGAACCAATAACTGTAGCTCAAGATCCATATCTATGAGAAGATAAAGCATAAAGCAAAATGCATCTAAAAGGATGGGCAATACCTCATAGATCATAAACTACCGAGTAGACCAAGAGTGGGGAATGAGAATGCTCCTCCAGGATACACCAAGCCACAATGACTCTCTCCAAGAACAATCTCCTCTAAGTCCATAATGAACTCACATCCATATCCAGGTGTAAGGCTCCTTGGTCTATCTATTGAGACCTCCAAAGAGTAACCATCTCAACAAGTGTCTCTAATCTCAAAAGAACTCTAGCCTCACCTAAGTGTCCAAGTATCCATGAGTACCTCCATGATCAATCCATGCCAAACTCCAAATGCAACACCACAATATCATGAAGCTCTGAAGTAAATGACCAAAGTACTCAATAAAAAGAGAACCAACAAGATCACTATCAATTCTCCAACTGCACATCTGCATAATCAAGAAACCTATCATGACATCATGATATAACCATCTCCTCCAAGGAGATCACATGCAACAGTGCAATACATCCTATCTCAAGAGAACCTGTATTATGTCAAAAACTCTAACAGTGATCAAGATTCCATCAAGAGACAATATCAACATCTCTAAATAAAGGATAAACATGTCAAACTGACAAGTCATAAACCAACACCTCAACCAAAGACTCAAAGAAGTCCTCCATGGAAAACTAAGATGTCAACCTCTCCAATCACATGAATATCACCATCTACTAATAATGGAAATCAGGATGTCAAAGCACTCTCACTGAAACAAGAATCATAATCCAAGAGCCTATCCAAGCCACCCACAACCATTATAGAATATTGTCCATCACAACTGATGAATCCACAACACTGCTAAAGCTCCCACTAAATCATGACATCAAGCTATCCATGACAACAAAGTATCCATCTCCTAAATGAAAATTATCCATGGCTCAAAACCAATTAAGGAATTCCACTGTAACATCAATAGCTCCCAAAAGGTTGAGTAGACCAAAATCACCAAACCAAGAAGATAAAACCATCACTTTAAAAAGCTCACATAAAGTCATGTATCCAAGCTCTCCTTGATATCATGATAAACATGATATAAGTCCCAACAACTAACTATCCAAGCACTCTAATCATCCATCCTCTCATCCCAAAGCAACATACCAATGTACAAATGACCACAGACAAGGCCAACTAACAAAGTCTGTATAAACACTGAATCAATCTTGTGGATATATATAATCCACATCTGAGTCATCCCACTATAGCCAAGGGGTATCTAATCCACAAAAATACATAACTCGTAGATCCAAATCAAATGTAACATGCAAACTCATTATCACACTAGTAATATGCAAACTGAGATATCAAAGAAGATAACCTATAGACTCCAAGACTCAAACACCAAATTAATGCTAGATTCAATTTGCCAAACAAGTCCACAACAAGTAACCATAGTCAAGGAACTAATCAAGCATCCGGGAGATAAGAACAATCCCCTAAAACAACACCACAACACCACCTATAATCATGAATCAAACATCATAGCCCATACCTATCAATTGCATGCATGATCATGACATGCCAATGCAAAGGTGTACCTACATATCCATGACACCGTAATCATTGTCATCAATATACCTATACTCAACTCCCACTGAAACGAGACTCCAAGTCTCACATGCGTATCATCCATGTCCTTAAACCATAAGACAACCTATGTACCTGTCTCCATCAAAGTCCAAACTCTGAAAACACCTATAAACCTATATCTAGAAGTATCAAATCTGAAAACGTGCTATACCATGCTGATGGTCTCATAACAACATGCACTCCCACAAGTTCGTGCCCAAAAATCCATCTGAATGCACTCATAAATGCACTCTGAATCTCAGGCTCCTATAAGTGATCAAACAAGTACCAATCTTTCTCTGCACACCAAACTAAAAATCTACATGATCCAAACTATAGTATACTGCAATAGCTCTCCAATGCCTATCTGAAATCAAAAACCTGATTCCGTATGCAAAAGTTATTAGCATAAAACTATCCCAGAGCAATTCCCAGATTTAGGCACCAAATTATGACACAAACAAAAAACTCTAATGACCAAACCTATACCATTACATAGTGCTCAGAGAGACCTTTTTGACGCCTATAAGAAGTTGAACAATCGATACTGTATGTGAAAGTTATACCCCTCAGACGAAAATGCCCTCTTAGGGCTAAAACTAGACCCCTAGTGGGACCATGGTACCCTGATGACATCATCACTGATGTGGTACTGATTGTGCAAATACTGATTGGGCATAGTTGTGCTGATGTGGCATTGGGTTGACTGCTGATGTCATCATCTTTGGCCAATGGACTTCAAAGGTGGTTTCAATTTGTTTTATTTTCCAACGGAGGCATATTTCAAATAAAGGTTTTAAATTTAATAAAGTCCATCTTTTGAATTTTTAATTCACTGTCATAATGTTTTAAATAGCCTACTGCATAAATTTTTTTTGTTTAAAACCCCACTGGGCTGTATGGCCATCGCCGACGTCAGGCCTAATAGGCCACCAGACGGGGTTTTGGCCCCGCCGGCTAGCCCTGCAAGCCACAGTCCACTGGCCAGCAAGGGTCAACGTGACCTTGTCGGGCCATGGCCCATGCTGGTAGGCCTGTGCTAGGCCAAGGTACAAGGTCCACAATGGGGTCTGCAGACCCTGTCCCGAATTTTTTTTTTAATCTTTTCAATCTTTATTTTTTCTATTTTCACTGTAGTTTTTTTTTAATCGAAATTTTTTTGTCAAAACAATAGAAATTTTTCTTGCATAGTTAAAATCAAAGATTTTAATAAAAACATTTCTACAAATCCGTATGGCATACCTGGGGGGGAAAACAATTTTTCTTTTTTTCTCATGTGGCCAAGCATGTGCATATTTGATGCAGAGACTTCCAGAGGTCATAACTTTTTACTCGGATGTGGGTTTTCTATGAAATTTTATAGGTGGATGTGTTATGAGGTGGCCAATGGTTTCCCAACCTACCATAGTGGGTTGGACCTCATCTTGGCACTTTTTCAGGGCTTGAAACTTTCATCTTGGCCCTTAAAATGGCAATTTAGTGTTTTTTTCTATATTTTTAAAAAGTTGCTTTTGTAAAAACTTGAAACTCATGTTTCAAATTTAGAATATTAGTTGGCCTTTCATCCTACCTTAGTTTTAGGAAGCTTTTGTGGAAAAACTAGATTCTCAAGATACGATTGTAAAATTACCTAAAATGGCAAAATCTGTCAATTGTCGAAATCTGCCAAAAAAGGTTTTTTTTTTTTTTTGTTTTCTTGGATATAAGAGAGCTTTCTCTCATTGTAGTAGTAGAGTTGATGAATAGAAGTTTTTTTATGTTCCAGCTTCCAAATCTTTGGCTCTCATATGTTTAATGGCACAATTCTATCGAGTGTATGTTGTGTGTTGCATCAATATTATATGTTTTTCTTTGCTTCTCGAGCCTTCTGGACTTAATGGCGAGGTCCATTTTGTCCTAGGAGGTCATCTATGGAAATTCCTCCTCAAAACCCTCATGAAGCCAAACCAAGAAAACCCTCTTCAGCCATGATTTTTTAATCATTAGATTTGCAACATGCATAACAAATCTCCAATACCTAGAACCCCCAATCTGTAATACAACTTGCACAAAACCTTGTAATGTCCCAAATCTTTACATGCATTATCATGGCTTCCATTTTGCACTTGATCTACACACACAAGGGTTATCAACAAACCAAGGAGCTCACACCTCCCTCAACCATAAACATGCCTCTGATACCACGTGTTAGGAATTTATAGGTCAAATAAAACCAATTCCACATAACCCAATAGGAGAAATGTGGCAATAAAGTCATAATGCAAAAATCAAATGAACAATCAACAAGATAACACAAGATATACCACAGGAAAACCCTCAAGAGGGAAAAACCCAGCCTCCAAAAGCATCCACACTCATATGTATTATTCAATAATAAAGATATTACAATACATGCCATGAGTCTCCATGAATACCTCTTAATCCATCAAGCACATCCAACACATCCTCCATGTGTACAAGCATGAATCCACACATCACCTACCATGCTTCACAATATGCACTTATAGGAGAGAACTCAATACAATGATATCCTATCACAAATCTCCAATCCACCTACAATGAAATAGCCAACCCTTTTCCCAAACCACTAACCATGTTCTTGCTTTTATAGACTAAGCTCACACAAATACAACTTGTGGTATTGGATAAAACCATGTACCCCAAAACCATGGGTAACACAAAACCATTATCCTATAAAACCATTGACCCCACATTTGATTATTGGTACTAAGCTTTCCCAATTAATCAAATAATACAAATGAATAATTAATCACTCTATGTGTCCCACACACATAAAATAATTAACCCAATGTTACATACAACTTATACAAGTGGTAACCAAATAAAATAATACAATATTATGCAAGTTGTACAACACCCTTTTCCCAACAATGATTCCTTTAGCTTCATCCTCTCATAGTGATTGAGCTCAATTCATATCTTGAGTATTAGTGCAAATAAAAAGAGGGGCTTGACCTAGTTTACACATACTATCATTATCTCTCTTTTTCACACTAAACATTGTTAAAATGATGTTTTTGGTGCCTTATTACAAAGGTGCTTATTTATGTCACATAGACACTTGTCCATTTACAAAAGCACTCATCCATGATTAGGGCTAGAAAAATGATATTTTGGGTTGCAAAAGGATGGTTGTAGTGAAAAATGGATGGGTTATATGATATATAAGATGGTAAGTATGAAAATCCCCTAAAAAAACACCTGATTAGAGCACAAAATGATGGTTAGAAAGCCTAAAATGAAAAATTGAAATTTTGAATAAATGAGCTCCAAGCCTAATTCTAAGATACTTGGTTATATGCCATAGAGTTGCTTGAGCATGTCACAGAGAATCCAAAGTAGATAAAGAGGCACTTGTCTATGAAAAGATACTCCTAGGCTTGCACATAAATACTTGAACATGCCATGAACGTGCTTGAGTAGACCCTACAAGCTAGGAAAGGCTATGAAATAATAAAAGATGATTAGATAAGGGATAGGGGTCCCACCAGACATGCAAAAAATTATTACATATAAATGTGAAAATAAAATAGAACAAACTAAACTAATATTAGCCTATTTCACCTCATGATTGAGCAAATAAGGAATGCATACACAAAATGAAGCTAGTTAATTAACTACAAATGCAAACCTTGATTGTTTTAGATGTGCTCCTTAATGTTGGATGTGTGGTTACTCCTTGAACTAGCAACATAAAGTTCCATAACTTGGAGACTTGAAAATGGTTTGGGTTGATGGCTATTTATAGTTTTTTGGATAGAGGATTGGAGGGTTGAGATTGAATTTCAAGATCAATGGCTCACATTAGTTGAGAGGATTGGGTTGATGAGAGGCCACCAAGTGGCATGATTATATTGGAGAACAAGTGCAGTCTTTGGATTGAGGAAAGATCAAGGGTGGAGAAGTGTGTTGGATAAAGTGGATGGGTGAGATTGAAAGAGGACGAAAAGACCCTTTTAAAGGGATGTGCAAGGTACTTGCCCATACCCTTGTAAGAGGACCCATGTGATTTGTACAAGGACCCATGCCTTTGTACATTTTGAGAAATGTGAGGGGTTTTAATGGGCTAAACATGGATTTGGGATGTGCAAGTGTGTGATTAAGTTGATTAATTTGTTTTAGATGAAACTTAATGAAAAATGAACAAAATAGGAATTAAATAAATATGAAAATATTTATTTAATTTTTGAGATGAGGATGGGGGACTTAGGTAAATAAATATTTGGATTTATTTACCTAAGGTGGACTATAGAGGAATGATTATAAATGATTAATTAATCATTTGCACTAGGAATAGGTATGGATGAATAGTGCACAAATAGTGAAAATATTAAGTAAACAATAAAAAATTGTTTAATTAAAATATTGGGATGAAAATTGGATAATTAATCAAACAAATATGAATTTATTCAATTAACTATAGATAAAATGGTTAAGTGATGTCCTGATTATGGATGAATAGTAATGAGATGATGAGTGAACAATTTTAGGTGTCTACACCTACTACACCTCTTGTATCGAGCATGCCTTCTACATCTACATGGCCAATGGAAGGGGAGGATGATAGCTTTGTCTCTACTAGAAACTCATAGTAGTTTTCTTGTTGAATGTTGATTTGGTTAGTTTTTTGAACTAGTTTTTTGTATTGCTATAACTTTCTGCTTGTAAAGCTAAATCTATATGCATACTGTAATGTAAAGATTTTTTTGGTATTAATATAATCTATAAATTATTTTTCCACCTTTTCTTAATTAAAAATTGTGTTTAAAAATTTCTATTATTCTATATAATTAAGACAAATTCATTGTTCAATACGACTTGACCAAATATTTCTTAATTTTTAAATTATTTTATTTGATATTACGCTTTTATAGTAAAATATGATTACACCATTATTAAAAGTTAGATAAATATAGTCGATTTGCATTACTATGTTAAATAATCAATACATTAAATTTATGTGGGAACCTATGTTTCTATGTAAACAATTTGTTAATTAATATTTTTATAATTATATATTTTTTATGAATTTTTAATTTATATTTCAAATTTGATTATACAAACAGAAGACTTTCCCCAATCCAAAGCATGTTGGTAATATGTGTTGTCATTGATGTCAACACTTAGAGTGAAGTCAACACTTAGTTTGTGATGATGATATACCAATGTAGTAATAGAGATGCAATAATGTTTGTGATGTTCATAGTGGGTTTCTGATGTTCATGGTTGGATGTCATGGCTAGATCAGTGTCAAGTCAAGTTGTTTTGAGTTTGCTTGTGGTCAGCAAAGATTATTCCATGATGAAATATTAGGATGGGAATTAGAAGCACTAAGATGAATGATGAAATATTAAGATGGGAATTAGAAGCTATTCTGAGGATGAGAAGATGTTGTAGATGACCTATGACATGTTCTATGATCCTTCCTATTGTTCCTAAGAATGTATGTGCTGTTATATGAAGGTTTTGGCCTCTAAAAGTTGGTGAAGGTTTCTGGTATAGAGAGTGGCCTGAAAGAATGTCTAGTAAAATGCTCTGTATTCCTCCACATTTGAAGATATGGCCATGTGGTTCAGAAGTTAAGTTTTGTATGTTGTATAAGTGCTAAATCCAAAGTTTCAGATCATTTGTCCCTCCGCAGTGAAAGTTATGAAAGACAGAGTTTTGGTCTGTGCTTTAGCAGAATCAAGTAATGATGAAGACTGTTTGGAATACTCTGCATTCCTTCGTAGTGATAGATATGGATATGAAGCTTTGAGGATATGTTTATAGCAATGTACGAGTGCATCCATATGCGTTTTAGGTGTTTTAGAAGTTTGCAAGCTTAGTTTTCAAATGACAGTTGTGATACAGACTGTTCTGGATGCCTAGTTGTTCTCAGGACATATGCTAATGATATGCAACAATTTGGTGTGTCTTGAAATGATACATTGACTAATGTAAGGTGGTCCTGATGATCTTATGTTGTCTCCTATTTCTCTGCAAGGTGGTTTTTTGTTCTCTCTGGAACTAGTTGTGGTTCAGAATGATGGTATGGCCAGGCTATGCCTTTGTCTGGCTAACTGAAGAATGTTGAAGGTATGCACCACAAAGTTATTGCTATGTAGAGTTCAAGAAGTGTTTGAAGATGATGTACAGGTCCTGTCAACTCACCTAAAAGAAGAAAAAGGAATGTTTTATCATTCATGAGTACCACCATGTTGAAATGTTTGTTGTGCTACAAGCTTCATGTGTTCTTACTTAAGGGTGACCTAATTCAAATTTGTGTAATGTGCAAATGATATTTATTGAAGAATGATGATGTGAAGGATGTTTAGGATGGCTCTCAACATGTATTGGGATCTACAAAGCATGTGTTTCCTTCTGGAGTAGTGTGTTGTTCATGATAGGGCTTGCCCTATGCATGTTTAAATGTTGTGATCTCTGGCCGACTTGTAAAATGTAATATTCTTATTGTATTGGCTGACTTGTAATGAAATCAATGTAATGTCATGTATATATTGTAAACCTAGGTGGTCTAGGTAATGTAAGATTGCAAAAATAAAAATATGAAAGTGTAAAGAGCAGAGTATGAATATCATATGCATTGTGATGTGCAACTGAAGGAGAAAGAGCAGAAGTGTTAGACGTTGTCCTAATTCATCTTGAAGACATTTTTTTGACAAAAGAGTGTTGCAAGTATGGGCCTAACTGGTGTTGTCATTGATGTCAACATACTCCTGTTGCATTAATGATAAGGATTGGATGAGCTATGTGCTGAGGATATTGAGAAAATTAGTCTTAATTAGGAACAGAGAAGAACAATGAAGACATTAAGGTAAAAGTCCAAGATAGGATGAGGATCAGAGGATGCAGTTCAAAGGGTTTGTAGATATGTGTCTTAAGGTGATCCAGTAAAGATTTCAGAGGTCCACATGAAGAACTAAAGAAGTTGTGTCTGCTCAAGTAAAACTAGTTCCGGTAGGTGTTTAGAGGTGACAGAGTGATACAGACAAGTCTGATGAGATCCGGAAGTGCATTATCATGTTCTGCAGATTTGAGAGAGTGTTAAGGAAGTCTTTGTGAAGTGTCAACTTGATTGGTTCATGGTTTGAAGGTCCGCAAGCATCTATTCCTTTGTAACAGTGATGATAGACTATGTTCTTGAGTTTCCAGATGAAGGAGAGAAGGATTTCAGTAAGCAGATGAAGTGTGGATGTTCTTGGTGATTTAGGCAAGCTTGTGGAGGTCTTTGGATCATGTCTAGTTCATGTTGGTGGTCCGTATTGGAGTTGAAGCTCGCAATTGAAGAATAACTTCCGGATGAAGATGTTCTTCCTGAGACTGGCAGATCTGATGAGTTACACATCTTGCGAATGTTCTTGTAGATGTTTGCCAACTTAGATGATTATTCCTAAGTTGATGTCTTATATAAATGAGGGGTTGCGAAGTCATTTCAAAGGTGTCCTTGTGGATATGAGTGTGTGGTAGCAAGGAGGAGAGTGAAAGGCAGAGCAGAAGTATTAGGCTTAAATGGAACTGACTCAAGCATGGTGAAGATGCTATTTTCTAGTTCAAGTATGTGATACTTATTCTTTTGTAGATAGTGTATCTCTTGTAGGTAGTGGGCCTTTTGTGAGCAGTGTTCTCAGGCAGTGAGCCCTAATTGGCATGTACCATTTTGTTCTTTCTATTCTTCTAACAGAGAATACAATCTTGGGTTAATCACCCCGTGGTTTTTCCCTTAACCAGGTTTTCCACGTCAAAATCTTGGTGTCTTATGTGTTGATGTGTTTCTGCTCTTGATTGAATGCATTATGTTTCCATGATTGATTTATTGATATGCTGCTAAATCACTAAGAAGATTTTAAGTGTGTAATTGAAAAGAAAGTTTTGACAACTGATTCACCCTCCCTCTTAGTTGTCTGTCCTGAATCTAACAAAGAGAAGTGAAGAGTGTGCCTAATTGATCCAATCATTAGAAGAAGTAGTTACAATCATCAAAGGTGTGAGCTTCAATGTTAGTTTTTAGGCAATAGAACGACTGTCATACTGTAATCATTTTTTAGTTCATTCTTAGTTTAGGAAGTAGTTGCTTCCTTGGGTTACAACCCTAAAACAAAGTCTGCATGGAGTTGTTGTTTCCTTGGGAGTGACCCTAAAATAAAGTCTTCATGGAGTAGTACCTTCCTTGGGCTATATCTCTAAAACAAAGTCAGTAGGGAGTAGTAGTCAGCAGGGAGTAGTAGCTTCCTTGGGTTGTAGCTCTAAAACAAAGTTGTAATTTTGAGCTTCATATATTGTGAGTTAATCCTCACCGTGGTTTTTCCCTTCTTGGGTTTTCCACATATATATGGTGTTATGTGTTAATGTGCATTGTCTTGATCTTTCATGTTTATGTTGATGCTATAGTGCTTAAGTTTTAATCTGCTTCGGAGGATTTGAAGTTTTGTTTAGATATTGATTTACCCCCCTCTCAATACCTTGGTGTGTTCAACTTTTATGTCATAAAATGTCCCCCTAGGACTTTTACCTCCTAAGTTTAACTCTGAAGTCCCTTGTTTTACATCTTTCATGTTCATTTTAACTCTCGGAAGAAAATGACCTAAAACCCATGTCAAATGAGGCTTGAGGGACATTGTAGCATCTGACCCTACCTTGAAATAAGACTTGAGGACTTGGGTGCTCACGCCCTAGTTTTGCCATATTTCAGGTAGGTCCCAAATTTGAATGTCAATTATGTGACCGTTAGAAGCTTCCCATGCTCACATCTTATGTTTGAAATACAAAATTTAAAGTGGGAATGCATATTTAAGCATGTTTAGGGTTTCATTTGTAAACTAGAAGAGGATTATGAACTTTTGGTGAACTTATGATTTTAGAGCATTCATGATATTCATTGTTACAGAGAAGAATATTATTGTTATGTTTGTTATTGAAGATTTAGCTTCATCTTCTTATGTGTTGAAGGATTTTCATCTACATGTGAGCTACACCTTCAAGGTGATATCTATTTGTGTTTGAATCATTTATCAATTTGTTTTTGCCTCTATCCCACGGGGATACACACTCTTTATCTGACAACAGTGTTTGGAAGACTTGAATGTCCTTTTGGGGCTTGATTGAGGCAAGCTCCTAAACACCACAACCCCCAACCACACTCCTTGTGATTGCAGGTTGTAGGTATTGGATTTCACAGAGTGGAGTGGTAGAGGAAGGTTGTAGAAGATAAGGATTCTGGATCCGATAAAAAGAAGCAACCTGGTGCACTTTTGGGACAAGGGCTCTAGTGGCAGTGCCCTTCGAGGTTGTAGACACATAAATCTCTTTGACTATGATAATTAGCATATGAAAAAGTCTTGACATCCTAAGGAACATCCTGCCTTAGACTACGGTGTGAGCTCCAGTGTCTTCCGCATCTTTCATAGCAGAAATAGACAGAACAGTTATCATCAATGTTGTAAGGAGTTTGGAACCCCCTAAAGAAAACATTGCATTGGACTAGGGTGCGAGTGGCAATGTCCTCAAGCATTCTACATCACGAACTTCAAAAAATGGTCATTAACTAATCTCTGTCTACTACCTTGGTCTGCGAGTATTTATCATAATTCATTAGTTTGCTTATGATTTTGCATAATTAGGGTTTTGAGTGAGTTGAGCATTAAATTAATACATTAATTGACAATTTCTGAGTTTTCACAGTGTTACAAGTGACCCTCAACCTATAGGAGAATCCTCTTGTAAAAGGTGTGATTCAACTTGGTTGAAATGTCCTTGAATGTTTGTAGTGAAAGGAGGATCTATCCATTCGATCCCATCATTTCTCTCTTTTCTTATAAAACATTTTGATGAACCCATGTTTTATATGAATTTTGCACCTTGATGAGTGTTGTACTTTATATCTACATTCATTCATTTAATTTTCATCTTATTGCATTTGAAAATTTACAAAAAAAATTGAAAAAATTAGCATTTTAGGCTTGCATTTTGACATAATTTAATTAAACTTCATTTAATTTCTAATATTTTAATTATTTATGATATAAATTACAGTAGTACATCATTAATTAATCATTTTTTTTGCATTTTCATGTTTAATTTGTTAGATTTTGCTTGAAATTGTGCATTTTTCATATAACTTAGTTTTTCGAAAAACCAGGGTTTGTAGATAAAATCTTGTTTCAGATTTTACTACTCTTTTAAACACTCTTTTAGGCCTGATTTCTAATTGTATTGTTTCATCATAGTGTCATTTTGCATAATGTCATGCTTTAATTTCAAACTAGGGTTTAAAAACTATGTATTTTCATTACATTTTGCCTTGTCATCTATCTAGATTTGTAATATAGGTGTGTTGTGTAGGATATTGCTGCATTATTGGATTGGTATTGATCTTATTATTTTCTTCTCCTCATTAATTTCTTCAAAACACTTCTTCTTTTAGGTATTTGCATTGAAAAGAGTGAAAAATCAAGCATTTTAGATCATAAACATACTTAGTATTGCATTTATTTTCTTGCATACATCATGGATCCTTCTCATCATTCATATTTGGAAGATTTATTTGAATACATTGTAAATGTTGATAATTTCTACAAATTCACTGATAAATATCCTCAAGTCTTGCATCAAATAGCATACATCTATGGCATTGGCATATCTGTAAGCACTACTTGTGATATTCTTCATTCCATAACCTATTTTGAAAGCTTTGTCACTATCATGGGTATTTTCCATTCAATCTTAGAAAATATCACTAATTTCATATCTACAAGTAATCAAGAGGAAAGTAGTGGTGAAAATGTCCTTCCTTCTCTCCCTTCATTTCATGACGACATAATGGACATTCTTACTGAGACCTACGAGACTGATATAGCCCTAGGTGATTCATCTAATAGAAAGACTTCTAACAACATAACCCCACTTGGTGAGGATATATTGGCACAAGAAGAAGACATCATTGACACATTTCTTAACACCGCTCCACCATCCTTACATTCTCTCCCTGGCCAGGATGAAGCATTAGATGATGCAAATTTTCTATGTGAACAACTTCTCGACACTCAAGATTTACCAACGGATCTTCAAACACTTCTCAGCTACATCTTACACAAAGAAACAAATCACATACCCTTACCTGAGCATTCACAGACCTTGGACACTACTCAAAATTGGGAAAACATCAACAAACATATATGGACTGAAATGGGCATTTTTCAGGTTCCTTCACAACCTCACTCAATTGAAATGGGTATCTTTCCAGCTCCTACATCACCCTGTTCAATTGACATAGAAAACTGTGACATTTCTTCTACACCATCATTAATGGATACCTTTCCTACAATTGTCCCCTCACAAACTCATGAAAATGTGGAAGAAAGAAGAAGAGATAAAGCTTTAACCATCAAAGTACAGATTAAAATCTAGGACAACTACTAGTTCAGTTGCACCTTTAGTTAAGTATTTCCAACCCTTTTCCTCTATGTTGTGTTTTCCTTGTGATGTGTTATGTGTTGGTTAGGCCCCCTTGGATGACCCTTGATACTCTTGTAAGGTCAAGGATGCCGAGAGACCACCTCTATTATGACCCTTCTTCTATTTGTATCATCATTCTTCTATCTTTCTTCTCCTCTATTTTCATTATTGTGTGTTGTGTCTTAAAGGCATAGTGTTGTGGTTGGTGACCTGGGGGCACCTTCCTACATGACAACCCTAAGGCACTTGTTCTCCTCTCTTGATTTATTGTTTACCTTCTTCTAGTAGTTCTACCTAGTTGGTGGATGACGAAAAACAAACATATATTGATATGGATCATGTGTCCCTTCAGTGAGTAAGAAAAAATGGACCTAGTCCATACATGATGATAGGGTTTATATATATTATCCAACGCTTGGCTAGTAGAATCACTTTGTGTGATATTTTGATGATGTCTTATATTTTCTAACAAACCATAACAATATAGCTGCTCTGTGCACTTTGTTTATCTTGGGTCTCGCCTTGGTTCAACTTGGTTATGAGATCTCTACAGTATAGCCACTCGGTTATACTCGGTTTCCAAATCCTTAGTATAACCTTGGCTCTTGATGTGATTACTTTCATGTGTTTCTTGTTATCATGTGATGTGGTTATTATCTTAGAGAAAGATTTCTAACCTCTCTTCTTGCAAGAAATTATGTGTTTGTGGAAACATTCGGTGATCGTAAAGTATTGTCACCTTTGGGGGCATGGCCTTTGTGAGAGCTCTTGTTCCCTTGTATGTTTTCTCTCTACCTTAAAGTGCTTGATATCGGTACATGATATCAACCACCTTAAGGTGGGGCATATAAGGTAATGGTGCAGGAGCACCTACCTGACAGCTGGTCTGGATGAGGCAGTTAGTAGTTTAGGTCTTATTTGTGTTTCCAAGAAGGTCTGTTAGACCAATTGCATGTAATAATGTCACGCTGATCATGATAAGATCATGCTGACCGGGCTTTTGCTATTTTTAGATAGTTAGTTATAACAGCTGTCATGATGTATGTTCGGTGGGATCTCCTAGCTGCCTGGAGAGTTCCCAGCCGCTTGGAGTCGGGTCAGTAGTACTCATAGGGAAATCTTTATAAGCATGGGATCGGTTGATTGTAAATCATCGATCAGACTTTGCGAGAGTGAGACAGAGCGAGAGGAACATCATATTGTAGTTGCATCTTTTGAAATCGAATAAAGTATTCCTGTTTGTGTTCATCCTCTGTTGCATTCCATTGCTTGATCGATTGCTGGTTTGAGAGGTTTTCATGGATATACTGATCCATTCCACCGGTTGACTCATCTGATCGGTGGAATGGCAATGTACAGTAGGTTAGATTGTAGGTTGTTTTCTGTTTGCATGCAGGTGTGCAGGATCGCGGTCAAGAGATGTTGAAGACCCTAGCATCCTCATGTGCTAGGTCAAGTTGAGAAGTTTGAGTTGGAAGATCACCCTGAGACGGGATCGGGTCATCCCTGGAGGATCGGCGAAGGGAGATTTCGCTAAGTGAAGAAGTTCGCGAAAACAGCATCATCAGGATATTTCTGCAAATATCCTGCAGTCGGGTTAGGCATCATCATCCGGATAAGTGAAGGAGAGCATGATGTTTTCGAGTGCATGAAGTGCGAGTTCGTCGGGGTGATCATCAGCAGGAGGAGCCGAGGAGCGTATCGGCATCAGGATCATCATATTGGGAGTGCCAAACATCCGCATATCGCGAGTAGATGCGGGAGAGAAAGTTTGGATTTTTGACTAAGTATTGAGAAGGTCATCAGGATATTGGGTGACGTCATCGTCATCAGGATATGACGTTATCGTCATCAGGATATTGAGATATCCCCTTGTGCGAGTTCATCCTGCTGTCGTAAGGTGCTAAGGTATCGGCGGAAGTCCGTAGCAGGAAGTTGTGTTAACATCATCATCAGGAGGTTTCGAAGAGAACCGGATAATTTATATCATGATGCTGTTGCTTGTATCATCGGGTAGTGGAGCGTCGAAGGCAAGTTGTTGAAGGTGATCGTCATCAGGATATTTGAACAACCGGATATTTGGATATCCTGCTGACGAAGGTGATAGTGAATATCATGATGATGTCGCTTGTATTTGGCACCCGATGAACAGTGCAACCGGAGGATGTTTGCGCCCGTTGATTATCATGATGATGATGACAGGCGACAGTCGAGGAAGGTGAATAGTAATCGACAGGAGGATATTTGCGATCATCAGAAATATGATGATGCTGTTGAAATATGATGATGCAGTTGGTGTTGTTAGGAAATATGATGATAAACTTCAAATGGCAATCAGGATTGAAGAAAAGATGAATAGAGGACATGATAAGTCCATGAGAGGAAGAGGAAACAATAGGGGAAGAGGAGCAGCCCCTGCACAAAAGCAAACCAATGAGGGTCAAGAAGACACTGGTAAAGGACAGGGACAGTCTGATTTCAGAGGTGGATGGAAAGGTAATAGAGGAAGATTTGGAGGTGGTAGAGGTTCTACTACGTTTTCAGGAAAGTGTTACACCTGTGGAGAGTTTGGTCATCCATCTTTCAAATGTCCAGAAAACAAAGGTTCATCATCCAGAAATGATAGAACAAGTGACAAGAGAGTACAACTTGTGCAAGAAGAGAAAGAAGAAAGTGCACAGAGTTCAAACAGAGAACCTGATAATGTTGGATATCCAGAGAGTGGAGAATCACTGATGTTAAGGAGAATTAGTTTGCAGGCATCAAAGGATCTGATGCAAAGGAGAGCTCTCTTCAAAACCACATGCAAGAGCAAAGGTAAGGTATGTAAAGTTGTCATTGATACTGGTTCAACAGACAACATGGTATCTCAGGAAATGGTGGATAAACTGAAGCTGGAAAGGATTCCACATCCACACCCTTACAAGGCATCTTGGGTGAGTGATAGGCAATCACTTTTTGTCTCTGAACAGGCATATGTGGATTTCCAGATTGGACCATATCATGATAGAATTTTGTGTGATATATTGCCTATGGAATGTTGTCACCTACTGCTAGGTAGACCATGGCAATTTGACAGAAGGGTACTGTATGATGGGTATGCTAATACCTACACCATCAAGAAGGATGGGAAGATTATCAAGTTGATGCCATTGCAGGTAAAAGCTGCAGTACAGAAGGCAGCTCAAATCATTTTAATGGGAACGAAGGAGTATGTGCAGATGCCTAGAGGAGCAGGCATGAAGGCAGTTCAGGACACTGCAGAGAAAGGAGTTGTTACAGACAACAAGCTGAAGAAAGTTTCAGTTGTGACTGACAGAGGTCAGCAGCAGGTTCAGAAACAGGGGTGCAAACAGCCACCAGTTCAGAAGAATGACAAGGATGTTGTCATAGTTGGGACTATTGTTTGTCCTATAAGAGTTGAAAGGAAGATAGACTTGAACACTTCAGAAGTTCAAGAGGTAGTTCAGCCAGAGGTTCTGGTTAGGCAACCTGACAAACACAGGGTATGTGAGAAGAAGGCCTACATCAACAGGCATGATGATTTACTTGCCAGAAAGCAAGTTACAGTTCAGAAGTCTTGGAGCAGCCAAGAGACAGCAGCAGATAAAGCTGGAGCAGGTCAGACGACTGACAAAGCAAAGTGTAACGGTGGAGGACTTCCACATGCTAAACTCCTGGGACATGAGTTCTTTTCTGTTGGGGAGTATGGTGCAGGAGCACCTACCTGACAGCTGGTCTGGATGAGGCAGTTAGTAGTTTAGGTCTTATTTGTGTTTCTAAGAAGGTCTGTTAGACCAATTGCATGTAATAATGTCACGCTGATCATGATAAGATCATGCTGACCGGGCTTTTGCTATTTTTAGATAGTTAGTTATAACAGCTGTCATGATGTATGTTCGGTGGGATCTCCCAGCCGCCTGGAGAGTTCCCAGCCGCTTGGAGTCGGGTCAGTAGTACTCATAGGGAAATCTTTATAAGCATGGGATCGGTTGATTGTAAATCATCGATCAGACTTTGCGAGAGTGAGACAGAGCGAGAGGAACATCATATTGTAGTTGCATCTTTTGAAATCGAATAAAGTATTCCTGTTTGTGTTCATCCTCTGTTGCATTCCATTGCTTGATCGATTGCTGGTTTGAGAGGTTTTCATGGATATACTGATCCATTCCACCGGTTGACTCATCTGATCGGTGGAATGGCAATGTACAGTAGGTTAGATTGTAGGTTGTTTTCTGTTTGCATGCAGGTGTGCAGGATCGCGGTCAAGAGATGTTGAAGACCCTAGCATCCTCATGTGCTAGGTCAAGTTGAGAAGTTTGAGTTGGAAGATCACCCTGAGACGGGATCGGGTCATCCCTGGAGGATCGGCGAAGGGAGATTTCGCTAAGTGAAGAAGTTCGTGAAAACAGCATCATCAGGATATTTCTGCAAATATCCTGCAGTCGGGTTAGGCATCATCATCCGGATAAGTGAAGGAGAGCATGATGTTTTCGAGTGCATGAAGTGCGAGTTCGTCGGGGTGATCATCAGCAGGAGGAGCCGAGGAGCGTATCGGCATCAGGATCATCATATTGGGAGTGCCAAACATCCGCATATCGCGAGTAGATGCGGGAGAGAAAGTTTGGATTTTTGACTAAGTATTGAGAAGGTCATCAGGATATTGGGTGACGTCATCGTCATCAGGATATGACGTTATCGTCATCAGGATATTGAGATATCCCCTTGTGCGAGTTCATCCTGCTGTCGTAAGGTGCTAAGGTATCGGCGGAAGTCCGTAGCAGGAAGTTGTGTTAACATCATCATCAGGAGGTTTCGAAGAGAACCGGATAATTTATATCATGATGCTGTTGCTTGTATCATCGGGTAGTGGAGCGTCGAAGGCAAGTTGTTGAAGGTGATCGTCATCAGGATATTTGAACAACTGGATATTTGGATATCCTGCTGACGAAGGTGATAGTGAATATCATGATGATGTCGCTTGTATTTGGCACCCGATGAACAGTGCAACCGGAGGATGTTTGCGCCCGTTGATTATCATGATGATGATGACAGGCGACAGTCGAGGAAGGTGAATAGTAATCGACAGGAGGATATTTGCGATCATCAGAAATATGATGATGCTGTTGAAATATGATGATGCAGTTGGTGTTGTTAGGAAATATGATGATGAGGTTCAGCCGATAGTGAAGTTTATCATGCTGTTTGTTTTGTTGGCAGCTCCTTCCTGTTAGGTTGCCTCCGTTGCGTCCCACTCTGCATCAGGTAAGTTGTCTGATGATTTTGGTACTAACAAAGAGTGTTTGTAAGCCCTCTGCAGAGGCGGGATGTTGCATCTCCGCATGAGTGCACATCTTTATTTTATATTACAATGACAAATCCCTCTACAAAGGTGGGTATCATGCATATCCTTTTATTTTAATATCTCTATGGAGGTGGGATATTGTGCATATCCTTTTATTCTAATCCCTCTGTGGAGGTGGGGATGGTGTATCTCTTGAGCTAGTACACATCCTTTTTATTTCAAAAGTCCTCTGAGTAGGCAGGGTTGGTGTATCCTCCCTTAAGAGTGTATTTGGTGGTTGTTATGGCATAAGCCAAACCATCAAGTGTTCCTGTAATGTGCCTGAGATGGTGGGGGCTTAGCAATAAGTTCCTTCCATTGCTTGTTTGTCATGTTTTAGACGTATAGTATGTCTTTGGCATGATATACATGGCTCATGTTTTCTGTGTGTCTTCCGCGTGTTTGTTCCCAAGTATAGTCGAAAGAGCATGGTGAAATGCCCTTCCTATGCTCTGGTATTTGTATGGTGTGTTTGTTCCCATGTATAGTCCAAAGAGCATGGCAAAATGCCCCTCCTACACTATGAGAATTGTATTGTGTGTCTATTGCCCCATATGTAGTCCAATGAGCATGGAAAAATTCCCCTCCTACATTTTGGGTTATGTGTTGCATTTTTACTTTCCATGCATTTGCATTAGCATTTATATATATGAAAATGAAAAGAGAAATAATCATTGCATTCACTGTATTCGTTATGTTTTGAGTGTCTTCAATAATGTCTTCTCCATGTCTTTCATGTATGTTACTGTCTTCTCTGTGTTTTGCATGCCTGATATTTTCTTCATTGTGTTTGACGTGTCTATAATGTGTTTTCTCTAATGTCTACCTAAGACTGGTGGCTAGAAATAGTTCCTCAATATTTGTGTATGCATTAGCTCTAAGTACCTGGTGTGTTTGCTATGTTTTGACCATACTTTAATGCATGTATGGGCCTTGATTTCATGCATACATTAAAGTGGGGGCTAAATATTATGTCATAAATATTGATATGCGCTAGACAACTGAGAGGGGGGGTGAATCAGTTGTCACAAAAACTCAAACACTTTCTATAATTTACACATTCATCACTTATCCACAATTATTATGATTTAACAATGAGAGCATGAAATTAGAAACTTAACCACAAAAGGAACATCAAACACAAAAGACACCATATTTACATGGAAAACCCCAAGGTGGGGAAAAACCATGGAGAAGATTGATTCTCAATATATATTGCAATCTTGAAATAGTGATGTTTAGACTTGGTCACCCCACAGGCCTAAACATAATGGATTACTGCCATGAAGAACAACTAGGTCTAGCAGGCTCACTGCCTCAACCCTAAACCTAGCAAGATTACAATAAGGGTTGTTAAATCATGAGGGCTGTTAAACCCTATTGGTGGCTTACTGCTAGATTCACTGCCATGATCAACACCTTTCTTTATTGTGAATAAACAATTCCTCATCTCTGCTCTTCCTCTGCCCTACTCTTCCTTTGCTCTGCTCTTCCTCTTCTTTACTCTGCCTCTTCTCTACTCTACCTTTGGACCTTTCTCAATATCTTATCATTTCCACTCAAGGACAACTTTTTGATGACTTGGCTACAAGTATTTATACACTACATCAACCTTGGAATGATAATAAAGGTCAGCATCAACCATTGGAACAATCCCCAAGGTCAGTATTACAAACATTTACAAAATAGGTCCTAGCCTATTGCAACATCATGCAAATGGAATGAAATACAGATCACGCCATGCCTTAGCTGGGACTCAAACATGATCTTCCACGCCACAACACTCTTCCACAATCTTCCAGAGATCTCCGCAATCACTGGGATCAACCAGGTTGGCCAAGACTAGTTACACGCTACGTTATCTAGGAACAATCTTCACACACCATCTCAATTTCTTAACCCAGACCAAAGTCTAGATAGGAACATGATTAGGAGATATCCACAAGCACACTATAATCATCAGGAGCAACTGCACGAACCTTAACTACTTTATCCATAGGAATCTTCTCACTAGAGTGCATGAGCTTGACTGTCTTCAACTGTCATAAAAGAAAGATAGCTTGCCAACCACAAAACCATGAACCATTGGAACTGTAGGTACTTATCATCATCCTAGACTTCCCTCTAGAACTTCAGAGTAAAATAATTTATTGCGGAGGAATGTGGAGCCAAATACTGTCTTCTTGTCTCAACTGAACTTACAGAAAAAGTAGGATTCACTCTGGTGAACACAACTCACTCAGATCTTCATGTAGATGGCTCAGACCCAAAATGTAGAATCCTCAGACATACCTCTAACTTACTTCCAATCCGCAGACCACTATCTTCAAGCAGGAAAAAATGCGGAGCAATTTACCAGACTGTTCTTCAGCATACAACTTACTGTTTGTACTGCACTTCTCTGTAATTCACCTGTTTCTTCTACAGAGGCTAATTTTGTCAATATCCTCAACATCCAAGTCTTCTAAACAAGTAATAGAATATGATACAATTGACACCAATTGTTGGTTTTTCTTCTGAATCAGCATTAGAGTTTGCCAGTTCCTATGCACGTGCAGATTCAGCCAACTAATACAGGAGGTTGCGTGAGCTCCTTCCCTTCACTTCTAGTTCTGCCGCACCAAGGGGGGTATCCCTATAACTAAATATGTGACCTTGACTAGTCCAATGACAGAATGATTTAGCTTGACAACAATAGGCAGAATACTCTCATGTATGGACCAAGATCTACATGATAGATCACAAGGTTGGTAACATTCTTGGACATGTGTGTCTAGTTAGGTATGAGAGTATGTAGGGGTCCTAATCCTACTCCTACAACTAACAGGTGGAAGTGATGAAATGGGTGGACATAATGTCCTAGATGCAAGACAAGGGGTTTAGGCTCATAACTACTGACCCAGGAGCAGACTGGTGCCTATCCATTGAGCAAGGAGTCAACTAGACCTATACAACAGATGATTTGCAACTTTCACTCAAGTTTCAGGGGGTTGGACTGATGCTTTCCTTACAAACATCACCCAAGAATGGGTATTTAACTGCCTCTACTTACAGATATCCCTACTGACATGCAACCTTCCCCATGCTCAACCTAAAACAATTTAAACCACTCCTTGAATGGAAGTTAGAGATCAAACATATGATACAGAAAACCATACCCTAGAACCTGAGAAACCGTTAGCAACCAGATTCAGAAGAAGGAGAATAACATGTAGCAAATGGAGACAAGCAGATAAACACATGCAATGAAGCATTTCTCATATAAAATCAACATTGAAACTGAACATATGTGCAAAATACACTCATGTTGCAACTCATAAACTCCAAAATGGGATAAAACAACTAGGATCATGCCCTGCCTTCGTTATTTTCACAAAAATGCCCCAAGCCTTCAACAACCTACAAATGAGCAACACAGCCTGCTAAATACAGCAAGGAAGGTCCTCAGCATTAATTACATGGAAGATTTCAAAATTCTCCAGATATAGTTCATTCTGAGGAAATGGCACTCAAATATTCAATGCAGCAGGTGGGAGAGGAGACAGGGAAAGGTATCGAGCCTTGCGTCACCACCTAGGGATTCACATCTTCAGTCAGGTACTAGATCCGTCCATGCCTTCGCCCATACCTCTGTAAGATCCGCCATTCATGTCCACCTACCTGCGGCCACTGGGAAATGCAACAACAACGTGTTTGAAAACCTTTCCACCAAAATACATCTCCCCGACCTTTAAAAAAATGTAGGAACCATTTATCCCACATGCACCTCGCAGAGATCATTCTATCAATTTATAAATGGGGCCACATGTAAATAAACTGTCACGCATTTTACCACGCGTGACCTGTGAGCTAACTGCTGGCAGTTACCACTTCATCCCCTACCTCCGTCGGTGTGACACACACCATCGGAGCAAATGAAAAACCCCTCGCTGACATCCCATGTCACACCGACTGCTACACCATTTCCAAGTCTTTGGCGAGACCATAGACCATTAGCTCGCTCAAAACTTCACATACCGATACACCAATCTTGCCGATGAAGCCCTCACAATCCCCTGTCAGCCAGACCCTCCTCATTGGCAGACCACTTGCTTGTCCACCCGATAAGAAACATCACCCCACTATCCATCTTCATCGGCACAACTCGATACATCGGAGGAAGACCCTCCTGCTTCACTAATACCACACGTCTGGTCGATGAACATCCTGATGACATCACCATCATATTCATATATCAGGGTGATATTTGGATATGAAGATATCACCCCCTCCTTCAAAAATATCATGATGCAGATAGGCAGAAAAGTGGATATCACCCTGACATAAGAATGACGTCAGCATCATCAAGGTGATAAAACAACGAATATGAAGTGATAAAACAACATCAAGATGATCTTAACAAAGATCATCTGATGTTCAAATATGATGACCCCATGGAAGATCAGGTCATACTTAGGACTTTGCAGCAACATCATCAGGATGATCTTAACAAAGATCACCTAATGTTAAAATATCACCTCGCGGGTAGAAGATCAGGTTGGCGTGAAAAATGACCCTCATAAGAAATATCAAAGTGATGTTTGGAAACATGTGATGATGACCTCCTCCAAAGAAAATATGATGCTCCAGTTGAAAAATACCGAGGAGGCTGAAGACTTAGGACTTCTTTGGATTTTTTGGGAAGGTGCCTGCATGTTCAAATGCTTGAAAATTGACTACTCATGCAGGCACCAACAGTGGCTCTATCTAGGGACACATGCCTCTTGTAGGCATGGTGAGAACCACAGATCTTTGGGATGCAGACTAGTCCCTTGTCCATTGGGCACAGAGTCAAATACTGCACTGACCTTCATCACCAAACACACTTGATGGCCTAAGGCCACCAAGAAAAGAAATACCTTTATCTTCCCTTGTCAAATATCTTGTTTTCATCTACATGCACTGGATCAAGCCTGGAGATATTACCATGATCTGCCCGCAAACAAACCTTGTTACTTGCATAAACAATTATCTCATTTAGCTGGCTCCTCTCAACCTTATGCAAGCAACCTTCAGCATCAGGCAGCATGTGAATGCAGTATTTATCAAACAATGCATACTCAAATGGTATGTAACACTTATCATCATCTGCATCAGTAGTATGCATTGTAAAATGATCTCCTAGCTGGACTGAAAACATAAAACACTTAGAGTTCACCACATAGCTGGGAAGATCAGGGATCATTTGATATGCTGGCACATCAAAAGAAAAGCTTTCAAAATCATAGTTGTGCACATCATGCACACAACCATCAGCAGCACCAAACTGGAAGAGATCAGGCTCTGGCACCTCTTTACAATCAGGCACATTTTTACAATCACTTACCTGATGTATGTTGGTCTCTCTTTCATCAGGATGAAAAATAGAATCCAAATCAAAAACAATTTCTAGATCCTCACCATACTCAGACAGATCCTCATCACCACATGTGTCATAAATGGGTGATCCAGGTGTCTCAGCCTCATCATGGTATGCCATTGGTTCATGGGCAACAGAACATGCATCTTCACCATCAATGGATTCTCTTTCTGGAGAGTATCAACCCGTGTGCTTATTTCTTCTCTATCTTGAGCACAATACTCACAATTATCTCCACAAATCCATTCAAAAAGTTACTTATTTCTATCCACAACCTCATTATTTCTTTCATGGTCAGACACCTCAACCTTGCAGTGGGAGTCCTCATTAGTCCTTTCACTGGCATCCTCAACTGATATCTTTTCATTTTCACTTTTATCTTCACATGATGCCATGATCTCAAGGTCATACTAAGGATCAAAAGGGCTAAGAAGAGGTTTAGCCTTCTGACTGGTTGACACAATAGGGTTACTGCTATTTAACTGAGCCTGCCTAGCCTCTAAGAATATCAATCTATTTTTTATCTCTTCTATTCTTTTATTCAACATATCACCCCATTCTTGACTGAGTATGGGATAATACATATTTGGATTCACAAAAACTTTAATCTTAGACATCATTTGTCTGCCTAAGACCTAAGACTTCCCCCTTGCATCTAACTTATGTAGTAGAACAACAAATATAGGGGAAGAAGCTAAGTACATTTTCTCATCCAGATGCAGAAATATGAACATCTTTGTCACATCACATACATCTATCTTTCATGTGCATTTAGATCTTTTTTGCAGAGTCGCCACCTCTTTAGAGAGGACAAAATTTTCAACAACTGAAAGCTACTTTTCTAGGTTCATTCCACTAGCAGATCTAGGCAAAACTTCACCAGAGGCTATAAGATATCACTTTACATTAACATCCCCAGCAGAGTCACCAATCTGTTGCTTTTTCTTCTGAATCAGCATTAGGGTTTGCCAGTTCCTATGCACATGTAGATTTAGCCAACTAATACAGGAGGTTGCGTGAGCTCCTCCCCTTCACTTTTGGTTCTGCCACACCAAGGGGGGTATCCCTATAACTAAAGATGTGACCTTGACTAGTCCAATGACAGAATGATTTAGCTTGATATCAATAGGTAGAATACTCTCATGTATGGACCAAGAGCTGTATGATAGATCACAAGGTTGGCAACATTCCTGGACATATGTGTCTGGTTGGGTATGAGAGTATGCAGGGGTCCTAATCCTACTCCTACAACTAACAGGTGGAAGTGATGAAATGGGTGGACATAATGTCATGGATGCAAGACAAGGGGTTTTGGCTCATAACTATTGACCCAGGAGCAGACTGGTGCCTATCCATTAAGCAAGGAGTCAACTAGACATATACAACAGATGGTTTGCAACTTTCACTCAAGTTTCAGGGGGTTGGATTGATGCTTGCCTTACAAACATCACCCAAAAATTGGTATTTAACTTCCTCTACTTACAGATATCCCTGCTGACATGCAACCTTCCCCATGCTCAACCTAAAACAATTTAATTCACTCCTTGAATGGAAGTTAGAGATCAAACATATGATACAGAAAACCATACCCTAGAACCTGAGAAACCCTTAGCAACCAGATTCAAAAGAAGGAGAATAACATGTAGCAAATGGAGACAAGCAGATAAACACATGCAATGAAGCATTTCTCATATAAAATCAACATTGAAACTGAACATATGTGCAAAATACACTCATGTTGCAACTCATAAACTCCAAAATGGGATAAAACAACTAGGATCATGCCCTACCTTCGTTATTTTCCCAAAAATGCCCCAGGCCTTCAACTACATACAAATGAGCAACACAGCCTGCTAAATACAGCAAGGAAGGTCCTCAGCATTAATTACATGGCAGATTTCAAAATTTGCCAGATACAGTTCATTCTGAGGAAATGGCACTCAAATATTCAATGCAGCAGGTGGGAGAGGAGACAAGGAAAGGTCTCGAGCCTTGTGCCGCCACCTGGGGATTCACATCGTCAGTCAGGTACTAGATCCATCCATGCCTTCGCCCATACCTCTGTAAGATCCGCCATTAATGTCCACCTACTCACAGCCACCGGGAAATGCAACAATAGCATGTTTGAAAACCTTTCCGCCAAAATACATCTCCCCGACCTTTAAAAAAATGTAGGAACCATTTATCCCACATGCACCCCACGGAGATCATTCTATCAATTTATAAACAGGGCCGCATGTAAATAAACTATCGCGCATTTTACCATGCATGACCTGCGATCTAACCGCTGGTGGTTACCACTTCATCCCCTGCCTCCATCGGTGTGACACACACCATCAGAGCAAATGAAAAACCCCTCACCGACATCTCATGTCACACCGACCACTACACCATTTCCAGGTCTTCGGCGAGACCACAGACCATTGGCTCACTCAAAACTTCACATACCGATACACCAATCTTGCCGATGAAGCCCTCACAATCCCCTGTCGGCCAGACCCTCCTCATCGGCAGACCACTTGCTTGTCCACCCAATAAGAAACATCACCTCGATATCCATCTTCATTGGCACAACTCGATACATCGGAGGAAGACCCTCCTGCTTCACCAATACCACACGTCTGGCCGATGAACATCCCGATGACATCACCATCATATTCATATATCGGGGTGATATTCGGATATGATAATATCACCCCCTCCTTCGGAAATATCATGATGCAGAGAGGCAGAAAAGTGGATATCACCCTAACATAAGAATGACGTCAGCATCATTAGGGTGATAAAACAACGAATATGAAGTGATAAAACAACATTAGGATGATCTTAACAAAGATCACCCGATGTTCAAATATGATGACCCCATGGAAGATCGAGTCATACTTAGGACTTTGCAGCAACATCATCAGGATGATCTTAACAAAGATCACCCGATGTTAAAATATCACCCCACGGGCAGAAGATCAGGTTGGTGTGAAAAATGACCCTCGTAAGAAATATCAAGGTGATGTTTGGAAACATGATGATGATGATGACCTCCTCCAAAGAAAATATGATGCTGCAGTTGAAAAATGCTAAGGAGGCTGAAGACTTAGGACTTCTTTGGATTTTTTGGGAAGGTGCCTGCATGTTCAAATGCTTGAAAATTGACTGCTCATGCAGGCACCAACACCAATGATAACAAGAATATGTTAACATCAATGACAACACCGATTAGGCACATACTTACAACAATCTCCCCCTTTGTCATTGATGGCAACATATGATGTGAAAAACTACAACAACCATCAAGACAAGATTCTCCCCCTTTCTCTTTACACACCTACACTCTTTATTTCTCCAAAATTCTCCCCCTTTCTCTTATACATTTGCACTCTAAGTTTTTCACATGACTTCTCTCCCCCTTTGACATCAATGGCAAAGGGCACATAATTGCACTCATCTTCTCTGATCTAATCTCTCTTCTGAACTCTCTAACTACTCCCCCTGAGAAGTACCCCTAAGAAGCATCAATCAAGACCTCTAAGCACCTCCAAACTGATGCACTATTGTGCATCTTAGTTGAGAGCAGGCGGGGTGATAACCCTAAACTTTTCTCTGAGATACTCAAAAGTATCCTTAGGGAGAGGCTTGGTAAAAATGTATGCAGTTTGATCGTTGGTAGAAACATACTCCAACTTCACTTCATTCTCTGTCACCTTTTCTCTCAAAAAATGATACCTAATGAATATGTTCTTTGTCCTTGAATGCACAATTGGATTATTTGATATGTTGATGGCACTTGTATTGTCGCAGAAGATTGTAATTGGATCTTCATACACAACTCTGATGTCCTTCAAAGTCTGCTTCATCCACAACACTTGAGTGCAATTACATGCTGCTGCAATGTATTCTGCTTTTGTAGTAGATAGGGATATTAAATCCTGTTTCTTGCTGAACCAAGATACTAATCTTTTTCCCAAGAAGAATGCACCTCCACCTGTGCTTTTTGTGTCATCCACATCTTTGGCCCAATCTACATCAGTATATGCACTGAGAACAAAGTCACTATCCCTGGGGTACCACAAACCATAATCTATTGTGCCTTTTAAATATCTCAAAATTCTCTTGACTGCCATCACATGTGATTCCTTGGGTTCTGCCTAAAATCTTGCCACAAGACACACTACAGGCATTATGTCAGGTTTGGTTTGAGTTAGATAAAATAATCCTCCAATCATAGATCTATACTTTTTCTAGTCTTCCATGGGTGAGTTATCATCTGATGCAGGAGCATCTAGTGGTGTAAGGGCAATCTTGCATCACCCAAAAATAATTTAATTCAAAATCATTGCAAATGTTTTCATTGCTTTCCATAATTAGTGTTTTTGGTTCCATAATCTCCTAAATAATGAAGTAGGACTTTCAGTTTTTTCCAAACTGCTAAAAATAGCAAACTGCCAATTTTGGAAAGTTTACCTACCATTTTAGGAAAGTTTGCATTTGGGCACAGATTTAAGTGAAAACTTACAAAAAGTTACATAACAAAATTATAAGACCTTTGGGGAAGGAATCAGGCAAAGATCATTTGTGAACTGAAAGATATTAAAGTTTTTGTTTTCTGAAAAGCCCGTAAAAATTTTCAAAATGAGATATGAGGCACTAAAACATCCCATAATGTCCCAAAAAGTTGATGGAAATCTATTTACAGATTTATGGCGTGATAGTTGACATCATGAGATTTTTGGTGCTTAAAATGGTTCATCAATCAAACACCCATATCAAAAGTTATGCTTCTCGGAAGTTGACCTACTTTTGGAGGGAGTTGCAAATTTTGAAATTTAGCTGGAGGCCACCAAAAAGTGCTATTTTATGACTATTTTGGGAACACTGGGCAATAATAGGGTTAAAGGGGCAAGTTTGGAGTCAAGAATAGGCAGGAAAATAGAAACCCTAGCTGATTTGGGGTTACAGAAGGTAGATGATTCTAGAGTCTAGTGATAGGAAGTTGTAGTGTGTTGCAACCTATGGAGGGTTGATTCCTCTAATTGTATTTGAGCTTCTGTAATGTAATAAGTTGTCCAAATCAATAAAAGAAAGTTCTATTTTCTGTGTGCAATTTTTGTTGTTGCATGTTTTATGATTTACCCCCTTCATCATCATCTTTGCTCAACTTACAACCAATTATCATAGGTGTGCATACGGGTCTAGAGTCTTCCATCCCAAATTTCTTTAACAACTCTTTCACATACTTAGACTAAGAAATGAAGATACCCTTATCTGATTGACTTATTTGCAAACCTAAAAAGAAGTTCATCACCTCAAACATAGACATTTCAAATTCACTTTGCATTTCTCCAGCAAAAACTAAGCACATACCTTCATTGCCTCCAAAAAATAATGTCATCAACAAAAACTACAACAATCAAGGTTTGTTCATCATTGATCTTGAAGTAAAGATTATTGTCTGTCATACCTTTACTGAACCCTATCTGTATCAAGTACATGTCCAACCATGCATACCATACCCTAGGAGCTTGTTTTAATCCATAGAATGCTTTCTTCAATCTGCATACCATGTCCCCTTGCTCTGATGACTAAAATCCTTCTGGTTGTTCAATATAAACTTCCTTTTCCAACTCTCTATTTAAGAAGGTAGACTTCACATCCATTTGATAAACCTTGAAATCTTTGTATGCTACAAAAGCCAAAAACATCCTTATTGCTTCAATCCTTTCTACTAGAGTAAAAGTTTCTTCAAAGTCTATTCCTTCAACCTGAGCATATCCTTTGCATACCAATCTTGCTTTGTTTCTTACCACTTCACCATTCTCATTCATTTTGTTTCTGAAGACCCACTTTGTACCAATTACATTCTTATCTGCTAGTCTGGGAACAAGATCCCAAGTCTGATTCTTCTCTATCTGCATCAATTCTTCTTCCATGGTTTTTATCCAATTCTCATCTTTGCAAGCCTTGTCCACAGTTTCAGGTTCAATTTTAGAGATCAAATAGAAATTTACTTGTTCTTTTGCAACTTTTCTTCTGGTTAAAATCCGTTTTCTCTTATCTCCTATGATATGATTTTTAGAATGACTAATTCTTACATATCTTGGAGTTTTGGTAGCACTTACCGAAGCTTGTTCTTCTTCATCTGTGTTGTCTTCATGCTACACCAATTCTAAAACATTTGGATCATTTGACTCATATCCACTTGATTCTGAAGACCTTTCCTTACATTCATCAACTTCAAGATTTGCACTTTCAATGATTTTATTCAGCCTCTTATTATAGCACTAGTAGGCCTTGCTCTTGGTGGAGTAACCAAGGAAGATTCCTTCATCACATCTAGCATCAAACTTGCCTAAATCTTCTTCTCTTTTGATATAACATCTACTATCAAAAACTTTAAAATATTTCATAGTAGGAACTCTACCATACCACAATTCATAGGGACTTTTTGAACTATTACCTTTTACTTGAACTCTGTTTAGGATATATACTGCAGTGTGAATTGCTTCTCTCCAATATGCTTCTAGAAGATGAGCTTCCTTCATCATGGTTCTAGTAGCTTCTTGAACTATTCTATTTTTCCTTTCAACAACTCCATTTTGTTGTGGAGTTCTGGGCGCAGATAGCTGTCTCTTTATTCCATGCTCTTCACAAAAGAAATTGAATTCAATGGATGTGAACTCTCCTCCTCTATTAGATCTCAAACATTTGATTTTCAAATCCATCTCATTTTCAATCACTACCTTAAATGCCTTGAATTTATCTAGAGTTTCAGCTTTCTCTTTCAAAAAGGTGACCCAAGTCATTCTAGAATAATCATCAATGAGAAGCATGAAATACCTATCTCCTTACAAACTTCTTACTCTGGTAGGTCTACAAAAATCTGTATGCACTAGCTCAAGTAGTCCTTCAATTGATTGATCCTTGCTTTTGAAACTTGTTCTTGTTTGTTTCCCAAATTGACACTCCTTGCAAACTAGATTAGCAGGCTTCATAAGCTTAGGCAAATCTCTAACAATTTGTGTAGTACTTATCTTCATAATATTATCAAAATTTATGTGACACAACCTTCTATGCCATAACCAACTCTCATCAATCTGAGACAACAAGTAATAGTTCTCATTTCCTTTCAAGTGATAGATATTACCTTTGGTCTTCTTACCAGTTGTAATGATTGTTCTAGAGCTTTCCCTGATCTTGCATCCATTGTCCTTGAAGCTTAAGTTGTAGCCCTTGTCACACATCTGACCCACACTCAAAAGATTGTGCTTTAATCCTTTCACATACAAGACATCTTTAGTATTATGCTTGCCATCAAAAGAAATAGATCTTTTTCCACAAATCCTACTAGTTGTATCATCTCCAAACCTAACTAGTCCACCATCATATCTTTCCAAACTTACAAACTTACTTTTGTCACCAGTCATGTGGTGAGAGAAAAAACTATCAATAACCCATTCATCTTTGTCCTTAATGACCTGAGCATCCAAAGCACTTTCCACTAGTTTTTCTTCCCTCATACAGCTAGAAGAATCAGTAGAAACAAGATCTTCCTTAATAGCAATGAACAATCATTCATTTACAAAGGGATTAGCATTATCTAGTTCACCATTATCTGATACTCCTTCATCATCATTAAAATCTTCAACATAATAACACTTCTTTTGGGTCCTAGGCCTATTCTCGTATCTTCTTCTATTTCTTTCAATTCTTTCAAGACATCTGGAAGCAAAATGACCTACTTTACCATAGGAAAAACATTTGAAAGGTAATTTTCCGTTATACTTACCAAATCCTCTTTGCAACCTATTGACAAAGTTGGCTTCAACTTCATCTATCTCATCATCGGATTCTACCTTATACTTTTCTGATTTGGAAGTACTTTCAGGAGTACTTGCTTTGAAGGCGGTCTCAAATTTTGGCAGAGCATCATCTAACTCCCTCATTTCAAAAGCAGTAGGATTACCAGGCAACTGATCCCTGTTGACTATTTTTACTTGCATGAATTCTTCAATCATGGCCACCTTGTGATAGTAGGACTTGGGTAGAGATCTGAGCATTTTCATAACAATTTCCTTTTCTTCGAGAGTTTCGCCTATGAATTTTATCCCTGTAACAAGTTCATCAACTCTTTGCATAAAAGCTGATATGTTTTCATCATTGTTCATCTTCAACCTTTCATATTTCACTTCCAGACTTTGTAACATGGCTTCCTTCATAGAATCATCTCATTCACATAGATTTTTCAACTTTTCCCATAGCTTATTCATAGTTTCAAGATCCACCATTTTCGTCAATATTGAGTTGGTTAATGAGCTTAGCAGAGCATCCCTTGCCTTGATATCTATCTCATATTCTTTGATTTCATCTTCAGTCATCAGACCATTTTGAGGTATGGTGTATTCTATTTCTACTGCTTTCCAAACTTTGACACCAAGAGAAAGAAGATGGCTTTTCATCCGAGCCTTTTAGAGAACATAATTAGTTCCATCAAAATGTGGCTCTTCCTTCTTGTAAGACATTTTGGATCTTCCTCAAGCTGTTAAAATTCTTCCAAGGAACTTGGCTCTGATACCAATTGTTGATATACATCAGACAAGTGAGAGGGGCAATTGAATTAGCTGTCACAAAAAATTAAACACTTTCTATAATTTACACATTCATCACTTATGCACAATTATTATGATTTAACAATGAGAGCATGAAATCAGAAACTTAACCATAAAAGCAACATCAAACACAAAAGACACTAGATTTATGTGGAAAACCCCAAGGTGGGGAAATACCACAAAGAGGATTAACTCTCAATATATATTACAATCTTGAAATAGTGATGTTCAGACTTGGTCACCCCATAGGCCTAAACATACTGGCTTACTTCCATGAAGAACAACTAGGTCTAGTAGGCTCACTGCCTCAACCCTAAACCTAGCAAGATTACAATAAGGGCTGTTAAACCCTGAGGGTTGTTAAACCCTATTGGTGGCTTACTACCAGATTCACTGCCATGATCAACACCTTTCTTTATTGTGAATAAACAATTCCTCAGCTCTGCTCTTCCTCTACTGTTCTCTTCCTTTGCCCTGCTCTTCCTCTACTATGCTCTTCCTCTACTCTGCTCTTCCTCTTCTTTCCTCTGCCTCTTCTCTGCTCTCCCTTTGGACCTTTCTCAATATCTTATCATTTCTTCTCAAAGGCAACTTTTCCATGACTCAGCTACAAGTATTTATACACTACATCAACCTTGGAATGATCATCAAGGTTGGCATCAACCATTGGAACAATCTCCAAGGTCATTATCACAAACATTTACAAAATAGGTCTTGACCTATTGCAACATCATGCAAAGGGAATGAAATGTGGATAATGCCATGCCTTAGTTGGGACTCAAACATGATCTTCTATGTCACAACACACTTCCACAATCTTCCAGAGATCTCCACAATCACTAGGATCAACCAGGTCGGCCAAGACTAGTTACATGCTATATTATCTGGGAACAATATTCACACACCTTCTCAATTTATTAACGTAGACCAAAGTCTAGATAGGAACATGATTAGGAGATATCCACAAGCAAGCTATAATCATCAGGAGCAACTCCACGAAACTTAACCACTTTATCCATAGGAATCTTCTCACCAAAGTACATGAGCTTTACTGTCTTCAACTGTCATAAAAGAAAGACAGCTTCCAGACCACCAAACCATGAACCATTGCAACTGTAGGTACTTATCATCATCCCAAACTTACCTCTAGAACCACAGAGTAAAATAATTTATTGTGAAGGAATGCAGAGCCAAATACTATCTTCCTGTCTCAACTGAACTTATAAAAAAAGAAGGCTTCACTCTGGTGAACACAACTCACTCAGATCTTCATGTGGATGGCTCAGACCTGAAATGTAGCATCCTCAGACATACCTCTAACTTACTTCCAATCTACAGACCACTATCTTCAAGCAAGAATAAATGTGAAGTAGTTTACCGAACTGTTCTTCAGAATACAACTCACTGTATGTACTGCACTTCTCTGTAACTCACTTGTTTCTTCCGGGGAGGCTAATTTTCTCAATATCCTCAAAATACAAGTAATAGAATAAGATACATTTGACACCAATGACAACAAGAATATGTTGACATCAATGACAACACTAATTAGGCACATACTTGCAATAGTAAAATGTTCCCCTAGGGCTTTTACCTCCTATGTTTAGCTCCTGGGTCCCTTGTGTTGCATCTTGCATGTTCATTTTAACTCCTGAAAGAAAATGACCTGAAACCCATGTCAAATGGGGCTTGAGGGACATTGTGGCATTTGACCCTACCCTGAAATAGGACCTGGGGACTTGGGTGCTTGCACCCTAGTCCTACATTATTTTAGGCAAGTCCCAAATTTGAATGTTAGTTATGTAACCGTTAGAAGGTTCCCATGCTGACATCTTAAGTTTGAATTACAAAATTTAAAGTGGGAATGCATATATAAGCATGTTTAGGGTTTAATTTGTAAACTAGAAGAGGATTATGACTTTTGGCAAACTTATGATTTTAGAGCATTCAAGATGTTCATTACTACAGAGAAGAATAGTGTTGTTGTGTTTGTGATTGCAGATTTAGCTTCATCTTATCATGTGTTGAAGGATTTTCATCTACATGTGAGCTACACCTCCAAGGTGATATCTACTTGTGTTTGTATCATTTATCAATTTTTTTTTTCCTCTATCCTACAGGGATATGCACTCTTTATCTAACAACGGTGTTCAGAAGACTTGAATGTCCTTCCGGGACTTGACTGAGGCAAGCTCCTAAACACCACAACCCCAAACAACACTCCTTATGATTGCAAGTTATAGGTAATGGATTTCATGGAGTAGAGTGGTAGAGGAAGGTTGTGGAATCTATAAGGATTTCAGATTCGAAAGAAGCAGCCTGGTGTACTTTTGGGACAAAGGTACTAGTGGTAGTGTCCTCTGAGGTTGAAGACACAAAAATATCTTTGAGAGTGATAATTAGCATCTAAAGATGTCCTGACATCCTGAGGAATATCCTTCCTTGGACTATAGTGCGAGCTCTAGTGTCCTCCACATCTTCCATAGCAAAAATAGACATAACAGTGATCATTAGTGTCATAAGGAGTCTGGAACCCCCTGAAGAAAACACTGCATTGGACTAGGGCATGAGTGGAAATCTTCCCAAATATTTTGTATCACGAACTTCAAAAAATGGTCAGTAACTAATCTCAGTCTACTACCTTGGTCTGCGAGCATTTATCGTAATTCATCAGTTTGCTTACAATTTTGCATAATTAGGGTTTTGAGTGAGTTGAGCATTAAATTAATACATTAATTGATAATTTCTAAGTTTCCATAGCATTACAAGTGACCTTCAACCTATAGGAGAATCCTCTTGTAAAAGGTGTGATTCAACTCAGTTGAAATGTCCTTGAATGTTTGTAGTGAAAGGAGGATCTAACCATTCAATCCCATCATTTCTCTCTTTTCTTATAAAACATCAACAAAGCTTGATACTATTTTTTTGTATTATTATGTTTAAAAGAATTTTCTAAACCTCCACAACTAATCAAGAGCTATTAGATTGGGTTAGAAGTGAGAACTTAGATCAATGGTTGAGATTCGAGAACCAATATCAATATTTTAAAAATACTAAACTAAGAGAGAGAGAGAGAGAGCTAGATTAAAATACATAGAATTTAGAATCCATGTGTCACTGTCATTAGTGTAAAAAGAGATATTACCTAGTTATTCATTTCTAGGTCCTCTTTACACTAGTCTTCTAAGTTTACTAGTTATCATTTAGAGCATTTAATAATGTACATCTCTGTGCATTTAATATTTTTCTACTAGTTGTCTCATGTCATAGCATTAAAGCACGTGTCATCTTACAAGCTTGTCTTCCATGATTTTAGTAGTGGTGTCTAGGTGCATTTATTATTTGTGTCATCTAGTTTATTTTTCCACTATGTTGGCCTTGTGCCTTATCGCTCAACCTTGCCTATATAAGGAAGGTATCATATTGTATATTTCAAGCCATGTAATGCAATGGAGTAATTCAATTGTGTATGAAGTCAAGCTACGCATCATTTCTTAGCATTGAAGGTTTGTTGTTGCTTGTATCTCTTGTTGTGGAAGGTTGTTATGATTGCAGGTGGTCTTGGATCTCCTTGAGTCATCATCAACTTTTACAACTGTAACAATTTTCACATTAACATACAATATATATCAAAATTTTAAACATACAAAACTTTTCTCTTTGAAGTCTTGATTCATGACTTTGTCCTCCAACATATTTTTGGTCCCTCTATTCCATAATGTTGAACAAACATTCCACTATACTCCATAACTAGCCTATTAACAAGCAATCTATGCATGACAAATTTCACTATGTGGTCATCCACAATATCAACAAATGAGTTTCCATTGAAATTTGCATTATATATACAAGAAACCACTAGATGTGGGTAACAATGAGGCCAATAAAGAATAATTAAATTGATTTTCTGCATGTTACTATCAATAGTGTTTAGTATACATTCCATGTGTCAATTCCAATTTCAAGTTTCCCATACAGAGAATTATCTTTATGAAACCATAGTAGTATGCATCATTGGAAAAACTCGAAACTATCAAATCTTGACATAATACATTCAAGTTGACAGGGACTTGTATTTCTTCATTCTGAGAAGTTGAAAGAAATAACATCCCGCATAGTCATACATAAATAAATTATTTGTCATACTAAGAAGTTGAGAGAAATAACATCCTACATAGTCATACTCGATTTTTATAAAAAGAGATAAAAGATAAATTTTATTTGGTAACTTATCTTCTACACATAGCTACCATGATGAATGCCATCACTTTTAACTTTCAAAATTTATCTTGACTCTTCTACCATTTTATGCTCAATAATTCAATATTGAAGTAACTAAATAAAGTAGTAAGTTTCTTGTTTTTCTATATTTTTGAAGACAGAGACAAGTGCCAAGTATACTTATTATAACTAAAACAAGAAACAATAATATAAATAAAAGTTTTGTACTTCTAGTACAAATGTCAAGGAAATTGAATGATGCCATACAACTTCATTAAATTGACTTCATTGGTGCCACTAAATTCTAATAAAATATTTAATGGCCATTAGCTAATTTTGAAGGTTTTTATTCCCAATATATTTCAAAAGATTAAGGTACTGCTACCAAAGCTATAAATATTCCTTCCCTACCCATCTTATACTCCAATGTCTATTGTCATCATAAATTCTCTTGCCTTAGGGGTATGTGTAGGATCATGATGGGCCAAACTATACCTCTAAGTGGCAACGAAAATACTAAAAATCAGACTTAATCAAGTTCATGTGAAAATTTGAATGGATTATCTACACAATTTGAAAAATATGTAAGAACAAAATTTGTAGAGAATTGAATCTAGTTTATGGGCTACTATTTTAAAAAAAAAACTAAATTTACTTAGTGAAAAATGAATATTTCAATGAATAGCTATTAAATTTTTTAGAAAAAAATAAAAAGTGGGTGTCATTCCAACCAACCTAACTATGAGGAAAAAAAACATTTATTTTTGAATCTTTCAAAATAAGTAGAGGACTCATGCCCAGATGTGACACATATTTTTTTGAAATCTTTTTCCAATAAAATAATTTTTTTATGATTATTTTACCAACTTTTTTTAAAAACTAAAAAGTAATTTTCCAGCCAACCTAACTCGATAAAAAAAATTGGAATTCAATTTTTTATAAAAACCTATAGCCAGAAAACCATAGAGTGTGACACAACTTTTGGATCTCAAAAAGGTGAAACAATTTGAAAGTTATGGATGTTTTTCAATAAGTGTGTCCATTAGGATTTCAGACACACACTATATAGAAAATTATTAATAATTATTTAATAAAATGATAACGAAGCAAATCTTATACTTTTAGAAAGATGAAAATTTCTTCAATAAACCTTTTTCATTTTATCAATTTTGCATAAAAAAAAGTCGTCAGCACGAAGGGTGAAGTTCAAAGAAGAGAGTGAAACCTGCAAAAATGTTAGAATTTAGGGAAAGTCAACTATGACAGTCCCAAGCCTAAATACAAGGCAAAACCAAAGCAAAATAGATGTCCATTTTAGGCAGCTAGAAATAGATATTTGTTTCCTTTGGATCAAATGTCCCACCACATAAAATATGTGGGCCTACCATCACCAAAGGTGACATTTGATGAGCACCAATTTGCCACAAAAGTCCATCTCAGCCTCACCAAAGAATTAAACATCCATGGCCACAAAGAAATGAGCCCACTAGAAGACATCATGCCCATAACATATGGCATAGCATGAGTGTTCCACATATAGTGTAGTGCTATGGGGAGACCACATCATATAAAGGTTGACAATTGGAAAACTTAGAAAAGACCAGATGATGGGCGCTAATAGGTCACTAGATAGATAGCCAATGCTCATGTGAACATAGACATTGAGAAGTAGGTCCCATCACGTGCCAATTAAGTGTTACGTGGCACTAGATGATATGGTGTCATAGTGAAAGCATTGCTAAGTGGACAAAAGAATGGGCCCACCAATGCTAAAGAACTAAGCACAGGTGTATGAGACTATGTCGAGCCCATAGAGTGACACCTCACAGAAACACACGGTACCAAGTGGGAAGTCCACACACTAGAAAAAACATTTAGAAAGTAGCTGACAGGTTGGTTTAGAGGCCAAGTAGCTAGTCAAAAAGGGAATTTTATGACAATAGGAGAAGATTTTTATGTCAAATCAACAATCCATTTCATTCTTGGTGGTGACAATTCCATACCAAGCCTTCATGATCTCATGTATGTATCTCATGTAGCAACTTTAAGGAAGCAGTCATGGTTAATTACCATGTAGTCCTACAACCACAACAAAAAGCAATGTCAAATTCTTCTAAATGAGGAAACCTATCAGTCCAAAAGCATTTATCTATAACAAGTTAATTTTTGACAACATTTTAGTCTTTAAAAGATACAAAGCATTATCATTGCCTTAAACCTACACCTATCCTTGTATATATCTAGAAGATCTTCACTTATGATGTTTAGGACTATAGAGATTTTCAAACCATAAGACTAAATTACAATTCAATTCATCTAAGCCTATAGAATGGAAAATTATTCATAAGTATACAAAAAACCATTTACTACTTAGCCTATCTTCAAATATCTCTCTTTTCCCTCATAATATCAAATTTTGATGTTTCCATGGGCAACCTCATCAAATTTTACAAAATTTATCATATGAATGCTTTCAATCTCCCTCCAAGGAGGTGATTATCTTGGTAGGTCTATTATTTACATTTTTAGATCTAAATGGCTCTTGAGGTGGTCCATATTCTCCAAGCGAAGCCCATTTTTTATGGTATTCACACCTACAACCTTAGGGTTTAGAGATGATAGTCTTATAGTTACATTCAGGTTTTGTGAATCTCCTTTTCATTCATGTCAAGTGGATAAGCATTTTGTAATCTTCTAAATGACCATCCTACTTGCATTACTCTACATACTTATTCTTTGGCCTAGTTATAGCTCTCTTTGACTTGAGATAAATCACTCTAGGTAGCACTAACCTACATACACATGGAAAGAAGATTATTTAAATTCCTTGAACTAAAAGTAAATAAACATTTGTATGTTATGACTAAATTTAGCAACAAATCTTATGGCATTAAATCAATTATGAAAATCATTATCATACACAAATCAACTTTGGATAGATTATTTACACATTGTAAACAAATCTCTCTTAAGCTTAATTCACTCTTGACTACAAAATATTTTGAATTTTGGTAAGAAAAATCACCAATAGTATTCCATACCCTTGTCCAAGGATTGACTTATGTGTGTATTTCATGTATATACCCTACCAATTTATGAACTCATGGAACATTTGTTTAAATTTATGGTTTGAGAGTACTTTGTGTCCTAATATGTAGATTTTTATGCAGACACTAGCTTTGAGACTAAAATGTGTATTTCTTTGATCTGGTGGTCACATTAAAACTATTAATTCTAAACAATTGTATAAATCATGATAACCAAGTGCATGAATGCAAGGATATTATTGAGGAATCAAACCTTGTGGTATGTGTGTTTACTAAGCATTGTAAACCTATGTAAAAACCCCAGATAGGTGTTTCCAAGCATGACAGGTAAAAGACAGGTGTTCCTAGATCCTCATTTAGAGAGTTGTCCACTTGGATCCAACTTGGGCCTTAGATCGGAGTATCCTTCTTGCCATCCTATGAATGATAGTTGATGCAACATATATTCATGTGTATACTTCATTCCTTACATACATTCATGTATATGCTTCATGTCTTATGTGTATTCAAGTGTATACCTCATGACTTGTAGTGTATTCATGTGTATACTTTGTGACTGATGTGTATTCAAGTGTATACTTCATGACTTATGTGTATTCATGGGTATAATTTGTGACTTATGTATATTCATGTGTATGCTTTATGACTTATGTGTATCCATGTGCATACTTCGTGTATATTACATGTATTTACGTGTATGATTCATGCCTTGTATCTTACGTGTATTTATGCGTATACTTCGTGTATTATGTATATGCTTCATGCTTCATGTATTACGTGTATTTATTTGAATGCTTTGTGTATTAGATGTCTATGCTTCATGCTTCTTATATTACATGTACTTATGCATATACTTAGTGTATTACGTGTATGCTTTATGCTCCATGTATTATGTTTATTTATACATATACTTCATCTATTAGGTGTAGGCTTCATGTTCCATGTATTACGTGTATCACGTGTATTTATGTGTATGTTTCATGCTTCATATGAACTTATGTGTATTATGTGTATCTATGAGTATGCTTCATACTTTGTGTATCATGTGTATTTATATGATTCATGCCTCACATGTATTTATGTGTATACTTCGTAGATTACATATGCTTCATGCTTTGTGTCTTATGTGTATACTTCATGTATTACATGTTGTAAGTATGGGCCTAATCAGTATTGTCATTGATGTCAACATACTCTTGTTGCATTAATGATAAGGATTGGATGAGCTGTGTGCTGAGGATATTGAGAAAATTAGTCTCAATCAGGAAAAGTGAAGAACAGTGATGACAGTAAGGTAAAAGTCAAAGATAGGATGAGGATCAAAGGATGTGGATTAAAGGGTTTGTAGATATGTGTCTTAAGATGATCCAGTAGAGATTTCAGAGGTCCACATGAAGATCGGAAGAAGTTGTGGCCGCTCAAGTAAAACTGGTCCGGCAGATGTTCAGTGGTGACAGAGTGTTACAGATAGGTCCGGTGAGATCCATAATTACATTATCCTGTTCTACAGATTTGAGGGAGTGTTGAGGAAGTAGTTATGGAGTGTCAACTAGATTGGTTCATGGTTTGAAGATCCGCAAGCACCTATTCCTTTGTGACAGTAATGACAAACTGTGTTCTTGAGGTTCTGGATGAAGAGGAGATGGATTTGAGCAAGCAGATGAAGTATGGATGTTTTTGGTGATTCAAGAAATCTTGTGATGGTCTTTGGATCATGTTCAATTCTTGTTGGTGGTTTGCATTGAAGTTGGAGTTTGCATTTGAAGAACAACTTTCTGATGATGATGCTCTTCCTGAGACAGGCCGACCAGATGAGTTATACATCTTGTAGATGTTCTTATGGATGTTTGCAGACTTAGATGATCATTCCTAAGTTGATGTCTTGTATAAATAAGGGATTGTAAAGTCATTTCAAAGTTGTCTTAGATGTGATGAGTGTGTTGTAGCGAGGAGGAGAGTGAAAGGGCAGAGCAGAAGTATTGGGCTTAAATGAAATTGATTCAAGCATGGTGAAGATGCTATTCTCCAGTTCATGTATGTGATACTTATTTCTTTGTAGGCAGTGAGCCTCTTGTGAGTAGTGTGCTCAGGCAGTGAGCCCTAATTGGTATGTGCCATTTTGTTCTTTCTATTCTTCTAATAGAGAATACAATCTTTGGTTAATCACCCCATGGTTTTTCCCTTAACTGGGTTTTCCACGTCAAAATCTTGGTGTCTTATGTGCTGATGTGTTTCTGCTTTTGATTTGAATGCATTATGTTTTATGATTGATATACTGCTAATCATTAAGAGGATTTAAGTGTGTAATTGAAGAAAATTTTGCACAACTGATTCACCCCCCCTCTTAGTTGTGAGCCCTAAGTCTAACATTACGCATATCTGGTGTTGGCTTCATGTCTAATGTTTCTAGCATTAAACCTTGAGAGGAAAACATAATGGATATCTATTTTACAAAATAGATATCCATTTGTAGAAGGGATATCTGTTACTAGATATCGATTTGCCTAAAGAATTGGGCTTTAGGTAACGGATATCCATTTTCAGAAAGGATATATGTTTTGAAAATGGATATCCATTATGTAAAAACCAAAAAAAAGATAACAAGAATGTTGTTGGGCCCGACAACTATGCCAACAGACCCTCTGCTATCAAAAAACTCGTGATCTCTGCCTATTATAGTAAAAAAAATACACTTTTATGCACTTTTGGACACACAATTTCCTTGTTACAATCATAAGGGTGATATTTTTGTTCCCCTAATGGGGAGCAATAGTCATCGTAAAGTAAAAAGGAGGAAAATTACATTGGAGGAAATTGAAGCAATTAGGGAAAATGATAGAGCAAGGAAGAGGATTGGAAGACCGAGTTTGGTGGATGCTCATCAAGGTGAAGCTTCTTCACCATCTAATGACATGCAAATTGAAGGTGTCAATGTTGATTATAATGAAATGTTAGATAAGAATGAAATTGACCATGATATTGCCAATGAAAATGTTGCAAAATGTTATGAAACACCTATTGATAAGAGCAATACCATGGACAAAGAAGAAGAAGAAAAACAAAGACATGCACTTGAAGAAAGTGGATATGAACCTTGTGATGTTGAATTTGCACTCCATAATCCATTTCTTGATAACATTGATGAGGTTGATAACATGGATGAAACAATGAAAATCAATGTATCTCCAAATTACATAAGAAGAGAGTACGTTTGTCAAGAAGAGAATAATCATGATGAAATTGGAAAATATCCAAGAACCCCAAAATGGTTACTTGAAATTAATGAGAACATAATGGAGAAACTTGAAGGCAAGAGGTCGTCACAAATGGTTCGGTTGTGGGCTTCAAAACTCTTCAATGAATACTTTGAGAATAAAACATTAACCAAACAATGCCAACTTTTTGTGCAATTACTAAAGATGTACAGAATGAGACCTTTACTAAAGAAATTAAAGATTCGGTTAAACAAAGTGTCCAATCAGAATAAAATTATTATTAGAAGCCTTTTCAATGCACTCAATTCTATTGGAAAGACTAGCAAGGAGAAAGATAAAAGAGATGCTTGTAGAGTAATAACAACCTCAATAGTGAGAAAACAATTAAGAAAGGATCGATTAATGAGGCAAACTTGTGTTGACTTAAGCTTGAATCATAAAACATTGTCAAAAGCACTAGCATTAAGATCAAGACTAGATAGTCCTCTTGGAAATAATACTTGGGATTTTAGTGGTAGGCTTCCACAAGTCGATAAGAAGCTAATCAATAGAACAAAGGAAGAAATTGAATGATTTTGGCACACTAACTCTAGGGTATCACTAAATACAAAAAATGTTTTAAAGTTAAGAATTGGTGATAAAAACTGCACACCACATCCTAAACATGTTGAATGTAAAGAATAATGAGAGGGGGGGTGAATCAGTATTCTTAAAAAAATTTCATTCACACATTCATTAATCCACTTACCAAATTCAATAACATGAAAGCAAAGTACACATGAGAAGAGAAACCACAAATTCATAACACATAGACACTAGGATTTTATGTGGAAAACCCAAAAAGGGAAAAACCATGGTGAGTGTTAGCTCACAATATATTATGATAGCAATACTAAATTACATGAAGGCTCATTGCCTTAGGGTTCATTACCCAAGGACTCACTGTCCAAGAAGTGCTCACTACAAAAAGGCTCACTGCCAGAAGGATAGAAGAGAAGATAGAAGAAGGATTGGCTCACTACCAAAAGAAGACTGCTATAGGTGCATCTACAAAATGTTGAAATGTAGTACCAATATGCTTAGTATACAGGTTCAAAGGACTTCATACTATCTTCCCTACTTTACTGCTCTGCTTTACATATACTCTTGCTTTCTACCCTTATTATCCTTTTCTACTCTACAAACTACTTTAGATTATGCATATATCGAATTCGCACATACCCCACACACATCCATTTCCCCAACACTGAAATCCATCGAATATATATATTCGCAATAAGATTCATCTCACAATCAGGTCAGCAACCCAAACATGAAATGTGTATACAAGTGTTGTACCTTGTCGGCTTGATCTTGAGCTCAACCAAGAATGCAGACCCAAACAAACATACAATATTCTTCATATAGGTCGACATCAATCATTCAACTACTTGAATTAGTTATTCAAACAATGTATTTTCTCCGCATATAGATTTAGCTTGCCTGTCGGCCTATCCCTTAAGCACACACTTGACCAATTGAATTGTCACATCATGATTTCCATTGCAGACCATATGAAACTCTAGAAATTATATCCAACATTCATCATTGACCTTTTGACATACCTTTAGATTCACATGACGTAATAGTCCTTTATAGAAAAATGCAGATCTTGGAATTGTTGCTCTGTCACAGTGAAATATTGTCAAACTAGAAGTCGATAAAGAACAACTTATAGAATGTGATTAAAGGAACTTCAGAAGGTATAACTCTAGATTCAGGTAGTCATGATGTGTATCTTTTCTACCTCAGAACCGCAAGACAAAATATGCCATAGAGGAGGAATGTGGACCCTTTTACTCTGGTACTATGCACTATTCCTAAATTGACTCTATTCACCTGGACTTAGATATTTTACCATGACTTTTGGAAGAAGTTAGGACTTGAACACTGGAACATGTGATCAATAGGTATCTATGAACAACATACCTGAAAAAAAGTAATGATCTTCAACCGCGGAGGCATACTAACCCAATCTTTGACACTTACTTTGCATACTGCCCATACTTAGTTGTTTTAAGCTTCCAGACCAGAATCCTTTTATGCCTTGTTGTCAAATGAAATTGATCTACAAGAGTAAGGTCTCTTTTCCTTGTTGGTGGAATCTATTTCCCTTGTTGCCATCAATGACAACATTCAATCATTCATCAGAGTAGTGTCTCTTGCCAACAATCTCCCCCTTTGGCATTGATGGCAACACTTAATGAAAAATGCTCATATGCTCCCCCTTACTATATGCACTTTGTTTTTCTTTTCCCTCTCAGGTGTTTACCTATTTTTCACTGGTTTTCTTCTCCCCGTTTAACATCAATGGCAAAGGCGTACGTGTAGGAGTCAAAATTGAATCAAAATTTCAAGATTGTCAAATTCTTCAGCATATGTATAGGTACAATTTGTTAAATGAATTAGTTTCATATGAGAGGATATCATTGTACCCAATCTTTAATTGTGTTAACTCTCCAACCCACCTATTCTTATCACTATTATAAATTTTGATGTTCTCATTTACTTGGAATACTAGATCTTTTACCTTCTGTACATTGATAGGTATGTCAGTTATTTCCTAAACCTTTAAGGCTTCTGTAGTTAGACTTGTCATGAACTCAATTTTAGGGCTTATCATCCTTCTCAACTAGCTCATTTTGTTTTTCATTTCTTCTTGTCTACTGAGTAGATTACTTATGTTGTTTTGAGTATTTACAACTTGTATTTCCATGTTGCTGATAGAGTCAACTACTGGATCAAAGGTCTTAGAAATGTTTGCTAGTTGAAGCTCCATGCTTTTGATCTCCTCTTCTATTTCCTTAGTAGTCTCAGGCCATGACAAACAACATTTGTATATATCATAGGCTTCCTTGATTGCATTCTTCATATTCTTGATACTCTTATCTAATAGAATTTTGTCATTGTCTAACTTGGTTTTTAGTTCTACTAATCTTTTGTCTTCAAATTCCTTTCTAACCTTAATCTCGGTAGAATTTTCAAAGGATTCAAAATGAGTACTTACAAATTTTATTAGACCTTTGAGCTGATCAGTTGATGATACTAATGTATCTCTTGAGTATGAGGGTATCAGCTTCTCGAAAATACCAAATATTTCATCAATGAGTTCATTGTCTTGTATATTTGTTTTTAGCATTTCTTCCTAAGCCTTATCTTGCACAATTGATACCAATTTGAATTTCTACACCAGAGACATAGAATCCAGATTTATTGGTCCTTGTAGAAAATAAGGTAAATCTAAGATTTGTGTTCTTTGTTGGTTTTCCAAAAAATTTCTAGCATAGTCAATTGGGACTTGATTTGCAGTAGTGTCTCTTGCCACTTGTTTTGCACTAAGTGTAACTTTCTTTCTTTTCTTCTCCTTTGTTTTTTTTTCTTTCTCTACTTTAGTTGTGGCTCCTACAATGGATGAGGTCCTTGTTCATTTTCTGGGGCTAGATGCTAGTTTTTTCATTTCAGATCTCTCATCCTTCCTCTCTGGAGTATATGATGTCAATTCTACTGGAGCACTTATGGGCTTTGATTCACTTGATTTATTTTTTTCCTTGTTAGTTCATCAGATGTTTTCTCTAATTTCTCATGTTCCATAGACATTCTGGAGGATAATTCTTTGAATGTCCCAAATCTATCTTCTTTAAGATCTTTTAGTTTGCTTAGTAGTACATTGGCTAATTCAATCAGAACAACTTCTGCAACTTCATACCCTAATGTAGGGAACCATACAGTTCTTAGTTCCACAGCTTCCATGAAGCATGTCTTTGTCTACCATGAATACAATGTCTTTTTCATACTTCATTACTATATTTTCAGGTATTCGGACTCTACATAACATTTTCTTTTGAAAATTCTTGAAATATCCCCATAAGATTTCATTTTACTTTTCTATATTTCTCAAATTCTACAAGTGATTTCTTATATGAGTGGCTACTAGTGTGTGATCAAGCCAGAAAATGTTTCCCAAGCTGGGTAGTTCTCTCAGGGACTAGAAGAGTAGACAAGTGATCAGTGTTCCATATTTGAAAGGATGATTAGTCTCTTTTGTTCTTTTCAAGTTATCCATTAGTTCACTCTAGAGTAATTCACATAGGTCATAATCTATATTATTTTTTATCATGTCATATGATGTGTATATAGCTGGTGTAGACACAGAATTTTCCCTGTTGGAAAAGTATATTTTGTATCCAATAATCATTCATGTAAACTTGACATCTGGATCCTTAATATCATTCACGGTGAGAGCATTCTTATCAAATTTGGCCCCTGTTAGCTGCATTACCACATTGTTTTTCATTTTCTTTAAACCTAGAGTTCTTCTGGTGGAACTCATACCAGTTACCGCGTTGATAGCTTCTTTTGTTATCTTGTATGGTTCATCAAGCCATAGAAACTCATCATGAACCCTGCTTAGAATATGCCTTACCCATGTATCATTCGGGATCGTAGGAAAATCCAACCATGTGTCTAATATCTTTTCTCCTATAACTTTATATTCATCTTTCAACATGACATCAACAGTGGTAAGTTCATCCAAGTACAGTTTTCCTAGATTCATGTGATCATATTCCTCTAGATTGATATGAATATATGCCCTAACATCTTCCATAAGCATGACTCCATATCACTTTTCCATGAATTGACGAAATGTTTCTTTAACATGGGCTGAGGCTTTTAAGTTATCTCAATTACTTGAGGAGTAAACATTTTTCCCAGAATAATTCAAACTTTACAATAGGGTTTTCAAGATGTAAATACCTCTTTTGCTGAATTAGGGTTTCTTTCTCGTGAAATCGCTTTGAGCTATTTTGAATTGACAGAAATCTTTGATGTCACTTAGGATTTTCACTTCAGTTTGCCTTCGACACTTGAGAGATTAAATGCAAAGTGATTTTCCTTTGGATGCAACCCTCTTAATCATCACTTGCCAAAACCTAATTGTCATAAATGTTATCTTTAAAAAAGCTATCAAAACTCTTCACTATCAAGCACAGTTGATTAGATTTGCTCTGCAATGCTCTACACTAGAACCTTTTCTTCTAGAATTCTTTCAAAAGATTTGTCATATGAAGCTTCATATGACATCTTCATGTTGGATCCTAGCACTGACTATCTAGCTAGGGCTGGCTCAGGGGGAGTAGTACTAAAAATCCTAATCCCCTAGCTAGATAGTCAGTGCTGGGATCCAACATGAAGATGTCATATGAAGTGATAGTCAGTGCTGGGATCCAACATGAAGATGTCATATGAAGCTTCATATTACATCTTCATGTTGGATACCAGCACTGACTATCTAGCTAGGGGATTAGGATTTTCAGTACTACTCCCCCTGAGCCAAAGCTCCCAATTCACTTCCTAGAGGAAGTATCTACACCAAAAACTGGTGCAGATCTATTTCTGACCCCATTTACATCCTTCTTAATCCAAACCTTGCTCATTTCCTTCTTGATTTCCACTAGATCAATCTTGTTCTTGCCTTTATCTTCTCTCTACTCTATTTTCCTCTTCTTTGTAGGATAGTCTCTTTTCTCATTCTTGCTTCTACAGAATCTTGTAACATGTCCAAACTTATTGCAATTGTAGCATACCGCATTCCTTTGTCCTTGATTCCCTCTATTGATTGGATTTGTTCTAGATCTGCATTGATTAGCCATATGTCCAAATCTATTGCATGCAAAACACTTCCCATTGAAGGGTTGAGTATTCCTTGCATTGTAAAAACCATTCCTTATCATACTTCTACATTCATTTGCTTTATGACCAATTTTATTGCAATTAAAACACTGACCAAAGAATGATGGAATATTTTGATTCATTCTACTCCTACACTAAGTAGCCTTATGACCAAACTTATCACAATTAAAACAATGGCCATTGAAAGATGGGTACCTTTGAGCATTTGGTTGCCTAACCAGAGGTCTTCTAGGTCTTCTTTTCTGATTCCTAAACTGGTTTCCTTTGTTTTGCTGAAACTCAGTGTTTGATTGGTCTAATTTTGAACTTTCTCCTTTTTCAAATCCCAAGCCTTGCTTGTCATCTGGATTCTTCTGACTTTCAATCAATTCCTCAAGCTTTGCAGAGCTTATTTTGAACTTTTCTTCATAGCTCTTAGCCTTCTCTAAATCTGATTTCAGGCTCACAACTTCTTTTTCAAGTTTAGCACATTCTTCTAACTTGGTTTTTACCAACAGATTTAGATCTTCTTTTGATTTAGCTCTTTCTACAACTTCCTCTTTCAAATCATCCAAGGTTTCATTGGTTGATATCAATTGTTCACTAACCTCCTTGTATTTTTCTTTGAACTTTTTCACTTGTTCTTTTAGCTTTAGAATATATTCATCAGCTTCTTGTATGTTATCCTTTAGATCCCTAACTTGACCTTTAGATTTTTTAAGATCTTCAAGAGAGGCTTGTAATTCATCATTGCTTTGATATGAGGCTTCAATGAAATATCTTCTAGCTGCCATGTGTATACCTTCCCAGATCTTCCTCAAGTTGTTAAGCTTCTTCCAAGGAACCTTGCTCTGATACCAATTGTTGCATGCAAAGAATACTGAGAGGGAGGTGAATTAGTATTCTTAAAACTTTTTCATTCACACATTCATTAATCAACTTACCAAATTCAATAACATGAAAGCAAAGTAAACATGAGAAGAACAACCACAAATTCATAACACATAGACACTAGGATTTTATGTGGAAAACCCAAAAGGGAAAAACCACTATGAGTGTTAGCTCATAATATATTATGATAGCAATACCGAATTACATGAAGGCTCACTGCCCAAGGAATCACTATCCAAGAAGTCCTCACTGTAAAAAGGCTCACTGCTAGAAAGATAGAAGAGAAGATAGAAGAAGGATTGGCTCACTACCAAAAGAAGACTGCTACAGGTGTATCTACAAATTGCTGAAATGCAATACAAATATACTTAGTATACAAATTCCATAATGTCTGCCTTGCTTTACTACTATGCTTTACATATACTCTTGTTTTCTTCCCTTATTATCCTTTTCTACTCTGTAAACTACCTTAGATTATGCATCTATCAAATTCACACATACACCACACACATCCATTTCCCCAACACTGAAATCCATTGAATACATATATCCACAATAAGATTCATCTCACAATCAGGTTAGTAACCCAAACATGAAACGTGTATACAAGTGTTGTACCTTGTCGGCTTGATCTTGAGCTCAACCAGGAATGCGGACCCAAACAAACATACAATATTCTTCATATAGGTTGACATCAATCATTCAACTACTTGAATTAATTTTTCAAACAATGTATCTTCTCTGCATATAGATTTAGCTTGCCTGTCAGCCTATCCCTTAAGCACACACTTGACCAATTGAACTATCACATCATGATTTCCACTGTGGACCATATGAAAATCTGGAAATTGTATCAAACATTCATCATTGACCTTTTGACATGCCTTCAGATCCACATGACATAATAGTCCTTTATAGAAAAATGCAGATCTTGGAATTGTTGCTCTGTCATAGTGAAATATCGTCAAACTGGAAACTAATAAAGAACAACTTGTAGAATGTGATCTGTAGACACTAAAAATTATCTAGGTCTTGTGTACACATGACCTTGTATGTCTTTACCCTAGGTCCTGGTTACACAACACCTTGTCGACATGACCTTGTATGGGTTCCCCTAAGTCCTAGTTCTTCCTAGTTCATCTAACCTCATCCCACTTAATCTCATTTATCCCTAGGTCCTAGTTCATCCCACTCACATTGGTCCAACTTAATCACCTTCTTGATTAATTAAATAAACTCGATTTATTTAATTAATCCCACTTGTTCACATTCCCAATTAATTAAATAAATCCCATTTATTTAATTAATTGCACCTTGTCACATGTATCACATAATTCAAATTAAAAATCTGAATTATTCCCTCACCTCTTATAACTTTGCGACACATGTCACATGTCTCATCTTCCACTTAACCCCTTCACATGCACAACTAATTCAAATAAAATATTTGAATTAGATTCCCCTTTATTCTCCATCACACACTTCTCATGTGACTACAATCTCTCTTTGAGTGGGAAACCCTAATCCAACCCTAATCGATCTTGATCATCCATAGCATCCAACATAACTCTCAATCACAACTATTCATTCAAATCAGCCTTTTTCTATAAAGGTAGCTTCTCTTGAGCCATTTGGATCGAATATTCTTCTAGCATCCTTACTCTGCCAAATTTTCCTCTCAATCTCTCATCCACCTATCTTGCATTCATCCAATCTTCCATCTACCAATCCCTATCCTATCATTTTGCTGGCGAACCAAGCAAACAACATTCATCTCTTTGGGTAAAGCTAGAGTGCTTTGGGTGCAGCACTCTCCACCTTATCAATGGATCGTGAGTCGATACAAAGTTTGTATTTGTTTAGTTTTTATTTGTTATCATTTCTTTCATGTCAATTTTCTAAGATTTCATTTGGCACGCCCAGTGGCAGATCTAATCATGAGTTTTTGCAGATTTTGTTGTCAAAACTTTGCTTTTTCTAACCCTAGGTTGTCAAAATTTGCAATTTTAGGGGGTGAACTATTATAGGTGACCTTTTGGGCGAAAACTGACCCCACCATCATAATCAGGACACTATTTCTAAGTTTTTTGACTGTAAATTTGCCTATTCTTGGTGACTGAAATTTTTTGAAAAAAATTAAAATATTTTTTAGGGGCAGCAGTCCATACAGTACGGATCCGTATGGATCCATACCATACGGATCACCACCCCCTCTGTGCTGATTGCATTTTTGGTTTGCTCTTGTAGGTGTGTTTTGATCTTGTGGGTGTTGTTTTCATTGGTGTGTTGCAGGTTTTGTTTACATAAGACATTAAATTTCTCTTTTTCAACTAAACCCTAAGCTCTATTCTATGGTAAGGTTGATGCTTGAGGTTGCCATCTTCTATTTCTCAACCACCCATTGTTCACCTCTTAATACCCCTGACTGCCCACTGACGGCATTTCCCTCTGATCTCCCTACGCCATCATTGCTCTATAGCCTCAGCAGCCTCAACTCTGCTGACCTCCTCTATAGTCGACACCCCAATACACCTAGTCGACGCTACAAACTTTGATCTACCGCCATGGTAAAGCCTCCTCCCACCACTCCTCTTAGCCTCCACACACCTGCCACTTTTGAGCCCAACTCACTTCCGCCACCATCACTTCACAAGTCACCGCCCTTGGAGGTTCGGTCACCACCATTCTTGGTGGTACAAAATCTAACTACCACTGCCCATTGCACGTCGTCCTGCAAACATCGGTCATCATTCACTTGAAACAATCAACATTACTGTAAAAAACCATCGCCATCACAAAACTCTTTGTGGATTCCGGTTATAGTCTCTTTGCCTACAGCCCAAATGCCATCACTCGCATATAATGTTTAGGGTTTCATATTTGGTGCTTAACATTTAAAAATAGCATTTAGGTTTAGCATCTAGTATTTAGCATGTAACATTTAAGGTTCAGGCTTTAATGGGTTGACTTTAGGATTTGGTTTTCTCTTTATTTTTTAAATTTTTGCACCCACCTAGTCCCTGGTCATATGGGTGACTAGGGGCAGGGCTAACATAAACCACTAACATTAACTGCCTAAGCCTAACTATGGCATGTGACCACTTAGGTCCAAACCACCTGCAGTCAAGTGTAGACAGCCATGTTATCTTTTTTGACCTCTACATACCCTAAAGGAGGCTATTTTTTTCAAATTTTCATAACTTTCACATACGGAGGCCAAATCGCACAAATGAGGGCTCATCAGAAAGATGGGAGAGAGAACTTTGCAACAATGGAACTTTTATCAAGTTATTGTACAATTTTATTGTTTTTTTCATAGTCAAAGTCAAAGGTGCTTTAAAACTTCAAACACACATAACTTTTGAGTTTTTTGTCCTTTTTTCGCGATTTTTTTAAAAAATTGCATAGAATTTCATCTAGAATCTGCTGATGCAATCCATTTTCATGTATCTATTCATTTTCATCATATTTTATCATATTCTTGATTCTCACATAACCGTCTTCTTGGCTAGTCTACTTGCTTCTTTCTTGATTTTGTGGCTTGCAAGTGACCTTACAAGGCTGGAACAACATCAAGATCAACATCTACAGTAGCTTGGGATAGTGAACCAATTAGGTATATTCATTTCATCATTCATCTCTTTCATTTGATCAATCAATCTTGTTTGCATCACACACTTCGATTTGGGCTCATAAAACAAACATTTGTCTTCATCACATATCAAAATTGGGCATAAAATGAACATGTGTATTCTCAATCACACATCTTGACTTTGGGTTAAACAAGAACAAGTGTCTTCATTGCTTGGTGAAGTTGCATGTGATTAGTGGTGTGTATGCTCTTCTCATGCACTTCGTGCAATTTTGAGAATAAAAAACACCTCTTATCCATTCAATTTTCACACACACATTTTAATTTCTTAAGGGTTAATTTACAAGTGTGAGTGTGAGTCAAGTGTGTGTGTGTATGCTCTCTCCTCGCACCGCAAGGTGATCTTGGAGATCAAAAAAACCTCACTTGATTTGCTTTTGTTTTTCCTTTCCTAGGAGGCTTGCTAGGGGATTTCATCACCCCTAGGGACGACCTTAATCAACGCTAAATCGAAAGACACCCTTATTAGGAGTTGGAATCTTGTCACTCTTGGCTAAGCCCCAAAGAAATTTATACCTTTGGGAAGTGAAGGTGAAGGGTGGGTTACCCCTTTCTCCCGACTGTGTTGCAAGATTTCACTTTCAATTCCTTAGTCAACCTCATGTAAACATAGCCCAAAACCTAATTGGCCATACCCCACTTGACTAGTCATAGGGCTTGTTGATGTGTCTTCCATGTGTGCTTGTTTAACCATCATTACATTTCATTTTCAAAATCCAAAATTTCTTATGTGTCTTGCGTGAGTGAATCATGTTTGCACATGTGTGATCATTTGATTGAACATTGCCAAATCAAGCTAAACACCAAACACATAAAGACAAGTCATTCAACTCATTCTTCCAACACATTCAAACCCAATTACATTCATCCTAATCACCCTTTCTAAGCCACTTCAAACACTAATCATTCCAAACCACCTTCTTTCTAATCAACTCCTAATCATCCTAGTCATCATCCTAATCAATCCAAATCATATAATCTTGCCATTCCAAATCACATCCAAGTCATCCTAAGTCATCCCTAATCATATCCAAGTCATCATCCCAACAAATTAACATCATCCTAATCATCCTAATCGTCATCTTAGTCATTATGCATCATCTAATCATTTCAAGCCAAATCACATCACAACTACTTTCATCCCAATCCAAAATCCAAATCAACCCAATCAAAAATCAAGACCTTAGTTGATAATCATCAACCATTATCCAAACTTGCTTGAGATCATTAGTCTATCTTGAGTAAGTCAACCAATAAAATTAATCCAATCAACCCTCTATTACTTAAGTGTCATTAGTCTACCTTAAGTATAGAGAATCAATCCAATCAACCCTCTTACTTGAGATCATTAGTCTATCTCAAGCATATAGAGCCATCCATCAAAAGAAAACAAATCAAATCATCCTAAGGTCTTGAAATTTGATCCCAATCACTCCACATCATCACCTACATTTCTCATTTAAACCACTTTCATCCCAATCCATTCATCCTAATCACCTCAATCCAAGTCATCACACCTTGTTATCCCACATTACCCTTACCATTATCCTAAATCATCCTACTCACCTAACCTAATAATTCCACCATCATTCATCCTAATTCCTTCAAGTCATCCAATCTCATCATCTTAGTCATCTTCAACATCCTAATCATCATCACCATAGTCCTCATCATCCAAGTAAACCCCTAATCATTTCTGGCCATTACACATCATCAAATCTTCATCTAATCAATTCTCCACATCTATCACTTGTAAACATGGATAGGGCATTTCTAAACAACACCTATGTGAATGATGCTTATGGCACCAAAAGAATGCTTAATCAACTTCATCAACTTAGCCAACTATATACAAAAGAAGAAGACCATATGTCACCACAGCATCAACAATTCCCACAACATCAAGTCCTAGGCCAATATCAATGCTCCCACATTCCATCACAAGCCCAACAAGCACATAATCCAAACACTAATGCCACCACATCCATACCACAAATCAGCCTCACTATTCCTAGCAACACCCCAAATGCAAGTACTTCCATAAGTCTACCATCCAACGATCCTAACTCCATTGTCATCATATCCCAACTGCTTTCTCAAAAAGCCTTCAACATCAACCAGTGTCCACAACAATCCACCTCACAAAACATTTCACCTACAAATCCTATCATGCCACCTCATCACTACACCTATCCACATGGTAATCAAATGTCCTTACAAGAACAGCAAGCAAGTCCAAATGGCCCTATGTACATAAATCAAGAAAGTCCAAGTCATCTTATGCAAGACCTAAAATCCTTTGACAAGAGAGAAACCAACCTAGCAAGTGCCTCCTTTGAGTCACCTTCACCATCCAATCATATTCCAACACATGAGCCAACTAGTCCCATCCCAACACCTTTATCAAGCCCTTCATCACCTTCATCACCTTCATCCGCATGTTCCACTAATCCTTCATTTAAAGATTCCATGGAGATACTTTTAGAGAAATTGGTCCAAGCAAATTTGATTGAGCTATACCCATTCAAAGCATATTCTCCATTTATGATTAAACCTAGAGGGTACAATGAAAACCATTATTGTGCATACCATAGGTATAGGGGCCATACCATATCCACTTGTGTCCAATTTCAAAGATTGGTCAAGAGCCTAGAAGTTTGTGGTAAGGTTGTCTTGGATAAGACCAATCCCTCTAATTCCATTATCTTTCCATCTAGCCCAAATCCTAATCCCATTATCCATCCAACAAATCCCAATCCTAAGCCTTCAACTTCAACTATTACCATCCATCCACTATATTGCCCATTCACCCATACCCTTGCAAAGGATGTGATCCATTGGCTACTAGAAAGGAATAAAACATTGCCATTTCATCAACCACATATTCTTGAACCTCCCCATGAGTCTTTAAACACTTTGTCTAGTCTTCTAACCCCATCATGTGATCTACGAGCTATCAAGATTATTAAAGAGCCTTCCATTTCCATTCAAGCGAGTCAAGGGGTATGTCAAGAGTTTAATCCTAATCATGTGAAAACATTAAGCCCTAGTCCTAATCAAGAACAAATCACTTCCATCCATAACATGTACCTTCTGTATGATCAAGATGATACCTATGAAAAACCTATCCATGAACAACTTGATCCTAGTCATGCCCCCACAACTATCCATGAACAAGACACCCAAGACCTACATGCTCCATCTAATGGAAGTCTTGTTGACTTACTTGAGCATTCACCCCATTTCATGGCCTTCATTCAAAGCAAAGAGACCTCTCCACCTAGCCATGATCCTACACCTTCCACTTGTCATGATGAGACATGTGCCTCCAAAGAAAACATAGAAGATCAAACAAATAACTTGGATCTAAAAGAACATGATCAAGATCCTAATCATCCTCCCACATCCACCATTGATCCCATTTCAAATCCACTATATCCTTTTAGCCTATCCACATTCATTCATGAGTGTTCCTCCTTAGAACACCGACAACCATTATCCACATTACCTTCTCCATCCAATAATCAACTCAAGTCTAGTGTCCAAACTACACCTAGTCCTATAGTCAATCGCATTCTCCAAAATATGAACTACCAAGGCAAAAGTTTAGGCCTACATGAACAAGGAATTTTGGAGCCAATCCATGTCAAAGTCCCTCCTCACTCATTTGGCCTTGGATACACACCCCAAGGTCAACAATCAAAATATGTTGGCACTTCCTCCACACTTCCTAAATCCACTTCCTTCCATCATAAACACCATTGTATTCCTAAAACATACATGGCCATTCCACCTCCCTCATCCTATAAATGTCAAAAGCATATGACCATACACCTACCACCATCCAATTTACCTCCACTCCTTCCAACTCCAAATATCCATCCATCCACTTTACCTCCATTGCTCCCAATAATTCATAAATACCCTAAATATCCTAATCATGACCATCAAATGCACACATTGTCCAAACATAGAGCTTCCACTCATTTCATCCACCACATGGGATTCAAAAATAAACACTTGGATGCCTCCTTACATAAAGCCAAAAATCCTAAGGGTCCTAATGCCTTAGGAAATCAATCCCAAAATTCAAAGCAAGGTACATTAAAAAATCCATCCAATCCCATACCTTCAAAACAAAAGTCCAAAAATAAAATGATATGGGTCCTTAAACAATAATCAATCAAGTCAAATGAGGCATCCACATCCCAAAAATCCCAACCATCCCCCTCCATTCAAAAATACCATTCCATTCAAACATCCCACATGAAAACCAAAAATTAGAAAAATACTAAGTCCATGTGGGTTCCAAAAGTCCTAAATCATCCATCTCCTAAACAAACATCGCCATTGCTTCCTACACCTCCATCCACTCAAAAGATTCCATGTTTGTCATGGTGTGTGCAACCATTGGTCATGATTCATTTTCACACCTCCATCACTCCATCATTCACTCATTATCCTACATATCTCCCCCATCACCTTCCTATGGTCCATGCTTTTGCATAAGTCCATTATAATCCACATCATAATCCACTTTCAATCCCTATATAATCCACGTCATAATCCACTTTTGATCCTTCCATAATCCACATCATAATCCACTATCTACCTTATCCATCTCACTTTCACGCAATCACCCTACCAACATCTTGAGCATAATGACTTGACATGGTCCATTTATGATGACATCTTTCTCTAATGGGACTATCACATTACATGGAACTAGACACTTGAGTCCCACCCATCCATATCTCCCCTTCTTCCATCCAAAAAGTCAAATTTTTTTTAAGAAAACAAATTTGAAAAATCAAAAAAGTAAAGATAAATCCCTTCATCCAATGGTGAAAACCTGGTAAACAGGCACCTTGGATAAGTACCATGATGAAAACCTGGCAAATAGGCATCATGTGTAGGTTGATCTTCTATGTCACTTACACTTGGGGGCACCTTGTCTCATCCACACTATAAATCCTATCATATCACTTTCTATCATATCATACCATTTTCATATCATTTTCATATACATACCTACACATATACCTATCATATTTTGGCCATCCATCCACCCTTCCTCTTTTGATCTTGATAAAGATATGGGGGCAACAATGTTGAAACATGTTTTGGATATCTCTTTATGTACCTCATCCCATACAACCCATTCTATCATTATTCTTTTTCCATTACCCACTTTTCCATCCTTTCCAAATGAACCCTGTCATCCAAGTCATAAGCTTTGTCATGTCAAATCTTATCATCCTATTGCCTTACGTATTGTCCTAAAAAATCCTAAGTCTACTACCTATATTGGGGCATGTTATTCCTATGCAACATAGTCCTTGGAGATCACATCCTTGCCCTCTTACACATACATCCATTCCATTCCATAGCCTATCCTTTTATCCTATCCATTTATCATGATTCTTTCATCCATCCACTATTGTCCATCCTTTTGTCCAATCACATTCATTCCCTTGCACCTAGACTTGGTTTCTCCCTTTTCATTGGTACCTAGCATAAAGGCTATCAAAATAATCATCCAATGCCAACATTTCAAAAAATATAAAAAAATCAAAATATTTCAAAAATCCAAAAACATCAAAACATGTCAAAATCCAAAAAAATCAAATATCTTCAAAAATCTAAAAAAATTGTAACATTCAAAAAAACCCCAAAAAAATTGAAATATTCTCAAAAATCCCAAAACATTCAAATATCCAACAAAAATCAAAATCCAATCATCAATCAAATCATCAAATCAATCATCTATCAAACAATCCATCACATCAAATCCATCAAAATAAATCCAATCACATCATCAAATCAAGCCAATCTATGAATCATCCAATCTATCAAACAATCAAAAGAAAATCAAATAACATCATCCAATCAATCCATAACTTGATCAATCTGATCCATATCAATCCATAAAAATTAAAAAAAACATAAATCAAAACTACATCTCCTCTTTATCGTTATGTGCCTTGATCCCATGGACACAAGTATGTAGGCAGTCTGGAGCATGAAGGAAGTGCCTAGATTCACGCACAAGATGATATTCCTCTTTCTTCTTTCATCATTCTTCTATCATCTATCTTCATCATTTTATCAATCATTTCATCAATCTCCATCAAATCCAAACTTCCATTCATCCTTATCAAATCAATCCAAGCAATAATCCAAATGCAAGTTATCCTTTATCCATACCAATCAAGTTAATCAATCTTGTAAAATTATCCAATCACATCAATGGTCTTGATTGTAATCTTGTTGTAAGACAAATCAATCAATCAATCATCATCATCATCAATCAGATATATCATTCCCACATCCTTGTGTTAATCTAGGGATATATCGTTCCCCACAATGACAACACTATCATCAATCAATCACTTAATCATTAGTTTATATCTTGAAAGGGGCAACACCTTGTTTGTTTTTGTATCATTTGTGCATGCTTGCCTGCTTGCTTGTGTGTGTTATCATTTTTTATCTTGCATTTGTATCACATTGGTATCAACCCAGCTAATATTCATATCTTGTATCTAGACAAGGTTGTATTATGCTGGGGCACGAGACACATCGTCACCTTGGTCCTTATACCTTGATGCATAATGTCTAGTCCAATATCAAACATCATGGTTGCTCACTTTCATTGCAGCATAATGCATCCTTCCCTTCTATCCATTCTCTTATCTTTCTTCCTTGACCAATCCATTTCATTTTGAGAGCCTACCTATGTTTTTCCAACTAGCCTATCCTCTCGAGGGGGCATCATTACCTATCTTTTCATCATCATCCTATCCTTTTCCTCTATCCATGCCTTATCTTCTTTGAAATGATGTTACTCGAGACAAATCTTATCATCTCGCAACATCATCTCAAAGAGGGGCAAATGTAGACACTAAAAATTGTCTAGGTCTTGTTTACACATGACCTTGTATGTCTTTGCCCTAGGTCCTAGTTACACAACACCTTGTTGACATGACCTTGTATGTGTTCCCCTAAGTCCTAGTTCTTCCCAGTTCATCTAACCTCATCCCACTTAATCCCATTTATCCCTAGGTCCTAGTTCATCCCACTCACATTGGTCCAACTTAATCACCTTCTTGATTAATTAAATAAACCCAATTTATTTAATTAATCCCACTTGATCACATTCCCAATTAATTAAATAAATCCCATTTATTTAATTAATTGCACCTAGTCACATGTCTCACATAATTCAACTTAAATATTTGAATTATTCCCTCACCTCTTATAACATTGCGACACATGTCACATGTCTCATCTTCCACTTAACCCCTTCACATGCACAACTAATTCAAATAAAATATTTGAATTAGATTCCCCTTTATTCTCCATCACACACTTGTCATGTGACTACAATCCCTCTTTCAGTGGGAAACCCTAATCCAACCCTAATCGATCTTGACTGTCCATAGCATCCAACATAACTCTCAATCACAACCGTTCATTCAAATCAGCCTTTTTCTATAAAGGTAGCCTCTCTTGAGCTATTTGGATCGAATCTTCTTCTAGCATCCTTACTCTACCAAATTTTCCTCTTAATCTCTCATCCACCTATCTTGCATTCATCCAATCTTCGATCTACCAATCCCTATCCTACCATTTTGCTACTGAACCAAGCAACCAACATTCATCTCTTTGGGTAAAGCTAGAGTGCTTCGGGTGCGATACTCTCCACCTTATCAATGGATCATGCGTCGATATGAGGTTTGCATTTGTTATCATTTCCTTCATGTCGATTTTCCAAGATTTCATGATCAAAGGAACTTCAAAAGGTATAACTCTAGATTTAGGTAGTCATGATGTGTATCTTTACTGCCTCAGAACTGCAAGACAAAATATGCCATAGCAGAGGAATGTGGACCTTTTTACTCTAGTACTATGCACTGTTCCCGACTTGACTCTATTCACCCAGACTTAGATATTTTACCATGGCTTTCAGAGGAAGTCAAGACTTGAATACTAGAACATGTGATCAATAGGTATCTATGAATAACATACCTGAACCACAAGTAATGATCTTCAATTGTGGAGGCATATTGACCCAATCTCTGACACTTACTCTGCATACTGCCCGTACTTAGTCATTTTAGGCTTCCAGACCAGAATGCTTTTACGCCTTGTTGTCAAACCAAATCGATCTACCAGAGTAAGGTCTCTTTGCCTTGTTGGTGGAATCTCTTTGCCTTGTTTCCATCAGTGACAACATTCAATCATTCATCAGAGTAGTGTCTCTTGCCAACAAAACATTACTTGGAATGTAGCCAAACAACATTGTACAAACAATATTGTGAAACACACCTAGGTATGACAATCTAACAAAGAGAATTTGAATCTCTTAAGCTATTTTATTGTGTTCCTCTTGAAATTCGTAATACATGTTGCAAATACCATGTAGAGTTTTCTATGTATCATGAATTATTATGCAATATTTGTTCTACTTTGCACACTAATAGAATGTTATAGGAGTGTGGTGCAATTCAACTACCAAAGTCATCTAGGGACTTATTAGATTTATTTCTATGTATTAGAGATGATGGTTGCATTTTCTACATGAATGATTGTTTAAATGAAAAGTGTTTATAATGTGGTGGGTTATCAAAGTTTGTATCATGTTTTCATGAGGGTAGTAAGCATGATTTTGGAAAGAGAATGGTTGAGAAAAATAGATATGAGATAGTGAAATATAATTTGAAAACTAGAGGTGAAGGTTCTAGATGTGAGTTGATAGTAAGAGAGGTAAGTATTGCTGATTTTAAGAAAATCTTTTCTACAAGTATGCCAGACACATCCACAAGTCTCGATGGTTAGATCAATGGTTTAGGATGTGTTAAGACTTTTTCCTGATTTTGCAGAAAACTACATGTTGCAACCCCAAAATGAAGTACAATCCTAGTACTACGATTCTATTCAGATTGCTATTTTTGTTCACATCACATATAAACATGCCCCCGAGAGTACATAAGAGAATAGGAATATTGTTAGAGAATACCATTTTTACATGAGTGATGATCGATCTCATTCATTAGAGTATGTGCAATATTATTTTCAACAATTTTATGGGTTCTTGCATGAAAATGATATTAGAATGGATCAACATCTCATTTGGTTAGATAATTGCACCGGTCAGTTCAAGAATACTCATATGTTATAGTGGTTGAGAAGAATGCATGCAGAGAAGGGTATACCTCATATTTGGATTTTTTTGAAGTTGACCATGGAAAAGGTGAACATGATGGAGCCGGTGCATGTGTGAAGAGAACTCTTTTTAAAGAACAACTAAAGATTAGAGGTGGTGCTACATTTAGTGATGCCGATTCTATTATTAAGTGGTGTAACTATGCATTGTCACAAGGAGTGGCTCTTGATTTAGAAGTGTACAGGTTCTTTTGGTTAGTTAATGAGGGGATAACGAGAGAGAAATTGGATTGTCATAGAATCAATGAATCATCAAAGATGCATTCATTTCGAAGCTCAGATGTAAGTGCATGGACTATTTGGACATGCAAATTAGCTTGTTTTTGTTAGAGTTGTATTAAATGTGATTGGGATAATTGTGAGTCAAGTGAGTGGGTAGATGCATGGATTCCATGATATTTAACGCCTTTATCTCAAGGTCAATCATTTTTAGTCAATGACATGGAGAGCTCATTTGACTATGAACATCTTTCAGACCTTGTACATCCAAGTCATGCTTATGCAGTTGTTGCACCACATGGAAATGAAGAGAGATCAAACTATTGGTTGACATGATGTGTATAGGGAAAAGAAAAGCTAACACGACCTATGACAAATGATGATGGGTTCACACATCCTACAAGATCAGTTGTTATTGTTGGGACTTGGTTGCAAACATATATGATTAGAAAGAATGGCATCCCTACATTTGAAGACTTTGAGAAGCATAAAACCATATTGATGTATTCACACCTAGTTGTAGCAACAAATGTTAAGTTACTAAAGCATCATGCAAAATCAAAAACAAAACAACTATGGACAATTAGTAATGCTGATCATGAAGCAATATTGGATACTCTAAAGGTAAGAGATGACCCCTTGTGTACACTTGACTAGCATTTAAACTTCCAGATGGACAGGTATGACAATTGTTTATCTTAACTTGTTCTTGTTTTTTCTATTTTTAGAATTGTTTTATTAAAAATCTTGTTTATTTAACTATAATGCATGCTTTTTACTCTATAGTACTACAAATGAGGTTATTTTGCATGGCATCATAGACCCGAGGTATGATTTTTAGTGTTCATTTGTATTTCTTAATATTTTGATTTCTATTTTTTTCTACCTACTAATTTCTAAATTCATTTTGTGCATATCCTACAATCAAGGCATTCCATGAGATGACATGTATTTGATGTGTTATGTCAAACAGTTCATGTGCCTTGTCTATGCTTCCACATTTTGCATACATGTGTCATAGGGTAATTGCAACTACAACATCTAACAAAATTCTCATATCCTTCATGCTTTGATGGATATCCATACCTTGTTCCAAAGACCCCATTTTGGCACATGCAGGGAGGATGCTAGCAAAGGATGTGGAATTTGTCTTTACACCTGCCAATTACATTTTCTTAAAAGTGTCTAAAGCCTTTTTCAACAAATCCTTTTTGTTCATAACCTATAATCATGGAATTCCATTAGACCACATTTCTTTGAGGTATTCCACGAAATAGTTCATGTGCTTTGCCTATGCTTCCACACTTTGCATTCATGTCTCCTAGGGCAGTTGCAACTACAACATCTGACAGAATTCCCATATCCTTCATGCTTTGATGTCCATGTCCATATCCCATTCTAAAGATCCCATGTTGGAACATGCAGGGAGGATGCTGGAAAAGGTTGTGGAATTTGGCTTTACACCCACCAATTGCATAAAAAAATGGACACTTAAGAAGGCTACACTTAGATTTAGAATAGTGAATATAAGCTTCATGGAAGGCTGCAATAGTCATGTATTTGGATACAAATCATGAAAAGGATCATGCACTCCATCTTCACTCAGCTATAGGAATTCGTTGCCTTCTCTTGGAAGCCTCATCTTCACGTAGCTATAGGATCATGTAACAGTCTCTTGGAAGCCCCATTTTCCTTTATGACAATACTCATGATAGTCTTGAAGGAACAAAACTATTTATGTACATCAGTCCACTATGACTATAATAGTATTAGTCTTTTGGGAACCTTCCTTCAAACTTTCTCCTTCATAATCCTTAGTGTTTTTACCTCATCATTACCCCTTGGATGGTCTTCAAACTTCCTAAGACAACACCTAGCTTCTCCTTTCCATGGCCATCCTTCATAATATAATGGCAATCATCTAATTTATGATTGTCATAAGGCATGACAATGCTCCATAATCAGCAACAATTGTTTTTATTTGAAAGCCTCCTTGAAACCTTATGTTTCCTTCTTCTAGATGGTGGTTCAATTCATTGCTAGGTCATTCTCTTGATGAACCTTGGAGGTGACATCATTGATATTAATCCTTTTGGCATATGGACTACCTTCCACAACACTGCCCTCATACCACCATGACTGTCTTGTTTAGTATGACACCTAATCACCTTCTCATTCTCATCTTTGGAAGATGCCTAATCACCAAGGGCTTACTTAGAACCTAAGAATGACAATTTTTCAAAGAATGAAACAATTTGAAACCCTCCATCCATGAGACAACTGAGACCCAAAACTGCTAGTGACATTTTTAGGACAACACTTAGTTTTGTTGACAATCCATCTTTGGGTGTATAATAGGATAGTGACAATTGTCTCAATGAAATGTTAGTCCCTTCTACTTTCCTTGGGTTTTGGGTAAATGGTTTCAATGACACCTTGACCATGTTCAAGAAAGTAGGTATTTTAGTCAACATGGTATAATTCCTTGTCCTTATGACAAATGAAATCAAATTGGCACTCATTCATGATCACGAGTACTCCTACTGATAGGGTTTTCCTCTTGTGTATTCCCAAGTATTCCTCCATGACCTAACTTTGCTTTACACCCACCAATTACATTTGCTTGAAATTTTCTAAAGCAATAAATCCATTTTGTGCTTATCTTGCAATCATTGCATTCCATCAAACAACAACTATGTTCATATGGACTAGTATAACAATCCTATTCACCACCATGACCATGTACATATGGACTAGTATAGCATGCCTATTCACCACCATGCTCTCATAAAATAGTACCTTCACAGAGAGGATAATATTTCTTTCATGCTCTCAATATTCTAGGGTTTCAACATGGATTGATCCCAAACGGATAGGGGAAGAAAAGTAAGTTTATAATAGTCTCAAAATTGATTTTCTTAAAATTTTCTAAAGCAACAAATCTATTTTGTGCATATCTTGCAATCATTGCATTCCATTAGACAACATCTCTTTGAGTTGTTTTGTAAAATAGTTCACGTGGCTTGTCAAATAGTTCATGTGGCATGTCAAATTGTTTTATGTTATAAATTTAGATTGTGGTCTTAGTAGGGTATCAAATTAGCATCATTCATGACTACCATCTTCTAAGGGGACATTGTCAACATTCACAATTTAAAGGAGAAGTAGACAATCAATGTAAAGGAGAAGACAATTTACATAAAGGGATTTATGGCTATTTTCCATTGTGATATTCATTTACGATTTGTATCATGCCCATTATCTAAGAAATCTCCATGAAAAAGAGGTTTAGGGGTTGTCTTAGGGTATATACAAGATGATACAAAGGGAGTTATAAGGAGATAAAACACTAAAAAGGAGGTTTTCATGAGTTTAGGACAATGACAAGTCTATATAATAGTCCATTATTATAGTCATGAGCATCATGAAGTTGTTTTCAATGCATTACTTAAGATGTCTTTGATCTTTTCGTACATTCAGGTGTTTTGGAGAATAGAACTATTGTACATTCAAGGGACTGAGATTCTAGTTAAAGCGTTTAGCTTTCATTTTGGAGACATTCGATATAATTCCTAAGGTAACATATAAGACATATTTCATCAAACTTCTTATAAAAAATATTAAGTTAGTTGTACTTGATGTTGTTTACTTTTCTTAAAAAAAATTAACTTATAAATGCAAGTGTTTTCAACTATAAAGCTATTGTATTCAAGGGATTGAGATCAGTGGTTAAACCATTTAGCTTCCATTGTGGAGATAGTTTTTATATTTTAGATTTGTATATTTGTATATTTTGTATATCTTATGAGGAGATTATGACCATAATACAATAATGTTTCCATCTTACATATCCTTCTAGCATTTCTTCACATCTAGTGCTAATAATTGATAACCATTTCATGTGATTTTAATAGTACACTCTTTAAGGTGTGTTTTTTCATTATGTTTAATGCTAAATTTGATGGTTATATATGTAGTGATTTGATGTCATGAATATTTTAACAATAAAATAGTTTATCTCTTCAAATCAGTCCCAAAAACCTCTTAAAAATAGTCCCAAAACCTCTTAAAATCACATGTCTCCCCCTATGAAAACTAGGGTCTTTGCTGGTACATTGTAGCCTGATTTGATTGGGACACCTTGGGAATGAAATAGGGCCTCCACTAGCATAAAACCACCCACCTCAACCTATTCACACCATTGGTTAGGTCCCACAGGGTTAAGAATGCAAAATATGGCTCTTCGTTACATTACATGTCACTAAGTCATTTTGCAAGAATGCATCCGCCGTTGGCATGGTCAACCAATGTTGAGTTGGTCAAAATAGAGAGAGGTTATTGTGGAGGGGCTTGACATCTAGTTCTAGGTCTAAATAGATTATTCTTAGGTTCCATGAAGTGTGAGAACTACTCTGTCAAAATCTGGCAATTGTTTACTCTTAGGTCTCTTAAGAGACTTTGCCAGTACATTGTAGCCTGATTTGATTGGGACACATGGGGAATGAAAGAAGGCCTCTTCTAGCATAAACCCACCCACCCCAACCTTTCAGCACCGTTGGTTAGGTCCCATGGGGTTAATAACACAAAATATGGCTCATGGCACCTTTACACTACATGTCACTGAGTCATTTTGCAAGAATGCATCCGCCATTGGCATGGTCAAAGGATGTTGAGTTGGTCAAAATGGACAAATGTTACTATGGAGGGGCCTGACATCTAGCTGTAAGTCCAAATGGATCATTTGTAGGTGCCATGAAGTGTGAGAACTAGTGTGTCAAAGTCTAGCAATTTTTTGCTCTTAGGTCTCTTAAGAGACTTTGCCAGTACACTGTAGCCTGATTCAATTGGGACACATGGAGAATGAAACAGGGCCTCCACTAGCATAAACCCACCCACCTTGACCTATCAGTGCCATCAGTTAGGTCTCATGAGGTGAAGAACATAAAATATGGCTCCTCACACCTTTACACTACATGTCATTGAGGCATTTTTCAAGAATACATCCACCGTTGGCACTGTCAAACGATGTTGAGTTGGTCAAAAATGAGATAGGTTATTATGGAGGGGCCTAACATCTAGCTATAGGTCTAAATAGAGAACTACTCCGTCAAATTCTGGCAATTTTTGGATATTAGGTCTCTTAAGAGACTTTGTCGGTACACTGTAGCTCGATTCAATTGGGACACCTGGGGAATGAAACCAGGCCTCCACTAGAATAAACCCACCCCTCTAACCTATTTGCAGCATTGGTTAGGTCCCATGGGGTGAACAACACAAAATATGGCTCTTGGCACCTGATGTAGAGCACCCATGCAAATGCCGACCCAAAAAAACATGTAAAGGCACTTTAAAAAGTATTTGATGTAGAGGAGGGAAGAATTTGGGCTTTGCAAGACAAAATATCAAAGCAATGCAGTTGTAGATGACTTGTTTGACAAATTGTCACTTCCTAGTAGCCCTATTTTAAGACAAATTTGAGGGAACAACAACTTTTATAATGTATATTTGGAATCTAAACACATATTCTAACACCCTTTATGGGCTTACAACTCACCATGCAATGGAAACTTTGAATTTGAAAATTAAACCCCTCAAAAATGCAAAATACAGTCCTAGTTAGCTCTCAAGGTCTTCAAAATTGAGATTTTTTGCAAATATGCACTCACATTGCCAAAACAAAATAAAACCACTTTGAATAGATGAAATATGTTGGGATAGACCTACAACGGCAATTTTGGCACTTGGTGAGGTCTTTAACTTCCAAAATGCAAAATCTCACTTTTTACCCTATGTAGTGTTTTGACAGGCTAAAAAGGAACAACAGTTGTTTTCCCTAGTAATTTTTTGTTTTGAGACCTCTAACTTAGTTTATCAGGTCTATATTTATATTCTCCACCTCTAGGAACAAGTTTGAGGTTTGTAGGTCACCTACAACTCCCAAGACAATGAATATCTTTTTTTCCAATGAATGATATGGTCTCCACTAGAAAAAATCCACCCACCCTGACCTGTCAATGCTAATGGTTAGGTCCAATAGGCTAAAGAGCACAAAATATGGCTCATGGCACCTTTACACTACATGTCACTAAGGCATTTTGCAAGAATGCATCCATCGTTGGCATGGTCAAATGATGTTAAGTTGGTCAAAATAGAGAGAGGTTATTGTGTAGGGGCCTAACATCTACCTGTAGGTCTAAATGGATCATTCGTAGGTGGCATGAAGTGCGAGAACTACTCTGTCAAAGTCTGGCAATTTTTTGCTCTTAGGTCTCTTAAGAGACTTTGCAGATACACTGTAGCCCAATTTGATTTGGACACCTGAGGAATGAAACATGGCCTCCACTAGCATAAACCCACCCACTCCAACCTATTGACACCATTAGTTAGGTCCCATGGGGTGAAGAACACAAAATATGGCTCCTAGCACCTGTACACTACATGTCATTGAGGTATTTTCCAAGAATGCATCCGCCATTGGCATGGTCAAAGGATGTTGAGTTGGTCAAAATTGAGAGAGGTTATTATGGAGGGGACTAACATCTAGCTGTAGGTCTGAACATATCATTCATAGGTGCCACGAAGTGTGAGAACTACTCCATCAAAGTCTGGCAATTTTTTACTCTTAGGTCTCTTAAGAGACTTTGCCAGAACTCTATACCGTGATTCAATTTGGACATCTGGAGAATGAAAAAGGGCCTCCACTAGCATAAACCCACCCACCCTGACCTATTGGCACTATTGGTTAGGTCCCATAGGGTGGAGAATTCAAAATAGGGCTCTTGGCACCTTTACACTACATGTCACTAAGGCATCTGTCGTTGGCATAGTCAAACGATGTTGAGTTGGTCAAAACTGAGAGAGTTTATTGTGGAGGGACCTGACATCTAGCTATAGGTTAGAATAGGTCATTCATGAAGTACGAGAACTACTCTATCAAAGTCTGGTAATTTTTTGCTCTTAGGTCTCTTTAGAGACTTTGTCGGTACATTGTAGCCTGATTCGATTGGGACACATGGGGAATGAAATAGGGGGTCCACTAGCATAAACACACCTACCTAGTTCTATCAGTGTCATAGGTTAGGTCCCATGGGGTGATGAATGCAAAATATGGCTCCTGGCACCTTTACACTACATGTCATTAAGGCATTTTTCAAGAATGCATCCCCTGTTGGCATGGTCAAATGATGTTGAGTTGGTCAAACCTAAGTGAGGTTATTGTGGAGGGGTTTGAAATCTAGCTATAGGTCTAAATGAATCATTTTGAGGTACCATGAAGTGCAAAAACTACTTCGTCAAAGTCTGGCAATTTTTTCTCTTAGGTCTCTTAAGAGACTTTGTTGGTACACTGTAGCCCAATTCAATTTGGACACCTGGGGAATGAAATAGGGCCTCCACTAGCATAAACACGCCCACCCTAACCTTTTGGTGCTGTCAGTTAGGTCCCATGGGGTGAAGAATGCAAAATATGGTTCCTAGCACCTTTACACTACATGTCACTAACGCATTTTTCAAGAATGCATCTGTCATTTAGTCAAACGATGTTTTGGTCAAAATTGAGAGAGGTTATTGTGGAGGGGTCTAATATATAGTTGTAGGTCTAAATAGATCAATTGTAGGTGCCACAAAGTGCGAGAAGTAATCTGTCAAAGTCTAGAAATTTTTGGCTCTTAGTTCTCTTAAGAGACTTTGCCAATACACTGTTGCCTGATTCAATTTGGACACATGGGGAATAAAATAGGGTCTCCACTAACATAAACCCACCCACCTTGACTTGTCAGTGTCATCGGTTAGGTCCCATAGGGTGAAGAATGTAAAATATGGCTCCTGGCACCTTTACACTACATGTCACTAAGGCATTTTTTAAGAATGTATCCGTCATTGGCATAGTCAAACGATGTTGAGTTAGTAAAAAATGAGAGAGGTTATTATGGAGAAGCAAGACATCCAGCTGTAGGTCTAATGAATCATTTGTAGGTGCCACAAAGTGTGAGAACTACTTCGTCAAAATCTAGCAATTTTTTGCTCTTAGGTCTCTTAAGAGACTTTACCGGTACACTGTAGCCTAATTTGATTTCAACACATGGGGAATGAAATAGGGCATCCATTAGAATAAACCCATGTACCCTGACCTATCGGTGCCATCAATTAGGTCCCATGGGGTGAAGAACACAAAATATGGCTCCTCACACCTTTACACTACATGTCACTGAGGCATTTTTCAAGAATGCATCCGCTGTTGGCACGGTCAAACGATGTTGAGTTTGTCTAAACCTTGAGAGGTTATTGTGGAGGGGCCTAACATCTAGCTATAGGAATGAATGGATCATTCATAGGTGCCATGAGGTGCAAGAACTACTATGTCAAAGTTTGGTAATTTTTTGCTCTTAGGTCTCTTAAGAGACTTTTCTGGTACACTGTAGCCTGATTCGATTTGGACATATGGGGAACATAACTTGGCATCCACTAGAATAAACCCTCCCACCCTAACCTATCAGCACTGTCAGTTAGGTCCCACGAGGTGAAGAATGCAAAATATGGCTCTTGGCACTTTTATACTACATGTCACTGAGGCATTTTTCAAGATTACATCCACTGTTGGCACGATCAAACGATGTTTAGTTGGTCAAAACTGAGAGAGGTTATTGTGGAGGGGCCTACCATCTAGTTGTACATCCAAATGGATCATTCTTAGGTGCCACGAAGTGAGAGAACTACTCCATCAAAGTATGGTAATTTTTTACTCTCAGGTCTTTTAAGAGACTTTATCGGTACACTATAGCCCAGTTCGATTTGGGTACATGGGGAATGAAACAGGGCCTCCACTAGCATAAACCCACCCACCCCAATCTATCAGTGCCATCGATTAGGTCCCATGGGGTGAAGAACACAAAATATGGCTCTTCGCACCTTTACACTACATGTCACTGAGGCATTTTTCAAGAATGCATCTGCTATTGGCACGGTCAAACGATGTTGAGTTGGTCAAAACTGAGAGAGGTTATTTTGGAGGGGCATGACATCCATCTATAGGTCCAAACGGATCATTCATAGGTGCCACAAAATGCAAGAACTACTCCATCAAAGTCTGGTAATTTTTTTCTCTTAGGTCTCTTAAGAGACTTTGCTAGTACACTGTGGCCCAATTCGATTTGAACACCTGGGGAATGAAACAGGGCCTCCACTAGCATAAAACTACCCACCCTAACCTATCGACACCATTGATTGGGTCCAAGTATGAATCATGCCAAATGTATCTCTCTTCCTATGTAGTCATCTTCGTCATTTGCAAGGGCAAAATGTTCACTCCCCCACAAACATTGGAACGCACTGAGGGCATAACTCATTCTGGTCTTTCCATAACTTATGTAGATGCGAGGAAAATGAGGATATGCAAAGTATTTAGACCATATAGAAGGTGAAATGAAGATTACAAATCATGCCAAATGTACATCTCTCTCTCTCTCTCTCTCTCTCTCTCTCTCTCTCTCTCTCTTCCTCTCTACCTCATTCTGTTCTTACCATAAGCCATATGGAAGGTGAAATTAGGGTATATTAGACCTATAGATGATGAAATGATGATAGGAAAATCATGTTAAACATATAGTAGGTGAAATGAGATTAAGAAAATAATGTCAAACATATAGAAGATGAAATGAGGATATGTTATACATGTAGAAGGTGAAACAAGGATACGTTATACATATATAAGGTGAAATAAGGATACATTATACATATAGAAGGTGAAATGAGGATAAGAGAATCATGTCAAACATGTGGACCTATGAAATGAGGATGTGCAAAGCATGGAGACCATATAGAATGTAAAATGAGGATATGTGAATTATGCCAAATGTGTATCTCTCCCTACATGGAGACATACAGACCATGAAATGAGGATATGATATTGAAACATAGACTATATATGATATTGAAACATACGTCCATTTAAGATACATACACCTATTTATATTTACATTTCTTTGCATAAACTAGATAACGAAATGGGTAAACACACAAACATGTCTTTGCTCAAGAATACAAAAATAACTATCTTGGATTGAATGAAAAACATCACAAGTTTTATCATTTTTAACATGTATCTTGCATGTTTAACATGTAAGATGAGAAATTATCAATGATTATCATATCAAATCTAGTAGTTTCTATATCAAATGTAGTGTTCTAAGAAAATCTGACATGTCAAAGCTAGTGTTCTTGAATGAAAAGAACTCACATGTCAAATGTTCTAAGAAAATCTTATATCTAACTAAAACTGCAATCACGTGGCAATTAAGATCAAGTTATGTATTGAGGTATGTAACTACATATAATATCTTTCTACCACAAAAAACAATCATATATAACAAGAAATCAATCTATAACATGTTATTGATCATAACTCAACTATTATAAACTAATTACACATTAAAATTTTATAAGTGTGTTGTTAATGTTGTATGAGTATTTCATTATGTTTCTAATCATGGTTGCCAAGGTTCTTCATTCTTGACCATCTATCAAGCTTCTCATTACATTATGACACCATGATGGATCTTACTAGCAAGTTATCCTATTATGTAGGAGATCACTATGACAATACCATGGAGTTGTCATCAATAATCAATGATCGATTTGCATGTTTCTAAACCCTTAATAATCACTATTAAAACACAAAAATAGTCAAGGGACTATCATACCAAAAGAGCCCTAAAACTGCCACAAAACTATAAGTACCATTAAATAACTATGAGGAAATTTGGAAGTCATCTTGGTCAATTTTGAATAGTCATGCTTTGATCCATGACCATATCATCTTTCCCTAAACACTAGAATAGTCATGGATCCCCTTGAATCAATCTTTACATAATTAGACACTATGTAAGTTGAAAATCTATCCATGTCATTAAATGTTGTCAATGATTATATAATTTCCATCTCGAATAGTGCAACCATGGAGACATGAGGCTGTCATGACATTCATATTTAGTTAAGATCATTGGGGGTATCATATACATCATAAGTTTTTACATTGGGCTGAATACACTAAATATGTAAGGAGATTTCCATTATGTGCTTTAGAAACCATGTAAACATTGTTTGAAAAAGATTGTTATATAGTCAAAAGGGATTGTATAGTCATGATTAGGTGGGTTTAAAGCATTGGAACTTATGTCATAAACCTTAGGTCTTGGTGGAGTGAGGAGAGTGGGTTTAAATTCAATGAATGATAGTCAATAAGAGTTTATATTTATCAAAAGAAGCATAAAAGTTGTAGAAGAGATGTTAGGACTTTCATGTCTCTAGGAATTCAGTCATGCATGTTGTTCTTGACTTTGTCATGCAACTAGAGGAGATCATTCAACAACTTCAAAATGCATGTGGATAGAACAAGGGACTGTCATCTAGTCAATCAACACTCCAAATTAACTAGACTGTTGTAATATCCCAAATGAGATATATGCAACAATTCTAATTTTTCTTCTCAAACCCTAATTTTATGAAGTTCTAATTTTTATAGCAGACCTAAACATAGACTTATCTTAGCTCAAAAAACATGTTCAATACATCACAAAAGTATCACGCATACACTTCCCAACAATATATTTGTAATCCACAATTAATTATACAAGGAAAACCATTTCAATTTGCAACTATAATAGACAAAGCAAATCAGATATCTGCTGCTATACTTGTCTGAATATATAATGTCAATTACAAAGTAGTTAGACCTTACAAAATGATAAGAGAAAGGTTCTAATGTTGTTGTTCCAAGTTAGGGCATAAACCCTAGGTCTTCTAGGCTCAATGTACTTAAGAATACCTTCTCAAATGATTGCACTCAGGTTTGCTCTGCCACTACCATGTACTCTACTCTATTGACCATTCCTAGAATGGGGACATTACAACTATCATGATCCTGATCACCCTTGGACTACCACATAATTCATGGAGGGAAATTGTTTGGACAATATAAGAATACCATCATATCTTATCATCAAGGATCAACTAAAGAGTCTAATATACTACTATTCTATGCAAGAGCACTATTGTAAAGGAGATAAAGTGGACTATCACCATGTTGCTTTGCTATTATCACACCTAGTTAGGGAATTTGGCAATCAATAGGGTCTTGGGATAGTTTTTAAAAGAATTAATCATTTTGTCAAGGTATTTAGAGAGATAGAACTCATTTAAAAAATAAAACTCTTATAATCATATGATCTCTAAATGGTCTTTGATTGTCCTAATATCTCATCACAATACACTCACCAAACATATTTTTTTGTTGTCTCATATCATATAACAATAAATCCTTAGACTATATGCAACACTTTGAAAGGGTTTGGATCTTGTGAATGATTTTGTGTCCTTATAGGATACTCATAAAGAGTTTTATCCTACTACCACAATCCATAAAGCTACTTACAATCCTTTGAGAAAGTCACCTACACCCTTGGATCCCCATCTTATGCCTCATAAAGTTGGTCATAATAACAAGACATTATCATAAGGTTTGAAGGTGAATGTATGAAGTCCTAACATAGTCAAGAGGTTGAAGGAATGATTGTTATATCAATGAAGAATTGTCATAAATGATGGACATCCATGATTGTGGAGGTCTGTTGCACTATGGTAGGGGTAGGCTATACAAGTTAAGATTGGTCATGCATAAATGGTGAAGATCTAGGAGGCCAAGGAAAAATGATAAATTTCTGAAGTTTCCCACAACAACAAATTTGACAACATGATTTGTGAGGCTAGAAACATTATGGAAACATCTAGAAACTAGGTGGAAACATGGTGGAAACTTCATGAAATGGAAAGATCTTTTGTACCTACAAAATGAAAGCTAGAAGATGTCAATGAGTTTGAAGACAAACTCTAGTAGATGAAATAAAACAAGATTTTCCCATTCACCTAATTTTGAAAGGATTTTTACAAAGTGTTGTTGTGACAACATTTCAAACTCCTAATTTTCTATACCAACCATGAAACAACTTGATTTTTAGACCTATATCACTATTGTCCCTACATAATCAAAGCTAGAAATGGTCAAAGATGAAGCAATCAAGGTCTTGGAGCTGAATGAAAATGAACTTCATAATCTTATACTAGAATTGCAACCTTAGATATGATTGTTGCAGCCTTCCATGAGGTACCAAATTGTTGTTCTAAATTACAGATGTCCTAATTAAGACAAAAAATAGAGAAAACATGAAGAAAGTGTTGTGCCTTGCACACACGCCCCATTTCATGAAATTGGGACCCCCTCTTTTAAAATTTGGTTTAGAGTATTAGTCCAGTTCATTTTCTTCCTAAGGGTCAAGAAGTGATCAAGTTGCATTTTTTTGCCATGCTAAAAAGATTCAATGTCTTTAAGTCATCCAAAATCATTAGGTCTAAGTGTTTGCCTTCAATGAAATCAAGTCTGCGATTTATTTGCACTAAAAACCATTGGAACTACCCTTTGTGCTAAATCCTTGATCATCTGCCTTTAGTGCTAAATTCTTATCCATACGACTTAGCATTGTTTTCATTACAACCGAATTCTGCGCTAAAACCCTCATCAGCTGACAAAGCACTAAAACCTTAATCATCCAACTTAGCACTACAAAGCTAATTATTTGACTAAGTCACAACGTAACAAAACCCACGTAAGTCCGATAGCTTCCAAACCAATGTAAAGCACTAAAATAATCGATGTTTGACTCGGTGCTAAAATCGATCGTGTCTGACTAAGTCGGTAACCTTCAAAAGTTGCGCAAGGTCAGTCATCCCAATTTCTCGTGCAAATTTTGATTCAATTTTGTAGTACATTAAGACACCACATTGTACTTCTACATTTATGGTGATTAGTAGGGAAGGATAAAATGGGTTTTTGCCTTGTTTCAGCTCATTTTACATTTTGAAATCAACTTGAAGAGCTCCTGGATGAGTGGGGAATCAATCTTTTACGAGTAACCTACGGATTCAATCAAAGAGCATCATCATCACATGCACATTCTATCTCTACAAAATTAGGTAAGTGATCCATTTCCTAGCCTAGGGTTTTACATGTAAGCTATGGTTTGCGATTGATGAAATGGGGGTTTTTTCTATGCTACATCAAATTTTAGTTCTTTTAAGAATAAGATTCACCAAGCATATTTTGTGAACATGAAGGGTGTTAGAATTGTAGAAAATCAGGTTCTCTATACATATCTTGATGAAACCCTTGTTTAAAAGATTGAAGTGGGTAGTCAACTGTTGAAGTGCAATTTTACTTAAAAAACTCCCATTTCCTATAACAATGTTCAAGATATCATCATTAGATTTGAGACACTAGATCTTCAGGCAAACGCAAGTAATTCACATAGTTAGAAATTGACCCCTCTTGATTTGGCACTAAATATGTGTTTGACTGACCTCCAAACTTTCGTAAACAATTTAAGTCGGTCAGTAACCTTGAAAATCCCCACCAAAATCTCAAGCACATGTTGCGCTCAAAACTCTATCATCTGCCTTGGTGCTAAATTTCATCTTCTCCGACTTAAGTCAGACATCTCCCAAAAGCCCACTGGGTCAATAAGCTTCAAATTCTGTACAAAACATGATAGGGGGTATGGCGCTAAAATTTGTCTTCTTTGACCATGTGCTAAGAGTCACCCCAACTGACTTAGGTCAAACATCACTTAGAAACCTGCTAAGTTGTTAAGCTCCAAAACTCATGCAAAACATAACAATTGGTCTAATGCTGAAAATCACCTCTTCTGACTTGCATTGCAAATCCAACCGACCAACCTCTGAGACTCATTTTAGTCGGTCACACCTGAATTCTGCGCAAGGTCAGACATTTCAAAATTTTGCACTAGGTAATATGAGTAACCAAGTGACCAAGCAATAGAGTGCCTTTAGGTTGGATGACCTCAAAACTCATGCAAGGTTAGATGACCTTCAAATCTACGCTTTCCTCACAAGTTGGATGACCTCCAAATTAGCGCAAAACAAGTAAAATGACTGTTTTTGGTGGAAATTTCAAGGGTAAAGGATCCGTCTGATTGAAACAAGTGCTGCATTGATAAAGTTGTTATGTTTTGCATGTTTTGTTCTGCATTTGAGAATTCAATGCATGGTTTAATATGAATTATTGTGTTTCTATCATTTCATCATGTAATAAATACAGTAATTAGTAAATTCTCAGACTTGTACATTTCATGGGTAAGCATTTGTGACTTAGTTAGATAGATTTTGATCTCATAGAGTATAACATGACTTAGTGATATGGCATTTAACTTGATAAACATGCACTCAAAACATGGGATGAGGAAAACAACTCAAAGGCATCAAGACTTATAAGGTCCAATCATGCAGGATAAATGACTGCAAGAGCCCAATCCATGAAGTATGAATTCAAGGGCATTCCTCCCAAAACCAAGATCACCTCTAGATGAAAAGACATAGGAGATACTAATCTAGGTCACATCAACTTAGATGACTTCAGAACCCAGATATTTGGACCCAATGCAACTCCAAGGGCCAAGAAAGTCAAAGACAGTGGGATTCCAGAAGCTGCTGCCCTCCCTACATCAGCCCAATGTGCAGAGTTGAAAGATATGACCCATCAACTAGGACCGTACAAACTCTCAATGGACAGGTACTAGTAGATTTAAGTCCACCATCACTAGCAAAGATCTTTGGAATTCCATGGTACCCAGTAATAACCATGCTAGATAAAGAAGGTGCAGAGGCAACATATAAAAAGGATATGGATACATGTAAGAAGCATATTAATGAACAATGGATGAAGAGAAAAAGGTCTACTATCATCAAACTCCCTCAAACCTTGTATAGAAGTGAGTTCCATGATGAGATAGGAGATTTGGTGACCCTACTTAGTAGGATATATGGACTATCTGTTGCATCAACCTTCCATGGATGGATGATCCTAGTGATTGAGGATATATTTACAAAGAAACCAAATTCCACTGGGCTCAAATATTGTGACAACATGCATGAGGCATTCAATAATTTTAGAGATAAACAAATATTCAGATGGACTTGTTATGTGGTGTACTCATTGGCAAGAAGAAATGAATATGCTAGATTGTCAAAGGTGGGAGAAGTTGGTAATGATGAGAAAAATCAAATCAATGTTTATGAATGTTACACTTAGTTGACACTGTCTCAATCTCTCATCCACTACAAAAGGGTGAATGATGCCTTTACAATGTATATAACTAGACTATTGTAAGGAACTACAACCCTTAGAATATCTACTGAGGGTATGAATGAAATCATGAAGTATGGGAGATGGTACATATAGTTCTAAAAATTCACCTATTTATGGATCCAAGGCTTCACTAGAATGCCATATAGACTGCCCCGTTACCCCATAGACAAAGTAGTTCTTTTGGTCTAGGCAGTTGATTACTTGTGCAGAGAAATTGAAAAACCTTCATAGAACAAATGTCAAGTTTCCTATTTTGTTAGGTAAAGGTAATTATGCCTATGTCTGCATAGGGGCAACAAAACATTTAGATACAAAACTCCAATTGCTTAATCTCCATTTTCACACGAAGAGAAACCATTTCGATCCACATAGAGTAATGGAGAGATACGTAAGCAAGAAGCTATTCCACAAAATGTACTTGGAAGGTTTTTGGTCCAATTGTGTGGATGATTATGAGGTATTGAGAAGGACCCACTCAAGGCTATCCTTGGGGTTTATAAGGAAGTTCCATATCATAGATTCCCCTGATCAGCTTGTTGATGATGATAATGTAATGCGAAGAGGATCTTGGGAGACTCAGTATCACCAACCACTCCCACTGCCAAACTGGGCTAATATAGAAGAAAGTTCCTTAGATGAAGTGATGAAGGAACCAATAAGGTTGAGCAGGTCATGAGTAAGAAGTCAAGTTGTTGTATTGGAGAGACAAGGGGTACAACTTACATAGATAGCACTTGAAGATGAAAAGGTATCTGGGGATGAGGAAGATTCACCCATAGAAATACAAGATGAAGTAGAACAAGCTCTAGAACCTGCTAGGAAGTTTGATAGTGAGGAACATATCCTTCCTGTGGAGAAAAATAATGGAAAGAAAGAGAAGAAGGTTGCCCCAAAGGCATTAAAGAAAGATACACCTCCTACAACAAGAACAAGAGCATCTAAGAAGAGGGACATGCCTAGTGGACTAGGGGAAGGTTCTACAATGAAGAAGACCAAAGTAAAAACCACTGGGATAACCATAGTAACCTCTACTGCTACATCACCTGATAGTGCAAACTTGCCAGTGATCTCTTCACCCCCTGCTACCCCAATTATAAATGCTGCAACACTTTCTCCTACTGTTTCAACTGCTACCACTACTATAATTGTCCAAGAAGATATTTCTCCCTCCTCTCCACCAGCGGTTGTTACCTCTACTTCTTCTTGTCCATTAATGGTAGACTTAAGTACCCCAAGTTCTCCAATTGCCTCCATTGTTGTTTCTTCATTCCCTACCATTTCCACCATGACTTTGCCTTCCATCTCTTCTATTTCATCGTCTACCTCCTTTTCCTTGCCACCTATTTCCTCTATCCTTTCATCCTCTTTCTCCATGCCTTTCTCCTCCATCACCACACCTATTGTCATTTTGTCTATCCCGCCCACTTCTTCCATTCCACCTTCCTTGGGGTTCACTTCATTTTCTAACCTGGCACAAGTCAATTTGTCCTCCTTTGCTACAGTCCCAATATCCTCAGGTCCTAGTTCCCTGGTCATGCTAGTACAAGCTTCATCCCCTTTATCCATACCACTGCTACCAGGAATAGAAAAGGTATGTGCATAATTGGGCCTTCAAGAACAAGAAACTAAGAAGGATACATTTGAAGAGCCCCTTTCCAAGGCAATAAATGCTGAAGTGATAGAAGCATCTGATAGTCCCATGGGAGAGAACATAACAAAAATAGTCTTAGAAACTAGTCAGGAAAAAATCTTAGAAAATTTGAAGAATGTTGAATAAAAAGAAGATGTAAACAAAGAATTTGAGCAAGAGTTGAAGTTACTCGAGGGGCCACCAAGCACAGCTGATCAAAATACATATATTCATCAAGATTCTACCTCTATAGCACTTGATTGGCTGCATAATAGACTGACTTATCAAGAGCCTTAGGTTGAAGGAATGAAATTAGATTTAGATGCTATCTTAGCCAAAGTAGAGAAACCAAAGAAGCAGAAAAAGGCTAAAATTCAATGAAGAATTTATAAAGGGTCCTGAATAGCTGAAGTGGTTGTTCCACCAGCCGATATGGACATGAGACAAGTCAGGGCTGAGGATTATACTATAATGACTATCTTCTATCTTGGAGCAACTCGATAAGGATGAACTCACTAAGAAGGAGTTGAAATAGTAGAACGAGGAGCTTAGATTATGTCTGCAATTTCTGATGAAACCTCTATGATGCAGAGGCATCCACACTATAACCTTCGCATATAGCATGAATGTCTGCAGACCAACCTCATCATCATCATCTTCGCCATCATCATCATATTCTGCTTTACACTGTCAGCATCATGTTTCCTAAAACCACCAACAGCATCATCATATTTCAGATGATCACACCTATCCTCCTACCGACTACTATTCACCTCCTCCGCCTTCCTCCTAACATCATCATCATGATGTTCAACGGGCGCAAACATCCTCCGGTTGCACTGTTCATCGGGCTCCGAACTCCATCGGCATCATCATGATATGCGACAACTCCTTCGTCAGCAGGATATCCAACATCCGGTTGCTTCAAATATCCTAATGACGATCACCTTCAACACCTTCCCTTCGATGCTCCACTAGCCGATGACACAAACAACAGCATCATGATCTACTTTATCCGGTTCTCTCGAAACCTCCTGATGATGTTCATACAACTTTTTGCCGATACCCAAGCACTTAACAACGGCAGGATAAACTCGCATAAGGGGGATATCTCAATATCCTGATGACGATGACGTCATATCCTGATGACGATGACGTCACCCAATATCCTGATGACCTCTTCAACACTTAGCCAAAAAAACAAACTTTTACTCCCGCATCTACTCGCGATACGCGGATGTTTGGCACTCCCGATATGATGATCCTGATGCCGATACATGCACTTAGTCTATGTCCGACCTAAAACATCCTGATGCACTCGCAACATGAAAACTCCAACAGTTTCATGACCCGATCTTCTACCTGATGCCGATGCACTCCTCCTCGGCTCCTCCAGATGACGATGATCACCCCGACGCACTTGCACTTCATGCACTCGAAAGCATCATGCTCTCCTTCACTTATCCGGATGACGATGTCCGAACTGTCTGCAGGATATTTACCAAGATATCCTGATGATGCCGTTTTGGCGAACTTCTTCACTTAGCGAAATTTCACTTCGCCGATCCTCCAGGGATGACCCGATCCCACCTCAGGGTGATCTTCCACACTCTATCTTATCAGTTTGACCTAGCACATACCCATGCTAGGGTCTTCAACATCTCTCGACCGCGATCCTGCACACCTGCATGCAAAGAGAAAACACACTACAACCTACCCTACTGTACATTACCATTCCACCGATTAGACGGATCAACCGGTGGAATGGATCAGTAAATCCATGAAGCCCTCTCAAACCAGCAAATCGATTAGATAATGGGATCCAACCAGAGAAAGAACACAAACAGGATCTCTTTATTTGATTTCAAAGATGCAATTACAAATGATCAGTCTCTCTCTGCAATCTGCCTTCTCAATGCGATACAATGCTATGATCGATGATATATCCAATACCATCCGATTTCATGCTTAAATAGATTATCCTACGAGTACTACTGACCCGACTCCAAGCGGCTGGGAACTCTCCAAGCGGCTGGGAGATCCAACCGATCATACAGCATGACAGCTGTTCTAACAACTTAACTAAAAATAGCAAAAGCCTGGTCAGCATGATCTTATCCTGATCAGCGTGACCTTATTACATGCAATTGGTCTTAACAGACCTTCTTGGAAACATAAACAAGACCTAAAACTACTAACTGCCTTATCAAGACCAGCTGTTAGGTAGGTGCTCCTGCACCACTCTAGATTTTGAGGATGACCCAAGGTTAGTCCTAGCTCTATTATCAAAGGAGGAAATAACAAAGTTTGATGACATCAAGTCAGTGGTAGTTGGAACTCAGAAATGGTTTGATAAAGTATACCAGGAAGGATGTGATACAATCACCTTTACAGTCGAACTCCATAAAAACTTTTGTAAGTTGAGGGACTTATGGGAAGAATTACATGAAGAGTGTGATGCTTATGATGAATATCATTCTCACATGTTTCTCTAGGTACAAGAAATAAGGGATCTACCTACTGAAACATTGTTATCAGAAAATATCTTGACAACTGATAGTTTGCATAAAAAGGTGAAATGGTACCAGTAGTTGAAATTAACAAAATAACTCTTCGATAATATTAGAGAGGCCTATAAGGTGGCTGATGAGAATATATTATCTTTTATCTATGAAATAAATGACTCTGAAGGATTTCTTCGTAATAATTTTTGATGATCTAGCTCCATATGATGTGCAAGGTTGTAAGGACAAGTTACATCAAATAATCTTTGAGAAGATTGCACAAACTGTCATGAGTTGATTGGATAAGGTCAATGATCTTCAGATGGCTTTTATCACATTTTAGAAGATTAGGAATGCAATGGAGAAAATGTATATTCAATACAATGAAGAATTGGAGATGTTCAGATATAGAGTGGATCACACTGAGAACACAGACCCCGTCGACATCAACCCAACATTATCAGCTTGGGTCATCTACAACAATAAAAGGCTAGAAGAAGACAAAATAGATTTAGATGAAGAACAATAGAATATTTTTGAATATTTTGAGATGTAATCCCATCACAAATATGTATTACTATATTTGGAAGGTCATGTGACACTATTTTGTCCTTATTGTGTCTTGAAAATTATCTTTTCACTATGTATAGCCAAATGGGTATCTAATTTGTCCAGGTTCAATGTATTTGGAGGTCATTTTTTGTCCTTTTCCTAAGAGACAAATTGTAATCCAGGAATGCAATGTGATGTTTCAAATGTATTTAATGTTGTTAAATCTTGATCGTCGGTGTTGAGGCAATCTCCACTGTTCATTCAAAACTTAGTATGGCACCTCTCCTATATAAAGGGCTGCCATTTCTCTCATTTGTAAGACTCTTGATGCCAAATTGTTTGTGCTCTGCCATTTGAGATTAATACAAAGCAAGTTTCTGTAGTGATTCTGAGATTTTGTTCACTTGTGTTATCTATTTGGTTTCATGGTTCGCTTCTTGGTCTACATTAGTTAGATCATGTCTTTGCAATGTTAATAGTTTATTGAAGGTATTTGATGAATGTTCTAAGTCCATACTTTTAGTTGCTTGCTGACTATAAGTGGCTATGTAAAGTTAGCCTGGACTAGTTATTTCGTACCAAGTTCAATTGTAGTATGTTTGTTAAATTATGCCAAAAATTGGGTATTAAATGAATGTATGGCATTTGAAAATCTAAGGATCCATAGAAGATAGCATCATTTTCTATAGTGTTGTAGCAATTAGTTAGCTTGGTTACTCAGGATATTGGTTTAAAATTTAAAACATTTGTCTACCATAAATCAACTGTGCATTGTGAATGTCACTTAGTAACTCTCTAAACCCTACTCCTTTTTACATTTTCTTTAAAACCAGCTATTAGATTTAGGTTTCCAGTAGCATTTTACACTACCATATCCACTAAAATTGTAAGGGTTTGCATGAACTGCTATCCTAATTTTTCAAACTGCATGTAAGACCCGTTGTAGGAGCAACTAGTACATTCCAACTGAGAAATTCCAAGCACGCTAAGACCTAGTTGTATTATCCTTGGAGTAGTCTTACTTAGGGTAGGATACTTTTCAAGAGAGGTGTGATACTAGTAATCACACCTGCATTGTTGTGTGCTAAAAACACCATCAACATAATTGGAACTAGAAGGAGGGCCGAACCAGGTTGAAATTCCCCTCCATAAAATTAGCAAGTCTGGGGACTAGACAAAGACATACCAGGTCCAGCTCAGTTGGAGAAGAACTGTTGTCTTTGATAGAGTTCAAGAGAACAAGAAGAGATTAGGGTATACTGAGAGCACGAAGAGCTCAATCAACCCCAAGAAACCCAGTCGCAGCCCCAATCAATCCTCTTGAGATGGCTTTCTTCATGGGCAATAACTTGTCCCCATTCCAATTTGTCAACTATCATGACATGCCCAAAAACCTTGACAAGTTCTGCTCCAAGTTTCGTGTGAATGATCTAGACAGGACTGTGGATGAACACATCAAAATATTTGAAAGTAACATGTTTATGCCTCAGGTTTAGCATGAAGATGTGGTCTGTAGGTTGTTCCCATATTCACTGCAAGATGAAGCTTATTACTGGTTTGCCAATCTCCCTGCAACATCCATAACCTCATGGCGAGCTTTGAAGGCTGCATTTCTGGATCATTTTACGATGCCTACTACTCCAGTAAACCTTTGTAGGTCCTTTGTGGAAATTTGACAAGGCGAAGGTGAGTTGATAAGTTCCTTTAGCAATCGATTTTAAAAGGCTTTCAGTCATTTGCAAGCTCCTTATGCTATAGGTCAAGCTGCAACATTGCCTATTTACTATGAAGCCTTCGATAGGCTCACGTCCATGTTCGTAAGAAGAGCTAATCCACCTCCTAACAATCTATCCTAGGCATACACTGAGGCTGTCACATTAAACACCTAGTTAGGACAAACAACAATAGGTTTGCTGAGTCATATAGGCCCCATAGCAATGCCAAGCCAAGTATCCATGATCAATCAAGTTCTCACTAACCATACACCTTTGATGAATCTGGTCCCAGTCCCAGCTCCTACACAAGCCTTAGTGGTCCATCTAGGAAATCCTATATTTGAAGTCCCTCCAGCTCAAATGCCTTTTCTTCAGTCAGCTAGGATAGTTAAAATAAGAGATGACAAAGATGATATCAGAGAGTTGGCTGAGCAAATGAAAAAGCTCACTACAAAGGTTACCCATCTAAGGAATCAAAATGCATACCTGTTATTAGGTCTCAAAAATGCAAATTGTAAATCCTAAGAGGATGCCATGCTCTATGCTTCGATTTGCAACATTTTTGAACTAACACAATGGAGTTAACCTTCAGGGTTTGATGACTCCCTGCACTTTAGGCACTGCTATACCTAGGTAGGTGAACATTAAAAATTAAAGCAGACTGAGTGTAAGTGTTTTGACTAAGTTAATGGATCTACCTATAGTGGAAAATGGTGTAGAATAGATGAAAGCTTGCTAACTAATTCTATATCTAATATTTGATGGATGATTGGTATAAATTGTATAAGCAATATCAAGGTAAATCTTACAACTATGCTTAACTAATGAATGGCTTTTGGATAAAACTAAATGATGAATTGAAATAAGACCAGTGCCTTGTTGGGTAAACAGAGTCAAATGAAAGACAAAGACCATTGACTTATATTGGGTGATAACTCTAACTATTTGGCACAATACTTTGGTTTATAACTTGTATAAACATGCAGGGAAATGATTGTCAGACTCTTTGTAATAATCCAATTGACAAAATCAGATTTCTTATTATTCACCAGAAGGAAATTTAATCCTTTCTTAAAGGAACCAATTGAATGAAATATACAAGAATAACAAATAATATCAACTTGGAGACAAGATGACAAACCTAATTATATGGTTCTTCTTAATAATCCAAATCAACACTTCCAGATTACTATGACTGACCAGAAGGATTTTAATTCCTTTTTAAGGAAACCAATTAATCAAATCACACAAATACAACAAATGTGCATTGACAAATTAAATATATACTTGATATATCAATTTGAATAATAGGAAAATATTAAACTGGACACAACCAAATAACTAAATAACTTCAAACAACAATTGATGCCAGTATAAGTCCAAAGAATCAGAGATCCTCTATTAACTTCTTAAATGTAATACTTGCAACATGGTCTTTTAAAATATTGTAAACTTCATATATTATCTCCTACTGTTGATGATATTTCAGCATCATATGTTCAACTTATATAGAAATATTTATGAAGAGACATAACTCTTCAAAATGTCTTTGGGGAATTAACAAGATTAACATAACAACAATATAGATAACGATGCTAAGCTCTACTCAGCCATAGGTATATCTGAGCGATGTGATCCAAGTACTCTTGGCTGCAATGTGTATCAATAAACTCAATGGCATTTCTTGTGATCACATCCATCATTACCATATTCTCCAGATGCAGAGTCTTTGTCCTTGAGAGCTCCTAAGGCTTCATGCAATATTGCTTGGCACTCTTTACTCCATGTTTTCTCCTCAACTCTTTGTCGTTTCTAAACAACATGGGTACACCTACTTTTGAAGCCTCAATACATTCTTTGGCATCATTTTTAAGCTGGTCATAATATTTCTGATGCTGCTCAATCAAGTCTTTTGCACTAGAAGTACCTATAGTGTCAGAAACATCTTTACTCTATATCTCATCGAGTTTCTCCTGGAGCCTATTGTTTAGCCTTTTGTGCTCTTGGATCACTTTATAGTTTTCAGAATAAACATCCCAAAATTTGTTCATCTAATGCATCATGTTAACATGCCTATTCTGGAGCACTGTTGCAAGTGTGTCAATTTGGACCTCAGCTATCTGATCAATAGATGGTGATTAGGTACTTTGTGAGATTTCCCCTTGAGTTAACCTTTTCACTGACCCTCTGAAGGTATTCTTAACAGTATCTTTCAAGAAATCATTTTATTTTGTTAATCTTTTACAACTTAGTTTATATGCATCCCATTCTTTGATCAGCATCTGAGTTTGTGCCTTATTTAACTTTGCAACATTTATGCCAATATCTATAGTAATCAAGGGATCAATTTTCCCTGCTTTCAAGGTCATAACATGCCCAAAAGTTTTTTCAGTATCTATAATGGCCATTTTCTTATTAGGAGGGTACAAGGCCCATATCATGAGTGAGTTTTCATCGTTGTTATATTTGGTACCCATGTACACCTCTGTGACATCCTCAGGAGTGAGCTTATACTTGTCATCATTATTGTTCAAAAAACTATCAAACACTAGAGCAGAATTTATATCAAGACCAGGAAATATCATGATGCGTGCTTCTTTGAGCAGCTGTCTACCTTTACTAGGAGTGATAGCTTTCAATTCATTGTCCACTGTCATTTTTAACATATCAATTAATTGTCTTTCATTGTTATCCATGACATCATCAACTGATTCCCTGATCTCTTTTCCCTTACATTTATACAAAAATGATTTAAACTCTTTAGAATGAATAAATTGATCATCTGAAATAAAAGAATCATATGCTAATTGTCTAGGAACCTCATCAGTAGGCCCCTCCTCATCATACTCTATATTAGGATATTGATAGCACGGCATTTTTCATTTGGATATTCTAGTTGCCTGTTGATGTGGCTCTTCTTCTTCTACAGATCCCTCATCACTAGAGGACAACAACTCTATCTCTGCAAGATGTCTATTCTTCTCTTCTAGTTCTCTATTATGCTTCTCAATCACCAATTCAATTTCAGCTTCTTCCATATTCCTGATAATGTCATCATGTGGATATGGGACATGTGTATATCCACTGTAGTTTTATTTTCTCCTAGCAAGATCAATGAAACCCTCAGGATCAAATCCTTTTCTTGCCTCTGCACATCTCATGTTGTAATGCATCAATTTATCCATGATGAGACCATAACCCTCTTTAGACACCACAGTAAAATCCCCAAAGCACAGAGTACTAGGCATGAAGGATTGCTTGTCATAGGAGCTCAAGTTCATCACATTAGAGCAGTTCATTTGCCTGACTATCTCTAAGTAGGCAATTCTATCAGGAACTGTCTTTGGCAATATAAACGGGGTGTCCTCAAAACCATAAATTCTGACCATGGTTGAATCCTCAAAACAATACCAATCTCCCCAGTTGTGGGTGATAGTAGGAGGACCACCAAAATCTTTGGGTTTGAGAAAACTTTTTATTTCATTTGACAGTGAATATTCACAAGGATGATTGAAATATCTATACAACACTTTTACACAATATTCTTCAAGATGAATATAACTAGAATGGGCAAACCTGTTATCCCATATCCTCATCGACATTTGCACATGTGACTTTTGTCCCCTCTGGTCTATTTGAGAAACTTTAAATTCACTTGGTCATAATCCTATTTCCTGGCCATAATAAAGCACCATGTGCATGAGGAGTGAGTAGTGCTCAAAAGAGACTGATGGGGCGTTGTTCTTGATTGCAGTTAAACTAAAATCAATTCTTCCAAAAACATAGGTAGCATAGTCAAACTGCCTAGCATTGTGACACTGGATATCTGTGGCCATCACCATTAAAGGAATTGTCATAAAATTAGGAACTTCTGACCCTAGGACTTGGCCCATGGAATAATATGTGTATTTTATATATGGTTCAAACAATGACACATGGAATGGAGGTCCATCATTATCATTAAGAGGCACTATTTCTCCTTCTGCGCTAGGCATGTGAAAAGGTAATCTCCATCCATTATACGTGGTGTCCATTCTCTAGTACTCTTTATCCAACTCTTCATAAACTGTGGGAATGGTACACAAATCATCTAAATCAAATACTTCACAAATGGCATTTTTGGACAAATGTATAACAGGCTCTCCTTGCGAATTGCATATGGCCTTGAGGCTTGGATCGTAATGTTTAACCAGGAGTTTGAGGAGTTCTACATTCACAAACACTTCAAGGACGACCAATTTGCACAAATTCAAGTGCCATGGATTAGACACTGGGACATTCCTGAATCTTCTATTGTAATGGAATTTGAATAATTCATAACCTCTTATTGGTGTCCACACATTTCCAAGGTATTTGCATTTGTCTTCCAATTTCTCTACCTCTGCCCTAGGTTGTGCAGACCTTCAGGCTTTAGGAGTTGATCTAGGCAACTGGTCAATTAAATTTTGATTCAGTTTCCTATCTTTTATTTTTTCATCAGGGCTTTTGTCAATTTTTTGTTTATTGGGCTTACTAGTTTCACCCGGCTATTTTCTGCCCTTTCCTTTCACTAGAGTCTCCATTACAATTATGGATGGCAAATTCAAAATGTAGTCTATCACACAGAGGTTTTTGAGTATGTACCCATTATGTGATTATTGAAGTCCTCTATCCTTTCCTCTGAGTTCTCGCTTATGCGCTCCTCTCAGACAATTCGTTTGAATCTAATTGCAGTGATTTTGAATGGCTCTTCAAAGGATTTCTTCCTTGTCTACAATTAATTGTTCCAGTGTATTAATTCTCGTGATCATTTTTGAGATGTCACATCATCATAACTCCCTTCATCGGTAGGATTTTTGTAATGTTAGGGCAATCTAATATCTTCTTATGGCGTGAACATTTGCATGTGGATCAATCAATGTGACCCTTCATTTGTCTCCTTAATGTCATCTTTTATAAAAACATATATAAGTTTGTATCAGCAAGATATTTCAAGGTCTACCCGATATAGAAATGGGCATGGCTATCATCGGCTTGACTTTATCACCATGGGAATAACATCTTACTCTGATATCTTAAGTGTCTCCAATATGAATATTGGCAAGAGTCTTATCGATAAGTGTGGCTACTATCATCATCGGAAGAACATACGATATCGGGATGACTTGATCCAAGCTATCCGATCTTGGTTGTTTCCCTAATACTTTTCTTTTTATCCTTCATCAGAATGACCATTCACAATATGTCACCAACATCCTTCATCATTGTGACCATCGGTTCGGCAAGACTTGTAAATTTTGTTCCAACTTGTTTACTTTCACCGATGGTTTTTATCCTCTATACATATTGGTGTGACTTAGGCTGAAATAGGCCCTTTGGTTGCTGAGACATTAACATGTTGGAGACACTCGAATTCTTCACCCCGATGTGTATTTCTTTCCAATGTGCCACTAGCTCTATCCATTCACGGGTTGTTCGGTGAAAGTCCCATCAAACTTTCTCATCGGTGTGATCTATATTGTCGGGGAAGTGTTTAGAGTATCCTTCGATACTATTTTCTTGGCTGATAGTCTTTACCATTGATCAACTCAACGTGACTGGGATTTTTCTCTCTGATGAAAGGTCATTGATGTCACTTTCTTCATTGGTGATTCCTAAAGTCTTCTCTCTGACCATTATTCTCATGTCAATACTCATTTTAGCTCATCTCATATAGAGCATGGATCAGTATAAATAAACTGAGGTCTTGCTGAAATTAAGGAACTAAGGCCCCTTATCATATACGATGTGATGGGTGAGAGAAATGTTTGTGGTAAAGATCATGTGATCTTATAGAATTCATCCACTGCTATTATGATTTTGGGCACATGATTTTCTGATTTGGTTGGACATGGGGTGGGTAGGAAAATAGGAAAATTTCAAAAAAAATCTGTCCCAATAGTGGCTCTGTCTGGGATGTATACCCCTTGCGGGTATAACAAGAATTTAGATCTCTTGGGAAGTAGACCATTTTTTGTATTTTATTATTATTATTATTATTTGTGATCCTATACTACTGTACATGGAAAAGTTTTTGTTATTGTTGAGAGATTCATAGGACTGTCTGGTGCAGGAGCACCTACCTGACAACTGGCCTCCATGAGGCAGTTAGTTTGTTATAGGTCTTGTTAATGTTTCCAAGAAGGTCTTATAAGACCAATGCATGTAATAAGGTCATGTTGACCAGACTTTACTATTTTTAGGTAGTTTGTTATGACAGCTGTTATGCTATATGTCCGGTTGGATCTCCCAGCCGCCTGGAGAGATTTCCCAGCCGCTTGGAGTCGGGTCGGTAGTACTCGCAAGAGATCCTATTTATGCATTAGGATTGGTTGGTTTTAGGCAGTATTGCAGATCATCGATCAGACTTTGCAGAGAGTGAGACTGAGAGTGAGACTGAGTATTGTATTTGCATCGTTTGAAATCAATAAAGAGATCCTGTTTGTGTCCATTCTCTGTTTTGAATTCCATTGTGTAATCGATTTGCTATTTTGGTGGTTACATGGATTCGCTGATCCATTCCACTGGTTGATTCGTCGAATCGGTGGAATGGCCATGTATAATAGCTTAGGGTTTAGTCTGCATTTTGCGTTTGTTTGCATGTATGTTTGCAGGATCGCAGTCGAGAGGTGTTGAGAACCCTAACATGGGTATGTGCTAGGTCGTGCTGATAGTTCGAGTCTGGAAGATCACCCTGAAAGCAGATCGGGTCACCCCAGGAGGTTTGGCGGATTGAAAATTTGCTAAGGTTGGAAAATCCATCACAACGGCATCATCAGGATATTCCTGTGTATATCCTGCAGTTACTTCGGGCGTCATCCGAGTAGATGGAGGTAAACATGATGCAGTAGTTTGCATAAGGTGAATGTGCATTGGGGTGATCATCGCAAGGTGTTTCCGAGGAGGAGCGTATCGGCATAAGGTAGAAGATCGGGTTGATAAAACCATCGCGGGCCGATAATGTTATGTTTGGCCGATAGCAGGATATTGGAGGAGCTGCATATGACATCATCGTCATCAGGATAATCGTCATCAGGATATCGGGACAGCAGGATATTGAAGGAGCTGCATGTGACGTCATCGTCATCAGGATAATCATCATCAGGATATCGGGGTGACGTAAGCATCAAAGGAAAGGTGCGTGAAGTGTCGTCATCAGGATATATGGAGGGAGCTGGATATTTTATATCCTGCTGATGAACATGATGTTGAACATCATGATGCTGCAGATAGAGGTTGGCGGTAAGATGAACAGTGATCGTCAGGAGGATGATTGTGCTTGCCGAATATGATGAAGCTGCCGATAGCCGAATATGATGATGCTGCTGACAGGCGAAAGGTCGAAGGTTTGTCTGCAGGAGGATATCGGTCGGCAAAGAAAATATGATGATGCTGACAGTGTTAAGGGAAATATGATGATGATGATGATGGGTTGTAGACATACATGCTGTATGTCAAGGTTTTAGTGTGGATGCCTCTGCATCATAGTGGTATCAGAGCTCAGCAAAAGGTCTGGGCTGTTGTGTGTTGATTCTGTCACCGAAAGGACAGAGGTAGAGGAGTGAGAGGTTGACAAAATGCCTTCGAAAGGTAATGGTACTGCAAGGGAGTTGCAGGAGATGAAGGAAAAACATGCCAGAGAGATGAGGAAGATGAAGGAGCTTGCTGAAGCACTTCAAGCCAGGCTTGTAGCCCTGGAAAAGAACAAAAAGAGGGAAGTGGAAGACAGTGAATTAGAAGAAGATGAAGATGCTGTTGAAGAGTATGAAGAGGTAGCTGAAGATCTGGATGCTGAAGACCAGAGATTTGCAAAACTATTAAAGGTAGTGCAGAGTGATAAACCTAAGGTAAAGGTTGATGTTTCCAAGTATAATGGAAGTTTGAATGAAGATGAGTTACTGGATTGGATTGCTGCACTTGATAATCACTTTGAATGTGAAGATGTTGCTGAGGATCAGAAGGTAAAGATTGCAAAGACCAAGTTAGGAGGTCATGCTTTGGTATGGTGGGATTATGTACAATCCGAGAGAAGGAAACAAGGGAAGTCAAAGATCACTTCATGGGATAAAATGGTAGCAAGGATCAAAGGTAAATTCTTGCCTAAGGATTATGAGATTCAGATGTTTAAGAAGCTGCAATTTTTAAGGCAGAAGGAAATGGATGTGAAGGCCTATACTGAGGAGTTTTATAAATTGAGTATGAGATCTGGTCATCATGAGAATGAGGTAGAAAAGGTGGCTAGGTACTTGGCTGGTTTGAGATTGAACATACAGGATGAGTTAGTTTTATCTAACCCTAAGAGTGTGCAGGATTGTTACCAAATGACAATCAGGATTGAAGAAAAGATGAATAGGAGACAAGATAAGTCCATGAGAGGAAGAGGCAACAATATGAGGGGAAGAGGATTAGCCCCTACAACAAGGCAAACCAATGAGGGTCAAGAAGACACTGGTAAAGGACAGGGACAGTCTGATTTCAGAGGTGGATGGAAAGGTAATAGAGGCAGATTTGGAAGTGGTAGAGGTTCTACTACATTTTTAGGAAAGTGTTACACCTGTGGTGAGTTTGGTCATCCATTTTTCAAATGTCCAGAAAACAAGGGTTCATCATCCAGAGATGATAGAACGAATGACAAGAGAGTACAACTTGTGCAAGAAGAGAAAGTAGAGCAAAGTGTACAAAGTTTAAACACTTATCAAGATAGAGTTCCTGACAATTATGGATATCCTGAGGAGGGAGAAGCATTGATGCTTAGGAGAACTAGTTTGTAGACATCAAAGGATATGATGCAAAGAAGAGCTCTTTTCAAGACCACATGCAAGAGCAAAGGTAAGGTATGTAAGGTTGTCATTGATACTGGTTCAACAGACAACATGGTATCTCAGGAAATGGTGGATAAACTGCATTTGGAAAGGATTCCACACCAACACCCTTACAAGGCATCTTGGGTGAGTGATCGTCAATCACTTTTTGTCTATGAACAGGCATATGTTGATTTTCAGATTGGAGCATATCATGATAGAGTTTTGTGTGACATTTTGCCCATGGAATGTTGTCACCTACTGTTGGGTAGACCATGGCAATTTGATAGAAGGGTACTGTATGATGGGTATGCTAATACCTACACCATCAAGAAAGATGGGAAAACTATTATGTTGATGCCATTACAGGCAAATGCTGCAGCTGTAGTACAGAAGGCAGCAGAAATCATTTTAGTGGGAAAGAAGGAATTTGTGCAGAAGCCTATAGGAGCAGGCATAAAGGCAGTTGAGGACATTGCAGGAAAAGGAGTTGTTAAGGACAACAGGTTGAAGAAAGTTTCAGTTGTGACTAACAGAGGTCAGTAGCAGGTTCAGAAACAGGTTTGCAAACAGCAACCAGTTGAGAGGAATGACAAGGATGTTGTCATCGTTGGGACTATTGTTTGTCCTATAAAGGTTGAAAGAAAGACAGAGTTGAACATTGCGGAAGTTCAAGAGGCAGTTCAGACAGAGGTTCTGGTCAGACAACCTGACAAACACAAGGTATGTGAGAGAAGGGCCTACATTGACAGGCATGAGGGTTTACTTGCAAGAAAGTGAGTTACAGTTCAGAAGTCTTGGAGCAGCCGAGAGCCAGTAGAGGACAAAGCTGGAACAGGTCAAGACACTGCAAAGGCAAAGCGTAAAGGTGGAGGACTTCCACAACCTAACTCATGGGACATGAGTTCTTTTCTATTGGGGAGTATGGTGCAGGAGCACCTACCTGACAACTGGTCTCCATGAGGCAGTTAGTTTGTTATAGGTCTTGTTAATGTTTCCAAGAAGGTCTTATAAGACCAATGCATGTAATAAGGTCATGTTGACCAGACTTTACTATTTTTAGGTAGTTTGTTATGACAGCTGTTATGCTGTATGTCTGATTGGATCTCCCAGCCGCCTGGAGAGATTTCCCAGCCGCTTGGAGTCAAGTCGGTAGTACTCGCAAGAGATCCTATTTATGCATTAGGATCGGTTGGTTTTAGGCAGTATTGCAGATCATCGATCAGACTTGCAGAGAGTGAGACAGAGAGTGAGACTGAGTATTGTATTTGCATCTTTTGAAATCAATAAAGAGATCCTGTTTGTGTCCATTCTCTGTTTTGAATTCCATTGTGTAATCGATTTGCTGTTTTGGTGGTTACATGGATTCGCTGATCCATTCCACCGGTTGATTCATCGAATCGGTGGAATGGCCATGTATAATAGCTTAGGGTTTAGTCTGCATTTTGTGTTTGTTTGCATGTATGTTTGCAGGATCGCAGTCGAGAGGTGTTGAGAACCCTAGCATGGGTATGTGCTAGGTCATGCTGATAGTTTGAGTCTGGAAGATCGCCCTGAAAGCAGATCGGGTCACCCCAGGCGGTTCGACGGATTGAAAATTCGCTAAGGTTGGAAAATCCATCACAACGGCATCATCAGGATATTCCTGTGTATATCCTGCAGTTACTTCAGGCGTCATCCGAGTAGATGGAGGTGAACATGATGCAGTAGTTTGCATAAGGTGAATGTGCATTGGGGTGATCATCACAAGGTGTTGCCGAGGAGGAGCGTATCGGCATAAGGTAGAAGATCGGGTTGATAAAACTATCGCGGGCCGATAATGTTATGTTTGGCTGACAGCAGGATATTGGAGGAGCTGCATATGACATCATCGTCATCAGGATAATCGTCATCAGGATATCGGGGCAGCAGGATATTGAAGGAGCTGCATGTGACGTCATCGTCATCAGGATAATCGTCATTAGGATATCGGGGTGACGTAAGCATCGAAGGAAAGGTGCGTGAAGTGTCGTCATCAGGATATATGGAGGGAGCTAGATATTTTATATCCTGCTGATGAACATGATGTTGAACATCATGATGCTGCAGATAGAGGTTGGCGGTAAGATGAACAGTGATCGTCAGGAGGATGATTGTGCTTGCCGAATATGATGAAGCTGCCGATAGCCGAATATGATGATGCTGCTGACAGGCGAAAGGTCGAAGGTTTGTCTGCAGGAGGATATCGGTCGGCAGAGAAAATATGATGATGCTGACAGTGTTAAGGGAAATATGATGATGATGATGATGGGTTGTAGACATACATGCTGTATGTCAAGGTTTTAGTGTGGATGCCTCTGCATCACTGTCCATGTACTAGCAGATCCTAATCGCTTTTGATCATCCTAAACTACTGTGCATGGAATAAGAGTATTTTGAGAATTATTTAAGAGTTGTCCATGCACTGGCAACACTTATTTCTCTTTATGCATGATTTTGATATTTTCATGAAAAGAAAAGTTTCAAAAACTGTCCATGCACTGGTAGCTCCTACTCTTCTCCAGACATATTTTGCAGGTAGTAAGAATCATCTCCCCCTTCACCAGTGACAACAAAGGGGCCTAACCACAAGGCTTCAAACTTTCCATGCTTTCCCTTTTCTTGACATCTGGCATTCCACATCAATACCAAATCATTCATTTCAAATTTCCTGTCCTTAGCCTTTTTGTCAAAAAGATATTTCACTTGTGATTGCAATTTGATGTTCTATTTTTGAGCCAGTCTCATTGTCTCATCAAGTTCTGCAAGATGCTCTAATCTTTCCTCCATTGGTTCAGGAATGCTTAAATCCTCTTAAAGAACAAATTTGTAAACTGGTAGCAGATTTTCTAATGGCATCCTTGCTTGTGTTCCATACACTAGTTCAAAAGGAGATCTTCCAATTGCTCTATTCACAGTAATTCTATCAGCCCACACAACCATTCTTAGCTTTGAATCCCATGCCTTCTTGTTTCCCTCCAATATTCTCTTTATAATTTTCAAAAGATTTTTGTTGCTAGATTCTACCTGCCTGTTTGCTTGTGGATGATAAGGGGCAGCATAGGACACAGTGATGCCATGTGTATTACAGAAATTTTTGAACTCATCAAACCTAAAACACATTCCATTGTCTATAATCGACCTCACTAGAGTGCCAAATCTGAATATAATATTCTCCATCAAAAAGTTGATCACCACCTTGCTTGTTGCTTGTTTAGTTGGGATTGCTTCCACCCATTTTGTGAAGTAATCTGTTGCCACTAAAATCTATTTGTGTCCTCCACTTGACTTCTCTACAATTTCTCCTATGAAGTCAATGCCCCACTGATAGAACGGAGCCTCCACCTACATGGGTTTCAAGGGTAGTGCTCCCTGATATTTTAATTTTCCTAAAAATTTCTGACATGCTTCACATTTTCTCGTGTAATGATATGAATCATTAAAAACTCTAGGCTAATAGTATCCAGCCCTTAGGATCTTGTGGGCTGTACTCTTTACTAAGAAATACCCTCCACACATACCTTCATGTAACTCTTTCATGACATGTTTTGAGTGATGTTCATCTAGGCCTAGTAGTAGAATACCATCCCTATTCTTCCAGTAAAGATCTCCATCAATAAATACATATTTTGAGGCTTGTAATTTAAGTGTCCTTATCTTGTTATCATCATACCCTTCAGGACATTTCATGTGCTTCAGATAATATATGATGTCAGTATACCATGGAGTATGCTCAATGCTAGAACTTGTGTTATTAACATCATTAGCACTACATATTTAAGAAGCCTCGAGATTATTTTCAGCCATTAATCTAGAAATACCTTGTCCTCTCACTAGTTTGGTGATCTGGATTTCAATATTGAACTCCTGAATTCTATTGATCCATCTACATCTTCTGCCTGTGACCTCAGTTTGGACTAATACATCTTTTACTGTAGCATTAGGCACATATGCTATTATTTCAATTCCCACCAAGTATGGCCTAAAAGATTTAAATGCCTTCACTAATGCACATGCCTATTTCTCAACTATGTCATATTTTAATTCTACATTTTGAAGAGATTTGCTAAAAAAAGAAATGGGTTGTTCATCTCCTTCATCATTTTTTTGCAATAGTACTACTGCAACTATATGATATGAGGCAAATGAGAACAGTTGGAATGGCTTACTGAAATTAGGGGATATCATAACTGGGGCTTCTTTGATTGCCTTCTAAATGGTGGCAAATGCCTCTACTATTTCTATTGTCCACTTCACTTCTGAATTCTTCTTCAACATTTTTGATATGGGACTAACAATTTCTGCAAAATTTGATATGAATCTCCTGACAAAGTTGATTTGGCCAAAGAATGACTGTATAGCTTTTACATTCTTAGGAACGAGAACTTGGTCAATGGCTTTTACTCTTTCAGGATCTATTCTTACTCCATCTTTTGAGACTATATGACCAAGCAACTTGCCCTCTGTTATTGTGAAATGGCACTTCTTAGGATTCAACGAAATTCCATATTCTAAGGCATTAATAAAAAATTGCTCTAAATGTGTACAATGATCCTCAGCCCTTTTGGAATATGTTGTCATGTCATCATGATATACTATCATGATTTTATTAATCAGTTCTGCAAAGGCCACATCCATCGCTCTTTGGAATGTTGCTCCAGCATTTGTGAGTCCAAATTGCATCCTTAAATATACATATGTTCCCCATGGTGTGGTGAATGCAGTCTCATATTGTTCTGAATCTTTGACTTTCACCTGATTATATCCTGAGAAACCATCCATCATTGACAATAGTTCACACCCGGTGACTTTTTGTAGTATTGCTTCCATATTAGGAAGGGGATAGTTGTCCTCAAGAGAAGATTTGTTTAGATTCCTGAAGTCTACACATAATCTAATATCACCATTTTTCTTTCTTACAGACACCAAATTAGAAACCCAAGAAGAATGCCTAATGGGTTTAATGATAGCTCCATCTCTTAGTTTTGTGAGTTCTTCAAGCATCTTAGGGGCCAATGTAGGATTGATAGGCCTCTATTTTTGCCTGAATGGTTTAGCATCCGGTTTTAATGGTATTTCATGCTGAAAAAGATCCTCCCTATATGATTTCAAATCATCATATGACCATGCAAATACATGTCTATACTTCCTGAGTAAGTTGAGCATGCTCCTGATTTTGGGACTGAGATTCTTTCCAATGTATACATTCTTTGGGGCTGTCTGCGTCCCCAAATTAATCTCTTCAAGGTCGTTCTGTACTACTGGTGTGTCTTTCATTTTAAATCTATCACATCCATCAAATGCCTTTTCCAACACTATGAGTCCCTTATGTATTTTGTTTGTTTTTAGCTAAACTATCTCTTGACCAAAGAGAGTTTCTTTTCCATCATGTTCTTCCACAAACGCATTAAAATCAATCTCTTTTTTTTCACAACAATTAGCACAATGCAGGAAGTTGATTATATCAGTATTATTATCAAACACTTGCTAGTTATGTACATTATCTGGGATAGTAGGTCTATTTTTGAATTCAATCTCAGTAATACCTCCTAATGTGATATCATCCCTTTTTAATGCAATATTTGCTAGAAAATTTGCCATAATATTTTTTGATCTATCAATCTAGTTGATTGAGAAGGCATCAAACAACTCAATATCATCCCAGACAGCATTTCTATATTGCTTCAACCTCTTGTTTTTTGTCAAGTATATCCCTCTCACTTGAGAAGTAACTAATTCTAAATCACCATATATAGCTAACTTTCTTATCTTATGCATGGTGGCTATATTTAGACCAATGAGCAAAGCCTCGTATTCTGCTACATTGTTTGTGCATTCAAATGTCAATACAAATGAATATTTGAAAGTTTTTCCTACTGGTGAAATAAATAATACTCCTACCCCATTTCCCATTTTCCTATATGCACCATTAAAATACATCTTCCACACATTGTTCTCCTCTTTCTTAGATTTGACATGTATTGGATCAGTATTTTGCAATTTTGGCTGAATTGTTTCAACCTTGAAGGCTCCCAAATCTGTATCACAAAATAAGTTTATTTGATTTTGATCCAAGCGCTCTATGATGTTCTCATATCTTGGCTCCCTACACAGCTTGATCTCTTTTCCTCGCACTAGTATTGTGACATATGATAAATCTAATTGGACATTCTCTCCTGCCATTGCAGCCCATTGTCTTGATAAGAGCATTCCATAATATGGTGGAATATCAACCATGGTGATATCAATGTTATAGGTTGCTTCAGGGTATGAAGCAAGTTTTATTTCCACATCCCTCATAATGCCAATGACTGGGATGGATCTATTATCCATTGCATAACACCTACCAAATGTAGTGTCAACCCACATTCCTAGTTCTTTCATGACTGCTATTGGCATAATATTCATGGTCGCGCCTGAATCAATCATGCAGTTCCCTACTATCCTATTTTTGATTAATAAGGTAGTGTAGAAAGGGTCAACCTGTGAGGGATTCTTTGTCAAGGTATCACCTAGGTATACTTCAGGAATTTGGAATATTTCTTGGTGAACATTGTTTGTTCTATTCTCTAATTCTTTATATTTTTGATTTGGTATATCTGAAATCAGTTTAACCACTGTATTTCTGTATTTCTGTATCTTCATCATTTCCAAAAGTGGTACTAATATCTTTACCTGAGATATTGCATGAGCAATGTCAAATGAATGGACCATAGTTTGATCATCCCTTTCTGTCTTTATATGTTCTTTTTCTTGATTTTGTGATTTATCTTTCATTTTATTTTTATTAGTTTTTTCTGGTTCTCTGAATGATGACTTTGCATTATTCTTTTTGTAATTTTGATCTTTTATAAAGATACTCCTAGGTGTTCCTTGTTCAACATTTACTACCCTGTTCCTTAGGTTATAGGCATTTTTAGCTTGAACTACTGCAGCTATTATAAGAGCTTCTCTTTCATTTTCAATGGGTTTTCTCCACTGATCATATGGCAAATTGTTATAATAGGTAGGTTCCTCGTAACCATCCTCCTGATCTGAGAATACTTCTTGTTTTCCCATGTTGATATGATGTTTCTGGTTTCTGACATCATATTCATATCCCTCTTCCTCTATAGAAGAATAGTCTTCATTTAGCAAATATGGTGTATCTTGCATCATGTTTATTGTGTGATTGTCTCTGTTATAATTGTATAATGTTTCTTCTTGTTATACTGCTTTAGCCACCATACAGTATTCAAGCAAGTGTGGTAAATTGCACACCAAACACCAACGTTTATCTTCTACCATATGTGCCCCATTTCTTTTCAGAGGGTCAGAAGTATCTTTGCCATAATGTTGCTTTCTGTTGCTTTTAATAGGTCTCCCATCTTTCCAATTTGTATTATATGGCATATCATGCAACTTGGGCCTTTCATGTCTATGTTGACCTTGTTTAGTCTGCTAAATGTTTGGGCTTTGAGGAGTTCTAGGATTATCTCTTTTGCTAACCATACCTACAGCTTTCCTATTGTTCTCAATAGTTAACGCCACTTTTTGTGCTTCAGCTAGGGTCATAGGGCACTGATTTCTAAGTTCGTACCCTATCTTGGGATCAAATGCTTTCAAATAAATGTTCAATATTGTTGGATCAGTCAGTTTAGATCCATGTGGTATTTTGTTGTGTAACTTGGAAAATTTCAAATTGAAATCATATACTGACTCATTTTGGTATTTTTGGATGCTTATCAATTCGTGCAATGCAAACTCAGGGGCATACTAATTGCCATACTGCTCCTTAAATTGATTATGGAAATCTGTTATTAAACTAATTGAAGCATCAGGTAAGCTGTTGAACCAATCTCTTGCATCTTTAGTCAGAGACATCATGAATAACCTCATTTTAACATCTTCATAGTCCATACTGATATCTTGTATGAAAGCATTGAATCTTTTGATGTGTTCCTCAGCTGATACTGCATTGTTTCCAGTGAACTTGGGAACTATATTTCTGCAATTACTGTCAATAGGGTATGGATACAATTGATATCCAGTCAGATCAAATTGGCCACATATGTTTGTGAGGTTTTGAGGTGGAAAATTCATGGGTGGTGGGTTAGGGTAGTAATTATATCCACCTGGATGCTGATGATAAGCATGTTATTGTTGTGGGTTTATGTGGGGATTCATATAAGGATTTTGTGGTCTATAATATTGTTGGCTAGGGGGTGGGTATGGATTAGCCATATGTTGAGAGGTGTTGTGCATGAGAGGTGGTCTAGGATTATTAGGGAGGGTATTTTGATGACTTCCAGATGAATTGGAAACACCACCTGTATTTTGGTGCAAGTTTTGTTGTGGATTCCTCAAAATGTTTCCTCTATGTGGAGGTACATATTTTGGGGTGACTATTTTAGTCCTATTCCTTATCTGTTGAATTTTTTGTTTTAACAACCTCTTAGTTTCCTCTATCTTGATCATTTCAAGTTCTTCCTGGAGCTTAAGTACATTCTGTTGTGCTTCATTCATACTTCTTGTATTCTTTGGACTTTTATTCACTTCTTGATTTGGGAATCCATGTTTTACCCCCTCTTCCTGCTGTAATGACATTTCATAATCATATTCAGCTTACCTCTGATCAATTTCCTTCATGGCCCATGCTTCACACTAACACTATTCTTGAGGATCATGTCTGTATTTTGCTAATATATCATCATTTACTCCATTGACATTTTCATTTGATTCATGCAGAGGGGTGAAACTATTGTGAGTTGTGATAGTTTGTTCTGTATTATCCTCTTGAGCCTCCTAATTATTATTCTAATGAAAATAATTTGATGCTCCATTTCTCTTGGGGATGGTTCTCATTGGTGCGGATGATTGCAATTTCTTCCCTTCCATCTTGGATCTTCTACCATCCATTTGGTACTTACTCTCTGTTATAACAGGTTGTAGAGTCACCACCTATTTTTGTAAATAGGAAAAAGTTTATAATTTATCTTTCCAGATTCTTCTTGCCAGCAGAGTTACCAATTTGTATTTTTGAAATTTTTGACTCTATAAAAGAATGGTTTCTTACTAATGTCCTTTATTTGGTTCCCCAATAGTGTTGCCAATTTGTTAGGTCTCAAAAATGCAGGTTCCAAATCCTAAGAGGATGCCAGGCTCTATGCTTAGATTTGCAACATTTTTGAACTAACGTGATGGAGTTAACCTTTAGGGTTTGATGACTCCCTACACTTTAGGCACTGCTATACCTAGGCGAGTGAACCTTGAAAATTAAGGCAGATCGAGTGTAGGTGTTTTGACTAAGTTAATGGATCTACCTACAGTGGAAAATGGTGTAGAATAGATGAAAGCTTACTAACTAATTCTATATCTAATATCTGATGGATGATTGGTATAAATTGTATAAGCAATATCAAGGTAAATCTTACAACTATGCTTAACTAATGAATGGCTTTTGGATAAAACTAAATGATGAATTGAAATAAGACTAGTGCCTTGTTGGGTAAACAGAGTCAAATGAAAGACAAAGACCATTGGCTTATATTGGGTGATAACTCTAACTGTTTGGCACAATACTTTGGTTTATAACTTGTATAAATGTGTAGGGAAATGATTGTCAGACTCTTCTTAATGATCCAATTGACAAAATCAGATTTCTTATTATTCACCAGAAGGAAATTTAATCCTTTCTTAAAGGAACCAATTGAATGAAATATACAAGAATAACAGATAATATCAACTTGGAGATAGGATGACAATCCTAATTATATGGTTCTTCTTAATAATCCAAATCAACACTTCTAGATTACTATGACTGACCAGAAGGATTTTAATTCCTTTTTAAGGAAACCAATTAATCAAATCACACAAATACAACAAATGTGCATTGACAAATTAAATATATACTTGATATATCAATTTGAATAATAAGGAAATATTAAACTAGAGGCAACCAAATAACTGAATAACTTCAACAAACAATTGATGCCAGTATAAGTCCACAAAATTAGAGATCTTCTATTAACTTCTTAAATGTAATACTTGTAACATGGTCTTTTAAAATATTGTAAACATCATATATTATCTCCTACTGCTAATGATATTTTAGCATCATATGTTCAACTTATATGGAAATATTTATGAAGAGACATAACTCTTCAAAATGTCTTTTGGGATTAACAAGATTAACATAACAACAATAAAGATAATGATGCTAAGCTCTACTCAGCCACAGGTATATTTGAGCAATGTGATCCAAGTACTCTTGGCTGCAATGTGTATCAGTAAACTCAATGACATTTCTCATGATCACATCCATCGTTACCATCTTCTCTAGATGCTTATAGGCTTCCCCAGATGTAGAGTCTTTGTCCTTGAGAACTCCTAAGGCTTCATGCAATATCACTTGGCACTCTTTACTCCATTCATCTTTTCTCCTCAGCTCTTTGTCGTTTCTGAACAACATGGGTACACCTACTTTTGAAGCCTTAATACATTCTTTGGCATCATTTTTAAGCTGGTCATAATATTTTTGATGCTTCTGAATCAAGTCTTTTGCACTAGAAGTACCTGTAGTGTCAAAAACATCTTTACTCTGTATCTCATCAAGTTTCTCCTAGAGCTTGTTGTTTAGCCTTTAATGCTCTTAGATCAATTTATAGTTTTCAGAATAAACATCCCAAAATTTGTTCATCCAATGCATCATGTTGACATGCCTATTCTGGAGCACTATTACAAGTGTGTCAATCTAGACCTGAGCTATCTGATCAATAGATGGTGATTGGGTACTTTGTGAGCTTTCCCCTTGAGTTAACCTTTTCACTGACCCTCCGAAGGTATTCTTAACAGTATCTTTCAAGAAATCATTTTCTTTTGTTAATACTTCACAACTTAGTTTATATGCATCTCATTCTTTGATCAGCATATGAGCCTATGCCTTATTTAACTTTGCAACATTTATGCCAATATCTGCAGTAATCAAGGGATCAGTTTCCCCTACTTTCAAGGTCATAACATGCCCAAAAGTTTTTTCAGTATCTATAATGGTCATTTTCTTATGAGGAGGGTACAAGGCCCATATCATGAGTAAGTTTTTATCATTGTTCTATTTGGTACCTCTGTGACACCCTCAGGAGTGAGATTATAATTGTCATCAGTATTTTTCAAAAAACTATCAAACAGCAGAGTATAATTTATATCAAGACCAGGAAATATCATGATGCCTGCTTCTTTAAGCAGCTGTCTACCTTTACTAGGAGTCATAGCTTTCAATTCATTGTCCACTGTCATTTTTAAAATATCAATTAATTGTCTTTCATTGTTAGCCATGACATCATCAATTGATTCCCTGATCTCTTTTCCCTTGCATTTATACAAAAATGATTTAAACTCTTTAGAATGAATAAATTGATCATCTAAAATAAAATAATCCTATGCTAATTGTCTAGGATCCTCATCAATAGGCCCCTCATCATCATACTCTATATTAGGAGATTGATAGCATTGCATTTTTTGTTTGGATATTCTAGTTGCCTATTGATGTGGCTCTTCTTCTTCTGCAGATCCCTCATCACCAGAGGACAACAACTCTATCTCTGCAAGCTATCTCTTCTTCTCTTCTAGTTCTCTATTATGCTTCTCAATCACCAATTCAATCTCAACTTCTTCCATATTCCTGATAATGTCATCATGTGGATATGGGACATGTGTATATCCACTGTGGTTTTGTTTTCTCCTAGCAAGATCAATGAAGCCCTCATGATCAAATCCTTTTCTTGCCTCTACACATCTCATGTTGTAATGCATCAATTTATCCATGATGAGACCATAACCCTCTTTAGACACCACAGTAAAAGCCCCAAAGCACAGAGTACTAGGCATGAAGGATTGCTTGTCATAGGAGCTCAAGTTCATCACATTAGAGTAGTTCATTTGCTTCAATATCTCTAAGTAGGTAATCTTGTCAGGAACTCTCTTTGGCAATATAAACGGGGTGTCCTCAAAACCATAAATTCTAACCACGGTTGAATCCTCAAAACAATACTAGTCTCCCCAGTTGTGGGTGATAGTAGGAGGACCACAAAAATCTTTGGGTCTGAGAAACCTCTTTATTTCATTTGACAGTGAATATTCACAAGGATGATTGAAATATCTATATAACACTTTTACACAGTATTCTTCAAAATGAATATAACTAGAATGGGGAAACCTACTGTCCCATATCCTCATCCACATTTACATAGGTGACTTTTGTCCCCTCTGGTCCATTTGAGCAACTCTGAATTCACTTGGCCATAATAAAGCACCATGTGCATGAGGAGTGAGTAGTGCTCAAAAGAGACTGATGGGGTGTTGTTCTTGATTGCAGTTAAACCAGAATCAATTCTTCCAAAAACATAAGCAGCATAGTCAAACTGCCTAGCATTGTGACAAGGGATATCTGTGGCCATCACCATTAAAGGAATTGTCATAAAATTAGGAACCTCTGACCCTAGGACTTGGCCCATGGAATAATATGTGTATTGTATAAATGGTTCAAACAATGACACATGGAATGGAGGTCCGTCATTATCATTAAGAGGCACTATTTCTCCTTCTGCCCTAGGCCTATGAATAGGTAATCTCCATCCATTATACGTGGTGTCCATTCTCTAGTACTCTTTATCAAACTCTTCATAAACTATGGGAATGATACACAAATCATCTAAATCAAATACTTCACAAATGGCATTTTTGGACAACTATATAACAGGCTCTCCTTGTGGATTGCATATGGGCTTGGGGCTTTGATTGTAATGTTTAGCTAGGATTTTGAGGAGTTCTACATTCACAAACACATCAAGGACAACCAATTTGCCCAAATTCAAGTGCCATGGATTAGACACTAGGACATTCCTAAATTTTCTATTGTAATGGAATTTGAATAATTCATAACCTTTTATTGGTGTCCACACATTTCTAAGGTATTTACATTTGTCTTCCAATTTCTCTACCTCTGCCCTAAGTTGTGCAGACCTTCAGGCTTTAGGGGTTGATCCATGTAATTGGTTAATTAAATCCTAACTCAGTTTCCTGTCTTTTATTTTTTTGTCAGGGCTTTTGTCAATTTTTTGTTTCGTGGGCTTACTAGTTTCACTTGGCTATTTTCTACCCTTTCCTTTCACTGGAGTCTCTATTACAATTATGGTAAATTCAAAATGTAGTCTATCACACAGAGGTTTTTGAGTATGTACCTGTTATGTGATGATTGAACTCCTCTATACTTTCCTCCGAGTTCTTGCTTATGCGCTCCTCTCAGACAATTTGTTTGAATCTAATTACAGTGATTTTGAATGGCTCTTCAAAGGATTTCTTCCTTGTTTGCAATTAATTGTTCCAGTGTATTAATTTTCATGATCATTGTGAGATGTCACATCGTCATAACTCCCTTCATTGGTAGGATTTTTGTAATGTTAGGGCAATCTAATATCTTCTTATGGCGTGAACATTTGCATGTGGATCAATCACTGTGACCCTTCATTTATCTCCTCAATGTCATCTTTTATAAAAATATATATAAGTTTGTATCAGCAAGATATTTCAAGGTCTACCTGATATAGAAATTGGCATGGCTATCATCGACTTGACTTACTTTATTGCCGTGGGAATAACATCTTACTCTAATATCTTAAGTGTCTCCAATATGAATATCGACAAGAGTCTTATCGATAAGTGTGGCTACTATCATCATCGAAACAACATACGATATCTGGATGACTTGATCCAAGCTATCTGATCTCGGTTGTTTCCTCGATACTTTTCTTTTTATCCTTCATTCGGAATGATCATTCACAATATGTCACCGACATCCTTCATCGTTGTGACCATTAGTTCAGCAAGACTTGTAAACTTTGTTCTGACTTGTTCACTTTCGCCGATGGTTTTTATCCTCTATACATATCGGTGTGACTTAGGCCAAAATAGTCCCTTTGGTCACTGAGACATTAACATGCCAGAGACACTCTAATTCTTCACCCCAATGTGTATTTCTTTTCGATGCGCCACTAGCTCTATCTATTCATGGGTCGTTCGGTGAGAGTCCCACTGAACTTTCTCATCGGTGTGATCTATACTGTCGGGGAAGTATTCAGAGTATCCTCCGATACTATTTTCTTGGCCAATAGTCTTTACCGTTGATCAACTCAACGTGATTGGGATTTTTCTCTCCGATGAAAGGTCATCGGTGTTACTTTCTTCATCAACGATTCCTGAAGTCTTCTCTCTAACCATTATTCTCATGCCAATACTCATTTTAGCCCATCTCATATAGAGCATGGATCGGTATGAAGAAACTAAGGTCTTGCTGAAATTATGGAACTGAGGCCCCTTATCATATACAGTGTGATGGGTGAGATAAATGTTTGTGGTAAAGATCATGTGATCTTATAGAATTCATCCACTGCTATTATGATTTTGGGCACATGATTTTCTAATTTGGTTGAACATGGGGTGGGTAGGAATATAGGAAAATTTCAAAATTTTCCTATCCCAACACCTACAGTAGAGGAATCAGAACCAGAACTAATATCAGAACAAAAATCAATATTAGAACCAAAATTTTCTGCGATCCAATCGAACCTGGAACACTAGGCCCAACAATGGAGGAGTACCATTGCCTTTAGAAAATCAAAGTACTGATAACCGTCCACCTGGCTGGGTGATGTTGGTTGAAGTTGCACTGTCCTCATGGTGCAGAATGCATAATGCAAATGCTCACTCCGAGTTGGATTGTCCTGAGTTCTAGATAGCATCCAACATCTTTCAAATGGAAATCTAGAATGTAGAAGCACACAAAAATCCTCTGACATGATGGGAACTAGTTCCATCCCAGAGGTATGATACTACCCTTGTACTTGATAGTTATACATTTCCTTTTCAAGATGATAATCAGCCTGAGGAAGAGGAGTGTGAAGAGGTACATGCTTATTAGCAATACAAGAAAACCCCATACAACTTGAGAAGTAGTGAGCCCAAAGGCTCTTACACTACCTCAATCCCTCCAAATAACTATCAAATCCCACTAGATCCAAAGGCCTCAAACAATCCTGAACCTCCAAAAGCCATACCTCAGTTGATGCATCAGGGAGATACTATTGAAAGTTCCCAGAGGTCTAATATAGTAAAAATGGGACAATATGTTGCAGATGAGCTTAAGAAAATGGAAGTTAGTTTGTCTGTCTATGAGTTATTAAAGGTGCCAGAAGTAAGGATAGCTTTCTTTCAAGATATGGGAGCAGGTGTTAAGATAGACTCTTCCCAAAAAGAGACCCCACCAAAGGATAATGCAGACAAGGGAATAGAGAGAGTTCATGTAATAGATGCTGAAAAAAAGGTTACATTATACAAGGATAAAGGGGAAGTCCTCCTTTCCTCTTAACACTTAGGATATTTGGAAGGAACCTTCATAACTGCTTGGTCGATTCAGGAGCTTCCACTAATGTGATGCCTTTATCAGTCTGCAAAGCTCTGGGTCTCACGCAAGCAAAATCATCTAGGAAAGTTACGCAACTTGACAAAACTAAAGTGAATGTGATGGGTGAGTTAAATAGAATAAATATGTAGCTAGCTTCCAACCCAAGGGTAAATCAATACATAGAAATTCAAGTAGTTGATATTCCAGATCAGTGCGGCATGTTGCTGAGCAAAGACTGGTCAAGGACTCTGAATGGTTACATGGTGACAAACTTCTCTCATATGTGGCTACCACGGAAGGGGTTAGCAAACTAGATTTGAATTGAAAGAGAATCCAAGATGAAACACATGATTACTAAGTACAATCAGACCAATGAAATCTTGTTCTCAGAAGTAGATCTGGGAGTTTATCTTCCCCATGTCGATCAGGCAAAGGAAATATTTATGCTGAATTATAGCCAATTTTCTGATCCTCCACTCACAGAATGCCAAGAAAGTACTGAAGCATATGTGCAGTCAGATCAAGGAACCTCCTCAAATGACGAAGAACTAGGAGTATTCGAAGGATTCAAAATTTTTTTGGCCAAATTCATGAATGATCAATTGGATGTTGGAAGGAAAGTACAAATGGATGAATTGTTGCTGCCAAATTGGTGCCACCTCCATGATGCCTCTCATTCAGAATTTACATGTTCACTCTATCAGGAGGTAGTCAAAAAAGTACAGAGGTATTTGAACATACCCATAGGCCTAAAGGAAGGTCTGACTATTGCAAAAAAGATTGATTAGGAACCCCAGTAGATGGGAAGCACAAGGCAAAGAAGGATGACAACAATACGGACTACCACCTCTGGACTCTGAGGTTTGATGGATCTAGGTGCAAACAAGGATCTAGAGCCAACTTTGAACTAATTAGCCCCATGGGAAGTTTGTATTTGCCATCACATAGGTTACAATTCCCTTGCACAAATAATGTGATGGAATATGAAGCTTTAGTGCAAGGCTTGTTGATGGCCCTCCAGAAGAAGGTCTAGGTTATTCAAGTGTTTGGTGACTCAGAACTAGTTGTCAAACAAGTGTGAAAGTAGTACTCTTGAAATGACAAGAGGTTAAACAGATAAAGGAATCAAGTATGGGACTTAATTGAGTGCTTTGACGGTTTCAACATTCAACCTATCCCACGAAGACAAAATCATGTCGCTGATGCTTTAGCACAGACTACAAGCACGTTGGAACCAACATCTATGTGAAGCTTAAAGAAATTCATCGTTGATTTTACTTCCACTCCATTAGTACCAGATAACATCACCAATTTTTAGGTCTTTGAGGATGACAAGCACATAATTGACTTACATCGTCAAACATTTTTACTGCACAAATAATAGATGAGGAAGAAATGGAACCTGCTGAAATAGACTTGGAAGGGGTTCTTAACTTAAAGACAAATATGATTCCTAGGGGAATGGTAGAATTGGAATGATTGTTCGACTTAGACAAGCTTGGAACCCAGTGGAAAGAGGGAGAGTCTCTTGGTGGGCAATGCAATCCTTTCAATTTGGGGACATTTGAAGAAGTTAAAAACGTGTTCATTGGGAAGGCTAGCATAGAGGAAATAAAGGCAAGTATTATCCATGTGTTAAGAGATTACCATGAAGTCATAGCATGGAGTTATGAAGACATCAAGACATATGACACCTCCATTATATCCCACACGATCCCGCTCAAACTAGGGGTGAAGCTGTTTAGGCAAAGGCAAAGGCTAGTAAATGCTTTGCTAGAACCATTGATTTTTAAAGAAGTCTAGAAGTTGCTATCTATCTGAATTATATTCCCTGTCAGACATTCATCCTGGGTGGCAAATTTGGTGCCGGTTTGAAAGAAGAATGGAGAAATCAGACTTTGTGTCAACTTTTAGAATTTGAATCGAGTATCCGAGAAAGATAACTATCCATTACCATCATTAGACGAGGTACTGCAAATTGTCAATGGCTCTCAGATGAAGTCCTTCCTGGATGGTTATTCAGTTTATAACCAAGTGATGGTCGATTATGAGGATAGATTGAAGATGTCTTTCATGTGCAAATGGGGCATTTATGCATATCGTAGGATGCCATTTGGGCTGATTAATGTTGGCACCATGTTTCAACGCGCAATGGACATAGCATTCAAAGGGCTGGTTGGGAAATGCATTATCATCTACATGGGTGACCTAACGGTGTTTTCAAAGAGATGAGAAGATCATGTAGTAGACCTAAGGAAGGTTTTACAGTGGTGTAAGGATTATGGGATCTCGCTTAATCCCAAAAAGTGTATCTTTGAAGTAACTGAAGGGAAATTGCTAGGACATGTAATCTCTGAGCAAGGCATATCAATTGATCTTGACCAAGTCCAAGCAATCCTCAAGATACCGTCCCTAGCTAGCAAGAAGGAACTCAAGTCATACTTCGGTAAGATTAATTTTGTCTGTAAATTTATCACTGGGTTTACTAAAATCATCTGTCCACTAAATGCAATGTTGAAGCAAGATGCCAAGATATAATGGACTCAAGAGGCCAAGGCTGTGTTTGTAGAAATTAAACAAGCAATAGCCAATGCTCCGGTATTGGTGATTCTAGATTACACACTGCCTTTTTGTATTTATTCTTTTGCCTCCAAGCATACTTGTGTAGCTCTGCTGACATAGAAAAGAGTTGTCGATGACGAAAGACCCATCACTTTTATGAGCACTCCATTAAAAGACACAAAATTGAGGTACCCAAATGTGGAGAAGCAGGCATATACCTTGGTTAAAGCAGTAAAGAAGTTCCGTCATTACATCTTAAGAAGCCAAGTGATTGCCATAGTGCCGGATGCAACTGTCAAAGCATTTCTCATACAGAGCAAGTTAGGTGAATGAAGAGGAAAATGGGTCACCATTCTGCAAGAATTTGACATAGAGATACAACCTATGAAATTGGTATGAGGGCAGGCATTAACCAATACAATGGCAGAAGTTGGTCTAGGATTAGTCTCCCAACAGTATATGTTAGAAGACATCTCTAAAGATGAATGGTATGGAGATATTGTGTTTTATTTTCTCAATCAGCATTGCCCACCTCAACTGAATTCAGTCCAGAGAAGAGCACTCAGATTAACAAGTAATAATTACATGATTAAGGGGTCAGTGTTATACAAGAAAAATCATGAAGGGATTTATTTGAGGTGCCTAGATAAAACCAAGGTAGAATAGGCCCTGACAAGCTTTCACGAGAAGTTTGGAATGGGCCATCGATCAGCTTATTCAACTGCCAACCAAATTCTTCAGGCAAGGTATTACTAGCCAACTTTATTCAAAGATGCTTATTCACATGTAAGGGCCTATCACACCTGTCAGACTACCGCAATGTGAGAATGAAACGCTACTATGCCACTACAACTAGTCCTAGAGGTATGACCGTTTGCCCAATGGGGACTTGACTTCATTGGTATGATCAACCCACCTTCCTCTGTAGGCCACAGGTATATTCTAACCACTACTGATTACTATACCCGCTAGTCTAAAGCTATAGCATGTAAATAATGTACCACAAAGGTAGTCACAAAATTTGTTGAAAAGAATATCATTACCAGGTTTGGTTGTCCCTTCTCTTTGGTATGTGATAATGGCCCTGCATTCTCTTCATTACAATTTTCTAACTAGGCATTTGATTATGGTATCATTCTTAAATTTTCCTCTAATTACTATCCTCAAGGGAATGGGGTAGCTGAATTGACAAACAAAAACTTGCTTGAGGCAATTAAGAAACTGCTAGACAAGAACCCTAGAGATTGGCATACTTAGCTTAGGTTTGCTTTATGGGCTAACATAATTAGACACAAGGATGCATTGGGAACATCACCCTATCACTTAGTTTATGGTACGAAGCCTATCTTCCCCATCCATTTGAGAATCCCTGTGCTGTAATCTATGCAAGATTGTCCTGAACTAGATGATCAACTATCTTCTCGATTAGCCCAATTACTGCACCTCAAAGAGAAACGTGACGCTGCTATAGAAAACTTTTCCAAACACCAAGGGGTAGTGAAATGATGGTTCAAGAAGAGGGCCAAAGTCAAGGCCTTTCACATTTTTGACTTAGTTCTATACTAGGCTAAAGCCCACGAGAAGAAAGGTGAACATGGTAAATTTGATAAACTCTGGCTGGGTCCTTACTAGATCTACGAAATCCTTGGTGACAATACATATTGATTGAAGAGCCTTACTGGTGAGGAGCTCCTATTGCCTATCAATGGCCAGTTTCTAAAGTACTACTTCTAGGCTTAAGAGGTAGTTTTGCCTTCTGTTATTATATATAGTTAGGTAGTTTGTTTTCTTTGGTTAGATTAGGTTTTAGATTAGTCTTTGTTCTCCTTCTTTCACTTTTAGTAGTTGTTAGGTGTTGCTTCTTAGTTTAGGCATTTGTTTTGCTTTGCTTTTGCTTACTATGCTTGCTTTGCTGGGATCTTTGTTCCCCAAACGTGGTGGTAGTCATGCAGACCTACGGGTGCTTCTTTCTTGAGTAAGTAATTTGGAATATTTCTTTGAGAAGCTAAAGTTTTTATCTTAGGTCTTACTGTGGGTTCCGCTGTTATACCTAGAGGTATGATGTCTGTTCATTGGAAAGGAGTCATTAGTCGATGCACTTGAAATATTTTCTAACCATATATCTTTCACATTCTTAAATAATCTTGAGGTACCTAAGTGAGTCTTGGTGATCTCACATTAAGTGAAAAATCTAAGGTACACCTTTGCCGCCATCAAGACTCCACACCTAGCTATCTGAGTTATCAACGTAACTAATGTCGTCAAAAGCATGTGTTGCAAGGGCAAAGGTATTGCATTGTACTCTGCCAAATTTAAGTTCAAATGAAATATCAATCAAATCAAAAAAAGAAGTACAAAGAAAATCACACTTACACACACTATAACTCAGTTAGATGGACAATCAAGTAAACTCTACTAGGGCTATGGACGCCTGACTAGAAGTGGGGCTCTACTTGAGTGGAATTTCAAGACAAACCTGTTGAAGCTATAGACAGTTGCTGGCAATGGGGCAATGTCCAGGTAGTTCAAAAGGTGTGTACTAATCACGTAGCTTAATGTGAAGGATCCAAGATGAGCTTAGTCACTAAGGGATGGGAATTAATGCAGTAGTACACACTCAAGTTTTCAAGATATGGATGGTTGCACTGGTTGTTGAGCTTTGCTTCTTTGATGGGATATTATGTTTTCTTGCCTAGTATGTGGGAAACGTAGAAAGTTCTGGGTTCAAAACTGATAGTTTATCTTTGAAATGCTCCAGAGCATTTCCTAGCAGAGTCACTATTTGTTGTGCCTTGCACACACACCCCATTTCGTGAAATGGGAACCCCCTCTTTTAAAATTTGGTTTAGAGTATCAAACCAGTTCATTTGCTTCCTAAGGGTCAATAAGTGATCAAGTTTGTTGGGAATCAAGGTGTCTCAACCTTGGTAATTCCTTGCATTATTTATAATTGTATTTATTTATTCATTGCCTATGATGTAAATTAATTGTAAATTCCATATTGTCATTTTGTGGGATGTGGCATAGTGATGTGTCATCCTACATGGAAGATGACAACTTGTAATTTTGTCTTTTGATGAGGAGATAGGCATCCCACTTTGTGGTAGGAATATTTTTCCATGTGTTGGCATATTGGATGTTGTGTAAGGGAATGTTGACTAAAATGGTTATGACAGATTCCTATGACGAAGTTATGATATGTAAGAGTTAGAAATAGAAGCTTGTAAGACAGGTGAAGACATGTGTCGAGAAGCATATTTGAAAAAGGCATCTTTGGGCGCCCTAAGGTGGACTATGACATGTTGTAAGAGAATATGTTGTTTATAGCCTATGTATGATAGATTCTCTTACAGCTGTAAGTTGTAACTACTATGATAGATTCTATGACGGTTGTAAGAGCATCTGTCATAGCCCATTTTGGATGTGATGAAGGGGGTAAATCATAAAACATGCAACAATAGAAATTGCACATAGAAAATAGAACTTTCTTTTATTGATTTGGACAACTTATTACATTATAGAAGCTCAAATACAACCAGAAGAATCAACCCTCCACAGGCTACAACACATTATAACTTCCTATCACCAGACTCTAGAATCATGTAACTTCTGTAACCCCAAATCAGCTAGAGTTTCTGTTTTCCTACCTATTCTTGACTCCACACTTGGCCCCTTAACCCTATTATTGCCCAAGGTTCCCAAAATAGTCATAAATAGCACTTTCTAGTGGCCTCCAGCTAAATTTCAAAATTTGCAACTCCCTCCAAAAGTAGGTCAACTTCCGGGAAGCATAACTTTTGATCCGGGTGTCCGATTGAAACCGTTTTAAGTGCCGAAAAGCTCACGATGTGAACTATAATGCTAGAAATCTGTAAACATATTTCTATCAACTTTTTAGGACATTATGGGATGTTTTAGTGCCTCATATCTTGTTTCAAAAATTTTCATGGGCTTTTCAAAAAAATAAAACTTTAATATCTTTCAGCTCACAAATTATTTTTGCCTGATTCCTTCGCCAAAGGTCTTATATTTCTATTATGTAACTTTCTATAAGTTTTCACTTCAATCCGTGCCCAAATGCAAACTTTCCTAAAATAGTAGGTAAACTTTCCAAAATTGGCAGTTTTCTATTTTTAGCAGTTTGAAAAAAACTGAAAGTCCTACATCATTATTTAAGAGATTATGGAACCAAAAACACTAATTATGGAAAGAAATGAAAACATCTACAATGATTTTGAATTAACTTATTTTTGGGTGATGCAAGATTTCCCTTACACCACTAGATGCTCCTGCATCAGACACCCAAGGTAATTTTAGAAGTAACCCTATCACGTCTCAGGTGTTTGTGTGAGGAAAACCCAAATGATCAACCTCTACCTTAGACAACCAAGAAGAATCTTCAACAGGCCTTCCTTTCCATTTCACTAGATATTCTTCATATTGCATGTTCTAAGTACTTCTTCCCACATGGCTATCCAAGATCTCTTCTATCTCCTCCGTTGAGGTAGATGCCAGAATACTCCACTATCCTTTTGTTGTTGCATCCTCCATGCCACCCTCATGATATTTTATTAAATCAGCAATGTTGAACACATGGGAAATATTAATCCCACTCAGCAGCTCTACCTCATATGCATTTCCTGAATCATGCTTCTTCAAGATTCTGCACGGTCCAAATTTCTTCATTTTCAACTTATTGTATGTTCCAATTGGGAACCTTTCTTTTCTCAAGTGAACCATGACTTAATCTTCTATCTGAAACTCCTTATACCTCCTCTTCTGATCTGCCTTAGCCTTATACTAAATATTCATCTTATTAATGTACTTTCTCACCTCTTCATGCAAATTCTTCAGATGTTCTACTCTTTTCTCCTTTGTCCAGCTTCCTTAACTCAGAAGCATTTCTCGGGTTATTGCCATATACAATCTGGAATGGTGATTTACCAATACTCCTATTGGCATAATTGTTGTAAGCAAATTCTGCCTGTGGTAAAATCAAATCCCATCCCTTGGGATTATCTCCTACTAAGCATCATAGCAGGTTACCCAAACTCCTACTCACCACTTCCGTCTATCCATTAGTCTGTGGATGGTGTGCAAAACTGAACTTCAAATCTATCTTCAACTTCTTCCATAATGTCCTCTAGAAATAACCAACAAACTTGGTATCTCAATCTAAAACTATGCTCTTTGGTAGACCATGTAATCTCACCACCTCCTTAAAAAATAACTCAACAATATGAACGGCATCATCAGTCTTCTTGCAAGGAATAAAATGTGCCATCTTTGAGAATCTATCCACCACCACAAAAATGGAATCATGTCCTCTTTATGTCCTTGGTAAACCAAGAACAAAATCCATACTGATATCATCCCATGGCTTATTTGGTATAGGTAATGGATGATATAGCCCTATATTCTGACTTGTTCCTTTTGCCATCTGACACACTTTGCAACTCTGCACAAATTTCCTCACATCTTGCTGCAACTATGGTCAATAATAATTTTCACCAACAATAGCAATGGTCTTATCTTGACCAAAGTGTCCAGCCAATCCTCCACTGTGCTTCTCCTTAATCAGGTTCTCTCTCATGGAACTCCTTGGAATGCACAACTGGCTTCCTCTAAACAACATGCCATCATGGATTATGAAATCCAACCATTTTGTCCTGTCCAAAGTAACAGGTTCCAAACAAGCTTTCTAGGCCTCTGCAAAATTTGGATCTTCAAGATACAAACTTTTGAGCTCATCAAACCCAACAACCTCTATCTTCATTTCTGTCAATAAATTTTTCCTTCTGCTCAAGGCATCCATAACTCTATTAGACTTCCCACTCTTGTGCTTCAAAACAAAAGTATAGCTTTGCAAAAACTCAACCCATTTTAAGTGCCTTTGATTTAATTTTCCTTGACTATTAAGATACTACAAATCCTGATGATCAGTATATAAAACAAACTCCTTTGGCAATAAATAATGTCTCCATTTCTTCAAAGCCTGAACTATTGCATAAAACTCCTGATCATAAACATAATACTTTTTCTTGGCATCATTAAGCTTCTCACTAAAATAGGCAATGGGATTACCTTCTTGACTCAAAATAGGTCCTATAGCACTACCACTAGCATCAAAATCTACCTGAAATACCTTATTGAAATCTGGAAGTGCCAAAATAGGTTGCTCTGTAACTTTCTGGTTCAATGTATCAAAGCTTTTGTCTGCTCCTTTAGTCCATATAAACTCTTTTCTATCCCCTCTCATTGTATCCGTTAGGGGTGCACAAATGCTACTAAAATTCCTGATAAACTTTCTATAAAAACTTGCCAAACGATGAAAAGAACTTAACTCGGAAGCACTCCTTGGCATAGGCCATTCAATGATAGCCCTCACCTTCTCTGGGTCCATCTTAAGACCTTCCTCTGAGACAAAAAATCCCAGGTATACCAACTCTTTCTTTGCAAAACTGTATTTCTTCATATCAATCAACAACTTCTCTTCTCTTAGCTTCTCTAAAACTCTTCTGATATGCATCAGATGCTCATCCCAAGTCTTACTGAAAATCAAAATATCATCTAAATAAACAATAACAAAACTTCCTAAAAATTCTTTCAATACCTCGTTCATGAGCCATATGAATGTGCTCGGTGCATTGGTTAGCCCAAATGGCATGACTAACCACTCATACAAACCTTCTTTGGTTTTGAAGGTTGTCTTCCACTCGTCTCCTTCTCTGATATAGATTTGGTGATACCCACTCTTCAGGTCAATCTTTGTGAAGTACTTGGCTCCACTCAAACAGTCCATTATGTCATCCATTCTAGGCAATGGGAATTTGTACTTGATCATGATCTTATTGATGGCTCAAGAATCTGTACATATTCTCTATTCTCCATGTTTCTTTGGTGCTAGTACTGTAGGTACCATGCATGGACTTAGGCTCTCCCTTATCAATCCCTTCCTTAATAGCTCTTGAACTTGTCTGTTCAGCTCTTCACTCTCTGCAGGAGTCATTCTGTGGGCTTCCTTATTCACCAAACTAGCTCCTGGTATTAAATCTATTTGGTGACTTATCTTCCTCACCGGTGGTAAACCTTCTAGTACATTATCAGAGATAATATCTTGAAATTCTTCTAACATATATGAGACTTCTGTTTGACATTTTCACATTTCTCTTGACTAATCTTAGGAATCAATGCAAAGCAATGACGCTCATGTTTCATACCCTCCAAAAATTTCCTACCATCTACCAACCAAATTCTGACAGTATTACATATCTTTTCTTCCACCTCCTTCAAGGGCTTCAACTTATGACGAACTCCATCCTTTGTTAAGGAATATGTGTTTGCACAACCATCATGGACAATGCTCCTATCATACTGCCATGGCCTCCCCAACAGCATATGACATGCATCCATCGGTATGATATCACACAGCACCTCATCATGGTAGTCCCTAATCTTGAACTTCACTAAACACTGCTCATTGACCAAAGCTCTGTGGTCCTTCTGCAACCATGCAATCCGATATGGATGTGGATGATTTCTTCTTGCCAACTTCAACTTGTCAACCATCTCCTCTAAAACAAGATTGCCAGTACTTCCACTATCAATAATAATGTATTTAAATCTGTATATAATTTTGTGTACTTAATACATTTTAACTTCACTATTAAACTAATTTCACAGTGTATATACATCACTATATATATATATTTATTTATTTAAATATGTTAGTAACTGTTTATACATCTCATAAACCAAATAATATTAAATCTTTTATTGTTGATAAAGAGTGACTATTTAAATGAGGAACAACCAACCGTGAGGTTCATGGTATTTTTTTAGGTTTTAAAAAAAAGGAACACATGGTAGACGGCCCACTGCCATTTTTTGTTACCTTGTAATGTGGGGTGTGGGGAGGGGTTTCCCTCTCTAAACCTATGATGGCGGCGGTGGCGCTTTGGGCTTTCACGCCCCTCTCTTGCAGATTTCGCCACTCAACCTTGATCTCATCACTATCATTTGACTTTTTTACCTGCAACACAAAGCAGTATATATATATATATATATATATATATATATATATATATTGCCACCATGTTTTTATCAGATCCGTGTATATATATAACTTTTCCCAATCTTATTAAATAAATACATATATATATATACACTTTTATAAATAAACAAATTCCTAGTTATATACTAAATGTATATATCTTTGTAAGAGGTAGAAGAAAACTTGAACCTTGGCTACCAAGCCATTATGGAAGAAATCTTCAACCTGCAACAAAAATGGAGAAAACAAAACAATTTAGAAAAGAAAATATGAGAGAACAACACAAAAGAATAAGATAGAGATTTCTAGGGTTATGGCTCTTTTTAGGAAAACAATAAAATATTGGGAATAGGGCTTAGATGGAGTGAGTGGGAAAATTAGGAGTTATTTTATTTAATTCTATTTTCCATGTGCATGGGAAATTAAGTTTCCCTCTCATTTGCCTTTTAGGCCTTTTTGAATTGTTTTTCCTTCCCTTGTATTTTTATTTATATATCTCTTTGGGATTGAAAATATTTATTCCTTGTGGGGTTTATTTAATGTGAATGGGATATTTTCTTTTCTTGGGATTAGTTATCCCTTTGTCCATTATTTTAATTTTGGCCACCCTTATTTTTTATCTAGTGGTTTTTAATTAACTTTATTAGGAAACCTTTCGATTGCTTTATATTTAATTTGATCGATTTTATTATTTTATGGGGAGAGATGTTTTAATTTTTCCCCTTTCTATATTTTTAACTTGAGTTATTAAAAAAATATAATTATTGCAATTATATTTATTAAAGGATTTAGTGAATGAATTTTATTTTGTCATTTATTTAAATTCTAATTTTATATTTTGAGGAGTGGTGAATTTTAGTTTGACCTTGGAATTTATTTAATTTATTCTTATACTTTATTTATTTATTTATTTCCTTAATTATTTTCACAGGGAATTATTTTAAAATATTTATTTCAATTATTGAAAATACGTTATACTGTCAAATTTTCCCTAGAATTTAGGGTTTTATTTTTATGACATTTTTGTGACTTTCATTTAATCCCTCCATTTCTTCATGCGACCATCATACCATTGGATGCATTCTTATATTTGATTTTAATTATGCATTAGAATTAGGGTTTGATTTTGATTTAATCGAAATTATCTCACTCACCTAGGAAACTTAGGATTTTAATTAAATCAGTTCTAACCCTAGAAGCAACGCTCTTCGTGTCGCATCACCCCCTAGTCAGCTATCATCACGCAGGGGATTGCATAAGTAGACACCCTTCCTCGAGTATCGATTGACATGTTTACACCTTATGCGTATTGCCACCGAGCACGTTGATGCATGTGAGGGGGTTTCTAGGGACATGTGGAAACATTTTTTATATTTCATGTCATGACCACATGACAAATGTGGACATGACACGTGTGTTGCATGTCATGACTGCATGGGAAATGTGGGCATGACAGTCACAACACTTACCTTCACATTTGCACCTTGTGTGGAATAAACTCTTCCTCTAATTGGGTTCTTTCTCCTCATTTAACAAAGTTCTTCTGACAACTAGGGTTTCTCCCCTTTTAGCATCTTTAGAACACTCAGATTGCATATCTTCATCTATATGTACAACTCGTGCATTACCTTCAGGTCTTCTATTTGTCCTTCCTTGATGTTGTAGACACTCGTATGTTTGATGCCCTTCTTCTCCACATTGGAAACAAGTTCCTTTAAAACCTCCTCTTTCTGGTCCTTGCCCAGGTTTGCCTCTTCCTCTTCCTCTTTGCTCACCATTGTTCTGGTCATGAGGGCAGTAGGCATTCTCCCCTCTCTGATTTTGACTGGTGCCAGCTTCTTCACTTTTCTTTTGATCTTCATTACAACCTCCATAGGGTCTTCCACCAGTCCTTCTGCCTTGACCTCTTCCCCTTTTCTTGCTATTGAATCGTTTATTCATCTTCTCTTCCACCTTTAGGGAAAACTGGTACACATCTTCTATGGTCATCATTCTGACCAGGCTCAGCTCCTCTTGATAGTTCGGCCTCAACCCATTAATGTAATGGGCTACCTTCTCCTTGTTGGGCTTTACATGGCCTGTCCTGATAGTAATTTTATAAAACTCTTCTGTATACTCCTTATCAGACTTGTTACCTTGCTTCAGTCCTTGTAGCTTCTTCAGCAACTCCATCTCATAGTCCACAGGAATGAACTGTTTCTTCAGTTTCTCCACCATCTGATCCCATCTAGTGGTCTTTCCTTTTCCTCTTCTATTCCTCTCTAATTGGACCTCCTTCCACCAAATACTAGCATGGCCCTTCAACTTTGTTTTTGCAAACTCGACCTAGTCTCGGTCCTCCACATCTTCATACTTGAAATACTCCTCCATGTCATTGATCCAATCAATAAGCTATTTCATATTCAAATCTCCAAAAAATGTAGAAACTTTGATCCTGGGCCTCTTTCCAATCTCAGAAATGGCCCTCAGCACTCTATCTTCTACAGGATCTCCTACAACTTCTTGTTCTTCCTCAGATAGCTCTTCTTTAGCTTCATCTTCACTTCCTTCTCTTGTTCTCGACTCAAACCCTCTTTGTCACTCCTCTTGCAATACATCGATTTGCCTTTGCAGGGCTCTAAAACCCTCTTCCATCAAAGCATTCCTCCCAATATGATTTCTTTGTGGAGGCACCTTGATCTCCACAATAAACCCACAACCTCAGGTCCTGGTGCAAACTGTCTCATGGTCGGAGATCTATCTACACACTCAGGAACCCTTGCTCAGATACCACTTGATGAAGAGGGTAAAACATAAAACATGCAACAACAAAAATTACACACAGAAAATAGAACTTTCTTTTATTGATTTGGACAACTTATTACATCATAGAAGCTCAAATACAATTAGAGGAATCAACCCTCCATAGGCTGTAACACATTACAGCTTCCTATCACCAAACTCTAGAATCATCTGCCTTATGTAACCCCAAATCAGGGTTTCTATTTTTTCACCTATTCCTGACTCCACACTTGCCCCTTAACCCTATTATTGCTCAAGGTTCCCAAAATAGTCATAAATAGCACTTTTTGGCAAAATCTAGCTAAATTTCAAAATTTGCAACTCCCTCCAAAAGTAGGTCAACTTTCGGGAAGCATAACTTTTGATCCAGGCGTCTGAGTGATGAACTGTTTTAAGTGCCGAAAAGCTTACAATGTGAACTATCATGCTGGAAATTTGTAAATGGATTTATGTCAACTTTTCAAGATGTTATGGGATGTTTTAGTGCCTCATATCTCATTTTAGAAATTTTCAAGGGCTTTTCGAAAAACAAAAACTTTAATATCTTTCAACTCACAAATGATCTTTGCCTGATTCCTTCGCCAAAGGTCTTATATTTCCATTATGTAACTTTTTGTAAGTTTTCACTTCAATCCATACCCAAATGTAAACTTTCCTAAGATGGTAGGTAAACTTTCCAAAATTGCCAGTTTGCTATTTTTAGCAGTTTGGAAAAAACTGAAAGTCCTACATCATTATTTAGGAGATTATGGAACCAAAAACACTAATTATGGAAAGAAATGAAAACATCTACAATGATTTTGAATTAACTTATTTTTGGGTGATGCGAGATTGCCCTTACACCACTGGATGCTCTTGCATCAAGATGTAGGCGACATCTTTGGGATGGGAACTGTGGACAAGTGTCAGATACATCTTACAATGTTGACCAAGTGTCCATAGGCATGGTTTTTAGGCCATGAGGCCAAGTTAGACGCCCATTCCAAGATAGATCCAATTTTGCCTTGTATATTCTATATAAACAGGTTCTTGGAGGAGATGTAGTATGTGATTGATAGGTACTATTATGCTACCAGATTGACTCCAAACATGAGTGTTGAAGACTATTGAATCATGCATTGCAAGTGTATTGTAAACCTTATTCAGTTTTGATAATACATTGTGCAGGTTTCTGAGTGTGGGGTTTTTCACCCGATAAGGGTTTTCCCCACGATAGATCTTGTCTCTCTTCTTCTATCTTCTTTCTGGTTCTCTGTGTATTACTGCAATATCTTTGTTATATGTTTCATGTTACTGTAATTGTAAAGAGTAAATTGAATTTGCATAACTCCCCCCTCATTAGATTAGTGTAGGAAGTGATTTTCGTACACCTAGCTTCCTTCTAGTTGGTATCAGAGCTTGATCACCTTTGGTCCTAGTTGTTGGCTAGGGGTTTTTTGAGCTGATCTTAAGTTGAGTGGGAGTCTATGTAGAGTATTCTAAATTTTATTGCAGCAAGGAGATGGCAAGTACATCTAGAAGGATAGAGGTGGAGAAATTCAATGGCACTAATTTCGAGCTGTGGAAGCTCAAGATGGAAGACATGCTTGTTGATTGAGACCTCTGGAAAACTATTAGTGGAACAAAACTAGCTGTAATGTCACAAGCTGATTGGGATCTCAAAGATCAGAAGGCTAAGGGTCTCATAAGACTTAGTCTTGTTGATTTTGTCATGTTAAATGTCCATGAGGAGGCTACTGCAAACTTGCTTTGGAAGAAGTTGGGAGATGTGTATCAAGCCAAATCCCTGGTTAATAAACTTTTCCTGAGAAAGAAGTTGTATTCTCTTCAAATGGAGGATAGAGGATCTATTGCAGAACATATGAATACTTTCAACATGCTGGTTGCACAATTGACATCCATTAGTGTAAAGATGGAGGAGGAGGATTGTTGTATGACCTTGCTTTGTTCTTTGCCAGACTCGTGGTATCATCTTGTCATGGCTATTAGAAACACCACATCCACATTCCAAATGGATGAAGTGGTATCTTCACTGTTATCCTAAGAGATGCAGAGAAAGTCCTCTGAGGCAGCCAAAGAGGCTCTTGCAGTTCATGGAAGACCCAAGGAGAAAGGGAAAAAGAAGGACAAGAAAGCTGAGAAGGGTAGATCCAAATCCTATGGGAGATCCAAATATCCTGGAAAGTCCAAGGCTCTCTGTTGGAACTATGGCAAATCTGGGCATTTCTGAAAGGAATACAAAGAGGAAAAGAAAAAGAAGAAGAAGAACCCAGATTCAGATTTTGACAAGTCACAAGATGACGGTGATGCCTTCATCACAGCCCTAGAAAACCATGCATCTGATGAGGTGTGGCTGATTGATTTTGGTGCATCATTCCACATGACCTCACATCGAGACTGGTTTACTAAGTATGAGGAGTTTGATGGTGGAAAGGTGTACCTGGGTAACGCCTCTCATCTAAAGATTGTTGGTCATGGAAGAGTCTCTATCTGATTCCATTATGGATGAGTGAAGGGGATCTCTGGGGTTATGCATATCCCAGGCTTAGCACGGAACCTACTTTCTGTAAGTATGTTGAATGATGTAGGTGTGTAGGTTGTCTTTTCGAAAGAAGGATGCAAGATGACTAGAGGAGCTATAGTGCTTACTAAGGGTACTAGGAAAGGTACTCTGTTTTAGCTGGAGGCATGTATTTCACAATGCAATAGTTCTTCTAACTCAAGAAAGAGGGCAGCCATCACTTCATCCCCACCATCTGAATGAGCAATGAAGAAATCTGTTGTATCTAGTCTTGATGGTTGTATTCATGCCTTGGAAGTTAAGCTTCCTGCTGAAAAGACAATGTTATGGCATAAGAGATTTGGCCACATTGGGGAGAAGGGTCTTATAACCCTAAAAAATAAAAATCTCATTAAGGGGTTAGATGATTGTAATCTTGAGTTTGACTTTTGTGAACATTGCATATATGGAAAACAAAACTGTGTTCAGTTTTATTTGAGTTCTCATTAGTCTTCTGGTGTGTTGGACCTTATTCATTCTGATGTATGTGGTCCTGTTAATGTTCCTTCATTATCAAAATCTATATATTTTGTATCTTTCATAGATGACTATAGGAGGACATGGATTTATTTTCTCAGAAGAAAATATGAAGTCTATAGTAAGTTTAAGGAGTTTAAAGCCTTTGTTGAAAATCAGACTGGTAAAAATATTAAGTGTTTGAGAATTGACAATGGTGGTGAGTTATGTTCTATGGAATTTGATAAATATTGCAAGGAACTTGGGATTGAAAGACATAAGACAACTCCATACACCCCACAACAAAATGGAGTTGCAGAGAGGATGAACATGACACTAATGGAGAAGGCTAGGAGTATGCTTAGTGGAGCTGGCCTAGAAAAAAAGTTTTGGGCTGAAGCTATTGCCATTGCTTTCTATCTTGTAAATAGATCTCCTACATTAGATCTTTTTGGTAAGACACCCATGGAGGTGTGGTCTAGTAGAAAGCCTTCAATAAGGCATCTTCATGTTTTTTTGTTGTGAGGCATATGCACATGTGCCTAGGGAGAAGTGGTCAAAATTGGAGAACAAGGTTATTAAGTGTATCTTCATTGGCTATGGTATCGGTGTGAAAGGATACAAGCTTTGGGACCTTGTGGCTGAAAAAGTGTTGTATAGCAAAAGTGTTATCTTCAGAGAGCTAACACCTTCTTCCACTATTTTATAGCTAGAAGAAAAAGAAAAGAAAGAGGATGTAGTTCAGTTTCCTGCTACCCCTAAGAAGACTGAACAGAAAGACAATGTTGGACCTGATAATGAGGAGAGCTCTTGTAGCTATGAAAACTCAAATGAAGAAGCTGAACCTCAACCTCAGCTCTTGAGGAGTTCTACACAAATAAGGAAGCAACCTGAAAGGTTTTGTTATACATTGCTTGATTCTAGTTGTGCTTTTGCTTTGTTTACTAATAGTGATGAACCTAGAACTATATCAGAGGCTATGGATATGAAAGATGTAGGTTCCTAGAAGGAGGTAATGGAGGATGAGATGGCTTCTTTGGAAAAGAATCAAACTTGGGACTTGGTGCCTTTGCCTCCTAGATGAAAACCTGTTGGATGCAAATGGGTGTTCAAGAAGAAATTTGGTGCAGATGGTAGTGTTGAGAAGTATAAGGCCAAATTGGTTGCGAAGGGGTATTCACAAGTGGAGGGTATAGATTATGGTGAGATCTTCTCTCCCATTGCAAAGATGACATCCATTCGATTCCTATTATCTCTTGCAGGAGCTTATGACTTAGAGGTAGAATAGATGGATGTGAAGACAACTTTCCTTCATGGTGATTTGGAGGGAAAAATCTACATGTCATAGCCAAAGCATTACATGGTGAAAGGTAAAGAAAATTTGGTTTGCAAGTTAAAGAAGTCTTTGTATGGTTTGAAGCAATCTCCTAGGAGGCGATACTTGAAGTTTGATGCCTTTGTGTTGTCAATTAGAATTGTGAGATTGAAATCGGATCACTGTGTGTATTATAGGTTTGATGGTGATCGTATTCTCATTGTTGCATTGTATGTTGATGATATGTTACTGATTGGGAGGGGTAGAATATGATTTCTGATTTTAAATCTTAGTTGTCAGCACAGTTTGAAATGAAAGATTTACGGGAAGCAAGGTACATTCTAGGAAAGGAAATCAGAAGAGATAGAGCTAATAGAAAAGTTTGGTTAAGCCAGACTAAGTATGTGAAGACCATGTTGGATAGGTTTAGCATGGCAGATTGTAGACCATTGTGTGTTCTATTTCTTTGGGAACAAAGTTATCTATTGAGGATTGTCCAAAATCTCCTAGTGAGGTGAAGGACATGATCAGAGTACCTTATGCTAGTTTTGTTGGCAGTTTGATGTATGCTATGGTCTACACAAGACCATACATTGCCCAAGCAGTGGGAGTCCTTAGTCGATTTATGGCTAATCCTGGATGGGTACATTGGGATGCAGTTAAGTGAGTGTTTAGATATTTAAGGGGTACTTTCGAGTATTCCATATGCTATCATGGTAATGTTACAAGACCTCCGCGTTCCATTGATATTTATGGATTTGTGGATTCAGATTGGGCAGGTGACATTGATAGCAGGAGATCCACCAGTGCTTATGTGTTCACACTGTTTGGTGGTGCTATTAGTTGGATGAGTAAGTGACAACCTGTGGTTGCTTTGTCCATGACAGAAGCTAAGTATATGATAGAAACTCATTTTTTTAAGGAAGCCATTTGGCTTAAGAGATTGTGCTCAGATATTGGTGTTGATGCAGGTCAAATTACGACCAATTGTGACAGTCAGAATGCGATTTGCCTTGTGAAGAATCCAACTTTCCATGCCAGAACAAAGCATATTGATGTATAGTTTCACTTTGTGTGAGACATGGTAGAGGATGGGAAGGTAAATTTGGAGAAGGAAGATACTTTGAAGAATGTTACAGATGCATTGACAAAACCAGTGGGCATAGAGAAGTTCAGATGGTGTTCAGAGTCTATGGGCCTCTTGGCCTATAGCAATTAAATCCTGTTATTCTATTGGCTCTTACAAGGTGTTTGACAAGTGGGAGAATGTTGGGAATCAAGGTGTCTCAAGCTTGGTAATTCCTTGCATTATTTATGATTGTATTTACTTATTCATTGCCTATGATGTAAATTAATTGTAAATCCCATATTGTCATTTTGTGGGATGTGGCACGGTGATGTGTCATCCTACATGGAAGATGACAACTTGTAATTTTGTCCTCACATGAGGATATAGGCATCCCACTTTGTGGTAGGAGTATTTTTCCATGTGTCGGCATCTTGGATGTTGTGTAAGGGAATGTTGATCAAAATGGTTATGACAGATTCCTATGACGAAGTTATGACATGTAAGATTCAGAAATAGAAGCTTGTAAGACAGGTGAAGACATGTGTCAAGAAGCATCTTTGAAAAAGGCATACTTGGGTGGCCCAAGGTGGACTATGACATGTTGTAAGATAATATGCTATTTATAGCCTGTGTATGACAGATTCTCTTATAGCTGTAAGTTGTAACTACTATGACAGATTCTATGACAGTTGTAAGAGTCGTAAGAGCATTTGTCATAGCCCATTTTGGATATAGGCGACCTCTTTGGGATGGGAGCTATGGACAAGTGTCAGATACATCTTACAATGTTGACCAAGTGTCCATAGGCATGGGTTTTGCGCCACGAGGCTAAGTTGGATGCCCATTCCAAGATAGAGCCAATTTTACCTTGTATATTCTATATAAATAGGTGCTTGGAGGAGATGTAGTATGTGATTGACAGGTACTATTATGCTGCCGGATTGACTCCAAACATGAGTGTCAAAGACTATTGAAGATTGCATTGCAAGTGTATTGTAAATTTTATTCAGTTTTGATAATACATTGTGTAGGTTTCTGAGTGTGGGGTTTTTCACCCGATAAGGGTTTTCCCCACGATATATCTTGTCTCTCTTCTTCTGTCCTCTTTTTGGTTTTGTGTGTATTGCTAAAATATCTCTGTTATATGTTTCATGTTACTATAATTGTAAAGATTAAATTAAATTTGCATAGCTCTCCCCTCATTAGATTAGTGTAGGAAGCGATTTCTGCACACCTAGCTTCCTTTCAAAATTGCATTTTTTTGCCATGCTAAAAAGATTAAATGTCTTTAAGTCATCCAAAATCACTAGGTCTAAGTGTTTGCCTTCAATGAAATCAAGTCTGAGCTTCATTTGCACTAAAAACCCTTGCAACTACCCTTTGTGCTAAATCCTTGATCATCTGCCTTTAGCGCTAAATTCTTATCCATCTAACTTAGCGTTGTTTTCATTGCAACCGACTTATGCGCTAAAACCTTCATCAACCAACAAAGCACTAAAACCTCAATCATCTAACTTAGCGCTACAAAGGCAATCATCTGACTAAGTTAGACTGTAACAAAACCCCCGCAAGTCTGATAGCTTCCAAACAAAAGCAAAGCGCTAAAATAACTGATGTCCATCTCGGTGCTGAAATCGATCATGTCTGACTAAGTCGGTAACCTTCAAAAGTCATGCAAGGTTAGTCATCAAAATTTCTCATGCAAATTCTGATTCAATTTTACAGTATGTTAAGATACCACAATGTACTCTTACATTTATGGTGATTAGTGGGGAAGGATAAAATAGGTTTTTGCCTTATTTGATCTCATTTTATATTTTGAAATCAATTTGAAGAGCTCCGAGACAAGTGTGGAATCAATCTTTTATGAGAAACCTGCAGATTTAATCAATGAGTATCATCATCACATGCACATTTATCTTTGCAAAATCAGGGAAGTGCTCCATTTCCTAGCCTAGGGTTTTACATGTAAGCTAGGGTTTGTGATCGATGAAATGGGGGTTTTTTCTGTGCTACATCAAATTTTAGTTCTTTTAAGAATAAGATTCACCAAGCATATTTTGTGAACATGAAGTGTGTTAGAATTGTAGAAAATTGGGTTCTCTATACGTATCTTGATGAAACCCTAGTTTGAAAAACTGAAGTGAGTAGTCAGCTGTCGAAGTACAATTTTACTTAAAAAACTCCCATTTCCCATAAAAATGTTCAAGAAATCATCATTAGATTTGAGAGGCTAGATCTTCAAGTAAACACAAGTAATTCACACAGTCAAAAATTGACCCTTCTTGATTTGGTGCTAAATATGTGTCTGACTGACCTCCAAACTTTCGCAAACAATTTAAGTCAGTCAGTAACCTTGAAAATCCCTGCCAAAATCTTAAGCTCACATTGCACTCAAAACTTTGTTGTCTAACTTGGCACTAAATTTCATCTTCTTTGACTTAAGTCAGACGTCTCCCAAAAACCCACTTGGTCAATAGGCTTTAAATTCCTCGCAAAACACGATAGGGGGTTTGGCGCTAAAATTAGTCTTCTTTGACCATGTGCTAAGAGTCGCCCCAACCAACTTAGGTCAGACATCACTTAGAAACCCGCTAAGTCGTTAAGTTCCAAAACTCATGCAAAACATGACAATTGGTCTAGCACTAAAAATTGCCTCTTCCAACTTGCATTGCAAATCCAACCGACTGACCTCTGAGACTCATTTGAGTCAGTCACACCTGAATTCTGTGCAAGGTCAGACATTTCAAAAATCTACACTAGGTAATATGAGTAACCAAGTGACTGAGAAACAGAGTGCCTTTAGGTCAGATGACCTCAAAACCCGTGCAAGGTTGGATGACCTTCAAATCTGCACTTTCCTCCTCACAGGTCGGATGACCTCCAAATTAGCGCAAAACAAGTAAAATGACTATTTCTGGTGGAAATTTCAAGCGTAAAGGATCTATCTGATTGAAACAAGTGTTGCATTGATAAAGATGTTATGTTTTGCATGTTTTGATCTGCATTTGATCATTTATTGCATGGATTTATATGAATTATTATGTTTCTATAATTTCATCATGCAATAAATGTAGTAATTAGTAAATTCTCAGACTTGTGCATTTCATGGGTAAGCATTTGTGACTTAGATAGATTTTGATCTTGTAGAGTATAACATGACTTAGTGATATGGCATTTAACTTGATAAACATGCACTCAAAACTAAGGATGAGGAAAACCACTCAGAGGCATCAAGACTTATGAGGTCCAGTCATGTAGGATAAATGACTGCAAGAGCCCAAGCCATGAAGTACAAATTCTAGGGCATTCCTCCTAAAACCAAGATCACGTCTGGATGAAAAGACATAGGAGATATTGATCTAGGTCACATCGACTTAGATGACTTCAGAACCTGGATATTTGCACCCAATGCAACTCCAAGGGCCAAGAAAGTCAAAGATAGTGGGATTATAGAAGCTGTTGCCTTCCCTACATCAGTCCAATGTGTAGAGTTGATACTAGCATGTGTTGATAGATATGACCCAACAACTAGGACCATACAAACTCTCAATGGAGAGGTACTAGCAGATTTAAGTCCACCATCACTAGCAGAGATATTTGGAATTCCATGGTACTTAGTAATGACCATGCTAGATAAAGAAGGTGCAGAGGCAACATATAAAAAGGATATGGATACATGTAAGAAGCATATTAATGAACAATGGATGAAGAGCAAAAGGTCTACTATCATCAAACTCCCTCAAACCTTGTATAGAAGTGACTTCCATGATGAGATAGGAGATTTGGTGACCCTACTCAGTAGGATATATGTTAGATTTAGGGTAGACAACTAAGGGGGGGTGAATCAGTTGTACAAAACTCTCTTCTAATTAAACACTTAATTACACCTTGTAATTCAATAGCATAATGATAAATCAATCATGGAAACATAATGCATTAAATCAAGAGTAGAAACACATTAACACACAAGACACCAAGATTTTGACGTAGAAAACCCGGTTAAGGGAAAAACCACAGGGTGATTAACCCAAGAAAGTATTCTATGTTAAAAGAATAGAAAGAACAAAATGGCACATGCCAATTAGGGCTCATTGCCTAAGCACACTGCTCATAAGAGGCCCACTGCCTACAAGAGACACACTATGTATAGAATGATAAGTATCACATACTTGAACTAGAAAATAGCATCTTCACCATGCTTGAATCAGTTCCATTTAAGCCCAATACTTCTATTCTACCTTTCGCTCTCCTCCTCGGTACCACGCTCTCGACTCCACAAGATACTTTTGAAATGACTTTACAATCCCTTATTTATACAAGACATCGACTTAGGAATAATCATCTAAGTTGACAAACATCTACAAGAACATCCACAGGATGTGTAACTCATCCAGTCGGTTAGTCTTAGGAAGAACACCATCATCTGGAAGTAATTCTTCAATTGTGAGCTTAAACTCCAATGCGGACCACCAACACGAGCTAGACATGATCCAAAGACCTCCACAAGCTTGCCTGAATCACCAAGAACATACACACTACATCTTATTACTGAAATCCTTCTCTCCTTCATCCGGAACCTCAAGAACATAGTCTATCATCATTGTCAATGCTTGTGGACCTCTAGACCATGAACCAATCAAGTTGACACTTCACAAGGACTTCCTAAACACTCCACCAAATCCACAGAATAGGATAATGCATTTCTAGATCTCACCGGACCTATCTGTATCACTCTGTCACCTTTGAACACCTACCAGAACTGGTTTTACTTGAGTGGCCACAACTTCTTTAGATCTTCATGCGGACCTCTGAAATCTTTACTGGATCACTTTATGACACATATCTACAAACCCTTTAAACCGCAACCTCTGATAGTCATCTTAGCTAGGATATTTAGCTCACTATCTTCACTGTTCCTGATTAGGACTAATTTTCTCAATATCCTCAGCACACATCTCATCCAATCCTTATCATCAATGCAACATGAGTATGTTGACATCAATGACAACATCGGTTAGGCCCATACTTGCAACAATCTCCCCCTTTGTCATTGATGGCAACATATGATGTGAAAAACTATTTTAACCATTAAGACAAAAATTTCTCCTCACTGTCACAACTCCCCCTATCAGCAACAACCATTCACATGTCTTCTCTTCCTTTCCTGCTCCCCCTTTGATCAGTAACCACTTGTTTTTCACATGTCTTCTCTCCTCCTTTGACATCAATGGCAAAGGGCACATACTTGCAATTCCACCACTTCAGAACCATACCAGCTGCTCCCCCTTAGTAGTAGCTCCCCATCATCAATCTGGACCATAAGATATGACTATGATATCTACTAGACTGATGCACATTAGTGCACCTTAGTTCATCACCAGAGGGGTAATAACCCCTAACTTCTCCCTGAGATACTCAAAAGAGTCCTTAGGTAGAGATTTAGTAAAGATGTCTGCAATCTGATCCTTGGAAGGCACAAACTCCAATCTGACTTCATTCTTGTTCACTTGCTCTCTCAAAAAGTGAAACTTGATGGATATATCTTTAGTATTTGAATGCAACACCAAATTCTTAGATATATTTACTACACTTGAATTATCACATAAGATTGTGATAGGCTCCTCATACTCCACTCTTATGTCTCTTAGCATTTGCTTCATCCACAAAACTTGAGTGCAACTACCTGCTACTACAATATATTCTGCTTCAGCTGTGGATAGAGATATTGCCTCTTGTTTCTTGCTCAGCCAAGAAACCAATCTCTTCCCCACAAAGAATGCTCCACCACTAGTACTCTTCCAGTCATCCACATCTCCTACCCAATCCGCATATGTATATGCATGAAGAGAGAAGTCATGATCTCTAAGATACCACAATCCATACTCAACTGTCCCTTTTAGATATCTAAAAATTCTCTTGATTGCCATGACATGAGATTCTCTAAGATCAGCTTGAAATCTAGCAACAAGTCCAACAACATTTATAATCTCAGGTCTAGTTTGAGTGAGATATAACAATCCTCCAATCATTGACCTGTACTTTTTTTTATCATCCTTAGAGGAGTCATCATCTTTGCTCAATTTACATCTAGTTGCCATGGGAGTATTCATTGGTTTTGAGTCTTCCATCCCAAATTTCTTCAACAATTCTTTCACATATTTGGTCTGAGAAATGAAGATTCCTTTCTTTGTTTGAATGATTTGTAGACCCAAGAAGAAATTCATTTCCCTAAGCATGGACATCTCAAATTCACTTTTCATTTGATTTGCAAAAGTTTTACACATACTATCTCTTCTTCCAAAAATGATATCATCAACAAACACTTCAACAATCAAGATGTTTTCATGATCAATTTTGAAATATAAATTACTATCAGCAGTACCTTTGTTGAAACCAATCTTTCATACCAGGCTCTTGGGGCTTGCTTCAGTCCATACAGTGCTTTCTTCAATTTGCAGACCATATCACCATGATTAGACAATTGAAATCCATCTGGTTGCTCAATGTATACTTCTTCTTCCAAGTCACCATTCAGGAAGGTAGACTTGACATCCATCTGATATACTTTGAAATCCTTGAAAGCAACAAAAGCAAGAAATAGTCTGACTGCTTCAATTCTTGCCATCGGAGCAAAAGTTTCTTTAAAATCAACTCCTATTTCAGAATAACCCTTGCAAACCAATCTGGCTTTATTCTAATTACTTCACCAGCTTCATTCAGTTTGTTCCGGAAGACCCATTTGGTTCCAATCACATTCTTGTTTCTAGGTCTGGGAACAAGATCTAAAGTGTGATTTTCCTCAATTTGCATCAGTTCTTCCTCCATTGCTTTAGTCCAGTTTTTATCATTGCAGGCTTCATTCACTGTCTTAGGTTCAATCTTTGAAATTAGACAATACTCTTCTAAATCTTGAGCAATAATTCTTCTTGTTTGTACACCTTTTCTTTTATCACCTATGATCTGATCTTCAGAGTGGTTCAGTCTTACATACCTGGGAACTTTGGGAGTTTCTTGCACATCTAATTCTTGATCAGGCTCATTAAAACTCATCTGTTCTTCCTGATTTACCAAATCAGTTTGAATCTAAATTTCAGAAGGGGCTTGGGCTCCTTGAATCATAACACCATTCTGATCATCTTCATCATATTCATAAAACCTTGAGGGTTTTTCAATTCCTTCATCAACCTTCACATTTGTACTTTCCATAATCTTTCTCAGTCTCTTTTTATAACACCAGTATGCTTTGCTTTGAGTAGAGTAACCCAAGGATATTCCTTCATCACTTCTAGCATCAAATTGGCCTATAACTTCATCTCTTTTAATGTAACATTTGCTACCAAAGACTCTAAAATACCTCACAGTAGGAGTGATGCCAAACCAAAGTTCATAAGGAGTCTTACCAGTATTTCTTCTAATTTGTACTCGATTGAGGGTATAGACTACAGTGCTGACAACTTCTCTCCAATAGATCTAAGGAACATTTGCTTCCATCATCATTGTCCTAGAAGCTTCTTGGATGGTCTGGGTCTTTCTCTCCACTACTCCATTCTACTGTGGAGTCCTAGGAGCAGACAACTGTCTCTTTATTCCATGTTTCTCACATAATTCTATGAACTCACCAGATGTGAATTCTCCACCTCTATTAGACCTCAGACATTTTAATTTTAATCCAGTTTCATTCTCTACCATAGCCTTTAATATTTTGAATTTCTCAAGAGCTTCTGATTCCTCTTTCAGAAAAGTTACCCACATCATCTGGGAGTAGTCATCAATTAATAACATGAAGTATCTATCACCTTGCACACTTCTGATTCTTGTCAAACCACATAAATCAGTATGAACTAAGTCTAATAATTTGGTAGAAGATTGTTCCTTGCTTTTGAATGAGACTCTGCTTTGTTTACCCAACTGACATTCTTTGTACAAACTATTTGTAGGTTTCACCAATTTCGAAAGATCTCTTACAACTTGAGTATTGCTTATCTTGATGATATTATCAAAATTCATCTGACACATCCTCCTATGCCATAACCAACTCTGATCAATTTGTACAAATAGACAATTTTTACCAGTACCAACTAAATGGAAGATATTACCTTTTGTTTGAGTATCGGATGCAATCTATGTTCTAGAACTTTCAAAGATCTTGCATTTTCCATTCTTGAATCAGAGATCATAGCCTTTGTCCACCAACTGTCCAACACTGAGAAGATTGTGCTTCAATCCTTCAACATACAGTACATTACCGGTTTTGTTCCTTCCATCAAAGGAAATAGTTTCTCTACCTTTGATTCTACCAGCAGAATTATCACCAAACTTTACAACTCCTCCTTCATACCTTTCCAAATCTATGAACTTATTTTTGTCACCTATCATATGGTGAGAGCATCCACTGTCAATGACCCAATCATCCTTTTCTTCAACTTGGGCAGCTGGAGCTCTTTCTACAATTTTATGATTGATAGATTCAGAGGGCATTGGTTCTTCTTCCTTGATGGCAATAAACACCCAATCACTTCTAGATTTGTTTCCTGTCTCTGATTCATCATCTGTTACTCCTTCATTATCATCTTCTTCATGAACATAGTAACAATTCTTTTGGAACCTTGATCTATTAGGATTTGGCCTTGAAAATCTTTCCGGACATCTTGAGGCAAAATGACCAATCTTATTCCAATTAAAACACTTAAAAGGCAATTTTCCTTCATACTTACCAGATCCTCTTGGCAGTCTTTTTGCAATAAGCGCTTCAAGTTGAGTAGTTTCTGCTTCTTCTTCTAGGTCTTTTCTTGCTTTTTCATACCATGATAGTTTCCTTGAAGAGTTCTCTCCCAGATCAAACCTTTGTTTACCTTTTATAGAGGCACTGGCTTCGAATGTAGATTCAGTCTTGGGGGGGTCATCTCCAAACTTGGTCAATTCAAATGCAGCCAATTTACCAACCAATTGATCTCTTGTGACAGTTGTATGGGCTCTAAATTCTTCAATGACAGCTGGTGCAGGAGCACCCGCACATGATCAGGATATAGGTCCGCATGATGACATACATGATCAGGATATAGGATAGTTATCAGCATGATGACAGGATAGTCTATTTTTAGTATGTTTGACTTTATCATGTAATAAGGTCCATTGGACCGATGCTATGTATTAGATCAGCATAGGAGTATGTGTAGGCAATTAGAGATCGAGATAAGGTTATCTGAGCTGTCCTCTCTCCCAGCCGCTTGGAAGCTCCCAGCCGCTGGGAAATGAAGTTGGTAGTACTCGAAGGATTTGTTATATATACCTTCGATCTGTTAGGGTTTAGACAGTTCATATTGATAGTTCATCTTGATGTTGTTAGATGTGTTGTGTTGAGCTGAGATTCAGGAAGGCAGTTCAGTCATTGTGAAGCTGTATTCAGAACATTTGGATTTCAATTGAATAAGATCTCGTCTTTTGCATTATCTGGCTGTATCAGTTGTATCTGTTTTGATTTCATTTCCGTTTTGCAAGTTAATGGGTACTTTCAACCCTTCCACCGGTTGATCCTGCAAATCGGTGGAATGGTCCTGTATCATAGCTTAGGTTGCATTTGTGTTTTCTGTTTATGCATTGCATTGTTCAGGAGATCAGTTAGAAGCATGCTGTGAATCAGCCTAGCATCCTCATGTGCTAGGTATAGAAAGATAAGCTGTTAGATTTTGTTTTGAAGATGATCCGGCCCGGTCGTCATATTGTCTTTGTGTAATCAAGCGGTTCTGAGTGTTTACATGCAGTGGACGAATACACAGGAGTCTGCATGTGCGTTTCCAGCCGGAGCAAGCCGCATCATCATCTGCGAATGCATCGCCATCAGGATCGGGTCGTGAAACTGTTGAAGTTTGCATGTTGCAAGTGCATCATGATGTTTTGAGTTGGATATATACTCAGTGTATATATCGCAGTCAGGATCATCTCTCGGGGAAGCTCATCATCCGCGTATCGCTAGCTGATGCGGGTGAGAAAGTTTAGTTTTTGTCTAAGTATTGAAGAGTTCATCAGGATGATGTGTGACGTCATCGTCATCAGGATATGACGTCATCGTCATCAGGATATTAAGAAATCCCTCAATGCGAGTTTATCCTGTTGTCACTAAGTGGTTAAGTATCGGCGTAGGCAGGAAGTCGTATTAGCATCATCAGGAGGTTTCGAAAGAACCAGATGAACAATATCAGGATGCTGTTGCTTGTATCGTCGGGCAGTGGAGCGTCGAAGGCAAGTTGTTGAAGTGCAACGTCATCAAGATATTGGGAGCAACCGGATATTTGGATATCCTGCTGACGAAGGTGATATTGAATATCATGATGATGCCGCTTGTATTTGGCACCCGATGAACAGTGCAACCGGAGGATGTTTGCGCCCGTTGATTATCATGATGATGATGATAGGCGACAGACGGAGGAGGTAAATAGTAGTCGACAGGAGGATATTTGCGATCATCCGAAATATGATGATGCTGTTGAAATGTGATGATGCTGTTGGTGTCTCTAGGAAATATGATGATGATGCTGAGCCGATAAGGACCTTTATCATGCTGTTTGGATTGTTGGCTACTCCTTCCTGTTAGTTAGCCTCCGTTGCGTCCCACTCTGCATCAGCAGCAACCTTGATTTTATAAGAGGCAAGAAGGGATCTGAGAACTTTGCCAACAATCTCATCTTCATCTGATTAAAAGGATGCTTTGTATATAATGGTTGTCGTTGTCTGTCCCCCTTTATCTCGCTCACGGATTATTTGGTCTCACCTTGAGGAATCTTATCCTCGCATGGGTAATCCTCCGAATAAGGGTTGCACATGTCTGTTTTGTGGTGATGGATTTCAAATTTCAATATGTTTTATTGAAGTAAAAGATCAGTCTCGGTGGAACCAGTTTCCTATAAAAGGAAGACCCCGAGAATGCTTCAAGCAAGCATTGTTGGAGTTTAAGAAGTCTTTTAGAGTTTAAGTCTGCAGAGTCTTCGAGTGTTAGAGTACCATTATCTCTGGTTTGCTCCCCTAGGTGTTTCAGATTTAGTCTTGGAGTACCATTATCTTTGGTTTGCTCCCCTAGGTGTTTTAGATTTAGTCTTGCTCTTTATGTTGTAAGAAGAGTTTAAAGACAAAGAGTGCTATTATCTCTAGCCTGCTCTTCCTGTTTTAAGCTCCTCTTTCCACATAGATGTTGTGTCTATGCCAGCGTGCATTGTAATATGATGAATTAATGTTCCTACATATTTGTAATCAAAATCAGATGAATCATTTATCATTTGCAGCTGTGTGTGTCTGGATTATGACTTTCATCTCTAACTTGCTGCAACTTTTCTCTGTGCGTATCAGTTGCGTGTTGTTGAGCGGTCCACCACGCTTTAGCATGCATTTTGAATTGGAGATAGGCATTCTTTAGCTCAAGGATCTCTTCTTTCATGGCTTGTAAGAGATCCTTTTCAAGTTGTTCAAGAGAAGCAACGACTGCGTGCATGTTGGCTTGAAGAGACAACAATTGTTTCTCTTGCTGAAGAGCTCAGATTTCTTCCTGGGTTTTCCTATCATGGATAAGCAGGAGGGTTTTACGGATACACAGGTTGGTCCAATTCAATAGTTTAGACTGACTGGATCCCTGGACTTCTCCTACAGGGGTAACATGTAGAGGCCAGAAGTCAGCTTGATACTGACCAGACAGATCTTTAAGCATGAAATCTTTAAAGGGAGGAATGGTTCTAGGTACAGTACAAGATCCAGAAGGCGTAGAAATAGTTTTTTCAATATTTTCTTGAATATCCTATTCTGGTAAGATTGCAGGTTTACCAGACAGCATGGTTACTTTGCCAGATGGTGGATGGAATATGAAAGAACATTTTTCACATTTGAAAAATCCATTATCCAGGGCAGAGTATTGATCATGGGGACATGGATTTGACACAGGTGCATGAGAAGAGCTTGCACCAAGGGTTCCTTGTACCAATTGTCTTGCAATAGGAATTTGAAATAAATTTTCAAAGCCTTTTGAAGGCTGAAGATGAACACTCTGTGATCGAGAATACACAGATGGCAAAGGGTTATTATGGGTAAATGTTTGTTCCTTTCTCATGGACGAAGGACGTCTAGAGGAGAAGCAAATAACCGCTTGGTCATCTATTTCTTCTAGAGTTACACCACGTAACTGAGAAGGTTTCTGTTCAGGAGGCTTATGGTCCTTATCCCAAAGAGAAATAGCCCATTCTTCAGGTAGCTTAATAACTTTATGCTTGACAATTTTTGGGGCTACTAACTGGGTGTGCTCTGAGGTAGATTTCCAGATGGTGGAAAAACCTTCTATTCCATGGGCTCGTCTGGGATTCATAATTAGAGGTATTACCTTATTGTACATATGATAGTGAACCAAAAAGACAAGGGAATGGTCAACAGAATTATCCTTCATAAACAGATTCATCGTATTGAACTCATAAGTAAGGACTTTATCCAGGTTACCATCTTTAAGGCTGACAGGGAAATCTAACAGATAATCTAAATAGATTGGTCCTTCAGACATGGAATCACACGCACATCCTAGCAGAGCATGGGAAGTTTTAAAGAACCTTGAGTCTTTCAACATCATCATCATTATTATATGAAGACCCTTCCTATAATGTCCTATAACACCAATTCTTACATAAGACAGATGAATATACTGGGGGTTCTTTGGACTTGCTATAGCCTGACTTGTGAATTTCTGAATTTCCTTATCATTGAACATATTTAATGATCCTTCGGATCCTCCTGTAACAGTGTGTTATAAAGCAGCTATATGGCATTTCTGCCAAGAGGTATAACCAAAGAAATTTTTTAAACCTCAAGATTGACTAATCATAGATACAAGACTATCAGGTATGTCCTTATATATCTTAGAGGGTTTGATCACAGGGACTTTAAATTCTTCATTGGCAAACATATTACTGCTATTAGACAACTCATTTATAACATTACTTTCTTCAGTAGGTAAAGAAAATGTTTTCTCAGAGTCTGGGAAGAAATTAGTGAAACTAACCTCAGCTTTGCGATCCTTCATGTGATCTTCAGGTGCTATCTCAGCTCCAGATGTAGACGCTTGATCCATAGCATATGTGCTCAAATCTGCGCTTGAATCTACGCTTGAAATACCAGATAACCGCCTTGACTGCCCTAAATGCCTACCACGGCTTCAAACGGGACTTACGAACAGGACTTACAACACAAAGTGATGGTATGAGCAATACATAGAGCAATACAGAGAGTGATACATTCACTTAATGGAGTTGAATTTATCTGGAACTAATATAGTCACACAAAGACTATAATATGTGACAGCAAACTAAGATTCAATCACAATTTTACTGTAACGTGGCTTTGATACCAGATTTTGACACACACAACTACAAATGATAAATGATTCATTTGATTTTGATTACGAATATGCAGGAACATTCATTCATCATATTACAATGTGCGCTGGCATAGACTCAACATCTATGTGGAAACAGGAGCTTAAAATAGGAAGAGCAGGCTAGAGATAATAGCACTCTTTGTCTTTAAACTCTTCTTACAACATAAAGAGCAAGACTAAATCTGAAACACCTAGGGGAGCAAACCAGAGATAATGGTACTCCGACACTCGAAGACTCTGTAGACTTAAACTCTAAAAGACTTCTTAAACTCCAACAATGCTTGCTTGAAGCGTTCTCAGGGTCTTCCTTTTATAGGAAACTGGTTCCACTGAGACTAATCTTTTACTTCAATAAAACATATTGAAATTTGAAATCCATCACCACAAAACGAACACATGCAACCCTTATCTAGAGGATTACCCATGCGAGGATAAGATTCCTCAAGGTGGGACCAAATAATCCGTGAGCGAGATAAAGGGGGATAGACAATGACAACCATTATATACAAAGCATCTTTTTAATCATGGGAAGGCTAACTCGTGTACATGTTAAGGCGCATGTACTTGCCCCTTTTACCGTGGTGTGGGCCACGTCTATCTTTTGTCATGAAGGGATAGATTCCTTCAGTGGCCAACATGCCTAGTCCACTAGCTAGTGCTGGTGTTGCTGGATTGCATAGGATCGTAATGGAGACAACCTTCACAAACTTGCTTTATGTCATGTGTACAATCAGGAGCCTGATGGTCTTTTGCTTTTCCCTTGACTGATGGTTGTGACGGTCCTGCTTCATTGTCATGTTCACCGGCACGCTCCTCAAAATATTGACAGTGATCACAACTTTCCCAAACGGGATGTGGAGTGCAGCCTGGTAAGAGGCCCCAATGTGACTGAGAGCCTGAAGGTTGAGTAGGATCAACAGGTGCAATTGGCACCTTGGGACCTTCTTTCCACATGACGCTCAGTACTTTGAGCTTTTGTGCTCCAAACATACCATGGCTAATAGATGTGGTATTGGCTTGATCAATCCTGTATGTTTTAGTATGGATCCATAAAGGCATTTTGGTTACATATAGATGTTGCAGTTTACTGGGGATGTTCCAGTATTGAAAACGAGAACCAAAACTAGTAGGACCATAGGTCTGCATCATATGTCTGATTATCGGATTTTTAGTATAAGATGCAAACGTTAATTTAAATAAATAGCCAGAATAAGAGGATGTTCCTTGAAAATCCATTTCTGTTGCTACAGCATTTGGTCCTTGAAACAAATCTTGAATGAGATTCTTTCCTCCTTCATGGTCGAGCCATCGATTTGGTCTGATGATTATTGGATTACAAAATCGAATAGGAAGCTATTTGTTATCATCACACTAGTGTTGCATTACCACCTTAATTTTAGGATCAATGTCTTCTGATAAAGTTGACATCTCAAAGAATGGATGATTGGTCCATAAACCGCTTTGAGTCAGTTGTTGAGCTACAACAAGACATCTAAACCTGTCATGTAAAAATTTGTTAGCCATATAGAAATTGTGTCGATCCCTCATAGCAAAGGGATTGGTAATCCATTCCATGCAACTGGGTTCATACCACCAATGTTCACAGACCCAAACAACATGTACTCATCCTTTAGCAAGAACAAGAACTTCGTTAACCTGTCCTTTGACTGGTGGTGGAGCAATAAGAACATCATGCTCGACTGGAGTGCCTTTATGTCCTTCTCTAGATAGAAAATCAGCAAAGATATTAGCAGAACCAGGAAGATGAGCATTATCAAAATCAAATGTATTCAGGAATTGAGCCCATCTTAATAGTCTTCCATGGACCACCTTATCCTTGGATTCTTTCTTAAAAAACCCTTTCAGATTCTACAAATCACTTCTGAGTAGAAACTTCTTATCAGCAACAAACATTTGAAATGCTTTTAGAGTATTGATAACTGCTAATATTTCTTTACGTGTGCTGTGATAATTAAGTTCACTATTTTTAAAGCTGCCGGAGATATATCTAACAATTTCTTCTTTTCCCTTATGTGTCTGTTCTTTTAGAACTCCTGCCCATGCATACTCACTAGCATCAGTCTCAATAATCTTGAACCCTGAACCTGGAAGTCTGAGAGGAGGTAGGTCAGAACACTTTTGTTTAATGCGTTTGATTAGGGCATCATGCTTGGCAGTCCATGGTGGTGGATTCTTTCCTAGCAAAGCATTTAAATCTTTTCTGTCTTCTACTAGCTTACTATAGAATCTAGCAATGTAATTGACCAAACCAAGAAAGCGTTGAAGTTCCTTAACAGTGGTTACCTGAAGATGCTGAATCTTGGTCAAGATGTGGGGTTGTGCTTCCATTTTCCCCCTTGGGAGAAGCTTGATGCAATAAAAATAATCTCACACTGAGCAAAGTGAGATTTGGTGGGGTTGATGGCCAATCCATGTTGTTGACAAATCTGCAGAAAGACCTATAGATGTTCCAGATGCTTTTTCATATCCTGGCTAAAAACAAGGATATCATCAATATATGGTTGGATAAATTTAGCAAATTGATAGAATATTTTATCCATAGCTTCTTGAAATATCGAAGGTGCAGTTTTGATTCCAAATGGTAGAACCTTCCATTCAAATAGTCCTTGTGGAACAGAGAAGGCTATTTTGTAGATGTCAGCAGGCTCCATCTTTATCTACCAAAACTCTTTGGTTAAATCAAATTTGGAATACACATTACTGCCTTGAATAGCTTACCATATATGGTCTTTGCTGGGGAGTGGATGCTGGTTGTCAACAAGGCATTCATTTAGTGGCTTAACCACCAGTCTTTTCTCCGTAAGTTCAACACCATGTTCATCAAATTTAGGCACATACATGGCATGACAAGAAAAAAGAGAACTAGACCTTTGAATGATATCTAAGGATAATAATTCAGCAATTTCTTTGTGACAAAGCTTAACTTTGGCCATGCTCATCAAAAAGTAATTAGCTTTGGCCTTTGGAACAATGTCATTACCTAAAGCATCTTTTTTGAGAGGAAGTGAACAGGTGAGATTCCGTTTTTGCTTCTTTAGGTCTTTAGTCATGACAGTCTGTGAATAGGCTACTTTGAGCTGTTCCAAATCTATAGCTGCTGCTTCAATCTGTTGTGTTAACCAGATGGAATTTGTCCTTTTCTTCTTTTTCTCAATAACAATTTGTTTGGTGAAGGCAACATTCTGATGGAGACGGGGCATTTGAAAAGTACCCAGTAGGGTTATGAACATAGAATCCATAATAATGGGTTCCCAACTTTGCATAGTTCTGCTCCCAATGACACCATCATAATTATTTACTTCATAATGAACAAAGATTAGTTCATCAAAGAAATCTTTGCCTAATTGAATAGGAACTTTACACACCAATTGTGACACAAACTTGCCTTTACCAAATTTAATTTCTGTAGTTCCTTTTATCCAGAGATCTGCTGGAAAACACTGATATCTAGCCAAATTAATATTAGCACCTATATCCCATAAGAATGCTAAGGGATACACCTTAATTCCTACAGGGTGGATATTCAGAATCACACCTAGACAGGTTGTAGTATAAACCGTTTGAGCTATTCGAAAGGAACTACTACTGCCTTCTTCTATATATGGGATTGTATTATGAATCGGACCAGGACTGGAAATAGGTTCTGGTCTTTGTGGAGTGAAGGACTGTTCTTCACATAACCATGGTTCTTCTGGAGGAGGGACTTCCTTTACAGGAGAATTATATTGGAATAGTTGTTCTTCCTGAGGAGTCACTTCTTTAGGTAGCTGAAGGGTTGAAGAAGAATTATACTGATTTATATATCTATCTAGCTCAGGAGATTTTTCCATTTCCTCTACTAGATTAAGATTTTCTTCTTCCTCAATTTCTGTGATTTCAAAATAAGCTTGCTGAATCACTTTTTCCAGAAAAATCTTTCGCTATCTTCTCCACAGCCTTGTAGCCATGCTTCCTGCTGAGGGAGCAATATCAATACTACGCTGTGCTATAGGTAGGGTTGATTCTACTGGTGAGGCTGGCCTAGGAGTATAATTCAGCACAGGAGTGCGTCTAATCACAGGCTTAGGTGGCTCTTGTTCTTTTAACAGAAAATACTTTCTTAACTTAAGCTGCTCTAATTTATTAGTCAGCTTCCTTTATGTTTCTGGTCCCATATTCATTTCATAAAGCTTACTTTCTACTTGGACAATTTCATCAATGGTCTTGTCCAGTTCTACTTTTGTGTTTCTTCTATGCAACATCATACAAAAAAATGAATTTTTAGAATCACTGGAGTTAGATTTCGGAGGGTTACCAGTGATTATGTTTACAGTAGCCTGCTCAGTAGCAGACAAGAACTCAGCCTCTCTGGGATAAATCAGAAAGAATGATATCATCAAAATCAGAGGGATATGCATTAATGAATTCAAATTCATCATTGTCAAGTCCAGCTTCTCTGGCTGCTCGAACCTTTCTTTTATTTTTCTTCTTGTTTCTGTCTGGACATTTGTTTGCATAGTGTTTCCCTTTACAAATGAACAGGTAGGTTCCCATTTTTTACCAGACCCCTTCTTATCCTTCTTCCTAAAGTACCCTTTCTTGTGGGGATACTTACTAAACTGTTTCTTTTTCTTCTTCTTATAATATTTATCTTTATCCTTATCAAAGTATTTCTTTTTAGAAGAAGACTGTGACTGACAAGTTTTACATTTGTCATACTGAGAAGAAGGTAAAAGTTGATAACAAACAGAAGAGGAGATTATAGGCTTTACCTTTTTTATCTCTTTCCTTTTATGTGTCTCTTGACATATCTCTTCATTGATTTCGATCAAGAACTGAACTAGTTGAGGAAAAGTCAGTTCTTTTAACTCTATACCTTCATGAACTATGTTTTCTAACACTTTCTTATGATAAAAATTACCCAAATCAGGACCAAAACTTTTCAAGAAATTGGTAAACATAAAATCTTGATTTTGTTCATGTCCAGAAATATACAGGTTTTTGTACTGGTCTTCACAATATTCCCTGAAACATTTTAAATCTTTACACTTGCCTCGCATAAACTTATTGTAGGCAAGTCGTTCCCTTGTGTCTATTTTTCCTACAAACAGACGAGTTAGTGGTGCACACACCTGATTTGTTCCTCTGTTTATCAAGTTTTCTCTGTACCCATTCTCAAGCCGATCCCACACATTTCTGGCTATTCCAGTTATAGAGTTGAGAGCTTGCTTGATCACTTGAGCCTCATCAGCTCCAACATTGGTTGACATATAATTAGTGATCCAGACACGCATAGCATCAATGCCTCTCATATTCTCTATCTCCTCAAAGCTATCAAAATTTACTAATGGAGGAGTGTCTGGCTTGTACGACTGGATATTTTTAAATGGATCAACTGGATTAGGATTAGTTCCATTACCACGGGCCATTTGGAACCTACCAGCTGCTTGTTCTTCCTCAGTGGTTTCTCTGAGTCTTCCAGTTGAGGGATCAAATATTTTTTCAATTACAGGCTGTTTAGGGTGAACTTTCATCTTTGGACCTTCATACTGGGCCTGTAAGTAACCTTGGGCACTAGATGGAAAATTCAACATTTTTCTTTGTTGAGACTGTACTTGAATAGTGGTTACTAGAGTCTGAATAGATGAAGATTCCTAAACTACAGAATCTTTGACTTGTGCAGTAGTCTCATTGACATGTTGAATATCAGATCTGACAAGATCAACCTTATCTTCAGTGTGTTTCATTTGAATTCTACAGTTGGCTATCTGTGAGCTTAACACTTCATAATCCATATGACTTTCAGCTCTAACTTGCTGCAGCTTTTCTCTATGCATATCAGTTGCGCGTTGTTGAGTGGTCTTATGGAAGCACAACCCCACATCTTAACCAAGATTCAGCATCTTCAGGTAACCACTGTTAAGGAACTTCAATGCTTTCTTGGTCTGGTCAATTACATTGCTGGATTCTATAGTAAGCTAGCAGAAGACAGAAAAGATTTAAATGCTTTGCTAGGAAAGAGTCCACCACCATCGACTACCAAGCATGATGCCCTAATCAAACGCATTAAACAAAAAAGTTCTGACCTACCTCCTCTCAGACTTCCAGGTTCAATGTTCAAGATTAATGAGACTGATGCTAGTGAGTATGCATGGGTAGGAGTTCTAAAAGAATAGACAGATAAGGGAAAAGAAGAAATTGTTAGATATATCTCTGGCAGCTTTAAAAATAGCGAACTTAATTATCACAGCACACATAAAGAAATATTAGTAGTTATCAATACTCTAAAAGCATTTCAAATGTTTGTTGTTGATAAGAAGTTTCTAATTAGAAGTGATTTGCAAAATCTGAAAGGGTTTTTTAAGAAAGAATCCAAGGATAAGGTGGTCCGTGGAAGACTATTAAGATGGGCTCAATTCCTGAATACATTTGATTTTGATATTGCTCATCTTCCTGGTTCTGCTAATTTCTTTGCTAATTTTCTATCTAGAGAAGGACATAGAGGCACTCCAGTCGAGCATGATGTTCTTATTGCTCCACCACCAGTCAAAGGACAGGTTAACAAAGTTCTTGTTCCTACTAAAGGATGAGTACATGTTGTTCGGGTCTGTGAACATCGGTGGTATGAACCCAGTTGCATGGAATGGAGTACCAATCCCTTTGCTATGAGGGATTGACACAATTTCTATATGGCTAAAGACTTTTTACATGATAGGTTCAAATGTCTTGTTGCAGCTCAACAACTGACTCAGAGTGGTTTATGGACCAATCATCCATTCTTTGATATGTCAGCTTTATCAGAAGATATTGATCCTGAAATTAAGGTGGTAATGCAACACTGGTGTGATGATAACAAACAACTTCCTATTTGATTTTGTAATCCAATAATCATTAGACCAGATCGATGGCTCGACCATGAAGGAGGAAAGAATCTCATTCGAGATTTGTTTCAAGGACCAAATGCTGTAGCAGCAGAAATGGATTTTCAAGGAACATCCTCTTATTCTGGCTGTTTATTTAAATTTACGTTTGCATCTTATACTGAAAATCTGATAATCAGACATATGATGAGACCTATGGTCCTACTAGTTTTGGTTCTCATTTTCAATACTGGAACATCCCCAGTAAACTGCAACATCTATATGTAACCAAAATTCCTTTATGGATCCATACTAAAACATACAGGATTAATCAAGCCAATACCACATCTATTAGCCATGGTATGTTTGGAGCACATAAGCTCAAAGTACTGAGCGTCATGTGGAAAGAAGATCCCAAGGTGCCAATTGCACCTGTTGATCCTACTCAACCTTTAGGCTCACAGTCACATTGGGGCCTCTTACCAGGCTGCACTCCACATCCCATTTAGGAAAGTTGTGATCACTGTCGATATTTTGAGGAGCATGCCGGTGAACATGACAATGAAGCAGGACCATCACAACCATCAGTCAAGGGAAAAGCAAAAGACTATCAGGCTCCTAATTGTACACATGACATAAAGCAAGTTTGTGAAGGCTGTCTCCATTGCGATCCTATGCAATCCAGCGACACTAGCACTAGCTAGTGGACCAGGCATGTTGGCCACTGAAGGAATCTATCCCTTCATGACAAAAGATAGACGTGGCCCACACCATGGTAAAAGGGGCAAGTACATGCGCCTTAACATGTACACGGGTTAGCCTTCCTGTGATTAAAAAGATGCTTTGTATATAATGGTTGTCGTTGTCTGTCCCCCTTTATCTCGCTCACGGATTATTTGGTCCCACCTTGAGGAATCTTATCCTCGCATGGGTAATCCTCCAGATAAGGGTTGCACGTGTCCATTTTGTGGTGATGGATTTCAAATTTCAATATGTTTTATTGAAGTAAAAGATCAATCTCGGTGGAACTAGTTTCCTATAAAAGGAAGACCCTGAGAATGCTTCAAGCAAGCATTGTTGGAGTTTAAGAAGTCTTTTAGAGTTTAAGTCTGCAGAGTCTTCAAGTGTCGGAGTACCATTATCTTTGGTTTGCTCCCCTAGGTGTTTCAGATTTAGTCTTGGAGTACCATTATCTCTGGTTTGCTCCCCTAGGTGTTTCAGATTTAGTCTTGCTTTTTATGTTGTAAGAAGAGTTTAAAGACAAAGAGTGCTATTATCTCTAGCCTGCTCTTCCTGTTTTAAGCTCCTCTTTCCACATAGATGTTAAGTCTATGCCAGCGCGCATTGTAATATGATGGAAGGGTTTACCAGATGGAGAAAGCACTTAGATGCTAGAAAAGGACAAGATCAATCATGATTCTACTGATGCAACACTGTCCTCAAGGGGAGTTGAGTTCATTTTGCCCAAGGAGTATGGTGCAGGAGCACCTAGTTGATTTCATGACTCTATGAGACAATTTTTGTCATTTTTGGTTTTAAGTTTTGTGTATTTAATGTAATAAGGTCATTTTTTATCATGTTCATGTATTTGAGTCCTTGTTAGGTTGTTAGGTGGGTTATGGGATCAAGTTATTCAATTTTGTAAATGTTGTTTTTTGTTGCAAAAATGCAAAAAAGAGGGAATATGAAGAGTCACCAGTTGGAAAGAAGGCTTTGGATCAGTTGGAAACTAAAAAGGTAATGGGGAATAGTTGTAAATAGGGGGAATAAGCTTCATGAAGCCAAAGAAGCTCTGGGAAGTCAATTTTTAGTGATCAAACAATAGAAAATACCCTTTTCTTCCTGCTTTTCCTATGTTTTTGCTATTATAGTAGTTTGTATGGCCCTGTATAGCCTAAGAGTGCCCAAATATTGATTGGATTTGATGATAATTTGAATGCTTATTCCATTTCATTTAGTTTCATCTAATTTCATTAGGTTTGGAGTAAGTTAGAGCCAAATTACCAAAAGTTGCTTGAAACCCTTAATTTTGTGAGCTTTGATAGTAACCCATGAAGTTCTTTCTATTCCACCAATGAACCAGCCCTAAACCCAGTGGAATGGGTGTAGACATGTTAGGTTTTGTGTTCATGATGTTTGTAGGAGTAGGGGAGGAAGAGTGGTGAAGATTTATTGATGCCCTAGTTGGAAAACTTCATGTTTTTTTAACATAAAAGTGCCTAAGAGTTAGGGTTTGGTAAAAATCTCTTGAGAAATTATTTGTAATGGTTGGAAATGTTTGGGCAGACCATATTTGACATGTCTAAGCCATTTGTATGAAGATTTGGGATCTGGGTTTTGAAAACCTAGTTGGGAACCATTCAAGTAAGCCTAATTAAGCCTTTTGTCAAGCATAACAATCAATTTTAAAGCCTTATAGTTTTGGATATGTTGAAGAACTTCCAAAAGGGTATTTAAAATAGTCTTTAGTTTGTGGGTTTGAGGTCTGCCCTACACATTATGTCAGGAAAAGCCCATTTGTTGTCCTAATTGGCCTAATGTTGAATGGTACAATCAAGTTTTGAGTCTTGTGTTACAAAACACCTATACCTGCAATCTGAATATGTTGACAAGCAGCATAAAGGGTATCTAGAATGGTGATCAAGTTCTAGGTTTGAAGTCTTCTCTAAAAGTTATGATTGAAAAACCTTGTTTGGACTACTACTAGGAGAAGCTGAAGAGTTTTGAGAGAAACTGACCAATATAGGGTTCAAAATTGAAAAGTTTGTTAAGTTGTGATTGTATAGACAACCTCCACCCTCGTTTGTGTCACTTACACAATGTCCCTGACAATCAATTGACTAAGAAAATCATGCATTTTGGCACTTCTCTATGAGGAACTTGATCATATTGGAGAAACTGTCACATACACTATTTCAATTGGCACCTCCATGTTGTCCCAATTGTTGGGTTCCATTCTCCCCCTGACTACCCCTCCAACCTGATGGATCACTTTATCAAATTTTCCACCCCCGGGATAGGATAGATAGGGCCTGTTCCCACCCAGGATTCCTTCAAGGGAGTGGTGCCACAACAGAGGTAGCACTCACCCATGGCCTGGGGTGGGGGGAGGTTATAGCCCCTCCCTAGTCCTATTCTAGTTGTTTTTGTTTGATTGGGTCTGAGTCTCCAAGAGATGAGAGAGAAGGAAGATGAGATATTATTGAATTGTTGGGAAGAAGGACTACTCGACAGATGTACTGGCCCCAGTAGGTCTCTTAGTGAGGAGCAGATCGACGCAATGAGTTAACCCCTTGGGGAGACGTATCTCAAGTTTTCTGTTCTGGCAGGTAGCACCAATCTCACTCCTCAATCTCACTCACTCTATCATATACGTATTAGTTCAACTAAATCGATGGGGTGGAACTTTGGGGTGTCCTAAACTAACAAATCATATGATCAACTAGTTAGGATCTCCCATGATATTCTTCTCATTGAGTTCAACTAATATGAAATGACCTTACCTCTATACATTATTTACAAGTGGTAGCCTAGCACCAATGCACTACTCAAGAAAAAAATTAACAAAAAGTAATTCAAAACCCACACACAACATCCTTATATCTACACCAGTTATTTACAATATTTTTTGAACAAGTCATAGAAAAATTGCTAAATATAAAAGATTATTAGTATAGATATGAGTGGCAACACTAATGTTCTGCTCACATACATGGGTTCTTGTGGTTGATAGATGCACTGGATATGGACACACTTGACTGGAACAATGGCGTTGAACTAGAGAGAGCTACAAAATTCTTTGAAAAATATGTTAGTGCATGGAATCTTCACAATGTAGCCTAAATAAGACATGCAACATATCAATCTCCTCTAGATGATCCATGCTTACTACACACTAGAGAGATATTTTATGCTAACCTCATGAAAGATTATAAGGAGTTAGTCAATTGCATAAAAGGGCACACCAAATGTAGTGAGGGAACTTGTTTATGCAAGAATGTCTAGAATTTTGAATGTTGATTACAAAGCTCCATGGACTAAGCACATAGACTCTATCTTAATATGTGATGAAGAAGGTAAAAAAACTTATGAGCTAGCTAGAAATGATGATAGGTTAAACAACCATAACCCTAAGATGCTTAAAGTATTGCAAGCTAGCATAGATTGTTAGCCTGTAATTTCATGAAAAGTTATTCTCAAGTATATTTCCAAGTATGCCTCAAAAGTTGAGAGGAAATTATAACGTTGTGTCAAGATGTTAACAAGAATATCAAGTATGGAAACAAGTGAAGATAAATCTTTGATAACATATTGTAAATTCATGATAGAGATTGTTGCATATTGTAATATAGGAGCACAAGAAACATGCCATATGCAATAAAAAATTACCTCTTGTCACATGCAATTGAACCTTTGTATCATTGAATGTTGTTAAAAAAGCTGCAATGTCTAACAATAAAGGCAAATAAATTTGAAATACTAAATAATTACATTAACTCCTATACACAATGACTTATTAACTTAAAAAAGGTTTCCCTAATAGAATCAACATGGATGTTCTCATTTTTTTCCCATCACAAAGGAAGAAATAGCAAAAGACGAAAGAAATTTAAACAATTATTAATGTATTCCCTTGCTTTTATGGTATTCTAGACAATGGAAGTCTTTGAGCATTTTGAAAACTTTTATTGGAGTGAGCTTCTCCTATACAAACATTTTCAACACATAGAGACAAACATAGGCCTTACAAAGCAAGAAATCATAGAAAATTGGAAGCACATGAATATGAACAAATACCATCCTTGGCACATTAATCATATGACACAATTAGAGAATGTTAATGAAGAATATGATGACGATGTGGAGGAAAAATTGACCCCAAGAATCCACAAAACTATATGAGTGGGAATTTCTATCGCAAATGGGTTCAACCAATAATGCCAACACAAATGAGTTAGAAACAATTGGTTGACAAGACTTTGACATCAACAATTCATGGAATGAACATAATGTTCCCTCACATCTACATGATAGTTCCATTCAATTCATAACCACAAGTAAGTCATGCATGCAACATGCTTTCTCCTCTTCACTGTCCACTAAACCAAGCTACCAACTAGAACCAAAGCAAGAACTTGCACTAAGTACCACTGCACAACACTATAGGTGTAAGTGCAAAAAGATGGGGGGCCAAAAAGTGGCCAATTTTTTTTTTTTAAAATAATACAAAACGCGAGCGCTTTTTAACTTGCTATAAAAAAAGGTTTCTATCTCATTTCATTTCTTTCTTCTCCTCTATGCCCGTGGCTTGCAAACCCTAGAAAGCATGCTCGCATTTTGCAAAACTCAATTCAACACAAAAACCTTATCGATTCGTCACCAAAATGCCACCACGACGTCGAGCACGCTAAAGGAGTGAGTTATATTTATTTTTTTGTTTGAATTTATTTCTAAATAGGTAGGTTTGAGTTGATTTTTGATGTATATTTCGTTAATTGTCAGGAAATGTTAATGCACCTCCTCCTCCTCCTCCTCCTCCTCCTCAAAATCCACAAAATCCTGAGGAGGAAATACCTGCAGAACAACAACCTCCTCCATCCATTCCTTGACATGCCCCTGGAACACAAGAAAATATAATGGGGCAAATTGAAAACAACAAAAAATAAATTGAAGATATAATTGCAAAGTTGAAAGATCCTTCCACTTCAACCTTGCATAGGTCCACGCTTGCTAAATCTCTTGAATCTATGTTATCAAATGTAGATTCAATTAGCAAGCAAATAACTAGTTGGACGGATAGAGAGTTTAGAGATTATTATGCAGACAAGCTGTCATACCAAGATGTGAAAAATTACAAATCACAAAATTAGACTTGTATTTAATTTTCACAAACCCACAAACAAATCAACCTCCACCCATTACATGCAAGAGGTTCCCTATCCATTGGTGCAACAACCAAGTGATAAGGGACAATTTTGGGCAGAGGTGGTGGATGGTATTTGACCATCCTCCATGCAATAATAATGAGGTCCTGCAATACTTTTTGAGGAAACTCTACTGTGAGTTTGTCCTCAATAAAGTGCCAAACTATTTTGATATGCGGGACTTCCAGAGTAGAGGTGGGGGGTTAGCACAAGATAGATCAAGGGCATGTCTTGACCCACAGTGGGTAGTGAGACAAGTAATCAGCAGACCAGCTCATGAGCATATTTCTATCCCTTCCATTGTGAAGGAGAGTGTTGAGGTCGATACACTTCAGTCCATTAGTGCCTTGACCCAGAGCATCATAGAGCATGCCGGTCCTGCAGCATAGAGTGGGTTGGGAGATAGTGCAAGGAGTAGGGTCCCACCCCATGCTTTTCAGGCTTGCGGGTCAGCCTATGGTTATGACCCCATGGATAGTCAGGACACAGGTGCACAGGCTACATCTACAACTGAGTAGATGGTGATGACAGATACCCTCCTGAGTGAGACTTTTGGCCTTGATACTCAGGTAAATATTAGCAAGTTTATTGAATTTAATTTATTAAATTTCATTTTTGAAATGCAAGATTAACTAATTTAAATTGATGATTTTAATGAAATTTCAAGGTCATAGCGTCGATGCAGTTTTCAGTGGTTCTCCACCTGCATTTTACACTAGATCATCTACTGTCAGGGTATGTAACTAGTAAACAATTATAAATATTACATGTGAATAGCATCGTTATATGAATGGTATTCTAATATCTGATTTTGGATGTTGAATAGGTTAATATTGTAGATTTCACGGCAACACCTGCCAGCGGTGGTGGACTTCAAAGCTTTATGGAGGTAATAAAATAAATAGTTTAATGAATGAATTGTACTTACTAGATTTTTGTATGTGACTTGTGTGCTTTATTGTGTGTACTTCCATGTTTAGATGAACGTGTGTGTATGTTAGGAGCCATGATTTGCATCACTATTATAGTTTTTGTAATTGATTAATGTTGTTTTATTTCCAGATGATGCAGGTTGCAAAGACACCTCCCCATGTTCATAGGGCAATGGAGCAGGGTGTGGCCTCTGCGATTCATAGCTCCATGGCATTGACAGGGGTATGAGGCAGATTAGTAAATTTCAATTTACATTCATTGTTATAGTTGTCTATTTTTGAAAAATCAAAAGATTATTGATTTGAAGTTTAATTTTTATCTGGATGGTTTCTATAGGACATGACATCACCACGGCCTATTCCTGCTACTGAGGCAAGTGAGGAGACAGATTATATGGTAGTGGTAAGTGATTATTTTGTTAAATGTTTCATTTTTTATAACATGTAATTTCTATATATTAATGTCTCTTCTTTTTATTGTAATAGCTAAAGATGTAGGAAGAACTAAATAGAAGGAGCAGCCCTCGGGTTCGTAGTAGACCACCCACATGCGCGTCTCCATCCCCTAGAAGATCAAAGGCTGCCCGTGATCTATTCTCTTCACCAGCCAGAGGGGAATGACTTTTTATTGTGTTCCTTTGTTGTATGCCTATATGGCATTTGTGGACATATATTTTGTATTGTATATAGTTGACATTGTATGCCTATATGGCATTCTTGTAAGCCTATATGGCTATTTTGTACATATGTTATACTTATATAGATAGATATTGATGTATGCCTATATGGATATTTGGTTAATACAAATCTTTTTTATTGATGGCATCCATACTTGCATTATAAATCCACATTTGAATGGATATTTGTAGATGCCTACTTCAAATATTTAAAGTCCAATTGTATTACATAAGATGTTTGTTGATCCAATAAGCTAGCTATTGTTATTCAAGTATCACCTAAACCTCATTTTAGAACTAAAAGATAAAAGTTGTATTTAAAAAAAAAATGAATCATCATGTTGAACAAAAAATATTAATATTATTTATGAGTAGCATACAATGTCAACTATATGCAATACAAAAAAATGAATCATCATGTTATTCTTTATGTTTGAGATCCTGAAAATGACTAAGTCTGGTGGCCTAATATCCTGAAACACTAGGATGAATATCCAAGTCATTAGGATGATTGCGCCTTGAAAAAAAGTCATTAAGATGAGCGCCTAAAGGAGACTTTCTTAAACATTCAAACATTGAGCAATAAGCATGAAGAGTTAAGGCGCAATTTACAACTCATAAAGCCTCCAAAGGGTGCCCAACTTGGAGAGAGCATTCATTTAAGACAAGGCACCCATTGACACCTATTCCACCATAAAAGTGCGTCTAAGGTGGAAGGAGAACAAGCCTCTAGTAAGTGAAGCGCACTTATTATCTAAACCACTTCATTATGGCACCCTAGCATGAGGAGGAGTATATAAGTCAATAGGAAATGGCACCTATAATTCAAATGAAGGACTAAGTGGCATTTTCAATAAGCATCAATTCACCTTGAGCTTTCAATAAATACATCAAATTGAGCCCCATAAGCCTAGGTACCCTTTGCCTTCAAAAGAACCTTGTATTGGCGCCTTGGAGGAAATCAACTTACAATGACAAGTCTTGGAGGTTTCTCATTTTGGATGATGTCTTTTGAGATTAACTATAATGATTGAAAGTTAAGATGAGTGGAAAGAACCTATCTTGAACCTTAGGTGCACAACTCCTTGTTGACTCCCATCCTCATGCTTTTGTAGCAACAACACTAACAACGAGAGTAAGCTTTGATAGTTTGATACATCTAATCTATCAAAGTTACCATCATTAATCACTTCTATTGAACAATCCAAAAGTGGGGATGATTCTTGTTCATCACCAGAGATTGCCATATCCATCAACACAGTATGTAATGAGGTCGATTGCTATGCTCATTAGCATTGGTGGATCCAAATGCTCTAACACTGCTTCCAGTTTGCAACATTTCCCATGCCTCAAATCAACAAGAAGTCTAAAGTATTATCATCATGCTTAGCCCTAGGTGCAAGCACCTATGATTTCAAATTCTGCACTATCAGTACACCAAGAAAAGGACCTTGTCTAACAACCCACTTTTCTTCCTCTATCTTTTGCACCTCATGATTTGACCCTGTCAGAATCTCATGTGTAGATCCTTTCACATCAAAGGTTATTCTCAATCTCCTATTTTGGTTCTAGGTTGGACATTGTAGAAGAGGTATCCTCTCGATCAACAATCACACTACCATATGCCAAACTAAACTTTCATGACAATTGCATCTCAAAGTTGGTAGTTTGAGATTCTTTACTATATGCACAAGCTTAAGATTCAAACTTAAACCAGGAATCTCTTGTTGTATACTCCTATCCACACATTCCTAGAGTCTGTCTAGTCTCTCTTTGATCCATATTTTAGTCAAGTCTGCTATGGTAGAATTAGCCTCATAAGGAGACATTTCTCGTATTTTCCTCTTTCCACCATCTTCACAATCAATTGACTCCTCAACAACAATATGGACTAGTTCCTTCTCTAAACTTTCTACAAAGAGCAATATTTAAACAGCCTCATGTGTCAATGTTGTAATACCTAATAAGAACCGTTTCAGAATTCCTCCATAGCAAGAAAGAAGAGTAACAACAACAATACCTAATAGAAAAGGGTGCCAAAAGCTACTTTGAAACTCTCTACCACAGCAAGGTTTGTGATTCCCCAATGTCTGCAATGGATCCTTGAAGTTGTCTATAAAAATCTCTGCCCTGTGGCAGATGTCAGGAATCATAATGCTATTTTAAATTTCATATCAATAGGTGAGTGCCTTGAGAGAAAGGATCACTCTAGGTCATTTTCAATTGTTGAAAGAACAAAAATGATAAAGATAAAGGCAATTGAGTTAGGCGTACTTTAGCCTCTGAGGACAACTGGAAGGAAGGTCCAGATCCATTACAATCACTACCACCCACCACCCACAAAATGCCCTCCACCCACCAACACCCACAACCAACAAACAACATCCCTACCCCACAACCAACATAAACCATCCCCCTGTTAGAATCTGAAAAGATTAATAACCCAGAAAACTAGTGCAAAGAATAGATATTAAAACTATGAATGCAAATGATACGAAATCAAAATAGCAACACAGAGTTAGTCTCCAAGAGAGTAATGCAAATGCTAGAAGCAAAGTAGCATTAAGAGGATGCAAAAGCAAAAGATGCAAAATACAAGCCAGGTAGCATGCTTATATAGACCAAGGAGAGAGAGGAGGTGGCAACACCGACCAATGAGGAGCAACCATCTATCAGATGAAAGATAGCAAAGTATCTTCCCAAGATAGCTAATGGATGCTCACATGTAGGAAGGTGACACCTCGCAACCAATCACCTAATAAGACATGCTTTATTAACCTAAGCGAGATTAATCAAAGTGTAGGAAAAACCTAGGAATATAGGAAAAATAAATAACCCATCTAGGAAATAAAAACCTACACTAACACCCCCCCGTAAGCGAAGCTTAGGTGGATGTAGAAATGGGTCCTGGCAAATCAAGCCTGATGAGGTACCCATGTACAGAAAATTCCCCCCCAAAGAGAGAGAAAAGAGACCCCCCCAAAAGTAGAGAGAGTCAGGACTCCGAGTGAAAGGAAGAAGCCCCCCTAGAAGATGAAGCATCCTGCACCCCCAGCAAAGCTCACAAATGAAGGAACTTTCTCTCAGTGAAGGATTTGGTGAAGATATCAGCAACCTGCTTGGAAGTCAGACAGTAGAGAAGGTCGATGACGTGGCCATGGATGAGCTCCCAGATGTAGTGCATGTGGACCTCTATTAGCTGTAGCAATGGCAAGAACAAGTCGGATGGAATTCATTCGGGCAACTGGTGCAAAAGTCTCAGAGTAGTCAATCCCAGGTACCTGGGAGAATCCTTTTGCGACCAAGCGAGCCTTATACTTGTCAACTGACCCATCTGCTGCGAATTTTGTTCAATAGATCCACTTACATCGAACAAGTTTTCTTCCCTTAGGAAGAGGGACAAGATCCCAAGTGTGGTTCCTCATCAAGGAACTATACTCCTCTTGCATAGCTGTATCCCACTCAGGAATACTAGAAGCCTCATGAAAAGACTATGGATCTGAGGCAGTAGCAATGAAGACATGTGGAGCATCCTGGAACTGTGAACGAGTTCGCCTGGTGTCTGATGGATCCCCAACCCAATCACCTACAGACTGCAAGGTCTGTCTAGCCCAAAGTGGACCGGAAGATGGAGAATCTGGAGGAGAATCATCAAGCTCTGAATGATGACTAGGAGAGGAAGGAGGTGAGTCCTCTGAATCACTCTCTGCATCAGAAGTGGAGGTAGAAGACTACTCAGGTGAATCTGACTCATCAGAAGATCTGTCATGTATCCCAAGTGACTCTAATGTCAAAGTAGAAGGAGTTGGAGAAGTGATAGAAAGTGAGCTCGAAGAGCCCTCCTCAAACTAAACACTCCTCTCAATGAACAACTTATGTGTAGTAGGGTGGAGCAACCGATAACCCTTCACACCATCAGGATAGCCTACAAATATGCAAGGTCTGCTCTGCGGATCCAAGGCCTTGCGTTTCTCTGTAGGAATGTGGGCCCATGCAAGAGAACCAAAAACTTGAAAGTGCTTAACTGATGGTTTCCGACCGCTCCAAGCTTCAAAAGGAGTGACTCCCTTCAAGGCTCGATGAGGAACACGGTTCTGGATATAACAAGCACAGTTAATGGCCTCTGCCCAATACTGTGGTGCAAGAGATCTAGAGTGAATCATGCAGTTCGCCATTTCCTTCAAGGACCTATTCTTCCATTCTGCAACACCATTCTGCTGAGGATTGTATGGAACTGAATGCTGCAAATCAATCCCCTCTGAAGTGCAAAACCTCTCAAACCGATGGTTGACATACTCACCACCATTGTCAGTGCGCAAAACTTTGATGGCTTTCCCAGACTGCTTCTCTACAAAAGTCTTGAAGTCCTGAAAATGATCAAATACCTCAGACTTCTATTTGAGAAAGTACACCCAAGTATATCGAGAAAAGTCATCAATGAATGTGAGGACATATCTAGCCTTGCTGAAAGAAGGATGCTGAAATGGACTAGCCAAATCACTATGAACTAACTCCAGTATCTGTGAAGCTCTCCATGCCTTACCTTTGTCAAACTTTTCCTTAGGATGCTTACCAAGAATGCAACCTTGGCAAACACCACCTGAAAACTGAACTGAAGGCAACCCTGTGACCATGCTTTGCTGGTTGAGCTGCTGCAAGTAGCGGAAGTTAAGGTGGCCAAACCGCTCATGCCATAATCTACTCACATCATTAGAATGAGTGAGCAAAATAGTCAAAGGAGGATCAGGAACAAAGTGAGAAAACAAATAGAGCCGTGACTGATGATCTGCTCTCCCAACTGCAACTGTAAAACCACTATGCAACTCATGAATCTCCACTGAATCAGGAGTGAACTCAACCCGCTTGCCTGAACCTGTGTGAGTGATCTGGTATACTGATAGGAGATTAGTTGATAATTAGGGCACATAAAGAACATCATGGAATGTGCCATCCCCCACATCAACAGACCCTCTCCCACACACCTCAACAGGAGTGTTATCACCCATCAAAATAGAAGGCATAGTAAATGGCTCCAAGGATGCAAGTTCTTCCTTAGATGAAGCCATGTGGTGTGAAGCACCCAAATCAAGAACCCAAGTGGATGGTGAAGAAGCAACTGCAACAAGGGCCTTGCCCTTTCCTTTCCCCTTGCTGTTTTCTTTTGCCTTATTAGACCCCTCATTAGAACTCTGTTTGACAGACTCAGGAACACTGATATTATTCTTCTCAAGAATGTGTGTCAAGTGATCAATTTGTTTCTTCAGACATTTATGTTCATCATGACCAGGTCTTTTACAATAGGTACATTGGACCCTCTCTTTCTTAGGCTTGTCGCCCTTGGAATATTGGGTCTCATTAGTTGCTTTTGAAGCAACCGTTATCTGATCCTTCTTCTCGTTGCTATTCTTTTGTTTCTTATCCTTACTATTGTTGTTACTACTTTGTCCTTTCTGTTCTTTTGTGCCTTGGTTAGCAGCCAAGGCATGTGACTTAGAGGACTTAAGAGTGCCCATCTGGATTAGCTTGTCCTGTTCCCGAGTGAGATTGACAGCAAAATCATCTAAAGATGGCATGGTGAATTAAGTACCAAGTGCACCCTTAGTAGCATAGAAAGCAGAAACAAACACAAAATATTCTAAACTTAGCTTAGAGAGAATACTAAGAATCAGTTGTTCATCTTTCTTTTCAATTCCACATTGTTTTAACTGCAGCCTTAGTGATTTCAATTTGGTGAAGAAATCATGGATTGTGTTGAAATTGCCTGGACTTAAACTAATTAGTTCATTTTCCAACATATGACCCCTCATTGAATCTTGTGTGCCAAATAGTGTTTCTATCTTTGTCCAGATTTCATTTGGTGTATTCAAAGACTCAATGTGAAAGAGCAAATCAGGAGAAATAGACAAACACAATGTTCCATATGCCTCATCACATTTGTTAAACCACTTAGGCTTATCTTCATCTTTAGCAGGTTCAGTTTCAAGTCCCATAGTTATCCTATTTAATCCAGCTTTCCTTAAGTGAATTGTCATGCGTGATTTCCACTCAAAGTAATTGTATGGAGTTAGGATGGGCAGATTTGTTTGATCCATGATGAAGAAATGCAGAGAAGAAGTGCTGAAAAGAAGAGAACCCAACCAAGACAACCCCCCCTTTTCACTCAATCAAAGAACCCCCCTGAGAAAATATGACTTAGCACTTTATATTAGTGCATTTACAACTACCACTAGCAATAAATACTAAGTGGTTTTGATTTCAATGCATTTACAAAACCCTCATGAAGAGCATATGCTCAAAATATAACTTTGACATAATATCTAAAGAAATAAATAGCACCACTGCGATCTACTCAAAAAATCATGCACTTTCAAAAAAAGAATTGCCTCGATACGAGGTCGTATGTGAAAGTTATGATCCTCTGAAGTTCCCAAAACGAGAACCATGCAATGTCACGATTGAGAATCTGTAATTTCTGAAAAATCTTGGCATCAAAATTAGAAAACGACTGCACTAGTGCATAGAGCATGAACAAATAGCCAAAATAAAAAAAAAAATTGTGGGAAAAGGAGTCCGTATGAGCAAGAATGGAGCATTTGAAAACTATCTTCAAAACTGCAGTTGCCAATGGAGAGAGGTCTTGCTGTAGCTTTCTGAGCGCGTTTCTACAAAATATATAGACTGCATGCAAAAATGGAAAGATATCCAGATGGTTTTTCTGTGCTGCAAACAAAACCCAGAAGGCATTTTTCTTGCAAATATACAGACGATGTTGCTCCAGTGTAAACTAAACGCCTTTAGCTACAAAAAATGACCCCAACAACTAAAAAATGACATGCAAAGGCTGAATCAGATGCTGGAACCTACAATATTGATTCAAAAGACCAAATATGCAAGTTGGTTGTCAGATTTGAGCTCGAAACCCCAGTTCCGTAACTGTGTATGACGATCTCTGATTTCGGTGAAATGAAAGCCAAATCTGACTTTCTCAAGCCTCCTGGACACGTTGGAACAGCTAGAAATGCTACCAGTATAACTAGAAATGCTGCAATCACCCAGATTTCATAAACACATGTGCAAACCCCAGAGATTAAAAAAATTTCCGTCAAACTTTTCTGATTCTCAAGATCATCTGAAGATGCAAGAGAAGAGCATACTGGGTTCTTCGAAAAACTGCAATAAGATTTATTAGCCCCCCCCGAATCTCTCAAATGTGGAAACTAAAATCTACTCTTGCACATAGAATAGCTCTGATACCATGTTAGAATCTGAAAAGATTAATAACCTAGAAAACTAGTGCAAAGAATAAATATTAAAACTATGAATGCAAATGATATGAAATCAAAATAGCAACACAGAGTTAGTCTCCAAGAGAGTAATGCAAATGCTAGAAGCAAAGTAGCATTAAGAGGATGCAAAAGAAAAAGATGCAAAATACAAGCCAAGTCGCATGCTTATATAGACCAAGGAGAGAGAGGAGGTGGCAACACCGACCAATGAGGAGCAACCATCTATCAGACTAAAGATAGCAAAGTATCTTTCCAAGATAGCTAATGGATGCTCACATGTAGGAAGGTGACACCTCGCAACCACTCACCTAATAAGACATGCTTTATTAACCTAAGCAAGATTAATAGAAGTGTAGGAAAAACCTAGGAATATAGGAAAAATAAATAACCCATCTAGGAAATAAAAACCTACACTAACACCCCCAACCAACCTTACACTGGGAGGAACCCCATGCCACCTTTATCCATTAGACCCCCAATGCACCAACCCACCTACTTTCAGTTGGACCCCTAATGCACCAAACCACCTACTTGATATTTTACCCCCAACCACACAGAAAAGATTTTTTTACAATTTGTACTGATAAGATCTGCATAAATGACCTGGTGGACCTACCTTAACACCACCTACACTTACACCTACACTTGCACCTACACAACTATTTCTATTTAAGCAACTCATAACTCACTAACTCTAATATCTACAGCTAACTATCTACACCTCAATGAGCGCCTTGGGTGAAATTGCATGAGATGACCTTTTGGAGTGAGTGCTTGAAAGATAGAATTCATTCTAAGACATGTCTCATCATTTAGAATTGCAAAATTGCAAGTATAAAGACATTTAACTCTAGGCGCACTCTCCATCAGTACAAACCCATTCTGGCGCCTAAGGGAGAAATTGCATTGAAAGACACCTTTTGAATGAATCTCTTAAGGGATATTGACCTCTTTAAGCCATTACAATTGTTTGAAATCATTTAAAGTGATAAATATGGACCAACTTGTGTTAGGCGCCCTTTGCTCTTCTTTTTACCTATATATGTGCCTAGATTTGTAGTAAGATTATTCCATGTTTAAAGAGGATTCCTAGTCAATTGGAGTCATAAAATATCAAATACAAAGTCAAATTAGACTTAGGCGCCCCTTCATGTAATTTCCCACCATCATGAGCACCTAGATCTAGAAAGATCATCCAATTGCACGTAGGAATAAGATACAAGTCCAAGACCTCAAATTTGAGCACCTAGAAGTGTGATGGATTGAAGAAGCTACATTGGTGCCTAAGAGTAAGTTGTATCTAATGACATCACCTAATTGAGCGCCTAGGAGGTATAAAGCTTAACATTGACATGAGGACAAGCACTTAGTAAAGGAGAGTTTCTCAAACATTTAAACATGTGAATGAAGTCATAGAAATGTACTAAGTCATCTAGGCGCCATTTTCCCCTTGTGTACCCTTACATTTACACCTAAGAAGAAGTTGCTTCATTTCATTGGAGTGTTTGAGTATTGAGGATTTCTTAGCAATGCTTTGCAACTTTACAATGCCTCCTTCTGACGATTTTTGGGGCAGTAGAAAACCTTTCACCACGGGCAAACACCTCAAAGATATAAAAAACTGAGAGAGGTTATTGTAGAGGCACTCTACGTGATCGTATTGCCTTAGACAAAATGTTTCTAAGTGACATAGTTCTTGAGTAACATCTCATCAAAGATTGCTACCTTTTTGCACTTTGGACTCTTCAGGGATATCATCAGTACAATGTAGCTCGGACTGTTTCGACATGTTTGGGTGAAAAAAGGACCATGCCTAATGTAAATGTACCCATCCAGACATGTTGGAATAGTCAGTTTGGTTGCATCAGGAATAGGACAAAAGTTACACCCCTTTGCAACTTTACACTACCTCCTTTTGACAATTTTTGGGGCAGTAGAAAACCTTTGACCACGAGCAAACACCTCAGAGATATAAAAAACTAAGAGAGGTTATTGTAGAGGCACTCTACATGATTGCGTTGCCTTAGATGGAATGTTTCTAAGTGACACAATTTTTTAGTAACATCTCATTAAAGATTGTTGCCTTTTTGCACTTTGGACTCTTCAGGGATATCGTCGGTATAATGTAGCTCAGACTGTTTCGACATGTTTGGGTGAAAAAAAGGACCATGCCTAGCATAAATGTACCCATCCAGACACATTGGAATAGTCAGTTTGGTCACATTAGGAGTAGGATGAAAGTTACACCCCTTTGCAACTTTACACTGCCTCCTTCTGACGATTTTTGGGGTAGCAGAAAACCTTTGACCATGGGCAAACACCTCAAAGATATAAAAAACTGAGAGAGGTTATTGTAGAGGGACTTTACATGATTGCGTTGCCTTAGACAGAATGTTTCTAAGTGACACGGTTTCCAAGTAACATCTCGTCAAAGATTGCTATCTTTTTGCACTTTGGACTCTTTACGGATATCGTTGGTACAATGTAGCTCAGACTGTTTCGACATGTTTGGGTGAAAAACAGGACCATGCCTCGCATAAATGTCCCATTCGGACACGTTGGAATAGTCAGTTTGGTCGCATCAGGAGCAGGATGAAAGTTACACCCCTTTGCAACTTTACACTGCCTCCTTCTGATGATTTTTGGGGCAGTAGAAAACCTTTCACCATGGGCAAATGCCTCAAAAATATAAAAACTGAGAGAGGTTATTGTAGAGGCACTCTACATGATCACATTGCCTCAGATGGAATGTTTCTAAGTGACACAATTTTTAAGTAACATCTCATCAAAGATTGCTACCTTTTTGCACTTTGGACTCTTCAGGGATATCGTCGACACAATGTAGCTTAGACTGTTTCGACATGTTTGGGTGAAAAATAGAACCATTCCTAGCCTAAACGTACCCATCTAGATGCATTGGAACTGTCAGTTTGGTCGCATCAGGAGCAGGACACCAAAAATACAAAAGTTGCTTTGTGCAACTTGACAACATTGACACTTTTTTTACAACATGACTCAAAGACTCAAACTGACCCCAAATGACTCAAAGTGACTTAAAATCACCTTGGTTTTGGTGCCCAATGTACATTATAGAGGTCTAGGCAATCCTTATCATTCAAACATCTTAGATGAGCGCCTAGGAAAGGAAAAAACTCTAAGTTTCATCATCATGAGTGCTTAATATCAAGAGACTTTAATAGCTCAAACCTTAGCATGGAGTCCTAAGGCACATTTCATGTCTCCTTTCATCCATTTTGGTGCCCTTATGTAGATTTTTCAGCTTGATTTGGCGCCCTGTATGTGAAGGAAGATCTAAAGGCATGAAAGTGGATGTTGTTTTGCAAGAGTTTGGATCATCAAAATTGAAAGAAATAAGTCTATTAAGCTTGGGTGCCCTTGGTCTTCTTTTCATTCATTATGAGCATCTTGGGAGAATGGTATATAGGTCATCACCATGATTAGGTACCTTGGATCTAGAGTGTTGGAGAGATCATCAAATGGTGTCTAGAGGAAGTATGGTGAGTTATGAGTTTGGTCGCATCAGGAGCAGGACACTAAAAATGCATAACATGATGATGTAAAAATGTGTGTGTAAAAATGCAGGAGGAAATAAAAAAAAGACAAACATTACAAATTAATGTGCATACTTACAACTCAATGTAACATGACTTTACAAAATTAATGTGAATACTTACAAATTAATCCAATGAACCATCCGAGTCTGCTCTACTCTTTATTGTGTCAAGTATTGCTTCATGGTCAGACTCACGCACCTTCCACAAGATTATGTTCAAAGGTCTACCCTGATACTTTATCAAATGAACATTGGATGCCACGACAAGGTACAAGTAATGAAGAATCTTCCGATGCATGTCAAAGTCCTGAAACAACCAAATATTAACACTCTTATGTGGGTACCTTCTAAGCCATGTTCCAGTAATAACCACTGAGCTTGTAGGGTATTCGACGTTTTCTCCATCTGTAGCAGGGGCCTCCAATTTCTTTTTGGCCTCAACACAACAACATAAGTAATAATATGTTCCCTCTTCATTATCTTCATCTGCAATAACTGCATATACGTGCCCTACATTGATATGTGTAGCAAATTAGATGAAATTAGTCAACATTACAAAAACACTACAAAGTAAGATAATATTACCTAGTTGAACTAGATGAAATTAGATGCATATACATGCCTTATATTACCTGGTTGAACTAAATCTGATATGTGTTCAAAGTCAACTGATGATTCCATCTGTGTTAGTCCGTGCCGTCAGGGGTCGATACGTGTCAAGTGGGCTAAGATAACTTAACTGCCATTCATCAACCCACTCCTTTGACTCGCACTCATCCCAGACTTGAATTGTACAGGAAGAACAAAAGCATGACATCTTTCGCGTATGGATACTCCATGAACCTGCAATTGAGCTTCTGAAAGAGTGCATCTCATTTGATCCTGTCAGTGTACAACAATCCTCAAATGGTGCAATGTTAGTATCATCTATCAACCAAAAAAATCTATGAACTGAAGACTTACCTTCATTACCTGGACCCATGGAAGCATTACACCACTCGACAATCAATTTTGCATCTATCAGCTTTGCATTGTCTTTATACTTTAACTCTTCTCACGCTATGGCTCTTTTGATACATGCTCCTACACCATGATGCTCCCCCTTTCCATGCCGGCCTCACAAAAGTTCCACATATGTTGAATACCTGTAAAATTATGCCTCCTACTCAGCCAATAAAAATTCCATGAGTTCTTGAATTGTGATGCACAGTTATCCAACCATATGATATGGTGACTGAACGATATGCCCCTTCTAGCCAAATCATTGTAGAACATGTGAAAGCAACCTTGCACGAACTCCATAGAATGTGTGCGATCATCACTAATATAGAAATTATACTCCCTTACGATCTTTCTGTCATCCTCTGTACTATCATTTGCATGAATGAATGCAATGTGCACAAATATAGAAACTTGTGTGGAGTTGTAATATTGTGATTGCACCTCACGCTATGGCTGTAGACTGTAGTTCTCTGCAAAGTTGATGACTGAAACAATGCTACCAACCAGAAATGTGTCCTTACATAACTTGAATTGCAAGTCCAACCATCGAGCTCTATGGGCATGTCTTGCATACTCATACACTATGCTGTCATGAAATATAGGCATAAACTGATACACTAGAATCTTTTCAATAACCAATTCACACCTCTTTGCTTCTTTACCATCTTTTGTATTGTATGCCACTATTTTATACTTACCAAACTCTACTAGTTTGTTTCAAACCGCATGTGTTCTTTCCATATGTTCACATATTGGCAAATGTTGCAGGCCACCGTAATGATGACATGTGCCATCCAAGCATAATTTCTTGTAGAATATTTGACCTTCCTCTCTTTCACATAAAATTCTTGATATGAAGTCTCTTGAAGATGTTGGTGGGGCACATATGGTACAACCCTGCAAAACATTGTTAGTATGCATATCTAAACATATAGACCTATAAGCATCAAAATGGTTAAAAAATTCAATATGTAATCTACAACAACAAGTAGTGCGTGTGTGATTTATCTTGACAGAGAAATGTTTTAACATTTCAAAATATCTTTGACAAATTTTAATTTGAGGATACTTCTCTAGAAATTTACCATAAAACTATGTTTGAGTCTCATCCAAAAAATGCTTTGGATGTGGCTCACAGTTCTGACTACCGATTCTCCTTCTTACCAAATCCCTTTGATTCGGAGATACCCTTGTGTAATTCTTCCAAAAGTTTTCAATTAGTGATCTCAATGCTTCAACAATTGGTTTATCTTTTCATGGTAGTCTTCCTGAGAACGCCCATAATTCATTGGCATTAGTGTACTCAATTCTTTAGCGTCGTCCAATGGCTCTTGATAAAGTTTTCCTATTAATTCTCAATTCTTGACTCATCTTTCTAATGAGACGAGCTTTCCTCGTTTGACTACTTACTGTAGTCGATGTAATCACATGTCGTGTTGCATTACTATCTTTTGTGTGTGAGGTATTACCCACTCTCTCATATGCACTCATTAGATTCTTGACAATAGATTTTTCACTTGAAGCCTCTAATGTTCTCAACCCAAGAATCTTCATGATGGACCTATACTTTATACTTCGCATCATTTCAATGAATAGTTGACATCTTGCAGTCTCATTTAACTTTTCAAAGAACAATCTCCAAATCTTATGAGCATATCTTCTACAAGTGCATTTTGGAATCTTACCTTCCATTGGCTGCAAAATATTCTCATCAATATCAATCAAAAATGTTGGCTTTCTATGCAAAATTCTAGGTGGTGTTAAGTTAGGTAAATTCATCTCAACATTAGGAATTTTATCAATATTTAAATGAGATGGGCTAAATGGCATACCTTCAATCGAAGATGGAATAGATGACATACCTTGAGGTTGAGGTGGGAACGATGGCGTACCTCCTTCATCACATGTGAGTGATGATGTACTTTCAACTTGAGATGTGGTAGATGGTGTCCCTACATGTTGACTTGCGGTAGAGGATGTGTCTCCAACTATGGTATTCAGATCTCTCGTAGCACAAATTTTTTGCATTCGTTCTCTTTATGCTGCCAATACCATATCTCTTTGTGATGGTTGTGGTTCCTCTTCAATTGACATGTCTTCATTTATCGTGTCCAATTTCCTCTTCTCATGAAGTTCCCTCATAGCCACTGCTTTCTTTGCATTCTTAGCTTCTATCTCTTCCTATGTTGGTTTAATTCTTGATCATTTCCTTGGCATGATGAAGAATTTGTCTATAGCATGATAAAGAGACCAATATTACTTTCTAAGAAATGAATACAAGATAATAGTGGGATTGTATTTTTATTATGTTGTAAGGATTTATTCTTGTATAGTTTGACATCATGGTATGTTAAAGTTTGTTTATTACACATAATTATTAAAAAGCCCAAGTGTAGAAAATATACATGGCATCATGTGAGATTGTAGGTTGCTTTGTTGATTGGGAATGTGTCTATTTTAAACATGTATGATAAAGCATGATAAAGTAATTCAATCTGAATTAAGGAAAATGTAAAGAACATGCATGTAAAGACTTGACATACCTAAAAAATGAAGATTCGAATGGAGAGAATACTGAATTATGTAGGGTTTTTTTCTTCTTGCATCAAACTCCTCAACAATTTGAGTTTTTCACCACTTGCTTCCTTTTCAATGTTAAATTGAATAACACTCAAATATAATTACTAACAACAATACTATTAACCAATCTATAATGTTAAATTCCTAAAATTGAATCACACTTAACATTGCAACACTACAAAAATTGAAACTTGAATAGATATATATCAAACTTGGTGTGAAACTATGTTATTTCCTCCTTCTCAAGTTGGCAAAGAAGAAAAGGTGGTGGAAAGATCATGCAAAGGTGGTACAATGTGTCAAATGTGCATGTGAACTTCTCAACAGCATGAAAGCACTTCTTTTTTGTCAGACCACGTGCAGAATCAGTATGAAAATAGAGCATGTGGGCCTAGATCACAGGGGTCAACACTTTTTTACTATTTCTATAGCAAGACAAAATGTGAGCGCGTTATAACACGCTCACGTTATAACACTCTCACGTTTTGTCCTGCTATAGATTGATCACATCCTGTGCATTATCTTCCTTACCACAAGCAGGGATGACCACATCCTATGCTTCATCAACTGACACTTCCAAGCCTTACAATTCCTCTTAAATACAGGAGGATCCATGACTGGAAGAGCCAAGCCACTTCGTCCCACCTTGCTAAAGGATGACATTATGGGAGAATTAGGATGACATTCACCTTAAACCCTAATCCCTTATCTCTAAACCCTCCAACCCTATCCCTAATCCTTATACCCTCCACACTCTACTTTAACCCTAATCCCTTGACCCTCAACCCTATACCTAAACCCTTGACCCTTGAACCTCAAACCTCAACGTCAAACCCTAATCCCTCAACCCTTAACTATGATCCCTCGACCCTCAACCCTATCCCTAAACCCTAAACCCTAAAGCCTCAACCCTCAACCCTCAACGTTGAATCCTAATCCCTCAACCCTTCACTCTAATCCCTCAACCCTAAACCCTATCCCTAAACCCTCAACACTATACCTTAAATCCTAATCCCTCAACACTCAACCCTAAACCTTATCCCTAAACCCTAATCTCTCAACCCTCAACCCTAATCTGTCATCCCTCAACTCTAATCCCTCATCCCTAAACCCTAAATGCTATACCTATTCCTAAACCCTCAACATACTCGATACTATACATTAAACCCTAATCCCTTATCCCTAAACCCTCTAACCCTATCCCTAATCCTTATACCCTCCACACTCTACTTTAACCCTAATCCCTTGACCCTCAACCCTATCCCTAAACCCTTGACCCTCAAACCTCAACCCTCAACCCTCAATGTCAAACCCTAATCCCTCAACCCTTAACTCTGATCCCTCGACCCTCAACCCTATCCCTAAACCCTAAACCCTAAAGCCTCAACCCTCAACATCAAATCCTAATCCATCAACCCTTCACTCTAATCCCTCAACCCTAAACCCTATCCCTAAACCCTCAACACAAACCTTAAACCCTAATCCCTCAACCCTTAACCCTAAACCTTATCCCTAAACCATAATCCCTCAACCCTCAACCCTAATCCATCATCCCTCAACTCTAATCCCTCATCCCTAAACCCTAAATGCTATCCCTATTCCTAGACCCTCAATGGGCTCTATACTATACCTTAAACCCTAATCCCTTATCCCTAAACCCTCCAACCCTATCCCTTAACCCTAATCCCTCAACCCTCAACCCTATCCCTAAACCCTTGACCCTCGAACCTCAACCCTCAACCCTCAACATCAAACCCAAATGCCTCAACCCTTAACTCTAATCCCTCGACCCTCGACCCTATCCCTAAACCCTAAACCCTCAACCCTCAACCCTCAACATCAAATCCTAATCCCTCAACCCTTCACTCTAATCCCTCAACCCTAAACCCTATCCCTAAAACCTCAACACTATACCTTAAACCCTAATCCCTCAACCCTCAACCCTAAACCTTATCCCTAAACCCTAATCCCTCAACCCTCAATCCTAATCCATCATCCCTCAACTCTAATCCCTCATCCCTAAACCCTAAATGCTATCCCTATTCCTAAACCCTCAACAGACTCGATACTATACCTTAAACCCTAATCCCTTATCCCTAAACCCTCCAACCCTATCCCTAATCCTTATACCCTCCACACTCTACTTTAACCCTAATCCCTTGACCCTTAACCCTATCCGTAAACCCTTGACCCTCAAACCTCAACCCTCAACCCTCAACGTAAAACCCTAATCCCTCAACCCTTAACTCTGATCCCTTGACCCTCAACCCTATCCCTAAACCCTAAACCCTAAAGCCTCAACCCTCAACGTCAAATCCTTATCCCTCAACCCTTCACTCTAATCCCTCAACCCTAAACCCTATCCCTAAACCCTCAACACTATACCTTAAACCCTAATCCCTCAACCCTCAACCCTAAACCTTATCCCTAAAACCTAATCCGTCAACCCTCAACCCTAATCCGTCATCCCTCAACTCTAATCCCTCATCCCTAAACCCTAAACACTATCCCTATTCCTAGACCCTCAATGGGCTCTATACTATACCTTAAACCCTAATCCCTTATCCCTAAACCCTCCAACCCTATCCCTTAAACCTAATCGCTCAACCCTTAACCCTATCCCTAAACCCTTGACCCTCAAACCTCAACCCTCAACCCTCAACATCAAACCCTAATCCCTCAACCCTTAACTCTGATCCCTCGACCCTCAACCCTATCCCTAAACCCTAAACCCTAAACCCTCAACCCTCAACCCTCAACGTCAAATCCTAATTCCTCAACCCTTCACTCTAATCCCTCAACCCTAAACCCTATCCCTAAACCCTCAACACTATACCTTAAACCCTAATCCCTCAACCCTCAACCCTAAACCTTATCCCTAAACCCTAATCCCTCAACCCTCAACCCTAATCCATCATCCCTCAACTCTAATCCCTCATCCCTAAATCCTAAATGTTATCCCTATTCCTAAACCCTCAACAGACTTGATACTATACCTTAAACCCTAATCCCTTATCCCTAAACCCTCCAACCCTATCCCTAATCCTTATACCCTCCACACTCTACTTTAACCCTAATCCCTCGACCCTCAACCCTATCCCTAAACCCTTGACCCTCGAACCTCAACCCTCAACCCTCAACATCAAACCCTAATCCCTCAACCCTTAACTATGATCCCTCGACCCTCAACCCTATCCCTAAACTCTAAACCCTAAACCCTCAACCCTATCCCTAAACTCTAAACCCTAAACCCTCAACCCTTAACCCTCAACGTCAAATCCTAATCCCTCAACCCTTCACTCTAATCCCTCAACCCTAAACCCTATCCCGAAACCCTCAACACTATACCTTAAACCCTAATCCCTCAACCCTCAACCCTAAACCTTATCCCTAAACCCTAATCCCTCAACCCTCAACCCTAATCCATCATCCCTCAACTCTAATCCCTCATTCCTAAACCCTAAATGCTATCCCTATTCCTAAACCCTCAACAGACTCGATACTATACCTTAAACCCTAATCCCTTATCCCTAAACCCTCCAACCCTATCCCTAATCCTTATACCCTCCACACTCTACTTTAACCCTAATCCCTCGACCCTCAACCCTATCCCTAAACCCTTGACCCTCGAACCTCAACCCTCAACCCTCAACATCAAACCCTAATCCCTCAACCCTTAACTCTGATCCCTTGACCCTCAACCCTAAACCTTAAACCCTCAACCCTCAACGTCAAATCCTAATCCCTCAACCCTTCAGTCTAATCCCTCAACCCTAAACCCTATCCCTAAACCCTCAACACTATACCTTAAACCCTAATCCCTCAACCCTCAACCCTAAACCTTATCCCTAAACCCTAATCCCTCAACCCTCAACCCTAATCCATCATCCCTCAACTCTAATCCCTCATCCCTAAACCCTAAATGCTATCCCTATTCCTAAACCCTCAACAGACTCGATACTATACCTTAAACCCTAATCCCTTATCCCTAAACCCTCCAACCCTATCCCTAATCCTTATACCCTCCACACTCTACTTTAACCCTAATCCCTCGACCCTCAACCCTATCCCTAAACCCTTGACCCTTGAACCTCAACCCTCAACCCTCAACATCAAACCCTAATCCCTCAACCCTTAACTCTGATCCCTCGACCCTCAACCCTATCCGTAAACCTTAAACCCTAAACCCTCAACCCTCAACATCAAATCCTAATCCCTCAACCCTTCAGTCTAATCCCTCAACCCTTAACCCTATCCCTAAACCCTCAACACTATACCTTAAACCCTAATCCCTCAACCCTCAACCCTAAACCTTATCCCTAAACCCTAATCCCTCAACCCTTAACCCTAATCCGCCATCCCTCAACTCTAATCCCTCATCCCTAAACACTAAATGCTATCCCTATTCCTAAGTCCTCAACAGACTCGATACTATACCTTAAACCCTAATCCCTTATCCCTAAACCCTCCAACCCTATCCCTAATCCGTATACCCTCCACACTCTACTTTAAGCCTAATCCCTCGACCCTCAACCCTATCCCTAAACCCTTGACCCTCGAACCTCAACCCTCAACCCTCAACATCAAACCCTAATCCCTCAACCCTTAACTCTGATCCCTCGACCCTTAACCCTTAAAACTTGAACCCTAAAACCTATCCCTACATGCTTGACACTCAACACTATATCTTAAACCCTAATCCCTAAAGCCTCAACCCTAAATCATTAAACCTTAAACCCTAAACCCTATCCCTAATCCCTCTACCCTCGACACTCTTATTTAACCCTAATCCCTTGACCATTAACCCTATCCCTCAACCCTCAACCCTCAACCCTCAACCCTCAACCCTCAACTCTCAACATTATACCCTAATTCATCAACCCTAAACCCTAATCCCTCAAACCTAAACCCTATCCCTAAAGCATCAACCCTCAACACTAAACCTTAAACCCTAATCCCTATCCCTCAACCCTTAACCCTTAAAACTTAAACCCTATCCCTACACCCTCAACACTTGACACTATATCTTAAGCCTTAAACCCTCATCCCTAAACCCTCATCCCTCAATCCTTAAACCTTCAACCCTAAACCCTATCCCTAATCCCTCTACCCTCAACACTCTAACCCTAACCTTGACATTAAATGCTAATCCGTCAACCCTAAACCCTAATCCGTCAACACTAAACCCTATCCCTAAACCCTCAACCCTCAACACTATACCTTAAACCCTAATCCATCAACCCTAAAAGCTAATCCCTCAACCCTCAACCCTAAACACTATCAATAAAATCTCAAACCTTGACACTATACCTTAAACCCTATGAGAAAAGCTTTGTGTATGGTACATCCACAGTGAGTAATTAATAGTTGAAATCAGAAGGATGATCATTATGAGAAAAGATTTGCATTGGGGTACATCTATGTTTCTTGCTGTCCACCTTGCACTTAGGGAAGGTATATTGTTATGAAACAGGGAAATAATCTCCCATTGTTTACTGGCTCTATCCACAAGAACTACTAAACTATACCTTAAACCCTAATCCCTCAACCCTAAACTTTCAACCCTAAACCCTATCCCTAATCCCTCTACCCTCAACACTCTACCTTAAACCTAATCCCTCGACCCTTAACCCTAAACGCTATCCCTAAAGCCTCAACCCTAAACCCTAATCCCTCAAGGTCCTAAACTCTAATCCCTTATCCCTAAACTCTAAATCCTATCCCTAAATGCTCAACCCTCAACCTTAAACCTTAATCACTCAATCCTTAGCCACCCCTCTCCTCCCCTATCTGGCTCACTCCCATCTCTACCCTCCTCTGCCCTTGACACTATACATACATACATATAGGCATACATAGATACATACATACATATAGGCATACATAGATACATACATACATACATATAGGCATACATAGATACATACATACATACATATAGGCATAGATAGATAGATAGATACATACATACATACATATAGGCATACATACATACATACACGATTAATAGCCTTGAACATAAAAAAATTTAAGGGGAACATAACACGAGCGCGTTATAACATGCTCGTGTTATGTCAAACATGACAAACAACACAGACTTTGGCGGAAAAGGAAAAATGCAAAGCAAAACATAACATGAGCGTGTTATAACGCGCTCGCGTTATGTCTTTCTTTGGGAATCCCAAGCCTTGGGCTTGGGATTTGCTTTGGATTTCTAACCCAAAGGCTTGGAGTGCCTTTTGAACAGTCACAGACGTGTTTTTCCATATTCTTCAAGATTTCACATAATTTCGTTCGTGCTAACCTCAGATTTGTACGTGTTTTAAGGTCGAACAAATCGAACACCTGGGTAATGTTAGGCTCTCTTAGCTATTTGACGATGTGATTTTTTTCACATTTTAACAATGTTAAGCCTTTCATCTTTAATTTCTTTTGTTTGTGTGTCCATTTTTGGGCAAAAACCACTGTTTGGTCATTTTTTCATTGTAAATTAACTATTCATTGAAATTTCAAAAAAATTACATATTTAAAAACTAGACTCCATTCTACAAATATTAAAAAAAGAAAAAAATAATTTTCAATTAGTTTTCAAAATTTATAGGGGTAGCACGGCCAAAATTCTATTTTTTAGGATGTGTCCACTTTGAAAATTAGTAAAAAATCAAATATTCATCAAAAAATTATCAGAAAAATTGGGCATAAACTACATGCTATTAGCTAATTTCTCACTGAAGCGATTTTAAAAACACCAAAAAAAGTTGACCTTCTGAGGGAGCCACAAAACATGCTATGTTATTTTTTTTGACAGAAACAACACCAATTTCTGTGGCTCCCTCTTTTGAACCCCTTAATCTATGCCATTTAAAAAAAAAATAGTACTTTAGAAAGTAGACTCGGAGCACTATGAACATTGTTTTAGTTGCATCTCCAAATTTTGAGTGTAACTATGCTCAATTTCTCATCCAAGGCCAGTATTTCCTGATTTCAGAAAAAAAAAGTGGCCACTTAAGTATTAAATAAAGCAAACTCTTTATTTATTCGATCATTACAGATCCAAACCACAGATAAATACTTGTCATGAAACAGTTGTCATGAAACAGTTGAAGCAGTTGCAGAATGAACTGAATGAAACTAAACAAACCGCCTGATCAATACCGAAACCAACACTGATAGAACAATGTATAGTAACGCTAACATTCCCCCCCTTATTACATTGTTCCTGCAATAGTACCAAGAGACCCCCCCCTTAATGCTAAAGTACTCAACAAAGCTGATTACATAATATGAATACATATTTTATAGAAGATCTTCTCCCAAAGAACAAATCCTGAACCAAGCGAGGCTCCATCATGCTGTCTCATCTACCCTCGGAAAGGCGTCGCTTCAAGTTGTGTTCTTGAGCTCTTTAGTCCCAAGCTCTCAAATCACAGAGTCTTGAATTATTTGACAATGGCCCCTAAGAGATATGACAGATCTCTGCCATGTTGTCTAGTGACCGCGAAAGGGTATAATTCAAGATCATATACTCTTTGAAGCTCGCTGGACAACAATCCATATTGAGCTCAACACCAAACCCCAAACCTGTCTCCAAAACAAAATCTTCACAAAACATACATTCTTCAAATCTGTCAGCTCAGTTAGCATCAATAAAGAAAAACAAAACAACCAAAACCAAAAATGCTTCTCATGCAAAGCATCATCTCAAAGCGACAAGCTAACTTGAGATGATGGAAAATCCTCCATTCTCCGATGCCGCCTGCCTCCAATATGACCTTGCTTAAAGGGCATATCCACAGAAATTAATAGCACCATCTGGTGGATCCTCATCCTCAATATCTGGTGGGTCTTTATCATCTTCAATGTAAGCAAGATTTCCTTCATTTTTGAGCTTTCCTTTAAGAACATCATTCGCTCGAGTTCTACAATCCCAAGCTATGTGACCATTTTTCTTACAATAAAAACATTTGATTCTCTTTGATCTCTTGTAATTGCTTCTTGAAAATAATGCTTTCTCTTGAGGATCATCTTATGAATCTTCTATTGTTCTCTTCTCTTCTGATAGAAGAGCAGAAATCATACCTTCTAGAGTTTGTGAAGATATTTGACTGAGAGTAAAAACAACATTGTTGTATTTTGAAGGCAAGCTATTTAATAGGATGGCCCTAGCATCATCATCATCTACTGTAACCTTAACCTCTGCTAGCTGTCTAATGAGAGACTGCAAGTTACTTATATGATTTGACATTGTGATTCCATCTTCCATCTTAAATCAAAATAATTGAAGTTTTAGAGAAAACTTTGCATTAACGGCTTTTGCTCCAAACAATTTATTCAAATTTTCCCAAATTTTGGCTGATGATTTATCCAAATCAATATGGTGCAATTCGGTGTCAGAAAGAGCAAGACCAATTATAGCTTTGGCTTTATCATCTCTACTACTCCAATCTAATAACTTATTTGCATCTGTAGGTGCTTTTTCCTTTCCATTGACTATTGCCCATAAATTTTTATTCATTAGTTGCATTTGAATTTTCATTCTCCAAGTATGAAAATTGGAACCAGAATATTTGTCTAATGGGATCTCCATTTAGATAATACTCAAAAGATTGACTTTAGACTTAAATATATTTGCTTATAAAATTTGCATTGACAAACACACTTCAATACATACCAATAATGGACATCCACTTTTGTTTGATTGCCAGGTTTTGCCAACTATATCTTCCTCTTTCAGGTGCACTGTGCCTTTGTTATGAATCATAGATGAACTTTCCACATGATTTCCATGAGAATCTGATGGATAAGAGTAACAGTAAATCTTCTATTAATGCATTCAACTCCCCATGCACAGCAATGCACACCCATAGATATTTCTTTCGATGCTTGCTCACATTGTAACTCCCCACGCACAATAATGAATAAAGAAACCCATGGCAAATTACTGTGCAGGTGTGAACTGTGAAGACGTTGGCATCTGCGGCCACAACAACAACTAACAACAGCGTGTGTGGTCTCCAATCTCCACGTCCCAATTTGAGATGATAATGGCAATGCAGATTATTCACTATTGCAAGGGAATCGCTGCTCTGGTACTGATAATCACACAATATACTATGGACTGACTGCAGATTATATGTCTTCACTTAGGGCTTTGCTTCCTTTGTGTCGTGTGGTTACATATCAAGTGAAGATAGCGAAGTCAGAGAAGATTGTTTAGAATTAGCGCTATAGACAGAGCCATAATTGAAGCATCCTTTTGGAGGTAGTTTCAACTGTTGGCCAAGGGCGATCAGCATTCACTGGCAGTGCCTTCAACCGTTAGAATCCTCACATAGGCCAGATCAACAACACCACTGCTCAGACGCCTCACATTATACAAGAATAGCTAAACAGCTCTGATACCATATTAAAGAAAGCAAACTCTTTATTTATTCGATCATTGCAGATCCAAACCACAGATAAATACTTGTCATGAAACAGTTGAAGCAGTTGCAGAACGAACTGAATGAAACTAAACAAACCGCCTGATCAATACCAAAACCAACACCGACAGAACAATGTATAGTAACGCTAACATTAAGACCCCTTTTTGGACCCCCATCTTCTTGCACTTACCCATAGGGACATGTGCTGCAAACAACCTTTACATATGATAGTTCAAGGAACAACAAGAACTATAAATCATACTTAAATAATTGTATCAAGAATGCAATTAACGATTTAAATTTAGACAAACAAAACCCATTACTCACACTTGCTCCTAGAGGAGTGGCTACTTACAACATATGGGCCTCCACAATCCATGCAGGTCTTAGAATTCCAATAAAAGAAATGCAACCATTACAAGAACAGACTCATACACTATTCCAAGACAAAATTCAAAACATCAAATACATCCTCATAGATGAGCGCTACACAAGGCATTTCCCCACTAAAAACACTAGTGCTTCAGTGGTGTATTCATTATCCTTATTGGTGATCTTGCACAACTACCACCTAGCATGGATAAACCTATATATGCATCACACTCAATTGTAAGGATGTTATAGAAAACATTTACCATATTGTAACGTTAGAAACAATATTCTGTCAAGAAGGCAATAGTGAGGACTAAAAATTTTTTTGTGCCATATTACAAAACATACATAATGAAAAGCCAATGTAGAATGATTGGGAAATACTAACATGAACTGCACAATAAATCACTAAGTACAATAGAACAAGAAGAATTTAACCTCTCCATAAATTTATTTTCCACCAACAACTTGGTTGTGCTAAATAATATAAAGATGTTGAAGTTGTTAAATCTTCTTGTGGTGCTTAGTGTAGCACAAAACACACAAATAAAATCAAATGATGATAATGAAGATGATCATCTCCAACAAGAATTTCTCCTATGCATAGGCCAAAGGATAATGCTAACAATGAACTTATGAATTGAAGTTGGCCTTGTAAATGGATAAATAAGATAAGTTAAAGCTATTGTTTACTATCTCCACTCCAAACCCCCAAACTTGCCAATGTACATTGTAGTTCAATGAACAATACCTATAGTGGCCTAGCATGGGATAGAGAAAGACTAAATAACATACATTTGATACCTCTAATACATGGTAATCATATACAACTACCCCTAACCATGGCTTGGCCTATTACAACCCACAAATCCCAAGGCCTCACATTTAACAAGGATATAGTAAGCATAGGCGACATCAAAAGATAAGGCCTAACATTAATGACTATATCTAGAGTTAAATCAATTGAAATCCTTCACATAGACCATGCATTCTCTTTTGAATGGTACTCTAAAATGCAGAACGATCCTTATAACACCTTCAGTAAGAAAGAAGAAGCTTGCCTACAACAAATGTCCTCTTAGCACATTCAGGTACATGTGTTTGCTTTTGTTTTCATTGGTAGTTTATCTTAAGTTAATCATGAGAATATGAATTTCTTTCTTAATTTATGTGTAGGTCAATACAAAGCATGAAGTAGGCACCATTTAAAGTAGCACTCCACAAATGTTAGTAAACTAGATGCACACATAACAAGTAGATTTTTGTTCCCCATTCTCATCATGCACCACCCTATCTCTAGCTTCTTCCTTGTTTTGTTCTTCTAATTTTCTTTGATATACCTCATGAATAGCCTTCTTAATTTGATATGTAACTTGTTTAGGAGTGTGAATGTAATAATATCCAAAGTAAAATGACTAAATTCCATAATGGGTTGATATCAATTTCTTGGAATCTTTACATTTTTACTCTCATGGATCAATTTGATGCATTTCAGGGTATGTATGGTAACCATACAACTAGACCCAAAGGATCCATCGAAGCTTTCATACTATGTTCTTGATATCTTACTCTCCAATTAGTATGCTTATTGATGGCTAGAAATGATCAAGACTCTCATATTCAATAGTTGGCAATTCGACATTCAAAGATATGATTATTTCATGTTGTAAGTGTTAGGATTGGAAGAAGCTCCCTTCACTATTCATGTGGTGAGTGCATATTGTATAGATGTTTGTACTGTATCTTATGCTTCAATGGTGGACCACAGAAATCAAAAACAACATTTTCAATTTGTATTGAATAAGAATAATAAATAGTATATATTTTGCTAGGTATCTTCTAGCTAATCATGTAGATTGTTATAGAGCTATCTTGGAAAATGATATGTGTATGTTCTACCACCAATTAAAATATGATTTTAATGTAATCAAGCATCCATAGTTTAACATTTCTTATCATCTGTCACATTGTTGCAGGAACCCGTATCTTTTTTAAACTCAATAACTCACGTTAAATACTTATGTTTTCATTTTTTAATATTGAAAAGAGAATAGAATAGAAGATGCAATTACCTTTAGAATTGTCATAATAAATCAATATAATAATATTAAGATTACCTTTAGAATTGTCATAATGAATCAATATAATAATATTAAGATTACCTTTCGAGTTGTCATAATAATATTAAGATTAGATACGTAAAATTATGATTAGATAGTCCTATTAAAGAAAAAATTTAAATTGTAATCATATTATTATTAAACGGTGCAATCGCAACTGCTAGTCATATTAATTTTCAAAGTATAGCGTATTCGTTCATGTTGTTCGGCTTTAATATGATGAATAATCTATGATGAAAAGTCAGTATGTGAAATCTAATCCAATTTATAATAATATTGGCGGCATGGGTACAAAAATGTTAAAAATCGTTAGTTTGCATGGTGGCTATGTTGCTGAGTGCAAATCAAGTGTTTCATAAGATGGTAAAATCTATGATTGGCTACAGTTTATTTTCTGCATAAAAATTGTACTATCTCAAAAAGTGTCATGTGATAACAGTGAGAGCGACTGAAAAAACCTACATGGCTGCAGTGAATTAAGTTTAAATTAATTATCATGCACTTGATATATTAGAGCTGTATTTGGAAAATAATATTGGAGCTTAAACGGTATAGCTCTGGGATTGGTTTTTAAGGAATTAAAATTCGACTACGCCTTTAAATCATAAATAATTGTATGATGACTCAAATGAGTACAGAGTGAAAGGGTTCAAGATGTTTGAAAAGACCACGGGGATTTATTTTTGGCTATCCTTTGAAGGATATTAAAGACACAGAAGAAGTTCGCTCAACAGAGTCATCCATGTCACAATGTCAAAGAGATCCAAAGCTTATTGATGAAAGAAGAAAGGATCTTATAAGCCCTTATCCTTCTGCGGTGGAGGACCTTTATTCCCACCACTTTTGCAACATGGATGAGTTGGGAAGTCGTTCAAGGACAAGGGAATTAAGGATTACTTTTGGTAAGGGAGCCATCATTGTAGCTTTATAACTATCTAGCATTCCTCGTTCTCTATCTTACTTCAAACCTGACTGACAGTGCTACCAAATGGGTCCCGAAGGTATAACCATCATCTACTTATTCTTATATTAATAGGAGACTTTATTACAGGAATGCGGACTACGTACCACTACCCATACCTTTCATATACCTGAGTAATTTCTAGTGACTACATTTAAATATAATATAATTATTTTTTATACCTATTTTTGTACCCGCAATATCTAGTGACTACATTTATATATAATATAATTATTTTTTATACCTATTTTTGTACCCGCAATATCTAGTAACTACATTTACATCTAATATAATTGTCTTCTTATTCATTTACTCGCATATACTAATTTTATTGGCATACCATTACCATCCCCATATCAGTACTGGTACCTATGCTTATTTTTCATAAATATATATATTTTTGTACCACTATCTTTGACATAAGAAATGTTACAGACCTAGTACATATTGAGAGGTAGCTGAATGGCAGGAAAATGCTGTAAGAGGAGGACATCCTGGAAAAATGAATTAATCATGGAGAGAGGAACTCATACTTTAATATTCTGCTGCAGTACCATAGCTGATGTTCATGGCTATTCTTAAATATAATTCATTTCAACAGTCAAATATTAATTTAGACCAATAAAAATAAGACAAAAATTTACCACTTTTTGTTGTGAATGAAGTGTAAAATTGCTATTGAATGTTTGACTATTGAAATAGTTATATTTAAATGAGTAAATATTGATAAGAGAAATGGGAGGAATGTGAAATTTACTTTCTAATTTCTTAAATTAGAAAAAGTCAGATAACGACAGTCCGTTTGATACTATAAAAAACTTTAAACTTGATTCGTTAACGCGTCCTAAGGATGGCAGGTACACGTGACATACTCCTCTTGCAAATTTTAACTCGTACTATCACCTGTTTTTTATATTGGAGTAAGCTTAAAAAAATTTAGAGAGTACAGCTGTAAAAAGAAGCTTAAAAAAAATTAGAGAGTACAGCTGTAAAAAGAGCAAGAGAAGCATCGAACAGCAAACAGCAGCATACCTGGGCAATAAAAGAACAAGAGAAAGACAAACGCCTGAACAAACAAGGCTGCTGTGAAAACTCAGCAGGTCAGCAGGATCGTCAAATAAGACAATTAAAAACATAGCATATGTATTTATCTATTCTACTTAAAAATTATTTATTTCAATGGTCAAACAATCAATAGTAAATTTACACTTTATTCAGACCAACAAATGATAATTATTTGTTGTATTTTTACTGGCCAAAATTGACATTTAACTGTTGAAATGAAAGATGTTTAAGAATAGCCCATATTTATCACATTGTTAGTGGGTGATTAATAAGCCCTTCCTAAAAATGACAGTTTGGCATATTTATCTTATAAATGTAACTTTTATATTATCACCAATTGTTAAGGAGGGTAATATAAGGACCCTTTTTATATTTAATGTTTTTATTACAATTTATTTGTTTAGTAATTGATTATAATGTATTCATGTTTATTGTTTTAATGAATATATAACATTTTTAACAAAAATAACTTGTAATTACGTCGAGAGGCGTTTCTACATTCTCAGAACAAGAGCTGAAAGATTCCAAAATCTCTCCGTAAACTTATAAGATTCCAATCTAGAATCTTTATTAAAAAATTAAATAATACAAATAGTCACTCCACAAATAAAAAACCAAAAAAAGAAAATGCAACAGTTACATTCTCTGTGGGTGGGAAAAAAGATGCAGCAGTTAGATCATTTGTGCGTGGGAAAGAAGGTTTCAGTTTATCTTGGTCTGGTTCATTTTATAAAATACTGTGTGTTGATCTTGATTGGTGTGGTTCATTTTATAAAATAAGAAAATTAGAATATTAATGACCATGTCCATGCACTGCACATATCTTAGTTGGAATTAAGACACCTCTAAGAAAAAAAGATGTTAATAATTTAAAAAAATGCCAATTGGAGGTAGGAATAAAACCTGAGAAGGCTATATTTAATGCAATCTTTTTACAAAAAGAAAATTCCTGGAGCCTTAGAAAAGTAGATATTACTAGAATTCAAAATAGAATATAATGCAGATTTAAAGATTAGAAGAATTGTAACCACTCACCATGCCTCATATTAGAAGAATTGTAACCACTCACCATGCCTCATATTTTTCATAGTTATTGCTGACTAATAAGTTTTGGGAAAAAAAAAAGGCAGTGAGAAAAAGCCAATGACCTATGAGGAAAGAGAAAAATAGCTTATTAGAAGATCATAAAGAATAATACTCTTTGTATACTCTGTTACCTGCACAACAAAAAATTCATATATATGTAAAATCCAAAGAAAACATAAAAATTAGAAAGAAAACAAAGAAAGGAAGAAGTAAAAAATCATATGTATAAAAAACCAAAGAAAACATAAAAATTAGAAAGAAAACAAAGAAAGTAAGAAGTATTAGAGATGTTGAGATGAAAATAGAAAAATCAAACATGTTTTATTTCTTTTATAAATAAATTTTTAGTTTTTCATATCAAATAAATTTAATTAAAGAATAATCTATCATAAAAAATAGAATAATCTATTATTCTAACTAATATTATTAATAAATTTAATCTAATTAGAGATATCCTTCTTATACATTTAATTTTGTAATGAGTATTTTAATCTAATATATATAATTGAATATATTAATATAAATTAGAGATATTAATATATTAACATTAGATATATATAATTAGAGATATATTAAAGTTAATTTAATTAGGGTTAAATATAAGGTTATAATTTATTAGCTGAATTATCTAGCATTAAATATAAGATATTAATATAAATAGATTAAAAATATTAACCTTAAAATATAAATTAAAGTTGAATATTATTTCAAATTAATACATATTTTTAATCTAATATATATAAATCAATTAATAGAATATAACTACTTTCATGAAATTAATCTTTTTACAAAAAGAAAATTCCTGGACCCTTAGAAAAGTAGATATTACTAGAATTTAAAACAGAATATAATGCAGATTAAAGATTAGAAAAATTGTAACCACTCACCATGCCTCATATTTTTCATAGTTATTGCTGACTGATAAGTTTTGGGAGAAAAAAAGGCAGTGAGAAAAAGCCAATGCCCTATGAGGAAAGAGAAAAATAGCTTATTAGAAGATCATGAAGAATAATACCCTTTGTATACTCTGTACCTGCACAACAAAAAAATCATATATATGTAAAATCCAAAGAAAACATAAAAATTAGAAAGAAAACAAAGAAAACAAGAAGTAAAAAATTATATATATAAAAAACCAAAGAAAACATAAAAATTAGAAAGAAAACAAAGAAAGTAAGAAGTATTAGAGATGTTGATATGAAAATAGAAAAATCAAACATGTTTTATTTCTTTTATAAATAAATTTTTAGTTTTTCATATCAAATAAATTTAATTAAAGAATAATCTATCATAGAAAATAGAATAATCTATTATTCTAACTAATATTATTAATAAATATAATTTTATTTGCTCAAAAAATTTATTCGATCCTCTTGCTAATAACAAAGAGAATAATCCTAGATTATGGCACACTTGGTGCAATTTCCAGCAAGGGCATGCTAGGATATATTCTAGGCTTGATCGTTTTTATGGTAACAAAGATTTTTTCTCCTTCATCCCTGATCATAATGGTAATATTGTTTTGGTTTCTGCTACTACTTTGTCTGATCATCACCCCATCTTTGCTCATGTTATTTTTAATGCTGCTCCTGTTAGGCAGAAGCCTGTTTGTGGTAAGTTTATCTTAAATACTAAGCTTCTTCAAAATGAGGATATTCTTTGTGCCATTCAAATTATCAGAAATTTTAACCAATTTAAGGACTCCTCCATGATTAATAGATGGAAGGCTAACCTTTTATCTTGGAAAAATTTTCTTCAAACTATAGGTCAAAAATTTGCTAAAGATTATCGATTCATTGAGAAACGGCTCTATTCTAATCTTCAGAAAGCTGAGATGGAGGTTCAATCTAACTCCTCTAACCCAGACCTTGTTAAAGGGGTGCTCTTGGCTAAAGATGCTCTTAGTAGGCACCAGCAATCTAAGATCCAAGGTGCTAAAATTAGGTCGAGAGCTAATTGGATCCATCATGGTGATAGAGGATCAAAATTCTTTTTTAACCTTCTTAAGCATAAACAAATCAAAGAATCTATTGACAAACTTGTTATTAATGATTAGGAAACTTCAGACCCTGCTAGTATTATGACTACTTTTACTGATTATTACAGTAATTTGTTTTCCTTTGAGGATTCTAGGGAAGTTGAAGTGGCTAGAATTAATTGCAAGGTTCTTATCTCGAATAAGCTAGAATCGACTGATTGCCTATTCCTTTCCACTCCTATTTCTATTGATGAAATTGTTGGGGCTATTAAGTCCCTTAAGGATGATAAGGCCCCTGGGCCTGATGGTCTCTCTATCGAGTTTTACAAAGCTAACATCAATTGGATCAGTAAAGACTTGCTGGAATTGTACAATAAGGCTATGATTGGTGGATCTCTTGGCTCTAAGATTAACATGGGAATTATTAAGCTTCTCCCCAAGGATGGGGATAAGACTCTTATTAGAAATTGGAGGCCTATTACCCTTCTTAATGTGTCTTATAAAATTCTAGCCAAAGTGTTAACCCTCAGGTTGGTTCACATTCTTCCTAAGATTGTTAGCTCTACCCAAACTGGCTTCATTAAAGGTAGATATATTCTTGAGAATCTTATCACGGCCTGGGAAGCCATGGATTGGGCTAAATGCTCTCATCAAAACTCTGCTGTTTTGCTTCTTGATTTCGAGAAGGCCTATGACAGGGTTGAGTGGAAGTTTATAATCATGATGCTTCAATCTTTTGGATTTCCTCCTTACTTTTGCAATGATGTTCAAATTCTTCTAAGTGATGCTTTTGCCCAAATTGAGATTAATGGTTCTTTGTCTGATCCTTTCCCTCTCAGGTGATCTATAAGGCAAGGCTGCCCGTTAGCTCCTGCTCTTTTTGTCATTGCTGCTGAAGCTTTATATTATATTCTCAGGGATAATACTCTATCCCTGGAAGTCAGGGGCCTTTACCTCCCTAATGATGATGAGCTTTTAAATAGCCAATTTGCTGATGATACTACTCTTTTCTTTGGGCTCTCTAATAACAATTTTTTAAATTTGCAAGCTAAATTAGATTTGTTTTGCACCATCTCTAGAGCTCGTATCTCCCAGACTAAGTCTATTTGTTTGGGCTGGGTTGAGCAACCTCCTAGTTGGTTTTCCCATTATAATTATCAATGGGGTGGTCTTAATAAAGTTGTTAAGTATCTTGGTATCCCTTACTCAGTTGATCCTTCTCTTAAGGATATGTGGGATTGGGTTACGGCTAAGATTATGAATAAGCTTAATAAATGGCACAATAGATCATTGTCTCTTGCTGGGAGAATTCAAGTTTGCCAAAAGCTTTTCTCCTCTTATAATATTTATTATTCTTCTGCCTGGATGTTCAGTAATTATCAAATTCTTGAAATTTAAAAAGCCATTAGATTTTTTCTTTGGTTGGATGGTAAAGGTAATAAAAAATGTCATAGTGTTAATTGGAAATGGTGTCATACGGATAAGACCCTGGGAGGGCTTGGGCTAAAAGATCTTAAGTTACAAGGAATTGCTCTTGCCGCCAAATGGATTTTTCATTCTTTGGAGGGTGACAGTCCTTGGAAAGTGTTGGTTAGACATAACATTAAGAGAGGTTATCCCAAGAAATCTAGTTCTTGGAAGAATCTCCCCTTCTGTGACTTGATTGTTGGTAAATTCCTGGTTGTTGTTCAGGGTTCTGCCATATTTAAATCCATTTGGCGGGCCTGGGAACATGTCCGGTTGTATATTACCAATAAGGAATTCCATAATGATAATTATCTCCATGGTGAGAGGTCCATTTGGTGGAACTTGAGCATTAATGATAAACCCCTAGCCCTCTATCAAGGATGCTCTACTAGGTTCTAGGCTAAGTCTGGTATTACTCAATTTGTTGATATTTTTGAACATGACAGTCTTATTCCTTAGGCTGATCTCAAGTGTAGATTTAACTTACCTGATTCTCACAAGAAGACTTATAATCTGATTATTCTTGCTGCTAAGGATATCCCTGCCACTTGCCATGTTGATTCACACAAATTCCTTAAGTGCAAGTGGCCGGATGGTATTGTCTTAGATAAGCTTAAAGCTAAGAACATTTATAAAATTATTGATCACAATGGTGGTATTCTTTTGATGATAATTCTTGGAATAAATTGCTCGATAGTATTTGGAAAAGCCCTGTTGAGCCTAAAATTCAATGTTTTAAGTGGCTGGTTTTACTTGATAGATTACCGATCAGAAGTGACTCTCATTCTACTGATGTTTGTAGTATCTACAGAATGCCTGATTCGGGCAGGCATATCTTATTTGACTATCTTTTTGCTAAAGAAATTTGGAGACTCTTTGGTATTGTTTATCCTATTAATGTTAACATTCTTCAGATGGTTACTAGGTATATTAATGGTATTAGTGAAGATGCAAATTTTTTTTGGAATATTCTCTCTTCTAACATTCTTTGGCAGATCTGGAAGTGCAGGAATGAAGAGAAATACCAAGGTAAGCCAAGGGATCTTACTGAGTGTTTTCGTAAACTCACTTATTTTAAAATCTTCGTGCAGGTTCAAACTACTATGATGATCGAGAAGGAAAAGCTCAGGGAGTTCCTCAAAGATGGTCAAGCCACATTTTTTATTCATGAGCTCAAGTATGGTTACCAGTGGATCAGCAAATGTTCGAGGACACTTTATGGAGACTAAACCAGGTGATCAAAAGGAACCAAAATACGAGAAAGGAAGAGATCTTTATGCTGGCCTAAATTCAGGAGAGGAAGAACATTGTCTGGATGGAAGGCCCACTCAGTTGGACCGCATGGGTTGATACTTACCCTGATATTCTGCACTAGTGTTTGGCTGTTGTTCATGATCTTGTATATATCTATATAATTGATACTGTGGTTTGATGTGAGGCTTTGCCTCTATCCTAATGATTCTTGGTGAACTATTATTCTTTTTGGTACTCTCTATAGCTAATAGAAAAAATAAATTTAATTTAATTAGAGATATCCTTCTTATACATTTAATTTTGTAATGAGTATTTTAATCTAATATATAGAATTGAATATATTAATATAAATTAGAGATATTAATATATTAACATTAGATATATATAATTAGAGATATATTAAAGTTAATTTAATTAGGGTTAAATATAAGGTTATAATTTATTAGTTGAATTATCTAGCATTAAATATAAGATATTAATATAAATAGATTAAAAATATTAACCTTAAAATATAAATTAAAGTTGAATATTATTTCAAATTAATACATATTTTTAATCTAATATATATAAATTAATTAATAGAATATAACTACTTTCATGAAATTAATTAAATTAACATCTTGAAAGAAATATATTAAGTAGGTTGGAAACTTACATTCCTTCTAATTTATGAGAAATTTATAAAGATGCTCAACTTGTTTCTATCATCATTAAGCATTGTAGCGAGAGATGTGTTAAACTATTTTTAAAAATGCAAATCTTTTTGTTGTGGTTCACTAGGAAACCAATAGTTGGAATTAGATTGAACCATTATATTATATTTAATACTTTTAAATGTTTAAAAAAATTATCTCATTTAATTCAAATTAAGGTTAGAATCAGGGTTTAGGTTTAGGTTAGGGTTTGGAGTAGAATTATGGTTAGGGTTAGGGTTAGAACTAAAATTAGGGTTAGGGTTACAATTATGATTGAAATTAGGGTTAGATTTAGTGTTATAATTAGGGTTAGGGTTAGGGTTAGAATTGAGGTTAGGGTTAGAGATAGAATTAGGGTAATGAATTGTTAGCGTAACTATTACATTGTTTAGTAATCGTAGTTATATCAGTTATTACCTGCGGTTTGTACCTGTAGCAGTTACACGCAGTTACACCTATTTATAACTGATAACTACTGATATATATTCCCTTGATGTATTTGCCAAATCATCAAATAAAACATATCTTTCTTCTGCCTACCATTAAATGGTATCAGAGCAAATCTGATCACTGGGGCATTGAGTTTTGGCGCTGTTCCAGTCTGTGGCAGTGTAGATAGGCGATGAGGTCTTCAAAACCTGCAATGGAGTGCTGATGCTGCCAGCCAAACAATAGAAGGAAGAAATATCTGTTGGTGTCTGCAGTCTACAGTCTATCTCCCCACATGAAGAAGACTAGGAGGCTAAAAGGAGGACGTGGGCTTCTAGAGCAGTGTTGGTGTGTAGGAACGTGGGTGCGGTGAGAGTAGAACACAAGATATGTTCTTTGTTTCTATCCCACTCCTAGTCTGATGCTGTAGAGTTCGTTCTTCTACCTTTCATTTAAAAAACTACTGGACTGAAGTTGCAATCTACGTGGAGGAGGAGACTAGAAGGCTTTGGCACAGATTGCAAGCCGAAAGTGGATGTCCACCACACCCGATGCCAACAGTGTGGCCAGTAATCATGCTAATGAGCCACCTCAAGGTGGACGTGCTATTTCAGAAAGCTCAGGCTTCTACTTTGCACTTCTAGATGCCCTACAAAACACCGGTAATCTCTAATTCGATGAATTGTTTAGGCAAGGATTGCTAGATTACTTTCTATTTGATGTACAATGTCAAGCAAGGAAGATTAGAGCAAAACTAGACGAGGGTTATGATGCTGATGACGAAGATGAGGTAGAACGCACACCAAAGTGTCCCCGTCTCACAGCACAGGCCTATCGTGCTCATCTCCGTGCCACTATTTCCTCTTCAAAGTGAATGTACTGTCAAATAAAATAATAATAAATTTGTTGTCTAGATTATTTTGTTTTTTGAAAAATGTTTGCCCCGAAATTGCTTCTTTCCGATGCTCAACTTTTGAAAGGGACAAATTATGCCGCATGGAAGACAAAGATGCGGACTATTCTCATTTTTGAGGAGCTATGGGGAATTGTCAAGGGTGACATAACCAGACCAACAGACCCAAATGAAAGGCAGAAGTTTGACAAGGCCGATGCCAAAGCATTGATGTTGATAACACTCGGCATCACCGATGAAGTTCAATCTCACATTCAGGATGCATCAACATCAAAGGCGGCATGGGATTCTCTCTCCACAATCTACCAAGTGAAGAACCAGACGAAGATCCTCCATCTATAGTCCAAGCTACATACACTCAGTATGCATGCTGGTGAAAAAGTTGAGGAATTCTTACGGCGGGTATCTAAACTGCGAGCTAAGCTTGTTGCACTTGGAGAAAAGGTGGAGGACAAACTACTTGTCCCAATTATGCTGAGAGCACTGCCATCTTAGTTCAAAATCTTTGTCACCACGCTGAACATCACCAAGAAAGATGTTTCATATGATGAATTGGTGAATCTGTTGTAGCAAGAAGAAGCCATTCAATCTGTTCAAGGTGAACTAGAAGATAAGGCCCTGATCTCCAGACAATCAAAAGGTTAGAAGTTTCGTGGAAAGCAGCCACAGAAACAACAAGAACATCAATAGTCGAAGCCTCCAAAGGCAAACCGATGGTGTCATAAATGCAACAAGAACAATCATGACACTATCAACTGTTGGTACAATGCCTTAACAAAAGGCAATTCAAGCAAAGAAGGCTTTTCTGGTTGCAGTGATACTCAGCCATCCAAACGCTGTCACCATCGCAGAAGGCACAAAGGAAATGTAGCGGCCCAACAAGATGATGCATCAGAAGAAGATGAACCAGAAACAGCCAACTGCGGCACTCATCACAATCTAGTCCTTGTCTCCCAAACCTTGCAGCCCACGAGGGATATTTGGTTGATAGACTCAGGTGCCAGCAAGCATATGACAGGCAATCGTGAGCTGTTCGATGCACTGACAGAACAACCTACTAGAGATAGAGTTTGAATTGCTGACAATAAGGAGTATGTTGCAGAGGGTATAGGCAAGGTCATAAATCCTCTCGGGACAAGTTGTTGTACCCTCACCAAGGTGCTGTATGTTCCTGGTTTGACAACAAACCTGCTCTCTGTCAGTCAGCTTCTGAACCACAAACTAAAAGTTGAGTTCCAGGTGAAGGACGGGGTCAAGACCTGTCTAATCTCAAGAGAAGGTATGATACTTGCTAGAGCATTTATGAAGGATAGACTGTTTGCATTAGATGCTGTCTCCTCCCCTACAGTAGCTCTATCAGCCTCAACAATAGAACCTACGGGACTCTGGCACTATCGCTATGGGCACCTTTCTGTCAGCTCCTTGCATCAGCTTAGCTCCAAACAAATGGTAAGAGGTCTTCCTCCAATTTCAAATTCATTGCCTATATGTCCTGGATGCCTTGCAGGTAAACAACACCGGGATCCGTTCGAGGCTAGTAGCTTCCATGCTACACATCGCCTTGAGTTGGTACATACCGATCTATGCGGACCCATGCCTGCTTCATTTTCAGGCCATAAGTACTTCCAGTTGTTTGTGGATGACTTCTCTCGAAAGACCTGGGTGTATTTTCTCAAGAAGAAAGATGAAGCCTTTGCCAACTTTCAGGACTTTCACAAGCAAGTTGTCAAAGAAGCCGGCCCGTCTCTTCTTGTCCTCCAGTCAGATCGAGGGGGGAATTCACCTCCAAAGAGTTTGTGGCATACCTGAAGCATCATGGCATCAAGCAGCACCTCACTGCTCCCTATACACCCCAACAGAATGGAGTTGCAGAATGTCACAATCAGACTGTCATGGAGATGGCTCGATGTATGCTCTCCACAGCCAAGTTGGAGGAAAGATTTTGGGCAGAAGCAGTACGGACAGCTGTATACCTCATCAATAGGGCACCAACAAAGATTCTGCAACACAAGACACCAGAAGAGGTATGGACTGGACAAAAGCCTTCAATTTCTCATCTAAGGGTGTTTGGTTGCACTGCATACATGCACGTCCCTGCCAATAGGAGAAAGAAGACTGATCCTAAGACACTTCAGTGTATATTGTTGGGATATAGTATTACATCAAAAGCTTATCGTCTCATAGATCCTGAGACAATGAAGATACATGAGAGTCGAGATGTGGTATGTGATGAATCATCATTCGATTCCTTATCACAGAAAGAAGAGCAACAGCCTCCTACTTCTCATAAATTGCTCTCACAATCAGATGATGAGCATATGGAAGACTCTCACAGAGACAGTGAACTACAAGGAGAGTTGTATGTTGATCTGGGCCCTCTAGAAAACATTACACACCAGCAGCAGCACAGTCAACCTCCAAAGTGGGTCCAAAGTACAATCAGGGACTCTAACCTGCACACTCTTCCAGACACTTCGTCAGGAGTCAGAACCAGGAGTCAGACAAGAAATGAAGTGAATCTTGCGCTCATGAGTACTATTGTTGACATCACTGAACCTGACACAGTTCGAGAGGCCTTAAGCCAACCTCAGTGGAAGAAGGCTATGGATGCAGAGTATGATTCTCTGATGCAAAATCATACTTGGGAACTTGTCGATCTGCCTGAAGGGAAGAAACCCATTAGCTGCAAATGGATCTTCAAAACAAAGTACAACGCAGATGGATCTATCGACAAGTACAAAGCACGACTTGTAGAAAAGGGATATGCTCAACAAGAAGGCATTGATTATGAAGAGACCTTTGCACCCACTGTGAAGATCAAAAATATCAGAATGGTCTGTGCATTGGCAGCGCAGAAGGGATGGAAGCTTCAGCAGATGGATGTCAAGAGTGCTTTCTTAAACGGTGATCTCAAAGAAGAAGTGTACATGACCCAGCTAGAAGGGTTTGTTTATGAACATCATCCACACAAGGTATGTCGTCTTATCAAATCTCTTTATGGCCTTAAGCAAGCTCCTAGGGCATGGTACATCAAGATTGATGGTCACCTATTGGAGCATTGATTCACCCGTAGCCCCTCCGATCCTAATTTGTATATTAAGAAGGTAGGCACAGAGATTGTCATTCTGGTTTTGTATGTGGACGATCTTATTCTCACTGGCAGCTCAGACAGTCTCGTTGATGATGTCAAGAATGATCTAAAGAACTCCTTCAACATGATAGATTTGGGGCTACTTCATTATTGTCTTGGCTTGGAGATATGGCAAAAGAAGAACCACATATTCATCTCCCAAATGAAATATGCCAAGACACTCCTGGAAAAGTATGGAATGGTCAACTGTAAGCCTATGTCCACTCCAATGGAGAAAGGTTTGCAACTATCTCATTTCCAAGATTCACCTCAAGTAGATGTCACTCTCTACAGGCAGCTACTTGGGAGCCTTATCTACTTGACCTACACCAGACCAGACTTGTGTTTTGCTGTAAGCTATCTTGCCAGATTCATGCAGGAACCAAAGAAGTGTCATTGGGTTGCAGCAAAGCATGTGTTGAGATATATCCGAGGCACAGTAGATTATGGTCTGGAGTATAAGAAGAATAGCCAGTTCTTCTTACAGGGATATACAGACTTGGATTATGCAGGATCTATAGATGATAGGAAATCCACATCAGGTTATGTTTTTCATCTTGGATCTGGGCCAATTTCGTGGGTTAGTAAGAAGCAAACTGTTGTTGCTCTTTCATCCATTGAGGCTGAATATTGCGCCGCACGAGGAGCTGTGTGCGAAGCGATTTGGTTACGTCACATTCTGGCAGATATGGACATTCCTGAAGACAAGTCACCAGTTCTTCATTGCGACAATTAGGGTGTGTTAAAACTTGTGAAGAATCCAGTTTTCCATGAGCGCACTAAGCATATTGAGGTCGAATGTCATTACATTCGGGATCAAGTTTTGCACCACCACATCCAGCTCCAGTACTGCCCTACAGACTCTCAGATCGCAGATATGTTCACCAAATCTCTTGGTAGAATCAAATTTGAATTGTTTAGGGGGTACATTTGTAAAAACAATGTAATAAGGGGGGGAATGTTAGCGTAACTATTACATTGTTTAGTAATCGTAGTTATATCAGTTATTACCTGCGGTTTGTACCTGTAGCAGTTACACGCAGTTACACCTGTTTATAACTGATAACTACTGATATATATTCCCTTGATGTATTTGCCAAATCATCGAATAAAACATATCTTTCTTCTGCCTACCATTATGAATTAGGGTAAGAATTAGAAATAGGGTGAAAATAAGAATGAGAATTAGGGTTAATGTTAGAATTACGATTAGGATTAGGGAATAGGGCTAATGTTAGAATTAGGGTTAGGGTTTGATTAGGGTTACATTTAGTGTTAGTATTGGAATTATATTTAGAATTAGGAAATTATGATTAGGGTTGCAATTAGGTATATAATTAGGGTTTGAAGTATGGTTAGAATTCAAATTAGGGTTAGAATTAGGGTTATGTTTAGTGTTAGAATTAGGGTTACAGTTATGGTTAGGGTTAGACTTGAGGTTAGGGTTAGAGTTAAAGTTAGGGATATTGAATTAGGGTAAGAATTAGAGTTACAATTAGGGTTAAGGATAGAAATAAGGTAAGCATTAGAATTAAGGTTCTAATTATGGTTATAATTAGGGTTAGACTTAGAATTAGGGTTAGGATTAGAAATAAAGTTGTGGTTAGGGTTGGAATTACAGTTAGAATAAGGGTTAGGGATAGGGTTAGAGTTAGGCTTAGAGTTAGAATCAAGGTTAGAGTTGGGGTTAGAGTTAGGGTTGGAGTTTTAATTATAGAGTTGCAATCAGGGTAATAATTAGTGTTAAAGTTAGGATTAGAATTAGGGTTAGGGTTAGAGTTAAGGTTACGACTATAATTAGGATTAATGTTAGGATTAGAGTTGAGGTTAGGGTTACGATTATGATTAAGGTTAGGGTTAAAATTAGAGATATGTTTAAGGTTAGAATAAGGGTTAGGGTTAGGGTTAACATTATAATTAGGGTTAGGGTTAGTGTTATAATTAGAGTTAGGGTTAGGATTGCAAATAGGGTTAGGGTTAGGGATAGAATTAAGGTTAGGGTTATTATTAAGGTTATGACTATAATTAGGGTTAATATTAGAAATAGAGTTAGGGTTAGGGTTACAATTATAATTAAAGTTAGTATTAAGGTTAGTGTTAGTCTTTGAATTATGGTCAGGGTTAGGGTTAGAGTTATGTTTAGGGTTGGAATAAGGATTATGCTTAGGGTTAGAATAAGGGTTATGGTTAGGGTTAGAATTAGATTTAGGGTAATGATTACAATTAGGGTTGGGGTTAGGGTTAGGGTTAGAGTTATATGTTAGAATTAGGGTTTAAACTATGATTACAATAAGTAGTCAATATAGACCATTCAATATCAATGTTAAGTTACAAATCGGGTTAAAATTAGAAATACTATTAGGGTTACAAATTGGTTTAAAATTAAAAATAATGTTAGGGTTATAGTTAGGTTTAACATTAAGGTTCAATTAGCATATATTTCTATAAAGATAAATATGCTAACCTTAACACTAATTTGGTATGTTAATAAAAAATTAAATGTAACAAAATTTATAAACTTAACCATAACCCTAATTAGATTATAACCTTATTATAACCCTAATTGAACCATGATCTTAAATTTATACTTAGCATAGACTTCTCTAAAAATAAACATCCTAATATCGTAACTCTAATCCTTATCATAACCCTAACCCAAATTCTAATCCTTACCATAACCATAATTTAAAACATGATTAAAATCATAAATCTATCCCTATTTATAACCCTAACCCTAAATGTTTCCCTAGACAAATTTGTAATTCTAATCTAACCTTGGTTCTAACCCTAACCCAAACCATAATTGTAATCATAATGCTCAATCTAACCCTAATTCCAATTCTATCCATAATCGTAACATTACACTAAGTATTTATTCATAAGCATAACTCTATATCTAACCCTATTTATAAGCCTAATCCTAACCCAATCATTAAACAAAACCATAATTCTAAATCTAACCTTCATTCAAACCTTAAAGAATAATACATAATTATAATAATATATCTAACCTAGATATTAATATTATATATAATTATTATATAATATATTATAATAATATATCTAACATATATTATAATATTATATTATATAATAATAATTCTTAATAAGATATATAATATAGTTAGAATTAGGCTTGCCGCTGCGGATGCTACTAGCATACCTATATTTAAAAAATATATCTAAAGTACGCCGAGAGATATCCTTCTCGAGGCGCCTAACTAGTTTATTTATATTTAAAAAAATATATCTATAATACGCGAGAGATATATTCCAATTTGTTAGCATTTATAAATTACCTACAGTTAGAATATTTGATATGCTCACATGAGTTCATTTAAAGAGACTATGTTGCGAGACTTTTCATATTCTTCAAATGTAATAAAGATTTCACTCCATAACTGCCCAAGTTTTCTTATTTTTCTATCATTTGGCTTCCACAAATTTATTTATTTTTGTTTAAGTGATAAAAATTTCAGTCCATAACTGCCCAAGTTTTCTATTTTTCTATCCATTTGGCTTCCATGAATTTATTTATTTACACATTTTATGAATTTTGTTTACATGGGAATCTGAATCTTAATTGTTTATGGGAATCTAAATCTTTCAGCCCTTGCTGTGAGTGCAGAACGCCTCTCAGTGTAATAATGAAACATAATAAAAAATTACAAATGTAATTCTAATAAATTTAAAAGAATAAAAATAAATTAAAATTTATATTCAAAAGAAAATATATGAGAACAAATCATAATCTTAATAACTTACACATCTTATTATATCAACAAATTTATCATATTTTTATTTATAAACTAATAATTATCAAATAAACTTTTCGTCAAAATTACAATTATACGTACTCCTCTTACAATTGTAGTTAATATATTATCAAAACACTTCCTAAATATCAGTTAAAACATTCTCCCCCTTACAAAATTATGTCAGTGAAGCCCATTAATAAGCCCTTCGTTAGGAAGATGCAACCATACTCTTCTTACGAATTTAACTCATGTATTATAACTTTGTCAGTCGGTGCCATTGATAAGCCCTCCTTCCTAAAGATGGCATGTACGCGTACTCATTTAGTACACGTATTCACCAAACTTCATCAAACATTTACAGCAACCTCAAATAAATAGAACTTACAAACAGAACCGTTTCAAACAACTGTCAGAACAGAAATTAAACTAGGAGAAATTAGTTTCCTCCAACAGTCGGCAGTTAGTCCTGATGTGTTTAGGGTTCTCACTTCTCACCAGATCAGCTAATTTTGAAAATGAATTTGACATACAAGATTCCATGGTATTTTGATGATCTAGAGAAATTTGATCCATTCAAGTCAGGGAAAGGACTTCTGGCCAGCAAGCCTTTATAGGATGAATCTACTTTGAACCTTCTGAGCTGTTCACAATGGTGATCTTTTTTTTAAGTTTATTAATATGAAAAGTATGTGTTGATTTGGCTGGTAGATAGATTGGTTTACACTGAGTAACTTGTCAGGAGGTCAGTTATTCAAAACCTAAGCTTCCATTTGTCTTCTTCCAAACAACGTAGTTACCGATTCTCTTCTGAAAAATAAAAATATAGAGAGTATATGGAGGAGATGAAGATGACAACAATATGAGAATGATTCATATGATCACAGATGCATTTGAACTAATCAACACAAGGTACGGTTAATTGTTAAGTGAGAGCAATCCAATAATACTAGTATAACTGTGCTATAGCACTACAAATTTAATTGACCTCCACAATTCAAACTGTCCACATTACTAGCCATTAATCCCCACCATGATAATGTCTTAAGCAATGAAGTTTGATCTGACAAAGTAGTTGAATTAACTACATTTGAAAGTAGAAATCCATGGGTTACGATGGCAGTTGAATGCATTTATGCTAAGATGTAGCTGAAATAAATGTAGTTACTTAACCATACTACTCTTAGCTTCCTGTACACGTTTCAATTAATATATCATATATAAATTCCTAGTTTTCTTATATAGAGTTTCCATTATGTGATTTTTAATATGCAGTTTCTGTCCATGTGGTTTCTTATGTTGTCTCAGATTGCAGGCTATTGGTGTATAATTCACATGAGTTATTCCTAACATAATCATAGTTAGGCCTCACATGTGGAAAGACTAAGTCCTCTTGTTGAGTCGTTAGTAAATGTGTCGCCTTATATTCGACACATCACCACTACATTTGAGGGTGGTTGAACCTTGAGCTATTCTCTTGGTTCCATTTTCGTCACCTCTCCTATTCTTGTGGAGTATTGTTTCTCAAACTTCACGTATTTATACCTCATTGGTTGTAAATCATTTCAGTTCGTTTTCAATATATTGCAATTGTGTTTGATCTCTAATCCATTGATCTTGGACTTCCGCTCACACATGGTATCAGAGCTCAATCTGGCTTACATGATATCAGTGCATATCGCTCTCGCATGGTATCAGAGTGAGTGGAATAGTGTCAAATCGTTTACTCGTTGATTACATCTCCATTGGCGAATCTCTGCAACCTCTCTTGAATGCTAGGCTCAATCCGGCCTTCTATCACTGCATAATCAAGGAGGTAAAATTGGTTTTCAAAGCATATTTGAAATTTTTTTTATAGGTTATAAATCGTCATTGGAGAGCTCATCGACTCTCACCATAGTGAGGTCAAATCATTGTTGGGAGAGCCATACAAAGAGGTGTTTTTCTCTAGTTTTCATGCCTCACACAGAGGCCGATCTATATAGTGTGAAGTGCCTCACAAAGACGCCGAATACAACTTGCTCATTATGCTGCCTTTTCAAAGGCTGGAATTGCCCCTGTATCTGCTGAAGGCGCCTCACACAGAGGCCGAACTGTTTGCTCCAAAGAGGGCCGACCCTCTCAGCCAGTGGACGCCCCATCCCATCACAATCAATGCCACGTCGTTGGCAGTTTTTGTGGCATTTTCGCCACATTTTTCAAGCGGTCCAACAGTCTCTGCTCATCGCCCACGCCTTGAAAGGTGTCTCTGCCAGTTTCTATCTGCAACGCCCTTATAGGGCTTGACATAGGTGACACTCGTAGGCGTCTATCTGCATTCATGGTGGAGTTTGAAGCACATATCGATGGCTCTGTTAGGCATGTCTAGTGTGCCTTGTTTCAATGGGCTAACTTCAATCTCCTACGCCCATTCAAAGGGCTTTGCAGAGGTCTTTGGTGGCCGTATATGCCCAGCATCGGGCCTGCAAGGATGAAGCTTCGACACCACACAAAGGCATGCTCATAGCATCCACCAAACAACGTGGAAATCACCCTCAATGCCCTTGATTTCGCCCTAGAAATTGCCCCATACACTGCCATACTCCCTCATTCTCTGCTCACCATTGTTTTTTGTAGGATTTTCAACGGTTCTCTGACCAAGTCTTCGTTGTTTTATCGGACCACTCAGCATCCAACTCCTTCAAAGCCCTCTATGTTGCATCCATTTGCATTTATGGTGGAGACATTGAAGACATACATTGTAGAGTTTATCTCCAGTTTGCTTGTCTGGTGGCGGTTGCTTTGGCTCATGCGTTGGCAGTTTCTACATGGTCGAACAGTGCCAACATCTCTGGGGGCCATATCAACCCAGTGGTTACTTTCTGCCTCGCTTTGGACGGCCACATCACCATGTTGTTTGGCATTTTCTACTGGATTGCCCAGCTAATCCTGACTCACAGTGTGACAGTCAGTGGGAGCTTGGGAAAGGGAATGGTTACCTTCAAGCACTTGAACAAAAACTTAGCCATAGTTAAAATTTTGTAAAAACAAAGTTTTTTTTGCAATAAATGTGGCAAAGGGAAAGTATTTATGGGGGGAGATTATTTTTGCCTTAGTTAAAAATTTATAAAAGAGGAGTCCATTTTCTCTTCTACAATGAATTTGGCAAATGGGGGTAATTATAATGTTTTTTGTCTTTTTTGAGGTTTTTAAAGGCATATGTCTTTTCTATTCACCTCTTGACTCAAACATTGAAGCACTTGTAACAGAAAAATATTATGGTATGATGTCATGCATTACTTATAAAGTGCCACTTTAAGGGGAGAATTAGGCTAGTGTTCAAAACCACTTTTACTGCACTAAAGTACCACTTTAAAAAGTCAAAACTGAGTATTAAAAGAAGTTTAAATTGCACCATTTCATCACCTAAAAGAAAGTCAAAAGGTAATGGTACCGCCTTCATCTTTTCACATTTCACATCTGGTGAAGAAGACAATCATGATGCAACTTTAGAGCCTAGTATCAACTCTCGGCTCTCAGCTCAATTGGTTCTTCATAGTAGAAAAATTGAACTCTACCTGATTTCTTAGTATGTAAAAACACTCATATAGTGTCAGATATTGAAAGTGTAAAAGTGAAATGTAAGCACTGATCTATAAAGTGTAATGGGGGGAACAATCACTTCTCAAAGAATCGCATAGTCTTTATCTCATTCGCATGTGCGCATATGCACATCCTTTCTTCAGTGTTTTTTGTACATTTCTTAGACCTTCATCCTGGTCATTTTCTTTTAAAACACTACTTACTTCAATTAGTTTGCCAAAATCTCTTAACATCAAGGGAAAGGCAAATTTTACAACTTCGACATGCTTTAGGAGTTCTACATATCTGTATCAGAATCTACATCGGCATCATCATCATCTGGAAGGGCCATCTAAAGTCCTCTCTTTGTTTTCTCTCTTTAGGAGGAAAGTTTTTTTCCCATAGGGTTTTCTTTCTTTCTCCATTTTATGAGAGATGTTTTGTAAATGAGTACCTAAAATGGCGCACAGCCAGGACTCATATCTAATAAACCCACCTAAGCTATGCCTAAGGGGGGGTGTTGGTGTATAACTCATATGAGTTATTCCTAACATAACCATAGTTAGGCAGTTTTCCTCACATGTGGAAAGATTAAGTCCTCTTGTTGAGTCGTTAGTAGATGTGTCACCTTATATTTGACACATCACCACTACATTTGAGGGTGGTTGAACCTTGAGCTATTCTCTTGGTTCCATTTTCGCCACCTCTCCTATTCTCGTGGAGGATTGTTTTTCAAACTTCACCTATTTATACCTCATCAGTTGTAAAGCAATTTAGTTCATTTTCAATATATTGCAATTGTGTTTGATCTCTAATCCATTGATCTTGGACTTCCGCTCACACATGGTATCAGAGCTCAATCCAGCTCACATGATATCAGTGCATATCACTCTCACACAGGCATAGACTTCACATTTAATCACAATTTTGTTAATCTATAAATATTTCATTATTAAGGGAGGTATTTTGGTCGTTCTATTTAAATATCATCCATTTTCATTGTCAATAGCAATTTTACACCTCATTCACAACAAAAAGTGGTAAATATTTGTTCTATTTTTATTGGCCAAAATTGACCTTTGACTGTTGAAATGGATGATATTTAAGAATAATCTGTTTTGACTATGCCATTTAACACCTACATAGAGTCTGGTTTACAAAATCTTAAAACTATGATAAAAAGATGATTTAACAAGGACCAAAATACTAGGTCATATAATGCAGCTATGGTAAAGTCTCCTTTACTATGCAGCTACATCATAGGGATTGCAAGTGAAATTTTTCTATAATACTTCACAAGAAATAAACAAATTTCCAATGCTTTTGGGTTCATTGTGCTTCATAGAATAAGTTAGGGGAAAGGGGCCAGTAGCCGCCCGCCCTAACTTCGTGTACGTCAAGCTCAGAACTAGACATATCAGATTTCGACAATTTTTTTTGGGTGTGCACATGGGTTGAAAAAGTGTCATTTCAACATGTCGCCCCATACATGCACAACGATGTGCTAGTAACTGCTCACCATAACATTTGTGCACTTGTGTCTTAATTTCATTGGTTAATTTATTGGAGTTGTGAACATGTATTGGTGCATTTATGAACATGTACAAATGTTGTGAACATGTATTGGTGCATTTGTGTTAATTTATTAGGTTGGTATTTTACATATATTGGTTCTTTTTAAAAATTTAATTAGGAGGTCAAGTGATTAAAAACATAGTGATTATTGGGGCATGGGGCCCCTTTCCCCTAGTTAGTACTTCATTTGGTTATTTTTTTCCAAATATGCCATCATTAATGAAAATTGTCAATATATAACTTCTGAGTGATCATTTCAGGTGTGGTTAGAAGGCCCGCAAAGGGAAGATCTCTGGATTCCATTTTATGATTGTATCATATAACATAGTCTTCATTCTAATCAGTCCATAGACATGCGTAGGGTATAGATTTCAGGTTAATGGAAGATTTTATAGGTCCTTGTTTGATATCTGTGGTAAAGTTTGATAATAATGGAATAATTTTATTGCTGAACAATATATTGTTTATTAAATGCCATTAATTTTATCAAAGTTGGGTTTTCACAAATGCACACAAATTCACGAAGTGAAAATGTGCAAACAACTAGATAGTTGGAATAGAGTGGTAAGAAGACAAAAGAATAACAGTGCTCTTCTCTATATTTGTTTTGGTAATTGAGTAATGTAAGACTACAAAAGAATAATAGCCCTCAAAAGAGCAGCTGTGACAATGGGAAAACACCAACAATAATATAACTAAGCTCAGAAGACAATAACAACACCAAGACTTGTAGATATAAAGACTTCTTGGTTCCTTTTGATATCAACATGAAGACCTTCCACAAAATTACACAAAAGCACCAGCATATAGAAACAAAAAGGACAGTTATCCATACGGCTAGAACTCAGAAGCAAATGCCCCTGAAGCACTTGTCAATCCAAATAAGAAGACACTTAGCATCATTTGTTATGCTCTTAAGGCAACAAACAAAAAGAAACACAGTAGCTGCACAACAGAAATTTCAAAAATTTAGTAGCAAAGACATCCATTCATAGCTGCCCTTCAAATGATAAGCATATCTTTCTTTTATATATATACACACTAACCTTTCTAAATTTTGGACATCTATCAAAAGTCTCCTCCTTATCTAATGTGGTTTTCTTAAAATTTCAATTATATAAATTACATTATAATGCATAAACATGGTCATATAGTCATACTACCATTAGATTTAGGTGTTTGATGGGGAAAATATTTATCCAATGGTGAAAATTACATACCCCACAATTTTCCTTTTGTTTTGGGCTTATTTTGATTTGTTTGTCCTAATGTAATTATTAGTTTACAAATTGACATATATTTCTACATGGATGTTGTTAAATAACCTGATCCAAATTTGATTCCATCTTTACACATCCTTAGGAATCAGTGTATCCATTCGCCACCTTAGTTGACATCTACAAGTATAGAACTGCCCTAAGTCAACTCCATAGTTACAGAAATGAACCTTGAATTTTCAAAATTAAAATTTAAAATTGGTCCCTCATCAACTTCTTTAAACTAGTCATTGTGAGTAGACTAAAGTACAAAATATCTTAGAATGCATGCTAGGGTGTTACATAAAAGTGTTGAACATATGCTATCTAAGGTTGTGATGTGGTTGTCATTGATGTTAACACTCTATTTGGGTTGTCACAGATGTGGTTGTAACACTCCTGTCAACACTCAGTTTGGATTGTCTGATATGTTGTTGATGTTGGATGTGATGTGGTTGCTGAAGTTCATGGTTGGATGTCATGCCTCAATTAATGTAGAATTGAGTATGATGATATATTAAGATGGGAATTAGAAGTATCAAGATGACACATTAAGATGAGAATTAGAAGCATCAAAAAGCTATATTAAGATGGGAATTAGAAGCACTTCTAAGGATATATGAGCTATAACAAGAAGGTTTTGATCTCTAGAAGTTGATGAAGATTTCTACTACAGGGAGCTACCAGGGAGAATTCTTGGGAAAATGTTCTGCATTACTCCGCGTTTGAAGATATGGTAATGCAGTTCATAATCTAAGTTTAGTATATTGTGAAAGTGTTATATACAAAACATAAAGTCTGTATACATTCTGCAATAAAATTTATGAGTGACAGAGTTCCAGTCTATGCTTTGGCAGAGTAAAATGGTGATGAAAACTTGTTGGAATGCTCTGCATTCCTTTGGATTTGAAGATTTGTTAATGCAATTTTGTGAATGTGTTTAGGGAGGTTCAATGCATACTTCTATAAAGTGTCTAGTGATTTGGTGCGCCGCAAGCATGTTTAATCTTCTATGTGTACCGCTAAGCTAAAATGACCGATGTGCTACAAGATTCATGTGTTCTTACTTAGGGTCACCTATTTCAAATGAGCACGACATGTGCATGTTATTCTTTGAAGGATGATGCTATGAAGAATGTTTAGGACTGGGTTAAGCATGTGTTGGAGTCAGCAAGGCATATTTATTCTCCTAGAGTAGCGTGTAGTTCATGTCTAGGCTTGTCCTCTACATGTTTCATGATGTGTGATCTCTAGCTGACTTGTAAATTGTAATATTCTTGTTGCATTGGCCGACTTGTAATGTAATCAATGTAATATTATGTATATATTGAGAACCTAGTTGATCTAGGTGGGGTATGATTGCGAAATAAGAATATATGTGTGTAAAGAGCAGAATATAAGCTTTTTATGCATTATGATGTATGACTAAAGGAAAGCAATAAGGGTTGTTCTGATTCATCTTGAAGACATTTTTATGACAGGAGGAAAGTGAAGGGTGTGTGATGCAGGAGCATCCGGAAGCATTCAAATCAGTTGGGATAGTTAACATTAAGTTACAGAGTGTTGGGGAGAGCAATCTTGGAGATTACCACATTTTACTGCTTTTGCATATTAGAAGTTACAGAGCTAGACTTAGCATCTAGACATCATCATGCACATCATATCCAAAATCTAGATCATTTGGGTTCAATTCTGGAAAGATATCGCTATTAGAAGATTACATGTTTTCACCTATTTCCACATAGTAGAGCCGATAGTGTTCAGCGAAGTCTAATTGATTTACAGAGTAATTCCGTGACTTGCAAAGTTGAAAGGAATATCATTCAAGGAAGTTTAGGACCTGGTTGACATTCATGGAGATTTACATGAAGTTATGTTCACCAGCCGAGTAAAACCTTATGTTTAGGTTCGATCTATCCATGTCTACATGTTTCATACTAGCTGTTGCAATTAGGCCAACTTGATTGAGTTATGAAGGCTTGTGGAGGATATAAAGGAAGGATAAATGATTGTTTCAAGGTAGTGAATGAATAATGATAAAAGCAAACAAATATATGAAGCAAGAGGATAAGTGTTTTGATCCAAAGAAGAAGCAAAATTGAAGCAGAGAGCAAAAGAAGTTGTAGAGTAGAGAATTGGGAAGTAGAAGAAGGAAATCATGGAAGAGTGTTATTATATGAATCTTTTGTAACCCTGGGCTGCGACCTAGCATCTGTAAAGGTCGAGTGGCATATGTAATGTGTTTTGAGATCATAATATAAAGAGGAATGAGCTTTAAAGGGTGGGTTTTTCCCTTTTAGGGTTTTCCCAAGATATATCTTGTGTCATGTGCTTATGAATGTCTCATTCTTTCTGTTGTTATCTATATAGTTCTGTTGCATCTTTGATTGTTCATGTTGTTAGTTGTTTAAGGCTACAAGGTAGGACAATCCCTCATCGGACCCTCCTACTTTGACTGCATCAAGTGGTATCAAAGCCAAGTTGTGAATCTGTTGGGCTAGTTGCGAAACTGTTGAGAAGGAGAAAGCATTGAAAGAAGTGTGAAACCCTAGAAGTAACAAGTGTCATCGCTGAATAAGATCAAGGAAAGAAAGATTCGAGTAATCTTTTCAAATTAAGTTGTATATGTTGGATCTAGGGCATACAACTGAGAGGGGGGGTGAATCAGTTGTATAAAAACTTGCTCTCTATTTCAAACACTTGATTTGTCTTGTTAGTTAACAGCATATCAATTAATCATCCATGAAAGTAAAACGCACAAACATAAGAGCAGATAAACATCAACACAATGAACACCAAGATTTTGACGTGGAAAACCTGGTTAAGGGAAAAACCACGGGGTGATTAACCCAAGGATTATTCTCTGTTAAAAGAATAAGAAATAGAATGGCACTTGCCAATTAGGGCTCACTGCCTGAGCACACTGCTCACAAAGAGGCCCACTGCCTACAAGGAGACACACTGTCTACAAAGTGATAAGAATCACAGTCTTGAATTGGAGAATGACATCTTTACCATGTCTAGATCAGTTCCATTTAAGCCCAAAAACCTCTGCTCTGCTTTTTGCACTTCTCTTCGCTACACCACTCTCATCCACACAATCCACACTTCAAAATGAACTCACAAACCTTTATTTATACAAGACATCGACTTAGGAACAATCATCTAAGTCGGCAATCAATCATAAGAATATCCGCAAGATGAATAACACATCTGGTCAGCCACCACAAGAACATTCGCAGGATGAACAACTCATCCGGTCGGCTAGTCGAAACAAGAACTTCATCCGGAAGAATATCTTCAATTCTGGGCTCTACTATCAATGCAGACCAACAACACAACCTCAACATGATCCAAGAACCTTCACAAGCCTACCTGAATGACCAGGTACATCCGCACTTTCTCTACGTACTAGAATCTCTTCTCTTCCTCATCCGGAACTTCAAGAACACTATTTGTCGCCACTGTCACAATGCAAAAGGTACTTTCGGACCTCCAAATCATACACAACTTGAGATGAGACATCACAAGGACATCCCAAACACTCCTTCCAATCCACAGAATAGGATTATATAGTTCCGGACCTCACCGGACCTTTCTGTGATCCTCTGTCACCTCTGAACACTTGCCGGAACCGGTTCTACACCGACAGCCACAACTCCTTCAGATCTTCATGCGGACCTCTGAAATCTTAACTGAAGCATCTCAAGACTCATATCTACAAACCCTTTAATCCGCATCCTCTGGTTCGCATCCTATACAATACATTTGCCTTCTTCTTATCACTGTTCTTCACAGTTCCTGACTGAGGCTAATTTTCTCAATAGCCTCAGCACACTGCTCATCGAATCCTTCTTGTCAATGCAATATGAGTATGTTGACATCAATGACAACACTGGTTCACCTCATACTTGCAACAATCTCCCCCTTTGTCATTGATGGGAACATATGATGTGAAAAACCATCAAGACAAGAACTTCTCCTTTCTGTCACAGCTCCCCCTATCAGCAACATGTCTTCTCCTTATTTACTGCTCCCCCTTTGATCATCAGCTACTTGTTTTTCACATGTCTTCTCTCCCCCTTTGATATCAATGGCAAAGGGCTCATACTTGCAATTCTAACACATCAGAATCATACCAGCTGCTCCCCCTTAGTAGCAGCTCCCCATCATCAATCCGGATCACAAGATATGACTGTGATATCCATCGGACTGATGCACATCAGTGCATCCTAGTTCATCACCAGAGGGGCCATGACCCCTAACTTCTCCTGGAGATATTCAAAAGAGTCCTTGGGAAGAGGTTTAGTAAAGATATCTGCAATCTGATCCTTGGAGGGAACATACTCCAACCTAACTTCTTCCTTGTTCACTTGTTCTCTCAAAAAGTGAAACTTGATAGATATGTGCTTAGTCTTAGAGTGTAATACCAGATTCTTGGAAATATTAATTGCACTTGAATTATCACAGAAAATTGTGATAGGCTTCTCATATTCAACTTTAATGTCTCTTAGCATCTGCTTCATCCATAAGATTTGAGTGCAACTACCTGCTGTTGCAATGTATTCTGCTTCAGTTGTAGACAAAGATATTGCATCTTTTTTCTTGCTTAGCCAAGAAACTAATCTCTTCCCCAAAAAGAATGCTCCACCACTAGTGCTCTTCCGGTCATCCACATCTCCTGCCCAATCTGCATCTGTGTAAGCATGAAGAGAGAAATCCGGATCTCTAGGGTACCATAGACCATACTCAATTGTTCCTTTCAAGTACCTAAAAATTCTTTTGATTGCCATAACATGAGATTCTCTAGGATCAGCCTAGAATCTTGCCACAAGACCAACAGCCTGCATTATATCTGGTCTAGTCTGAGTGAGATACAACAATCCACCAATCATTGATCTATACTTTGTCTGATCTGCCTTTGGAGAGTCATCATCTTTGCTCAACTTACATCCGGTTTCCATGGGAGTGTTCATTGGCTTTGAATCTTCCATACTAAATTTCCTCAACAATTCTTTCACATATTTGGTCTGAGAAATGAAGATCCCTTTCTTTGTTTGAGTAATTTGCAAACCCAAGAAGAAATTCATTTCACCAAGCATAGACATTTCAAACTCACTTTTCATCTGATTTGCAAAATTTTTGCACATACTATCTCTTCCTCCAAAAATGATATCATCCACAAACACTTCAACAATCAAAATATTTTCATGATCAATTTTGAAATATAAGTTACTGTCAGTAGTACCTTTGCTGAATCCAATCTGCACAAGATGCTTATCCAACCTTTCATACCATGCTTTTGGGGCTTGTTTTAATCCATACAATGCTTTCTTCAACTTGCAGACCATATCATCATTGTCAGACAATTGAAATCCATCCAGTTGTTCAATGTAAACTTCTTCTTCCAGATCACCATTTAGGAAGGTAGACTTGACATCCATCTGATATACCTTGAAGTCTTTAAAGGCAACAAATGCAAGAAATAATCTGACTGCTTCAATTCTTGCCATCGGAGCAAAGGTCTCTTCAAAATCAATTCCTTCTATTTGAGAGTAGCCTTTGCAGACCAATCTAGCTTTGTTTCTGATTACTTCACCAGCTTCATTTAATTTGTTCTGGAAGACCCATTTGGTTCCAATCACATTCTTGTCTCTAGGTCTGGGAACAAGATCCCAAGTATGATTTTTCTCAATTTGCATTAATTCATCTTTCATTGCTTTGGTCCAGTTTTCATCATTGCAGGCTTCATTTACTGTTTTAGGTTCAATCTTTGAAATCAGACAACATTCATCCTGATTTTGAGCAACACTCCTTCTAGTTTGCACACCTTTGCTTCTGTCATCTATGATTTGATCTTCAGAGTGGTTCAGTGTTACATACCTTAGAATTTTGGGAGTATCCGGCACTGCTGCTTCTTGATCAGGCTCATTCAAACCTATCTCTTCTTCCTGATATACTAGATCAGGCTGACTCTGACTTACCGGAGAGGATTGAGTTCCTTGAACCTGAACACTGTCTTGGTCATCTTCATCAAACTCATAAAATCTTGAGGGCTTCTCAATTCCTTCATCAACTTTCACATTAGTGCTTTCTATCATCTTCCTCAGTCTCTTATTGTAACACCGGTATGCTTTGCTTTGAGTGGAGTAACCCAAGAAAATTCCTTCATCACTTCTAGCATCAAACTTTCCTAGATCTTCATCTCTTTTAATATAACACTTGCTACCAAATACTCTGAAATATTTCACAGTAGGAGTGATCCCAAACCAGAGTTCATAGGGGGTCTTACCGGTATTGTTTCTGATTTGAACTTGATTTAGAGTGTAGATTGTAGTGCTGATAGCTTCTTTCCAGAACATCTGAGGAACATTTGCTTCCAACATCATTGTCCTGGCAGCTTTCTGGATGGTCCGGTTCTTTCTCTCAACTACTCCATTCTGCTGTGGAGTCCTAGGAGCAGACAACTGTCTCTTTATACCCTGCTTCTCACAAAAGTCAATGAACTCACCAGATGTAAATTCACCACCTCTATCAGACCTTAGACACTTCAGTTTCAATCCGGTTTGATTCTCTACCATAGCTTTGAAGATTTTGAACTTCTCAAATGCTTCTGATTTCTCTTTTAGGAAGGTAACCCACATCATCTGGGAATGGTCATCAACTAACAACATGAAATATCTATCACCTTGCAGACTCTTGATTCTTGTCGGACCATAGAGATCAGTATGTACTAATTCCAACAATCCAGTAGAGGACTGATCTTTGCTTTTGAAAGAGAATCTGCTTTGTTTACCAGCTGACATTCTTTGCACAAACTATTTGTAGGTTTCATCAATTTTGGAAGATCTCTTACAGCCTGAGTATTGCTTATCTTGATGATGTTATCAAAATTGACATGACACATTCTTCTATGCCATAACCAACTCTGATCAACTTGAACAAATAGACAACTTTTATTTGAACCAGCCAGATGAAAGATATTACCTTTTGTCTGAGTACCGGATGCAATTTTAGTTCCGGAGCTTGTAAAGATTCTGCATTTTCCATTCTTAAACCGGAGATCATAGCCTTTGTCTACTAACTGACCAACACTGAGAAGATTGTGCTTCAATCCTTCAACATATAGTACATTACCTGTTTTGCTCTTTCCATCAAAGGAAATAGTTCCCCTACCTCTAATTCTGCCAGCAGAATTGTCACCAAACTTTACCATTCCTCCTTCATACCTTTCCAAATCTAAGAACTTATCCTCGTCATCAGTCATATGGTGAGAACATCCACTGTCAATAACCCAATCATCCTTTTCTTCCACTTGAGCAGCCAAAGCTTTTTCCACAACCTTGTGATTGACAGATTCAGAGAGTATTGAATCTTCTTCCTTGATGGCAATAAACACCCATTCATTTCTGGATTTGCTTCCTAGTTCTGATTCATCATCTGTTACTCCTTCATTGTCATCTTCTTCATGAACATAATAGCAGTTCTTTTAAAACCTTTGTCTATTAGTATTAGACCTTGCAGATATTTCCAAACATCTTGAAGCAAAATGACCAATCTTATTGCAGTTGAAGCACTTAAAGGGTAGTTTTCCTTCATATTTACCAGATCCTCTTGGTAGTCTTTTTGCAATGAGGGCTTCAAGTTGAGCTGTTTCTGCTTCTTCTTCTTCCATGTCTCTTCTTGCTTGATCATACCATGACATCTTCCTTGAAGAGTTTTCTCCCGAATCAAATCTCTGTTTGCCTTTCACATAGGCACTAGCTTTGAAAGCAGATTCAGTCTTGGGAGGATCATCTCCAAACTCGGTCATTTCAAATGCAGCTAGCTTGCCAGCCAATTGTTCTCTTGTGACAGTTGTGTGGGCTCTGAATTCATCAATTGCAGCAACCTTGATTTTGTAGGTAGCAGGAAGGGATATGAGGATTTTGCAAACAATCTCATTTTCATCCAGAGTTCCACCAGCATTTCTGATTCCACACACTAGTTCATTCACTCTTGGCATAAAAGTAGTGATGTTTTCATCATCTCTCATCTTCAATCTTTCAAATTTCCCTTTCAAACTTTGCAACCTTGCACTCTTGACAAACTCATTTCCTTCATACAGAAGTTCCAATTTAGTCAAGATCTCATATACAGTTGGTAGGTCAATAACATTTGAGAGATCTGAGTCATTCAAAGCGCTTAGAAGAGCTTCCTTGGTCTGCAGATTGTTTTCAGTATCTGTGATTTCATTTAGAGTTGTCGGACCACCTTGAGGAGGTACATATGGTTTTGAAACCATGGCCAAGTATGCTTTTCCCATACATTCCAAGTGACATTTCATGTGACCCTTCCAGAGAGTGAAATTGGTTCCATCAAACTTCAGACTATCCTTTTTGTATGACGACATCCTAGATCTCCTCAAGCAGTTAAGCTCCTTTCAGAGGAACTTGGCTCTGATACCAATTGTTGGATCTAGGGCATACAACTGAGAGGGGGGGTGAATCAGTTGTATAAAAACTTGCCCTCTATTTCAAACACTTGATTCGTCTTGTTAGTTAACAGCATATCAATTAATCATCCATGAAAGTAAAATGCACAAACACAAGAGCAGATAAACATCAACACAATGAACACCAAGATTTTGACGTGGAAAACCCGGTTAAGGGAAAAACCACGAGGTGATTAACCCAAGGATTATTCTCTATTAAAAGAATAAGAAATAGAATGGTACTTGCCAATTAGGGCTCACTGCCTGAGCACACTGCTCACAAAGAGGCCCACTGCCTACAAGGAGACACACTGTCTACAAAGTGATAAGAATCACAGTCTTGAACTAGAGAATGACATCTTTACCATGTCTGGATCAGTTCCATTTAAGCCCAAAAACCTCTGCTCTGCCTTTCACACTTCTCTTCGCTACACCACTCTCATCCACACAATCCACACTTCAAAATGAACTCACAAACCTTTATTTATACAAGACATCGACTTAGGAACAATCATCTAAGTCGGCAATCAATCATAAGAATATCCACAAGATGAATAACACATCCGGTCGGCCACCACAAGAACATTCGTAGGATGAACAACTCATCCGGTCGACTAGTCGGAACAAGAACTTCATCCGGAAGAATATCTTCAATTTCAGGCTCTTCTATCAATGCGGACCAACAACACAACCTCAACATGATCCAAGAACCTTCACAAGCCTGCCTGAATGACCAGGTACATCCGCACTTTCTCTACGTACTGGAATTTTCTTCTCTTCCTCATCCGGAACTTCAAGAACACTGTCTATCGCCACTGTCACAATGCAAAAGGTACTTTCGGACCTTCAAATCATACACAACTTGAGATGAGACATCACAAGGACATCCCAAACACTCCTTCCAATCTACAGATTAGGATTATACAGTTCCGGACCTCACCGGACCTTTCTGTGATCCTCTGTCACCTCTGAACACTTGCCGGAACCGGTTCTACACCGACAGCCACAACTCCTTCAGATCTTCATGTGGACCTCTGAAATCTTAACTGAAGCATCTCAAGACTCATATCTACAAACCCTTTAATCCACATCCTCCGGTTCGCATCCTATACAATACATTTGCCTTCTTCTTATCACTGTTCTTCACAGTTCCTGACTGAGGCTAATTTTCTCAATATCCTCAGCACACTGCTCATCGAATCCTTCTTGTCAATGCAATATGAGTATGTTGACATCAATGACAACACTGGTTCACCTCATACTTGCAATAGTATATTTGATTTGTTTCGATGGGGAAGATTAGAAAAAGGATGAAGAAGGAAAATGAAAACCTAATATGCGAAAAGGATATTCTGGAAGAAGAATTGTGCGAAATCAAGAGGTGTAATTCAGAATTGATGGAAAGGATAAAAGAAATAGGAGAAGACAAGTATGATGCTCTTGAAGAGGAATTAGAAAATGTAGAAAGGAGAAATGAAGAATTAGAAGTAGAGCTAAAGCTGTTTGAGTATGTTGAAAAGGGTTTTGAAGAATTGGAAGAAGTATTCAAGTTGTTTGGGAAGGTGGAGAAGAGGAACAGAGATCCGGAGGAAAATTTAGAAGAGATCAAAAAGGAAAAAGTCTACAGAAGGATGAAATATCAGGATTGAAAGAACATATTAATCAGTTGGAACAATCACTTATAGCATGCAAAAAAGAGAATGAAAGTCTAAGATCCAATCCTAAACTTTGTGATGTTTCTTGTGATACTAATGATTTGTGTGATGCTGTAGAAGCTTATTTAGAAGGTGAGAATGAAGATAACAATGTAACTGAACCTGCAATTGTTGGTGATGGTAATGATTTCAAAATCATGCAAAGAATGGGATATGAAGGAAAATGATTGGGAAAGTGTTAGCAAGGAATTATAGAACCTATTGAAGTAGTAATGAGATCAAGAAGTGAAGGCCTTAGATATGACAAAGGTAAAGATGTTGTTAGTTGAGTTCAAACAAATCAAATCAGAAAAGAAAAGGTATGTTTTGTTCTCATTGTAATAGACATGGACATGAAAAGGAATTGTGTTGGGATCTACATCCTTGTAAGTTCTATGGATTAAGGAATCATTATGAAAAAATGTGTTGGAATAAAATGAAGAGAAGAAAGCCTAAGACAAATTGTATGCAGATGGATTATGGATGGATTGATGGAGCAAAATGGAAACATGTTACTTGTATGTTCAGAAGGCTATATAGATGGAAGCATTGACATGTTGGAGAGAAAAGAGGATATGGATTAGGTTGCAAAGAGAGAAGACCTTATGTGGAGCAGAACAAGAGTAGTAATTCAAACTATAGAGGAAGAAATGATAGGAGTCATAATTCTTATCACAGTGAAGGATACAAAAGAGATGAAAGAGGATTTGCTAGAAGAGGAGCCTATTTTTAATTTTGGAGGAGAAAAGAATCAAGCAGTGAATGTCAGCAGGAACCTATTACCAGAAAGGCTAATGATGAGGAAACAATGAAAAAGGCAGAGGTAGTTTATACAGAGGAAGAGGAACCTTGTGAATCATCAAATTTAATAGAGAAACTAGAAGAAGGTGAAGCATGGATCTTAAGAAGAGTTGTGTTATAGACTAATCATCTGATAAAGTAGTGCAAGAGACAGTGTGAACAAGTGTGAAGCATAATAGGAAAAGGAAATTCATATTGCAAAGAAAGAAGGAATGACAAGATAGTTTACCAGAGGAGAAAGTTTGTGTATTGGAGTAAAGGAAATAAGGATAAAGAAGCAGAGATAAATATAGGAGAAGTATATACAGAACAAAAACTATAACATTTTGATGTGTATGGAAGAATTTGTATCTAGAACCAGAGATCAAAAAAGTGTTGCAGAGAAATTCATAGAGTGTATTGACTAAGTCAAGGAAGCCACATGATTGTTCTAGAGGATGCAAGTATGTATTGATTGACTCATAATTGATTGAAGTAGACATTAATCTTAAGGTAGCCTACAAGTGCTTGACAACAGACTACCAAACTATGAGGCAGTTGCAACATTGTAGTCAGACCGCCGAACCTAGATCACTAGAAGATGAAGAACTTGAATCAGCTTGTAGAGAAGACTTGCTCAGACCACTGATCATTGAGGTAGTGCAAGGCTTACAAGTAGACCGCCAAACCTAGATCACTAGAAGATGAAGAACTTGAGGCAGCTTGTAGAGAAGACTTTCTCAGATCGTCGATCATTAAGCCAGTGCAAGGCTTGCAAATAGACCACCAAACTTATCCTATGGGATCACATTGATTTTGACATAATATAGACCAAAGTGAAGAGGCTCACTTTTCAATTAACCCTGAGAGTCTGATGCAGGAGCATCTGGATGCATTCAAATCAGTTGGGACAGTTAACATTAAGTTGTAGAGTGCTAGGGAGAGCGATCTTGGAGATTACCGCATTTTACTGCATTTGCATATTAGAAGCTGTGGAGCTAGACTTAGTATCTAGACATCATCATGCACATCATATCCAAAATCCAGATCATTTGGGTTTGATTCCAGAAAGATATCGCTATTAGAAGATTACCTGTTTTCACCTATTTTGACAGAGTAGAGCCGATAGTGTTCAGTGAAGTCTAATTGATTTGCAGAGCAATTCCATGAATTGTGGAGCTGAAAGGAACATCATTCAAGGAAGTTTAGGACCTGGCTGACCTTCATGGAGATCCACATGTAGTTCTGTTCACTAGCGGAGCAAAACCTTATATATAGGTCTGACCTATCCATGTCTACATGTTTCATACTAGCCATTGCAATTAGGCTGACTTGATTAAGTTATAAAGGCTTGTAGAGGATATAAATGAAGGATAAATGATTGTTTCAAGGTAGTGAATGAATAATGATAAAAGCAAGCAAAGATATGAAGCAAGAGGATGAGTGTTTTGATCCAAAGAAGAAGAAGAATTGAAGTAGAGAGCAAAAGAAGTTGCTAAGCAGAGAATTGAGAAGTAGAAGGAAATTGTGGAAGAGTGTTATTATATGAATATTTTGTAACCCTAGGCTATGGCCAAGCATCTGTAAAGCCCAAGTGGCATATGTAATGTGTATTGAGATCATAATATAAAGAAGAATGAGCTTTGAAAGTTGGGTTTTTCCCTTTTAGGGTTTTCCTAGGATATATCTTGTGTCATGTGCTTATGAATGTCTTTTTTTTTTTTTTTTTTTCTGTTGTTAGCCATATTCTTCCATTGCATCTCTAATTGTTCATGTTAGTTATTTAAGGTTGCAAGGTTGAACAGTCCCTCATCAGACCCTCCTACCATAACTGCATCAGTGTGCCTAATTGATCCAATCATTAGAAGAAGTAGAATTGCAATCATCAAAGGTGTGAGCTTCTATGTTAGTTGTTAGGTAGTAGAAGGGTTAGTGCAGGATCATGGGCATCCAAACTAGGCCCCTAAGTGGCAATGAAAATTCAGAAAAATAGAGTAAGTCAACTTGACAAAAATTTGAATAGGTTATTAACATAACTTGAAAATATATGTAAGAACATAATTTGTAGCAAATTGAATGTTGATGCAGGAGCATCCTTGGTTCAAGAGAAATCTTACATCAACCAAAAACATTTACAATTCAATTTGTTTGTAGTTTAGTTTGTTTCTTTTCATTTTCCAGTTCAGTTTAGGTAGTTCAGTTAGTAGTAGTTTCTATATTTTGGTCCACATTCTACCACAGCTGCATTTCAGATCTCGTGGAGCTGGACTTAGCATCTAGATTCATTCATCTACAACAAATCTGAATCTCAGAGAATTTGGATTAGTTATCAGAAAGTTATTGCTATCAAAAGATCGACTGTTTTCTCAGAATAGAGTATCTAGACAGTCTTAGACTAATCAGCCAAAGGAGAAGACCTGCGGAGCATTTCTTGGCTTGTGGAGCTTAATTGCACATCACTCAATGATCTTTTCTTCATGGCCGACCTTCCCCGAGATCTACACATCATTTCATTGATTTGCGGAGGAATTCTTCATGATTAGGTCTAACCTATCCGTATACACACATTACAGGTCTTCCTTGGAGTTTGTGATTCTCCTTGGTCAATGCAAAGGAATCTATTGTTCCGGAGATGATATATATTGATGTAATAGATCCTTAGGAAAGTAGATTTTCATAGTTAGGAATTGATTCACAAGTTCATAGTTTAGATTTGCGCGAAGGAGCTTCAAACCTATATCTTGTGCATATTCTGATATTCTGTAATCAAGCCTTTGAGCCTTAATTGTAAGCCCACATATTGCCAGTCGATCTGTATTTGAATTCTATGATATATAGGATGACTGAATCTACATTTGTTTCATATCTTTGAGTTGTTTCTGTTGTGTTTACTCTTGTTGCATGACCTGGATAGTTCATTCTGTGAACCTTCCTACAGTGACTGCACCAAGTGGTATCAAAGTGAAAGTTTGAATCTTTGGGAGTGAATTGAGCAGGGTTGGCAAAGGAATTCCATCATATCTTGCTATGGATAGATCATCGAATTGAGGCAGGTTGCTTGTGTCGTAACTGATCACCGATTGTGAGGCAGTTGTCACCTTGTAGCCCGATCACCGAACTTGAGGTAGTTTGCACTTGATCCTAAGAAGAATGCCACTGAGGAGAGTTGATTCTATTGGAACAATGACTGGTAGAATGGATGAGATGATTAAAATGATGAAAACAATGAGAATTCAATTGGATGTTGTTGAAGAAGATAGGTGAAGAGGATTGACACTGAGACCTAATGTTGAAAGTGATGATGAAGAAGAATTTCAATTTGTTGAACAAATTGGTGAAACCCTAGGAGGTGATGAAGAAGAAGTATCAGATCAAGTAAAAATGTTGTGAGCTATTTCAAAGATTGGAAAGAGACCTAGACTTGATGTACTGAATTACATTGGTAACTTGAACCCTAAAGAATTGATTGACTGGATAAATGACATGGAAGAATACTTTGAATATGAAGAACTTGAAGATCTAGAGAAGGTGAAATTTGCAAAGACAGTTGAAAGGACATGTTGCTATATGGTGGAAAGAAGTTCATTTGGACAAAAATAGAAGAGGAAAAGAGAAGATTACAAAATGGGATAGAATGGTGAGAAAATTGAAGAATCAGTTTATACCCACTGACTATGAGTTGAAACTGTTGAAAATATTGTAGGACCTGAGACAAAAGGAGAAATTTATGGAGTATACTAAAGATATCATAAGATGATTATAAGGATAGGACATAGTGAAGAAAGCAAGGAGAAAGTGGCTAGATACATCAATGGACTGAGATTGAACATTTAAGAACAACTAAGTCTGGTGAGGATGACATTTCTAGAAGAAGCATATCAGTTTTCCCTAAAAGTTGAAGAGAAGTTGAACAAGAGGCATGATAAAAAATAGAGAGGTAGAGGAGGTAAATTTCAAAGAGGTAGATAATTTTTTAAAGGTGAGAGATCATTTGCAGAGTAGAACAAGTTTAACAATGCATTCAAGGAGGAGGACAGAGATAATAATGCATACCTGAGAGATGGCATAAACTTTTATCAGAGAGGAAACCCTAGTGCATACCGGAACAAAGAATACAAAAGAGAAGGAAGAGGATTTGATAAGAGAATGTTCAGAGGCACTTGTTTCAAGTGTGGAGGTGAAGGACATAGAGCATTTGAATGTAATCATGGTAGTACAAGCAAGAGAATAGAAAATAGTGGAAGAGTAGCTTATGTTGAAGAATAACCTATTGGATCACCCAGTTCAGTTGGCAAACTAGAAAAAGAAGAATCACTCGTGATGAGGAGAGCACTATTTCAAGCAGAGACAACTGAAGAACCACCCTAGAGGAAGAGTTTGTTCAAAACCAGATGCAAATCAGGAGGTAAATGTTGTAAAGTTGTAATTGATAATGGTAGCTCACATAACCTAGTTTCAGAGGAGATGGTAACTAAACTGAAGTTGGAAAGACTGAAACACCCTAAGCCCTATCAGATAGCATGGATTCAGGGTGATCATAAGGTACTAATGAGTGAACAATGTTTGGTGAAATTTCATATTGGATCTTATCATGATGAAGTCTTGTGTGATATTATGCCTATGGATGTATGTCATATCTTGTTGGGTAGACCTTGGCAGTATGATAGAAAAGCTATACATGATGGGAGAAAGAATGCCTACACTATAACATCAAATGGGAAGAGAATTACCTTGATTCCTTTGGAAGATGATCCTAAGAGTGGATTGTGTGGGAATGCTAGAATCTATTTGGTAGAGGAAGAAAATTTCTGGATGGTTTGAGACAATCTATTTGGTAGATGGAAGAAAATTTCTGGATGGTTTGAGACATGAGAATATGTGTTATGCTTTGATTCCTAAGAACCTTGAAACATTGAAGGAGACTAAAGAATCACAATCAGAGGAGATAACAGAGTTGCTGACAGAGTATGAAGACATCATATCAGATAATGTACCAGAAGGATTATGACCAATCAGAAGTATCAGTCATCACATGGATCAACACATAGAATGACACCAACAGATAATGAAGAATTGAATAGATAGATTCAAGAATTGTTGATGAAATGTTTGATTAGAGAAAGTTTGAGCCCTTGTGCAGTACCTGTAGTGTTAGCATCTAAGAAGGATGGAGAATGAAGAATTTGTACAGACTCTATAGCAATAAACAAGATCATAGTTAAGTATAGATTTCCTTTACCTAGGATGGATGATATCGTGGATTGTCTGAGTGGAGCAAAATATTTCACAACGATAGATTTGAAGAGTGGATACCATTATATCAGAATTAGAGAAGGAGATGAATGGAAGACCACTTTTAAGACAAATGAAGGATTGTATGAGTGGTTAGTGATTCCTTTTGGATTGACAATTGCACCTAGTACTTTCATGAGATTGATGAATGAAGTCTTGAAGAAATTCTTGGATAAGTTTGTTATTGTATATTTGGATGACATTCTAATTTTTAGTGAGACAAAAGAAGAACATTTGTGGCATATTAGACAAGTTTTGCAGATGTTGAGAGAAGAGAAATTCTTGATAAACATCAAGAAGTGTAGTTTCATGAAGGAATAATTGGTATACTTGGGATTTGTGATTTATATGGAAGGATTGAAGATGGACCCTAGGAAAGTAAGAGCAATTGTTGAATGGCCTACACTGGAGAGCATTGGAGAGGTTAGATCCTTTCATGGATTGGCTAGTTTCTACCGGATGTTCATCAAAAAAATTAGTATAGTTTGTAACCCTATGACAGAGACAATGAGAGGTGACAGAAAATACTTTAAGTGGACATCAAGAGAAGATAAAAGTTTTGAGTTGTTGAAGCAAAAAGTGACAGAGCAACCTATTTTAGCATTACCAAATTTCAATAAGGTATTTCAAGTTGATTGTGATGCGAGTGGGAGTGCAATTGGAGCAGTGTTAGGTCAAGAAGGAAGACTTGTAGCATATTTCAGTGAGAAGTTGAATGATGCAAGGATGAGATATTCAGTTTATGACCAAGCGTTCTATGCCATAATTCAAGCCCTGAAGAAGTGGAGACATTATTTGTTGCCTACGGAGTTTTTGACGTATACAGATCATCGAGTTTTGCAATATTTGAACAGTCAAGGTAAGTTGAATTAGAGACATATGAGATGGGTAGAGTTCATACAAAGTTATACATTTGTGTTGAAGCATAGGAGTGGAAAATCAAACAAAGTTGCAGATGCACTGAGTAGGAGAAGGAACTTGTTGATAGAGATGAGAGTTGAAGTGGTAGGATTTGATGAATCGAAGAACATGTATGAGGGAGACAATGATTTTGCAGAACCTTGGAAAGCCTGTAAGGAACCTGTTGTGATAGATAGGAGTAAGTGATTGGACTATTTCATTTAGGAAGATATGTTGTTCAAAGGAAACTAGTTATGCATACCTAGAAGTTCAATGAGAGATAATTTGATCAAGGAGAAACATAGTGGAGGATTGGTAGGACATTTTGGCATTGACAAGACAATGGCTTTGGTGAGTGAAAATTACTTTTAGCCTCAAATACATAAGGATGTTAGGAAGTTTGTGCAAAAATTGTAGAGTTTGTCATGTTGCAAAAGGAAGTAGTCAGAATACTGGATTTTATAAACCTTTGACAGTAACGGAGAGACCTTGGGAAGACATAAGCATGTATTTTGTAATGGGATTGCCGAAGACACAGAGAGGACATAATTCAATATTTGTAGTGGTGGACAAATTTTCAAAGATGGCACATTTCATACCTTGTAAGAAGACAACTAATGTAGTGCATGTAGTTGACCTATTTTTCAAGGAGATTGTGAGATTGCATGGATTACCTAAGAGTATAATTTTAGATAGAGACACTAGATTTCTTGGATATTTTTAGAAGACACATTGGAAGAAAATGAAGATAGATTTGAAGTTTAGTTGAGCATTTCATCCACAGACTGATGGATAGATAGAGGTAGTGAATAGGAGTTTGGGAAACTTGTTGAGATGTTTGGTTGGAGAAAAGGCAAGAAATTGGGACTTGATTCTTTCACAAGCAGAGTTTGCATACAATAATTCAGTAAATAGGAGTACCAGAAGAACACCTTTTGAGATTGTTACCGGAGTGAATCCTAGAGGAGTGATAGAACTAAGAGGTTTACTTCTACATGGGTACAGAAGAAAAGAGAAGTGTAGAAGTAGAAGAATTTGCAGATCAGATGTAGACAGTGCATAATCAGGTGAAGAAGCATTTGGAAGAGATGAACAACAAATATAAGGAGAAAGTAGATGAGAAGAGAAGATATAAGGAATTTGTAGTTGGAGATGAAGTGATGGTATACTTAAAGAAAGAAAGATTTCTAGTTGGAACATATAACAAGTTGAAGATGAAGAAGTTTGGACCTTGTAGGATACTCAAGAAATTTGATTTAGGAAATGCATATGAAGTGGAGCTACCAGAGACATTGGGCATATCACCTATTTTCAACATTGCAGACCTATATTAGTATCATGAAGTAGAGTTCAATGACAACATGTAAGAAGACTTGAAGAAATAGTTACCACAATAAGCACCAAAGTAGATTGAAGACATTTTGGATAGCAGAGTTGGATGCAACACCAAAGGAAGACAATACAAAGAATACCTTGTGAAGTGGAAAGGTAGACCAAAAGAAGATTCATCATGGATTTCTCAGGCTGAGGTGGACTGCCTTGGTTTTCCTATAGCCCCAACAAAGTGAGGGACTCACTTTTTCAAATAACCCCAGATGTCTGATGCAGGAGCATCCCTGGTTCAAGAGCAATCTTGCATCAACCAAAAACATTTGCAATTCAGTTTGTTTGCAATTTAGTTTGTTTCTTTTCATTTTCAAGTTCAGTTCAAGCAGTTTAGTTAGTAGCAGTTTATGTATTTTGGTCCGCATTCTACTGCAGTTGCATTTCAAATATTGCAAAGCTAGACTTAGCATCTAGATTCATTCATCTACAACATATCTAAATCTTAGAGCATTTGGATCAATTACCAGAAAGTTATCGCTATCAAAAGATAGACTATTTTCTCATAACAAAGCATCCAAACAGTCTTAGACTAATTAGCTAAAGGAGAAGACTCGTGGAGCATTCCTTGGCTTGTGGAACTTAATTGCACATCACTCGATGATCTTTGGTTCATGGCCAACCTTCCCCAAGATCCGCACATCATTCCATTCATTTGCAGAGGAATTCTTCATGATTAGGTCTAACCTATCTGTGTACACATGTTACAGCTCTTCCTTGGAGTTTGTGATCTTCCTTGGCTGATGCGGAGGAATCTATTGTTCCGGAGATGATATATATTGATGTAATATATCCTCAGGAAAGTAGATTTTCATAGTTAGGAATTGATTCACAAGTTCATAGTTTGGATTTGTGCGAAGGAGCTTCAAAGCTATATCTTGTGCATATTCTGATATTCTATAATCAGGCCTTTGAGCCCTAATTGTAAGCCCGCATATTACCAGTCAATCTGCATTTGAATTCTATGACATACAGGATGACTGAATCTACATTTGTTTCATATCTTTGAGTTGTTTTTGTTGTGTTTACTCTTGCTGCACGGCATGGACAGTTCATTCTATGAACCCTCCTACTGTGACTGCACCAAATATAGTTTCTAGGCTACTAGTCCTTTTTTGGAAAAAAAAAGTAAATCTATTTTGCAAAAATTTGAAATTTCAATGCAGTAGTACTAAATTTTTAGGAGAAATATAAAAAGAAAGTGTATGTCTAACCAACCTAAGTACTAGAAAATAATATATTTTTTTCTGAAAATTTCAATATAACTAGAGGACACATGCTTGGATGTGCCGTATTTTTTTTTTAGTTTTTTGCAAGTAAATAATTAGTTATGATTTTTTTATTAGAACATTTCAAAATTCTTAAAATGTGTTTGTCTGACCACCATAACTTGGTCAAAAATTTATGAAATTCAATTTTTTTTTAATTCTATAGTATGAGAAGCATAGAATGTGATGCATCTTTTAGATTCAAAAAATGTGAAATAGTTTGAAAATTATAGAAATTTTTCAATCAACCTATCAATCATGACTTTGGTCGTAATGTATATAGAAAATCAATAATAATTATCTATTAAATTTAAAATAAGGCATATCTTATATTAGTGGAAAGATAACAAATTTTTCAATAAACCCTTTTCATTTCATCATATTCAAATAAAAAAGTCATTAGCCACAAGGGCGAACTTTGGAAAACTAAGGAAATTTTGTAAACACATTTTTTCAGTTGACTTTCCAGGTATGACAATCCCGAACCAAATCTCAAGCCAAATCCCAAGCCTAGTGATGTTGTCAGAAAAAATAGATATCCGTTACCTATATTATTTATAATACATAATATATATAATATATTAATATATTAATATATACTAATATATTATATATTATATACTATATATTATATATAGTATATATTAAATAGTAAATATTATATTAATTTTATGTAATATATATTATATATATTATACAATATATTTAATACATAGTATATATTATATAGTACATTATTATTATATATATATATATAGTGAGATAGAGAGAGGGGGAGTGAGAGATAGAGGGAGGGAGAGACCTGAGAGAGAGGGGTTTGGGAGGGAGGGAAAGAGAGAGTATAAGATATATAATATTTAATATATAGTATATATGTTAAATATACTATGTATAATATATTATATAATATATATATCATACTAGATAATATATAATATATAATATATTATGATATAAATTAATATATAATACATTTATTATATATTAATAATACACAATTTATTGGTTTTATGTATTATTTGGTTTATAAAAAACTAAAGCAAATGGATATCCATTATTTGTTGTATAAGATTTGAAGCTTCCCTTATGCATACATAGCAAAAATCTAAAGAAAGCGGATAGCTATTATTTTTTGTATAAGATTTGAAGCTTCGCCTATGGATACATATTAATATAAAATATAAAATATATCATATAACATAATATATATCATGCTATTAATAATACATAGTTTTATGAATTTTAGTTTTTTCTAAAGGAAACGGATATCTGTTTATAAAGGATATAAACAGATATTCGTTATAAATGGATATTCATTATAAACGGATATCCTTTTCATCTATGCAGGTTTTGAATTATGCAAAACATAATGGATATTTGTTTGAAATGGATATCCGTTACAAACGAATATCTATTTTGTGAATTATATAAAAAACAAAAAGGGGGACTATTTTGAGCATTCCAACAGTCCCCACATTCTTTTTGTCGCTGAAATCTTGTGTTCTCTATCTGTAACAGACAAAATTAAGCTTTTGGAAGATTCTTTTACACATTTTTCAACTTTATAATCATTTGTGTGCTCTTTTTTGTTTGTGCAATGGGGAGCAATAGTCGCCATAAGAGAAAACTAACAGTAGATGAAATTGAAGCATATAGAGCAAAACATAGAGAAATTCATAGGAAGAGAAGACAAGGTATGGTAAATACTCAAGTTGAGGCTTCTTCTCCATCGCTAAATGCTAATTCAAGTGAATGTGAAATAGAATTTGAAAATAGTGAGCATCATATTGAAATTAAAAATGAAAATATTGAAATTGAAAATGAAAATGTTGGAATTGATATAGAAGATGTTGAAATTGGTATTGAAAATGAAAATGCTAATAACATTGAAAATATTGAAATTGAAAATGAAAATGTTGGAATTGATATAGAAGATGTTGAAATTGGTATTGAAAATGAAAATGTTAATAACATTGAAAATATTGAAATTGAAAATGAAAATGTTGAAATTGAAAATGAAAATATTGGAATTGTTATTGAAAATGTTGATAGCATTGAAAATATTGAAAATTAAAATGTTAATAACATTGAAAATGTTGAAAATCAACCTTATGTATCACCTAATTACATGAGAACCCCTAAATGGTACATAAGAGGAAAGGAAGATAATCAGGGACTACCGTTTTTACATGAGTGATGATAGATCTCATTCATTTGAATTTGTGCAACATTGTTTTGAAAACTTTTTTAGTTCTTGCAGGAAAAAGATATTGCAATGGGTCGACATCTCATTTGGTCAGATAACTGAACAGGGCAATTCAAGAATTCTCGTATGTTTTATTTGTTGAGCAGGATGCATGTAGAGAGGGGTGTACCACATATTTGGAGTTTTTTTGAAGTTGAGCATGGAAAAGAAGAGCATGATGGCACAGGTGCATGTGTGAAGAGATATTTGGTTTAGGAACAAATGAAGATCAGAGGTGGCGCAACATTTAGTGATGCACATTCTATTATTGATTGGTGTACTTATTCATTATCACGAGGAGGGACACTTGATTCACAAGTATGCAGGTTATTTTGGTTGGTTGAGGAGGACATAGTGGGAGATAAATTGGAATGTCAAACAATCAGAGAATCTTCAAAGATGCATTCATTTGAAAGCTCAGATGCAAATGCATGGACCATATAGACACGAGAGTTGGCTTGTTTTTGTCAGAATTGTATTCAGTGTGATTGGGATCAATGCGAGTCAAGTGAGTGGGTAGATACATGGATTCCATAGTACCTAATCTCTTTATCTGTAGAACAATCCTCTTTAGAAGATGAAATGGAAAGTTCACTTGACTATGACCATCTTTCAGATCTTGTACAACCAAGACATGTTTATGCAGTTGTAGCATTGCAAGGGAATGAAGAGGGATTAGACTATTGGTTGGTACAATGTGTATAGGGAAAGAAGAAGCTAACACAACTGATGACAAATGATGATGGGTTCATGTATCCTACAAGTTCAATTATTGTTGCCAGAACTTGGTTGCGAATGTATATGATTAGAAAGAATGGCATACCTGCATTTGAAGACTGAGAAACACAAAACCATTCTCATGTATTCGCACCTTGATATAGAAACAAATGTTAATTTATTGAGACATCATGCTAAAGCAAGAACAAAGGAACTATGGACAATTAGTAGTGCTGATCATGAAGCATTACTTGATACTTTGAAGATAAGAGATGACCCTTCAAGGTGCACTTGAGTAGCAGATCATTTGTCATATGAGACAAGTATGATATTGTTCATCTTATTTTGATTAATGTTCATAATAATTAAATTTCTTGATTTGGTCATGTCCCTTTGATATTAAGCATATTATCCATTTTGTATTATCATTTAGGTTGTTTAGACTAATAAAAATTTGTTATTCTAAGCATCTTTTCTAGTTTGCATTACCAGTTCATACTTTGTAGTTCATGTTGCTTATGCTCAACAATTTGTCTCTATTTATATGCAGGTTCTTCTTTGACCCCATTTCTAATGAGTATTCTCACATTCTCTCAATTGCTCAAATTTTGAAGGTATTATTTTTTAATTTGTAGTTGATTGCTTCAAAAAATATGAATCCTCTCATAACTTCAAGAAATATAACTCTTAAGTAGAAAATAATGCATTTTGATCTTTCTTGAAGGAGCATGATAATCATCGACAATTGACAATTACTCACAGACGATAATTAACTACCCTAGAAAGAGCACCCCAGAATGATATGGTGACTTGGGCAATGATTTGAAACCTACCATAGTATTTACCTGCCTACCTTGACATGTCCATGCTGCCCATTCATCAAAATAACCCAAAACTTGACAATTTTCCATTATTTGCTCTTACGACACTTTAAAAACTACCCCAAATTAGTGCACTCTGGAAGCACAGGGGGGCTTTGGCGACAAAAGGAGGCCTTTTGTAGCATTGGACTGCCCACCTTGACATGTTGATGTAGTTGGTTTCACTCCATTATGCACAAAACAAAAAAATGCTTCTTTCCATTTTTGCACTGCTTTCCACTGACAACTTTGCAAGAATGCATTTGACATTGGGACACACAAATGGTGTTGAGTTGACCCAAACCAAGAGAGGTTGGTTTGAAGGGACTCGATATCCACATGTAGGTGCAGACAAAACATTTCTACGTGCCATGAGCTCACGGAATGACTTTGTCAAAGTTTGATAGTTTTTGGCTTTTAGGGCTCTTAAGAGACTACCCTGGAAAGAGCACCCCATAATGATTTGGTGACTTGAGAAATGAATTCAAACCTTCCCTAGTATTTACCTACCTACCTTGACATGTCCACATTGCCCATTCACCAAAATTACTATAAATTTTACAAATTTTGCATTTTTTGCTCTTAAGGCTCTTAAGAGACTACCCCAAAAAGAGCACCCCAGAATAATTTGGTGACTTGGACAATGAATTCAGACCTTCCCTATTATTTACCTACCTACCTTGACATGTCGATGGTGGCCATTTGTCAAAATTACTATAAATTTTTCAAATTTTGCATTTTTCTCTTAAGGCTCTTAAGAGACTACCTTAGAAAGAGCACCTCAGAATGATTTGGTGGCTTGGGCAATGAAGTCAGACCTTCCCTAGTATTTAACTACCTACCTTGACATGTCCACACTACCCATTTGTCAAAATTACTATAAATTTTGTATTTTTTACTCTTAAGGCTCTTAAGAGACTACCCTGGAAAAAGCACCCCAGAATGATCAGCTGACTTGTGAAACAAAATAAGACCTTCCCTAGTATTTACCTACCTACCTCGATGTGTTCATGCTTCCCATTTATCAAAATTACTATAAATATGACAAATTTTGCATTTTTTTGCTCTTAAGGCTCTTAAGAGACTACCTCGAAAAGAGCACCCCAGAATGATCAGGTGACTTGGGAAATGAAATCAGACCTTCCCTAGATTTAACTATCTACCTTGACATGTCCACGCTGCCCATTTGTCAAAACTACTATAAATTTTACAAATTTTGCATTTTTTTCTCTTAAGGCTCTTAAGAGACTACCCCAGAAAGAACACCCTAGAATGATCGAGTGACTTGGGCAATGAGGTCAAAACTACCATAGTATTTACATGCCTACCTTGGCATGTCCACGCTGCCCATTCATCAAAATAACCCAAAACTTGATAATTTTCCATTATTTGCTCTTACGACACTTTCAAGACTACCCCAGATTAGTGCACTCCAGAATCATGGGGGGGCTTGGGTGACAAAAGGAGGCCTTTCATAGCATTGGATTTCCCACCTTGACATGTTGATATAGTTGGTTTTGCTCCATTATGTACAAAACAAAACAAAAAAATGCTTCTTTGCATTTTTACACTACTTTCCACTAACAACTTTTGCAAGAATGCATGATGCAGGAGCATCCCTAGTTCAAGAGCAATCTTGCATCAACCAAAAAAATTTGCATTTCAGTTTGTTTCTTTTCATTTCCAGTTCAGAACAGTTAGTTTAGTCAATAGCAATTTCTATATTTTAGTCTGCATTCTACCGCAGTAGCATTTCAGACCTTTCAGAGTTAGACTTAGCATCTAGACACATTCATGCACATCATATCCAAAATTCAAATCCTTTGGATTAGGTACCGGTGAGATATCACTATCAAAAGATTGATTGTTTTCTCATAATAGAGCATCCTGCCAGTCTCAGACAATTAGCTAAAAGACTTGCTGAGCACTTTCACGACTGGCAAACCTAAATAATGCATCATTCAATGTTGTTTGGATCATGGTTGACCTTCCCTAAGATTTGCACATCATTTTAGTCATTTGCGTGGAGGAGTTCTACTTGATTAGGTCTAACCTATCCATGTACACACGTTACACCTCTTCATTGGAGTTTGTGATCTTCCTTGGTTGACGCGGAGGAATCTTATGTTTTGGAGATGATGTAAATTGATGTAATAGATGCCTAGGAAAGTAGTTGATCACTAGTTCATAGTCAATAGTTTGAATTTTGTGCGAAGGAGCATCAAAGCCATATCTTGTCCATACTTTACAATTCTATAATTAGGCTTGTGAGCCCTAATTGTAAGCCCGCATGTTGTTGGCCAATTTGTAACTAAATTCTATCATATATTGAATGACTAAATTTGCATTTGCTTTATACCTTTGAGTTGTTTCAGTTTTGTTTTCTCTGGCTGCACATCCTGGATAGTTCACTTTGTGGACCCTCCTAACTGTGACTGCACCAAGTGGTATCAGAGTGAAAGTTTGTGTGTTTTAGAGTGACTTGAGTGAAGTTGGCAAAGTAATTCCATAAGATCTTGTTGTGAACAGATTGTCGAATCTGAGGCAGGTTACTATTGTTGCAACCGATTGTCAATTGTGAGGTAGTTGTCACCTTGTAGCCCAATCACTGAATTTGGGGTAGTTACACTTAATCATAGGAAGAATTCTGTCGAGGAGAATCGTTGTTGTTGGTATAATTGCTGGAAGAATGGATAAGATCATGGAAATGATGAAAACCATGTGAGTTCACTTGGATTCTATTGAAGAAGATAGGTGAAGAGGACTTACACCTAGACCTAATGTTGAAAGTGACGATGATGAAGAAATTCAATCCATTGATCAAACTAGCAAAACCTTAGGAGATGATGAAGAAGAAGAATCATATCAAGTCAAGATGTTGCGAGCTATTTCAAAGATTGGGAAAAGACCTAGAGTTGATGTACTGAATTACACCGGCAATTTGAACTTGGAGGAATTGATTGATTGGATAAATGACATGGAAGAATACTTTGAGTATGAGGAAATTGAAGATCTGGAGAAGGTGAAATTTGCAAAGACAAAGTTGAAAGGACATGCTAGTATATTGTGGAAAGAAGTTCAGTTGGATAGAAATAGAAGAGGAAAAGAAAATATTACAAAGTGGGATAGAATGGTGACAAAATTGAAGAATCAGTTTATACCTGCTGACTATGAGTTGGAACTCTTGAAGAGATTGTAGAACTTGAGACAAAAGGAGAAATCTATGAAGTACAATTTCATAAGATGATCATAAGGATAGGACATAGTGAAGCAAGCAAGGAGAAAGTGGCTAGATACATCAATGGACTGATATTGAACATTCAAGAGGAACTGAGTTTGGTGAGGATGACAACATTGGAAGAAGCATATCAGTTTGCCTTGAAAGTTGAAGAAAAGTTGAAAAAGAGGCATGATCAGAGATAGAGAGGCAGAGGAGGTAAATTTTAGAGAGGTAGAGCATTTTCCAGAGGAGAAAGATCATATATGGATCAGAACACATAAGAAAGCACATTCAAGAAGGAGGACAGAGACAACAATGCATACTAGAGAGAAGATAGAACTTTCTATCACAGAGGAAACCCTAGTCCATACCAGAGTGAAGGATATAGAAGAGAAGAGGACCTGATAGGAGAACATTCAGAGTAACTTGTTTTAAGTGTGGAGGTGAAGGAAATAGAGCATTTGAATGTAATCAAGGGAGTACAAGCAAGAGGATAGAGAATGGTGGAAGAGCAGCCTATGTGGAAGAAGAACCTGTTGGATCACCGAGTTTAGTTGGCAAACCTGAGAAAGGCGAATCACTTGTCATAAGGAGAGAACTATTTCAAACAGAGACAAATGAGGAACCACCACAGAGGATAAGCTTGTTTAGAACCAGATATAAATTAGCGGGTAAATGTTGTAAAGTTGTAATTAATAGTGGTAGTTCAGATAATTTGGTTTCAAAGGAAATGGTAACTAAATTGAAGTTGGAAAGATTGAAACACCCTAAGCCCTATCAGATAGCATGGATTCAAGATGATCATAAGGCACTAGTGAGTGAACAATGTTTGGTAAAATTTCATATTGGATCTTATCATGATGAAGTCTTATGTGATATTATGCCTATGGACCTTGGTAGTATGATAGAAAAGCTATACATGATGGAAGAAAGAATACATACACTATAACATTAAATGGAAAGAATTACTTTGATTCCTTTGGAAGATGATCCTAAAAGTGAAGTATGTGGGAATGCTATAATTTGTTTGGTAGATGGAAGAAAATTTTTGGATGGTTTGAGACATGAGAATATGTGTTATGATTTGATTCCTAAGAATCCTAAAACATTGAAGAAGGAGACTGAAGAACCACAACTGGAGGAGATAACTGAGTTGCTGATAGAGTATGAAGACATCATATTAGATAATGTACCTAAAGGATCGCCGCCAATCAGGAGTATCAGTCATCACATGGATCTTATACCTGGAGCTAGTTTTCCTAACAAAGTAGCACACAGAATGACACTGGTAGAAAATGAAGAACTGGATAGACATATACATGAGTTGTTGAGGAAAGGTTTGATCAGTGAAAGTTTGAGTCCTTGTGTAGTACCTTTAGTACTAGCACCGAAGAAGGATGGAGAATGGAGAATGTGTATGGACTCTAGAGCAATCAACAAGATCACAGTTAAGTATAGATTTCCTTTACCTAGGATGGATGATATTATGGATTATTTGAGTGGAGCAAAATATTTTACAAATATAGACTTGAAGAGTGGATATCATCAGATCATATCAAAGAAGGAGATGAATGGGAGACTACTTTTAAGACAAATGGAGGATTGCATGAGTGGTTAGTGGTGCCTTTTGGACTGACAAATGCACCGAGTACTTTCATGAGGTTGATGAATGAAGTCTTGAAGAAACTCTTGGGTAAGTTTGTTATTGTATATTTGGATGACATTCTGATTTTTAGTAATACAAGAGAAGAACATTTGTGGCACCTGAGACAAGTATTGCAGAGATTGAGAGAAGAGAAATTGTTGATAAACTTGAAGATGGAACCTAAGAAAGTAAGAGCAATTATTGAATGTCCTACACCAGAGAGAATTGGAGAAGTTAGATCATTTCATGGATTAGCTAGTTTCTATTGGAAGTTCATCAGAAATTGTAGTTCAATTTGTAACCCTATGACAGAGACAATGAGAGGTGACAGGAAAGATTTTAAGTGAACATTAGGAGCAGATAAAAATCTTGAATTGTTGAAGTAGAAAGTGATAGAGCAACTTATGTTGGAATTACTAGATTTCAATAAGGTATTTCAAGTAGATTGTGATGCAAGTGGAAATGCAATAGAAGCAGTGTTAAGTCAAGAAGGTAGACCAGTAGCTTATTTCAGTGAGAAGTTAAATGATGCAAGGAGAAGATATTCAATTTATGACCAAGAGTTATATGCCATAATTCAAGCCTTGAAGAAGTGGAGACATTATTTGTTACCTAAGGAGGTTGTGTTGTATATAGATCATCAAGCTTTGCAATATTTGAATAGTTAAGGAAAGTTGAATTAGAGACATATGAGATGGGTAGAGTTCATGTAGAGTTATACTTTTGTATTGAAGCATAGGAGTGGAAAATCAAACAAAGTTGTAGATGCATTGAGCAGGAGAAGGAACTTGCTAACATAGATAAGAGTTGAAGTGTTGGGATTTGATGCATTGAAGAACATGTATGAAGAATATCTTGATTTTGCAAAACCTTGGGAAGCATGTAAGGAACTTGTTGTGACAGATAGGAGTAAGTAGTTGGATTATTTCATTCAGAAAGATATGTTGTTCAGAGGAAATTAGTTATGAATACCTAGAAGTTCCATGAGAGATAATTTGATCAAGGAGAAGCACAGTGGTGGATTGGCAGGACATTTTGTCATTGATAAGATAGTGGCTTTGGTGAGTGAAAATCACTTTTGGCCTCAAATACATAAGGATGTTAGGAAATTTGTGCATAGTTGTAGAGTTTGTCAAGTTGCAAAAGGGAGTAGTCAAAATACTAGTTTGTATAAATCTTTGATAATACCAGAGAGACCTTGGGAAGACATAAGCATTGATTTCATAATGGGGTTGCCAAAGACATAGAGATGACATGATTCAATATTTATAGTAGTGGACAGATTTTTAAAAATGACACACTTCATACGTTGTAAGTAGACAACTGATACAATGCATGTAGCTGACCTATTTTTCAAGGAGATTGTGAGATTGCATGGATTACCTAAAAGCATAATTTTAGACAGAGATACAAGATTCCTTGGATACTTTTGGAAAATACTTTGGAACAAGATGAAGACAGATTTAAAGTTTAGTTCAACATTTCATCCACAAACTGATAGATAAATAGAGGTAGTGATAGGAGTTTGGGAAATTTGTTGAGATGTTTGGTTGGAGAGAAGGCAGGAAATTGGGATTTGATTCTTTCACAAGCATAGTTTGCATATAATAATTTAATAAATAGGAGTACTGGAAGAACACCATTTGAGATTGTGACATAAACTAACCCTAGAGGAGTTACATAATTGAGAGATATCAGCATGGAGGACAAAAGGAGTGCAAAAGTAGAGGAATTTGTAGGACACATGGGGATAGTACATAATTAGGTTAAGAAGCATTTGGAGGAGATGAATAGTAAGTAGAAGGAGCAAGCAGATGAGAAGAGAAGACACAAAGAATTTGTAGTTGGAGATGAAGTGATGGTGTACTTGAGAAAAGAAAGATTTTTAGTTGGGACATATAACAAGTTGAAGATGAAGAAGTTTGGCCCATGTAGGATACTTAGAAAGTTTGATTCAAGAAATGCATATGAGGTGGAGTTACCGGAGACATTACGTATATCACCTATTTTCAACATTGTAGACCTATATCACTATCATGAAGCAGAGTTCAGTGACAAATTGGAAGAAGACTTGAAGAAGTAGTTACCACAACAAGCACCAGAGTAGATTGAGGACATCTTGGATAGCAGAGTTGGACGCAACACCAGAGGAAGACAATACAAAGAATATCTTGTGAAACTTGGAAAGGAAGACCAGAAGAAGATTCATCATAGATTTCTCAGGCTGAGGTGGACCATCTTGCTTTTCCTCTAGCCCTAGTAAAGTGAGGGACTCACTTTTTGAATAATCATGGATGTCTGATGCAGGAGCATCCCTAGTTCAAGAGCAATCTTGCATCAACCAAAAACATTTACATTTTAGTTTGTTTCTTTTCATTTCCAATTTAGAACAATCAGTTTAGTCAGTAGTAGTTTCTATATTTTGGTCCGCATTCTACCACAGTAGCATTTTAGACCTTGCAAAGATGGACTTAGCATCTAGACACATTCATGCACATCATATCCATAATTTAGATCATTTGGATTAGGTACTGGTGAGATATCACTATCAAAAGATTGATTGTTTTCTTAGAACAGAGGATCCTAATAGACTCAAAGAATTAGCTAAAAGACTTACTGAGCACTTTCACGACTGGCAGAGCTCAATGACACATCATTCAATGTTGTTTGGATCATGGCTGACCTTCCCTAAGATCCGTACATCATTTCAGTCATTTGCGGAAGAGTTCTACTTGATTAGGTCTGACCTATCCTTGTACACACATTACACCTCTTCATTGGAGTTTGTGATCTTCCTTGGCCGATACGGAGGAATCTTATGTTCTGGAGATGACATAAATTGATGTAATAGATGCCTAGGAAAGTAGCTGATCACTAGTTCATAATTGATAGTTTGAATTTTGTGTGAAGGAGCATCAAAGCCATATCTTGTGCATACTTTGTAATTCTGTAATTAGGCCAGTGAGCCCTAATTGTAAGCCCACATGTTGCTAGCCAATTTGTAACTGAATTCTATGATATACTAAATGATTGAATCTACATTTTCTTTATATCTTTGAGTTGTTTCCATTGTGTTTTCTCTAGTTGCACGACTTGGACAGTTCACTTTGTGGACCCTCCTAACCATGACTACATGATGTAGGAGCATACCTGGTTCAAGAGCAATCTTGTATCAACCAAAAAAAATTTGCATTTCAATTTGTTTGTAGTTCAATTTGTTTCTTTTTATTTTCCAGCTCAGTCAATAGCAGTTTCTGTATTTTGGTTTGCATTCTACCATAGTTGCATTTCACATCTTGTGGAGCTAGACATAACATCTAGACATGCTCATCTACATCATATCAATTTCTTAGATCATTTGGATTAGTTACCGGAAAGTTATCGCTATTAGAAGATTGACTATTTTCTTAGAACAGAGCATCCTGACAATCTTAGAAAATCAGTTAAAGGAGAAAACTTGCAGAACATTCCTCAACTTGTGGAGTCTAATGACACATCATTCAATGATCTTTGGTTTGTGGCTGACCTTCCTCATGATATGCACATTACCCCATTCATTTGCAGAGGTTTTCTACATGATTAGGTCTGACCTATCCATGTACACACATTACAGCTCTTCATCAGAGTTTGTGATCTTCCTTGCTCGACGCAGAGGAATCTATTGTTCTAGAGATGATATATAAGGATGTAATAGATCCCTAGAAAAGTGGTGGTTCACATAGTGATAGTTGATAGTTTATATTTTGCGCAAAGGAGTTTCAAAGCTATATCTAGTGCATATTCTGTAATCAGGCCTGTGAGCCCTAATTGTAAGCCCGCATGTTGCTGGTTGATTTGTATTTAAATTATATGATATACTAAATGATTGAATCTACATTTTCTTCATATCTTTGAGTTGTTACCATTATGTTTACTCTTGTTGCATGGTCTGGACAGTTCATTCTGTGAACCCTCCTTTCGTGATCGCACCAAGTGGTATGAGAGCAAAAGTTCAAATCTTTGGGAGAGAATTGAGTGAAGTTGTGAAGGAATTCCATAAGATCTTGCTATGAATAGATTGCCAAATTGAGGTAGGTTAACTATGTCACAACTGATCGCTGATTGTGAGGTTGTTGTCATGTTGTAGCCTAATCGCTAAACTTGAGGCAATTTGCACTTAATCTTAGGAAGAATGCCACCGAGGAGAGTTGTTGCTATTGGAAAAATGGCTAGTAGAATGGATGAGATGATGGAAATGATGAAAACAATGCAAATTTGTTTGGATGCTATTGAGGAAGATAGGTGAAGAGGATTGACACCGAGACCTAATGTTGAAAGTGATGATGAAGAAGAATTTCAATCTATTGAAAAAACTAGCAAAACCTTAGGAGGTGATGAATAAGAAGAATCTAATCAAGTAAAGATGTTGTGAGCTATTTCAAAGATTAGAAAGAGACCTAGAGTTGATGTGCTGAATTACACTGGTATTTTGAACCTTGAAGAATTGATTGACTAGATATATGACATGGAAGAATACTTTGAGTATGAAGAAGTTGAAGATTTGGAGAAGGTGAAATTTGCAAAGACAAATTCGAAAGGACATGTTGTTGTATGGTGGAAGGAAGTTCAATTGGATAGAAATAGAAGAGGAAAAGAAAAGATTACAAAGTGGGGCAAGATGGTGACAAAATTGAAGAATCAATTCATACCTGCTGACTATGAGTTAGAACTGTTGAAAAGATTGCAAAACCTGAGACAAAAGGAGAAATCTGTGAAGGAGTATACTGAAGAATTTCATAAGATGATCATAAGGACATGACATAGTGAAGCAAGCAAGGAGAAAGTGGCTAGATACATCAATGGACTAAGACTGAACATTCAAGAAGAACTAAGTTTGGTAAGGATGACATCTTTGGAGGAAGCATATTATTTTTCCCTGAAAGTTGAAGAGAAGCTAAATAAGAGACATGATCAGAGACAGAGAGATAGAGGAGGTAAATTTTAGGGAGGTAGAACATTTTTTGGAGGAGATAAATCATTTGAGGAGAAGAACAGATAGGACAACACATTCAAGAAGGATGACAAAGATAATAATTCTTTTCAGAGAGATGACATAAATGTTTTTCAGAGAGGAAACCCTATTGCATACCGGAATGAAGGACATAGAAGAGAGGGAAGAGGATTTGATAAGAGAACATTCAGAGGCACTTGTTTCAAGTGTGGAGGTGAAGGACATAGAGTGTTTGAATGTAATCAAGGAACTACAAGCAAGAGAACAGAGAACAGTGGAAGAGCAACCTATGTTGAAGAAGAACCTATTGGATCACCTAGTTCAGTTGGTAAACTGGAGAAAGGAGAATCACTTGTGATGAGGAGAGCACTATTTCAAGCAGAGACAAATGAGGAACCACTGTAGAGGAATATTTTGTTCAGAACAAGATGCAAATCAAAAGGTAAATGTTGTAAAGTTGTAATTGATAGTGGTAGTTTTGATAACCTAGTTTCAGAGGAGATGGTGACTAAGCTAAAGTTGGAAAGATTGAAACACCCTAAGCCCTAACAGATAACATGCATTCAGGATGATCATAAGGTACTGGTGAGTGAACAATGTTTGGTGAAATTTCATATTGGATCATATCATGATGAAGTCTTGCATGATATTTTGCCTATGGATGTTTGTCATTTTTTGTTGGGTAGACCTTGGCAGTATGATAGAAAAGCTATACATGATGGAAGAAAGAATACATACACTATAACATCAAATGGAAAGATAATTAGTTTGATTCCTTTGGAAGATGATCCTAAGAATAAAGTATGTGGAAATGTTAAAATCTATTTGGTAGATGGAAGAAAATTTCTGGATGGTTTGAGACATGAGAATATGTGTTATGATTTAATTCCTAAGAAACTTGAAGCATTGAAGAAAGAGGATGAAGAATCAAAACTAGAGGAGATAACAAAGTTGCATATAGAATATGAAGATATCATATCAGACAACGTACCTGAAGGATTGCCACCTATAAGGAGTATCATTCATCACATGGATCTTATATCGGGAGCTAGTTTGCCTAATAAAGAAGCACATAGAATGACACTAGTAGAGAATGAAGAATTGAATAGACAGATACAATAATTGTTGAGGAAAGGTTTGATCAGAGAAAGTTTGAGTCCTTGTGTAGTACCTGTAGTGCTAGCACCTAAGAAGGATGGATAATGGAGAATGTGTGCAAACTCTAGAGCAATAAACAAGATCACGGTTAAGTATAGATTTCTTTTACCTAGGATAGATGATATCATGGATAGTTTGAGTGCAGCAAAATATTTCACAAAGATAGATTTGAAGAGTGGATACCATCAGATCAGAATTAGAGAAGGAGATGAATGGAAGACTGCTTTTAAGACAAATGAAGGATTGTATGAGTGGTTGGTGATGCCTTTTGGATTGACAAATACACCTAGTACTTTCATGAGATTGATGAATGAAGTCCTGAAGAAATTCTTGGGTAAGTTTGTGATTGTATATTTGGATGACATTTTGATTTTCAGTAAGTCAAAAGAGGAACATTTGTGGCATATTAGACAAGTCTTGCAGAGACTGACAAAAGAGAAATTGTTGATAAACATCAAGAAGTGTAGTTTCATGAAGGGAGAATTAGTGTACTTGGGATTTGTAATTTGAAGATGGACCCTAAGAAAGTAAAAGCAATTGTTGAATGGCCTACACTAGAGAGCATTGGAGAAGTCAGATCATTTCATGGATTAGCTAGTTTCTACTGGAAGTTCATTAGAAATTTCAATTTAGTTTGTAACCCTATGATAGAGACAATGGGAGGTGACAGAAGAGATTTTAAGTGGACATCAGGAGTAGATAAAAGTTTTGAACTGTTGAAGTAGAAGGTGACAAAGCAACCTGTTTTAGCATTACCAGATTTCAATAAGTTATTTCAAGTTGATTGTGATGCAAGTGGGAGTGCAATTGGAGGAGTGTTAAGTCAAGAAGGTAGACTTGTAGCATATTTCTTGGTGAGAAGTTGAATGATGCAAGGAGAAGATATTCAGTTTATGATCAAGAGTTCTATGCCATAATTCAAGCCTTGAAGAAGTGGAAGCATTACTTGTTGCCTAACAAGTTTGTGTTGTATACAGATCATCAAGATTTGTAGTATTTGAACAGTCAAGGTAAGTTAAATTAGAGACATATGAGATGGGTAGAGTTCATGTAGGGGTACACATTTTTATTGAAGCATAGGAGTGGTAAATCAAACAAAGTTGATGATGCATTAAGTAGGAGAAGAAACTTATTGACAGAGATGAGACTTGAAGTGATAGGTTTTGATGAATTGAAGAACATGTATGAAGAAGATCTTGATTTTGCAAAACCTTGGGAAGCATGTAAGGAATTTGTTGTGACAGATAGGAGTAAGTGGTTGGATTATTTCATTCAGAAAGATATGTTGTTCAGAGGAAATTAGTTATGAATACCTAGAAGTTCCATGAGAGATAATTTGATCAAGAAGAAGCAGAGTGGTAGATTGGCAGGACATTTTGTCATTGATAAGACAGTGGCTTTGGTGAGTGAAAATCACTTTTGGCCTCAAATACATAAGGATGTTAGGAAATTTGTGCATAGTTGTAGAGTTTGTCAAGTTGCAAAAGGGAGTAATCAAAATACTACTTTGTATAAATCTTTGATAATACCGGAGAGACCTTGGGAAGACATAAGCATGGATTTTGTAATGGGATTGCCTAAGACACAGAGAGGACATGATTCTATATTTGTAGTGGTGGATAAATTTCAAAAATGAGCACATTTCATACCTTGTAAGAAGACAACTAATGTAGTGCATGTGGATGACCTATTTTTCAAAGAGATTGTGAGATTGCATGGATTACCTAAGAGTATAATTTTAGACAGAGACACCTAATTTCTTGGATACTTTTGGAAGACATTTTGCAAAAATATGAAGATAGATTTGAAGATTAGTTTAGCATTTCATCCACAGACTGATGGACAGATAGAGGTAGTGAATAGGAGTTTGGGAAACTTGTTGAGATGTTTGGTTGGAGAGAAGGCAGGAAGTTAGGATTTGATTCTTTCACAAGCAGAGTTTGCATACAATAATTTAGCAAATAGGAGTACCAAAAGAACACTTTTTGAGATTGTTATCAGAGTAAACCCTAGAGGAGTTGTAGAATTGAGAGATATGGGTATGATAGAAAAGAGAAGTGCAGAAGCAGAGGAATTTGTAGATCACATGTAGACAGTGCATAATAAGGTGAAGAAGCATTTGGAGAATATGAACAACAAATATAAGGAGCAAGTAGATGAGAAGAGAAGACACAAAGAATTTGCAGTGGGAGACGCAGTGTTGGTATACTTGAGAAAAGAAAGATTTCCAATTGGGACATAGAATAATTTGAAGATGAAGAAGTTTGGACCTTGTAGGATACTCAGAAAATTTGATTAAGGAAATGCATGTGAAGTGGAGCTACCAGTTACATTGGGCATATCACCTATTTTCAACATTGTAGACCTATATCAGTATCATGAAGCAGAGTTCAGTGACAGGATGGAAGAAGTCTTGAAGAAACAGTTACCACAACAAGCATCAGAGGAGATTGAAGACATTTTGGATAGCAGAGTTGGACACAGCACTAGAGGAAGACAATACAAAGAATACCTTGTGAATTTGAAAGGCAGATCGGAAGAAGATTCATCATGGATTTCTCAGGTTGAGGTGGACCGTCGTGGTTGTCCCCTAGCCCCAACAAAGTGAGGGACTCACTTTTTTAATAACCCTAGATTTCTGATCTAGGAACATCCCTAGTTCAAGAGCAATCTTGCATCAACCAAAAAACATTTGCATTTTAGTTTGTCTACAATTCAGTTTGTTTCTTTTCATTTTCTAGTTCAATTCAGGTAGTTCAGTCAATAGAAGTTTCTGTATTTTGGTTCGTATTATGTCACAATAGTATTTCACATTTTATGGAGCTGGACTTAGCATCTAGGCATGTTCATCTACATCATATCCAATTCTCAAAGCATTTGGATTAGTTACCGGAAAGTTATCACTATTAGAAGATTGACTATTTTCTTAGAACAGAGCATCTTGACAGTCTTAGACAATCAACTAAAGGAGAAGATTTGTGGAGCATTCCTTGACTTGTAGAGTCTAATGACACATCATTAAATGATCTTTGGTTCATGTCTGACCTTCCCCATGATCTACACATCATCCCATTCATTTGCGGAGGTGTTCTACATGATTAGGTCTGACCTATCTGTGTACACACGTTACAACTCTTCATTGGAGTTTGTGATCTTCCTTGGCTGACACAGAGGAATCTATTGTTTTGAAGATGATATATAAGGATGTAATAGATCCCTAGGAAAGTGGTGATTCATATAGTGATAGTTGATAGTTTAGTTTTTGCATGAAGGAGCTTCAAAGCTATATCTAGTGCATATTCTGTAATCAAGCCTGTGAGTCCTAATTGTAAGCCCGCATGTTGCTGGCTGATTTGTATTTAAATTCTATGATATACTAAATGATTGAATCTATGTTTTCTTCATATCTTTGAGTTGTTTCCATTGTGTTTACTCTTGCTGCACGGTCTGGACAGTTCATTCTGTGAACCCTCCTTCCATGACTGCACCAATGCATTTGACACTAGAACACACAAATGGTGTTGATTTGACCCAAACTGAGAGAGGTTTGTTTGAAGGGACTCGATATCCAACTATAGGTGTAGACAAAGCATTCATATGTGCCACGAGCTCCCGAAATGACTTTGTCAAAGTTTGACAGTTTTTGGCTTTTAGGGCCCTCTTAGAGACTACCCCGGAAAGAGCACCCCAGAACGATCGGGTGACTTGGGAAATGAAGTTAGACCTTCCCTAGTATTACCTACCTCAATGTGTCCATGCTGCCCATTCGTCAAAATTAATATAAATTTTACAAATTTTGCATTTTTTGCTCTTAAGGCTCTTAAGAGACTACCCCAGAAAGAGAACCCCAGAATGATTTGGTGACTTGGGAAATGAAGTTAGACATTCCATAGTATTTACCTACCTACCTTGATGTGTCCACACTATCCATTCATCAAAATTACTATAAATTTTACAAATTTTGCATTTTTTGCTCTTAAGGCTCTTAAGAGACTACCCCAAAAGGAGCACCCCAGGATGATTGGGTGACTTGGGAAATGAGGTCATACTTTCCCTAGTATTTACCTACCTACCTCAATGTGTCCATGCTGCCCATCCATCAAAATAACCCAAAACTTGACAATTTTCCATTATTTGCTCTTACGACACTTTCGAGACTACCTCGGATTAGTGCACTCCAAAATCATAGGGGGGCTTGGGCGACAAAATGAGGCCTTTTGTAGAGTTGGAATTCCCACCTTGATGTGTTAGTATAATTGGTTTCACTCCATTATGCACAAAACAAAAAAAATGCTTCTTTCCATTTTTTGAATTGCTTTCCATTGATAAATTTTGCAAGAATACATTTGACACTAGAACATACAAATGGTGCTGATTTGATCCAAACCAAGAGAGGTTGGTTTGAAGGGACTCGGTATCCACCTATAGGTGCAGAAAAATCATTCCTACATGCCACAAGCTCTCGGAATGACTTCGTCAAAGTTTGACAATTTTTGGCTTTTAGGGCTCTTAAGAGACTACCCCAAAAAGAGCACCTCAAAATAATCAGGTGACTTGGGCAACAAACAGAGGCCTTCCCTAGTATTTACCTATGTTCATCGACATGCCCAAGCTGCCCCTTTGTCAAAATTACTAAAAATCTTACATTTTTTGCATTTTCCAATATTCATGTTTAATTTTAACCAGTGTTGAGTGAATAGTAGATTCAAGATTATGTTTCTTAACAATTCTTAACAAATGTAGGTCATTTTGGTGGACAATACTATTGCATCAAGAAGTGATTCAAAACAAAAGTTAAAACATTTTTCTTCAACATTGAGGACACATTCAATGTAATTCATAATGAGGTATCTTATTCATATACTTTAATCTCTTGATTTATAACTTTGCATTTGATTTCAAAGAATGACCAGTTTACTTTATTTTTCACATTGTTTATAATCCATACTTTTCTAATACTTATATGTGGGCATTTCCTAACACAAGATTTGAGTAGGACATGAGGTTCGATGGCAATGCATCCAGCATTGGAGTTCATGTTGCTTTCATTGTTCAATTATATTTACATAGTGTTTTTTTTTGTTTTTTAAAGTTTTTGTAATATTGCAATGCAAATGTCTATGAGAGTAGCAATGCTTTGAGATGTGCACTATGGAGTGAGGATATTAGGGGCACATATTAGTTGTATATCTATGATAGCCTGATAGCAAGATGCATGAATGTATTGAGCACATGAGGTCAACGATAAAATTGTATGGAATTATTAGTTGTATTGATGATTATGATAGTTAAAAAATTATATGCAATGTATTTGTACATGAGGACATGAAAAATATAATATACGAGCTTTATTGGGTATATTGATGGTAGAATGTATGTTGTGTTATGATGATTATGAATGTCATGTGTATGTTGAAAAATGTCACATGTTTGTGTAATCATGAATGCCACGTGTATATATTTTCACATCAAAATCACTCACACATTCATACATTGGTTCATGTTGGCACCTACTTAATAGTGAAGCAATGGTGAAGATTTTGCACTTGTATTTTAGATAAAATGCTCTCTCATTAGCCCTTAGGACAACATCAATCTTTTATTCCTTTTCATGATTTTTTGACTGCTTTTTCATATCTTTTACTTTAATCTTTGTAGTAGCTACTCCCTCATTAGCCCTTAGGATAGAAACACCCATTTTCTTGGATAGAGTTTTAAGCTTTTAGGCATAACAACAAGGCAATGAACTATTTGATAAAATGCTTCAGTAGACATGTGTGAAAAAGTGTGGTAGCATAGACAAGGAAGTGAATTGTTTCAAAGAATGCCTCAAAGAAATTTGGTCTCATGGTGATGCAATGCCATGTTTGAAAATTTGTCATCTATCACCATCTAGTTATTAGTTATGCAATGTGAAGTAATGCTTTGAGTTTGAAAGATGTGCAATGCAATGTAATCAGTGATATGAATATAAACTACACAAATTTCTTATTAATTTTTTAAGGCAATGCAATGCAATATTGCTTACTAATATGCTTTGATAGATTTTTTCCAAGCATCCATAGCTTGTTCGAAAGCACCTATTTTAGGCTTTTAGCCATAGAAAAAAGGTAGTAAACTATTTGATATAATGCTTTGATAGACATGTATGAAAAATGTGGTACAATAGAAAAGGCAATGAATTGTTTGAAAAAATGCCTCAAAGCAATTTGGTCTCATGGAATGCAATGTATGTGAACCTTTGACACACTACAAAAATGCCTCCTTAAAAAGTGATATGAAAAGGTAAAAGACAATAAGTGAATGGTTGGTAGAGATATGAAAAAGTAAAAATGTGCCATAATTTTTCTCATTCTTCCAATTGAATAATCACAAACCACCTTTCTTTTTTATTTGCCTATGGTCAGTATGAGATTTACCTTCTCAACAAACATTATACAGTGCTTCTCATACCATTTTACATTAATTTTAGCTTCTTTTGAAAAAAAAAAGTTGCCCACTTCATTATAGGAGTTCAAAAAACTAAATAATGTCAAATGTAAATTCATTCAAGAGATCTTTAAATCACGTATATTCTCAAATTGAGTGTTCAACATGCAACTAGAATGCCAAATTTGACCTAAAGCTTCTACATAACCACTATGAGCTCAACATTCAAAAAATGGTGACAAAATTTGGTGATAACATTAGATAAATGTTCATAAAATTTGGTGAAGTTGCCAAAGGCAACCAAATTGAACACTAACATAGATGGATTACCAGTTGTAATTCATAATATCTATTAAAATGCAATTTCGTTAATCTATAACTTGGTATTGATCATAACTTTAAACCATCCTCAAATAATTATACATTCCAATTTTAAGTTTCAAAGTAGAAAGACATGCACATGAGGAACAAATTAGATTGAATATCAATTCTTATATATCAAAATGTAGAATAATTATGTATGTGCATATACAAATTTGGCATATATGCCTACTCAAAACAAGTTTTACAAAATGTGGCATATATGCCATTTCAAGATCTATCAATCCCTAAATGTATCAATCTCTAATAAATCCTAATCTTGTGCTGGATCATCAAAATTGAGCCTCCTCAAAGAAATTGGTGGCTCTGAAGTTGCATGCATAATAACAATTCAAACCACAAATTAGATTAATTATGTGAATGGTTGACAAGATAGACTACTCAATAGAAAGTTATATAGTATAATTTAGAAATTATCAATTTAACATCAAAATCACTAAATTGAACTATAATATATCAAAAATGCAATTCTTGTTTACTTCAAGTCTTGCTCTTTTTTCTACAAGATGTTCTGCATATGATTTTTCCATAGGATGATCAGGAGTCCTCGTATATCGAAATGGTCCCATATTCATCACATTGCTAAATCTGGCAGAGGACTATAGCAGGTAAAATAAAATTGATACAAATTAATATCTAATTTTTGACAAATAATCATATTTACTAAACATATATCTACTCCTATCTAAATGTATATATCTACAATATAAAATAAACACATACCTGTTGTGATGCTTGTACACTTGTTGTAGATAGGCTCATGATGGATGAACCATCTAAGATAGTTTCCTATATAAAAAATGACAAGAATGTAACACAATCTAAATGCACATGTACATATAATCATAATGTCAAGAATATAAAAAAACATACACATGTTGTGATGCTTCTTCCAATGTGTCAACAACAGTAAACATGGATGTAAAAGTATCAAGTTGCTGCATAAAAAGACAAGAATACATTATAATATCAATCTATGTGCATGTATTTAAACATAATAAATTTCAAAAATTAACATCTAAATAACAATTTAAATGATACCATAGACTGAGACTCTAGGCCAAATGAAATGGCCGATTGAGTAGCCTCAGGTGGATTTGTGAAATTTGATCCTCTGTCAGCAACTTGTAAAGATTATGGCACATAAACATATATTAGTACTAATATCTCTTATAAAATATGAGTTTTATGTCATAACATGTCCCCATAGGACTTTTACCTCCTAAGTTTAGCTCCCGGGTCCCTTAGATTTAATCATGCATGTTCATTTTAACTCCTGATACAAAATCCCCAGAAACCCATGTCAAATGGGGCTAAGGGGACATTGTTCAACTTAATTTTGCCTTAAAAATAGGGGCCTGGGGCTTTGGTGCTCACTCCCTAGCCCTGACCTATTTGGTCAGGATCTAAATTTTAAATGATGACAATGTGACCGTTAAAGGTCTCCCTTGTCAGTATCTCAAGTTTGAATTACAAAATTAAAGTGAGAATGCATATATAAGCATGTTTAGGGTTTGATTTGTAAACTAGAAGATGACTATAAGATGATTATGATACTTTGGCAAACTTATGATTTTAGAGCATTCAAAGCATTCATTGTTGTAGAGTAGATTTGTCTTGTTATTGTGTTTGTTATGTAGATTTGGCTTCATCTTCTCATGTGTTGAAGGTTCTTCATCTTTATGCGAGATACACCTTTGAGATGATATCTATTTATGTTTAATCAATCATTTATCAATTTTTTTTGCCTCTATCCCACAAGGATACACAATCTTATCAAACAATGGTGTTGGAAGGCTTGAATGCCATTCCAAGGCTTGACTAAGGAAAGCTCCTAAACACCATAACCCACAACCCCATTCTTTGTAATTGTAGGTGATAGGTGTTGTATCTTGTGGAGTGGATTTGTAGAGGTCTGTGGCAGAGTCTGGGGATCCCAAATCTAAAGGAAAAAGATGTACCTGGGCTTGGGTGCCCACCCTGAAGCCCTCTAGATTTGCAGGCTTGAAAACCTCTAAGACAGTGGTGAATAGTAGCAAATAACTTCCAAAAATCCCTGAAGAAATTACTTCCTTAGGCTTGGGCACCTGCTCTTTAGCCCCTGACTTTTTCGCATCCTAAATCTCAAACTTTGGTATGTATCTACTGTGAATATAACATTTCTGTGTGCGAGCATTTGTTGGAATTCATCTGTTTACTTATGATTTTGCATAATTAGAGTTTTGATTATAATTGAACATTAAATTAACATAATAATCATTAATTTCCAAATTTCCCTATCATTACAAGTGACAACCAACCTGTAGGTGAATCTTCTTGCAAAAGTTGAGATTCAACTCAGTTAAATTTGTCCTTGAATGTGTGTAGTGAAAGGAGGATATAGGCATATCATTCATCAAATCCCATCTTCCCTCTTTTCCTACATTACATTTTGGTGAACTCATGTTTTAATTGAATTTTGCACCTTGTTGAGTGTTGTACTTTAGATTTACATTCATTCATTTCATTCTCATCATATTACATTTGAAAAATTGAAAAATTTGAAAAAAATTAGCATCCTAGGCTTGCATTTTGACATAGTTTGCATTGCATTTCATCTAAATCATTCTAATCTCTAATATTTTCATTATATATGATATAAATTACAGCATTACATCATTGTACAATCATTTTCATTGCATTTTCATGTTAAAATTGCTAGGGTTTGTTTGAAATTTTGCATTTTTCTCATAACCTAGTGATTTCAAAAACTAGGGTTTGTAGCTAAAATCTTGTTCATATTTTACTACTCATCTTGTTCAAATCTTATTTCATTTTTAGCATTGCATTCTTGTGTGTTTTTGCATTCATATCTCAAAAATTTGCATTTGCACATATCTAATGTCAACAAAAACTAGCATTATTCATTCATTCATCCTTAAAATTGCACATGCATTGAGCATTGTAGGACTTTAACATCATTTTCAGATCTGATATGAGTTGTTTCATGTCATAAAGCTGATTAGAATTCATCCATATATCATTTTTCACATATTCATGCCTTAATTTCACAATTAGGTTTTGAAAACCTTGTATTTTCACTAGATTTAGCCTTGTCATCTATCTAGATTTGTATTATAGGTGTGTTGTGAAGGATCTTACTGCATCATTCAACTGATAATAAGGATCTAATTCACTTCCCCTTATCAATTTCCTTACAACACTTCTTATTTTAAGCATTTGCATTGAAAAGAGTGAAAAATCAAGCATTTTAGGTCTCAAACATACCCTCATCCTAGGATTTGTTCTATTAGTTTGTGCATTGAGTGTTTTATGCTTTTGTATGAATCTTATAACCTGCTGACCTAATAGAAATATCCCTTTAAGGGGAAGTATTAGACTAATGGGTACTAGTGCCCTTGAAACTAATGGTGTTCCAATATTTGAAAATCCATTGAACACCTTCTTTACAAAAGGAGAAACACAAATTTTGCAAGATATCATACCTCCTACAACTACAATGGAAGAAAAAATATTTCATGATAATGAGGACCCTATTGATGTGATAACACATGTACTTGATGAGCCAATAAACAAACTTGATAAAGAACTAGCTGATTTTCAAGCATTTATGAAAAATTAAAGGATAGCAAAAGAAGCTATACCTGCAATTCATAACATAAGAGAGTTGTTAAAAGAAGGACAAGATGGTGTTAATGCACTTAGAGGCTTAGTGCATATAGTGCATAATAATGTTAGGCCAGTGATTGAATGTGCAAATGTTATTAATAACTTGTCATCACCATCTCATACATAATTATCAGCACCTATACCAACTACTGGAATGTCTACATTTACATCAACAATTTTAACTACTAATGCACATGCTTGTAGTAATGCTACCACTAGTATTGGAGTATATAATGACACTAATTCACAAAATTACAAAGTTGTGGGATTCAACTATCAAAACCAACCACCTAGGGTGACTTCTTTTATGAATAATCACTCTCAACCACCATTCCATTCCACTTACTCTCAACCACCTCTTACCTACAACTATTCTAAACCACATTTCATTACTACTCATAATCAATCTCCTCAAAATTTCATGACCACGGCTTTAAATTCTCAAACCGCATCTCCTAATGATGCCCTCCTAAACCAACTCTTGCAAGGCATGACCTCTTTACAACAAAAGATGACAAGCTTGACAAATTCTTCACAACCTAATATACCAACTTATCATGCCTCTAACCCTCTATCTTATGCAATATTGAGAACTCATATGCCTAAGAAGTTTGAAACTCCTTGCTTTGAAAAATATGGTGGAAAAGGTGATCATAATACTCATGTGGTAGCATTCACGACTATGTGTAGTGATTTCTACTTTGAAGAGGACTTGTTAGCAAACCTTTTCCCGCAATCTCTCAAAGATACTACTTTGGAGTGGTTTTGCTCTTTACCTCTGAGTTCAATACACTCTTTCTCTCAGCTAGTTAATCAAATTTTACAATACTTCCAAGCAAACATTGGACTTCAATTCTCATTGATTGATTTAGTTCATTGCAAACAAGGTCTAAAAGAGAAGTTAACTAAGTTTAGTAGTCAGTGTCAAGCTCTTTATGTAAAAATTCAATACCAGATGAATGATGAGGATGTTCAAAAGGTATTTATTACAAATCTACAATGTAACATCTGCGATAAGATACACTTGATGAAATATAACTCTTTTTAACATTTATGTACAACCCTTTGTGATTATTAACTTTTGTCTAGTCAGTATGAAAACCAAAACTCATTATCTCAAGTTGGTTAATCCATGGTTGGACCTTCACAAAACAACTTTAAAAGGAATAATAAGAGTTTCATCAAGGTTAATGGGCAGAATTCAAACAATTTTTCATGTGTCCACTATCACTAATCCAAAGAGGGCACCATTTCAAAATTGACAACAACAAAGATAATTCACTCTGATATATGATTCCTTACATTCTATCATGAATCAAGTAGTGAGTAACAATCTCTTGAAGCTTCCTTTTATCAAACCATTGGATGATAGTAGAATGCAAGGACCCTTCTTCGATGCTAATGCTTTTTGTCATTATCATTGGCAACAAGGGCATGATACTGAACGATGTATGCATATTAAACATGAAATTTAAGACTTCATCGACATGAATATTATACAAGTAACTGGTGTGAATGACAATGGAAATAAGTTTGTTGCTCCTCCGAATTAGAATTTAAAGATCTTTACCAATCCATTCCCTAGACATAATTAGAACAATATGATGGAACAAAATATAGTAGAAGTGGAAGATGACTATTTGGATTATGATGAAATAGTGGGTATGATAGAAGTGGATAAGGAGAAAATTGCAAATTCACCTCATCCACGAAAAAATGGTATTTATGCTGAGGTTCCTCCTCCGTTATCCCTTCAAGAATTGGGAATTAACCAAAATGCATTGGAAAGACAATTTGAACAACCAAAACAAGAGATTATGATATAGGAAAAGGTTAACATGGTGGAAGATAGTCCTTTTCACTATGAAAGACTAACTCACCAAAATAAGAAATCAAAGGATTAGAAAAGAACAAGGGGGTTATCATCAATGGGAAATAGTAATGATGGTCCTTGCAAACAACATAATATTTTGAATGTACAACGATTTGATAAACAAACACTTATTGGTCATTCTGAAGATACGAATCAAACAAAGGAGAACTATTCACACTTTTTACAAAACTTGATGGAGAACCTTTCTAAGATACTCACAAGTTTGAGCCTTTCCTAGCAGTAGGTAAGTATCTCTAACTCTGGTGGTCACCTATGTCGTAGCATTATTTTCTCATTTATGTGACCTCCCCTCTTGTGTTGTGTTCCCTCCCGTGATGTGTTATGTGTTGTTTAGGCCTCCTTGGATGACCCTTGATACTCTTGTAAGGTCAAGGATACTGGGAGACCATCTCTGTTGTTACCATTCTTCTATTTGTATTATCATTCTTCTATCTTACTTCTCTATTTTCATTGTTGTGTGTTGTGTCTTAGGCATATAACATTGTGGTTGATGACTTGGGGGCATCCTCCTACATGATTGTTCCTAAGACACTTGTTCTCCTCTCTTTTTATTATTTACCTTCCTCTAATGGTTCTATCTAGTCGGAGGATGACAAAAAAAATACCTAACTGATACGGACCATGTGTCCCTTCAGCAAGCAAAGAAAAAATGGACGTAGTCCATATATGAAGATGGGGTTGATTTATATATCTGATGCTTGGCTAGTAGAATCACTCCATGTGATATTTGATGTTTCTTATCTTTCTATCAAATCATAACAATACATTTGCTCTGTGCACTTTGATTGTTTTGGTGTCTCGCCTTATTGTTACACTCGGTTCTGAGATGCCTATAGTATAAGCCCAATGACTAGACTCGGATTCAAACCCATATGTGTAGCCTTGGCTTCTTTGTTTTCATGCATTTTGTAGATGAAGAAGTGTGTGTTTGTGGGAACATTCAATGATTGTGAGTACATGTCACCTTTGGGGGCATGGGCTTTATGAAAGCTCTTGTTCCCTTGTGTGTTTTATCTCTACCTTAACGTGCTTGATATCAATACATGATATCAACCACCTTAAGGTGGGGGCATCTTTATCTAAATTGCAATAAAAAAGCCCTCTGCAGAGGTGAGATATCATGCATATCCTTTTTATTCAAATCCCTCTATGAAGGCAAGGATGGTGTATCTCTTGAACTAATGCACATCCTTTTTATTTCAAAAGTCCTCTGAGTAGGTGGACTTAGTGTATCCTCCCTTAAGTGTGTCTTTGGCGGTTGTTGTGGCATAAGCCCAACCATCAGGTGTGCCTATAGAATTCTTGAGATGGTGGGGGCTTAGCAACAAGTTCCTTCCATCGCCTTGTTTTTCATGTTTTAGATGTATAGTATGTCTTTGGCATGCTATACGGTGCTCATGTTTTTTGTGTGTCTTCCGTGTGTTTTCCCCCTATGTAGTTTCAAGGGTGTGGTGAAATGCCCCTCCTACACTCAGGCTTTGCATGGCATGTTTTCTCCCAAGCATAGTTTCAAGGGTGTGGTGAAATGCCCCTCTTACACTTGGGCTTTGCATGGCATGTTTTCTCCCAAGCATAGTTTCAAGGGTGTGGTGAAATGTCTCTCCTATGCTTTGGGTTTTGTATGGCATGCTTGTTCTCAAGTGTAGTCTCAAGGGTGTGGTGAAATGCCCCTCCCACACTTTGGGATTTGTTTGGTGTGTCTTCTTCCCCCATATGTAGTCTCAAGGGTGTGGCGAAATGCCCCTCCTACATTTGGGGTTGTGTGTTACATTTTTACTTTCCATGTATCTGCATTCATATATATATGTGAAAATGAAAAAGAAATAATCAATGCATTCACTGTATTCATCGTGTTTTGTATGTCTTCAATACTGTCTTCTTCATGTCTTGTGTGACTGTTACTATCTTCTTTGTGTTTTGCATTCCTATTACTATCCTCATTGTGTTTGGTGTGTCTAAAACATGTTTTCTCTAATGTCTACTTGAGACTGGGGCCTAGAAATAGTTCCTCAATCTTTATGTATGCATTAGCTTCGAGTGCCTTGTATGTTTGCTATGTTTTGACTGTACTTTAATGCATGTATGGCTCATAAGATCATACATACAATAAAGTGGGGGCTAAATGTTATGTCATAAAATGTCCCTGTAGGACTTCTACCTCCTAAGTTTAGCTCTCGAGTCCCTTAGATTTAATCCTGCATGTTTATTTTAACTCTTGATGCAAAATCCCTAGAAACCCATGTCAAATGAGGCTAAGGGGACATTGTTGAACTTGATTTTGCCTTAAAATGGGGGCTTGGGGCTTGGGCATTCGCACCCTAGCCCTACCCTATTTGGTATGGACCTAAATTTTAAATCATGACAATGTGACCGTTAAAGGTCTCCCTTGTCGGCATCTCAAGTTTGAATTATGAAAGTAAAGCAGGAATGCATATATAGGCATGTTTAGGGTTTCATTTGTAAACTAGAAGATGACTAGAAGATGATTATGATACTTTGGCAAAACTATGTTTTTAGAGCATTCAAAGCATTCATTGTTGTAGAGTAGACTTGTCTTGTTACTATTTTTGTTATGCAGATTTGGCTTCATCTTCTCATGTGTTGAAGGATCTTCATCTATATGCAAGCTACACCTCTAAGGTAATATCTATTTATGTTGAATCAATCATTTATCAATTTGTTTTTGCCTTTATCCTGCAGGGATACACAATCTTTATCAAACAACAGTGTTGGAAGGCTTGAATGCCATTCCGAGGCTTGACTGAGGCAAGCTTCTAAACACCACAACCCCCAACCCCATTCTTTGTTATTACAGGTAATAGGTGTCGTATCTTGTGGAGTGGAGTTGCAAAGGTCTATGGAAGAGTGTGGAGATCCTAAATCTGAAGGAAAAAGTAGTACTTGGGCTTGGGCACCTGCCCCAAAGCCTCCGGATTTGTAAACCTGAAAACCTCCAGAATAGTGGTGAACAATAGCAGATAACTTCTGGAAATCCCTAAAGAAATTCCTGCCTTGGGCTTGGGGGCCTGCTCTTTAGTCCTTGACTTTTTCGCATCCTGAATCTCAAAATATGGCATGTATCTACTCTGAATATAACATCTCTTTGTGCGAGCATTTGTCAAAATTCATCTGTTTACTTACGATTTTGCATAATTAGAGTTTTGAGCATAATTGGGCATTAAATTAACATAATAATCATTAATTTCCAAATTTCCCTATTATTACAAGTGACAACCAACTTGTAAGTGAATCCTCTTGCAAAAGTTAAGATTCAACTCAGTTAAATGTCCTTGAATGTGTGTAGTGAAAGGAGGATCTAGGTAGATGAGATGTCAAATGAATACCTTTAAATATAAGGACATGTTAATGAATTGCACAAATGTGTGTTAAGTTAACTCCAAGTTGGAAAAGAGGTAGATATTTCTGGTGGGAGGTGCTTGCATGCTTACGGGGGATTTGATTCTTTTTCTTCTATGTTTTTTCTTTTTCTATGGAGCTACTTTAGTGTCTATTTTTGCTGCCCCTGGATATCGAGACGAAGGTTTTTCTTTCTTTCTCATGGAGCTGCATGCATTGACGGACAAGTCCGATCCAGGTTCTTCTCTTCCTAGAGGAAGTCAGATCTTTGCAAATTTGGATAACCATGGTGAGGGTTTGATGAGGAATGGTGGTGTCTCGCTACACAAAGTAAATGGGTGTTTGGAGAGATTGCAGAAATGACTGAAGCTTGTAATACAACTAGACTCTATGGAGGAAGACGCGAAATACAAGCATGTGTTGATTTGCAAGTTCATGGGGATGCGGGCTTTGCTCCCTTTTCTTGATTCATGGGTAAATGCGAGACCTGGAACCCTAAAGGGGACTTTGATATTATGTTGGTAGCCAATAATTTCTTCATGGTGCACTTTACCTATACTGCTGATAGAAATCAGGCTTTTGAAGGCGGGTCGTACTTCTATAACTAGGTGGGCCTATTCATTAAACCTTGGCACGTGGGTTTCAACTCCATGGAGAAGCTCCCTTCTCAGATTCTGGTTTGGGTATGCCTCCCTCGCTTGCCCTAGAATGTTGGCAAAGTGATATATTATAGATGACTACTCTCTTGCTTGGTAAGCCTATTGGGCCCTCTCAACAAACCTTGAATAAAAGGGTTCTCTCTTTTGCTTGAGTGTGTGTCAAAATTGACTTGAATAACTCATTGCCGGATTCAGTGGAAATAAACATTGAGGAAACCTCTTGGACCCAACAATTGGATTATGAGGCATTACCTTTTTGTTGTCAGTTATGTCATGAATATGGCCACCTATAGCGGAAGTGCCCCAAAGCCGCTTCAGTTGCTGGTATGGCTAATGCTTCTCATCAGTCTACCTCAAAGGTTGACAAAGGTAAATCCTCCATGTAGGGGGTGGAGGTGGATAAGGATGGTTTTGTGCCTGTTAAGCCTTGTAACAAGAATAGAGGACAAAAGAGAACTCTTAAAGATAGGTAGGAAGAGGAAACCCTCAACAGGTTTGAAGCATTAGAGGACTTGGTTTAAGAGGAAGGTGTTCCCTTCAAAATGCAAGTTGCTGATAGTACGATTATTGAGAAGTGCCTGGTGGATCAGCCAAATACTTTTTCTATCCAGGCCCCAATAGGGTGTCAATTAGCTCAGATGGACATAGATCTCCCTTCCTCAGGACCTGAGCTTGGGGAAATTGGCTTGATGACAAACATTATTATGGTTCCTAATCCCTCTGGTTTTGGGATCATCATTGAGAAGGTTGTTGGGGACTTTGGTAAAGGCAAGTCTCCTCCTATTTTAGGCCTTTAGCAAAAAACCCCCCAAAAAGGGGACTCCTAAGAAGCTTCTTAAAGTAGGTAGGAAGAAGGATCAAGAAAAGGTAAAGCTGATTGGAGAGATGTTGGTAGATTCTGGCTTAGTGAGGACTATTGATTCTCACTTTTCCCAGCCCCAATGATGATTGTGATATCTTGGAATGTTAGGGGTATGAATAGAATCCATAGACAAAAGACTATTCATGATTTGTTTCGTGTTCACTCTCCTGATTTGGTTTTCCTCTAGGAGACTAAGTTTCCTATCGAAAGTATGATGAATTTGGCTCCTAAGATCTAGAGTAGAGGTTGTTGTCAATGTGTAGGAGTGTAAGGAAGCTCAGGGGGACTTGCTTGCTTATGGGATCCGTGTAGAGTTTTTCCTCTCTAGTGGCTTTCTGGTAGGTGTTCTATATCTCTTGTTGCTTCTAGTTTAGAGTCTAGTGAGAGAATTCTTCTTTCTAATATTTATGCTCCTACGGATCTCCTTGGTAAGCTCATTTGTGGTCTTATATTAGATACTTGCGTTCTTTGGAGCCCTTTCTCTCTTGGATTCTTGCAAGTGATTTTAATGCTATCTCATCTCTGGAAGACGAAAGGGGTGGGATTACCCATCCGGATCCTTCCTCGGATCTCTTGAGGGATAGTGTGGCTTGTATGAATTTGGTTGATATCAAACCCATGAATGGATTAGTTACCTAGAACAATAGGAGGACTAGTGATGATGTTATTTCTGAAAGGTTAGATAGGTTTCTAGTGTCCAATTTTTGGGTTGGTGTCAAAAGGATGACTAGCTCTGAGATTTTGGATTGGTGGGGCTCAGATCACTAGTCGATCAAATTCTTCACTTTCCTGTCTAGATTCTCTAAAAAATAGTCCTTTAAATTTTAGCTTATGTGTCTTCATGATGAGTCTCTTCATGACTTTATCCTAGGATGGTAGAGGGTTGGGAAGCTTGCTTTTGGCACTGCTATGTATTCCTTTTATAAAAGACTCAAGTATGTCAAATATATGTTGAAATGATGGAACCAACACCATTTCTACAATGTTTTCCAGGCTAAGAGGGTTGTACAGGAGAACTTGGACACCATTACATGGCAATCTGAGAGCTGAGTATGTTGGAAGTTGTAGTTGTGAAGGATGTGGAGGAATGGAAGCTTCATGAGGAAATTTTCTTGAAGAAAAAATCCCACATTGATTAGCTGCAAGAAGGGGACATGAATACTTCTTTCTTTCACAATTTGGTTAAGGATAGAAGGTAGGAAAATATCATTTCATCTCTCAAGTCCTTGATGGTGACCCTCTTCTTTCCTTTGATGAGATGTCAAAAGAGTCCATTCGGTTCTTCTTTGCTCTCTTCTTTGATGATTCCCCTCCTGCCAGTGAGGAAGAAGCTAAAATTTTGTCTTGCATTCCTCCCTTAGTGATTGGTGAAATGAACGAGTCCCTTCTCAAACTGATCTCTTTACTAGATTTGGAGAATATTGTGTTTCAAATGAGGAAAGGTTAAGCTCCTAGTCCTGATTGGTTCAAGATTTAGTTCTTTCGAGAGTTTTGGGAGGTTATAAAGCTTGATCTTCTTAAGGTTGTTCATGAATCTCAAAAGAACAAGCAAATGCTAAGAGCCTTGAATGCCACCTTCTTGGCTCTCATCCCTAAGTGAGAGGGGGCTAATTCTTTGGATCTCTTGAGGCCTATTGACCTTTGTAATGTGGTGTACGAAATAATCACCAAGTTGATTGCTAAATGCCTAAAGCCGTGGTTAGATAGATTGGTTTTTGAGGAATAGGGTGGATTTGTGGCTGGTAGGCAAATTCTAGATGGTGTGGTTATTGTAGCTGAGACTGTTTGCTCTATGGATTCCTCCAAGGAGAAGGCTATGTTCATTAAGCTAGATATGGCAAAAGCTTATGACTGTTTCAAATGGGATTTTCTAACCAAGATTTTGAGAGCTTTTGGGTTTGACAGTGCCTGTATTGAATGGGTTATGAGCTGTGTCATGTCTACCTCCTTTCTGTTCTCATCAATGGAGAGCCTTTTGAACACTTTGGGGCTTCTAGGGGACTTCAACAAGGGGATCCTTTATCCCCATATTTATTTATTTTGATGGATGAAGGGCTTGGGAGACCTTTGAAATCTCGTGTGGAGCTTGGTCTTGTTTAGGGTTGGTGATGGGTCAATAACATTGCCCCCCAATCCCATCTTCAGTTTGTGGATGATATGATGTTAATGGGTCTCACCAGAGTGGATGAAGCGGTCAATCTAAGGAAGGCCCTGGACTATTATTTCACTACCTCTGGGCAAAGCATCAATGAAGGAAAGTATTTTATTTATTTCTTTAATACTCCTAACCTTATTCAGTAGAGAATTGCGAGTATCCTCAGGTTTCAGATTGGCTTGCTTCCTTTTGTCTACCTTGGCATTCATTTGGTTGTTCATATGTTACCTCGTGTGTTCTGGCAAGATGTTATTGAGAAGTTTCAAAAAAGGTAAGTCATTGGACTTGTAGGTGGCTTTCTACTGTAGGAAGAGTGACTCTGTTGAAGTCTGTGGTTCAAGCTCTCCCATTGTATAGGTACTTTGTGTTATCTACCCTTGCTAGCTTTGTGAAAGACATTAAGAGTCTTTGTCAACAATTTCTTTGGTCTGGTAATCTACTTTCGAGGAAGTGGAGCTTGGTCAAGTGGGATGTTGTGTGTCAGCTGAAGCAAGAGGGTGTTCTTGGGTTGTGTTGAGTCAATTTGAATGGGCAAGCTTTGGCAGCTAAACTTTATTGGAGATGGTGTACTCAGCAGCATCAAACTTGGGCTAAGATCCTCACCTCAAAATACCTTGGCGATGTGGATTGAGTGGATGTGCCTAGATATAGCCTAATGGGTAAGGGTTCTATGGTTTGGAATACCCTCAAGAGGGGAGCCATGTTGATTAAACAAGGATTGTTTTGGATTTACAATAGTGGTTCAGAGGCTCTCTTTTGGTTTGATTCCTGGGATGGGCATCCTCCTATTATGTCTACACACCCTCACTTGCAGAACCTATGTAGGCATTTTTTGGAAGCTGGTTGGACTTATGTGATGGTTTTTAATCCCCTCAGGTTCTAGGTCAGGCTACGGTGTACAGGTGGAAGGACCCTCATGAGTGGCCGCTTAGGGGATCAGTGGAGGACCATCAGGAGCTGGTCAACATCTTGGCTAGTAGGGTTTGTAACTCTCTATTGGAGAGGGATTTTCTAGCCTAGGGAGGTGACCAGAAAGGTAAGTTCACTATTTCCTTTGGTTTTCATGTTCTGGATGAGCAGATGTTTGGGTGCACGGGGGTCCCCTAGTGGAAGCAGATCTAGAATAAATATTAAAATGCACTGGACAACTGAGAGGGGGGGTGAATCAGTTGTCCCTAAAAATTCAAACACTTATGAACACATCAAACACTTACTATTATTCAGATTTAACCATGAAAGCATGAAATAAGAAGCTCAACACAATAACACAATCAACAAATGAGACACCAAATTTTTATGTGGAAAACCCTATAAGGGAAAAACCATGATGGGTGTTAGCCCATAAATGTGTGTGTGTGTGTGTGTGTGTGTTATAGCAATACTGAAAATCAAAGGCTCACTACCTTAGGGCTCACTGCCCTTAAGGACTCACTGTCCAAAGATGCTCACTATATATAGGCTCACTGCTGAAATGATAAGGCTCACTACCATAGGTTTGAACTGATTGAATAGCATCTACACCATGCCTGAGTTTCATTCCATTAAAGTGTAATAAAACTCTTCTGCTCTGCTCTACTTTTCCACTTCATACTTTTCTTCACATATCTGCACTACTACCCCTCAAACACAAATTCATTACATGTATTTATACAATTCATCAACCTTGGAATTTACATCAAGGTTGGCTTTACATTCATCAAACATAGGAACAATATCCTAGGTTGGCATTCATACATACATCAAATTAGGTCTGGACCTAAACATCACATGCCACAAAAGAATTAGGGTGTGATGTATTACACCTTAGTTTGGACTTATCCATGCATGCTACACATCACTTAAACATTCATCAAAAACATCTTTTGATCACCGCAATTAAACAAGTTGGCCAAACACATAAATTGGGAAGATTCTTGATCATACACTTCCTAGATCACAATCATAACAAGTGGACCTTGTGTGATGCTTTAACATTATCTTAACACATCCACAAACAACATAAATTCTCCTAAGAGCCAACAAATCCATCCACAATAGCTCTCACTTGGAGATATTTGAAGACAACAAATATCACCTGAACTCAACAACTTTCACCTGAAGTATAACACCATAAACTTGTCTTCCAGAGGACCAAATCACAAATCCTTTGGAATGAAGATAGCCAAGGACTTTATAAGCTTAAGTTCATAAATGTAAATTCCAATCTGCGGAGAAATGCAGAGCAAAACATTTTCTCCCTGTCACTCTACACACATTGCCAGACATAGTCTTCAAACTAGTGAGTAGATCTTTTGTTGCATAGTATTCTAGATGTCCAAAATCAAGATTTAGCATCTTCAAACACTTCTCTAAATCATATCCCAATGTCACACTTTGGTCTCCAATTATAAGGAAATGCGAAGCAAAATACTACACTGTTCTGGGAGACAGAACAATCAAACACTTGTTCAAACTCATCCAAATAACTTTCTTAGATGCTAACCTTAGGTGTTGACATCAATGACAACACTTACTGCTCATACTTGCAACAATCTCCCCCTTTTTCATTTATGGCAACACATGATGTGAAAAACCATCAAGACAAACAAACTTGCTTTGTTTCTTTGCTCCTTCTTACTTTATGCTTTCTCTAACTACAATTTTCTCCTTAGGTTTTTCACATGAACTTCTCTCCCCCTTTGACATAAATGGTAAAGGGTACCAGACCTTTTACTTCTCTCCTTCTTGAGTTAACAAAGCTAAACTCAGATCTTATTATCTGTGCACAACTTCCCCTGTTAATCAACACTGCAACACTTACTACTCTTTATCAGGAACTCATAACAGCATCATGTACCTACTTCCCCTGAGAGGTATCCTCATAACCCTTTTAACTACCAACACATATGGCTCTTTATGATCTTCTTGAAATCTTGTCATAAGACAAACTACATGCATTATATCTGATCTAGTAAAGGTTAGATAAAGTAGTCCTTCAATCTTAGGAGATTCATCATTCTTGCCCAACCACTTACCATAGGAGTACAAACTGGTTTAGAATCCTCCATTCCAAGCTTCTTCAACAACTCTTCCACCTACTTGGACACTTCTACTCTGATCACTCTGAGATTATTCAACCATCTCTAATTACTACCTGCTCTATTGCATCTTTTTCTTTTACTGCTTTGAATACTCCCCCTTAGGAGTACACATCAGACTGTGTCATCTCTTGCTCACATTTTAGAAGACCTCTAGATTAACATATCTTGTCTTCTCAAAACTTTAGATTTGACTCTACTCAAATCAGAGTAAGGCATCCAACCAGGAACTTTCCTTCTTCTTAGAGAACACAACACAACAGCTTGACAACACATATAGCTAGTAATACCCTTAGATCAATATAAACTTCAATAATCAATATTTGATCTTCACTTACTAAATCTTTGTTGCAATAGGTATTTATCCAATCTTGGATACCAGGTTCTAGAAGCTTGTTTTAGTCCATACAAGGCTTTCTTCAATCACTCAAGAATGCAGACTTCACATTCATCTGGTACACTTTGAAATCTTTGTGTACAGTCTTGCTTGGTTCCTTACTACTTCTCCATTCTCATTCATCTTGTTTCTAAAAATCCGCTTGGTTCCAATCACATTTTTGTCAGCAGGTCTAGGAACTAGTTTCTCAAGTTGATTCTTCTCTATCTGCATCAACTCTTCTTCCATAGCTTTTACCTAATTTTCATCATTGTAGGCTTCACTAATAGTTTTGGGTTCAATCTTAGAAAGTAAACTATAGTTCACCTATTCTTTTGCAGCTCTTTTCCTTGTCAATACCCCTTTTCTTTTGTCACCAATAATTTGATCTTCAGAATGATTTATCCTTACAAACTTGGGAGTCTTAACTGTACTTTTTGAAGCCTTTTCTTATTCATCTTGACTGTCTTCATGTTCAACTTTCTCTTCATTCATTGTAGCAACAAGTTCATCTGATTCATATCCCTTCAGATCTAATGTTCTTTCCTTGTCTTCATCATCCTTCATATTAGCATTCTCAATGATCTTTTTTAGTCTCTTGTTGTAGCATTGATAGGCTTTACTCTTGGTAGAGTATCCAAGGAAGATTCCTTCATTACACATAGTATCAAACTTGCCTAGTTCTTCTTCTCTCCTTTGACTTGAACTCTATTTAAGATGTAGACAACAATATGTATGGCTTCTCTTCAGTATACTTTTGGTAGGTCAGGTTCCTTCAACATAGTCCTAGTAGCCTCTTGAACTATCCAATTTTTCCTTTCAATAACTCCATTCTATTGAGGAGTTCTAGATGTAGACAATTGTCTCTTTATCCCTTGTTCTTCACAGAAAACATTGAATTCATTTGATGTGAACTCACCTCCTTTATTAGACCTCAAGCATTTAATCTTTAGTTCTAACTCATTCTCAACCATTGCCTTGATTAGAACTCCTCTTTACAAGCTTCAATAACTATCTTAGCTTTAATTTTTGAAAATAAACAAAGATGTACCTATTTATCTATAATTCTTCTTCTTCTTTGTCAATGCACCTTTGCTCTTTATAGTGTGATGCCTCTGCACAAACCCTTGGGGTCTCAGAAATTATTTCTAGAGCTTCTTCAACCTATACTTTCTTCATCCTTTTCTTGAAGACTCATTTGATTCATGTCCATTTGCCTCTGAGTTCATCAAATACTTTCAGTCATCATGAAAATTGCTTTGTACTGGAAACAATTGTGTTCTATCAATCCCAAACTTTTGTTGTTCATTACTTTCAAGCTACTTATCAAAATCAAACAAATTTCTGCATGTAGATGTAACCAATGATATATAACCATATGCTAGAACCATAGAGCAATATCTTCAATAGTGGACCAATGTGGACCAAATTACGGGAGCACTGTAACTTGATTTTACCAGATAGATACTTAGCCAAAAATTCATAACCTATTTTCTTTTCTTGATCAAATCTTCTTGCATAGAAGACTTCTCAAACTACACAAATATTCCTTAATCCTTTACAAACATAGTTCTTTATCCTAACTTAGACCATTTTTGCCAATCCTTGACTTGTTTCTTCATGTCAAGGTATCAGCACCAATCCTTTGTTAGGGGGAAAAAGATTTTCATTGAACCTCCCCCTAAGTCAAAGCACCCAATTCACTTCTCGGAGGAAGAATCTGCACCAGAGTCTAGTGCGGACTCATCCTTGACTTCACTTACTTCCTTCTTGACCCAAACCTTGTTCATCTCCTTCCTAAGTTCTGCCAGATCAACTTATCCACTAGTTTCTTCAATTCTACCTGAGTATCCTTCTTCATGTTCTTACTTCTACATAACTTAGAGGTATGACCAAATTCATTGTAGTTGCACACAACATTTCTCTGGCTAGTATGTCTTCCATTTACTCTAGATTTGCATTGGTTAGCTTTATGCAAATTTATTACATGTATAAAAATAGCCACTAAAAGGTTTAATTATCCTACCCCTACCATAGCCATTTCTCATTTGACTTCTGCACTCATTAGCCCTATGTCTCATCTTATAGTATTCACAACACCTAATAGAATTCTATCTCACTTTGCTTCTACATACAATAGCTTTATGAGCAACTTTATTGCATGTGAAACATTTACCTTTGAAAGTGTGATCATTCCTTCCATTATTGAAACCTTTCCTAATCTGACTTCTACATTCATTTGCTCTATGACCAATTTTCTCACAATTGAAATACTGACTAGAGAATGATGAAACATTTTGATTCATTTTTCTCCTACACTAAGTAGCCTTATGACCAAACTTATTGCATGAATTACAATAACCATTGAAAGATGGGTACCTTTGAGCATTTGGTTGCCTGATTGGTGGTCTTTTGGGCCTATTCCTTCAATTCTAAGTCTATTTTCCTTTGTTCTTCTCGATCTCAACATTCCTTTCTTGTCCTATTTTAGAACTTTCACCTTTCTCAAATCCCAAGCATTCTTTGTCATCAGGGCTCTTCTAATTAGCAATCATCTCATCAAGCTTTACAGAAATGATCTTAAACTTTTCTTCAAAATTTTTTATTTTCTCCAATCTGACTTCAAGAACCAAATTTCCTCTCAAAGCTTAGCACATTCTTCTGATTTGTCTTTGACCAATAGATTTAGGCCTTCTTCTACTTTTGCTCTTTCTACAACTTCCATTTTCAAATCATTCAAGGTTTCATTTGCTGATATCAGTTGTTTACTAGCCTCCTTATATTTTTCATTGAGCTTCTTGAGTTGCTCTCTTAATTTTCTGATACATTCATCTGCTTCTTTAACATTCTCCTCTAAATCTCTAATTTCTTCTTTAGTTCTTTCTAGGTCTTCAAGAGCAACCTTGATGTGCACCATTCCAGATCTACCTCAAGATGTTAAGCTTACTTTCGAGGAACCCTCACTCTGATACCAATTGTTGAAATGCACCGGACAACTGAGGAGGGGGGGTGAATCAGTTGTCCCTAAAACTTTGAACAATTATGAACACATCAAACACTTACTATTATTCAGATTTAACCATAAAAACATGAAATAAGAAGCTCAACACAATAACACATGAGACACCAAATTTTTACATGGAAAACTATATAAGGGAAAAACCACGGTGGGTGTTAGCCCACAAAGATATATATGTTATAGCAATACTAAAAATTAGAGGCTCACTACCCTTAAGGACTCACTGTCCAAAGATGCTCATTGTATATAGGCTCACTGCCATAGGTTTGAACTATTGAATAGCATCTACACCATGGCTGAGTTTAGTTCCATTGAAGTGCAATAAAACTCTTCTGTTCTGCTCTACTTTTCCACATAGCACTTGTCTTCACATCTTTACACTACTACCCCTCAAACACAAATTCTTTAGATGTATTTATACAATTCATCTACCTTGGAATGTACATCAAGGTTAGCATTACATTCATCAACCATAGGAACAATCTCCTAGGTCGGCATTCATACATACAACAAATTAGGTCTAGACATAAAAATCACACACCATAAAAGAATGAGGGTGTAATGTATTACACCTTAGTTTGGACTTAAATATATCCAATCATGCTACACATCACATAAATATTCATCAAAAATATCTTCTTGATCACCGCAATTAAACAGGTTGGCCAAACAATATAAATTGGGAAGATTCTTGATCATATGCTTCCTAGATCACAATCATGACAAGTGGACCTTGTGCGATGCTTTAACATGATCTTGACATATCCATGAACAACATAAATTATCCTAAGAGCTGACAAATCCATTTGCAACAGATCTCACTTGGATATATTTGAAGTCAACAAATATCACCTGAACTCAACAACTTTCACCTAAAGTATAACACCACAAACTTGTCTTTTGGAGCACCAAAGCACAAATCCTCTAGAATAAAGATAGCTAAGGACTTTATAAGCTTAATTCCAGAACTACAAAGCAAAATTCCAATCTGCAAAGAAATCAAGAGAAAAACATTTTGTCCCTGTCACTCTACACACATTGCCAGACACACATTGCCAGACACAGTCTTCAAACTGGTGAATAGATCTTTTGCTGCACAACATTCTGGACCTCAAAACTTAGGATTTAGCATCTTCAGAAACTTCTCTAAATCATATCCCAATCTCACACTCTGGTCTCCAATTCTGAGGAAATGTGGAGCAAAACACTGCACTATTCTAGGAGACAGAACAATCAAACACTTGTTCATACTCATCCAAATAACTTAGATGCTAACCTTAGGTGTTAACATCAATGACAACACTTACTTCTCATACTTGCAACAATAAATTCTCTAGGCCCAAGTGTAATTTCTTTTCTTGGTTAGTTATTTATAATAGATGCCCGACCTTGGAGAATCTTTGGAAGTGGGGATTTCAGGGCCCCTCTTGTGTATATAATGTGCTCTAATAGGGATGAGAACATTTCTCATCTCTTCTTCTAATGCTCTTTTCTTAAGGTGATCTTCCATTTCTGGTGGGAAGTCTAGAGGCAGTCATGTAGGCATGACTCATCTTTATAAGACTTTTGGAATAGGCTGGGGAGTTCTCCAGCCAAGACTTCCTTCCTCCACACTACTTGGACAATTGGTCCTATCTTCATCATTTGGCATATTTGGCTAGAGCATAATCACATGATTTTCCTGGATAAGAAACTTTAGGTGTGGCAGGTTTGGATGAGGATCTTGGGAGGTCTTTAGGAGACTTTGGCAACTAGGTGTGATCTCTTGGCCCCTATGGACCTTGGAGATATGGGAATTGTTCAGTCTGTTTGTGCCAATGGGGGGACTGCGCCTAGTTTGGGTCAAGGTGCTAGAGGGAAGGTTCAGAGACATGGTCATTGGAGACCTCCACCTTTGGAGGTTTTGAAGATCAATACTGATGGGTCCTCTAGAGGTAATTTGGGTCACACTGGTATCGGAGGCATTGGTAGGGACTGTTCAGGAGTGGTTGTGTTCTCAAAGTATTATGGCTAACACTCTAACAATTTCATGGAGGCATTGGCTATTCTCATGGCTTTGAAAAGTGTGTGTGCCCTTGGATGGAGAAGGATAATTTGTGAGTTAGATTCTTAGATTGTGGTAGATTTGCTGAATGAGCAGTAGTTGGAGGATGTAAATTAGCAGTTGGCTAGGGTGGTTAGACAAATTATCTCTCTAGGTAAGGTCTAGGATTCTATCACCTTTTGCCATATCCCTAGGGAGTGGAATAAGGTGGTTGATGGTTTGGCTAAATTGGCTTTTGAACAGATAAGAAATTGGAAAGTGGATGATTGGAGTTGTCTCCCTAAGGGCCTTGATAGGGAGCTTGAGGACTTGGTTATGGAGATATGAGATGTGTTTTGGGTGTTGCTTGATGTCTCTGTTGCTGGCTTATGACCCCTGATGGGGGGATTGTAATTATTGGCTTTGTACTACTTTCTTGAATTAATAAAGTTTTTACCCTCTTTATTAAATAAAAAAGGAGGATCTAGGGACATCAATCATCAAATCCCATCTTCCCGCTTTTCCTACATTACAAAGAGAAAAGATAAAATTCACTATGAAATTACTTTAAGTCTTACTAGTGCCTCCACATCATCTCTTCCACCCATTGTCTCTCCTGGAAATGCTCCACTCTGTGCTCTCTCATCTCCTACATCTAACATATCATGAACCTCATAGTCAGATGTGTCCATTCGAGCTAAGCAGTGGACTGTTGAAGAGGACCCAAACATATATTGTGGCACATAGTGCCGTAATGGGGTACACAAATATGTGCCAAAGAGGAAGGTATACTAGTAGCAACTGACGCAATAGGTGCATCACCATCATGATGGGATGCACCATCATGTAGTTGTGCAACATGTGAGCTCTATGTGATCAAATGGTCACTCAATGCATTTATGGCCAAAATACTCTAAGTGCTTACATCTACAACAATCTCTGACTAAGGTATTGGAGTTGGGAAAGCAATATACAGATCAGGAAGAAGTGGGGTTACTCAATGTGTCCTAGGTCTATCCTAAGGCATTTTTCTACAAACACCTTGGAAATATCACATATCAAAGTAGTTGACATGATTACCTAGTTCAAACTTAGCATATAGTTTTCATAGAAAATATTGTGGTGTATCAATTAATGCTTGTGATTTCAAGGCTTCATCTACCAGATTGGTCATAGAATCAAATTTTGGACTTATCAGCCCCCTTAGCTAGCACAACCTATCTTTGATTTCTTCCCTTTTCTTCATCAAAATGCTTAGATCATTGTTAATGTTTACAGCCTGTGTCTCTTTGGCACTTATTGACTAAATTGCCAGATTATATGTCTTAGAAATATTAAGCAGTTTGAGTTCCATATCCTTAATTTTATCTTCTAATTCCTTTGTAACCTCTATCCAAGATACAAAAAAATTGTACAATTCACAACCTTCTTTTATGGCACTTTGTATACCTCTTATTCCTTGGTGTAAAGTGATTTTATCATTGATCAACATGGTTTTTAACTCGGCTAATATTTTCTTATCAAATTCTTTTCTAACCTTTGTTTCTGCAGATTTTTCAAAGGATTCAAAATTATTGTTGATTGATTTTATCATACCTTTTATTTGTTCAGTAGATGATGTTGAAGTGTCTTTCCAGTATTCAGGCATCAATTCTCCCAGTATATCAGATATTGTTGTAATGAGATTATTGTTGTGCATGTGAGTTTTCATCAATTATTCCTAAGCCTTTGCTTGGGCAAATGATACTAAATCAAATTTCTATTCCAGAGACAAGTGATGCAGAGAATAGTGGAGATCAACACTACTTCAATGGAATTACTGTTTCACAAGTTTCAAAACCCATAAACCTACCCCAAGGTTCACATGTTATATGGTTTAAACCAATCAATCTCTTCAAGGCAAACATGAAGGGGTCCTCTGACACCTAGGACAATCTATCCAAGCCATCCAATGAGTTCTTACACCTACTCAAGCAACACTTCCTTTACAATGTTGTCCTAATCCTTGTAGCCCTATTTTGGGTCTTACAGATGATAACTTCAATCTTAAGCATTTTCATGGGACTGTGAAAGTGGATTTGAGTACCATTTATGGACCTTGATAACATATCAAAAGTTTGATATGGATTCCTTAAGAACATGTGTCATTTCTTTTATGACAAACCTAAGGGAAGAGTCCTAATTAGGTCACCCTTACAAAGAGACCCCTCTAAGATAGACTCACATAACTTTCTCACCTATAGGAACATGTCAATTACATATCAAATCAACAAATTTTAGGGGTATTTTATCCCTACAGTCAACTTTGTTGGTTTTCTATACTGTTGTTTCTTCGTTGAAGCTTAGCACATGGGTTAGCTAAGCCCTATCAAGAAAATTACCTCCAAACCCACTCCTTCTGCATGAAGACTATCACAACAACTAAAACACATAAATATGGATCCATTCCACTGACTCTAGGGTATCGACACTCAGTGGAATGGATTCAATAACATTGTTTACACACAAAACCCTAGATCAGGGTTTCACAACCTGTTTGAAGAAAGTAACTTAGAACTCCCTTCAAGTTTTGTGTCAAGAACTCAATTTACTTGCAAACTATTGTTAGTTCACTCCCCTATCAAATTAGTATCATGAGACTCTATGACAGTCCCGTACAGGAGCAAGGTACGGCCTGTAACATTAAAAAAAGACACTGAATTTATTGTATTGATTTGCTTACAAAATCCTTCCACACCAACTTCCACAGGTTTGAGGAGGTTTATAGACATGCTTTCAACTTCCTACAATAGTTTTGGGTCAACAAGCAACAAAAACTACCTTTGTAACCTCCAAACTATCAAAACTACCTCTATTGGTTTCAGCTTGTGACTATGCTCATTGACATACATGGATCACAATGTGAACAAATTTCTATTACAACTCTTCTATACAATGTGAACATACTAAGAATGGCCTCCCAACACCAATGGCATGAGTGCCCTTCCATTATGACCCTTAGTGATCAAGTAGGACTTGAATGTCTACACACAACTATAGGCATCAATGCCATACATCATTATCAAAACAACATGAAACCAACATGAAATGGTCCAATGGACCTTATTACATCACAAAACATGAGACAACACAAACAAACAAAACAAAGATCTTCTTGAGCCTCTAGATGCTCCTGCACCAACAAGGAATTTAGATTTATTGGTTCTTGAAGAAAATTAGGTGGATCTAGGATTTGTACACTTTCTAGCTTTTCCAAAGGATTTGCAATAGTGTCTCTTGCCACTTTTTCTTCACAAAGTGAAACTTTCTTTCTCTTATTTTCTTCAGTTGTGGATTCTGTAATGGATGAGGTCCTTATTCTTTTTCTGAGACAAGATGCTGATCTCTCCTCTTCAAATCTCTTATCTTTCCTTTCAGGAGTACTTGATGTCCATTCTACCGGAGCACTTATGGACTTTGATCCTCCTAATTTGATTTTTTCCTCACTTAATTGTTCACCTGATGGTTTCTCTAACTACTCAGGTTCCATCAACATTCTGGAAGATAATTCTGAGAATGTCCCAAATTTGTCCTCTTTGGGATCAATAGGTTTACTTAGTAGTGCATTATCTAATTCAGTCAAGACATCTTCTTCAACTTCATAACCTAGTGTAGGGACCCATACAATTCTTGGTTCCACAGCTTCCATGAAGCATTTGTCATTATCCACAATGAAAACAATATCCTTTTCATACATTATCACTACTTTTTCAGGTATCTAGAACCTTCTTAACATTTTCTTTTGAAAATCTTTGAAATATTTCCAAAGGATTTTATTCTACTTATCTGCATTACCCAAACTCTATAAGTGATTTCTTATTTGAGTGGCTACAGGTATGTGATCAAGCCAGACAATATTTCCTAAACCAAGTAGCTCTCTTAGGAAGTAAAAGAGTAAACATGTAATCAATGTTCCATATGTGAAAGGATGATTAGTTTCTTTTGTTCTTTTCAAGTTCTCCATTAGTTCACTCCAGAGCAATTCACAAAGGTCATAGTCTGTATTGTTTTTGTTCATGTCATATGTTGTGTATATAGATGATGCAGACACAAAATTTTCTTTGTTGGAGAAGTATACTTTGTATCCAACAATCATTGATACAAATCTGACAACCGGATCCTTGATATCATTTACTGTAAGGCCATTCTTCTCAAATTTGGCTCCTATTAGCTGCATTACCACATTGTTCTTCATTTTCTTTATGCCTAGAACCCTTCCAGAGGAGCTCATACTGGTTACAACTTTGATGGCTTCTTTAGTTATCAAATAGGGTTCATCAAGCCATAAGGATTCATCATGAATTCTAATTAGAATAAGCTTGACCCATGTATCAATCGAAATTGTGAGAAAATCCAACCAAGTGTTAAGGTTCTTTTCTCCTAGAACTTTATGATCATCTTTCAACACAATATCCACAGTAGTCAGTTCGTCCAAATATAGTTTTCCTAACTTCATGTGATCATATTCTTCTAGACTGATATGAATGTATGCTCTGATATCTTCCATATGCATAACCCCAAGTGGAGTAATTGAGAATGCCCCTGACAGATCATTTTCCAGAGATTTGAAGAATTGTTTCTTAAACTTGAGGTGAGGCATTTTTGAAAGGAAGGTAGGTGTGCAGAAACACTTCCTACACTAATCTATTGAGGAGAGGGCTATGCAAATTCAACTTTATCCTAACTATTACAATGATGTTAAACCATTAACATGAGATATAGCAGCAAAACACAAGAGCTAGAAAGAAGACAGAAGAAGAGAGACAAAGATTTACGGTGGGGAAAACCCTTATCGGGTGAAAAACCCCACACTCAAAAACCTGCACAATGTATTAACAAATCTAAAAGAATGTTTACAATACACTTGCAATGCAAGCTTCAATGGTCTTCGACACTCATGTCTGGAGTCAATCTAGTAGTATAACAGTACCTATAAACATGCGATACAAACTCCATCTCTAAGCACCTATTTAAATAGAACATACAAGGCAATTTTGGACCTTTCTTGGAATGGGCATCCAATATGGCATCTTGGACCAAAACCCATGCCTAGGGACACTTGGTCAACATTGTAGAATGTGTCTAACACTTGTCCTCATCTCCCATCCCAAAGAGGTCACCTATTTCCAAAATGGGCTATGACAGATGCTCTCACGACACTTACGACCGTCATAGAATCTGTCATAGCAGTTACAACTTACAGCTGTAAAAGAATCTATCATACACATGCTATAAATAGCATATTCTCTTACAACACATCATATTCCACCTTGGGGCACCCAAATATGCCTCATTCAAAGATGCCACATGACAGATGTCATTACCTATCTTACAACCTTCTATTCTCGACTCTTACATGTCATAGATTTGTCAGGAATCCATCATAACTGTTTCGGTCAAACATTCCTTAGACAACATAGAAGATGCCGACACATGGTAGAATATTCCTACCACTAAGTGGGATGCCATCTCCTCATGTGAGGACAAAATAACAAGTTGTCATAATCCATGTAGGATTGACACATCACCGTGCCACATCCCACAATATGACAAAGTGGAATTTCCAATTATTTACAACATAGGCAATTGAATAATAAATACAAACATTACAAATGTAGAGAATTACCAAGTTTGAGACACATTAATTCCCAACATTCTCCCACTTGTCAAACACCTTGTAAGAGCCAATAGAAAAATATGATTTAACCACTATAGGCCGAGAGGCCCATAGACTTTGAACACCATCTGAACTTCTTTGTGCCCACTAGTTTCGTCAACGCATCTGCAACATTCTTCAAAGTATCTACCTTCTCCAAATTTACCTTTCCATCCTCAACCATGTCCCTCACGAAGTGAAACTGAACATCAATGTGCTTGGTTCTAGCATGGAAAGTTGGATTCTTTGCAAGGAAAATTGCACTCTGACTGTCACAACTTATCGTGATCTGACCTGCATCAACACCAATATCAGAACACAATCTCTTAAGCCAAATGGCTTCCTTACAAGCATGTGTTTCTGCCATATACTCAGCTTCTGTCATGGACAAAATAACAATAGGTTGTCGCTTACTCATCCAACTAATAGAACCACCAAACAGTGTAAAAACATAAGCACTGGTGGATCTCCTGCTGTCAATGTCACCTGCCCAATCTAAATCCACAAATCCATGAATATCAATAGAATGTGGAGGTCCTGAAACATTACCATGATAACAAATGGAATACTTGGAAGTACCCCTCAGATATTTGAACACTCACTTAACTGCATCCCAATGAACCCATCCACGATTAGCCATAAATCAACTAAGGACTCCCACTACTTGGGAAATGTCTGGTCTTGTGCAGACCATAGAATACATCAAACTACTAACAGCACTAGCATGTCCTCCACCTCACTAGGAGATTTGGACAATTGTCAATAGACAACTTTGTCCCCAAGGAAATGGGAACACACAATGGTCTACAATCTCCCATGCTGAATCTGTCCAACACAGTCTTAACATACTCTGACTTAACCAAAGTTTTCTGTTGGTTCTGTCTCTTCTGATTTCCATTCCTAGAATGTACCTAGCTGCCCCTAAATCTTTCATTTCAAACTAAGCTGACAACTGAGATTTAAAATTAGAAATCATATTCTTACCCTTCCCAATGAGCAACATATCATCAACATATAGTGCAACAATGAGAATACGATCACCATCAAACTTATAATAAACACAGTGATCCGATTTCGATCTCACAAATCCAATTGACAACACAAAGGCATCAAACTTCAAGTACCATATCCTAGGGGATTGCTTCAAACCATACAAAGATGTCTTAAGTTTGCAAACCAAATTTTCTTTACCTTTTACCATGTAATGCTCTGGCTATGACATGTAGATTTCCTCCTCCAAGTCATCGTGAAGGAAAGTTGTCTTCACATCCATCTGTTCTACCTTCAAGTCATAAGCTGCTATGAGAGACAACAGGAATCAAATGGATGTCAACTTTGCAACGGGAGAGAAGATCTCACCATAATCTATACCCTCCACTTGTGAATACCCCTTCACAACCAATCTGGCCTTATACTTCTCAATACTACCCTGCACCAATCTTCTTCTTGAACACCCATTTGCATCCAATGGGTTTCCGTCCAGGAGGAAAAGGCACCAAGTCCCAAGTTTGATTCTTTTCCAAAGAAGCCATTTCTTCCTTCATGGCCTCCTTCCAGGAACCTTTCAGGTTGCTTCCTTATCCGTGTAGACCTCCTCAAGAGCTGAGGTTGAGGTTCAGCTTCTTCTTCTAAGATTTCAGAGCTGCTAGAGCTCTCCTCATCATCAGGTGCAACATTGTCTTTCTGTTCAGTCTTCTCAGGGGTAAGAGGAAACTGAACAACATCCCTTTCTTTTCTTTTTCTTCTGGATACAAAATAGTGGAAGAAGGTGTAAGCTCTCTGAAGATGACACTTCTTCTATACAACACTTTTTCAGCCATGGGGTCCCAAAGCTTGTATCCTTTCACACCAACACCATAGCTGATGAAGATACACTTAACAACTTTGTTCTCTAACTTTGACTGCTTCTCCCTAGGCACATGTGCATATGCCTCACAACCAAAAACATGAAGATGCCTTACTGAAGGCTTTCTACCAGACCACACCTCCATGGGTGTCTTTCCAACAAGAGCTAATGTAGGAGATCTGTTTACCAGATAGCAAGTAGTGGCAATAGCTTCAGCCCAAAACTTTTGTTCTAGACTAGCTCCACTAAGCATACTCCTAGCCTTCTCCATCAGTGTCCTGTTCATCCTCTCTGTAACTCCATTTTGTTGTGGGGTGTATGGAGTTGTCTTGTGCCTTTCAATCCCAAGTTCCTTGCAATACTTATTGAATTCTATAGAACAGAACTCACCATCATTGTCAGTTCTCAAACATTTAATCTTTTTACCAGTCTGATTTTCAGCAAAGGCTTTAAACTCCTTAAACTTGCTATAGACTTCAGATTTGCTTATGAGAAAATAAATCCATGTCCTATTGTAATCATCTATAAAAGATACAAAGTATATAGATTTTGATAATGAAGGAATATTAACAGGACCAAACACATTAGAATGAATGAGGTCCAACACACCAGAAGACTTATGAGAACTCGAGTAGAACTAAACACGGTTTTGTTTTCCATAAATGTAATGTTCGCAAAAGTTAAACTCAAGATTACAATCATCTAACCCCTCAATGAGGTTCTTATTTTTCAGGGTACGTAGACCCTTCTCACCAATGTGGCCAAATCTCTTATGCCATAACATTGTCTTTTTTGCAGGAAGTTTAACTTCTAATGCACGATTACAACCATCAAGACTAGAAACAATAGATTTCTTCACTACTCATTCAGATGGTGGGGATCAAGTGACTGCTGCCCTCTTCCTTGAGTCAGAAGAACTATTGCATTGTGCAATACATGCCTCTAGCTGAAACAGAGTACCTCTTTGAGTACCCTTAGCAAGCACCATAGATCCTCTAGTCATCTTGCATCCTTCTTTCGAAAAGACAACCTGCACACCTGCATCATTTAAACTACTTACAGAAAGTAGGTTCCGTGCTAAGCCTGGGATGTGTATAACCCCAGAGATCCCCTTCACTCGACCATTAGGGAATCAGATAGAGACTCTTCCATGACCAACAATCTTCAGATGAGAGTCATCACCCAGATACACCTTTCCACCATCAAACTCCTCATACTTAGTGAACCAGTTTCAATGTGAGGGCATGTGGAATGATGCACCAGAGTCGATTAGCCACACATCATCAAATGCATGGGTTGCCAGGGCTGTGATGAAGGCATCACCGTCATCTTATGATTTGTCAGAATCTGAATCAGGAGCTTTCTTCTTTTTCTTCTTCTCCTCTTTGTATTCCTTTCAGAAATGCCTGGTCTTTCCACAGTTCCAACAAAGAGCCTTGGACTTTCCAGGAGATTTGGATCTCCCACGGGATTTGGATCTACCCTTCTCAGCTTTCTTGTCCTTCTTCTTCCCTTTCTCCTTGGGTCTTCCACGAACTGCAAGGACTTCTTTGGCTGCCTCAAAAGACTTTCTCTGCATCTCTTCAGATAACAATGAAGAAACCACCTCTTCCATTTTGAATGTGGATGTGGTGCTTCTGATTGCCATGACAAGATGATCCCATGAGTCTGGCAGAGAACAAAGCAGGGTCATACACTGATCCTCCTCCTCCATCTTTACACCAATAAATGTCAATTGTGCAACCAACATGTTAAAGACATTCATATGCTTAGCCACAGATCCTCCATCCTCCATTTGAAGAGAATACAACTTCTTTCTCAGAAAAAGTTTATTAACTAGGGATTTGGCTTGATACACATCCCCCAACTTCTTCCAAAGGAGTTTTACAGTATCCTCCTCATGGACATTTAACAACACAGAATCGGCAAGACTAAGTCTTATGAGACCCTTAGCCTTCCAATCCTTGAGATCCCACTCATCTTGAGTCATTGTATCTGGTTTAGTTTCGTTCACACTTTCCCAAAGGTCTCTGTCAACTAACATGTCTTCCATCTTGAGCTTCCACAGCTCGAAATTACTGCTGTTGAACTTCTCTACTTCAAACCTTCCTGATGTGCTTGCCATCTCCTTGCTGCAATAAGATACAGAATACTCTACATAGACTCCCACTCAACCTAAGATTAGCTCAAAAAACCCCTACCCAACAACTAGGACCAAAGGTGATCAAGCTATGATACCAACTGAAAGGAAGCTAGGTGTGCGGAAATGCTTCCTACACTAATCTATTGAGGAGAGGGCTATGCAAATTCAACTTTATCCTAACTATTATAGTGATGTTAAACCATTAACATGAGATATAGTAGCAAAACACAAAAGCTAGAAAGAAGAAAAAAGAAGAGAGACAAAGATTTACAGTGGGGAAAACCCTTATTGGGTGAAAAACCCCACACTCAGAAACCTGCACAATGTATTAACAAATCAGAAAGAATGTTTACAATACACTTGCAATGCAAGCTTCAATGGTCTTTGACACTTGTGTATGGAGTCAATCCGGTAGCATAACAGTACCTATAAACCTGTGATACAAACTCCATCTCTAAGCACCTATTTAAATAGAACATACAAGGCAATTTTGGACATTTCTTGGAATGGGCATCCAATATGACATCTTGGACCAAAACCCACGCCTAGGGACACTTGGTCAACATTGTAGAATGTGTCTAACACTTGTCCATAGCTCCCATCCCAAAGAGGTCACCTATTTCCAAAATGGGCTATGACAGATGCTCTTACGACACTTACGACCGTCATACAATCTGTCATAGTGGTTACAACTTACAGCTGTAAGAGAATCTATCATACACATGCTATAAATAGCATATTCTCTTACAACACATCATATTCCACCTTGGGGCACCCAAATATGCCTCATTCAAAGATGCTACATGATACATGTCATTACCTTTCTTACAACCTTCTATTCTCGACTCTTACATGTCATAGATTCGTCATAGGAATCTGTCATAATCGTTTCAGTCAAACATTCCTTACACAACATAGAAGATGCCGACACATGGCAAAATATTCCTACCACTAAGTGGGACACCTATCTCCTCATGTGAGGACAAAACAACGAGTTGTCATAATCCATGTAGGATTGACACATCACCATGCCACATCCCACAATATGACAAAGTGGAATTTCCAATTATTTACAACATAGGCAATTGAATAATAAATACAAACATTACAAATGTAGAGAATTACCAAGGTTGAGACACCTTAATTCCCAACAATTTTTCCTATCTTGATTACGTGAGGAGTAAACATTTCCAGAGTAATTTAATTTTCACAGTAGGGTTTCAAGTTTTAAATACCTCTTTCATCAGATTAGGGTTTCCTTGATCTTGATCTGAAATCCTTTAGAGAAAATTGTAGTCGCTTTGAATCTTGCTTTGGTTTGCCTTAGTCACTTGAGTGCATGGAATGCAAAATGATTTTTCCTTCTAATACAACTCCTCTTATCCTTCGCATGCCAAAACTTAAGTGTCATTAATGTCATCTTACAAAAAGTTGTTGAGCACCTTCTTTACAGCTACAGACACCTTAGATCACTCTGCAAATCTTCATGATTGGTCCTTTCTTCTGAAACTTGCTTCAAAGGTTTTGTCATGTGATTCCTTTTATCATATCTTCAATCTAGATTCCAGCACTAACTATCTGGCTAGGGGTTTTAGATTTTCAACATTGCTCCCCGTGAGCCAGAGCTCCCAATTTACTTCCTGGAGGAAGTATCTGCACTAAAAGATGGTACGGATTCATCCTTGGCTTCAATAAGATATTTCTTGATCCAAATCTTGCCCATTTCCTTCTTGGTTTCAATTAGATCAAATTTTTCTTTTCCTTTATCATTCCTTTGCTCTATTTTCTTATTTTTAGCATGTTAGTTTCTTTTTACATTTTTGCTTCTGCAGACTCTTGCAATATGTCCATACTTGTTGCAATTGTAGCATACCACATTCCTTTGTCTTTGATTCTTTCTATTGATTGAATTTGATCTACATTGGTTAGCCATATGTCCAAATCTATTGCATGCAAAACACTAAATCCATTGAATGATTGACTATTCCTTGCATTGTAGGAACCATTCCTTACCAAATTTTTGCATTCATTTGATTTGTGACCAATTTTCTTGCAATTGAAAATTGACCAGAAAAGGATGGAACATTTTGATTTTGGTCTATTCTACTCCTACATTGGGTAGCTTTATGACCAAACTTATTGCAATTAAAACAATGGCCATTGAAAGATGGATACCTTTGAGCATTTGGCTGTCTAATCGGAGGTTTTCTAGGTCTTCTTCTTTGATTTTCAACTGGTTTCCTATATTTTGTTTTAACTCAAGGTTTGTTTGATGAGATTTTAAACTTTCTCCTTTCTCAAATCCCAAACCTTGCTTATCATCAGCACTCCTTTGACTAGCAATCAACTCATCAAGCTTTGTAGAACTTAGCTTAAACTTTTCTTCATAGCTCTTGGCTGTATCCAGATCAAATTTTAGAAGTAGCACTTCTTTGCCCAAATTTTCACATTCCTCTGATTTATCCTTAACAACTTGATTCAGGTGCCTTTCAATTTCTTCCTTCTTTTCAACTTCCAGTGTCAACCCATTTACAAACTCATGTGCTTCATCTAATTGATCATTTAGCTCCTTGCTTTTTTCTTTAAACATCCCAACTTTCTCTCTTAGCTTTAGGATGCATTCATCAGCTTCTTGAATATTAGCTTTTAGATCCCTAATTTTTGGTTTAGATTTTTCAAGATCATTAAGGGTTGCTTCTAGTTCCTTGTTGCTTTCATAATTTTCAAATCTTCTTGCTGCAGTGATTACACTACCCCAGATCTTCCTCAAGTTGTTAAACTTCCTCCAAGGACCCTTTCTCTGATACCAATTGTTGAGAATAAGGAATACTGAGAGGGGGGTGAATCAGTATTCCACGAAGACACTTCTTTACAAATTTATTTATCCAATTTCCAAAGTTAATAACATGAAAGAAAAATAGACATAGAAACAACAACCACAAAGACATAACACATGAACACCAAGATTTTTACTTGAAAAACCCAAAAAGGGAAAAACCATGGTGAGTGTTAGCTCACAATATATTACTATAGCACAATATTGGATTTCATAAAGGATCACTGCAAGAAAGGCTCACTACCAAAACAGGCTCACTACCTAGAGAAAGAAAGAAGAAAGAAGAATGGATCACTGCTAAATTGAACTACTCAGATTGCATCTACACATGCATAGTTGCAACTCCAATGAAGCACAAAAATACTATCTCAAAACTCTTCATGTCTGATTGCTCTGTTTTCATTGCTCTGCTTTTACATGGGAATAAGATCTCTCTTCTTATGTTCTTTATTGCTTCCAAAAAATTGCCTTCCTCTATATATCGCACATATATCTCTATATCACATTCACATCACACTCACAAACACTGAATTCGATCCCATATATATATCCGCAACACTTAAGATCTTCATATTAGGTTGGCATACTTAGATTAAGCATATAGTTTATAAACTTGTAGCTTGTCGACCAAATCCATTCATTAAAATACATGGAGGACCTAAATAACATATGAAACACCTTCTCATATGTTAGCTCCAACTATAGAACCACTTAGGATAAAGTTCTAATCAATAGAACTTACCGTACATAAATCAAATTATCATGTCCGCCTTAAACACAGACTGTTAGTGACTCAGTCTAACTGTCAGATCACAACTTTCATTGCAAGACACAATACTTGCTCAAAATCAAATCAAAGACTCCTTAGACATCATAGATCATACCTTCAGAACTGCAAAGCAAAATATCCTTTAGCAGAAAAATGTGGACCATCAGAACTCAGACTCTTTCACAGTCAAACTCTGTCAAACAGTGTAGTGATACTCAACAACTTGTAACTATCTTTTCGATGAACTTCAGAACTTACAACTCTAGATTTAGACACTCCATATAAGTGTTTACAACACCTCAAAACCACAAATCAAAACATGCACTTGCGGAGAAATGTGGATCATTTTACTTTGCATTGTATATTGTCCCTGTCTTACTTATGTTCATCCAGACTTAGATATTTTCTTCAAATGACTTCCGGAGGAAGTCATGACCTAAACACTAGAATATGTCATCATCAAGTAGCTATGAGTCATCATACCTAAACTACAAACCTTGTTCTTCAACTGCGGACCAATGTCAATCCAAACATTGTTCTTTTGTCTCTGCCTCTGTACATTTCCAATACTTAGTCAATATGACTAAGTCTTCTTTACCGGACCACAAACTCTATTCCAACCTTGTTCCTTTTCTTGTTGCCATCAATGAAAACACTCAATTATCGAACTTAGTAGTGTCTCTTGCCAACAATGTCAAGTTCCCTCACTTCATCATATGATAAACCATTGGCATAATGTTGCCTCTGGGACTCTTACCACTACAAACCTAATATGCTCGTTTGTGAGAGTTTCAACATTGGAAATTATTATTTCTATATACACTGAAAAATAACCTGAATCTATCTAAATAAATATTTATTTAAGTCTAGCTTCCTCTATCAATAAATAAATAATTAAATTTATTTATTCGATTCATATTCCTCTAAGTTAATTAAATATCAAAATATTTAATTATCTCTTCTAAAGTCAAAATTAAATAAAATCCTTTATTTAATTAAATTCTTCCAAACAATTAAATAATTCTAAATTATTTAATTAAGTCAACTATATTCCTCCAAATTTAAATAAATCATTTAAATTTATTTTCCTCTCTTTAAAAATAAAATATAATTAAATATTTTATTTATTCTTCCAAATCATGTACAAGTAATTAAATAAATTTATTTATTTAATTCGCTTTCTTATCTTCCAAAATCTTCCAAAAATAAATCTTCCTTGCCATGTAAAAGCAAAAATTGAGTTTTTTATTCAAAACAATCTTATTTTTATCAATAACTCTTAAATTAGAATAAAACATTCTAATTTGTGAAAAGCAAATCTTATCTTCATCATGAAAGCAGTTAACTCAAAGAGAATAGCTTTTTTCTATGACACATGTCCTTCTACTATTCACGCATGTTCCCTCAAACATCCTCTACTATTGATCTTCTTATTTCTTCTACACCATTGATCTTCTCTCACAAGTCTATAAATACCCTTCTATTCTTCCATTCTGATATGACAAAGCTTTCAAGTAAGATTACTTTGTCGAATCCATAGCACGCCATTGGCACCCCCACTCTCAATTCATTTACTATTCTTCCTATATTGTGTTGAAGCTCATCTTCAACAGAACAAGTATCCAAGCCATTTCTCCTTTGTTATCTTGAGGAAATCAAAGCAAGGAAGTAAGCTTCCTGAGGGTTGCATTCATCACCAAAGATCAAATGGGAATAGGTGACAATGGAAGCCACTAGGTAACAAATCATTGTAAGTTGATTCGTTTATTTTTAATCTTTATTATTTGCACATTTCATTGAAGTTATTGGTGTTCTTATATTCTTTTAATATTATCCCATTTTAGCCATAACATTTCTGGCACCCACCATGGGGCCTTTGCCCCAAATCTAACCAAAACACTGAGTTCTTGAGTGACAGGTTCCATACAGGCTTTGTGCAGTCTTCAAATAGGTTCATCTGGCACATCTAATTGATCCCGTAGTGCATCTAATCACTGTTCCGATGCATGCAACCTTTCGGTGTATACATCCTCCAAGGTTGAGCATCTACAACCTGTTTCAGCACCTGCAATATTCTAGCGCATATACCCCCATACACTGCAGTTTCATCCTTTAGAACGACGCATCCATAGAAACTGTGCATATGTCCTTTATTCTTGCACTTTTGACACCTGTCTTAGCACATTTGTAATTCTGCACTCATAGTCTCTATTTTTGTGCATACAGACTATGAAGCTGCACATCTATTCTTCACAGTGATTCTAGGGATTTCTTGTAGGTTTTCTAACACTGACATTTGTCTTGCAGGATTGATTTCTTTGATTTTCATGCAGGGTTAAGAGCTGGATAGTTTCATTTTCCTTAAAACACACATCATAGATTAACTAGGAGGAAAAGTAAAAAAAATGTATACATGCAAATCTCACGTAGTTCTTAACTAGGAGGGTAGTAATGAACATTATTGCTATCTTTACATTATTGCTATCTTTGTTAGTTTAGAACATTACTATCTTGCAAAAGGAAATGAACCATTGCTGTCTTTAATCACTTCAAAGTTAATAACTATGTGAGTACCCAAGTAGATAACGCATATAGTTTTTTTTCATTTTAAATAGGATTGGATAAACCACTATTTTCTGTGTCTGTTGAATGATAATAGGCTTATGCTCTCCCCTTTACTGGGTGACCAGAATGCCAGACTTGGTATTCTTTGTGTATAACCTTTAGAGGGGCCTACCCTTGGATGCCCGCCTGTCCAAGTGGGAATAGGCTAAAGCCAAGCACTACCAATCCACTATAAATAAATTGTGCTTGAGGTGAAAGCTTCTTGCAATGAGTGTTGCTGTGTTACACCGACATCCAACCTCCCCCAAAACCCTTCAAGGCCTAACCCTTGAAGGCTGGGAGACTCCATAATGAAGAGTAGCACTACCACACATGTAACCACTTGAACGGTTGCCCTGACTACTTAGCCATTGTCTAGTATACTAAAATCCTCTATTTGTTGGCGCAAAAGGTGGGACCTTTGAAGCGGCCCCAATTCATGTGATTCTTAGTAGAGGTAGCAGGGACAATCCTAAGGTTCGATGGGGGTACGAGCCTAAGGAAACCTGGATCTGGTATGCATAAGAAGTGAGTGCCGTGGAGGGGAGCCAGTGCTACCAGATCTTGAAGCTACATGCTTTGAATATGCACAGCTAGGGGACTCAACAAATACTATCTTTTCTAGCCTAGGTTGTAATTGTTCTTGTGTCAAAAAGTCCACAAAAATACAAAAAAAATAATAATAAAAGATAAAAATCATAAAAACTTCTATGTGTTTGCTGCCTTTATCTACCATAATTAAAAATCAGAATTCAAAAGAGACCAAGTTTTCAACCAAATTTTTTTTTTTTTGAAAAACATGCTGAAAAAACTCTACAAAAAATAAACTAAAAAACTAGAACTATGCATTTACTGCGACCTGTTGTGCATTCATTTCGACCTACTATGCATTTGATTACTATTGTTGTGCATATAAACTTTGCTAGATCTATGCATGTGCTGTGACTTGTTGCGCTTTTGACTTCTATTCTTACGCATTTATTGTTGCACATCTAATCCAGAGAGTTGTTCCGTACTTTCTTGGAGAAAATTTTTCAACTTTTCTAGCTACCATCTTAAACTTTGTTTTAGTTTTCCCAAGATTGGATTAAAATCATGCAAGTCAACCATTTCACTCTTTCTCCGCACCATAGCTTCTTTTCCCATGCTCGCGTTGACCAAAACTTTTCCAAAATCAAACAAGATATCTGAAAACCAGGTTAGAACCAAGCTATTCTTGATCACATCAAATTTCAAAACAAACCTAGTGAGTCTCCACTATCAAGGATCAATCATCCTTTTCTCTCAGAACTCCACCAGTGGCTTGTGCAAAACTAGTCTACATCAAGTAACCGGATTTCTATCATCCTTACTTTGACTATCGTTTTGCTCACCCAACTTGTTTGACACTAATTAGATCTAAGGAGACCCTTGTTCAAAACTTTCAAGCTCACTCCATCCCATCTCATGTCACCTTGCATGGTCTTAACAAGGTCTCAAAAACAAAAGCAAATTGAAATGGTAGAGAAAACTATTCCATCCTCTCATGATAGTGATGAGGAAATTTCTCTAGAAGAGATTCTCCACACTCAACAAGATCAAAGATTCCAATGCTTAATGGACAAGATGCTGGCCCAAGACCCTACTAAATTCTTTCTCCACTTAGCACAACAAGGAGTCAAGCTCCCTAAAGATTTTGATGTAGAAGCTCTAAAAGAACCTTAGGAAGAAAGAAACCCTAAGGGAAGCACACAAGAGGAAATAACCACAGACAAAAGCAAAACAACCATTGATTCTACAAATACCCTAAGCTTAATGCACCAACAAATCCAAGCTTTACAACAACAATTCACAGACATGCAAACAGGAACATCAACTAAACACTATTCTTTAGAGGATATTTCACCATATCCTTTTGTAAGGACCTTGATCATGATACCTTTCCCCTCTAAATTTGAGATACCAAAATTTGATAAATATCATGGAAAGGGTGATCCAAGGGACCACATTAGGGAATTTAATGTTGCATGTCTTGAAGTCGCACACAATGATACTTACGTTATGCGACTGTTTCCAAGAAGCTTAGGATGACAAGCCATGGAGTGGTTTTCTAGACTACCGCCTGGCATTAAAACCTTTAACGAACTTGTGGATAGATTTTTCACGAACATCTACAATATTGAGCATGACACCTCAATTTTAGATCTTTGTAACACCAAGCAAAAAGGTGGAGAATCTTTCGTCGCCTTCCTACAAAGATGGAGATAGTTGGCAAGTAAGTGCCCACATCAAATGCCTAAAAAACAAATGCTAGAGATGTTTGTCCATAACTTACAAACTAACCTAAGCTATTAGATACAAATCCAATGTCCTACTTCCTTTAGTAAGGTCATTGAGATGGGTCTAATCATTGAAAAGGCTTTAATTGTCAAAGGTCAAATAAAGCTATATAAGGACACTCCTAGCACCAATACCAACACGAATAAACCAAGATTATGGACAAAGAACAAGAATCTTGTGAATGATGGGGTGGTAGATGCCAAGAACATGACACCAAAGCAACCAATCTTCAACTTTTTGAACCCTCAAAACAACCCCCCTCAAAATAAACCACAAAATACTAAATCACGGTTTACAAGCTATCAGCCTCGGAGGAAATTCACACCCCTAGGGGAAACACTGGAAACCACTCTACTGAAATTGATCATAAGAAAACTCATAATGCTTCCAACAATGTGAGAATATGAACCAAAAGTCAAACCTCATTGGTGGAATGACAATGATTTCTATGAATACCACTGAAACAGGGGGCACAAAACCAATGATTGCATTGCGCTCAAACATACTATCCAAGATTTAATAGATCATAACAAAGTTTCACTTGATGGACATACCTCTAACAATGATCATCAAGCATTCAAAGATCTGCTTCCCAATTATGAGTAGGGAGGACCTTCCAATCAAAACAATGGTAGAACTAACATAGCCAATTACACAAATGTGTCATTCGACTATGTTGTTAATCATATCTCAGAAAGTGATCGACACATCAATGTGATCACCATCAACAAAGACTTGGATTGTAATGCTACCACTCCTAGTAATAGATGTTGCAAGTATGGGCCTAACCGGTGTTGTCATTGATGTCAACATACTCCTGTTGCATTAATGACAAGGATTGGATGAGTTGTATGCTGAGGATATTGAGAAAATTAGTCCTGTCAAGAATAAAAAAAATAGTGAAGACAATGAAGTGAAGATCCCAGATAAGATGAAGATTAAAGGATGTGTATCAAAGGGTTTGAAGATATGTGTCTAAAGGTGATCTAGTAAAGATTTAAGAGGTCTGTATGAAGATTTGAAGAAGTTATGGCCATATGAGTAAAACCGGTTCTGGTAGATGTTCAGAGGTGACAGAGTGACACAAATAGGTCTGGTGAGATCCAAAAATGAAATATCTTGTTTTGTAGATTTGGTAGAGTGTTTTGGAAGTCAATGTGAATTGACAACTCAATTGGTTTGTGGTCTAGAGGTCCACAAGAATCTATTCCAATATGACAGTGATCACAGACTGTGCTCTTGAGGTTTTGGATGAAGGAGAGAATGATTTCAGTAAGCAGAAGTAGTGTGAATGTTCTTGGTGATTCAGGCAAGCTTGTGGAGGTCTCTGGATTATGTACCATTCATGTTGGTGGTCGGCATTGAAGATTAAGCTCATAATTGAAGAATTACTTCTGGATGATGATGTTCTTCCTAAACTTGGCTGACCGGATGAGTTACACATCTTGCAGATGATCTTGAAGATGTTTTGCGAAGCATGGCATGTTCCCCAAAGAAGATTGAAGTCTCAGATCTATGTGGCCGATAGTGTGATGATCCGCATGAGGTCTTTTGTAATTAGTCATGTTGTATTTATGTATTTTCTCTGTAAAGTATGTTGACTTGGATGATTATCCCAAAATCAATGTCTTGTATAAATGAGAGTTGTGAAGTCATTTCAAAAGTGTCTTGGCAGAGATGAGAGTGTGGTACTGAGGAGAAGAGTGAAAGGTAGAGCAAAAGTATTGAGCTTAAATGGAATGAACTCAAGCATGGTAAAGATGCTATTCTTCAGTTCAAGTATGTAATATTTATTATTCTGTAGACAATGTGTCTCCTGTAGGCAATGGGCCTCTTGTGAGCAGCGTGCTCAGGCAGTGAGCCCTAATTGGCATGTGCCATTTTTTTCTTCTTATTCTTTTAACAAAGAATACAATCTTGGGTTAGTCACCCCGTGGTTTTTCACTTAACCAGGTTTTCCACATTAAAATCTTGGTGTCATGTGTTAATGTGTTTCTGCTCTTGAATTGCTGAATTGTGTTTCCATGATTGATTTATTATTATGCTATTGAATTGCAAGAAAGATTTAAGTGGTTAATAAAAGAAAGTTTTGAGACAACTGATTCACCCCACCCTCTCAGTTGTCCATCTTGAAACTAAAAATTGGTATCAGATCTAAGTTCCTCCAAAAGAGTTTAACCACTTGAGGAGATCCAAGATGTCTTCCTACAAAAAGGATAGTCTGAGGTTTGACGGAACCAATTACACTCTTTAGAAAAGCTACATGGAATGTCACTTGTAATGTATGGGAATGCACTATTGGATCATGGCTTCAAAGAAGTATGTTCCTCCACAGAATGGTCTGAGAACCATAGATGAAATTAGAGATGCTGAAAACAATCTTTGAGCTAAAGAAGCTCTACTAAGTGCCTTATCTAATTCAGAGCTGACAAATGTTATAGATCTACAAACTTCATATCAGATTTGGGAAAAACTGGAACTTCTACATGAGGGAGACAAATATGTTAAATGTGCCAAGCTACAGAGTTTGAAAGGAAAATTTGAAAACCTGAAGATAAGTGAAGATGAAAATATCACTACATTTATGCCAAAAATAAATGAGCTTGTTTGTTGCATTAGGTGTGCTGGTGGAATCTTGGATGAAGATGAGATTGTTGCCAAAGTTCTCAGATCCCTACCTCCTTCTTACAAATACAAGGTTGCTGCTATTGAAGAATTCAAATCTTTTTCAAATATCTCAAGAGATCAATTGGTTGGAAAATTAGCTACATTTGAATTGGTTGAGTTTGGAGATGCACCCCCCAAGACTGAATCTGCATTCAAAGCTAGTGCCTATGTAAAAGGCAAACAAAAGTTTGATCCAGGAGAGAACTCTTCAAAGAAACTATCATGGTATGAAAAAACAAGAAAAGATCTTGAAGAAGATGAAGCAGAAGCTGCTCAACTTGAAGCCCTTATTACAAAAAGACTTCCAAGAGGATCTGATAAGTATGAAGGAAAATTGCCCTTCAAATGTTTCAACTACAATAAGATTGGTCATTTTGCTTCAAGGTGTCCGGAAAGATTTTCAAGGGAAAATCCTAATAGATCAAGATTACAAAAGAAATATTACTATGTTCATGAAGATGATGATGATGAAGGAGTAACAGATGATGAATCAAAGACAGGAAAAAAATTTGGAAGTGACTAGGTGTTTATTGTCATCAAGGAAGAAGATCCAATGCCCTCTGAATCTGTCAATCACAAAATGGTAGAAAGAGCTCTGGCTGCTCAAGTTGAAGAAAAGGATGATTGGGTCATTGATAGTGGATGCTCCCACCATATTATAGGTGACAAAAATAAGTTTATAGATTTGGAAAGATATGAAGGAGGAGTTGTAAAATTTAGTGATAATTTTGCTGGCAGAATCAAAGGTAGAGGAACTATTTCTTTTGATGGAAAGAACAAAACTGGTAATGTACTGTATGTTGAAGGTCTGAAGCACAATCTTCTCAGTGTTGGATAGTTGGTGGACAAAGGCTATGATCTCCAATTCCAAAGTGGAAAATGTAAGATCTTTGAAAGTTCTGGAACAAAGATTACATCTGGTACTCAAACAAAAGGTAACATCTTCCACTTGGTTGGTACTGGCAAAAGTTGCTTATTTGTTCAAATTGATTAGAGTTGGTTGTGGCATAGGAGAATGTGTCATGTGAATTTTGATAATATCATCAAGATAAGAAACACTCAGGTTGTAAGAGATCTTCCAAGACCGGTGAAACCTACTAATAGTTTATGCAAGGAATGTCAGTTGGGTAAGCAAAGTAGAGTCACATTCAAAAGTAATGAATAGTCTTCTACTGGATTGTTGGACTTAGTACATATTGATCTATGTGGTCTGGCAAGATTCAGGGGTTTACAAAGTGATAGATACTTCATGTTATTAATTGATGACCACTCCCGGATGATGTGGGTGACTTTTCTGAAAGAGAAATATGAGGTTCTTGAGAAATTCAAAATATTCAAGGCTATGGTAGAAAATGAAACCGGATTAAACATAAATTGTCTTAGGTCTGATAGAGTTGGAGAATTTACATCTAGAGAGTTCATAGAATTCTGTTAGAAACATGGGATAAAAAGACAATTATCTGCTCCAAGGACTCCACAGCAGAATGGAGTAATGGAGAGAAAGAAACAGACCATCTAGGAAGCATCTAGAACCATGATGATGGAAGCAAATGTTGCTCAGATCTACTGAAGAGAAGTTGTAAGCACTCTTGTCTATACTCTTAATCGAGTACAAATCAGAAGCAAAACTAGTAAGACCCCTTATGAACTCTAGTTTGGCATCACTCCCACTGTGAAGTATTTCAGAGTCTTTAGTAGCAAATGTTACATTAAAAGAGATGAAGACCTTGGCAAATTTGATGCTAGAAGTGATGAAGGAATATACTTGGGTTATTCTACTCAAAGCAAAGCATACTGGTGTTATAACAAGAGATTGAGAAAGATTATAGAAAGTACAAATGTGAAGGTTGATGAAGGTATTGAAAAACCCTAAAGGTTTTATGAATATGATGAAGGTGATTAGAATTATGTTTTGGTCCAAGAAGTCCAAGCCCCTTCTGAAATTTAGATCCAAATTGATTCAGAGAATCAGGAAGCAGATATAAGTTTGAATGAACCTGTTCAAGAAATAGAAGTGCAAGAAATTCCCAAAACTCCTAGGTATGTAAGATTGAATCACTCTAAAGATCAAATCATAGGTGATAAAAGCAAAGGTGTTCAAACAAGAAGAAAGATTGATCAAGACTCAGAAAAGTATTGTCTAATTGCAAAGTTTGAACCAAAAATAGTAAGTGAAGCATACAGTGATGAAAGTTGGACTAAAGCGATGGAGGAAGAGTTGATGCAAATTGAAAAAAATCACACTTGGGATCTTGTTCCTAGACCTAGAAACAAGAATGTGATTGGAACCAAATGGGTCTTCCAAAATAAACTAAATGAAGTTTGTGAAGTAGTTAGAAACAAAGCCAGCTTGGTCTGTAAGGGTTATTCTCAAGTAGAAGGAGTTGATTTTGAAGAAACTTTTGCTCCTGTGGCAAGAATTGAAGCAGTCAGATTATTTCTTGCCTTTTCTACCTTCAAGGACTTCAAAGTATATTAGATGGATGTCAAGTCTACCTTCCTGAATGGTGACTTGGAAGAAGAAGTATATATTGAGCAACCAGATGGATTTCAATTGTCTGATCATGATGATATGGTCTGCAAGTTGAAGAAAGCACTATATGGACTCAAACAAGCCCCAAGAGCCTGGTATGAAAGACTAGATAAACATCTTTTGAAGATTGGTTTCAACAAAGGTACTGCTGACAGTAACTTGTACTTCAAAATTGATCATGAAAATATCTTGATTGTTGAAGTATTTGTTGATGATATCATTTTTGGAGGAAAAGATAGTATGTGCAAAACTTTTGCAAATCAAATGAATAGTGAATTTGAGATGTCCATGTTTGGGGAAATAAATTTCTTCTTGGGTTTGCAAATCATTCAAACAAAGAAAGGAATCTTCATTTCACAAACCAAATTTGTGAAAGAATTGTTGAAGAAATTTGGGATGGAAGACTCAAAACCAATGAATACTCCCATGGCAACCAGGTGTAAATTGAGCAAAGATGATGACTCTCCTAAGGCTGATTAGAAAAAGTATAGGTCAATGATTGGAGGACTATTGTATCTCACTCAAACTAGACCTGACATTATGAATGTTGTTGGTCTTGTTGCTAGATTCCAAGCTGATCCTAGAGAATCTTATGTCATGGAAATCAAGAGGATTCTTAGATATCTAAAAGGGGCAATTGAGTATGGTTTATGGTATCCTAGAGATCACGATTTCTCTCTTCATGCATATACAGATGCTGATTGGGCAAGAGATATGGATGACTGGAAGAGTACTAATGGTGGAGCATTCTTTTTAGTTAAAAGATTGGTTTCTTGGCTGAGCAAGAAACAAGAGGCAATATCTCTATCCACTGCAAAAGCAGAATATATTGCAATAGCAGGTAGTTGTACTCAAGTATTGTTGATGAAGAAAATGCTAAGAGACATCAGAGTGGAGTATGAGGAACCCATCACAATCTTGTGTGATAATTCAAGTGAAATAAATATATCAAAAAATCTGGTGTTGCATTCAAAGACAAAACATATATCCATCAAGTTTCACTTTTTGAGAGAGTAAGTGAACAAAAATGAAGTCAGATTGGAGTTTGTGCCCTCCAAAGATCATATTGCATATATTTTTACTAAACCTCTACCTAAGGACTCTTTTGAGTATCTCAGGGAGAAGTTAGGGATTATTACCCCTCTGGTTCTGAATTAAGGTGCACTGATGTGTATTAGTTTGATGAATCTCACAGTCATATCTTAAGGTCTAGATTGATGATGGGAAGCTACTACTCAGGGGGAGCAGTCGGTATGATTCTGAGTGATGCAAGTATGTGCCCTTTGCCATTGATGTCAAAGGGGGAGAGAAGACATGTGAAAAACAAAAAGTGGTTGCTGATTAAAGGTGGAGCAATAAAGGAAGAGAAGACATGTGAATGGTTGTTGTTGACAGGGGGAGTTATGTTAGTTAGTGAGGAGAAGTTCTTGTCTTGATGGTTAGAATAGTTTTTCACATCATATGCTACCATCAATGACAAAGGGGGAGATTATTGCAAGTATGGGCATAACTAGTGTTGTCATTGATGTCAACATACTCCTGTTGCATTGATGACAAGGGTTAGATGAGTTGTATACTGAGGATATTAAGAAAATTAGTCCTATCAAGAACAAAAAAGAATAATGAAGATAGTGAAGTGAAGTTCCTAGATAAGATGAAGATCAAAGGATGCACATCAAAGGGTTTGTAGATATGTGTCTAAAGGTAATCCAATAAATATTTGAGAGGTCCACATCAAGATTTGAAGAAGTTATGGCCATATGAGTAAAACTGGTTCTGGCAGATGTTCAGAGGTGACATAGTGACACAAATAGGTCCTATGAGATCCAGAAATGAAATATCTTGTTCTGTGGATTTGGTAGAGTGTTTGGGAAGTCAATGTGAATTGACAACTCAATTGGTTCGTGGTCTGGAGGTCCGCAAGAATCTATTCTAATATGATAGTGATGACAGACTATGCTCTTGAGGTTCCAGATGAAGGAGAGAATGATTTCAGTAAGCAGACGTAGTGTGGATGTTCTTGGTGATTCAGGCAAGCTTGTGGAGATCTCTGGATTATGTCCAGTTCATGTTGGTGGTCCGCATTGAAGATTGATCTCATAATTGAAGAATTACTTTCGGATGATGATGTTCTTCCTAAACTTGGCCAATTGGATGAGTTACATATCTTGCAGATGATCTTGAAGATGTTATATGAAGCATGGCATGTTCCCCAAAGAAGATTGAAGTCTCATATTTGTGTGGCCGATAGTGTGTTGATCCGCATGAAGTCTTTTGTAATTAGTCATGTTGTATTTATGTATTTTCTTTGTAAAGTATGCCAACTTGGATGATTATCCCAAAATCATTGTCTTGTATAAATAAGAGTTGTGAAGTCATTTCAAAAGTGTCTTGGCAGAGATGAGAGTGTGGTAGTGAGGAGAAGAGTGAAAAGTAAAACAAAAGTATTGAGCTTAAATGGAACTAACTCAAGCATGGTGAAGATGCTATTCTTCAGTTCAAGTATGTAATATTTATTATTTTGTAGACAGTGTGTCTTCTGTAGGTAGTGGGCCTCTTGTGAGCAGCGTGCTCGGGCAGTGAGCCCTAATTGGCATGTGCCATTTTGTTATTATTCTTTTAACAAAGAATACAATATTGGGTTAGTCACCCCATGGTTTTTCCCTTAACTGGTTTTTCCACGTTAAAATCTTGGTGTCATATGTGTTAATGTGTTTCTACTCTTGAATTGTGTTTCCATGATTGATTTATTATTATGCTACTGAATTACAAGAAAGATTTTAGTGGTTAATAAAAGAAAGTTTTGAGACAACTAATTCACCCCCCCTCTCAGTTGTCCATCTTGAAACTAACAATAGAGTCACTCTTAGAGGAGTCCTCGCGCCTTCGTCTAAATAGTACAATATCCTAGATCAGCTCCATAAGACACCTGCACATATCTCCATTCTGGAACTTCTGCGTCTGTCCCCATCCCATAGGGCCATACTTGACAAAGCTTTATCAGAAGCCTCCATTCCAATGAACCTTGGCAAAGAATAGTTTCAAACCATGGTAGGTCACATTACCTCACCTCACTCCCTATCATTCACTAAAAAGGATGATATGTCAATTACCCAACCTCATAACTCATACTTCATATCGAAGCCTTCATCCACAAACACAAGATAAAAAGAGTCCTAATTGATGGAGGAGCCAGTTTGAATATTTGTACCTTGAATCTAATCCTTACATTGGGGTTTGTGGAGAAAGCTATTGATCCAAAAAGAAAATCACTATCAAAGCCTATGATGAGGAGGAGAGAACTTCCAAAGGAACTGTTATTTTACCAATCAGAGTTGGACCTATAGTAAAAGATGTGGCTTGCCAAGTCCTCGACATGGAATTAGCATATAAAATTCTTTTTGGGAGACCTTGGATACATGCTCTGAAAGCAGTACCATCAACATACCACCAGTGTATCAAATTCCCCTATGAAGGTCAAGAGATCGCCATCCAAGGTCACCCCAATCCATTTTAGTATTGCAACTCCATTCATCCTAAACCTAAAATTGTGATTCCTCATAACCACACTTTTGCTTCATCTTCATCTCATGTTGACCCATCTTCACTTGCTTCCACATCAAAGGCTTTCCAACTTGACCTCAGACTCAAAGATAAGGGCCTAGGTGAGTACACAATCTCCCAATCCCTCTGTTTGGCACAACCCCCCTATCTCCCAGATCATATGGAAGACCTACCTTTAGCAAATCCAAAGTAGTCAAAACTACCAAAGGTCTATTTATCAAATGGGGAAGCCTCGAAGATGAGAGTGATGAAAAGAATATCCTTCAATGGTTATATAAGGATGAAGCCAATTCATCAACACAACAAGACCATCACACCACTATACAAACTTAACAATATGGTCAAGTATTCCAAATGCTACAAAGAATGGGTTATGAAGGACATGGCCCTCTTGGTTCGAGAAAGGAAGGTATCATTGAACCCATTCAACCCCATACCTTAATAGCTCGAGACACTACAGGGCTAGGTTACACTGGCACAACAAGAACCAACAAAGCAAATAAGCATAAAGGCAAACAACCAGAAATATCTACTACTAATCTGGTTGATCAAATTCAGCAACTACAAATGGGGAGTGAGACTGATTCCAATGAATATGAATGCGATAGCCTCTCTGAGCTATCTTGTGACGAGAAAGATATTGATGTTGTCCATGAGTATGACCCAACCCATGCAACTGAGGGATAAGGTCCAAGGGCTAGACTGCTAGAGTCAGACCCACATAATATCGATAGTGAAAGTTGTGAGGAAAGAATGATACCCCCCTTGACGGATCAGCTAATGGAAAGTACCATCGTAAGCATTGTCCATGCTTATAATGACCACCATAACACCTCTATCTTGACCATCAATACCATCAAACCAGACCAACCCAATGACCCCTTACCATTATTTTACCCTGAACTCATAGATTGGGACTTGCAAGACACTACCCTTGAACTTGATACCTTTCAAAATGATGAAGCCATCATAGACTATCTTGAGCTTAGAGATCACATACCCGTAGGGGACCATAGAGCTGGCTATGCCATAGAACTCAATGACAAGGCCTATTTTGGAGAGAATGCCAAGCCTTTCAGTCTCAAAAATGTCAAAATGAAAGAAAGATCTAATGGTGAAAAAAGCTCTGCCACAGTGTTAGATCATGAAAAAAGTAAAAATATAGACATATCCAATGGTGAAAACCTCTCTGAGGTGCCAAAGGATGGAAGGCTTGACCCTCTACCCAATCTCACACATCAGGAGAGATCTTCAATCTTGATAGAACCAGTAGAGCTGATCAATGTCAGCACAGGTGATAGTCCCAAAATGATCCACATGGCACAGTCTTTAACATCACAAGAAAAGCCAACATTCACTAAATTCTTCAAAAGAAAACTAATCAACTTTGCTTGGGCATATGCAGACATGCCAGGGTTAGATCCAAATCTCAAAATGCATCACTTATCCTTAGCTCTAGGAGCTAAGCTAGTAAAGTAAAAACTTAGGAAGATGCACTCACATGTGGCCCTCATGGTAAAAGAAGAGCTGAAGAAACCATTGGATGTCGGATTCATCAGACCAATAGACTATCCTGAGTGGATTTCAAACATAGTCCTAGTCACCAAACTAGATGGAAGAGTTTGAATATGTAATGACTTTAGGGACTTGAACAAAGCTTGTCCAAAAGATGATTTCCCCCTGCTAAACATTGACATTATTGTAGATCTCATGGCAGGACACACCATGCTATCACTAATGGATGGTTTCTCTGGATACAACCAGATCAAAATTACACCCGAAGAACAACACAAGACTACGTTCACATGTCCATGGGGCACCTATTGTTGGTGTGTCATACCATTTGGTTTGAAAAATGCTAGCGCAACATATTAGAGAGCTATGACCACAATCTTCCACGACATGATGGACACTATAATGGAAGATTATGTTGATGACATCTTGGCAAAATCACTCACAAGAGAAGGACACCTGGTAGTACTAGACAAAATCTTCACAAGACTAGAATAGTTTAATGTGTGCCTCAATCCAAAGAAGTGCGTGTTTGGAGTTACATCAGGAAGCTACTTGGGTACATAGTGTCTGCTAATAGAATCAAAGTTGACCCAGCTAAAGTAAAGGCCATCATGGAAATGCTACCTCCTAAGAATCTCACTCAACTAAGGTCTCTGCAAGGAAAACTACAGTCTATCCAAAGATTCATTTCTCAATTGGTAGACAAGTGCCACCCATTTTCCCACCTCCTACATAAGAATGTCCCTTTCAAATGGAAGGATTCATGCGAATAGGCATTTCAATAGTTAAAAGAGTATCTCATGAAAACCACCTGTATTAATGCCACCGATTCAGGGTAAACCTCTGCTACTGTATATCTCATCCACACCAACAGTTCTGGGAGCTCTCCTCGCACAGTAAAATTATGGAGGAAAAGAACAAGCGTTCTACTATATCATCCGAACACTTGTTGGGTATGAACTACAATACACACCAATTGAAAGAGCTTGCTTCATTGTGGTCTTCGCCTCACAAAAGTGGAGACATTACATATTGTCACATTCGGTCAAACAGGTAGCAAAGATTGATCCACTCAAGTATTTACTCAACAAAGCAGCCCTTATCGGTAGATCATCCAAATGGGTCATGCTTCTCAGCAAATTTGACATTGAATATGTAGACAGGAGGGCAATAAAAGGCCAAGTACTTGCAGACCAACTGGTAGATGCACCTCTAATAGATGACAGCCCTTTAATCTTTGAATTTCTAGACGAATCTATCTTTCACATAACCACAACAACCTGGAAAATGTACTTCGATGGCTCATACACTCAGCATGGGTCAGGAGTAGGTATCTTATTGATCACCCCTAGTGGTGACACCATTCCTAAATCATACATATTACTCTTTCCTTGTACTAACAATGTGGCAAAGTATGAGGCCCTTGTCATTGGCATCAAGCTAGCAGTGGAATGGAATATCAAAGAACTTCAGGTGTATGGTGACTCACAGCTGGTCATAAATCAAGTAAATGATGACTACCAAACAAAAGATGAGAAATTAATCCCTTACAAATGGATGGTAGATGACTTCAAAGAATACTTTGTCCAGATCTCTTTTGAGCAGATACCAAGGATAGAGAACAAAGATGCAGACGCCATGGCCACAATTGCATCTCTCCTCGAAATTCCAAATAATCAATCATGTTATGAGTTCTTGGTAGAGCCAACATCCCATCTGGCACATGACACCCTTGAATCCCATATCATTTGCCACATTGTCAGAACTGATTTCCCCTCTATGGAAAAATATTTGCCTATCTTAAAGAAAATACCCTCCCACCAGATCTCTCTAGCAACCAAAAATGAACCTTCATTTGTCAGGCATCCTAATATGCCATTCTCACCAATACCCTATATCGCAGAGGTCTTGATGGTACTCTCCTTAGGTGTCTTGATAGTGAGGAATATCAAACTGCCCTGTGTGAATTGCATGATGGTATATGTGGGACCCACTCTAGTGGTCCTACCCTAGCTAAGAAACTCATACGCATGGGATATGCCAACCATGGAACAAGATTCCTACCATTTTGTAAAGAAGTGCAAGAAGTGCCAAATCCATGGGAATCTAATACATGCACCAGCACAGGAGCTACAGCCATTAACAACTCCCTGGCCCTTCTGTTAGTGGGGAATCGACTTAGTGGGCAAGATACACCCTTCTTCATCCTGTGGCCATAAATTCATAATCACTGCCACCGAGTACTTTACAAAGTGGATTGAAGCCGTGCCCTTAGCCAATATCACAAGCAAGCAGATTGCCTCCTTTATCTTGAACTATCTCATTTGTCACTATGGTATCCCTTCATCCATTATCATGGATAATGGACAACCATTCAAAAATCAGGATGTCAGGGAACTATGTGACAAGTTCCATATCCAACACTACTTTTCTACCCCTATTACCCCCAAGGCAATGGCCAGGCAGAGGCATCGAATAAAACTATCTTGAAAATCCTGAAAAAGATTGTCAATGATGCCGGTCGTGATTGACATATCCAATTAAATCCAGCGATGTGGGCTTATCGTACAAGTATCTATACACCCACAGGTACCACACCATACTCCCTGATCTACGGATCTGAAGCCATCCTGCCCATTGAAGTTGAGATCCCATCCTTGCAAGTTTTGTTAAAAGGCCTTATATCTGATGAAGAGTATAGAGTGTCCAGACTTCAAGAGTTAGATCTGCTCAAAGAGAGAAGACAACAGGCCTTTAACCATCTCAAAGCTTATCAACAACGAATGTCCAGAAGTTACAACCACAAGGTAAAGCCCCAAATATTCCAAGTTGGTGATCTAGTCCTTAGAGAAAATCCCATAAATCAGCAAGATCAAGATAAAAAAGGCAAGTTCAAACCCAACTTGTTGGGTCCCTATGTCATCATCGCCACCTATGGATCAGGGGCTTATCAATTGGTTACATATGAAGGTGAACTGTTTAATGACCCCATCAACAACATGCATCTTCACAAGTTCTACACCTAAACCCCAATGCAAGGGAGTCAAAAATAACAAAAAAATCAAAAACATAAAAAAAAAATCGTCCTCTGGTGAAAACCTAGCAAACAGGCACCTAAGATAGATACCATGAAGAAAACCTGGCAAACAGGTGTCATGCATATTTTTTAAGCTATTTGTGCAAATAAAAGCAAGTGGTGAAAACCTGGTAAACAGGCACTATCTGCGACAAACCACTTCCTCCATTTGTTGTGACCTCATGTCTCTTGTGTCCATCATATCATTCATCCTGAACTAGTCCTTTGAACCATTGTTGAATTACGTTGCCTCTGCATCATCACGTAGGCAAGGCCATTCTCAATGCCGCCCCAAGGCTCCGCTCCACTCTACTTCTTTCCTCTCCATTTTCTTCAAGTTTCATCTATCCTGCTATCCATACCGACTCTACATCTTTACCATCACCTAGGTCCTAGTTCCATCAGGTTCACCCCAAACTATGTTGCCTCTGCATCATCACGTAGGCAAGGCCATTTAGCAATGAGCCCCCAAGGCACTAGGTCAGTCCCTTAGGATCCGTCTCTTCATATTTATTTGTTAGGTCATCCATAATAAGTCGATCCTTAGTTTTCACTGGGGGCAACTCCTCACCTTGGTTGCAGATTTGGATTCTTGCATGCCACATGTTCTAAGAGGATACCAATAAAGGGTTGTGATACCTTTCACTAGACAAGTGCACGTAACAAAAGCAAGCTTCCCAAAACAACAAAAATCTTCGCACAGAACTTCAACCTATCCATAGCAAAGTAGAACACCGTACCAAAACACTTAAACTAACTCTATATCAATTATGGCAAGAAGACACATCTAATGCAAGAATGTTTTATGTTTTTGTATCAGTTAACTTACAAGGTCTTGATTTTTTGTTATTATGTCTTTCTATGCTACTTGAGGATGCCAAAAGCTAGAGATGCTATGATGGGGGCATACTCATTTTCTTTGTCTGCTATTTGTGGATCAAACTTTAGTAATGTGATGACTCTTGTCTAATGACATGATTAGTAAAAGATCATCAAGGACTTTAGAAGGTCTGAACATGAAAAAGGGCAATCCTTGTCTGTTGAAACACAAGAAATACTTAGGTCATCTAAATTCAATTTTGACTAGATGCTTGTATTAACTTACTATTTCAAAATCCATGTAAGTAATACTTAGGTCATCTTGGTTTAATTATACCCAGATGCTTGTATTTTCTTACAACATAATAAACACCCGATGATGAAATAAGCACTTCAAAATACTTGCAATATCAAGATGGCAAATATCCATATCCATAACATATCCAGAAAGCATTCCTTATCCTTATCCATAATGTATCCATATCCATATCCCATGCAATAAAATTCTATGCAAAGTAGTAATACAAATTGAAGCTTGTGAGTCTTTCTATCGAGTCATTCTTTCAATCAATCTCCTATCTACCATTATGTCATTTCTGTGTCGATAGAGTACATTTGGACATCACAAAAACATAACATATAGTTGTATACTATATCACATGAGATAGTCATTTACATTATTAAATCAGTTGCATACATAAATAAAGTGCACCAGGTCATCCATATACATTTTTGCAATCCTCACATAGTGTCAACAGAAAAAAAATCAAAAACATAGATAAATGCATCACATAAATTGCATAATCATATAGACACCATTTGCATTTACACATTTGAGGCATATCAAGTAAAACATATAAGTCTGTATTAAGTCACATAGCATCATCTAAAAATGCATTAGATAAACATCATTTAGACATAAGTCAAAATATGCATCGCATGAGTACCATCATACAATAGAAATGCATCCATAGCATAGAATGAACAAACTGCATATAAAGACCATCAAATATAGCTACATCATCATATAAATATCATAAAGCATGTCCAAATGTACAATGTCAAAAGGTCCATCTCTGAGTCAATGTCATATACAATGTATACATCTCAAAGATAATGATACATGTCTCAAAATACAAAAGTGGTGCATGTACGTATCCAGCTATCTGAGTCATCAAAAGGTAGGTACATAGGAGACAAAATCTGCTAACCCTGCTACTATGAATCACTACTCCCAGTAGTGTCCTCTGAGTCCCCTTCTCCACTGGCCACAGACTGCTATGGGCCCATCATAGATGCTCCCGATCGCAATCCACCTACTCTCTGCGAAGCCATGGACTAGCTTTTGTAGCTCAGAGCCCTATGATTAACTGGAACAACACCATGGTATAGTCCCTGATAGTACTATCTGAGCTTGCGCTCTAGCAAGCTCACCCTGAACCTGAGCTAACTGCTCCTGCACCTGTGCCAACTGTGCCTGTGTCTGTGCTAGCTATGCCTGTGCATGCTGTAACTGTCAAACCAAAAAACTACTAGTAGCGTATGTACCTAGGGCTACCACTATTGTGTCCCTCTCTACTCAAATAGCTCGTATCCTCACCTCCGCCATATCTCCTCTCTAGTGAGCCCCGAGATAACCCCTGCATCTGTCTCCCACTGAGCCTCAGCCATCCTAAGTTGTTCCCGTAGCTGCCGAACCGGTCCTCTTAGCATGGAAATAGCTCTCCCCTGGACATCTGGTTGTGCTAGATCCTAGGAGGCTTGTGCATGTCCCTACCCCTATGGCTAGGGTACCTATTGTTGTGCCACCTGCTGAGGTGGCGGCATCTGTCCTTGCTGTGCAACCTGCGGCTGCACTACTTGCTAAGTGTGGGAGGATCCCTCCCTAGCTCTCCTCCTCTACCTAAGTCTGCCTCCATCTCCCCCATCTCCCCCATCCCCACTATCTCCTCTACCATCTCCCCCATCTCCTCCATCTCTCCATCCTCTCCTCCTCCTCCTCCTCCTCCTGCCAACCTAGCCCTCATCATCTGAATCTACCTCATCTATGCGAGGAACTAGCTCTCCAAACCCAAAGTATCTTGGAAATGGATGCTCTGGGAACCACTCCTCAAAGTCTGGTGTCATCCCTGCATCTACAATCTCTCTCCTCATCACCCAAGTAGTATAAGGAATCTGCCAAAACTTTACGACTGCCTCCTTGTAGGATGCCACTGGGCCCCATCTAAATCTCTCTGCATGAGTCCATGCAAATAGAGATTGCCCCTATGGCATGCCCTATCTCCTCCCAAACTACCTCCAAACCCAGCTGACAATCTTTCTCTCTAGGATAAACCGCGTCCGGCCTATAAGCCACCGAGTTTCATAGCAGTATGGCAACTTGTCTACCTCATCATCCCAAGGCTCACAATCTAGATATGGTTGCCAGATGACCACATCTACCCCATCCAGTGCATGCCTCCAATACTCTAGCTTCCCCAGTCTATGCTGGCAAATCACTCCTGCGTAGCCATAGCTGTAAGGATCTCCCCTCTGTCTCTGAAAAATGCATATCGTTCTGGTAATGGTGATATGCTCCCACAACTAAAACTATAATAGTGAGACACCTACTGATAGACTAGCACCCTTGTGGTATACCACCTGATGCATATCATGGTATAGGTGTGCCAGAATGTAGACACCCCAAGCATAGCGGGTGCCCTTTGTGACCATCCTCTCCATAATCTATCCCCATCCAATCGAGAACCCATGTGATCTCCTATCAATGCATACAATGCCTCCGATCAGTCCTGCAACTATCCCAGGGAAATAGTCATAGTAATCATGTATATCCTACAAGGAGATAACCTATCCTACCAGCCTAGGGTCATCAAACACCTGCCTACACTCTGCGAGTCCTGCATCCCACTATGGATCATACTTCACAAGCTCTCCCTATATCAGCAAGTGGAGTATCCTATATACATCCTCCAGAGTCACCATCATCTCGCCAGTCAAGAAGTTAAAGGTCCCATCCTCGCTGTGAAACCTCTCCACTGTTGCAGTCAATAAGCCGCAGTTTGCTCGAACCTCAGGCATAAAGTACACGTAAGCCAATCCCATCATGCCGAGCGCCTCTCGATCTATCTCTGTCAGCATGTGCCACTGCAACATTGGCATGGGAAACTACTCCCTTGACATCAGTTTATCTCGTATCTCCTCCTACAAGCACGCAAAGAAAGGCGTCAACTTAAAGCTGCAAGTACCATGCTCAATGTATCTATAGAATCATATCAACTAACTTAACATATCAAATTGATCAAAATAGCACACTACATCTCTTGAATAGATTCCTGCATTCTCAGAGATAGCTTATCGATTGACGCATCAAACAGGATGCCAATCAAGTCAATTTTGTTAAGTAAACTGACTATCTATATCATATGTGCCAGAACTGAAGGTACATGCACCATTTCTTAGCAAATGTGCCACTTCTGACACATGCGCCGCAACATTTCATGCATGCACCATCCCATACCGTAAATGCACTGCCCAGTTGCATGCGCTGACTCATACTGTAAATGCACTGCCAAATTATGCATGTGCCGACCTTCCTCATGCATGCACAACTTTCATGCATGCATTGTTTCATATCCTAGATGCACCGTAGAATGCCAGATGTGCCAAACTATGATCTTGTACATTTGTTTAGCCTATTTTTGCCTAGCATTTATTACACTCAAAATCAACCCTAGGTGAAATTTTTTGAGATACATACCGGGGGTCCTGCCTCTGCTGGTTGGTCGAATCGTCGGATATGCTCAAAGCGATGCTCCTCACACGGAATATCCATCCTAGTGCTGACTGCTCTATGCTATGTACTCTCCTAAGCTCTCAAAGACAATCCAACAAAAAGCTAAGTGTGCAAATGACTTGTCTTGTGGACCCAGCTCCTTTATATAGCACGCAAACCCTAAACTAGCTATGTGGTGACTATGACTACTTCCCGCACCCGTTTCTTCTCGTTTTCTTCCTGTTTCTTAGAAACACATCCTATTTTCTTCAATCCTAACCAAGTTTTCCCTTCGTCTTCGTGAGATTATCCGTCTCACGCCTTCTGCCTTCTTCCCATCTAATCTCCCAAAGGGGCATCCTATCCTCGTTAAACTTGTACCCAGGGCAAACTGGGACATGTATCATTTTCAGACAATCTTATTCTTTGAAACAACGTGATAAAACACATTGCATCAAAGAGGGGCAAAATGTATACACCTAAAAATGACATGACTCTGTCTAAATAAATATTTATTTAAGTCTACCTTCCTCTATCAATAAATAACTAATTAAATTTATTTATTCGATTCATATTCCTCTAAGTTAATTAAATATCAAAATATTTAATTATCTCTTCTAAAGTCAAAATTAAATAAAATCCTTTATTTAATTAAATTCTTCCAAACAATTAAATAATTCTAAATTATTTAATTAAGTCAAGTCTATTCCTCCAAATTTAAATAAATCATTTAAATTTATTTTCCTCTTACTCTCTAAAAATAAAATATAATTAAATATTTTATTTATTCTTCCAAATCATGTACAAGTAATTAAATAAATTTATTTATTTAATTCACTTTCTTGTCTTCCAAAATCTTCCAAAAATAAATCTTCCTTGTCATGTAAAAGCAAAAAATGAGTTTTTTATTTAAAACAATTTTGTTTTTATCAATAACTCTTAAATTAGAATAAAACATTCTAATTTGTGAAAAGCAAATCTTATCTTTGTCATGAAAGCAGTTAACTCAAAGAGAATAGCTTTTTCTATGACACATGTCCTTCTGCTATTCGCGCACATTCCCTCAAACATCCTCTACCATTGATCTTCTTATTTCTTCTACACCATTGATCTTCTCTCACAAGTCTATAAATACCCTTCTATTCTTCCATTCTAATATGACGAAGCTTTCAAGCAAGATTACTCTGTCAAATCCATAGCGCACCATTGACACCCCCACTCTCAAGTCATTTACTATTCATCCTATATTGTGTTGAAGCTCATCTTCAACACAACAAGTATCTGAGCCATTTCTCCTTTGTCATCTTGAGGAAATCAAAGCAAGGAAGTAAGCTTCATGAGGGCTACATTCATCACCAAAGATCAAACGAGAATAGGCAAACAATGGAAGACACCAAGTAACAAAGCACTGTAAGTTGATTCATTTTTTTTAATCTTTGTTATTTGCACATTTCATTGAAGTTATTGGGTGTTTTTATATTCTTTTAATAGTATCCCATTTTACCTGTAATAGTTTCTAATGTGGTTTTCATATTAGAGAGCTAAGGGAGTGTCTCGTATATCCGACATATGTTTATCAATTGATTTCAATTCCTATGGATAGATTCATGGATAGTGGGTACGTTTTGTAATGGAGAAATTGGTGGTGGATGAGGATTTGGTTAGGCAAGGTTTTCATTTGGACTAGGGTTGGGATTCTCAACCATTGTTAAACCTGTTTGATGTTAAAATTTTTAAAAATTAACAATTATTTTAATGCAAACTATTATGCTTATTCAAAAACCTATTTTTGACTAAAATTCTTAAAAAATAATGCAAAACTAAAAAAATTGAAAAAAACATTAAAAATCATACACACCTCTTATTAGTGGGTGATTTTTTAAAAAAACATTCACTGGCAAATATATATCTGAGTTCTTTGGTTGCTCCAAAGCACGCAAGAGAGAATAAGACAAGTGAAAATGAAGCTCGACCTTTTCTTTTTTTAATTTAAAACACAGGAAATGGATATCCGTTTTGAAACAAATATCCATTTAGTTTAAGTTGTTCTTTTTAATCCATCTCGTCCCTTAGTATAAGGGATGACACAGACCGACTAATAAGAAAGTTTTATATTATTAAAAAAATCATTTATATATAATAATATTATAAAATGATATATATTATATTACAATATAATATAGTAATAATATATAATATAATATAATATAATATAATATATATTATAATTTAATATTATATAATAGAATATAAATTATATATAATATATATTATATCATAATATTATAATATTAATATATTAATATATATAATACTAGTAAAAGCACCAAAGGTGCTATCAAATGGGCGATAGGCACAAATATTTATAGGCCTATCACTAAATAGTTTATATTTTTATTTTTATGGAAAGTCATTACATGTAGTTGTTGGTAGACAAGGCTATAAATACTATAAGAAATTCAATTATTTTTTTCAAATAAAAATAATAGAGTGGTATTAAATGAATAAGCACATGAAGTAAATCGTGAATGAACTAAACAAATTCTAACCAATCAAGAGATTATGTGAACCATGCAATACCTAAATAATGTAGGATAATAAAAATCCATGTTACTATTTTTTATTGACCAAGTATTGCACAAAAATAACTTTTAAAAAATAATATGCATGAAGTGTGTGTTTGAGTCAACTATGTATGAAGTGATTGAACTAACTTTGCGTGAAGAGTGTGCTTTAACTTTGGCATTCAGTTTGTGTGTGTTTGTTCTTTGACATATTTCAACTCGAGTGTTTACTTGTGTGTGATTGAACTAACTTTGTGCATGAAGCATGTTTAAAATTTGGTACATGTTCACTTTCTATGTGTGAAGTGTATGTTTTAACTTTGACATTCATTTTGTGTGAATTGTGTGTGTGAAATTTAATTTGGGCATTCACTTTGTCTAGTGTGTGTATTTGTATTTGTACTTTACATTCACATATGACGACAACTCTTATCAACTAACACTACATGAAAATCACATCAAGTTAATAATTAGGACATAGTAGAATTCATTGAGTGAATCATAATATCACTAGAATATTTATATTTTAAAAAATATATCTAAAGTACACCAAGAGATATCTTCCAATTTGTTGGCATTTATAAATTACTTGCAATTAGAATATTCAAAATGCTCACATGAGTTAATTTAAAGAGACTATGCTAAGAGACTTTGCATATTCTTCAAACGTAACTCCATAACTACCCAAATTTTTCTATTTTTCTATCCATTTGCTTATTTATTTTTGTTTAATGTGATAAAGATTTGACTCCATAACTGACCAAGTTTTTCCATTTTTCTATTCATTTGGCTTCCAAGAATTTATTTATTTACACATTTTATGAATTTTGTTTACATGGGAATCTGAATCTTAATTGTTTACAGGAATCTGGATCTTTTAGCCCTTGCTGTGAGTGTAGAATGCCTATCGATGTAATAAGGGTTTTCAAAATATATATATTTTTTTTATATTTTTTGAGAGAAAAATAAGCAACATAAAAGTAGTTTGTTGCAAGATTCAAGCAAGTCATTCATTAAAGGGGATCAAATAGTTGATAATGAACACATGATTTTTTTATCATTTGAAGTCATTTTTAAATATGAGGGTTACTTATCTCTCCAAAAAGGTTTCCCTTTCTTTATACTAAATTATTTTTTAAAGAACTAAACAAATTATAATGTTAATATAAATAAACACTATTTTCATATATATCAATGTAAAATCTCCTATATTTATAGAAATTAGTGAGGCAAGTAGCTGTGGTGACCCAGGGAGTACACAAAATTCAATAAATCAACCTAACATAGTTTTGCAATTTTAAAAAGTAACTTAGTGTATAAAAAAGACATATTTTAAAAAAGTACTTAAGTTAATTTTTTTTAAAAAAATTATAATAAAATTTATTTTATATTTTACATTTATTTTAGCTTTGAAAAAAGACATCTGTAAAAAACTTTCTAAATACAATAAATCAACCTAACACAAATTTGCAATTTAAAAAAGTATCTTTCAACCTAATATAAATTTGCAATTTAAAAAAGTATCTTTCAACCTAACATAAATTTGTAATTTAAAAAAGTATCTTTAGTGCATAAAAGATATATATTCAATAAATCAACCTAACATAGTTTTGCAATTTTAAAAAGTAACTTTAGTGTATAAAATTAAATAAGAAATAATTTCAAACTAAACTAAATAAGAGAGTATTAAAAAAAATTATATTTTTAAAGGACTAAAAAAATTATAATGTTAATGAAAATAAACGTTATTTTCATATATATCAATGTAAAATCTTCTATATTTTTTAATAGAATTAAATAAGAACTAATTTCAAACTAAATAAAAATCTTAATTAAATTATTTTCTAAAGAACTAAAAAAAATATTATTAATTTTAGAAGAATAATGGAAAAGATCAAATTAAATAAATTTATAAATTTTATTTAATTTTAGAAGAATAATGGAAAAGACCAAATTAAATAAATCTAGAAGTTTTATTTAATTTTAGAAGAATAATGGAAAAGATAATGATAAGATATATGATGGAGGAAAAAGTTGAATTTAGAAAATTGGAAAGATCAATTATAAATTAAATAAATAAATTAAACCAATTTCAAACTAAATAAGATTAAATTTAAATCTTAACTAAACTATTTTTTTAAAGAACTAAAAAAAATTAACCATCACCAAATATTTTTGGTTTTTTTTAATTTATTTTGTCCAAATTTTTTTTTGATTTTTAGTTTTTAGTTTTTCCAAATTCTATTTTAGTTTCTATTTTTTATTTTTTCCAATTTTTATGTTTGGTTTTTATTTTTATTGTTTTTCTAATTTCTTTTTTGGTTCTATAGTTTTTGTTTTCTTATTTTCAATTTCTTTTTTTGTTTTTATTTTTTATTTTTTCCAATTTCTTTTTTGGACTACACTCATGCAACTTTAAAAGAAAATGCAACTTTTAAAGGATTTTGTGATTTTTCCCATTTTTTCATTCAATTTTTTTTTTTTAATTATTTATTTTGTCCAATTTCTTTTTTGGTTCCATGGTTTTTGTGATTTTCTTATTTTCTTATTTCAATTTCCTTTTTAGTTTTTATTTATTATTTATTTTGTCTAATTTCTTTTTTGGTCCCATAGTTTTTGTGAATTTCTTATTTTCTTATTTCAATTTCCTTTTTAGTTTTTATTTTTTATTTTTTCCAATTTCTTTTTTGGTTCCATAGTTTTCGTGATTTTCTTATTTTCTTATTTCAATTTCCTTTTTAGTTTTTATTTATTATTTATTTTGTCCAATTTCTTTTTTGGTTCCATAGTTTTTGTGAATTTCTTATTTTCTTATTTCAATTTCCTTTTTATTTTTTATTTTTTATTTTTCCCAATTTCGTTTTTGGTTCCATAGTTTTTGTTGGACTACCAAAAAATTGTGGGACTACCAAATTTTTTTATTGCTAAAAAATGTGTGCACATATAATGACTTATCGGCCAAATTATAATATTATACTATTATGATATAATATAATATATATTATATAATAATATAATATAATATAATATAATATTTATATTATAACATTATATTATTATATAATATAATAATAATATGTATAATATTATAATATTATGATATAATATAATATATAAAATAAAGCAAGTGAAAATGACTCTTGACCTTTTCTTTTATAATATAATATGATATTATATAATATAATATTATATAATAATATAATATTTCTAATTAAATTAGATAGAAATCTAAATATGGGAAGCTTTCAAAAACTAAAAAATTTCTTCCCCAAAGTAATGCTTCGGTCAAGAGTGGCAGAATTGTAAGGGTCGGATGAATTGCTGAACTATTGACACAAGTGGAGTGAATAAGATTCTAAGGACTTAAGATTCAGAATAGGACGACTCACGAGTTCAAAGCGAGAAAAAGATACGGTCTAGCTTTCAGACGATGGCAGTTGTTGGGAACTCTGAGAAGCCAATTGAAAGGTGGATATGATAGACGCAGATCTCCGGGAACAATCTAACTCAAGATTCATAGTTTGAGCACCAAATTTGTTTCTATCTCTAAACTCGAGATAGAAAGAAAATGTTGCCCAAGCCCATAGCTCTTCTCTATAAATTCGAAGGAAGGAGGAAGGGCGTGCCAAGCTCAAGCAATGGCAGGCCGCAAGCATTTTGGGATCAAATGCAGGTGCTTGGAGGAGGAGGAGGACTTAGATCAACAACTAAGTCATCTTTTCAAGATGGAGGAAGAAGAGCTAAAAGTAGCCATAAAAAACATCATCGGGGTGCAGGCTTCTCAAGGTAGCCATATTCACGATAAAGTGCTGATGGAGAGATTCTGCTCCGATATAACACATGCCATAGGGTACATTCACAGGGCATCAAGGTTCGTGGGATATCTAGTGAAGGATGAGTTGCATGACAACATCTTGATGGCCATTCCAAAGATCAATGTAACCCAAAAAAGGGCTTTATTGCAGCCATCTTTGATGCAGAAGCTGTTAAGAAAAAATAGAAAATGGATGAAGCTCTAAATTTATTTAGAGAAGGCTTAGAGAACATAGACATGAATGCATTTCCAAGTTTTTGTAAGCATCAATGGTGATCTATTTTCCACTCAACAGATTGAGCATATAAACATTTTGGCGGATGGGATCAACACCATCTCACAAGCTATGCATTTTTTCTTTTTAAGTTTAATACATGGGAGCTACCCCTCTGGTAGTGCTTACCAAAAAAATAATAATAATATAATATTATATTATTATTATATAATATAATATTATAATATATATATTATATTATAATATAATATTATATAATATTATATTATAATATTATATACTAATTATATATAATGATATAATATAATATTAATATATTAATATATAATTTATAATAAGAGTCAGTGCAAGAAGTTGGGTCCACTTTTTGGCCAAAAAGTTAGTGGTTTCCCTGATTTTCAGAATTTGTCACATTTGACCTTAAAATTTGAAGCACTTAAAGATGGAATCTTTAAAAAAGTCATTAAATATAAAATGTAGTACTCAGAGTCTAATTTTCAAATATGTAATTTTTTTCAATACCAAGATGATACAAATTAATTTTCAATAGGCATTTCTAAAAACCACTATTTAAAAGTCACTTTTTTTTAACCATACAATGCACGTGTACGACCAACATAATTTGACCTAAATAAAATTATTTTTTAAAATCTTTTTGGGAAAAGATGTGTAGTACAGTGAAGTTTGATGAGGATATATTTTTATAATTTTTTTTCAAATAATTTTTTTTATTAATTTTTTATTAGGCCTAATTGCTACTTTTAAAAACCCCTTGTGTACGGCCAACATAATTTGAGCAAAAAAAATCATAAAATTAAATTTATTATTTTCATTGTGTAAAGAATGATGTGTAGATTAATGACATAATTTTTTTTTTTAAATTTAAAAATTAAAAGTTATTAAAAAAATACAAACATTCAAGTTTTTGGACAAATTTGCTCATAAATTAAATAATAAACAGAAGAACATGTCCAATAACAAAAAAAATTACATATTTGAAAACTAGACAATGTCATCTGTAATGGGTTTTCATTTCATAAAAAAATTCAGGAAAAAAGGTCCTCAGCCATATAGGTAAACTTAGTGTTTCTTCTTGTTTTGTACTTAGAAAAAAACTTGTAGGTCCAAGGCTCAAGGTCAGCCAACCATGCCTATCCCGAGCCTAAAACCCAAGCAAAGGGAAGGAAAAAGGTGGTCGGTGATTTCAAATTTCAAAGAACGGGTACCCGTTATAAAATGGGTATGCGTTACATAATGGGTACCCATTATTTTTTTAAGAACGGGTACCTGTTTCTATTATACCCATTATTTCCCATATTAGGGAAAAACATACTATTACTGTATCCCTGCAACTTGCAAGTCTGATCAATATGGCGTAACATCGACAATTTCTGCATTTTTTTACTTACAAGTGTTTTGTGGAATCTCTTGACAGGTCATACTCTATTTAGATTTTGAAAGGAGTCAATCATATGAACAATTCTGAAGTGAAATCAAGAGCATGAGCTATTTTCAAGAGGAATAAAGAAAGAAGGTTTTTATTTTTACATCTACCTTTTACTTCAAAATCTACGGAACAAAAGATCTACATCTAATTCTACTTCAAAATTTCAAATAAGTACATCAATTATGAAATTGGATTAAGTATCAATTATTATTTTATCAAGAGGGTTTGGTAATCATGGGATCAAATCAACGTAAAAAAAAAATAAAGGAGGGTAATGACACCTCAAGAAATTGAAGCAAATAGAGAGAAGGAAGCAAAAAGGCAAAGAGAAAGAAGAGCAAGGCTTCAAGAGATGAATATTGAAGCATCTAGTTCCATGAGTATTGAAGAGAAAGACATTCAAGAGACTATAAATGATGGGATGAATGTAGATGATGCAAATGTGGAAATGATGAATTTAGAAGAAAATGTGTCTATAGAAACAAATGCATGTATGTCTTCAAACCCAACTTTTGAAGATATGGAAAATGTGACTATACAAACAAATCCAAGTATGTCTTTAGAGCTGGCTTTCAATGATATGGAAAACACGACTATAGAAACAAATCCAGGTGTGTCTTTGGAGCTAACTTTCAATGATATAGAAAACATGACTATAGAAACAAATCCAGGTGTGTCTTCAGAGCCAACTTTCAATGATATGGAAAACACGACTATAGAAACAAATCTAGGTATGTCCTCAAACCCATCTATTGATGATATGAATGAGAACGATATCCCTTTAGGAGTGAAAATGAAAATATTTTATTTGAGATTGAAAGAAATGTCTTAGATAATCTTCCTGGTAAGATTTCTTGGAGGCAAATGAAAACTCATGCAAATAGATTATATAAAAAAAAATTATAGAAAAAGTCTTGGATTTCAATGTCATCTTATGATGCAATTGATGAAGATGTGGAAATTGTGAAAAGTAATGAAAAAGTTAGGCATCTTTGTAAAACCTAAAAAAAAGATGAATCAATCAAACAAGTTTTATCTAGTTTTGCTAATGCTATTGATTCTATTGGTAAAAAGAGTCGATCTAAAGATAGCAATGCAACACGAAGAGCTATAACAACTGCTTTAGTCAATAAATCATCTTCTAATAAAAGAATGATAAGTAAGACAAGTGAAATTCTAAAGATAAATCCTAAAACTTTGAGAAGAGCAGCAAATAGAAGAGAATCTATTGAAAAAGATCCAATTAACCAATGTTGGAGTTTTAGTGGTAGACTCCCAAGGTATGACATGAAATTAAATAGTGAAATCAAATCTTTAATTGAAAAATATTAGCATGATAATACAAGGGTATCATCTAATGTTGGAGATGTTTTAAAATTACGAGTGGGGTCTAAAATTCGTGATCCTCATCGAAAATGTCTATTAGACATGACTTAAACTAAATTATATAAAAAATTCTTAGATGATTTAGTGTTAGAACCATTTAATATTACCATAAGCCAAAGATCTTTCAAGAAATGTAAACCTTGGTATGTGAAAATTAATAAACAACGAATCTCTTGTTGTTGTAAAACTCATGTGCAATTTTGTTATTATTATGATGTTTTTCGATATATACGTTCTACTTTGCATACTGATGAAATTATGCAAGAATGTGGTATTAATATGCCACCTCAAACAATTAAGGAGTTTGTAGCAGGTTTGTTTTGTGAAACATCTACTGAATACTTATTTTATTCAAAATCATGTATTTTTGGACAATGTAATAGATGTGGCAACTTTTCATTGTTAGGAGAATGTATGCATAAAAATATTTCACATGAATTTGGACAACAATTAGTGGATGTGAAAAGATTCAAGAATGTTGAATATTCTTTAAAGGATGGAAAAATTGGAAAGCGTTGTGAGTTAGTCACTAAAAAAATTTCTGTGCATGCATTCATCAAAGATTTTAAGAATAATATTGTATCCAAATATGTTAAACACTCCCAATATGATCGGTGGCTCGATGGACAATTTAGTTCATGTAAAAACACATTTCCAATTGGAACTATCCTATCAATGGTTGACTTTGCAGAAAACTATACTCTTGCTCCACAAGAGGAAATTCAATCTCAGTATTATAATTCAGTGCAAGTGGCCATATTTGGTCATATTGTATACAGACATGCAGATGATAGTACAAAAAATAATAGAAAATTTTTGAGGGAGTATCATTTCTATTTGAGTGATAATCGGTTACACTCTTTAGAGTTTGTGCAATATTGTTTCACAAAATTTTATGAAAGTTTCAAAAGAAAGAGGAATTCAGATGGCACAACAATTCATATGGTCAGATAATTGTACAGGGCAATTCAAAAATGCAAGAATGTTTTATTGGCTATGTAGGGCTCAAAAAGAAATCAATATCCAACATATGTGGAGTTTTTTTGAAGCTGGACATGGTAAAGGAGAACATGATGGAGGTAGAGCATGTGTGAAAAGAGCTCTTGCTAGAGAGAAACTAAAATTTGAGGATGTAGCCAAATTTAGAGATGCACGTGCAATTGTGGATTGGTGTAATGAAAAATTATCTACGGGATCAACTAAGAACTCTACAATTTGATGATTCTTTTGGTTAGTTGAAGAAGAAAATATTCCTACTTGACTTGATTGTGAGACAGTAACTGGATCAACAAAATGGCATTCATTTAAGAGTTCAAATGCAAGCACATGGACTATATGGAATAGGGATCTTGCATGTTTTTGTCAATTTTATATTACAGGTGATTGGGAACATGTGAAAATACAGAATGGGTTGAAGAATGGAAACAAAGATCCTTGACACCTACAGAAACACAAGATCAACTTGAAACAACAATTGAAGATGATAATCAAATGTTTGCATCAGATGACTATGATTGTGTTTTAGACCTTGTACAAGAAGGCACTTTTATTTTCAATATTTTTTTATTGTCATTTTTTTGTACATCTATATATAATTAATTATATATGTATGCATGCACAAATTTATGCGATTTAGATACATGTCACACTTTATTGAATTACATAATTTTTTTGTAGGACATGTGTATGTTGTTGTTGCACCTGAGGGCAATGAAGAGGAAACCGAGCATTGGTTGGCTTGATGTGTTGAGACAAAACAAAATTTGTTACATCCTAGAGTAGATGATGATAGCATGGAGTATCCAATAGGTTCTGTGGTTGTTGTTGGCACTTGGCTATGAAAATATCTAATAAGAAGGAATGGTTTGCCTACATTTGAAGATATGAAACACATAAGAAGATCATACACTACTCACATTTGGTTGTGGCAACAAATATAAAACTAGTCAGATATCAAGGCAAACCTTCTAATAAATAGTTATGGACACTTTTGATGGAAGAACATGAGTCAATTATAGATGCATTACAAAAAAATGAGGATGCAGATGGTACAATAGAAGAAATTTCCATGTATGTAAACCATACTCTTACATCCCCTAAATCCATCCTCTTAAATGTATCCTATAATTTTATCTAGTTACATGTAATGCATCAATGTTTTGTCTTTTTGGTATATAAATTCTTTCATTTTCATTTTAGCTTCTATATTATTTCCCTTGTCTTAAATTTTGTATTGACTCATGTAAATATATAGTTAATTTACTTGTACATTTGAACATTACTTTTGTAGGTGTACCCTAGACAAGTAGTCAAATTTGCATGTTTGTCAATATAAGTTTTCACCATACAAGTATGTGAGGTCAATTTTGTAGTCTTCAACTAAAAGTGAACGCAAATTAGGTAATTACATATACTTACATTATGGCTTTCACATTCAACATGTTATCTAGTTACATATAGATCAATGTGTTGTGTTTTTAGTATATAAATTCTTTCATTCTCATTTCACCTTCTATATTATTCCCCTTGTCTTAAATTTTGTATCGACTCATGTAAATATATAGTTAATTTACTTGTACATTTGAACATTACTTTTTGCAGGTGTACCCTAGACAAGTAGTCAAATTTACATGATTGTCAATAGAAGTTTTCACCATACAAGTATGTGACGTTATTTTTGTAGTCTTCAACTAAAAGTGAACACAAATTAGGTAATTGTATATACTTATATTATGGCTTTCACATTCAACATGTTATCTAGTTACATAATGCATCAATGTGTTGTGTTTTTGGTATATAAATTCTTTCATTCTCATTTAACCTTCTATATTATTCCCCTTGTCTTAAATTTTGTATCAACTCATGTAAATATATAGTTAATTTACTTGTACATTTGAACATTACTTTTTTCAGGTGTACCCTAGACAAGTAGTCAAATTTGCATGATTGTCAATAGAATTTTTCATCATACAAGTATGTGAGGTCAATTTTGTAGTCTTCAACTAAAAATGAATGCAAATTAGGTAATTACATATATATATATATACTCATATATTTCTCATCCATCCTCTAAAGACACCCGCTTGTACATCCCCTTAATTCATCCTCTTAGCTCCCCTTAAGCCATCCTCTTACATCCCCTTAAGTCATCAAGTTTTATCTTATACTTTGTAAATTGACTCGTGTACATCTCTCCAAGTAAGCTATCCTCTTTTGTATCCCCTTAAGACATCCTCTTCTAGCTCCCCTTTTAATTAATCCTCTTATACATCCCCTAAAGCCATCCTCTTATGTATCCCCTTAAGACATCCTCTTAGCTCCCCTTAATCCATCGTCTTACATCCTCTTTTGTGTTATTTAGTTACATATTGCATTAATATTTTGTGTTTTTGGTACATATTCTTTCATTCTCATTTACATTCATTATTTCTTGCAGGTGTATCCTACAAGTAGATTTTTCCATGATTTCCACTACAAGATTTCATCATAATGTAAATAGTAGATCAATTTTGTAGTCATGTCAAACTAATAACATGGACCTATAAGCTAATTGTATAGATATACTCATATGTTTAATAATGGGCCTATTTTTTGTTTTGAGACTCTTTTTATGATCTATGTATTTAATTTTCACGGATTGAATATTATTTTATGATTGCCACAAATGATATTAGTGTAAAGGTCCAATAAGTATATAGTTTGTACTTTTCCTATCATTTTTGTACCCACTTTAGCTATGTTTTGAGATGTGTTGATTTAGCATTTATTTTGTATTATTTAAATGCACAAAAGTTGAAAAGTAGTGTCATGATAGTTAAAGGGAAATAGTCCTAGGATAGTTTGCATATTTGAAACATGGTTTAATATCACCTCTATGAATGCCATGGTCCTCCTCTATATCCTTCAATCATTGTCTTGAATAGTCTAATGCTATCACTAATAAATATGGGACTATGCTATCATATTACCTAGGTGTAGTCATAAGTATCATGGTATGGATTGAGTCATTGGTGTTGTAGAGTTATTTACGACTGCTAAGGTAATAATGAGGGTTATCATGCATAGGTAAGGTAGTAAATAGTGATTATTTCAAACTAAATGACTACCATAAAGGTTACTCATTGTCATAGCAAATAGAAGATTATTGTCATGCATGAAGATTATTGCCATATCCAATCTAGACTGTCATAAATCATTGAGATGTTCTCATAAGAGCAATTCAAATCTAAAAATCAGTCATAATGAGGTTATATCATCTAAAGTCCATTGCAAAAATCCATATGACAATAATAAAACAAATAGGATAGTCATGAAACAAATAGGACACTCATGAAACAATAAAGTAATCATGTTAGTCAAGAGGTTTTCACAGTGATTGATGATCTTATATCATTCTAAATGGTCATATGCTAGTTAGATAGACATGTATTTATGGCAACAAGTGGCCTTCATGAAATTCATAAGAGGATACCAAACCAATTATAGGATTGTCCTAATGAAACAAGAGAGGATTGTAAAATGCATAAGTGGTCATCCAAACACCTATATGATTGTCATAACAATCCCTAATAGCCACTTGCCTTCATGACCAATCAAAGATGTTATTAAGAACTTGAAGATAATCCCTAATACCCACTCAATTGAACTACTAAGATAACGACCAATCAAACCAAGACAAGAATCTACATAGCAAAAGGAATCTCAAAAATGAAATAATTCCCTAGCACTAGAAACATTATGCGTAATCATTATAAGCCCGATTAATGCACCAACATTATCAACCAATAAGGTATAAAAGAGAAGATCTCAAGAGAATGTATAAATACAAGAAGAGATCACTTGGAGAAGGCTACTAAAGTTAAACACATGAAACTGGAAGTTCTGGAAAGAGCGGAAAATGGATTGTCAAAAATAGGAAAAATGAAGGGACCTTGATAAGGTATATACTATCTATTCAAAAATTGGAAAAAATTATCTACACATTAGATATTCACATGTACATATGAGAATCCATCAAAGCATAATTGAAAGTGGATTTTTGTAAGATGTATTAGTTGTAAGTGCTACTTCTGATCACCACAACCCTCACAAGAAATTATGCACAAAATCTCTCTTGAATAATTTCAAATTGTGATAAATTTTTTTGTAGCTTATATTGTGTGGATAAGATTTGAATTTCCTTCAAGTTTCTTCTAAAGAGTTAGTTTCTATACAAGAATTGAATGCTTCATTTGAATCATGTTTTGAATGTTTTTTTAAGGAAGATTTTGTTTGGACACTATCAAAGTGAGTCTAACATCCTTATCATTTTATCATATTTTGCAGTTCACTTTACCATATGTAGCAAATTGGACAAGGTATGTTACCTTATGAAGAAGATTATTCCAAATTTTGTATTGAATTGCTCACATAGTGGGTTGAGCCTTACATCATTGTATTTTGTAGGTTGTTTCAACTTTTGAAGAAAATTGCAATATAGGTGCACTTATCTTTTGAAGAAAATCACTCTAGCTATTGCATTGGATTGCACACATCTCGTTTTATTTCCAAATTAATTGTTGTATTATAGAGTATGTATGCTTGTGTACACTAGACTATTACAGTGAACGACCTTACTTTTTGATTATGCATGCATCTACATGAACCCCATCTTTAGTTCCAACATTGTTGCTACTATAACTAAAAAGTTTACTTTAACACATACATGAAGGGAAATGCAAGGTTTATCCTAGGTAAATTACCTTGTTATAAAGTGCCCCAAATTTATCTATTAGATAATTGTAACACCAAACCTATCTATTCCACTATGTAAATTAACTTAATTTAGGTTTGTGAGGTGATGTATTTGAATTTTGAATTTTGAATATAACTATAAATGAAAACACTTAATTAATTTTGGCAGTTAATAGATTGTTCACTATTTCAAGAAGAACTATTGAACCATAATGCATAATCACTTCTTAAATTAAAAAATGTAGTAGAGAGAAATCTTCTAACATGTCTCAATTAAATAATTTATAATCTAGAAGTGAACAATGAAGCATATTTAACATATTATCTAACATACTAAAATGTTCAAGCATATAGTCAATAATATATACATGTAGATCTATCTAGATAAGTCCATGAAATACTATAAAATATAGGTAGGACCCATGAAATGTGTACTAAAACATCTACTCATCATCAACATATAAATAAATACAAATCATAGTTCATGTAATACTAAAATATATCTAAAAGTACATGTAATAGCAAGTTCGACATATATAGTCAAAGTCCTGGCACAACATATATAAAAAATAATGCACATCATACAGTTTAGTCTATGAAATAAATATCTATGTCAGGTATGATCATCACTCAAGTTCAAATCTGAAAGAGGCCTCTCTTCCTCGTGAAATAGATGGATCTACCTCATGCTGTACACAAGAGAAAGAAACTTGCAATCAAATTTAAATTTTTTTAAAATGACACATACATATGCTTCTGAAATGTAAATTTCATTTTGAATTTCATTTGATTGAAGATTTAATTTAATTTATAAAATACTCATATTAAATATTTAAATCTAGACTTTAATGTATGATTAAATTACCATATGATGTTGGTCATCTCCTCCCACATTTTGTTGCCCAAGTGATCGTAAAGCATCAGGTGCTAATTCTTAGATATTCAAATTTAAAACACTCAAGAATTAGGTTACCATCCAAATTTAATTTATAAAAAATATGAAATTAAATATTTAAATGTAGGCTTTAAAGTGTGCATTTAAATTACCGTGCAATCATGCTCATCTACTCCCACATTTTGTTGTACAGGTGGTATAGTTGTTTCATCTTCTTGACCAAAAGTTTGACCTGCTAATTGCCAGAATTTCAAATAAAGCAAGTTTGAAATAAGTTAGAATTTATTTAGCATATAAAGACCTAGAAATTGCACATAGAAAATTTAGTAAAGTTTAGGACCTCAAAATGTGTGGATGGCTCATGAAATTGTCCCTGACTAGCAACCTAACCAATAGTCATACTCCTATCATCCTGCACTTACATATATACGGGTGCATATATAAATTTATATAAACTCAAAAAAGAAACTTAGTACAATTTTTTAAAACACACACCAGGGAATACTCAGGCATAACAGCTGACATGGAGGATCAGTGGAAGAAACACCTGAGCCACATGGTCGGTTAGACATGGGAACTACCACATGACCTGAGCCTCGCTGCAATAGTAGTGTTTCACATACATGTACATATAGTTATTTATTTATTTATACACTTGTTAATTTAAAATATAATATTGATAAGTTTCAAGAAGAAAATTTAAACTAGAAGTAGATACATATGGTTTTAGGGTTAAGATATATTGGTTTACCTAGTAAGATGTGCCAATCTCTATAGTTGTTGATGTAAAACTTAATGTATCAAATCATATTGTGGCCCTAGAGCGACTTGAGATATGTACAACAAATAGTTCACAATTATATATTAATTCATTCAATTATTTTTATAAATTTTGATACATTCAAATTATGCACTTGAAATATTTAATAAAATGTGGTCAATGTACCTATGAAGGATCATCATCCGAATATAGTAGATCCAAGTATGACTCCACTTTTGTTGTAGCTGCATCTGATGTGGATGTAGGAATAGGACCATAACACGGTTGATTGCAATTTGTACACAAATGTGCCCCTGACATGCCTGAGGCTCTATGATGAGATGCATCGAATCCTCCATGATGCTCTCCACCACTGAATTCATCTGCCATGTGGGCAACTTGTTCAGTGAGATTGCCTGAGAGTCTACTTAATGCTCCTAATGTCGACAACACTGTCTGGTGCTGAATAGGTACACAAATCGTGGGCAAAATAGGAGCAACCATGGGAGCAGGAGGAACAGGTCGATTGGGGTCAACTCGTGCCCCTGGTCTATGTTGTGGCATGCCACAACCAACACCCTGAAATTCTCTCATATCAAAATAATTAGGTTTTTGACCCAATTGAAACTCCACCCATAATTTTCTCAAAAAATATAGCAGTACCTCATAATTAGCATGTGGTGGGTGATCAAACACCATCCACCACTGATCCCAAAAATGTATCGAAATCACCTCATGCATACACCACTTAATTGATATTCCTTTTTTTGTTGCAGCTATAGGTTGATTAGTTTTTGGGTGATGAAAAAATGGGGCTAATGTTTGTTTTGTTGTGTGGAGATCATGGATGTCTTTATATGAAAGACCATCTGCATAGAATTGCCTCCTCTCCTCCCGCCAAAGGTGAAATCTATTTAGGTCTACATCGATAGACCTAACAGAATCAATAATGGTTTGCATCGAAGATGCAAACCGAACCACATGAGGAGGCATCAAGTGAGGTTGATTATTAATCAAATTAATGTTCTCCTCAATTGCATTAATATTTTCATTAATGCTTTGCCACAATTGGACCTCATCAAGTGGAGGGGGTGGGGGGTTTTGAGGTGGAGGGGGTGGGGGGGTTTGAGGTGGACGGGATGGGGGGTTTTGAGGTGGAGGGGATGGGCGGTTTTCATAAAGAATGTCATCTATTAAAAATTCATCTAAACTCTGGTCATCCATTAGATGTCTCTTGCAAATTTCCAAATATGTATCCATATGAAAAACTTACAAATGTATAATTTCACAAATATATACATATTGAAAACTTACAAAAAAATATCTATAAATTTAAACTTAATCTAATAGATCTATAAATGAAAGTTTAAAATATCCATGAATTTAGAGAGCAAGTAATACTTCAAAATTAGACATGCACAAGTTTATCATATAATATGATCAAATGATGATGCCTCAACCCTAAATATATCTTGTATACCCTTATTTAATCTATCTTCTCAAACACATGTCTCCCATGCATAGTTTATCATTGTCATTGAAAATCAAAGGACTTCAAAAAGAAGCCAACAACTTATTAAAAGGTCATGCACCTGTTGTTTGAATAAAACTATGATATTTTATTTCAGGGTTTAACTGCATAGTTTTTGAGTCAAACACATGACCCAAAACTACTCTATTATTAAAATAATGAGATTGATATTTCATGAGATGTAAGAGTTCTAATGCTTGGTTTAACCCTCTATCTCTTCCATTCAATCACACCACCATTTCCTAAGTGATTGCTTTACCTTCACAATTTGAACAACCATGATAATCTTGTGAAGGAAAGATTTAGGAAGGACAAAGGTGGCTTTTTCACATAAGATGGGGTTAGCACAATATTAATGGTTTTGCAAGGGGGTAAAGGGGGATAAATTAAAGGGAAATTAAAGGACATTGAATAGGGATAAAAATTAGATGAAAATGGACATATAGGAACTCTAAATGTAAGACCGTGGGAACAACATAGGAAAGGGGAACATGGATGGCTAGGGGTGATTTAGGCTAAGAAAAAGGGGCCAAAATGACAGAAGACACACGCAAACATGTTAAGGCTGATATGGACACAAAAAAATAATAACAAATTTGTAGGGTGTACATTAATTTCATTATAACATGCATATGCATCCTTGTGTACATCTTATTGTGAGCTCTTGTAGGTTTATTCATGGTTTCTAAGAACTTATTCATATTTCTTCATTTCTTTTTAATTATTTTGTTAGAGAGACCTCAAGGATCACCCTCCAAGGTTTTGTAAATCTTGAAAAAGAAGAGGGGATACCATACCCTATGACTTGGCTCAAAGTTGTTCTCTCCTTGTCGATGTTTCATATTCTCTACTTGAGATATTTTATTCCCCTTTTCTTAGTTTGAGTAATATTTCTAGAATAGAGGGATTATATTTTTAGTAGCAAACAAAATCTAAAGATACATCAAATTTACATGCTTTTGTGGGAGAAATACATACACAAGAAAACTTGAATCTCATTAAGACAAATGCCTAGACTAAAGCCTAATCAAACAACATGAAACCCCAGTGTATAATATTTCCAATCACTTGTCAATGTAGGGTTTACCAAAGCAATCAGACACATAAGAAACATAAAAATTTGCACTTTGGGGCATGAGCCAACAACCTCCTAGGTCTAACCCCATGCAACTAGAGTAATATGCAAGGGCTCATCACTAAAGATTAGACTAGGCTAGTAATGACATGATAGATGGGTATGCATGCAGATGAGTTAATAACTTTTGAAGAATGTATTTCTTTTCAATGTGGCTCATGGTAAGTTAACTCTTTGGAACTCAACACTTGATGAATGAAAACATGAAAGATCCACCTACAAGCCTATAGGAATCAAAAGTGGGATTTGATATTAGGAAAGTGGGATGAGAAATACAAGCATGGACAAATCATGGAATTCTACATAGAATAAGGTAATAAATACAAATAATGCTAGTAAGAATAATGATAATAGAAATGTGGATAATGAAAGTTACAAAATACAAGAATAATGTGACTAGGTCTATGAAATTGCTATAGGCAAGAAGGTGACGATAGACAAGAGAAAAATATACTATGAAAAATATGAGAAGATATGAGTAAGACATATGATGGAATATAAAACATGGAAATACAAGTAGGATATACATATTACCAAAAGGGATTTATCAATATCAAAAAAATCTATTCCTTCTAGAATGCATAAATGAAGGGTACATCACTAGGTACATCTATGGCCATGTGATAGAGTCTTAGTGAGGAGATGAGAATTGATAATGTAATAGAAGATGGTCATAATATACATATATCATGTGGAAATCTATGATAGTAAGATACATGTATGAGTCATTGGGGGATCAATAACACTATATAAAGAGAATTATGATAGAAATCATAGCAATAAGATATGATGATAGAGATAAATAGGAGAGGAATAAATGACTTATTGTGGCATAGATGATATAAATAATGAATGTATAATATGTATAAGAAAGATGTATATAGACAATAAGAGATGATTGAGATAGGAGATGGGGGTACAAAAAAGAGGCAAATAGAGAGGTGCAATGATCTACTATAGGATATATGGGAAATGAAAACAAAGGGTTCTGGTGCCCGATGGAGTCAATCCTAATAATACATAAAATGGTACTATGAATATAGACTCATCATTGTCTAGAACAACACAACCATGGGGAAGAAAACTGTAGGATAAAAACACAATATGACAAGGGCTATAGTGGATAAATGTGTTATATTTAGGTCAACATGAAGAGGTCCCTAATGCTTTGCATCCTCCTTAAACATGGTCAAGGAAGGATAGGGATAATAGGTACAAAGAAGAATCAAGGTAAGAAACAAATAGAGGAAAGAAAAGGAGTACCAAAAAACACATCATACGCTGTCCCCCAAGTGTTGGCATGTATAATAGCTCATCCACGTAACAAGGGACAATAAACACAAACATAAGAATAAGGATGAGAGAAGATATGTACAAAAGTAGGGTAGAGAAAGAGGCATCTAAGGATCACAACCAAGTGGGACTTTATTAGCCATAAGATCATCATGCTCTAAATCAACATTTAAAGATGTTGTCAAACTAGCTATCTATGTCAACACAAGCAGTAAAGATGGATGAAAATGGTGGATTGTGGGAAAGACTATCAAGCATACTATCAGGTGGTGGTGGAACAATGTGTAGTGTGGATGATGTCTCAACAATGGTGGTTGCAATGGAATTAATAGGAGGAAAAGAATGCTTAAAGCGGAGAGAATCTAAGAGATGGAGAACTGTGTAGTCAATGGGCATGGCATGGGATTCAAATGAAACTATGGGATACTCAAAAGCAATAACAGTTGTAGAGGTCATAAATGGAATACTAGTAAATGATGATGAAGATATATATAGTAAAGTAATTATAAGATATTTTTATTAGTAGTTTGCATTTTTAGGAGGATGGAAGAGTGGCTTGTTTGGAATTTCAAGTCAATTCAATATAAAATTTTGTTTGACCACAACAATTCAATTCATAAAGCTTCTTTTGAATGCTATTACGTTCCCATTAGAAGTCATTGAAAAGTCAAATGCATTCAAATCATACTCACACACAATTAAATCAGTTATCTTAATTATTTCAGCTTTCTGAACTTTCTTCATAATTAATGCAGCATCAATTCAAACAAGAAAACATAACCATGAAATGGAAATACACATGACACAATATTTTTGATGTGGAAACCCTGTTAAGGGAGAAAACCACGGGGTGATTAACCCAAGAAAGTATTCTCTGTTAGAAGAATAGAAATACAAAATGGCACTTGCCAATTAGGGCTCACTACCTGAGCACACTGCTCACAAGACGCTCACTGCCTACAAAAGACTTCTTGTATACACAAAGAAAACTTGAACTAATGAGAAGCATCCACACATGCTGAAGTTCAGTTCTTGTTAAGCTCAATAGACTGATCTACTGCACTTCATTCTTACTCTCCTTAAGTGTTGCTGTCCTTTTACATTCCAAACCTATTTTTCTGCCTTTTGTACTATTCTACTTTTTCTTGTACTTCAACACTTACTCCACACACACCTTCACATCTAAATCTGTCTTGTATATATATCCACACAAGTGATTTCAACACTTTTCTAGTCAGCATCCGAAATAGTCAATATTATCTCAAACTTTAGTCTGTCGGCTAAATCCTTGCTTCCAAGTGAAGCGGATCAAAAAGAAACTTATAGAAGTCATCTAATAAGTCGGCCAATCATGAAATATACCTTAGGAATCTTTATCACCATCAACATCTCATCCAGAATAACTTCTAATGCTCTGCCTATCAGTTCTTCCTCTGTCTGTTCTATCAAACCAAACCCTAATACTTGAATGCTTATATCTCTTTACTCTTTCATCACCAGAGGCTCAATTCCTAGAATCTATCAGTCAAGGTACTCCTCTTGACTTCCCCAAGTCTGCACTTTCCAAAGATACTTCCTCTGAGAGATCCAGACCTGACTGTCGAACCTTTCCACATACTCTATTCTTGCTTACCGGACCACAACATTCTTCAATCTGACTTTCGGTATAGACACACCATGTTCTACGGATGTGTGGGATGAACTTCGTTGCCATCAATGACAACATTCATGAATCCATATAGTGTCTCTTGCCAACAATCTCCCCCTTTGGCATTGATGGCAACACTTACTGAAAAATGACTGTCACACTATACTCCCCCTTGGTTGATGCTCAGTCTCTATGTATATTTTCTGGAGCTCCCCCTTAGCTGGATTCAACATTTTTCACTGCTCATCACTCCCCTTTTGACATCAATGGCAAAGGGTGGGGTCCGCACATCAAAATTTGCAAAAATTTAACTTAGTTGCATAAGTATATCATCCAGTTGCACTCTACATATACTTTAGTATATCTGCAAAAGTGTTTTTCAATTGTACGACTTCAGTTGCCCAACTTAGCTTCATCCTGTCCAAAATTGATATGTGACCACTCAATAGGAATGCAAAAACTTTAGCCTTCTTTAGATCTGTCAGATCATTTGTCTTGGCGGTGGTTTGAGCATCACTTAGGGCCTCATGCATGACCTCCAACTTAGGAATGATTATTCTTCTAAGCTCATTTAACCTGCCGATTCTGTTTTTCTTTTCTTTCTCTAGCTTCTTAATTTCATCCAAGACTGCAATGGTCTGACATTCTTGATTTACTATGGATGAGGTAAATGGATCAAAATTTTGTGAAAGTTTTGTTAGTTGGATCTCTTGTTCTTTCATTTTCTTCTCAATCTCCATTGTTGCTTTGGACCATGATAGACAAAATTTATATATTTCCCTGCCATCTTTAAGAGCATTTTCTAAGCTCTTTATCCCTATATCCATATTTCTTCTATCATTTGATATTAGACTTAGTACTTTAGAGAATCTTTTATCCAAAAACTCTTTCCTGTAGGGGAAACTGGAGGAGAGATATTTGTTTATTCATGAGCCACCTCTTCCAGAGTAGAGGATTCTAAGCCCTTGTCTTTACCTTCATCGGAGTCCAGTCCTTCTTCTGTCATTGCCTCAGTAGATTCTTTTTCAACACTTGTAGCCGAGGGATCAACACCCAAGTCCTCTATAATAGGAATGTTGAATCTTGAGTATGCCTTCCGCAGGATTTCTTCTATTTCTTTTGCCACTTTATCAGTCTCTCTAAGCATGAGCTGATTCATTCTAGTCTTACTCTGGAACTCATCCTTGCAATCTTTGAAGATCATATCCATTTGTTTTGGAGTAATTGAAGGGTAGAGCTAAATAGCTATCTGTTCTCTGATTTCTAAGTCTTTTGCCTTAGCATTTTCTTTTCTCATTTCAAGTTCCTTTTCCAAACTTTTAGGAATTAGAGAAATTATTTCAATCAAGGCTTTATTGTATATGTTCAAGTACTTAACTGTGGATTCCTCCAAGATTTTTCTATCTGCATCATTATATGCATCATAGAATTCTGTTATTGGTTGCAGGTTTCCATCCATAGTAATAGCTTTGACTACATCATCTGGGGATAGAGTGGGCTTTTCAACAAATTCTTCTGCCTCTGCCACCTTATCTGCACCGGATACTTTCTTCTTCTTCTTCATCTTCTTGATTTCTTCATCAGATTCTATCTCTTCTTTATCTTTCTGACTAATATAAGACCTTGTGGCCTTTGTCTTAGTTCTTTTCTCTGCTTTACCGGATGATTTTGCTTCCGTTTTTGATGTTTTTGAGCTCTTGTTAGTGGTAGGAGCCAACCTCTTAGAGGATCTTGTCCAGTGGGGGCTTCTACTGGACCACTTTCCTTTTTAGCACCTTCCTTCTCTTTCTCTGCTCTTTCCATCTTCTCCCTGTTGGCATCAAGTGCCTCTTTTGAAATACCAAAGCTTTTGGCAATATTTTCTACTTCTTTTCTTACCTTTCTTTTCATCTCTGGTTGCCTTAGCTCAATATAGATCTTCACACTTAATTCTTCAAAGGTTCCAAACTTTTCTGCCTTGGGATTCTTTAGTTTACTAAGCATGTGCTGAACATGCAGCTCTACGATTTTCTCATCCACCTCATACCCCATTGGCATGATCCACATTGTTCTTGGTTCCACTGCCTCCATTAGGCATTGATCAGTCTCTACCATAAAGCATATTGTGTCTTTGTATTTCTCAACTAGAGATTGGGGAATTCTCTCTCTAGCTTGCATCATGTTCTGAAAGTTTTTAAAGAAACCCCAGAGAGTTGTGTTTTGTGCTTTGTCATCACCAAGTCCATGCAAGTAATCCCTAATTTGTATGGCAACTGGTCTGTCATTCTGCCATACCCATCCACTGGATCTGGGTAGCTCATTCATAAAGTAGAAGAATAGACAGAATATTAGACCACCAAATTTGAAGGAATTCTTCTTGTCCTTCTTTATCTTATGTAGGTTCTCCAAGAGTTGGTTTAGAAGGAGCTCACAAAGGTCATAGTCTGCATTTTTTCTCAACATTTCATAGGCAGTGTAGATAGCAGTTCCAGGTACTGAATTCTCCCTTCTAGAATGATATATCTTGTAGCTGATGATCATGGATGCAAACTTGACATCCAGATTAGTGATGTCATCTACTGTCATCACTCTTTTATCAAACCTAGATCTTGTAGCCTCACTTACAGCCAGATTCTTGATTGATTTGAGAATAGGTATACCACCGGATGAGTGCAAACTAGTAACTACCCTAATGACATCTTTTGTGATCTTGAATGGTCCATTCAACCACATGAAGTTGTCATGTATTCTACTCAAGACATACCGGACCCATTCGTCCTCAGCAAAGTAGGGGAAATGTATACATTGTGCAAAGTGCTTCTCCCTGAGGGCCTTGTATTAGGGTTTGAGCTCAAATGAATCATCTATTAACTGTTTGTGGTCGATATCCCTCAATTTGGACTCTCTGAATTCTTCAATGTTTGCGTGAATGTAAACCCTAATATCTTTTGTATGCAAGACACCATGCAGAACACTAGAAAAAGCTCCTAGGGGATCTGCTTCCAAGGATTTGTAGGGATGTTTCTTGAATTTAGGGTGAGGCCTATCAGTGATCTTCACAATATTCAAAGTAGATATCTTTTAAAAAGATTTACAGAGAGATATTTTAAGAACGGAAATACCTTTTGCATCTTTCGGTTTCGCGAAGTTAGCCGAATCAATTTCTAGATGAATTGACTTCTGCAAATGATCTTTGATGAGCTTGAGGAATTTTGTTATAGAGCTTCTCTTTTTATTTCTTCTTGAATGCAGAATGAACAAATGCTTAATGAGAAAACCCTTATATTGCTCCACAAACCCTAATGTCAAGTTGCAATAAATGCTCGACCTAAGTCATTCCAGTTTGCCTTATTCGGATGACTTGAAGAACTGGATCAATCTTAATCTTAAACATCTTGTGGATCTTCCAAATCTTAACCATAGTTTATTTGGATGTTTCTATTATGAACCCTTTAATCCACAACTCTTCTTGTGCCAGTTCCAGCACCAATTGACTGGCTAGGGGAACAAGGTTTTCTTTGTGTCTCCCCCTGAGCTAGAGCTCACTTTTTAATTTTCAGAAGGAATATCAGCACCAGAGTCTGGTGCAGATCCATCCCCTACATTCTCTATACTTTTCTTCACCCAAATCTTGTTCATCTCACTTTGAACTTCATCTACATTCACTTTTTGTTTTCCCTTATCTTGATTCTGACTATGATGTACTGGACCTCTTTTGTCCTGATTCTTTCTTCTAGAGAATTTTGCAATATGACCAGATCTATTGCAAATTTGGCAAACAACATTTCTTTGCATATTTGATTGATATCCTCTTGATCTACATTGATTAGCCATATGACCTATTCTATTGCATGCAAAGCATCTACCATTGAATGATTTGTTCATTTGCATATTTATGCATTCATGAGATTTGTGACCATACCTTTTGCAATTGAAACACTATCCGGAGAAGGATGTATTAGTCTGATTCATTCTCTTTCTGCACTTATTAGCTTTGTGACCAAAGTTATTACAATTGTGGCAGTATCCATTGAAGGATGGCTATCTTTGAGCATTAGGGTGCCTTACCGGAGGTCTTCTAGGCCTATTCCTTGGATTTTCTGATCTAAACTTCTTCTGACCGGATCCAGAGCTTTCACCTTTTTCATACCCCAGACCACACTTGTCATCTACCCTCTTTTGGATTTCAAGAAGAACTTTAAGTTGAGCAGAGCTTATCTTGAATTTCTCTTTATATTCATTTGCTGTTTGAAGATCCTTTTTAAGAGAGATATTTTGATCCTCAAGTTCTTCTTCATTATCTTTAGCATCTTCAAGATTAGATTCAAGATGTTTGATAATTCTATCCATCTTGTGGCAATTCTGATTTCTCCTTGAGAGATTGTCTTAGATCATCTTCAGTTTTTCTTTTCTCTTCAACCTCTTGGGTAAACTTCATAACTCCTGATTCCATTTCATGTCTTACCATAATGATTTCTGTTGATAACTTTTCACATAACTTGGTTTTCTCCTTTAGATCTCCATTTGTATCATTGGCTTCATCTTGACTTGCCAGTTCCTGAAGTAGCTCCTTTATCTTTTTCATAGAGAGACTAAGTTTCTCTTTTAATTCATTTATGAAATCATCAGCCTATTTGAGTCTTTCCTTCAATTCATTAATTTCAGAATTTGACTGCTCAAGATCATCTAGGGCAGACTTAAGTTGCTCCCTCATACCATACATATCCATTTGAATTCCCAGGTCTTCCTCAAGCTGTTAAGCTTTGTTGAGAGGAACTTGGCTCTGATACCAATTATTGATAACTGAGAGGGGGGTTGAATCAATTATCTTAATTATTTCAGCTTTATGAACTTTCTTAATAATTAATGCAGCATTAATTCAAACAAGTAAACATAACCATGAAATGGAAATACACATGACACAATATTTTTGACGTGGAAACCCTGTTAAGGGAGAAAACCACGAGGTGATTAACCCAAGAAAGTATTCTCTGTTAGAAGAATAGAAATACAAAATGACACTTGCCAATTAGGGCTCACTGCCCGAGCACACTGCTCACAAGAGGCTCACTGCCTACAAAAGACTTCTTGTATACACAAAGAAAACTTGAACTGATGAGAAGCATCCACACATGCTGAAGTTCAGTTCCAGTTAAGCTCAATAGACTGATCTGCTACACTTCATTCTTACTCTCCTTAAGTGTTGTTGTCCTTTTACGTTCTGAACCTATTTTTCTACCTTTTGTACTATTCTACTTTTTCTCACACTTCAACACTTACTCCACACACACCTTCACATCTAAATCCATCTTGTATATATATCCGCACAAGTGATTTCAACACTTTTCTAGTCGGCATCCAGAATAGTCAATATTATCTCAAACTTTAGTCTGTCGGTTGAATTCTTGCTTCCAAGTGAAGCAGATCAAAAAGAAACTTATAGAAGTCATCTAATAAGTCAGCCAATCATGAAATATACCTTAGGAATCTTTATCACCATCAACATCTCATCCGGAATAACTTCTGATGCTTTGCCTATCAGTTCTTCCTCTATTTGTTCTATCAAATCAGACCCTAATACTTGAATGCTTATATCTCTTTACTCTTTCATCACCGGAGGCTCAATTCCTAGAATCTATCAGTCAAGGTACTCCTCTTGACTTCCCCAAGTCCGCACTTTCGAAAGATACTTCCTCTGAGAGATCCAGACCTGATTGTCGAACCTTTCCACATACTCTGTTCTTGCTTACCGGACCACAACATTCTTCAATCTGACTTCTAGTATAGACACACCATGTCCTGTGGATGTGTGGGATGAACTTTGTTGCCATCAATGACAACATTCATGAATCCATATAGTGTCTCTTGCCAACAGTTTGCATTTTTAGGAGGATGGAAGAGTGGCTTGTTTAGAATTTCAAGTCAATTCAATATAAAATTTTGTTTGACCACAACAATTCAATTCATAAAGCTTCTTTTGAATGCTATTACATTCCCATTAGAAGTCATTGAAAAGTCAAATGCATTCGAATCATACTGACACACAATTAAATCTTTATAATTTGGTTTTTTAGGGTTTATAGTTTAGGTTTTTAGGGTTTGCAGTACAACATGGTTTTAGGGTTTATAATTTGGTTTTTTAGGGTTTATAGTTTAGGTTTTTAGGGTTTGTAGTACAACATGGTTTTAGGGTTTATAATTTGGTTTTTTAGGGTTTATAGTTTAGTTTTTTAGGGTTTAGAGTACAACATAGTTTTAGGGTTTATAATTTGGTTTTTTAGGGTTTATAGTTTAGGTTTTATAGGGTTTGCAGTAACATGGTTTTAGGGTTTGCAGTAACATACAATCACAAAAAAATCATAAAACTCTAATAACAAGTGAAACCCTAATTTTCATTTTAATCCTACAATCACAAAAAAAACATAAAAAACAAGTTAAAAACTAGAAAACAACCAACCTGGAGGAGCTCAGTAGTGACGAGGTGGCGGGAGGAGGTGACAGGGCAAAAAAAACTCTGGAGTTATGCTCATTTTGCCTTCAACAACACGTACCCATTATGTGCTTGTCACTGTCATTGTAGCTCTTGGCTAGAGGTGGAAGAAAATGAACCCACAGGGCTATTTCTTAAAAATATATACTTTTTGGAAAATGGGTACCCGTTTAGGTTCAGGTGCCCGTTCCTAAATGGGTACTTGTTCCTGTCGAGAATTTTTTTCCCTGCATGACTTCCCCTACATGTGGACCGAGTTTCTTGCTTTTACCCATAATATTATATATATTAATATAATAATATTATAAAATGATATAATATAATATATAAAACGACTCTCCAAAGCGCACAACATAGAATAAGGCAAGTGAAAATGACTCTCATTTAATACATAGGAAATGGATATCTATTTTGGAGTGAATATCCATTTAGTAATGAATATCCGTTTTGGAATAGATATTCGTTTAGTAATGAATATCCATTTTGGAATAGATATCCGTTTAGTAATGAATATCCATTTTGGAATGGATATCCATTTAGTAATAGATATTTGTTCTGCTTTGGTGCATGCTATGGCAACATGTACTTTCTACCCGAGCCTAGAAAAAGTCAAAGTGGAATTTCATGTTTTTGGGCAAGTAAAAAATGCCTTTTTTTCACATCACCACTTTTTGGACCCCCATGATTCTGCACAGACCCAAAAGGACTATTATACTATAATCATTTCTAAGTTCATTCTTAGTTTAGGGAGTAGTTTCTTCCTTGGGTTATATCCCTAAAACAAAGTCTTTAGGGAGTAGTAGCTTCCTTGGGTTGTTTCCCTTTTACAAAGTTGTAATTTTTATAGAAATGAGCTTCATATATTGTGAGTTAATCCTCACCATGGTTTTTCCCTTTTTGGGGTTTTCCACGTATATCTGGTGTTATGTGTTGTGCATTGTGTTGATCTTTCATGTTTATGATAATGTTGTAATTATTAAGTTTTAAATTTCTCTAGAAGATTTGAAGATTATCTGGATACTGATTCACCCCCTCCCCCTTCTCAGTATCCTGGTGTGTTCAACAATTGGTATCAAAGCCAAGTTACTCAAAAGAAGCTTAACTACTTGAGAAGGTCTGGGATGGCTCATAATGGATCTCTCAATATACCTATGTTTGATGGAACAAATTATTCCTTTTGGAAGCTGAGGATGGAAAACTATCTATCTTCTCTAGGGTTTGGTGTATGGCAATTTGTCAAGAAGGGTTACACTACTCCTACTTTTGAGCCTACTGATGTTGATGAGATCAGGCTGTATGACAACAATGCCAAGGCAAAGAGTGCTATCATGAGTGGGCTAGTTGATTCAAAACTTCTAAAGATAATGAGCTACAAATCTACTAAGGATGTCTGGGTAAAACTTGAAAGCATTAATGAAGGAGATAGTAAAGTAAAGAAAGCTAAGATGCAAATCTTCAAGAGCAAATTTGAGACCTTGAGAATGATAGAAGATGAAGACATTGCCAGTTATATGCTCCAAGTGGATGAAATAGTTAATTACATCATAGGTCTTGGTGGTGAAGTGAAATAATATGAAATTGTGAAGAAGGTATTGAGAACTCTTCCCAAAACTTACAGTCATAAGGTATCTTCTATTAAGGAGACTCAAGATTTGGATAAATATATAAATCATCAATTGTTTGGCTCTTTCACATCCTTTGAAATGAGAGAATTTGACAAAGGTGCTCCAAAGAAGGAAACAACATTCAAAGCAAGTAAGAAGATAGAAGATGAAGTAGCTGATCAAGATGATGACCTTGATGAGGTAGAAGCAAACTTTGTAAGAACATTAAAGAAAGGCATAGACAAATACAAAGGTAAGTTACCTTTCAAATTTTTCAATTGTGGAAAGATTGGTCATTTTGCTTCTAAATGTCCATTTAAAGAATCAAAAGGTAATAGAAAAAGAGAGAAGCCTAAAAGAAGTTTGTATTCCATGGAGAACAACTGTTCCTCAGAAGATGAGGATCATGATGATTTAAATGATGAAACACTTTTCATGGATTTGAATGTTGGTGACAAAAAGGATGATTTTGGAAAATATGAAAAGTTTGATACCTTGCAAGCTGACCCAAACAATAATAAATCAATGGTTGTGTGGATTGCCTTTCATGCAAAAGAAGAATCCAAAGCTTGGGTAATTGACAGTGGTTTCTCTAATCACATGACTGGTGACAAGGATAAGTTTATCAGCCTTAAGAAGTGGAATGATGGAGCTGTTAAGTTTGGTGGTGATGAGCTAGCACAAATATGTGGAAAGGGTGCCATAACTATTGATGGAAAGAATAGGACTGAGGATGCCCTCTATGTCAAAGGGCTAAAGCACAATCTTCTCACTGTCAGTTAGATGTGTAGTAAATGATACAATCTTACCTTTCATGCTAAAGATTATGAAATCAAGAAGGTAGGATCTAGAAAACTAGTTGCAAAAGGAATCCAGTCATATGGAGATATCTATCATCGAAAGGAGGCAAATGGAAGAACATGCTTATTGGTTCAATCTAGTGAGTGTTGGTTGTGGTGCACATGAATCGGATACATCAAATTTAATAATATAGTAAAGATTAGCTCTATTCATGCGGTGAGAGATATGCCTAAGATAACCAAGCTTGCAAACATATTATGCAAGGAGTGTCAAATTGGAAAGCAGACAAAGAAAATTTTCAAGAGAAAGGAGTACTCTTCTTCAATGCCATTGGAACTGATTCACACCGACCTATGTGGCTCTACAAGAATAAAGAATCAACAAGGTGAGGTATTTTATGTTACTTATTGATGATTATTCTAGAATGACTTGGGTTACTTTCTTAAGAGAAAAGTTAGATGCCTTTGATAAGTTTAAGATTTTCAAAGCAATGGTTGAAAATGAAATGGATGCTAAGATCAAATGTTTAAGGTCTGATAGAGGAGGTGAGTTTACTTCAAATGAATTTGAAAAGTTTTATAAAGATCATGGTATTAGGAGACATCTTTCAGCTCCCAAGACGCCTTAGAAAAATGGGGTAGTGGAAAGGAAGAATAGGATTGTGCAAGAGATGGCTAGAGCAATGTTGAAAGATGCAGATCTACCTGACATGTAATGGAAGGAAACAGTTCACATTGCTATCTATCTAATTAACAGAGTACAATTGAGGGTAAGTAGCACTAAGACCCCTTATGAGCTATGGTATGGAAGACCTCCCACTGTCATATACTTTTGGATCTTTGGTAGCAAATGCTACATCAGAAGAGATGAAGAAGACCTAGGAAAGTTTGATTCAAGAAGTGATGAAGGGATATTTCTTTATTACTCAACCAGAAGCAAGGCCTATAGATGCTACACCAAGAGATTGGGAAAGATGATTAAAAGCACAAATGTCAATGTAGATGAAGACTTGTATCAGATCCCACAAGAATCAGATAACTTTGGATCTAATATATTTCCTTACATTGAAGAAGAAGAAGAGAAAAAAGAGAAGGAACAAGAACCAAAGAAGATCCCTAAAACTCTAGTAAAGTATGTTCAGAGGAACCATTCTATAGATTAGATCATTGGAGACAAAAATGAAGGTGTGCAAACTAGGAGAAGGTTTACAAAGACGTGTGAGCAAGTGAATTTGTGTCTGTTATCAAAGGTAGAACCCAAAATCTTTGTTGATGCTAGAAAAGATGATGGATGGTTGAAGTCAATGGAAGAAGAATTGAATCAAATAGAGAAGAATCAGACATGGGAATTGGTTCTTAGACTAGGTAATAAGAATGTTATAGGAACAAAGTGGGTGTTCCAGAACAAGCTGAATGAATATGGTGAAGTTGTGAGAAACAAAGCAAGGTTGGTATATAAAGTTTATTCACAAGTTGAAGGCATTGATTTTGAGGAGATTTATGCTCTGGTAGCTAGGATGGAGGCAATCAAGATGTTTCTATCTCTTGTTTCTCACAAGAACTTCAAAGTTTATCAGATGGATGTCAAGTTAGTATTTTTGAATGGTGATCTAGAGGAAGAGGTCTACAATGAAAAAATGGATGGGTTTTAGTTGTTAGAAGATTTGGACATGGTGTGTAGACTCAAAAAAGCTTTATATGGTCTCAAGAAAGCACCTAGAGCTTGGTATGCTAGATTGGATAAGTACCTACTTCAGCAAGGCTTCAAGAAAGGTACCACAGATAGTAATATTTACATTAAGGAAAAGGAAGACATGATTCTAATAGTTGTAGTATATGTTGATGATATCATCTTTGGTGGAGATGATAGTGTGTGTAAGTAGTTTGCAAAAAAGATGCAAAAAGAATTTGAAATGTCTATGATTGGTGAGATGTCTTTCTTCCATGGGCTTCAAATTTCTTAGTTGGATGCTAGTATTTTTATTTCTCAGGATAAGTATGTTAAAGACATGTTGAAGAAGTTTGGTATGGAGGATTCCAAACTAGTAAGCACTCCTATGATTATTGGTTGCACTTGAGCAAGAATGATGAGTCTCTAGAGGTTGATCAGACTCTTTATATATCTATGATTGCAAGATTGTTGTACTTGACTACTTCTTTACCTAATATTATGCATACAGTATGTGTGGTTGCCAGATATCAACCTAATCCTAAGAAAACACATGAGAAGGAAGTCAAAAGAATATTTAGACATTTGAAGGGAACTCTGGATTATGGATTATGGTATCCTAGATGTAATGATTTTGATCTAAGTGCCTACACTGATGTTGATTAGGCTTGTTGTATTAATGATAGAAGAAGTACAAGTGGTGGTGCTTTCTTCTTAGGAAGCAAATTGGTCTCTTGACAGAGTAAGAAGCAGGACTCAGTCTCCTTATCCATAGTAGAAGCTGAGTATATTGTTGCAGCATCTTCTTGTACCCAGGTGCTTTGGATGAAGCAGACTTTGAAGGATATAAAGGTGATGTATGATGATCCTATCCCTATTTTGTATAATAATACTAGTGCTATCAATATTTCTAAGAATCCAATGATGCATTCTAGAACCAAGCATATATCAATCAAGTATCACTTTTGAGAGAGAAGGTTGTAGAGAAAGAAGTGAAGTTGGAATCTATTCCAATAAAGGATCAAATTGCAGATATTTTTACAAAGGCTCTTGCAAAGTATACTTTCGAGTATCTCCAGAAAAAGTTAGGGGTAATTGCCCCCCTTTCTTCTAACTAGATGCATGATTGGTGTATCTATCCAGGGGGAGTAATTCCTACTATATCTTTTTCCTAGATTGATGGTGGCTACCTCATAGGGGGAGCAGGTAGTGGTTGTTGCTGATAAGGGAAAGTTAAAGAGAAGAGTTTGTTACCCTTTGTCCTTGATGTCAAAGGGGGAGAATGAGCAAGTGTGTGTTTCCATCAATGCCAAAGGGGGAGATTGTTGCACATATGCTAAGGTTGTGATGTGGTTGTCATTGATGTCAACACTCTATTTGGATTGTCACTGATATGGTTGTAACACTCTTGTCAACACTTAGTTTGGATTGTTTGAGATGTGTTAGACACACAAGAATACTAAGAGGGGGGGTGAATCAGTATTTAAACAATTTTTAATTTCAGCAACGTCAACTTATCCGGAGCAGATTAAACCTTAAGCATCATAATATCAATGAAAGAATAATACAATGCACATAAACACATAACACCAGATATATGTGGAAAATCCTAGAAGGGAAAAATCATAGTGAGGATTAACTCACAATATATGAAGCTCAAATAATAACTTTGTTTTAGGGGCTGAAACCCAAGGAAGCTACTACTCCCTAAGTAAATTTGATTTAGGGTCACTCCCAAGGAAGATTCTACTTCCTAATGACTTTGTTTTAGGATCACTCCCAAGGAAGCTACTACTCTATGAAATGAGAACACACCTGCAAAAGATTACATTATGATAGTCTTTCTACTATCTGAAAACTGACATTGAAACTCACACTTTTGATGATTACACTTCTACCTCTTCACACTTTTTTCTGATGATCTAATCAGGTAGGCACACTCTATACTTGATCACTATCACAAATATATCTTCAAGATGAATCCGGATACCATCAACAACTTCTGCTCTTTCTCCATCAGTCGCGCATCAATAATGTATTTATTCTACTTTTATTTGCTTGCGAACCTTTTCTATCAATTTGCAATCACACTCTCCTCACTCAATTTGATTCACTATTTATACATGATATTACAATTGTTACATAGCTTGTTGGCTAGATACAACATGAAAAATATGTTTACAAGTTGGCTAGACAACACACAATATGAAACATGTAGATGATAGGTCCTAAGTGAAGCCACACGTTACACCAATAGAAGATCCAAGCCTTGCGGACCCCAAAACTTGCTTAACTAGGTCCAAAACATCCTTCATAGCTTCAAACACCAAGGAATTACATCTCCACACTCCACTCATTTGGAAATAGAATATCTTTAAGGAGAACACGTGAAGACTTGAAGTATAACGACCACATCAACTTGAAAACCCTTGTGCGGTATAGGAAACAAGAAAGATCTTCATGGAACTTTTCTAGATGAGTCCACACGACTCATCAAGCATCCCCAAACACTCCTTTACCACTGCACATTAAAGAATTATGCCGTATAGCTTCAATCATTAACTTTGAGAACACTCTGTCATCTGAAACACACTGCAACATGCTGTCATTTGAAAAACTAAGTTGCAGGGCACCAAGAACCTTGAAACTGAAAAGAAGCATATAATACACATCTAGAAACATATCCTCAAAACAACAAGGGCAATCATTCATTTGAGGAGGAATGCAGAGCATTCTAACAAACCTTCAAAACTCACTTTGCCAGAACATATGCCGGTACTCTATCATGCACAACTTTTATAGAAGAAGAGTAAATTATCTAAATCTTTGGAATTATCATCTTCATTGCAATCTTAACATACCTTTACAACTGCATACCCAAATCTACAAATGCAAAGGAATACAGAGCATCCTACTTCCATGTAATGAATGTCTTCATAGAACCAACAATGTCTTCACTCTATCTTTTGAAAAACATACTTCCTATAGTCCACATGTCATAAAACTTGGAATATACATGATTTGTCATTACATTAAGCTATATTCTAATCTACAAAGGCCCAAAATGAAAGTGATGGAAATGCTGAGGAATTTCCCAGACAGTCTTCAAAGGTGGTCATTTTGAAACAGAGACTATCGCCAACTTCCAGGGACTAAACCTTCTTTACATTAACACATGCATTCTTACGGATAGTAGAAGAGAGCATACAACACATCTTAGTCCATTAATACCATATCTTATTGCTTCTAATTCCCATATTAATGTGTCTTCTTGATGCTTTAATTCCCATTTGAATATAACTTCATACTCAATTCTGTAATGAACAAGGCATGATATGAACTTCTAATTCTCATCTGAATGTATCTTCTTTAGGAGCATGACATGCATCTAGTTCCTATCTCAATGTATCTCTATATATCTTCTTCAGGAGCATTACATCCAACTATGAACACTTTTACACATTCATAACAGTGTTGACATCAATGACAACCTTGTGATAGTGTTGACATTAATGACAAACAATACAACCATTGGAACCATATGTATAACAATTTCTTCCTTTGGCATTGATGGAAACACATACTTGGACATTTCTCTCCCTTTGACATCAAGGACAAAGGGCCACTATCATCAGCTTCATTAGAAACTATACATCTACACAATTTTCTTTAGGTAATAATTTATTCTTGTAACAAACAAACTCTCCCTATCATCAGCAACCACTACTTGCTCCCCCTCAGAGGTAGCCATCATCAATCCAAGAAACAAGGATATTGTTAGATTCAAGACAGACAATTGAGAGGGGGGTGAATCAGTTGTCCCAAAACTTTCTCTTATTAACCACTTAAATCCTTCTTGTAATTCAGTAGCATAATAATAAATCAATCATGGAAACATAATGCAACAATTCAAGAGCAGAAACACATTAACACATATGACACCAAGATTTTAATGTGGAAAACCCGGTTAAGGGAAAAACCACAGGGTGACTAACCCAAGATTGTATTCTCTATTAAAAGAATAAGAACAAAATGACACATGCTAATTAGGGCTCACTGCCTCAGCACACTGCTCACAAGAGGCTCACTACCTACAGGAGACACATTGTCTACAGAATGATAAATATTACATACTTGAACTGAAGAATAGCATCTTCACCATGCTTGAGTCAGTTCCATTTAAGCCCAACACTTCTGCTCTACTTTTCTCTCTTATTCTCTCTACCACACTCTCATCTCTACCAAGATACTTTTGAAATGACTTCACAACTTCTTATTTATACAAGACATTGACTTTGGGATAATCATCCAAGTCGACATACTTTACAGAGCAAATACATGAATACAACTTGACAAAAGACTTCATGCAAATCACCACACTATTGGCCACACAGATATGAGACTTCAATCTTCTTTGAGGAACATGCCATGGTTCGTAGAACATCTTCAATATCATTTGCAAGATGTGTAACTCATTCGGTTGGCCAAGTTTAGGAAGAACATCATCATCCAGAAGTAATTCTTCAATTACGAGCTCAATCTTCAATGCGGACCACCAACACAAACTGGACATAATCCAAAGACCTCCACAAGCTTGCCTAAATCACCAAGAACATCCACACTACTTCTGCTTACTGAAATCATTCTCTCCTTCATTTGGAACCTCAAGAACACAGTTTGTCATCATTGTCATATTGGAATAGATGCTTGCGGACCTCCAAACCACTAACCAATTGAGTTGTAAATTCACATTAACATCCTAAACAGTCCACCAAATCCACAGAACAAGATATTGCATTTTTAGATCTCACCGAACCTATTTGTGTCACTCTGTCACCTCTGAACATCTGCCAGAACCGGTTTTACTCATATGGCCATAACTTCTTCAAATATTCATACGGACCTCTCAAATATTTACTAGACCACCTTTAGACACATATCTATAAACCCTTTGATGTGCATCCTCTAAATTTCATCTTAGCTGGGATCTTCACTTCACTGTCTTCACTGTTCTTCTCTATTCTTGATAGGACTAATTTTCTCAATATCCTCAACATACAACTCATCCAATACTTGACATCAATGCAACAAGAGTATGTTGACATCAATGACAACACTGGTTAGGCCCATACTTGCAACAGATAAAACATTAACTCCCCCTAGACAGATGCACCACTATGCATCTTTAGCAAGAAGGAGGGACAATAACTTCTACCAAAGATCATCAAATGTGTCCTTTGCAAGAGCCTTTGTAAAGATATATGTAATTTAATCCTTTGTTGAAACATATTCCAACCTCACTTCTTTATTTGTAACCTTCTCTCTCAAAAAGTGATAACTGATTGCTATATGCTTGGTTCTAGAATGCATCACTAGATTCTTGAAAATATTGATAGCACTTGTATTGTCAAACAAAATAGGAATAGGCTTATCATACAATACCTTGATATCTTTTAGATTTTGCTTCATCCACAATACTTGTGTACAGTAGGAAGCTATTGCAATATACTCTACCTTTGTAGTTGATAAGGACACTGAATCTTACTTCTTGCTCTGCCATAAAACCAATCTACTTCCTAAAAATAAAGCACCACCACTTGTACTTCTATCATCAACACAACCAGCCAAGTTAACATTAGTGTATGCACTCAAATCAAAGTCATTATCGGGCGTGCCAAAAAATATTGTCACTAAAGTGTGCACCCTCACTTAGTTATGAGAACTCAGTCACCTAGTGAAACATGGAAAAACTCCAGGGGTAGGTGGGTTGCCCATAGGTTGGAGTGAATCTCCAAAGAGGGTTGGTTACCCTAAAAACTCAGGCCAAATAGCACCTAAGCCTTCACTTCTACTACTAAAAACTAACCTTCAGATGAAAAGGGAGAGAGAAAATATAGTATGGGAAACGTGGTGATGCACCAAGAATGTTTGATACCCTTCACTTGATAAAACATACACAATGAAGCTAAAAAGATAGCTTATGCACAACTGATATAAATTATTGCATAAGTACTTTGTAAGAAGGTTTTATGGCTTGTTATAGCACTAGAAGGGTTCACAAGAGACCTTAAAATGGGTACAGATGTTGATTTTCCACAACCAAGCACTATAGAAGCATGAGAAACACAATTTACAAATTGCAATAAGACAAAACCCTACATAGAGGTGATAGAGAAGACAACAAATCAAGGAGGAATAGCCTTCTTCACATGATAAGATCAACAAACTCCATGAAACACACACTATGCAGCTCATAAGAAGGCAAAATACAATCTTTTATTGATCTAAAGGTGTTATAAACAACATGCAGGTCTGAAAATAGTTACAATTATCACTCCTTTTCCAGAAAGAACCTTCATAGATTACAATACATGGCTCCAAAAATGAGTAGAAAACTGATTTTCTAAGTTACAATGCTCTATTTTTCTGCTTCTAGAGCTCTAAAAAACAAAGAAAGAGCCCCTAGTCTAGACCAGACACAAGCCTATATCCCCGCTCAATATGTAGGAGAGAATATAGGGCTACAATCAATGTAAAAGTCACAACAAAGGTACTTGGTCAAACCTCCTATGCGATCCAAAGAGTCCTTTGCATTGACTATTTCATGACACTTGGTGTATGTTGAGGAAAGTCTTCTAACTACCCTTTGACTATTTGAAACTCCATTCACTCTCCTTGCATGTTTGATTCAACTCCTAAAAAGGCTCCTAGATCACTGGCATGTGTTCAACTATCCATAATGTTGTTATGACTGGCCATTACTCCCTTAATTCTACCTCAACTATCATTTACATGATGATAGGACACATGTTTAAGAATTTGAAAAGTTTAAGATCACCTCGGAGGCATGGAGAAAGAGAAATGGTCCCTTTAGGACTCTAAAATGCCTTTTGAAGTCATTCTTCCATGCCTTTTCCACATTGGGACAACAATATAGGGCTTCCTGACATCTGTCTTCTTGTTTCACTATTCTCACACTATTAGGACCTAACCTCTTTGAAAGGTTCTTATAAGGTTCCATTTCATACTCCTGTAGGATTATTAGACGAGTTTACTCTTTTGATGGTGTAGATCCCTCCATCTTCTTGTAACTACTATCTCCTATCTAAGACTGCTTTGTTAGAAAACTTTAGAGCCATGTACCTTAAGTCATGACAACATATGAAACTACCCTTCATCTCTCTTAGCAGTCTTTGCTCTTTGGAACCTCCATAACAATTATTGATGACTGTTGTCATTTTCTTGTTTGCCACAGTCTAGCAATACCTCAGTCATATACCCTTATGAGTTTGACAACCCTTTGACTACCTAGATGCATGGCATAGTATTCATTATTTATTGTAAGGACTATCCTTAATTCTGCTGCTATAGTCCTTTGACTATACTTATCTTTGAGAAGCAAATTGCTATCACAGTTTTAGAAACTGCTATCATAGTCTTTCACATTTTTAACTGATGTTCCATTTGGTGAAAACCCTTGTGACTACAATTTTTATCTGTGCTTGACATTAACTACTCTTTCTTTTTATAAGTCCATGTTAGATCTCTTTAAGACTGTTCTACAACTGCTCTTTTGGCATGACTGGTAACTGATCTACTTTTCCTCATGGACTATTGTTTCCTTATTTGCTCATGGAATTCCTCTTCTTAAGCTTAGACTACACCTTTATTATGAATGTCTTCTCTAACATTCATGTTGCTCCTTCCACATGACTGCAGCTTCACATACACCTTAATCATTTTAATCCATTGTTTCTCTATTGCTTGTTATTGCTTCTGACTGCTGACAAAGTTACTTTTTGATGATGACTGTGTTGAGCCAATGTTTGACAATTTTCAATGCCTAGTGATTGTTGCACCTTGTTTTGAATGGGTCTATGAAGCCACATATTCTTTCATGCTACTAAACTCAACTTTATATAGTGACTATCCTTCTATGTTGGTTTGTAACTATTTCAGACCTTTGCCATGCATGGAGATTTTCACAAACTCCAAAAAATGTTGAATCCACAACATATATCAAACCTTCTTGTTAAACTTAGGGCACACAACTAAGAGGGGGGGTGAATCAGTTGTGCAAATCTTTCTTCTAATTAAACACTTAACTCCACTTTGCAATTCAGCAGTTTCATAATAAATCAATCATGGAAACACAATGCAACAAATTAAGAGCAGAAACACATCAACACATGAGACACCAAGATTTTGATGTGGAAAACCTGGTTAAGGGAAAAACCACGGGGTGATTAATCCAAAATTGTATTCTCTATTAAAAGATTAGAAAGAACAAAATGACACATGCCAATTAGGGCTCACTTCCTGAGCACATTGCTCATAAGAGGCTCACTGCCTACAAGAGACACACTGTCTACAAGAAATAAGTATCACCTATTTGAACTAGAAAATAGCATCTTCACCATGCTTGAATCAGTTCTGTTGGTTTTTCCTTCTGAATCAGCATCAAGGTTTGCCAGTTCTAATGCACAGGCAAATTCAACCAACTAATACAGGAGGTTGTGTGAGCTGCCTCCCCTTCACTTTTGGTTCTGCCACACCAAGGGGGGTATCCCTATAACTCAAGATGTAACCTTGACTAGCTCAATGATAGAAAGATCTAACTTGACAACAACAGGCATAATACTCTCATGTATGGACCAAGATCTGCATGACAGCTCACAAGGTTGGCAACATTCTTGGACATATGTGTCTGGTTGAGTATGAAAGTATGCAGGGGGTTCCTAATCCTACTCCTACAACTAATAGGTTGAAGTGATGAAATGGGTGGACATAATGTCCTAGATGCAAGACAAGGGGTTTTGGCTCATAACTACTAACCCAGGAGCAGACTGGTGCCTATCCATTGGGCAAGGAGTCAACTAGACGTATACAACAGATGGTTTGCAACTGTCACTCAAGTTTCAGGGGGTTGGACTGATGTTTGCCTAACAAATATCACCCAAGAATGGGTATCTAACTGCCTCTACTTATAGATATCCCTGCTGACATGCAACCTTCTCCATACTCAACCTAAAACAGTTTAATCCACTCCTTGAATGGAAGTTAGAGATCAGGCATGTGATACAGAACACTGTATCCTAGAATCTATGAAACCCTTAGCAACCAGATTCAAAAGAAGGAAAGGCATGCAACAAAGGAGACAGATAGATAAACACATGCAGTATAGCATTTTTCATTTATATCAACATGAAACTAAACATATGTGCAAAATACACTCATGCTGCAACACATAAACTCCAAAATGGGATAAAATATCCAAGATCATGCCCTGTTCTTCATTATTTACAGAAAAATGCCACAGGTCTTCAACCACCTTCAAATGAGCAACACAACCCTACTTATACAGCAAGGAGGTGCTCAGCCTTAACCACCAGGCAAACTCAAAATTCACCAGATACCACGCGTCATGAGGAAATGGCGCTCCAACATTCAATGCAACAGGGGGAGGAGGAGACAGGAAGTGGCCTCAAGCTGTGTGCTACCTAGGAATCCACATCTTCAATTTGGTGGTTTGACCATTCATGCCATCGCCCATACCCTACAACAACCGCCATTAATCGGTGTGCCAACTTGCGGCCTTGGGAAAAACATCATACTGTGCATCGCAAACCTTTCCCGCCAAAATGTATCATCCTGGTATTTCAAATCATGTAGGATCTAATTATCCCACATGCACCCCGCGGCAACCTCCTCATCACCTTATATACTAGGTCGTGAGCATATATGATGTCGGTGATTTTGCTCCTGACGACGCTAGTATAAGCCTTCATCATCATCATCCTTCAGCATGATATCCTGTTGCTCAAAATATCACCTTGATGTCAGCAAGCCTCAGCACCATATGTAAATAATATCACCCTGACGTCAGCATCATACTGCATGATAACCTCCCGATAATTCATATCACCCTATTATGAAATATCACCCTGCAGAAAATATCACCCTGCCGGAAAGCATATCCGGACCTCATCACCATATGTAAAAAAATAACATCCTGATGACCAACCTCACCTTCATCGGCACAACGTGATGCGTCAGAGAAAGATCCTCTTACCTTGCCGATACCAAATGTCTGGCCGATGAAAATCCTGATGACATCACCGTCATATCCTGCTGACGTCAGCAAACATCCTGTCGAGCTCATCCGAATAATTCACACCAGCTGATAAAAGATATCACCCTGATAATTAAACATACTGATGATGTCATCATCATGTCCTGTTGATGTCATCAGCATATCTGCCCATCGTGCACCTCCTCATATCTAGATGATGTCACCATCATATTGGCACCGGGGTGATATTCGTAAGATCACCCGATATTTAGAAATATCACCCACCCCACAAAATATCAGGGTGCATTGTAGCTCTAATGAAACATCAAGGTGATATTTGAATATGACTGATATTTGGAAAGATCACCCCCCACTGGACAATGCATGAAGCCGACAAGCAGATATCTCCCTGATGTCAGCATCATCATATTATCTGTAAATGTCCTGATCATCAGATATCCTCTTAATGACCAACCCTGTCTTCACATAAAATATCATCCTAATATATCCTGATGACATCACCATCATATCCGCATACCACGCATCTCCACATATCTGGATGACATCATCGTCATATCCGCAAATGTCCTGATGACATCATCATCACATTACAATGTCAAGTCAGATTGAAAACTTGTAGTATGACCCCGTCGAATCTGGATGACGTCAGCAGCATATCACCTAAAGGATATCACCCTGATATTTGAACATCCTGATGATGTCATCGTCACATTTAGAGCAAGGGTGATATTCAAAAGATGACCCAATAATTGGAATATCACCCCCTGTAGAAATATCTGGGTGCACTGTAGCTCCACTGTAGGATCAGGATGATATCCGAATATCACCCGATATTGAAACATGATGACCCTGATGAAATATTTGGTCGATAGAATATCATGATGATGCTGACCACCTCCTAAGAGAAAAATGATGCAGACGGGCAAATATCACCTCGATAAAAGAATGATGTCAGTAGCACCGGGCGATAAAGCAAACATGAAGTGATAGAATAACATCAGGATGATCTTAACAAAGATCACCCGATGTTCCAAAATGGGTCATACTTAGAACTTTACAGCAACATCATCAAGATGATCTTAACTAAGATCACCCGATGTTAAAATATCACCCCAGTGAAAGATCATGCAGGTAGAAAATATGATGATGACCCCCGCGAGAAACAATAGGGTGATGACTGGAAATATGATGATGATGACCCCCTCCTCGAAGAAAATATGATGTTGATGTTGAAACATGCTGAGGAGGCCCAAAGACTTAGAACCTTTTTGGATTTTTTGGGAGGGTGCCTACATGTTTATATTCTTGAAAACTGACTGCTCATGCAGGCACCAACAGTGGCTCTGTCTGGGGATGCATGCCTCTTGTAGGCATGGCGAGAACCACAGATCTCTGGGATGCAGACCAGTCCCCTATCCATTGGGCACAGAGTCATGAAGATATATTGATCTACATCACTAATCACACTTGATGGCCTAAGGCCACCAAGAAAGGGAAAACCAGTATCTCCCCTTGTCAAATACCTTGTTTTCATCTACACACACTGGGTCAAACCTGAAGATGCTGTCAGGACCTACCCGCAAACAAACCTTGTCATCTACATATTCAACCCTCTAATTTAGCTTGTCACTGTCACCCCTATGCAGACAACCTTTAGCATCCAGCAACAAGTGAATGCAGTGTTCATCAAGCAATGCATACTCAAATGAAATATAACACATGTTATCATCTGTATTAGCATTATGCATTACAAAATGACCTCCTAGCTGGACTAAAAACAGAAAACACTCAGAGTTCACCACACAGCTAGGAAGATCAGGGCTCATTTTATATGCTAGCACATCAAAAGAAAAGCTTTCAAAATCATAGTTGTGCACATCATGTACACAACCATCAGCAAAACCAAACTAGAAAAGATCAGGCTCTGGTATCTCTTTACAATTAGGCACATTTTTACAATCACTTACCTGATGTATGCTGGTTTCTCCTTCATCAGTATGAGAAACAGAATCCAAGTCAAAAATAATGTCTAGATCCTCACCATACTCAAATGGATTCTCATCACCATATGTGTCAAAAATGGGTGACCCAGGTGTCTCAGCCTCATTGTGGTATGCCACTGGTTCATATGCAGCAGAGCATGCATCTTCACCATCAATGGATTCTCCTTGTGGAGGAGTACAAGCTTGCGTGTCATAAGCCAAACAATCATCAAATGAAGAATAATCATGCTTTGTACCAGCACTTGTTTCAATCTCTGATTGCTCTTCATCATCTCCATGTGTCTAAATATAAGGCAGTGATTCACACATGGAACTGCATCTTTGTTTGCTTACCTCTTCTTTGTCTTGAGTGCAATACTCACAATCATCTCCACAAATCCATTCAAAAAGATGTTCATTGCTATCCACAACCACATCACTATTTTCATGGCTAGATGCCTCAACATTACAATGGGAGTCCTCATTGATCCTTTCACTGGCATCTTCACATGATGCCTTTTCATTCTCATTTTTATCTTCACATGATGCCATGATCATTTGGTCATTTGTAGCTTCATAACCACTATTCACACCAAAGCTTGGGGACAGGGATTTCAGCAGGTGCTCATTTCTCATTTCTTCTACATTTTCTAAAAATTTGTATGTCATCTGCATACTTGTCAGCTTGAAATCCCTCAGTAGTGCACTAGAGCCCTCCTTAAAAGCTTTAAAGTACATGCCAACACAGGCTAAAATATCAGGTCTGAAGACTTCTAGGATTGTGAAAAGGCTACTGCAAATCTATGACTGAAATCAATACAGGGCTCTTCATCTTGTTTTCTAGTTTTCATTAATTATGCAACAAGATCAGCAAGTTCTTTTGCAAAATTTTTTTTGAAACAGTCAGCAAGCTCATCCCAACAGGCAAAGGATCTCTTTGGAAAGCTCAAATACCAATCTTTTGCTTTTGCATCAAAGGATCTAACAAAAAACCTCATCCACATATCCTCATCAATGAATGAATGTTTTTCCATAAAACTACAAAATTTTTGGATATGTGCACCCCCATCACATACACTGTGACCACTAAATCTAGGCATCTGACAGTATCCTAGAAGGCATACTTTCAACTTTATAATCAACCCATGACAAATCTAGTTGGTCATACAAAGAATCAAAAGGGCTAACAAGAGGTTTAGCCTTCTGACTGGTAGACACAACAAGGTTATTGCTATTTAACTGGGCTTGCCTAGCCTCTAAGAATATCAACCTATTTTTTATCTCTTCTATTCTTTTATTCAACATATCACCCCCTTCTTGACTGAGTATGGGATAATACATACTTGGATTCACAAAAATCTTACTCTTAGACATCCCTTTGTCTGCCTAAGACCTAAGGCTTCCCCTGGCATCTAACTTATGCAGTAAACAAAAAATATAAAGGGGAGGAAGCTAGGTACCTTTTCTCATCCAGATGCAGAAATCTGAACATATTTTATCACACAACATACATCTATATTTCATGTGCACTTAAATCTTTTTGTAGAGTCGCCACCTCTCCAGAGAGGACAAAATTTACAACTAAAAGCTACTTTTCTAGGTTCATTCCACCAGCAGAGCCAGGCAAAACTTCACTAGAGGCTGTAAGATATCACTTTTTTTATTCATCTCCCCAGAGGAGTCACCATTTTGTTGGTTTTTCCTTCTGAATCAGCATCAGGGTTTGCCAGTTCTAATGCACAGGCAGATTCAGCCAACTAATATAGGAGGTTGCGTGAGCTGCCTCCCCTTCACTTCTAGTTCTGCACCAAGGGGGTATCCCTATAACTCAAGATGTAACCTTGACTAGCTCAATGATAGAAAGATCTAACTTGACAATAACAGGCAGAATACTCTCATGTATGGACCAAGATCTGCATGACAGATCACAAGGTTGGCAACATTCTTGGACATATGTGTCTGGTTGGGTATGAGAGTGTGCAGGGGGTTCCTAATCCTACTCCTACAACTAACAGGTTGAAGTGATGAAATGGGTGGACATAATGTCCTGGATGCAAGACAAGGGGTTTTGGCTTATAACTACTAACCTAGGAGCAGACTGGTGCCTATCCATTGGGCAAGGAGTCAACTAGACGTATACAACAGATGGTTTGCAACTTTCACTCAAGTTTCAGGGGGTTGGACTAATGTTTGCCTTACAAACATCACCCAAGAATGGGTATCTATCTGCCTCTACTTACAGATATCCCTACTAACATGCAACCTTCTCCATGCTCAACCTAAAATAGTTTAATCCACTCCTTGAATGGAAGTTAGAGATCAGGCATGTGATACAGAACCCTGTATCCTAGAATCTATGAAACCCTTAGCAACCAGATTCAAAAGAAGGAAAGGCATGCAACAAAGGAGACAGATAGATAAACACATGCAGTATAGCATTTTTCATTTATATCAACATGAAACTGAACATATGTGCAAAATACACTCATGCTGCAACACATAAACTCCAAAAATGGGATAAAACAACCAAGATCATGCCCTGTTCTTCATTATTTACAGAAAAATGCCACAGGTCTTCAACCACCTTCAAATGAGCAACATAGCCCTACTTATACAGCAAGGAGGTGCTCAGCCTTAACCACCAGGCAAACTCAAAATTTGCCAGATACCATGCATCATAAGGAAATAGCGCTCTAACATTCAATGCAGCAGGGGGAGGAGGAGACAGGAAGTGGCCTCGAGCTGTGTGCTACCTAGGAATCCACATCTTCAATTTGGCAGTTTGACCATTCACGCCATTGCCCATACCCTGCAACAACCGCCATTAATGGGCGTGCCAACTCGCAGCCTTGGGAAAAACATCATACTGTGCATCGCAAACCTTTCCAGCCAAAATGTATCATCCTGATATTTCAAATCATGTAGGATCTAATTATCCCACATGCACCCCGCGGCAACCTCCTCATCACCTTATATACTAGGTCGTAAGCATATATGATGTCAGTGATTCTGCTCCCGATAGCACTAGTATAAGCCTTCATCTTCATCATCCTTCAGCATGATATTCTATTGCTCGAAATATCACCCTAACGTCAGTAGGCCTCAGCACCATATGTAAAGAATATCACCCTGACGTCAGCATCATACCGCATGATAACATCCTGATAATTCATATCACCCTGATATGAAATATCACCTCGCAGAAAATATCACCCTGCAGGAAAGCATATCCGGACCTCATCACCATATGTAAAAAAATAACATCCTGATGACCAACCTCACCTTCATCAGCACAACCTGATGCATCGGAGAAAGATCCTCCTGCCTTACTGATACCAAATGTCTGGCCAATGAAAATCCTGATGACGTCACCATCATATCCTGCTGACACCAGCAAACATCCTATCGAGCTCATCTGGATAATTCACACCACCTGATAAAAGATATCACCCTGATAATTAAACATCCTGATGACATCATCATCATGTCCTGCTGACGTCATCAGCATATCCTGCTGATGTCATCAGCATATATGTCCATCACGCGCCTCCTCATATCCAGATGATGTCACCATCATATTGGCGCTGGGGTGATATTCGTAAGATCACCCGATATTTAGAAATATCACCCCCCCACAAAATATCAAGGTGCATTGTAGCTCTAATGAAACATCAGGGTGATGTTTGAATATGACTGATATTTGGAAAGATCACCCCCCACTGAACAATGCATGAAGCTGACAGGCCGATATCTCCCTGACGTCAGCATCATCATATTATCTGCAAATGTCCTAATCATCGGATATCCTCCTGATGACCAACCCTGCCTTCACATAAAATATCATCCTGATATATCCTGATGATGTCACCATCATATCCGCATACCACGCATCTCCACATATCCAGATGACGTCATCATCATATCTGTAAATGTCCTAATGACATCATTATCACATTACAATGTCAGGTCAGATTGAAAACTTGTAATATGACCCTGTCGAATCTGGATGACGTCAGCAGCATATCACCTGAAGGATATCACTCTGATCCTAATGACGTCATCATCACATTTAGAGCAAGGGTGATATTTAGAAGATGACCCGATAATTGGAATATCACCTAATATTTCAGAATATCACCCCCCGTAGAAATATCTGGGTGCACTGTAGCTCCACTGCAGGATCGGGATGATATCTGAATATCACCTAATATTGAAACATGATGACCCTGATGAAATATCTAGTCGATAGAATATCATGATGATGTTGACCACCTCCTAAGAGAAAAATGATGCAAACGGGCAAATATCACCCCGATAAAAAATGACGTCAGCAGCACCGGGCGATAAAGCAAACATGAAGTGATAGAATAACATCAGGATGATCTTAACAAAGATCACCCAATGTTCAAATATGATGACCCCAATGCAAAATGGGTCATACTTAGAACTTTACAGCAACATCATCAGGATGATCTTAACTAAGATCACCTGATGTTAAAATATCACCCCAGCAAAAGATCATGCAGGCAGAAAATATGATGATGACCCCCGCGAGAAACAATAGGGTGATGACTGGAAATATGATGATGATGACCTCCTCCTCGAAGAAAATATGATGCTGATGTTGAAACATGCTGAGGAGGCCCAAAGACTTAGAACCTTTTTGGATTTTTTGGGAGGGTTCCTACATGTTTATATGCTTGAAAACTGACTGCTCATGCAGGCACCAACAAGTTCCATTTAAGCCCAATACTTCTTCTCTACCTTTCTCTCTCCTCCTCACTACCACACTCTCATCTCTACAAGGACAACTTTGAAATGACTTCACAATCCCTTATTTATACAAGACATCAACTTAGGAATGATCATCTAAGTCGACAAACATCAACAAGAACATCCGCAGGATGTGTAACTCATCCGGTCAGCCAATCTTAGGAAGAACACCAATATCCAGAAGTTATTTCTCAATTGCGAGATCCAACTTCAATGCAGACCACCAACACAAACTGGACATGATACAAAGACCTCCACAAGCTTACCTGAGTCACCAAGAACATCCACAATTCATCTGCTTACTGAAATCCTTCTCTCCTTCATCCGGAACCTCAAGAACATAGTCTGTCATTACTGTCACAAAGGAATAGATGCTTGCGGACCTTCAAACCATGAACTAATCAAGTTGACACTTCACAAAGACTTCCTCAACACTCCCTAAAATCTGCAGAATGGGACAATGCATTTCCAGATCTCACCGGACCTATCTGTATTACTTTGTCACCACTAAACATCTATCAGAACTGGTTTTACTTGAGCAGCCACAACTTCTTCAGATCTTCATACAGACCTCTAAAATCTCTACTGGACCACCTTAAGACACATATCTACAAACCCTTTAAATCACATCCTTTGATCCTCATCCTATCTTGGACTTTTACCTTCCTGTCATCGTTGTTCTTCACTGAGGCTGATTTCCTCAATATCCTTAGCACACAGCTCCTCCAATCCTTATCATTAATGCAACAGGAGTATGTTGACATTAATGACAACACTGGTCATACTTGCAACAATCTCCCCCTTTGTCATTCATGGCAACATATGATGTGAAAAATCATCAAGACAAGAACTTCTCCTTACTGTCACAACTCCCCCTATCAGTAACAACCATTCACATGTCTTCTCTCTCTTTACTGCTCCCCCTTTGATCAGCAACCACTTATTTTTCACATGTCTTCTCTCCCCCTTTGACATCAATGGCAGGGCACATACTTGCAATTCCACCACTTCAGAATCATACCTGTTGCTCCCCGTGAGTAGTAGCTCCCCAACATCAATCCAGATCACAAGATGTGACTATAATACCCACCAGACTGATGCACATCAGTGCACCTTAGTTCATCACCAGAGGGGAAATAACCTCTAACTTCTCCCTGAGATACTCAAAAGAGTCCTTAGGTAGAGGTTTAGTAAAGATGTCTGCAATCTGATCCTTGGAAGGCACAAACTCCAATCTGACTTCATTTTTGTTCACTTGCTCTCTCAAAAAGTGAAACTTGATGGATATGTGTTTAGTCTTTGAATACAACACCGGATTCTTAGATATATTTATAGCACTTGAATTATCACAGAAAATTGTGATAGGTTCTTCATACTCCACTTTGATATCTCTTAGCATCTGCTTCATCCATAAAACTTGAGTGCAACTATCTGTTGGTGCAATATATTCTGCTTCAATTGTAGATAGAGATATTGCCTCTTGTTTCTTGCTTAGCCAAGAAACCAATCTCTTCCCTAAAAAGAATGCTCCACCACTGGTACTCTTCCAGTCATCCACATCTCCTACCCAATCCGCATCTGTATATGTATGAAGAGAGAAATCATGATCTCTTGGATACCACAAACCATACTCAACTGTCCCTTTTAGATATCTAAAAATCCTCTTGATTGCCATGACATGAGATTCTCTAGGATCAGCTTGGAATCTAGCAACAAGACCAACAACCTGCATAATGTCTAGTCTAGTTTGAGTGAGATACAACAGTCCTCCAATCATTGACCTATACTTTGTTTGATCAGCCTTAGGAGAGTCATCATCTTTGCTCAAATTACATCCGGTTGCCATGGGAGTATTCATTGGTTTTGAATCTTCCATCTCAAATTTCTTCAACAATTCTTTCACATATTTGGTCTAAGAAATGAAGATTCCTTTCTTTGTTTGAGTAATTTGTAGACCCAAGAAGAAATTCATTTGACCAAGCATGGACATCTCAAACTCACTTTTCATTTGATTTGCAAAAGTTTTACACATACTATCTCTTCCTCCAAAAATGATATCATCAACAAACACTTCAACAATCAAGATGTTTTCATGATCAATTTTGAAATACAAATTACTGTTAGCAGTACCTTTGCTGAAACCAATCTTCAAAAGATGTTTGTCTAGTCTTTCATACCAGGCTCTTGGGGCTTGCTTCAGTCCATACAGTGCCTTCTTCAACTTGCAGACCATATCACCATGATCAAACAATTGAAATCCATCTGGTTGCTCTATCTACACTTCTTCTTCCAAGTCACCATTCAGGAAGGCAAACTTGACATCCATCTGATACACCTTGAAATCCTTGAAGGTAGCAAATGCAAGAAATAATCTGACTGTTTCAGTTCTTGCCACCGGAGCAAAAGTTTCTTCAAAATCAACTCCTTCTATTTGAGAGTAACCCTTGCAGACCAATCTAGCTTTATTTCTGATTACTTCACGAACTTCATTCAGTTTGTTCTAGAAGACCCATTTGGTTCCAATCACACTCTTGTTTCTAGGTCTAGGAACAAGATCCCAAGTGTGATTTTTCTCAATTTGCATCAGCTCTTCCTCCATCGCTTTAGTCCAGTTTTCATCATTGCAAGCTTCATTTACTATCTTAGGTTCAATCTTTGAAATTAGACAATACTCTTCTGAATCTTGAGAAATTCTCCTTCTTGTTTGTACTCCTTTGCTTTTATCACCTATGATCTAATCTTCAAAGTGGTTCAGTCTTACATACCTGGGAACTTTGGGAATTTCTTGCACTTCTAATTCTTGATCAGGCTCATTGAAACTCAACCCTTCTTCCTGATTTACCAGATTAGTTTGAATCTGACTTAAAGAGGAGGCTTGGGCTCCTTGAACCAGAACACCATTCTGATCATCTTCATCATATTCATACAACCTTGAGGGTTTCTCAATTCCCTCATCAACCTTCACATTTGTGCTCTCTATTATCTTTCTCTGTCTCTTGTTATAACACCAATATGCTTTGCTTTGAGTAGAGTAACCCAAGAATATTCCTTCATCTCTTCTAGCATCAAACTTTCCTAGATATTCATCTCTTTTAATGTAACATTTGCTACCAAAAACTCTGAAATACCTTAAAGTAGGAGTGATACCAAACCAAAGTTCATAAGGAGTCTTACCGGTATTGCTTTTGATTTGAACTCAATTGAGAGTATAGACTGCAGTGTTGACAGCTTCTCTCCAATAGATCTAAGGAACATTTTCTTCCATCATCATGGTCCTAGATGCTTCCTGGATGGTCCGGTTCGTTCTCTCCACTACTCCATTTTGTTGTGGAGTCCTAGGAATAGACAACTGTCTCTTTATTCCATGTTTCTCACAGAACTCTATGAACTCATCGGATGTGAATTCTCCACCTCTATCAGACCTCAAACACTTCAATTTTAATCCGGTTTCATTCTCTACCATAGCCTTGAATATTTTGAATTTCTCAAGAGGTTATGATTTCTCTTTTAGAAAGGTTACCCACATCATCTGAGAATAGTCATCAATTAGTAGTATGAAGTATCTATCACCTTGAATACTCCTGATTCTTGCCAGACCACAAAGTTCAATATGAACTAAGTCCAATAATCTGGGAGAAGACAATTCCTTACTTTTGAATGTGACTCTGCTCAGCTTACCCAACTGACATTCTTTGCATAAGCTATTAGTAGGTTTCACCAATTTTGGAAGATCTCTTACAACCTAAGTATTGCTTAACTTGATGATATTATCAAAATTCACATGACACATCCTCCTATGCAACAACCAACTTTGATCAACTTGAAAAAATAAGCAACTTTTACCAGTACCAACCAAGTGAAAGATATTACCATTAGTTTGAGTACTCGATGCAATCTCTGTTCCGGAACTTTCAAAGATCTTGCATTTTCCATTCTTGAACCGGAGATCATAGCCTTTGTCCACCAACTATCCAAGACTGAGAAGATTGTGCTTCAAACCTTCAACATATAGTACATTACCAGTTTTGTTCCTTCCATCAAGAGAAATAGTTCCTCTACCTCTGATTCTACCAGCAGAATTATCACCAAACTTTACCACTCATCCTTCATACCTTTCCAAATCCATGAACTTATTTTTGTCACCTGTCATATGGTGAGAGCAACCACTATTAATGACCCAATCCTCCTTCTCTTCAACTTGGGCAGCCAAAGCTCTTTCCACAGTCTTATGATTAACAAATACAGAGGACATTGGATCTTCTTCCTTGATGGCAATGAACACCCATTCATTTCCGGTTTTGTTTCTTATCTCTGATTCATCATCTGTTACTCCTTCATTATCATCATCTTCATGTACATAGTAACAGTTCTTTTGGAACCTTGGCTTGTTAGGATTTTTCCTTGAAAACCTTTCCGGACACCTTGAGGCAAAATGACCAATCTTATTGTAGTTAAAACACTTAAAAAGTAATTTTCCTTCATACTTACCGAATCCTCTTGGCAACCTCTTTGCAATAAGGGCTTCAAGTTGAGCAGTTTCTATTTCTTCTTCTTCCAGATCTTCTTAGTTTTTCATACCATGACAGCTTCCTTGGTGAATTCTCTCCTAGATCAAGCCTTTGTTTACCTTTAATAGAGGAACTAGCTTTGAATTCAGATTCAGTCTTGGGGGGTCATCTCCAAACTCTGTCATTTCAAATGCAGCCAATTTTCTAGCCAATTGATCTCTTGTGACAGTTGTATGGGCTCTGAATTCTTCAATGGCAACAGCCTTGATTTTGTAAGAAGCAGGTAGGGATCTGAGGATTTTGCCAACAATCTCAATTTCATCTAGGACTCCACCAGCATTTCTAATTCCACAAACAATCTCATTTACTCTTGGCATAAAAATAGTAATATTTTCATCATCTCTCATCTTCAGATTTTCAAATTTCCCTTTCAGACTCTGTAACCTTGCACATTTAACATACTTGTCTCCTTCATGCAAAAGTTCTAGTTTTTGCCAAATCTCAAAAGCAGTTGGTAGGTCAATAACATTTGAGAGCTCTGAATCAGATAATATGCTTAGAAGAGCCTCTATAGTGTGTAGATTGTTTTCAGTATCTGTGATTTCATTTTGGGTTTTCAGACCACCCTTTGGAGGTACATACTGTGTTGTAGCCATGGTCCAGTACGTCATTCCCATGCATTGCAAGTGACACTTCATGCAACCTTTCTAGAGATTAAAATTAGTTCCATCAAACTTTGGACTATCCTTCTTGTAAGACGACATCCTGGATCTCCTAAAGCGGTTAAGCTCCTTTTAGAGGAACTTGGCTCTGATACCAATTGTTAGACTTAGGGCACACAACTGAGAGGGGGGGTGAATCAGTTGTGCAAAACTTTCTTCTAATTAAACACTTAACTCCACTTTGCAATTCAGCAGTATCATAATAAATCAATCATGGAAACACAATGCAACAAATTAAGAGTAGAAACACATCAACACATGAGACACCAAGATTTTGATGTGGAAAACCCGGTTAAGGGAAAAACCATGGGGTGATTAACCCAAGATTGTATTCTCTATTAAAAGAATAGAAAGAACAAAATGGCACATGCCAATTAGGGCTCACTACCTACAAGAGACACACTGTCTGCAAGAAATAAGTATCACCTACTTGAACTGGAAAATAGCATCTTCACCATGCTTGAATCAGTTCCATTTAAGCCCAATACTTCTGCTCTGCCTTTCACTCTCCTCCTCACTACCACACTCTCATCTCTACAAGGACAACTTTGAAATGACTTCACAATCCCTTATTTATACAAGACATCAACTTAGGAATGATCATCTAAGTCAACAAACATCAACAAGAACATCCACAGGATGTGTAACTCATCTGATCGGCCAATCTCAGGAAGAACACCAACATCTAGAAGTTATTTCTCAATTGTGAGCTCCAACTTCAATGTGGACCACCAACACGAACTAGACATGATACAAAGACCTCCACAAGCTTACCTGAGTCACCAAGAACATCCACACTTCATCTGCTTACTGAAATCCTTCTCTCCTTCATCTAGAACCTCAAGAACATAGTCTGTCATTATTGTCACAAAGGAATAGATGCTTGCGGAGCTTCAAACCATGAACCAATCGAGTTGACAATTCATAAATACTTCCTCAACACTCCCTAAAATCCACAGAATAGGACAATGCATTTCTAGATCTCACCGGACCTATCTGTATCACTCTGTCACCACTGAACATCTGCTGAAACTGGTTTTACTTGAGCAGCCACAACTTCTTTAGATCTTCATGCGGACCTCTAAAATCTCTACTGGACCACCTTAAGACACATATCTACAAACCCTTTAAACCGCATCCTCTGATCCTCATCCTATCTTGGACTTTTACCTTACTGTCATCACTGTTCTTCACGGTTCCTGATTGAGGCTGATTTCCTCAATATCCTCAGCACACAGCTCATCCAATCCTTATCATTAATGCAACAGGAGTATGTTGACATCAATGACAACACTGGTTAGGCCCATACTTGCAACACTTCTATCACATGATATTATCTATTTGATGTTGTTCCTGAACACCTTTGCATGCACTATTCTAATTGCATTGTAGACTCAACACCTATAGACCTTTTCTTATGTCTATTGTCTACTCCTATCACATTTGGCACCATTATCTACCCATTATTGTTTTAGATATATGGTAGACTTGTTAGAAGTATCTTAGACCATTGAAAACAGGTTGTCCTCTATACCTGATATAAATGTCATCTTTCTCCTTATTGTGACTATCCCTTGTTGATAGTAACTGTAGGTCTAACTGTAGGTCTTCATTCTTATAGATGCCCACTGTTAAAGGTATGCCATCTTGAAAAAGGATTAGGGTTTCTTATGATACCCTATGCCTTCTCACAATTGATATCTTTATGACAACCATCCCTTGACTTTTTCTTTTTATGACTGTCCTCACAACTCTTCAAAATACCTCAACATGTTTATTGGGTTTGTTAAGAACTTGAAGACTGTTGTCAAATTTGTGCATTGTATTGATATTTTCTTCTGGTAACTATCCTTTTAGGACTGTAGAAGGCAATCTCTCATAGCTTTGTATATCTTCTTAATGTCATATTAACCTTTATGACCCTTTTTAACTCTTTTCTATTTGTTGTGACACTTATCCTTTGATGTCAAGCAAGGTACACTAATTACTAACTTCCAACCAAACCAATTTGTAAGTCTCAAAACCCTAAGATTAGGGGTGTTCCTTCTTTAGCCTCCTTATTCCTACTAGCCCTCCAAAAGGGGTCTTCTCATCACAACTTTCAGAAACTACCTCAAACCCATAACTTATTCACCTTTTTAGATACCCATTACTGAGGTATTTAACATATCTCACTTCCACATAGGGTTATTTCAAAAATTAATGGCCTGAAATTGACTATTCCTGCTGCTACAAAGGGGCAATTAGCCCTATTTTCTAAAGCAAGTACCCTCTAAACTCCTTGTAAACCAAAAATTCCATTGAATCAACAACTTTTAGGGGTTGGAACACTCATTTAAGTCCCAAACCACCAAACCCTTGTTTTAGGCCTTTCTAGGCTAGTTTCAAGGAGAGTTTATTGAAAATACACATTCCACTCATCTTCAAACTTTCTGAATACCTCAGACATGTCTTATAATGTCTTCCTATGCTATATCAACTTTCACAAGTCTCTTACCAATGCCTTTTATGCAAACTCACACTCTTAACCCTCACTTTTCAAGCCAAAACTCACAAAATTTGCCCTATGGATTCACACAAATAACCTCATAACTCACCTCCCTTGCTCTTACCACTTTGAAGAATCAGAATTCATGCTATTACAGTATATTTCACCAAATTTGAGAGCTTTTCACCAAAGGAAATGGTCACAAATTCATGTTTTCTCCTCACAACCCTCAAAACAGGGTTTCTAGGCTGTTTGCAATTAAAATGCTTCAAACTTAATAAAAAATGATGCAAGCACTTGGAATAGAAATAATATTCAACATTATTTAAATTCTAATAAATCTTAGATTCTATCACATCCGTACAGGGCCATACTATTCATGGGAACAACAAACAAATAGTAAAAAAACTCAAAAAAAAAAAGAATTTGCTATGTAGAACAGGCGTATCCTTCTTGATGTTCACTTCAAAAACATTCTCTCTATTTTACAACAAGTTCACATTCATATTTACATACTTTCCCCTCCAAAAACAATGACCTCCAACTAACTTTTAAACTACTAACCTTTGGTATTCCACCATTTAACAATTTTGTATCTTCTTACATAGCATTTTTGATAACATTACAAATATGACACTTTCTTTGTAATAATGAAACCCCATGACTCAAATTACATTTGAAGTGGTCTATTATGACCTTATTCAATGACAAAAGACTCCAACATACCCATATCCTAACAAAGACCAACATTAAGACATTATTTAAAAATTTTGCAAGAGGTAAACTTGGTGCCCCTGCACCATACACTAGGCCAAAAAAAAGATCTCATGTCCCATGAGGACTGTATTCCATCAAAACATGTTGCTTCTAATTATACCATGACCTCCAACCTACATATCCACCTGGTGACTCTTTCCAATGAGTAAAGTATTGAGAAATTGCACTATCTCTGCTCTTGTACTAATTTCTTCTTTGGTTTGGTTGTCCTCCATTGAATGGATTGTGTCTCACCTTCACTTCACTTTATGATGATGTCAAACCTATCTTCATGATTGCAAAAACACCTTTTCCATTCTTGTCTTGGACTGTCATCTCTTTCACCTTCATTGCATACTCAAACTTACACCTTTTTTCTTCCCTCTCACCATGTTTCATTCCACCTTTCTCCTTTAGATCCTCTAACCCAAGTACCATTGCCTTCTCAGACTGACAAACATCTGTTATTTCAGATTTAGGAACCTCTATTCTAATAGCATTTGACTAACCATTAACTTTCTTTGAAGATAAGGGACAAAATACTATCCTATTCATGATCATGTCTTATCAATCTTGCAATTCCATCATCAACTTGACCTGCTCCTTATCAACCTTTGTTATATTTTCATCTTCTCTACCTTTGAAACTTACTTCACTCTTCAAACTTATTGTTTTGATGTCCTCTAACATAGGAGTGGCTGCAATCTTCACTTTCTCTTCATACTCAACCTTCACAAACTCTTTCTTACCAAACATAATCACTTTGGCTTCCTTGCTTTGTTCCTTCACATATTCAATTAATGGAGTCAATGTAAAAGCATTCCCATCCTTCTTAATTTGATATGTATTGTTTCTCCCATCATAATTGGCATATCTATCAAATTGCCAAGGCCTTCCAAGTAATAGATGGCAACAATTCATAGGTACAACATCACAAAGAACCTTATCACTATATCTACCAATTTGAAACTCAACTAGGGCTTGTTCATAAACAAAAATGGATTGATCATTACTCAACTAAGATGCCTTATAGGGTGCTTCATGGGGAATTCTTTCTAATTTCAGTTTATCAACCATTTCACAAGACACCATATTTTCAGTAGAACTTGAATCTATGACAACTCTGCATACCTTTCCATTGCATTTGCATGCTATCCTAAATAATGCTCTTCTTTGAATCAGCTCCTTCTCCTTGGATGCCTTCAAAAGTTGTCTTTGCATTATCAATGTTTCCCCATCTTCTAGGATAGCATGTAGAGAGGGTGACTTCACACTTTCCTTATCCTCCTCTTGCACAAGACACTTGAAGGATGGATGACCAAACTAATTGCAATTGTAGCATTTTCCTAAAAATATATTGGAACTCCTACATGCACCAAATCTGCCTATAGAGCCTTTAAATTCACCCCTTGCATCAACAACTTGTTCTTTACCTTTGTTTGCATCTTCTTGTTCATCATGGGACTATTTTGATGTAGGAAATGATCCTCTTCCTCTAATAGTTTTTTCTTTTCTTCTTTTGAACTTCTCTTCAACCCTTACTGCCATTTGATAACATTCTTCAATAGTTCTTGGATTTGCCACAACTAGTTCATCTTGAATATTAAATCTAAGTCCACCAAGGTATCTAGCAACTTTTTCATCCTCATCTTCCATTCTACCTGATCTTATGCTTAACTTATAGAATTTACCATTATAGGTCTTAACATCTAAGTCATTTTGTTTTAAACCTTGAAGTTTCTTAAACAATTGAACTTCATAGTCTTTAGGAAGAAACTTACCTTTGAGTTTACCAACCATTTTGTCACAAGAAACTATGTTTGATTTAACTTTCTTTCTCCTCTTAGCTTGTTCATAGTTCCACCACAATAATGCATGACCTTTCAGCTTTGTCTTTGCAATCTTTACCTTCTTCTCTTTAGGAACATCCTCACATTCAAAGTGATTATCCATGGCTACAATCAAATCTAGAAGCTCCTCATCATTCAAACTTCCTCCATACATGGCCAAATCAACCTTGGAATTATATTCCTCTCCTCTTACTACCTTTAGAATCCTTATTGTCCACTATTCATCATGGTCCATCTGCTTTTCCTCTACTTCATTCTCTTCTTCTCCTTCTTCCTCATATTCACTCTCATCTCCTAGAACCATACCTCTTTACTGACTTGACTCCAAGGAAAAAAGCCTTGCCAAAATAGAATTAGGAGACTCCAACAACTTAGCATGTATCTCCTTTAACTCTTGCAACTCTCTAGAAGTGCCACTAGTCTTAGGAGGCATCTTGACTCTTCAAATACCAACCTTTCTTTTAGGCAAACTTCAACCAATCTCCCTCAAGAGATCTAATCCCTATGCTCTAATACCAATTTGATGTCAAGAAAGGTACACTAATCACTAACTTCCAACCAAACCAATTTGTAAGTCTCAAGACCTTAAGATTAGGGGTGTTCCTTCTTTAGCCTCCTTATTCCTACTAGCCCTCCAAAAGGGGTCTTTTCATCAAAAATTTCGGAAGCTACTAAAAACCCACAACTTATTCACCTTTTTAGATACCCATTATTAAGTTATTTAACATATCTAACTTCCACATAGGGTTCTTTTAAAACTTCATGGCCTAGAATTGACTGTTCCTACTACTACAAAGGGGCAATTAGCCCTATTTTCCAAAGCAAGTACCCTCCAAACTTCTTGTAAACCAAAAATTTGTATGGATAGTCTTACAACAACCTCCAAAACCACTGAATCAAAAAAATTTAGGGATTGGAACACTCATTAAAGTCCCAAACCACCAAACCCTTGTTTTAGGCCTTTCTAAGCTAGTTTTAAGGAGGGTTTATTGAAAATACACATTCTAATCATCTTCAAACATTCCCAATACCTCAAACATATCTTATTATGTTTGCCTATGCTATACCAACCTTCACAAGTCTCTTACCAATGTCTTTTATGCAAACTCACAAAATTTGCCCTATGGCTTCACACAAATAACCTCACAACTCACCTCCCCTGCTCTTACCAATTTGAAGAATCAAAGATCATGTTATTACAGTATATTTATCCAAATTTGAGAGCTTTTCACCAAAGGAAATGGTCGCAAATTCATGTTTTCTCCTCACAACCCTCAAAACAAGGTTTCTAGGCTGTTTGCAATCAAAATGCTATAAAATGCTTCAAACTTAATAAAAAATGATGCAACCACTTGGAATAGAAATAATATTCAATATGCTTCCAATTCTAATAAGTCTCAAACTCTAACACATCCGTATAGGGCCATACTATTCATGGGAACATCAAAAAAGTAGTAAAAAAACTCAGAAAAATAGAGAATTTGCTACGTAGAACAAGCCCCATATCTTTCTTGATGTTAACTTCAAAAACATTCTCTCTCTTTAACAATGAGTTCACCTTCATATTTACATTATTTTCCCTCCAAAAACAATGACCTCTAACTAACTTTTAAACTACTAACCTTTGGTATTCCACCATTTAGCAATTTTGTATCTTCTTACATAGCATTTTTGAGAACATTACAAATATGACACTTTCTTTGTAATAATCAAACCCCATGACTCAAATTACATTTGAAGTGGTCTATTATGACCTTATTCAATGACAAAAGACTCCAACATACCTATATCCTAACAAAGATCAACATTAAGACATAATTTACAAATTTTGCAAGAGGTAAACTTGGTGCCCCTGCACTATACGCCTGTCTAAAAAAAGAAGACCTCATGTCCCATGAGGACTATATGCCATCAAAACATGTTGCTTCTAATCATACCATGACCTCCAACCTACATATCCACCTGGTGACTCTTTCCAATGAGTCCAGTATTGAGAACTTGGACTATCTCTGCTCTTGAACTGATTTCTTCTTTGGTTTGGTTGTCCTCCATTGAATGGATTGTGTCTCACCTTCACTTCACTTTGTGATGATGTCAAACCTATCTTCATGATTACAAAAACACCTTTTCCATTCTTGTCTTAGACTTTCATCTCTTTCACCTTCATTGTATATTAAAACTTACCCCTTTTTTCTTGCCTCTCACCATGTTTCATTCCATCTTTCTCCTTTAGATCCACTGCCCCAAGTACCATTGCTTTCTCAGACTAACAAACATCTATCCTTTCATATTTAGGAACCTCTGTTCTGACAGCATTTGACTGACCATTAACTTTCTTTGAAGCTAAGGGACAAAATATTGTCCCAATCATGATCTTGTCTTGCCAATCTTGCACTTCCATCATCAACTTGACCTGCTCCTAATCAACCTCTGTTATCTTTTCATCTTCTCTGCCTTTCAAACTCACTTCACTCTTCAAACTTACTGTTTTGATGTCTTCTAACATAGGAGTGGCTGCAATCTTCACTTTCTCTTCATACTCAACCTTCACAAACTCTTTCTTACCAAACATAATCACTTTCGCTTTCTTGCTTTGTTCCTTCACATCTTCAACCAATGGAGTCAATGTAAAAGCATTCCTATTCTTCTTAATTTGATATGTATTGTTTCTCCCATCATAATTGGCATATTTATCAAATTGCCAAGGCCTTCCAAGTAATAGATGGCAACAATTCATAGGTGTAACATCACAAAGAACCTTATCACTATATCTACCAATTTGAAACTCAACTAGGGCTTGTTCATTAACCAAAATGGACTGATCACTACTCAACCAAGATGCCTTATAGGGTGCTTCATGGGGAATTCTTTCTAATTTCAGTCTATCAACCATTTCACAAAACACCATATTTATAGTAGAACCTAAATCTATGACAACTTTGCATACCTTTCCATTGCATTTCCATGTTGTTATGAATAATTCTCTTCTTTGAATCAGCTCCTTCTCCTTGGATGCCTTCAAAAGTTGTCTTTGCATCATCAATGTTTCCCCATCTTTTGGAATAGCATGTAGAGAGGGTGACTTCACACTTTCCTTATCCTCCTCTTGCACAATTTGAGCCCTCTTGTCACCAACACTTGAAGTAGAGCCTTGTATTTTAGGACAATTGAAGGATGGATGACCAAACTGATTGCAATTGTAGCATCTTCCTAAAAATATATTGGAACTCCTACCTGCACCAAATCTGCTTCTAAAGCCTTTAAATCCACCCCTTACATCAGCAACTTGTTCTTTACCTTTGTTTGCATATTCTTGTTCATAATGGGACTATTTTGATGTAGGAAATGATACTCTTCCTCTTTGATTGCTGACTCTTCCTCTAATAGATTTGTCTTTCCTTTTTGATCTTTTCTTCAACCCTTACTACCATTTGATAACATTCTTCAACAGTTCTCGGATTTGTCACAACTAGTTCATCTTGAATATTAAATCTAAGTCCACCAAGGTATCTAGCAACTTTTTCAACCTCATCTTCCATTATACTTGATCTTATACTTAAGTTATAGAATTCATCAGTATAGGTCTTAACATCTAAGTCCTTTTGCTTCAAACCTTGGAGTTTCTTAAACAATTGAACTTCATAGTCTTTAAGAAGAAACTTACCTTTGAGTTTACCAACCATTTTATCCCAAGAAACTATGTTTGATTTACCTTTCTTTCTCCTCTTAGCTTGTTCACAGTCCCACCATAATAATGCATGACCTTTCAGCTTTGTCTTTGCAATCTTTAGCTTCTTCTCTTCAGGAACATCTTCACATTCAAATTGATTATCCATGGCTACAACCCAATCTAGAAGCTCCTCATCATTCAAATTTCCTCCATACATAAGAAAATCAACCTTGGACTTATATTCCTCTCCTCTTACTGCCTTCAATAGCCTTATTGTCCTCTATTCATCAGGGTCCATCTGCTCTTCCTCTACTTCATTCTCTTCTTCCCCTTCTTCCTCAGATTCACTCTCATCTCCTAGAACCATAGCTCTTTTCTGACTTGTCTCCAAGGCAGAAAACCTTGCCAAAATAGCATTATGAGACTCCAACAACTTAGCATGTCTCTCCTTTAACTCTTGCAACTCTCTAGCAGTGCCACTAGTTAGTCTTAGGAGGCATCTTGACTCTTCAAATTCTAACCTTTCTTTTAGGCAACTTCAACCAATCTCCCTCAAGAGATCTAATCCCTATGCTCTAATACCAATTTGATGTCAAGAAAGGTACAATAATCACTAACTTCCAACCAAACCAATTTGTAAGTCTCAAGACCCTAAGATTAGGGGTGTTCCTTCTTTAGCCTCCTTGTTCCTACTAGCCCTCCAAAAGGGGTCTTTTCATTACAACTTTCATAAACTACCTCAAACCCACAACTTATTCACCTTTTTAGATACCCATTATTGAGTTATTTAACATATCTCACTTCCACATAGGGTTGTTTCAGAACTTCATGGCCTAAAATTGATTGTTCCTGCTTCTACAAAGGGGCAATTAGCCCTATTTTCCAAAGCAAGTACCCTCGAAACTCCTTGTAAACACAAAATTCCTATGGATAGTATTAAAAAAACCTCCAAAACCATTGAATCAATAAGTTTTATGGATTGGAACACTCATTTAAGTCCCAAACCACCAAACCCTTATTTTATGCCTTTCTAGGCTAATTTCAAGCAGGGTTTATTGAAAATACACATTCCAATCATCTTCAAACCTTCCCAATAGCTCAGACATGTCTTATTATGTCTGCCTATGCTATACCAACCTTCACAAGTCTCTTACAAATGTATTTTATGCAAACTCACACTCTTAACCCTCACTTTTCAAGCCAAAACTCACAAAATATGCCATATGGCTTCACACAAATAACCTCACAACTCACCTCCCCTACTATTACCACTTTGAAGAATCAAAATTCATGCTATTATAGTATATTTCACTAAAGGAAATGGTCACAAATTCATGTTTCCTCCTCACAACCCTCAAAATAGGGTTTCCAGGCTGTTCGCAAACAAAATGCTATAAAATGCTTCAAACTTAATAAAAAATGATACAACCAATTGGAATAGAAATAATATTCAACATGCTTCCAATTCTAATAAGTCTAAGACTCTGACATGTCTGTATAGGGCTGTACTATTCATGGGAACAACAAAAAAAAGTAAAAAAACTTAGAAATACAGAGAATTTGCTATGTAGAACAGGGGTATCCTTCTTGATGTACACTTCAAAAACATTCTCTCTTTTACAATGAGTTCACCTTCATATTTACATTCTTTTCCCTCCAAAAATAGTGACCTCCAACTAACTTTTAAACTACTGACCTTTGGTATTCCACCATTTAGCAATTTTGTATCTTCTTACATAGCATTTTTGACAACATTACAAATATGACACTTTCTTTGTAATAATGAAACCCCATGACTCAAATTACATTTGAAGTGGTCTATTATGACCTTATTCAATGACAAAAGACTCCAACATACCTATATCCTAACAAAGACCAACATTAAGACATTATTTACAAACTTTGCAAGAGGTAAACTTGGTGCCGCTGCACCATACATTTGGCCAAAAAAGAGAAGACCTCATATCCCATGAGGATTGTATGCCATCAAAACATGTTGCTTCTAATCATACCATGACCTCCAACCTTCATATCCACCTGGTGACTCTTTCTAATGAGTCAAGTATTGAGAACTTGCACTATCTTTGCTCTTGAACTGATTTCTTCTTTGGATTGGCTGTCCTCCATTGAATGGATTATGTCTCACCTTCACATCACTTTGTGATGATGTCAAACCTATCTTCATGATTGCAAAAACACCTTTTCCATTCTTATCTTGGACTGTCATCTCTTTCACCTTCATTGCATACTCAAACTTACCCCTTTTTTATTGCCTCTCACCATGTTTCATTCCATCTTTCTCCTTTAGATCCTTTGCCCCAAGTACCACTGCCTTCTCAGATTAACAAACATCTATCCTTTCAGATTTAGGAACCTCTATTTTGATAGCATTTGACTGACCATTAACTTTCTTTGAAGCTAAGGGACAAAATATTGTCCCAATCATGATCTTGTCTTGCCAATCTTGCACTTCCATCATCAACTTGACCTACTCCTTATCAACCTCTGTTATCTTTTCATATTCTTTGCCTTTCAAACTCACTTCACTCTTCAAATTTACTCTTTTGATGTCCTCTAACATAGGAGTGGCTGCAATCTTCACTTTCTCTTCATACTCAACCTTCACAAACTCTTTCTTACCAAACATAATCACTTTGGCTTCCTTTCTTTGTTCCTTCACATCTTCAACCAATGGAGTCAATGTAAAAGCATTCCCATCCTTCTTAATTTGATATGTATTGTTTCTCCCATCATAATTGGCATATCTATCAAATTTCCAAGGCCTTCCAAGTAATAGATGGCAACAATTCATAGGTATAACATCACAAAGAACCTTATAACTATATCTACCAATTTGAAACTCAACTAGGGCTTGTTCACTAACCAAAATGGACTGACCACTACTCGACCAAGATGCCTTATTGGGTGCTTCATGGGGAATTCTTTCTAATTTCAGTTTATCAACCATTTCACAAGACACCATATTTTCAGTAGAACCTGAATCTACGACAACTTTGCATACCTTTCCCTTGCATTTACATGTTGTCCTAAATAATGCTCTTCTTTGAATCAGCTCCTTCTCCTTGGATGCCTTCAAAAGTTGTCTTTGCATCATCAATGTTTCCCCATCTTTTGGAATAGCATGTAGAGAGGATGACTTCACACTTTCCTTATCCTCCTCTTGCACAATTTGAGCCCTCTTGTCACCTACACTTGAAGTAGAGCCTTGACTTTTTGGACACTTGAAGGATGGATGACCAAACTGATTGCAATTGTAGCATCGTCCTAAAAATATATTGGAACTTCGACCTACACAAAATTTGCCTCTAGAGCCTCTAAATCCACTCCTTGCATCAATAACTTGTTCTTTACTTTTGTTTGCATCTAATTGTTCATCATGGGACTGTTTTGATGTATGAAATTATCCTCTTTCTCTTTGATTGCTGACTCTTCCTCTAATAGATTTGTCTTACCTTCTTTTGATCTTCTCTTCAACCCTTACTGCCATTTGATAACATTCTTCAACAGTTCTTGGATTTGCCACAACTAGTTCATCTTGAATATTAAATCTAAGTCCACCAAGGTATCTAGCAACTTTTTCATCCTCATCTTCCATTCTACCTAATCTTATGCTTAACTTATAGAATTTATCATTATAGGTCTTAACATCTAAGTCCTTTTGCTTTAAACCTTGAAGTTTCTTAAACAATTGAACTTCATAGTCTTTAGGAAGAAACTTACCTTTGAATTTACCAACCATTTTGTCCCAAGAAACTATGTTTGATTTAACTTTCTTTCTCCTCTCATCTTGTTCATAGTTCCACCACAATAATGCATGACCTTTCAGCTTTGTCTTTGCAATCTTTACCTTCTTCTCTTCAGGAACATCTTCACATTCAAAGTGATTATCCATGGCTGCAATCTAATCTCGAAGCTCCTCATCATTCAAACTTCCTCCATACATAAGCAAGGGAACCTTGGACTTATATTCCTCTCCTATTATTGCCTTCAAAAGCCTTATTGTCCTGTGTTCATCAGGGTCCATCTACTCTTCCTCTACTTCATTTTCTTCTTCCCATTCTTCCTTGGATTCACTCTCATCTCCTAGAACCATAGCTCTTTTTTGACTTGACTCTCAAGCAAAAAGCCTTGCCAAAACAACATTATGAGACTCCAACAACTTAGCATGTCTCTCCTTTAACTCTTGCAACTCTCTAGTAGTACCACTAGTCTTAGGAGGTATCTTGACTCTTCAAATTCCAACCTTTCTTTTAGGCAAACTTCAACCAATCTCCCTCAAGAGATCTAATCCCTATGCTGTGATACAAAATTGATGTCAAGCAAGGTACACTAATCACTAACTTCCAACTAAACCAATTTGTAAGTCTCAAGACCTTAAGATTAGGGGTGTTCCTTCTTTAGCCTCCTTATTCCTACCAGCCCTCCAAAAGGGGTCTTTTCATCACAACATTCAGAAACTACCTCAAACCCATAGCTTATTCACCCTTTTTGATACCCATTATTGAGTTATTTAACATATCTCACTTCCACATAGGGTTCTTTCAGAACTTCATGGCCTAGAATTGACTGTTCTTGCTACTACAAAGGGGCATTTAGCCCTATTTTCCAAAGCAAGTACCCTCCAAACTCCTTGTAAACCCAAATTTCCTATGTAAAGTCTTAATACAACCTCCAAACCTACTGAATCAACAATGTTTAGGGGTTGGAACACTCATTTAAGTCCCAAACCACCAAACCCTTGTTTTAGGCCTTTCTAGGCTAGTTTCAAGCAGGGTTTATTGAAAATACACATTCCACTCATCTTCAAACTTTTCCAATAGCTTGGACATGTCTTATTATGTCTGCCTATGCTATACCAACCTTCACAAGTCTCTTACCAATGTCTTTTATGCAAACTCACACTCTTAACCCTCAGTTTTCAAGCTAAAACTCACAAAATATGCCCTATAGCTTCACACAAATAACCTCACAACTCACCTCCCCTACTCTTACCACTATGAAGAATCAAAATTCATGTTGTTACAATATATTTCACCAAATTTGAGAGCTTTTCACCAAAGGAAATGGTCACAAATTCATCTTTTTTCCTCACAACCCTCAAAATAGGGTTTCCAGGCTATTTGCCATCAAAATGCTATCAAATGCTTCAAACTTAATGAAAAATGATGCAACCAATTGGAATAGAAATAATATTCAACATGCTTCCAATAATAATAATTCTCAAACTTTGACACATCCGTACAGGTCCGTACTATTCATGGGAACAACAAAAAATAGTAAAAAAACTCAGAAATACAGAGAAATTGCTATGTAGAACAGGGGTATCCTTCTTGATGTTCACTTCAAAAACATTCTCTCTCTTTTCAAATGAGTTCACCTTCATATTTACATGCTTTTCCCTCCAAAAAAAATGACCTCCAACTAACTTTTAAACTACTGACCTTTGGTATTCCACTATTTAGCAATTTTGTATCTTCTTACATAGCATTTTTTACAACATTACAAATATGGCACTTTCTTTGTAATAATGAAACCCTATGACTCAAATTACATTTGAAGTGATCTATTATGACATTATTCAATGAAAAAAGACTCCAACATACCTATATCCTAAAAAAGACTAACATTAAGACATTATTTACAAACTTTGCAAGAGGTAAACTTGGTGCCCCTGCACCATACACTCAACCAAAAAAAGAAGACCTCATGTCCCATGAGGAATGTATGCCATCAAAACATGTTGCTTCTGATCATACCATGATCTCCAACCTACATATACAAATGGTGACTCTTTCCAATGAGTCAAGTATTGAGAAAGTGCACTATCTCTGCTCTTGAACTGATTTCTTCTTTGGTTTGGCTATCCTCCATTGAATGGATTGTGTCTCACCTTCACTTCACTTTGTGATGATGTCAAACCTATCTTCATGATTGCAAAAACACCTTTTCCATTCTTGTCTTGGACTATCATCTCTTTCACCTTCATTGCATACTCAAACTTACCACTTTTTTATTGCCTCTCACCATGTTTCATTCCATCTTTCTCCTTTAGATCCTCTACCCCAAGTACCACTGCCTTCTTAGACTGATAAACATATGTCCTTTCAGATTTAGGAACCTCTATTCTGATAGAATTTGACTAACCATTAACTTTCTTTGAATCTAAGGGATAAAATACTGTCCCAATCATGATCTTGTCTTACCAATCTTGCACTTTCATCATCAACTTGACCTACTCCTTATAAACCTCTGTTATCTTTTAATCTTCTCTGCCTTTCAAACTCACTCCACTCTTCAAACTTACTATTTTGATGTCCTCTAACATAGGAGTGGTTGTAATCTTCACTTTCTCTTCATACTCAACCTTCACAAACTCTTTCTTACCAAACATAATCACTTTGGCTTCCTTGCTTTGTTCCTTCACATCTTCAATCAATGGAGTCAATGTAAAAGCATTCCCATCCTTCTTCAATTGATATGTATTGTTTCTCCCATCACAATTGGCATATCTATCAAATTTCCAAGGCCTTCCAAGTAATAGATGGCAACAATTCATAGGTACAACATCTCAAAGAACCTTATCACTATATCTACCAATTTGATACTCAACTAGGGCTTGTTCATTAACCAAAATGGATAGATCATTACTCAACCAAGATGCCATATAGGGTGCTTCATGGGGAATTCTTTCTAATTTCAGTTTATCAACCATTTCACAAGACACCATATTTTTAGTAAAATCTGAATCTATGACAACTTTGCATACCTTTCCCTTGGATTTGCATGCTGTCCTGAATAATGCTCTTCTTTGAATCAACTCCTTCTCCTTGGATGCCTTCAAAAGTTGTCTTTGCATCATTAATGTTTCCCCATCTTCTGGAATAGCATGTAGAGAGGGTGACTTCACACTTTCCTTATCCTCCTGTTGTACAATTTGATCCCTCTTGTCACCAACACTTGAAGTAGAGCCTTGTCTTTTAGGACATTTAAATGATGGATGACCAAACTGATTGCAATTGTAGCATCTTCCTGAAAATATATTCAAACTCTTACCTGCACCAAATTTGCCTCTAGAGCCTCCAAATCCACCCCTTGCATCAACAACTTGTTCTTTACCTTTGTTTGCATCTTCTTTTTCATCATGGGACTGTTTTGATGTAGGAAATGATCCTCTTCCTCTTTGATTGCTACCTCTTCCTCTAATAGATTTGTCTTTCCTTCTTTTGATCTTCTCTTCAACCCTTACTACCATTTGATAACATTCTTCACAGTTCTTGGATTTACCACAACTAGTTCATCTTGAATATTAAATCTAAGTCCACCAAGGTATCTAGCAACTTTTGAAACCTCATCTTCCATTCTACCTGATCTTATGCTTAACTTATAGAATTCATCAGTATAGGTCTTAGCATCTAAGTCCTTTTGCTTCAAACCTTGGAGTTTCTTAAACAATTGAAATTCATAGTCTTTAGGAAGAAACTTACCTTTGAGTTTACCAACCATTCTATCCCATGAAACTATGTTTGATTTACCTTGCTTTCTCCTCTTAGCTTGTTCATAGTCCCACCATAATAATGCATGACCTTTCAGCATTGTATTTGCAATCTTTACCTTCTTCTCTTCAAGAACATCTTCACATTCACAGTGATTATCCATGGCTGCAATCCAATCTAGAAGGTTCTCATCATTCAAACTTCCTCCATACATGGGAAAATCAACCTTGGACTTATATTCCTCTCCTCTTACTACCTTCAAAAGTCTTATTGTCCTCTGTTCATTAGGGTCCATCTGCTCTTCCTCTACTTCATTCTCTTCTTCTCCTTCTTCCTCATATTCACTCTCATCTCCTAGAACCATACCTCTTTTCTGACTTGACTCCAAGGAAAAAAGCCTTGCCAAAATAGAATTAGGAGACTCCAAAAACTTAGCATGTATCTCCTTTAACTCTTGCAACTCTCTAGAAGTGCCACTAGTCTTAGGAGGCATCTTGACTCTTCAAATTCCAACCTTTCTTTTAGGCAAACTTCAACCAATCTCCCTCAAGAGATCTAATCCCTATGCTCTGATACCAATTTGATGTCAAGAAAGGTACACTAATCACTAACTTCCAACCAAACCAATTTGTAAGTCTCAAGACCCTAAGATTAGGGGTGTTCCTTCTTTAGCCTCCTTATTCCTACTAGCCCTTCAAAAGGGGTCTTTTCATTACAACTTTCATAAACTACTTCAAACCCACAACTTATTCACCTTTTTAGATACCCATTATTGAGGTATTTAGTATATCTCACTTCCACATAGGGTTGTTTCAGAACTTCATGGCCTAAAATTGATTGTTCCTACTACTACAAAGGGGCAATTAGCCCTATTTTCCAAAGCAAGTACCCTCCAAACTCCTTGTAAAACCAAAATTCATATGGATAGTCTTAAAACAACCTCCAAAACCACTGAATCAATAATGTTTAGGGGTTGGAACATTCATTTAAGTCCCAAACTACCAAACCCTTATTTTAGGCCTTTCTAGGCTAGTTTCAAGGAGGGTTTATTGAAAATACACATTCCTATCATCTTAAAACTATCCCAATACCTCAAACATGTTTTATTATGTCTACCTATGCTATACCAACCTTCATAAGTCTCTTACCAATGTCTTGTATGCAAACTCACACTCTTAACCCTCAGTTTTCAAGCCAAAACTCACAAAATTTGCCCTATGGCTTCACACAAATAACCTCACAACTCACCTCCCCTGCTCTTACCACTTTGAAGAATCAAAATTCATTCTATTAAAGTATATTTCACCAAATTTGAGATCTTTTCACCAAAGGAAATGGTCACAAATTCATGTTTTCTCCTCACAACCCTCAAAACAGGGTTTCTAGGCTATTTGCAATCAAAATGCTATAAAATTCTTCAAACTTAATAAAAAATGATGCAACCACTTGGAATATAAATAATATTCAACATGCTTCCAATTCTAATAAGTCTTAGATTTTGACACTTCCGTACATGGCCATACTATTCATGGGAACAACAAAAAAATAGTAAAAAAACTTAGAAAAATAGAGAATTTGCTATGTAGAACAGGGGTATCCTTCTTGATGTTCACTTCAAAAACATTCTCTCTCTTTTACAACAAGTTCACCTTCATATTTACATTCTTTTCCCTCCAAAAACAATGACCTCCAACTGAATTTTAAACTACTAACCTTTGGTATTCCACCATTTAGCAATTTTGTATCTTCTTACATAGCATTTTTGACAACATTACAAATTTGACACTTTCTTTTTAATAATCAAACCCCATGACTCAAATTACATTTGAAGTGGTCTATTATGACCTTATTCAATGAAAAAAGACTCCAACATACCTATATCCTAACAAGGACCAACATTAAGACATTATTTACAAATTTTGCAAGAGGTAAACTTGGTGCCCCTGCACCATCCTTCCACTGTTTATCATAATCTATCAGTTCCTATGCTATATTGACTGTCCCTAGCTCTTCACTCCTAAGATGACTATCTTAAATCCTAATGACTGTTATCACTATCACAATCACATTTTTTTTCCTTCACTCTATATGATTCATGTTTTCCCAAATCCAATGCACTAAATCTTCAAAACTATTGATAGCCTTGATCTTCCTACTTTTTCAACTGCTGACTACACTGTGATAGCTCTAGACCTCCATCTTATGTGGTTTGGAATGTCTTCCATGAGGAATGGCAAGGAAGGAAAAAACTATTACCCTCTTGTCAAGTCCTCACAATTACAATTGGAACATTTGTTTATCTTTCTTAATCATAGTCAAAACTAGGATAATAAAAACATACCAAATGTCTCTAATATGTCTCAGACTCAGATAATATAGATAGTTTCCCAACTTCCATAACATTTTTCTAAAACCTATGAAGCATGTAGTTCATATTGTTTTTTTACCCTTCATATCTTTAGCTTAATCCATCGAAGACTACAACTAACCCTCTAGATATATTGTCTTCTTTGCAGACTGTACTAAACCTACATCCAATCTTTGCAATACAGTGCATGAGAAAAATGCTCTTTAAAAACTATATTATCCTAGGGACACACATGTAAACCTGATACATATCTCACCTTCTACATATGCTTTTTGAAAGCATACCATACAAAACCTTTGGTCTTTCTGTAGATTTCAAGTTAATGCTCCTAACTCCTTGAAAAGTTTTTCATCCTTGTTCTGAAGTTCTTAAAGAAAATACAGAGCATGATATGGAAATGTACCTCAAAATCCCTCTACATGTATGATCCTTGTAGTTCTTATTTTCTTTCATGGTTCCTAGAGGCTCCAATGGATGGTATGTTTTTCTACCATGGAGACACATGTGGATATTAGTCCAGAAACCCTAAACTTAACCAATACGGAACTAACCTAAATCTTTGACTACAACAAGACTATCTAACACATAGCCTTCAAAACAAAACCTTCCCTCCATTTGATGAAATGGCTACTTGAGACAACTAAGGTCTCTTGGGTGTGGAAAATCTAAAAGAAATGACTTTTTGACTCATAAAAAGAATGAAAGCGATATGAAATAAACTCCCTTTTTGTATAAGGTGAGAGTCAAATTAGCAAGTTTAATGCTTAGGAACAACTTTCAAAGTTCTTTCTATGATCATTTAAGCAATATTGAAGCAACATTTGATAGTTTATAACTGGCAAGGCATTTAAGCTTCCTCCAAGACCATTTTAAACTTCTAAAGCGTACCACAACACTTTAGATTTTTTTTAAAAAATTTTGTGACCCAAGACGACTCATTGCAACAATCAAAGACAAGATCCTGACCTTTCACTTTGCCCTTTTGTCTAGGAAAGCCAAATAGGTAACATTTTTGGCAACTTCTACTTGAGTTTTTCCTGCTAAAACTGAGAGAACAACAACCTTGCATATCCATTGGGCATTAGAGTCAAAAGAAGACCTAAAACAACTTAGAATAGACTTGAATACCTCAGTTAGACACCTCAAGACAACAAGACACAAAATTGAAACACACCTAAAACTACCCAAAAACAAGACTAAAAACAACTAACTACTTGTGCATCTGCACTTGGAGGGAAAAGACTACCAAAACAAACTATACTAACCTAAAATAATTAAGGAAAAGACTACCTAAAAAAACCATTAATTGGTTCATGAAAGTAGCTACCATTTCTTTGCAACTTGCAATGCTCCATACGTTTGTGAGTATGGAAGGAGAGGAGAAAAAAGGGCACATGTTTAACCAACTGTTGCAATGCTTCTTGAGGAGAGAAAACAAACTCACTTAACCACTTGTGTTGACCATTCATACTGTTGTTTTGGAGTGGATAAGATAGTTGGATATGCTCTTTTTCAATAAAATCTTCATGTTTGGGTGCAAGAATACCTTAAGATGCATTGCTGGCTTCCATCCTAGCTAGATGCCTGATAGGACATCCCCTTGAAAGCTTTGGACTGATTGGTTCTTTTTCTTCATTTGGTGTGATGGTGTCCTCCATCTTGCTCTCATGTTGTTCTTGTGTGAGAGACATCTAACTTGAGACTTCATGGTTTTCTCCTTCTTCCTTCAAAGAAACAAAAAATCCTGATATAATGTCATCATGGGTGCATTCTTCAAACCTTTCCTTCTTTTGTTCATGGTTGTCCTGCTTCATGGCTGAGTTTGAACAAGTGAGAAAACAATTTGAATGACTAGAAATGATATCATTGCCTTCACCTTACATGACAGTTTGCCATGTCAACTCCTCCTCCATGGTAAATGAATCATCCTCTTCCATTAAGACAACCAATAACTTATCAAAGCTATCAGCTCTTGGAAGATTCTTAGGAATAGCTGATACAAGCTCCAAATTCACATTATTACTCAAAGAAGTACACTCCAAATCAAGCTTTTACTCTTCAATGAAGGAAGGAAAATGTTCAAACAATGTAGTAGCCTCTTCCACCAAACTTTCATTTGTTATATCAGCCTCATCTCCATCTATACAGTAGAAAGGAAGTTCCTCCAACTAGCTAAAACCTTACAAATCAGCCTTAAGAGAGGTTTCTTGACTTGAAAGAAAGGACCCTTCTTCATCAAGACCACATTCTTCCTCCTGTTCCATGTCTGATTCTTTTGATTGGGTGGCACAAAATGGGCTGAAAATAGTTATCTCTTCCTCATCTTCACTTGAAATGTGCTCCTCTTCGCCTACATAGCTTTCATTTTCTCTCCATACAATGGGTCCTCCTTTGAAAAGGGAGATGGTGGGAGGGCAAAAAGGTTCAACTGATGAAGTAGAATAAACATGCTCATTTCTAAGAAGGTTATAAGGTATTATGGGCTGCTCTTGGTTATGAATTGGTTGTTGGATTGAAAGAGCACTCCTAAAACTTGGAATTTTGACACAAGGAGGCTTACTTGAGGATCCAAGAGATTTTTTCTTGTTTAAAACTAGGAATTTTGGACTTAGCAACCTCTTCATCCAAAGGATGATTCATCATTATAGGAAGATCTGAATTGAAGCTAGGAAAGCAAGGGGCTAATTGGGTTTCATACCTTTGTATTTGGGCCATCAATTGCTTCATTTGTTCTTCCTTGGCTGTAATTTATCTATTAAAGCATTCTTCCTCATACACCCTTCTATTTTCTACTTCATGTTGGTGCAAATAAGCTTAATAAGCAAGCTCTTCCTACTGCCAACTATATTTCTACTCATTTTTAATATCATCTAACTGCATTTGAAAGTTTAGAATCATATCTCTTATATCTTGAATGCCCATGTTTTCATCATCTTGAAGATGGCTAGGAGAATAGGCACATTAGTTATGAGAAATATGGTCCTCTTGGGACTGAATATAGGCATGGGAAGGTTGCCAAGAAGGTTGAGCATGGATGGTTTGAAAATACTCCCTGTTGGTAATGCTGGTTGTAATGAGGAGAAGAGCTGTTTGGAGGCCAAAAGCCTAAGTTTTCATGAAATGGAGGAGGATAGCCATTGTGGTATTGATAACTAGACATTGCAAGGGTAAAGCATGAAGAACAGATAAGTTTAGATAGCAGATTTCAAATGAATATAGAAAACTAGATCTTGAAACACCAGGATGTGAGTTATAACACCAAATAGAGTCACCTAGTGATAAGAAAAAAAAACTTTCAAATGATAGAAAGCTAACTAGTAGCACCAACCTCATTAGCTGCATGTATCTGGACTGTTAAAACTAGCTGATATATGATTAGAGTCGCCATGGTGTTGTTTGTAGTGCCTCCAAAGGCTAACAATACTGAGAGAAACACCAAATCTCTCAACATTTTGATGAGAAGTTCATTGAACTAGTCCCACCAGGTGTGCCAAAAACTGTTGTCACTAAAGTGTGCACCCTCACTGAGTTATGAGAACTCAGTCACCTAGTGAAACATGGAAACACTCCAGGGGCATGTGGGTTGCTCATAGGTTGGAGTCAATCTCCAGAGAGGGCTGGTTCCCTTGAAAACTTAGGCCAAATAGCACCTAAGCCTTCACTTCTACTACTAAAAACTAACCTTCAGATGAAAAGGAAGAGAGAAAATATAGTATGGGAAACGTGGTGATGCACCAAGAATGTTTGATACCCTTCACTTGCTAAAACATACACAATGAATCTAAAAAGAGAGGTTATGCACAACTGATATAAATTATTGCATAAGTACTTTGTAAGAAGGTTTTATCACTTGTTACAACACTAGAAGGGTTCACAAGAGACCTTAAAATGGGTACAGATGTTGATTTTCTACAACCAAGCACTATAGAAGCATGAGAAACACAATTTACAAACTACAATAAGGCAAAACCCTACATAGAGGTGACAGAGAGGACAACAAATCAAGGAGGAATAGCCTTCTTCACATGATAAGATCAACAAACTCCATGAGACACACACTATGCAGCTCATAAGAAGGAAAAATAAAGTCTTTTATTGATCCAAAGGTGTTATAAACAACATACAGGTCTGAAAATAGTTACAATGCTCACTCCTTTCTAGAAAGAACCTTCATAGATTACAATACATGGCTCCAAGAATGAGCAGAAAACTAATTTTCTAAGTTACAATGCTCTATTTTTCTGCTTCTAGAGCTCCAAAAAACAAAGAAAGAACCCCTAGTCTAGATTAGACACAAGCCTATATCTCCCCTCAATATGTAGGAGAGAATATAGAGCTATAATCAATGTAAAAGTCATATCAAAAGTGCTTGGTCAAACCTCCTATGCGATCCAAAGAGTCCTCCTTTGAATTGACTGCTTCATGACACTTGATGTATGTTGAGGAAAGTCTTCTAACTGCCCTTTGACTCTTTCAAACTCCATTCACTCTCCTTGCATGTTTGATTCAACTCCTAAAAAGGCTCCTAGATCACTGGCATGTGTTCAACTACCCATAATGTTGTCATGGCTGGCCATTACTCCCTTAACTCTACCTCAACTGTCATTTACAAGATGATAGGACACATGTTTAAGAGTTTGAAAAGTTTAAGATCACCTTGGAGGCATCGAGAAAGAGAAATAGTCCCTTTAGGACTCTAGACTACCTTTTGAAGTTGTTCTTCCATGCCTTTTCTGTATTGCAATAGTAGTATAGGGCTTCCTGACATCTGTCTTCTTGTTTCACTATTCTCACACTATTAGGTCCTAACCTCTTTGAAAGGTTCTTATAAGGTTCCATTTCATACTCTTGTAGGGTTATTAGATGAGTTTACTCTTTTGATGATGTAGATTCCTCCATCTTCTTGTAACTACTATCTCCTATCTAAGACTGCCTTGTTAGAAAATTTCAGAGCCATGTACCTTAAGTCATGACAACAGATGAAACCACCCTTCATCTCTCTTAGCAGTCTTTGATCTTTAGAACCTCCATAACAATTATTGATGACTGTTGTCCTTTTCTTGTTTACCACAGTCTAGCAATACCTCAATCATATACCCTTATGATTTTGACAACCCTTTGACCTCCTAGATGCATGGCATGGTCTTCATTCTTTATTGTTAGGACTATCCTCAATTCTACTGTTATAGTCCTTTGACTATACTTATCTTTGAGAAGCCAATTGTTGTCACAGTTTTAGAAACTGCTATCATAGTCTTTCATATTTTTAACTGTTGTTCCATTTGGTGAAAACCCTTGTGACTGCAATTTTTTTCTATGCTTGACATTGACTACTCTTTCTTTTTATAACTCCATGTTAGATCTCTTTAAGACTCATCTACAACTTCTCTTTTGACATGACTGGTAACTGATATGCTTTTCCTCATGGATTGTTGTTTCATTATTTACTCATGAAGTTCCTCTTCTTGAGCTTGAATTGCACCTTTATTATGATTGTCTTCTCTAACATTCCTACCACTCCTTCCACATGACTGCACCTTCAAATACACCTTAATCATTTTAATCCACTGTTTCTTTATTGCTTGTTGTTGCTTTTGATTGCTAACAAAGTTACTTTTTGATGATGACTGTGTTAAGCCAATTTATGACAATTTTCAATGCCTAGTGATTGTTGTACCTTGTTTTGAATAGGTCTATGAAGCCACATATTCTTTCATGCTACTTAACTCAAATTTATATAGTGACTATCCTACTGTTTTAGTTTGTAACTATTTCAGACCTCTGCCATGCATGGAGATTTTCACAAACTCCAAAAATGTGAAATGGCCATCAAACCTTCTATCACATGATATTATCTATTTTCTGATGTTCCTAGACACCTCTGCATGCACTATCCTGATTGCATTGTAGACTCAACACCTATAGACCTTTTCTTATGGCTATTGTCTACTACTATCACATTTGGGACCATCATCTACCCATTATGCTTTTAGAGATATGGTAGACTTGTTAGAAATATCTCAGACCATTGAAAACATGTTGTCCTCTATACTTGATATAAATGTCATCTTTCTCCTTATTGTGACTATCCCCTATTGATAGTAACTATAGGTCTATCTATAAGTCTTCATTCTTATATATGCCCACTATTAAAGGTATACCATCTTGAAACAGGATTAGGGTTTCTTATGATACCCTATGCCTTCTCACAACTGATATCTTTATGATAGCCATTCCTTGACTTTTCCTTTTTGTGACTTTCCTCACAATGCTTCAAAATACCTCAACATGTTTATGGGGTTTGTTAAGAACTTGAAGATTGCTGTCAAACTTGTGCATTGTATTGATATTTTCTACTAGTAACTATCCTTTTAGGACTATAGAAGGCAATCTCTCATAGCTTTGTATATCTTCTTAATGTCATATTAACCTTTATGACCCTTTTTACCTCTTTTTTATCTATTGTGACACTTATCCTTCCATTGTTTATCATAATCTAACAGTTCCTATGCTATATTGACTGCCCCTAGCTCTTCACTCCTAAGATGATTGTCTTAAATCCTAATGACTATCATCACTATCACAGTCACATTGTTAGTTTTTCCTTCACTCTATATGATCTATGTTTTCCCAAATCCAATGCACTAAATCTTCAAAACTATTGATAGCCTTTATCTTCCTACTTTTTCAACTGCTGACTGCACTGTGACAGCTCTAGACCTCCATCTTATGTGATTTGGAATGTCTTGCATGAGGAATGACAAGGAAGGAAAAAACTGTTACCCTCTTGTCAAGTCCTCACAATTACAATTGGAACTTTTGTTTAGCTTTCTTAATCATAGTCAAAACTAGGATAATAAAAATATACCAAATGGCTCTAATCTATATCGGACTTAGATAATATAGATTGTTTCCCAACTTCCATAACATTTTTCTAAAACCTTTGAAGCATGTAGTTCATGTTGTTGTTTTATCCCTTCATATCTTTAGCTTAATCCACCAAAGACTTCAACTGACCCTCTAGATATATTATCTTCTCTGCAGAATGTACTAAACCTACATCCAATCTTTGCAATACAGTGCATGAGAAAAATGCTCTTTAAAAATTGTATTATCCTGGGGACACACATGTAAACCTGATACATATCTCACCTTCTACTTATTCTCCTTGAAAACATACCATACAAAACCTTTGGTCTTTCTGTAGATTTCAAGTTAATGATCCTGACTCCTTGAAAATATTTTCATCTTTGTTCTGAAGTTCTTAAAGAAAATACAAAGCATGATATGGCAATGTACCTCAAAATCCCTCTACGTGTATGATCCTCACGGTTCTTCTTTTCTTTCATGGTTCCTAGAGGCTCCAATGGATGGTATGTATTTCTACCATGGAGACACATGTGGATATTAGTCCAGAAACCCTAAACTTTATCAACACAGAACTAACCTAAGTCTTTGACTATAGAAAGACTATCTAACACATAGCCTTCAAAAAAAAACCTTCCCTCCATTTGATGACATGGGTACTTGAGACAACTAAGGTTTCTTGGGTGTGGAAAATCTAAAAGAAATGACTTTTGACTCTTAAAAAGAATGAAAGCTATGTGAAATAAACTCCCTTTTTGTATAAGGTGAGAGTCAAATTAGCAAGTTTAATGCTTAGGAACAACTTTCAAAGTTCTTTCTATGATCCTTTAAGCAATATTAAGGCAACATTTGATAGTTTATAACTAGAAAGGCATTTAAGCCTCCTCCAAGACAATTTTAAACTTATAAAGCATACCACAACACTTTAGATTTTTTTTAAAAAAATTTTGTGATCCAAGATGACTCATTGTAACAATCAAAGACAAGATCCTGACCTTTCACTTTGCCCTTTTGGCCAGGAAAGCCAAATAGGTAACAGTACCATAGACCATAGTCTAAAGTTCCTTTCAAGTATCTAAATATCCTTTTCATTGCATTCTCATGTATTTTCTTAGGATTGGCTTGATAGCTGGAAGCCACGCATACTACATGCATAATGTCAAGTCTAGAAGTAGTCAAGTACAATAATTCTCAAATCATAGACCTATAGACAGTTTGATCCACCTCTAGAGACTCATCATCTTTTCTTAAGTGACATCTAGTGACCATGGGAGTACTCACTGGTTTTAACTCCTCCATACCAAACTTCTTCAACAATTCTTTGACATACTTAGCTTGAGAAATAAAGATACAACCACCTAGTTGGGAAATTTGAAGTCCAAGGAAGAAAGACATTTCACCATTCATGGACATCTCAAACTCTTTTTACATCTCCTCCACAAACCTTTTACACATATCATCATCTCCACTAAAGATGATATCATCAACATATACTGCAACTATCAAAATCATGTCTCCTTTTATATAACTCTTAGGAAATAGGTGTTGTACACCTTGCATAATATTGTACTATTTTATTCATATAAAATAAATATTTATTTGTCGTGCATCTTAATTGATGTATTTAACCACATTAGATATTTATTTGGAGGCCACTTGTAAAAGTTGTATGTAACATTGGGTTATTATTTGTATTATTTAATTGTTGGGAAAATGTAGTACCAACATTAAATAAGTGGGTCAATGGTTTTGTGTATCCATGGTTTTGGAACACATGGTTTTATTCAATACCACAAGTTGTATTTGTGTGAGCTTGGTCTATAAAAGAAAGCACATGGTTAGTGGTTTGGGTGGGTCGACTATTTCATTGTAGGTGGATTGGAGGTTTGTGAGAGGTTGTCATTATATTGAGCTCTCTCCTGTATGTGCATATTGTGAAGCATGGTAGATGATATGTGGATTCATGTTTGGACACATGGAGGATGCATTGGAGGTGCTTGATGGTTCAAGGGTATTCATGGAGACTCATGACATATATTGTAATATCTTTTGCTGAATAATACATATGAGTGTGGATGCTTTTGGAGGTTGGGTTTTCCCTCTTGAGGGTTTTCCTAGGGTATATCTTGTGTTATCTTGTGTTTGTCATTTGATCTTTACATTATTGTTATTTTCTGCATCTTTTTATCCTATTGGGTTATGTGGAATTAGTTTTATTGGACCTACAAATTCCTGACATGTGGCATCAGAGCCATGTTTATGGTTGAGGGAGGTGTGAGCTCCCTAGATTGTTGATAACCCGTGTGTGTGTAGATTGGATGCAAAATAGAAGCCATGGCAATGCATGGAAGGATTTGGGACATTACGATGTTTTATACAAGTTGTATTGCAGATTGTGGGTTTTGGGTATTGGAGATTTGTTGTATATTTTATAGATCTAGTGATTGAGAAATCATGGCTGAAGAGGGTTTCTTGGATTGGTGCAATGAGGGTTTTGTGGAGGGAATTTTTGCAGATGACCTGGTGTAGGAGCACCTTAGGTTTAGTAGGTTAAGTGCAAGTTGTAATTTTGGTTTTCTTATGTTGGTTCTATGTAATAAGGTCATCTAAGACCATGCTATGTGTGTTGGAGTCCATATTAGGTCACTAGGTGTGTTGCAGTGTCAAGTTGCACAAGTTGTCAAAAGTTACAAAAACATGGAATATGAAGAGTCATAAGTTGTAAATGAGGGAAGTTGGATAGTTGTAACTTGAAAAGGTAGTTGAAAAATATTAGCACATGTTTAAATAACCCTTGGAGAGTTGAAGCCAAGGTGGGGAGATGATAGTTATTGAAAATCTTAAAGTTGGAGTAATAAAACATTTTCTGTTTTCTACATTTTGCAATGTTTTTCTTTGCTCTGATGAATGGTACAGACTTGTATGGTTGTTTCATGGCATGAGACCAATTGGAAATGAAACATAATTGAGTCTACTTCCTTATTCTTTTAATTGCATTCAATTTTATTGTGTTTCAAGCAAGTTATGGTTATTTTACTGTAAACAGGTCTGAAACCCTAGTTAAGGTAATAGTGAGCAAACAAATCATTTTTTGAAGGTTTTCATACAAAATAACCTGCCCTGATTCTAAAATATGTTGTATAAGGTCAAAACAGTTATCTAGAACTATGTTTACATTTTTTATATCATGTTTACAATGAAAGTTATGGCCAAAAAACCCAATTTGTTGCTACCAAGTTTGTTCAGGCAATTAGACCTAGAGACTAGGACAATCAATTTTTAGAGGTTTCCGTACAAAGTAGCCTACCCTAGTCTTGAAGTATGTTGAGTAAAGCCCAAATAGATATCTGAAATTGTGTTCACTATTCTGATATCATAGCTGTATGGAAAGTTATGAAGAAAAAACTAGTTTGTGAGTGCTACTAGAGGATTGAGGTCTAGAGACCAAAAACCCACCATTTAATGTTTCAAACCTTGAAACTTTGATTTGTTAGAATCGTTACAAGATTCTTTATCCTTGCTCTATATAGATTAATATCAGAGCATAGGTTGGTCAATAAGAAGGAAAGTGTGAAGTAAAGAGAGAATAAGATGCCTCTAAAAGGTAACCCTATGGCTAGGGAAATGAGTGAAATGAAAGAGAAGACTGCAAAAGAAATTAGGAAGTTGAAGGAGCTGCGAGACATGATGGTAGCTAGGCTTGAGGCTATTGAAAGAAGAACCCTCATCAAGGTACTAGTGGAAAAGGAGCCACCACAAAGGAGGACTCTCTTCAGGACAACTTGTAAGTGTTTGGGTAAGGTTTGTAAAGTTGTAATTGATTCAGGTAGTCAAGATAATATGGTTTCAATTGAGATGGTTGAAAAACTTAAGTTGGAAAGAATACCACATGCTACTCCTTACAAAGTCTCTTGGTTAAATGATGGTCAACATGTTTTGGTGAATGAACAAAGTTGGGTGGAGTTTCATATAGGAGGATACAAAGACAAAATTCTATGTGACATAATACCCATGGATGTGTGACATTTTTTTCTAGGGAGGCCTTGGCAATTTGATAGGTATGCTAAGTATGATGGAAGGCAGAATACTTATGAGATAGAAAAAGATGGGGTCTCCTATACCTTGACACCATTGAAAGAGGAGGATAAAGGACAAACCATGGGATCTAATGTGATGATGGTAGGTAGAAAGGAGTTCATAAAGGTAGAAGAAGAGGAGCACATGGACCTTGCGGCCACTCCTAAACTTGGAGATATTATGACAACAGACATGAAGAATTACTTGCTATGATGGTAGAAGGGGTGTTCCACTTGTTGCCTTCAAAGGGGGATATTGGTCCAGAGGTTAGTATGCTTGATCAAGCAGTAGTTACAGGGACACAACAACAGATGGAAGAGATGAGAAGCAAAGGTGTAGAGGTCAAGGGTAAACAATAAGGGAATGTGGACAAGTCCAAGAAAAAAATTGAAGTGAAGAAGAAGGAAGTTCATTACAAGGAAGGAGGAGATGTGATTGTAGGTGATGATGAAGATTTAACAACATTCTCAGATGAGGAAGGAGTCAAAGATCATCCATCAACTAGGCCTCTAAAGTTGGGTCATATCTTAGGTTCCAAGGAACTCAAAAAGACAAGGGATAATGCCTACTTTCAGTATTTAGTCCATTGGAAGGGTTTACCAAAAGAGGATGCCACTTGGGGGTTAGAGAATGATGTGATCAAGCATGAATCTACTATTGCAACACTGTCCTCAATGGGACTTGAGTCTATTTTGCCCAGGGAGTATGGTGGAGGAGCACCTTAGGTTTAGTAGGTTAAGTGCAAGTTGTAATTTTAGTTTTCTTATGTTGGTTTTATGTAATAAGGTCATCTAAGACCATGTTATGTGTGTTGGAGTCCATATTAGGTCACTAGGTGTGTTGGAGTGTCAAGTTGCACAAGTTGTCAAAAGTTGCAAAAATATGGAATATGAAGAGTCATAAGTTGTAAATGAGGGAAGTTGGATAGTTGTAACTCAAAAAAGTAGTTAAAAACTATTGGTACATGTTTAAATAACCCTTTGAGAGTTGAATCCAAGGTGCAGAGATGATAGTTATTGAAAATCTTGAAGTTGGAGTAATAAAACATTTTCTATTTTCTACATTTTGCAACATTTTTCTTTGATCTAATGAATGGTACAGACTTGTATAGTCATTTCATGGCATGAGACCAATTTAAAATGAAAGATACTTGATTCTACTTCCTTATACTTTTTATCAATTTCATTGTGTTTTAAGAAAGTTATGGCCATTTTATTGTAAATAGGTCTGAAACCCTAGTTAAGGTAATAGTGAGCAAACAAATCAATTTTTGAAGGTTTCTATACAAAATAACCTACCTTGATTATGAGATATGTTGTATAAGATAAAAATGGGTATCTAGAACTATGTTTACATTTTTGATATCATGTTTACAATGAAAGTTATGGCCGAAAAACCCAATTTGCTACTACCAAGTTTGTTTAGATAGTTAGACCTAGAGACTAGGACAATCAATTTTTAGAGGTTTCCGTACAAAGTAACCTACCCTGATCTTGAAGCATGTTGAATAAAGCCCAAATGGGTATCTGAAACTATGTTCATTTTTTTGATATCATAGCTATACATAAATTTATGAAGAAAAAGCTAATTTGTGAGGGCTATTAGAGGATTGAGGTCTAGAGACCAAAAACCCACCATTTAATGTTTCAAACCTTGAAAGTTTGATTTGTTGGAATCATTACAAGATTCTCTATCCTTGCTCTGCATCATGACCTCTTGGGACAAAATAGACCTCACCATTGGATTCAGGAGGCCCGAGAGGTGAAGAAAAATATATAATTTTTCATGATTTGGACATTGTGAGAAAAAGAAAAAAAAATTATGCCCTCCATGGTTTTCTGGTATGGCCATATGGCCGTCACAGCTACACAGAGATTAAAAAAAATTGAAAATTTTTTTTCTACGTATGTAAAAGTTTTCTATAGTTTGTGAAAAAAATTAAAATTTCATTTTTAAATTATAGAAATGGCATTTAAAATCAAGATTGTTTTAAAAAAAATTAGGGGTAGTATGGGGGTCCATAGACCCCCTGTACTCCCATGTCCACCATGATAGGTTGAACAGGCCACTATTGGCTGGTGGGCGACCAGGGTTGGCAAGCCTCATAGCCCCCGGTCCCGGCTCCTAGCCGGTTCGACATATGCCTAGCCAGAGTCCCCGGTCGTGGCCAAAGTTCGGCGCACAAGTAATTGCCGTTAGTGGGAGCACCCCTTGGGGGTATTTAAACTTTTGACAGTGCCATTAAAAAATGTACTTCAGACCTTAAAATTAATTAAACCATGTTTTTTAATGAGCTTGGGTTTGTTGACATTAAACAAATTTAAACCTCATGTACAATTTGTTGGTCAAAGTCAATGGTGACATCAACAGTCAACCTTGCCATATCACATGCCACGTCAGTGCCTGGTCATGTGCATAGTTAGCACTTGCATCAGTGCCATGTCAACAAGTATGGAGGGTCCCCTTTTAGCCCTTGGAGGGTATTTTCTTCTGGTAGGCATAACATTCACCCACAGTATCAGCTTTTCAACTTATTATAGGCGTCGAAAAGGTCTCTCCAAGCACTATGCAATGGTATAGGTTTCATGATTATATTTTTCTATTTGTGTCAAAATTTGGTGCCTGAAGCTAGGCATTGCTCTAGGATAGTTTTATGCTCATAACTTTTGTATACGAAATCAGATTTTCAATTTCAGATAGGCGTTGGAGAGATATTATAGTGTACTACAGTTTGGATTATGTAGATTTTTAGTTTGGTGTGCATAGAGAGATTGGTACTTGTTTGATCACTTGTAGGACCCTGAGATTTAGAGTGCATTTATGAGCGCATTTAGATGGATTTTTGGGTACAAAATTATGGGAGTGCATGTTGTTATGAGACCATTAGCATGGTATAGCAGGTTCTCAGATTTGGTGCTTCCAGATATAGGTTTGTAGGTGTTTTCAGAGTTAGACTTTGATGGAGATACATACACAAGTTTTCTTCTGGTTTGAGGACATGGTTGATACGCGTGTGAGACTTGGAGTCTCATTTTAGTGGGAGTTGAGTACAGGTACAATGATGATGATGATTATAGTGTCATGGATATGCAAGTACACTTTTGCATTGGCATGACATGATCATGTATGTGATTGACAAGTATGGGCTATGATGTTTGATTCATGATTATAGGTGGTGTTGTTTTAGGGAATTGTTCTTATCTTTTGGATGCTTGATTAGTTCCTTGACTATGGTTACTCATTTGTAGACTTCTTGGCAAATCAAATCTAGCGTCTATTTGGTGTTTGAGTCTTGGAGTCTACAAGTTGTCTTTCTTGATATCTCAATTTGCATATTACTAGTGTGATGATGAGTTTGCATGTTACATTTGTTTTGGATCTACGAGTTATGTAGTTTTGTGGATTAGCTACCCCTTGGCTATAGTGGGATGATTCGGATGTGGATTGTCTACATCCATGAGATTGATTCAGTGTTTATGCAGACTTTGTTAGTTGGCTTTGTCTATGGTCATTTGTACATTAGTATGTTGCATTGGGATAAGAGGATGGATAACTAGAGTGCCTGGATAGTTGATTATTGGGAATTATAGCATGCTTATCATGATTTCTTGGATATCTTGGATACATGTTTTTATGTGAGCTTTTGACAGTGATGGTTTTATCTCCTTGGTTTGGAGATTATGGTTTACTCTACCTTTTGGGAGTTGTTGATGTTACAGTGGGATTCCTTGATTGGTTTGGGGCCATGGATAATCTTCATTTAGAAGATGGTTTCTTTGTTGTCATGGATAGCTCAATATCACAATTCAGTGGGAGCTTTGGTAGCCATGTGGATTCATCATTTGTGATGGATGATCTTCTACATTGGTTGTGGGTGTCTTATAGAGGCTCTTGGATTATGTTTCTTTTTCAATGAGTGAACTGACATCCTGATTTCCATTTTTAGTAGATAATTATCTTCACATTATTTGGAGATGTTGACATCTTGGTTTACCATGGACAACTTTTTTGAGTCTTTGGTTGAGGTGTCGGTTAATGATTTGTCCGTTTGACATGTTGATCCTTTATTTCGAGATCTTGATATTGTGTCTTGATGGACTCTTGATTGCATGTTAGAGTTTTGGTATGATACAAGTTCTCTTGGTATATGATGTATGCATTAATGCATGCAATCTCCTTGGAGGAGATGGTTAGATTATGATGTCATGATGGGATTCTTGATTATGTAGACATGTTGGAGCATTGACAGTGATCTTGTTGGTTCTCTTGGTATTGAGTACTTTGGTCATTTGCTTGAGAGCTTCATGATAGTGCAGTGTTGCATTTTGATGAAGTCAAGGTAGGAGGGTCCAATGAAGGATTGTGCAAAATTGTAGCCTTAATCAACTAACACCATGATCACAACAGAGATGCAATAGAAACATACAGTAACAACAAAAAGAAATAGATATTCATAAACACATGACACAAGATATATTCTGGGAAAACCCTCAAAGGGAAAAACCCAACCTCCAAAGCTCATTCCTCTTTATATAATGATCTCAAAACACATTACATATGCCACTCGTGCTTTACAGGTGCTAGGCCACAACCCAAGGTTACAAAAGATTGATATAATAACACTCTTCCATGATTTCCTTCTTCTACTTCTCAATTCTTTGCTTTGTAACTTTGCATGTTCTCTGCTCCGCTCTCTACTTCAATTCTGCTTCTTCTGATCAAAACACTCATCCTCTTGCTTCATATCTTCACATACTTGATCATTATTCATTTTCTTCTTTGAAACAAGCATTTATCCTTTATTTAGGTCCTCCACAAGCCTTCACAACATTATCAAGTCAGCCCAATTACAACGGCTAGTATGTAACGTGTAGACATAGATAGGTCAGACCTAAACATAAGGTATTGCTCCTCTGGTGAATGGAACTTCATACAGATATCCATGAAGGTCATCCAGGTCCTCAACTTCCTTGAATGATGTTCCTTTAGGCTCCACAAGTCATGGAATTGCTCTGAAAACTAATTAGACTCCATTGAACACTATCAGCTCCACTTTGTGAAAACAGGTAAAAATAGGTAATCTTCTAATAGCGATATCTTTCTAGAAACTAACCAAAATGATCTAAATTTTGGATATGATGTAGATGATGATGTCTAGACATTAAGTCCATCTTTACATCCTTTGATACACAAATGCGGTAAAATGTGGTAATCTCTAAGGTCACTCTCCCAGTACTCTACAACTCAATGTTAACTATCCCAATTGATTTGAAAGCTTCTAGATGCTCCTACATCAGACTCTTGGGGTTAATTGAAAAGAAAGACTCTTTACTTTGGTCTGTATTATGTCAAAATCAATGTTTTCTCTTTGAATAGGTTTGGCAGTTTGTTCACAGGTACTTGCAATTGCCTCAAGGTCAGCAGTCTGTTCAAGTCCACCCTGCAAAAATGCCTCAAGTTCTTCTAAGTTCAACATTCTTCTTGCAAGCCTTGTACTGTCTCAATGATTGGTGTTTTGAGAAAGTCTTCTCCACAAGCTGCTTCAAGTTCTTCATGTTTTGGTGGTCTAGGTTCAGTGGTCTACTTGCAAGCCTTGCACTACCTTAATGATTGACGGTTTGAGCAAGTCTTCTCCACAAGCTACCTCAAGATCAATGTTTGCTTCACTCAATTAAGAGTTAATCAACACATACTTGCATCCTTTAGAACAATCATATGACTTCCTTGATTCAATCAATACAATTTTGAATTTTGACATACTTTTTTGATCTCTGGCTCTAGATATAATTTCTTCCACACACATCAAAATCTTACATTTTTTGTTCTGCATATATTGCTCCAATACTTTTCTCTATTTCTTTATCCATGTTTCCTTTACTCCGGTACACAAACTTTCTCCTCTAGTAGAATATCTTAGCATTCCTTCTTTCTCTGCAATTTGAATTTCTTTTTCCTATTATGCTTCACACTTGTTCACACAAACTTTCTCTTGCACTTCTTTCTTAGTCCTATAACACAACTCTCCTTAAGATCAATGCTTCACCCTCTTTTGGTTTATTTGTCAAACTCAGTGATTCAATAGGTTCTTCTTCCTCTACATAAAATACCTCTATATTATTTATTGTTTCCTCATCATTAGCCTCTTTGGTAATAGGTTCTTAGTGACATTCACTGCTTGAGTCTTTTCGCCTCCAAACTTGAAAACTTGAAATCCTCTTTCATCTCTCTAGTATCCTTTACTATGGTAAGAGTAATGACTCCTGTCATTTCTCCCTCTATAGTTTGAATTACTATTCTTGTTTTGCTCCACATATGGTCTTCTCTCTCTACATCTTGATCCATATCCTCTTTTCTCTCCAACACATGAATACTTCCATCTATACAACCTTCTGAACATACAAGGAACATGTTTATGTTTTGATCCATCAATCCACCCATAATCTATCTACATACAATCTGTCATAGGTTTTCTCCTCATTTTATTCCAACACATCTTTTTCAGAATGATTCCTTAATCCACAGAACTTAAAAGGGTATATATCCCAACACAATTCCTTTTCATGTCCATATCTATTACAATGAGAACAATACATACCTTTTCTTTTTTTGATTTGACTTGTTTGAAATTGTAACATCTTTACCTTTGTCATATCCAAGGCCTTCACTTCTTGATCTTATTACTAGTTCAATAGGTTCTATAATTCCTTTCTGACACTTTCCCAATCCTTTTCCTTCATATCCCATTCTTTGCATGATTTTGAAACCAATACCATCCCCAACATCTGTAGGTTCATTTACACTATCATCTTCATTCTCACCTTCTAAACAAGCTTTTGCAGTATCACATAAATCATTAGTATCACAAGAAATATCACAAAGTTCATGCTTAGATCCCAAACTTTCATTCTCCTTCTTACATGCTACAAGTGACTGCTCTAACTAGTTAACATGTTCTTTCAATCCTGATATTTCACTCTTTTGTAGACTGTTTTCCTTTTTTAGCTTTTCCAGATTTTCCTCCAAGTCTATGGTCCTCTTTTCCACCTTCCCAAACAGCTTGAATCCTTCTTCCAATTCTTCAAATCTCTTTTCAACATACTCAAACAACTTCAGCTCTACTTCCAATTCTTTATTCCTCCTTTTTACATTTTCCAATTCTTCTTCAAGAGCATCATATTTGTCTTCTCCTAGTTCTTTTATGCTTTCCATCAATTCTGAATTACACCTTTTGATTTCACACAATTCTTCCTCCAAAATATATTTTTCCCATATTAGGTTTTCATTTTCTTTCTTCATCCTTTTTCCAATCTTCCCCATTGAAACAAGTCAAATAGACAACTCAATTTGAAAAGCTTACCTAAATCTTTCTTGCCTTTATCTTGTTTAGCGATGACACTTGTTACTTCTAGGGTTTTGAAGTTCCTTCAACACTATCTTCCTTCCCAACAGATTTGTAACCATCCCAACATATTCACAACTAGCTCTGATACCACTTGATGCAATCAAGGTAGGAGGGTCCAATGAAGGATTGTCCAACCTTGCAGCCTTAATAAACTAACACCATGATCAAAATAGAGATGCAATGGAAACATACAGTAACAAAAGAAAGAAAGAGATATTCATAAACATATGACACAAGATATATCCTGGGAAAACCCTCAAAGGGATAAACCCAACCTTCAAAGCTCATTCCTCTTTATATTATTATCTCAAAACATATTACATACGCCACTTGGGCTTTACAGATGCTAGACCACAGCCTAGGGTTATAAAATATTCATATAATAACACTCTTCCATGATTTCCCTCTACTTCTCAATTCTTTGTTCTGCAACTTCGCCTATTCTCTACTTTGCTCTTTGCTTCAATTTTGCTTCTTCTTCGGATCAAAACACTCATCCTCTTGCTTCATATCTTTGCAAACTTGATCATTATTCATTTTTTTTCTTTGAAACAAACATTTATCCTTCATTTATATCCTCTGTAAACCTTCATAGCATTATCAAGTCAGCCTAATTACAATGGCTAGTATGTAACATGTAGACACAGATAGGTCGAACTAAAACATAAGGTATTGCTCTGGTGGTGAATGGAACTTTGTGCAGATCTCCATGAAGGTTGGCCATGTCCTCAAATTCATTGAATGATGTTCCTTTAGGATCTGCAAGTCACGGAATTTCTCCACAAACCAATTAGACTCCACTGAACACTGTCAACTCTGCTATATGAAAATAGGTAAAAACAAGTAATCTTTTGATAGCCATATCTTTCCAAAAACTAACCCAAATGATCTAAATTTTGGATATGATGTAGATGATGATGTCTAGATCTTAAGTCTAACTTTACAGCCTCTAATTCACAAATGTGGTAAAATGCGGTAATCTTCAAGGTTGCTCTCCCGGTAGTTTGCAACTCAATGTTAACTATCCCAATTGATTTGAATGCTTCTGGATGCTCCTGCATCACATTTGTAGTTTAGCATGGATTGATCAAGGAGGTGCTCATGTATACTTGGAGACTTAGGTGAGGTTGGAATTCTCTTAGGGCTAGAGACACTTGTTGAGACGGTTACTCATTGGAGGTTTCAACAAATAGACCGAGGAGCCTACACCTGGAGATGGACGTGAGTTCATTATGGACCTAGAGGAGATTGTTCTTGGAGAGAGTCATTGTGGCTTGGTGTATCCTGGAGGAGCATTCTCTTTTCCCACTCTTGGTCTACTTAGTGGTTTATCATCTATGAGGTATTTTCCATCCTTTTAGAGGCATATTTCTTTATGCTTTATCTTCTCATAGATATGGATCTTGAGCTACAATTATTGATTTTGGAGGGTTCATTTGAGGGATGTTAGCATGGTTATCTCCTTGTTCATATGGTTTGATTTATGATGTTCAATATGAGGATCTTAGGAGATGTGATTGGGCTTATTCCTAGTTATGGAATGGTTATGAGTTTGATCTACCTTGATTAGAGAGGCTTACATACAGGTTGGTTACATGATACATATGTTCATTTGATCTATGAGATTGAATGGTTGGGTATTGTTGAGGCTTTTCATTTGGGGTTATAGAGGAGATCATACTTGACATAGCTTAGCACTTTGAGGTGTTTGTAGAAGGACATTATGATTTACAAGTTTTCTCTCTTTGTCTTATGGCTACTTTATGGAGGATCATGTTGATATGGTTGGACTTTGGGAGAGTTATGGTGACATGTTGTGAGAGACTATGCAGTGATTTATCTTGCATGCGTGGATCATTGTGATTGTTCTTGATACTACATTGGCTTGTTGATTAGCCACACCTTGGTTTGAGTGTTGATTGATGGACTTGGTATGCCTTTGATCTATTTTTTCAGATTTGACATTACCCATGTAGTGGGAGTTCTTGGATGTATGTGTTCTTCATTGATAGGTTTTATACATGGAGCTTGTGATTGTAGTATATGGGTTGGATATGTTGTTGGCACGAGTTTATTGATGTTGTTGATACCTATGAGGTATGGATGGTTGGATGTATTAGCATATGTTGTGGGTGCTATTTCTAGTCATGTGGGTTTTTACCTTTGACAATAGCTTGGTGCCTTTTATTATCACTTGGATTTGATGCTTGTGTTCTTTGGATTGGTGCATATTCATCTTGGCATGTTCCTTTTCTTCCATAGGTGGCATGTTGGAGGATGAGAGGAGTTCTTTCCTAAGATGGTGGTCACTTTAATTTTGTTGCAGGTATCTTTATGGAGCACAAGGGCATGTTGGAGATCCATGTGATTTCATGTTTGCCTATGATGATGTATTTCATTGATTGATCCTTATGCATTGTATACAACAAGTGGGAGAATGTTGGGAAATAGGTGTTGTACACCTTGCATAATATTGTATTATTTTATTCATGTAAAATAAATATTTATTTATGGTGCATCTTAATTGATGTGTTTAACCACATTAGATATTTATTTGGAGGTGACTTGTAAAAGTTGTATGTAACATTGGGTTATTATTGTATTATTTAATTATTGGGAAAATGTAGTACCAACATTAAATAAGTGGGTCAATGGTTTTGTGTATCCATGGTTTTGGAACACATGGTTTTATCCAATACCACAAGTTGTATTTGTGTGAGGCTGGTCTATAAAAGCAAGCACATGGTTAGTGGTTTGGGTGGGTCAACTATTTCATTGTAGGTTTTTGAGAGGTTGTCATTGTATTGAGCTCTCTCCTATAAGTGCATATTGTGAAGCATAGCAGGTGATGTGTGAATTCATACTTGGACACATGGAGGATGCATTAGAGGTCTTGATGGTTCATAGGTATTCATGGAGACTCATGACATGTATTGTAATATCTTTTGCTGAATAATACATATGAGTGTTGATGCTTTTAGAGGCTGGTTTTTTCCCTCTTAGGGGTTTTCCTAGAGTATATCTTGTGTTATCATGTGTTTGTCATTTGATCTTTGCATTATGGTTATTTGTTGCATCTTTTTCTCCTATTGGGTTATGTGGAATTGGTTTTATTGGACCTACAAATTCCTAACAATAAAGATTGATATATCTATAGTACCTTTCTTGAAGCCCTATTGAAGTAAGTACTTGTCTAATATTGCATACCAAGCCCTAGGTACTTGCTTGAGGCCATACAAAGCCTTTTTGAGTCTGCACACCATGTCGAGATCTTCTAATATCTGGAAACCATCTAGTTGTTTAATGTATTCTTCTTCTTCTAGGTCACCATTTAGGAAAACTAACTTAACACCCATCTGATATACTTTAAAGTTCTTATGAGTAGCAAGAGCAAGGAACATTCAGATTGCCTCCATCCTTGCTATCAAAGCAAAAGTCTCCTCAAAATTAGTGCCTTCTACTTGAGTGTATCCTTTGCATACTAGTCTTCCTTTGTTGCTTACAACTTCACCTTCTTCATTTAGTTTGTTCTAGAACACACATTTTGTTCTTGTAATATTCTTGTTTGCTAGTCTGGTAACCAATTCTCATGTTTGATTCTTTTCAATCTGATCCAACTCTTCTTCCATGGCTTTTATCCAACCATCATCCTTGCTAGCTTCAACAAAGGTCTTAGGTTCTACTTTTGATAATAAACACAAGTTTACTTGCTTATGTGTCTTGGAAAACCTTCTTGTCTGCACACCTTCATTCTTGTCTCCAAATCTATTTTTCTGAGTGATTCTTCTAAACATACTTTGCTGGTATCTTAAGCACCTACTCTGGTTATTGTTCCTTTTCTTCTTTCACTTCTTCTTCTTCATCTTCAATGCAGGGAAAGATATCAGATCTGGTGTCTTCTGAATCTTGTGAGATTTGATACAAGTCTTCATCTACTTTGACATTTGTGCTTCCAATAATCTTTCCCAACCTTTTGTTGTAGCATCTATAGGCCTTGCTTCTGGTTGAGTAACCAAGAAAGATTTCTTCATCACTTCTTGAATCAAATTTTCCTAGGTCTTCTTCTTCTCTTTTGATATAGCATTTGCTGCCAAAGATCTTGAAGTATCTGACAATGGGAAGTCTTCCATAACACAACCTATAAGGGGTCTTAGTGTTGTTGACCCTTAACTGCACTTTGTTAGTTAGATAGACAATAGTGTGAATTGCTTCCTTTCAATATATATCAGGTAGATCTGCATCTTTCAACATTGTCATAGACATTTCTTGCATAGTCCTATTCTTCCTTTCCACTACCCTATTTTACTGAGGGGCTCTAGGAGTAGGCAAATGCCTTCTAATACCATGTTATTCACAAATGTTTTCAAATTCATTTGAAGTAAATTAGCCTCCTCTATTTGACCTTAAACATTTGATCTTAGTATTCATTTCATTTTCAACCAAAGCTTTGAAAACTTTAAACTTATCAAGGGCATCATATTTTTCTCTTAAGAAAGTAACCCAAGTCATTCTAGAATAATCATCAATGAGAAACATAAAATACCTTTCACCTTGTTGACTCTTTACACTTGTAGGTCCACATAGGTCTATGTGAATCAACTCTAATGGCTTTGAAGAAGAATACTCCTTGCTTTTAAAACTTGTCTTTGTCTACTTTCCCATTTGACATTCCTTGCATACAGTGTTTGCAGGCTTGATTATCTTAGGCATATCTCTCACTACATGAGTAGAGTTGATTCTTACCATATTATCAAAATTATTGTGTCCCATTCTTTTGTGCCACATCCAACACTCACTGGATTGAGCCAACATACATGTTCTTCCATTTACCTCTTTTGATAAATATCACGTCTTGATACCTTCTACAACTACCTTTCTGAATCCTGCCTTCCCGATTTCATAACCATTGGTATGAAAAGTAAGATTGTAACCTTTGCTATATATCTGACTAACACTGAAAAGATTGTGTTATAATCCTTTGACATAGAGGACATCCTCAGTCCTATTCTTTCCATAAATAGTTATGACACCTTTTCCACAGATTTGAGTTTACTCATCACCTCGAAACTTGACAGCTCCACCATCCCACTTCTCAAGGCTGATAAACTTCTCTTTGTCACCAGTCATATGATTTGAACAACCACTATGCATAATCACTCAAACTTAATATGACCTCCTCTAACAATGTTTTCATGCCATGAATGGCCTTCAAACATGAAAGTGGGATGTACTCCACCATTACAACCATATGAAACCATATGACTACCATGGACTTCGACCACATAGACCTTATTACAAGACTTTATTACATTGAGGATGACATATGAAGGGGACTACATTTGATTGCAACATGAAATGGTCCAATGGACCTTATTACATCATAAAAACATGAGACAACATCAAAACCAAAACAAGAATCTTCATGAGCCTCTTGGTGCTCTTGCACCACTCCCGAGGGTGGAAAAGAACTCAAGTCCCTTGAGGAACCAGATCAACAATAGTGGTACCATGCTTCAAAATGTCTTCTTCACTCATCCAAGTGGCATCTTCAGCAGGTAGGCCACTCCATTTAACAAGGTACTCCTTGTAAGTCCTCCTACTAGTCTTCTTCAAGACTTTGGTGTCCAAGATGCATTCCAATTTCAAGGGTTGATTGGGTGGAAGATCCTTAACCCATTCTTCATTTCCTGCTGTTATCACATCTACCTCTGAATCTACATCATTACTACCCCTGTAAGGAAACAAATCTGAGACACTAAAGATAGGAGATATGGCCAAGCCTTGAGGAAGCTCAATCTCATAGGCATTATGCCCAAACTTATGCACAATCCGGCAAGGACCTATCTTCTTCATGAGGAGTTTGGTTGGCTGCCCCTTTGAAATTCTTTCCTCCTTCAAATGTGCCATGACCAAATCCCCAACCTTGAATTGCACATCTCTCTTCCTCTCATTGGCCTTCTCCTTGTACTTCTCAGTGTTCTTTTGAAGAGTCTCTCTCACATTATCATGGATGTCCTTCATGGCCAATACAAAATCTTCTTCTTGAGTACTTCTCTCCAATCCATGGAGATCTCTTAATTCAAGATTACCTCTTGGGTGAATTCCATAGACAATCTCTAATGGACTCCTTCCTATGCTTCTATTGGTGGAGTCATTGTAAGCAAATTTAGCTTGAGGGATGATCATATCCCATGCTTCTCCATGCTGTTTTGTGAGACATCTAAGAAGATTTTCCAAAGACCTATTCACCACCTCAGTTTGGCCATCAGTCTAAGGGTGATAGGCTGAAGTGAATGACAATTGAGTGCCTAAATTCTTCCACAAAGTACACCAAAAGTGGCCCACAAACTTTGGATTCCTGTCAGTCACAATGTTAAGAGACAAACCATGGATTCTATCAATTTCCTTGAAGAATAAACCAGCAATGTGTGAAGCATCATTTGTGCATTTACATGGCAAGAAATGAGCCATCTTACTGAACCTATCTACCACAACAAATATTCTATCAAAACCTGTTTGAGTTCTAGGAAGACCCAAGACAAAATCCATGCTAATACTCTTTCATGGCCTATTAGGAATAGGAAGTGGCTGATATAAACCAACATTAGTTGAAGTACCCTTTGCCCTTTGACATATACTACAACTCAATAAATTTTCTAATGTCTGATTGCATTTTAGGCCAAAAATAAAACCTTTTCACCTAATCCAATGCTTTATCTAGCTCAAAGTGACCTCCTAGACCACCACAATGCTTTTCCTTTATGATGTTCTCCCTCATGGAACACCTAGGAACACATAATTGGCTGCCTTTGAACAACAACCCCTGCTATAACAAAAACTCAGAAAAATCAGAATGATAAGTGTTTGAAAAATGTGAACAAACTTCATATACCTCCTTAAAATATTCATCATCCTTGTACATATGTTTGAGGGAATCAATTCCCACACTTTGCAACTAAATTTCTAGCACCATACACACACTTCTACTCAATGCATCTGCCACTTTATTGGCCTGACCTTTCTTGTGCTTGATTGAAAATGTGTAGGCTTGGAGTTGTTCAACCCATTTCATGTGTTTATGACTGAGTTTTTCTTGTGAATTCAGAAAACTAAGTGCATGGTTGTCAGTATAAACAATAAACTCCTTTGGCAAAAGATAGTGCCTCCACTTTTTCAAGGCTTGCACCATTACATACAACTCTAAATCATATGTAGAATACTTCTTCTTGGCATCATTCAACTTTTCACTAAAGAAGGCAATTGGTCTACCCTCTTGGCTCAAAATAGCCCCTATGGCAAGGTTACTAGCATCACATTCCACCGTAAACAACTTATTAAAATTAGGTAAAACAAGAAGAGGTTGTTGTGCTACCTTTTGTTTCAGAATTTCAAAAGAATCATTGGCTGCCTTTGTCCAAGAAAACTTACATTTTTGCCCCCCTTTAATGGTATCCAAAATAGGTGCACAAATATAACTAAATCCCTTTATAAATTTCCTATAGAATGTTGCCAAACCATGAAAACTTCTCACATCACCTATTGTTTAAGGAGTTGGCCATGACAAAAATAACCTCTACCTTTGTTGGATCCATCTTCAAATTACCTTGGGAGATGACAAAACCAAGGTAGGTGAGTTCTTCCTTCATGAAGACACTCTTATTCATGTTAATCATCAACTTCTCATCATGCAACTTCCTTAAAACCTGGTCCAAGTGCTGCAAATGCTCTTCCTTTGTCCTGCTAAACACAAGAAAATCATCAAGATACACCACAACAAATTTGCCAATGAAATCTTGCAACACCTCATTCATAAGGCGCATAAAAGTACTTGGGGCATTGGATAGGCCAAAAGGCATCACCAAACACTCATAAAGACCCTCATTCATCTTGAAGGAAGTCTTCCATTCATCCCCTTGCTTTATCCTAATTTGGTAATACCCACTCTTAAGATCAATCTTGGAAAGGTATCTAGCCCCTCCCAATAGTCCATTAAGTCCTCAATCCTTGGAATAGGGAATCTATATCTTATAGTGATCTTGTTAATAGCCCTAAAATCCATACATAGTCTCCATTTACGATCCTTTTAAGGGGCTAGGACTTTTGGGACAACACATGGGCTAAGGCTCTTTCTTACTAAACCCTTATCCAACAACTCTTGTACTTGCTTGGCAATCTCCTCATTTTGTGATGGTGTCATCTTGTAGGTTGCTTTGTTTGGCAATGTAGACCTAGGAATGAAATCAATTTGGTGACTTATGTCCCTCATAGGTGGTAATGCATTAGGCATATCCTCTACCATGATACCCTTATACTTCTCTAACAATTGTTGCACCTCCTTGGGAATCTCTTCCTCACTAGGATCATGCAAATTAGGACTATTTTTAGGCTTCAAAATCATAGCATACCCTTGGGTTCCTTCCTTGACACTTGACCCTACATTCTTCTCCATACTCTCATCCGGCAAAGGATCCATTTTATACTTCCTACCATTCTTGGTTATGACAAAAGAGTTTGACTTCCCATCATGTTGGGCTTGCACATCATACTGCCAAGGATGTCCTAACAACAAATGACAAGCATCCATGGGGATTATATCACACAAAATCTTATCCTTATACTCCCCTATCTCAAACTCTACCCATGATTGTTCATCAACCAAGAGTTGCTGCACCTTATTCAACCATGACACTTTATAGGGACTAGCATGAGGAAGTCTTTTCAATTTTAACTTGTCTACCATCTCAATAGAAACTAAATTTTTAGTTGAACCTGAATCAACAATTACCTTGCATAGCTTACCATAGGCCTTGCATGTTGTCTTGAACAATGTCTTCCTCTGAGGGGGTTCTTGTGTTTGAGGCACCTTCAACATGGTTCTCCTCATCATCAAGCTTTCTCCATCATGGACTGGGGCTACACTTCCAATTGGGGAATTTACACTTTGGCAATCATCTTCTTGTACCAACTGGTTCCTTCTCTCTCCACCACGAGAGCTTGAGGCTTGCTTCTCAGGACATTTGAAGGCTGGGTGTCCCACTTGGTTGCAATTAAAGCATCTCCCTGTGAAGACACTAGGACCTCTACCTGGTCCACCAAATCTACTCCTTCCATTGGGTCTCCTTCCTCTAAAGCCTCCTCTTGAACCTGATTCTCCACTTTGTTCTTAGGAACTAGACTCCCCTTGACTCTTTTGAGACTGATTTCTGCCCCCAAAACTGCCCCTACCTCTGAAATTTCTTCCCCCTCTACCCCTATTTTGTTGATCACCTTTTCTTCTCAACTCCTCTTCTACCCTCAAGGCAACTTGAAAGCATTCATCCATGGTCTTAGGGGTTAGGAGACTAATTTCATCTTGGATATTGTACCTTAACCCATTAAGGTACCTAGCCACCTTTCTCTTCTCACTTTCCTCTTGTCCGGATCTCAAATTGAGTTTGTGAAACTCCTCGGTATATGTAGCCACATCCATATCTTTTTTGTTTTAGATTTTGCATCTTCTTGTAAATCTGAACCTCATAGTCAGCAGGTAGGAATTGGTCCTTTAATTTTTTCATCATTCTGTCCCATGAATGGATCATGTACTTACCCACTTTTACCCTCTCTCCTTGAGTGTAGTTCCACCATGTTAAGGCTGACCCCTTCAACTTGGTTTTTGCAAACTTCACCTTCTTATCCTCTGCCACTTCTTTGTACTCAAAGTAATTGTTCAAAGCATCAATCCATTCTATTAAATCCTCAGCATCCATCTTCCCTCCATACATTGGCAGGTCCATCCTCACATCAGAGGCTTCTCCTTTCATTGACTTCAAGGCATTGAGAAATCTTCTCTCACTCGAGGGCAACTCTTCCTCTTGCTCTGGAGATTCCCCCTGTTCACCTTCTTCTTCTTCTTCAGACTCACTATCTCCTTATCCTTCTTTTTCTTTCCTTCTCTCCCTAGCCTTCAAGGCCTCAATCTCTTCTTCCAAGGCCTTCATTCTTCTGGCTATCACTAACCCACCTTTTGGAGGCATCTTAGTTTCACAAGATGGTTTATGGACCCAACTATTCTTCTCCCTTTTCTGATCAGATTTGTGGCTCTGATACCACTATGATGCAAAGGATATAGATGTCTTACCACACTTCAGGTTGTTCAACAAACTCCCACAATGAAAGAGGACTCCTTATTGTTTCATGACAGTCTCCTTGATTAATCCATAACCCAACTTAGAGGCTTAACTTGCCACATGAAACTTGGCAGATGAATTTCCCAAGGATAGTTAGATATAGGGTCTCCAATCCACTAGGACAACCTTCCTTGACCATTGGTTTGACACTTACAACCATGGGATATGTACTTCCTTCATTAAGTCACTAGACTTCTTGTAGCCCTCCAAATGTGAACAGTCAGTAATAACTTTCAATTAAGACTTCAACTCCACAAGACCAGACCAATTTCAAGCACCCTTTTGAGATTCCTTTGACATATTCAATAATGGGTATATGTTGTTTTTGAAAAAGTGCCTGAAATAATGACTGTCTTAGAAGCCTAGAGCCCCAATTAGCCCTAATTTGCAAAGGGCCTATCCTCCAATGACATCATAGAACTTTCTACACCATTTGGAGACTTCAATCCCATGGAAAAAACATGGATTCCAAGATTTATTTGTTTCCATAGTTGACTGTGTGAGATTTGCACTAAGTTGTTCCTCTTAGCTGCACCTAACACATGGTTTTGTTAGGTGTTCTTCAAGCAAATTCCACCATACTCACTTCTTTGCCCTAAAGGCTCTCACAACACACCAAAAAAAACAAATCAAATCCATTCCACTGATCAGGAGGGGGTCAAGCTAGTGGAATGGAGTGAAAAAGCATAATTTCTGTCAAAACCCTAAGGTAAGGTTCAACAACCCAGTTTCAGGAAAATGCCTTAAAATTTGTTGTAGAATAGTTTTAAAAACTCAAACAAGATGCAAAGGAGTCTCAACACATACCTCTACTATGCCAACATCATCAGGTTCTACAAGTATTCCGTACAAGAATAGGGTACACGCAGAAACATGAATTCAACATAGAAAATGACAAAAAACTAAGAATTTTGTATTGGTTTCTTCTTCAAAACTTCATCCACACGACAAAAAATCATGATCATGCCTCTTTAAGCATGTACACCACTAGTATAAGTAGTTGGTAGGTAGTTGGGGTCACTGAGGAGGTAGGAAAACTGTCTTTACACCTGTCAAACTGCCTCTGTTATCATTTAACTACACCGCACTTTGTATATACTATGAATAACACTATGCATAATCACTCAAACTTAATATGACCTCCTCTAACAATGTTGTCATGCCATGAATGGCCTTCAAACATGAAAGTGGGATGTACTCCACCATTACAACCATATGACTACCATGGACTTGGACCACATAGACCTTATTACATTGAGGATGACATATGAAGGGGACTACATTTGACTGCAACATGAAATGGTCCAATGGACCTTATTACATCATAAAAACATGAGACAACATCAAAACCAAAACAAGAATCTTCATGAGCCCCTTGGTGCTCCTGTACCACTCATCACCTCCAAACTTGACAGCTCCACCATCCCACTTCTCAAGGTTGATAAACTTCTCTTTGTCACCAGTCATATGATTTGAACAACCACTATCAATAACCCAATCTTTGGTTTCTTCTTTTGCATGGAAAGCAATCCATATAACCATTGATCTTTCATTGTTTTGGATAGTTTGCAAGGTATCAATTTTTCCATATTTTCCAACATCATCCTTTTTGTCACCAACACTCAAGGCCATGAAATATGTTTCATAATTTGAATCATCATGATCCTCATCTTTTGAAGAACAACTGTCTTCTATAGAAAACAAACTATTTTTGAATCTATCATTTCTATTACTTCTCCTAACTTCTTTAAGAAGACATTTAGAAGCAAAGTGACAACCTTTCTATAATTAAAACATTTGAAGGCTAACTTACCTTTATATTTTTTAGAGCCTTTCTTCTGTCTTCTTACAAAATTTGGTTTTACATCATCAGGGCTTTCATCTCCATCAACGATTTCATCTGTCTTTTTACTGACCTTGAAAGCAGCTTCTTTCTTTGGAACATCACTATCAAACTCCCTCATTTCAAAAGAAATAAGGGTATCAAACATTTGGTCTAAAGTGTATGTATCCATGTCTACAGTCTTCTCAATAGTAGATACCTTATGACTGTAAGATTTGGGAAGAGATCTCAGAACCTTCTTCATAATTTCATCCTCTTTTATTGTACCACCAAAGCCTATGATGCCATTGACCACTTCATTCACACAGAGCATAAATCCATCAATATTTTCATCCTCTGCCATCATTAGGGTTTCAAATATTCTCTTGAATATTTGCATCATAGCTTGCTTTACTTTCTTATCTCCTTTATAAATAGTTTCAAATTTATCCCAAACTTCTTGAGCAAAACTACAACTCATCACCTTTGAAAGTTCTGAATCAATTAATCCAATCATGATAGGAAACTTTGCCTTGGCATTATTATCATACTTCTTGATTTCGTCTGCATCTATAGGAATAGAAGTAGGAATAGTACATAACCTTTCTTGACAGAATCACAAATTCCACACCCTAGAGAATCAATGTAGGCTTCCATCCTTAACTTCCAAAAAACATAATTTGTTCCATCAAACCTAGGTATCTTACTGGATCCACTTTGTTCCATCCTAGATCTTACTCAAGAGATTAAGCTTACCTGAAAGGAACTTGGCCTTGATACCAATTGTTAGACACACAAGAATACTAAGATGAGGAGGTAAATAAGTATTTAAACAATTTTCAATTTCAACAGCTTCAACTGATCCAAAGTAGATTAAACCTTAAGCATCATAATATCAACATGAAAGAATAACACAATGCACATCAACACATAACACTAGATTACGTGGAAACCCTAGAAGGGAAAAACCATGGTGAGGATTAACTCACAATATATGAAGCTCAAAGACTAACTTTGTTTTAGGGGCTGAAACTCAAGGAGGCTGCTACTCCCTAAGTAACTTTGATTTAGGGTCACTCCCAAGAAAGCTTCTACTTCATAATGACTTTGTTTTAGGGTCACTCTGAAGGAAGATACTTCTCTCTGAAATAAGAACACACTTACAAAAGATTACAGTATAACAGTCTTTCTATTGTTTGAAAACTGACATTGAAACTCAAACTTTTGATGATTGCACTTCTGCCTCTTCACACATTTTTCTAATGATCTGATTAGTTAGGCACACTCTATACTTGATCACTATCACAAATATGTCTTCAAGATGAATCTGGATAGCATCAACAACTTTTGTTCTTTTTGCTTCAGTCACACATCAATAATGTATTTATTCTTCTTTTTATCTGCTTGCGAACCTTTTCTATCAACTTGCAATCACACTCTCCTCACTCAATTTGATTCACTATTTATACATGATATTACATTGATTACATAGCTTGTTGGCTAGATAAAACATGCAAACAAGTTAGCCATATAACACACAATATGAAACATGTAGAAGATAGGTCCTACGTGAAGCCACACGTTACACCAACAGAAGATCCAAGCCTTGCAGACTCCAACACTTTCCTAACTAGGTCCAAAACATCCTTCATAGCTTCAAACACCAAGGAATTACATCCGCACACTCCGCTCATTTGGAAATAGGATAACTTTAAGGAGAACACATGAAGACTTAAAGTATAATAGCCACATCAACTTGAAAACATTGTGTGGTACAGGAAATAAGAAAGATCTTCATGAAAATTTTCCAGGTGAGTCCACATGGCTCATAAAACATCCCCAAACACTCCTTTGCCACTGCACATTAAAGAATTGTGACGCACAACTTCAATCATTCACTCTGAGAACCCTCTGTCATCTAGAACACACTACAACATGTTGTCATTTGAAAAACTGAACTGTGGACTACCAAGAACCTTGAAACTGAAAAGAAGCGTATAATACACATATAGAAACATATCCTCAAAAGAATAAGGGAAATCATTCATTTGCGGAGGAATGCAGAGCATTCCAACAAACCTTCAACACTGACTTACTCTATCATGTACAACTTTTACAGCGGAAGAGTAAATTACCTGAATCTCTAGAATTATCATCTTCACTACAATATTAACATACCTTCAGAACCGCATACCCAAATCTACAAATGTAGAGGAATGTGGAGAATCCTACTTCCATGTAGTGACTGTCTTCACAGAACCAACACTGTCTTCACTCCATCTTTTACAAAACATACTTCTAGTAGTCCACACATCATAAAACTTGGAATATGCATGATTTATCATTACATTAAGCTATATTCCAATTCGCAAATGCCCAAAACCAAACTGATGGAAATGCTAAGTAATTTCCTAGATAGTTTTCAAAGGTGGTCATTCTGAAATAGAGACTATCACCAACTTCTAGAGACTAAATCTTCTTTACATTAAAACATGCATTCTTAGGGATAGTAGAAGAGAGCATACAACATATCCTAGTCCTTTAGTACCATATCTTTGTGTTTCTAATTCCCATATTAATGTATTTTCTTGATGCTTCTAATTCCCATATGAATATAACTTCATACTCAATTATGCAATGAACAAGGCATGATATGAACTTCTAATTCTCATCTCAATGTATCTTCTTCAGGAGAATGACATGCATCTAATTCCTGTCTCAATATATCTCTATATATCTTCTTTAGGAACATTACATCCAACTATGAACACTTTTACACATTCATAATAGTGTTGACATCAATGACAAACTTGTGACAATGTTGACATCAATGACAAACAATACAATCATTGGAACCATATGTGTAACAATATGTTGCTAATGTTGGATGTGATGTGGTTGCTGAAGTTCATGGTTGGATGTCATGCCTTGGTCAATGTAGAATTGAGTATGATGATATATTAAGATGGGAATTAGAAGTATCAAGATGACAAATTAAGATGGGAATTAGAAGTATCAAGATGACACATTAAGATGGGAATTAGAAGTACTTCTAAGGATGTATGATCTATCACAAGAGGGTTCTAGTCTCTGGAAGTTGAAGAAGATTTCTACTGTAGGAAGCTACTGGGGAGACTGCTTGGGAAAATGCTTTGCATTCCTCCGCGTTTGAAGATATGGTCATGCGGTTCAAAATCTAAGTTCAGTATATTGTGAAGGTGTTATATCCAAAAGATAAAGTCTGTATACCTTCTGTAATAAAAGTTATGAGTGATAGAGTTTTGGTTTGTGCTTTGGTAGAGTAAAATAGTGATGAAGACTTGTTGGAATGCCCCGCATTCCTTCAGATGTGAAGATTTGTTAATACAATTTTGTGAACATGTTCAAGGAGGTTCAATGCATACTTCTATAAAGTATCTAGTGATTTGGTTTCTCAAGTATGTTTAATCTTCTATGTGTACCACCAAGCTGAAATGACCAATGTGCTACACGTTACATGTGTTCTTACTTAAGGGCAACCTATTTCAAATGAGAGTGATGTGTGAACATTATTCTTTGAAAGATGATGCTATGAAGAATGTTTAGGACCAGGTTAAGCATGTGTTGTGGTCCGCAAGGCATATTTCTTCTCCTGGAGTAGCATGTATTTCATGTCTAGGCTTGTCCTCTACATGTTTCATGATGTGTGATCTCTGGTTGACATGTAAATTGTAATATTCCTGTTACATTGGCTGACTTGTAATGTAATATCATGTATATATTGAGAACCTAGTTGATCTAGGTAGAGTATGATTGCAAAATAAGAATATGTGTGTGTAAACGTGGTTATATAGTCATAATGCATATCCTAATTTTATTGGCATTACCATGGCAATCGCCATCCCCATACCCATATCAGTATTGGTACCTATGTTTATTTTTCATAAATACATACATTTTTTGTATGGCAACATCTATCCAACACTCTAGATGCACATTTGACTGTATTTATTAATTAATTGAAATTCAGAATACAACTGTGGATGCACATTTGACCATATTTATTAATTAATTGAAATTCAGAACAGAGTTGTATTCTGAATTTCAATTAATTAATAAATACGGTCAAATGTGCATCCAGAGTGCTGGATAAACAATTCATTTTTGTACCACTATCTTTGACATAAAAAGTTATAGACCTAGTACAAATTGAGAGGTAGTTGAAAGGTAGGAAAATATTGCAAAATGAGGACATTCTAGGAAAATGAATTAATCTGAGAGGAACCTCCTACAACAATATAATGAAAAACGCATGAAATAACAAAAATAGCAAAAACAAAGAAGGAATTTATTGATCGCAGGCCACTTCGAAGGGGCAACCTCCTTTGAGCAAGCTCAATACAATAAATTCGTGGATGCCTTCATTGGCCTCAACACATACTTATATACTAAGTCTAATCTAAACAACTATTACTTTCCATGAATATGGGATAATACAATATACTCACGGGATGACTTACAAAGCATATGCATCCAACAACAATATACTAACAAAGTAAAGAGAAGGGTTAAACATGGGTTCCTATCATCCCCTCCCTCTTAGAAAAGCTTTGTCCTCAAAGCTTAAGATATGGAAATTGTTGCTAAATCTGAAGGAGTGATTCCCATGTAGCATCCTTTGGTTGCATTCCATGCCACTGAATTAATACCTCCATGATGGATCGAGAGCAAAGCTGACGAGTGCACCTGTCGAGGATTGCCTCTAGCTCCAAAATGATGGATCCTTCATTATCCAATTCTAGTAAAATAGTTTGTGCTCTAATGTTGGTGTCAAGAACTTTCTTTAGACAGGAGACATGAAATACTGGATGAATGCAGGAAGAAGGAGGAAGCTTCAATTTATAAGGGACTGACCCAATCTTCTAAAGAACCTTATATGGCCCATAGAACTTTGGATCCAGCTTATGACACCCTTTGAGTTTCAGGGATGATTGCTTGTATGACTGTAGACGAAGAAAAACCATATCACCTACTTGAAAAGTGTGCTCAGAATGGTGTTGATCGACTTGTTGTTTCATTCGATTTCTTGCCATGTGAAGATTGTCCTGCAAAATACGAAGAATCTGATCGCAGGTTTAGAGAACTATGTTGACTGCCTAAATTGGTGAACTGCTGGGGGTGTATGGAAGGAGCACTGGCGGTGCCTGACCATAGACTGCTTCATATGGAGTCATTTTAGATGTAGTGTGGTAGGAGGTATTGTACCACCATTCAGTGAGTGGGAGCCACTTTGCCCACTAATGCTATTGTTCTGAGGTGAAGCAACAAAGATAAGTTTCCAAACATTTGTTGATAATTTTAGTCTAACCATCTATTTGTGGGTGATACCTTGAACTCATCTTCAGTTTGGTGCCAGTGTGTTGAAATAGTTCTGTCCAAAAATGACTGGTGAAAGTTGCATCACAATCTAAGAAATGGAAGAAGGGGTGCCATGAAGATGGAAGATATGGTCCATAAAAATTTATGTGATTGAGGAGGTGATATAGGGATGGCTGAGGGCACAAAAATGACTATATTTGGAGAGGCGATCAACCACAACCAAGATCACTGTCTTCCCTCCAGATTTAGGGAGCCCCTCAATGAAATCCATAGAATATCTGTCCAAATCCATGTAGGGATGGGCAAGGGTTTGAGAAATCCAGGAAGGAGTGTTGTTTCACCCTTGTTGTATTGGCAGGTATCACATTCAGCCACCATCTATTGAATTGCCCTTTTCATTCCCTTCCAAAAGAAGTTATGCCATGCCCGCTCATATGTTTTGAGGAACCCAGAGTGCCCTGCCATTGGAGAAGCATGGAGTTCATAGAAGACAGCTTGTTGAAGATCTATGCTCTAGGGAAGCACTAGACGACCCTTATATCTCGGAGAAGCACCATCCCAAGAGTAATGTGGTACAATAGAAGGGTTATTGGCCAACTGCTGGATGATTTGAGATAATGAAGAGTCAATGACATAGAACTGCTGGACAGATTCCAACCAATTTGGAATAGGCATAGAAATAGCTGAAAGAGAAGCTTGGTCATCAAATGTGCGAGAAAAAGCATTCGCCACAATATTGTCCTTACCCTTCTTGTAAGTGATCTCATAGTCATAACCCATGAGTTTGCTAACCCATTTCTGTTGTGCTGGGGAGGAGACCTGTTGTTCTAGGAAATATTTTAGACTCTAGTGATTAGTCTTGATACAGAAATGATTCCCTAGTAGGTATGGCCGCCACTTTTGTACTACATGCAAAATAGCCATCATTTCCATCTCATAAGTAGAGAGTACTAAATGCTTACCAGAAAGGGCTTTGCTAGTGAATGCAATGGGATGTTCATCTTCAAAGAGAACAACACCAAGTCCATTGCCGCAAGCATCACTCTTAATAGTGAAGGTCTTGGAAAAATTTGGCATAGCTAGAATAGGTGTAGTACACATAGCTTGTTTCAGTTTCTCAAATGCACACTTAGTAGCATGTGTCCATAAAAAAAATCATTTTTCAACATAGCTGTTAATGGAGCTGCAATCTTCCCGTAATCCTTGACAAACTTGCGATAGTAGCCAGTCAGTCCCAAAAAACCACAGAGGCTCTTGAGTGTCTGAGGATGCAGCTAATTTTTCATGGCATCTATTTTGGCAAGATCCACTTGAACCCCTTGGGATGAAATAATATGCTCGAGATACTCCACTTCCTCCTGCCAAAAAACACATTTAGACTATTTTGCATAGAGATGATGATCAGAGAGAAGTTGCAGTACAAGATCCAGATGTTGGAGATGCTTAGCCCATGTTTTACCATAGATGAGGATATCATCAAAGAAGCCCAAAATGAATTTCCGCAAGTAGGGCCAGAATATTTTATTCATCAATGCCTGGAATGTGGAAGAAGCATTAGTGAGGCCAAAGGGCATGACCAAAAACTCATAGTGCCATCATGCATGCGGAAAGCCGTTTTAGGGATATCATCCTTATGAACCTGAATTTGGTGATACCTAGAACGAAGATCCTGTTAGAGTAATAGGTTAATTACTTAATTAATTTATTCATATTGATTAATTAATTAAGTCACCTTTACTTTATTTTTCACTTAAGCTAAACTTAGGCCCATTAATAATTAATTATTAATTATTCATCCTAGGGTTTTCACTTTTAGGGTTTTGATCTCCTTTATTAAGGGTTGATCTCTTTGTAATTATTCATTCTTGTTAATGCATATTTTGCTTCAAGGTTGTAGAGCACCATTTTTGTGCCTCTTGATCTCCTTTATGTGACAAGTTATTTGCTTGCAGGTGTTCATTGGGATCTGTGAGGTTGGTTTACCAACTTTAACATGGTATCAGAGCTCCAAATTTGCAACTTCCTATTCATTTTTTGAGGGATCTTTCCTTAAAGAGACATTTAAGTGCATCTTGAGTCAATTTGGACCTCACCATTGTGTCCATAAGGTTTGAAATAGTCAAGATTGACCTTTGTTTCGTCAATTTTGGTTATACAATGCCTGATCTATGAAGGTTTGAAGTTTGAGAGGGTTTCCAGATCCAGAGGGTACTTGCAATTTTAGAGTATTTTCAGCCCAAACGGACCTTACCATCGCATTCAAAGCACCAAAAAACCCCAAAATTGACTATCAAATCATCAAAATCGGACACAGTGACTCTGGGAGGTAATTTTTTTCATTTCTGGGTCATATGGCCTAATACAGCATGAAATCTAAGAAAAAAAATAAAAAAACAAAGTATGTACAGGTGCTGCAGTCAATTAACCGCTAGCGGTTAACTGCTAGCGGTTAATTCTAGTGGCTAGCTAATTGCCAGGCTTCCCCCAAAGCCCTTTTGGAGCAGTTTTGGTACTTTGGCCATAACGTTTGTATACGAACTCAGATTTTCAAAAACAAAATATCGCTGGAAAGCTGGTTCTAAGCCCAATCCAGTGGTATAGGTCTTTTCTCCTAGTTTTTATGTTTGTTCTTCATTTATTTCCAGTCAAAGTCAAACCTTATTTTTGCGCTTCTGGGGGCATAACTCTTGCATACGAACTCCATTTTTTGCAAATGAATAGGCATTGGAAAGGTCTTATAGTGCTCTTCCCAGATCTACAGAGTGTTTCATCATAAAATTTACCAAGTACACAAAGAATAGTCTGAAGTGATTTTTACTTTTTCACTCTTTCCAACTTTCAAATTTGTATTGGGGTTTGGTTTCTTGTGTTGTGGGGGGTGTTTTTTTCTTGCTTTCTATATATACACATCAAAAATTATAAACCTCTAGCATTAAACACATTTCAAAAACATAAACATCATGGCAGACACTTCATCAGTTTAACGTCTTTCCCCACACAATTATCATACTTGGAAAGCACATATGTCCAGACTTCTCATGTCAAAGGGGTTATGGTCCTGTTTGGATGAGATTCAGCCTCAGTTGCAACGTTAGTTTGAGATTTTGTAGCATAGAAACAAAATGGATGAGGCCATGGGTTTGATATCATTGCATGTTTCAAACAGTCTTTTATTTCACCTTGAGAGTTGTACAACTCCTCGGGCAATGTGGACAAAATTCAATGATCTCTCTGGCACCATCAATGAGTTCAGAGCACTTCAGATTGAGGCAGAATTGACTTCCTTGGTACCTGATTCCTTTCCATCTATTGAGGATTTCTTGATGAAATTCAAATCACTCATATCACTTTTGCAGAGTTGTGGCAAGACCAAAATTGACACCGAGAGTATTTACCTGATTCTATTTAAGCTCTGAGGTTCATTTCAGATATTCTCTTCTACATTCTACTCCACCATGGATGCTTTGGGTCCATGATTTACCATGCCTACATTTGAGGTATTTTGTGATTGATTGTCACGTGAGTAGTCCAAGTTATCATAGTTGGATGTTCTTCCAGGATCACAGAACCATGCATTGGTAGCTCAGTCATCTCAAGGGAAGCAGAAGCAGAAGCAGAAACATAAACCAAAGACCACAAAGCATGGGAAGGATTTTAGTTCACAGAACACTTCTGATTCACATTCTCCTAAGGGGGAATCATCAAAGAAAGAAAGACCTAAGTGTGCTTATTGTAATAAGTTAGGACATGATGAGTCTAAATGCTATGAGAAGAAGATAGATGGATATGCACAATAGGTTTCACATTTGACAACTCTTCTTATGAAGAACAATATTCATCCCTCTTCTTCATCTACATCATTCCAGATAGATAGACAGACTCCACAAAAGGGTCATGCATTATGTGCAACCACCAGTTCACATTCATCTAAATGGCTATTGGATTCAGGTGCTTCACACCATATGGCATCTTCTTAGGACATGTTCTCATCTTTTGAGGTTGCGTCCTCACCACACATATTGATGGGTAATAACACTTATATGAATGTATGTGGGAAAGGTTCTATCGACATTGATGACAGTACATTCAATGATGTACTATGTGTACCATCTTTGTCCACCAACCTTCTCTCCATTTATTAGATTGCTCACAGTGGGACAGGGAAGACAGTTGAGTTCACACCGGATTCACTGCATATTAGAGACATTCAGACTGGCAACATTGTTGCAATAGGGATAGTTGATCATTTTTCCTAATTGTATGCATTCACAAACTTTGGTCCACCATCTCCACTGTCTGAGTATCACTCTCTTTCTCTAAGAGAGCATGTTGTATCTAAGGTGAAGTTTGGTCACTTGAAATTATGTGTTCTTCCATCTGTTCATGAGACCAGTGTTGAGACTTCTACACCTCCACCTCCTATTGAGACCACATCTGTTTAGCAGAATCCCTCTTCAGCTTTGACTGACATTGTAGCTCCACTCATTGAACCATCTAGTGCAGCTGTTGAGGACATATCAGAGGATATTCATTTCCTCATAGATGATAGATTTAGCACATCTGTTATCCCATCTTCATTGGAGTTTCCATTTCAGGATCATCTTGAGTTATTTGATGTTGATATATTTGATTCAATATCATGTCATTCAGATAATGTTGCTACATTTGATTCAACATCCTATCATTTAGACACTCATGCTTCAGTTCAGTTCTCCAGTGAGCATAATTTAGACTTCCATTTTCACCTCACATCTAGGGATTTCCTCATCATCGATCGTTGGATTGGTTTCTTCCTCAGGGGAGACACATTGGTTTGATCATCGGCACAGGGGTTCTCTCATTTTGGGGGGGCTTTGGAGTCTCCACTCTCTCTCATAGGGGGGATCTAATTGTATATCTGCATATGTTCTTGAGAGAGTCTCTTGAGACATTTCATTTGTACTTTATTTTAGGAGAGGAGTATTTTCCCACTAGGTTTTCTCCTTTTATCCACTTTATAGAGATTTCATTGTACTTGGGTACCTCATCAGGCCTAGTTGCCAGGACCCATCTTTGCTTTCATGCATTTTGTCCTTAGTTTTTAGCTTCTCCCTAAGTTCATCTTAAGGGGGGGTGTTAGAGTAATAGGTTAATTGCTTAATTAATTTAATCATATTGATTAATTAATTAAGTCACCTTTATTTTTCATTTAAGCTAAACTTAGGCCCATTAATAAATAATTATTAATTATTCATCCTAGGGTTTTCACTTTTAGGGTTTTGATCTCCTTTCTTAAGGATTGATCTCTTTGTAATTATTCATTCTTGTTAATGCATATTTTGCTTCAAGATTGTAGAGCACCATTTTTGTGCCTCTTGATCTCCTTTATGTGACAGGTTATTTGGTTATAGGTGTTCATTGGGATCTATGAGGTTGGTTTACCAACTTTAACAGATCTAACTTGGAGAAAATATGAGCACCATGAAGCTCATCAAGAAGTTCATCATCTTTAGGAATCAGAAACTTATCCTTGATTGTGATGTGATTAAGTGCTCGGAAGTCAATGCAAAGGTGCCATGACCCATCTATTTTTTGGACAAGAAGAATTGGTGAAGAAAAGGAACTGGTACTAGGGCAAATAATACATTGTTTCAGTAAGTCCCGAACGAGCATCTCAATCTTTGTCTTTTAGTGAAATGGGTAGCAGTAGGGCCTGATGTTGGGAGGAATGCTTCCAGGAAGGAGCTGAATATGATGGTCCTCTGGTTGAGAAGGTGGCAATCCCACTGGTTCAGCAAAGACACATGCATATCTATCCAAAATGTTGTAGATCCAAAGGAGTAGTGGAGACCACTGATGGTTGCATATGAATGGAATGGAGCTGAGTGATGACACCATGTGAATTCTTCTTAAGGAGCTTTTCCATGCGATGTGAACTGATAATGCTGAGAGACCCTAGTTGTAAGCCCTTCAATGTGTGTTTTTGCCCATTGTCTAAAAACTGCATCCAAATTTCAATAAAATCCCATAAGATGGGTCCAAGTGTGCATAACCATTGAGCACCCAAAACCACATCACATCCGCCTAAGGGAAAGACAAACATGTTGGAGCACAGGTTATAATCTCTAATAGATATATGCACATTGCGACACTTCCCTTTGCAAGGTAATGTGCCCCCATTAACAAGATTCATGACTTCAAAGCTGGAGCAAGGATGGACAAAACAATCAGCCTGTTTGGTGATCCGAGGGTCAATGAAGTTATGAGTGCTACCAGAATCAATGAGTATTGTAAGAGGGAGCTTCTTGAAGTAACCCTTGACCCACATGGTTTGTGGGGTGGTGACTCCTGCTAAAGAATGGAGAGAGATCTCTGGGTGGTCTTCCTAAGAAGTAGGGTCAACAAGCGGCTGTTGAGTTTCAACCTGATCATCTACTGTATCCTGAGCATCTTCAAAAACTTTAGTTGTAGGCAGAGAATCTAAATCCAAGAGATAGATCTTTTGCTCAACACATCTATGTCCCCGAGTGAATTTCTCATCACAATTATAACAAAGCCCTTTTTTCTCTACGTTCCCACATCTCTGCTTTAGACAAATGCTTGATAGGAGTTGTTCTAGGAGCTAGTGTGATTGGAGGTCTTTGGGAAACCATATTTCTGAATGGAGCAAAAGTGGATTTGGAGCGCTGTTGAGATGTGATCTTGTCCTCCACCAACTTAGCCAACCCTAGGGCTTCTATCATTGTGCTGAGATGGAACATTTTAACCTCAAATTGGATTGCATCCTTCAGACCATTGACAAAACAATTCCTGAAGAATTCATTAGACAATCCCTCTATGTGATTGGCTAATTTCTCAAATTCTGTTTGATATTCTCTCATAGTGCCAGTTTGGTGAAGTTTAGTGAGTGCTCCTATGAAGTCATCAAAAGCACTAGGGCCAAATCGTTGCAAAACGAGTTTGCAAAAATCTGTCCATTTTGGCTCTTCATGAGCCTTGATGTACCAATGGAACCATTGAAGCACTTCATGTTCCAAATGAAAGGATGCAAGTGGGACTTTTTTGACATCAAAAGTATTATGCAAACTGAAATATTGTTTTGCCCACTATATCCATCCAATCAGATCATCACCATTGAAGCGAGGAAAATCAAGATTTGGACCATGAAAATTGCTAGAAGAAGAGAACCCAGTGTCTACAGAAGACTCTGGCTGCCATCTATTGTTTATGGCTGAATGCTGAAGATTGAGGCCAAGAATTTTTTCATCCAGATCTTGGAGTTTGGTCTTGAGGGTTGCAAGTTCATCCTCCATGTTTTTTGCTCCTGTGTGGGTGACAACCATAGCCAAGAGATTCTTTTTTTTTGGGAATGGGTAGAAAAATAAAAATGGAAACTTTTTTAGTAAAGGAAAATTTGGATTTAGGAAAAACTCTGATGGGTAATTGGGGTTTGACTAGGTTTTGGACACTTTCTGAGGGATAGGGAGGCAGAAAATGGGGATTTCAGAAGCACAGTGAAAGAATGGGAAAATTTTTCGAAGAGGGACAAAGAAGCAGAAATAGGAAATGAACACTATGGCAAAATTTGAAGGCTATTGGGTGAGAATCGAAGAAGTTATGGCAAACCCTAAAAATAGACAAATGTGGGATTTTTGGCTTCGATAAGTGGAATTTGGGATAGGGTCCTCAAGGAAGGAAATATGCAGAATGAAATTCCATGGGTTCCAGTGAATTTTGAGAGGAAATGGAGCTAAAGTAAGGAAGATGTGGTAAAAAAATAGAAATGCTCTGCAACAGGATTTGCAAACGGCTCTAGACATTCAATCTACGATTTATCAGCTGGCAATAGATATGGGCCCCGGGTATGTTCAGCTACCTAAAGGTTTAGGGGAGTCACTTGGCCACCAATGTTGTCTAACGACTTGCATATTGGGGCAATACCCCTCACTCCACAGCTCAGGAAAACTGATAACCGCTTTGCCACAAACGACAACTCTGGGTTTACCTCACATATGGGAACTAGTCAATCAGGTAGGGGCCGTTGCCCTTTTCACTGGCACATCCTCTCAATGGGCTAGCTACTTTGAGGTTCCTGTGGTACTCCTCACAATGAGTTTTAGGGCTATGCCTAGGCACTTCCCATAGTTAAGCGGATAGGGTTACTCCCTGATCCGAACCTGCAATTGAAATGAACAATACATATGCAAAAAAGAAAGAACTACTGCAATAATCACAGTGCCTGGAGGTCACTGTAGAAAAAAAAATTGGCAGAAATTCCACCCAGCGAGCCCAAGAAAGCGCTCTGATAACAGATGAGAGGAATCTCCTGCAACAATATAATGAAAAATGCATAAAATAATAGAAATAACAGAAACATAGAAGGAATTTATTGATTGTAGGCCACTTCGAGAGGGCAACCTCCTTTGAGAAAGCTCAATACAATAAATTTGTGGATGCCTTCATTGCCTCAACACGTACTTATATACTAAGTCTAATCTAAACAACTATTACTTCCCATGAATGTGGGATAATACAATATACTCACGGGACGACTTACAAAGCATATGCGTCCAACAACAATATACTAACAAAGTAAAGAGAAGGGTTAAACATGGGTTCCTAACATAATCATGGAGAGAGAAACTCATACTTTAATATTCTGCTGTAGTACCATAGCTGATGTCCATGGGAGAAATGGGAAGGATGTGAAATTTACTTTGTAATTTCTTAAATTAGAAAAATTCAGATAACGATAGTCTGTTTGATACTATAAAAAAACTTCAAACTTGATTCATTAACGTGTCCTAAGGATGGTCGGTACATGTGACATACGCCTCTTGCAAATTTTAACTCGTACTATCACCTATTTTTTCTATTGGAGTAAGCTTTAAAAAAAATTACATAGTACAGCTGTAAAAAGAGTAACAGTACCACGGAACATCACACAACCAAGCAGCAAACAGCAGCATGCCTGGGCAATAAAAGAACAACAGAAAGACAAACGCCTGAACAAACAAGGCTGCTGTGAAAACTCAGCAGCTCATCACATCGTCAAATAAGACAAGTTATTCATTCTACTTAAACATCATTCACTTCAATGGTTAAACAATCAATAGTAAATTTACATTTCATCCATACCAACAATTGGTAATTATTTGCCATATTTTTATTGACTGAAATTGACATTTGACTCTTAAAATGAAAGATGTTTAAGAATAGCCAGTATTTATCACATTGATAGTCCGTGATTGATAAGCCCTTCCTAGAGATAATTATCAAATAAACTTTTCTTTAAAATTACAATTATACGTACTCCTCTTATAATTGTAGTTAATATATTATCAAAACACTTCTTAAATATCAGTTAAAACATTCTCCCCCTTACAAAATTATGTCAGTGAAGCCCATTAATAAGCCCTTCATTAGGAAGATGCACCCATACTCCTCTTACGAATTTAACTCGTATTATAACTTTGTCAGTCGATGCCCATTGATAAGCCCTCCTTCCTAAAGATGGCATGTACGCATGCTTCTATTACAAATTTAGCTCATTTAGTACACGTCGGCAGTCAGTCCTGATGTGTTTAGAATTCTCACTTCTCACCTTATCAGCTAATTTTGAAAATGCATTTGACATACAAGAATCCATGGTATTTTGACGATCTAGAGAAATTTGATCCATTCAAGTCAGGGAAAGGACTTCTGGCCAACAAGCCATTATAGGATGAATCTACTTCGAACCTTCTGAGCTGTTCACAATGGTGATCTCTTTTTTTTAGAAATTTATTAATATGAAAAGTATGTGTTGGATTTGGCTGGTAGATAGACTGGTTTACACTGAGTAACTTGTCAGGAGGTCAGTTATTCAGAACCTAAGCTTCCATTTGTCTTCTTCCAAACAACATAGTTACCAATTCTCCTCTGAAAAATAAAAATATAAAAAGTACATGGAGGAGATGAAGATTACAATAATATGAGAATGATTCATATGATCACAGATGTATTTGAACTAATCAACACAAGGTACGGTTAGTTGTTAGTGAGAGCAATCCAATAATACTAGTATAACTGTGTTTAGCACTACAAATTTAATTGACCTCCACAATTCAAATAGTCCACATTACTAGCCATTAATCCCCACCATGATAATGTCCTAAGCAATGAAGTTTGATCTGACAAAGTAGTTGAATTAACTACATTTGAAAGTAGAAATCCAGGGGTTAGGATGGCAGTTGAATGCGTTTATGCTAAGATCTAGCTGAAATAAATGTAGTTAACCATACAACTCTTAGTTTCCCGTACACGTTTCAATTAATATATCATATATAAATTCCTAGTTTTCTTATATAGAGTTTCCATTGTGTAATTTTAAATATGCAGTTTCCGTCCATGTGATTTCTTATGTCGTCTCAGATTGCAGGCATAGACTTCATTTTAATCACTTCTTTATTAATTTAAAAATATTTCACTATTAAGGAAGGGTCTTTTAGCTGTTCTATTTAAATATAATTTATTTTAATGATCAAATAGTCAATAACAATTTTATACCTCATTCACAATAAAAAGTGGTAAATATTTGTCCCAATGTCGGCAAAAGGAAAGATCTCTGGCTTTAATTTTATGATTGTATCATATAACATAATGTTCATTCTAATCGATCCTTAGACATGCGTAGGGTATAGATTTCCTGTTAATGGAAGATTTTATAGGTCCTTTGATATCTGTGTTAAAGTTTGATAATAATGGAATAATTTTATTACTGAACAATTTAAATGCCATTAATTTTATCAAAGTTGGGCGCACCAAAATTCACCAAGTGAAACATGCAAACAACTAGATAGTTGGAATAGAGTGGTTAGGAATACAAAAGAATAACAGTGCTCTTCTCTATTTTTGTTTTGGTAATTGAGTAATGTAAGACTACAAAAGAATAATAGCCCTTAAAAGAGCGGCTGTGAGAATGGTAAAACCCCAACAGCAATATAACTAAGCTCAGGAGACAATAACAACGCCAAGACTTGTATATATAAAGACTTCTTGGTTCCCTTTGATATCAACATGAAGACCTTCCACAAAATTACACAAAAGCACCAACATATAGAAAAAAAAATAGACAGTTATCCATACGACCAGAACTCGGAAGCAAATACCCCTGAATGTCACTCCAAAATAATGCTGCCCTTCAAATGTCAAGGCATACTAACCTTTCTGAATTTTGGACATCTCTCAAAAGTCTCTTCCTTATCTAATATAGTTTTCTTAAAATTTTAATTATATTTTACACTATAATGCATAAACATGACCATATCATCATACGACCACTAAAAAGACATCCATTCATAGCTACCCTTCAAATGTTAAGGCATACTAACCTTTCCGAATTTTGGACATCTCTCAAAAGTCTCTTCCTTATCTAATATAGTTTTCTTAAAATTTTAATTATATTAGACACTATAATGCATAAACATGACCATATCGCCATACAACCACTAAAAAGACATCCATTCATAGCTGCCCTTCAAATGTTAAGGCATACTAACCTTTCTAAATTTTGGACATCTCTCAAAAGTCTCTTCCTTATCTAATATAGTTTTCTTAAAATTTTAATTATATTTTACACTATAATGCATAAACATGACCATATCGCCATACGACCACTAAAAAGACATCCATTCATAGCTGCTCTTCAAATGTTAAGGCATACTAACCTTTCTGAATTTTGGACATCTCTCAAAAGTCTCTTCCTTATCTAATATAGTTTTCTTAAAATTTTAATTCTATTTTACACTATAATGCATAAACACAACCATATCACCATGGGGGGGGGGGATATTTATCTAATGGTGAAAATTGCATACCTCACAATTTTCCTTTTGTTTTGGGATCATTTTGATCTATTTGTCCTAATGTACTTATTAGTTTACAAATTAGTATATGTTTCTCCATGGACGTTGCTAAATAACCTGATCCAAATTTGTTTCCATCTTTACACATCCTTAGGAATTGGTTCTAACCCTTAGTATATCCATTCATCACCTTAGTTGACATCTACAAGCACAAAACTAACCTATGTCAACTCCATAGGTACAGAAATGAACCTTGAATTTTCAAAATTAAAATCTAAAATTGGGCCCTCATCAACTTCCTTAAACTTGTCATTATGGGTAGACTAAAGTATAAAATATCTCAAAATGCATGCTAGGGTGTTACACAAAAGGACAAACCCTAATTCATTTTGAGAATCTCTAGGAAGTGGTAAGATGAGAGGAACCTCCTGCAACAATATAATGAAAAATGCACGAAATAATAGAAATAGCAGAAACATAGAAGGAATTTATTGATTGCAGGCCGCTTCGAGTGGGTAACCTTCTTTGAGCAAGCTCAATACAATAAATTCATGGATGCCTTCATTGGCCTCAACACGTACTTATATGCTAAGTCTAATCTAAACAACTATTACTTCCCATGAATATTGGATAATGCAATATGCTCACAGAATGACTTACAAAGCATATGCGTCTGAATGTAATATACTAACAAAGTAAAGAGAAGGGTTAAACATGGGTTCCTAACATCCCCTCCCTCTTAGAAAAGCTTTGTCCTCAAAGCTTAAGATGTGGAAATTGTTACTGAATCTGAAGGAGTGGTTCCCATGTAGCATCCTCTGGCTGCATTATGTGCCACTGAATTAAGACCTCTGTGATGGATCGGGAGCGAAGCTGATAGGTACATCTGTCGAGGATTGCCTTCGGCTCCAAAATGATGGATCCTTCGTTATTGAGTTCTGGTAAAATAGTTTGTGCTTTGATGTTGGTGCCAAGAACTTTCTTTAGACAAGAGACATGAAATACTAGATGAATGCGGCAAGGAGGAAGCTCCAATTTATAAGAAACCAACCCAATCTTCTAAAGAACCTTATATGGCCCATAGAACTTCGGAGCTAGCTTATGACGCCCTTTGAGTTTCATGGATGATTGCTTGTATGGTTGTAGACAAAGAAAAACTATATCACCTACTTAAAAAGTGCGCTCAGAACGGTGGTGATCATCTTGTTGTTTCATTCGATTTCTTGACATGTGAAGATTGTCCTACAAGATGCAAAGAATTGGATCTCGGGTTTGGAGAACCATGTCGATTACCTAAACTGGTGAACTGCTGGGGGTGTGTGGAAGGAGCACTGGTGGTGCTTGACCTTAGACTGCTTCATATGGAGTCATTTTAGAAGCAGTGTGGTAGGAGGTATTGTACCACTATTTAGTGAGAGGGAGCCACTTTGCCCACTGATGTTGTTGTTCTGAGGTGAAGCAATGAAGATAAGTTTCCAAACATTTGTTGATAATTTCAGTCTGACCATCTGTTTGTGGGTGATACCTAGAACTCATCTTTAGTTTGGTGCCAGTGTGTTGAAATAGTTCTATCCAAAAATGACTGGTGAAAGTTGCATCATGATCTGAGACAATGGAAGAAGGGATGCCATGAAGATAGAAGATCTAGTCCATGAAAATTTGTGCAATTGAGGAGGCTGTATAGGGATGGCTAAGGGCACAAAAATGACTATATTTGGAGTGGCGATCAACCACAACCAAGATCACTATCTTTCCTCTAGATTTAGGGAGCCCCTCAATGAAATCCATAGAAATATCTATCCAAATCCATGTAGGGATGGGCAAGGGTTTGAGCAATCTAAGAAGGATTTCACCCTTGTTGCGTTGGTAGGTATCACATTGAGCCACCATCTATTGAATTGCACTTTTCATTCCCTTCCAAAAGAAGTTATGTCATGCCCGCTCATAAGTTTTGAGGAACCCAGAGTGCCCTGCCGATGGAGAAATATGGAGTTCATAGAAGACAGCCTGCTAAAGATCTATGCTCTAGGGAAGCACCAGACGACCCTTTATCACAGAGAAACACCATCCCAAGAGTAATATGGTACAGCAAAGGGGTTAGTGGCTAACTGTTGAATGATTTGTGATAATGAAGAGTCATTGACATAACCCTGCTAGACAGATTCTAACCAATTTGGAACAGGCATAGAAATAGCTGAAAGGGAAGCTTGGTCATCAAATGTTTGAGAAAGAACATCTTCCACAATATTGTACTTACCCTTCTTGTAAGTGATCTCATAGTCATGACCCATGAGTTTGATGACCCATTTCTATTGTGCTGGGGAGGAGACCCATTGTTCTAGGAAATATTTCAAACTCTAGTGATCAGTTTTGATGCAAAAATGATTCACTAGTAGGTATGGCCACCACTTCTGTATTGCATGCAAAATAGCCATCATTTCCTTCTCATATGTAGAGAGTACTAAATTCTTTCCAGAAAGGGCTTTGCTGGTGAACACAATGGGATGTTCTTCTTGAAGGAGAATAGCACTAATTCCATTCCCACAAGCATCACTCTCAATGGTGAAGGTCTTGGAAAAATCTGGCATAGCTAGAACAGGTGTAGTACATATAGCTTGTTTCAAATTTTTAAATGTGCACTTAGTAGCACGTGTCCAAATAAAAGCATCCTTTTTTAACATAATTGTTAGTGGAGCTGCAATCTTCCCATAATCCTTGACAAGCTTGCGATAGTATCCAGTTAGCCCCAGAAAACCACGGAGGCTCTTGAGTGTCTAAGGATGTGGCCAATTTATCATGGCATCTATTTTTGTAGGATCCACTCGAACCCCTTGGGCTGAAACAATATGCCCGAGATACTCCACTTCCTCCTGGACAAAAACACATTTAGACTATTTTGCACAGAGATGATGATCAGAGAGAAGTTGTAGTACAAGATCTAGATGTTGGAGATGCTTAGCCTATGTTTTTACTATAGATGAGGATATCATCAAAGAAGACCAGAATGAATTTCTACAGGTAGCGCTGGAATATTTTATTCATCAATGCATGGAATGTTGAAGGAGCATTAGTGAGGCCAAAGGGCATGACCAAAAACTCATAGTGGCCATCATGCGTGCAAAAAGCTGTTTTAGGGATATCATCCTTATGAACCAAATTTGGTGATACCCAGAACGAAGATCCAACTTGGAGAAACAATGAGCGCCATGAAGCTCATCAACAATAGGAATTAGAAACTTATCCTTGATGGTGATGTGATTAAGTGCTCAGAAGTCAATGCAGAGGTGCCATTACCCATGTTTTTTCTAGAATAGAAGGACCAATGAAGAAAAGGAACTGGTACGTGGGTGAATAATACCTTGCTTCAGTAAGTCTCGAACAAGCATCTCAATCTCTGTCTTTTGGTGAAATGGGTAGCAGTAGGGCTTGATGTTGGGAGGAACACTTCTAGGAAGGAGCTAAATATGATGGTCCTCTGGTCGTGAAGGTGGAAATCCCAGTGGTTCGGAAAAGACACATGCATACCTATCTAAAATTTAGTGTAGATCCGAAGGAGTAGTGGAGATCGCTGATGGTTACATCTGAATTGAATGGAGTTGAGCGATGACACCATGTGAATTCTTCTTAAGAAGATTTTCCATGCAATGTGAACTTATGATATTGAGAGACCCCGGTTGTAAGCCCTTTAATGTGTGTTTTTGCCCATTGTCTGAAAACTGCATCCAAAGTTTAGCAAAATCCCATAAGATGGGTCCAAGTGTCCATAACCATTAGGCACCCAAAACCACATCACATCCACCTAAGGGCAAGGAAAACATGTCAAAGCACAGGTTATAATCTCCCATAGAGATATGCACATTGCAACACTTCCCTTTGCAAGGTAATGTGCCCCCATTGGCAGTCATGACTTCAAAGCCGGAGCAAGGATGGACAAAACAATCAGCCTATTTGGCGATTTGAGGGTCAATGAAGTTATGAGTGCTACCAGAATCAATGAGTATTGTAAGAGGGAGCTTCTTGAAGTAACCCTTGACCCGCATGGTTTGTGGGGTGGTGAGTTCTACTAAAGCATGGAGAGAGATCTTTGGGTGGTCTTCCTGAGAAGCACGGTCAACAAGCGACTGTTGAGTGTCAACCTAATCATCTACTATATCTTGAGCATCTGCATAAACTTCAGTTTCAGGTGGAGAATCCATATCCAAGAGATAGATCTTTTTCTCAACACATCTATGTCCCCAAGTGAATTTCTCATCACAATTATAACAAAGCCCTTTTTCTATACGTGCTCGCATCTCTGCTTCAGTCAAATGCTTGATAGGAGTTGTTCTAGGAGTTGGTGTTATTTGAGGTCATTGGGAAGCTGTATTTCTAAATGGAACAAAATTGGATTTGGATCACTGTTGAGCTATGATCTTGTCCTCTGCCAACTTAGTGAACCCTAGGGCTTCCATCATTGTGCTGGGACAAAACATTTTAACCTCAGAGTGAATTGCATCTTTCAGACCACTGACAAAACAACTCCTGAAGAACTCATCAGACAATCCCTCTATGTGATTGGCTAGTTTTTCAAATTCTGTCTGATAATCTCTCATAGTGCCTATTTGGCACAATTTAGTGAGTGCTCCTGTGAAGTCATCAAAAGCACTAGGGCCAAATCATTGCAAAATGAGTTTGCAAAAATCTATCCATTTTGGCTCTTCATGAGCCTTGATGTACCAACGGAACCATTGAAGGGCTTTATGTTCCAAATGAAAGGATACAAGTGGGACTTTGTTGACATCAAAAGTATTATGCAGACTGAAATATTGTTCTTCTCAGTATATCCATCTAGTCGGATCATCATCATTGAAGCGAGGAAAATCAAGCTTTGACCCACAAAAATTGTCAGAAGAAGAAAACATAGTGTCTGCAGAAGACTCTGGCTACCGTCTATTATTCATGGCTGAATGCTGAAGATTGATGCCAAGAATTTTTCATCCAGATCTTGGAGTTTGGTCTTGAGGGCTGCAATTTCATCCTCCATGTTTTCTGCTCCTACGCGGGTGACAACCATAACCAGGAGATTTTTTTTTGGGGGAATGGGTAGAAAAACAAAAATGAAAACTTTTTTAGTAAAGGAAAATTTGGATTTGGGAAAAACTTTGATGGGTAATTGGGATTTGACTAGGTTTTGGATACTTTCTGAGGGAAAGGGGACCAAAAAATGGGGATTTTAGAAGTGGGGTGAAAGAATGGGAAAATTTGTCCAAGAGGGACAAAATAGCAGAAATATGAAATGAACACTGTGGCAAAATTTGAAGGCTATTGGATGAGAATCGAAGGAATTATGGCAAACCCTAAAAATAGACAAATGTGAGATTTCTGGCTTTGACAAGTGGAATTTGAGATAGGGTCCTCAAGGAAGGAAATATTCAGAATGAAATTTCAGGGGTTCCAGTGAATTTTGAGAGGAAACGGAGCTAAAGCAAGGAAGATATGGCAAAAAAATGGAAAAAACTACTCGACGGATTCAATCTGTGATTTGCCAGCTGTTAATAGATCTGGGCCCCAAGTATGTTCAGCTTCCTAAAGGTTCAAGGGAATCACTCAGCCACCAATGTCGTCTAACGACTTGTGTATTGGGGTAGTACCCCTCACTCCATGGCTTAGGTAAAACTGATAACTGCTTTGCCACAAATGACAGCTCTTGGTTTACCTCATGGATGGGAACTAGTCAATCAGGTAGGGGCTGTTGCCCTTTTCACTAGTAGGTCCTCTCAATGGGCTAGCTACTTTGGGGTTCCTGTGGTACTCCTCACAATGAGTTTTAGGACTATGCCTAGACACTTCCCACAATTAAGAAGATAGGGATATTCCCTAATCCGAACCTGCAATTGAAATGAATAATATAGATGCGAAAAAGAACTACTGCAAAAATCATAGCACCTGGAGGCCACTACAGAAAAAAAATTTAGTAGAAATTCCACCCAGCGAGCCCAAGAAAGCACTCTAATACCAGATGAGAGGAACCTCCTGCAACAATATAATGAAAAATGCACAAAATAATAGAAATAGCAGAAACATAGAAGGAATTTAATAATTGCAGGCCACTTCGAGGGGGCAACCTCCTTTAAGCAAGCTCAATACAATAAATTCGTGGATGCCTTCATTGGCCTCAACACGTACTTATATACTAAGTCTAATCTAAACAACTATTACTTCCCATGAATGTGGCATAATACAATATGCTCACGGGACAACTTACAAAGCATATGCGTCCAAATGTAATATACTAACAACATAAAGAGAAGGGTTAAACATGGGTTCCTAACATTATAAATCTCCATTAATCATTACGTCATCACAAGATCATTGTATCAACATTTCATCAAGACTCTAGCTATATTGAATGATTGCATGTTGTCTTTGATCTCTATTCTATACCATTCACTTGGTTACATAGGTTTGACCAAAGGAGAAAAACTCCTAGCCTAAAAAGCTCATAAACAATGTTCATTAACATCACTCCTCTTTCAAATGCAAGTCAAAATCATCAAGGCAAATGGGTTTTGCACATCCAAAATAATGAGGCTTATATCCACACACATGGTTCAATTTATGGTGATCATTTCCTAAGTCACAAAAGTAAACTAGAATAGGCAACAATAACTTTTCAATCCCTACCTATTTGTCTTAGAGTAGTCCTATTTTTTTGGCATATTGGTATATATCAATTATAAACATTTGGCACAAAAAAATATTCATCAAACTATATTGATTTTTCACTAGATGTTTGTTTTGGGAATTTTTACCTTGTGCCATGAAATTTAGGTTTATCATGAGTAATTTTTATTGCTTTTGAGGCTTGAGAGAGTGCTTACCATTGATTATTTTAAATCTAATGGCACAAAGGTTTTGAGGTTGACATATTACATAAAAGTCATGAAAGAGAAGCATTTGTTGATCTTGCCAACTCATTTTCCATTGAATAGACTATGCTAGTTGTTGTCTTGGTGATGAGAGTTGTCAGCCACAAAGCTCCAACATTGGCCAGTTAGAGTTTGGTACAGATTGTAGGTTCTTCATTATTTTGAGGGCAACATGTTGAAAACATCAATAGGGTGCAGGGTTGTTGGATCTTTTCTCATCAATAGCCCACATGGAGCTCTAATAAATATCAAGTCTTATGATCAATAAGAATTAGTGAGATCCCTTTGACCTATCAAGTTAGGATTGCAAATTAGCAGCTCGTAGAGCCTCAACCAAAAAGAGGCATAGTAAAGGAAAATAAACTTCCAACAATCATTAATTTTTTCCATCTTAACAAATCTAACAGCTCATAGGCATTCAAAGTTGAGCTTGGGAAGAAATAGAGAGAGGAAGATAAAGTGACAATAATCCCTCCACCTAGTGACCCATAGATCTTTAGGGGGTAGTTGGGAGTAGAATTAAATGTAATTTTAGGTTGTGAAAACTTTTCAAAATGTAGAGTAGGACTACACAACACATTCATGACCATTAACCACTCTCTGCTATATTTTGGGCATGCCAATCCCCCTGCCATTGACACTCACAAATTCCTATAATTGTGTGTGTTGAATGAGGATATCTTGTGATCTTGCATCTATTAGGAGAATAGCCTTGTGATTGATAAATCAATTATTATTTCCAATTTTCTTAGTTCTTCTCTCTCACCTTTTGTTTAAATAAGATCCTTAAGCTTAGTCTCTTTTTTAGATTCAACTTTGTAATCTTATGCTTAGTAAGCTTTGTATGTTAGAAATTTCATAGTTTTCTTCTTTAAGCCTAGAGTGGCCCTTGTTCATGTGTCTAAAAGCTATTTTTTATGGAATTTAACTCTATAGAACCTGAAATCATTAATATATGAGAAGTTGTGATTATATCTACCCTCCTTCTATGGTTGTTTATGACTAAATGGTTGTCTTTTACATGTCTATGATCATGCTAAATTTAGTTTCTATTGACTATTAAGTATATTTGTTCAAAATAGTCTATGAGAGATTATTCAGAAAAGAACATTGCCTCCCATTTATTTTAGCTTTCATTCCAAGTAATTTTCCTACCCCTTTTCTATTTATAAATTAGACTGGCTAGAATTGATAATGAAATGGCCTTCTAACCTCAAAGATTATCTTTCATTGCAAGGTTTGACATCGATAAGACTTTCCATGTTGATGTTCTTTGTAAGGCACTAATATTTAGTACATATATATGAGCATCAACAATTTTGGCACACTTAGTTGGACCAAAATCCATTCTAGTTTAGGTTTTGGTGAAGGTCTTATTCTATATAAATTTTTGAAGTACAAACCAACATTCATGTAGTAACTCCATCTTGAGAATAAGTTAAAGTCTATGGGAGAAAATATTGCAACAACATTTGTTACAATAACTAACCCTAAAGAAGTTTCTTTGAATCTCTAGACCTATCTCCAAAGAGAAGACCCTAGCTTCAATCCTAGCCTCAACTTGAAGTTGTGGCTATAAATGTGAATATAGGCCACTCTATACACTTCAAGCTACAAACTAGACCATAAACCAATCAACCTAGTCTATTTATGCTAGTTTTGTTCCCCCCTTTTTTAACCCAATACCTCCACATACATTCCAACTATGGTAGTCTAAGGACAAAAAATCATTCTTATCCCATTTTTAACTCTAAAATCCCTACCCTTTTTTCACTAGAGATATTTTTTACCACCATTGATCACATCTAGGATGTAGCTAACCTATGCATTATGCATGACAATACCAAAGTAGATGTAGCTCCCATGCTATTTGTAGCATCCTTTAAAAGAAAATCCCTTAGATTCATATAGATGTTTGTCTCGAAATACTATTCAAGATTAGGACTAGTTGGGAGTAGCCTCATTTAATCAATTCAAAGAAAAGGGAGATATCTTGTCTTTGATGGAACAACTGACCACTCTACAAAGAGCCCCTATAAAGATAGTCATAGAATTCAACACTCAAATCAAGAAAACTTCGTTCATAATTTATATAGAGGCAAGGCCTCTTATTTTTATAACATTCTATATTTGTTGAAAGCATTTAATCTAGAAATAGCCACAATTTATTCAATCCATGGGAGGAGATAACTTACCTACAATATATGAAATTTTTATTAGGGAAAACAATGGCATTATTGAAACTAGGAAGTTAGACCCTAGTTATGCCTTTATTCCATGCCATCTATACACCCACTTAGGTCCCTACTCAAGCTTTTGTCTAGATGCTCCCATAAGTAATGAACCATGTACCCAAGTACCCTCAATTGTAAAATTTGGCTGAAAAGCCACCTAAGAATGCAAATGAATGAATGCAAGTAAAATAGAAATTAGATATGAGCTAAATAAATTGTATTCCACTCAAGAGAATGCAAAGCATACAATGGAATGAGATGTACAATGAGAATCCTTGCTTATATAGGCAAGGTTGAGAGGTAGGACATCATGTGGTCATGACAAGTGTTCTAATCCTATGACATGAGACACAAATATTAAATGCCTTAACTACCTAAGTAAACTTAACATGTGAACATGTGTGAATAGATCCTAACTAGGAACTAGTTAGATAAAGTACCTTGTTCACACTACAAAGGGGAAAACTAGATAGGAAACACCCCTGTTCACATCAACATCAATTAATCTCCCAAACTTCGAAAGAGTTGGATGAGGTAAAGAATATGCTCAAAAGCATCATGAATGAGTTGGTATCTCTTACAAGACAACAAGCCTCTAGGCTTCCCAAAGGATATGTTACTAGAATAACCAATGGTACAACCCTCAATACTATGCTAATAGGAATGAAAACAATGCTCAAAACTCTCAAATTGTTCCTATGGCTAAATCCTTGCAAAAACGCCTAGCCAAAAATCTTAACATCTTGACTCTAGTACATATCTAGAACAACCTAGTTCAAGAGTATAATAGGTGGTGCTACACTTGTGACACACCTCATGGTCTTAGATATTTCCCAAAAGAGAATGTACATTAGGCTATAATGGCACAAAATGTCTCAAACATGACATCAAGCTCATAATTACAAGATCATATGATTAAACAAGCTTAAATTTATCCTAAAGAGGCTATGGTATGCTAGGAGGAAAATGAATTCTATGTAGTCAATGAGGTAACATTGACCTCAAGAAGGCCCTAGGTTTAGTCAAACTACCTGACTCGAGCAAACAAGAGGGCAATGGAAGGACAAACTAAAATGGATCAAACAAGTATGAGCACCCAAAATTCTACAATAAAGAAAATATTACAAGATTTCATGACTAGAATATGGCAACCCAAGAGGAATTCCCTCTAGTTGAAAATCTAAAGATCTAATGGTTCCCTATTCAATAAAAAAGGAAATGTCATATGCCTTATTGGAATGCCTAAATATGCTAAATTTTGCATCATTTATCTTACCTTATGTTCTATTTTACCCTTTGGTGATAGTTAATCTAAGAAAATTCATGTTAGGGTTGTCATGCAATGGGCCTCATTATATTGGCTAGGATTTATCATTGTGCAAGTGTAGACATTTTCATGCTCGTAGGGCTACATTTTATGTTTTTAGGCTCCATTTGATCTACCTCTATGTATAAGGTGCATTGGTAGTATTTGGTGCACATGTGTTTGACCTCTAATTTAACTTGTGCTACTAAATGGACCACCATGTGTCCATTTTACCCCTTGTCCATACATTATTTAAAATCCCATGGCATCTTTTTTTTAAATTTCTATATATGTAACATTTAAATGACATTACCCATAATTTAGAAAAACTTGCACTTTATGTTTTATTGTTTCAATGAATTATTTGGTAGGCCTGAGCTCCTTCATAGTGGCATTTGTGTTGGCATTGGAAACATGGTATCTTGCGAGTGGCGACCGATGGAGAATATTCAATCCATGGGAGGAGATAACTTACCTACAAGAGGGTCTGAATGTGCCCTCATATCTGAAGAAGAATCAAATTCATTAAGGAGAAGATGAATGCAATCAATATTGTCTCCTAGATTTAAAATGTGGGACTCTACAAACAAGGATGAAATGTTTGGTAGAAATGTGTCCCAAGGAACTATCTTTCAAAGACCAATGTGAACCTGCTACACTGAATCATTGGAAGTCATGGAAGAAGCAACATTGGACTTAGATGGAGCAACAAATGATGATGGAGGAGATGAGATCTCAATGGATGTCATTGGACTACATTGCTCATTCTTTATGTATCCACACAAGATGGATTAGTATGAACATGTGAAATAGATGCTAATGTTAGATTGTATGAAGTCTCTAAAGGAGGAGTATTAGGAGAAGTCTCTATTTCATCTAGAAATTCAAGTTAGATTTCCATTCATCAAGCTTCATAGCTGTTTGAAAATCATATGGTAGAAAAACATCAAGAGGTTTTAAACAATCTGCGATAGGATCCTCTGGGAATGGAGACTCATCCAAATCACCATACATCTCCCAAAGTTTGGCCCAATGAGTACAAGGGGAAGAAATCCATGTCAATGTACTCATTGTATAAAAGACAACATTCAAACCAATAAATGCTACTACATAACCATTCTTTTGATACCATACCATGCTTTTATCAAATAATTCAACTTGAGGAACAAGTTCATAGAGATAGGGAAGAAGATTTAACCATCTAAAATGTTTCAACATACCATCTTGTAAAGACTTATAGTTCCCTCTTTTTAATTCAATTACTGTTGGATGATTTGTGATACCCATGATTACTCCTTAAATTTAGTCACACACAAGACCGATTAAGAGACTGAATCCATCAAAAGCAAGAACACCAAGAGACTCCCTAAAAATCACTCAATCATGAGAACCCCCTAGCAAAATATGCTCATGGCACTTTATACTTAGTGCAATTATAATTTCCACAAGCAACAATAACAAAGTGGTCTTTGATCTTGGTACAATGCAAATGCCAAAATAGGCCTTAAAATGAAAGTATAATTTCTGAGAAAAATTGGATCAAACAAATGACATATATGAGAAGTAATTGAAAAATTATGCACTTTAAAAAAAAATCACCAAAAAATGTTATTGTATGAGCCCAAACAGAGCCCTGGAAATTCCCAAAATGAGAACTACTCAACAACAACAATGAAAAACTACAATTTATGGAAAGACTAGGCACCAAAACCAAAATCCAATTGCACCACTATGAAGCCTACAAAATTTTGACCCAAAACAAAAAAAACAATTGCTTGAAAAATGGAGCCAAAATGACCAAGTTACAGGCCTCTGAAGTTCAACTACCAAAATCAAAACTCAAATGAGAGGGCCAGGTTGGAAGGGGCCAAAACAATGATGATGTCACCATGATGTCATGTTGATGTCATCATCACGGTGATGGAATGTGCCTTTAGACGATGGACTATACTTTGCAGGTCACCAAACCACCTGTGAAATTCTTCAAAACCACCCTGGAATATCAAAATTACCAATTGGAAGTCAAAACTGCCTATCCTGCTAGCACAAAACTACTTACTAGGGTTGGCACACTGTTTTAGGTGTGAAAAGTTGTTTTAGAAGGGAATATTCCCCTAGATCTCAGAGATGCACTGTTTAAAGGGTGGGTGGTAGTTTGAAACCATCGTCAATGATTTTAAGTTTACTGCTGAGCGATATTCACTGGGCTTGGGCGGGAAGCCAATTGCCAGCCAGTTTTTGCTTGCTACCTGCTAACCTGGATGCCTCGTCGGTAGAAGGTAGGCAAGGACTTGCACCATGTAGGCAACATAGAATGTGCTATGTGGCACCTACATAGTAGCCCACATTACCTACAAGTACAACAGTATCCTTGTTCATGACGTAGGTATCTACACAGGTAGGGTCATACCCTACAAATAAAAAATCACAGAAAAAAATAATTAACCAATGAACAATTATTTTACCCACTGGATAATGTGAAGTGCTGAAGTATGTTGATGCTTGTGCTTTCATAGTGCTTGCACCAACAATGATGTAGAGAATATTCTGTTAAAAGATTCCATATGTATGACAAAGGAGGGCAAAATGTTTCCCTGATGGCTTTAGGAAAAATGTCTGATTTTGATAGTTGATCTATAGGTTTTGGGCCTTCTAAGCGTGATGGTAGGGTCAGATTTGACCCAAAATGCTTCAAAAGATCAGGTACCCACTGGATCTTGCATGCACCTCTCGACTTCAAACCCTCATAGATTTGGCTTCTAGTGTTCAAATGGGATGAAATGAAAGGCAAATCTGACTATCTTAATTGCTCTAAACTCAAAGGTTAGCTTAGAATGTCTCCAAGAATCTTTGAAAAAACATACAACTAGAAAGCCAAAAGAGAACCCCCCCATAAACTAGCGTTTTCTCCTCACTTTTCTGATTCTCCATATCATCCAGGATGCAAGAGAACAACATAATCGTGTGATTCAAAAAACAATAGCCCTACACTCTCATATTTCTAAAAAATGCTAACCCACAACTCACAACTGCTCTGATACCATGAAAGATTTAGATTAAAAGCCACACAAGAATGCAAATGAATGGAGGAAAGAAAAATAGAAATTAGATACGAGCTAAATAAACTGTATTTAACTCAAGAGAATGCAAAACATACAATGAATGAGATGTACAATGAGAAGCCTTGCTTATATAGGCAAGATTGAGAGATAGGACATCATGTGATAATGACAACTGTTCTAATCCTATGACATAAGACACAAATATTAAATGCCCTAACTACCTAAGTAAACTTAACATGTGAACATGTGTGAATATGTCCTAACTAGGAAGTAGTTAGATAAAGTACCTTGTTCACACTACAAAGGGGAAAACCAGATAGGAAACACCCCTATTCACATCAACATCAATTAATCTCCCAAACTTCTAAAGAGTTGGATGAGGTAAAGAATATGCTCAAAAGCATCATGAATGAGTTGGTATCTCTTACAAGACAACAAGCCTCTAGGCTTCCCAAAGGATATGTTACTAGCATAACCAATGGTACAACCCTCAATACTATGCTAATAGGAATGAAAACAATGCTCAAAACTCTCAAATTGTTCCTATGGCTAAACCCTTGCAAAAACTCCTAGCCAAAAATCTTAACATCTTGACTCTAGTACATATCTAGAATAACCTAGTTCAAGAGTATAATATGTGGTGCTACACTTGTGACACACCTCATGGTCTTAGATATTTCCCAAAAGAGAATGCACATTAGGCTATAATGGCACAAAATGTCTCAAACATGACATCAAGCTCATAATTACAAGATCATATGATTAAACAAGCTTAAATTTCTCCTAAAGAGGCTATGGTATGCTAGGAGGAAAATGAATTCTATGTAGTTAATGAGGTAACATTGACATCAAGAAGGCCCTAGGTTTAGTCAAACTACCTGACTCGAGCAAACAAGAGGGCAATGGAAGGACAAACTAAAATGGATCAAACAAGTATGAGCACCCAAAATCCTACAATAGATAAAATATTACAAGATTTCATGACTAGAATATGGCAGCCCAAGAGGAATTCCTTCTAGTTGAAAATCTAAAGATCCAATGGTTCCCTATTCAATAAAAAAGGAATTGTCATATGTCTTATTGGAATGCCTAAATATGCTAAATTTTGCATCATTTATCTTACCTTATGTTCTATTTTACCCTTTGGTGATAGTTAATCTAAGAAAATTCATGTTAGGGTTGTCATACAATGGGCCTCATTATATTGGCTAGGATTTATCATTGTGCAAGTGTAGACATTTTCATGCTCTTAGGGCTACATTTTATGTTTTTAGGCTCCATTTGATCTACCTCTATGTATGGAGTGCATTGGTAGTATTTGGTGCACATGTGTTTGACCTCTAATTTAACTTGTGCTACTAAATGGACCACTATGTGTCCATTTTACCCCTTGTCCTTACATTATTTAAAATCCCACTGCATCTTATGTTTAAATTTCTATATATATAACATTTAAATGACATTACCCATTTTTTAGAAAAACTTGCACTTTATGTTTTATTGTTTCAATGAATTATTTGGGTAGGCCCGAGCTCCTTTATAGTGGCATTTGTGTTGGCATTGGAAACATGGTATCTTGTGAGTGGCCGATGGTGAATTTGAGCCTAATGGCTAATCTTTGGTTGTGCTCCTTTTATTTATGTGATGTGCACTATGGTTTTGTGTGGAAGGTTGGTAGGCTTGATACTTTATCTCTATAGGTGTTTGGTCCTTCACAATCACTTATGTGGATTTGTTGGCAATTCATGGCATGCCATGTGTCTCCTTGATGGTAGTGTTAGGCCCAATATTCTTATTTTCCACTTATGTGGCAATATTGTGGGGTCTTCCTCTTCCTACATGACTAAAAAGACCAAAATCTCAATATATCTTGGGGACATTATTTTCTCCATGTGCTCTTCTCTCATGAGCCAACACCTCCATTGAAGAAAATCTTATTGCATGCTTCTTTCACCTGCATGCCTCCATGTGAAAAATTGATTCAATATGCTTGGATTCAACATCATGTGGCCCATTGATTCAGTGTCACATTCAAACCTATTAACATCATATGCTTGCACAATATAGTTTAAAAATCCAAAAACACCATGTTGATTGGTTTTAAATGCCTATAGAAGGATGATGGGCTCTACAATGGTGTAGGTGGATTAATTTTAACCATGGGTGCATAGCAAAATCAAATAACATATATTAGTATTGTTCTTATATCTATTGAAAGTCAAAGAAAAGGTGCTTCTGCATGAATATGGAATATTTTCCTTATTTTGTATATATCCCTATGCTGATATGATGTATATTGGTGGGCTCTCATTCATTGCCTTTATTTCTTGGGACTATTGTAGATCACTTTTATGTGCTAATGGAGATGTTTTCAACTATTACAAATGATAAGTGATATAGATCAACTACTACATTCTCCTTGAGGGGTCTATTGTATTAATTTGGCACCTACTCATTGTCTTGTTGAATCTTTGAATTCTACTTTCATTTTGGGTATAGGCTACAATTACTATGTCACCCATAGGCAAGAGCTAAAACTAAATTGAATATACTTGAATTACATTCCTATAGGCCAAATTTCTAAATATGATTGACTTGTGTATCTAGTAGAAGATCATCTTCCCTATTCTATGTAGGTATTTGTTGATCCTAGAGAAATTTTTCTACTCTTACAAGTGCAATCATTTCGATACAATTGTGTATTGATTGATACTAATGTTGATATGTTGGGTCAAGATGATATAGACCCAATTTGACTACAAACATATGCCCATGAGGTTGACTGTAAACTAAGTTCTATATAGGCACACTTGTAATATATTTTTAAGGGTTCGTGCCTTGAGCCAATTTCCTCCACATAAGTGCTATTTTATGTTCTAGGGATTCAACTAATAGAAATTACAAGTTTGCAATGACAAATATTATCTCTATATGAATTGTAAGTTCATTCTATGCAAGGTTATTTGTATTGATAAGTGTCTCAATTATTAGCTAGAAGTCCTTAGGAAATCTAATGCTATTCGGTTTCTCAAATTATATTTATCCGTCTGTATGATTTAAGGATTGATCTACTAGACATGGCTATAAATTGTTATAAAGCTCTTTGCAACAATCCTTTCCTTAATGTATGTGAGTTCTTTCAGATTTAATGGATGTGTATGTGTGCTTTGATATACATGGTCTCTTATCTTTTTGATTTGTACACGTGCATATCGAAATCTATTGTAGTCTTATGCATGTTTTCTTTCTCTTTGCATGTTTTGACCCTACTTCCCCAATGGAATAGGCATTGGTCTAGATAGTTTAATGATCAATCTCTTATTAAAACATGTTTATCATGTTCCTTACTAAGTGTAAAGGTAGATTAGCTTCTACCATGCTCTTATGACCTAGTAATGTAACTTATACCTTATCTTATGAAATCTAAAACTAATAAAGGGATAGATGATCATAATAGTATGTTTCTTCTCTTGTACATGTGTATGCATTATTAAGTGTCTTGAGACCCTGTTTGAAATTTTTTGAATCCATCCAAGTCCTTGCATTTTTGCCTACATTCTACCTTTTGTTTTCCCCATTGAGCTTATTACGTGTTTGAAAAACCTTCAAAATCCTCCAAAAAACCATTAGGTCCTTAAAAAAATTCCTAAGTATAAGCCTTTTCACAAGTTCACAAGTACATGAACCCACCAAAAGCCTAAAATGCATTATGTTTTTCAATATCTTCACGAACTAGCAAACCTATCAAAAGGTTCATAGGTTCTTGTTTGCTCCAAAATACTAAAGAGAAACACAAAATAAAGTATTTTGTATTTTCAAAAAGTTTGTGAATTGGGAAACTTACAGAAAAGGTTCTTAAATTCTTCAAAGGGATGAATCGCCAAATCAAGCAAGAAGAAGAAAGTCAAAAAAGAAGACTTTTCAACTATTCGGTAGGTTCATGGATTGGCAAACCTATCGAAAAGGTTCTTTGGTTCATGAGAAGTCTAAAAGGCCAAAAGAAAAGGAAAGAGAACAAAAGTGAAATGTTTTGGCAAGTTCACTAGTTCGCGACCTCTTTGAAACCTCAACAAAGGTGAAAGTCAAAGTCACATGTTTTGGCAAGTTTACTAGTTCACGAACTTGCCAAAACATGAAAAAGGAAAGATAAAGTGAAATGTTTTGGTAAGTTCATAAGTTCACAAACATGATTAAACATCAAAAGAAGAGAAGGTGAATAAACAAAACATTTCAACAAGTTCTCTTGTTTGCAAACTTGCCAAAATACCAAAAGAGGAGATGAAAAAGAAAGAAAACTCATATGTTTCAGCAAGTTCATTGGTTCACAAACTTGCTGAATCGTCAAAAGACAACAAAGGATTAAAAAGAAAGAACAAAGAGTAAAGAGGAGGGAAATATTTTGTCTAGTTTATAGGCTCATGAACTAGCCAAATCATTGAGAAGAGTTTTAAACTTTCAAACATGTTGAGGATAAAAAGAAAGAAGGTTCCAAAATAAGAAATTAGCTTGACATATTAGCACCTAAGGAAGTATGTAGTGTAGATGAATATTCAAATGCCCAACTACCCTGGTACACCTCAACAACTTTCTAGGAATGCCATGAATGTAGTAGGTGAGTTCTCAACTACTTGTATCTATGTGCGTTCTAGGCTATTCATTATAGATGGAAATCATTTCAAACATAGGTCTCATTCAATGCAGATTAGGGTAGGATCAAAGAAGATATATAATTGCTTGTTTTTCATTTTTAGTTGTTGGTCATTGAGCCAAATTTTGGGTTTGTAATTTCTTCGTGGTGATTCTAGGGTATCAAACAAATCCTATCTAGTTTATAAAGGGATGGAATCCATCTTGTAACTTGTAGGAAGGATCTTCAATGCACATCCTTGGGTAATGGTATATCTTCATAACCATTTGTGATGATTCAGGAGAATGTATAGTTGTATCTATGTATTTTCTCTCACCATATTTATTAGAGTGATTGTAATCAAGTTTTGATGTATGTGTGAAATCAACTAATACAATACAAAGCCTCTGTATTAGTCTTTCTATGGTTGCATATGGGTTATTGTAGTTATATTAGAGATTATTAAGTATGTTCATTGTACAAGATGTAATATTTGATTTATATGTAAATGCATATCTAGTTCTATGGATGTTTTACTAGATGTGTTTCCTTCCTCCGTACATTCTATGACTATGTTGCCTAAAGGAGCAGGCATTGGTCTATATTGGTGAAGGGCTAACATTCTTTTTAATCAATCCTTTGTCTTGTTAGTTGTAGGAGTAGACTAGAGTTAGATTAGGTTTCACATGTTGTTCATGATTCAATATTATAACTAGGGAGTAATTATAAGTAACCTTCATTATTTAAATCATTAGACAATCATGTTCTTACATGCCTGCACCTTGAAAATTGTGTATGTGAAGTTAAGTGGATTCATATTGTGGGATATTAGAGGCTATGTGTGTAGTAAGTTAGTTTGTGACCTAATGAAAACTTTTGGAGTCCAACATAAATTGAATACTACTGTAATGTTTCATATTGCTCACCTTTCCTTGTGACCAAACACTATTAAGGGACACCTCTAGGAATACCATCCTGAGTCTAGTTGAACTCAAAGTATAAGAGAAATTATCCACTCTTGTCAATTGTCCTTTAACCATTGCTAGTCACCCCTATTTGGATGTCTTGAATTTACCCCCTAGCCTTGAAGGTGAAAACATACTCTAGGATTGTAGACTTGTAGTTTTTGGGACATAACAAAATGGTGTCATTTCTAGGGAAATGTTTTTTTTAGTTCTCTTTTTGAAAACCCTGGTGACTCAATCATTGTAGTTTGTAGTTATTTCCAGATGCATTTTTTTTGTGTGTAGTGTTTGGTCTCCTGTCAACTTACACCAACACAATGGTGTCATTGCTAGGGAAATATTTTGTTTAGTTCTCTTCTTGAAAACCTTGGTGACTTAGTCATTATAGTTTGTAGTTATTGTTGGGTGCATTTTGTTGTGTGTAGTGTTTGGCCTCCTGTCAACTTATGTCAACAGAATAACGTTGTTGTCAAGGAGGAAATTGTGGATTTTGAATTGAAATGAGGACTCTGCTAAGGAGATGAACCTAGAATTAATTTTTTCCTTGGAAATCTAGTGTTCTTCAAGGTATTCCTCTTTTGGAAGATGTGGCAACTCTGCTATCAGAAAAAGGAAGTTTGTTGTGGCTGCTACCTATTTGCTATTGGTGTTTCAAGAACACATCTCAAGCTTGCAGCAGTTGGTATAGGTACACATGGTTCTTTCTTTCTATCTTTTGACATATCATTTATTTCATGGTAAAGAAACATGTAACTTGTAATACCTTAGTTTTTACTTTGCATGATACAATGTTCTAGTCATGGGTTATAGGTATGGATATGATGACTCTAGGGTAGATCCTTCATATGTGTCATCTTGTGTTTTTAGCCCTAGAAACTATATTGGAATTGATGCCTACAACTATTTTAGTGATGCATCTTCATGCTATTCTAATAGCCCTACATCCTACATGAACCCATGCATTAACTTATAGGCATCCATACAAAATGAAAATAAACTTGTTGAAAAACTAAAAGAGTATGATAATCAGATCAAGTGGCTTGGGTCTAGGTTGCAATCTAATGCTCACCTTGCTACTATCAAAAGACAAGTTTCTCAATCCCCTATCATTTCCCTAGACACCATTTATAAACAACTAGACCTCCCTTGGGTTTATTATAAAATGCAAAGCATGACTACCATGGTCTTCAGCCAAATGCCTAGATTTCATGGGTATGATGTTTGGGAAGGGGACACACATGTTGATGAGTTTTCAAAATTTATGGGAAAATTTTAGTTTGAAGATGAAGACATGTGGATGAATTTTTTGTTAGGTCTCTACATGGAAAAGCAAATGAATGGATTGAAAGATTTCCAAAGTAGTTGTTTGCTTCTTGGAAAGATCTTGTGACTGCATTTGATGAAGAGTTGGCATATGGGCTAGACCCTATTGCTCTTGTCAAGGAATTGTCCAATATCCAAAGGTGAGAAGGAGAGTCTAGTATGGACTTCAGTCACATGTTTTTGTTGCTCTTTCCAAGATTCCAAATGCTTCTAGACCTAACACACCTACCTACATCGATATGTTCTTTGAATCTTATGAGACTAGTTTATGTTTAATGCAAGAGCTTTGGAAGTTAATAAGCATGCAATAGGCTTACAAATGCTTACACTATGTTGAATAGATGAGAGATGATTATATTGCAAAATTATTAACCTCAAATACAAGTTATGTTGGTAATGGATGCATTATCTTAGGTGACTAGAATAATGGATCAATGTGATTGTGTAGTTAGAGGGGTAGTAATTGAAGATGGTATATCATATGACAACAATGCAGATGATGATGATAGTGTATGCACTTACCTTCGAGTGGATAGGTCATCCATTGGAGATGAAAATGATGAGATGCATGATGACCTTTAGTTTTAAAATGGGATATGTGGCTAGGTGGACAATGAGGAAGGTGTTTTCACATATGAGAAGTCAGATAGATTAGTTGATGAAATTAATTATGAAGAGTGTACACATGCATGTGATACAAAAGGTGAGAAAGAAACTAGTTTCTTGTTTGATATGTTACCCTCATTTATTCATATTGGTGATGATGAAGCTACTAATGTTTTTTTGCATGAGGATGACATGCATGTGTATTTACTTAATGATAACCATTCTGAGACAAATGTTAGTGCATACATGGATTTTTAGTTTAAAATTTTTTCCCTTGGTGATTATGGAGATGGTGATTATGTGGATTTACATGAGAACCTATTTATTTGATGCAAAGTTTTTTGTCTTCTCCATGATGACTGTGCTTCAAGTAGGTCACCAAGAATGGTTTTTACAATGAATGATGAATACAAAATGTGTCATCAGTCTGATTTCAGTAGTAAATATGACATAGCAAGTTGCCTAGGTGAACAAGAAAAATAGAGATAATTAGAGGAATTTGGTTCTTCACTTGAAGTTTCTCATTGTGTTGATCGTTTAAATTGTGATTAAAATTATGATTGTGATTCAAGCATTGAAGATTGTAGGAGCACAAGTGAAATTGGTGTATGCTAGGCACCTATCATTCAAGAGCTTGTTGAGAGCACCATGGACTATGAAGCTTTACTTTCTTAAGGTCATGTTTTAAATGTTATGGATAGTGGTGTTATTCCTAAAGTAGAATCCTTTGTGTGGGTCCAACATACAAGTGAGTGAAGTTGAGTTATAGTACTCTAGTGAACATGAAGATTACCATGTTATAGCTCAGCTTGAAGGTATGCTAGATCTTGAATTTTTATTTGAATTGCAAGAAGAAGCTTTTATTTATGCAGATCAATAGTGCAGTCAAGCATACTTTTCTTTTCCATATAAATTGGAGGCATTTTATTTTTTCCTTGACTCACATATAGAGGTCAGTAAGTACAACAACACTACATCCATTGGTAGTGAAAGCTTGTTTTCTTCCATGAGCTTCAATTATTTTAATGTTGACCTAAGGTCTAGTGTTTCAACCCTTGCTACTGAGAACATGCATGATCTATCATGGGTTAGATTGTGCACCTACTATCTATGGTTGCCTTGTAGTAGTACTGTTCATGGTGGAGTTAGCCTTCACTTCACAAGTAGTGTTTACAACTTGGTAAATGCAAGTAAAAGACATCATTTACTGTAGCTCGGTGGTGAATGTGACAACTTCAATTTGACAGAGATCAACTCCTTCATTCATCTTGTCTTTGATAGAAGCAAGTGGTGGGCATTAGTGTGTCCATGGACTTGTGCCATGGATCTTCTTTGTAGGGTTTGACCTACAAATGTGTTAAAATTTTGTTTACATCCATCCTTTAATTGTGTCTTTGTGCCTTCATTCCATTGGCTGTAAGTCTTGTCTTGTATATATTCTTGTCATTGTTGTTTACCATGTACATATGTTTATTTTTTTTATCTATCCCCTCTTGTTTTGTTTTTCCTTTTGATCTTCTCTCAAAGATATCTAGATTCTCATCATGCCTACAAGAGGTACACGTCCCCAACCAAACCCAATGTGGGATTGAGTTTGAAAAATTTCAAATCCATCCAAGTCCTTGCCTTTTTGCCTGCATTTTGCCTTTTTTTCCCCATTGAGCTTAATATGTTCTTGAAAAACCTACAAAAGCCTCCAAAAAACCTTTAGGTCCTTTAAAAAACTCTTAAGTATAAGCCTTTCGGTATGTTCACAAGTTTGTGAACCCTCTAAAAGACTAAAAGATAATGTATTTTAATTTTTTGGTAGGTTTGTGAACTGGCAAAACTATCAAAAGGTTCATAGGTTCTTATTTGCCCCAAAATGTTGGAGAGGAGGACAAAGCAAAGTATTTCATCTTTTCAATAGGTTCACAAACTAGAGAACTTGTTGAAAAGGTTCTTAAGTTCTCCAAAGGCCTAAATTGTTGAAGAAAGAATGAAGAAGAAAGTTAGCAAGGAAGGATTTTCAACTTTTCGATAGGTTCATATATTGGCGATCCTACTAAAAAGGTTCTTTAGTTCATGAGAAGTCTAAGAGGCTGAAATAAAAGAAGGAAAGAGAAATAAAGTGAAATGTTTTGGCAAGTTCACTAGTTTGTGAACTCAATTAATCCTTGACAAAGAAGAATGTCAAAGTCAAACATTTTGGCAAGTTTGTTGGTTCACAAACTAGCCAAAAAATTAAAAAGGAAAGATAAAGTGAAATGTTTCAGTAATTTTGTAAGTTCACAAACTTGTTGAAACATCAAAAAAAGAGAAGGTGAAGAGGCAAAACATTTCAACAAGTTCGCTAGTTCACTAACTTGCCAAAATATCGAAAGAGGAGATGAAAAAGAAAGCAAAGTCATATGTTTTGGCAAGTTGATTGATTCATGAACTTGCCAAATCATCAAAGCTTGTCTTTGTGTAGATAAACAATGCAGTCAAGCATACTTTTCTTTGCCATATAAATTGGAGTCATTTTATTTTTTCCTTGACTCACACATAAAGGTTAGTAAGTACAACAATACTACATCCATTGGCAGTGGAAGCTTATTTTCTTCCATGAGGTTCAATTATTTTAATGCTAATGTAACTCGGCTTAGTGTTTCAACCCTTGCTGTTGAGAACATGCATGATCTGGCATGGGGGTGCTATCACAATAGTGTGTCCCACTTATGGGACATTCTGCTTTTTGTCTGAAATCACATTTTTTTTAGAAAAATTAATGATTTAAGACTTGAGGGGTTCCATCTAAAGGGTTTTAATTGAAGGGTTTGATAAAACCTCATTAGATCAAATCCACTTGGAAAGAACCCCCTAGTCTTAATTCAAACCCTCAATGGAGTCTCCTTTGCACCTATCGAAATGCTAACAAAAACAAATTTTGCTTCACCTTTTAGGGGATCAAATGAAGTCATTTAGAAATTCTATTTTGTAAATATGTAACCCTTAGTATAAGCTTTCCAGAAAATATGATTTTGAATATGCTTCATTTGATTTTATATTTATTTTCTATTTTCTAGTGAATGTAGGTTTTTCTGAACATTAATGTCTCTATTCCACAAATGTGGAAAAATAAAAAAATAGAGATTTTTTTTTGAAAAATATTTGTACACTAGGTATTGATGTCCTTGTTTCATGAAAAAAAGAAAAATTGAATTTCAATAAATACACAAGTTATTCTTGATGACATACACCTATGTCCAAATTATAGTTACCCTGACTTCAAAAATTAATTAAAAAAATATGTAACAAAAAATTATGAAAAAATATCCATGCACTAGATATTGATGTTAACAATCTATATTTTAAAAAATTAGAATTTTATCCTTTCTAGAAAAAATGTTATGCTAGACGACATAAATGTTACTTTCTAAATATGTTGTTTATTATTAAGAACTAGTTATTAAAAGAGACATTGAAAGATCATGATTTACTTGAAGAAAAAATTTAAAAAATATATTTAGAATCTGCACACAAATCACTAGTTTGTATCATCTCTAAATTCTTAATGGTTTATCTACTATAGGTATCAAAAAGAGGATTTAGTTAAAAATGTTGATATCAATGTCCATCTTGGCCAAAAAGTGGGACTCTTTATTGTGGGATTACCCATGGGTTAGATTGTGCACCTATTATCTATGGTTACCCTATAGTGGTAATGTTCATGGTGGAGTTAGCCTTCACTTCATAAGCAATGTTTACAACTTGGTACATGTAGGTAAAAGACATCATTTATTGCATTTGGGTGGTGAGTGGAGATTTGGTTTGAGGGAGATCAACTCCTTCATTCATCTTGTCTTTAATAGAGGCAAGCGGTGGGCATTAGTGTGTCCATGGAATTGTAACATGGATCTTCTTTACAAGGTCTGACTTGAAAGTGTGTTAAAATTTTGTTTACAACCATCATTTCATTGTGTCTTTGTGTAGGTTCATGCTATTGGTTGTAAGTATTGTCTTGTATATATTCTTGTCATTGATGTTTTACCCTGTACATATTTGTTTTTGTTTTTCTCTATCCCCCCTTGTTTTGTTTTGCCTTTTTGTCTACTCTCGGAGATAGCTAGATTCTCATTGTGCTTGTGAGAGGCACATGTTCCCAACCAAAGCCAATGTTGGGATCTGATTTGAAAATTTTCAAATCCATCTAGGTCTTTTCCTTTTTGCCTACATTCTACCTTTTGTTTTCCCCATTGAGCTTATTATGTCTTTGAAAAACCTTCAAAAGCCTCCAAAAAATCTTTAGGTCCTTTAAAATACTCCTACTTGTATAAGCCTTTCAGCAAGTTTGTGAGTTCGCGAACCCAACAAAAGATCGAAAGGCATTATGTTACAGCTTTTCAACAGGTTTACAAGCTAGTGAACTTGTTGAAAGGTTCATAGGTTCTTGTTTGTCTTGAAATGTCAAAGAGGAGGAAAAAGTAAAGTATTTTAGCTCTTCGATAGGTTCATGAATTGATGAACCTACTAAAAGGGTTCTTAAGTTCTCCAAAGGCCTAAATCACCAAAGAAATGAAGAAGAAGAAAGTTAACAAAGAAGACTTTACTACTTTTTTAGAGGCTTATGGATTAGTGAACCTACCAAAAAGGTTCATTGGTTTGTGAGAAGCTCGAAAGGAAAAAATAAGAGAAGGAAAGAGAAAGAAAGTGAAATGTTTTAGCAAGTTTGCTAACTTTCGCAAACTCACCAAAACCCCAACAAAGGAGAAAGTCAAAGTCAAATGTTTTGGCAAGTTCACCAGTTTGTGAAATCACTAAAATGTTGAAAAGGAAAGATAAAGTGAAATGTTTCAAAAAGTTCATAAGTTCACAAACTTGTCAAAACATCAAAAGAAGAGACGCTGAAGAGACAAAACATTTTGACAAGTTTGCCAGTTCATGAACTTGTTGAAATACTGCAAGAGGAGATGAAAAATAAAGAAAGGTCATATGTTTCAACAAGTTCATAGGTTCACGAACTTACCAAATCACTAAAAAGTAAAGCAAAGTTTTAAACTTTCAAACACATTGAGGATAAAAAGGAAAAGGGCACCAAAATAAGAAAGTAGCTTGACATATTCGTGCCTAAGGTAGTATGTTGTGTAGATGAACATTCACACTCCCAAACATTTCGATACATCTCAACAATGTTTCAAGAACACCATGAATTTAGTAGGTGATTTCTCAAATACTTATTATACCTGTGCATGATCTAGGCCATTCATTCTAGGAAGGAAGTATTTAAAACATAGATCTCATTTAATGTAGATTATGGTAGGATCAAAGAAGATAAATATTGGATTGTTATTCATTTTTAGTCACTTAGCCAATTTTTGGGTCTACAAGTGCTTCATGATGATTTTAGGGAATCAAATAAAGCCTATCTAATTTGTAAGGGGATGTAATCCATTTTGTAACTCATAGGAAGGATCTTCATTGCACATCCTTATGTCATGGTATGTCTCCATAGTTGTTTGTGATGATTCAGGAGAATGTATAGTCGTAGCTATATAATTTCTCTCACCACATTTGCTATTGTGATTGAAACCAATGTTTGATGTATGTGTGATAGCATCTAATGCAATACAAATCCTTTGTGTTGGTCTTTCTTTGGTTGCATATGGGTCATTGTAGTTTTACTTGGGATTATTAAGTATGCCCAATGTATGAGATGCAATCTTTGATTTGTAGGTAAATGCATATCTAGTTCTGTGGATGTTTTATTGGGTGTGTTTATGACTTTGTTCCCTAAAGGAGTAGGCACCGGTCCATATTGGTGAAGGGCTAGCCTTCTTTTTAATCAATCCTCTGGCTTGTTATTTGTAGGAGTAGACTAGAGTTAGATTAGGTTTCACATGTTGTTCATGATTCAATATTATAACCAGGGAGTAATTATAAGTAACCTTAATAGTTCAAATCATTAGAGAATCATGTTCTTGAATTCTTGCACCTTTCAAATTGTGTATGTGAAGTTAAATGAGTTCATATTGTGGGATATCATGTTGTTATTATCTGTGGGTGCATCTATAAGGTGTATTAATTATCTTAATTAGAGGTTATATGTACAGTAGGTTAGTTTGTGACCTAGTGACAAGTTTTGGGGTCCAACATACATTGGATACTACTACAATGTTTCATATTGCTCACCTTTCCTTGTGATCAAACCCTATTGAGGGATACCTCTATAAATATTCTCCCGAGTCCAGTTGAGTTCAAGTTATAGGAGAGATTATCCACTCTTTACAAATGGCATTTAACCATCCTCAATCTATTGATGAGACCTTATTTTGCCTTCTTGAAGACACCCCCTAGCCTTGAAGGTGAAAACATACTCTAGGATCTTGTGTACCTATATTTTTGGGACCCAATAAAGAGGATTCACTTGTAGGGATATTAATCTATTTTTATCTTTTGGTGCATATCCAAGAGAGTGTTATTTAACTTAATAAGTGGTCTTTTTAATTATCTTGTAGTAGTTAGTAAGTCATGAACTTAGTGAAGAATCCAAGGGGTCATCTACACTGGGTATAGTTGTTTTTGATTAAGTTTAGTTGGGAAAGAGGGTCCCAGTCCCTTACATCCATAGTATTAGAACCAACAGTCCATCAAACATAATAGTTTACATCCATAAAACCCTGATAATAACCCTAACGGGCCAAGGAAGACATAGTGAAAACACTTCTAGAGAACAAGTAACAGGGAACATCAAAAGCAAAAAATACCAAAAAATAGACTAATAACCAGATTAGATACTAGTTTTATTGAAACCCTAGTCCTTTTTGATTTGAATCATCATCTGCTCCCAAGTAGAAACTCCCATCTGATGTTCCTTTCTTTATTTTTTGTTGGAACCCTGCACTTTATCCTACTGAACCTTTCTTTTATCCATCTATGCTCATATATATATATCACATCTAAAGTTATTTTTTTCATAATATCATTAGTGAATTGGGCAAAATCCTTTAGACTCTACTCAAGCTTAACCACCGTATGTTGACACATCTGCATCATATCAAACATGTTAACCCAACTATCTTGGCATGTAGTGCAGTCCATTTTCTTATGATATACCTTTTCCAACTCTTCCATTCTTTTGATTAGATTATTAAACTAATTAACATTGACTGAATTAAAATCTATTTCATTCTTGTGAAGATCATCTTCAAAAGTACTAACATCAGCTTCAACATCTTCCTTGGGTATAGTTGTTGATTAGCTTAGTTGTGCTCATTTTATTTCCCTTTAATTGTCCTATTTAAGTGATGCAATCATACATTGAGGATCCAATGAAGGATAATCCAAACATGTAGTAAAACAAAAACACAAAACACTCACAACAAAACTTAATGGAACAATAACATAATCTTTATTGAATTTAAATTATAAATGATTACAATATTTTACAATGGGTTTCCTACATGCTAGGCCACATCCATTTATTTACTAATATGAAAAGCACTACATTCATTAACATTTGAATCCTCATCATCAAAATCCATTATGAACCTTCATCATTCTATTTGCACTCGAACCTCCAACATCCTGCTAAATCCTTTCTAACTCCTCTTGATCATCTCAACTAATTATGATTAACCAAAATATAAAAATCTCAAATCTCCAAAATGATCTATGTTAGACACAAGGTGTCATAAATCTCTATACTCCATGAAACATTTAGTCGGTGAAAGCTAATTCCTCAAGCAAAACAATGGTAACAGAAAATAAATTTGTGTGATACTCAATGTTTTCTTCCCTAGGTCTAATGAATCTTCACATGTTCTCTTTGATTACTGCAAACTTCAAATGCTCTAACACTAATAGCAAATTTGTAACTATGACAATATTACAATCTAGTGTAATTATTCAAACTAATTTATGTCACTCTATGCATCCAGTTGTCCTCACATGTGGATATAACATCCGAATATTATTATATCATTATCTCAAAATTGCAAGACTAAAATGTAAACTGCAGCAAGTTGTAGTGACTTCTTCTATAATTGACTAGTAAATAAAAACCTACACACAAACAAACAAAGTGAAAGATGCTATTTTGGATGATACAAGATTGATCTTGTCCCCCAACGATTCTCCTACATCAAACAACTAAGGTTATTTTCTAGGGACTAGAGGGAAACTGAGATGGTCAACCTCAGCCTTGGAAATCTAGCTTGAGTCTTCTTTCATCCTTCCTCTCCATTTCACCAAGTATTCCTCATATTGTCTATTCTAAGTGCTCTTTCCAATTCTACTAGCTAATACCTCCTCAATCTCTTCTTTTGGTTGTGGTGGTATGGGATCTTGTCTTTGATCCTTTGTGCTACTTCCTTCTAAGTCCCTGAGCTCATGATGTTAGGAATTGCATGCAGAAGATATCAATTAAAAGCGAATAAAGATTAAACAGAGGAATGAAAAATACACAGAAATGATAACAACAAGAGATAATTTTTAATGTGGTTCACCCAAGCTCGAGCTACATCCATCAACAAAGAGTCCAATATTATTATCCAGTAAACCAAACCAATTACAACTAGCATTCCTTGCAACTTAATACCGCTGCAAATGCTACAATACAATATCAATGGAAACCCTAACCCTTAGTCATTTTTATCAAGACTTATGTTAGTTACAAAATAGGGTTTTTATGTCGGCCAATAGAAAAATAACTCCTGACACCTTTATAAAATAATAAAAGTAGTTTGAGGTTTCATTAGATATACTCTCGGCTGCCCCTCGACCTTGCCCTATCTAGCAATAGGGAGCGTGCCAAAGGTGCTACCCTTGGAGCCCACAAGGGGCGATGTCCCTTGACCATGTCTTGGGGGTGCTGCCCCCAAACCCCTATTAAATAATTTGGGGGGAAACCACACTGATGAAAGTGGGGAAAATTTAACCTCTGAGTCTGATTAGGCTCCATATAACAACACATGATACTAGTATAGGTCTACAATATTGAATATTGGAGATATACCTAATCCTTTTTGTAGCTCTACCTCAAATGTATTTTTCAAATCAAATCTTCTTATAATTCTACAAGGAACAAACTTCTTCATCTTTAGCTTATTCTATGTGCTAACTAGGGCGCTATCCCTTGACCACGTCTTGGGGGCACTGCCCCCAAACCCCTATTAAATAATTTGGGGGAAAACCACACTGATGAAAGTGGGGAAAATTTAACCTCCGAGTCTGATTAGGCTGCATATAACAACACATGATACTAGTATAGGTCTACAATATTGAATATTGGAGATATACCTAATCCTTTTGGTAGCTCTACCTCAAATGTATTTTTCAAATCAAATCTTCTTATAATTCTACAACGAACAAACTTCTTCATCTTTAGCTTATTCTATGTGCTAACTAGAAATATTTCATTTTTGAGGTACACCATTACTTCATCTCCCATCATAAAAGCTTTATGCCTTCTTATTTTTTCACCTCCTCACTTATACTTGTCATTCATCTTCACCAAGTGACGTCTTACTTCTGCATGCACTTTTTTCATGTGTTCTGTGAACTCCTCTACCTATGAACTCCTCTTTTCTTCCTTACTAATGTCCCTTATTTTTGATACATTCATTGGGATTCTACATTCATAATCTAAAATGGTGTCTTTATAGTACTTTTATTTACTGAATTATTATATGCAAACTCTACTTGCGATAGGGCCATGTCCCCATTTCTGGCCTTCTCTCCAACCAAGCATCTCAGTAAATTTCCTAAGATCCTATTCACAAATTTTGTTTTCACATCAATTTGGGGGTGGTATGCTGAACTAAACTTTAAATCCATCTTTATCTTTTTTCCATAATGTTCACTAAAATATCCCACAAACTTGGTCTTCTAGTCTAAAACTCCTAGGGTAATAGGTAATGCCTCCACTTCTTCAATGCTTGTGCAATAGAAAAAATTCCTAATCATAGATTGAATATCTCTTCCTAGTATCATTCAATTTTTCAATGAAATAGATTGTTGGTCTTCCTTCATGGCTCAGTACCGACCCAATTGAATTTCCACTTGTGTCACAATCCACTTGGAATATCTTATTAAAATCTGGTAGGGCCAACATTGCCTATTATGTTACCTTCTTCTTTAGCAAATCAAAGCTTCTATCTACTCTAGTAATCCACTTGAATTCCCTCTCGTCCCATCTCATTGTCTTCATTAGCAATGCACAAATGCTACTAAAATTCTTGATGAACTTCCTATAGAAATTTTCCAACCCATGAAAAGATCCTACTTCCCCTACATTTGCTAACATAGGACACCCCACAATAACTTTAAATTTCTCTAGATCCATCTTCAAACCTTCAGCTAAGATCACAAATCCCAAATACACCAGTTCTCCTTCATGAAGGTGTACTTTTTCAAATTGATCAATAGAATTTCTTCTCTCAACCTCTATAGTACATGCCAAATATGATCTAGGTGTTCCTGTTTAGCCTTACTAAAAATTTGAATGTCATCCAAATAAGCTATCACAAACTTAGCCAAAATTTTTGTCAATACGTAATTCATCAATCACATAAATATACTTGGTGCATTAGTCAATCCAAAAGGTATAGCCAATGTTAGAAATGAAGGTGAACAACTATAGAATGGAAATCTAATTACAACTATAACTATTAATCTAGTGCAGAACCAAAATGGAGATAGTATGAAATCAACACAAAGAAATAATGAAACAAAAGATCAAAAACATAACATAGTGTTTATGTGGAGAAACCCTTTTAGGAAAAAGCTCCACACAAAAAGAGATGCACTAGTTTGTATTAACTTCAAATAGAGTTTACAATACAACACTATCAATCTCCTCTCTAGTCTTCAATCTAGCAGTGCCTGTAATACTCATCCAAAACCATAATGCAATATCCTCTTAAAAGAATGTTACCTTCTAGGGTAAAATACCCTAACATAACTTCTACCATCACATTTGCAACCTAATGATGAATGGTCCAGATTGACTACAAAATAACAATATTTTATAAGGAAATTTTATAAACATTTCTCTTCGGGGGCGCTCCCCTTGAACCCCTACCAAGTTGGCTAGGAATTTGTACCTGCCCCTTAAACCCCTCGATGATAGTAGTAGGGGTAAAGCCCCCCCACACCCCCCATCAGGTACAAGGATCCAAAATGCAGCTAAAACAAGATCGCTACTTAATGAATACTTCATCCCTTATGAATGATTTACAAATAATATTAGGAGTAATTAACTACATAGGATTTACAAGTTTGATGGCACCTTAATCCTAACATTCTCCCACTTGACATCATACATTGTAAATACATCCATAGGAAAACATAGAACAACTAAGTACTAGGAACAAGGCCCATGGCCTTCCTGCACCATGTAAGTTTTTCTATGCTCATAGGTTTAGTATGTGAATCAATAACATTCTCCTAAGTGTCAACCTTATTTAGCTCAATTTGACCATTAGCAATTATTTCACAAAAAAAATGGTATTGAACATCCACATGCTTAGTCCATGCTTCATACATGGGGTTCTTGGTCAAACATATTGCACTCTCTCTATCACAACCAATCTGAATAATCTCAACAATCAAAACCAATACCTGTACACAATCTCTATAACCAAACTACCTCCTTAGAGACATGAGTAGCATCCATATACTCTACTTGAGTAGTGGATAAAGCAATGATGGGCTGCCTTTTACTCATCCAACTCACAACTCCTCCAAACAAAGTAAACACATAGCCACTAGTGGACCTTCGACTATCTAAGTCACATGCCCAATCTACATCAACAAAATCCTATATGTCCAATGTCTTATCACACTATTAGTACTAGAATAAACTAAATAGTAATCAGAAGTACCACAAAAATATCTTAACACCCTCTTTGCATAATTCCAATGTTGCCTACTAGGGTTAGACATAAACCTACTCAAAACTCTCACTTCTTGGGCAATATCTGGTCTAGTGAAAATTTTTGCATACATCAAACTTCCTACAACACTAGCATATGGCACATCAGACATATCCTCTAAATCATCTTCATTCTTAGAACACATATCTAATGAAAGATTAGTACCAACCGATAAAGGAATTCTAACTGGATTACAATCCTACATGCTAAATTTGAGCAAAATAGTATTCACATACTTGTGATAACCAAAGATTTCTGTTTACTCAATCCCTATTGATATCCATTCCCAAAATATATTTGGCTACCCCTAGACCCTTCATCTAAAATGCACTTGGAAGTTGAGCTTTCAACTCATTGGTCATACCCTTGGTGTTACTGAAAAATAACATATCATCCACATACAAGGCAATAATTAGAATATGATCATCAATACATCAAATGTAGACACAATGGTCCTCTTCACTTCTAACAAAGCCCAATTTCAAAACAAATGAATCAAACTTATGGTATCACATTCTAAGGGACTATTTTAAACCATAGAGAGATCTTTTTAACTTGCATACCTAGTGTTCTTTCCCTTTTACCTCAAAACCTATAGGTTGTTGCATATAAATTTCTTTTTCCAGATCTCTATGTAAAAATGTAGTCTTAACATCCATTTGCTCAATTTAAAAATCATAAGCTACAACAATAGATAAAAGAAATCTAATAGAAGATAATTTAGCTTGGCATGGGAGAAAATTTCACCAAAATTGACTCCCTCTCTCTGGGAGTAGCCCTTGGCTACCAGTCTAGCCTTGTACTTTTGTAGTGAACCATCTACTCCAAACTTCCTCTTGAAGGCCCACTTACATCCTATGGCCTTTCTTCCTTTGGGAAAATGTACAAGATCCTAGGTGTCACATGAGTCTAAAGCCATCATCTCCTCTTCCATGGCTAATTACCAAGACTCACTATTATCTGCATGAATAGCTTACCTGTAGGATTTAGGTTCATCATCAATACTCAATAAAGAAAATGCATAATGAAACTCTGGTGGGCTATACATATCAAGTGGATTCCAAACAGTCTTGTGGATCTTCTCAAAGGTGAAGTAAGAGATTCTTCCCCATGTTCTTCTATATGCTCAACTTCTTCTGTAACAATAGAGTCTTCTTCATTTTAACTTTCAATTGAATCTTCTTCTTCTTCTCCATCCCCTAATCCATCATTTTGTTCTTCCTGATGTGCATTTTCCTATTGTAAATCAAAATGTACTATCCTCTTCCTTTCTTTTTCTTCTAGTTGTACAAGATCAGAAATAGCTCTAAATTCCCTAAAAATCACATCTCTAGAAAAGATAACCTTTGTAGTTAGAGGATTCTAAAGCTTATAACCTTTTACATTCTCAATATATCCAATGAAGATGCATTTATATTCTTTTAGATCCAACTTAGATCTCTTTTCCTTAGGCACATGAACAAAAGCCTCATGACTAAAAACCCTTAAATATGAAACAAAATGTTTCTTACCTATTCAAACTTCATAAGGTATCAAATCAAGAGCCTTACAAGGAGATCTATTTAACAAGTAACATGTAGTACTCATAGCTTCTACCCAAAATAATTTATCCAACTATGCATCACTTAACATACTTTTGGCTCTTTCCATTATTGTTTGATTCATCCTTTCTGCAACACCATTTTGTTGTGGGGTGTATGGAGTTGTCTTAAGTCTTATGATACCTGCATGCTTACAGAATTCATCAAATTCCTTAGAGCAATATTCCCCTCCATTGTCAGATCTTAATATTTCTATCTTAAGTCTTGATTAGCTCTCTACTAAGACTTTAAGATCCTCAAACTTAGTGAAAACTTCATATTTATGCTTCATAAAATAAATCCATATGAATCTAGATACATCATAAATGAAGGCAATGAAATAATGGTATTTTCCAATAGAATCATTATCCACATGTCCAAACACATATGAATGAATAATTTCTCTTTCACTCTATTGCTTCCTAAAGGAAAATAGTTTCTATTCTATTTACCAAACACACAATACTCACATAAATTAAAGTGCTCATCAAAATAGGAGAAACCATACAACAATTTTTATTAATAATTATTTTTAAAACATTTTCACTTGTGTGGCCCAATCCATGGTGCCACAACATACATGTATTTTAGGTAGTTTCAGTTACATTAGTAGATCTACAAACTGTAGTGGCCTCAAGTCTAAATAGAGTTGCCATCCTTTTTCCCCTAGCTACCACCAAGCTTCCTCTCACCAATATGCAACCATGCTTATTAAATGTTAAATGCATTCCTAAATCATTCAACTTCAAAACAGAGATAAGATTTGTAGCCATTCCAGGAATATGTAAAACATTAGGGAGGGTTTTGATCCTCCCATCACTAAAACAAAATTGTACCTCTCCACGACCAACAATCAGATATGTAGAGCTATCCCCAAGGTAAACATTACCTCCATCATATTTCTCATATGGGGAGAACCAATCCTCATGAGGAGTCATATGATAAGAGTAACTAGAGTTAATCAACCACTATTCATTAGATATAACATTACATGCAGAAAGTCAAACTTCATCACCTACATTTGAGGATTTTTTGGTAGAGGAATCTCACTATTTCTTTAGGTTTTTGCATTCTTTCTTCACATGCCCCCTCTTACTAGATTTCCAAAACTTAACTCTATTCTTCTTCCCAGGAATTTTAGACTGGCCTTTTAATTCCTTAGGCCCATTCTAATATCCTTTTGCTCCTCTTTCCTTAGACCTCCCTACTGACACTAAGAGCATCCACTAAGCTATCCATATCCTTGTTCCTAATTTATAGGCTCTTGGCTTGATAGATTTCACCCACCATAACATATGTGCAATCTTCTCAATAGAGACATTCAACAGGACATAGTCTGTAAGGCATAGCCAGATTGTTCCTCTTGTCTTTTTGTCCATCTTGTCCACTCATCTTGATTGATAGTATCGGGTTTATTCTCTTTTGTCACAGCAAACCATTGATCTCTTTATTTAAGGAGATCCTCCATTTTTAGCTTCCACAGCTCATAACCCATTCCATTGAATTTTTCAATGTCCAGTCAGGATGAGGATGCAACCATGGCTTTTACACAAATCTACGAAATAAAATCAACTAGAAATCCCACTACAACTCAAAAAATCCTCACACTTCCACCCAAGACACAGAAATGGCAAGACTCTGATACCAAATGTTAGAAATGAAGGTGAACAACTATAGAATGGAAGAGTGTATGCATAAAGATAGGGGACCAAAAAGTCACCACCATGGGACTTTTTGCTCCAAAACAAGACAAAACACGAGCACATTATTACGTGCTCACATTTTTCTTTGACATAAAATTGTAAAATAACCTCATTTCTACCATTTCATGGTGACCAAAGGAGTTTGTGTTCCAAAAAACTAAAAAGAAACCACAAGTGCATTCAAGGAAAGCCTCTCCAAGCACGTGTAAGGGAGAAAACATCATTTTCACGATGCCACCTCACCGAAAAAGATGTCGTGCAGCAAATTTGGAGGGTCTAGCAACTGAAGAAGGTAAGGTTTGATCAATTTTTGTTAGTTCGAGAAGAATTTTTGAATTTTACAGTGTTTGATTAGTTTTTATATTACATTTACAATTATTGAGGCAAGAGAAAACTCAAGAAAAATACCTACGGGTAATAGAAGAAAACAAGAAACATCTTCAAACTCTTATTCAAATGCTAAACAATCCAAGTGTAAGCACCGATCATAAGAGGTTGCTTGCAAAGTCACTAGAGGAGATTGTTTCCCACACCGATTCAATGACAAAACAAATCACCGAATTCCAAGACTATAGGGAGAGGTGTCGGCAATACTATGCTGACAAGTTGTCATATGAACAAGTGAAGAATGAAAAATTACAAAATCTCAATTATGTGCACACTTTATTAATCCCAAAACTGGCCAAAGATTAGAAGAAACTTGCAAATGGTTTCCTATTCATTGGTGTAGGAATGAAGAAATATCCTAAAACTTTTGGGATAGATGGTACATGGTCTTCGATGAGCGCCCATGCAACAATGACGAGGTGCCACAATATTTCTTGAGGAAACTCCATTGCGAGTTCATCCTCAAGAAGATTCCCAATTATTTTGACATTCATGAGTTCTAGGGTAGAGGTAGTGGCTCTGCCCAAGATAGAGAGGGGGCTTAACGAGATGAAAACCATGTGCTTGTATCCCTACCAAGGCCAGAACGTAGGTCACTCCCTTCAACTTTGAAGGAGAGTGTTGAGTTAGAGACATTACATTCATTGACTACTCTCACCCAAACTCTATCACATCATGCTGATGATCTTACCCAGGCCAATGAGGGTGAGAGAAGTAGGCATCATTTGTCCCCACATTTATGCAATTCATGTGGGACCCTGTGTGATTATGGGACGTAGGACTCACGGCAGGACCCTCGGCAAGATGCGGCGATGTAGGAGCAACATCCAATGATAGAGACATCCATATTGGATGATATTGTTCTCACCGATGATATATTATAGACTACATTTGGTATTGACTCTCAGGTAATTTTTTACAAGTTTCATCTTGATTTAATATATTATTATTTGAAATTTGTAATTACTTTTATATGACTATCTATATTATAAGTCAAAAATAACGTATGTAATTGTTTGTACAATGAAACTCAATGGTCAGAGTCTTCATCTTGCCTCCGTTAGGCATCCACTGGCAGGTTATGAGAGGAGGTCAAGTCAGCAGGTATGTAATTTATCACATGATCGTAATTATTGTAGATAAGTCAATGGTAATATTATTTTGTGACAATTTGATCATTTCAATAGTCACCGACACCTCCATGGTTTCCTTGGTCCCCTGGATGCAAATCCACCACTTTTACGGAGGTAAATTTAACCATTTCTAATCATTATGCATTTTTAAAATAATGTTATGTATTTATTTTGGTTGAATAATCTTGAGCTTGATTTTTAGATGCTGAATGTGGAGACTCCTCATCTTCATGAGTTAGCACAAATGGTCATTGCTGCAGCCATGATGTCTTCAAATCTTTTGACCGAGGTATGAGCCAATAACATGAAAATGTCATAATTTTGTATTTATTGTTTTATCTCATGTCATTTGATGTACATAAATGATATTTATGTTTAGTCAATTTTGCTTCTTGATGCTTCTCACAGGAGGTCACAACTCCAGCCTATCCAACTACGGATAAAGAAGCTGGATACAAGATGATGGAGAGTGATCATTGGATGGTGGTAAGTGATCGATTACATATGTGATGTTATATATTTCATGTATATTTTCTATAGTAATGTGTATTTTGTTTGATTGTATTAACAGGTGGATGTGGATGAACTTCTATCTAAGAGGTCTACTTGACGACAGAGAGAGTATGAGTCACAGATTGGCTCTCCATCTTCATGGTCAAGCAAGGGCCACCGATTAATTCATAGAAGTCCATAGGAAACTAGTTTTTGGGACATTTTTTGTATGCCTAGATGGCTTTGTATACATACTTTTGTATGTTACCAATGTATATTTTTGTATATATGCCTATATGACATTGTTTGGACATGCCTATATGGATTTGTATGTAAACTAGATGCTATATTCATGAAATTATGTATATGACAGTTTATATTAAATATTTAATATGATGATCAATTATCGTTACATGAATTTGGTTTTACACATGCCAATTGCATTTTCTTGAAAGTTTATAAATCATTTCAAATAATCCATTTTGTGCATATATTGAAATCATTGCATTCTGTGGGATTCTGTGGGACTATGCATTTCTTTGAGGCATCATTTCAAATAGTTCACGCACCTTGTCTATGCTTCCACACTTTCCATACATGTCTATAAAGGTAGTTGCAAATACAATACATGTGACAAAATTCCTATATCATTTATGCTTTGATGGTTGTCCACACCATGTTCCTCATATCCCATTATGGCATAGGCAAGGAGAAAATTGGATCAGGTTGTGCAATTTGGTTTTAGATGTGCCAAAATTTGTGTTTGGTTGAAATTTACTTTTGTACATTTGCTTGAGAGTTTTTAAAGCCTTATGAAAAATCCATTTCATGCATATCTTGTAATCATTGCATTCCATGAGATAACATTTCTTTGAGGCATCGTATCAAACAGTTCACGTTCATTGTATATGCTTCCACACTTTGTTTACATGTCTTGTAGGGTACTTATTACATGTCTTGTAGGGTACTTACAACTACAACATTTGACAAAATTCCTATATCACTTATGCTTTGATGGATGTCTATACTATGTTCCAAAGATACCACTTCTAAGGTTTTTGGAATTTATCTTTACACTTGCCAATTGCATTTTCTTGAAACTTTCTGTAGGCTTATCAAAATATCCATTAAATGTTCATATCTTACAATCATTGCATTCCATGAGGTGACATTTCTTTGAGGCATCATGCCAAACAATTCACATGCCTTGTCTATGCTTCCACACTTTGCATACATGTCTCTAAGGGTAGTTGCAACTACAACATCTAACAAAATTCCCATATGTTTTATCCTTTGATGGATGTCCATTTTGGCATAGGCAAGGAGGATACTGGCTAAGCTTGTGGAATATTGCTTTACATCTGCCAATCACATTTGCTTGAAAGTTTCTAAAGCCTTATCAAAAACTCCATTTTGTTCATATCTTGCAATCATTGCATTCAATGAGGTGACATTTCTTTGGTGCATCATGCCAAATAGTTCACGTGCCTTGTCTGTGCTCCCACACTTTACATACATCTCTACAAGGGCAGCTACAATTACAACATGTGACAAAATTCCTATATCCTTTATGCTTTGATGGTTGTCCATACGTTGTTCCAGACATTCTATTTTGGTCGATGTCCATACCCTATTCCAAAGATCCCATTTTGGCATTTACACATGTCAATGTCTTTTTCTTGTATGTTTCTAAAGCCTTATCAAAAATTCATTTTATGCATATCCTGCAATCATGGCATTCCATGAGACCACATTTATTTGAGGCATCATGTAAAACAATTCACTTGTCTTATCTATGCTTCGACATTTTACATAAATGTCTTCTAGGACAGTTGCAACTACAACATCTATCAAAATTCCCATATCCTTTATGCTTTGATGGATGTCCATGTACCATGTTCCAAAGATCTCAATTTGGCATGGGCAAAGAGGATGTAGTCAAATGTTGTGGAATTTGGATTTACACTACCCTATTGCTTTTGCTTAAAAGATTCTAAAGACATATCAACAAATTCATTTTGTGCATATCCTACATTAATGGCATGTTCCATGAGACCATATTTCTTTGAGTCATCATTCCATGCAAGTACAATATTTGACAAAATTCCCATATGCTTCCACATTTTGCATACATAGTTGTTGTACTAGACTCTTTTTGTATCATGCCAAATAGTTCACTTGCCTTGTCTGTGCTTCCACATTTTGCATACATGTATTCTAGGGAAGTTGTAACTACAACAACTATCAAAATTACCATATCCTTTATGCTTTGATGGAAGTCCATGTACCATGTTCCAAAGATCCCACTTTTGTATAGGTAGAGAGGATGCAGTGTGGAATTTGACTTTGCACCCACTGGTTTCTTTTTCTTGAAAGTTCCTAAAGCCTTATCAACAAAACCATTTTGTGCATCTCCTACAATCATGGTATTCCATGAGATTTCATTTCTTTAAGGCATCATGTCAAACAATCCACTTGCCTTTTCTATGCTTCCACCTTTTGCATACATGTCTCCTACAATAGTTACAACTACAACATATTACAAAATTCCCATATCCTTTACGATTTGATGGATGTCCATGTACTGTGTTCCAAAGATCTTAGTTTGGCACTAGTAGAAAGGATGTAGTCAAAGGTTGTGGATTTTAGATTTACACCCACCAATTGGTTTTTCTTGAAAGTTTCTAAATCCTTATCAAGAAATCCATTATTTGTATATCCTACAACCATACCATTCCATGAGACCACATTTCTTTGATGCATCATGTCAAACAATTCACTCACCTTCTCTATGCTTCCTCATTTTGCATACATCTCTTCTAGGGTAGTTGCAACTACAACATATTTCAAAATTCCAATAGACCACATTTTTTTGAGGCATCATTCAATGCAACTACAACATTTGATAAAATTCCCATATGCATTTTGTAAGAATACATGATATACTATATATTTCTATATGATTACCCTAATTAGTAAGAATTAATAAGAAAGAAGCATAATGACAATAATTATCATTCAAGGATTTCTAATGAAGACCTAGGGTTTGGATGCCAATGGCAACTCACCAAACCCTCTGATCAATCTTTATAAATGAAGAGATTTTATGATTTAGACTAATACAGATGCTTGGGTATCTCATGATCATATTGAGATCTAATCATTGCTTTGTTTCTTGTAGGGTTTGTTTCCATGCTTCTAATCATAATAATCAAGGTTATGGGAAAACAAGGTTATGGAATAGCTCTTCTCATGTCATATGAGGAGATCATGGTCACAATACCATCAAGATGTTGTGAATTTCAACAACAAATTTCCATCATTACAAACCCTACCATCATACACAGTCAAGAAGGCACAAAAAAATCAAAAGCATGGATGGTCAAGGGACTATCATGAAATCATAAGGTTGTTATCCATAGGGGGATTGCCTTGAAAGATGTATGACCATGCTAAATTGTTCTTTATCAAGGCCATGATGTGTCATAAAGGTGAAGCTACTGGGTGAATGTGAGAAGTTAGTTTCAAACAAGGTTTCAAAAGAGTATTTGTTGCTATCACAGTCATGAAAGACTATCATTTTGCCATCTTAGAGACCCTATGACTCAAGAAATCACCATGAAAATGAGGTTGAGGAGTTTTATTAGGGTGTGAGGGGTAATCAAAGGGATTTCAAGGAAGATCAAACACTAAAAGAAGGGATTTTTCCATGATCTTTTTTAGGATTGTTACAATCATGAACAACCATCAAGGTCCTAAGAGTATTTACTAATCATCATACCATTATTCGTATTTTAGCACTATCAACACATATTAGGATAGTGTTGTCCCAGCAAAACAAAGAAGGTTGTTATAATGATCTTAGAACACGCATTTTATAAATGTATAGTTATATGCAAATGGTAGCAGTCATATGTCAAGCTTAGAATGGTCATATCAACCTAAGGACTACTTGATTGAATCCTCAGGGCTAGGATTGACATTTTGCATTCCATAGCTCGTGGGGCTGAACACACATTTTCAACATGTCAGGGTGGGCGAGTAAATGCTAGGAGAGGTCTCATTTCATGTTCCAAGTGCCCCAGTCATTCGGGGTAGCAGGCTACCAGCAAAGTCCCTTAAGATCCCTAAGATGAAAAAGTGTCAAACTTTGATGGAGCATTTCTCAAAATTCGTGGCAGCTAGGAATGTTCCATTAGGACCTACAAGTGCACGTGGGGTCCATTCACAATAACCTCTCTCAGTTTTGTTCAAATCTAGTCTATTTGACCGTGTCAGAATCAAATGCATTCTTGCAAAATGCTTCAGTTTCATGCAGTGGAAAGGTGCTAGGAGTGACATTTTGCATTCCATAGCTTATGGGGCTGAAATGACTATGCCAACACATTGGGGTGGGTAGTCAAATGCTAGGGGAGGTCTCTTTTCATGTGCTAGGTGCCCTAGTCATTCAGAGTAGCAGGCTACCGACAAAGTCCCTTAAGATCCCTAAGATGAAAAAACTACCAAACTTTGATGGAGCAGTTCTCAGAATTCGTGGTAGATGGAAACATTTAATTTGGACCTATAGGTGAATGTGGGGTCCCTCCACAATAACCTCTCTTGGTTCGGTCAACTCCAGTCTGTTTGACTGTGTCAAAATTAAACACATTCTTGCTAAATGCTTCAATTTCATGCTATGAAAAGGTTGCCAGGTGCAATATTTTTTGTTCTACTCATCGTGGGACCAAACTGACTATTCCAACACATCAGGGTGGACAGGTAAATGCCAAGGGAGTTCTCTCTTCATGTGCCAAGTGCCCCAATTGTTCGGGGCAGCAAGCTACCTGTAAAGTCCCTTAAGATCCCTAAGATGCAAAAACTGCCAAACTTTGACAGAGCAGTTCTTAGAATTTGTGGCAGATGGGAATGTTTTGTTTGGACCTATAGGTGCATGTGGGGTCCATCCACAATAACCTCTCTCAGTTTTGGTCAACTCTAGTTTGTTTGACCGTGCTGAAATCAAATGCATTCTTGCAAAATGCTTCAGTTTCATGTAGTGGAAAGGTGCTAGGAGTGACATTTTGCATTCCATGGGTCATGGGGCCAAATGGACTTTTTCAATGCATCATGGTGGGCAGGTAAATGCTAGGGGAGGTCTCGTTTTATGTGCCAAGCATCCCAGTTGTTCCAAGTTGTAAGCTACCAACAAGCTAGAAAGTTGCTAAGATTGAAATTTTGCATTCCACAGGTTATGGGGTTGAACTGACTATGCCAATACATCTGGGTGGGTGGGTAAATGCTAGGGGATGTCTCATTTTATGTGCCAAGTCTCTTAGTCATTCCTGTCTGCAAGCTACCGGCAAACTTGAAAGGTACTAGGAGTGACATTTTACATTCCATAGTTCGTAGGGCCAAACATACTTTGTCAACACATCAGAGTGGGTGGGTAAATGCCAAGGGAGGTCTTGTTTTGTGTGCCAAGGGTCCCAATTGTTCCAGGTTGTAAGCTACCAATGAAGTCACTTTATCAGTAGCTTGCAGGCCAGAATGACTGGGATGCTTGGCACACAAAATGAGATCTTCCCTAACATTTACCCACCCACCCCAACATGTTGGTGCAATCCGTTTAGCCTCACAACAAGCATATCAAAAAATAAGGCACCTGGCAAGGATATGGTGCATGAAACTAAAGCATTTTGCAAGAATGCATTTGATTTCAGGACGGTCAAATGGACTGAAGTTGACCAAATTAGAGAGAGGTTATTGTGGATGGACCCCACATGCACTTATAGGTCCAAACAAAATGTTTCTAGCTGCCACGAATTCTGAGAACTGCTCTGTCAAAGTTTGGTAGTTTTTTCATCTTAGGGATCTTAAGGGACTTTGTCAGTAGCCTGCTGCCCCGAATGACTAGGGCACTTGGCACATGAAATGAGACCTCCCTTGGCATTTACCAACCCACCCTGATGTGTTGGCATAGTCATTTCGGCCACACGAGCTATGGAATGCAAAATGTCACTCCTAGCACCTTTCCACTGCATGAAACTAAAGCATTTTGCAAGAATGTGTTTAATTCTGGCACAGTCAAATGGACTATAGTTGAACAAAATTGAGAGAGGTTATTATGGATGGACCCCACATGCACCTGTAGGTCTAAACAAAATGTTCCCAGCTACCACAATTTTTGAGAACTGCTCCATCAAAGTTTGGTAGTTTTTGCATCTTAGGGATCTTAAGGGACTTTGCCGATAGCCTGTTGCCCCAAACGATTGGGGTGCTTGGCACACGAAATGAGACCTCCCTTGGAATTTACCAGCCACCCCAATGCATTGACAATCCATTTAGTCCCATGGCATCCTTTAGACTTCCAAAACTTCCAACAACAACCACAACTCATCAATCAACATCAACATGACCTTAACACCATATTTTTTGATCAACATCAACATCATGAGGGCACTAAAGAAATCTTTGACACATGAAGACACTGAGAACACTAAAGACATGGAGCACAAAGATGCATGAAGACATGAACAAACTCCTATCATGAGGAAGAGCCACAACCCAATCCAACTCTTGAAAGCATGACATGTTATGATGAAGAACCACAACCAAATCCAATGATCCAATGGCATGAACTAATGACATAAGAAACTATGTCCTGCTATTGTAATATGATAAACATGAATGTTATGAACTAACATCCAAACCCTGTGACATCAATCTTGATATGACATGAGAGAAACATGAGTGAATAGGATTAAGACCAATAAGGATCAACTTCATCCATCACTTAAATCTAACCCCATGAAGCATAACATGATGATGATGCAAACATCAAATGTATACCATAGCAAACAAATCAAACCAATCATGAGGCCTTCACTGCTCAAGTTCATACTATTGCTTGAGTAAGATCTTCACTATTCAAGTTCATGCATTGTCTTGAAGCACTACAACTCTGTGCATCACATCACATACTCTATGAAGAAGCAAGTGTCTTTATATCACAAAACCCAACAACATATTCTAAAAGAATAATGATACCATCAAACAATAGATAACCAATAGACCTGCACAATTATGCATGCCTTACTTTCAAGCAAATGCAATTGGCATGTGTAAAACCAAATTCATATAATGATAATTGATCATCATATTAAATATTTAATATAAACTGTCATATACATAATGTCATGAACATAATATCTAGTTTACAAACAAAGCCATATAGGCATGTCCAAACAAATCCATAAAGGCATATATACAAAAATATGCATCGGTAACATACAAAAGTATGTATACAAAGCCATCTAGGCATACAAAAAATGTACCAAAAACTAGTTTCCTATGGACTTTTATGAAATAATTGGCAGCCCTTGCTTGACCATGAATATGGAGAGCCAATCTGTGACTCATCCTCTATCTGTCATCGAGTAGACCTCTTCGACAGAAGTTCATCTAGATCCACCTGTTAATACAATCAAACAATATGCACATTACTATAGAAAATGTACATGAAATATATAACATCACATATGTAATCAATCGCTTACCGCCATCCAATGATCACTCTCCATCATCTTGTCTCGAGCTTCTTTGTTCATAGTTGGATGGGTTGAAGTTGTGACCTCCTGTGAGAAGCATCAAGAAGCAAAATTGACTAAACATAAATATCATTTATGTACATCAAATGACATGAGATAAAACAAGAAATACAAAATTATGACATTTTCATGTTATTGGCTCATACCTCGGTCAAAGGAGCCTGTAGGGTATTCGATGTTTTCTCCATCTATAATTGGAGCCTCCAATTTCTTTTGGCTTCAACACAATGACACAAGTAATAATTTGTTCCCTCTTCATTATCTTCATCTGCAATAACTACATAAACATGCCCTACATTGATATGTGCAGTAAATTAGATGAAATTAGTCAACATTACAAAAACACTACAAAGTAAGATAACATTAGAAATTTAAAAAACTATGCAAGTAGGTATATTACCTGGTTGAAATAGATCTGATATGTGGTCAAATTCAACTAATGATTGAACCATCTCTATCAATTCCAGTGTCGTCAGGGGTTGATATGTGTCAAGTGGGCTAAGATAACTTAACTAACATTCGTCAACCCACTCCTTTGACTCACACTCATTCTAGGCTTGAATTGTACATGAAGAACAAAAGCATGCCATCTTCTGTGTATTGATACTCCATGAACCTACAATTGATCTTTTGAAAGAGTGTAGCTCACTTGATCCTATCAATGTACAACAGTCCTCATATGGTGCAATGTTAGTATCATCTATCAACCAAAAAAATCTACGAATTGAAACTTACCCTCATTACCTAGACCCATCGAAGCATTACACCACTCAACAATTGATTTTGCATCTGTCAACTTTGTATTGTCTTTATACTTTAACTCTTCTCATGCTATGGCTCTTTTGATACATGTGTTAGATTCAGGACTGATAACTGAGAGGGGGGTGAATCAGTTGTCCAAAACTTTCTCCCAATTTACACACTTAAATTCACTTTGTAATTCAGTAGCATAATAATAATTCAATCATGGAAACACACTGAATTAAACCAAGAGCAACAACACATCAACACATAAGACACCAAGATTTTGATGTGGAAAACCCAGGTAAGGGAAAAATCACGGGGTGATTAACCCAAGATTGTATTCTCTGTTAGAAGAATAGAAAGAGCAAAATGGCACATGCCAATTAGGGCTCACTGCCCAAGCACACTACACACAAGAGGCTCACTGCCTACAAGAGACACAGTGTCTACAAATAATATGTATCACATACATGAACTGGAGAATAGCATCTTCACCATGCTTGAATCAGTTCCATTTAAGCCCAATACTTCCGCTCTACCTTTCGCTCTCCTCTTCGCTACCAACTCTCATCTCCACAAGACTCACTATGAAATGAGTTCACAATTCCTTATTTATACAAGACATCGACTTAGGAATAATCATCTAAGTCAACAAACATCTACAAGAACATCCACAGGATGAGTAACTCATCTGGTCGGCCAGTCTAAGGAAGAACACCTTCATCTGGAAGTAATTCTTCAAATGTGATCTTAAACTTCAATGCGGACCACCAATATGAACTGGACATGATCCAAAGATCTCCACAAGCTTTCCTGAATCACCAAGAACATCCACACTTCATCTGCTTGCTGAAATCCTTCTCTCCTTCATCCGGAACCTCAAGAACACAATCTGTCATTATTGTCACAAAGGAATAGATGCTTGTGCACCTTCAAACCACAAACCAAATGAGTTGACACTTCACAAAGACTTCTTGGACACTCCCTCAAATCTGCAAAATAGGATAATGCATTTATGGATCTCACCGGACCTGTCTGTATCGCTCTATCACCTCTGAACACCTGCTAGAACTGATTTAACTTGAGTGGTCACAACTTCTTCAAATCTTCATGTGGACCTCTAAAATCTCTACTAGATCATCGTAAGACACATATCTACAAACCCTTTAAACTACATCCTTTGATCCTCAACTTAACTTGGAATTTTACCTTACTGTCTTCACTGTTCTTCACTGTTCCTGATATGACCAATTTTCTCAATATCCTCAGCAGACAGATCATCCAATCCTTATCATTAATGTAAAAGGAGTATGTTGATATCAATGACAACATCGGTTAGGCCCACACTTGAAACAATCTCCCCCTTGTCATTGATGGCAACATATGATGTGAAAAATTGTTTTGACCATCAAGACACGAACTTCTCCTTACTATCACAACTCCCCCTATCAACAACAACCATTCATATGTCTTCTCTTTCTTTCCTGCTCCCCCTTTGATCAGTAGCCACTTGTTTTTCACATGTCTTCTCTCCCCCTTTAACATCAATGGCAAAGGGCACATACTTGCAATTTTACTACTTTAGAGTCATACCAGTTGCTCCCCCTGAGTAGCAGCTCCTAATCATCAATCCGGACCACAAGATATGACTATGATAACCACTGGACTGATGCACATTAGTGCACCTTAGTTTATCACCAGAGGGGAAATAACCCCTAACTTCTCCCTGGGATACTCAAAAGAGTCCTTAGGTAGAGGTTTAGTAAAGATGTCTGCAATTTGATCCTTGGATGGCACAAACTCCAATCTAACTTCATTCTTGTTCACTTGCTCTCTCAAAAAGTGAAACTTGATAGATATATGTTTAGTCTTTGAATGTAACACCAGATTCTTTGATATATTTATTGCACTTGAATTATCACAGAAGATTGTGATAGGTTCCTCATACTTCACTCTTATGTCTATTAGCATTTGCTTCATCCACAAAACTTGAGTACAACTACCTATTGCTGCAATATATTCTACTTCTGTAGTGGACAAAGATATTGCCTCTTGTTTCTTGCTCAACCAAGAAACCAATCTCTTCCCTAAAAAGAATGCTCCACCACTGATACTCTTCCGATCATCCACATCTCCTGCCCAATCCGCATCTATATATGCATGAAGAGAGAAATCATGATCTCTGGGATACCACAATCCATACTCAACTATCCCTTTTAAATATCTAAAAATCCTCTTGATTGCCATGACATGAGATTCTCTAGGATCAGCATGGAATCTAGCAACAAGACCAACAACTTGTGTAATGCCTAGTCTAGTTTGAGTAAGATACAACAGTCCTCCAATCATTGACCTATACTTTTTCTAATCAGCCTTAGGTGAGTCATCATCTTTGCTTAATTTGCATCCAGTTGTCATGGGAGTATTCATTGGCTTTGAGTCTTCCATCCCAAACTTCTTCAACAATTCTTTCACATATTTGGACTGAGAAATGAAGATTCCTTTCTTTGTTTGAGTGATTTGTAGACCCAAAAAGAAATTCATTTCCCCAAGCATGGACATCTCAAATTCACTTTTCATTTGGTTGCAAAGGTTTTACACATACTATCTCTTCCTCCAAAAATGATATCATCAACAAACACTTCAACAATCAAGATATTTTCATGATTAATTTTGAAATACAAATTGCTGTCAGCAGTACCTTTGTTGAAACAAATCTTCAAAAGATGCTTATCCAATCTTTCATACCAGGCTCTTGGGGCTTGTTTCAGTCCATACAATGCTTTCTTCAATTTGCAGACCATATCACCATGATCAGACAATTGAAATCCATCCGGTTGCTCAATGTAAACTTCTTCTTCCAAGTCACCATTTAGGAAGGCAAACTTGACATCCATCTGATATAATTTGAAATCCTTGAATGCAGCAAAAGCAAGAAATAATCTGATTGCTTCAATTCTTGCCACCGGAGCAAAAGTTTCTTCAAAATCAACTCCTTCAATTTGAGAATAACCCTTGCAGACCAATCTAGCTTTATTTCTGATTACTTCACCAACTTCATTCAGTTTGTTCTGGAAGACCCATTTGGTTCCAATCACATTCTTGTTTCTAGGTCTGGGAACAAGATCCCAAGTGTGATTTTTCTCAATTTGCATCAGTTCTTCCTCCATTGCTTTACTCCACTTTTCATCATTGCAAGCTTCATTCACTGTCTTAGGTTCAATCTCTGAAATCAGACAATACTCTTCTGAATCTTGAGCAATCCTTCTTCTTGTTTATACACCTTGCTTTTATCACCTATGATCTGATCTTCAGAGTGGTTCAATCTTACATACCTGGGAACTTTGGGAGTTTCTTGCACTTCTAATTTTTTATCAGGCTCATTAAAACTCATCTCTTCTTCTTGATTTACTGGATCAGTTTGAATCTAAATTTTAGAAGGGGCTTGGGCTCCTTGAATCAGAACACCATTTTGATCATCTTCATCATATTCATAAAACCTTGAGGGTTTTTCATTTCCTTCATCAACCTTCACATTTGTACTTTCTGAAATATTTCTCAGTCTCTTGTTATAACACTGGTATGCTTTGCTTTGAGTAGAGTAACCCAAGAATATTCCCTCATACTTATAGCATCAAATTTGCCTAGATCTTCATCTCTTTTGATGTAACATTTGCTACCAAAGACTCTGAAATACCTCACAGTAGGAGTGATGCCAAACCAAAGTTCATAAGGAGTCTTACTGGTATTGCTTCTAATTTGAACTCAATTGAGAGTATAGACTACAGTGCTGACAGCTTCTCTCCAATACATTTGAGGAACATTTGCTTCCATCGTCATGGCCCTGGATGCTTCCTAAATGGTCTGGTTCTTTCTCTCAACTACTCCATTCTGCTATGGAGTCCTAGGAGCAGACAACTGTCACTTTATTCCATGTTTCTCACAGAAATCTATGAACTCACTAGATGTGAATTCTACACCTCTATCACACCTCAAACATTTCAATTTTAATCCGGTTTCATTCTCTACCATAACCTTGAATATTTTGAATTTCTCAAGAGCTTCTGATTTCTCTTTCAGAAAGGTTACCCACATCATCCGAGAATAGTCATCAATTAGTAACATGAAGTATCTATCACCTTGCACACTTCTAATTCTTGTCAGACCACATAGATCAGTATGAACTAAGTCTAATAATCTAGTAGAAGATTGTTCCTTGCTTTTGAATGAAACTCTGCTTTGTTTACCCATCTGGCATTCCTTGCATAAACTATTTGTAGGTTTCAACAACTTTGGAAGATCTCTTACTGCCTAAGTATTGCTTATCTTGATAATATTATCAAAATTCACATGACACATCCTCCTATGCCATAATTAACTCTGATCAATTTGCACAAATAGATAACTTTTTCCAGTACCAACTAAATGGAAGATGTTACCTTTCGTTTGGGTGCCGGATGCAATCTCTATTCTGAAACTCTCAAAGATCTTGCATTTTCCATTCTTGAATCTGAGATCATAGCCTTTGTCCACCAACTGTCCAACACTGAGAAGATTGTGCTTCAATCCTTCAACATATAGTACATTACGGATTTTGTTTCTTCTATCAAAAGAAATAGTTCCTCTACCTCTGATTCTACCAACAGAATTATCACCAAATTTTACCACTCCTTCTTCATACCTTTCCAAATCTATGAACTTATTTTTATCACCTGTCATATGGTAAGAGGATCCACTGTCAATGACCCAATCATCCTTTTCTTCAATTTGGGCAGCCAGAGCTCTTTCCACAGTCTTATGATTAACAGATACAGAGGACATTGGATCTTCTTCCTTGATGGCAATGAACACCTAGTCATTTCTAGATTTGTTTCCTATCTCTGATTCATCATCTGTTACTCCTTCATTATCATCATCTTCATGAACATAGTAGCAATTATTTTGGAACCTTGGCTTATTAGGATTTGGCCTTGAAACTCTATCCAGACACCTTGAAGCAAAATGACCAATCTTATTGCAGTTAAAACACTTAGAAGGGAATTTCCCTTCATACTTACCAGATCCTCTTGGCAATCATTTTGCAATAAGAGCTTCAAGTTGTGTAGTTTCAGCTTCTTCTTCTTCTAAGTCTTTTCTTGCCTTTCCATACCATGATAGTTTCCTTGAAGAGTTCTCTCCCGGATCAAACCTTTGTTTACCTTTTACAGAGGCAATGGCTTTGAATGCTAATTCAATCTTTGGGGGCATCTCCAAACTCGGTCATTTAAAATGTAGCCAATTTACCAACCAATTGATCTCTTGTGACAGTTGTATGGGCTTTGAATTCTTTAATGGTAGCAACTTTGATTTTATAAGAAGTAGGAAGGGATCTAAGAACTTTGCCAACAATCTCATCTTCATCCAAGACTCCACCAACACATCTAATGCCACAGACAATCTCATTTACTCTTGGCATAAAAGTGGTGATATTTTCATCTTCTCTCATCTTCAGATTTTCAAATTTTCCTTTCAGACTCTGTAACCTTACACATTTAACATACTTGTCTCCTTCATGCAGAAGTTCTAGTTTTTCCCAAATCTCAAAAGCAGTTGGTAGATCAACAACATTTGAAAGCACTGAATCAGATAATGTGCTCAGAAGAGCCTCTATAGTCTGCAGATTGTTTTCAGCATCTGTGATTTCATTTTGGGTTTTCAGACCACCCTGTGGAGGAGTATACGTTGTTGAAGCCATGTTCCAATACTGCATTCCCATACATTGCAAGTGACATTTCATGCAACTTTTCCAAAGATTAAAATTGGTTCCATCAAACTTCAGACTATCCTTCTTGTAGGATGACATCTTGGATCTCCTCAAGTGGTTAAGCTCCTTTTAGAGGAACTTGGCTCTGATACCAATTGTTAGATTCATGACTAACAACTGAGAGGGGGGGGTGAATCAGTTGTCCAAAACTTTCTCCCAATTTACACACTTAAATTCACTTTGTAATTCAGTAGCATAATAATAATTCAATCATGGAAACACATTGAATTAAACCAAGAGCAACAACACATCAATACATAAGACACAAAGATTTTGACATGGAAAACCTGGTTAAGGGAAAAACCATGGGGTGATTAACCCAAGATTGTATTCTTTGTTAGAAGAATAGAAAGAACAAAATGACACATGCCAATTAGGGCTCACTACCTACAAGAGACACAGTGTCTACAAATAATAAGTATCACATACATGAACTGGAGAATAGCATCTTCACCATGCTTGAATCAGTTCCATTTAAGCCCAATACTTTTGTTCTGCCTTTCACTCTCCTCTTCGCTACCACACTCTCATCTCCACAAGACTCACTATGAAATGACTTCACAATTCCTTATTTATACAAGACATCGACTTAGGAATAATCATCTAAGTCGGCAAACATCTACAAGAACATCCGCAGGATGAGTAACTCATTCGGTCAGCCAGTCTAAGGAAGAACACTTTCATCTGGAAGTAATTCTTCAAATGTGAGCTTAAACCTCAATCCGGACCACCAACATGAACTGGACACGATCCAAAGATCTCCACAAGCTTGCGTGAATCACCAAGAACATCCACAATTCATCTGCTTGCTGAAATCCTTCTCTCCTTCATCCAGAACCTCAAGAACATAGTTTGTCATTACTGTCACAAAGGAATAGATGCTTGGGGACCTTCAAACCATGAACCAAATGAGTTGATACTTCACAAAGACTTACTAAACACTCCCTAAAATCTGTAGAACAGGATAATGCATTTTCAGATCTCATTGGACCTGTTTGTATCACTCTGTCACCTTTGAACACTTGTCAGAACCAATTTAACTTGAGCGGTCACAACTTCATCAAATCTTCATGTGGACCTTTGAAATCTCTACTGGATCATCATAAGAAAATATCTACAAACCCTTTAAACCTCATCCTCTGATCCTCAACTTAACTTGGACTTTTACCTTACTGTCTTCACTGTTCCTGATATGACCAATTTTCTCAATATCCTTAGTAGACAGATCATCCAATCCTTATCATTAATGTAATAGGAGTATGTTGACATCAATGACAACACCGGTTAGGCCCATACTTGCAACAACATGCTCCTACAACATCATGCTCCCCCTTTCCATGCCCGGCCTCACAAAAGTTCCACATATGCTGAACCCCTGTAATATTATGCCTCCTACTTAGCCAATAGAAATTCTATGAGTTCTTGAATTGTGATGCACAGTTATCTGACCATATGATATGTTGACTGAATGATATGCCCCTTCTAGCCAAATCATTATAGAACACCTGAAAGCAACCTTGCACAAACTCTGTAGAATGCATGTGATCATCACTAATATAAAAATGATACTCCCTTATGAATCTTTCTGTCATCCTTTGTACTATCATTCGCATGAATGAATGTGATGTGCACAAATATATAAATCTGTGTCAAGTTGTAATATTGTGATTACACCTCATGATGTGGCTGTAGACTGTAGTTCTCTACAAAGTTGATGACTGAAACAATTCTACCAAGTGGAAATGTGTCCTTGCATAACTTGAATTACATGTCCAACCATCGAGCTCTATGGGTATGCCTTGCATACTCATACACTATACTATCATGAAATGTAGACATAAACTGATACACTAGAATCTTTTGAATAACCATTTCACACCTATTTGCTTCTACCATCTTTTGTATTGTAGGCCATTGTTTTATACTTGCCAAACTCTACTAGTTCATTTCCAATTGCATGTGTGCTTTCCATATGTTCACATATTAGCATACATTGCAAGCCACCACAATGCTGACATGTGCCATCCAAGCACAATTTCCTATAGAATATTTGACCTTCCTCTCTTTCACATAAAATTATTGATATGAAGTCTCTTGAATTAGTTGGTGGGGTACGTATGCCACAATCCTACAAAACATTCTTAGTATTCAAATCTAAATGTATAGACCAATAAACATCAAATTGGTTAGAAAATTCAATATGTAATCTACAACAAGTAGTGCGTGTGTAATTTATTTGGACATAGAAAGGTTTTAGCATTTCAAAATATATTTGAGAAATTTTAATTTGAGGATACATTTCTAGAAATTTACCAAAAAATTATGTTTGAGTCATATCCATAAAATGCTTTGGATGTGGCTCACAGTTTTGACTACTGATTCTCTTTCTTACCACATCCCTTTGATTCAGAGATACCCTTGTGTAATTCTTCCAAAAGCCTTCAATTAGTGATCTCAAAGCTTCAACAACAACTTTGTCTTTCTGTGGGAGTCTCCCAGAGAATTCCACAATTCATTAGTGTTTGGGTTCTCAACTCTTTCACATCTTCCAATGACTCTCATTAGAGTTTTTCTACTTATTTTCAATGCTTGACCTGCCTTTCTAAAGTGGCCATGGATGCCTCTAAATTTATGATAGTCCTATTGTTGATTTATTTGTGACAATCTTCTAGGGCAGTCTACATGGTATTTTGCATACTAATTCAGCTATCAAGATTGTTCTTGTGATGAGAGGAGCATGAGTTAGGTGTATGAACAATCCCCAAACAATAAATGGTAATAATCTAGAAAAACATGAGGTCAAACAAATGTATAACCATTTTTATGATAGTCCTATCTATGATAGTCTTATGCAACAGTTGCATGACCTAGCACCTTTAAAGTTTGCACAAGGATAGATTCTTTAACTCAATGATAGGACCTTGGACCATTTTCTATGCTATGACTACTAGAACTAATTAGTAACATGACTCTTACAAGGTGGTTGGGTAACTCTTTTGTATAATAGTCCTTTTATAAAATGAATGATGTGTGTTCTTGCTGAGTGACAAACCCTCTTCCATTGTCATAGAAAGAAACATGCACATTAGGTCTTATTGGGAAAATTATCAAGCATTGGATCAATAATCAATCCCATAAAGATACTAAAACCCCCATGATGACAATCCCCTAGATCTATAGCATATGATTTTCAATTTCAAAACATGACTGTTCTATTTATAACAATCATAAATAACTGATCAGCATTGAGAAATGACAATTTCAAAGGCTTATAACCACATTTTCACTGATGACCACACTTTGTAACTTTAATAACATCAAGATGGTCCTTCAAAACTTTCCTAGCAACCTAAAATATGACCCTAGCATAATATGGACAGTCACTAATGACTGTATTGTTGGACAATCACTAATATACTGGACATTCACTAATTTAACTCTTCTTCCATGAGGATTGTCTTGCAAAGTGCCATAGGACTATTACTAAGTATGCCCCTCAAGATCCTTATCTTCCTAAGGATTTAAGAGCCTTATTTCATATGCATTTCTTCGATTAACATGGTTTCATGACAAGTCTAATGGCTCTTTCTATCATTGAAAGTTAGGTCAATATGTCTTCACAATTTCAACAATTTACATGAGGGTTTCATGGAGGATTATTCACATGACAACCATAACAAGGGCTATTATTAGTCAAGATAATGTCATGATAAGGTCATCCAAATGGTGCCATAACAATAGGAAGCTTTCATAGGAAGAAGGAAATGTTTTGATGGTAATAGAAAGGGTAGATGAAGAGGTATTTTGTTGTCTTATATAGTCATGAACAAGTAAAGAAGGGACTATCACAATCCAAAATAATTATAGACTACCAAGCCATTAGGACACTCGTATACAAAGACCTCCCTAGTTGTCAAATTCCTAAGTGAGGACTATATGAGAATGGTACAACATTACTAAAATCCCTAAAACCCTTAAGGAAACTACATATGTAGTGAGAGGGATTATTACAATCCAAGATGGTCAAAGAGTATGGTCCTTTACTTCTTTACGGTAGTCATACCTAGGACTGTCATAAAAATCATTAAACTAATTTCTATAATTTAGGGTATTGAAAGGTATATAGTCGATCAAGGTAACCACCATCATGTACTAACAAAGGACAATTACAAAATTTTGAAAAATTGTTGTGTCATGTGCATACAGATCATCATGAATAGGTGCATAAGGAATGTCATAGCCTAAGACACTAAAGAGGTCTCCACATCCTCCAACCTTCTCCAAGAGAATTCATACTATGAAACATGCATGGAGAAGTTATCAAAAGGACACCTAACAATTATGTCTAAATGATCAATAGAGACAAGTAGGATTGTCATAATAGGGGGTATAGGATAGTCTAAGATTCAAGTCATTGCATGGTTCTATTGAATGAATCATTATTCATATTGAGGAGTAAATCCTTCTATATCATCCTAGGGCAAAAATTAAGAGTCTCCTAGAATCAATTTTGGCTCCATTGATCATGAATATGAGTATGACAAACAATTGTTCACTAAAATTATTTTATGAAGTATTTGATATTGTTTTTCTCTTGTATAGGTGAAAGTAGGTGAAATGAAGGCATGAAGGGCCAAAACAAGGTGGAAACATGAGGAATTTGGAGTCTCTTTGACTGAACTAACTGATATACTTAGAGACATATATATTAGAACATAAAGTACATAAAGAAATAAAGACATAAAGACATAAAGACATAAAGAACATATATATGTGAATTAAAATGGACATAGCTTGAACGTACCTTAGAATTCGATATTGCAGTTGACCAATTCTCCAAAATATGGCTTCAAAATCCTCAAATTCTTCTTTTTCACAAGTTTGATTATGAATTCTATATAACTCTAGAATAGGATTAGTGAAATTTATGGAAAAAACAAACATATATAATCAAATTCAATCTATATATCAAAGGTAATTAGCTTTGAAACAATATCACACATGAAACATGAAACATTCAGTTTAAATAATCAAATTTTCTCCAAAAACATGCAAAATCAGTTCTTCTACGTTGAGAAAACAAAAAAGGTGGTGGATTAATCTAAAAATGATTCTCAATATGTCAAACAACATGAAAAGCATTTTCTTGTTTGATATACTGCATGAAAAGTAGGAATAACAGTCATGTGGGGTCTGAAGCACAGATCCCACATGCTTTTTCCCTTTTTCATGCTTCCCATAATGCTAGTTGTTGATGCTCAGAATTGCACAATTTCCAACACCAACATGGGAAAATCTGAGACGTGGGAATGCTCCTCAGAGTAACCTCCAGATTTTAAAGAAGCTGGCTCTTCTTTATCTCAAAAGTGTTTGGGAAAAGGGATAGAGTTAAACAGAATCACAAATGCAACTAAAAAGAAACTAAACTATGGCGATGCACTTGAATGTGATTCTGTTTCTCAACACTAAGCACAGTGAAACTATTTAGGATTCAGTCACATTAAAGAGAAAACAATGCATGATCAATGTAACAGATGAAAAACAAACAAGATCAAAGGCTCACAACTTAGAAGATTTTGTAATAACATAGAAAATATCAGCAAAGGCACAGAACTCCGTCTTTTATTTATTTTCTAGTCACATAAAAGGCACAGAATCATGCACAGTTATACAAACTCTCTGAATCAAGAAAATAGAACAAAGGCAAATGATATTATTGGCCACTACAAAAGATCTTCAAACTTCTCTAACAATCTGTACTGCAGAAAATTCTCTATATCTCCAATGTTATATCTTTAACTGTGATCTGAACCCATATTTATAGCATAGAATTGGCTCAAAGATTGCCTGCACGATCAAATCTCAACAGTCTAACTGAACTGGCACTTAACTGAAAGTGTCTGACAGAAGATCTCTTTTGAATCGGAGATGGTTAGCCACTCTACAAGTTCATTGGCTGCAACAGATACATGTAACTCCATTTACTTGAATCAGGAAGGAATGCGTGGCAGTTTCTGATAGTCTTTGCGACTATAAACCCTTGGAATAGTTGGCATTCATACGCGCCTCTTTCTTAAAACTCTTTCATCTTTCTAGAACAATAAGAAACTAACACATGGCATCTTCCACGTGACTTACTTGATAAATTGATTCATTACTCAGGAGACACCAGAAATTGACACTTGGCAGTGTCCGCGGCCCCTACAAAAGATACGTGGCGATATCAACTTTACTTAGAGTCTTTACTGTGGCTTATATTAGGGGTGCTTGGGCTTTGCCATCTATCACGGTCCGCTGAACTTTGGAACCTAAGAAACATTAAAAATGGGACCCACCAATAGTCCGTGCTTGAGCAGCTTCAAAAAGAAAAAGGGACAGGTGGCGCTTTCCGTGAATCTGAGAAACATATACATGGTGGCTTCCGCCACACTTAGAGAGACTTTTGAAACATTTATGGGGTCCCGCGAAAGATGACACATGGCAATCCCCGCTGCTACTTTGGGAAACTTTAGCACTTAAACAAAACCTCCACAGACGTTGCCACCTGGCACTCTCCGCGCAACTCTGAGAAACTTTGTAGAAACATTAGAGACTCATAAGAATCACGCAGATGGTGACACTTGTCGCATTTCACTGAAACTATAGAAATATTAATGGGGCCCACCATACCTCTTTACTTAGCGATGAAACCAAAAGGGAACCCGCGGAAGATGACACATGGAGCTCTCTGTTGAAACTATATGGGACATGCGACACCTTCCGTGTAACTTTAAGAAACTCTAAAGTCACTCTCCGCATCTGCCACTTGGTGCCTTTCGCACTCACTGAAGCTCTCAAAAGGGACCTACCACATTATGAGAAACATTCAAAAAGAACGTTTGAAACTTAGAAGAAAATGGAACGGGTGCCGACACTTGGCAGCTTCCATCTTAATGCAAAAAGATACGTGGCACTTTCCGTGTAACTTTAAGAAACTTTAGAATGTGCCTCAGCTACTGACACATGGTGGTTTCCGCTGTACTTAGGAACTTAGGAAAAATTTACAAAAATGAAAACCCCGCACGCCTGTGCTCTGTGTCAAAACCTCACTTGCCAAAACTGAAGCGCAAAGAACAAAACTGGAACTCGCACAACTGAAACTCAAAAATCAAAATGTAGAGTATTTTACTCTACAGTTCTTGGTGACCCTAAGGACTTTTGAGCCTTCTCAAAAAGAATCCAAAAAAATGTGCATCTATATAGCAAAATTTACAAATTTTGCAAGGCTGTCTGATATACAGACCATTCGGCATCAGATAATCCCTATTTGTTTTGCAAATCCTAGAAGGCTAAATCCAGGTTGATCATGTCCTTATGCGAAAAGCTCTACAAAACATGGACTGCAGCTTTCAACTGGAAATCAAGCTGGGCCATGGGAATCAAAACAGCTTCCACCTCTGACACTGATGAGGCATCTATTAGACCCTGGAAAACTGATTGGTCATTTTGTCTAGCTAGCAACAGAGGCTTGATTTCATCAACCATTAATATAGTGTTGCTATCAGGAAAAGGGGAAGGAAGGCCCAATTGCATCAGGTCTTCAATATGTTTCTTTATGTCCTTCACTCCCTCCTTGACCACATCCAAGAGCTCCTGGCAAGTAATTGCAGCAGAGTTGCAACTGAGAACCTCATTCACCCGTTTGGCAGCAATCATTCTATCACTGATCCCTGCTACTAATAATGTTTCATCAGATGTATCATAAAGTTTCCCCAGCAGCAGTTGAGAATCAGAAACTCTCATGGAAACAATGGACAAACTAGCCTGAACTGAGGTTTCCACCTTTTCACATAATTGCTGTGCATGTAGCAGGAAAGTTAAAGAGGGTTTGAGCTGGATAATCTCCTTAGAGATTCTTTCCCACACTGATCCATATAACTCCTTGACCAGGTTCAACACTCCTGCATTTTGAGGCTTATTTGCCAACTCAAGGGTCAATTGTTTTGCTATTTGTTGCTTGGCCTGAAGTTGAGCCTGTATGGCAGCAACGTTATTCTATTCTTTCAACAGCTGCTGTTGAAACTGTGTGGCTTGTTGAGAGGAATCCTGATGCCTCTTTTGCAATGTGGCCTTTTCCTGCTTCAGGGTAGTCACAACAGACTTCACCTGGATCAGTTCTTCTTTCAAGGAAGCATTTTGGCTCTGTGTAGCCTGATGAATCTGACATGAAACAGTATTTTACAACTGCTTAGTGAGATCTTCTATTTCATCATTTTTTAATTTGAGCTCAGCAGTCAGGGTCTCACTATGTGTTCTTTCTTGAGCCAGATTAGCCTCCACTTTCTGCAACTTCCTTGATAACTTCAAATAGTCAGTGGCTATAGCAAAAGTGGTTTCATTTAGCAACTCTACCCTATCTTGTGGCATAAAAAGTGACATGTCCATCGCCACTGCACTCATTGTATAATCTTGGGGCTGCATCTGCTATTAGGTCTAACTACATTCAGTGACAAATGGGTCATAGTTAGCTGCTGCTGGATTGGGTCAAATAGTGACCTCATATGTGGGACAGCTTGAGCTTTATTGTCCTTCTTTCTCTTTTTGTCCATTCAGGCTTCCCTAGCCTTCTTAGCAGTGTTTGCTTGAGCTTGGAAGGTAGGGGGAGAGGTAATATACCCGCCCGCAAAAGGATGACCTTGTGGCAAGCCATAAGGGATAGCCAAATGTTGGCTAGGAGGGATCTGAGGAGGTATTCTCCTTGGATAAGAAGGAGAAAAGGGAGGTAATGATGTAGCCTGTGATGACATGGCCTGTGTAGTGACAGGTGGGGAAAATTGAGAAATTGGCACAGCAGAGGTGGCAGGGGATAATATTTGGCCAATTGGGATTGCCACCCCTAATGAAGAAGAAAAAGACTGAGAAGAAGAAGGAGAAGAAGCACGTACCTGAGGAGCAACAGATATACTCAGTGGTGGCTGCAATAAAGGTTCTACCTCCTCATCTGAATTAGGTTGAAGTTTTAGCTTCTTATGTTTCCTTGGCCTCTCTTCTTCTTGCTGTGTTTCTTTCTCCTCAACGTTTACCGCTATTACTAGTGGTGTTTGCACAAAAATAGAAGCCCCATTTATTGAAACTGATGGGGTCCCTCTAGGTGGTGATGACATCACACTCTTTTGCTTCTCTATGATGCTGAGAGATTGGGGCTAGGTAGTTACAGTAGCTGTAGATGATGTTTGTCCTGGGGCCTGCATTGTGTGAGTGGATTCAGGTTCTTCTTCAGACTCCTCACTCCTTTTATGGATCTTGCTTGTATCAGGGCTAGAGACTGGAGAAGGATGCCATTTGTCCCAAATAGACTCCCATTTCTCATTTGTATCCACCTTGCAAAAGGAGTGGGTTGTTTCAAATATCTCCTGCCTATATTTCCAATAGGCTTCTATCTTCTCAGCCTTCCACTCTCTATCTCTTATTAAATTTTTCTTTAATCCAGTGCCCATTTTGAGCTTAGGGTCATAGGCCTTTTCCTGTTTATAAAATACTTCCCATGGCCTGGGTCCCTCAAAGGGCAAATCTATCAATTCTACATATAAATTAGGGATGTCCTCCTTAGGGTTTCTTCTGTCTTCCCAAAAGGGACGACCCTCGTGCACAATTTTGGCACCAACATTATTATTCTTGACCCACAAGGTTATGAAACTGATTGGGTCATATCTCCATTTATCTTCAATCAAAAGAAAACCCAGGACAACTAACTTTCTTAGCAATAAGTGCTCAGTATCCCTGACCAATAGGGTCATGTTTTTCTTCACCCATGGGATATCATACATTTTCTTTTTCTTCTTCCCAGTGCCATAATCATTATCAACAACAGACATTTGCCAGGTGACCTCTAAGAAGGCTAGCCTAGGAGTCAAAACCTTAGGTAGCAATATTGGCTCTCCATTAAAACCATGGACCCTGATAATAGTATGGTGAGACCCAAAGAAATAATCACAAGGGATGGAGGAATTTGCCATGAGGTCTCTGACACTTAATGTTAATCTATTTTCAACAGGCTCTGGGATTAGGTGGCTAAAAGCAGGGATGACAAAAAATTCCCAAAATTCGTAAGGGTCAGATGATTCAGACAAGACATGTGTCCATACGGACACAGGAATAGTTCTATTGGGACCGAAACTTGGGTCGAACATGTTCAGATGCATATACTGGGAAAAGATGGCATAGTTTTGGTATAACATAATGTGAAACAGATAAGAAGAATACCTGAAAACCCCTATTGATTTGAAACTGGTGAGTTGTTCGGCCATTGAGTAGGCAATCTGCTCTGAGAAATCTAGCCGAAACTCCTGAGACTTATCCATGGTCTTCATTCTGAATAAGATGGCGAGTTGCCAATCATAGACAGTAATATCTTCCTTCATTCTGAAGATAAATACCATCATAGATAGCACTTCTTGACTGGCTTGTGTAAATTGTGCCCTTCCTGTTGGTAGCACTAGCATTTGGGTATTTTCATCTCCCAACTACATCTCTGAATTAAGAAACCTTAATTGAAACTTGACGTTTACCCATGTCTTCTACATTTTGGCAATGGTGGGAAATGTGGCTGTGTTGTCATAGTATAGGGCCAACATGTCTCTGATGGCCTTTGGTGTGATTTGCACCATGAAGGGTCCCTTTTGAATGGTGCTTGAGGGTTCATGAAACAATTCTATGCATACCTCAATCAGGTCGGGGCATAAATGCACGCTCGAGACCATGAATTTTGCTAATTGAGAGGTCCATATCCGCATGCTAAATGTTTCAAATTGTTTAGCCTTGGCCTTCAGGAGACATCTTTGGTGTGCTCCTTCTCGCAGAGCTTTACCAGACTTTTGTAGGGTTGGTTCAACAATACCATCTGCAAAATCCTACACCTTAGTTGGGTCGACCACATAACCAACTTCAGGAACCCTAGTCCTTGGATAGGTCTTTAAAGGTTGCGTAGGGGCCGAAGCGTATGACTTGATGGTGAGGAGCCTGTCAATAGACTCGTAAATCCCAAGCCCCTATTGTGAAGATTGTGCTTCTGCCATCTTTGTGTTTGCTGGAAACTATTGAACTTACTGTAAACAATTATGGAAGCTTTGCGACAGGGAAGACACAATTAGGAAGCAGGTTTTGTAACAAAAACGCAGCAACAGGGAAGACACTAAGCAGAAGTAGAAACAAATGAAACTCAGTTAAACTTTAACTCATGTTGTTGGGGCATTTTAATGATGCCTCAAGTCTCATAAATGGCATTAAAAATAGAAAACCGTTATAAAATCTTAAGAGATCTGATTGGGACAGAGTGTTAGACACGTCATAAAAAGCGGCTGCGTTGGGTACTTTTAGGAATTCTGGGGATTTGAGAGGTTTAATGAATGTGAGAGTTTCAAGAATTTTAAGAGACTTGAGCTGTGGCCACGTGTTTATAAAACACTTATTCAAAACAAAAGCGAGAAAAACAAAGCAACAACAAAAGGAAACTATCTAACTATAATACACAGGAAAGACACTGTCTAATTGAAATGCTTCAAGTAGATCCTGTTGATGGGAATCTCTTTAGGTTCACCCTCCATCGTTTCAAGCTCAAAAGAATTCTATTGTTTATAGGAACAGATTTTATAAGGGCCAGTCCATAATGACTCAAATTTACTGTGTCAACCTAGCTTGGCAGTTCTCTCATCCCATTTCAAAACAGCTGATCCTACTTCAAAATGAGGGTTTGAATTTTTCTTATCAAAATAGTCTTTGATTATTTTCTGATGTTTCAATAATGATTCATGTGCTGAATCCCTTTTTTCTTGAACTTCCAGGAGCTCAACAAGTCTGACCTGCATGGGGCCATTTTCCTCAATCTCAATCTATTTCAATAACTGGAGAGCAGGAATCTCCAAGCTCAGGGGCATCACAGTAGGTTTACCATAGACCAATTCATATGGGGACATTTTTGTCACTTGTTTTGGTGTAATTCTATCTGCCCACAGTGCTATATTAAGCACTTTATGCCACTCTTTGTGATGATCAACCCCTATTCTTTTAATAAGTCTGATCAGATTCTTGTTAGTTGATTCTGCCAAACCATTACCCTGAGGATAATAATTGGAGGATGTTTTTAGGTAGATTCCATACTTTAGTGCAAAGTCAGATATCTTTGCCCCCCAAAATGCCTTAGCATTATTTGAAATTACAGTACGAGGAGGTCCAAAGAGAGCAGTGATACCCTCCAGAAAGTCTAGAATCACCTTTTCTGTTGCTTCTTTTAGTGGGACTGCCTCACTCCATCTAGTAAAATAATCTGTGGCGGTTAGGATCCATTTGTGCCCCATACTTGACACAGGATTGATCATTCCAATGAAGTCTAGACCCCATTGAGCAAAAGGTTCATCAATGATTATAGGACTAAGGGGCATTGCTGCATTCCTTCTCTTCCCTACATAGTACTGACAAGATTGACATTCTTTAACCAGTTGATAACAGTCTATGAATAAAGTGGGCCAGAAGTAACCTGCTTGACTTATCTTTATAGCTGTGGTTCTTGCAGAAAAATGTCCACCTGACACTCCATGGTGCATCTCATGCAGTATTCTTTGGGCTTTATCTTTCTCTATGCATCTTAAAAGTATGCCATCAGTATTTCTTCTAAAAAGAACTTGGTCAATTAAAACAAAATGAACTCCCTGTTGCCTATAGTACCTCTTCTTATCCTGAGAGAGCTCTTTTGGGAAAACCCCATGTTTCATAAACTGGATCTTATTCATGACCCAAGAATTCTGATCTACCTCTTGTATCCTCAATACATTTTCTTCCTCTGTTTCTTTAGTTATCATTTTTTCCATATCTTGAACCATATACTGGCACAAACCCTTGCCTCTGACAAGTTTAGTTGGTTTGACCTCCACATCATATTCAAGAATCTTTGTTATCCAGTTTGCTCTTTTCTTAGTTATTTCTCCTTCCATAATATATTCTCTGACACTCGGATGAGCCACTAGTATCAGAATCTTATTACCTGTGACCATGTGTTTGAATTTCTTGAGGGCTTTTACCATAGCATATGCCTGTTTCTCTACAAAGTTATACTTGGCTTCATACTCTCTAAGAGTCCTTGAGAAAAAGGCTATTGGATGCTCTCCCTCTTGTTGATCATCAATCTATGTTAGCACAGCAGCAACACTAAATTCTCCTCCATAGACATACATTATAAAAGACTTAGAGAAGTCAGGATTCCTCAATACTGGGGCAGTTGATATTGCTTTCTTGACCTCCTCAAAAGCCTGTCTCCCTTCTGCAGTCCATTTGAATACCAGATCTTTCTTTAGTAATAGTGTAATTGGTCTTATTAGGCCTACAAAGTCTGATATGAACCTACTGACAAAGTTAATCTTTCCCAAGAAGGACTGAACAGCTTTCTTATTGACAGGCAGAGACAGGTTCATTATGGCAGTGACTCTTTCTGGATCTATAGAGACTCCTTCTTTAGAGACTATATGCCCTAATAGTTTACCTTGAGGTACTGCAAAAATGCATTTCTTAGGATTTAGAGATATTCCAAACTCTTGGCATTTCTTAAAAACTGCTTCTAAATGGTCAAAATGATCTGCAACATTTTTAGAGAAAACAGTGAGGTCATCTAGGTAAATTAGAATGATTCTATTGATAATCTCTCTAAATGCTACATCCATTGCCCTCTGAAATGTAGCTCTAGCATTTGAAAGACCAAAAGACATCTTTGCATAGGTGAATGTTCCCCATTTTGTGGTGAAAGCAGTCTTATGTTGATCCTCATTAGCCAACCAAATCTGATTGTACCCAGAGAAACCATCTAGTAGGGAAAATCTCTCTGATCCAGCCACAGTCTGTAAAATTTATTCCATAGAGGGCAAGGGGTAGTGATCCTTCAAGGATGCCCTATTTAAATCTCTGAAATCCGCACAGAGCCTTATGTCCCCATTCTTTTCCCTGACTGGTACTAGGTTGGACACCCAAGTTGAGTGTTTGATTGGGAAAATGATCTTTGAGTCTAATAGTTTCTGCAACTCATCTACCATCAGAGGTTCAATCCTAGGGTTCACTGGCCTCTGTTTCTGTCTAACCAGTTTAGATCCTTTAGTCAGCTCTATAGTGTGTTGAATGATATTTCTATCATAACCATGGAGATCTTCATAGGTCCAGGCTATGACCCTATGGTATTTCTCACATAAATCAATTAACCTTTTTCTTTCCTGTTGAGTGGCAGAATTCCCAACCTTCAGTTTTCTCCCCTCACTAACTTGAATCTTAGAGTAGTCTTCTTTGTTTGCTTGGAATCTCTTCTTTTCTAGGCTAGCATCTTTAGGATCAAATAAGTTTTCCAGGGTAATCAGTCCCTTAGGGAGCTTGTTTGACTTCAGTTGAATGATCTGATCACCATATGCCTCTTCAATTTTTGGTTGTAACTGATTAACAAATTCTCCTGACTATTGCAAAAATGAGAGCACTTGAAAATCATTTTCAAAAACTTGCCAATTTTCATCATTGTCTAGGATGGTTGGCCTCACAATAACTTTGATTGACTCATTATTGACCATTAGATCAGTTATTGGATCAAACTGTGAACCAATTTGTGCCATCCTATCTGCCTCAAAATTTTGGGCTCTAGGGACTACTTCTATATTAAAGGCTTCAAAATTTTCCATTAAGTCCCAAATTCTGTGCCTATAGGATCTCATCCTTACATTTTTGGCTATTGCCTTTTCTCTTATTTGTTTCACCACTAGTTCTGAATCTCCTTTGACTATCAGATTCTTTACTCCTTTCCTTTTTGCCAATATAAGTCCATGCACTAGAGATTCATACTCAGCATCATTATTGGTATAGGCAAAATGAAAGCGAATGGCTCATAAAATCTTTTCACCATTAGGGGCAGTAAGACAAATTCCTGCTCCAGCTCCATTTTTGCTTCTAGCCCCATCAAAATTTAGGGTCTAGATTCCTGAGTTATTTATGGATTCTTGGGTCTGAGAGGGCTCATTCCTTAAGACATTAGGGATCTCCTGGTCTTCCTCAAATATAACATAAGTGCCCAACCCTGTTGAGTCATAGTTCCCAAAGGGATCACTCTGCATCATGGTTAACAACTGGTTATCCTCTACTTGCTGATCATATTCAGTCTAATCCCCTATTTCTTCAACAAAAACCCTTTCCTTTTTATTTAACATGGCATGGGCTACTTCTAGCTTTGGGGTTGGTTCATTAGTGATATGGTCCTTTGACAATGGTTCTGACAATACCTTCATTTTAGTCCCATATTTGGTCCTTATGATGAGATGAGACCAATCAACTGACATATAACCTCCTATCTTGGCTGTGAAATCTCTGGATAGGCATAAGCCAAAAATAGGAGGAATATCTATGACTACAACATCTTGATTAACAATTATATTGGGACAGGTATATAGCTGCAGTGGAAGTTGTTTGATTTTCCCTATTGTTTGCACAGACTTCCCATCTAACTGCATAACTCCTTTTGCAAGTGGCTCATATTTTATTTTCAAAGCATTTGCTATTTGCTTTGGCATCACTATCGTGCTGGCCCCAGAGTCTATCATTGCATTGTGCAATAGTTTCTTCCCAACTATTAAAGTTAAATAAAAGGGATCTGGCTTGTATTTACTTACCTCTGGTGCATTGTTCAGAAGAGCTATTGTCTACAGAGGGATAGTGTCTTTGAGCTTTTCTTTATCAGTAGGTCCTCCTTTGGCAACAGTCTGTTTAGGCACAACTTGGCCCCGTAAAGCTTCTTGCAACAGTATCTTTTGCTCAGGAATGGCTAACATGTCCCATATTGACACGTGTGCTAGAGTCCTCTTCAACTGATCCACCACATTCACAGGCCCAAGTGCTTGTGTTCTGGGATAATAAGGGTATCTTGCTTTTTCTTGAACTTGTCTGGAAACTACTTGGTTTTGCACTGGCTGAGGTATTTCTTGTCTAGTAGCTGTATTTTGATGATCTTGAAATGGTGGAACTCCCATAATTTCATTATTTGTGACTCCAGGCTATTCCATCATCCTTCTCTTGGCTCTAGTATAGTAATCTGATTGTACCAATGGCTTCTTAGAAGTTGAAGCTTCATTTAAAAATACTAACTCTTCATCTTCAATCCATGAGAATAGAGCATGCTTAGGGGCTATTTCTTCTTCTTGCTGTAAGGACATCCCTTGCATCTGAGCCACTAGGACTGAATTTTGCATACCAGGGGATTGGTAGGGTTGAGTGTCAGAAGTATTTGCAAACTGTCCATCCACTCTTCTTTGCTCTACTATCTTTTGCTGTAGATTACTCCTGGGACAATCTCTGGGCATATGTGCATTATTACAAGGGAAACACCAGGCATTGGTGCCATCTGCATAATTATTCTGCCCTGGGACAATCTCTCTGTTTGGATTGGGAGGAACAGTCTACAAGGGTGTAGGAACTGCAACCAATTGGTTTGATGGCTGAGGGTTAGTTTGCCTTTGGGGGCCCTGATACTGGTTTGACTGTGAAGGAGGTCTATTCCCTTGATAGCCTTGATATTGGGGTCTAGGATAAGGATTCTGCTATCTTTTTAGGTTAATTATTTCATTAGAAAACATTCTTAGGATGTTCTTGACATCAGCTTTAGTAGGTTGTTGGGGAAACGTATACATGGACATAGGTGGGGTTATGGGGTTAGGAGCTTCTTGAGGCAATGGTAGGGTAATCTCTGGAAACATAGGCATGGGGGGCCTTGGGGGCAATTTTCCAGCGTCTATCAAATTGTTTTCAGCTCTGACTGCATAGTCATAAGCTTTTGGCAGGGTCTGGCCTCCAAGTGATTGAATCATTACTGCTATATCCAAATTTAGGGCTTTAAGATAAAACACTATAGCCATACCTGGTAATGGTCTTGCTGTAGTAAGAATCCTTTCCCAAGTCTTCTGAAACCTGGAATTGAAGTCAGTCATTGCTTCTTGTGGTGCCCTCTTGATGGTAATCAGTTGTTGTAATAGAGAAGATTTATCACCCTTCTCTTTGAATCTTGCAAAGAAAGCATCTCCAAGCTGGTCCCATATAGATATCAAATTTGGGGTCAAAGATATGTACCAGTCTAGAGCCTTCCCCTTAAAAGAAGTTGCTAAGAGTCTTATAGCCACATTCTGCTGTGTGATCACATGTATTGCGCAGACATCAGACACATCTTGCAGATGCTCTTCAGGTGTCTTGAAATCCTCCCTGATAAATTTGGGCAGAGCCTTCAGGGCATTTGCTAGGATAGGATCCCAGGTGGCTAGTGGTACTGGGAGAATTAGAGCACTGCCAGTATTCCAATTTGCATAATTCCTTGGGGCTATAGGTGCTCCCATGTTTACACTTGGGGTTGCTGTAAATTGATTGACCCTTCTCCTTGGATTAGTTATCAATGGTGATAAAAGAATACCTAGGTTCATAGTAGATTGACCTCTTGTCACAGGTCCATAGCTCTGACTCCTCGTGACTCTCTGGTTCATACAGTCTTGAAAGAAACTTCAAGAAATGGTCCCACTGGGCGTGCCAAAAACTGTTGATGCTCAGAATTGCGCAGTTTCCAACACCAACATGGGAAACTCTGAGATGTGGGAATGCTCCTCAGAGTAACCTCTAGATTTTAAAGAAGCTGGCTCTTCTTTATCTCAAAAGTGTTTGGGAAAAGGGATAGAGTTAAACAGAATCACAAATGCAGCTAAAAAGAAACTAAACTATGGCGATGCACCTGAATGTGATTTTGTTTCTCAACACTAAGCAAAGTGAAACTATTTTAGGATTCAGTCACATTAAAGAGCAAACAATGCATGATCAATGTAACAGATGAAAAACAAACAGGATCAAAGGCTCACAACTTAGAAGATTTTGTAATAACACAGAAAATATTAGCAAAGGCACAGAACTCCATCTTTTATTTATTTTCCAGTCACATAAAAGGCATAGAATCATGCACAATTATACAAAATCTCTGAATCAAGAAAATAGAACAAAGGTAAATGATATTACTGGCCACTACAAAAGATCTTCAAACTTCTCTAACAATCTGTACTATAGAAAATTCTATATATCTCCAATGTTATATCTTTAACTGTGATCTGAACCCATATTTATAGCATAGAACTGGCTCAAAGATTGCCCGCACGATCAAATCTCAATGGTCTAACTGAACTGGCACTTAACTGAAAGTGTCTGATAGAAGATCTCTTTCGAATCGGAGATGGTTAGCCACTCTACAAGTTCATTGGCTGCAACAGATACATGTAACTCCACTTACTTGAATCAGGAAGGAATGCGTGGCAGTTTCTGATAGTCTTTGCGACTATAAACCCTTGGAACAGCTGGCATTCATATGTGCCTCTTTCTTGAAACTCTTTCATCTTTCCAGAACAATAAGAAACTAACACATGGCATCTTTCGCGTGACTTACTTGATAAATTGCTTCATTACTCAGTAGACACTAGAAATCGACACTTGGCAGTGTCCACGGCCCCTGCAAAAGATATGTGGTGATATCTTCTTTACTTAGAGTCTTTACTGTGGCTTATATTAGGGGTTCTCAGGCTTTGCCATCTGTCATGGTCCGCTGAACTTTGGAACCTAAGAAACATTAAAAATGGGACCCACCAATAGTCCGTGCCTGAGCAGCTTCAAAAAGAAAAAGGGACAGGTGGCGCTTTCTGCGAATCTGAGAAACATATACGTGGCGGCTTCTGCCACACTTAGAGAGACTTTTGAAACATTTATGGGGTATCACAGAAGATGACACATGGCAATCTCCGCTGCTACTTCGGGAAACTTTAGCACTTAAACAAAACCTCCGCGGATGTTGCCACCTGGCGCTCTCCGCGCAACTCTGAGAAACTTTGTAGAAACATTAGAGACTCATAAGAATCACACAGATGGTGACATTTGTCGCATTCTGCTGAAACTATAGAAATATTAACGGGGCCCACCATACCTCTTTACTTAGCGATGAAACCAAAAGGGAACCCGCGGAAGATGACACATGGAGCTCTCTGCTGAAACTATATGGGACACGCGACACCTTCCGTGTAACTTTAAGAAACTCTAAAGTCACTCTCCGCATCTGCCACTTGGCACCTTCTGTGCTCACTGAAGCTCTCAAAAGGGACCCGCCACATTATGAGAAACATTCAAAAAGAATGTTTGAAACTTAGAAGAAACTAGAATGGGTGCCGACACTTGGCAGCTTCCGTCTTAATGCAAAAAGATACGTGGCACTTTCCGTGTAACTTTAAGAAACTTTAGAATGTGCCTCGGCTATTGACACATGGTGGTTTCCACTGTACTTAGGAACTTAGGCAAAATTTACAAAAATGAAAACCCTGTGCGCCTACGCTCTGTGTCAAAACCTCACTTGCCAAAACTGAAGCGCAGAGAACAAAACTAGAACTTGCACAACTGAAACTCAAAAATCAAAATGTAGAGTATTTTACTCTACACTAGTGTGTTATAACATGAGCGCATTTTGGGAAGCATGAAAACATAAAGCTTCATGCATGCAAAAAACATAACCTTCTCAATGTTGGTGCCAAAATCATGGTCTAGGATGTCATGCTCTCACATAAAATATATTATAACTATGCATGTAGTGCATCAAATAGGTAATCAAGTGATGGTCCAAGAGTATCCCTAGATTCAAATATCCATGTGGTTCATGAAATAGAACTTGTCTATACTAGGAGGGACAAATGCAACCTTGTATCTACATGGGAGAATCTCTCTCTCTCTCTCTCTCTCTCTCTCTCTCTCTCTCTCTCTCTCTCTCTCTCTCTCTCTCTCTTTCTATTTCTCTATCCTCCCTCTCTACAACTCTATCTACCTCTCTTTCTCTATACCTATCTCCCTCTCTCTATTGATCCCTTGGAATGTGAGGGAGAGAGATATATATGTAGAGAGGTAGATATATTTAGATAGAGGAAGGATAGATAAATAAATAGATAAAGGAGAAATAGGTAGATATAAAGGGATGTATATAGAGAGAGGCAGACATAGAAAGAGGGAGAGGGAGACCTGGATAAATAGAGAGATAGAGAGATTGAGAGACATGGAGAGATGGAGTTAGAGTTAGAGAAAGGAAAAAATATAGAAAGAGGGGCAAATAGAGAGATAGAGAGGGATAGGTGGAGATAGAGATAGGGAGAGGGAGAGAGGGGGATTGAGATACACAAAGGGGTCTATAGAGGGAGAAATATATATATATATATATATATATATATATATATATATATATATATATAGAGGGGAGATATAGGGAGATAGATCTAGCGAGGGAGAGATAGATAGGGAAATACAGAGAGGGAGGTAGAGAGGGATATATTAAGAGATAGGGTTATGCAGATAGATAGAGATAGGGAAAGAGATGGAGAGATGTCTAGAGACATAGGAAGAGAGATTTCAAGAGGTAGAGGGATGGGGAGAGAGATAGAGAGGAAGAGAGAAAGGTAGCGAGGGATAGATTAAGAGATAGGGATATGTCTAGAGAGATAGAGATAGGGAAAGAGATCAAGAGATACAACTTCTAGAGACATAGGGAGATAGATTTGAGGTAGAGGGATTGGGAGGGTGATAGAGAAAGGGAGTGAGATAGTGAGGGAGGGAGAGATAGAAAGGTAGAGTTAGAGAGAGGGGATCGAAAGAGAGAGCAAGATAGAGAGATAGGCAAAGAGAGATAGAGAGGTAGGTATAGTTAGAGAGAGGGATAGAGGAGATAGAGATATGTCTCCCAAGCTTGGTCTCCTCTATATCTCCCTATTCTCCTTTCTACCTAAACCATAAACCTAAACCTCTAAACCTTAACCCCTAACCCTATTATCAATCAAGATTAAGCCACTAGTCAAGTCAAGCTTGACTGTCCTATTGAAACATGGAAATCCTCCTAGATGTGGGTGATCTATGATGAGGGGGAATCTCCAAAGTGAGATGGTTCTCCTTAAGATTTCCTAAACTAATGACTTGTAGGGGAAAAGGATAGAAGGATATACTAAAATGCAAAACTAACTCTAAGAACTAATCTGAATGAATTTCTATCACTCACAAGACAGTTCTTCAAACATAAACTTTCACAATTCCACTAATTGTCTATCCCTAAAATAATTTCCAACAAGGTTTGATTCAAACACAAACTGCAACTAGGGAAAAACTATAATTTAATAGCACTGAGACATGATAAAGGACCAAAAGTAACAATAAAACATCAAATCAAGACTGCCAAACATATAGAATAGGATAATTTGTCATTCTGAATTGAAAGGAGTACAATGCAATATGAAATAACTGAGCCAACTGCCTGTAAACAACTCTGCCTGTGAACAAGAGAGAAGAAATTAGTATCAACCCCGTCAAAAGAAAACCCTGACCTCTATAAATACCTACCAAAAAAAAACTCCTCAAATCTGCATAGGGAAAAAGTTCCATCTCCAAATCTGAGCTACTCCTAAAAAGCTGTCAAAAAGTTTAGATATCTGCCCTAAAATAGAAGAAAACATTTCCAAACTCATCCCTTAAGGGGTCCCCACCAAAATTTGATTTAAAACATGCCTTCACTACTCCATAAAAGCACAAATTTGTCTTCTTCTACCTAATTTCGCCCAAAGGAAATCAAGAAGGATTTTTGTCCATTTTCTAGCTTTATCTGCACTTAAAATAGCAATTATTTAAAGCAATTTATAAAGCATTGCTTTAAAATAACTCTTTACAAAGATCTTGTAGCTTTATCTCTCTAATTTTCCCAATTTGGTCCCGATGCACGATTTTCTTTTACAAAAATAATACGAGGCTTTTATTTTTCTTATTTGCCTTCAAAATATATTAGGGCATATTGGATGTTGACTTATCTTTAAAAAAAAAAGGCCTAGGCTCTAAAGGCATGTTTATACTTCAAATGTTTTGCAAGTTGCACTAAGGGCACAATGTTTTTAGGAAAGAATTTATAACTCCTAGGATTTCATCCTCACTCAACCTGTAAATGGTCTTCCAAGGGCATAAAATTTTATGTGTTAAAGCATGTAATATCTCTCTAAGGCATTAAAGCCTAGGTTTTGACATGTCTAAATGACATCATACCACAATGGCATTAGTTAGGCAAATAAAATGAAACTTCCATGTGATAAATGCCATATTCAGCCTTAGGGCTTCCTGAAACCCTAAAACAAAATAACTTTTTGCCCTATCATTTCAAGTTCACTTGCAAAATGTAACTTTGATGAAAATGGGGCTCTGTACTGCCGCCACAGCTAGGGTTTCAACTACAACCCTCGATCCTTCACTGCTTTTGAACAAATTGTTAATGATTTTTGATGATTCTTTAGCAAATTGTGGAAGGTGAGGCTACTTTGATGATTCTATAAAAAGGTATGCGGAAAAGACTTCTGTAATTGAGAGGTCACGGCCTGTAACTACAAATTTTGTTTATAATGACAAAAACTTCATTGAAACTAATAAAAATTTGTGGATCTTCTCCTTATGATGCCATGGCTATGGCATAATGCATTTCTGAACATTCTTTGTATCTATTGATTGTATTGCCATTCCTTCTCTTGCTCACAACTTGAACAAACTTATTTCTTCTCGTATCGAAACCTTTACTCTCTGTGGGTTTACCTCTATGTGGCCATGGATAGCAGATTTTTAGGTATCTCCATCTTTAAATGGAGCTAAAATCTTCGTTTCCTAAGCATTCCTCCATTTCATGCGAGCTGGCAACATTTCACTTTCCTCTATACCTCATGTAGGTCACAGTTATATACCCGCATTCTGTATCAGGCGAAACACAACAAGGGTTTGTAAAAGACTTTAGACTTTGGTAGCAGACCTCAGGAATGTGACTGGTCTTTTCTGTACATGAAAAATAGTATACTACTCTTTATTGTATAGTTGATTATGCCATTATACTATCCCTCTTTTGCAAGAAATGGTATTTTAAGATCAATCATGAGCTCATTTCCTTCTGCTGCTCCATTTTTCTGTATCCCTTTAAATGCATTAATAACATATAAAGGGCTGGGGCTCCTTTATTTTCTTGTATCATGGTTATCTCTCTTGTTCACTGTATATAATAGGCACTGTATATATATCTGCAATTTCTGATTTCTTTTACGGCTGTTGCATCTATAGATGTCATGATGCAGCCAAGACTCTGCAACACTTGGCAATTGACATTGAATGTTATCCCTTCTAAACAAACTCACTGGAAAGGCACCTTCTATGCTAGCATTTAATGTTGTAGCTCCTTGATCAACAACAAACTAATATGACTAAGTACCTTTTGTTGTTCCAGTTTACATTTTCTATATCTTTTGATGGCTGCATTTGTTAGGCTGTAATTTCAAGCTATAAACTGATGATTACCAGAAGCTTGATTTTTACTTAAAGTATTAAAAGATGAACTCCTATAAAAAAGGCACCTCCTTCTGTCTGTTGTATGCAAGCACTATGTAATACATCTCTTATATTGACATTGAATATTACTTGATTAGGAACAGATTGATGTCCTCTTGTGATGTACCTACTGTAACATTGCAATTTGATGAAAATGCTCATGCTTCTGTACAGTCCACTTGACTCTTTTCTTGTCACTCATCAGTTTGGTCATTTACATGTGATAAGAATGCACATCTTCTTCAATTGCTGCTATTCATCTCAGCTGAAACAATGTTCTTTTTTAAAGTTGTCCCCTGCATCTTTGAATGACATGATTACTCCACACTATTTATGACTATCACAATTACCTCAAACTTTGATGTGCTTTGTAATTGATGACTGTCACTGCTATTCCAGTGTAGTGGCTGTCATTATGAAGGAAATATTCTAGTTTTACTTCTCCTTTGCTGATCCATACATACTGTAACAACTTGCATCATTAAAGCATTGGTTATTGTGGGAATCTTTATTGATGAAGTGCTTTTGTACTGGAATTGAATGTCGCACTTTCTGCAGATTGGACATGAACAACTGTATTTGACTCTTCTTGTTGACAGTCACTTAGAAACATTAGGACTATCTTATGAATGAGATACTATCCCGTGTGGGCAGTGTAGCTCCTGCTGTTTCATTGCCTTCTTTGTAGCATTGTTTGCTAGAACTTATTTATCTCTTTGATGCAATTGTCCTTGCATATTGTTTAGGGTAAAATTGGATTTTGTAAATCTTTAGTTATTTAGATGTTTGAATCCTCCTTTCACCCCAACATTCAAGGATCTAGGGTCGAGTGGCGAGCATTATCATACCCTAGGTTACTTACAAATAGAGGGAATCTTGGATTAGGGAATTAATTATCAATTTTTCCTTCTCCTATGTCTAATTGACCATTAAAACCCTAATTGTGCAAATATGGCCACAAATTGATAAAAGATGGAAAAAGTTCTTGCAGACGGGAGTAAAATAACAAATCACAGAATACCTATTTTTGGGGTTCTAAGGCGGAACAGTCAGGGACTAAGGTGTGGGCGCCCAAGTCCAAGGTACCTACTTTTTCAGGGAATCTAGACCTCCTTCTGACACTGATCAGCCCTATAACTTCTGTTTCCTGAGATCTATCTGTGGAGGACACTAGAGTGAGCACCCAAGTCCTGGAAGTGCTCATGTGTCTGACTTTTCTTCAAATCCTGAATCCCTGATGCCTACCAAGCCTTCCTGTAACTCCACCTTTTTTGGATGCGACACTTGTAACCTTCAATCACAAGACTTGGTTTGGGAGTTGTGGTGTTTAGAGGCTTGCCTCAGTCAAACCCTAGAGGACACTTAAGTCTCTGATCACCATTGTTAGACAAAGAGTGCGTGCCCTTGGGAGGCACAGGTAAAAACCAAAGGAATCAATGATAAAAACACAATATTATGTCACCTTGTAGTGAAGCTCTCATGGAGGAAGATGCTCTTCATGCCATGAGGAAATTGATGCTCAAATCTACAAATATCAACACATGAAACATACAAGTCTACTCTTGCAACACAACAGAAGCCTTGAATCACCTTGAGAATGCCTAGAGTTCACAATCATCATCTAATTGAAAATCTAGTTTACAATGAATGCCTAAGCATGCTTATATATGCAACTACAAGCACTCCCACCAAGATTTTAAAAATCAAAACTTACAGTGTCGGCAAAAGGACCAAATAACGGTCATAAATCGACACCTAGAAATTAGGGTTGCCTCAAAATAGGGTAGGACTAGGGCATGGGTGCCTAAGTCCTCCCCCCTATTTTGGGCAGGGTATAGCTCAAGGGGTCCTCCCAGGTCCCATTTGCCATGAAACCTAGGTCTCATTCCATTGGGATGCCAAAATATGAACTAAAATGTCCTAAATGCATACTAAAGACCCGGGAGCTAAACCTTATGAGGGAAAAGCCCCTAAGGGGACATTTTCTGATGTTACATTTAGCCCCCACTTTAATGTATGTATAAATGCAAGGCCAATACATGCATTAAAGTAAGGTCACAAACACAACAAACACATCAAGCATGGAGAAGACACACCAATCACATAGAAGACAGTAACAGGCATGCAAAACATGGAGAAGACAATTACATTCATGTGGAACATGGAGAATATAGTCAATGCATAGAAGACACATTAATGCATGGAAGACAGAAATTATTCTTTTCTTTTCTTTTTCTAAAATGCAAAAGCAATTACTAGAAAATAAACAAACCTCCCATAATACATGATGCACTCATCGCACAGGTCTTTGTATATATGGGGCAACACACATGCAAGCCACACAAAACCTCTCAAAATACAAGATGCATATGGGGTAACAGACATGCCAAGCAAAGAAAGCACTCCAAACACACACACTTTGAAGATAGAGAAAACATGACAGGTAAGTGATGGAGTGTACCTATCTCTAGGTCCAACACCATCTCAGGCACATTACAGGCACACATTGACGATTGGGCTTTGCCACAACAATCATCGAAGACACACTTAAGGGTTATTTTAGTCACAGAACTACTCCCTGCCTTTGTAGAGGACTTTTGAAAATGCAACGCCACCCGCGTCACAGAAACGCCTTACAGTGAAAAGGAAGCATGGCATACCACCACACCTGCATCACGGAGAGTATGAGATTAAAAGTATACAACCCCACCTGCATCACGGAGATGCCTTATGGTAAAAAGGAGGTATACACAATAGATTTTAAAATAAATTGAGTGATTGAAAAAAAACTCAAGATGCAGGAAGTACTCATCGCACTAGCCTACACCCGAGGACAAGCACATTGCTAACATCTAAAATAGATAGCTTACCTTATATATGCCCCCACCTTAAGGCAGTTGATATCAATTATTGATATCAAGCACATTAAGGTAGGAATAAAACACACAAGGGAACACTGACTTTCACAAATCCCATGCCCCCCGGAGGTGACATGTACTTTACGATTGCCAAATGTTCCCACAAACATATCCCTGCAAGAAACATGTTAGTGTCTACAACATCATGATAAAAAACAACATTAATGCATATGATTAACCACACAAAGAGCCAAGGTTATACAATGAATCTAGAGTTCGAGGATAACCATAGGGCTATATCACGAAGCTCTCCAAATCAAGTACGACTAAGGCTAGATTCAAAGGCAAACAAAGGTGCACGGAGCTGTAGTATTGTTAAGGTTTGTAAATGCTATAGAAACATCATAAAATTCACTATGAGGAAAGCACGGGTGCTTCCACTAGCCAAGCGTCAGATAAGATATACAACCCCATTGTCATATTAGGAACTAAGTCCATTTTTTGATTGCTCTCGAAAGGGACACTAGGTCCACATCAGTATAAATGTTTTTTGTCATCTGCCCACTAGATGGAAACACTAGAGGAAGACAAAGAATAAATAAGAGAGGGGAAACAAGTGTCTTAGGGACAGTCATGTAGGAGGGTGCCCCCAAGTCACCAATCGCGATGCTATGTCCGCGACACTATGTCTGTAAGACAACACACAACGATAAAATTAGAGAGATAGGCAATTTAGAAGAATGATGATACAAATAGAAGAAAGGTCACAACAGAGGCAGTCTCCTAGTATCCCAAACCTTATGGGATAATCTGAGGTCATCCTAGGAGGCCTAAACAACATATAACACATCACGGGGGAAGCACATCACAAGAGAAAGATAAAGGGTTAGAGATACTTACCTGTTAGCACCATCATTAAGAACAAACATATATGTCATGTTGTTTTGATCTTGTTGAATTAACATTAAGTTTAGGACTATGGGAAGCTTTCTTTTCTTTAAAAGGATTATATCCAATGCCACTTGAGTAATGTGTTGAAGTGAATTCTATAGGTACTCGAATTCCTTGTTGATTTACACCACATCCCTTACCTACCTAGTCATTATGTTTATACAAAATTTGAAATCCATGACCATATAGAGAATCTAGTTCCTTAGAGGAAGGTGAAGCCTCATAGGTATCATAATTTGTAGTATAATTTAGACTATTATCTTTATTTTCTACCAAGGGGACTTTAGGTTTTTTAGGTGCTTGAAAAGATTGCTTAGGTGGTATTGATGCCACTTTTGACTTGTCAAGGATGTTAATTTTATATTCCCCCATACTACAAGGATTAAAATCTAATGGGCCCCAATCATCACCAAAGAGTGCATTAGATGTTCTAGAGTCTTGTATAACATTACCTATTGATGAATCAGCTTGTGAACTATTTAAACTCGTATGATTGTAAACTAGTTTTTGCATTTCAATATGTAAACAATTATGTAGTTCAGGATCAGCATGAATAGTATGAAGTTTACCTTTGAATATAAATTTGATTGAATGATGCAAGGTGGAAGGAACTGCCCCCAATGCATGAATCCAAGGTCTACCAAGAATCATGTTGTAAGATAAAGAACAAGGCATGACATGAATCAGGGTAGGCGCAAGCATAGATCCTACTTGTATAGGTAGAGTTACAGTGGCCATGGAGTGTCATCCAACATTATCAAAGCCATGAATGCTAATGCCATTCGGTTGTATTTGTGATGTGTCAACCTTGATTTTGTGTAGTAGGTCAATGCTACAAACATTAAGAGATGATCTATTGTCAATCATAACTCATTTTACCAATGTCTTATCTATTATGATAGAGATCATAAGTGGATCATATTGGTTTTGAACTTCAATTGACGGTAATTCCTGTGGTTGAAAGAGAATATCTATTTTTTTCGCATGCATACTATCCAATACATCTACTACATCATTAGGCTTAGCAGTAGGTGGGATAATCACCTTTTGCAAAGCTTCTTGGAGTATTCCATGGTATGTAGGTGATGTTTGTATTAAATCCCAAAGAGAGATCTTAGCTAGAGTAGCATGAAGCTGTTTGACAAGATCATACTCTTGACCACTTTTATGAGTAAGGCAAGGTGGTGGAGGGAGCATAGGTTGAGAACATGGAAGAGAGATAGGCACATGTGGTGCTTGGTTACTTTTCTTTTTATTATGGGTGTTGTATGCATGAGAAATCACATTATGGCGTGGTTGTTGTAACACATTTTGAACACCTTGAGCCCTCATCACCAGTTTTAAGCAAGAGGGTGCACTAAGTGCCCCTCGGACAATCATTTTAGGAATATTGCTATGAAGTCCATTAACAATTATTGAATTAACATTATTTTCCTCTTGATTGCACCCAATATCCATCCTTAAAGGATTTAATGTAAGAGACTTTTTATCATCCACTAATGCTACATCTTGGCCAGGGAGAGCAATGGGATGAGAGGAATGTACATCATCACCATCATCATCATACTCTATGGTGGAAAAGGGCTTTTCCCTCTCATCTTTCTCATGAGTATTCCTAGAGATGAATTTGGTTAAATCTTCTAATATCAAAGGATACGCTCCTATGAGTAAAGTGAAGCTACTAAAATCATGTGTGTAACAAATTAATTTCAACTCATATGTAGAACATATATAAGCATCAATACCACTGATATAAGCTATATGTTCTAGAATATGAGGATTCTCATTAGTGAATTTAGAGAAATTTTCAAAATCTACGATATACTTATGCAAAGATTTCAGAGATGTATAACATGAGGATGCCATAATGAAATGCAAAATCAGATTTTAATAATTTCCAAGAGTATGCAAAAGACAAGTGCAAACTGTATGCAAGAATGATATTAAATGCTTAATTTTTTGTACTTTTTTAATGCAAATGAATGAACCAAAGGGTGTTGTAAGGATTTCAATCAAGGGCAGAAAGTTATATGTCTGATATCAAGTCAAAACAGAAAAAGTGTCCTCAACACACTCTTGATTCCATTTCAAGTTAATGCCAAGTCAAATTATAGTGAAAAAATGTCAAAATTTGTACTTTTTTCGACCAAAACTCAATGCAACAAAGCATAACAAAGGGTGTTGTGAGGAAAATTATGATGGAAAGAAAATAATATTAGTAATAACATCCACTTGATGCAAAAATATCCAACACAACACGTGTTTAGCACCACTTAAGGTAAAACCTTAGTGAAAATATAGCGAAAACGGGCTATTTTTCACAGTTTTTCGATTCCAAGACCTAGCAAAAGGGGTGTTGTAATGGATTTCAGGAGGTACAAAAAATAATATCAATAATATCAGTCACCTCAATCCATAAAATTGATCACAACACACTTGGAGTGCAAACTAGGTCAAACCCTAGGGCAAAAATGGTCAAAATGTGTAGTTTTTCATCGAATTTTCACTACAAGAGCCCATTAAAAGGGTGTTGTGAAGCTTTTTATGAGGGGCAAAAAATTATTACCCTGATAACAGAAACATAATTCCAAAATACCTTTCACAACACACCTATGGTGCAAGTTTATGACATCGATAAGGCTAAATTTAGTGAAAATCGTTGTTTTTGAAGCCCTAGGTTTGAGATCTTGAGACAAAATGCTATGTGAATGTTTTGAAATATGATTTTTGATGGAAATTAAATAATCTCAGATCTAAAAAGTATTTTCAAGGTTAAACATGCAAAATGCCCATGCAAATTTAATGAAAATGCATCAAAATTGCTAGTGTTTTGTTGAAATTTTCTATGTAAAATTGCAAATATTTTAAATGTAAATGCAAATTCACACTAAAATGCAAGACTAAAGCCAAATGAAAATTTTAACGATCCTCTAAAATCAGTATAAAAATCTGATAAAAGATTTTGCCTACAAACCCTAGATTTTGGAATTACTAGGTTATATTAAATTATCAAAATTTCCACAAAAACCTAGCAAATTAATGATGAAAATGCAATGTAAATTTCTGATTTTTTTGGATTTTTCTATAGTTTATATCATATCTGATGCAAAAATCATGAATTAGGAAAATTTAGGAAGAATTGATGCATTTTAGTAAGCCCAACAATGCGATTTTTTTTGTATTTTTCCAAATTTTCAATTTTTTTGAAAATTTCTCAATGCAATAAAGTAAATGCCTATATGAATGAATGAAATCACACAAAATATAAAGAAAAACACTTAGAAAGTTGCAATTTAAGTCCAAAAACATGGGTTCACCAAAATGTTTAGGGTAAAATTGGATTTTGTAAATCTTTTGTTATTTAGATGTTTGAATCCTCCTTTCACCTTAACATTGAAGGATCTAGGGTCAAGTGGCGAGCACTATCATACCCTAGGTCACTTACAAATGGAGGGAAGCTTGGATTAGGGAATTAATTATCAATTTTTCCTTCTCCTATGTCCAATTGACCATTAAAATCCTAATTATGCAAATATGGCCACAAATTGACGAAAGATGGAAAAAGATCTTGCAGACGGGAGTAAAATAACAAATCATAGAATACTTATTTTTGGGGTTCCGAGGAGGAATAGTTAGGGACTAAGGTGTAGATGCCCAAGTCGAAGGTACATCCTTTTTTGGGAAATCTAGACCTCCTTCCAAAACTGATTAGCCTTGTAACTTCTGTTTCCCGAGATCTATCTATGGAGGACACTAGAGCAAGCTCCCAAGTCCTAAAAGTTCTCCCATGTCTAACTTTTCTTTAGATCCTGAATCCCTGATGCCTACCAAGCCTTCCTGCAGTTCCACCTATTCCATATGCGACACTTGTAACCTGCAATCACAAGACTTGGTTTGGGTGTTGTGGTGTTTAGAGGCTTGCCTCAATCAAGCCCTAGAGGACACTTAAGTCTCCGAACACCATTGTTAGACAAAGAGTGAGTGCCCTTGGGAGACAGAGGTAAAAACTAAAGGAATCAATGATAAAAACACAATATTATGTCACCTTGTAGTGAAGCTCTCATGGAGGAAGATGCTCTTCATGTCATGAGGAAATTGCTGCTCAAATTTGCAAATATCAACACACAAAACATACAAGTATGCTCTTGCAACACAATAGAAACCTTGAATCTTCTTGAGAATGCCTAGAGTTCACAATGATCATCTAATTGAAAATCTAGTTTACAAATGAATTCCTAAGAATGCTTATATATGCAACTACAAGCACTCCTACCACTTGATTTTAAAAATCAAAACTTACTATGTCGGCAAAAGGACCAAATAACGGTCATAAATTGACACTCAGAAATTAGGGCTGGACTAGGGCATGGGCACCTAAGTCCTCCCCCCTATTTTGGCTAGGGTATAGCTCAAGGGGTCCTCCTAGGTCCCATTTGCCATGAAACCCAGGTGTCATTCCATCGGGATGCCAAAATATGAACTAAAATGTCCTAAATGCATACTAAAGACCCAAAAGCTAAACCTTATGAGGGAAAAACCCCCAACGGGACATTTTCTGACATTACACATATGATCATTTTATCATTTTGTAATAGCTATATAATTATATATACCTTGAATGACCACATCAAATCATGACATGGCATATTCCCCATTACATTCTAGTTCACAATTGGGTCATGCATTGCTTCTAAAAGGCTATGAGCACAGTTAGTGTATATCACTGTCTCTGGATCCCCTCATGACTATTCTCTTTCTTGAATTTTTCTATTGCTAAATACAACACTGGGATATGAAACCTACCATGACATTGGTTTAACTGTCTTCTTATTCATGAACATATTTGTGTTCATGGCATATGTTAACTAGAAAACATGACCTTCTAAGGCTTTTGTTGTTTATATGCATGCGATGACCTCCCTTACATCTGTAGTTTATGATCTTCTAGTTGTCCCTCTCACTTATTGGCATCCATATGAAAAACTCACTATTCATTGATGATTATCACTTCAACACTTTTGGACTGGTAGTCATAGGTGAACATTGAGTCTGAAGCTCAATGGGCTGACTTGATGTATGGAATCTTTTAGTTTATCATGCTCCTCTTTGCACAGTTTAAATGAATATTATGATCTTATTCCCCTTAAGATTCAGGGGTAAGCATGTCAAGGTCTACCCTTGTGGGAGCCCATTTAACACCACATGCAGAAATGACCAGTAGCATAAATTTACCTATTCATGCACATGAAACAAACAAGTTAGATTAAACTTTGAAGTACAAATGATTGTTCCTCTTTCATGGATGATATGTTTGTCTAATGTAGTACACCATAAGTAATATATTATGTATCTTCTGATAAGCATACAAAGGAATTATTTTCAAAACTCTAATGGACCTTCCCACATTTTTTGTAGCTTTTGTCGAAGATCAGGAGCGAGGAAGATTCAACTGCAAGTATGATCAACCGAGACAAACATGCAATGATGGAAATATTTTCTTTCTTATCTTTAGATGCATGATATCTTTCTTATGATTGTACTAGTTCAACTATACCCATGGCTTGTGTGGGATATTTGATTTGGCGATATTTCTTTTAATGCAATGTTTATCCTTTTATGTACTTCATTTTGTAAACAAATAATAATTGTAGTGAATGAAATAATTATCTCTCCTGTGAACATTCTACAATGCAATGAATGATCTGAATTATTTTCCTCTTATGAATAACTAAACTACATTTAACACTGAAACACAATCAACTATGCAAATAATTCATAATAGAAGAATGTTAACCTTCACCCATAAAATGAATTTGTTGGACTGGCTCAACCAATTTTGAGCTGTGGTGAAAAATGGTAACATTTCTGGTGACTTCTGCTATATGCTTGCCTACTAAGCATTTGATCAGTTGCTTTGAAAATCCATTGGGCATTGAATCAAACTTTGTCCTTCTCAACTCAGAAATCACTACAATTTAGCTCTCCAACAGTCCAAATAGCAACAAAAAATTGAAAACAAACACATTTGAAAGAAAACTAATAGGCCCTGATGGCCAAAACAAAATGCTGAAAACAAATGTGCATGAGCACTTATTAACTGCAACACTAATCTAACCTACTCTAACTAGCCAAAGTGGTTGATCAAACAAAACCATTCACCGATTGGGTGAAATAACTGCCATTTCTCTACAATCTAAAATACTCTGTAAACTTGTGAATTGTCCAAAAGAGGTGGAATAAAAACAAAAAGCTGGCAAATTGCTACAACACCTCTTTGATTAGGATCATGCAATTACTCACCCATCTAACTTGTTTAGTAAACAAATCAAATGAACAAGCAAACTGATAGTGGTCAACTAGGCACCCTACTTGATGATCTGGATCAGTAACACTAAGAGGTTGTTCTTTTTTGTTAGCTGCCAACCCAGCCAGATACCTAATAGTACATCCTCTAGAAGGTTTGGGACTAGAAACAACAACATTAATTGCACTTTGCATGATAGCCTGCCATGTGGCTTCTTCCTCTTTGGTCAATGGATCACTCTCCTCAGTCAAAGTAGCTAATAGCTCATCTAAACCATCAAAGCTTGGAAGATCCTTAACAAGAGCTATACTAGGTTCAAAAAGTTCATTATAACATGAGGAGACATAATCTGAGACAAAAGCCTCTTTAGTCAATGAAGGCAATAATCAACTAACCTCTTTATCAATCTGTACTTGTAATTCATCTATGCCATAAAAAGGCAGTCCTTCCCAGTCGAGAGTATGCTATTTGTTGGTCTGTTCCATAACTGGTGGCTCATCTGGGAGTATAAGGTAACCATCCTCAACAAATGCTAGCATATCATCCAAATGTGAGCAGAAAAATTCAATTTCTACTTGAAATAGATCATCCTCAAGCTCTTGATCATCTAAATCAAGACTATTCTCACAAGTCTATCCTTGGGTCAACACCTCATTATCTGAGCAATCCTCGTTACCGTGGTGATCAAAAATTGGTATAGCCATGCCACTCCCACTTTCATGCACGAACTCAGGGAGCTCATCAAACAATTTAGTTGCAAACTAGAGTTCACATCATTAGCTAAGTTTGCAACAGAGACCTCAAAATCATTTGAAAGAAAACTTTGTTCACAACTTCCCTGACTTTTTGATGTAAAGGGGCTGTCCTCTACCTCATAACAACTTCCATTTAGTTTATTGGGCACCAAAACAAGTCCCTCTTTATTTCTCTCTTATTGAACTAAGCTGCTATTATCATGTTGACGATCCATGCTCATCAATTCCTCAGAATGTTGAGGACTCTCTTGCCACTTTGAAATTGTTGTCTTTGACATGATCATGTATTCCTCTTCCACTTCCACAACACCAGGTAACAAACTGAACAAAGAAATTGACTCCTCTTCCTTATGTAGTGTTTTTTGTGATGAAATTTGGGCATTTGGTTTCTACAATTTTAGACTTTCACCCTCCAATTTTTGCATCCTGTTTTCATGCATCTTATTAACAGCATTGGAAAAGTTTTGAAAGGAATCAAAATGTAAAGGATTTAGGGTCAGATTTGGATCAGCATTCTCCTCTAATGCATCATGTTTATAAGTAGTTGTAGAAACAACACAAATGGCAGTAACCTCTTGATTTGCATTTAATTTGCTTGGTTGATAATCTTTCACAAGGCAAGGAGGGTCATTAGTGCAATCATTGAAATATTCATCAGAAGAAGCCTTTCCTTGCTTGATCCATTTATGCTCTAACCGATATTGCTCCAAAGCTACATGTAGTAAATTTACTGGCCTAACTCTATTCTGTTGGTCAATAGACTGATCTCGAATGTTAATAGGTTCCTCAGGAAAATCAGATCCTCTGAGACTTGGGATTCTAACTTTCTGAGGAGTCTGTTTGCATTCAAGATTACCTTCTTGGATGGAAAAGGGTTCACTAGGTGTCTTGAAACTCAAAATTTCAGCTTTAGAGGCACTAAGAGGCTCCTTTTGTATAAAACTTGGAAACTTATATTTACATACCTCTTCTTGATCAGGCTATTCTAGAACAACAAGGGCTGCTTGGGCTTGAGCAAGCAAAAGCTTCATTTGTGTAGTTGCTTCTCTCTCCAGATTCTCTTCAAACCGTCTCTTTTGTGATTCCCATCCCTGATCAAAGACAAAGGCCACACAGGGTGGCTGCTCTTGTTGTTGAAGGTAAACTTGTTGATTCAACTCTCGCAGCTGCAAACTAGGTTCTTCATACCGCCTTGTTTGAAATTCCTCTACTTGTTGGCACTGATATCCCTTTATGTTTGCAATCTCCTACTCATGCAGATAAGCTTGATAAGCCAGTTCTTCTTGGTGCTACCTATACTTGTATTCCCTCTTAATCTCTTCCATCTCCTTATTAAAGTCTAACAGAATATCATTAAGCATGTTTTTAAGCTCTGTCGTTTCAGACTTTTTTATCTATTAAGAAGGTTGATTAGGAGTTTGGGCAAGGCCAGGCATGCGGTAAGCATCCTAGGTATTTGGACTAAAACTAGCATTATAACTGCTTGTGTATGGTTGGTAAGTAAACTGAGCAAGGGTGGGTGGGTGGTAAGCATGTTGTACATGCTGGTATAAGGTTGTTACATAGTTGTTCGAAATAAAACTAGCTACTTGATTGCTCTGATATAGTTGATAAGATGGTGGAACAACAACACTTTCATGATATGATGGGTGATATGAACTGATCATCTTGAAACTAGAAGATTATCAATTAGAGTCGCTAGGTATGCTAGTTCTTTGCCTCTAAAGGCTAAGATCACTGATACACACACCAAATACCAGTGATAAATGGGTATACTTTTGGACTAAAAGAGTCCAACTTTGTCCCATCGGGCGTGCCAAAAATTGTTGTCAATCAGGATTGCGCCACTAGTCAAGTCAAGCTTGACTATCCTGTTGAAACATGGAAACCCTCCTAGATGTAGGTGATCTATGACAAGAGGGAATCTCCAGAGTGAGCTGGATCTCCTTAAGATTTCCTAAACTAATGACTTGCAGGGGAAAAGGATAGAAGGATATATTAAAATGCAAAACTAACTCTAAGAACTAATCTAAATGAATTTTTATCATTCACAAAATAGTTCTTCAAACATAAACTTTCACAATTCCACTAATTGTCCATCCCTAAAATAATTTGCAACAAGGTTTGATTCAAACACAAACTGCAACCAGGGAAAAACTATAATTTAATAGCACTGAGACATGATAAAGGACCAAAAGTCACAATAAAACATCGAATCAAGACTGCCAAATGTATAGAATAGGATAATTTTTCATTCTAAACTGAAAGGAGTACAATGCAATATGAAATAATTGCCAACTACCTATAAACAACTCTTCCTGTGAAAAAGAGACAAGAAACTGGTATCAACCCCCTCAAAAGAAAACCCTGTCCTCTATAAATGCTTGCCAAAAAAAAAACCTCCTCAAATCTGCATAGGGATAAAGCTCCATCTCCAAATCTAAGATACTCCTAAAAAGCTGCCAAAAAGCTTAGATATCTGCCCTAAAATAGAAGAAAATATTTCCAAACTCATCCCCAAAAGGGTCCCCACCAAAATTTTCTTTAAAACATGCCTTCACTCCTCCATAAAAGCACAAATTTGTCTTCTTCTACCTAATTTCGCCCAAAGGAAATCAGGAAAGATTTTTGTCCATTTTCTAGCTTTATCTGCACTTAAAATAGCAATTATTTAAAGCAATTTATAAAGCATTGCTTTAAAATAATGCTTTACAAAGATATTGCAGCTTTATCTCTCTGATTTTCCTAATCTAGTTGCGATGTGATTTTCTTTTACAAAAATAATACGAGGCTTTTATTTTTCTTATTTGCCTGTAAACTATATTAGGGCATATTGGATGTTGACTTGTCTTTTAAAAAAAAATGCCTAGGCTCTAAAGGCATGTTCATACTTCAAATGTTTTGCAAGTTACACTAAGGGCATAATGTGTTTAGGAAATAATTTATAACTCCTAGGATTTCATCCTCACTCAACCTGCAAATGGTCTTCCAAGGGCATAAAGTTTTATGTGTTAAAGCATGCAATATCTCTCTAAGGCATTAAAGCCTAAGTTTTGACATGTCTAAAAGACATGATACCACAATGACATTAGTTAGGCAAATAAAATGAAACTTCCATATGATAAATGTCATATTTGGCCTTAGGGCTTCCTAAAACCCTAAAACAAAACAACTTTTTGCCCTATCATTTCGGGTTCACTTGCAAAATGCAACTTTGATGAAAATGGGGCTTTGCACCACCGCCACAGCTAGGGTTTCAGCCGCAACCCTCGATCCTTCACTACTTTTGAACAAATTGTTAATGGTTTTCGATGACTCTTCAGAAAATCATGGAAGATGAGGCTACTTTGCAGAGGTTTAACATTTCTCTTGCATCCTTTTGTAGCAATTTGACCCTATAGGCCATGTCCAAGACTCATTTCTAATGCAATTTCATCTTATTCTTTTTTCTTTCACATTACATGTCCATAGCACCATGAGAGTACTAGTTTGAACCTTTAGCAACAACATGTTTGCAGTCTCAAAAACAACCTTCCGGGTAAGCCTTACTTTCTACGATTTGCCTTTGTAAAAGGGTATGCAGAAAAGACTTCTGTAATTGAGAGGTTGCGGCCTGTAACTACAATTTTTGTTTATAATGACAAAAACTTCATTGAAACTAGTAAAAATTTGTGGATCTGCTCCTTATGATGTCGTGGCTATGGCATAATGCATTCCTGAGCATTCTTTGTATCTATTGATTGTATTGCCATTCCTTCTCTTGCTCACAGCTTGAACAAACTTATTTCTTTCTCTGTATATTTGTGTCTCGTATTGAAACCCTTATGCTCTATGGGTTTACCTCTGTGTGGTCATGGATAGAATATTTTTACATATCTTCATCTTTAAATGGACCTAAAATGTTTGTTTCCTGAGCATTCCTCCATTTCATGCGAGCTGGCAACATTTCACTTTCCTGTATACCTCATGTAGGCCGTAATTATATACCCACATTCTGTATCAGGCAAAACACAATGGTTTGTAAAAGACTTTAGACTTCAGTAACAGACCTCAAGAATGTGACTGGTCCTTTCTGTACATGAAAGATATCATACTATTATTTATTGTATAGTTGATTATGGGCCATTATACTTTCCCTCTTTTGCAAGAAATGGTATTTTAAGATTAATCATGAGCTCGTTTCCTTCTGCTGCTCCATTTTTCTATATCCCTTCAAATGCATTAATAACATATAAAGGGTTGGGGCTCCTTTATTTCCTTGTATCATGGTTATCTCTCTTGTTCACTATATATAATAGGCACTGTATATATATCTGTAATTTCTTATTTCTTTTACGACTATTGCATTTGTAGATGTCATGATGTAGCCAAGACTCTGCAACACTTGGCAATTGACATTGAATGTTATCCCTTCTGAACAAACTCACTAGAAAGGCACCTTCTATGCTAGCATTTAATGTTGTAGTTCCTTGATCAGCAACAAACTAATATGACTGAGTACCTTTTGTTGTTCCAGTTTACATTTTCTGTATCTTTTGATGGCTACATTTGTCAGGCTATAACTTCAAGCTATAAACTTGTGTTTACCAGAAGCTTGATTGGAACTTAAAGTATTGAAACATGAACTCCTATTAAAAAGGCACCTCCTTCTATCTATTGTATGCAAGCACTATGTAATACATCTCTTATATTGACATTGAATATTACCTGATCAGCAATAGGTTGCTGTCCTCTTATGATGTACCTACTGTAACATTGCAATATGATGAAAATTATCGTGCTTCTATACACATCCTGCAATTGGAAAAATAGTCCACTTGAGTCTTCCTATCACTCGTCAGTTTGGTCATTTACATGTGATAAGAATGCACATAGTCTTCGATTGCTGCTATTCATCTCAGCTGAAACAATGTTCTTTTTTAAAGTTGTCCCCTGCATCTTTGAATGACATGATTACTCCACACTATTTATGACTATCACAGTTACCTCAAACTTTGATGTGCTTTGTAATTGATGACTACCTTTGCTATTCCAGTGTAGTGGCTGTCATTATGAAGGAAATATTCTAGTTTTACTTCTCCTTTGCTAATCCATACATACTGTAACAACTTGCATCATTAAAGCATTGTTTATTGTGGGAATCTTTATTGATGAAGTGCTTTTGTACTGGAATTGAATGCCACACTTTCTGCAGATTGGACATGAACAACTATATTTGACTCTTCTTATTAACAGTCACTTAGAAACATTAGGACTATCTTATGAATGAGATACTATCCCATGTAGGCAATGTAGCTCCTGCTATTTCATTGCCTTTTTTGTAGCACTATTTGCTAGAACTTATTTATCTCTTTGATGCAACTGTCCTTGCATATGATCATTATATCATTTTGTAACAGCTATATAATTATATATACCTTGACTGACAACTTCAAATCATGACATGGCATATTCCCCATTACATTCTAGTTCACAGTTGGATCATGCATTGCTTCTAAAAGGCTATGAGTGCAGTTAGTGTATATCACTATCTCTAGATCCCCTCATGACTGTTCTCTTTCCTGAATTTCTCTATTGTTGAATACAACACTGGGATATGAAACCTTCCATGACATTGGTTTACCTATCTTCTTATTCATGAACGTATTTGTGATCATGGCATATGTTAACTAGAAAACATGACCTTCTAAGGCTTTTGTTGTTTATATGCATGTGGTGACCTCCCTTACATCTGTACTTTATGATCTTCCAGATGTCCCTCTAACTCATTGGCAGCCATATGAAAAACTCACTGTTCATTGATGATTATCACTTCAACACTTTTGGACTGGTAGTCATAGGTGAACATTGAGTCTGAAGCTCAATGGGCTGACTTGATGTATGGAATCTTTTACTTTATCATGCTCCTCTTTTCATAGTTTAAATAAATATTTTGATCTTATTCCCCTTAAGATTTAGGGGTAAGCATGTCGAGCTCTACCCTTGTGGGAGCCCATTTAACGCCACATGCAGAAATGACCAGCAACATAAATTTACCTATTCTTGCACATGAAAGAAATAAGTTAGATTAAACTTTGAAGTACAAATGATTGTTCCTCTTTCATTGATGATATGTTTGTCTAATGTAGTACACCATAAGTAATATATTCTATATCATCTGATAAGTGTACAAAGGAAATATTTCTGGAGCTCTAACAGGGCCTTCCCACATTTTTTGTAGGTTTTGTCCAAGATCAGGAGTGAGGAAGATTCAATTGCAAGTATGATCAACCGAGACAAACAGGCAATGATGGAAATATTTTCTTTCTTATCTTTAGATGCATGATATCTTTCTTATGATTGTACTAGTTCCTCTATACCCTTGGCTTGTGTGGGATATTTGATTTGGCATTATTTCTTTCAATGCAATGCTTATCCTTTTATGTACTTCATTTGTAAATGAATAATCATTGTAGTGAATGAAATACTTATCTCTCCTATGAACATTCTGCAATACACTGAATGATCTGAAATCTTTTCCTCTTATGAACAACTGAACTGCATTTAACACTAAAACACAATCAACTATGCAAATAATTCATAACAGAAGAATGTTAACCTTCACCCATAAAATGAATTTGTTGGACCAGCTTAGCCAATTTTGAGCTGTGGTGAAAAATGGTAACAAACCCCTAAACCATAAACCCTAAACCCTAAATAATGTCCCTAAACCCTAATCCTTAACCCCTAAACCCTAAAAATGAGAAACCCTAAACCCTAAAAATGAGAAACCCTAAACCCCTAAACCATAAAACCATGAAGCAACCTTAAACCTCTATCTCCCTATTTCTCCCAATATTATTGGTCCCCTCACTCTCTCTCTCTCTAAACCCTAAACCCTGACCCCTAAAATTGAGCAACCCTAAACCCCTAACCCCTAAACCCTAACCCCTAAACCCCTAATCCCTAGCCCATAAACCCTAAACCCTAAACTCAAGCATCCCTAAACCCCTAAAGTGTAAATAATTCTCCTAAACCCTAAACCTTATTTACTTGAGCAAGCCTAAACTCATGTAAACCTCAAATAATGTCCGTGACCCCTAAACCCTAAACTTGAGCAACTAGGCTAAACACCTAAACATATAGTTCAATATGGGATGATGGAGGATCAATGGGAAATGGATGTAGGATTCTTGGATCTTGATTATCATTATCCTCATTGGGATGTGATTTGATAGGATCCAAGTTATTTGTTTGATTATCTATGTTTTCTTGGGGACCAAGTGTCTCATCATGGGATATTGATGGATAATGAATAGGACTAGCACGAGATGATGGATAGGGCTAATGGGATGATGGATAGGAGTGATGTGGGTTACTTGCTCATGGATAAGATCTTGATCATAGATAATATCTTGATCATAGGGAGGATAAGCATGGATAGCGCGATATTAGATATGGATAGGGTAAATGGGGATGCATTGATATTCATTGGATTGGGGAGTAAGAGGTGGTGATGGGGGTTCACTAGGAGATGTTGGAGGATCAATGATGGGATCGATGTACAAAGGGGTTGACCATGAGATGGTAAGGGAACCGAGATGAGATTAGATGGGATGTTTGGATTTTGATTAGGATGCGTGGTTAGTGTTTCCACATGCTTTGGACTAGGCTCTCAAACATAGCTATTGGGTTTCTTAGATGATGTGATGGGTTATTGGATGGGATCAAAAATCTTTGGATGTTTGACAACATGGCTACATCATGGGGTTTGACTTGGACTTATGGTAGGACTCTCTTCAATGAAATGGATAGACATAGGAGTGGATAATGGTGTTGGAGTAGTAGACATTTTATTAGGAGGTTCTTTGTAAGGATAGGAATTTGAGTATGTATAATGTTCTTAGATTCCTTCCTTATAGTCCTTGGGTCACATCCTTCATGGCTTCATGGGTTGATGGATTAGGATATGCATTTAGTTGATAAACAATAATGGAAGATGTTGTGGGGTTAGGATTAGGATCGAGTGAATGGATATAGGAGGCCTAGATGGATTAGGATTGGGAGTGTTAGAGGGGGATGAAATTGGATCAGTGGATTTGGATGGCTCCTTATCTTTGCTTTTATTTTTGGATTTTGTAAAGAGTCTTTGTAGAAAATTTTTCAAGCATTCATGGGTTGATGGATTAGAGATTAGAATGTTTGATGGTGGATAAGAGAGTGAGTTATATGATGGATGGATGATAGGGATTGATGGATTAGGAGGTGGGTGGACTAATGTGTTAGGATTAGGAGGATTGGAGGGAAATTATAAAATAATTCCCCTTTAACTCGAACCCCTAAACCCTAAACTTGAGCAAACGTAGAAACTCATAAACCCTAAATAATTTACCCCTAAAGGTCTGAGCAACCCTAAACTCATAAACCCTAAATATGCCCCTAAACCTGAGCAGCCCTAAACCTCTCTCTCTCCCAAAACCCCAAAACCCTAAATAATACCCCTAAAATCTAACCCCTAAACCATAAACCCGAGCAACCCTAAACCCCTAAACCCTAAATAATTCCACTAAACCCTAAAATTAAGCAACCCTAAACTCATAAACTTGACCAACCCTCTCTCTCTCCAAAACAAGAAAACTAGGACTCTTTCTCTCTCTCTCCTTATCACCCTATCTCTCCCCTCTTTGTCCCCTCCATCTCCATCCTCTCTCCCTCTCCCTCCCTCTCCTCTCCCATGTCGACAAAGAATATGGAAACAAGAAAACTAGGACATGCAAAGAGGGACGAGGATATAAATTGGGATGATGAAATGGAAACAAGATAATTTATCAAATTTCATTGGATGGGAAGAATGATGAGGAGAGGTAGAGAGGGGAGGGAAGTAGAGAGTGAGAGAGAGGATATGAGGTAGAGATGGGAGGGAAGTAGAGAGTGGGAGAGGGTAGGAGGTAGATAGGGGAAGGAAGAAGAGAGAGAGGGTAGGAGGTAGATAGGGGAGGTAAGTAGAAATTGAGAGAGAGGGTAGGAGGTAGAGAGGGGGGAGAAGAGAGTGAGAGAGAAAGTAGGAGGTAGAGAGGCGAGGGAAGCAGAGACTCAAAAAGAGGGTAGGAGGTAGATAGGGGAGGGAAGTAGAAAGTGAGAGAGGGTAGAAGGTAGAGATGGGAGGGAAGAAGAGAGAGAGAGAAGGTAGGAGGTAGAGAGGGGAGGGAAGAAGAGACTCAGAGAGAGGATAGGATGTAGAGAGGGAAGGGAAGTAGAGAGTGAGAGAGATGATAGGAAGTTTAGCTGCCCTTATAGACATGTGTGTAAAATGTGGAGCATAGACAAGGCATGTCAATTGTATGACGTAACACCTCAAAGAGATGTTTTGTAACAGAATGCAATAATTGTAAGATATGCAAAAAATGGATTTGTTGAAAAATCTTTAGAAACTTTCAAGAAAATGCAATTGGCATGTGTATAACTAGTTATGCTCAACATGCGAGCGCGTTTTAACGTGCTCGCATTATGTGAAATCACATAATGGGAGAGTGTTATAACATGCTCATGATATTTATTTCACATAATGCGAGCCCATTATAATGCACTCACATTATGCTCAACTTTCTTTGACGTGTTTTTATAAGTTTTTAATAAAATCTAGAGATAATCTGGAGCGTGCTCCCCATTAGGATGGCACTTTTTTCAATGAAAACTCAAAAAATACCACCATAATCTTAAGCTCTCTATTATCTATCTAATCATATAATTTTTTTCACATTTTGAGTACGTTAAGGGTTTCATCTTGAATTTCTTTTATTAGTGTGCCCATTTTTTGTCAAAAACCAGTGTCTAGTATTTTTGATTTTTTTTAACTGTTCATCAAAATTTGAAATAAGTTACATTTTTAGAAACTAGACTCCATTCTACACGTATTAAAAAAAATTAATTTTTGATTAGTTTTCAAACATTTTAGGGGGGAGCATGCTCAAATTTCTATTTTTCAGGATGTGTCCACTTTAAAAATTACTAAAAAATCAATTATTCATGAAAAAATTATCAGAAAAATCAGGGATAAACTACATGGTGTTAGCTAATTTCTCACTAGAGAAATTATTTAAATACTAAAAAAAAGTTAAAATTTTAGGGGGAGCACACCAGACGCTATGTTATTTTTTTTGAGAAAAACATGACCAATTTGTGTGCTCCCCCTTTTTGAACCCCTTAATCTCAACCATTTTTGGAAAAAAAATAGTAGTTTAGAAACTAGATTTGGAGCACTATGACTCTTGTTTTTGTTCCATCTTCAAATTTTGATTGTAGCTATCTTGAATTTCTCATCCAACATCAATGTTTCCTGATTTCAAAAAAAAGGTGGCATCTTAAGACCCCATTTTGGTCCCTCCTCTTTGTGCACTTACCAAGAAATCTGATTGCAATTGTAACTATTAATCTAGTGCAGAACCAAAATTGAGATAGTATGAAATCAACACAAAGAAATAATGTAACATAAGATCAAACACATAACACAGTGTTTACATGGAAAAAACCCTTTCAGGAAAAAACTCCACACAAGAAGAGATGAACCAGTTTGTATTTACTTCAAATAGAGTTTACAATACAACAATATCAATCTCCTCTCTAGTCTTCAATCCAACAATTCTTGTAATACTCATTCACAACCATAATACAATATCCCCTTAAAAGATTGTTTCCTTCTAGGGCAAAAAACCCTAACATAACTTCTACCATCAAATCTGGGACCTAATGATGAATGGTCTAGATTGACTACAAAATTATAATATTTTACAAGGCAATTTTCTAAAAAAAATCTCTTTGGGGGCACTACCCCCAAACCCCTGCTAGGGGGCTAAGAAGTTGTTACTGCCCTCCTAGACTCCCTAGAGATAGTAGTGGGGAGAAATCCCCCCCACACCCCCCATCAAGTACAAGGATCCAAAATGCAGTTGAAACAAGATTACTACTTTGTAAATACTTCATCCCTTATGAATAATTTACAAACAATACTAGGAGTAATTAAATAAATAGGATTTACAAGATTGATGACACCTTGATCCAAACATCCAACCACTCATACAACCCTTCATTAGTCTTGAATGCTATCTTCCATTATCATGATTTGATGATAATCTCTCTTCAAGTCAATCTTGGTGAAGTATTTTTCTCTACTTATATAGTCCATGATATCATCCATCCTTGGAAATGGGATTCTATATCTTACAGTGATCTTATTGATTGCTCTACAATTATTACACATTCTCCACTCATGATCCCTCTAGGCTACTAGTACTGCTAGTACTGCACATGGGCTCAAACTCTCCCTGATCATAACCTTCCTCAGTAGCTCCTATACCTACCTATTCAATTCCTCATTTTTTTCTAGTGTCATCCTATGCAGTGCTTTATTTGATAAATTGGCTCCTAGAATTAGGTCCATGTGATGACTGATGCTCCTCACTAGTGGCAATCCCTCTATCATGTTGCTAGATATTTTATCCTTAAATTTTGTCGACAATTTGAAAATCTCCTATAGTGTTTCTTCATTATTTGTGGTGGTGCTCTCAACATCTACGATGTTTCTCTCTATGTTTGTAATGTTGTACACCTTGGGAATTAGTGCAAAACAAAAAATTTCTTGTCTCAATCCATCTAAAAATTTCCTTCCATCTACCAAGCATGTCCTAGCATTGCTACAAACTTGATCCTCTCTATCTTTCAGTTGGCTTGAGCACCTTACACTAGTTCTATTGGGAGCCTGATGTATGCTATGGTCTATACTAGACTAGACATTACCCAAGAAGTGGGATTTTTTAACCACTTTATGCCTAATCCTAGATAAGATCATTGGGATGTAGTTAAGAGGGTCTTCATATATTTGTGGGGTACCTTTGAGTACTCTATTTTATCACATGGTGACTCTATAAAGGACCAATGCTTAATGGATATTAGTGGATTTATGGATTTGGATTGGGTAGGAGATGTTGATATCAGAAGATCCACAAGTGGATATGTGTTTAGTTTAGTTGGTGGTGTTCTTAGTTAGATGATTAAGTTAGAGGATGTGGTCACTTTTTCCACTACATATACTAAGTACATGGTAACTACTCATGTTTATAAGGAGGCCACCTAACTTAAGAGGTTATGTTCAGATGTGGGGTTGAGTTAGGGTGCTACCAAAGTTCTTTGTGATAGTTAGAGTTCCATATATCTAGCAATGAACCCAACCTTTCATATGAGGAAAAAACATATTGATGTCTTGTACCATTTTTTTCATGACATGGTAGAGGGAGGGTAAATTTGACATGTTTTAGAATGTTGCAGATGCATTCACAAAGCTAGTGAGCACAAAGAAGTTTAGGTGGCATGCTATGAGTTTATGGGCCTCTCAACCCCTAGCAATTAGTTGATAGTGTTGGTACTCTCTTTTCTCTTTCAAGGTGTTCAACAAGTGGAATAATGTTAGGAAAGGTGTCACAACCTTGCATCCTAATGTTAAGAACATAAAAATTGTAATTTTAGGCTATAGAATAGAAAAACATAATTTCTATGATATAGATGTTGTTTTTGGCCTTGCAAAAATGTGTGGAATGGGTTGTAACTTGCAAGTTACTTATAGGAACATAGATCTCTTTGAGATCTATATAATTTTTAAAAAATGGTCTCAATCAACTTCCTAGATCACATGTTGTGGTCTCTAGAAGTTGGGCATCTGCATTGGAAATGTAAGAACATCTACGACACATAAGAGAGATGTAAGAAGGAGTTACACTTGTTTACCAACTTATGATGCATGTTATCACATGTCATGTATGACATCTTTGAATGGAGATAATGGAGCCTGATGGAGAACCAATTTGGTGAGTGGATTATGACAAGCTTATGGTAGGTGGAAGGAATATACTATTTATATCTTGTGGACTCATCTTGGGGGTTGGGAATTAGATTTTTAACTAGGGATTTGGTTTCCATATTTTGAGTAATTACCATGATTTGATAGTTTCATGTATTGCTTCTCCCATTTATTAGGTGCTTGAGATGGAGGTTTCCTAATGAGTTTTTGTAGGTACCATTATGCTATTAGAATTGCTCTATGTAAAAGCCCTCAAATCCTTCTAAAAAGTAAAACAAAGTAAAATGAAGTAATAATTCACTTAAATACAACATCACAAGAAACAAAAGTAAAATGATGTATATAATCTGCTTAATTACAACATTAAATAAAGAACAATAACTTCATCAAGAAGAATCAAGAGTCAATAAATCTTCACAAAGAAATTCTCATCGATATAAAACAAATAAGTCTTTAAATCTTACATATTCATGAGCTAAATCCAGGTAATATGCACTATGAATCAATATACATAAATCCTTTGGCAACATGCCATAATACATCTAAATAGGTACAATAACAAGAACATCAATGAATAACAAATCAACAGTCTTCAGCTGCACGAACCAAGTGGTTCACCACCTGCAAGCCGAGAGACGGGAACATGGGTCAGGTGCTTTTCCACCCAACCATGAAGTATTTACACTTCCCCGGATCCCTTCATGACATGAAGGAAACCCAGCCCTGCACGAAATGTCTAGCTACCCGATAACAACTGCAGGAGGGAACACCCGATGCAAGCTTGGTCTAAATGTGCAATTCTAAAATGAAAAGCAAATTGACTAACAACAGGATGTGGTAGAGATATACATAATAAGTTTTGCTAGATGAAATAAACATCTTTTTCAATGGCATTCCAATTAGATCTAATCATTTCAAGTAGCCTGGACAATTCCTGAAAAGAGGAAAAGCCATCTTTGGTATATCCACAATGGCATCCAAGACCAAAAAACAACCCAATACATTATTATCTACCTCTTTCCCAAAGAAGCAATAAAAGAATAAAATAAAGAAAATAAATCAAAAATCACTTATGACCACCTCTAATCCCTTTCCAGCATTAATAAAGAAAGAACACTTTTCGATCAAGCAGAAATGAAGATCACAATGAATCCTTTTTAAAAGCAATAATCTGATTATATTCTCAATCATACTTCCATGGTTTAAATAAATTGTTGAAACTAATGATTTACTTCACAACCAAATACTGCTTCATAATCCAAGCAATAAAATAAAATGGTGTTTGACTACTCCACACTCATACAATAAGGTTTCATACATACTTGTGTCAACTTTTATTTCTATCTTTCCTCCAGATCAAGTAAATAAATAATAGAATAGAACAATCAATGTTTCCCTATAAATCATTTCAAATTCCTTTTAACAAAACATCAATCAGGAATTATAAGCTATGAAGAAATCCACTAATTTAGTCATTCACTTCTTTCAATAATAATCAATTTAATTCACAATTCTGCCTTCCTGTCATTTATGTGATAGAAGGTTTCTAAAACACCTTTAAATAATTAAAACAGTCTTCATGTCACTTCTGCGACAGGAAGTTAATTTAAACGTAATAACACTTCAAACAAACTTTTTGTCGCTATGGCGATAGGAACTGCTACAAAAACTAAAATAGCGAATAGGAACAAGTAATTCATTTGAACTGCATGCTAAACAATAAGACTTTTATTCTATTAACTTGATTTTGCCAATATGTTGTTTATTCAGTTTAACAGTTTTGCTGTTATTTATTTTTATCTATCCAAAAGAACATTATTGTTGTCTAACTTCAGAAGTCTACTATTCAATCATACAGAGGTCATTTTTTTTTTATCTACTATTATCTCAGCGAATGCATAAATGCAAAATGCAGTGATAAGATAAGTTTACCAAAACAACAGAAAGCTTATTTCAAGAGGTTCGTTTATCTAACAAAGAGGAGGTCGATTTACTTAGTTTTTCTCTCATTTCGGCCAGCATGATAATAAAATACAATCACAAGATCATGTTAGAGGAACCTACAATTTTTGTCTAAGTTTGATCTCAGCCATCATACAGAGAAGATATACAAGTTGAATCATTTTATTAGTCATTTAATAGTCTATTAATCAATGTAAGCATAAGAAAAATACCCAGATTTCCTAGAAAGAAGACGGCAATTCTGTCTTGGTTGCTCACGTTTTGCTCCATTCGCTGCCCCATCCGAACACATCATATTCCTCTATAAAAATGCCTAACCAAAACTATGTATTTTTTTAAACGATTTCTGGGTTTTGTTCTCCTCTTCTCCAGCTTTCTAGAACATTTTTCAGTTTTGAATTTTGTTTTGATATGAGAAATTTATCTCTATTTTTTGATTGCTATTCCAGACTGGCTTTCCAAACGCCTTCCTCCTTTTTTTTTTCCAAAGAAAAAAACCCCTTTTTAATTTTGGCGACCCTGTTTTAGGTTTTGGAACTAAAGTCTATATTTTAGGTTTGCATGAACTTAAACCAATAAAAAGGCTCACAGTTTCTATTAAAATAAATAATGCTAATTAAATTAGCTTAGTATCATGCAAATGTCAGTAACTAATCTTTTATTTATTTTATCAAATCTCTAAATATAACAATGCTATTTCAATATAACTTAACTATTTTAAATATCTCATAATCTCTTTAAATAATTAAGAAGTGAATATAATATATTATATATATATATATATATATATATATATATTATAATTTAATATAATTATTTAAATCTAATTAACATATTGTCTTCCAAACATCCTTGTTTCACAAAAATAGAAAACAATATTTATTATTTAATAATATAATACACACAATTTTGAATATAAAAAGAACATTAATATTGATTTTGACAAAAATATACCTTTGAAATAACTTGTCGTAATAATTAAAACACAATATTTTCTAATTATTCCTTCATCAATCACATTTAATAACCACACATCAATACATAAAATAAGTCATTTAAAAATGCATATGCAACTACGTGAGTGTGTGATTGCATCAAGGTAACCATTCCATCAGTCATTGCTAAGTGGCTAGAACACTTCTGCCTCAACCATGTTCTCGTCTTCGACGAGAACCTACATTCATTCGCACTCAACTCGACGTCAATAGGTTAGTTCCCAAAAATATAGCCGAAGCAAAACATCATAATCATACCGATAATATTTAATATTTAAATCAACTTTCTAATTTATGTAAATATATCATCATGATAATTGCCTTTACACATGTGTAACTTAATCGAAGTAAAACAATTATGGTAAATGTTCACTAATCTAGAATAATAATATAGTTCATAAAAATGAGACGTGACATCCTTCCCCACTAGGAAGAGACATCATCTCGATGTCTTATTACAATCACCATGAAATAAAAAGAGTAAACACACTCCTGTTATAAAAAGTAACACATCGTGCAACATGGTATCATAATAAGTATCTCAACTAAATTAAGGAAATTAAGGGTATTCCGAGTCTATATGCAATGATTCGTTGTAAAGAAAAAAATACCAATAATTCTTTTTCCTTTCTATTAGTTTCCATTTTCAACATTCATTATCACTATAATGATTTCTATCTCATATACTAAATCAAGAGGCATATCTACCTTCCACAACACACATAATTTCTCATATAAAGATATCAACAATATGTTTAGTTTTGTCAAGCATGCCTACCCACATGAGACATCTAAACATTGCCATCCAAGGATGATAAACAAGCATCCCATGCAACTTGTTATCATCATCGGCTAGTACTTATCAACATTAAATAAAGGTAAGAGTTTCAGTAATAAATCCAAATATCAACACTAAATAAAAAGAGAAAGTTCCCATCAACAAAAAGTTAGGATCATCAACACTAAAATAAGATCAACATTAAAATAGGATTATCAACACCAAAATGTTCAAAATTACAATATTAAATCATGATTACAATCAGATAGTCAATCATAGAAAAATCAACATGTTTCCAACAATAAACTTTCAAAGAATCAACAATAAGGTAAGTAGATCAATCTATTTTCGACACTAAATCTAAAAGTTTTTTTTTTTTAAAAGAAAATAGTTTGACATGATGTCAACATTAAATAAAGAAGATCAACATTAAATAATTTCAACAGTAAATCACAAAAGATAAAAATTACATATGTTGACTTGTTTTCAACACTAAATTAACGAAAATTCAAAGTCAACATTAAATTTCAAAAAGAACTACTAAATTATATTCACTTAAGCTTACAGTACTCGAGGTATTCATAAGTTTCAAGCATAAATAATAAGATTTTTAAATAAAAAATAATCAAATCTCAAAAGCGAAAGGAGTAACTTGAATGTAAAAGTTCATACAAAAGGAAGATATCAACAAGAAACTAATACATCCGAATAAAAGTTATTCAACATCAAAGAATGGAAGCCATCATATTTTCAACACTAAGTTGGCAATTCTAATAATAAAGGTCTTGAACCTTCTAACTTAACCATAATTGAAGAATAAACTCAAACTCCACATTTCTCAAGTAAAACAAGAATAATATAATCTTTCTTATTTAATTTCAAATTCACATGCACATAAACCTAATCTACTTAGAAGTACATTTAATACATAATCCAAAATTTATTCATCTTAGGCTTGTAGCCTATCAAGTCACCCTAGCATCACTGAGGGATTACATTATAAGTATGAAATATCGATAATATCCAATATCAATCCAACGTTTTTGGCTACATCTACGAGCCAAGGGATGAGAACATGGTTCGGCACTTTTCTGCCCAACCACGAAGCTTACACTTCTCCGGGATCCTTCCAACATGAAGGATACCCAATCCTACTCATAGAGCCTAGCAATATATATCAGTATGCAGGATGGAATCTGGTGTGTGCCTGTTAACCTACATGCATCCCTACATGAATGTAACATCTCATTAACAAGATGAGGCAGAGAATTATATCAATAAAACTAGGCATACATCATTTATTTCAATGGTCAATTCGTCTATTTCAACGTCAAAAGTTGACTTTGGCCAAAGTCTGAAACCAATTTTTACGGTGGTGTAGATTTTGAAAAAGAAAATCTACTCCTCTGTAATTCCTCATTCGGCACCCATCCCGGAAGGTAACTTTCCCGAAACACATAAAGCATAGCAAACAATACAATCACTTTCTTTTCTCAATAAAATATTCATTTTCATTCAAGCATGACTTAGGAAATAAACAAATTGTTATGTTTGATTTCAGAATACTTGTGTAACTTTCCCCAAAACTAAAACAATCATAATAAATAAGGCTATAAAAACTTTCATTTTCTTTGATTCATAAAACAAAAATTAATCACTTTTTTTGTCTATTCAATGTCTGTTTTCTTTCTCATAATGCAATTGTTTTATAATAATGCATAAGATAGTTCCAATGTGTATATTTAGTTTTATCTCATAATAATGGTTTATTTCTCCTTTGTTTTGCAGGTTTAAAAGACAAAGTTTCAGTCATGTTATAAATGGATGTTTTCCTCATGTATGATCTTTCAGAACTAAGGAGTATATACAATATATATATAATCACTCACAAACAGAAAAGAATAGATTTAATGACCTCTATTTTTCACACTTTCGGCATAGTACTTGCTGTCCTTAATCATTTATTTTAACAATAAGGTTTTCAATGTCTAATGCTTATTATAGTAGCAAATCAGTCTCAGATGTTCTAAACAGCCATGAAGTCAATCTCAGTGGCTTTACATAGCATATTCATTCATATTTCAAGTCGTTTCATAGGGTATACGACATATTCAGTTCAGTTTCCTTGTCAAACAATGGTATTCAACATAAAACACAATATCATTCCTACATAACTAAACCAATCATAACAAAAGATACCAAGCAATAAAAAAAAAGCATATCATTCAAAGGAGTCACAATCATCATGTAATGACACACATATAACCATACATAAGCAACATCTAGCAACCAAAAATCAATTCAAGACAGAATCAGGTTCCACATGTCTATTCACATCACTCTCACAACAGGGAGCAGTCATGTTTCTCCCAAACATAAGGGTAATACATTAATGCACTACTTACATAAAAGACAAACAAGAAGAGGGAGAGTTAGGTTGGTGATTAAGTTCTCACCCAACATCCCATCCACTTGATGGCTAACTTACTCCACAATAGGACATGATAGGAATAACTTAGATAGCATGCACATCTAACTGTAATGTAAAAATACTACAACTTCACTCAAAGGGAAGACTTACGTCAAGCATCAGTCAACCATATCCTCAAGAACAATCATTAGGGTCTATCTAACCCCGTAAAAAGAAAGCACAACTATTCATAGTAGCCAATACACAAGGACCCACACATGCTCAATCAAACTGAGCAACACACACACCTAGAGCTCCCAATGTTGGAACCACGCTCTGAAACCAAATGTAAAAGCCCTCAAATCCTTCTAAAAAGTAAAACAAAGTAAAATGAAGTAATAATTCACTTAAATACAACATCACAAGTGTAAGGGTAAAATGGTGATCAATCAAATGAATTAAACAAGACCCAAACATCAACAGAATAGTGAAACAAGAAGGATTCAATAAACAAAGCAATGAACAAACACAGTGCAAACCTCTCCCGTTTCAAAACTTCTGTTGTTCGCCTATCACAAATCGTCCTTTTGCAGTTGAGATGAGCCCTCAGAGAGTGCAATCTTTTTAGTTGTTTTTAGGAAGTCGATGGTGAATGGCTATGGTGATATGCAATGAAGATGAGCTCCAATGCAAGTATGTGATCTCAAGCTTGTGGATGACAAAAGGGTGCCAAAGGCGCGCTGGTGATATTTCTGCAGAGTAACGATGTCAAAAGCCTGGATGATTAGAATGGAAGGATGAAGCTTTATTTATAGACTTGGAAGAATGGAAATCAACGGTTGAGAGGAGATATGAACATCAATGGCTGAGGATGGTTGAGGAATGTGCAACCAGTAGAAATGTGACAAGTGTCCCAACTCCATCATGAAAGAGGGGATGTGATAAAATAGATTGGAGAGTTAACTCCATTGACAGAACAGTTAACAGACTTGATTGATCAGTTAGAAGAGTGGATTGTGGAACTGACTAAATTGATTGACCAGTGAACTGGATTGATTGAGGAGTCAATAGAATAGATTGACCAGTGAACTCAAATTACCAATCAGTTAACAGATTTGATTGATTAGTTAGAAGAGTGGATTGTGGAACTGACTGAATTGATTGACCAATGAACTGGATTGATTAAGGAGTCAACAGAATAGATTGGACAGTGAACTCAAATGACCAATCAGTTAACAGATTTGATTGATTAGTTAACTAACTTCTGATTTGAGAAGAAATAGGCCATGTGGGTAAGAGAGAAAAATAAGTAATTAAATATTAAATATATTTAATTACATGTGCAACTTGATGATGTGGACAAGGTGAGGTGGAAAAGGTGAGGTGTAAAGGTGAGGTGGATTTTTGAATTTAGAACTTAGGATAGAGGAATTTAGATTAATTAAATAATTTATGATTATTTAATTGTGTAGGACATTTAGAAGAATTTTAATTAAATAAATAGAATTTATTTAATTATGGAATAGTGAATCGATTAAATAAATTTAGAATATTTATTTAATTGGTAGAAGAATGGAATAAATATTTAGAATATTTATTTAGGGTGATTTGTGTCATTTTTAGGCATATACATTTTGCCCCTCTTTGATGCAATGCAGTTTACAACGTTGCTTCAAAGAATAAATAGCCTGACAGTGATATATGCCCCAGTTTGCCCCTGGTACATGTTGTGATGATAGGATGCCCCCTCAGGAGATTGGACGGGAAAAGGGTGAAAGATTCAGAGACGGACAATCTCACGAAGACGAAGGGGTTAGGATAGGTTAGAATGAAGAAATCGGTTGAAGAAAGAGTCGAATGATACGTGATGCAAGATGGAATGATGACACACACAAGCAAGCAAGCAAGTATGCACAAATGACACAAGAACAAACAAGGTATTGCCCTTGTCAAGCAGTAAACCAACGATATACTGATAACGATATACAACAATGTTGTCATGGCGGGGAACGATGTATCCCTAGACCAACACAGCAGGTGTGTTGTCATGGTGGGGAATGATGGATCCCTAGAGCAACATGAGGGATAGTGTCTGGTTCTAGGAAATGAAGCATGTCATGTAAGACGCATGTATTGGTCTGATTTTGACAATGCAACATCCTGTATAAGACAATTGATTGATTAACTGATCGAGTTGGTTTACGACCAGACAAGGATCAAGACCACTAATTGTGAGTGGATCATTTGTGCAAGATTGACTTGACTTGATTGGTATGGATTAAGGATGGACCTTGCATTTGGATCATTGCTCAGATTGACTGGACAAGGATGAAAGATATGATGATAGATAGAAATCTGATTGATAGAAGAAAGACTCGATAGAAAAATTCACAAGCTTTTATTTGTATTGATACTCTGCATTGTTGGATCTTTATTGCATGGGGTATGGTATTGATGTATAAATGGATATAGGATGGATGATTTGCTATTGGAGTGCTTTATTTCATCATTGGGCATTTTTTTTTTTTTTTTTGGTGGTACTTTTCTGAAATGTTGTAAGTGAATACAAGCATCTAGTCAAAATTGAATCTAGATGACCTGAGTACATCTTGCATTTCAACAAGCAAGGATTGCCCCCGTTCATGTTAGACCTTTGATGTCCTCGGTGATCTTTTGCCGATCACGTCCTAAGACAAGGCTTCACATTACTAAAGTTTAATCCCCAAATAGCAAACAAAGAAAATAATCATGCCCCCATCATAGCATCTCTAGCTTTTGGCATCCTTGAGTAGCATAGGAGGGTATGATAGCAAAAATTAGGACTCGAACTGTTAACCATGTTTCTGATCTACAAAGCATATTTGTGTTGATATGTGTTTAGCTCTTGCCTTAATTTGCATTAAATTGTTTAGAAGACCTTGGGTATTTGCTTTGCGTTGGATAGGTTAAGATGCTCATAGTCAAGATTTCTGCTTAAGGCGCGGGTTCTACTTGCATTTGCTTGCTTGGTGAGAAGATTGCTCAATCCTTATTGGGGAGACGGACCCTAAGGGACTGACCTAGTGCCTCGGGGGCTCATTGCTAAATGGCCTTGCCTACGTGACGACGCAGAGGCAACGTAGTTCGGGGTAAACCCTAATGGACCATGGATGGACTAGAAGAAAGACGACAAGAATGAAGACAAGAAAGGGGACGAATGGGACAAAGGGAAGAAATGGAAGCCTCGGGGGCGCATTAGAATAATGGCCTTGCCTACGTGACGGCGCAGAGGCAACGTAGTTCACGGACTCAGACCATGGACACCGACGAGAGACATTATACTAGGCTCACATTGAGGAGACGGTATGGGACAAAACCTTGGTTGACAAGGCCACAAGGAGAGTATCAAGCCATGATAGGTAACTGTCAGGTGTTTATTGTGGGACAGATATGGGTCAAATGGGGCGAATAGAGAAAGAATGGACTCAAGGTGATTGGATTCCCAAAGATGGAGAAGGCGGTTTATCACAAGTAACGCCTGTTTACCAGGTTTTCATCACTTGCTTTTATTTGTACGAGAAGCTAGAAAGTAAACATGATGCCTATTTGCCAGGTTTTCATCATGATACCTATCCAAGGCGCCTGTTTGCCAGGTTTTCACCAAAGGATGATTTTTTTTTTTGTATGCCTTTCGATTTTTTCTAATTTTTTTTGTATTTTCTCTTTTCAATTTTTTTTTTGTTTTTTTTTTTTGATTTCATGGTGCCCCTTTGCACTGGGGTTCTCCTAGGTATAGAACCGGCGAAGGTGCATGCTGTTGATTGGATCATCAAATAACTCACCCTCTGAAGTGGCCAACTAATATGCCCCCGATCTGTAAGCAGCTACAATCACATAGGGCCCAAGCCAATTAGGCTCGAACTTACCTTTCTTTCCTCTGTCCTGTTGATTGCGAGGGTTCTCTTTTAGAACTAGGTCCTCGACCTTGAAGCATCTTGGTTGAACCTTGTGGTTGTAGCTTCTTGACATCATCTGTTGATAGGCTTTGAGATGGTCAAAAGCTTTCTGGCGCCTTTCCTCTAGAAGCTCTAGTTCTTGTAGCCTAGAGACTCTGTATTCTTCATCTAATATGAGACCTTTCAACGATACCCTGAGGGATGGGAGTTCGACCTCAATGGGAAGGATGGCTTCAGAACCATAGACAAGGGCATAGGGTGTAGCACCTGTGAGAGTGCATATACTGGTTCTGTAGGCCCACAGAGTGGGATTGAGTTGGACGTGCCAATCGCAACCAGCTTCATTGACAGTCTTCTTTAGGATTTTCAGAATGGTTTTATTCGATGCCTCAGCTTGGCCGTTACCTTGGGGGTAGTATGGAGTGGAGAAACGGTGTTGTATTTTGAAACGCTCACAAAGTTCCTGGACATCCTGATTTTTGAAAGGTCTCCCATTATCCGTTATGATGGATGAAGGGATGCCATATCGGCAGATAATGTAATTTAGAACGAACGAGGAAATTTGCTTTCCTGTGACGGTGGTTAGGGGAACGGCTTCAATCTACTTTGTGAAGTACTCAGTGGCGGTTATGATGAATTTATGGCCGTTGGAAGAAGGTGGATGGATCTTTCCCACAAGGTCAAGTCCCCACTGGCAAAAGGGCTAGGGTGTCGTTAAAGGTCTCAACTCCTGAGCAGGTGCATGAATCAGGTTCCCGTGTATTTGGCACTTTTTGTACTTTTTGACGAACGGATATGAATCCATTTCCATATTAGGCCAGTAATAACCCAAACGCATGAGTTTCTTAGCTAAGGAAGGACCGCTGGAGTGTGTTCCGCAGATCCCTTCGTGTATGTCTCGCAAGGCCATTATGGATTCTTCTTGTTCTAGACAACGGAGTAAAGTACCATCCAGACCACGTCGGTAAAGGGTATTAGCAATGATGGTGTAACGGGAGGCTTGTTGGATGAAAGTTTGTTTTTGGTTGGAAGAGAGGTCTGGTGGAAGAATATTGTCCTTGAGGTAAGTGTAGGTCTTACCGTACCAAGGTGAATCAGATCCTACTAGGAGGCAAATGGAATGGGTTTCGAGGAGATCATAAGCCGGTTGTCGAATGGTTTCTACTAAGAACTCATACCGTGACTCGTATTCAGGTATTTCAAGAAGAGAGGCTATGGTAGCCATTGCATCTGCTGCTTTGTTCTTGATCCTGGGTATTTGTTCAAAGGAGATGGTCCCAAAGTGTTCCTTGAGGTCGTCGACCATCCGTTTGTACGGGATTAGCTTCTCATCTTTGGTTTGATATTCATCGTTAACCTGATTTATGATAAGCTGAGAATCACCGTAGACACATAGTGCTTGGATATTCCACTCAGTGGCCATCTTGAGACCAATTACCAAGGCTTCATATTCTGCTATATTGTTAGTGCATGGAAATAACAACCTGTAGGACTTTGGAATTGTGTCGCCTTGGGCAGTGATAAACAGGATACCTACCCCCGATCCATGGTTGGTGTAAGACCCATCGAAGTAGAGTATCTAAGGAGATGTTGATAGGGTGAATAAAGACTCATCGGGAAACTCAAACTGCATTGGTGAAGTGTCCTGTAATGGTGCCTCGGCCAGTTGGTCAGCTATGATTTGCCCTTTGATGGCTTTTCTGTCCACATATTCTATATCATATTCACTAAGAAGCATAACCCACTTTGCTAGTCGACCTGTGAGAGCTGCTTTGCTGAGAAGATACTTTAGTGGGTCGATTTTGGCAATGAGTTTGACAGGATGTGCCAACATGTAGTGTCAGAGTTTTTGTGAAGCAAAAACCACCGCAAGGCATGATCGTTCTACCTATGAGTATTGTAACTCGTAGCCCACTAAGGTTCGACTGATGTAGTATACAGCTCTTTCCTTGTTCTCATAGTCTTGCTGTGCTAGGAGAGCCCCAAGAGCAGTAGGTGTAGCAGAAATGTAGAGAATCAAAGGTTTTCCTTGGATCAGAGGCATGAGTATAGGAGGGTTCATAATGTACTCCTTTAGCTTGTTGAATGCCTCTTCGCACCGCTCATCCCATTTAAATGGAATATTCTTATGTAGGAGGTGGCTGAAAGGTTGGCACTTGTCTACCAACTGTGAGATGAACCTGTGGATGGCCTGTAGCTTGCCCCAAAATGATCTAAACTGTGTTAGAGTCTTGGGTGGTGGCATGTCCATTATTGCTTTGACCTTGGCCGGGTCTACCTCTATGCCATTTGCTGACACGATGAAGCCTAGCAGCTTGCCCGATGTTACCCCAAACACACATTTCTTTGGGTTCAATTTAACTTGGAATTGGTCCAACCGTTGGAAGACTTTCTCTAGGATATCTAGGTGTGAGTCCCTCGTGAGAGATTTTGCTAAGATATCGTCCACATAATCCTCCATGGTCACATGCATCATGTCGTGGAATATGGTTGTCATGGCCCGCTGATATGTAGCACCTGCGTTTTTCAGCCCAAAAGGCATGACATTCCAGCAAAAGGTACCCCATGGACAAGTGAAAGCTGTTTTGTGTTGATCCTCTGGTGCTATTTTGATCTGGTTGTACCCTGAGAATCCATCCATGAGGGACAGCATTGTATGTCCTGCCGTGAGGTCGACTATGATATCGATGTTAGGCAATGGAAAGTCATCCTTGCGGCATGCTTTGTTTAAGTCTCTAAAATCGTTGCATAGTCAAACCCTGCCATCTAGTTTAGACACTGGCACGATGTTTGATATCCATTCGGGGTAATCTATGGCCCTGATGAACCCCACGTCTAGTAATTTCTTGAGTTCTTCCTTGACCAAAAGGGCTATATGGGGATGCATCTTTCTCAGTTTCTGCTTTACGGGCTTCACCCCTGGATCCAATGGCAAATGATGCAAAATCAGGTTTGGGTCTAAACCTAGCATGTCAGCATATGACCAAGCAAAGCTGCCTCTCTTCTTCTTAAAGAATGGTACAAACCTGGTTTTCTCCGGCAGTGTGAGATTTTGCGAAGTGGCTAATCTTGGGCTGTTCTTCGGTTCCAATATTCACTGGCTCTGTTGGCTCCACCACAATCTGTGACCGTTCCTGATACATATCGCTAGGGAGGGTGTCAAGCATTCCATCGTCAGGTGCCATAGTTGGGTTTTCACCTTCGGATACGTCCTTTCTTTTTACTATTTTATGATCTGACACTGCCGCCCGGCGGTTTTCACCATCAGATCCATTTTTGATTTTGATATTTTGCGACTAGAAGGCTTGGCACCCTCCCCGAAGTAAGCCACAGTATTGAGTTCGATAGCAAAACCCACTTTATGATCTCCTTTTGGTAAGTGATCCCTAAGTTCCATATAGTCAATGTAAGCATCATCATTCTGGAACATATCTAATTGAGGGGTTCCTTGCAGATCCCAGTCGATAAGCTCAGGGTGTAAGAGGGGGAGGGAGTCAGATGAGAGATCTGATTCATTAATGGTGTGAATGGAAATGTTATGGGCATTGGTGGGGATAGTGTTCTGGGTGGTACTCTCCTCCAGGTTGTTTATTGCAATGGAATCAAAACTTTCCTCGAAAGCCATAACCTCAGGGAGGGGCAAATCAGACTCCAGTGGTCTGTCCTGTTGTGTCTGTCCCTCATGGTAGGGGCTGAGAGTTTAGATGGTGTCAATCTCCTTGTCATTGTAGGAGTGCTCTGTTAGCTCGTCCCACTCATACTCATTCAACTCATCTGAATCTGTGTCACTATCCACTTGGAGTGTTTGAATTGTCTCCACTAGGCAGGCATTTTCTTTGGCTTTACCTTTACCTTTGTACCCTAGGCCAGTTGTGTTTCTAGCCGAAGAGGATGAAGAAGGTTGGATAGGTTCAATGATTCCTTCTTTTCTGAGGCCTATGGGGCCTTGTCCTTCGTATCCCATCCTGTGCAAGATAGTTTCACCCCGTCCATAGAGTTCTGTAGGGAGTCTAGGCAGCTCTTGGGATGTGTTTTCCTCTTCAGCATAAAACCACTGCAGGAGATCTCGCTCCTTTGTCTCATCAGATAAGGTCCCCCATTTTACAAAGGGATTTGCGGGAGTTGTAGGAGGAGCAGATGGCTTTGGAAAATGCCTAGGTTGATGCTTGGGTTTGCCAAAGGAGCGAGGAGACAAAGGCATGGTGGCAAGGTTGAGGCTGTGCTCAATGGAGTACTCCCCCACGCCATTTTCTTTTATGGTAAGTTTCAGCGGTTTGGGCCTTGAGGAGGAAGCCTCGGCGGTATGGTCTTGTTGCGGAGTAGGGGAAATGTAGGCTCGGTTATTGGGAATGACGCATTCAGATTTTGCTTGGAATGAATTGCAATGTTGGTAGGGGTCGGGGTCGCCTTGTATGGTGACCTGCTTGCCATCGTGTGGGATCTTTATGCATTGAAGGTAGGTGGAGGGGACAGCCTTCATGGCATGGATCCATGGTCTCCCTAGTAGAATATTGTAAGCAAGCTCCCGATCAAGGACTTGGCACACCACATCTTTAATTACCAGTCCCACTTGAATGGGTAGGACAACCGTGCCCTTTGTGGTTCGTTCCTCCTTGTCATAGGCTTTGATAGTAATTTTTCGTCTTGGATCTATTGCCTGTTCGAAGAACCCCAGTGCAAGGACTAGCTTCAACGTGCAAATATTTAGACCGGCGCCCCCATCAATGAGAACCCTCTTGATGCGGTGCTTGTGCACGAATGCGACAATGTGTAGAGGAGTGTTGTGGGGTTGAGATATGGAAAGATCATCTTGCTCTGTGAACGAGATGGAAGTGGAGGATGTCAAATTACCCACCATGGTTTGAAACTTTTCTTGGGCTAGGTTAGTGGGGACAGTAGTTTCCACTAAGGCTTTCTCAAGAATCTCCTTATGAGAAGGAGATAGATGCAAGAGCTCCAATATAGAAATGTGAGCCAGAGTTTTTTACAATTGGTCGATGACATTATATGGGTGGGAGTTGGACGGAGAAGGTGACGACCTTAGAGGAGTGGTGTTGATCGTGACTCTACCACTGTGGGTAATTATACTACAACCAGTTCTGTTAGGTCCTGGTTGTTGGTTGGGGGATATGACGTTGACTTGCGGAACATGCTCAGAAATGCAGTTAATGGTGTACTCAAAGGGAACGCTTGCATAGTTAGCATTACTCGACCCACTGTTCTGGTTTGGCCTGTTGCGATTGTTGTCATTATTGTTATGGCCATTGGAGTTGTTGCCATTGTGACCATCGTTGCTATTGTGGCCATTGTTGCGATTATTGTTATACGGCTGGTTGTGGTTTAGAAGAGGATCCCGGTAGGCCACATGAGATTCATTGGAGGTATGCTGTTGTGTCCCTCCCTGATTTTGATCCAGTATATCCTGTATGACATTCTTGAGGCCGATGCAATTGTTAGTCATGTGCCCCCGTCCTCGATGATACTCACAATAATCTGTGTCCTTCCAATAGGGAGGTTTGATGATAGGCTCATAGTCACTTGTTGGCGGTAGAGAAATTTCATTGTTAGCCAACAACTTCCTGAGAGCAGACTCTTGAGATTCCCCCAACGGCGTGAATTTTCTCCTTAGATTGGAATTGAACCAAGGTCTAGGATCCCGAGGGGGTGGCTTGTTGAGCGCACCGGTATATGCTTCTCCCTTAAGAGTGAATATAGGTTGTTGCTTAGGGGCTGCCGCCTTGGCATCCACTACTCCATCGTTGACCACATTCTTGTTCTTGGTCCAAAACTTTGATTTATCTGTTGTATAATTGGAAGGAGGTGTGTCCTTGTAGAGCTTGAGAGTTCCTTTAGTGATCATAGCTTTTTCAATGAAGAGGCCCATTTCAATGACTTTGGCGAACGAGGTAGGGCATTGTATCTGAATCTGATAGCTAAGATCAGTGTTTAGGTTGTGGACAAACATTTCCAATAGCTGCTTCTCAGGCATGTCATAAGAACACTTACTAGCTAGCTGTCTCCATCATTGTAGGAAGGCGGCGAATGACTCACCACCCTTCTGTTTGGTGTTACATAGATCTAGCATAGATACCTCGTGTTCTATGTTGTAAGAGAAGTGCGTTATAAATTTATTGACAAGTTCATCAAAAGTTTTGATTCCTGGTGGGAGATGCGAGAACCACTCCATAGCTTGACCACCTAAAGATCGCGGGAATAGTCTCATTAAGTAGGTCTCATTGTGAGCTACTTCTAAACATGCTGTAGTGAATTCCCTGATATGATCTCTAGGGTCCCCCTTCCCTTTATATTTGTCAAATTTCGAAACTCCGAACAGATAGGGGAATGGTTTCATGATCAAATGTCTGTCAAAGGGGTACAGTGCTATATCTTCCAAAGAGTAGTTCTTAGAACTTGTACCGGTCTTAAGGTTGGATATCTCGAGCTTTAGACTTTCGATTTGTTGTCTCACGTCTGCCATAGGAGCAATTGGATCTACGGGTTGCTTTCCTCTCTCATTTGAATGGGGAACCGTGTCATTTGTACCTCTCTCATGCACATGTGGGACTGTGTCATTTGTGCCCCTCTCATGATCATTGTTTGTATTTTCCATGATGGAGCTAATGTCAAAGTCTGTGGGGAGTTTGATTCCGAGACTAGCAAGATGATGGAAATACTTATGGGGGTCTTCAAGGATCATCTTCTCTACGATGCGTTGGAATTTTCTATCTTGCATGTGCGCCACTAATTCTTCATGAGAAATCTCTTTTTCACCATCACGTGGTGGGAGAGTGTGATCAGATGAGTCAGCCATTTCGATTTGCTTGTTGTACTGGGATCGAGTAAGAACCATGCAAGGTGATGCGGGATGGAGGGGGTGAGGACTAAAAATTCTAGCAAGGTGCCGACTGAGACTATTATGAATGGGATACCTAGGATGAGACTTGGACAAATGATTCTCTCGCTCAATGACTTCAAGTAAGACGGTTGACACAAGACTCTAGCCACTAGCAAGGGTAGTCGATACCAGTCTTACTGTGTAGGGCTTAGTCATTCAACAAGACTACTAGCAAAGGTACTATGACCTACTAGGCTTACGTGAATTCACTAATGAAACGAAGAAGGCCTTATGTCGAATCGATATGGGATAGGCTGACTTTGGGACAAGAGTGATGTGGACTGAAAGTGAGTGGGACAATGGACGAAAGAGAAAGAGGTGGGTGAAACGGATGGAAAATGACTGCAAGGTTGACTCTGATCTTAGAAAGTGAAACTAGGCTGAAATGGGTGCTCTGATCAGGTGAAAATTTCTCCTCAAAAATAGGGCAAGTGCTCACTGTCGCATATGCGCAGAAACAGATGTGCAGCAGAAATGGACAAATGCGCCATAAGTCGCAGTAAATGCACCGATCTGGTGAATTATATATGCACAGCAACAGTGCATATATGCGCAGCAAAAAAGAGTATATGCGCAGCAAGTTGTTATAAAAGCACAGCAAGTCTCTGTAAATGCGCAGCAGAAATGTGTAAATGCGCAGCTCTGAAGTTTTTGCAAAATTTTTAGTTTTTCTTCTGTTTTTGGTATTTTTTGGCTAGAAAAGGTCTTCCTGATCTGATATTATGAATTCAATAGCAAGAAAACACAGCAAGCACAAAGAATATTTTGTAGTTTTTCATTATTTTTGTAATTTTTTCGAATCTATTTTGGACAAAAGCAAGCACAAAATCCTAGGCGAGAAATGGATTACAAGGGATTTGGGCCACTAAAACAAGAGGTATTTAATTCGGGCAACTGTTCAAGTGGTTACATGTGCGGCGGCGCTACTCTCCGTTATGGAGTCTCCCAGCCTCACAGGGTTGCACCTGAGAGGGTTTTGGGGGAGGTTGGTCGTTGGTGTAATATAATAGCACTTGTTGCAGGAAGTTTTCACCTCAAGTATAATTTATTTTAAGTGGCTTGGTAGGGCTTGGCGTTAGCCTGTTACCACTCAGGGTCATTCCCACTTGGACAAGCGTGCATCCAAGGGCAGGCCCCTCCTAAAGGTTAAACAGATAGAATGACAAGTCTGGCACTCTGATCACCCAGAAGAGGGGAGAGCATAAGCCTATTATCATTCGCAAGCACAGAATACACTGATTAATCCACCCTAGTTAAAAGTGAAAAACTAAATGGGCTAATCTACTCAAACAGAACTTTGAAGTGATTCAGCAATATAGCAGTGGTTCAGTTTTAAATCCCAGAAAGCAGTAGTGAGTTCAATTCTTAAACTACGTAGCATGAGATTGTTAACTTTGAAATTCAGGTCTCACGATATAGCAATGGTTCATTTTAACTTCAGAAAGCAGTAGTGAGTTCAATTCTTAAACCGCGTAGCACGAGTTTGTTAACTTTGAAATTTAGGTCTCACGATATAGCAATGGTTCATTTTAACTTCAAGATCATTGATGAGTTCAATTTTAACCTTTAGATAGCAATAACTTGGAAGGTGTTTGCAATGCAAGCAAGAAATAATCCAGTTACTTCCTCCCTAATTAGAACTAGGTGAGGATTTGAATGCAAGTTGCATGAACAATGGGTTACTCCTTCCTAATTAGAACTAGATGAAAATTGTATGCAAGTTGCATGAATAATGGGTTACTCCTTCCTAATTAGTACTAGATGAAAATTGTATGCAAGTTGTTTTACTTTCCCCCTAGTTAAACTATGATGTGTGTGTTAAGAAAAATAAAACTATCCAGCTCTCAACCCTGTAGAAGATATATCAGAAGTTTCTTTTCTCCTTTCTTTGACAAGTGTTTAAGTCAAGCTGCACAGATAAATCATTAGTTTTCAAGAAGAAATGTTAGATTTAAGCTTGGAAAGATAGCTGAACTTTGACTGTAAAAATAGCTGACAAAATGATAAAATCACTTGATCAAACCTGCTCCATTGTGAAGTTCACAGAATTACCTTTCCAACGAGTGTTTATTTGCGAGATTACGAGTTCGTATGCTCCTGTTATGGCAAAAAGAAAAAGGATACCACCCTTATGACATGTAGAAGAAGGCAGGATAGAGGATTGCTAGATAAAACGATGCACCCTACAGAAGCACCCTTTGGACCATTGGATAAAAGGATGAAGAAGCACCCTTCGGACCACTAGATAAAACGATGCACCTTGTGGGAGCACCCTTCGGACTGCTGGATAAAAGGATGTACCCTGCGAAAAAGCTATTAGGACAGTTGGATAAAAGGATGCGGGAGCACCCTTTGGACCGCTGGATAAAGTGATGCACCCTACGGAAGCACCCTTTGGACCGCTTTATAAAAGGATGCACCCTGCAGAAGCACTCTTCGGACCGCTGGATAAAAGGATGCACCCTGCAAAAACCTCTTCGGACAGTTGGATAAAAGGACATGGAAGCACCCTTCGGACCGCTGGATAAAGTGATGCACCCTGCGGAAGCACCCTTTGGACCACTGGATAAAAGGATGTACCCTACGAAAAAGCTAAAATGTAAGGGTAAAATGGTGATCAATCAAATGAATTAAACAAGACCCAAACATCAACAGAATAGTGAAACAAGAAAGATTCAATAAACAAAGCAATGAACAAACACAGTGCAAACCTCTCCCATTTTGAAACTTCTGTTGTTCGCTTATCACAAATCGTCCTTTTGCAGTTGAGATGAGCCCTCAGAGAGTGCAATCTTTTTAGCTATTTTTAGGAAGTCGATGGTGAATGGCTATGGTGATATGCAATAAAGATGAGCTCCAATGCAAGTATGTGATCTCAAGCTTGTGGATGACAAAAGGGTACCAAAGGCGCGCTGGTGATATTTCTGTAGAGTAATGATGTCAAAAGCCTGGATGATTAGAATGGAAGGATGAAGCTTTATTTATAGACTTGGAAGAATGGAAATCAACGGTTGAGAGGAGATATGAAGATCAACGGCTGAGGATGGTTGAGGAATGTGCAACCAGTAGAAATGTGACAAGTGTCCCAACTCCATCATGAAAGAGGGGATGTGACAAAATAGATTGGAGAGTTAACTCCATTGATAGAACCGTTAACAGACTTGATTGATCAGTTAGAAGAGTGGATTGTGGAACTGACTAAATTGATTGACCAGTGAACTGGATTGATTAAGGAGTCAACATAATAGATTGACCAGTGAACTCAAATGACCAATCAGTTAACAGATTTGATTGATTAGTTAGAAGAGTGGATTGTGGAACTGACTGAATTGATTGACCAATGAACTGGATTGATTAAGGAGTCAACAGAATAGATTGGACAGTGAACTCAAATGACCAATCAGTTAACAGATTTGATTGATTAGTTAACTAACTTCTGATTTGAGAAGAAATAGGCCATGTGGGTAAGAGAGAAAAATAGGTAATTAAATATTAAATATATTTAATTACATGTGCAACTTGATGATGTGGACAAGGTGAGATGGAAAAGGTGAGGTGGATTTTTGAATTTAGAACTTAGGATAGAGGAATTTAGATTAATTAAATAATTTATGATTATTTAATTGTGTAGGACATTTAGAAGAATTTCAATTAAATAAATAGAATTTATTTAATTATGGAACAGTGAATCGATTAAATAAATTTAGAATATTTATTTAATTGGTAGAAGAATGGAATAAATATTTAGAATATTTATTTAGGGTGATTTGTGTCATTTTTAGGCATATACAACAAGAAACAAAAGTAAAATGATGTATATAATCCGCTTAATTACAACATTAAATAAAGAACAATAACTTCATCAAGAAGAATCAAGAGTCAATAAATCTTCACAAAGAAAATCTCATCGATATAAAACAAATAAGTCTTTAAATCTTACATATTCACGAGCTAAATCTAGGTAATATGCACTATGACTCAATATACATAAATCCTTTGGCAACATGCCATAATACATCCAAATAGGTACAATAACAAGAATATTAATGAATAACAAATCAACACTCTCTAGCTGCACAAACCAAGTGGTTCACCACCTGCAAGCCGAGAGATGGGAACATGGGTCAGGTGTTTTTCCACCCAACCATGAAGTATTTACACTTCCCTGGATCCCTTGATGACATGAAGGAAACCCAGCCCTACACGAAATGTCTAGCTACCTGATAACAACTGTAGGAGGAACACCCGATGCAAGCCTGGTCTAAATGTGCAATTCTAAAATGAAAAGCAAATTGACTAACAACAGGATGTGGCAGAGATATACATAATAAGTTTTGCTAGACGAAATAAACATCTTTTTCAATGGCATTCCAATTAGATCTAATTATTTCAAGTATCCTGGACAATTCCCGAAAAGAGGAAAAGCCATCTTTGATATATCCACAATGGCATCCAAGACTAGAAAGCAACCCAATACATTATTATCTATCTCTTTCCCAAAGAAGCAATAAAAGAATAAAATAAAGGAAATAAATCAAAAATCACTTATGACCACCTCTAATCCCTTTCCAGCATTAATAAAGAAAGAACACTTTTCGATCAAGCAGAAATGAAGATCACAATGAATCCTTTTTAAAAGCAATAATCTGATTATATTCTCAATCATATTTCCATGGTTTAAATAAATTGTTGAAACTAATGATTTACTTCACAACCAAATACTATTTCATAATCCAAGCAATAAAATAAAATGGTGTTTGACTACTCCACACTCATACAATAAGGTTTCATACATACTTGTGTCAACTTTTATTTCTATCTTTCCTCCAGATCAAGTAAATAAATAATAGAATAGAACAATCAATGTTTCCCTATAAATCATTTCAAATTCCTTTTAACAAAACATCAATCAGGAATTATAAGCTATGAAGAAATCCACTAATTTAGTCATTCACTTCTTTCAATAATAATCAATTTAATTCACAATTCTGCCTTCCTGTCATTTATGTGATAGAAGGTTTCTAAAACACCTTTAAATAATTAAAACAGTCTTCATGTCACTTATGCGACAGGAAGTTAATTTAAACGTAATAACACTTCAAACAAACTTTCTGTCGCTATGGCAACATGAACTGCTACAAAAACTAAAATAGCGAATAGGAACAAGTAATTCATTTGAGCTGCATGCTAAACAATAAGACTTTTATTCTATCGACTTGATTTTGCCAATATGTTGTTTATTCAGTTTAACAGTTTTGTTGTCATTTATTTTTATCTATCCAAAGGAACATTATTGTTGTCTAACTTCGGAAGTCTACTATTTAATCATACAAAGGTCATTTTTTTTAATCTACTGTTATCTCAGTGAATGCATAAATGCAAAATGCAGTGATAAGATAAGTTTACCAAAACAACAGAAAGCTTATTTCAAGAGGTTCGTTTATCTGACAAAGAGGAGGTCAATTTACTTAGTTTTTCTCTCATTTCAGCCAGCATGATAATAAAATACAGTCACAAGATCATGCTACAGGAACCTACAATTTTTGTCTAAGTTTGATCTTAGCGATCATACAGAGAAGATATACGAGTTGAATCATTTTATCAGTCATTTAACAGTCTATTAATCAATGTAAGCATAAGAAAAATACCTGGATTTCCTAGAAAGAAGACGGTGATTCTGTCTTGGTTGCTCACGTTTTGCTCCATTCGCTGCCCCATCCGAACACGTCATATTCCTTTGTAAAAACGCTTAACCAAAACTATGAATTTTTTTAAAAGACTTCTGGGTTTTGTTCTCCTCTTCTCTAGCTTTCCAGAATATTTTTTGGTTTTGAATTTTGTTTTGATATGAGAAAGTTATCGCTATTTTTCGATCACTGTTCCAGACTGGCTTTCCAAACGCCTTCCTCCTTTTTTTTTCCAAAGAAAAAAACCCCTTTTTAATTTTAGCTACCCTGTTTTAGGTTTTGGAACTAAAGTTTATATTTTTAGTTTGCATGAATTTAAACCAATAAAAAGGCTCACAGTTTCTATTAAAATAAATAATAGCTAATTAAATTAGCTTACTATCATGCAAATGTCAGTAACTAATCTTTTATTTATCTTATCAAATCTCTAAATATAACAATGCTATTTCAATATAACTTAACTATTTTAAATATCTCATAATCTCTTTAAATAATTAAGAAGTGGAATATATATATATAATTAACATATTGTCTTCCAAACATCCTTGTTTCACAAAAATAGAAAACAATATTTATTATTTAATAATATAATACACAATTTTGAATATAAAAAGAACATTAATATTGATTTTGACAAAAATATACCTTTGAAATAACATGTCGTAATAATTAAAACACAATATTTTCTAATTATTCCTTCATCAATCACATTTAATAACCACACATCAATGCATAAAATAAGTAATTCAAAAATGCATATGCAACTACGTGAGTGTGTGATTGCATCAAGGTAACCATTCCATTAGTCATTGCCAAGTGGCTAGAACACTTCTGCCTCAACCATGTTCTCGTCTTCGACGAGTACCTGCATTCATTCACACTCAACTCGACGTCAATAGGTTAGTTCCCAAAAATATAGCCGAAGCAAAACATCATAATCATACCAATAATATTTAATATTTAAATCAACTTTCTAATTTATGTAAATATATCATCATGATAATTACCTTTACATATGTGTAACTTAATCGAAGTAAAACAATTATGGTAAATGTTCACTAATCTAGAATAATAATATAGTCCATAAAAAAGAGATGTGACACTTTAGATCTCTTGTTGTTGATACTCTTGTAAAGGCTTAGACTTTGCAAGTGTATTGAAACTACTTATTACATTGATTTGCTTTAGAGTGGGTTTTTTTTTTCCTGAAAGAGTTTTCCCCATGTAAATCATTGTGTTATGGTATAATGCTTTTATGTTTAATTCCTTGTAACTGTATCATTAGTTTAATTTTTACACATATCTCCTCTCATAGACTAGTGTAGGAAGTATATTCTACCATTCTAGTTCTTTTCACATACATAGATTGCACACAATTTTGTTTTTATCTTCAATTTTCAAGTAATTTCTTTTAGTCACATATGTCTATGATCTCACTATCCTTTTACTCAATACTACTCACATTACCCATTTCCTAATGCCATTTCCTTTACTTTATCATACTTCAATTATCACTTATCTTAATTACCTCTTACCATTCTACTTATAATTGTTTTGACAATTAACTTTACCTTTCATATGATTCACATTACTATTGGCCTTATTTCCTCTACTCTATATCAAATCACTCAATTTTTGTTTATGCTATTTACATGCTTGCTTTCCTCCTTTACCTACCATTTCTCATCTTTCTACTCTCTTGTTCTATATAGCATGAATCTTCTCACACTTTTCAATTCCCTTCATTTCCTTACATTACCTTGTCCTAAGCAAATTAAACTATATAGGACTCCCCTTATGGACTTCATTTCAACTTATTCCTATCATACAATTCCTCCATCTCTTGTGATTTCCTTCCCATGAATCACATTATCCTTTTCCTATTATTCCTTATGATATTTAGGTTATTACTTTTATACTTTTAATTTTCTTTCTTTATCAGTTTCTTATTATTTTAATTTGTAACTACACCCTTATCATGTTGACATTTTCTCAAATCTTGCTCATGCTATACTTATATGCATGCTTTCTTGTCTACTTTATACTTATGTTTTTCTCCTTCTTACTCTTTCCATGGGAAAAACCTATGGGGAACTATGCATTTCTATTATCGAGGAGCCTTCTCCTCATATCTACTTCCAAACACATGCTCTCCTACCTTGCCAATCACTTTTCCTATTCCTCTTTATTATTTACTTACTTTTATCCTTCAGTTATTTTGTACTTGCCTTTATCTTGGGAGGTAAATTTATGCAGCAATTTCTAGAGGAACCACCCCTTTGTATGCATGTCCTTCTTAATCTCACCTTACATTTTCCACTACTTTCAAACATGTTCCTTTTCATGCTGATGCTATGACCAACATTCTTTATCTTCTTGTTCACATCATACTTAATCTTTTCACACTTTTACCCTTCTCATATAGGGAAGGCCCATGGGAGTAGCCATAGATTGATTCTTGTGGGGACATCACCAATCCATGTTACCCCCACACTCTTGAGCATTGTGTCTTTCTTATTATCTTGTTTCTACTTTTTTCTTATTTCATGTTTACTTCATATTTGCCCCTTACATCTCATCGAGAGTTTTCCTTTACTTTTATAGTAACACAATGTTACTTAACCAATAGATATTTTAAACTTTGTAATGATAAAGGATTCCATCACAACTCAAACCGAGGACGTCCTAGTCCTAAGAATAGCCTAACAAAACACACGAAGTTAATTTGGCCAAGTCATTAATATAGTCTAGAAGCTAGCTTGGACTAAACTCACTTGTTTATGGACATGGAATTTAGGAGCTTTATATGTTGAGGATGTAATGCTAGTAATTCAAAGCATACACCTATTCTGAAGTTAAATAAGAGAAGTTATAGATAAGTTCTCTAGAAAGACCGCATGAGATTTGACAATTTAAAGGCTCTGGGTGTTATATTTGACAACTAACCTCAAAAAATGACATTGATTGACAAAGTTTGATACCTAAAATAAGTTTTAAATACTTTTAAGATTCTTCACATATCTCCTAATTTTTATTTGAGCACTATACATGAATAACAATTGACTTTAATATTTTCAATTCATTATTAAAATAAATAAATTATATTTTCTACATTTCTGAAAATCAGAACAGTACATGCTGCTAGCAGACAGATTGCTGCCTACATATTTTATTTTCTTCTATTATGTTTTGTTTGTGTGGAATGCGTGTCCTTCCTTTTGGAGAGAAAGGGAAGAAACTTTTCACAAATTTATAACACCGGTAGGCTAGATTGTGCAAAGAACCTTGTGAAGCTTTAGAGAAACACAGTGTGCCTAAAATAGAAAAGGAATAAAGCTATAATCTTAAATGCTTTGCCCAAAAGCGGGGAGCTTCATGTATAATCTAGTTGGCCATTGATTCAGACCTCACACAGGCGTCATAACCATATCCTTATTTGCAGACATGGTTTTAAGAGTCCCAGATTGGCCCAAATGCTGGAATTCCCGCTGCTCTGCATTTCTTCACCACGTCTCGACTACCCCTCGGATTGCTTGTCACAATAACAACTTGGGCGCCCCAATTTCCCACCGCTTTCACTGTCAATTCCGCTACATTTGGGCGACCTAATACAGCCGTGTCATGGATAATCATCTTTTCTGAAGGGTAACTCTCCATCTTTCTAACAATATCGTCTCCAAAATTTGTTTGTATGGCTTTCGCCACCCAAATGAAATACACGTCTGCACGAGAGGGCTGCAGCATGAAAGACAGGAAGACGCAGATGCCGGAGCCTGTGGCCACCACCACTACTTTCTCATACATGTTTACCAAATACGGCAGTCCTGCAAAGTGAATACAGCGAGTATACAAGTATTTTGGCGGATCAGACACCAGTCCTTTGGTAAAATCCCCCACTGCTCCCGCCAGCATCATGTGTTCATCTTTTCCGTCGGAGATTATTCCGAAGGCGTGCCAATCTGAGAGAGGGGATCGGCTTATCCGACCAAGTACTCCCGCTTCAACTCCCCCGCGGAATTTAATAAGGCTAGCTTGGCCGGACGGCACCGACACCTGGACTGCGACCTTTCTGACAGTCAGCCATGGAAGGATTATGAGGAAGGTGATGAGTAGTGTGAAGCAGAAGTCTTGTTTCTTTGCAAGAACAGAGAAACGTAAGTGGTATGCCTGTTTCGCTGGATTATAAGCTGCAGTGAGTATGACAAAAGCCCAGAGCAAAGCGAGGGCTATCCATCCAGCAAAACGGTGGATTTCTTCAAAGACATTGTGGTGGACATGGCGAACCAGAGGGAATGCTGCCACCGAGCTTATAAACAGAAACCCTAATATGGCAGCTGCAACGCCTATTATAACCCAGCTCGATGACTCCCGCTGGAGAAGAGTTTGTACGAGGGAGTAAATTAACCACATAATGGAGGAAACCCCGCAGCCGCTGTGGATTCCTCCTAAGCACTGAAGAAAAGAAGTGGCGGCCGTCTTGAGTGCGAGTGTAACCCACGACCTGCCGAGCACCTTGACGGCGACCCAGAATACAATCCTGAGAAAGGCTTCACTGCGGCACAGCACCAGAGCTAGAATGTTGCCCACCGAGAATAGAGCGGCTTCCCTTTTTGCATAAGGAAAGTGGCCGGCGGCAGCCAAAATGAGTGCAGTGACATTCAACGCAAAACTTGCGACGAACAGACGTTTATAGACGGTAAACAGGCCCTGATCCAGCAATATCACTGAAAGACGCGTCTTTGCCTTCTTTGGCTTTGGTGCTGCCCGTTTTATGTCGTCCAAGACTGCATGAAGCTGGCGGTCTACAGCAATGCCATGTTCGACGTCTGATTGATTAAAGCTGGTAAAATGGCTCTCTGATCTTTCTATGCTGGAAATGGTACTGCTTTCCACTGATGTTGTCTTGTCCATGCCTTATCATTTTCTTACTGTTTTACTTTGTAACAACACGCTTGTGATACCTCTTCTCAGACCTTGCTCATGCATTTCTTGTCTACTTTATAATCTTTTTCTCCTTCTTACTCTTTCCATAGGGAAAAACCCACGGGGAAACTATGCATTTCTATTATCGATCAAGAGTCGCTTCCTCATATCTGCTTCCAAACTCACGCTCACCTACCTTGCCCATCACTTTTCCTATTCCTCTTTATTATTTACTAACTTTTATCCTTCACATATTTTATACTTGGCTTTATCTTGGGAGGTAAAATCATGCAACAATTTCTTGAGAAAACCACCCCTTTGTATGGATGTTCTTCTTAATCTCACTTTATATTTTCCACTACTTTCAAACATGTGTCACTTCATGCTTATGTTATGACCAACATTCTTATCTTCTTGTTCATCATACTTGATATTTTCTGGGTTTTACCCTTCTCATAGGGAAGGCCCATGGGGTAATATTGATTCTTGTGGGGACATCATCAGTCCATGTTATCCCCACACTCTTGAGCATTGTATCTTTCTTATTATGTTGTTCCTACTTTTTTCTTATTTCATGCTTACTTCATATTTGCCCCTTGCATTAGAGTAAAAATTTAATCACATTCTTGGGGACACTTACTCTTTTGTACCTTTTCCATATTATTATATTTTATTTATTACATCCTAATATTTATTCATTTATTTAATTGTACACACTCCTTAAACTTAGTTTTCATTCTCATATCTAATCAATTTATGGGGAGAATACATTATGCTACATTCTCTTTTAGATTATAATAGTTCTATCATAGCACTATGATTATAGTAGCTCCAACACAACCATAACCAATATTTATGTGGCTTACCACAACTATATCTAGTTGATTGTAGTGGCTTCATCACATCCATACCCTAGTTCCACTATGCAAGCTCATTGGCAACCATGATTCTAGCTTCTCATTAGGCAAGCTCATTTGCAACTGTTAGAGTAGGCTTCAATTTACTTAGGCTAATGTTTAGGTGCATTTATTTCTTTTTACTTTGAGGTAGTTCGAGGTTGTTATTCCAGTACCTCATTTTACCCGACTATTTATTTATGGGTCTATACATTGTATTTCATCTCACCTAAATGTATTTTATTCACAGCTGGTGGAATAGCTTCTCGTGTTACTTCTCTCAGTCTTTGTGAAGGTTAAATTTGGTGCGCTGATTGGATCCCTGGGTGCTCTAACATGATATCAGAGCTGATCAATTGAGCCAACCCTTCCTTATGAGAGTTTTCACCAATTTGAAATCTTTTGAAGCCTGTGGGTGAGGGGAGATCGATTAGTTTGCTTTGTAAGTGCCATTTCATTGGCACACAAAGCATCAATTGGAATTTTTTACTGCTGAGGCAATCTGGTAACTTTTTCATCTATTGGCCGATACATTGTTTTTGTTCACCAATGTTAAGATGTCAAGTACGATAAACGCGCCCAAAATCTTCTCATCGATGATATCATCAAGGGCGTCACTAGAAATCTGTTTGATGCCTATATAAAGCTCTATTTCTTGGAAGCTATTTATCACCCAGGAAAGGGCATTTTTCCCTTGAATGCATAGTGTGGAGTTCAAGCAGATCCTATAGAATCTTGTGCTTCTTGCACAACGATGGCTCACAGGGGAGAATCGTGAGGATCGATTGTTTTTCTTTTGGCCTATATATTCTGATACGATTTTATACATTCTAAAGTTACAACCATTGACGGAGTTTCGTGCCTGGTGGATTTTCTGCGTATGTTACAGATATCTAAAAACTGGGATGCAGAGATCGATTGCATGGATAGACGTTGATGGAAAGTGTTTTTTCACGAGGGTTCTCTATGATGGGATGGGAAATTGAGCTTTTTGTCCTGAAAATTGACCTCAAATTTCATGGCCTTGATCGCTTGGGAGTCAAAAATTGTGAAGCAGTTACTAACTGCCCAAACAAACGAAGATACATAATATTTTTCTTGTTGGCTGGTCACGTGCAAGCATTCACCTTCTTTTATTTCTGGTTGGATTTCTTCATTGATTGGGCGAGATATCTGTGGAATAGACTTTAGCACATCTAAAGTCTTGTTAAAATATTTTTTTAGGGTTTTCTCATGGTGTGCCCGTCTGTTGTCCTTTGTTGGGCATGGATCGAGACTTTAGTCCCATATTGTTGGTGTGAAGTCATTTTCTGTTATTTATAGACAAACACTCATATCATTTACATTCTAAGCACTCTCCAAAGGCTCATGCTCGTGCGAGGACTTGGTGATTTGATTTCTCAACTTGTTGGCATGGTGATTTGACATTCAAATTTGTGGTGACATGGAATTTACGTGGCGCGGGTCACCCACCATCTCTCATCTATTAAGATTCTTGGCCCTAGGGGCCCCATTTTTTTGCCTCTTCATATTTTGTGGAAAGCTTCTACAACAAGCTTTGCTGCACGGACGAGGTATTTTCTGAAAATTTTGCCATTTTTTGATAGTTTAAGTAGCTTGAAGTTGCAAGTTGTTTCAGTTACTTCTGTTAGCTTTACTTGTTAAATTTTGTGTTGGAAGTTGCAAATTCAGTTTTCATTCATTCTGGGGGGTGTATATTGCATTTTTCGTTCCTTTGTGTTCCCTTGTTTATCATATCAAACCTAAGAATTGAATTGCTCACTCCACACAATTATCACACATGGAAGCTCAAGATGTCATAGTTGTTGCAATCTAGGGGTCTTTGGCAAATGTTAGATGCTGATCAACCTGAGTTCACTAAACCATTTGAGCAATTTGTTCATAGAAACAAAATAAATGCATCTAGAGGACTCATAGGTCTCCATGTGTATGATAATTTGTTGTTTCACATTGCAGAGTGTAAGACACCTAAAGCGGTGTGGGATAAGTTTGTTGAGTTGTATGGTAAGGTCAATCAGTTCAAGATCTTGCAACTTGAAGCCGATCTCACCTCTCTCTCTCTCTCTCTCTCTCTCTCTCTCTCTCTCTCTAGATGCCTTCCCCACTATTTAGGATTTCCTTGCCCAATTCAAGTTCATTTTGTCATAATTGAAAGGATGTGGTTGTTACCAATTTTTCACCTATAGCTCAAATGGGCAGAGCTGGTTCATTAAGTTCATTTTAAGATGAAAAGTTTTAACATTTGTCTACTATGATAGTTTGCATTGTTTAGAGTGCTTGAAAAGAAAAGGTTCAATTTTATCATGCATTTGTTATGCCAGAAGAGAAAAAACCAGTGTATCATTTAATGCTTGGTAGAAGATTCATCAGTGATAGGAGTTATTTCATTTCACATTACAATGTCCATTCATTTTACAAATTAGATATACCAAACTGAATAAGCATTACATTAAATGAAAGCAAGAGAGATCAAATGTCCCATTCAAGCCGTGGGAGTAGTTGAACCAATACATCAAAAAGAATATACTATGCATCTGAAAATAAAGTAAAGAAATGAAGTAGACAGGACAAAGCCTATCTATCATTGCTTGTTCATTGAATCCTTGAGTTGATCTTCATTGTAGCTAGTCTTTGCTTCCGATCTTTAGATGAACCTGCAGTGATAGAGAGAGAGATGATTAGAACTCTAGATATGATTTTTCCTATGTGCTTCATCAAAAAAAGACATAAAACATTGTTTATGATGTATTGAATTAGATAATCAAATCATCCATATGCAAGAGAGCCTAAAAAAATGAAACATCATTGAACTTCACTATTTTGTAAAACTAACATGTTTGTTTCATGTGCAGTTATAGGTGAAATCATGTTGCTGATCTAAAGACAACATAGCATGTGGTGCAAAGTGGGCTCCCACAAGGGTTGAGCCCAGCATGCTACCCTTGAATCTCAAGAGAGGATGAAATAATAATTCATATTCATAGTTCTCAAATAGAACATATTCAGCTACAGGAGGTAGCACATGAAGTTGCAAGTTATACATAGAATGTCCATGCTATACAGAAAGTAAAGGGCCATAATCATTGAATATGGTATGTATGTGAATGCATTTGATATATTGTTTAGACAATATAGTAAACTGGACAGCAAGTGAATAAGCCATGTCACAGATTGAATGTGGTCATACCAAGTATATACAGAATGAATGAACAAACTATCACAATAATCAAATGGAGTAAGTGAAGACACACTGATATAAGCATAAGAGTGCATATAGAATGTATATATCAGTTCATAGAATTGCAAGAGAAGAGTTTTGTAGAGGATTTTCAATATCACATTTATACACAAGAGGTGCAGAAAGAAATGACATGTATGTTAACATTACAAAGTGCAATAATAGCCATGAGCTTTCCACAGTCCATAGTAATTGTGAAAATTTGCTTTTGGATTACACTATGTGTGGAAACAAAAACACACTTAGTGTAATCCAAAAGCAAATTTTCACAATTACAAAGTGCATTTAGAAAAGCAAAGAAGATGAGGCCATAATCTTTCTTTCATGGTGGAAGTCACCACATCTCATCAAGTACTATTTTGCAAACCAGAGAGTAATGAAAGCTTCATTTCATAAGTTTTGCATCTTTTGTTATGGTCCAGGCTTGAATTAAGCTAGTGGGTCGAGTTTCTTCATACAAAGAAAGAAAAATATAGGTAATGCCAAAATGTGTATTTTCCTCACGAATGCTGAAACCCACAAGTGGTTCACAAGGAAGCTCTATATATAGAGGAAAATAGTAAGTTTTCGAGCTCATGTAAACAAAAAGAATACTCAGAAATATAAGCTTGGCCACGGCCTCAAATGGAGAAAAACGCAGTTTGTGCTCTCAAAATCTGCGGCATGGGAGTCTTCTTAACTCACAAATGATCAAACTCACACAGATTTACATTGAAAAATCATAGATACAGAGAAATGCAATGGTGTTTGAGTTTGTTCCAGTGAAGAAAACTTAGAAATATAGTTGAAGTTGCAGCCACAACAATGAAAAAAGCCTCTTAAGTGAAAGAAATCATGGGTCTAGCATATAGAAACTTGCATTTGAAGTACAGAAAGACATATATTTTCATTATTTTGTCCAAATAAGCTTGAATCGAGCTTGTTCATGTACGATATAAGAAGAAATACAAAGTTTGAAAAATGAGAAGCTTACCCACATTACCATGTAGAAAGATGCATTCGAGATCATAGAGGAAAAGCTTCAGAAATATTTACAATAGCGGCCTCATACACAAAGTAGAAATCAACAAGAGAAACCAGAGATAAAAATGCATTAGAAGGAGCCACGAATGCAGCCATGAAAGCCAAGAATGCTTCAAAAATGGAGAAACAATATCATATTTGTGATTGAGAACAACTTACCTTTCATTTTCCTGTAGAAAACTGCATGGAAATCCTCTGAAATAATGAGAAATGAAGGTTTTCAAGTCCAAACCCTAGCCTTCCATGGTGGCCACAAGTAGAGCCATTTCCATCAAAAGTCAAATGCAAATGAAACCGAAAAGTTAGGACATCGATGTTTTGTGTTAGGGCTCACATGAAGCCTTAAGTTGAATGTGATATTTTTATCACATTGAGTTAAAAATCGAAGGCCTCAACTAATACCCCATGGTATTATGTCCCTTTTACAAATTTCATGCCTAGACTTAATGTCTTTGATGCATGACTTTGATGAAGCCTCGAAATATGCCTTAGAATATTTTGCAAACCTAATGGAGGACAGGCCCTAGGTGTTTGATTTTTTCAAAATATTCAATAATGCCTTCAAAACCATTATGATTTTTATAGAAAAATCAAATGCCCATATAGTTATACTTGGCAGAATTGATCATGTGAGCCTTGTATTATTTTTGTAAAATTAAATCAAGCCAAATCGGGAAATAAACTGCAAATATTGTAAAGCAATATTTAAAGCAATGTTTTTATGAATTGCTTTTAAATAATTGTTATTAAAAGTAGTTAAAGCAGAGTGGATATACGCCAGAATCTTCTTTTTTTTATTTGCTTTCTTCTAGGGGCAATTGAAAAAAAATAGGCAAAAGATGGAGCTTTTATTGCAGTTTATAATTAGGTAAAGCCTAATTTTTAGGTGTTTTTAGTGGGACCACTTTGGAGAACATTTTGACAGATTTTACACTTAGTTGGGAGGCAGTCTAGTGATTTTTTTGGTGGATTTTTCTTGGAGCTCAAAAATGGATCAAGATGGCTATTTTGAGGAGTTTTTTCTCAGCTTTTTCCTTGAAAACATTTTGGAGTTATAAGTAGGAGAAAAACTTAGTTTTTTCTCAGTTCAGAATATGGTTTCTTCCTCTCTTGTTCATTTGTAGAGAGCTTTGTAAACATTTTGTACTCAGTTTCTACTCCTTTCAGTTTTAATAAAACAACAGAGTTCTCCTTTTCATACATTCTACTTCATTTTGCAATAAATGATCTAATGTTTAATTGTGATTCAACCTTTGAGTCATTTTCATATGTCTCATTGTTGCAAGATTGAGTGCGAAAGTCTCCTATGATGCAGGTTGTATGTTATGTTTAAACTGGTTAGTCGAGTTGAAGTTGTGATAAAACATCCGAAAGTCCTTCATACAAACTTCTAACTATTCAAACTTTCATGCAAATCACTTTTGTATTGCATTAATTTTAGTGAAATTGTGAGGATTAAAGACTTTTGTGAAGCTGTTTGTGAGTGAAATTAGTGAATAGATTAGAGTTCAAGTGCATCACTTGTTAGAGTTTAGAATTTCATTTTCAGTCGACCTTCTATCCTTTTTCTTTAGAAAGTCTTTTAGATTAGGTGATTTACCAAGGGAGCTAGCCCTATCTGGAGATTCATTCTCGCTATAGGTCACCCACAACTTGAGAGTGTTTCCATGTTCCAACAGAAGAGTTAAATCCAACTTAACTAGGGTGTAATCCTAATTGACAATAGTTTTTGGCACGTTCGGTAGGACAAATTAGACTCTTTCAGTCAAAATTTTGATCATTTATCACTGATACTTAATGTGTATGTCAATAATCTCTACCTTTGGATGCAAGAAAACAACACATCTGGTGACTCCGAGCTCAAATTTACTAGTTTCAGTATGACCAGGTGCTAGGTTATTTCAAATAATTTTGAGTTTTGCCTGTTTTCATCTTTTGAATGAATAAGAATGTCTATGTTTCATAGGAATAAGTCATATCATCCATCATATCATGAAAATGTTGCTAATCCACTCTCTTATCAATCATATCAGACCAATCATGCTGCTAGTTTCAATTCCATGGATTTTCAAAAATAGCATGCCCAATATAATTTCCACCCACCCACCACTGCTCAGCCTCCATATCAACCTTTATATACTCAAAATCAGCTCCAAGAGCATGAAAAGGAGGAGAATACAAGCATAAAGGGTATGTTGTTTGACTTCATGCATGACTTCGCAAAGTAGGTAGAGGTGAAAAAGAGGCAGCATGAATATAATCAACAACAAGAAGAGATGGCTTATCAGGCCTACCTCTATCAGCAAGGGTTAGAAATATAAAGGCATGAAGCCCAAGAAGCTCCTGCCATTCTAGAACAACCTACTCAAGAGGAGGTTCGTAAGTATAAGTTTCCAAGTTTTAAATAGAATGAGCCTCTTAGTGTTCCTAAAGTTGAGATTCTAAGTTTTAAGTAGAATAAAGTCCTTAATTCTTCAAGCCAACATCTTAATCTTGAAATACCAAGTTTTAGAAGCCTTCATCCTTTTGCAAGTTGAGGAAAACAATCATATTTAGCCTAGTATAGTTGTAGATCAACCCCTTGAAAAACATTTTTTCCCACAAGAAATCCAAGAAGCTCCCCTAGTTTCTCCACCTGAGGAATCCAAGGGTGAACCTTTTGATCAGAATACCTTACTCTTCATCGAGGAGCTTAGAAAGGTAAATCCATTGCATTCAGCTTTGGAAGTTTCCTGATTGCAGCAGCAAAATATTGAACAAGAAAAGACTTCTCCTGACGAATCTTTTAATGTTTTCACTAATGAGCTTCCTTGTTTTGTGGAAGTTGATGAAAATTTTTTAGAAGATCAACCAGCGCAATAGGATATAAAGAAAGAGGTTGCTACTGATTGTACCATTTTATTAGCTGAACATGAGAATGTTCCATGTGTAGATAGGTTTGGTTCATTGGAACAATAGAATATCAATGACTATTTCAAAATATCCATCTAGTATAGTGACAAAGAAGATCTAGAAAATCAAGAACAACTGCCTCAAGAGATAGAGGAAGCTATAGTTGAGGAACGATAAATTCTAGGTCAAGGAATGGTTGGTAGTTCTCAAGTTTTGACTAATCTATTTGATGAATTACCATTTTTTGTGGATGATGAAGAGAGCATATCTTAGATCACACCAATACTAGTTCTAGAACCGCAAGAAGAGGTTCAAAACTTTGGTGTTTTGATACCTCAAGAGGGCTGTAGGAAGGTAATAAATAGTCTCTCTTCACAAGAAAATGGAAATGCAAATGAAGAAGACATGTTTTGGGATGACCTTGAGATTTTTGTTTCAAACTTGGATGTCAAACCATCATCTTTTGAAGGAGAAAGTGTGGAACATCAACTCAAAGAGGCAAAAGGAGGTATCCAAACTCAAGTTTTGATTGATTCATTTGAAGAACTTCCTTTGGTTATTAGTAAAGATGAAGAAAATGTATGTGAGCTAACAAAATTGACAAGTTGTGATCAACCAAAGCATGAAAGTGACATTGTTGGAATACTGATCCATGAGCAAATAAATGAGGACAACTTGGTTGTGGATGATCACGAGGTTGAAGGCATGATTCAACCAAAGTAAGAAATAATTGTGCTTGAGGAGGAAGTTGATAAGAGTGAAACCAACAAGAACAGTTCCAATTTTGTCTTGTCAACAGGATGTCCAATTAAGTATATTGCTAAAATAGAGGCCAACAAGAAGATTCCTATCCTGATTAAACCCAAGCATGAAAGTGCAGTTGAAAAAGAATAGATTCAAGTCACTTTGCCACCTCAGGGTAGTAGTGTTTATATGACATCCGAAGAGGTTAGTGAGCTTGTATATGTTCTTCAAGATGTGGTGCAGCTATTTCATGGCCTTTCGTCCATTGTTCATTTTCATGTAGCTGTCCAAAATCATGTAAAACATCGTATATTCCGTAGAAAAGGCAGCTACTTCACCCAACTAGTGAATGGGTTTGTTTGACCTAATTCTTTGGCTGGTTAGAGTAGGTTAGAGTTAGTGGTTTTGGTTAATAAGTGCTATTTGCACATTTCTTTCAGTTATTTTCTTTTCCTAAGTACTACTGCACATGTTTTTTGGCCACCAGGGCCTTCTAGTTTGCTTTCAGTTTGGTTTTGTTTGGTTTTTGTTGCTGTTTGGAGTAGTTTGCAGTGTAGTTCCATGTTTTATGAGTTTGAGATGAGCAGAGTTTGACTCCATGCCCAATGGACAGTTAAGGCAGCTGGTCTTAATGCTTAGTAGACAAGCATTTAGTAGAAATTGCCAAAAATGTTACCAAATTTTCACCTATAGCTCAAATTGGCAGAGCTGGTTCATTAAGTTTATTTTAAGATGAAAAGTTTTAACATTTGTCTGCTATGATAGTTTGCATAGTTTAGAGTGCTTGAAAAGAAAAGGTTCAGTTTTATCATGCTTTTGTTATGCCAGAAGAGAGAAAACTAGTGTATCATTTAATGCTTTGCAGAAGATTCATCAGTGATAGGAGTTATTTCATTTCACATTACAATGTCCATTCATTTTACAAATGAGATATACCAAACTAAATAAGCATTGCATTAAATGAAAGCAAGAGAGATCAAATGTCCCACACAAGCCGTGGGAGTAGCTAAACCAATACATCAGAAAAAATATACTATGCATCTGAAAAGACAGTAAAGAAATGAAGCAGTCAGGACAAAGCATATCTATCATTGCCTGTTCATTGAAGCCTTGAGTTGATCTTCATTGCAGCTAGTGTTTGCTCCTAATCTCATGATGAACCTGCAGTGATGGAGAGCGAGATGATTAGAGCTCCAGATATGATTTTTCCTATGTGCTTCATCAAAAAGAGACATAATACATTGTTTATAATGTATTGAATCAAATAATTAAATCATCCATATAAAAAAGAGCCTAAAAAAATGAAACATCATTGAACTTCACCTATTTTGTAAAACTAACATGTTTGTTTCCTGTGTAGTTATAGGTGAAATCATGTTGCTGATCTAAAGATATCATAGCATGTGGTGAAAAGTGGGCTCCCACAAGGGTTGAGCCTAGCATGTTGCCCCTGAATATCAAGAGGGGATGAAATAATAATTCATATTCATAGTGCTCAAATAGAACATATTCAGCTAAAGGACATAGCACATGAAGTTGCAAGTTATGCACAGAATGTCCATGCTATACAGAAAGTAAAGGAGCTATAATCATTTACTATGGTATGTATATGAATACATTTGATATAGTGTTTAGACAATACATTAAACTAGACAACAAGTGAATAAGCCATGTCACAGATTGAATGTGGTCATACCAAGTACATACAAAATAAATGAACAAACTGTCACAGTAATCAAATGGAGTGTATACCAAGTGAAGACACACTGATATAAGCATAAGAGTGCATACAAAATGTATATATCAGTTTATAGAATTGCAAGAGAAGAGTTTTGTAGAGGATTTTTAATATCACATTTATACACAGGAGGTGCAGAAAGAAATGACATGTATGTTAACATTACAAAGTGCATTTAGAGCAGCAAAGAAGATGAGGCCATAATCTTTCTTTCATGGTGGCAGTCACCACATATCATCAAGTACTATTTTGCAAACCAGAGAGTAATGAAAGCTTCATTTCATAAGTTTTGCATCTTTTGTTATGGTCCAGGCTTGAATTAAGCTAGTGGGTCGAGTTTCTTCAGGTAATGCCAAAATGTGTATTTTCCTCAGAAATGCTGAAATCCACAAGTGTTTGTACAAGGAAGATCTATATACAGAGGAAAATAGAAAGTTTTTGACCTCATGTAAACAAAAAGAATACTCAAAAATATAAGCTTGGTCGTGGCCTCAAATGGAGAAAAACGTAGTTTGTGCTCTCAAAATCCGTGGCCTGGGAGTCTTCTTGACTCACATATGATCAAACTCACATGGATTTACATTGAAAAATCATAGATATAGAGAAATGCAATGGTGTTTGAGTTTGTTCTAGTGAAGAAAACTTAGAAATATAGTTGAAGCCACAACCACAATAGTGAAAAAAGCCTCTTAAGTGAAAGAAATCATGGGTCTAGTATACAGAAACTTGCATTTGAAGTACATAAAGACATGTATTTTCATTATTTTGCCCAAATAAGCTCGAATCAAGCTTGTTCATGCAGGAAATAAGAAGAAATAGAGAGTTCAAAATATAAGAATCTTACCCACATTACCGTGTAGAAAGATGCATTCGAGATCACAGAGGAAAAGATTCAGAAATATTTCCAATAGTAGCCTCATACACAGAGTAAAACTCAACGAGAGAAACCAGAGATAAAAATGCATCAGAAGGAGCCATGACTGCAGCCATGAAAGCCAAGAATGCTTTGAAAATGGAGAAACAATACCATATTTGTGAATGAGAACAATGTACCTTTCATATTCCTGTAGAAAATTGCATGGAAATCCTCTGAAATAGAGAGAAATGAAGGTTTTCAAGTCCAAACCTTAGCCTTCCATGGCAGCCAAAAGTAGAGCCATTTCCATCAAAAGTCAAATGTAAATGATCCTAAAACATCAGGGTACTGATGTTTTGTGTTAGGGTTCACATGAAGCCTTAAGTCGAATGTGATATTTTTATCACAATGAGTTAAAAATCAAATGCCTTGACTAATATCCCATGGTATTATGTCCCTTTTACAAATTTCATGCCTAGACTTAATGTCTTTGATGAAGCCTCAAAATATGCCTTAGAATATTTTACAAACCCAATGGAGGACAGGCCCTAGGCCTTTTATTTTTTCAAAATATTCAATAATGCCTTCAAAACCATTTTATGATTTTTATAGAAAAATCAAACGCCCATTTAGTTATACTTGGTAGAATTGATCATGTGAGCCTTGTATTGTTTTTGTAAAATCAAATCAAGCCAAGTTAGGAAATAAACTGCAAATATTGTAAAGCAATGTTTTTATAAATTGCTTTTAAATAATTGTTATTAAAAGTAGTTAAAGCAGAGTAGATATAGGGCAGAATCTTCTTTTTCTTATTTGCTTTCTTCTAGGCGAAATTGAAAAAACTGGGCAAAAGATGGAGCTTTTATTGCAGTTTACAATCAGGTAAAGCCTAATTTTTAGGTGTTTTTAGTGGGACCACTTTGGAGAGCATTTTGACAGCTTTTACACTCAGTTGGGAGGCAGTTTAGTGACTTTTTTGGTGGCTTTTCTTGGAGCTCGAAAATGGATCAAGATGGCTATTTTGATGAGTTTTTTCCCATCTTTTTCCTTGGAAACATTTTGGAGTTATAAGTAGGAGAAAAACATAGTTTTTTCTCAGTTTAGAATATGGTTTCTTTGTTTCTTGTTCATTTGTAGAGAGCTATGTAAACATTTTGTACTCAGTTTCTACTCCTTTTAGTTTTAATAAAGCAATAGAGTTCTCCTTTTCATACTTTCTATTTCGTTTTACAATCAATGATCTAATGTTCAATTGTGATTCAAACTTTGAGTCCTTTTCATATGTCTCATGGTTGCAAGATTAAGTGCGAAAGTCTCATGTGATGTAGGTTGTATGTTATGTTTAAACTGGTTAGTCGAGTTGAAGTTGTGATAAAACATCCATTTGTCCTTCATACAAACTTCTAACTATTTAAACTTTCATGCAAATCACTTTTGTATTGCATTAATTTCAGTGAAATTGTGAGGATTAAAGACTTTTGTGAAGCTATTTGTGAGTGAAATTAGTGCATAGATTAGAGTTCTAGTGCATCACCTATTAGAGTTTAGAATTTCATTTTCAGTCAACCTTCTATCTTTTTTCCTCAGAAAGTCTTTTAGATTAGGTGATTTACCAAGGGAGCCAGTCCTATCTAGGGATTCATTCTCACTATAGGTCATCCACAACCTGAGAGTGTTTCCATGTTCCAACAGGAGAGTTAAGTCTAACTTAGCTAGGGTGTAGTCCTGATTAACAATAGTGGTCATGCCAAAGATGATGAGTGTACTTTCTTGATCTTGTCTAAGCTAAGAGGTCCTTTTCAAGTGTTTGCCTCTACCTTCTATTCTACTATGGATGCTATGGGAGAAGTCCATAAGATGCCTTCATTTGAGGTATTTTGTGATCGATTGACTAGGGAGCAGGCCAAGTTGATTCAAATGGATGCTCTTCCTAAGAATCATGCTTTGATGGCTCAATCTTCCAAGGGCAAGGGTAAGAACAAGAAGAAGCCCAAGAAAGATTTTTCTATAGGTGGTGACCCTCCCTCCAAGCCTAAGGTGAAGAATGATCAGAAGATAATCCTCCACCTCCTCCTCTTGAAAGGATGCTAGGTGTGCAGAAATCACTTCCTACACTAATATAATGAGGAGAGATATATGCAAATTCTTTACAACCTTTACAATTATAGTGATGTTAACACAATAACTGAGATATTGCAACAATACACATACACACAAAATGTAGATAGAAGAGAGATACAAGATATACCATGGGGAAAGTTACCCTTTCAGGAGAAAAACGCCACACTCTAAAACACAACTCAAATGTATTACAGTAAACAATCAAGGTTACAATATAGTTTTAGAGCCAATGCTCTTGAAAGAGTCTTCAAAACTCATATCTAGAGATATTCTAGCAGCATAACAGTACCTGTCAATCACAATATGTATATCCCATCCAAGCACCTATTTATAAAGAAGTTTTAAGGCAAAAATGGAACCGTCTTGAGATGGGCGTCCATCTTGGCCTCATGGCCCAAAACCCATGCCTAAGGACACATGTCCAACACTGCAGCATGGTTTTGACACTCTCATATCACCCCATCCCAATGTGGGCACCTAGTCCCAAGATAGGCTATGACAGATGCTCTTACACACCTTATGACTGTCATAACTTACAGCACTTACAGCTGTAAGAGAATCTATCATACACTAACTAAAAATAACATATTCCTCTTACATGTCATAACCTCCCTTGGGCACCCAAAGATGCCTTCCTCAAAGATGCTCTTCGACACATGTCCTCACCTATCATAGAATCTTCTATTTACAACTCTTACGCATCATAGAATCTATCATAGGAATATGTCATAACACTTACGCGTCATAACTCCTTACACACTCCACAAGATGCCAACACATGGCAGAAAACCTCTACCACAATATGGGATGCCTATATCCACATGGAGTGGGTTGGCCATCCTAGTCACCTTACAAGTGGAGTGACAACTCATCGTGCCACTTCACAGTAAATGACAAAATAAGAAGTGCAACTTAATTACATGTTCATAGGCTAATAAAATAAATATATTACAAATAATAAATACAAGGAATTACCAAGGTTGAGACACCTTTGTTCCCAACATTCTCCCATTTGTCGAACACCTTGTAAGAGCCAATAGAAATGACAGAATTTAACTGCTATAGGCCAAGAGGCCGATAGACTCCGAACACCATCTAAACTTCTCTGTGTCCACTGGTTTCATTAATGCATCCACAACATCCTTCAAAGTGTCTACCTTCTCCAATGTTAGTTTCCCATCCTCTACCATGTCTTGCACAAAATGAAACTGTACATCAATATGCTTTGTTCTGGCATGGAAAGTTGGATTCTTTACTAGGCAAATCACACTCTGACTATCACAATAGATAGTAATCTATTCTACATCAACACCAATATCGGAACACAATCTCTTAAGCCAAATGGCTTCCTTGCAAGCATGAGTAGCTGCCATATACTCAGCTTATGTCGTGGACAAAGCAACCAAAGGTTGCTGCTTATTGATCCAGCTAATTGCACCACCAAACATAGTAAACACATAAGCACTGGTGGATCTCCTGCTGTTAATGTCACCTACCCAATCAGAATCCACAAATCCATGAATACTAACAAAATGCAAAGGTCCTATAGGATTACCATGATAACATAGGGAATACTTGGAAGTACCCCAGAAATATTTGAACACTCTCTTCATTGCATCCCAATGTACCCATCTAGGATTAGCCATAAATTGACTAAGGACTCCCAATGCTTGGGAAATGTCTGGTCTAGTGTAGACCATAGCATACATCAAGCTGCCAAGAACACTAGCATAAGGTACTTTGCTTATGTCCTCCATCTTAGAAGAAGACTTTGGACAATCATTAATAGATAACTTTGTCACCAAAGAAACAAGAACACACAATGGTCTACAATCTGCCATACTGAATCTATCCAACACGGTCTTCACATACTTACTCTAGCTTAACAAAAGTTTTATGTTTTCTCTGTCCCTTCTGATTTCCATTCCCAGAATGTACCTAGCTGCCCCTAAGTTTTTCGTTTCAAACTATACTAACAACTAAGACTTCAAATCAAAAATCATATTCTTATCGTTCCCAATTTACAACATATCATCAACATACAATGCAATAATGAGAATGTGATCATTGTCAAATTTGTAATATACACAATGATCTGATTTCAATCTTAGAAATCCAATGGACAACACAAAGGCATCAAATTTCATATACCACATCCTAGGAGATTGCTTCAAACCATACAAAGACTTCTTCAACTTGCAAATCAAATTTTCTTTACCTTTTTCAATGTAATGCTCTGGCTGTGACATGTAAATCTCTTTCTCCAAATCACCATGAAGGAATGTTGTCTTCACATTCATCTATTCCACCTCTAAGTCATAAGATACTACAAGAGATAACAGGAACCGAATAGATGTCAGCTTTGTAACGGGAGAGAAAATTTCACCATAATCAATTCCCTCCACTTGTGAGTACCCCTTCGCAACCAATATGGCCTTATACTTCTCAACACTACCATCTGCACCAAATTTCTTCTTGAACACTCATTTACAGCCAACAGGTTTCCATCCTTTAGGAAAAGGCACCAAGTCCCAAGTTTTATTCTTCTCTAAAGAAGCCATCTCATCTTCCATGGCCTCCTTCTAGGAACCTGTATCTTACATGCCCATAGCCTTTGTCACAGTTCTAGGCTTATCAGTGTTAGTAAGAAAGGTAAAAGTACAACTAGAATCAAGTAGTGAATAACCAAACCTATCAGGTTGCTTATTTGTTCATGTAGACCTCCTCAAAGGCTGAGGCTGAGGTTCTGCTTCTTCTGAGCTTTAAGAGCTGCTAGAGCTCTCTTCATCATCAAGTCTCATAGGATCTGTCGGTTTAGTCTTCTCAGGGGTAGTGGGAAACTGAATCACATCCTCTTTCTTTTCTTTCCCTTTTGGCTGTAGAACAACAGAAGAAGGCGTTAGCTCTCTGAAAATAACACTTCTTCTATACAACACTTTTTCAACCATAGGATCCCAAAAATTGTATCCTTTCACATCGACACCATAGCCAATGAAGATACACTTAATAGCCTTGTTCTCAAATTTTGACCTCTTCTCCCTAGGCACATGAGCATATGCCTCACAACTAAAAACACAAAGATGTCTTATTGAAGGCTTCTTACCAGACCACACCTCCATGGGTGTCTTACCAACAAGAGTTGATGTAGGAGACTTGTTTATCAAGTAGCAAGCAGTGGCAACAACTTTAACCCAAAACTTCTATTCAAGGCCAGCTCCACTAAAAATACTCCTAGCCTTCTCCATCAGTGTCCTATTCATCCTCTTTGCAACTCCATTTTGCTGCGGGGTGTATGGAGTTGTCTTATGTATTTCAATCCCATGTTCTTTATAGGACTTATCAAATTCTGTGGAACAAAACTCACCACCGTTGTCAGTTCTCAAACACTTAATCTTTTTACTAGTTCAATTCTCAACAAAAGCTTTAAACTCTTTGAACCAACTAAAGACTTCAGATTTTCTTCTGAGAAAATAAGTCCATGTCCTTCTATTGTAATCATCTATGAAAGATATAAAATATACATATTTAGAGATTGAAGGAACTTTAACTGGACAAAACACATTAGAATGAATAAGATCCAACACACTAGAAGACTTATGAGAACTCAAGTAAAACTGAACATGGTTTTTCTTTCCATATATACAATGTTCCCAAAAGTCAAAATTGATATTACAATCATCTAACCCCTCAATGAGGTTTTATTTTTTAGGGTTCTAAGACCCTTCTCACCAATGTGGCCAAGTATCTTATGCCATAACATTGTCTTCTCAGTAGGAAGCTTGACTTCTAAAGCATGAGCACTCTTAGGTACCCAAAATGCACTACCATCAGAATTTGATATAACAAATCTTTTCACTGCTCATTCCAATGGTGGGGATGAAGTGACTGCAACTCTTTTCTTTGAGTTAGAAGAACTATTACTTTGTGAAATGCATGCCTCCAGCTAAAATAGAGTACCTCTCCGAGTACCCTTTGCAAGAACCATAGCTCCTCTAGTCATCTTGCATCCTTCTTTCAAAAAGCCAACCTGCACACCTACATCATTTAATTTACTTATAGAGAGTAGGTTTCGTGCCAAGCCTAGGATGTGCATGACCCCAGATATCCCCTTCACTCATCCATTAGGGAATCAAATTGTGACTCTTCCATGGCCAACTATCTTCAGATGAGAATCATCACCAAGGTACCCTCTTCCACCATCGAACTCTTCATACTTTGTAAACTAGTCTTTATGCAAGGTCATGTGGAAAGATGCACCAGAATCAATTAGCCACACATCATCAGAAGCATGGGTGGCGAAGGCTATGATGAAAGCATCACCATCATCTTGTGACTTGTCAGAATCTGAATCTGTGGCATTCTTTTTCTTTTTCTTTTTCTCCTCTTTGCATTCCTTTCAGAAATGTCTAGATTTACCATAGTTCCAATAGAGAGCCTTTAACTTTCCAGGAGATTTGGATCTACCCTTTTTAGCTTTCTTGTCCTTCTTTTCCCTTTCTCCTTAGGTCTTCCACGAACCACAAGAGCCTCTTTGGCTGACTCAGATGACTTTCTCTACATCTCTTCAAACAACAATGAAGACACCACTTCATCCATTTTGAAAGTGGATGTGGTACTCCCAATGGTCATAACAAGATGATCCCGTGAGTCTAGTAGAGAACAAAGCAAGGTCATGCAACAATCCTCCTCCTCCATTTTCACACCAATGGATGTCAACTGTGCAACTAGCATGTTAAAAGCATTCAGATGTTCTGTAATGGATTCTCCATCTTCCATCCTTAGAGAATATAGATTCTTCCATAGGAATAACTTGTTTACCATAGATTTGGCCTAATAAACATCACCAAGTTTCTTCCATAGCTCCTTCGCGGTCTTCTCCTCGTGGACATTTAACAAGATAGAGTCAGCCAAACAGAGTCTCACAAGACCCTTAGCTTTCTAATCCTTGAGATCCCAATCATCTTATGACATTGCCACTGGTTTTACACCAGAAATTGCTTCCCATAGGTCTCGATCAACAAGCATGTCTTCCATCTTAAGTTTTCACAACTCAAAATTGGTGCTGTTAAAGTTCTCCACCTCTAGTCTTCTAGATGTGCTTTCCATCTCCTTCTTGCAACAAGATTTTAAAATACTCTACACAAATTCCCACTCAATCTAAGATCAACTCAAAAAACCCCTACCCAACAACTAGGACCAAAGGTGATCAAGCTCTAATACCAACTGAAAGGAAGCTAGGTGTGTGGAAATCACTTCCTACACTAATCTAATGAGTAGAGATGTATGTAAATTCTTTACAACCTTTACAATTACAGTGACGTTAACACAACAACAAAGATATTGTAGCAATACACATACACACAAAATGTAGACAGAAGAGAGAGACAAGATATACCATGTGGAAAACCCTTTCGAGAGAAAAACCCCACATTCCAAAACATAGCTCAAATGTATTACAGTAAACAATCAAGGTTACAATACAGTTTTAGATCCAATGCTCTTGCAAGAGTCTCCAACACTCGTACATGGAGATATTCTGACAGCATAACAATACCTGTCAATCACAATATGCATCTCCCATCCAAGCACCTATTTATAAAGAAGTTTCAAGGCAAAAATGGAACCTTCTTGAGATGGGCGTCCATCTTGGCCTCATGGCCCAAAACCCATGCCTAAGGACACTTGTCTAATACTGTAGCATGATTTTGACACTTGTCATATCATCCCATCCAAATGTGGGTGCCTAGTCCCAAGATAGGCTATGACAGATGCTATTACGCACCTTACAACTATCATAGAATCTATCATAACTGACAGCACTTATAGTTGTAAGAGAATCTGTCATACACTGACTAAAAATAGCATATTCCTCTTACAACATGTCATAGCCTCCCTTGGGCACCCAAAGATGCTTCCTCAAAGATGCTCTTCGACACATATCCTCACCTGTCATAGAATCTTCTATTTATGACTCTTATGTGTCATAGAATCTATCATAGGAATCCATCATAACACTTATGTGTCATAACTCCTTACACACTACACAAGATGCCGACACATGTTAGAAAACCTCTACCACAATATGGGACACCTATATCCACATGGAGTGGGTTGACCATCCTAGTCACCTTACAAGTGGAGTGACAACTCATCGTGCCACTTCACACTAAATGACAAAATAAGATGTGCAACATAATTACATCATAGACTAATAAAATAAATACATTACAAATAATAAATACAAGGAATTACCAAGGTTGATACACCTTAATTCCCAACACCTCCTTCTAATTCTGGGGAATCATCCTCTAAGTCTAAGAAGAAGAAGGAAAATTGTTCATTTTGTGGAAAGTAAGGGCATAATGACACACATTGTTTTGAGAGGTTAGCACCATTGGAGGAAGCTATGAGGAAGCACAATATTTCCATGCCTAAGTCTTCATCCTTGGGAAAAGGGCAAGCTATCACAGCAAGGGCTTTGTCCTCTACCAGTGATAGTTGGATTCTTGATTCCGTGGCTTCACATCATATGACTCATGCTGAGGATCTTCTTGATTCTATTGCCTCTTATAGTACTTCTCATATTGTAGTTGGGAACTCTTCACAGATTTCAATTGTAGGAATAGGCTCAATTTAGATGCAGGATGGTTGCATTAATGATGTTCTTCTTGTTCCTGATATTTCATAGAATCTGCTTTCGGTCTATCAGATTTGTCATCGTGGTGATGGGAAGGTAGTTGAGTTTTCTCCCACTGATGTGACTATTCGAGAGTTGCAAGATCCTAAGAAGGTTGTTTCTACAGGGATAGTTGATGATGTGGCCCATTTGTATAGGTTTGATGGATTTGAGTCTTCATCAGGATCATCCCTTATTGCTCATGCAAATTCTGTGAGCAATCTTTGGTACAAACGGTTTGGGCACCTGAATTATAGATATCTTCAACAAATGAGCACATAGAATTTGGTGATTGGTCTACCTAAGATCTCATGTTCTAATGGAGTTTGTCAAGGTTGTGTTCTTGGCAAACATCATAGGGACCCTTTTTCAAAGGGTATGGCCACACATGCTTTGGCACTCCTTGAGTTGGTGCATAGTGACCTTATGTCATTCCCAACTCCTTCATTTTCAGGGGCTAAGTATGTGCTCACCTTTATTGATGACTTCTCTTAGTGCATATGGGTGTACTTTTTGAAGTACAAGGATGAGGTTCTTCAATTTTTCATGACCTTCCTTGCATTTGTGGAGAAGTAGTCAGGGTATTCCCTTCATAAGATTCACACAAATAATGGGAAAGAATATGTCAATCAGGCATTTTAGGATTTTTGTTGTGCTTGAGGTATTCTTCATTAGAACATAGTGCCATACACTCCTCAATAGAATGGTGTGGCTAAGTGGAAGAATAGAACCTTACGAGAGATGGCCAATTGTATGCTTTAGTCTCGATCCATGGCTCCAACATTTTGGGCAGACGCTGTCAATTGTGCCAACTACATTAAGAACCATACGCCTCACAAGGTAGTGTGAAATATGACTCTTAAGGAGGCTTGGTCTCATTTCAAGCCCAAGGCATCCTTTTTCAGAGTATTTGGTAGTGATGCATGGACATTCATTCTAGATGGTAGGTGCAAAGCAATGGAGAAAAAAAGTCAGCGGTTCGTTTTTGTTGGCTATTGAGGATGTAAAGGGTTATCGTTTGTTTGATCCTATCACTTGAGAGGTACATTTTAGTCATGATGTTCATTTTGATGAGTCTTTCACTCCAAAAGATTCTCCATCACAAGCCTCTTCCTCTCTTCTTCCTAGTTCTTCTTCAAATGATGTTTTGCTTCTTGTAGATGATGATGATGATGATGATGTTCCTGATGATGGTATTGATCTTGTTGTTGACATTTCTCCATCTCCTCCACCTAGACCCACAAGACCAATATGGGCTCGTACACTTCTTGAGGATGTTGGTTCTCATGCAGGTGATCCCATAGCTACATGTTGCACTTGTTCCCAAAGTCCAGGTATTAGTCTTTTGAGTCATGCAGTTTCTATTGTTCCTTAGAAGTTTTTAGATGCTTCAGGTGTTCCAGAATGGGAAAGTGCTATGATCGAGGAGTATTCTTCATTAATGAAGAATCATACCTAGGATTTAGTTCCTCTTCCTAAGGGAAGAAAGTTAGTTCAATGTGTATACAACTAAAAATGACATGACTCTACCTAAATAAATATTTTAAATATTTATTTCATTTTAATATTCCTCTATCAATAAATAAATAAATCAATTTATTTATTTGATTCATTTTCTCCCATTAATTGAATAAATTGCATTTATTTAATTAATTCCATCAATATCAAATTTATTCTTCTAAACAATTAAATAATTTTAATTATTTAATTAAATCATTCATTCTTCCAAATTTAAAAAAAAATGCAAAATTTATTTAAATTAAATCTTAATCTCCAAAAATTAAATATAATTAAATATTTTATTTATTATTCCAAATCATGTGCAAGTAATTAAATAAATTTATTTATTTAATTACGCTTTTTTATCTTCTAAAAAAATATTCAAAATCTTCTAAAAATAATTCTTCTTGTCATGTAAAAGCAAAAGCTGAGTTAACTGATTTAAAGCAACTTTGTTTTTATCAACAAAACTCTTAAATTAGAAAAATATATTCTAATTTACGAAATAAAAGCTCATCCTCATCAAGAAAGCAATTAACTCAACAAAGCATCCTTTTGAATGACACATGTCCTTCTTCTATTCGTGCACGTTCTCTCGAACATCCTCTACCATTGATCTTATTATTTCTTCTACACAGTTGATCCTCTCTCTCATGAGTCTATAAGTACAACCCTCTTCTTCCATTTATATATGATGAAGCTTTCAAGTAAACTTATGCTGCAGAATCTATAGCGCGCCATTGGCACCCCCACTCTGACATCATTCACTATCCATTCCATATTGTGTTGAAGCTCACCTTCAACACTACAAGTATCCAAGCCATTTCTCTTTTGCCATCTTGAGGAATTAAAGCAAGGAAGCAAGCTTCCTGAGGGCTGCATTCATTACTGAAGATCAAACAGGAATAGGTGAACAATGGAAATCATGAGGTAAGAAAGGTTGTAAGTATCACTTCCTTATTTTAATCTTCTTTACTTGCACATTCCATTGATGTTTTTAGGTTTTTGTAATTCATTTTATTATCCCATTTTACCCATTACATTTTTGGCACCCATCGTGGGGCCTTTGCCCCAAATCTAACCAAAAAACTAAGTTTTTGAGTGACAGGTTCTGTATAGATTCCGTACAGGCTTCAAACAGGTTCAGTCGACGCATCTAATCGATCCCGCGGTGCATTTGACCAATGTTCTAACGCATGCAACATTTTGGTACATACATCCTCCAAAGCGACACATCTACAACCTATTTCGATGCCTGCGATATTCTGGTGCATATACCTCAATACATGGTACTTTTGTCCTCTAGAACAATGCATCTGTAGAAATGACGCATATGTCCTTTATTCTTGCACTTTTGACACCTGTCTTAGCGCATTTATAATTCTGCACTCATAGTCTCTATTTCTGCGCATACAGACTATGAAGCTGCTCATACATTCTTCATAGTGATTCTAGGATTTCTCGTGGTTTTCGGGTTAACACTAACATTTGTCTTGCAGGATTAGGAGCTGGATAGTCATTTAGTTGCACTTATTACCTCATCATAGATTAATTAGGGGAAAAAGTAAAAAAAATGTATGCATGCAAATCTCACATAGTTCTTAACTAGGAGGATAGTAAACAAACATCATTGCTAGTTTTGCATTATTGCTATCTTTCTTAGTTTAGAACATTGCTATCTCACGAAAGGAACAAACCATTGCTATCTTTAACCACTTCAAAGTTAACAACAGTGTGAGTGACCAAGTAGTGTAACACATATAGTTTTTTCCTTTTAAATAGGGGTGAAAGAACCACTATTTTCTGTGTCTATTGAATGACAATAGGCTTATGCTCTCCCCTTTACTGGGTGACCAGAATGCCAGACTTGTTATTCTTTATGTATAACCTTTAGAGGGGCCTACCCTTGGATGCCCACCTGTCCAAGTGGGAATGACCCTAGGTGGTAACAGGCTAAAGCCAAGCCCTACCAATCATAAATTGTGCTTGAGGCGAAAGCTTCCTGCAACAAGTGCCGCTGTGTTACACCAACAACCAACCTCCCCTAAAACCCTCCAAGGCATAACTCTTGGAGGCTGGGAGACTCCATAACGGAGAGTAGCACTGCCACACATGTAACCACTCGAACGGTTGCCCTGACTACTTAGCCATTGTTTAGTATAGAAAAATCCTCTATTTGTTGGTGCAAAAGGTGGAACCTTTGAAGTGGCCCTGATTCATGTGATTCTTAGTAGAGGTAGCAGGGACAATCCTAAGGTTCAGTGGGGGTACGGGCCTAAGGAAACCCAGATCTGGTATGTGTGAGAAGTGAGTGCCGTGGAGAGGAGCTGGTGCTACCAAATCCTGGAGCTACATGCTTTGAATATGCACAGCTAGGGGACTCAAGAAGTACTATCCTTTTTGGCCTAGGTTGTAATTGTTCTTGTGTCAAAAAGTCCAAAAAAATACCCAAAAAAATAATAAAAGATAAAAATCATGAAAATTTCTATGCATTTGCTATCTTTATCTACCATAATTGAAAATCAAAAGGAAAAAAGACCAAGTTTTCAACCCAAAACAGAAATTTTTGAAAAACGTGCCAAAAACTCTACAAAAACAAACTAAAAAACTAGATCTATGCATTCACTGCAACCTGCTACGCATCCATTGTGACCTACTGTACATTTGATTATTGTTGCTGCACATTTAAACTTTGCTAGATCTGTGCATTTATATCAACTCACTGCACATATATCCTCTATTTCTGTGCATTTATAGCTACACATCTATCATAGTAAAAGCTTTTCCAGTCTTGTGTTAATTTTTGTAGAGATGGCAAACCAATTAGAATATATTGCTCAAACACTCCAATATCTGTATTTGCAAATAAACTTAGGTCCCACGCCCCAAGATTGTATAGCAATTGCTCAACAAATCCAAGTCTTACAACAAGAAATGGCAATCTTGCAAGCTGAACATACCAGTACAAGCTACACCTCACACCAAAATCATACCTTGTTTTCCTGTCATAATGATACTATTGACAAGGCAAGCACCACCTCAAGTTGGAAATCATATATCACTCCTACTAGTCCTTTTTCACCACCTGCTAAGATGCCTATCCCAAAGCATACCAATCCTACACCAACACCAACACCGCCATCTAGTTCCTCAAACTCTAAATGGACAACCAAAAATGAATCAGATGAGTTTTGGGAAAAATATTTTCCAAATTTATACAGCGAAACAAAATCTATGGAGAAAGCCAAATCTAGTCATCTGTTACCCCATACACCTACAAAGGATGTGATCCAAGGACTACCAGTAGAGAGCCAAACATCTCCTCAAATTCTGATCCTTGACCTTACCAAAGATTCTTCCAATGCCATGTCAAATCCTACAACCCCTTCATGTCATCTGTAACCCCTTGAACTTATCAAAGAACCTCCTACCATGAACCCAAGTCAAGGTCCATCGAACATCCATGTTGTCAACCAAGAAGCTATCCAAGAGCTATCCGCTTCCATTCAAGAAGACCAAGAGCTATGTCAAGAGCACACCTTAGAGCATGTGGAAACATCCACCCTTTGTCTAAATCAAGATCAAAACACCCCCATCCACTTTCAAACCATTCATAACCTTTATCTCTTCCATGATCAACATAATACCTATGAAGAAGCTATCCATGAGCAACTTGATCCTATACATGAGAAAGAGATCCAATTCCAACCCATCCATAACCTATATCTTTTCCATGATCAAGATATTCCCTATGAAGAAGATATCCATGAACAACTTGAATCCATACCCATCCATGAGTGAGAAACCTCCATTACTCCTATCCATATTCCACCTAGTCCTATCCATGATCCAACAACTTCTGCTTCCTCTGATGAGACACTTGCCTCCCAAGTGCACATGAATGATAAACCCAATAACTTAGATCCTAAAGAGCATAATGATGATCAAGATTCTAGTGATCCCTCACCATCCATTATTGACCATGCTACAAATCCCCCACCGTATATCCTTGGTCTCACTACCTTCATACATGAATATTCTTCCTTAGAAGAACAACAACCGTTATCTACCTCTTCACCTTCTCCATCCAATAAGGAGCTCGTATCTAGTGTTCCACCTATACATAATCCCACCGTCCATTGCATACTCCAGAATATGAACTATCAAGGTAAAGGTTTAGGCCTTCATGAACAAGGTATTTTGGAACCTATCCATGTCAAAGTTCCTCCACCCTCATATGGCCTTAGATACATACCCCAAGATGAACACTCACAAGATGTTGGTACTTCCTCCACTCCTAAGTCCACCACTTTCCATCACAAACCCTATCATATCCCTAAAACATGTGGCCATTTCACCTCCATCATCCTACAATTGTCAAGAGCATGTGACCATACACCTTCCACCATCCAATCTACCTCCTCTACTTCCAACTCCTAATATCCCTCCATGCATTTTACCACCACTTCTTCCAACACCTTATCCATCCATCTATAAATCCTCTAAATATCACAATCATGGCCAACAAATGCACATGTTGTCTAAACAACGAGCTTCCACCAACCTCACTTCCACCATCCCCAGGGGATTCAAAAGCATAAATCTGGATGCCTCTACCTATAAAGTTAAAAATCCTAAGAGTCATCATGACCTAGGATACAAAAGCCAAGAATAAGATGCATACACCCACATACCTCAAAGCAAAACTAAAAAAGTTGTGGGTCCCCAAGCAACAAGCAATTACCTCAGAAGTTGCACAAAAGCTACATATACCCAATCCCATACCTTCATAGGTAAAACCTAAAAGCAAAATGGTTTGGGTACCTAAGCAAAAATCCCTCAAGTCAAATGAGGCATCCACCTCTCATGAATCCCAACCATCCACTTTCTCCTCTTCCATCCACCATGTCCAAAAGTATCCAATCCTTCCATTCCACAGGACAAGCAAAAATTAGAACAATACGAAGTCCATGTGGATCCCTAAATTCCTAAATCATTCATATACCAAGCAAAAATCTCCATTGCTTCCTACACCACCTTCCCATCATAAGCTTCAATGTTTATTATGGTATGTGCAACCGTTGGTCACGGTTCCCTTCCATCACATGACACTTCCGTATAACTCCATCTCCCCTACCTTCAACTATTATCCCACATACCTGCCAAATCACTTCCCTATGGTCCATGCTTTTGCATAAGCCTTCCCTCCATCCTTGCATAAGTCTGCCATATTCTACATCATCATCCATTATCACACCCTCCATAATCCATTATCTAACTTCTCCATCTCACTTTCATGCAATCTCCTACCAACATCTATGAGAACACTTGACATAGTCCATGCGACATCATCCATTTAGCAGTATTATCACCTTTCATGGAGCTAGATGCTTGAGTTTCTCCTTTCCTTATCCATCTATACCATCCAAAAGTCAAAAAAAAAAAAGAAAAAAAAATTCCTTCATCCAATGGTAAAAACTTGGCAAATAGGTGCCTTGGATAAGTACCATGATGACAACCTGGCAAACAGGCATTATGTGTAAGTTGATCTCCTACATCACCTACACTTGGGGGCACCTTATCTCATCAACATATCACCTTCTCTCCTACCATTTCCTATCTTATCCTTCTATCCATTACATACCTATACTATTGAGTCTATCCATCCTAATCTTCCATTCCTCTATTTCTTTGATCTTGATAAAGATTGGGGGCACAATGTTGACAAATGTTTTAGATGTTTCTTGACATACCTTATCCCTCCAATCCATGCAAATCCTTCATAATCCTCTCATCCTCCTTCATCTTAAGCATTGTCATGAAAAATCCTAAGTACTCTACCTACAATGGGGCATGTTATTCCTATGTGACTTAGTCCTTGGCGATCACATCCTTGCCCTCTTCTATGTGCATTTCATTCGTTATCACCCATGCATCTACCTATCCATGGTGTTTCCTTGTCATTAGTATCATCCAATCCATATCTGGTCCATATCTATTCCATACCTGATCCATAGTTGTTCCCTATCATGCCTCATCTGGTCCATATCTCAGTATCATAGGGTTCACCCTGAGCTACATTGCCTCTGTGTCGTCACGTAGACAAGGCCATTATCAATGCACCCTCGAGGCTCTGCTACCCATCCATTCCCTACCTTATTACCTATCCTCCGATCCATCCATGTCTGCACCTTTCACCAGATGCAAGCACGCGCAGTAAAATGCATTTCCAAACAAAAGTCTTGACACAAAACATCAACCTATCCAAAGCAAAGCAGAACACCATACCAAAACCTCAAACTAACTCTATATCAATTATGGCAAGAAGACACATCTAATGCAAGATTGCTTTGTGTTTTTATATCGGTTAACTTGCAAGGTCTTGATTTTTCGTTATTATGTCTTTCTATGCTACTTGAGGATGCCAAAAGTTAGAGATGCTATGATGGGGGCATAATCATTTTTCTTTGTCTGTTGTTTGTGGATCAAACTTTAGTAATGTGACAACTTTTGTCTAACGACATGATCAGTAAAAGATCATCGAGGATTTTCTGAGGTCTAAACATGAAAAGGGGCAATCCTTGTTTGTTGATATGCAAGAAATACTCAGGTCATCTCGGTTCAATTATACCTAGATGTTTGTATTAACTTGCTAAATCAAAATCCATGTAAGCGATACTCAGGTCATCTCGGTTAAATTATACCTAGATGCTTGTATTTTCTTACAACATAATAAACACCCAATTATGAAATAAGCACTTCCAAATACTTGCAATATCAAGATGACAAACATCCATATCCCTATCCATAACGTATCCAGTTGCATTCCATATCCCTATCCATAACGTATCCAATTATGTCTCATATACGTATCCCTATCCAATTGCATTTTGCATACTATCCATGCAATAAAGATTCTATGCAAGGTATCAGTATTTACAAAAGCTTGTGAGTCCTTCTATCGCTAGTCTTCTATCATTTAAAATCATCATATCTTTCATCCTTGTCCAGTCAATCTAAGAAATGGTCCAGATGCAATTCTATCCTTAATCCATACCAATCCAATCAAGTCAATCTCATCAAATGATCCAATAAAAATTAGTGGTCATGATCCTTGTTTGGTTGTAAACCAACTCAATCAGTTATAATCAATTAATTGTCTTATACAGGATGTTGCATTGTCGAAATCAGACCAACACACACATCTTACATGACATGTTTCATTTCCTGAAACCAGACACTATCCTATCATGTTGTTCTAGGGATCTATCGTTCCCCACCATGACAACACTATTGTATATTGTTATCGATTTGGTTTACCACTTGCCAAGGCCAATACCTTGTTTGTTCTTATATCATTTGTGCATACTTGCTTACTTGCTTGTGTGTGTTATCATTTTATCTTGCATCGCGTATCATTCGGCTCATTCTTCAACTTGTTTTTCTTCATCCTAACCTGTTTTTCACCTTCTTCATCGTGAGATTGTCCATCTCATGCATCCTGCCTTCTTCTCATCCAATCTTTCGAGGGGGCATTCTGTCGTGAAACTTGTACCAGGGTCAAACTAGGGCATGTATCATTTTTTTTAGAAAAACTTATTCTTTGAAACAACATGATAAAACACATTGCATCAAAGAGGGGCAAAATGTATACGCCTAAAAATGACATGACTCTACCTAAATAAATATTTAAATATTTATTTCATCTTAATATTCCTCTATCAATAAATAAATAAATCAATTTATTTATTTGATTCATTTTCTCCCATTAATTGAATAAATTACATTTATTTAATTAATTCCATCAATATCAAATTTATTCTTCTAAACAATTAAATAATTTTAATTATTTAATTAAATCATTCATTCTTCCAAATTTAAATAAAATGCAAAATTTATTTAAATTAAATTTTAATCTCCAAAAATAAAATATAATTAAATATTTTATTTATTCTTCCAAATCATGTGCAAGTAATTAAATAAATTTATTTATTTTATTACGCTTTCTTATCTTCTAAAAAATCTTCTAAATCTTCTAAAAATAAATTCTTCTTATCATGTAATAAAAGCAAAAGCTGAGTTAACTGATTTAAAGCAAATTTGTTTTTATCAACAAAACTCTTAAATTAGAAAAAATATTCTAATTTAAGAAATAAAATCTCATCCTCATCAAGAAAGTAGTTAACTCAACAAAGCATCCTTTTGAATGACACATGTCCTTCTTCTATTTGTGCATGTTCTCTCGAACATCCTCTACCATTGATCTTCTTATTTCTTCTACATCATTGATCCTCTCTCTCACGAGTCTATAAATACAACCCTCTTCTTCCATTTCTATATGATGAAGCTTTCAAGTAAACTTATGCTGCAGAATCCATAGCGCGCCATTGGCACCCCCACTCTCACATCATTCACTATCCATTCCATATTGTGTTGAAGCTCACCTTCAACACTACAAGTATCCAAGCCATTTCTCTTTTGCCATCTTGAGGAATTAAAGTAAGGAAGCAAGTTTCCCGAGGGCTACATTCATCACTGAAGATCAAATGGGAATAGGCGAACAATAGAAATCATGAGGTAAGAAAGGTTGTAAGTATCACTTCCTTATTTTAATCTTCTTTACTTGCACATTCCATTGATGTTTTTGGGTTTTTGTAATTCATTTTATTATCCCATTTTACCCATTACACAATGCAAGTGGGTGTATCGTACCAAGTTTGCATTTGATGGTTCTATTGATAAGTATAAGGCTCGTCTACTGGCTAAGGGCTTTTCTCAGGTTGAAGGTATTGACTATTCTAAGACTTTGGCTCCTGTAGCCAAGATGGATTCTATTTGTTTTATACTTTCTATTGCTACGTCTTAGGGTTGGTCAGTGTACCAGATGGATGTGAAGAGTGCTTTCCTGCATGGTGATCTTCAAGAGGAGATCTACATGGAGCAGCCACCAGGCTTTGTGCAGGACCCTTCACTTGTTTGTAGGCTGTGGCATTCACTGTATGGTCTCAAACAAGCTCCTTGAGCTTGGTATGAGAAGATGGATAGTTTTCTTCTTGCTTCTAGATTCACTAGATGTCACTCCAATCCTATAGTTTATATTCAGAGACATGGGGGGGTCTTCTCATTCTTATTCTTTATGTGGATGACTTGATTCTCACAGGGAGTTCTCCTACCATGATTATGGATACTTAGAGAGATTTGATGGAGTGTTTTAATATGACTGACCTTGGTCTATTGAATTACTTCCTTGGTCTTTAGATTCATCAATCTTCTGTTAGTATTCTATCTTTCAGCAGAGGTATGCTCTTGATTTGCTTCAGAGATTTTGGATGGTTGACTACAAGCCTGCCCCTACTCCTTTTCAGTCAAGTGTTGTGTTGTCTACCAATTACACTACTCCATCAGTTGATGGTACCTTGTATCGACAGTTGGTTGGCAACCTTCTATACTTAACACATATTTGTCCTAATATTTCCTTTGTTGTTGGTCTTGTCTTCCATTTCTCTCAAGATCCTCATAAGAGTCATTGGAAGGCAGCCAAATGTATCTTGTAGTATATTTAGGGCACTACATAGTTTGGCATTCACTACACATTAGGAGCTACTAAGATTGTGGACTTCACTGACTCAGATTGGGATGGTGATGTTAATGATCAGAAGTCCACTTCTGGCTTTGTTTTTTGTCTTGGTTCTAGTTTGGTTGCTTGGTCTTACAAGAAGTAAACTACTATTGCATTATCATCAACTGAGGCTAAGTATCGAGGAGCAATCTTGGCTAGTTAGGAGGTTCTTTGGCTTTGAAAGTTGATGGGTGAGTTTGGCTTTCTTGTTGATCATCCCACTACTCTTTGGTGTGACAATCAGTGTGCCATTCATATTTATCACAACCCAGTGGAGCATCAATGCACTAAGCATATTGAGATCCACATGCACTTCATTCGAAATCTCATTTAGGAGGGTGTTCTCAATTTGGAGTACCACATAGCAGCAGGTTGCAAACATCTTCACTAAACCTTTGGTATCTCCTCTCTATCTTTTGTTGCAATTGATGTTAGGGGTGAAGGAAGTTGTCCTTGGGGGGTCTTGAGGAGTCCTCCTTCCTTTCACTTTTTTCTTTTGAGAATTTTTTGTTTTTGTCTCTTTTGGAGAGGAGCTTTCTTCCATAGGGTTTTTCTCCTTTTCTCTAGTCGTGAGAGACTACATTTCATTTCATTATAGTTGTACATGGGTACCTAATATGGCCTTGTTGTTGAGACCCATTTTGTACCTCATATTGCATAATAATCTGCCTAAGTTTCACTTAAGGAGGGGTGTTAGAATAGCCTTAAGTTTACTTAGGCTAATGTTTAGGTGCATTTATTTCTTTTTCTGTTGAGGTAGTTGGATGTTGTTATTCCTACCTCATTTTATCTGACTATTTATTTCTAGGTCTGTACATTTTATTTCATCTTATCTCAATGTATTTTATTCACAACTAGTGGAATAGCTTCTCGTGTTTCTTCTCTTGATGTTTGTGAAGGTTATTTGGTGTGCTGATTGGATCCTTGGGTGCTCTAATAGCAACCATATATCACTTTCCAACTCTAGGTCAAGCTGGTTCTGTCATAGATAAACACATATCTAGGTGGCACTTTAATAGTTGTATATATCATGTATTATTTAGTTTCTAGTCCAAATGATCCTCTATGGATCCCTCATTCTCTATCCTATTAGGTTCAACAAAAAGGAAATGGTAGCTTATAGTGTGTGATGCTAATATTTGTATATTTCCTCTTGACAAGTTTTGACTTCTTTTCATGGGTGTGCATTTTAGGATTGGAGAAGGATGCTTAGACAAATGACAAAGAAAAACATAACTTTTAAATATATACTATGGTGTATAGTTTATGTTAATTATTTTAAATACAATGTTTACTTTCTTTAGAATACTTGATTCACCATAGTTTGCAAGCCCTCTGAAGTGGGGAAAAATGTAGAGTAAAAATTGTGTACTTTGTACTTTTCACTATATGTTTTACATACATTTTGGTGTTCACCACCCCTATTCATGTTCAAGAGCCATTTAGCCCAAATTTGTGCCTTAAAACCTTCATTAGTGTGCCAAATAGGCCAAACAAGACCCACTCTATTGTTACAAACATGTTCCCTACATTCCATGGTCATGTGTCCTTAAAGACACTAGTTAGATTTATTTTGAGCTTGTGACTCCTGCCAATAGTTAATTACAAACCCTAATCCTACTTAGTATGTTTCCCAATTATTAGTGCCTTCTTTCGAAAACCTTATAAAATTCCACTTCATCCTCATTTTGAATCTCTCTTGGCTCCCTTGATGCACTCTTGGTACTCCTATTGGTCTTTATACATTCTCTACATTTTTTGTATTCTTGGACCATTGTTGAAATCATGCAACTCCTCTTCTCCCATATCAAGGAATACTCACTTACAGCTCCTAACCTATTATTCTTATTTACTTTCTCTACCCTTGTACACACCATGTACCAAGTTTTTTCACTTTATTCTTACTCTCTTACGCATGCTCCTATTTTCCTCAAAAAATCCATGTTAGGTTTGTAAGAACTCCATTGAAGGACCTTTCTTGTTTGTCGATCTACCATTTAATTAAATCCATAACCAAGCTCCTTGTCACATCTTGTGATCCTCCATCACCCTACTCAAGCATCTCTAGAAATAATTACACACATCACTACTCTCACAGATCCTCTTAGGGTTTCCTTCCTAACTCTAAGAATATAGTATTTTTTCCATTATGCATTGGGTTTCACACCCTATCTAATATTCTATACTTTGATCTAGAACATGCTAAACATAGACCTAACTAAGGCGGGCTCCTAAATACCATAACCCATATTTTCCCTTTCAAATTTAGATTGGTGATATTTTGGTACTGAGAACACTTTTTCAAAATTTGCATGTGCCACAATGTAGAGAAAATATAGTTTAGAAACCATTGAAAATAATGAAGGCATGGTGTATAGAGTCACTACCACCTATTAAAGGTCACTAGTCCACTCAAAGGGTCGATAGAGTGCACCCTAGTTACTAGAGGATTTGAGAGGTTGTTACCATTTCTCACACTTCTAGAATTATTGTACCTATCCATAACACTTCTAGAGAACTCCATGATAATCTTGTAGCCTTTTGCCACCTTTTGATCAACTCTAAATGTTAGAACACACATGCTTTTTCTCGTCCTATTTCATTTCATTTTCTAGTTTCTAGTTTCTATTTGATTCCCATCTCTTAGTTCATTTATTTTTCTTAGCTTGAATTTGAAAGTATTATTTGATTATTGTTGAAAAAAATAGAAATTTAGTAAGTATGATAAATCACACTAGAAAAGGAAATAAAATATAGATTAACTATCTTTAGGAGTGATCTATTTTAATTTTTCTTATCTTTGTAAATTATTACAAAAATCATAGAAATAAGTCTATGTTTAAAATTTAGTTTGCATAAACCCACCTCAATACATAAAATGGTGCCTTAGCCCATTAATAGGGAATGGTAGGTTATTGGTTAGTATGTGATTGTAGAGTAGAAAAGTGCATACTTCATACTTTTCCCTCTATTTTTTTCCCACTTTAGCCATGTCCTAAGATATATTCATTTAATACATAAATTCACCTACCCATCCATTCACTTTGATCATTATCCTTCCATACATCTCATCTCTCACCCCCTTTCACTTCCTAAAACATATCACTTCTAGGTTGGCATATTACTCATTGTCTTGGATGCTAATTTACTCAAATAGAGCTCTAGGTTGGAATATTTAAAGACATGTCCTGAACCCTAGACGATAGAAGATCATGAATGAATGAATTCAAAATTCATTATCATAAGAACATCAAATTTTCATGTAGAAATAGCAAAAGATAGTCATGATAGCTTGCATTAACATTTATAGAGATATATATTGCATCCTACATCTTTCAATCATTACAAAGAAAAAATGCAAGGGGATTGACCAAGTTGTAAGGGTGGAGTTAGCACATTTCCACGCCCTAGCATAGAAATATCCTAAAGGTGTTCCTAAACTTCCTTGTTTCAATTATGATTTACATAGATTGTATTAGGCCCAACTACATATATTAATTTACCTATGAGCAATAGAATAATTAATAGTAACACAATCATCATCTAGGGTTTTCCTTTACTTTAATAGTACAACACAATGTTACTTAACCAATATATATTTTAAACTTTGTAATGATAAAAGGGGTATGTGCATGGAAATGGGGGACCAAAAGGGCATCAAAAGTGGCCACTTGTTTTTTTAAATTAGTAAAAATGATCTTGGATGAGAAATTGAAGATAAACACACTCAAAATTAGAAGATGTGATAAGAACAAGATTTGTAGTATTAAGAATCTAGTTTCTAAACTACTATTTTTTTTTCTAAAAATGGTGGAGATAAGAGATTCAAACAGGGGGAGCACACAAAGTGCTCCTATTTTTGTCAGAAAAATATAACATGACGTCTGGTGTGTTCCCCTTAAAATGTTGATTTTTTAAAGTATTTCACAAATCACTTTAGTGGAAAATTAGCTAACATCATATAATTTATGTCTAACTTTTCTATTATTTTTTTAATGGATATATGATGTTTTATTAATTTTCAAAGTGGACACATCTTGAGAAATGAAAATTTGAGCATGATCCCCCCCCCCATTTTTTTTGAAAACTAATAAAAAAATTCAATGTGTATAGAATAGAGTCTAGAATCTAAAAATGTAATTTTTTTAAATTTTTACAAACATGTAAAAAATGACACTAGAAATACTACATGTAGGTTTTCTACAAAAAAATACATTAGCAAAAGAAATTGAAGATGGAAACCTTAATGTTATCAGATTTTAGAAAAAATACATGGTTAGAAAGCTAATAAGAAACTTGAAGTCACCCTGACATTTTTTGTATTAACATTGGAAAACATGTAAACCTAATGGAGAGAACACTCGTGATTTTGTTGATTTTCTATGTTTTGTTGAAAACATGTCTTTGGCATCTAAAAGGTAGGTCTAACCCTTTGGGTTGGATGCCCAAGGAAAATCCAACCCTTAGGGTTGGAATTTTCCAAAGCAATGAAAAACATGCTCACGTTTCAGATGAGTTAAAATAGAGAGAGGGAGAGAGAAAGAGAGAAAGGGAGGGGAGAGAGAGGTAGAGGGGGAGATATAAAGAGATAGAAAGAGATGGAGGGGGGAGGAGAGATATATATAGAGATAGTGAGAGAGAAATATAAAGAGATAGAGGGAGAGGTATTGAAATATGGTGGGACAAAATGCAGATAGTTACACCATTACTACACAGCAATATTAAAACATAAAATAATATATTATTGTCTTCAGGTGATTTTCACATTGCATTACATTGTCTTTATAAAAGCCTCTTCCCTTTAACTATTTGATAACTACCTACATAACCTCAATACGGGAATGTAACTCCCACAAACTAACAAACTAACTATTGCTTTATTTACTAACATTTATTTAATATGCATAAACTAACCTATAAATGCAAATTTAACAATGTAATACCATTGTTACTATGACTATTATGCCAGCATTCCTACCCTTATTACATTGTTCCTGCAATAGTACCAAGGGACCCCCCATGAATGCTAATATACTTAACAAAGTTGATTACATAATATGAATACATATTTTATAGAAGATCTTCTCCCAAAGAACAAATCTTGAACCAAGTGGGGCTCCATCATGCTGTCTCGTCTACCCTCAGAAAGGTGTAGCTTCAAGCTGTGCTCTTGAGCTCTTTAGTTCCGAGCTCTCAAATCACAAAGTCTTGAATTATTCAATAACAATCCCTAAGAGATATGACAGATCTCTATCATTGTCTAGTGACCGTGAAAGGGTATAATTCTCAATCATATACTCCGAAGCTTGCTAGACAATAATCCATATTGAGCTCAACACCAAATCCCAAACTTGTCTCCAAAACAAAATCTTCACAAAACATACATTCTTCAAATCCGGCAACATCAACAAAGAAAAGAAAAACAACCAAAACCAAAAATGCTTCTCATGCAAAGCATCATCTCAAAGCGAGAAGCTAACTTGAGATGATGGAAAATCCTCCATCCTCTGATACCGCCTTCCTCCAATTTGACCTTGTTACACTTTATCTGTTTAATGTCACATTAATCTCTCAAATAACACAAGCATGTGAGTCTTTGAAGGCCCTGTTATGTGTAACAAAGATGGCACCAAAAGTCCATGCATAAGTAAATATGATTAAAAAGTCCATTTTAAGGTATTGGACCCAACCAATATTGTACCTTTACTTAAAAAATATCTCCAATATTACTTTATTTTCTTCACCAACTAAAATAACTAAATAGATCTATTATGCTCGAAAATGTATTGATAATCAATCAAAGTGAAATAAGATCCATAATCATATTTTGAACTCGCAACCTTTTGTAATCACCACTCAAAGCTTTCACTAGTTTCATCAACTCACCTATTTACTGTACTTGATTTTCCAAATGTTGAATGCCTTATTATTCCTAAGCTTGCTTTCAACTCCCTCACTCACAAATTCAAAACAGAAACTTTTCCCAATCGAACTATTATATAAATTATTCTCAACAATAGAAAAGCAATGTTAATGAAGAACTCACCGGCAACATTTGGCTTTTACTAAGAATGGAAGTAATAAAAAATTCCAATAAAAACACAATTCTTACTTAAATAAATTAGAGTCTAAGACTGCATCGAGAGGAGACTCACGTCTTCTATATGCTGCAATAATAATAGTTTTTGAGACTCTGTTTCATTCTTTCATATCACCAAATATTTAACAACAAACTTCTATGTTTCACATACATGTAAATAAACCTCTTTTGCAGCAAGGAGAGTAATGTCTTTGCCTTTATAGGTCTGCACAACTAGCAAATACCAATTTCATCAACCACGTAATCTACGAAGGAATTCACATCTCCATATGCATGTAGAAAAAGCTTCCAAACACCTTTGATTCCTCCAAATTTTCACATGGCTGGCAACATTTAATGTCCTTCATTTTGTAACACTCGTCTCTATAAATCTACATGCCTTTCAATGTGTTCAAAACTTCACCTTCCTGTGCTTACTTTCTCTCCTTGTCATTACCAATCTCATCCAAGAAAAATAGGCTATATTTAAAAAAATAATAATGGAAAATAGGAAACAATCTATGCGGCGACATGCTATTTTAACTGTCATGTAAAAACACCAAAAACCAAGGATAAAATTCATTTAAAATGGCCATTCTGGTGACTCTAAAAACCTTGCACAATTTTCTTCATACTGCAGAAACCTTACACAATTTTATTCATGCTTGTTGTCTTCCTCAAATGATTTTCTTCATTCCAATTGCACAGGCACAAGAACATATGTTGCTCTGATACCATATTGAAATATGGTAGGACAAAATGCAGATAGTTACACCATTATTGTACAGCAATATTAAAAAATAAAATAATATATTATTGTCTTCGGATGATTTTCACGTTGCATTACATTGGCTTTATAAAAGCCTCTTCCCTTTAACTATTTGATAACTACCTACATAACCTCCATACAGAAATGTAACTCTCACAAACTAACTATTGCTTTATTTACTAACATTTATTTAATATGCATAAACTAACCTATAAATGCAAAGTTAACAATGTAATACCATTGTATCTATGACTATTATGCCAACAAGAAGGAGAGAGAGAGAGAGAGAGAGAGAGAGAGAGAGAGAGAGAGAGAGAGAGAGAGAGAGAGAGAGAGAGAGAGAGCATAAAAAGTCAAAAAGTAAAAAGTAAAAAAAGAGGTCACATTTTGCAAACCTGCGGCTTGCAAAATGTAGACCTCTTCAAAAATAGATATCAAAGTCTCCTAGAATAGATATTTGATCCCAATAGGTATGATTCTTGTATTTTTTTGTTTGTTCTGTATATTCAAGTAATGTTTTTTGTTTTTTTATCCTAAATGGGCATGTTTTATATTTTAAATAGGTAAAATGGATGAACAACATGAAAACCCAAACCCAAAGATTGCATCCTCAGAGAAGAAATCACTACACATAGTGGTAAAGGTTGCCACATGGTTGTTAGGGTCTCCCTTCCCATTATATTTCTTAAAGTGAGGGGTCTCAAACTTCTCAGGCATTTGAGTTCTTAGGATGGAATAGAACAAAGGTCTACAGATATAATGTGTTGTCATATTAGGTTTAGGTGGACTATTGTTTATGTTAACCAATTGTTGTTGGATGGAGGTCACAATCCAATACATGTGGTAGCATTATTACTTAGTTGTGTAGTAGTGGTGAGAATAGTAGAAGTATCTGTAGGAATAGGGAGTGTTGGTATTGATGATGACACTTGAGTCCCTTTTTTATTAGCATAAGTGACATTAGTGATGGTTTCAATGCAACTAGATGCAAATAGAATGTTGTTATGCACTATATGAGCAAGGCCACATAAGACTTCAAATCCTTCTTGACCTTCGAGCAAAAAACTTCTTAGACTCTCAACAATAGGGACGGCCTCCCCAACTATGTGTTCTGATCTTACAAATTTTTGGAAATTAGCCAACTTCATGTCTAATCTCTGAATTTAAGCTTTAGGAACATGAGCCACATGGTCATTAATGTTGATGGATTCATGGAAGTTTGATGCTTCAAGAAGATGTGAAGTAGGGATATCAAGAAAAAGTGTTTGACCTTCTTGTGGGATAAGACTAGGAATTTAGGGTTCTGAAGTATTGGTATCATCATTATACAAAGCATTAAAAACCATAATTTGAAGACTTCTTCACACACGAGTGTTACAATCAGGGCACCGAGTCACAAAGCTCATAAAGTGTCTACAAGATTTAGTAACACACAAGATGCAGCAATAGAAGAAATGAATGGTGAAGCAAAAAGAAGGGTTTGAATTTTTGTTTAAGTGAAGCAATGTTTTGTTCAAATGTAAACAAACATAATACACATAATGTTGGCAAGAGACATAGTGTAGCTTCATGAGTCTTGTCATTGATGGCAACAAAGTTCATCCCACCCATCTGCAAGACATGGTGAGCCTATACCAGAAGTTAGATTGAAGAGTGTTGAGGTCCGGTAAGCAAGAACAGATCATGTAGCAAGGTCCGACAGTCAAGTCCGGATCTCTCAGAGGAAGTATCTCAGTAAAGTGAGGACTTGGGGAAGTCAAGAGGAGTATCCTAACTAATAGATTCTAGGGATTGACCCTCTGGTGAAGAAAGAGTGAAGAGATATGAGCACCTAAGTATTGGGTTCCTGTTTGGCAGAGTAGACTAAGGAAGAACTGACCGGCAGAGCATCACACCTTAATCTGGATAAGATATTGATGGTGATTAAACTTCCTGAGGTATCACTCATGATTGGCCAACATGATTGATGACTTCTACAAGCATCTCCTTGATATGCATCACTTGGTAAGCAAAGATTCAGCCGATAGACTAGAGTTTGAGAAAATAGTGAAGTATTCTGGATGCCGAATAGAAAGTTGTTGAAATCCTTTGTGCGGATATATATACTAGATGGATCTCGATGAGAAGGTGTGTGTGGTGTATTGTGATGTGTGAAGAAAAATAGAGAACAATGTGGAAGTAGTAATACAGGTCCGGTATGTGACAGGACAACAGCACCAAAGAAGAGGAAGAATGAAGTGCAGTAGATCAGTATATTGAGCCTAACTGGAACTAAACTTTAGCATATGTGGATGCTTCTCATGAGTTCAAGTATCTAGTTACTTTCTTGTACCTTGTAGACAATGAGTCTCTTGTAGGCAGTGAGCCCTAATTGGCAAGTGCCATTTTGTACTTCTATTCTTCTGACAGAGAATACAATCTTGGGTTAATCACCCTGTGGTTTTTCCCTTAACAGGGTTTTCCAAGTCAAAATCATTGTGTTATGTGTATTGAGTTTATTTCTGCTTTCATGGTTATGCATGCTTACTTAATTTGATGTTGCACTAATTGTTAAGAAAGAAAAGAAAGTTAAAATAATCTAGATAACTGATTCACCCCCCCTCTCAGTTATCAACAATTGGTATCAGAGCCAAGTTCCTCCTAACAGAGCCTAACAGCTTGAGGAAGATCTGGGAATCTCAATATGTATGGTATGAGGGAACAACTTCAGTCTGCTTTAGATGATCTTGAGCAATCTCACTCCGAAGTCAATGAATTGAAGGAAAGACTCAAACAAACTGATGATTTCATAAATGAACTAAAAGAGAAATTGAGTACCTCTATGAAAAAGAGAAAGAAACTACTTCAACAGTTAGCAAGTCAAAGTGCAGCCAATGTTACTGATGAAGATCTGAATGAAAAGAACAAATTATGTGAGAAGCTATCAAAAGAGGTCATTATAGTAAGACATGAAATAGAATCAGGTGTTATAAAATTCACTCAAGAAATTGAAGAGAAAAGAAAGACTAAAGATAATTTAAAACAATCTCCCAAAGAAAATGGATAGAATAATCAAGCATTTGGAATTTGATCTTGAAAAATCTAGAGATAATGAAGAACAACTTGAGAATCAGATTGTCACTTTAAAAAGGGATCTCCAAACAACAAATGAATACAAAGAGAAATTCAAGATAAGCTTTGCTCAGCATGAAGTTCTTCTTGAAAGCCAAAAGAGAGTAGATGACAAGCAAGGCTTGGGGTATGAGAAAGGTGAAAGCTCCGGATCAGGTCAGAAGAACTCTAGATTAGGAAATCCAAGGAACAGGCCTAGAAGACCTCCAGTAAGACAACCAAATGCTCAAAGATATCCATCCTTTAATGGATACTGCCATAATTGCAATAAATTTGGTCATAAAGCAAATTAGTGCAGAAGAAGAATGAATCAGACTAATTCATTCTTCTCTGGACAATGTTTTAATTGCAAAAGGTATGGTCACAAATCTCATGAGTGTAGAAATATGCAAATGAACAATTCATTCAATGGTAGATGCTTTACATGCAATAGAATGGGACATATGGCTAATCAGTGCAGATCAACATGATATCAGTCAACTATGCAAAGAAATGTTGTTTGCTACAATTGCAATAGATCCCGTCATATTGCCAAATTCTACAGAAGTAAGAATCAGGACAAAAAGGGTCCGATACATCATAATCAAAACCAAGACAAAGGAAAAGGAAAAGTGAATGCGGATGAAATTCAAAGGGAGATGAACAAGATTTAGGTGAAGAAGATTACAAAAAATGTTGAGGACAAATCCACACCAGAATTTGGTGCTGATATTCCTTTTGAAAACTAAATAGATGAGCTCTAGCTCAGGCGGAGTCACAAAAGATAACAATTTCCCCCAGCCAGTCAATTGGTGCCTAAAATTGGCACAAGGATGGTTATAGGTTAAAAGAGAAACATCTAAATAACCCTTGGGAAAGATATAAAAGATCCACAAGGGATTTAAAGAGGTTAATCATCTAAGATTGATCCAATTTAACAGTCATCCGGTAAGAAGCAAGATTTTCACAGTTTGATCCAGTGTGATTCCAAACTGAAACATCTTGATCTGTGGATAAAGGGGATGATTTGAGGAAAGCAGAGACACTAAAATTAATCACTAAGATCAGCTCTAAGTACATCTCAGTGATCCAAAAAAATCTCTCTCATGATAAGGCAACCGAAATAACTTAAGTTGTGCATTTATTACAAAATTAAATTAGGGTTTTCTCAAAGATAAAAGGGTTCGTTTGCTTGTCATTTGCACATTTGCATTAGTGAAAGAGATAAGAAGAGCTCTGCAAACAAGTTTGCTTCATCTCTCTCAAGGATCAATCACAGAATTCAAGTCAACCGGTGATCTTTTCGGCTCATTTCGTGAACCCTAAAAGCATAAGAGGTATTTCTACTCTTGAAATCTCTCTCTGAATCTTTAAAGATGGCTACTCTGAATGTTGTGAAGATTACTGATAGGCCGCGCCCTAAATTTAAGAAACATCCCTACAAATCTCTAGAAGTGGATCCCTTAGGTGCATTTTCCAACATTTCGCATGGGGTTTTGCATGTTGAAGACATTAGGGCATACATTCATGCGACCATTGAAGAATTTGGAGAATCCAAGCTATTAGATATCTACCACAAGTAGTTAATAGATGATTCATTTGAGCTCAAACCTTAGTACAAAGCCATCCGAGATAAGCATTTCGGACAATGCATCCATTTCCCCTATTTTGCAGAAGATGAGAGGGTCTGGTACGTTTTGAGCAGAGTGCATGACAACTTCATGTGGTTGAATGGACCATTCAAGATCACAAAAGATGCTATTAGGGCAGTAACTGGTTTACACTCATCTAGAAGGTTACCTATTCTCAAATCTGTCAAAAACTAAACTATGAGTGAGGCTACCAAATCAAAATTTGACAAGAGGGCAATGACAATTGAAGATATCACTGATCCAGATATCAAGTTTGCATCCATGATAATTGGTTACAAGATATGTCACTCTAGCAAAGAAAATTTAGTACTCGGAACTACAATCTACACAGCTTATCAGATGCTAAAATAAAATGCTCACTATGATCTTTGTGAGCTTCTCTTGAATCAACTTTTGGAGAATCTACAGAAGATAAAGAAGGACAAGAAGAATTCCTTCAAATATAGTGGCTTGATACTCTGTCTATTCTTCTATTACATGAACGAGCTACTTGGATCTAGTGGCTGGATGTGGCAAAATGACAGACCTGTTGCCCTACAAATCAAGGATTATTTGCATGGACTTGGTGATGCTAAGGCATAAAACACAACACTCTGGGGCTACTTCAAGAACTTTTAGAATATGATGCAAGCCAGAGAGAGAATCCCCCAATCTCTAGTTGAAAAGTATAAGGATACAGTTTGCTTTATGGGAGAAACTGATCAGTGCCTAATAGAGGTAGTAGAGCCAAAGATAGTCCGGATCATGCCAATGGGGTACGAAGTAGATGAGAAAATTGTAGAGCTACATGTTCAACACATGCTAAGTCAACCCAAGGATCATAAGGCATAAAGGTTTGGAACCTTTGAAGAGTTAAGTGTGAAGATTCATGTGGAGCTAAGGCAACCAGAAATGAAAAGAAAAGTGAGGAGGGAAGTTGAAGAATTTTCCAAGAGGCATTGAATTTCAAAGGAGGCACTTGATGCAAATAGAGAAAAGATGGAAAGGGCAGAAAAAGAAAGGCAAGAAACTGAAAAAGAAAGTGCTCCATTGCAAGCCCCCTCCCGGACCAGATCCTCTAAGAGCTCTGCACCTGCCACTGCTAAGAGCTCAAAGGCATCAAAACTGGAAGCAAAATCATCTGGTAAAGGAGAAAAGAGAACAAAGACAAAGGCTACAAGATCGTACACAAGCCTTAAGGATGATGAAGAGATAGAGATAGATGAGGAAGTAAAGAAAATGAAGAAGAAAAAGAAAACATCCGATGAACCCTCTACTGGTCAAGACAAGGAAGAGAAGGCAGAAGAATTTGTTGAAAAGCCTACTCTTCGCATTGATGATAAAATCAAATCAGTCACTATGGATGGGAACTTGAAACCAATGAATGAGTTTTATGATGATTATAGTGAAACTGATCAGAAGATCCTGCAAGAAGTTACAGTCAGGTATTTAAATATCTACAACAAAGCATTCATTGAAATTATATCTCTGATTCCTAAAAGTCTAGAAAAGGAACTTGAAATAAGAAAGAACAATGCCATGGCAAAAGACCTAGAAATACGGGAATAGATTGCTATCCAAATTTATCCCTCCATCACTCCAAAGAAAATAAACATGTCTTCAAAGATTGCAAGGATGAGTTCTAGAGAAAAGCTAGAATGAATCAACTTATGCTTGGAGAAACTGACAAATTTGCAAAAGAAACTGAAGAGATCCTTAGGAATGCCTATAAAAGATTCAATATTCCTATCATAGAGGACTTAGGTGATGAAACCTCTGCCATGGATGACAAAGAAGAATCTACTGAGATAGTGGCAGAAGAGGCAAAGGAGACAAGTGAAGAGAAAGCTAAGGACTTAGATTCCTCTGTTCCGAAAGAGGAAGTCCAAGAAGAAGTAAATATCTCTCATCTAGATTCCCCTACAGAATCCAGATCTAAAGGAGAAGAAAGATCAGAGGAGAAAACTATTCAAGAAGAAGAAGTAAAGGAAAAAGAAAAAGACCAAACAAAGAAGACTCCAAGAGACAGTTCTGAGACTGCAGAAGGGAAGAAGACTCTGTCTCCGGCAAGAGACACTGCAGAAACTGTCAAAGATTTCTTGACCAAAGAGATGATGGAATTTGATGAACTGAAACTACTTCAAGGTCCATTCAATTTTGATTCCCTCTCCTTGGTTCAAACCATGAAGCTAGCATCCTTTACTCAAGAAAACGCAAAAGAAAAACTTCTGAAGTCTCACATGGAAGACTATGAGCTAATAGAAACTGCATCCAGTGTATTGGAGAAGATCATGCCATCCTTCCAAAAGGATCCTTTAGCCTCCACATCCAGTAATCTAAAGTCTCTTGTAAATTTTGTTCATACATATTTTGATTCCTTAGAGAAGTCAGCAGAAGAAAAGGTCCAGAAGGAGTTTTTGGGAAAGAGATTCTCTGAGGTACAAGGACTAATAACCAATGATAGGAGAGTTATGGACATTGGAATAAAGAGCTTAGAAAATGCTCTTAAAGATGGCAGAGATATATATAAATTTTGTTTATTCTGGCCCAAAGTGACCAAGGATATTGAGAAGAAATTAAAAGAGCAAGAGGATAAACTGTTAAGTTTATCTCAAAGTTTTGATCCTCTCTCCTCTTCCATAATCAATCAAGAGTGTCAGACCATTGCAGTCACAAATGAAATAAAGAAGCTTGAGAAGGAGAAGAAAAATAGAATAAATAGGTTAAGTGAACTTAGAGGGATCATTATCCCTAAGTTAGAGGCTATGCATGAAGCCCTAACTGATGCTTAGGTAACAGCCCAGACCAGTGATCCGTCAGATCTAAAAAGGGCAGAAGCTTTTGCATTCCTGTTGAGTGGTCACATCTCAATTTTGGACAGGATGAAGAAGAGTTGGGAGACATAAGTGTACAGTTGAAGACCACTTTTGTAGATATAATTTAGTATATGTAAGTAAAACATGTATATATGTTTTTGCAGCCAAGTATAGATTATTTTCAAGAAATTTTGGTGTGCAGACCCTACCCTTTGCCATCGATGTCAAAGGGGGAGTGAGGAGCAGTGAAAAATGTGGAATCTAGCTAAGGGGGAGCTCCGGTAAAGTGTACATTAGAATAGAGCATCAGCCAAGTGGGAGTGTAGTGTGACACTAGTCATTTTTCACTAAGTGTTGCCATCAATGCCAAAGGGGGAGATTGTTGGCAAGAGACAAAGTGTAGCTTCATGAGTGTTGTCATTGATGGCAACAAAGTTCATCCCACCCATCTGCAGGACATGGTGTGCCTATACCAGAAGTCAGATTGAAGAGTGTTGAGGTTCGATAAGCAAGAATAGAGCATGTAGCAAGGTCCGACAGTTAGGTCCAGATCTCTCAGAGGAAGTATCTCAATAAAGTACGGACTTGGGGAATTTAAGAGGAGTATCCTAACTAATAGATTCCATAGATTAAGCCTCTGGTGAAGAAAGAGTGAAGAGATATGAGCACCTAAGTATTGGGTTTCTGTTTGGCAGAGTAGACTAAGGAAGAATTGACTGGCAGAGCATCAAACCTTAATCCGGATAAGATATTGATGGTGATCAAGCTTCCTGAGGTATCATTCATGATTGGCTGACATGATTGATGACTTCTACAAGCATCTCCTTGATACGCATCACTTGGTAAGCAAGGATTCAGCTGACAGCCCAGAGTTTGAGAAAATAGTGAAGTATTCCAGATGCTGACTAGAAAATTGTTGAAATCCTTTGTACGGATATATATACTAGATGGATCTCGATGAGAAGGTGTGTGTGGTGTATTGTGATGTGTGAAGAAAAGTAGAGAACAGTGTGGAAGTAGTAATATAGGTCTAGTATGTGACAGGATAGCAGCACCAAAGAAGAGGAAGAATGAAGTGCAGCAGATCAGTATATTGAGCCTAACTGGAACTAAACTTCAACATATGTGGATGCTTCTCATCAGTTCAAGTACCTAGTTACTTTCTTGTACCTTGTAGACAGTGAGTCTCTTGTAGGTAGTGAGCCTCTTTTGAGCAGTGTGCTCAAGCAGTGAGCCCTAATTGGCAAGTGCCATTTTGTACTTCTATTCTTCTAACAGAGAATACAATCTTGGGTTAATCACCCTATGGTTTTTCCCTTAATAGGGTTTTCCATGTCAAATTCATTGTGTTATGTGTATTGAGTTTATTTCTGCTTTCATGGTTATGCATGCTTACTTAATTTGATGCTGCACTAATTGTTAAGGAAGAACAGAAAGTTAAAATAATCTAGATAATGCATTCACCCACCCCTCCTCTCAGTTATCAACACATAATATATCTTTGATCAAATTCAACTCTACTCAAATTCACTTAGATATCAATAATGCTAATGCTTAAATCAAACCCAAATTTCAATGCTTTTTTTTTTAAAATGCAACAATTCCAAATTGTTCCTATCTTCAATCTTCAATGCAAGATGACAGTTGTAATGTTGTAGAACAAAGTAAAATCAGATTTGTAATGAAAATTACAGCAGCAAAATATAAAATTGAATATCAATCACAAACCCTAGATTGCAACATTAAATAGGTTTTCACAAAATGCAACTTTTTTAACAAATTCTTGCAATGAAAAGATTCAAATGCACAATGTAACACTATGAAATGATTAACTATTGTAATATGAATCAGATTTGATGAAAAAAATCAAAAATTTAATCCATGCTATGATGATCTATCCTTCTAAGATGCAAACAAAGTGATAAATATGTTTTTTTCCAAGTCTAGAATGAAGTATTCCTTTTCCAAATTTCAAATGCAAGTAGGCAAGAATGTTTTGAATAGAAAGAATGATTAGGTACAACAAATTCAAATACTTTAAAAAATCTATCAATGCAATAGGATTTGCAACAACCCTCAAATCTACAAACCCTAGGTTCAAAACTATCTAGATTTTCTAAAAATGCAAGGTTTTTACAAACCCTAGTTTTGAAACTATGCAAAAATTAACTATGTATGCATGAAAAATGATTAATGAAATCAATTCAACTTAGATCTAAGGTAGTAAAAAACTTAGAGCTGAAAGAAGAAGGTTGCAGAAGTGCAAGACAAGTCGGGTTCACCAATATGTTATGTGGAAAAGAGTGATCTAGCCTAAGAGGTAAAACTAGGTCAAAACCCTCTTCCATAAACATTGGGGCACAAACTAATTGTCTTCTAACCAAGAAGGAGAACCAAACTACAGGGGTTATGCCCTTTTGTTGTATAGACAAGAGTCAACCAAATCCAACCAAGATCAAGCAAGCAAACTAGGGCAAATGACCAAACTTTGAATTACAAAGATCGACTAATAACTAACAGTCAAAAACAGATATCAAAAAACCAAAAGTAGAACACAAATTAGGGAGAAGATTAGAACCTAGATCTGGGAGTAGAAACACAAAAGACCAGGGTGCTTGGGCACCCTAGACCCTAATTAGGGTTTAGTAGAATCTAAGGATATCTCTAGACCTGTACCTGCAAGCTTTGTCTTCTTCCCGTAAATTATCTTTAGAAACTCACTTTTTTGACCTGCACACAAGGAAAGAGGAAAATGTTGTGTTGTGTATAAGGGATTGCCTTAGTCAAACCCTATGTTGGTATTTCCACCTCCACTACAATGATGATTATATCCAAGAGTGCGTACCTTAGGAGGGCAGAGGCCAGATCTACAATAATATGATAGAAATATGAATGAAAATGATGATTACCACAAGAGGTAAAAGCCTATTTGATGAAGATAACTCAAGATCATACACCAACAAGGAGATTGATGGAGAAGGCTTGAAAGTTCCTTCAAGACCTGAAACAAGCTTCAATAAAACCACAAGTAGTTAACACTTCCAAGCATGAAGAACACTTTAGCATAGAAGATCAAAATATATGAGAGAAAACTTGAAATTATCTATCTAGGTATAAAATGAAATACAAAACTTCTTTATATATGCACTCCCTCTAACAAATGATGAATAAAACCAAATGGGGCCGACATATACAAAGTAGGGAGGTGTTCTAAGCTGATACCACAAGAGAGGGGCTAAAGATCCCAATCAAGACCAGGGCACTCAGGCTTCCTAGGCCTTTAGCCTCACAAACTCCATGGAGTGTCAAATGTCATGGGCTTAGTCCAGTCCTAAGTTTATTTTGTCGGGTTTATTCATCAAGATTGAGATTTTATCATTTTATGCTCAAAATGATGTTAAAATAGGTCCTGATTAACAAAGGCAACATTTTAGGTTCAACCAGGTGCTAAACTAAGTTTAAAATGCTAGTGTACACATTTTACGACATAACAATATATCGAGCAAAGACATAGACCTACCTTTAGTACATGACTATATGATGAATATATATAAGGAGATATAACCTGAGTATTAGTTGTGATAATAAATGTTCTAAATTGTGTTATATTTTTACTTGTATGGAATCTTACTACATTATTATATTTCTTTTCTATATTTACTTCTCTTCTATCACTGTTACTACTCGAGTATAAACAAACTACATAAGAGTAACCTAGGTTCAAATCTTTGGACTGTATCCTAATTTCTCTTGCCAACATTTGGTTCTGCTACCGAGACCCTAGTAAGGATAGTGAAAAAGTTGGTTCCTTCATATATAAACACATATCTAGGTGGCTCTTTCATAGATGTATATATCATGTATTATTTAGTTTCTAGTCCAAATGATCCTCTATGGATCTCTCATTCTCTATCCTATTAGGTTCAACAAAAAGCAAATGGTTTCTTATAGTGTGTGATGTTATTTTTTGTATATTTCTTCTTGACAAATTTTGACTTCTTTTCATGTGTGTGCATTTTAGGATTGGAGAAGGATGCTTAAAAAAATGACAAAGAAAAACATAACTTGCTTTAAATACAATGTTTACTTGCTTTAGCTTACTTGATTCACCATATTTTGCAAGCCCTCTAAAGTGGGAAAAAATGTAGAGTAAAAATTATGTATGTTGTACTTTTCACTATATGGTTTACATCCATTTTGGTGTTCACCGCCCCTATTCATATTCAAAACCCATTTAGCCCAAATTTGTGCTTTAAACCCTACATTAGTGTGTTGAATAGGCCAAATAAAACACACTCTATTGTTACAAACATGTTCCCTACATCCCATGGTCATGTGTCCTTCAAGACACAAGTTAGATTTATTTTGAGCTTGTGACTCCTACCAATAGTTAATTACAAACCCTAATCCTACTTAGTATGTTTCCCAATGAGTGCCTTCTTTGGGAAACCTTATAAAATTCATGTTCATCCTCATTTTGAATCTCTCTTGGCTCCCTTGATGCACTCTTGGTACTCCTATTGATCTTTTTATATTCTCTACACTACAATTGCATTCCTGGACCATTGTTGAAATCATGTCTCCTCTTCTTTGATATCTAGGAATGCTCACAAATCCTCACCTATTATCGGTATTTACTTTCTCTACCCTCATACACACCATGTACCAAGTTTTTTTACTTTATTCTTACTCTCTTGCACATGCTCCTATTTTCCTCCAAAAATCCATGTTAGGTTTCTAAGAACTCCAGTGATGGACCTCTCTTGTTTGTAGAACAACCATTCAATTAAATCTATAACCAATATCCTTGGCACATCATGTGATCATCCATCACCCTATTCAAGAATCTCTAAAGAATTACACACTCCACTACTCTCTTAGTGATCCTCTTAGGGTTTCCTTCCTCACTCTAAGAATATACCATTTTTTCCAATGTGCATTGGGTTTCACACCCTATCTAATATTCTATATTTTGATCTAAAACATGCTAAAAATAGACCTAACTAAGGTGGGCTCCTAAATACCATAACCCGTATTTTCCCTTTCAAATTTTGATTGGTGATATTTTGGTACTAAAAACACTTTTTCAAATTTTGCATATGCCACAAGGTAGAGAAAACTTCGTTGAGAAACCATTGAAAACAATAAAGGCATGGTGTATAGAACCACTACAACCTATTAAAGGTCACTAGAACCCCCTAAGGTCACTAGTCCACCCAAAGGGTCGATAGAGTGCATCCTGGTCACTAGAGGATCTGAGAGGTTGTTACCATTTATCACACTTCTAGAATTATTATACCTATCCATAACACTTCTAGAGCACTTCATGATAATCTTCTAGCCTTCTACCACCTTTTGATCAACTCTAAACTTTGAAACAAACATGCTTTTTCTCATTCTATTCCCTTTCATTTGCTAGTTTATAGTTTCTATTTGATTCCCATCTCTTAGTTCATTTATTTTTCTTAGCATGAATTTGAAAGTATTATTCAATTATTGTTGAAGAAATTAGAAATTTAGTAAGCATGATAAAACACACTAGAAAAGGAAATAAATTATAGATTAGCTATCTTTAGGAGTGATCTATTTTAATTTTTCTTATCATTGTAAACTATTACAAAAACATAGAAATAAGTGTATGCTTAAAATTGAGTTTGCATAAACACACCTCAATACATAAAATGGGGCCTTAGCCCATTAATAAGGAATGGTAGGTTATTGGTTAGTATGTGATTGTAGAGTTTTAAAGTGCATACTTCATACTTTCCCCTCTATTTTTAGCCCACTTTAGCCATGTCCAAAGATATATTCATTTAATACATAAAATCACCTACCCATCCATTCACTTTGATCATTATCCTTCCATACATCTTAGCTCTCACCCTCTTTCACTTCCTAAATAGATCACTTCTAGGTTGGCATATCACTCATTGTCTTTGACACTAATTTGCTCTAATTTAGAGGTCTAGGTTGGCATATTTGAAGACATGTTTTGAACCCTAGAAGATAGAAGACCATGAATGAGTGAATTCATAATGCATTATCATAAGAGCATCGAATTTGTATGTAGCAATAGCAAAGGATAATCATGATATCTTGCATTAACATTTATAGAGATATATATTGCATCCTACATCTTTGAATTCTTGAAGCATGACATAGTCAGATCTTAGCATATTTACACATTGTCCCCTTTAGATGAGCTAAAAATCCCAACTTCCTCGTTTTGATTATGCTTTACATGTATTGTATTAGGCCCAACTACATATATTAATTTAGATGTGATCAATAGAAGATTTAATAGTAACATAATCATCGTTGAGGGTTTTCCTTTACTTTTAAAGTAACAAAATGTTACTTAACCAATACATATTTTAAACTCTATAATGATAAAAGATTTAATTACAACTCAAACCAAGGATGTCTTATTTCTAAGAATAGCCTAACAAAACACTGGTAGTTAATTTGGCCAAGTCATTAATATAGTCTACAAGCTAGCTTGGACTAGACTCACTTCTAGCTTGGACTAGACTCACTTGTCTATGGACATGGAGTTTAGGAACTTTATAGGTTAAGCATGTAATGTTAGTAATTCAAAGCATGCACCTATTCTTGAGTTAAATAGGGGAAGTTAGAGATAAGTTCCCTTGAAACACCAACATGAATTTTGACAACTTAAAAGCTTTAAGCATTATATTGGACAAACAACCCCAAAAAAATGACATTGATTGACAAAGTTTAATACATGAAAAAAGTTTAAAATACTTATTAGGTTCTTCACATATCACCGAATTTTTGCTTGAGCACTATACATGAATAACAATTAATTTTTATATTTTCAATTCATTAGTAAAATAAATAAATTATATTTTCTAGATTTCTGAAAATCAGAACAGTACATGCTGCTAGCAGACAGGTTGCCGCCTACACATTTTATTTTCTCCTATTATGTTTCTGTCCTTCCTTTTGGAGATAAAGCGAAGAAACTTTTCACAAATTTATAACACTGGTAGGTTAGATTGTGCAAAGAACCCTGTGAAGCTTTAGAGAAACACAGTGTGCCTAAAATAGAAAAGGAATAAATTATATCTTAAACGCTTTGCCCAAAAGCGGGGAGCTTCATGTATAATCTAGTTGGCCATTGATTCAGTCCTCACACAGGCATCATAAACATGTCCTTATTTGCAGACATGGTTTTAAGAGTCCCAGATTGGCCCAAATGCTGGAATTCCCGCTGCTCTGCATTTCTTCACCACGTCTCGACTACCCCTCGGATTGCTTGTCACAATAACAACTTGGGCTTCCCAATTTCTCACCGCTTTCACTGTCAATTCCGCTACATTTGGGCGACCTGATACAGCCGTGTCATGGATAATCATCTTTTCTGAAGGGTAGCTTTCGATCTTTCTAACAATGTCGTCTCCAAAATTTCTTTGTATGGCTTTCGCCACCCAAATGAAATACACGTCTGCACGAGAGGGTTGCAGCATGAAAGACAGGAAGACGCAGATGCCGGAGCCTGTGGCCACCACCACTACTTTCTCATACATGTTTACCAAATACGGCAGTCCTGCAAAGTGAATACAGCGAGTATACAAGTATTTTGGCGGATCAGACACCAGTCCTTTGGTAAAATCCCCCACTGCTCCCGCCAGCATCATGTGTTCATCTTTTCCGTCGGAGATTATTCCGAAGGCGTGCCAATCTGAGAGCGGGGCTCGGCTTATCCGACCAAGAACGCCCGCTTCTACTCCTCCCCGGAATTTGATAAGGCTAGCTTGCCCGGACGGCGCCGACACCTGGACTGCGACCTTTCTGACAGTCAGCCATGGAAGGATTATGAGGAAGCTGATGAGTAGTGTGAAGCAGAAGTCTTGTTTCTTTGCAAGAACAGAGAAACGTAAGTGGTATGCCTTTTTCCCTGGATTATAAGCTGCAGTGAGTATGACAAAAGCCCAGAGCAAAGCGAGGGCTATCCATCCAGCGAAACGGTGGATTTCTTCAAAGACATTGTGGTGGACATGGCGGACCAGAGGAAATGCTGCCACCGAGCTTATAAACAGAAACCCTAAGATGGCAGCTGCAACGCCTATTATAACCCCGCTCGTTAACTCCCGCTGGCGGAGAGTTTGTGCTAGGGAGTAAATTAACCACATAATGGAAGAAACCCCGCAGCCGCTGTGGATTCCTCCTAAGCACTGAAGAAAAGAAGTGGCGGCCGTCTTGATTGCGAGTGGAACCCACGACCTGCCGAGCACCTTGACGGCGACCCAGAATACAATCCTCAGAAAAGCTTCACTGCGGCACAGCACCACTGCTAGAATGTTGCCTACCGAGAATAGAGCGGCTTCCTTTTTTGCATAGGGAAAGTGGCCGGTGGCAGCCAAAATGAGTGCAGTAACATTCAATGCAAAACTTGCGACGAACAGACGTTTATAAACGGTAAACAGGCCCTGATCCAGCAATATCACTGAAAGACGCGTCTCCGCCTTCTTTGGCTTTGGCGTTGCCCGTCTTATGTCGTCCAAGATTTGTGCAGCGCCAAAACCGATTTGGTGCTCCAAGTCTGCATGGAGCTGCTGGTCCATAGAAATGCCATGTTCGACGTCTGATAAATTAATGCTGGTAAAATGGCTCTCTGATCTTACTATGCTGGAAATGGTACTGTTTTGCACTGATGTTGTCTCGTCCATGCCTTATCACACAAGCGTTATCGCTTCCGTGATAAAGTAGGAGAGGTTAGAAGTATCTAGATTGCAGTCACACAAAGAAAATATACTTGTGCGTCTTGCATAAGTCCTATTTTTTAGGTTTTGTGGTTTCACGTCTGAACAGTGGTGTTTACTGTTTACTGTACAGATGGAAGGCTTACGCGCAATGCCGACATTTTACACAATTTTTTTCAGTCGTCATATGATGAATGCATTCTCATTGTTACCTGGCTTGTTCATGGAAACTTCACAGGCAACAAGAAACAAAACGACGAAAACATTGCGGCGGGTTTCGATACATCGTCGTCTGCTAATATCACACATCATCTTCCAAGGAGTAATTTCAGAAATCTTGAACGGACATCACACGCTTCCTTGTAAGTTTGAGTGAATGCTACGGATCGCCATTGACGTTCCAGGAAAAAAAGGATTGATGATGGGCCATTGGAGATTCTCATATATGTTTGTACTTACATTAATTGATGGGTTATTTGCATTGGACTAGGATTAAGTTTAACCAGACGCGCGTTTCCCTTTCTTCTTTGGTTAGAACAAAATTATTAAATATATTAATACGAATTGACGTTTGAATTGATAAAAATGAAGAAATAGATAGGTGAAATCAGGGGGAAAAAATAAAAATTGGTATAGTGTAGATTGAAAGTGAAATGTGGAAATAATATATGTAATGTCATTTAGTCAAATTAAAATAATGAGAGTGCTTCTAAAAGCACTCTCATTATTGTCATGGAATGTGGAAAACTCATGCCTACAAATTAAAATAGATTATTCATGTTTAACTTATATTTGCTATATAAAATGTGATATATAATTAAAATTTTGAGCTTATGTAACAATACAATTTTTTTAAATGTAAAAATTATAGGATTTGTCAAATCAAAAAATGATAAAAATTTAAATATATAAAAAGATAATGCTATTAAAATTGTCAATGTTATAAGGTGGTGTGATTTAAAAAGAAAATAATAATTGTAAATTAACAATTAATTTATATGAAATGTATAGTCAAGTTAATATATGAAAGATTTTAAAGATGGTGCGACAATTTGTAGAGCGACAAAATTCAGAATGGCGAAATGCAGAGATGGAGGGAAACATGGAGGAGCGAAGAGATGGGCAAAGGTTTCCTCGAAGAGAGCACGAGCAGGTTAGATATCAAGAGAACTGGGATAGAAGGGCCACTGGCACTGGCCAAAACTTCCTCCACCAGGAAGAAGAGCCATGGAGAAGGCATGGTGATCGGTTTCCCCAGGGAAGGAGGCAACAACAAAACGGAGCTCTTCACTGTCCAAGGTAGTGGAATCAAAGGCAGCATGACTTTCCTCAACAAAGAAACCTAAATGTGCAATGGAGGGGAGGGAGAAACCCTAGAGGTGGAGGCCAGCAAAGGGACTTTCAGAGACAAAATCTGCAACCCAAAAATCAAATGCCTAGAAGGAGGGAAGAAGATAGAAAAGAAGAACTGACAATAACCCTTAGCACAAATCGGATTCAGGACCAAGTCTCGAAACTGGAAAACACAGCATTAATAATCAAATGGCAAGGGAAAGATTTAAATTGGCAAAGTTTGGAAACCTGGTGGTATGGCAAATGGGGAAAGGATCTGGAATTTAAGAGGTTGGAGAATGAATTTTTTGTGGTCATTTGCCCTTCAGTTGCCATCAGGGTTCAAATTGAAGAAGGGGTTTGGATATTGGACGGTTGCGGCTTTTACATCTACCGTTGGAAGGCTAGGTTTGATCCATTTTCGCACCGAATTGAAAAAGTTCAGGACTGGTATATCATGCCCAATCTCCCCCTGGAATATTGGGATCCTAGGATTCTGGAAGAAATTGGAAATGGCATGGGAACGTTTCTATGCACTGAAGAAAGGTCTAACCCAGAAGGGTCTGGCACATTTGTTAGGTTAGGCATTGAGAACACTCCAAACCAAAGAATCCTTAATGAAATCAAGATTTCATCGGGAGTAGGTATTTGGACGCAGAATTTGATCCACAATCCCCTCTCCACTGACACATTGGTCAAAATTCTAGGGTGGAAAAGTGATAATCACCCAGGGGAAAACTCGGAGCAATCTTCAAACAAGCAATCAACACCTTCAGTGGATGAAGATCATATTTTTGATGAAGAAGCCCTTCCTCCCCCCCTGAAGTGGTACTACAAGCTAAATCCAAATTAGGTTAGAGATATGAAGATAATCAGAGTATTAAATCCATAGATCAAAAACTGTCACAAGTTATTGAGATGATTGGCAATAAAGTGAGTAAGGAAGATTTGGATTCCCTCATAAATATGGGCAATGAACTGGTTGACATAGCTAATGCGGCCAAAAAAGGAGAGATCAACATTGACAACTCTGAAGATGAGGACTAGTTTGTAGAACAAGAGCTCAAGATTGTGGAAAATGAAATCCTTCCAGATGAAGAGGAAATTCCAAACAAAGTCCTGAACACTCCCACTCCAAAAGAACAAGGGGTGCTTGGGCTGAGAACTAAGGAACCAACAAAAACATTACTAGATTGCGATGAGCACAGAGGAAAAGGTAGAATCCCAAACAAGGAAAAACTTAAGTGGGATGGGGAGGCTTTAGGGCAATTACAAATTCAAACATTGTTGAAAGTAGGGAAGGGAGATCCCCTTCCTGAACAACAATGAAAATTTTTACTCAGAATGTTAGGGGCTTAAACGCCCCTAACAAAAGATACCTGCTATAGCAGCATCTGAATACATACCAACTGGACATTTGTTTGATTCATGAATCTAAGCTAGGAGAACAAGAAAGAGTAAACCTAAGTCTAAAAATGAAGAACTGGAAAATTTGTTGAGTCAATTCAGAAGGAGCCTCAGGAGGTTTGTTAACTCTTTGGAAACCCCAATCAGTTCTGGTTGAAGTAGTGGCTTCAAGCAAATTCTGGCAAGCCTGCAAGGTAAGGAGTCTAGCCTCCAATTTAGGCTTTCTTTTGATAAATGTCTATGGGCCCAATAACTACATTCAAAAAAGAATTTTATGGAGTTAACTTGACAAAGTTTGCAAGTTCCCATAAACTGAGGTGTGCATTCTAGGAGGGGATTTCAATGCAATTCTAAAAGAAAGTGATAAGAAAGGGGGGGTTGGAAGGAAACTTCAGTCCTAGATCAATTTTGAAAATTTTGATGATAGGAATGAGATTTTTGACATCTAGATGGGGGTGGGCAGTACACTTGGACAAACAGAAGATTGGGTTTCTGTAACATAGCTGAGAAGCTAGATAGGTTTCTGTTTAAAGGAAATCTTAGTAGTTTTCCCTTCACTCTGGATAGTCAACTATTACCTTTACCAGGATTAGATCATTATCCAGTTCATTTGGAAATTATGGGAGAAAGGGGCCCAGCAAGGAGCCCCTTTAAGTTTGAAAATATGTGGTTCAAGCATCAGGATTTTTTGGATCTGATCAAACAATGGTGGAATGCTATGTAGCCAAACGGATCCAAAATGTTTTGCATTACAGTCAAGCTAAAAATAATTAAGCAGAATCTAAAAGTTTGGAATAAAAATAATTTCAAAAATATCTTTGAGGAGAAGAAGCAGTATGAATCAGAATTGAAAACCCTTTCAGAGAAGATTATCAGAGAAGGAATGGACAATCAAAGTTACTTAGAAGAAAAAGTTTTGATGGAAAAACTAAATGATATTCTTTCCAAAGAAGAAATGTTTTGGAGACAAAAGTCCCAGGAAGTTTGGCTGTCTGTGGGTGACAGAAATACAAAATACTTTCATAATGCAACAAAAGCAAGAAGAGAGGTGAACAGAATAATTAGGGTAAGAGATAAAGACGGAAGACTTCTGGAGGAAGTGGAAGAGGTAAAACAAGCTACTGTGGAACATTTTCAAAACCTGCTAAATGAGTGGGAAGGCTCCAACCTCTTAGTCCAAAAAGAGCTTGTGGGCTACATACCCAAGTTGGTAATTGACGACCAAAATGACATGCTAATTAGTAAATTTATGGAAGAAGAAGTAAAGACTGCACTCTTCTAACTCCACCCAGATAAGGTGCCAGGTCCAGACGGCTTCCCAATAGGCTTTTTTCAAAAATGTTGGGACATAATCAGCAAAGACATTATGGAGGCTCTAGAGGAATCCAGGACCTCTGGATAGCTTTTAAAGGAAATCAATAATACCTTTTAAGCTCTGGTTCCAAAGAAAGAGAACCCTGAACTTCTAGATGATTTCAAGCCCATATCACTCTGTAACACACTATACAAAATATTAGCCAAAACAATGGCAAATAGGTTAAAAAGACTTCTTCCAGATTTGATTTCAAAAGAACAGACGGGGTTTGTCTCAAACAGATCTATCCTAGATGGGGTAATAATTGCCCAGGAGGCCATTCACTCAATCCAAAACCTGCGAAAGTAGGTAATGCTAATAAAACTTGACATCAAAAAAGCATATGATCGTGTCAATTGGCATTTTTTGCTCAAAGTTCTGGAAGGGTTCAGCTTCAATAAGACTTGGCTAGATTGGATGTTCTCCTGGATTGCAAGTCTGAGATTCTCAATCCTAGTGAATGGCACCCTAGAAGGTTTCTTTAATGTTTCTCGAGGGCTAAGACAGGAAGACCCAATCTCTCCCTTTCCTTTTATACTAATGGCTGAAGCTCTCGGTAGATCAATTTCCAGAGCCTAGAATTTAAGGGAGATCATTGGCATCCAAGTCACAAGTGGTGTTCCGAATACAACCAACCAGTAGTTCACTGATGACACCATGCTATTCAGGAAAGCCCAAACCAGGGAGGCTCGAAGCTTCAAGACAATTCTCCAAAAGTACACAATTGCCTCTGGACAAGAGGTCAACCAAGAAAAATCAGAGGTTTTTTTCTTCAACACAGCAGTGAGAATGGAAGCTTAGATTTTGAGGATCCTCGACTTTAAGAAAGGATCTCTTCCTTGCAAATATTTGGGGATTCCATTGGACAAAGACCTCCGCCCAGGCAGTATTTGGAAGAGTTTGCTAGAGAAAGTTAGCAATAAGGCAGTCTCTTGGAAAAATAATTGGCTCTCGTGGGCAGGCCGGCTTACTAAACTCAAGTCAGTTATTTCCACCCTGCCAACCTATCTAATGTCTTGCCTCCCTCTGTTAAGCAAAGCAGGCAAAGAATTGAATAAGAAAATGAAGAATTTTTATTGGCAGGGGTCGTCGGAGTAGTTCAAATATCCTCTTGTCAAATGGAAGCAAATATGCAATTCTAAACATAGGGATGGAACGGGAATAAAAAATTTATTGCTGCAAAATAAAGCCCTTGGAGCCAAATTGGTATGGACAATTTTCTCCAATCAAGAACTTAAATGGGTTAGAATTGTGAGGGTTAAATATTTGGATGAAGGAGTAGACAACATCTTCACTTCAAGGGAGCTTCCCTCTGGCTCCAGAATTTGGAATTTCATACGTAGTTGTAGAAACCTCATTTCAGATAATCTCTCTTGGGAAATTAGGAGTGGGGACTTAGCTAACTTCTGGGATGATTCTTGGCAAGGTTTACCTAAACTGGCCGATGGAGCTGATTTGGCAAATGTCAAATCTATTACAACTCAGGCATGGGGAGATATGGTAAGAAACTATTTAACTCCATTTTTTCATAATGGCTTGCTAACAACCAAATGGAAGAGCCCACAAAATCTCAATTTAAGTCAGGCAGAAGTGGAGTTATTTGACAAAGCTCTAGTTAATAGACAGATCAGCTACAGACCGGGCCAGGACACTCTCCGATGGATAGGAGCTCCAAACGGAGCCTATAGTGTCAAAGAAGGATATAAAAAAATGTCAGAAAGCCAGGAGGAAGTCTCTACAATCCCAAGAGAGTTATGCAGGAACCCTAACTGTCTACCAAAAGCAGGGGTTTTCTTGTGGATAACATCACAAGGCTGAGCCCTAATAGCTGATAGGTTAGCTAGACTTGGAATACAAGGTCCCTCAAGGTGCTTCTTGTGCAAAGAAAATTCAAAAGATGGGGATCATCTCTTCCTCAGTTGTCCTTTCTCCAACCTATGTTGGAATTGGCTAATGGACAAACTTCTCTAGAAATCGGCTCTGCTAATAAGATTGTTAGATTGGCTTGAGTTGGCCCAATTTAAATAAAAAAGCAGTTTATCACAAACTATGGTCAATTTGCCCCTCAATGCTAATTTGGGAGCTTTAGAAAGATAGAAATAGAAGACTCTTCCAAGACAAAGAATTGCCTCTTCCCACTTTCCTCAATAAAGTTGAAAGTAGTATACTTGAAGTCTTCAACTCAAAATTGGGTGATTCTTCACAGCATGTTTTCTCAACTTGGGATGCTAAGATAAGACAAGGATGGTAGAGTCTTAAATTGCCACCTATCAGAATGGAAGGTGGTCAACAAACAGCTCTCAAAAGAAAATTCTCCAAATGGTCCCCCCGAGACCCTGAGTGGTTCAAATTGAATTTTGATGGAGCTTCACGAGGGAATCCTAGTAAATCAGGAGTTGGCTACATCATTAGAGATTGGGAAGGTAAAACAATTGGTAGTTTAGCTGAGCCACTAGCCGATGGAACTAACAATGAAGCAGAGTTGGAGGCTTTAATCTTAGGTTTAAAGCTTTGCCATGAACTTAAGCTTAGGCAAGTTGCCATTGAAGGAGATTCCCTATTAGTAATCAATGGGCTGCGAATGAGGAAAATACAAAATTGAAAACTTGCCGCAAAATTGGAATCAGCCTTGGGCCTGATGGACAGGTGTGAATTGACAACAATTAACCACATCTTTAGAGAGGCCAATTCAGAAGCTGATTCACTTTCTAATCAGGGGGCGGATGGAATAAGAGTCAAATTTTTAAATACATACTGAGTAAGTGTCTGATAGGGTGGTAGGGTGCGCACCCAATCCAAGAGAACTTGGATGGGTCATTGCCATAAGTAAACATTATGCCAATTCATTCCTTCTGACAGGCACAGCTCATCAATCTATGTTTTTAGTCTCTCCACCTTTGTTTGATAAGATCATTCGCTCACTCCAATCTAGCTGATGTTCCTCCGTTCCCGCCTCCTCGTTGTCAAGGAAATGATGATCGAGTAGGGCTTCCAACTGTGAAGGCTTTAGATCTTCTTCCTCACCTATGTCAATTTTAGTTTTGGACAGTCCTTTTCATTGTGGAGATAACATTCGTAGTGAGAATGGCAGGGGGTTCTGCCTTCATTGCTAAGATATCTGTAGCTAGGTTGGTAAATTTGGGAATGGCCACTCCAATTCAGCTGGAGAGCTTCATTCAATAGATGGCATTCAAGGGAGCCATTTCAGACCAAAGACTGAAAAGGGTCTTGCATAGGCATGATGGTCTTCTTCTTCCAATGGTGAAGCTCATTCTGGGGAAAGATTTCTTGCTTGCTGATGAATTCTACCGAGTAGACACTCATGTCTCCTCCCGGTTTCTTGCCTCCATCTTGGATGCAGGGGTGGTGAAGAGTGCGGTGAAGGGGATGATGACAAAGCTTTTCAAAGTAGAGCTTCTTGGTGGCCTCGACTTCATACTGGGAGCGGTTATTCTGGGGGCAAGCATCCCCCATCCAAAAGACCTCTCTGTCCAGATGGATCCACTGGCGGTGATGAAAGTATTTCCCTTCATTCTAGATTTGAGGGGCATGGCATTGATAGAGCACCAGGAGCGAGTGGTTCAAGCCTTTGGCTTTCTGGAGAATATGTTGAGTGTGAACGAAGGCTCGGGGGATGGGGAGTGGATTGGTGAGCTCCAAAATATGGCTAGGGAGCTTGATCTTCTGTAACCCCAGTTTACTTTGATTCCTATGGAAGTCCGCCTAGTAGCCCAGGTGATAATAGCGATAGTATATCTATCTGTATAAAATCCGTATTGATCTGGTAAGCCATTATGGCATTTTGGTAATAGATGGCTCTGTGGTTTTTTGGCTTAAGACAAAAAGTCAGTTTGGAATGTATGCAGGGAAATAGCTTATAGGCACCTACCTGTTGTTTTCTACTTCAAATCAATATAAATCTATCTTTACGAATCAATATATATATATATATATATATATGAAAGATTTTGAAAACACTCCATAGATGTTACATATTCTCTCATAATAGTTAAATTGACCAAGACCTCTATGAGGGTATTCAATATTTTTGTCATATACATCAAATCAAGAAGATGCTTTGTAACTCCCAATTTTGACGTTTTCAATGAATCCTCCTTATTCAATGTCTTATACAATATCCCAAGCATCTCGGAGAATAAATAATAAATAAATGTTGCCATCTACACATGGGTATCCCACTTTGTTTACTCCAACATGTTTGGAGATCATACATTATTTATCATTTACAAGACTTAGGACTTGTAAGGTGAATGACACACATAGTCCTAGCATTCTCTCGCTTGACATTTACATTGCAAGACATAATATGAAACTAGAAACAAATCGAGTACTAGAAGAGGCAAGGTCTATGGCCTCTCTACACCAACTGAATTTCTTCATGCTCACTAGCTTAGTGAGAGAATCTACAACATTAACCAAGGTGTCAGTGTTTTGTATCATGACTCTACCACCCTCAACCATCTCATGAATAAAGTGATACTAAACATCAATACACTTCATAAAAGCATGGTACATTAGGTTCTTGGCTAAATAGATAACACTCTTATTGTCACATCTAATCTTAATCTAGGGTAAAAGTTTAGAATTGTGTCACACTTTTTGCCAAATAAATAGTTTCTATAGAAACTATTTCACCCTAAATAGTTTTGGGAGAAAATGTTTCACTCGATACCACATAGCATCTACGTGGGATTACGTGGCATAAAGAGTTTCGTCTGAATTTTTTTAAATTTATAAAATTTGATTTCAACTTTGAAAAGGGTGTTTATTTACATAGAAAGTTTCAGGTAAAAGAGATTTACTCGGAACCTTTCCTAGCAATACTGTCTCACTAAAAATTGCCTATGTGGCATCCCGTGTGGTAGCCAACCCCCCATTTTCAACAAATTGAACAAACTTCAAATTCAACTCCAAATTTATCCAACCAAAGACTATTTTCATGAAAATTTAAAAATACCCTTTAGTAGATCTCAGAGTCTAGAATTTAGAAATATATATTTTTTTAATATTTTGATTAGTTCTATTAGGATTATTTTTAAATTAATTATAAGTAGGTTATTAATCAAACATGCAACTGATTAGAAATTAAAAAAAATTATTAAAATATACTTAAAATTTTTGAAAAATATATGATCCACTAGAAGAGAGAATCCTCTCCAAGGGGCATTTTTTTCCAATGATAAAATTTTAGAAAAAAAGTTGATGTCCCATGAAAACTATACCAATTTGAGTAAATTTGATTTTAAAAAATTATAAAAAAATAAATATTCATTAAAAAACTTTTTTTTCTCCATGCACTTGATTTTCAAGTTACTTAAGTGGAAAAAAAAATTTGCTTTAAATTTTGTGGCATCCCATCAACCTCATTTTTTTCAATTTTTTTAGCAATTAAATTTGTGCTCTTCAATTTGTAAAAAAATATATCTAACTTATTTTTAAAAAATATAAACATACTACATTAAGAGTTCTACATTTCATCAGTTTATATCAATTTAAAATTGAAAACATAAACATCACTTTTAGGTACTCCAAGTTGGAAAACTATATTTGTGTTGGTCATTTCCTTTATAAAAGTGTGATATAGTTCTAAGCTTTTACTCACTATCTGCACTCAAAGCCAATACCTAAACATAATCTCTATAACTACATCAACTCTTTATAGGCATGTACTTTGCATCTATAATGGACAATGCAACTATAGGTTGTCGCTCACTCGTCTAATTGATGTCTTCTCTAAACAAAGTAAACACATAACAACCCATGGACCTCATGCTATCCAAATCACCAACCTAATTTGAATCAACAAATCCATGTATATTAAGCAACTTACCTATATCACTAGTTCCATAAAAAAAATGAAACAACCAAAAGTTCCTTGAAAATATTTGAAAACCCTTTTCATGTAAGTCCAATTCTCTTTACCAAGGTTAGATATAAACTTACTAAGAATTCTCTTTACTTAGGTAATGTCTAGTCTTGTACAGACCATAGCATATACATTAGTCTTCCTATGGCACTAACATATGTAACATTAAACATATCCTCCAAATAAACATCTAACTTCAGACATTGATCCAGTGATAGCTTAGTAATGATGGGTAAAAGAATATTAATTAGCTTAAAGTTATGCATCATAAAACTTTAATACAAAATAGTTTGAACATACTTGTAACTTTGATTGAGTCAAAGCTTTCTACCAACTTGATCCCTAGTGGTCTTCATATTGAGAATGTACTTCATAGCCCCTAAATCCTTCTTACCAAACACACCAAACAACTAAGTTTTGATTTCCCTAATCATTCCCTTTTTATTTCTAATGAACATGTCATCAACATATATGATCAATTAATTTGAAATAAATGCAATGATCAAATCCATTTATAACAAACCCAAGGTCCAATGTGAAAGGATTGAATTTTTTATAGCACATCCATAGTGATTTCTTGAGATTATATGACATGTGGTGCTAGCATGTTAAGTAGATGTCTATATGTTAGTGTCCATAGAGAATCTACCCAAATTTGACACACGTGCTCATAAAAATATCAACATTAATGCTCTAGTATGGATTTGATAGAAACTTGATTTGGGAAACTAATTCAAGATTAAAGTTCATGTAGTTCTAATACATTCTATAGAAAATGGTGCTAAGGTGAGTGCAAAACATGACATGAAATTGATTTTTGACATTACAAGAACATATCCTAAATATTTGGGTCAACATGAAAAAGATGTGACTATCTAGATGCCTTGCATTATCTCCAAATTCTTTAAGAAAATGAAAAGGTCAACTATACTAAGAACAATTAAAAAAATAACACATGAAAGAATAGAGAGTACAACATTAAACATCAAATGTCCCCCCCACCATGTGCTAGCATGTAACCAAAGGTATCATGTACCTCATCCACTATGGTGAGGGATAATAAAAATAGGTGTGAATGAGGAGACAAAACATAATAAAAGGGTATCAATATTAGGAATTTAAGCATGTATATAATCTATGTTAGGAAAATCATGATCAACTAGGAAGTCATCACCTTAAAAATCATTTTCCATAAACTCAATAAAGTAGGCTAAGTTAGTATCGACCACAAAAAATAAGAGGTTTATATGGCTAAACTATGATAGCTCCATATGTTTACAACCATTTTAGCACATACAACTCAAGTATAATGTGTTGGAAAGAGACATGTTGTGGCTTCATGAGTGTTGTCATTGATGGCAACAAAGTCCATCCCACACATCCGCAGGACATGATATGACCATACCAGAAGATAGATTGAAGTGTATCTTGGTCCGGTAAGCAAGAACAGAGTATGTAGGAAGGTTTGACAGTCAGGTCTGGATCTCTCAGAGAAAGTATCTCAGTAAAGCGCAAACTTGGGGAAGTGAAGTGGAGTACCTTGACTAATATATTCTAGAGATTGAGCCTTCGGTGATGTAAGAGTGAAAAGATATGAACACCTAAGTGTTGGGTTCCTGTTTGGCAAAGTAGACTGAGGAAGAACTGACCGGCAGAGCATCAGACCTTTCTCCAGATGAGTTATTGATGGTGATCAAGTTTCTTGAGGAATCATCCATGGCTAGTCGACATGTTTGATGACTTCTTTAAGCATCTTTTTGATACGCATCACTTAATAAGAAAGGATTCACCTGACATACCAGAGTTTGGGAAAATATTGAGTATTCTGGATGCCGACTAGAAAGATGATTGAAATCATTGATGCAGATATATATACCAGATTGATTTTACTATGAAGGTGTGTGTGGTGTGTAGTAAGTGCAAAAAAAAAGGCAGAAGAGTAGTGTGGCAGTAGTAATACAGGTCTGGTATGTGACTGGACAACAACACCAAAGAAGAGGAAGAATGAAGTGCAGCAGATCAGTATATTGAGCCTAACTGGAACTGAACCTCAACATATATGGATGCTTCTTATCAGTTCAAGTATCTTGTTACTTTCATTGTACCTTGTAGACAGTGAGTCTCTTGTAGGCAGTGAGTAGTGTGCTCGGGCAGTGAGCCCTAACTGGCAAGTGCCATTTTTGTATTTCTATTCTTCTAACAGAGAATACATTATTGGGTTAGTCACCCCATGGTTTTTCCCTTAACAGGGTTTTCCATGTCAAAATCATTGTGTTATGTGAATTGTTTTTGTTTCTACTTTCATGATAATGGATGCTTATTTGTTTTGATGCTGCACTAGTTATAAAAGGAACAAAAAGTTAAGATAATTAAGATAACTGATTCACCCCCCCTCTCAGTTATCAACAATTGGTATCAGAGCCAAGTTCCTCCAAACAGAGCCTAACAACTTGAGGAAGATCTGGGAATCACAATGGATATGTATGGCATGAGGGAACAACTTCAGTCTGCCCTAGATGATCTTGAACAATCTCACTCCAAGGTTAATAACTTGAAGGAAAGACTCAAATAGGCTGATGATTTCATAAATGAACTAAAAGAGAAACTAAGCATCTCTATGAAAATGAGAAAGGAACTTCTTCAACAATTAACCAGTCAAAGTGAAGCCAATAATACTGATGAAGATCTAAAAGAGAAGAACAAGTTATGTGAGAAACTATCAAAAGAGGTCATTATGGTAAGACATGAAATGGAATCAAGGGTTATGAAATTCACTCAAGAAATTGAAGAGAAAAGAAAAGTTGAAGATGATCTAAGACAATCTCTCAAGGAGAAGTCAGAAGATTGCCATAAAATGGATAGAATAATCAGGCATCTGGAATCTGATCTTGAAGAAGCAAGAGATAATGAAGAACAACTTGAGAATCAGATTAACTCTCTTAAAAGGGATCTTCAAACAGCAAATGAATACAAAGAAAAATTCAAGATAAGTTTTTCTCAACTTAAAGTTCTTCTTCAAAGCCAAAAGAGGGTAGATGACAAGCAAGGCTTGGGGTATGAGAAAGGTGAAAGCCTCGGATCTAGTCAGAAGAACTCTAGATCTAGAAATCCAAGGAACAGGCCTAGAAGACCTACGGTAAGGCAACCAAATGCTCAGAGATATCCATCCTTCAATGGATACTGCCACAACTGCAACAACTTTGGTCATAAAGCAAATCAGTGCAGAAGAAGAATGAATCAAACTAACTCATCATTCTTCAGATAGTGTTTTAACTGCAAAAGGTATGGTCACAAATCTCATGAGTGTAGAAATATGCAAATGAACGATTCATTCAATGGTAGATGCTTTGCATGCAATAGAATGGGACATATGGCTAATCAGTGTAGATCAAAAGGATATTAGTCAAATATGCAAAGAAATGTTGTTTACTACAATTGCAATAGATCCAGTCATATTACCAAATTCTGCAGAAGTAAGAATCAGGACAAAAAGGGTCCAGTGCATCATAATCAAAACCAAAACAAAGGAAAAGGCAAAGTGAATGCGGATGAAATTCAAAGGGAGATGAACAAGATTTGGATGAAGAGGAGTACATAAAATGTTGAGGATGGATTCGCACTAGAATTTGGTGCTGATATTCCTTCCAGAAACTAAATAGATGAGCTTTGGCTCAGGGGGAGTCACAAAAGAAAACAATTTCCCCCAGCTAGTCAATTGGTGCCTGAAATTGGCACATGGTAAGTTGTGGATTAAAGGGTTCTCAGAGAAACATCTAAATAAGCCTTGGTAAAGATATGGAAGATCTGCAAGAAGTTTAGAAGAGGTTGATCTTCCTAGATTGATCTAGTTTAATAGTAATCTGGTAAGAATAGAATTCTCACAGTTAGATCCAGTATGACTCAAATTTGAGGTATCTTGATCTATGGATAAGTGGAATGATTAGGGAAAGGTAGATAGACAACTAATAGTGCATACCAGTGATCTGGAAAGATCTCTCTCAAGACAAGGAGATCAAAGCAACCAGAATAACTTAAGCATTTATTACAATGTGAAATTAGGGTTTGCACAGAAATATAAGGGTTCTTTTTTTCATCATTTACACATTTTGCACTCGAGAAGAAGAGAGAAGGAGATCTACAACTAAATTCTCTCAAACCTCTCAAAGATCAACTGCAGAAGTTGATTCATCCTACAACCTGATTTGACTCATATCACGAACCCTAGAAGCGAAAAAAGGTATTTTCCATTCTTGATCAAACTCTCTCTGAACCTTTAAGATGGCTACTCTGAATGTTGTAAAGATTACTGATAGGCCGAGCCCTAAATTTAAGAAACATCCCTACAAATCTCTAGAAGTGGATCCCTTAGCCGCATTTTCCAGCATTCCACAAGGGGTTTTGCATGTTGAAGACATTAGGGCATACATTCATGTGAACATTGAAGAATTTGGGGAATCCAGGCTGACGGATATCTACCACAAGAAACTGATAGATGATTCATTTGATCTCAAACCCCAATACAAGGCCATATGAGATAAGCATTTCAGTCAGTGCATCCATTTCCCCTATTTTGCAGAAAATGAATGGGTACGGTATGTTTTAAGCAGAATGCATGACAACTTCATATGGTTGAATAGGCCGTTTAAGATCACTAAAGATGCCATTAGGGTGGTAACCAGATTACACTCATCTGGTGGGTTGCCTACTCTCAAATCCGTCAAAAACCAAATTGTGAGTGAGGCTACCAGATCAAAATTTGACAAGAGAGCAATGACTATAGAAGATAATACTGATCCGGATATCAAGTTTACATCTATGATAATTGGTTACAAGATATATCAATCTAGTAGGGAGAATCCTGTATCCGAAACTGCTGTATATACTGCTTATGAAATGTTAAGGAAGAATGTTGACTATGATCTTTGTGAGCTCCTTCTAAACCAACTTTTGGGGAATCTGTAGAAGATAAAGAAGGACAAGAAGAACTCTTTCAAATACAGTGGCTTGATACTCTGTCTGTTCTTCTATTACATGAATGAGCTACCCGGATCTAGTGGCTGGATATGGCAAAATGATAGACCTGTTGCCATACAAATTAGAGATTATTTACATGGAATAGGTGATGCCAAGGCACAGAATATAGAACTATAGGGGCTACTTAAAGAACTTTCAGAGTATGATGCAAGCAAGAGAGAGAATCCCCCAATCTATAGTAGAAAAATATAAAGATACAGTATGCTTCATGGTGGATACTGATCAATGCCTAATGGAGGTAGTGGAACCAAGAATAGTATGGATCGTGCCAATGGGGTATGAGACTGATGAGAAATTCCTAGAGTTGCAAATTCAACATCTTTTGAGTCAGCCCAAGGACCCTAAGGCAGAAAGGTTTGGAACCTTTGAAGAGTTGAGTGTAAAGATTCATGTGGAGCTTAGACAACTGGAGATGAAGAGAAAAGTGAGAAAAGAAGTAGAGCGTGTTTCTAAAAGGTATGGCATTTCAAAAGATGCACCTGATGCAAATAGAGAGAAGATGGAAAGGGCAGAGAAAGAAAAGGAAGAAGCAGAAAAAGAAAGTGCTCCAGTAGAAGCCCCCTCCCGGACCAGATCCTCTAAGAGCTCTGCACCTGCCACTGCTAAGAGCTCAAAGGCATCAAAACCGGAAGCAAAATCATTCGGTAAAGGAGAAAAGAGAACAAAGACAGGCTACAAGATCATACACAAGCCTCAAGGATGATGAAGAGACAGAGACAAATGATGAAGTAAAGAAAATGAAGAAGAAGAAGAAAACAACTGGTGAACCCTCTACCGGTCAAGACAAAGAAGAGAAGGCAAAGGAATTTGTTGAAAAACCTACTCTCTGCATTGATGATATCATCAAATTAGTTACTATGGATGGGAACTTACAACCAATGATTGAATTTTATGATGAATATAATGAAACTGATCAGAAGATATTGCAAGATGCCATAGTTAGGTATCTAAACATCTACAACAAAGCATTCATTGAAATTATATCTCTAATTCCCAAAAGCTTAGAGAAGGAACTTGAAATAAGGAAGAACAATGCCCAAGCAAAAGATCTAGAAATATGGGAGCAGATTGCTATTCAGCTCTATCCATCCATTACCCCTAAACAAATGAATATTATCTTCAAGGACTGTAAGGACGAGTTTTGAAGCAAAGATAGAATGAATCAACTTATGCTTGGAGAAATTGACAAAGTGGCAAAGGAAATAGAAGATATCCTCTGGAATGCCTTTAAAAGATTCAATCTTCCTATTATAGAGGACTTAGATAATGAACCCTCTGTCATGGATGACAAAAGAGAATCCACTGAGACAATGGTAGAAGAGGCAAAGGAGACAAGTGAAGAGAAAGCTAAGGACTTAGAGTCCTCTGCTCCGGAAGAGGAAGTCCATGAAGAAGCACACATCTCTCCTCCAGTTTCTCCAGTAGACTCTGGATCTAAAGGAGAAGAAAGAGTAGAAGAAAATATCAGTCAGGAAGAAGAGGAGAAGGGAAGAGAAGAAGGTCAAACAGAGAAGACCACAAATGATAGTACTAAGACTACAGAAGGGAAGAAAACTCTATCTCCGGCAAGAGACACTGCAGAAGTAGTCAAAGACTTCTTGACCAAAGAAATGATGGAAATTAATGAACCAGAACTGCTTCAAGGACCATTCAATTTTGATTCCCTCTCCCCGGTTCAGACTATGAAGATAGCATCCTTTGCCCATGAAAAGGCAAAAGAAAAACTTTTGAAGTCTCACATAGAGGACTGTGAGCTAATAGAAATTGCATCCGGTGTATTGGAGAAGATCATGCCATCCTTTCAAAAGGATCCTTTGGCCTCCACATCCGGTAATCTAAAATCTCTTGTAAATTATGTTCATACACATTTTGATTCCTTAGAGAAGTCAGCAGAAGAAAAGGTCTGGAAGGACTTTTTGGGAAAGAGATACTCTGAAGTACAAGGACTAATAACCAATGATAGGAGAAATATGGATATTGGGATAAAGAGCTTAGAAAATGCTCTTAAAGATGGCGAAGAAATGTATAAATTTTGTCTATCCTGGTCCAAGGTAATAATGGATATTGATAAGAAAGTGAAAGAACAGGAGGATAAACTGTCAAGACTATCTTAGAATTTTGATCCTCTTACCACATCTATAATAAATCAAGAGTGGCAAACTATTGCAGTATTAAATGAAATTAAGAAGCTTGAAAAAGAGAAGAAAAATAGAATAAGCAGGTTGAGTGAACTTAGAGGGATAATTATTCCTAAGTTAGAGGCCATGCATGAGGCCCTAAGTGATGCTCAGACCACAGCTCAGACCAGTGATCCGACAGATCTAAAGAGGGCAGACACTTTTGCATTCCTGTTGAGTGGTCACATCTTAATTTTAGACAGGATGAAGTAGAGTTGGGCAATAGAATTTGTCCAATTGAAGACAACTTTTACAGATATACTTCAGTATATGTAAGTATGCTATGTATATATTTGTGCGGCCAAGTATAGATTGTTTTTGGAAATTTTGGTATGCAGATCCTACCCTTTGCCATTGATTTCAAAGGGGGAGTGAGGAGCAGTGAAAAATAAGAAATCCAGCTAAGGGGGAGCTCCGAAAAGTGTACATAAGAACAAGAGCATCAGCCAAGGGAGAGTATACTATAACACTTAGTCATTTTTCACTAAGTGTTGCCATCAATGCCAAAGGGGGAGATTGCTGGCAAGAGACATGTTGTGGCTTCATGACTGTTGTCATTGATGGAAACAAAGTCCATCCCACACATCTGCAGGACATGATATGACCATACGAGAAGACAGACTGAAGTGTATCTTGGTCCGGTAAGCAAGAACAGAGTATGTAGCAAGGTTCGACAGTCAGGTCTAGATCTCTCAGAGGAAGTATCTTAGTAAAGCGCGGACTTTGGGAAGTCAAGTGGAGTACCTTGACTAATATATTCTAGAGATTGAGCCTCTGGTGATGTAAAAGTGAAAAGATATGAACACCTAAGTGTTGGGTTCCTGTTTGGCAAAGTAGACTGAGGAAGAACTGACCAGTAGAGCATCAGACCTTTCTCCGGATGAGTTATTGATGGTGATCAAGTTTCTTGGCTGGTCAACATGTTTGATGACTTCTTTAAGCATCTTTTTGATATGTATCACTTAATAAGCAAGGATTCAGCTGACAAACCAGAGTTTGGGAAAATGTTGAGTATTCCGGATGCCGACTAGAAAGATGATTAAAATCATTGATGTAGATATATATACCAAATTGATTTCGCTATGAAGGTGTGTGTGGTGCATAGTAAGTGTGAAAAAAAGGCAAAAGAGTAGTGAGGTAGCAGTAATACAGGTCCGGTATGTGACTGGACAACAGCACCAAAGAAGAGGAAGAATGAAGTGCAGTAGATCAATATATTGAGCCCAACTGGAACTGAACCTCAGCATATATGGATGCTTCTTATCAGTTCAAGTATCTTGTTACTTTCGTTGTACCTTGTAGACAGTGAGTCTCTTATAGGCAATGAGCCTCTTGTGAGCAGTGAGCCCTAATTGGCAAGTGCCATTTTTGTATTTCTATTCTTCTAACAGAGAATACATTCTTGGGTTAGTCACCCCGTGGTTTTTCCCTTAACAGGGTTTTCCACGTCAAAATCATTATGTTATGTGAATTGTTTTTGTTTCTACTTTCATGATAATGGATGCTTATTTTTTTTTGATGCTACACTAGTTATAAAAAGAATAGAAAGTTAAGATAATTAAGATAACTAATTCACACCCCCCTCTCAGTTATCAACATAATGAATATTGAACTCTAGTTCTTCTGAAAAGATAACTAATCAAAAAATTAATCACCTCCAAGGTCTTAGTGGCCAAGTCATGGTAATGTTGGAGCAACTTAGTGGTCTAAGTGATTTGTTTGGTCAAGGGATCTGTGGTGGTGATTTGAATTAGATGACCAAAACATATTAAATATGAACCAAAACTATTAGATCTCACTCACACAAATGGTATTCTTTAAGTTCTTTAAGCATGATATCTCCTAATCTAATCCTACTCTAACTTTATTTAAAAATGCAAAAGATAAGGTTTGAGGGAGTTAAAGTAAAATAATGGATCTAGACAAATCTATAAAACAAAGTGTGCTAAAGTTGGTCACACAGAGTTACTTACCATTAGTAAACAACCAGTTACATGAAGCACCTTACAAACTCACCAAATATCCATGAAAATTATTTGTAAATGTAATATTAAGATCCATATCTATGATTAGTCCTAAGCCTTCACTTTAGAAATTTTAATGAGATTTGAAATAAACCACAATGCAATAATTCATAAACCCTACAATTAACATTATAGATGTAAGACCTTAAGAAAAGTGAGAATAAGAAGTGAATGCATAACAACATTGTATTGCACAAGAAAAAATTACACACCAACTTGTAAATCTGATGAATTGAATATATCATTAAGTGCTTGGAAAAATCTCATCATGCATTCTAAAATTTAGAAAAGGAAAATGACCATATCTCTACTCAAATTTGGATGTCTTCAAAATAGCAAAACTTGAATTGAATATAGCTTGTTCATTACAATTTTCAGTAGATTTGTCACACTAAAAATGTTCCTTAAGAAACTATCCTACTAAAAATGTTCCTTTAGAAACTATCCTCCAATACTTCTAAAAAACTAAAATTCCTTGCTCAAAATTTTCTCCTCAAATTCCTTCTTAGACCCTAACTCACTCCTTTTATAGAGGTCATTTTACATTATAGCTCTTGACATGGTCAATCTAGATTCAAATATCTTGGGTCCATAATTAAGTTAGATTCTACATCTAAAATGGAACCCTTAATTTTGGACCACATTATAAAATAAGTGGACCCAAAATACAACTCTAAGTTACATCATCACCCAAATTAGGCCAATGAAATGGCACAATTGCTAACCCAAAAATATAAATATGTTTTTGCCAAAAAAAAGAATCAAATCCCCTCGGTGAACACATGAACTAGGAAAAGCTACATCATTTCAGGTCCACAATATCATCTTTGTCCTCAATTTCTTTGGTCCTCTACTTTTTTCCCTATTCCATGAATGCCAAAATGCACCTATTCATCCTTTCCTCATATGGACCTTCTAACCATTCTAACCTAAACCTACACTCCCCATATTCATCATCTAGCTTTTGTACTTTTCTCTTCTTTGTTGGGAGGCTTTTCTCTAGGGTCCTAAGCTTCATTTTCAACTACATAAAATTATCCAAAGCACTTTGTGTTACCTGGTTTAAAGCATTGTTGGCATCCTATTCTAATTTAACTTTGATATTATCCACACTGTCAATGCCTACACCCATATGCAAATGTTTAGTACTAACTACTTGGAAAACCCAATCATCAATGTTATTTTGTAGAGTCAGGGTCTCCTTCTATGCTTTCAGTAGCTTGATTTTATACTATACCATGATCTTAGTACTAAAAGTATTTATCTCTATTCATCTCCTTAGGAAGTTCTTTCCCTCATTTACAAATATTCCTTCTCAGTTCCTCATAATCCATGATAACCATTGTTTCAAGCTTGGGAACATTCTAATAATGTGTTTCCTCCTCATTATCCAATTCTTTTGTGATGGATTCAATTCTCTTCTCTATGTGCTTTGCTTTGTCATAGAAGGCACATAGTTGATCCAATGCCTTGTTTGCATATTCTAAAAATTGATTGAACCACTACTCTATGGCCTATATAGTTGTCTTCATTTTGTTAGTGGAGTCCACCTCCTCCTTGGACATCAAAACTAAAGAACCAATGGAAGTACCCTCCATTTAGGAAGAAGGAGCAATCAGTTGTCAAATGAATGACTTTATTTCCTCTAACTATTCCTTGAGATCCTACTTGGCCTACTTGTCCTTGTTCGTCCAGGTTATTACACTTTTAGTAACAACCTCCATTAAAGCAATCTCTTCTTCCTAAGTTTGTTGTCCTAGAATGACATTTGAAATCTAATTAATCTTCATGCATCAACTCCCTATCATCCTATTTAGGGTAAAATTGGATTTGTTAATCTTTTGTGGCTTAGATGTTAAAATCCTCCTTTCACCCTAACATTGAAGGATCTAGGGTTGAGTGGCGAGCACTATCATACCCTAGAGTCACTTGCAAATGAGGGGAAGCTTGGAATAGGGAATTAATTATCAATTTTTCCTTCTCCTATGCTCATTTGACCATTAAAACCCTAATTAAGCAAATACGACAAAAAATTAATGAATTACAGAAAAAGCTCTTACAGACGGGAGTAAAATGCCAAATTACAGAATACCTATTTTGGGGGTTTCGAAGCAGAACAGTCAGGGACACTAGAGCGGGTGCCCAAGTCCAAGGTACTTACTTTTTCAGGGAATCTAGACCTCCTTCGGACGCTGATCAGCCCTGTAACTTCTTATTTCTGGAATCAGCCTACAGAGGACACAGGAGCAAGCGCCCTAGTCCCAGAAGTGCTCCTTTGTCCATCTTTTCTTCAGATCCTAAATCCTTGATGTCTTTCCAGCCTTCCTGCAACTCCACTTTTCCCAGATGCAACACTTGTAACCTGCAATCACAAGACTTGGTTTGGGGGTTGTGGTGTTTAGATGTTTGCCTTAGTCAAACCGTGGAGGACACTTAAGTCTCTGAACACCATTGTCAGATAAAGAGGGCATGCCCTTGTGAGGTAGAGGCCAAAAACTAAAGGAATCAATGATAAAAAACACAATGATATGTCACCTTGTAGTGAAGCTTTCATGGAGGAAGATGCTCTTCATGCCATGAAGGAATTGATGCTCAAATCTGCAAATATCAACACACAAGTCTGCTTTTCAACACAATAGAAATCCTTGAATCACCTTGAGAATGCCTAGAGTTCACAATAACAATCTAGTTTTCAAATGAATACCTACATATGTTTATATGTGCATCTACAAGAACTCCCACCAAGATATTTGAAATTTAAACTTACCGTGTCTGCAAAGGGACCTAATAACGGTCACTAATCGACACCCAAAAATTGAGTCTGCCCTAAAATAGGGTAGGACTAGGGTGCGGGCACCCAAGTCCTGCCCCCCTATTTTAGGTAGGGTACTAGTCAAGGGATCCTCCTAGGTCCTATTTGTCATGGGACTTAGGTCTCATTCCATCGGGATGCTAAAATATGAACTAAAATGTCCTAAATGCACTCTACAGACCCAGGAGCTAAACCTTATGAGGGAAAAGCCCCCAAGGGGACATTTTTTGATGTTACATTTAGCCCCCACTTTAATGTATGTATGAACATGAGGTGCATACATGCATTAAAGAAAGGTCACAAACACAACAAACACACCAAGCATAGAGAAGACATGCCAATCACATAGAAAATAGTAACAGGCACGCAAAACATAGAGAAGACAGTTACAGTCATGTAGAACACAAAGCAGACAGTTAATGCGTGGAAGACAAAAATGACATCTTTTCTTTTCTTTTTCTCATATATATGAAATGCAAATTCAAGTACTCGAAAGTAAACAAACCTCCCATAATACACGATGCACCACTTAAGGGCACAGGTCTCTGTATATGGGGCAACACACATGCAAGACATGCAAAACCTCCCAAAATGCACGAAGCACTCCCCAAGAGCGTTGGTCACTACATATGGGGCAACAAACATGCCATACAAAACAAGCACGCCAAAACACACACACTTGAAGACACGGAGAAAACACGGCAGACAAGCGATGGTGTGTTTCCTATTTCTAGGCTCATCACCATCTCAGGCACATTACAAGCACACACCAATGATTGGGCTTCGTCACAACAATCACTGAAGACACACTTAAGGGTTGAGTTAGTCACAGAACCACTCTCTACCTCCGCATAAGACTTTTGAAAATGATAGGATGATGCAATCTGTTCCAAGAAATACACCATCCCTACCTCCGCAGAGGGCTTAAGATAAAAAGGATATATGCGATATCTTGCCTCCACAAAGGGCTTACATGATTGATTGATTGATTGCAAACAAGATTAGGATGCATGATGCACTACTCAAGAGCGCAGGTCATTGCATCTGAGGTCAAACACATTGCTAACATCTATAACAGACAACTTACCTTATATGCCCCCACCTTAAGGTGGTTGATATTAGTTATCGATATCAAGAACGTTAAGGTAGGAAGAAAATACACAAGGCAACACTGACTTTTGCAAAGCCCATGCCCCCCAGAGGTGACATGTACTTTATGATCGCCAAATGTTCCCACAAACACATCCCTGCAAGAAACATGTTAGTGTCTACAACTTCATGATAAACAACAACATCAATGTGTATGATTAACCACACAAAGAGCCAAGGTTATACAATGAATTCAGAGTTCGAGGATAGCCAGGGGCCATATCATGAAGTTCTCTGAATCGAGTACCGCCAAGGCTAGATTCAAAGAAAACAAAGGTGCATGGAGTAGCAGTATTGTTAAGGTTTGTAAATGTGATAGAAACATCATCAAATTCACTATGCAAAAAGCACGAGTGCTTCCACTAGCCAAGCGTTGGATAAAATATACAACCTCATTGTCATATTAGGAACTATAGTCCATTTTTTTATTGCTCTCGAAAGGGACACTAGGTCTGCATCAGTATAAATGTTTTTCATCATCTGTCCACTAGATGGAAACACTAGAGGAAGGAAAACAATAAATAAGAGAGGAGAAAACAAGTGCCTTAGGGACAGTCACGTAGGAGGGTGCCCCCAAGTCACCAACCACGATGCTATGTCTGTCAGACACAACACACAACCATGAAATAAGAGAAAGAGGCAATATAGAAGAATGATGATACAAATAGAAGAAGGTCACAACAGAGGTGGTCTCCTAGTATCCCAAACCTTACGGGAGAATCTAAGTTCATCCTAGGAGGCCTAAACAACACCTAACACATCATGGGGGAAGCACATCACGAGAGAGATAAAGGGTTGGAGATACTTACCTATAGGGCCCCTGCCAGGCTAGAAATTGTCTATAAGCAAATCATCGTCGTCATCGTCCCATTCCCTAATGATGGAGGATAGTGGTACATAAGGTACCATAGCCAAGTTCATATCTTTTTCATCGTTAGGATCATCTTTGTTTGATTGAATGTTGGGATCAATGTTTTCTTGTTGAGAGGCAAGGTTTATAGCATATTCTTGTCTTCTTCTCCTTCTTTCTCTTGCTTTTCTATTTCATTTTGTTTTACCACTTATCTTTTGTAAGATAGGGCTATTCTCTTTCATAGGCTTGTGCAAATTAGAAGATGAAGCACTGGGATCAAACCTCATTTGTCGCGGTGGAACATTTTGTTGTTGATAATGGTCTCCCGATCCTTGTAAGGATTTCAAGGGAGGAACCTCAACATAGGGACTTTGTCCTTTCGATCTAAAGTTCTCTTCACATGCGGGTTGTTTCTCTTTTGTCATTTCTTGTGTAGGAGGACTAGGTACTTCAGTTTTATCCCAAAATTAATTCAATTTGTAATGTTTTTCCTAAACCAAAGGTTTATACTTGTTCTGAGGGACAGTAATTATATAGCCATCCAGAGAGAATTTCAAACAATGGTGTATTGCTGAAGGGATAGCTTTCATTTCTTTTAGCCACAGATGTCCCAATTTAATGCGAAAGAGGTCAAAAACAAGGACAACATCAAACCATTGTTTGACATGTTTTCCAGATAATGTTACTAACAAAGATATCTTACCCAAAGGCTTGATAAAGGTTCCCTTATGCGTCTTAATCATCACGCTCGAGAGATCATAAGAACCTTGCATTAGTTGATGTGAAAAGAGGAACTCCTCAATTGCAATATTAGTCATGCAATTAGGATCAATAAGAGTTCCATTCATAGGGTTTCCCATTATTTTCACAGTAATGTAAAGAGGTCCTTCTTTTTCTCCAGCTATTCTATCATGTGGAGTAAAGACAATTTCAGGTTTAGGAACTTTTCTTTTCATGTAAGGTCTAGGAGGGAACCTATTTTTGCTGTTATGATTAAAGTCCATTTTTATATTCTCAAACCAATTAAAAATCAGATTTTTGAAATCTTTTCATAATCGGTGCAAAAGACAAGAGCAAAAACAACCCAGAATGCTTGATTTTTCAATACTTTTCAATGCAAATGAATAACACAAAAGGATTCGGTAAGGATTTCAGTCAAGGGAAGAAAGTTATATGTCTGATATCAGTCCAAAACATTAGTAAGTTCACTCTCAACACACTCTTGATGCAAATTTAAGATAATGCCAAGTCGATTATAATGAAAATATGTCAGAATAGGCACTTTTTCACGAAAATTTAATGCAAAAGAGCATAACAAAGGGATTTGTGAGGAAATTATGATGTAAAGAAAATAATATCAGTAATGAAAGCCAATTAATGCAAAATATCCAACACAACACACTTTTAGCGCCACTTAAGGTCAAACCCTAGTGAAAATATAGCAAAAATAGGCTATTTTTCACGGTTTTTCAATTCTAAGACCTAGTAAAAGAGGTGTTGTAAGAAATTTTAGGAGTGAAAGTGAAGAATATAAATAATATCAGTCACCTAAATGTATAAAATTTATCACAACACTCTTGAAGTGCAAACTAGGTCAAACCCTAGGGCTAAAATAGCCGAAATGTGTAGTTTTTTGTAAAATTTTCACTACAAGAGCCCGTTAAAAGGGTGTTGTGAAGCTTTTTATGAGGGGAAGAAAATGATAACCTTTATGATAGAAAATTAATGTGAAAATATATTTCACAAAACACTTGTAGTGCATGTTTGGATAGTCGATAAGGCTAATTTTAGCGAAAATCTTTGTTTTCAAAGCCCTAGGTTTGAGATTTTGGAACAAAATGCTATGTGAATGATTTTAAGTCTGATATATGATGAAATTGACTTAATATCAGATCTTAAAATGATTTTCAAGCTTAATCATGCAAAATTCCCATGCAAATTTAATGAAAATGCACCAAAATTGCTAGTTTTTGTTGAAATTTTCAATACAAAAATGCAAATAATTTAAATTTAAATACAAATTCAAACTAAAATGAAATACTATAGACAAATTCAAATTTGAATGAGCCTCTAAAATCAGTAGAAAAATCTGATAAAAGATTTTACTTGCAAACCCTAGATTTTGGCATTACTAGGTTATATAAAATTGACAAAATTTCCACAAAACCCTAGCAATTAAATGATGAAAATGCAATGCAAGATCTTGATTTTTTGTGTTTTTCTATAGCTTATATCATATATAATGCAAAAATTATGAATTAGGAAAATTTAGGAAGAACTGACACAATTTAGTAAGCCAAACAACTAAATTTTTTTTTGTATTTTTCCAATTTTTTCAATTTTTTTGAAAATTTCTCAATGCAATAAATTAAATGACCAAATGAATTAATTAAATCACAACAAATCTATAGACAAACACTCAGAAAGTTGTGATTTAAGTTCAAAGGGACAGGTTCACCAAAATGTTTAGGCTAAAATTGGATTTGTTAATCTTTTGTGGCTTAGATGTTAAAATCCTCCTTTCACCCTAACATTGAAGGATCTAGGGTCAAGTGGCAAGTACTATCATACCCTAGAGTCACTTGTAAATGAGGGGAAGCTTGGAATAGGGAATTAATTATCAATTTTTCCTTCTCCTATGCTCAATTGACCATTAAAACCCTAATTAAGCAAATACGATAAAAAAATTAATGAATTATGGAAAAAGCTTTTGCAGACAAGCGTAAAATGCCAAATTACAGAATACATGTTTTCAGGGTTCCAAAGCAAAACAGTCAGGGACACTAGAGCGGGTGCCTAAGTCCAAGGTACCTACTTTTTCAGGGAATTTGGAGCTCCTATGAACATTGATCAGCCATGTAACTTCTATTTTCTGGAATTAGTCTGAGGAGGACACAGGAGCGAGTGCCCTAGTCCTAAAAGTGCTCCTTTGTCTGCTTTTCTTTAGATCCTGAATCCCTGATGCCTTTCCATCCTTCCTACAACTTCACTTTTTTTAAATGTGACACCTGTAACCTACAATCACAAGACTTGGTTTGGGGGTTGTGGTGTTTAGAGGTTTACCTCAGTCAAACCCTGGAGGACACTTAAGTCTCTGAACACCATTGTCAAATAAAGAGGGCATGCCCTTGTGAGGCAGAGGCCAAAAACCAAAGGAATCAATGATAAAAACACAATGATATGTCACCTTGTAGTGAAGCTTTCATGGAGGAAGATGCTCTTCATGCCATAAAGGAATTGATGCTCAAATCTGTAAATATCAACACACAAAACACACAAGTCTACTCATGCAACACAATAGAAAGCCTTGAATCACCTTAAGAATGCCTAGAGTTCACAATAACAATCTAGTTTTCAAATGAATGCCTACATATGTTTATATATGCATCTACAAGCACTCCCACCAAGATATTTGAAATTCAAACTTACCATGTTGGCAAAGGGACCTAATAACGGTCACTAACTGATACCCAAAAATTGAGGCTGCCCTAAACTAGGGTGCGAGTGCCCAAGTCCTCCCCCCTATTTTAGGTAGGGTATAGCTCAAGGGGTCCTCCTAGGTCCTATTTGTCATGGGACTTAGGTATCATTCCATCAAGATGCTAAAATATGAACTAAAATGTCTTAAATGCACTCTAAAGACCCAGGAGCTAAACCTTATGAGGGAAAAGCCCCCAAGGGGACATTTTCTGATGTTGCACATCTTTATCTACAATTGGTGTAGCTATTTCAGCTACAATTGATCCTGACACATCCAAGGAAATGGAAAACAATGTCCTTGGCCTTTTGGGAGCCCTTGGGTTGTCCATTTATGCAAGAAATGTGGCTATGTCCACTAGTTGTACTACTTTCAACAATCTCTTATTCAAATTAATATTTAGCCATGTGGGGATAGTGTAAGGAGGGGGGCCTAATGTGATCAAACTCTAAGAGTTTTGTCCTTGATTCTCTTTGGGAACCTAGTCCCAATTACCCATATTTGGTTCATGTTGAACCTACTCATGTTGGGTTCCCACTTCCCCAATTATCTCGTTGACTTCCTTATCAATCTATTTTTTAATAAGTGGCTCTTTGTTTTCTTGAAAAACCTCCTTATGTACTTGTCTAGTATGGACATCTTCCCTTTGTATCTCCTATTCCTCGAGAAGCACATCCATTTCTTCCTTTTTCTTCTCTTTTTCTTCAATTTTATCTTTTTCCTCTCCTACCCTTTATTATTGCATCGCTTCCTATGTTTTAATAGGGAAGACCCTAGTGGTAGCTTGATTATCTCCCTTTTGTGGCTCTTCCTCTATAATTATGGGTACCTCAAGTGGCTTTGAAGTAAACACATTAGGTGTATCCACTTGAGGACCTAGACCAATAGGATTTTAAGGAGAAGACAAAATATTCTCCCTATAAAAGATGCTCTGCTACCTCCTTCATTAACTTGGAGGTCTCCTCTTGATAGTCTAATTCTTGCATCACCCTATCAACAATTGTCATTAAGAGTGGTACCACTAGAGAGGGAGTCCTTTATGATGGTGGACTTGAAATATGCACCTCCTTCACAAGCCTAAATGCCATTGGTGGTGGAATTGGAGGGTTCTAGGCTATTATAGTATGTGCTCAAGATGGATGCATAGTTTGTAGTGTGGCTTCCATAACTATTCCCCCAACAGTAGCAACATAAGTCTTTAAGTCCCTTTGGAATGCCCCAGCTATGGAACTAGTAAGAATGGTCTGCTTCTTGTCATATTTCTTCTTATAAACTTGTGACTTCTTCCCCTTATCTATTTTAGGTTCCACCACTAGAGTTGCCATTAGAATATCCAATTCTAGAATTGTTGATGGTGTTCTGGCAATATTCACTTTTGGGATAGCTAATGCAAAGGACTCCCAATCTTTATTTTCTTCTTCTTCTTGGCGGAACATTCAATGCAACCTTCTTTTTCTCTAACTAGAATAGACTAATGTCTATCACCTTCTTCTTATCTCATCTATGGAGTTTTCTATTTAGCCATCCAATCTATGTCTAGGAGAGGAAGATTGCTGGTTTTCTTGATGTTATAGACTGGGTTCAAGACATTTCCCTCATTAGGTTGATCAGAGGGAACTTTAGGCCCAAGGTTGAGTGATTTCATTTGGGATCTTGTAATCCTAGAGTAGCTCCTTTTCCTCACCTCATGTTCATCTTGACAATTGACCTAGAAGTCTTCAAGAGTAGGAACATGCTTGTGTCTAGGGTTTACAAGTTTCTCTACTTTACCCATAGGATCATAGTTCCTTCTGATATCAAATATCTTTAAATTTAGGGTTTGCAACTGCTCTTATAAGGCCTTTGCATTTACAACATTTATGCATGTGTATGCTCCAAGTGTAATAGGGAAATGTAACCCTGGCTTTTATTTTTTTCTGACAGCTTCTTGTGCACCTTAGCCACCTATCTAGAATACTCTAACAAAATCACCTTGTCACTAAAATACCTAGGAAGGAGGTAAGGTCTCCTTGGGAATCCTAATAATATGATGTAAGAGGATCTAGGAAACTAAGTGAACCAATTGTGCCATGTAGAAATTGAGCTCATAGCATTAGTGGATAGCCTTTTGATCATGCCTCCTCCAATCTTCCTAATCATTTCAAATAAGAAGGCATCATTCACCCTCTTTAAATGTACTTGTGCTTGTTTAAATTCCAAATATGGGTAGTGTTCCCACACTTTATTCAATCCTTCACCCTCTCCCATGTCACCTACTCTATGTAATTCTAGGAAGATGGCCTACTTGGCCATGAGGTACATAATGTATGAGGTCATATAGAGTTGTTTGGTGGTTTCCATAGTAATGAGATACCTATGAATTTTATCATTGATGACCTTAGCCAAATGAATGAATTTGGTATTAGCCAAGAAAATGGATATGTATTGGTACATCCAAGTGTTTTGGTCCCTAGAACATTCCTTCCCCATTACTCCATTTAAAAAGGAGACCATTGTTGGCATTATTTGTCATTGATGTCAAAAGAGAAGTGCTTCAGGAGTCAGGAGTGCTCGGTGTTCATTCATGTGTCATGCAATGTCATGCAATAAGTGTTGAGTTGTTCATGCTTGTGAGGTTCAGTAGATAACATGATGGATGGTTCATGTTCATCATATGGTGGATGTGGTTGGTTCTTGTTTTCATGCATCAAGAAATGTAGGTTTCATGAGCTTCATGTGGTTCTTGAGATCATGATGTATGCCCTTCATGTGGTTGTTGAGATCAGGATGTATTCCTTTCATGTGGTGTGGTGCCTTCAAATATGTTGTCATTTTTTCACTCACACATGTCATATCATATGTGATGTTATTGTTCATCATGTTCAAGAACTGTGTCTACATAGAAGGTATATGGTTTGTGACATGCTCACAGTGTTCACACACTTCATCATTTGTTACTTCATGGTTAGGAGGTTGAATGGTTAGGAGGTTGATTCATAATATGTCAGGCCTCAGAAGATGGAAAAGAAGGATAATGGTTTATTCAAGTCATGGTATAGTTTGTTTACATCATGAAATAGGTGGAACAATTCATTCAAGTCACCATTATTCATATCTTCATGATCAAATTCTTCATGATATGGTTCAAAATATATCCTTGTTATGGTTTTATGAAATCTCAGTTGCAGTGATGAAGTTTCAATAATGTTCTAGGGTTTTGATTCTATCTAATAAATCCTAAGTTTCTAAGCACTAAAACCCTATGCTTGGAGAAGTAAACCTTAAGTTTAAAAGCATTTATCAAAGCCTTATCACCCATCTTCATTAAGTTACTTTATGTTTTATTGTGAAGTCGACTTATAATCATAAGTCATAATACTTAAGGGTGACCTGTTGAAGGGTCTTCAAACATACAATGACCAGCCCCTATTGCTAGAAAAAATGACTCTCCAGGTTGAATACTTGTGTAATGAGTGGCAAAAAGTCATCAAGGGCTGTCATTCAATCTTGGATGGGTGCGAAGAGATAAATCCATGGCTATTATTTACATTTCTTTTAATATTTAAGGACCACTTCTAGATGCTTTCAAATTGATGGGCATAAGGCCATATTTTAGTTCATATAGTTGGTATGTTGGTTTTGAAACTAAACAATCACTAAATTTGAAGGGCCAGTAGAAATTGATATCTTTCTCTATATGAAGAATTTCAAGATGACACTAGGATGCATGTGACAATGGGTCTGAGAACATAGTGTGAGAAATAAGTATTCTTAGAATATAGTGTGTGAGAAGATGCTTTGTGATTGAGAGGATTTTATACACAGAGTTAACTGTGCAAAGAAAAATATGAGAATAAAAGAGTATACATATGCAAGGAGACAGAGAATAACTTTGAAGTCTCTATTGGAAATGTATAAAGGGCAAGATGTAGAATATTGATCATCCACAAGTAGATATACATTAAGCTTTAAAGGTATAAGAGTTTGTCTTGTCATTACAGACATTATAAGATGTTTGCAAGTGAATAATAATCACACAACATAATAAATGGCAATAAGAGAGCATGATCGATGTAGAGAAATTAGAGTGTTTACAACGTTAATTGCAGGGATGCATTGTTGGTTGCAGAGGTGTGACAAAAAGGGTTTGGTTGCAGAAGGATCAGGTATTTACTTGTTTTGATGACAATGTGAGATTCTTCAAAGGATGAAATTGTATGTTTCTAGTTGGAGATATTTGATCTATATACATATAGGTTTGTCATTAGTCAATAAAGAAGTGTGTGATGCAGTGAGTTGATGTGTTCTACTTGAGAAGAGAAAATACTTTGAGGGTTTCATGTTGTTTCATAAAATGGTTGTGATTAGAAGTTCATTGTAATATCCATTTATGTTGAAAGTTGGTCCTGAAAAAGGAGATATAAGTTATATTGTGCTCTAGTGAAATAGAGTGTCCCTCTGTAGTCTTTTATTTCATTCAAATTTTTTATATGTATGCCAGTGAGGCACCTATATACTAGTGAGGTAGTTGAATAAGTCAGTGAGACTATGTAATTGGTGATTTCTTGATTAAGCTAGTGAGGCAATTTTCGAGTGGTTTTTCATCCCTATGAGGGTTTTCCACTCATGAAAAACATGTGCTATGGTCTATGTTGATTGTCTCTATGTTCGTTCCCTTGTGTCTTATATTTGATCAAGATCCTAAACATTATGCTCATCATTATACATGTGTATATGTGCTTGGTAAATTTCTCAAGTCTCTTTTCATATTTTTGTCTAAGTGAATTAAAGGTGCAAAAAGGTTTTAAAAGTTTATAGACCACTAATTCACCCCCCTCTCAGTCATCCTATACTCCAACAACCTTGTTATTAATTTATGTGTTAAATTCTACCCTAGTGAGTCTCTTACAAACTTTAGACCATGCATTTTTAGTTTGGGAGAGTTGATACTTGTCTAAATGTTTGATATTTCCCATGCTATCCTACTCATATGAAGTTGTTGATTCTTCAATGATGTCCACCACTAGCCTATGGTATGGGATATTGAAAATGAATGCAATCATGTCAACAATTACATCCAACAATGCATCACTTGAATTGTCTACTATCTTCCTACATATCGATCATAGGCTTGGGCACAAGCCATGATCAATTTGGACACTAAAATAAGGATGGGAACCCTCTTTCTTGATAGAACCCTCTTTCTTGACTAATATATTCACTTTGTGAGTAGGATTAGCCCCATACATTCTCTCCTTGAAATCCTGGAGGTGCACATGCCCCGAGTTAGTATTAGTGACCTACTGTAAAGTGGAACTAATTATCTTGTTGGGCTTGGTCACCCCTTGAAATTCATACTTCATGTTTTGAGGGAACTTTTCTAGCATTAATATCTTAGAAAAAGCATGAAGATCTATAATTATAAGAAAATGAAAACTATGAAAATTCATTAAATTTTTGAAATTCTAAGTGTTTTAATGTTTTTTAGGTTTACATGATTTGGAAGGACATAGGGATTTGTGATTGGGTCCAAAAGTGCATGTGCGATCTGTGGGTCTACAATGATATACTTGTTTTGGTGCAGAATATGTAGAGCATGGAGCGACAGGGGTCGTAAGGATATTAGGTCCTAGTGCAAAGATGTGTGGGTACCTTCATGACTAGTTTCCTCATGAGTTTTACTGCATAGGTTCACAGAAAATGGAGGGAGATAGGCAATGAGAACTAATGTCCATAAAGGGAAGGTCCCTCCTGATGCCACATTCTTGCCAATGTTAATTGAATGGGTTTGTGGAGATCAAAGGGACAAAGGAATCAAGGACTATTTTAGGTCCAGGACGGCAACATGATCTTGAAACGTATAAAAACTTAGAATTAATCCAAATTTAATGAAACAATTAAACTTAAATCACTTTTAACACCATTTTATTATCTATTTAATAATACATGTTAAAACACCCTTGAAAAGATCTAATGTGAAAACTTGAAATAGAAAAAGGAAACTATGGCTAACCCTAGGTTTCAAACCCCAAAATCTAACCCAAAGCCAAACAAAAATGAGAGAAAATCCAAACAAGCACACAAGACAACTTCAAGTTGATCCTAAAATTGTAAACAAAAAAAATGGACAAACCAACCTAGAGGTAATCAAAATGGTGAAAATATGTATGCAAAAATGGAGTTCCTAATGAGCCCAAACATTATGAGTACAAGATCCTCACAATTATAAAAAATTACAATGTACCACAAATTCAAAAAGGAGAACTCAAAAGTCACAAGGAATGTCACTTAGATCTTTAGAAAGTGAAAATGCAAAGGAAAAATGAAAAAAAATGATGATAAAAATGTCTTAAAAGGACCCCAACCACCCCAAACAAATAAATTAATGATTTATTAGGGTTTAGCAAGATCCTTAGGGATGGAAGGACATGGGGACCTTGGAATAGGTCTAAAAGTCCCTAAGAACCTCGAGGTCCTATAGATCCTCAAAAGCAAGTGTCACAAAAAACAAGAGAACAATGATAGGAGGAAAGGGACATGATGACTTAGGACCAAGTCCAAAAGTCCCTAGAACCTTTGATGCTAACTCACAAAATGTAAAGGCTTGGAAGGTGAAAGGACACAAGGATACCAAACCAAGTCAAAAAGTCCTTGGGTATTTTGACACCATAAAAAAGAAAACCAAAACAAACTGACACTCAATGCAATGGAGACCCAAAAGGAAAAAGGACACGAGGATATCATACCAAGTCTAAATGTTCCTAGAAACTTTGAATTCCTAAATAAGCAAACAAAACAAAGAGAAACCAAAACCAAGGTGGGGAGCACAAGCATAGGTAGACCATTTGTCACTAGGTCTGCAAAAGTTTCAAAACCTTGAAAAAGGCAAAAAACACAAAAATAAAGATGCCTAACCTATGAAAACATGAATTTTAAGGATTCTTTTGATTTTTAAAAAATAAAACTTCACAAAAACTAAAATCAAACAAGTCAAAATAGAATCTAAGCCCAAAGAAAAAAATTGAAAAAAAAGACTTAGAGAGACAACACAAAGGCAAAAGCAGAAGAGGGCGTCCCCACTTTACAAAGAATAGGAGGGGTATGTATGCAAGAAATAACAGCATAAGGATGAAATAAAGAGGTGAGGCATTACCAACAGACTCAAAAATGTTATCACTAGGAGGGATAGTATTGTACATGTAAGGTATCACTAAAATATGTTTTTTTGTGATGAATAGTGCTATATTTTTATATTATATTAAGTATAAAAAATATAATACAAAAATCACATAAAAAGTGGGTGGAATGGGATCACACCCTAATAATTCTATGCAAAGATCCAAAAGTAAAAAATAAGAGTGATCAAACTGCTAAACCACAGTGGACATAGTAGTAGGAGGAGGAGAGGGATCATGATCAAGTAGGTGAACCCAAACACATAAGAGGTCTTGGCCATATAGAATGGGCTCCTAGCCCATGAGGGTGTCACCGAATATTTGTCTTTAGTTTTGTAAGAAGTAGTATGCACTGTAAGTGAAATGCCAAGATCAAAGTAAGGAAATTTTCCACTATTTGGCCAACCAAAGTGATCTCATAGAGAAGTAGAGGACTATCCATGTGGTAGAGGATTCAACCATGGTGTCGAGGACATGGAGATCTCTACAAACCACATGGTGGCCTCACCTAGATCTATGAGTATGAACTCATCGACACCCATATAGTAGAGAGGCACACCCCCATTACAAAAAAGCATCCATGTTGGTGGGGGAAGGAGGCACATGAGTAACTGTATAGGAGGCATTAGCCTAGTGTTCAATTAATGTCTACATATAAGTAACCTTTGAGGCCACCTTATTGGCTTGGACCTAGATGATCTATAACATAACATTAAGTTAGAATAGATACTAGCTTCCACATTCATGTAAAAGTGTTTATCCACAAATGAACAAGCAAAGAAAACAACATTTCCATCTTTCCAAATTAAAAATATAATCTCTACTCTATGTCATATCTAGGTGTATTTATCTTGAATCCTAGGCTAATACCCTAATAATATTATATGCCATGAAAAATGCTCAAGTCAAAATGGCTTAAAGAAGTCACGATTCTAACACCAAGCAGCCTAGGCTTGGGAGAAAAACTAGAAGATGTGCTTAATAGACTCCAAATGGTCATAGAAAGGGCAATGCAAAACTAACACACCCAAATGAGTCAACTGGGACCACATAGGGAAACCCTAGTAGAGAAGACGCCAAGCAAAGTGAGCTAGTTTGGGCTTAGCCAAAGTGGCCCAAATTGTTTGAAACCTATGTCTCCAAATAGAGGTAAAAGACTGAAGCTTCCAACTCACATTTAACTTGGTAACCATAGGCAATAAGGAGAGAGCCATGAATAACCTTTAAAAGTCTATAATTCTGAAAAGGAGTATCTTGGAACCACTTTAAATCTTTCCACCATGGCCTAGTGTATTGGATTCCCATCTTGTGACCATTTTAGGGGAACTAAAGGAAATATTATTTGGTAAGACTCCATATATTGATTGTCAATCTTGAATTTAGCTTTAAAATTTGTCTAAGAGAGCCAAGCCCTAGTATTTCTAGAAAAAAAGTCGTAAATAGTACAAACCCCACATTTGTAGAACCTTACACCATAGACCTAGGGAACTCTAGAAAGGGGTCAATCTTGGTAACTTTTGATCATAGTAGACCACCATAAGGAGTGTTGGTTTATGGAGAGCTAGATATTAAAACCATGGTTTGAGAGCCTCCCAATCAAGCCATTTGCTCTTGGCAACAAAAGTGCCTTGAGTACGCACTAGTTTCTTCATAATGAAGATGGTGTGAAAACCCAATCCATGACAAGCACTATAGCTAGAGAAAATACTAAAATCAATGCAATGCTAAAGAATACTTTTCTAGGCTTCCTATGCTTAAAAGGCATAGATAACCCATTTGGCACACAAATCTAACCCCTATCTATAAGTGTCAATGAGACCAAGACCACCATAGTCCCTTGAGAGGCAACATAATTCCTAGGAAAATAAAAGCCTAAACAAAATCCTTGAGGAGCCATGTTATCTTTCTAGTAAGAGTCTTTGGAGGGGAGAAACAAGACGAATAGTAAACATGGGTGGTAGTGAGAAATTTGGAGAAAAAATAGAATTTCCCATCATGGATAGGGGCTTGACAATCCAGAAGTGAAGATTTTTTTAATGATAGATAGAAAAACATACCATAAGGTAGGAAAGGAAGATTGAAAAGCAAAAGGTATGCCAAGAAAATGAAAGACCTCCCCATGATCAATTAATTTCTAGTCAAAGTTTTCAAGCCATTTTGGTCTAGGGAGAAAATGTTGATGATAGTGTTGGTGCTTGCATGAACATTCAAGTTTCAAGCAATTAATTTTATAGGTACCTTTCCAAAAAATCCAAAAAAGTTCTAAGTCAGGGTTTCCGTCACCCTGATATTCTTGCGGGGGGTCATATTTCATATATGACCTAATCTTCTGCCCAGGCGGTGATGTTTCAAATATCAGTCATCTTGTGAGGATCACCCCGATGCTGCAACAAAGTTTCAATCTGACCTGATATTCTGAGGGTGGGTGATATTTCAATTAGCCCTCATCTTAGTGAAGATCACCCTGATGTTGCGATATCACCCCGATGTTACTTTATCACCTCACAATCACTTGATCCGCGAAGTTCCTGTCTAACGGCTTCATCATATTCTACAGGGGGGTCATGTTTCAAATATCACCTCATCTTACAATATCACCCCGATAGTGTGGACGTCATTTTTAAGTGAGGATCGGTATCTCCCTGTCTTACGACCTAATTTTCTTGCGGGGGGTGATATTCCAAACATCAGTCATCTTACGAATATCCCCCTATTTTGTCAATATGATGGTGACATCATCAAGATTTGGTGGGATGCATCATGTGGTCTCTGGCATGATATTATCAGCAGATATGTGGGGGTCCCACTGATCACCTATGAGGACATGAGCAAGTACAGGTGGATCATCAGTGAGGTATTTGGTATGAATATGATGAGGAGGATCTTCCTCCAATGCATCAAGTTACCCTGATGAGTGTGGTCAACCAAGTGATATTTTTTCATATCGGGTGGTATTCCGATGGAGGTGATATTTTGCATCAGGGTGATATGAAATATTAGGGTGATATTTCACATCGGGATGTCATGCAGGATGTTTGTCGTTGGCGCGGTCATGATGATGGGGTCTTGGTGGATGGTTTGTTGGTCATGCAAGGTAAAATTGTGCGACATCATATGTGCTCATGACCTAGTTTATAAAGTATTGAGGAGGTCGCTGCAGGGTGAATGTGGGATAATTAGTTCCCATATGATTTGAAAAAGTCAGGTCATGATTCTTGCCAGGAAAGTTTCAAAAGTGCACAGTCTACTATATTTCCCAAGGCCGTGGGTTGGTATGCCTTTAATGGCAGATGTTACAGGGTATGGGTGAAGGCATGGATGGATCAAGTACCCGATTGAAGATGTGAATCCCCAGGCGGTGGCGCAGGGCTCGAGTTCAACCACTCCTTGCCTCCTCTCCCACCTACTGCATTCAATGTGTTGAGCGCCATTTCTCATGATGCACTATATCTGGTAAATTTTGAATTGCCATGTGATTAATGCTAAGTATACCTTATTGTTGTATTAAGCAGATGGTGTTACTCATTTTGTGGTGGAAGACCTGGGCATTTTTGTGTGAATAATGAAAAATAGGGCATCTCCTTGCTGTTTTATCTCATTTTGGAGTTTATGAGTTACATTATGAATGTACATTGCAGATATTTTCAGTTTAATTGTTGTTCTATATGAAAAATGCTCTTATGCATGTGTTTAGCTGCTTGTCTCCATGTGTTGCATGCTTTTCCTTCTTTTGAATCTAGTTACTAAGGGTTTCTCAGGTTCTAGGGTATGGATTTCTATATCACATGCTTCATCTCTAACTTCCATTCAAGAAGTGGATTAAATTGTTTTAGGTGAAGTATGGAGAAATTTGTGTATCATCCTGGATATATGTAAGTAGAGGTAGCTAAATACCTATTCTTGGGTGATGTTTGTAAGGAAAGCATCAATCTAGCCCCTTGAAACTTGAATCCAAAATGCAATACATTCTCTTGTATACATCTAGTTGGCTCCTTGCCCTGAGATAGGCACCGGTCTGCTCTTGGGTTAGTAGTTATGATCCAAAACCCCTTGTCTTGCATCCAAAACATAAAATCCATCTTTTCATATCTTCCATCCTGTTAATTTGTAGGAGTAGGATTAGAACCCCTGCATACTCTCATCCACAACCAGATAAATATGTCCAAGAATGTTGCCAACCTTGTGATGTATCATGCACATCTTGGTCCACACATGAGAGTATTCTTCCTGTTGTTGTCAAACTAAATCTTTTTGTCATTGGGCTAGTCAATGTTACATCTTTAGCTATAGGGATACCCCCCTTGGTGTGGCAGAACCAGAAGTGAAGGGGAGGCAGCTCACACAACCTCTTGTATCTGTTGGCCAAATATGCCTGTGCATTGGAGCTGGCAAACCCTTTGCTGATTTGGGAACCAACAGATAGCATTAGGATTTTTACCATTGTATGTTAGAACTAGAAGCAAGACAAAAGGTATCAAACATTACAAGGCATGAATGGCATTGTTTAGTTTTTCTAGAAGAGTGAGAAAGAAATCATCCACAAAATGACCATTAACTCTTCAAACCTTCAACTAGGTAGAGAAGAGTTAGGAAGAGAAGTGCCCTTGACTCTTCATTTCAATAGATAGTATTGGCTAACAAGTAGCCAAATCCTTTAGCAACTAGGACATAAAGCACTGGAGCTAAGGGGCATCCCTGTCTAATGGAGCAAAATTTCTCAAATGAGGAGGATTGTCAACCATTGATAGTTCAAGTAGAGGAGTCTACAAAGAGCATTTAAACCAAGCAAATGAAATCAAGACCAAATCACAACACTTGAAACATGGCTAAAATGAAAGGCCATTCAATGTAGTCATAGGATTTAGCAAAATTAATGTTGATAAAAAGAGCCTACTATTGAGAAAGAATATCCCACTCCATTCATTCCTAAGCTACAATTATATTATCAATAATGTAGTGGCATTTGATAGAGCTAGTTTTTCTAGCTAGATAATACGTGGAGGCAAATGATGAATTTAGAGTGCAAGATCTTTGCTATGATCTTGTAGGAAGTGTTCAACAAAGTGATCTATCACCAATTGCTAATCTCTTCTAGATTGCTATCCTTAGGTATGAATTTGATATTTCCTTTATGAGAGCTCTTAGGGAGAAAGTAGCATAGGCTCCTTTATAGACCTATAAAAGGTCAAGGCCAATCATGTCGCATAGAATTTTTTACAATTTACATGCGAAACCATCACAACTAGAGGCCTTATCACTGGTCATGGAAAAGACAGCTTCTCTAATATTTTCCAAAGAAGGGTGTTGATCATAGAAGGGCCACTATATAAATAAGAAATCCTAGTGGGAAAAACCCTTACACATTGATGAATATCTTGTTTTAAAGCTAGTGAGGGGTCTTGGGCTCGAAAAACTAGTTGGTAATGGAAAACAAAATCTCAAGAAGTATGGCAAAAATTTTAGAGAGAACTTGGTTCCCTTCTTTGATGTGCTTGATATTTTGATAAGGCTAGCTAGCTTGAAGAGATTGAAATAATTCCTTGGAAATTCTATCTCCAATTTTTAGCCAATGAAGGCAAACCTTCAACTAGGCATCTTGTGATGTATACATATCATTAATGTGCTTCTATTGGTAGGGATGAGCAATATGATGCTGCAAGGGAGGAGAGAAGGTAACACTTCTAGATTGGAAGAGGCTTAGTAGAGCTCTATGGTGGTGGCCTCATATGAGTAGTTGTGAAAAAGTGCCAGTTGGCACCCATATATCTAGAGAAAGTGTGTTGTATGTTTGATTGCATCATTTCACCATCCAATCCAACCAACCTCAGGGTTTGGGCATGACTTAAGGTTCCATATGATTAAGATGTTGGCCACCATGGGATCAAATTAGTAGTTATGTGTTTAGGAAGAACTGCATCTTAAGGGCTTTGGGCCCCACCATTTTCCATTCAATAGAGAAGTAGATATGAAAGTGATTAAAGAGAATAATTTCTAATAAAATCTAAACTAACATTTTGTAACAACTGGTAAAAGAAAACATGGGATGTTCAAAGATCATGGCTTTGTCAAGGTGAACTAATGATTTATTTCTATATAAATGCCTACAAATTGTTCCATGTAAACCATGGACAATTAGGGAAATGATAGCTAATATTAGGGTCAAAAAGGCATAATTTATTTTGCATGTAGCACTAGGCCTCTCTTTCACTAGTTGTCTAGTCTATATGAAAATAGTCACATAAATATAAGATGCCAACTCAACCATCTTTAAATTGCCACACACAATCCAAGAAGTGGTGGCCAATGACTCAGAAATCCATCACCACAGAAGAGATCTTTCAACAACATCATTACAAGCATAAACATTAACAACCCCAAGGCGGTGGTTTTTAATATTAAATAAAATCCACAAGGAATGGTTGGTGGGTTCACATCCATGGGCAAGATCATATGTGGCTTCCATGTAGGTGAAATAAAAGTGGCAAGGCCTTCACTTCCCACTTCATGATCACTATGGAAAAAAGTGACCTTTTGGCTAAATTACATGGAAAATAGAAGAAAGAATGAAACCAACAATTTTCAACTCTTATAAACACAAAATACCAAAGTTAGGAAATCATTGATAAACATCCTAGACATGATATATTTTCTTCTAGGATATGTGAGACTTCTAACATTCCATAAAATAAAATTCATGGAGAATGGGGGTCAAGGGTCATAACATTATCAAGGACATTATTAATAGTTACATAATGATTCTTTAGGAAATCCTCTTCAATAAATTTCCCCAAGATTGGAGTCTGAATTTAAACTAGAAAAATGAAGAATTCCTCTTCTTTTTGGCATAAATTTTCCTTCATTGAGCTCCCAAACTCAACTATGGGAGTGATGAGAGGCTAAAGGAGATGGAGATCTCTTCTTAGATTGAGAAGAGATAACATTAGCCACTGATGCAGGAGCATCCAAGGTATTGTTACCTAAATTTCACTGCAGCTCATTTAGGTAGAGCTTTGATTCAAAACTTAAAAGGTACATTTCATCTAATCTTTCATACATTATATTCAAGTGCATAAATTAAACAATCCAAAAAGATTGTATTTATTAAATTACTGCATTTATCCAAGTGCATGTAACATAAGAAAGATTCATACAAATCTTTTTTGAACAATAATCTTTATTGAATGTAAATGTACATTATCACACACAAGTCGTGAGATTAACTTTCTTATTCAATGCAATTGAAGAAACAGTTTATACATGAATAAAGTAAAAGTAAAAACATGTGCATGTAAGGGTAGAGGCCAGTCATTGCCTGAGAATGACCGGTTCTAGTTCTGATGTGTTGTTCTGTCACCCTGAGTTGTTTTGGTCCTTCTTAGTCCATGTCATCTCTAGTTCCTGCATCTGGCAAAAAAGTGATGTTAGAGTAATACTCTAAGCAATGAATGGTCCCTAACTTGACATGAACAAGTACCTATGCATGTGTAAACTAATCCTCAAATACATTAAACAAGAAATGTATACTTTGGATGTCTTAGAAAATGAGCAAGTCATCAAACACATCCAAAGTATGCATTTATTTTCTAACAAGTTTGCTTCATGTGCAGATATAGGTGAATTTGTGTTTCTGAGCGTTTCATTAGTTTATATTATGAGTGGGGAAAATGTAGCTCCCATAAGGGTTGAGCCCAGCTCATAAGTGTTACATAAGCATCTCATATGTTTTCATGTCATAAAGAATACAGATTGTGTGAACTAAGAAATCAATCATCAAGTATGGATCAGTCAAAAGTCATGAGCAGTCAAGTATCAGGGGACAGTCACCAATGAAGAGATCAAACAACAGAGAAACAATGCCAATATCAGACTTTAGGCCAGCAAATTATAGCAGCCTATAAAATGACTGTTATAAATGAGCAGTGGATAGTTAAATAACAACCATCAACATTCAAAAGAAACAGCATCATGGAAAATGGGAAAACATCAATGAAGATCTCTAAAAGACACTCATAAAATTTGTTTCAAGAGCAGAGGCATCTAGGGTTTCTTTTGAACTCCTAAAGCTTTGTTAAGATTTGTGAATGGGCTGGCTAACCTCTTTTATACACAAGGTGTGCAGATACAAGGGACATATGCCACTGTCAAGAGGGAAGAGGTAATCAAAAGTGCAATAGACTTTAGAGGATTTAGAAGATATAAAATACCACTGTGCATGCTTTGAGAGTCTTGTCAGACCATGGTGAGGTTGCTCATACAAAGATAGTCATATAACATCAATAAGGTCAGTAAACATTAAAATCTATCAACAAAATTGTTATAAAGGAATAGTATGGACAGTATAAGAAAGATTTATCATTCTTTGAACTTTCATTTGCATCTGGAGGATAAGACAGTTGGTAAAGAATTTGTAAGTGTTAATGAAGCAGATGCCACTAACCTTGTGAAGACTATTAAAGGACAGTCTAAGACTATTGACATAGTCAAATGACTGTCAACAGTCATTGAAATAATATGATAATCACAGTCAATCAAAAAGACAGTGGTATAAAGAGAATGTACAGTGATGTGCAAGGCTTTTACCGTGGTGGCTCTGTCAGGGGTCTATCAGTCAAGAAGAAATTGGTCTACATCATAGAGTATTTCAAGAGAGCTATGCAAGCTCCCCAGATGTCAAGCCATCATTAGATTCTAAGGGTCAAGACAACCTTAAAATGCAAATTCCATGGACACTGTTAGACTCAGTGGCAGGACAGTGATAAATAGCTAGAAGGAGGGTTCTACAAGTCTAGACACTGTCAAGAAAATAATAGACCCTACTCAAATCATTTTGAGATCAAGACATGAAGATACTTAGAGAGCCATTAGTTAAGGAAATAGTATGACTATCATAGCAATGTCAAAAGATCAATATAGACTATCAAAAACAAGAGGAGTAGTCATTAGTTGACTGAGAGCAATCTAGAGCAAGGTCAGCATATAATGACAGTCATAAAACAATGAGGCACATGGAAGAGCAATTGGACATTGAAGAAGACTATTGTGTCAAAAGAACCCCAACACCATGCCAATGCTTATGGATTTCTTTTTGGAGGACTGTCACAAAGTTTAAAATACCCTAACAGGCCTACACCTCTACTAAGTCAAGATGGCTTTATGCCAAAAAGACATTGACTATTATTAGGTCTGTTCATTCCTAAGGCATGTCACAGGTTTTAAGGGCATAGCATATATTTTGTAGAGATAAGGTATCATACTACGAAGAAGTTGTAGAGGAATTGTAAAGGACCATCCAAAGCTTAAGAGATAGTATGTGAGGATGAAAAAGTTTTGACAAAGATCAGAGAGCGGTCACCTATATGACTATCACAAAATGTGATAAAATCAACAATAGAAAGCTTTGTCACAAAGTCATGGCAGAGAACTATCATGGCAAAGGAAAGGACAGTCTAAAATAGTCACCAAACTATAGGATAGTGAAATACAAGGGCTTGTTGAAAACTATAAGGGACCCTGCATATAGAAGAGAAGGATAGTGGTAAAGATATGCATAAGGAATAGTCTTGGCCAAGACAAAGACTGTGATGGATGGTCAAAAAGCCATAACAAAATCATTGGAAGAGGACTATCATACAATCTTTCTTCCTACACAAATGTCATAGGTTCTTGAGAGTCTAAGGTTAGTATAACAGTTAAGGGCCTGCATTGCATTCATAAAGATTGTGAAGATGTTAGAGTCTCTATTTGAGGTAACTACAGAGGAAACATTAGATATAACAGTCCATGCAGGAGGTACATGTTTTCAAAGTTGTTTAGAGTAAAAAAAAGAGAATAGCTAAACAATCGTCCCTGACTATCATAAAGGAAGTAATCACTCATTTGGTTGTATCTTAGAGATATCTATGACAAGAGGTTTGAGATAAAGGGCTTAAGGATAGTCACATGGGCAACTGATTGCAACAATCAATAAGAACAGTCACATAATTCAGCATACAAAGATGTCCACCATTGAACCTTTGAAGGTCAGTCTACAGGACAGTGATCTCTATAAGGACTATGAAGATGTTAGAGTTTTGGAATATGTTGGAGATACCATGTAGAGTTCTATGTGTGGGAAATACTTTTGAGCTCTTCCAGGATCATAGTCAAAGGAATTTGAATGAGATCCATAAACCTATAAAAGACAGTTCAATGTTAGGTGAGAATACAACTTCATAAACAAGAAAGGAGTTGAGCCCAATCTTCATGAGAATTACTATATACTAGAGGACTAGGATTCTATTCTATAAGGATGACAACAGATATAAGAAACTGAGCAGTGATGTCAAACTATCTAGGAGAAGATTGTTGCATAAGACATGGAGGAGTATCAAAGGATCACAGAGGTCTGTTAAAGGTTTGAAATGACATCTAGATTGGAGGAGAATGTTGCAACTGCTAAAGTAGTTTCCATGTTAGCATAAAGACAAAGAAAAAGAAGCTGCTACAACATTGAAAGCTCATACAGAAAAGAGCTGATCAAAGAAAGATTAGGGTTTTATCTTGTTGAAACCCTAATAGGACGAACCTAAATTTCTAATTCAAAAGCCATAATATCAAAATTTACAAACAAAACCATATACAGGAATACCATATCTTGCTACTTTCTGTAGCATCATATCTGAAAGAGAAACAATCATGTATACATAAAATGAAATCCTCTATCTAAGTCATGAAGAAATATAGAGTTATCTATTAGATGCAGTGAAGAAAATAGCAGAATATGATGAAATTTGCATTATTGTTTCAAAAGATGAGCTCATTGAACTTACCTCAGATTCTGGAGTAGAGAATGTCAAAATGCTAGTGAAACAATAGGAAAATAGCTACAGAAACTTCGAACATAAACCCTCATGGCAGTGGCCATAGCATGCAAAGAAACTTTTCACAGATGAAATATACAAAATGACCCTCAAAAGTTATTTTTTTGCCTTTAGGGTTTTGGAACCCTAAGAAGCCCATGGGTTTCTTTTCTTTTTGCATTTTTGTTTTTTGTATATCTTTGAAATAACCCATGGTCCAAAACATTGCAAAGTGTGATCCTTAGGGATGTGCCACAAGGTGGCTTTAATTTATGTTGAGTTTTTCTTTCATATATTGGGTTGAGCACTTCATGCCATTTACCTTGTAATTAATTTTCCTTGCAAATACTATACAATGTAAAACAATAGCCTCAAGGTGATGATTTTATAAATCTCTTGAAGGTTATGGTTATCTTTTATTGCAAGTGAGAGGGTAAGGGAATGTGTTGAGAGTTTTTATTATCTTTGAGAAGATATAGTTGGGATTGTGGAGATGTGGCAAGCACATACCATGGTTATAGCCATTTGTTTATTGCCAAATGGGATGAGATTGACTAGGTCATGTTGACAGTTAGTAGTTGTCTTAACTACTTGGAGAGTATCTAAGAGGGCTTTATTGCCTTTTAGAGTCCTTTTTAGACTTTTCTCATGAGCCATAATGTTTGGTTAAGTCCTAATGGACTTTTTCTTGTAGTTTGGGCATGTTTGGAGAGGTTTTAGGCCCTAGATTTTAGGTTTTTTCTGGGCGTCCAACCCAAATTAGTTGGGTTTTCCTGCTTTGGTGGAAACACTTAGATGGATATAGTCACTTTTGATTGACTCATTATGGTTAGTTCTGATTATGTTACTTGCAAAGACTTGTGATTTTTTTGATCCTTGCTCTAGATTTTGGCAAGATTCGTAAGTCATGTTACTAGTTTACTTGATATGATATAGAGAGAGAACCTTGAAGATCGTTGATTGGAAGTTGTGCCTATCTATCTTATGCATTTTGTGTTCATTATCTGATTTGATGGAGTTAACTGTGAAGTAAGTTTATTTCCTCTTAATTTTGTCTTGGAAAAGAACCTTTTGTAGAAAGTACTTATGTAGGCTACAAGTTGTGTCTTGATATGCATTAAGATTAAGTGTGAAATTGCTATTCCTCTTAAAATTTCTACAAAAATAGACCTGTTTGTGAAATATTTATGCAGAGGTTTAACTGATAGGTTGTGCAAAAGTTATTTCAATCACATCAACAAAAGATTAGGCTCCATATAACAACAATCTCCCACTTGGAGACTAATCAGACTCCACACCATATCATCTCCCACTTAGAGACTGATCATAACATTGATGACCCTGTAGCTCTCACTGGAAATAAGTACCCTAGACTCTACTGTTCTATTTTTTGTTTTCAGTCTTGAAGACCAACCGAAGATGAAGAGAAGCTCAGCTTCTCCCTTGTCACTGCCTTCGTAAACATATCCACTGGATTTTCATCTATATGTATCTTTTCTAGCTATAACTGTCCATCATCCAACACTGACCAAATGAAGTGATACCTCAACTATATGTGTTTGGTTTTTGAATGCAAGGAAGAATTCTTTGCAAGATGGATGGCACTCTAGCTATCCATAAACAAATAACTGTTAGCCTATGGTTTACCCAATTCTTCCATGAAAGATTGTAGCCATATCATCTCCTTTCTTGCCTTTGTTGTAGCTACATACTCTACCTCCTTGGTGGATAAAGCAACCACCTTTTGCAACCTTGAGATCCAACTCACCACTATCCCACCTACAGTAAAGACATAACCTGTAGTACTCCGCCTATTATCAATATCCCCAGCCAAATCTGAGTCCACATAGCCTACTAAATCAGTATTAGAGCCCCTAAAACATAAGTGTTTATTGAATGTGCCTCTCAAATATCTAAGAATCCATTTTACTGCATTTCAATGCTCCAATCCAGGATGACTCATATACCTACTTATGTCTCCTACAACATGTGCAATATTTGATCTCGTGCATACCATGGAGTACATTAAACTTCCTACAGCTGAAGCATATGGTACCTTGAACATTTTTTCTTCCTCCTCTTATGTCTTAGGACACATCTCCTTAGTCAATTTCAAATGACTAGGCAAAGGTGTGTTGACAACTTTTGCATTCTCCATATGGAATCTCTGCAACACCTTTTCAACATAATAAACCGAAGATAGAGTCAATATTTTGTTCTTCCTATCTCTACAAATTTTCATACCAAGGATTTGTTTTACTGCCCCCAAATCCTTCATAGCAAATGATTGTGCTAACTGTTGTTTTAACTCTATTATGTGATCCATGTTAGACCCTGCTACAAGCATGTCATCAACATATAAACATAAAATAATGTAGCTATCATTATCAAACCTCTTAAAATAAACACAATGGTCAGAATTACACTGATTGTAGCCTTGCTCAGCCATAAAACTATCAAATTTCAAATACCATTGCCAAGATGCTTGTTTCAGGCCATACAAACTCTTCTTCAATTTGCACACCTGTTTTTCCTTACCTTTGACCTCAAATCCTTCAAGGGGTTGTTCCATATATATCTCCTCCTCTAAATCACCATGGAAAAAGATAGTTTTCACATCTAATTATTCCAAATGCAGATCTTTAGCACCCACAATACATAAAACAGTATGAATAGAAGTCATCTTAACAACCGGAGAAAAATTCTCATCAAAATCAATGCCATTTTTCTATGCAAATCCTTTTACAAATGACCTAGATTTAAATTATTTCTTACCTCCATCTTCCTCTTTCATCTTATAAACCCATTTTTTTGGTAAAGCCTTTTTACCTGTAAGCAACTTACATAATTCTCAAGTTTGATTTTTTAGCAAGAAGTCTGTTTCTTCTTTCATTGCAAGCTCCCACTGAACCTTTGTATCACTTGCATAGCTTCATCACACCCTTCTGATTCACTAGCATCTGTTAACAAAATAGAATACAAAGAGGGAGAAAACCTTTTAGGAGGTCTACTTAGCCTTGTTGATCGTCTAACATTCACTAGAGTTTGTGGTATTTCTTGTTGCTATTGTGGAGCATGAGGAACCACTGGAACATCATTATCTGAAGTATCATCCAGCACCACATAATCATTTTCTTTCTTCTCATGCCACTGCAACTAATCTTTGTACAACACCTTCTCATTGAATACAACATCCCTGTTTCTCACAATTTTCTGATTTTCAAAATCCCAAAGCCTATAACCAAATTCATCAATGCCATATCCAACGAAGGTACACATTTTTGATTTTGCATCCATCTTGGTTCTATTTTTAGAATCTACATGTGCAAATGCTTCACATCCAAAGGTTTTAAGGAAAGAATAACTCACCTTCTTACCTGTCCATGCTTCCTCTGGAATACCATAGCCCAAAGGAATTGAAGGACCTCTGTTAATTAAATATACAACAATATTGACAGCCTCTACCCACATGTTTAAAGGAAGACCAACATCCAATCTCATGGTCCTTGCATGCTCCATTATTGTCCTATTCATGCGCTCAACCACTCCATTCTCATGTGGAGTAACTGGAACCATTTTCTGCCTACAAATTCTATTAAAGGAACAATAATCCTCAAATTCTTTTCTATAATACTCACCACCATTATCAAATCTGAAACATTTTAATCATTTACCTGTCTCATTCTCAACCAACCTTCTCCATTTCTTAAATGTTTCAAATACATCAGATTTCTGCCTAAGGAAATAAATCCAAGCCTTCCTAGTTGCATCATATATGAATGTAACATAATACCGAGAGACACTAAGAGAAGATACCTGAGCTAGTCCCCATACATTTCTATGCACATGCTCTAACTTTTCATCTTTCTTTTGCTTCCCATCCTTGAGAAAACTAACTCTCTTTTGTTTGCCATACACACAACTTTCACAAAAATCCATATTAATACATTTCAAACTTGGTAAAACTTTCTTAGAATGAAGTACCTTCATACCTTTTTCACTCATATGCCCAAGTCTATTATGCCACAATGTTGTCTCAAAACCTGTAGCAACTATTTCAGTCTCTTCCTGCAAACCCACAACAATTGTTCCTAAACCTGTTTGTTTTTTCTCTGCAATAGCTAAAGTAGAAGGAATAGTATGACCTTAACAAAGATATAAGGTGCCTAATTTCACACCTTTTGTTACTATTAAGGCACCTCTTGAAACCTTACAATTTTTATCAGTAAATGTAACAATGCAACCTTCATCAGCTAGTTGCCCTTCTGAAATTAAATTCCTACTCAGTCTTGGAATGTACCTAACCTCTTGTAGTAGCCAATGATTCCCATTCTACAGCTTAATCTTGATTCTTCCCTTTCCAACAATTTGACAGGGTTCGTTATCTCCCAAATAAACCAACCCAAAATCCCCTTAGACATAATCAAGAAAATAACTTCTATGGGGCGTAGCATGAAATGAGGCCCCTGAATCTAAAACCCATGAATCATCAGCATTATCTAAAGAAAGAATCAAAGCATCATCTTCAGATTTATTACTTACCACATTTGCCTCCTTATTACCTTCTTGTTTGTCTCTTTCTTTATTCTTCCAAGACTAGAAATCTTTCTTCAAATGACCTGGTTTCTCACAGTACCAGCAATCCTTCTTTCCTCTAGATTGGGACCTCTTGTCCTTTGATTTTCTTTGTGACTTCCCACGACCTCCAGAACCTTTTCCTCTCTCCTTTGATCTACCCCTACTTTCTGCATTCAAAACCCTACCTGATGTGGACCCTCCTGAGCTTTTCCATCGTATTTCCTCTCTAAGGATAACACCAACAACATCATCAAATTTCACAGTGTTTGAACTAGAGACAGAGTTACTTATAGCCATTACCAAGCCATTCCAACTTTCTGGCAAAGAACATAAAACCAAGAGAGCCCTCACCTCTTCATCAAATTTCACTTTTACAAAAGTTAACTGACTGGTAATCGTATTACACTCATTTAAATGATGTCACAAATCCACCTTCAATCATTTTCAGATTAAATAAATGCTTCATGAGAAGTACCTTAATTGAGGTTGAGGGTTTTTCATACAATTTAGACAAAGCTTTCATCAGTTCACTTGTTGTCATTGCTTCTGTTATATTGAACACTACAGATGGTGCCAGGCACAACCGAATGGTTCCCAGTGCCTTTCTGTCTAGAAGATTCCAATCCTCATCAGTCATTGTTGTCAGTTTCTTGGCTATTCCTTCCAACAGCCTCCATAAATCTTTCTGAGAGAGATAATCCTACATCTACATCTTCCATCATTGATAGTTCTACCCATTGAATTTATCTACCTTCACTTTACCCTTGTCTGCCATTACTCCCACTCAACCGTGAGACTCCAACTCAACTACGAGACCTTCCTACAGATGATAATCGAACACAACCCACTCTGATACCACTTGTTAGGGTTAGCCAAGAGAAGATATCAATTAAATAAAAATAAAGATTAAATAGATGAATGAAAATACACAAAAATAATAACAGTGAGAAACAAGTTTTAATGTGGCTCACCCAAACCTCGGCTACATCCACCAACAGAGAGTCCATTATTATTATCCAGTAAATCAAACTGATTACAACTAGCAATCCTTGCAACTCAATACCATTGCAAATGCTACAATACAATATCAACAAAAACCCTAACCCTTAGCCGCTTTTATCAAGCCTTATGTCGATTACAAAAATAGGGTTTTTTATGTCAGCCAATAGAAAATAACTCCCAATGCCTTTATAAAATAATAGGCAATCTTTGCTTTGGGAGCGCTGCCCCTGAGCCCTCGGCTAGGGGTACTGCTCCCAACAGCCCCTGTTGGGGGCATTGCCCCTAGACTCCCACCATGGGCTCTGCCCCCCTTTACTCCCTAGTTAAATAAATTAGGGGGAAACCGCACTGATAAAAAGGGAAAATTTAACCTCTGAGTCTGATTAAGCTCCATATAACAATAGTAGGCTTGATTGAAACATGGTCTAATAACTTCCTAGGATGATTCCCCTATGGGGTGAGAATCTGTTGGCTCAATCGACTTAGGGAGATTTGAAATCTACGGCCCAACAACTGAAGCTTTTAGGCTAGCACCTTTTGAACTAGTTACATGTTAATTTTTTAACCCATGGTGGTTTAGCCATCCCCATATTTTGGGTTGGAGAAGCCATTGAGGTTTTCTTAGGAGGAGATTCATCTTATTGGGTGGCCAAAGGACAATTATAGATTTTATAGTCTAGGAAATGACATCTGTAACAAATATTTGGAAAATTGAGGTAAATGACTTGTAGGGTACCCACTTGCAGCTCTATGGATTGTTTGAGATCGTTTGAAATATTAACATAGACATAGATCCTCTTTTGGGAGTAGGGAGAAAAAATAACTCTTATTCAATATGAACCTACCCTAGAGATGCAACAATGTGGTCTAGGAAAGGCCATAGAAGCAAGGGAAACTAGTGAACTCAACCTAGATAGGAACATGAAGGGACCATTCCTCAAGGGTAGAAGATGAGAAAGGAAGACCAATTGTACTAGAGGCCATGCTAAAAATGGCCTTTGCAAACTTGACCTCAGCAAAATAGAAAAGAAAATGTCCCTTAGTCAGATTCTAGATGGCCTCTATATGGATCCCATGGGGGACCCAAGTAGAGTTGACCCAACTATGTAGCATGCTTTTAGAGGGGATATGATCCACAAAATTGATGGTGAATGATTGTCATTGATATCAAAAAGGTGTTGAGTAGATGTATGATATACAAGAGTATTCATGGTGTTCAGATGTCACAAGAGTTGTATGCATACACATGATGTTGTTGCTCATCAGTTATTTAATTGATATATTGAGTTGATATATTTAGTTGATATGTTGCTCATCATGTGTCAGGTTTATCAAGGATGTGTTTGATCAGGATATCTTCAAGATTGTCTCAAGATGGTTTCTTATGTTCTTGATGTTTGGTGTTCATATTGATCTTTGGAGTTTTTAGTTTTGTGTTATAATGTTAAGTTGGTTGATCATCATCATCTTCTTTCATGGTTGCAGCATGACAATGTTGCAATGATAAAGTTGATTAATCATCATCTTCTTTCATGGTGGCAGCATGACAAAGTTGCAATGTTAAGGTACTATCAGGAGGAGGTATGATGCAATGTTATGATTTGACATGTTGAGTATGATGTGGTGTGTTGGTTTTTTACTGCTTACATGTGTTGAAGTGTTGGAACATCTTGCATGATATATATTGATCTTTATCTCATCAGAGTGTTATTACTTCAAGGTTGTGCACGCTTTAGATTTCACAAAGAGTTAACACAAGGTATTGGTAAGTTTTTCAAGGGCACCATTCACAGTGTTTTCATGGACATGATACATTTGTGATAATAAGATTAAAACTTGCAGAGAATGATCTTTTGATATGATTGATCTTCTATGATAAGGTTTTCTATGATTGGAATTAAAAATACTTAGATGTATTCACTGTGATTGGTTTCTTCTTCATGGAATACAGAGACACCAAAGTTTTGCAGAGAATTGGTCTATTATCACTTAAGGTTCATAGTTTCAATGATGCTCATGAATGTAATGGTGGTTGGTATGATGTTCTGTTCATGCTAAGTTTAATCATTCTTTTCAGTAACACTAAGACACAGAGATTTCATAGCAGAGTTCAATGCTAAATGATCAGAGTTCATCTTTGAAAAGAAATTAGAATTTATTATTCACCTTTTGGAAATACCTTAAAGTGCTTTTGATGCACGTCTTATAAATAAAATAACTTTTTATTTTAAAAGAGTATTGACCTGTTGCATATGTCACGGGGCACTTAAGTGGCATCCTAAAGGGTAAGAGAGTCATTGGGCAATGGCCCCCTCCTCCTTTACAAACCTGTTCTTTAGGTCTTCATCATGAGCGGTGGGCGCGAAAAAGAAATCGATGGATATATTTGAATGTATGTGGAGTAGGGGAAAGGTTTCATGAAGATAATGTTTTTTGGAAGAAGAATTATGGAGGTGATTGAATTTCTTTTGCAAAATATGAAAGGTTTTATGCACACTGAAATTGATTTGCAGGACAGAGAATTTGAAGAGACCATTTTTGTAGATGCAAGAATATCAAGGATTGAAATAATTGTGGAGAGAAGACAAAATATGAAAAGTCATCTTGTATATAATGGTTTTGCAGGAACATTGAAGTTTTTGTTGTGTGGATCATCATACAGTGTTGAATATATTTCAAAAATCCTCTTGAAGAGAAAATACAAATGATAAGTTTTGTATGTGTTTTGAGTTGATGAGAAGTATGGTGATATGATAGACACATGTGAAAGAAGAAGTGATTTGTATTTAAATAGAGAAACCCTTTGAATTCTTGGTTTTAATTTGAGTATGTATTAGGGGTTGGTACTCCTTGAAGTTGGTGCTTATAAATGAATTAGGGGTTGGTGCTCCTTGAATTTGGTGCTTCTAAATGTATTAGGGGTTGGTGCTCCTTGAAGTTGGTGCTTCTAAACATTGTAACCAGTGAGGTTTTTGCTTAAGCCAGTAAGGCATTTTGAGTGGTTTTTCTACCCCTAGAGGGTTTTCCACTCTATAATTTTCATGTGTCATAATCTCATGTATTGATGTCTTCCATAGCTTCATTTACCATATGTGATTTATGTGATTGATTATTTGTTGATTAATTGTTCAAGTAATTAGTTCAATTTTGATAAACCTCATTGCAATTTTGGAAAATTGTAAAAATAATACAACACTGATTCACCCCTCCTCTCAGTGTTGTCCTGGACTCCTACAAAAATAACCAACAAGGGTATAGTTTTTGATAAAATTATAAACATTTTCAAAGTCTACATTAGTAAGTAATGCAACATTAGGGATAGTGGAATTACCTCATGAACCACCTTTAAAATAAACTTTCACAACCATTTGAGAGCCATTTCCTTGTGCATCTGAGCCTCAAACATCCCTAGGATCAAATTTTGGGTTGTTAGGTTGTTCACCATATAAAAAGCAAAAAATTCACTTGAAGGTGATGAATCTAAAAAAACCTACAATAAATATGGATTTCTCATGTTTCACAAGGAAGTATGACATGGATAGTGAAGAGACATGAGAAAGAACATGCAAACCAATCTAAACCAAATACCTAGCAAAGCTCATTCTCTAAGATATTCATTTCCAATCACTAAACCAAAAGGAGCAACATAGGTGGTATGCTTATTTCACTGGATTAAAAGTTGCATGAGTATGATAAAAACCTAGAGAAAAATTAGGGCTATCCTTGTTGGGAAAAAGGTGTCTCGACCTTGATTTTATAATATTTATATTTAATTTTATTTATTTACTATTCACACATATTTTGGGAGATCCCACTTGGAGTGGCATTAGTTGTCACTTATAATTTTTAAGAGTTTTGGATTAGAAAGAGCATGAAAAAGGGTGAGTAAATTGTGGACTTGGAGAAAATAAATGAAGATCTTTACTTTTCTTGTGTTTTTCCAAAAACATGGATAAGATCACAAGTAAAGCACTTTAGTTAAAAGAGGTAGTTTCTAATTTATCTATTCTTGATTTAGGCATGAGATTCACATGGATATTTGGGTGTGTTGGCAAGATACATTGCTATGCATGATAGGTGTTGTCATTGATGGCAACTAAGTCCATTCCACACATCTATAGTGCAGTATCAGATCTTACTAGAAGTTAGTTCCAAGATTTGTCCAGTTCGGATAGACAGGAATAGGGTATATGGCAGAATTTAGTATTTTGGTTAGCGGATCTCTCTAGTTAATCATTGTGTGTTGAAAATCTAAGGAAGTGAAGAGGAATGTCAGGACAATCTAAATGTAAGATTTCAGCCTTCGGTGACAAAGGGATTAAAAGTTATGAGCATCAGAGTATTGTATCCTAATTTGACATAATAGTTCAGTGAAGAATAGGCCGACTTGTGTTAGATCCTTGTGCAGATCTAATAAAAGTGTTTTGGTGAGTTGTGTATGGGATATAATGTTATTGGCTAACATGGATGGTGACCTACAAGTGCAATTTCTGGTATGCATCAATATTAATGTATGGATTTAGCCTACAGAACAAAGTACTTGTATTATTTGTTAAGGCTGACAGTTAGGTGATTGAATTTGTTGATGCAGATATATATAGCCAATGGATTCGAGTGTTGTGTTATGTGATTGTGATGTGAATATGGATTAAGTGCAAGAAAAGTAGATAGAACTGTGAAAGTGAAGAGATCTAAGGTCTGGATCATGACAGAGCAGTAAACAGGGTAGAGTGAAGATGAAGTGTGTAAGATCAGTATTCTGTGACTAACTAGAACTGAATTCTTGCATTGGAAGATGCTGTTAATTAGTTCAAACAATCTGTAATCTTCTTATAATAATTTGTAGGCAGTGAGCCTGAAGGCACGTGCCTTCCTCTTTTTGTAATACTTTTAACATAGTATAATCTTTGTGGGTTAACCCCCACTGTCGTTTTTCCCTTAATCGGGTTTCCATGTTAAAAATCTTGGTGTCAAGTGTGTTATTTGTGTTTTTTCTCATGTGTTATTGATTCTTGCTTATATCATTAATCTGTTAAAAGGTGGTAAAAAATAACTAATTACAACAAGTGTTAAATTTTCCAGACAACTGATTCACCCCCCCTCTCAATTGTCAGCCCTAATTCCAACAATTGGTATTAGAGCCAAGTTCCTTGAAAGAAGTCTAACAACTTGAGGAAGATCTAGGAAGGAGTTTCAATGGGTTCACTCAGAGAACAACTTCAATTAGCTTTAGAAGATCTTGACTGGTCCAAAGCACAAATAGATGACCTAAAAGAGAACTTTAAGGATGCTGATGATTGCATTGACTTGCTAAAAGATAAATTAAAGAAATCAATAGAAAAAAAGAAGGAACTACTCTACTTCATCAGTTAGTTAATCTTACTAAAGAAAATGGCATGAATAAGGGTTTAGGAGAGAAGACAAATGAATGTGAGAAGCTGACAAAAGAAGTTTCTATTCTAGAACATGAGATGGAATCTGGGGTAATGAGGCTAACCAAAGAAATTGAGCAAAGGAAGAAGATTGAAGAAGACCTAAATCAAACTATAAAAGAAAGAACTAAAGAATCTACAGATTGGACATAGTAGCTAGCCATCTACAATCTGATCTACAAGAAAGTAGAGACAATGAGAGAGAACTTGAAAGGCAAATTGTCATTTGTAAACATGACCTAGAAATTGCAAATGAATACAAGGAGAAGTTCAATATAAGCTCAGCTAAACTTGAAGTAATGCTTGAGAGTTAGAAGAAGGATGATGATAAGCACGGTCTTGGGTATGAAAAAGGTGAAAGCTCTAGATCTGGACAAAGAAATTTTCAATCAAGGAATAGGAGAAACAAAACTAGAAGACCTCTGGTAAGACAACCTAATGCTTAAAGTTATCCATCTTTTAATGGAAATTGTTTCAATTACCGTAAATTTGGTCATAAAGCTACTTAGTGTAGAAGTAGAGTAAATCAAAGTGGTCCATCCTTCTTCAGTCAATGTTTCAATTGTAAGAGGTATGGTCATAGATCCAATGAATGTAGAAGTATGATAATAAATAACTCTAACAATAGAGTAAATGGGAATTCTTTCAATGGAAATTGCTTTACATGCAATAGATTTGGACATATGGCTAATCAATGTAGATCAAGGGGAATTCAATCAAATGGGCAAAGAAATGTTGTGTGCTTCAATTGTAATCGATTTGGTCATATTGCAAGATTTTGCAGAAGCAGGAATAATGAAAGAAGAGGTCAGGTAAATAGAAAACTGGATGAACCAAGACAAGACAAAGACAAAGGCAAAGTTGATGTGAATGAAGTCAAGAATGAAATGAACAAGACATGGGTGAATAAGGTAAAATGAATGTTGACAATAGGTCCACACCGGAATCCAGTGCTAATAATTCCTCTAGGAATTGAGTTAAGAGCTCTGGCTCAGGGGGAGCTGCACTGAAAATCAAATTCCCCCAGCCAGTAAGTAGGTGCCTAAATTTGGCATGATGTGAAAAGATAATTTGGGTTACTATAGAGTATTTGAAAGGATTTTTGAAAGAAAAGAAGTAGATTTGATGATTTGTGGAGCAATTAAAGATCAACTGTATGCAGAAACAGTGTAACCAGATGTGTTAGGGTAGAGCATTTATTACAAAGGCAAATTAGGTTTTGCAGAGCATAAAAAGGTCTTTCATTCATCATTTGAATCACTTTGCATTCAAAGATAGCAAGAAGAAGAGCGTCTGAGCTAAGATTTCAAGGATTTGAAGTTCGACCGACAAATTTGTCCACTAATCCTAACTCCATGGAAGAAAAAGGTATTTATCTGTGAAGCTTTGAATTTGTAATCTTTTGCAATGGCTACTCCTCTTGTTGATATTACTAAAAGGCCCCGGCCAAAATTTAAGAAGCATCCATACAAGTTAGTTGAAATCAAACTTTTAGGAGCATTTTCTAGTGTCCCATATGGAGTTCTGCATGTTGAGGATATTAGGGCATACATCCACTGTAGAATGGATGAATTTGGAAACCTGAAACTCTTGGATTTGTTTCGACAACTACCTAAGGGATGATAGCTATGAATCAAAACCGAAATACAAAGCCCTAGAAAGCAAACATTTTCTGCAAGTCATTAAATTTACGACATTTGATGAGAATGAGTGTGTTCGATATATCTTGAGCTGAATGCATGATGAATTCATATGGCTATTGAAACCATTCAAGATTACAAAGGATATTATCAAGATTGTAACTAGGTTAAATTTAGCTAGTGGATTACCCATGCTGAAAGCCGTGAAGAACCAGACAGTGACCGATGCTACCGGTGCCAAGTTTGACAAAAGGGAAATGACGATCAATGATATTATAGAACCAGATGTTAAGTTTGCCTCTATGGTGATTGGCTACAAGATTGACCACTCCAATACGGAGAATTCTATCTCTAGAACTGCCATATATGCGGCATATCAAATGTTGAAAGAAAATGTAGATTATGACCTATGTGAGCTGTTACAAAACCAACTGATTAAGAACTTGAGCAAAATTAAGGACAAGAAAAACACCTTCAAATACGGTTCTCTGGTTGTATGTTTATTCTTCTACTTCATGAATGAAGTGCCTGGAGTAAAAAGTGTACAATGGACTAGTGACAGACCAGTTGCAATACAAATAAGAGATCATTTACACAACATTGGAGATTCTAAGGCACATAAAAATGCAATCTGGGGTTACTTTAAAAAAATTTAGAATATGATGCACTCTAGGGAAAGAATCCCTAAATCAGTGGTTGAGAAATACACAAATGAAATTTGTTTTATGGTGGACACTGATCAGTGCCTAATGGAAGCTGTAGAACCTAGAACTGTTTGGATTATGCCGATGGGTTATGAGGCTGATGAGAAGATTTTGGAAATGTATGCTCAACATCTCTTAAGCAAACCCAAGGATGACTCTGTGGAGAGGTTTGGGACTTATAAAGAGCTTGGTAAAAAACTGCATGTTGAACTCCGGAAGCCAGAGATTAAAAGAAAAGCTCATAAGAAAGTAGAAATGTATGCTGAAAGCATTAGGATAACAAAGGAAGCTGTGAGGTAGAACAGAGAAAGAATAGAAAAAGATGAGAAGGAGAAGCAGGATAAGAAACAAGGAAATACTCCAGTAGAATCCTCCTCCACTCTAAGGACTACTAGGAGCTCTGTTGCTACCTCTGTTCCCCCAAAACTTGCCAATTCTGAGAAACTGAAAGACAAATCATCCGGTAAGGAAAAGAAAAGAAAAAAAGTAATGGCAAAAAGGCCATATGGAAGTTTGGAAGAAAAGGATGAAGAGAAGACAGATACAGATGATGAACTTAAGGAGCTAAAGGCCACAAGTGCTAAAGTTGTTAAAGTATCTAAAGAGAAGTCTTCCAGAAGTAAGAAGACAATAAAGAGACAAAAATTAGAAGTTGATGCTGAGAAGAAAATTCCCTCTGTGTAAAACATTGTCAAGACAATCACTGTTGATGGGAACTTAAAACCATTAACTAAATTCTATGATCTCTACAATAATGCTGACAAAAGACTCTTGGAAGAAGCTACTATCAAGTACTTGAATGTGTTCAATCAAGCACTGGTAGAAATTTTTTCATAAGTTCCAAAAGGTCTGAAGGATATATTGGAAATTAGGAAAGAAGCTACCAAGGCAAAAGATATGGAGTTGAGAGAACATGTACTAACCACTCTATGTCTGGTAATCTCTAGCAAAGAAGTAGAAAAAATCTTCAAAGAGGTCAAAAATGAATTCAGGAGTAAAAAAAGAATGAATAAACTAATGATTGGAGAGATAGATGAAATATTTCAAGAAACTAAACAAATTTTAAGAAAAACATTGAACAAAAACAAGTTCTTTATTGTGTCAAATGAGCCTGCTGATGACACACCAATCCTGGATGAAGAAGAGCAGCAGAAGGATGAGCAATAATATGGAATGGATAATTCCTCTGTCCCAGAAGAGGAAGCAATAAGCAGGGAAGAAGTAAAAATAACAAATGAAACTACTGATGCAGGAGGTATTCTAACTCCTTCGGATCACTCTAACAAAGAAGATGCAAAGACGAATACAAAAGAAGATGATTCATTGAAGATTGAAGAGCATGAAATAGAAAAGGCTAAGAACCACGAAGAAGAAGAAGTTAAGGGTAAGGAAGATAAAGCAGAAAAAGATGGTGCAAATGTTGATGCACCCAAACAAAATAGTCTTGATACTGAGAAAACTCAAGGAAAGGAAGGTGGTCTAGAAATTGTGGCAAGAGACACTACAGATGCAGTGAAGAGTTTTCTGAGTAAAGAGATGCTAGAGTTTGATGAACCATAACTGATTCAAGGACCACTCAACCTAGATACTCTCTCTCCAGTCCAAATGATGAAGATAACATCTTTCACACAAGCCAAGGCAAGAGAAAAGATATTGAAATCTCACATAGAGGACATTGAGCTGTTAGGCCTTGCATCTGATATATTGGAGAAGATAATTCCAATGCTCTAAAAGAATCTATCTAATTCTCCCTCCAAAAATCTAAAGAGCCTTGTAAATTTTGTAAGTACACACTTTGAGTCCTTTCAAAAATCTACAGAGGTTAAAGTTCAGAATGAATTTAATAGTAAAAGATTTGATGCACTTAAAGGCATGATTGGGGTAGATAGATTGGTGCTAGATAATAGTATAAAGAGTATTCAAAATTCTTTTTCAGAAGGAGGCAGTATATATAAGTTTTGTTTATCTACTCCTAAAGTCATAGAGGATATAGAAGATAAAATAAAGGACTCCAAATAGAAATTGTCAAGTATGTCCCAAGCTTTTGATCCATTGACAATATTAGTGGCAAGTAAGGAGTGTCAAGCAATCAGCTTGATGGGTGAGCTTCGGGGATTGATTTCCCCTAAGATAGAAGCAATATTCAATGTTGTGACAGAGGCCCAAACTATTGCACAAACATGTGATCCCATTGACCTCCGGAAGGCTAAAGCATAATAATTTTCGTTCAATGGCCACATTTAAACTTTGAATAGTATGAAGAAGAGTTGGGATACAGAGTTGGCCCTACTGAAGAATATTTTTGGAGATATACTTAAGTATATGTAAATATAACTTAAGGATTGGTTGTACATATGCAACATTGTATACATAATTTTTGGGTGAATTTTGGTTTGTGGAATCCATCCTTTACCATTGATATCAAAGGGGGAGTAAAGAGTAGTGAAAAATGAGGAATCCAGCAAAGGGGGAGCTTTGGAAATAGTGGAGAGCACAAGTGTATAGAGTAAGGGGAGTAGTTCCGACACTTAGTCATTTTTCACTAAGTGTTGCCATCAATGCCAAAGGGGGAGATTGTTGGCAAGAGACACTGCTACGCATGACAAGTGTTGTCATTGATGGAAACTAAGTCCATTCCACACATCCGTAGTCCAGTATTAGATCTTACCGGAAGTCGGTTCCAAGATTTGTCCAGTCCGGATAGACAAGAACATGGTATATGGCATAATTCAGTATTTTGGTCAGCGGATCTCTCTAGTTAATCATTGTGTGTTGCGAATAAGAGGAAGTGAAGAGGAATGTCAAGACAATCTATATCCAAGATTTCAACCTCCAGTGACAAAGGGATTAAAAGTTATGAGCATCAGAGTACTGGATCCTAATTTAATAGAACAATTCAGTGAAGAATAGGCCGACTTGTGTTAGATCCTTGTGCAGATCTAGTAGAAGTGTTTTGGTGAGTTGTGTATGGGATATAATGTTAGTGGCTGACATGGATGGTGACCTGCAAGTGTTATTTCTGGTACACATCAATATTGATGTATGTATTTAGCTAATAGAACATAGTACTTGTATTGTTTGTTAAGGCCGACAGATAGGTGATTGAATTTTTTGATGTGGATATATATAGCTGATGTATTCAAGTGTTGTGGTATGTGATTGTGATGCAAATATGGAGTAAGTGCAAGAAAAGTAGATAGAAGTGTGAAAGAGAAGAGATCTAAGGTTTGGATCATGACAAAGTAGTAAACAGGGTAGAGTGAAGATGAAGTGTGTAAGATCAGTATTCTGTACCTAACTAGAATTGAATTCTTCCATTGGCAGATGCTATTCATCAATTCAAAAAATATGTAATCTTCTTGTAATCATTTGTAGGCAGTGAGCCTCTTTTGAGCAATGAGCCTGAAGGCATGTGCCTTCCCCTTTTTGTAATACTTTTAACAAAGTATAATATTTGTGGGTTAACCCCCACCATGGTTTTTCCCTTAACCGGGTTTCCACATTAAAAATCTTGGTGTCAAGTGTGTTATTTGTGTTTCTACTCATATGTTATTGATTTTTGCTTATATCATTAATCTGTTAAAAGGTGGTAAAGAAGAACTAATTGCAGCAAGTGTTAAAGTTTTCAGACAACTGATTCACCCCCCCCTCTCAGTTGTCAACCCCAATTCCAACAGGGTGGTGCTTTTATCCCATGTTTTTCTCTCATGGTTTTAGAAACCATTAGTGGTTTCTAGTTTTGGGTCTTGCCTTATATACTGTGCATAGTTTGGAGATGTATGTTTTGTATAATTTTATAGGGGGTTATGCTATCAAAAAAAAATCATACTTGTATTATTTTTCTCCTATGAAGACTTGAGCCTGTTGATGTATCATAACCAATTTTAGTATTGTGAATACATTGGTTCAAGTTTTGGATAATGATTTTTTTATTGAAAGGGTTTTTCTAGGATAAATATTATGTCATTGTGGTGAATTCTTTTGCATATGTATTTTTCATTTACAAAATTGTCCTATCTTGAATGTATGTCTCTCTTCATTGATTAGTGTAGGAAGTGTTTCCACTATCATCTACCTTTCATTTGATAGTAGAGCCTAATCACTCTATTTCCTAGGTGGTAGGAAATAAATTTTTTGACTAATTATGGTTTTAGTGGGAACCGTGTGCAAAATATTATTCATTTTCAAGAAAATGGCAAGTACATCATTGACGGAGATGGATTGGTTTAATGGTATAAACTTTGAGCTATAGAAGTTCAAAATGGAGTATTTGTTGATAGAGATCTATGGGTAGAAATATCCAAAACTAAATAATTGAGTATGAATCATGAAGATTTTGTTGTGCTAGATTAGAAAGATAGAAGCCTCATCTATCTTTTCTTAGAAAATTTAGTGCTCCTAAATATTGCAAAAGAATCCTCTTTCAATGTCCTCCATGAAAGTTAGGAAAGTTGTACTAGGACAAATCATTAGTGAACAAGATGTTTCTATAGAAGAAGTTATATTATTTGAGGATGGGGGATGGGGATTTAGTTATTGAGCACCTAAATGCAGTTAACACTATTATGAGCCAACTATAGTTTGTCATCATAAAGATGGAGGAAGAAGATCGATGTATGGTCATGTTATCTTCTTTTCCAGACTCATGGGACATTGGTGATGGCCATTTGAAGCACTATTAAAAACTTTATGCTTGATGAGGTAGTAGCTTCTCTTCTCTTGGAGGAGATTATGCAAAAAGCTTGTGAATTCTCTAAGGAAGCACTAGTTTCTCATGGATGGTCTAAGGAAAAAGGAAACAAGAAGAAAAAAAAGGACAAGAGAAAATCTAAGTCATAGGAGAGATCTAAGTCTCCTATAAAATCCAAGGTAATAAGTTGGAGATGTGGTAAGAAACTCCACATCAAGAAGGATTGCAAAGAGAAGAAGAAAGAAAAGAAAGATTTAGTTGATGATTCAAATGCTAAAGCTTCTTAGGATGAATCTGACACATTTATTGTAGCCCTTGCCACACATGTATGTTTAGAGGATGCATGGATGATTGAATCTTATGCCTCTTTTCAAATGACTCCCAATAGAGAGTGGTTTCCTAACTATGAGAAGTTTGATACTGGAAGGGTCTACCTTGGTGACAACTCTTTCCTTTGTATTGTTGGGCATGGTCGAGTCAAGATTAGATTCTTTGATCGAAGGAACAAAGGTATTTAGGAGTTTTGTAAATCTCAAGTTTGGCATGAAACCTATAATTCGTTAGTAAGATAGATAATGCAACTATGTAGGTTGTATTCAGTGGTAATGGTGTAAAATGGTTCATGGAGCTATGGTGTTGGCAAAGGAAGTTTTAGTTGGAACTTGTTTTCACCTTGATGCTAGCACCTACTTTTAATGTAACAATTCACTAGTTCCTTCAACATCTACACTTACATGATTAAATACTTGCAAAAAAGGGATTAATTGTAGCAAGACTTGCAACATAGACAAAAGCCACAAAGATACTTGTAACAAGGGAAAATGTGATGTGAGTTCCCAAACATGTTCTCACCTTAGAGAGAAAGTTACCAATAGAGAAGGCTATGTTGTGGTATGATTGCATGAGCCACATTGGTGAGAAGGGTTTTAGGAACTTGAAAAACAAAAATCTTGTAAAGTGGTTAATTAATTGCTCTCCTAATTGTAACATTTGTTAGCATTGTATTTATGGAAATAGAATTGTGTTTAATTTTATTCAAGATTACATAAGTCATTCTAGGATTTTAGATCTTGTTCATAGTGATGTATTTGGTCTTGTAGACATGTCTTCATTAGAAAATCCATGTACTATTTTTCTTTTATTGATGATTTCTCTAAGATATCTTGGATCTATTTTATTAACCATAAATCTAAGTTGTTTAGTCAATTCAAATAGTTTAAGGCTCTTGTGAAAAATCAAACAAATAGAAAAATTAAGGTGGTGAGAACAAACAATGATGGAGATTATTTTTTAGTTGAGTTTGACAGATTCTATAAAAAGGACAATATTACAAGACATAAGAAAAATCCATACACTTCTCAACAAATTGGAGTTGTAGAGTGTATGAATACATCATTGATGGAAGGGTGAGGAGTATGCTTAGTGGGGTTGGTTTGGAACAAATTTTATGGGTAGAGGAATTTAGCACTACATGTTATTTGATTAACACATCCCTTCATTAGCACTTGTGGATAAAACATGGTCTTCAAGGTTTGGATGAGTAGAAATCCCTCACTTCAACATATTAAAGTATTTGGTTGTGATGCATGTGCGGTTAGGGTTAGCCGACAGAAGATATCAATTAAATGCAAATAAAGATTAAACAGAGGAATGGAAATACACAAAAATAATAACAGTGAGAGACAAGTTTTAACGTGGTTCACCCAAACTTAGGCTACATCCACCAAATAGAGAGTCCAATATTATTATCCAGTAAATCAAACCAATTACAATCAACAACCCATGCAACTCAATACCGCTGCAAAATGCTACAATACAATATCTCAAAACCCTAACCCTTAGCTGCCTTTTATCAAGCTTTTTGTCGTTTACAAAATAGGGTTTTATTATGTCGATCAATGAAAAAATAACTCCCGGTGCCTTTATAAAATAATAAAAAATTGTGTGAGGTTTCAGGGGTGTTGCCCCTTGACCCCGTCTTGGGGGCGCTGCCCCTTGACCCCGTAGGAATTTGGGGGAAAACTGCGCTGATAAAAGTGGGGTCAATTTAACCTACAAGTCTGATTAGGATCCATATAACAACAATCTCCCACTTGGAGACTGATCAGACTCCACACCATATCATCTCCCACTTGGAGACTGATCATAACACCACTGACCCTGTAGCTCCCACTAGAAATAAGCACCTTGGACTTTGCTGTTCTATTTTTGTTATTTTCAGTCTAGAAGACCAACCAAAGCTGAAGAGGAGCTCAGCTTCTCCCTTGTCACTGTCTTTGTAAACATATATGCTGGATTGTCATCTGTATGTATCTTTGCCAGCTGTAATTATCCATCATCCAACACTGACCGAATGAAGTGATACCTCAACTGTATGTGTTTGGTCTTTGAATGTAAGGAAAAATTCTTTGCAAGATGTATGGCACTCTGGCTGTCCATAAACAAATAACTGTTAACCTGTTGTGTGCCCAATTCATTCATGAAAGATTGTAGCCATATCATCTCTTTGCTTGCCTCTGTTGTAGCTACATATTCTACCTCTGTAGTGGATAAAGCAACCACCTTTTGCAACCTGGAAATCCAACTCACCACTATTCCACCTACAGTAAAGACATAACCTGGAGTACTCCACTTGGTATCAATATCTCCTGCCAAATCTAAGTCTACATAACCTACTAAATCAGTAGTAGAGGCCCCAAAACATAAGTGTTTATTGGATGCACCTCTCAAATATCTAAGAATCCATTTTACCGCATTCCAATGCTCTAATCTGGGATGACTCATATACCTGTTAATGACTCCTACAGCATGTATAATATCCAGTCTCGTGCATACCATGGCATACATTAAACTTCCTATAGATGAAGCATATGGTACCTTGGATATTTTCTCTTTCTCCTCTTGTGTCTTAGGACACATCTCCTTGGTCAATTTCAAATGACTAGGCAAAGGTGTGCTGACAGTTTTTGCATTCTCTATGTGGAATCTTTGCAACACTTTTTCAACATAAGCAGCCTAAGATAGAGTCAATTTTTTGTTCTTCCTATCTCTACAAATTTTCATACCAAGGATTTGTTTTGCTGCTCCCAAATCCTTCATATCAAATGACTGTGCTAACTAATGTTTTAACTCTCTTATGTGATCCATGTTAGACCCAGCTACAAGCATGTCATCAACATATAAACATAAAATAATGTAGCTGTCATTATCCAACCTCTTAAAATAAACACAATGGTTAGAATTACACCTAATGTAGCCTTACTCAGTCATAAAACTATCAAATTTCAAATACCATTGCCGAGGTGCTTGTTTCAGGCCATACAAACTCTTCTTCAATTTGCACACCTGTTTCTCCTTACCTTTGACCTCAAATCCTTGGGGCTGTTCCATATATATCTCCTTCTCCAAATCACCATGGAGAAAGGCAATTTTCACAGCTAGCTGTTCCAAATGCAAATCTTCAGCAACCACAATACTTAAAACAGTACAAATAGAAGTCATCTTGACAATCAGAGAAAATATCTCATCAAAATCAATGCCCTTTTTCTGTGCAAATCCTTTTACAACTAACCTGGCCTTAAATCTTTTCTTACCTCCATCTTCCTCTTTCAACCTGTAAACCCATTTGTTGGGTAAAGCCTTTTTACTTGCAGGCAACTTACATAAATCCCAAGTCTAATTTTTCAACAAGGAGTCCATTTCTTCTTTCATATCAAGCTCCCACTGAACCTGTGTATCCACCTGCATAGCTTCATCATACCCTTCTAGTTCACCAGCATCTGTTAACAAAATAGAATACAAAGAGGGAGAAAACCTTTCAAGAGGTCTACTTATCCTTGTTGACCATCTAACATTCACTGGAGTTTGTGGTATGTATGGTTGTTGTTGCGGAGCATGAGGAACCACTGGAACATCACTATTTGGAGTATCATCCAGCACCACATAATCCTTTTCTTTCTTCTCATGCTGCTGCAACTGATCTTTGTACAACACCTTCTCATTGAATATAACATCTTTGCTTCTCACAATTTTCTGATTTTCAAAATCCCAAAGCCTATAATGAAATTCATCAATGCCATATCCAACAAAGGTACACTTTTTTGATTTTGCATCCAGCTTGGTTCTATTTTAGAATCTATATGTGTAAATGCTTCACAGCTGAAGGTTTTCAGAAAAGAATAACTCACCTTCTTACCTGTCCATGCTTCCTCTGGAATACCACAACCCAAAGGAACTGAAGGACCTCTATTAATTAAATATACAATAGTGTTGACAGCCTCTGCCCACATATTTAAAGGCAGCCCATCATGCAATCTCATGGTCCTTGTATGATCCATTATTATCCTATTCATGCGTTCAACCACTCTACTTTCCTATGGAGTCCCTGGAACCATTTTCTGCCTACAAATTCCATTAAAAGAACAATAATCTTCAAATTCTTTGCTGCAATACTCACCGCCATTATCAGATCTAAGACATTTTAATCTTTTACCTGTCTCATTCTCAACCAAGCTTCTCCATTTCTTAAATGTTTCAAATACATCAGATTTCTACCTATGAAAATAAATCCATACCTTCCTAGTTGCATCATCTATGAATGTAACATAATACCAAGAGCCACCGAGAGAAGATACCTGAGCTAGTCTCCATACATCTGTATGCACAAGCTCCAACTTTTTATCTTTCTTTTGCTTGCCATCCTTGAGAAAATTGACTCTCTTTTGTTTACCATACACACAATTTTCACATAAATCCATATTAATACATTTCAGACCTAGTAAAACTTTCTTAGAATAAAGTATCTTCATACCTTTTTCACTCATATGCCCAAGTCTATTATGCCACAGTGTTGTCTCAGAACCTGCAAACCTACAACAACTATTCCTGAACCTATTTGTTTTTTCTCTATAACAACTAAAGTTGAAGGAACAATATGACCTGTACAAAGATATAAGGTGCCTACTTTCACACCTTTTGCTACTACTAAGGTACCTTTTGAAACCTTCCAATTTTTATCAGTAAATGTAACAATGCAACCTTATTCAGCTAGCTGCCCTACTGAAATTAAATTCCTATTGAGCCTTGGAACATGTCTTACATCTTGTAGTAGCCAATGATTCCCATTCTACAACTTAATCTTAATTCTTCCCTTTCCAACAATCTGACAGGGTTTGTTATCTCCCAAATAAACCAGCCCAAAATTCCCTTGGACATAATCAAGAAAATAACTTCTATTGGGCATAGCATGAAATGAGGCCCCTGAATCTAAAACCCACGAATCATCAACATTATCTATGGAAAGAATCAAAGCATCATCTTCAGACTTATTACTTACCACATTTGCCTCCTTATTGCCTTCTTGTTTGTCTCCTTCTTTATTCTTCTGAGACCAGCAATCTTTCTTCAGATGACCTAGTTTCCCATAGTACTAGCAATCTTTCTGTCCTTTGGATTGGGATCTCTTGTCCTTTGATTTTCCTCATGACTTCCCATGACCTCCAGTACCTTTTCCTCTCTCCTTTGATCTGCCCCTGCTTTCTACATTCAAAACACCACCTGATTTGGATCCACCTGAGCTTTTCTGACGAATTTCCTCACTCAGAATAACACCAACAACATCATCAAATTTTAGGGTATTTGAACCAGAAACAGAGTTACTAACCGCCATTACCAAACTATCCCAGATTTTAGGCAATGAACATAATATCAAGAGAGATCTAACTTCTTCATCAAATTTTACATTTACAGAAGTCAATTGACTAACAATCGTATTAAATTCATCTAAATGATCTGTCACAGATCCACCTTCAACCATTTTTAGATTAAACAAACGCTTCATGAGAAATACCTTATTTGAGGCTAAGGGTTTTTCATACAATTTAGCCAAATCTTTTAGCAGACCATTTGTTGTCTTCGCTTCTATTATATTGAATTCCACTGATGGTGCCAGGCACAACCGAATGGTTCCCAGTGCCTTTCTGTCAAGAATATTCCAATCCTCATCAGACATTGTTACTGGTTTCTTGGCTACTCCTTCCAACGGCACCCATAAATCTCTTTGATAGAGGTAATCCTCCATCTGCATCTTCCATAACTGATAGTTCTACCCATTGAATTTATCAAGCTTAAATTTACCCTCATCTGCCATTGCTCCCACTCAACCGTGAGACTTTCCTATAGACGATAATCAAACACAACCCGCTTTGATACCACTTGTTAGGGTTAGCCGATAGAAGATATCAATTAAATGCAAATAAAGATTAAACAGAGGAATGGAAATACACAGAAATAATAATAGTGAGAGACAAGTTTTAACGTGGTTCACCCAAACTCAGGCTACATCCACCAAACAGAGAGTCCAATATTATTATCCAGTAAATCAAACCGATTACAATCAGCAATCCCTGCAGTTGGTAATCATTTATGTCTAAGGTTTTGAGCCTGAGCATTTGCAGGACTTTTCATTCAAATCGTAAAATTTCTGAGGCATGATGTTATGACATGTCAAGATTTCTGTCTATGCTGCATCTTTCAGTATGCATGAGCATCATGTCAAATATGTTTGTGATCTGAAGGTCTAAAATCTAAAATCTCAAAGTCTAAATCTTGCTTCAAGAGGCCTGCCATGTGGAGGAGTGTAAAATTCCAAGCAGGATTGCCTTTTGCATCACCTTGAAATTCGGCCTAGTGAGGGAGTTATGCCTATCAAAGTTCTAAGTCTTTATGCTTCCTCATCATATTCCGGCATGACCCTATATTTTGAAGGAGGGGGTCATCATCATGTTTCAAATATCGGGTGGTCTTACAAGGATCACCCCAATGTTCTTTTATCGCCCGATGCTGCTGACATCAGTTTTATGTGGGGGGTGATATTTGCTTCTCTAACAACTGCATCATTTTCTGAAGGAGGGTGGATAATATCCCAAATATCAGTCATATTCTAAATATCACCCCAATATTACAACAATGCTACAGTGCAGCCCGATATTCTTGTGGGGGGTGATATTCCAAATATTAGGTGATCTTACGAATATCATCCTGTTGAATATCACCTTATGCAGACATGACGATGATGTCATCAAGGTCCAATGGGGTCATATTCCAAAATTTTCAATCCAGCCTGATATTTTGAATGAGGATGGGGGGTCATATGTTTAACATCAGTCATCTTACAAAGATCACCTTGATCTTACAATATGATGGTGACGTCATCAAGATGTCAGTGGACATGATCATGTGGATCATCGGCAAGACATATGGTATCGGCAAAGCAGGAGGAGCTTCCTCTGATGCATCAAGTTGTGCCGATGAGGGTGATATTTTCTTATCGGGATGATTTTCTGATAATGGTGATATTTCACATCAGGATTATGTGAAATATCGGGGTGACATTTCGTATCGGGTGGACAAGCATGAGGTTCGCCGATATAGGGGGTCTGGCCAATGGAGGATGATGATGACGTTTATACTGGTGTCGTTGGGAGCAAAAGCACCAACATTATATATGCTCATGACCTAGTAGATAAAGTATTAAGAAGGTCGTCGCGGGGTGCATGTGGGATAATTAGTTCCCACGTGATTTGAAATATCAGGATGATATATCTTGGCGGGAAAGTTTCAAGAGCGCACAGTTAATTGTTTTTCTCAAGGCCGTGAGTAGGTGGACATTAATGGCAGATGTTATAGGGTATGGGCAAAGATGTGGATGGATCTAGTACCTGACTAAAGATGTGAATCCCCAGGCAGTGGCGCAGGGCTCAAGATCTCTTCATGTCTCCTCCTCTACCTGCTACATTCAATGTTTGAGCGCCAATTTCTCAAGATGAACTGTATCTGGCAGAATTTTGACTTTTGCCATGTAATTAATGCTGAGGACCTTCCTGCTGTATATAGTAGGCTGTGTTGCTCATTTTTTTAGAGGTTGTTGAAAACTGGACAATTTTTTTGGTGCTGTGACACAATACAACTTCATTGGGAGCCTTATTCTTGATGTCTTGTAAGTTTATGAATCTCATGTTGTATGTTTCATGCATGACTTTACTGGTTTCATGCTATTTTATATGAGAAATACTCTATGCATGTGTTTAATCATTTGTCTCCAAGCTGTGGGCATATTTTCTTTTGAATCAAGATAACTAAGAGTTGTTAAGGTTCAAGAATATAGTTTTTCTATATTGAATGTTTAATCTCCTACTTTTGTTCAAGGAACAAATTAAATGTTTCAAGTTAATCATTGAGAAGATGTGTTGCAGAAGGGATACAATTAAGTATGAATGATTAAGCACCTAATTGTTGGGAAGTATATGTAAGGCAGATATTAGAAATCCCCTTGATATCCAGTCTTTGGTCTATGTTCATGCAGGCCATTCATATGTGTATGTCTATTGACTCCGAGCCCTGGATAGGCACTGATCCAGTCTTGTATTGAGGTTACAGCCCAAACTCCTAGTTTTACATCCACATAAAATCAAACTTAAACTTCAATTTAAACCTTTAGGACTTTAGGAATAGTTTTAGGATCCAAAATCCTTTGTCTACAACTGAATATAGGCCCAAAGCTAGCCCCTTTGCACTTATCTCACAGTTTTGGTCTGCATACTAGAGGATTTATCTACTTTGTGTTAGCATCCTAGTTTTTGCACAGTTATATCTTGTGGGTGTTGAGTAGGAAATACCCCCTTGGTTCTGCAGAGCCTAAAGAAGAAGAGGAGATATTTATAGAGTCTATCTCCTATACTGTTGGCCCTTGGACCAGGAATCCTGTTGATCATTGATGGCTACCTTGTAGGGATAACTGGGAATAAGCATCCAGTCTGGGAAAATAACCAACAGGAATTTGCGACTCTGCTGGGGAATACTTTGTGAAAGAATCCTGATTTTAAAAGAAAACAATTCCTAGTAATAGGTGGCAACTCTGAACTAATCTCCCAACCGGTAAAAGTAAAATTTGTATGCAAGGGAGAAGATCCCAGTGTAACCCTTTGTTTGAAGAGTTACCCACAAAAATGATGTATAGGAAAAAGGGCACTATTCGAACCAGTCAAGATGGTTCTCCTAGCCCCAAGAAAAATGATTTTATTTAGGACAATCCTGGATCCTCAAAGAGAACAATACCTTATTTTTCAAACACTGAGGCTGAAATCTAGAATGTGTATGAAAGACAGCATGGTGATGGTTTGAGAATAAGGTTAGAAGTGTTTCAAGAATGCCCTTTTCATGATTCTCCTGACAGATTTGAAGAAGTTGAATCCCTAAGGGATGATGATAATGATGATCAGAATATGATGAAACCCTCCTCTTCTATGCCTAGAGAGGAAGAACTAGTTGATGAAATTAAGAGCTTAAGGGCTGAGCTAGAATATCTGCAAGCAGTAAAAATCAGAGATGATACGAGACAGAAAGTGCAAGCTCTGAGAGTTTCTCAGGATGATTCAATTCCTACCCTTGGCAATGCAAATATGCAAAGAAACTAGCAAAGAGATGAAGTTCATCATCAACATGATGATCAGAGACATAATGCAAATAATGTTAGAATACCATTAAATAATGTCAGAAATCAGAATGCAAATAGAAATGTAAATGTGAATCAGTTTGGCAGGCAGCTTATGCAGCTAGATAGATTTAGGTAGTTAGTTTTTGATGGCATTCCTAGTTATCCAAACCCTATTGACAAACATGTGAGGCTGCAAGTGCCTAAATTTTTAGGCAACAATACTATATCAGGTGAAGACCACTTAAAATCTTTTCAGAATATCATGGACAACTTTGAGGTTGAGCATGAGGATGTTTTCATGAAATTATTTATGCAATCCTTAGTTGATGAAGCCAAAGAATGGTACAAGGGTCGCATTTCATCATGGGATGATTTCAGAAGAATATTCAAGGAACAATATGGTGACAAAACTGATCCTAGTTTCTTTATTAATGAATTTACTAGCATTATCAAAGGATCAAATGAACAGGTTACTGATTTCAATGCTAGATTCATGAAGGTATTGAACAAATTGCCACAGGACTTGAGGCCTAATGAACCTATGTGCATAGTGTTGTACATAAATGCTTTTGATGCCAAAACAACTTATGGATTGAGAGACAAGGGTCCTACTAGCGTCAGGGATGCTTTCAAAATTGCAACAAATATTGAAAATAACATAAAGGCATCTGGTAAGACAAATAGAAGAGATGATGTAAAAATTCTACAAAATCCAAATACTAAATCTTAGAATGCTCAAGGCAATACATCTACTTCTGAAGACAAGATAGATAAATTGACAAATGTTGTTAAGGACCTGAGTTATAGATTAACCAAAAATGAAAAAGGGATAGGTCCTGACAGACAGATTTACTAAAGACAAGAAAGAAGACCATCATTACATGACATGCCATATCATACCAATTGGCATAATGGTAAACCTATCCTTCCACACAACAACCCAAACCCAAAGAATCAAAATACAAAGGAAACTCTTGATCCTTTGAAGAAGACTGTTAATATTGTTAATGACACCCCATGGTGTATCATATGCCAAATGCCTCACTCACAGTAACAATGCATGATTGCTCAATCTTTATACAATAATGCTGTTGCCTGTGATGAGTACAATGAGCTGCATTGCATGGAAGATGATAGTGTCAACATGATGTCTACAAGTAGAGAATACTCTTCTCATGATGCTGATGCAAGTGCTAATAATGACAGTCATGTCTACCAGCAGTTCCCACATGATGAAAATGATGAAGAGGATAACTATGATTATGCTCAAGATTCACACATTTTTCTAAACAACTTGAGGAGACCTTCTGATGAAGAAATTAGATCCCTCACAGCTACAACAGTAGCTCAGGTCAAAAGCAATTATAACCTTAGAGGCAAGGCTCAGACAAGCAACTCACCTCAACCAGAGAATACTTTTGTGAGCCAACCTGTGCACAGTCATAAGGGGACTGAAACATATAAGAGACAATGGAACAACAATAAACAAGGCCTTAAACAAAAAATAGGTTATGATTCTCAAAAAGTAGAGAATATAGTTCCCTAGATTGAGGATCAAAATAAAAAATTTTAGAGCAGCAATGACAGACAAGGAGCTATAAAAATTAAAGCTGGATCATCTCAGGATAAAAAATAAAACGGTGGAGCAAGCTACAACTGTTATTCAAAATTATGCTCCATTTGACATCAATCAGGTATTGTCTCAAATAAAAGTCTCTGTTCCACTAATGGAACTGATGAAAGTGGAAGAATTCAGAGATAAGGCAGTATCCTTGATTTCAGGTGTGCCTTGTCAAGCCAAGTTGAGTGATGAACCTCAAGGTAAGAAACAAGCCTTGTACATTGATGAAGATGAAGTTCCTGAAGTATATCTGGGGATGACCATGACAAAATGTCCTTCACAGGTGGAACCGTTTTATGTCTCGCTTGTCATAAATGGAAAAATAATTAAGAACTGTATGCTAGACTCAGGAGCATCCACAAACATCATGCCTTTGGCTATCATGCAACAAGCTAGGTTAAAGATAGATAAGGCACGTGGGAAATGCTATGCAATGGATGCTAGGGAGGTACCTATCATTGGAATTATGAAGGATGTTGATTTCAGACTGGCAGCATATCCAGAGAAAACCTACAAGATGAACATAACAGTTGTTGATATCAAGCCGCAGTATGACATGTTATTGTCAAGAAGGTGGGTAGTGCTCATTGGTGGATGTATGAAATTAGACCTGTCATATGCTATGATCCCTATGAATGGAAGGGATGTCAAATTGATTAGAGAAGAAAGGTCATCAGAGACAATGGATGATCAAGAGTCAGAGGAGCATATATGTTTTGTGGACACTAATTGTGATAATTTCAGGGTTGTCTCAGATGATCAAGAAGGTAAAGAGGGAGACATGTGCATTCAAGAATTGGATCAACATGGTCTATGGACCATGTATTTTGATGGAGCTTGTTTGAAGGAAGGTTCTAGTGCTAGAGTTGTATTTTTGTCTCCAACTAGTAAGCTTCTAAAATTCTCATTCTTGTTTAAGTTTACCTGCACAAATAATACTGCAGAGTATGAGGCTCTGCTATTGGGATTGAATGTTGCTCTAAAGCATGGAATTAAAATGTTAAGAGTATTTAGAGATACAAAGTTAGTTGTTTCCCAAATTAGAGATAAGTATGCATAAAAAAATAAAAGGTTAAAACAGTATAAGCACGCTGTCTGGGATACAATTGAATTGTTTGATGCATTTTCAATAAATTGGATAGAAAGATCAAAAAATGTTAGGGCAGATTTCCTAGCCAATGTAGCCATAAGGCCATATGACATCACTCTATCAGATGTTACAAATGTTGAGATCAAGCTCAAGCCTACAGTGCCAGATAATGTATGCAGCTGACAAGTATTTGATGATGACAAGGATTTACTAAGGTTTCTACATTACATCGATGAGTATGAGAACCAGAAAATGGATTTTTAGAACCTTGTAGAGGTTGTAGATGGAAAAGAAACTCTCCTAGGGAAGCAGGTAATTCAACTCAAGACAAACAAAATCCCTAGAGGGCTAGTTTCCTTAGAAAGAACTTTTGACCATAGGGACCAATTTGTTACAAACGCATCTCCAACAAACAAGAATGATTTGGAGGAGATAAACTTGGGGACATCTCATGCCCCCAAGAAGGTATACATTGGCAAACAACTCAAACCACATATCAGAGCTATGTTGATTGCATTGCTAAGAAGGTACAAGCATGTCTTTGTCTGGTCTTATGAGGATCTAAAAGCTTATAGAGAGGATTTATTTTAGCATGAAATCCCTTTGAAGCCTGGAGCTAAACCATTTAAACAAAAATAAAGGCCTATCAACCCAACCTTAGCTCCAAAAATGCAAGAAGAACTTATGAAGCTTAGGGAGGTTGGAATAATCATGCCTATCAGACATTCAACTTGGGTGTCTAACCTTGTCCTAGTCAGAAAAAAGAATGGTGATATAAGGCTATGTGTGGACTTTAGAAATCTAAATATGTCTTCTTTGAAGGACAATGATCCATTGCCGAATATGGAAGCCATGTTGCAGAAGGTGACTGGCTGTGAAATTCTATCCATGATGGATGGATTTTTAGGGTACAATCAAGTGAAAGTGAAAGAATCAAAGCAATTCAAGACTGCTTTCACCACTCCATGGGAAACATATGTATATGTGAGGATGTCATTCAGACTGACAAATGCAGGTGCCACATTTCAAAGGGCACTGGACATTGCTTTTCCACGATTGATTGATTCAATCTTGGCTGTGTATCAAGATGACTTAACAGCTTATTCAAAAAAGGAAGAGCAACACTATTTGCATTTGGAACAAATTTTTATTAGAGCATTAGAATATGGCATCTCACTCAACCCAAAGAAATGTGCTTTTGGGGTTGTGGAAGGAAAATTACTTGGACACATTGTTTCCAAGGATGGAGTCAGGATTGATCCTGAAAGGGTGGCTGCAATTGATAGAATTCAGATCCCTAAAACAGTGAAAGGTGTTCAGTCCTTCTTTGGACAAATTAACTTTGTTAGGAGATTTGTGCCTAACTTTGCAGAGACCACAAAAGAAATTTCTAAAATGTTGAAGAAGAATGCAACTGTCAAATGGGAAGATGAAGCAACTAGATCATTTCAAGACATAAAAGAAGCTATAAAGATGGCTCCTATATTAAAATCTCTTGATTTTTCTAAGCCATTTCAATTATTCTCATTTGCTTCTTTCCACACTGTTGCTGCATGCTTATTGCAGAAAAATGTAGAAGGTTTTCAGCAGCCTATAGCTTTCTTTAGTAGGTCATTGCAGGCTGCTAAATTAAAGTATGACATCATGGAGAAACAAGCATATGCACTGGTCAGAGCAGTGAAGAGTTTCAGGCCATATTTGGTAGGCTCATAAATAATTACATATGTGCCTCATGTAGCAGTCAAGGACATCTTCACTCAACAAGAGGTAATTGGAAGGAGATGCAGATGGATAAATAAGTTGCAGGAGTTCAACATAGAGATACAGATCACAAAATTGGTAAGAGGACAAGGATTAGCAAAACTGATGAGACAGTCAAATCTAAAGGCATGCCAAGTGAATTTAGTGCATAATGAAGTTATAAATATGTCAGAATCTAAGTGGTATAAGGACATAGTATATTATTTGCAAAACTTGAACTATCCTTCCCACCTCAGTGACGTCTAGAAGAGAACTTTGAAGCTACAGGCTATTAAATACATCATTGTTCAGGGAGAGCTATATTGGAAAAATTATGATGGTGTATTACTCAGATGTATCGATGAAAATTAGGCCAAGGACATTCTCAGTGACATGCACAATGGAATATGTGGTGGACACTATGCTACCCATACAACAACCCATAAAATCCTCAGAGCTGGCTACTGGTGGCCAACTCTCTTCTCAGATGCACATAGAATGATAAGGAAATGTGATCCTTGCCAAAGGTTCTCAGGAAAGCTAAAATATGGAGGTGCATTGCCCCTTAAGACTGTAACTATAGAAGCTCCATTTCAGCAATGGGGGATTGATTTCATAGGGGAAATCTCAGAAAAATCTAGTGGAGGACATAGTTGGATTCTTGTTGCCACTGATTACTTCACTAAATGGATTGAGGCCGTTCCAACCAAAAAAGCTACAAGTAAAATGGTGATGGATTTTGTTTTAGAGAATATTATTACCAGATTTGGGGTACCAATAAAATTAGTCACAGATAATGCTATGTGCTTCAGGTTCGGTGAGTTTATTGATTTTTCCAATACTTATGGAATTGATTTGTCTCATACATCACCATACCATCCGCAAGGAAATGGTCAAGAAGAGTCAAGCAATAGGAGTCTCATGAAGATCATCAAAAGGATGGTGGATAAGAATAAGAAGTCTTGGGATTCAAAGCTGAAGTTGGCATTATGGACTGACAGGGTGACAGTGAAAAAAGCAACTGGAAGATCTCCTTTTGAATTGGTATATTATGCAGCAGCTAGGTTGCCTGTGAATAACCTCCTGCCAGTTTATAAATTTATCCAAGGGAATGATGAGTAGATTGGAGACCCAATGACTGAAAGAATAAATCAGCTGGTCGCACTTGATGAAATCAGAAGGGAAGCATAGAAAACAAACATCAAGAAACAACAAAAAGTGAAATACCTGTTTGATAAAAGGGCTGCAGCGAGAAGGTTTCAGATACGTGACTTAGTGCTTATGTGGAATGCAAGGGCAAGGGGTCGGGATAGGGGCAAACATGGCAAATTTGAGCCCTTATGGACTGGCCCGTATCAAATTAGCAATATTTATGGAGATGATTACTATTTTCTCCAAGCCCTAAACGGTGAACTACTGGAATTGCCTATGCACGGTAAATTCCTTAAAGCCTTTTTCACATAAATGAGTACCTTGTGTGCATACTGTAAATTAGGTGTAAATATTTTGTAGATGTCTTGTAGAGTTGGTCATGTTTTAAGTTTTGGGTTTTGTCTGGTCTGCCACGAAGTAGTCTGGTCCTCGCTACAGTCTTGTGCCTACACGTCCCCAATCAGAGCCTATGTTGGTAATCATTTATGTCTAAGGTTTTGAGCTTGAGCATTTGCAGGACTTTTCATTCAAATCCTAAAATTTCTGAGGCATGATGTTATGACATGTCAAGATTTTTGTCTATGCTGTATCTTTCAAGTTGCATGAGCATCATGTCAAATATGTTTGTGATCATGAGGTCTAAAATCTAAAAACTCAAAGTCTGAATCTTGCTTCAAGAGGCCTGCCATGTGGAGGAGTGTAAAATTCCAAGTAGGATTGCCTTTTGCATCACCCTGAAATTCAGCCTGGTGAGGGAGTTATGCCTATCAAAGTTCTAAGTCTTTATGCCTCCTCATCATATTCCGGCATGACCCTATATTTTGAAGGAGGGGGTCATCATCATGTTTCAAATATCAGGTGGTCTTACAAGGATCACCCCGATGTTCTTTTATCACTTGATGCTGCTGACATCAGTTTTATGCGGGGGTGATATTTGCTTCTCTAACGGCTGCATCATTTTCTGAATGAGGGGGGCTGATATCCCAAATATTAGTCATATTCTAAATATCACCCCGATATTACAGCAGTGCTACAGTGCAGCCCGATATTCTTGAGGAGAGTGATATTCTAAATATCAGGTGATCTTACGAATATCATCTCACCGAATATCACCTTATGCAGACATGATGATGATGTCATCAAGGTCCGATGGGGTCATATTCCAAGTTTTTCAATCTGGCCTGATATTTTGAATGAGGATGGGGGGTCATATGTTTAACATTAGTCATCTTACAAAGATCACCCCGATCTTACAATATGATGGTGACGTCATCAGGATGTCAGTGGACATGATCATGTGGATCATCGGCAAGACATATGGTATCGACAAAGCAGGAGGAGCTTCCTCTGATGCATCAGGTTGTGCCGATGATGATTTTTTGATAAGGGTGATATTTCACATCAGGATGATGTGAAATATTAGGGTGACATTTCGTATCGGGTGGACAAGCATGAGGTTCGCCGATATAGGGGGTCTGGCTGACAGAGGATGATGATGAGGTTTATATAGGTGTCATCGGGAGCAAAAGCACCGACATTATATATGCTCACGACCTAGTATATAAAGTATTAAGAAGGTTGTCGTGGGGTGCATGTGGGATAATTAGTTCCCACATGATTTGAAATAACAGAGTGATATATCTTGGCAGGAAAGTTTCAAGAGCGCACAGTTAACTGTTTTTCCCAAGGCCGCGAGTAGGTGGACATTAATGGTGGATGTTACAAGGTATGGGCAAAGATGTGGACGGATCTAGTACCTGACTGAAGATGTGAATCCCCAGGCGGCGGCGCAGGGCTCAAGATCTCTTCATGTCTCCTCCTCTACCTGCTACATTCAATGTTTGAGCGCCAATTTCTCGGGATGAACTGTATCTAGCAGACTTTTGACTTTTGCCATGTAATTAATGCTGAGAACCTTCCTAATGTATATAGTAGGCTGTGTTGCTCATTTTTTTAGAGGTTGTTGAAAACTGGACAATTTTTTTGGTGCTATGACACAATACAACTTCATTGGGAGCCATGTTCTTGATGTCTTGTAAGTTTATGAATCTCATGTTGTATTTTTCATGCATGACTTTATTGGTTTCATGTTGTTTTATATGAGAAATGCTCTGTGCATGTGTTTAATCATTTGTCTCCAAGTTGTGGGCATACTTTCTTTTGAATCAAGATAACTAAGAGTTGTTAAGGTTCAGGAATATAGTTTTTCTATATTGAATGTTTAATCTCCTACTTTTGTTCAAGGAACAAATTAAATGTTTTAGGTTAATCATTGAGAAGATGTGTTGCAGTAGGGATACAATTAAGTATGAATGATTAAGCACCTAATTGTTGGGAAGTATCTGTAAGGTAGATATTAGAAATCCCCTTGATATCTAGTCTTTGGTCTATGTTCATGCAGGCCATTCATATGTGGATGTCTATTGACTCCAAGCCCTGGATAGGCACTGATCCAGTCTTGTATTGAGGTTACAGCCCAAACTCCTAGTTTTGTATCCACATAAAATCAAACTTAAACTTCAATTTAAACCTTTAGGACTTTAGGAATAGTTTTAGGATCCAAAATCCTCTGTCTACAACTGAATATAGGCCCAAAGCTAGCCCCTTTACACTTATCTCACAGTTTTGGTCTGCATACTAGAGGATTTATCTGCTTTGTGTCAGCATCCTAGTCTTTGCATAGTTATATCTTGTGGGTGTTGAGTAGGGAATACCCCACTTGGTTCTGTAGAGCCTAAAGAAGAAGAGGAGATATTTATAGAGTCTATCTCCTATACTGTTGGCCCGTAGCCCAGGAGTCCTATTGATCATTGATGGCTACCTTATAGGGATAACTGGGAATAAGCATCCAGTCTAGGAAAATAACCAACACCTACAACTCAATACTGCTACAAAATGCTACAATACAATATCTCAAAACCCTAACCCTTAGCTGCCTTTTATCAAGCTTTTTGGCGGTTACAAAATAGGGTTTTATTATGTCGGTCAATGAAAAAACAACTCCCGGTGCCTTTATAAAATAATAAAAAATTGTGTGAGGTATCGAGGGCGCTGCCTCTCTACCCCGTAGGAATTTGGGGGGAAACCGCACCGATAAAAGTTGGGTAAATTTAACCTCCGAGTTTGATTAGGCTCCATATAACAACATGTGCCTAAGGAGAAGAGGTGAAAGTTAGATTATAAGGTGGTAAAGAATATCTTCATTGGTTATGGTGATGGTGTGAAAGGATACAAATTGTGGGATCCTACATGATTGGAAAGGTGTTGTATAGTCAGAATGTTTAGAGGGCTCAAAGAATTTAAAAAGGAACTAATGAGAAGGCTAGTATAGAGGGATCAAAGAGTTTAGAAGAAGAACCTCCATCTCAATTTTTAGAAGATCCAATCAGTAAAGGATGAAACCAAAGAGGTATAGTTCTCCTAATTTATAATAATTTTTTCCCTCGATTACTAACACCAATGAAACCCAAACTATGATTGAGGCAATGGAGATGGATGGTAAAGAGTCCTATAAGTTGGCCATGGATGATGAGATGGCTTCTTTAAAGAATAATAACACTTGGGACTGTTCAAATACACTAGACAACTAAGAGGGGGTGGGGTGAATCAGTTGTCACAAAAACTTTAACCACTTATCATCACATCAAATATTCAATCAGTATTATTAATATTTAACCATAAAAGCATGAAACAAGAAGCTCAACACAATAACACATTCAACACATTAGACACTAGATTTTTTATGTAGAAAACCCTATAAGGGAAAAACCACAGTGGGTGCTAGCCCATAGAAATATACATGTTAGATCAATACCAAAAAATAGAGGCTCACTACCCAATATGCTCACTGTAAATGTTGAAGCTCACTGCCAAGAGTTGGTGAACGTATTTGTTAGCATTTACTTCATGCCTGGGTTTAGTTCCATTGAAGCATAGTATAACTCCTTTGCTCTGCTCTTCTTACACCTTTGCACTAATCTTCACATTTTCACTCAAGGACATCTTTTTCACAACTACATTACATGTTTTTATACAATTCATCAACCTTGGAATGTACATCAAGGTCGGCATTACATTCATCAACCATTGGAACAATCTCCAAGGTCAACATTACAAACATACATAGAAATAGGTTTGGGCCTAAATGAAATTACTAAGGTAAAGATGTATGCAGATCATGTTATGCCTTAGTTGGGACTCAAATGCAATCTTCCATGCCATGACACACTTCCACAATCTTTGATGTATCTCTGCAAGTAGTGAAAACAACCAAGTCCACCAAGACTGATGTTAACACTAAGTCTTCTAAGAATAGTCTTCATCCACGATCCAAATTTCTCTTTGTGGACCAATCCAAAGGTAGGAACATGATCAAGAGACATCTATAAGGACATTGAAATCACCAAGAACATCCACAGAACCTCTAATCATTTTGTCAAGAAGATTCTTCAATCTGGAGCACTCGAACATAACTATCATCCACTGTCATAAAGAAAAGATCATTTATGGACCACCAAATCATGAACCATTGTATTTGAAGGCACATAACATCACTACAAACTTGATTCTAAAACTGCAGACTAAAATACTGAAATGTGGAGGAATGCAGAGGAATGTGGAGCATAATATGTTCTCCCTATCACCACCAAATATACAGAAAAAGCATTTTTCAGTCTGGTGAACATAACTCACTCAAATCTTCATATCGGAGGCTCAAACTTGAAACATAGCATCCTCAAACATGCATCTAAATAACTTCAAACCCACAGACAAGGATATTCTTTCTACATGAAATGTGGAGCAATCTACTAAACTGTTATGTTGTAATCAAAAGATACTCTTCTATATATTGTTTCTACCGAAGAAGCAAATTTTCTCAAAAGCACTTGGAAACTCAATCTCAGGATCACTTACTCATTATCTCCAAAAGTATAAAGCATCTAACAAGCATCAAAACAAGAGCACTGTTGACACTAATGACAACACTGATATGTTGACATCAATGACAACACTGGTTAGGCACATACTTGCAACAATCTCCCCCTTTGTCATTGATGGAAACATATGATGTGAAAAACTATAAAGATCATCAAGACAAGATTCTCCCCCTTTCTCTTTACACATATGTACTCTTTCTTCTCTGTGTTTTTCACATGATTTCTCTCCCCCTTTGACATCAATGGCAAAGGGCACATACTTGCACTCTGCTGCTCTGATTCATCTAAACTTTCATTGCTATCAAAACTTTCTATACCAGGAACACATAACGGTAACATTTAGCTACCCCCTTGAGAGGTAGCCCTCAAAACATCAATCTAGATCAATGAAGGAAGCTCTAAGCACCATTAGATTGATGCATGAACCTATGCATCTTAATTCAGAACAAGAGGGTTAATAACCCCTAACTTTTCTTTGAGATACTCAAGAGTATCCTTAGGCAAAGGTTTAGTGAAAATATCTGCAATCTGATCCTTTGTAGACACATATTCCATCTTAACTTCATTCTCTATCACCTTCTCTCTCAAAAAGTGATACCTTGTTGATATATGCTTTGTTCTTGAGTGCATCACTGGATTCTTTGAAATGTTTATAGCACTTGTATTGTCACAAAAGATTGCAATTGGATCTTCATACACAACTCTTATGTCCTTCAATGTCTAATTCATCCATAACACTTGAGTGTAACAGCATGCTATCATAATATACTCTGCTTCTACAGTGGATAAGGAAATTGAATCTTGCTTCTTGCTCAACCATGAAACCAATCTATTGCCCAAAAAGAAAGCACCTCCACTTGTACTTTTCCTGTCATCAACATCTCTGGCCTAATCTGCATTTGTATAAGCATTGAGAGTGAAATCATTATCTTTTGGATACCATAAGCCATGATCTGGTGTGCCTTTTAAATACCTCAAGATTCTCTTAACTACCATCACATGTGACTCTCTTGGATCTACTTGAAATCTTGCCACAAGAGAAACTGGATGCAATATGTCAGGTCTAGTTTGTGTTAGATAAAGTAATCCTCCAATCATAGATTTGTACCTCTTCTAAGTAACCTTAGGTGATTCATCAGTTTTTCTCAACTTGCAACTAGTCACTATGGGAGTACATATCAGTTTAGAGTCCTCCATCCCAAATTTCTTCAACAACTCTTTCACATACTTGAGAAATGAAGATTCCTTTATCTAATTGAGTAATTTATAGACCTAGAAAGAAATTCATTTCACCAAACATAGACATCTCAAACTCTTTTTGCATTTTCTCAGCAAATTTCATGCACATAGCTTCATTGCCTCTAAAGATAATGGCATCAATAAAGAATACAACAATCAGGATTTGAATTATCATTGATTTTGAAATAGAGACAACTATCTGCAGTGCCTTTACTGAACCCTAATTGCAACAAATACTTGTCTAGTCTTGCATACTAGGCTCTAGGGGCTTACTTTAGTCCATACAAGGCCTTCTTCAATCTGCACACCATATAACCTTGTTGTGATAATTGAAACCCTTTTAGTTGCTCAATGTAGACATCTTCTTCCAACTCACCATTCAAGAATGCAGACTTAACATCCATCAAATACACCTTGAAATCTTTAAATGCTGCAATTCTAATTGCTTCAATTCTTGCCACAAGAGAATAGGTCTCCTCAAAATCTATCCCTTCAACTTGAGAGTATCCTTTGCATACCAATCTTACTTTGTTCCTTACTACTTATCCATTCTCATTCATCTTATTTCTGAAAACCCATTTGGTGCCAATCACATTCTTATCAACAGGTCTAGGAACCAATTCCCAAGTTTTATTCTTCTCTATCTGCATCAATTCTTCTTCCATGGATTTTACCCAATTTTCATCATTGCAAGCTTCATTCATAGATTTTGGTTCAGCCTTTGAAAGCAAACAGTAATTTACTTGTTCTTCTACAACTCTTTTCCTTGTCAACACCCCTTTGTTTTTGTCACCTATAATCTAATTTTCAGAATGATTTATCCTTACATACCTTGGAGTCATAGCAACACTTTTTGGAGCCTCTTCTTCATCATGACTACCTTGTTGCTTAACATTTTCATCATTCACTATAGTCACAGGTTCATCTGGTTCATAGCAACTCAGATTTGATATTCCTTCCCTGCTTTCATCCACCTTCACATTAGTACTCTCAACAATATTTTTCAGCCTCTTATTGTAGTACCGGTAGGCCTTACTCTTGGTAGAGTAACCAAGAAAGATTCCTTCATCACATCTAGCATCAAACTTGCCTAGTTCTTCATCTCTTCTGATATAACATTTGGTACCAAAAACTTTGAAATACTTCACTGTAGGACTTCTTCGATACCATAATTCAAAAGGAGTTTTAGAGTTGTTACCTTTGACTTGAACTATGTGTAGGATCTATACAGTAGTATGTATGGCTTCTCTCTAGTATACTTCTGGTAGGCTAGCTTCCTTTAACAGTCCTATCAGCTTCTTGAACTGTCTTGTTCTTTCTTTCAACAACTCCATTCTGCTGAGGAGTTCGAGGTGCAGACAATTGTCTCTTTATCCCTTGTTCTTCATAGAAAATATTGAATTCATTTGATTTGAATGCACCTCCTCTATCAGACCTCAAACATTTGATCCTCAATTCTAACTCATTCTCAATCAATTCCTTGAACACTTTGAACTTGTCTAGGGCTTTAGATTTTTCTTTTAGAAAAGTGACCCAAGTCATTCTAGAGTAGTCATCAATAAGAAACATAAAATACCTATCACCTTGTAGACTTCTTGTTCTTGTGGGACCACACAGATCTATATGTACTAGTTCCAACAATCCAACAGAGAATTATTCTTTACTTTTGAAACTTGTTCTAGTTTGTTTTCCAAATTGGCACTCCTTGCAAATGGTGTTGGCATGCTTCACAAGTTTAGGGAGATCTCTTATAGTCTGTGTAGAACTTATCTTCACCAAATTGTCAAATTTGATATGACACATCCTTCTATGCCACAACCAACTCTCATCTATCTAAGCCACTAAACAATAATCATTAGTTCTTCTTAATTGGTAAATGTTACCTATGGTCTTCTTACTGGTAGCAATCACAATTCCAGAGCTTTCCATGATCTTGCATCCATTATATTTGAATCTCAAATCATAGCCTTTGTCACACATCTGACCAACACTTAGAAGATTATACTTTAAACCCTTCACATATAGGACATTATCAGTGTTGTGCTTTCCATCAAAAGAAATAGATCATTTTCCACAAATCTTACCAGTTGCATTATCTCCAAACCTAACGAATCCTCCATCATACTTTTCCAAACTTAAAAACCTACTTTGGTCACCAGTCATGTGATGTGAACATCCACCGTCAATAATCCATTCATCATTATCTTTCTCAACCTGAGCCTAGCCAAGGCACTTTCTTCCACTGGTTTTTCTTCCTTCACACAACTAGCATGATTAGTAGACACAAGTTCTTTAATTGCAATAAGCAAGCATTCATTTGCACTAGTACTAGCATCATCAGATTCATCATCTATCACACCTTCATCATCAAGATCTCTAACATAGTAGCATTTCTTTGGAACCCTAGGTCTACTCTCAAATCTTTTTCTATTTCTTTCAATTCTCTTAGGACATCTAGAAGCATACTAACCAACCTTACCACATGTAAAACATTTGAAAGGTAATTTTCCTTTGAACTTACCAGAACCTCTTTGTAGTCTATCAACAAAGTTGGCTTCAATTTCATCCAGCTCATCATCAGGTTCCACCTTGTACTTTTCTGCTCTGGATATCTTCTCTGAAGTACTAGCTTTGAAAGTAGTTTCAACCTTCGGCGAGACATCACCAAACTCTCTCATCTCAAAGGATGTAAGCTTTTCAAGCAACTTATCCTTAGTGACATCTTGCACTATTATTATTTCTTCAATTGCAACTACTTTGTGACTGTAGGACTTTGGTAATGACCTAAGAATTTTCATCACAACTTCCTTCTCATCAATAGTTCCTCCCATACCTTTTATTCCATTGACAATTTCGTCAACCCTTTGCATGAAGGTAGTTATGTTTTCATCTTCATTCATTTTTAAACCCTCATATTTTGCTTTCAAGCCCTACAGTTTGACACTCTTTACAAAATCATCTCTTTCATACATTTTTTCCAGCTTTTCCCAGACTTCATGAACAGATTCTAGATCCATGACTTTGAGCAACTCAGTGTTAGACAAGGCACTTAACAGAGAATCTCTAACTTTTATATTTAACTCATATTCTTTGATTTCATCTTCAGCTTGCGAACCATTCTCAGGCAAGGTATACTTTGTTTCTATCACTTTCCACACTTTATAACCAAGACAAAGGAGATGCTTTTTCATTTGTACCTTCCAGAGAGCATAACTCGTTCCATCAAACTGTGGAGCTTCCTTCTTGTAAGACATCCTAGATCTTCCTCAAGCGGATAGGCTTTCTTCCCAGGAACCTACTCTGATACCAATTGTTGAAATACACCAAACATCTGAGAGGGGGGTGAATCAGTTGTCACAAAAATTTTAACCACATATCATCACATCAAATATTCAATCACTGTTATTAAGATTTAACTGAAACAAGAAGCTCAACACAATAACACATTCAACACATTAGAGACTAGATTTTTTACGTGGAAAACCTTATAAGGGAAAAACCGTGGTGGGTTTTAGCCCACAGAAATATATATGTTATATCAATACCAAAAAATAGAGGCTCACTACGTTAGGGCTCACTGCCCAATATGCTCACTACAAATGTTGAGGCTCACTGCCAAGATCGGCTCACTACCAAGGGGTGGCTCACTGCCAAGAGTTGGTGAACTGATTTGTTAGCATCTACTTCATGCCTGTGTTTAGTTCCATTGAAGCACAGTATAACTCCTCTGCTCTACTCTTCTTACACCTTTGCACTTATCTTTGCATTTTCACTCAAGGACATCTTTTTCACAACTACATTACATGTTTTTATACAATTCATCAACCTTGGAATGTACATCAAGGTCAGCATTACATTCATCAACCATTGGAACAATCTCCAAGGTCAGCATTACAAACATACATGTATAGAAATAGGTCTAGACCTAAACAAAATTATTAAGGTAAAGATGTATGAGGATCATGTTATGCCTTAGATGGGACTCAAATACAAACTTCCATGCCATGACATACTTCCACAATCTTCGATGTATCTTCGCAATTAGTGAAATCAACTAAGTTGGCCAAGACTGGTGTTAACACTAAGTCTTCTAAGAACAATCTTCATCCATGATCCAAATTTCTCTTTACAGACCAATCTAAAGGTAGGAACATGATCAGGAGACATCCACAAGCACATAGAAATCACCAAGAACATCCACACAACCTCTAATCACTTTGTCAAGAAGATTCTTCAATCTGGAGCACTCGAACATAACTGTCATCCACTGTCATAAAGAAAAGATCACTTGCAAACCACCAGATCACGAACCATTGGATTTGAAGGCACATAACATCACTACAAACTTGATTCAAGAACCACAGATTGAAATATTGAAATGTGGAGGAATGTGGAGCATAATACATTATACAGAAAAAAATAGTTTTCACTCTGGTGAACATAACTCACTCAAATCTTCATACTAGAGGCTCAAACTTAAAACATAGCATCTTCAGGCATGCTTCTACATAACTTCCAATCCACAGACAAGGATATTCATTGTACAAAAAATTGCGGAGCAATCTACTGAATTGTTCTGTTGTAATCAAAAGATAGTCTTCTATATATTGTTTCTACTAGAGAAGCAAATTTTCTCAAAATCACTTGGAAACTCAATTTTAGGATCACTTACTCATTATCTCCAAAAGTACAAAGCATCTAACAAGCATTAAAACAAGAGCATTGTTGACACCATTGACACCGTTGATACATTGACATCAATAACAACACTGGTTAGGCACATACTTGCAACAGGAACTTGGGTTAGTTGTCAAAGGGTAAGAAGCCTTCTCATAAGGGTCTTCAAGAAGAAACTTAGTTCAAATGATAGTGTTGAAAAATACAAGGCTAGATTGGTTGTGAAGGGATATTGCCAGGTCAAGGGATTTGATTACAGTGAGATTTTTTCTCCAGTTGCCAAGTTGACATCCTTTCAGTTCTTTTTATCACTCACAATAGCTTTTGATCTTGAGACTAAGAAAATGGATGGGAAGACAACTTTCCTACATGGTGACTTGGAGGAAGAAATCTACATGACATGACTTGAACACTACGTGGTAAAAGTAAGGAATCATTAGTTTATAGATTGAAGAAATCTTTGTATGGTCTCCAATAGTCAAGTCCAGAGTGTGGTATTTAAAAGTTTGATTCATATGTTTTAAAATTGGAATTTGTAAGGTCCAAATCATATCATTATGTATATTTTAAGAAAGATGGTGATGATTTTTTTATTATTGCTTTGTATGTGGATGTTATGTTGATATTTGTTAAGAGTAAAGGGATGATTGGAGATCTGAAGTCTCATCTTTCATTACAGTTTGACCAGAACTTGGAGGATACTAAGTTCATCTTAGGCATGGAGATCAAAATAGATAGAGCTAATAGAAATCTTTTGTTGGGATAGAGTAAGTATGTTGAATATGTGTTGTAGCATTTACTATGGTAAATTGCAGACCAATAAGTGTTCCTATTTCAATGGGGACTAAGTTATTAGTTGAGCAATATCCATCTTCACTTGTGGAGATGCAGGATGTGTCTCATGTTCCTTCTACTAATGCAATTGATAGCCTAATGTATGATATCGTCTGCATCAATCCAAACATCGCTCAAGTAGTAAGAGTCTTGTAGTGGGAGTATGTAGTAGAGAGCACTAGGAAATAGTGAAGAGAGTGTTTAGGTACTTTTAAGGCACTAAAAAGTATTCTATTTGCTACTAAGGTGAGTACTCATAGCACTTAGATATCTTGTAGTTTGTTGACTTAGATTGGGTAGGAGATATGGATAGTAGAAGATCTACTAGTGGTTATGTCTTTAACTTATTTTGTGCTATGATAAATTAGATGAGCAAGTGATGGCCTATGGTCACTTTATCCACTATAGAGGTAGACTACACTATAACTACTCATGCCTATAAGAAGCCAATTTGGCTTCATAGATTGTGTTCAAATATTAGGCTAAGTCAAGGAGCAACTTGGATTGGATGTGATAGTCAGAGTGCCATCATCTTAGAAAAGAACCCAACTTTTCATGCATAGACAAAGCATATAGATGTTTAGTATCATTTCAATCATGGAGGATGGAAGGGTGATAATTGAAAAGGTTGACACATTGGTGAATTTTGTAAATGTGTTAATGAAGCCTGTGAGCACAAAGAGGTTTAGATGGTGCGGTGAATCTATGGGTCTCATAGCCCTTGGTAGTTAGATGCTAGCGTTCCTCTTATGCTCTTGCAAGGTGTTCAACAAGTGGGAGAATGTTGGGACAAAGGTGTCTCAACTTTTTTTTTCTAATATTTGTATTTATTTACTATTCACTTATATATTTTAGGTCATCCCATTTGGAGTGGCATTAGTTGTCACTTGTAATTTGTAATAGTGGTCTGATTAGAAAGACCATGAAAAACGTGAGTACAGTGTAGACTTAGAGAAGATCAAGGAATATCTTTAGTTTACATATGCTATTACCAAAAAGGTGGATAAAATCACAAGACACTTTATTTGAAAGAGGAAGTTTCTAATTTACCTTTTCTTTCAGTGTGGGATTTGCATAGAGATTTGGGTATGGCTTTCATCTCATGTTTTTCTTTCATGGTTCTAAAAACCATTTGTGGTTTCTAGTTTTGGGTCTTATAGTTTGGAGATGTATGTTTTGATATATTAGTGTATAGTTTGGAAATGTATATATTTTGTATAATTTTGTAAGCGATTATGTTGCAGAAATTTCTCCAGACTTGAGTTGTTTTTCTCCCATGAAGGCGTGAGCCTATTAATATATTGTAACCAGTTTTGGTACTATGAATACATTGATATGAATTTTAAAGGCTGGTTTTTTTCAAAAAAAGTTTTTTAAGATGAATACAATGTCATTGTGGTGAATGCTTTTGCACATGTATTTTTCATTTCTAAAATTATTGATCTCACATACATATCTCTCCTCAACTAGGAAATGTTTCTGCTATTATCTTTCAATCCACATGGCAGACCAGAGGAAATGCTGTTGCCGAGCTTATAAACAAAAACCCAAGATGGAAGCTGGAACACCTATTATAACTCCGTTCGTTGACTCCCACTGGGGAAGAGCTTGTACGAGGGAGTAAATTAACCACATAATGTATGAATCCCCACAGCCGCTGTAGATTCATCCTAAGCACTGAAGAAAAGAAGTGGCGGCCGTCTTGAGTGCGAGTGGAACCCACGACCTGCCGAGCACTTTTACGGCGATCCAGAATTCAAGCTTCCTTTTTTGCATAGGGGGCGTGATAAAGTAGAAGAGGTTGCAAGTATTTAGATTGCAGTCACATAAAGAAAATATACTTGTGCGCCTCCCATAAGTTCTATTTTTTCAGTTTTGTGGTTTCACGTCTGAAAAGTGGTGTTTAGTGCTTACTGTAGAGATGGCAGGCTTACGCGCAATGCCGACATTTTATACATTTTTTTCAATTGTCATATTCAATGCATTCTCATTGTTACCTCGCTCATTCATGAAATCTTCACCGACAAGAAGAAACAAAACGACGAAAACGTAGCGGAATTTATATAAAATGCATAGTAAAGTTAATTGATATAAGATTTTTACAACACTTCATACAAATAAAAGGTAATGTTATTTCAAATAGCTAGAAGACGAAATATACTTGTTTTTAAATTAGTATATTTATATTTAAAAAATATATGTACAGTACGTTGAGAGATATCTTCCTAGTTTTTGGTTTTTGGTTTTGGCATTTATAAATTATTCCACCTAATATTTGTATTTCGGTTTAAAATAGCAAAAGCATTTTTTAGAGTGGTGGTGGTGTATTTATTGTGGCATTTCATTATGATCCACTACAACCATGCATTGAATTTTATTTCATTTATTTGCTATTTTGTTGGATTTTTGTTTACTAGTTATTTTAGCCATTAAACAAGTTAAACATATGAATTTGATTTACTAAGTTTAGTGTAATAAAGTGTTAATAATTAACTTTTTATTTTGTTCTATTTCCAAATTTCAAATGTATTTTTAATTATTATATTTGTGATGACTCTTTGATATAGTAGGGTAAATGGCACAATGAAAATATTATGATAGTAGAAATTTAATCCAATTATGATGGGACCAAGGCAATAAATTTATATCATTGAAAAAATTGAGAAGTAATTTAACAAATCAACAAACTTATAAAATGCAAACCATAGAGGCCCTAAATATATGTGGAGAAACCCTTAGAGGAAAAACCTCCACCCTAAAGAGCACTAAGCTTGTGCTATTCCAAATAATATAGTACAATAATACAATCCACTTATTCCATTATAATAGTCTAACAACATAAGACTACCAACAAATAATCTTACAATTCACTATTGTTACAAATATGTGTCTAAGTGGTGTTGTCATTGATGTCAACATATCCTTGTTGCCATTGGTGTCAACTGTATCCTATTTTGCTGCCTATTTAGAAGAACGGATTGTTAAGGATATTGAGAAAATTAATGAAGATCAATATATGTGGACCATATAGCTATGCAAAGTTTTGTTTGAAGAAGCTTCAGTTAAGATTTGAGAGGTTCACATTAAGATCTGAAGAAGTTATAGTCATCTGAGTAAAATCAGTTCCTACATTATTCAGGAGAGACAGAGTGACAGGAAAGAGGTTCGGATTGCTCCAGCAATATAAAATGATGATTTACGGATCTAGAGGCATGTCTGGGAAATCAATATGTATCATCAACACCAGTGGTTTGTGGTTTAGAGGTCCGCAAGCTATCTTTCTAGTTTTGACAATCATGGCAGATAGTGTTCCTGAGGTTCCAGAGGAAGATACAAATGATTCTAGTAATTTGGTTTAGAGTGTATGTTATTGGTGATCTCAATGTGCTTGTGGAGGTCTCTGGATTGTGTGGCTACTATGTTGGAGGTCCGCACTAAAGTTTGAGCTTGTTGATTGAAGATTTCTTCTTTGAGGTTGATGTTCTTCCTAGTCTTGGCCGATCGAATGTTCCTGGCATATTGCAAATGATCTAAGAACATTTTATGAAGCATGGCATAGTTGTAGAGGAAGATTCAAGTCTCAGTTGTGTTTGGCCAACAGTGTGATGATCCGCATCAAGTTTAGCCAACCTTGTTGATCATTCCAAGGTTGATGAAGCATATAAATACTTGTTGAAGAGTTGTTGAAAAGCATCCTTATACACAATGAATTAAATCCGAAGAAGGGATCAAAAGCAGAGAAGAGAAGAAGAGGAGTGAAGGGAGTATAGAGTGAAGAGTTAGTGAAGAAGAATTTGAAGATAAGAGCATAAGTTTTGAGCCTTCAAAGGGACTGATTCAGGCATGAATGTAGATGCTATTTCTCAGTTCATTATTTCTATATAAATCATAATTTCTTATAGGCAATGAGCCTCTTCTTGAGCAGTGAGCTCTGGGCAATGCCCCCGAAAGCATATGCCTTCTATTTTCTTAAGTACTTTTAACAGGGTACGCATTTTTGTAGGTTAACCCCCACTGTGGTTTTTCCCTTAACTGGGTTTTCCACATCAAAATACTGGTGTAGTGTGTTCATGTTGTTTCTTCTCATATGTTGATTTATGCTTAAATGTTTTCATCATTAATCTGATTATAAAGAAGATTTAAAAGATTAAGAAAAGGCTAAAGTTTAGGGACAACTGATTCACCCCCCCTCTCAGTTGTCCAGACTATTTCCAACAACTATATCATGCCACTAATATATAGGAAAATAAAAAACAAGAAACTATCAAGTGACATTCAAAACCATGAGTTAAAACCATGAGCCGTGACAAAAGCCCAATGCCCCTATGGTCATGGTCAAGCATCTTTGCAAATTAATTTGGATTTCTACTATAACTTATAAAATCTAGGCGAATATGATCTAATCATGTATCAAATATTGTGGTGAATTTTTGAGTTTAAAAGTTTAATAAAATAAATGTTTTGGCGATTTAACTAGGACTAAAATATTTTTTTGTAAAAATGTGGCTATTCAGGTTGCCTTTCAGCTTGTACTATTCACCAATTGGCAAAATTGTTGTGGCCAACTACAAGTTTCATGTGACATAGAGCTTTGTGCCACCTTATAGCCAATGAAGATCATCTTTGAGGCTTGGTATTGCTATATATACATTGCTTACAATCATTATAAGGTATCAAGAAAGAGTTAGGAAGAGTTCATCTAGAATTGGATGTTCGAGTGTGAGCATGAGGATGAGGCTTTGAAACATGGAATATGATTATGAGTATGAAGATATTAATAATGTGGCACATAGGAGTGTATTGAGTTTTATTTTAATGTTGTAATTTCATGTTTAGTAATCAAATAGCTATGGACTAGCATGTAGGAAGCCCATTATGGCATATTGTAATCATCCAAGACTATGAAATCAATAAAATCATGTTGTTGTTTCATTGAGTTTCTGTTGTGATTGTTGTGTGTTTAATTTTGACTACATGGTTGGATGATCCTTCATTAAATCCTCTACCCATGACTGCATCAAGATATATTAATCAAATAACAAGTAGTACTTGCAACTTTAGCCCAAAAACATTGATCTAGTTGAGCAATACTTAGCAGGCTTTTGGATCTATCCATTAATGTCATGTTCATCTTCTCTATAGTACTATTTTCATGGTGTGTATGGATTTATTTTCTACCTTACAATACCTACATGTCTACAAAAATCATCAAATTAACTAGAACAATATTCTCTTCCATTATTCAACCTTAATAATTTTATTTTCTAATCCATCTAATTTTTAACAAAAACTTTAAAATCCTTAAACTTTTCAAAAACTTTAGATTTATATTTCAAAAACAAATCCAAGTATAACATAAGTAGTAATCAATAAAGGAAACATAATAACATGATTTTCTAATATAAGAAAATTCCACAAGATCAAATATATCACTATATATTACTTCCATTAATCCTTTTTCTCTAGTGCTACAAGAATTAAACTCTACCCCAATTACCAAGTATACAATGGTCACAAAATTCAAAATCTACATAATAACTAGACAAACCATCCACAATATTTTTATTGACAAGGGTTTTAAGCTCCCATTTTCACCTATTTGATCCATCCTTTGGTGCCACAACATACACAAATATGATTTTTTAGTTACATAGGTGGAGATACAATAAGTAGATGCATCAAGCTTAAACAAAATCCCATAGTAGAATTCCTTAGATATCACTAGAACCCTTCTCATCAAACTAAAATATTCTTTGTAACAAATGTGACATGCACTCCAGGTAAGTGCAAGAAGATGGGGGGCCAAAAAGGGGTCTTGAGTGGCCACCTTTTTTTTGAAATTAGGAAATATTGGCCTTGGATGAGAAATTGAGCATAGTTACACTCAAAATTTGGAGATGCAACCAAAACAATGTTCGTAATGCTCCGAGTCTACTTTTTAAACTACTATATTTTTTTTAAATGGCATAGATTAAGGGGTTCAAAAGAGGGAGCCACAGAAATTGGTGTTGTTTCTATCAAAAAAACATAACATAGCATGTTTTGTGGCTCCCTCAAAAGGTCAACTTTTTTTTTGGTATTTTTAAAATTGCTTTAGTGAGAAATTAGCTAATAGCATGTAGTTTATGCCTGATTTTTCTGATAATTTTTTGATGAATATTTGATTTTTTAGTAATTTTCAAAGTGGACACATCCTAAAAAACAAAATTTTGGCCGTGCTACCCCTATAAATTTTGAAAACTAATTGAAAATCATTTTTTTCTTTTTTTAATATTTATAGAATGGAGTCTAGTTTCTAAATATGTAGTTTTTTTGAAATTTCAATGAATAGTTAATTTACAATGAAAAAAAGACCAAACAGTGGTTTTTGCCCAAAAACAGACACACAAACAAAAGAAATTAAAGATGAAAGGCTTAACATTGTTAAAATGTGAAAAAAATCACATTGTCAAATAGCTAAGAGAAAGCCTAACATTACCCAGGTGTTTGATTTGTTCGATGTTGAAACACGTGCAAATCTAAGGGTTAGCACGAACAAAATTATGTGAAATCTTGAAGAATCTGGAAAAACACGTCCATGACTATTCAAAATGCACTCTAAGCCTTTGGGTTGGAAATCCAAAGCAAATCCCAAGCCCAAGGCTTGGGATTCCCAAAGCAAGACATAACGTGCTCGCGTTATGGTTTGCTTTTCATTTTTCCTTTTCACAAGTTTGTTGTTCATCATGTTTGACATAACGCGAGCGCGTTATAACGCGCTCGCGTTATGTCCCTCTTAAATATTTTTTTGTTCAAGGCTATTAATCATGTATGTATGTATGTATGTATGTATGTATGTATGTATGTATATATGTATGTATGTATGTATGTATGTATGTATGCCTATATGTATGTATGTATAGTGTCGAGGGCAGAGGAGGGTAGAGATGAGAGTGAGCCAGATAGGGGAGGAGAGGGGTGGATAAGGATTGAGTGATTAAGGTTTAAGGTTGAGGGTTGAGCGTTTAGGGATAGGATTTAGAGTTTAGGGATAAGGAATTAGAGTTTAGGACCTTGAGGGATTAGGGTTTAGGGTTGAGGCTTTAGGGATAGCATTTAGGGTTAAGGGTCGAGGGATTAGGTTTAAGGTAGAGTGTTGAGGGTAGAGGGATTAGGGATTAGGGTTTAGGGTTGAGGCCTTAGGGATAGCGTTTAGGGTTAAGGGTCGAGGGATTAGGTTTAGAGTAGAGTTTCGAGGGTAGAGGGATTAGGGATAGGGTTTAGGGTTGAAGATTTAATGATTTAGGGTTGAGGCTTTAGGGATGAGGGTTAAGGGATTAGGGTTTAAGATATAGTGTCAAGTGTCAAGCGTGTAGGGATAGGTTTTAGGGTTCAAGTTTTAAGGTTAAGGGTCGAGGGATTAGAGTTAAGGGTTGAGGGATTAGGGTTTGACGTTGAGGGTTGAGTACATTGAGGTTCGAGGGTTAAGGGTTTCGGGATAGGGTTGAGGGTCAAGGGATTAGGGTTAAGGGATAGGGTTGGAGGGTTTATGGATAAGGGATTAGGGTTTAAGGTATAGTATCGAGCCCATTGAGGGTCTAGGAATAGGGATAGTGTTTAGGGTTTAGGGATGACGGATTAGAGTTGAGGGATGACGGATGACAGATTAGGGTTGAGGGATTAGGGTTTAGGGATAAGGTTTAGGGTTAGGGTTGAGGGATTAGGGTTTAAGGTATAGTGTTGAGGGTTTAGGGATAGGGTTTAGGGTTGAGGGATTAGAGTGAAGGGTTGAGGGATTAGGATTTGACGTTGAGGGTTTAGGGTTTAGGGTTTAGGGTTTAGGGTTTAGGGTCGAGGGTTTAGGGTCGAGGGTTTAATGTTGAGAGTTGAGGGTTGAGGGTTGAGGTTGAGGGATAGGGTTAATGGTCAAGGGATTAAGGTTAAATAAGAGTGTCGAGGGTAGAGGGATTAGGGTTTAAGGTATAGTATCGAGTCTGTTGAGGGTTTAGGAATAAGGATAGCATTTAGGGTTTAGGGATGAGCGATTAGAGTTGAGGGATGACGGATTAGGGTTGAGGGTTGAGGGATTAGGGTTTAGGGATAAGGTTTAGGGTTGAGGGATTAGGGTTTAAGGTATAGTGTTGAGGGTTTAGGGATAGGGTTTAGGGTTGAGGGATTAGAGTGAAGGGTTGCGGGATTAGGATTTAACGTTGAGGGTTTAGGTTTTAGGGTTTAGGGTTTAGGGATAGGGTTGAGGGTCGAGGGATCAGAGTTAAGGGTTTAATGTTGAGAGTTGAGGGTTGCGGGTTGAGGCTTGAGGGTTGAGGGATAGGGTTAAGGGTCAAGGGATTAGGGTTAAATAAGAGTGTCGAGGATAAGGGATTAGGGTTTAAGGTATAGTATCAAGTCTGTTGAGGGTTTAGGAATAGGGATAGCATTTAGGGTTTAGGGATGAGGGATTAGAGTTGAGGGATGATGGATTAGGGTTGAGGGTTGAGGGATTAGAGTTTAGGGATGAGGGTTGAGGGATTAGGGTTTAAGGTATAGTGTTGAGGGTTGAGGGTTTAGGGATTGGGTTTAGGGTTGATGGATTAGGGTTTAGGGTTGACAAATTAGGGTTTAGGGTTGACGGATTAGCATTTAATGTCGAGGTTAGGGTTAGAGTGTCAAGGGTAGAGGGATTAGGGATAGGGTTTAGGGTTGACGGTTTAAGGATTGAGGGTTGAGGCTTTAGGGATGAGGGTTTAATGCTTAAGATATAGTGTCAAGTGTTGAGGGTGTAGGGATAGGGTTTAAGTTTTAAGGGTTAAGGGTTGACGGATAGGGATTAGGGTTTAAGGTATAGTGTTGAGGGTTGATGGTTTAGGGATAGGGTTTAGGTTTGAGGGATTAGGGTTTAGGGTTGATGAATTAGGGTTTAATGTTGAGAGTTGAGGGTTGAGGCTTGAGGCTTGAGGGTTGAGGTTGAGGGATAGGGTTAATGGTCAAGGGATTAGGGTTAAATAAGAGTGTCGAGGGTAGACAGATTAGGGTTTAAGGTATAGTATCGAGTCTATTGAGGGTTTAGGAATAGGGATAGCATTTAGAGTTTAGGGATGAGGGATTAGATTTGAGGGATGACGGATTAGGGTTGAGGGTTGAGGGATTAGGGTTTAGGGATAAGGTTTAGGGTTGAGGGATTAGGGTTTAAGGTATAGTGTTGAGGGTTTAGGGATAGGGTTGAGGGTTGAGGGATTAGAGTGAAGGGTTGAGGGATTAGGATTTGACGTTGAGGGTTGAGGTTTTAGGGTTTAGGGTTTAGGGATAGGGTTGAGGGTCAAGGGATCAGAGTTAAGGGTTTAATGTTGAGAGTTGAGGCTTGAGGCTTGAGGCTTGAGGCTTGAGGTTGAGGGATAGGGTTAATGGTCAAGGGATTAGGGTTAAATAAGAGCGTCGAGGATAAGGGATTAGGGTTTAAGGTATAGTATCAAGTCTGTTGAGGTTTTAGGAATAGGGATAGCATTTAGGGTTTAGGGATGAGGGATTAGAGTTGAGGGATGATGGATTAGGGTTGAGGGTTGAGGAATTAGGGTTTAGGGATAAGGTTTAGGGTTGAGGGTTGAGGGATTAGGGTTTAAGGTATAGTGTTGAGGGTTGAGGGTTTAGGGATAGGGTTTAGGGTTGACAGATTAGCATTTAATGTCGAGGATAGGGTTAGAGTGTTGAGGGTAGAGGGATTAGGGATAGGGTTTATGGTTGAAGGTTTAAGGATTGAGGGTTGAGGCTTTAGGGATGAGGGTTTAAGGCTTAAGATATAGTGTCAAGTGTTGAGGGTGTAGGGATAGGGTTTAAGTTTTAAGGGTTAAGGGTTGAGGGATAGGGATCAGGGTTTAAGGTATAGTGTTGAGGGTTGATGGTTTAGGGATAGGGTTTAGGTTTGAGGGATTAAGGTTTAGGGTTGATGAATTAGGGTTTAATGTTGAGAGTTGAGGGTTGAGGCTTGAGGCTTGAGGGTTGAGGTTGAGGGATAGGGTTAATGGTCAAGGGATTAGGGTTAAATAAGAGTGTCGAGGGTAGAGGGATTAGGGTTTAAGGTATAGTATCGAGCCCATTGAGGGTCTAGGAATAGGGATACCATTTAGGGTTTAGGGATGAGGGATTAGAGTTGAGGGATGACGGATTAGGGTTGAGGGTTGAGGGATTAGGGTTTAGGGATAAGGTTTAGGATTGAGGGCTGAGGGATTAGGGTTTAAGGTATAGTGTTGAGGGTTTAGGGATAGGGTTTAGGGATAGGGTTGAGGGTCGAGGGATCATATTTAAGGGTTGAGGGATTAGGGTTTGACATTGAGGGTTGAGGGTTGAGCTTCGAGGGTCAAGGGTTTAGGGATAGGGTTGAGAGTTGATGGATTAGGGTTAAGGGTTGAGGGATTAGGGTTTGACATTGAGGGTTGAGGGTTGAGGTTCGAGGGTCAAGGGTTTAGGGATAGGGTTGAGGGTCGAGGGATTAGGGTTAAAGTAGAGTGTGGAGGGTATAAGGATTAGGGATAGGGTTGGAGGGTTTAGGGATAAGGGATTTGGGTTTAAGGTATAGTATCAAGTATGTTGAGGGTTTAGGAATAGGGATAGCATTTAGGGTTTAGGGATGAGGGATTAGAGTTGAGGGATGACGGATTAGGGTTGAGGGTTGAGGGATGACGGATTAAGGTTGAGGGTTGAGGGATTAGGGTTTAAGGTATAGTGTTAAGGGTTTAGGGATCGGGTTTAGGGTTGAGGTATTAGAGTGAAGGGTTGAGGGATTAGGATTTGACGTTAAGGGTTGAGGGTTTAGGGTTTAGGGTTTAGGGATAGGGTTGAGGGTCAAGGGATCAGAGTTAAGGGTTGAGGGATTAGGGTTTGATGTTGAGGGTTAAGGGTTGAGGTTCGAGGGTCAAGGGTTTAGGGATAAGGTTGAGGGTCGAGGGATTAGGGTTAAAGTAGAGTGTGGAGGGTATAAGGATTAGCGATAGGGTTGGAGGGTTTAGGGATAAGGGATTAGGGTTTAAGGTATAGTATCAAGTTTGTTGTGGGTTTAGGAATAGGGATAGCATTTAGGGTTTAGGGATAAGGGATTAGAGTTGAGGGATGATGGATTAGGGTTTAGGGATGAGGGATTAGAGTTGAGGGATGACGGATTAGGGTTGAGGGTTGAGGGATTAGGGTTTAGGGATAAGGTTTAGGGTTGAGGGTTGAGGGATTAGGGTTTAAGGTATAGTGTTGAGGATTGAGGGTTTAGGGATAGGGTTTAGGGTTGACGGATTAGGGTTTACGGCTTGCCTCTTCATTGGTATGTCTATCATATGGCAGAACATCTGGCAAGCTCTTGTAGGAAACAGGAAAAGTTCTCCCTCAAAAACCTTGTGGTCATTCAAGTCTGAAGGGGAAGGTTTGGAAAGAGATGTGATCAATACAAAGGATGTGATCAATCTATAGTAGGACAAAATGCGAGCGCGTTATAATGCACTCGTGTTTTGTCTTGCTATTGAAACGGTAAAAAAGTGTTGACCCCGTGATCCAGGCCCACATGCTCTATTTTCTTACTGATTCTGCGCATGCTCCGACAAAAAAGAAGTGCTTTCATGCTGTTGGGAAGTTCACATGCACATTTGACACATTGTACCACCTTTGCATGATCTTTCCACCACCTTTTCTACTTTGCCAACTTGAGAAGGAGGAAATAACATAGTTTTCACACCAAGTTTGATATATCTCTATTCAAGTTTCAATTTTTGTAGTGTTGCAATGTTAATTGTGATTCAATTTTAGGAATTTAACATTATAGATTGGTTAATAGTATTGTTGTTAGTAATTATATTTGAGTGTTATTCAATTTAACATTGAAAAGGAAGCAAGTTGTGAAAAACTCAAATTGTTGAGGAGTTTGATGTAAGAAGAAAAAAAAACTACATAATTGGATACTCTCTCCATTCGAATCTTCATTTTTTAGGTATGTCAAGTCTTTGCATGCATGTTATTTACATTTTCCTTATTTTGGATTGAATTACTTTATCATACTTTATCATACATGTTTAAAATAGACACATTCCCAATCAAGAAAGTAGCCTACAATCTCACATGATGCCATGTATATTTTCTACGCTTGGGCTCTTTAATAATTATGTGTAATAAACAAACCTTAACATACCATGATGTCAAACTATACACGAATAAATCCTTACAACATAAAAAAAATACAATCCCACTATTATCTTGTATTCATTTCTTAGGAACTAATATTGGTCTCTTTATCATGCTACAGACAAATTCTCTGTCATGCCGAGGAAACGATCAAGAATTAAACCAACACAGGAAGAGATAGAAGCTAAGAATGCAAAGAAAGCAGTGGCTATGAGGGAACTTTGTGAGAAGAGGAAATTGGACACGATAAATGAAGACATACCAATTGAAGAGGAACCACAACCATCACAAAGAGATATGGTATTGGCGGCACAAAGAGAACGAATGCAAAAACTTCATGGTATGAGAGATTTGAATACCATAGTTGGAGACATGTCCTCTACCGCAAGTCAACATGTAGGGACACCATCTACCACATCTCAAGTTGAGAGTACATCATCACTCACATGTGATGAAGGAGGTACGCCATCGTTCCCACCTCAACCTCAATGTATGTCATCTATTCCATCTTCGATCAAAGGTATGCCATCTAACCGATCTCATTTAAATATTGATGAAATTCCTAATGTTGAGATGAATTTACCTAACTTAACACCACCTAGAATTTTGCATAGAAAGCCAAAGTATTTGATTGATATTGATGAGAATATTTTGCAGCCAATGGAAGGTAAGATTCCAAAACGCACTTGTAGAAGATATGCTAATAAGATTTAGAGATTGTTCTTTGAAAAGTTAAATGAAACTGCAAGATGTCAACTATTTGTTGAAATGATGCGAAGTATAAAGTATAGGTCTATCATGAAGATTCTTGGGTTGAGAACATCAGAGGCTTCAAGTGAAAAATCTATTGTCAAGAATCTAATGAGTGCGTATGAGAGTGTGGGTAACACCTCACGCACAAAAGATAGTAATGCAACACGGCGTGTGATTACATCGACTATAGTAAGTAGTCAAACGAGGAAAGCTTGTCTCATTAGAAAGACAAGTCAAGAATTGAGAATTAATAGGAAAACTTTATCAAGAGCCATTGGAAGATGCCAAAGAATTGAGGACATTAATGCCAATGAATTATGGACATTCTCGGGGAGACTACCACGAAAAGATAATCCAATTGTTGAAGCATTGAGATCACTAATTGAAGACTTTTGGAAGAATTACACAAGGGTATCTCCGAATCAAAGGGATGTGGTAAGAAGGAGAATCGGTAGTCAGAACCGCGAGCCACATCCAAAGCATTTTTTGGATGAGACTCAAACACAGTTTTATGGTAAATTTCTAGAGAAGTATCCTCAAATTAAAATTTGTCAAAGATATTTTGAAATGCTAAAACCTTTCTATGTTAAGATAAATCACACATGCACTACTTGTTGTTGTAGATTACATATTGAATTTTCTAACCATTTTGATGCTTATAGGTCTATATGTTTAGATATGCATACTAACAATGATTTGTAGGGTTGTGCCATATGTGCCCCACCAACATCTTCAAGAGACTTCATATCAAGAATATTATGTGAAAGAGAGGAAGGTCAAATATTCTACAACAAATTATGCTTGGATGGCACATGTCATCGTTGCGATGGCTTGCAACATTTGCCAATATGTGAACATATGGAAAGAACACATGGTTGGAAATGAACTAGTAGATTTTAGCAAGTATAAAATAGTGGCATACAATACAAAAGATGGTAAAGAAGCAAAGAGGTGTGAATTGGTTATTGAAAAGATTCCAGTGTATCAGTTTATGCCTATATTTCATGACAGCATAGTGTATGAGTATGCAAGACATGCCCATAGAGCTCGATGGTTGGACTTGCAATTCAAGTTATGCAAGGACACATTTCCAGTTGGTAGCATTGTTCAGTCGTCGACTTTACAGAGAACTACAGTCTACAGCCACAGCATGAGGTGCAATCACAATATTACAACTCCACACAGGTTTCTATATTTGTGCACATCGCATTCATTCATGCGAATGATAGTACAGAGGATGACAGAAAGATCATAAGGGAGTATAATTTCTATATTAGTGATGATTGCACACATTCTACAGAGTTCGTGCAAGGTTGCTTTCAAGTGTTCTACAATGATTTGGCTAGAAGGGGCATATCGTTCAGTCAGCATATCATATGGTCGGATAACTGTGCGTCACAATTCAAGAACTCGTGGAATTTCTATTGGCTGAGTAGGAGGCATAATTTTACAGGTATTCAACATATGTGGAACTTTTGTGAGGCTAGGCATGGAAAGGGGGAGCATGTATCAAAAGAGCCATAGCACGAGAAGAGTTAAAGTATAAAGACAATGCAAAGTTGACAGATGCAAAATCGATTGTCGAGTGATGTAATGCTTCCATGGGTCTAGGTAATGAAGGTAAGTCTTCATTTTGTAGATTTTTTTGGTTGATAGATGATACTAACATTGCACCATATGAGGACTATTGTACATTGACAGGATCAAATGAGATGCACTCTTTCAGAAGCTCAATTGTAGGTTCATGGAGTATCCATACACGAAAGATGTCATGCTTTTGTTCTTCCTGTACAATTCAAGTCTGGGATGAGTGCGAGTCAAAGGAGTGGGTTGACGAATGGCAGTTAAGTTATCTTAGCCCACTTGACACGTATCGACCCCCGATGGCACTGGAACTAACACAGATGGAATCATCAGTTGACTTTGACCACATATCAGATTTAGTTCAACCAAGTAATATAGGGCACGTATATGCATCTAATTTCATCTAGTTCAACTAAGTAATGTCATCTTATTTTGTAGTGTTTTTGTAATGTTGAATAATTTCATCTAATTTGCTACACATATCAATGTAGGGCATGTATATGCAGTTATTGCAGATGAAGATAATGAAGAGGGAACAAATTATTACTTATGTCGTTGTGTTGAGGCCAAAAAGAAATTGGAGGCCCCTGTTACAGATGGAGAAAACATCGAATACCCTACAGGCTTAGTGGTTATTACTAGAACATGGCTTAGAAGGTACCCACATAAGAGTGTTAATATTTGGCTATTTCAGGACTTTGACACGCATCGAAAGATTCTTCATTACTCAAACCTTGTCGTGGCATCCAATGTTCATTTGATAAAGTATCAGGGTAGACCTTTGAACAAAATCTTGTGGAAGGTGCGTTAGTCTGACCATGAAGCAATACTTGACACAATAAAGAGTAGAGCAGACCCGGATGGTTCATTGGATTAATTTGTAAGTATTCACATTGATTTTGTAAAGTCATGTTACATTGAATTGTAAATATGCACATTAATTTGTAAAGTCCTGATGCGACCAAACACATAACTCACCCTACTTCCTCTAGACACCATTTGATGATCTCTCCAACACTTTGGATCCAGGGCACCCAATCATAATGATGACCTATATACCATTCTCCCAAGGCACTCATAATGAATGACAAGAAGACCAAGGGCGCCCAAGCTTAATAGACTTATTTCTTTCAATTTGGATGATCCAAACTCTTGCAAAACGACATCCACTTTCATGCCTTTAGATCTTCCTTCACATACAGGGTGCCAAATCAAGTTGAAAAATATACATAAGGGCACCAAAATGGATGAAAGGAGACATGAAGTGCGCCTTAGGACTCCATGCTAAGGTTTGAGCCATTAAAGTCTCTTGATATTAGGCGCTCATGATGATGAAACTTAGAGCTTTTTCCTTTCCTATGCGCTCATCTAAGATGTTTGAATGATAAGGAGTGCCTCGACCTCTATAATGTACATTGGGCGCCAAAATCAAGGTGATTTTAAATCACTTTGAGTTATTTGGGATTAGTTTGAGTCTTTGAGTCATGTTGCAAAAAAGTGTCAATGTTGTCAAGTTGCACAAAGCAACTTTTGCATTTTTGGTGTCCTGCTCGTGATGCGACCAAACTAACTATTCCAACGCGTTTGGATGGGTATATTTATGCTAGGCATGGTCCTATTTTTCACCCAAACATGTCAAAACAGTCCGAGCTACATTGTACTGACGATATCCCTAAAGAGTCCAAAGTGCAAAAAGGCAGCAATCTTTGACGAGATGTTACTCAAAAATCATGTCACCTAGAAACATTCCATCTAAGGCAACACGTTCATGTAGAGTGCCTCTACAATAACCTCTCTCAGTTTTTTATATCTCTGAGGCATTTGCCCATGGTGAAAGGTTTTTTGCTGCCCTAAAAATCGTCAGGAGGCAGTGTAAAGTTGCAAAGGGGTGTAACTTTCATCCTGCTCCTGATGTGACCAAACTGACTATTCCAACACATCTGGATGGGTACATTTACACTAGGAATGGTCCTATTTTTCACCCAAACATGTCGAAACAGTCCGAGCTACATTGTACCCACGATATCCCTAAAGAGTCCAAAGTGCAAAAAGGCAGAAATCTTTGACGAGATGTTACTCAAAAATTGTGTCACTTAGAAACATTCCTTCTAAGGCAACATGATCACGTAGAGTGCCTCTACAATAACCTCTCTTAGTTTTTTATATCTTTGAGATATCTGCCTGTGGTGAAAGGTTTTCTACTGCCCCAAAAATCGTCAGAAGGAGGCAGTGTAAAGTTGCAAAGGGATGTAACTTTCATCCTGCTCATGATGTGACCAAACTGACTATTCCAATGCATCCGGATGGGTACATTTACACTAGGCATGGTCCTGTTTTTCACCCAAACATGTTGAAACAATCTGAGCTACATTGTACCCACGATATCTCTAAAGAGTCCAAAGTGCAAAAAGGTAGAAATCTTTGACGAGATGTTACTCGAAAACTATGTCACTTAGAAACATTCCATCTAAGGCAATGCAATCATGTAGAGTGCCTCTACAATAACCTCTCTCAGTTTTTTATATCTCTGAGATATTTGCCCATGGTGAAAGGTTTTCTACTACCCCAAAAATTGTCAGAAGGAGGCAGTGTAAAGTTGCAAAGGGGTGTAACTTTCATCCTGCTCCTGATGTGACCAAACTGACTATTCCAACACGTCCAGATGGGTACATTTACGCTAGTCATGGTCCTATCTTTCACCCAAACATGTCGAAACAGTCCGAGCTACATTGTACCGACGATATCCCTAAAGAGTCCAAAGTGCAAAAAGGCAGCAATCTTTGACAAGATGTTACTTGAAAAATGTATCACTTAGAAATATTCTGTCTAAGGTAACACAATCATGTAGAGTGCCTCTACAATAACCTCTCTCAGTTTTTTATATCTCTGAGGCATTTTCCCGTGGTGAAAGGTTTTCTGCTGCCCCAAAAATCATCACAAGGTAGTGTAAAATTGCAAAGGGGTGTAACTTTCATCCTGCTCATGATGCGACCAAACTGACTATTCCAACGCGTCTAGATGGGTACATTTATGCTAGGTATGGTCCTATTTTTACCCAAACATGTCGAAACAGTCCGAGCTACATTGTACCGATGATATCCCTGAAGAGTCCAAAGTGCAAAAAGGTAGCAATCTTTGACGAGATGTTACTTGAAAACCATGTCACTTAGAAACATTCTATCTAAGGCAATGTGATCATATAGAGTGCCTCTACAATAACCTCTCTCAGTTTTTTATATCTCTGAGACATTTGCCCGTGGTGAAAGGTTTTCTGCTGCCCCAAAAATCGTCAGAAGGAGGTAGTGTATTAAGTTAGGATGAAAGCCTATTCACTCTAGGTGCCTATCTCAAGTTGCACAATCATGAATGGGCGCCTAGAGTAATAAGGTGCTACATCATGGTTCCAAGACCTTGAAATGGTGCCCAAGCATGTAGGAGGAATTAAGACAAGGCACATCTTAACCTCCAGGACTTTTCCAAAGAAGTGCTTCAGTTTATTAGCACCTTTGGACCTTGTTTTGCATTCTAAGAGAGAAGACGCACTTTGGAGGCATTTCTAACCCAGATTGATGCCTAGGTATAGTCATCTCTCTGGAGCATTACAATGTGTTTTAAAATGAAGGAGGACATTTCATAAGTTGGGGAATTGATCACTGAAGACCTTGGAGTGTTTGAATTACTCTAAGCAAGAAGGTGCATTTCCATGGAGTAGCATACTCTAGATAGCGCCTAATACCATCAAGGCGTAATTCCACCCTCACTTTGGTGCCTATCATCAAGAAGGGGCATTGGGCATTCCTTGAACAGTTCTAAGCATTTGAAGTTTGTGAAATTGCCAAGGAATGTTGGGCACCATGTGTATCCTCAACAAGCTTGAGTTTGTGCCTAGACAAGTTGGCGCTTATTCATGTTTTAACTTCCCTCTTGAAGCGCCTAACTTGGGAAAAAGTTATCTTGTTGTTAGTCAAGTGTTTGATGTGTTTTGGAGACTCCAAAAGACTTCCTCTTGCTAGGGGCTCTTCTTGGCAACTACAACCTTCAACTGGTGCCTAGATCCTGAAGAAAAATACTTAGACTTCAATTTTCATGCACTTAGACTTCAAGGTGCCAAAACTAGTAGGAAAATATTTGGGGAGAAACCACGCTGATAAAAGTTGGGTAAATTTAACTTCTGAGTCTGATTAGGCTCCATATAACAACAATATTTATATCATGTCCCTTTGCTTTATGAAACAAGTAGTATGTGTCAAGTCATAGGGATAACACTTTGGTCCTTAGAAATTTCTCTGTGACTTTTGATAAGATTATCTACTATTATGTGGATGCTTGATAGTATTATCCTGATCCATTGGACTAGTGTGGCTATGAGGTTGGAAAGTGTTGCAACCTCCATCCTTTAAACTTCTGCCACCATGACTTTGTTTGATTTCACTTCTAACAAACATCCCATCATTGACTCTTATCTATCAGAAAGACCACTATCGGTGACTTTATATCCTTTCACACTAATGTCTTTGTCACTCTGATACGAGACTCTAAGTCCCTCGCCTATCGGTAGGACTTAATACCATCGGCACACTCAAAAACTCTTTTGCCGACACACTGATCTCACAAATGACAACCTTTGGACCACACCCATTGGTGAGACTCCAAACATCGATGAACTCTAATCTCATTGGGCTGATACACCGATGGATTTCAACTGTCGGTGTGACCCCCTTCATCGGTGAATCTCTCAATTGCTCTTCCGATGCGCAGATGGGATTATCTTTCGATACACTGATGTCTTCGACTTCAAACCACACTCATCAGCAAGACAGACCACTATCGGTGAAGCCTAACCAAGGTCTGCCAATACGCTAATACAACCAACTCTTGACATTGATACAAGGTTCTTTTGTAGGCAAAGGGTGCCTAGGCTTATGGGGCTCAATTTGATGTATTTATTGAAAGCTCAAGGTGAATTGATGCTTATTGAAAATGCCACTTAGTCCTTCATTTGCATTATAGGTGCCATTTCCTATTGACTTATATACTCCTCATGCTAGGGTGCCATAATGAAGTGGTTTAGACAATAGGTGCGCTTCACTTACTAGAGGCTTGTTCTCCTTCCACCTTAGGCACACTTTTATGGTGGAATAGGTGTCAATGGGCTCCCTGTCTTAAATGAATGCTCTCTCTAAGTTGGGCGCCCTTTTGAGGCTTTATGAGTTGCAAATTGCACCTTAACCCTTCATGCTTTTTGCTCAATGTTTGAATGTTTAAGAAAGTCTCCTTTAGGTGCTCATCTTAATGACTTTTTCTCAAGGCACAATCATCCTAATGACTTGGATATTCATCTTAGTGTTTCAGGATATCAGGCTATCAAACTTAGTCATTTTCAAGATCTCAAACATAAAGAATAACATGATGAGTCATTTTTTTGTATTGCATATAGTTGACATTCTATGCTACTCATAAAGAATATTAATATTTTATGTTCAACATGATGATTCATTTTTTTTTTAAATACAACTTTTATCTTTTAGTTCCAAAATGAGGTTTAGGTGATACTTGAATAACAATAGCTAGCTTATTGGATCAACAAACATCCTATGTAATACAATTGGACTTTAAATATTTGAAGTAGCCATCTACAAATATCCATTCAAATGTGGATTTATAATGCAAGTATGGACGCCATCAATAAAAAAGATTTGTATTAACCAATTATCCATATAGGCATACATCAATATATGTCGATATAAGTATAACATATATACAAAATAGCCATATAGGCTTACAAGAATGCCATATAGGCATACAATGTCAACTATATATAATACAAAATATATGTCCACAAATGGGATATAGGCATACAACAAAGGAACACAATAAAAAGTCATTCCCCTTTGGTTGGTGAAGAGAATAGATCACGGGTAGCCTTTGATCTTCTAGGGGATAGAGACACGCATGTGGGTTGTCTACTACAAACCCTAGAGCTGCTCCTATTTAGTTCTTCCTACATCTTTACTTGTTACAATAAAAAGTATAGACATTAATATATAGAAATTACATGTTATAAAAAATAAAACATTTAACAAAATAATCACTTACTGCTAACATATAATCTGTCTTCTCACTTGCCTCAGTAGTAGGAATAGGTCGTGGTGATGTCATGTCCTATAGAAACCATCCAGATAGAAATTAAACTTCAAATCAATAATCTTTTGATTTTTCAAAAATAGACAACTATAACAATGAATGTAAATTAAAATTTACTAATCTACCTCATACCCCTGTCAATGCCATGGAGCTCTAAATCGCAAAGGCCACACCCTACTCCATTGCCCTATGAACATGGGGAGGTGTCTCCAAAGCCTGCATTATTTGGAAATAAAACAACATTATTCAATTACAAAAACTATAATAGTGATGCAAATCATGGCTCCTAACATACACACACGTTCATCTAAACATGGAAGTACACACAATAAAGCACACAAGTCACATACAAAAATCTAGAAAGTACAATTCATTCATTAAACTATTTATTTTATTACCTCCATAAAGCTTTGAAGTCCACCACCGCTGGTAGGTGTTGCCGTGAAATCTACAGTATTAACCTATTCAACATCCAAAATCAGATATTAGAATACCATTCATATAATGATGCTATTCACATGTAATATTTATAATTGTTTACTAGTTACATACCTCGACAGTAGATGATCTAGTGTAAAATGTAGGTGGAGAACCACTGAAAACTGCATTGACACTATGACCCTGAAATTTCATTAAAATCATCAATTTAAATTAGTTAATCTTGCATTTCAAAAATGAAATTTAATAAATTAAATTCAATAAACTTGCTAATATTTACCTGAGTATCAAGGCTGAAAGTCTCACTCAGGAGGGTATTTGTCATCACCATCTGCTCAGCTGTAGATGTAGCCTGTGCACCTGCGTCCTAACTATCCATGGGGTCATAACCACAGGCTGACCCACAAGTCTAACAAGTATGGGGTGGGACCCTGCTCCTCGCACTATCTCCCAACCCACTCTGTGTTGCAGGACCGGCATGCTCTATGATGCTCTGGGTCAAGGCACTAATGGACTAAAGTGTATCGACCTCAACACTCTCCTTCACAATGGAAGGGATAGAAACATGCTCGTGGGCTGGTCTGCTGATTACTCATCTCACTAACCGCTGTGGGTCAAGACGTGCCCCTAGTCTATCTTGTGCTGACCCCCCACCTCTACCCTAGAAGTCCCACATATCAAAATAGTTTAGCACTTTATTGAGGACAAACTTGCAGTAGAGTTTCCTCAAAAAGTATTGCAGGACCTCATTATTATTGCATGGAGGATGGTCAAAAACCATCCACCACCTCTGCCCAAAATTGTCCCTTATCGCTTGGTTGTTGCACCAATGGATAGGGAACCTCTTGCATGTAATGGGTGGAGGTTGATTTGTTTGTGGTTTTGTGAAAATGGAACACAAGTCTAATTTTGTGATTTGTAATTTTTTCACATCTTGGTATAACAGCTTGTCTGCATAATAATCTCTAAACTCTCTCCTCTTATCCGTCCAACTAGTTATTTGCTTGCTAATTGAATCTACATTTGATAACATAGATTCAAGAGATTCAGCAAGTGTGGACCTATACAAGGTTGAAGTGGAAGGATCTTTCAACCTTGTAATTATATCTTCAATTTCTTTTTTGTTGTTTTCAATTTGCCCCATTATATTTTCTTGTGTTCCAGGGGCATGTCGAGGAATGGATGGAGGAGGTTGTTGTTCTGCAGGTATTTCCTTCTTAGGATTTTGTAGATTTTGAGGAGGAGGAGGAGGAGGTGCATTAACATTTCCTGACAATTAACGAAATATACATCAAAAATCAATTAAAACCTACCTATTTAGAAACAAATTCAAACAAAAAAATAAATATAACTCACTCCTTTGGCATGCTTGATGTCGTGGCAGCATTTTGGCGATGAATCAATAAGCTTTTTGTGTTGAATGGAGATTTGCAAAATGCAAGCATGCTTTCTAGGGTTTGCAGGCGGCAGGCATAGAGGAGAATGAAAGAAATGGAATGAGATTACAAACCTTTTTTTTATTTATAGAAAGTCATAACGCGAGCACGTTATAACGCACTCGCGTTATGATTTAATTTTTTTTAAAATTAATTTGGCCACTTTTTGGCCCCCCATCTTTTTGCACTTACCCCTCCAACATCATTCATTTTAAAAACTAAAATAAATTTCATGCTAATCTTAGAATGTGCAACACATCTATGAGAGATATAATTCTCCCATCATTAAGAATAAGTTTTGAACTTCCCTTTGTCAATTTATTTAATCTAATGTAAACTATTATCACCAATGAACACCCAACCACTATCATATGCTTCACATAAAGAAAACCACTCCTTATGAAGAGTCATGTGGTATGGGACACTAGAATCATCAAGCCATGAGTCATTTCTAGCAATGTTAGCACAAATAATTGAAGCATCATTTTCATCAAAGGATTTATCATTAGAAGAATCTTTAGAAAACTTCATCTTGGTTCTACACTCCTTTGCATGGCCCTATTTCCCTTAGTTAAAACATTTAACTCTACTCTTACCAAGGTTTTAGGCTATCCTTTTGACTTTGACCTCTCCTTATCCCCTTTTTTCTTACTACCTTTTTCGTTAGGTCTACCCTATACATGTAGTGCATCCTTAGAACCCTCACCCATGGATTCTTTCCTCATATCTTCACTAATCAAATTCACAACAAGGTTACCCATCTTAGGATCTAGAGTAGAACCACTCAATGCAATGCTTAGATTCTCTTAAGGTTCAGGTAAAGAGAAAAGTGAAATAATACACTTATCCTCATTTTTTAGCTTAAGATCAATACTACATAGATAACTAAAAATAAGATTAAAACCATTCAAATATTCCACTACAGAATCCCCTTCCTTCATTTTTAACCTGAATATAATTTTCCTTTTAAATAAAGCTTCTTTACTAGACTTTTTTTTGGCAGATCTCACCAATTCTCTTTCACAAATTAAAAATAGTAACCTCTTTGAGAAATTCAAGAGAACCAAATCTACAAGGCACAATAGCATGGTTTCCCACACCTTTTTTATCTAGATTTCTTCACTTTTCATCTATAACCTCAATAGGCTTAGACTTTATTGTGATATCTCTCCATTAATCTCTCTCCTCTATGAGTTCCTGCATTCCAATTTCCACAACTTGAATCTAGAGCCATTGAACTTATCAATCTCCAATTGTGATATGCTTTCCATGGTTTCTCTAACCAAACTTGGATATGTAAAACCACTCGAACAGTTCTCCCATTATAACCACTAAAAGTTAAACAACATTGCAAGAAAAGCATCCCCTTCTACAATCAAGTTAAATCTCTAATACCAAATGCTTAAATAGTAGATTAAACAACATTGTGGACATATTACAAGAATAAAATTTAATCTGATTATGAAGTGATCAAGATAGTCAACGTATTTTAATAAAAACAATGGAGAAACTCTTAGTGTAGATTTTTATTTTCCTAGTGGGTTATTTATTTTCCTATTTCTTAGGTTTTTCCTACCCTTTTATTAAGCTTTCTTAGGTTAATAAAGTGAGTTTAATTAGGTGAGTGGGTCATTTGAGGTGTCACCATCCTATGAGGGAGTTATATTTACTATGTTTAGACTATTTGGTGGTCTCTCCCTATTGGTCGGATTCACCACCTCCACCCCTCTCACTGGTCTATATAAACTCACTACCTAGCTTTTATTTTGCATCTTGTATGGCAATTCTTCCAATCTTTTATATCTTCTTCTTTGATACCATAATGCAATTCTGTCATCCTTGTTAATTATTAGATCAGAATGTAATTGTTTCTTACTTAATCTATCTTTTCTTCATCTGTGTCTTTGGATGGTGGATTGACTACCATTTATATAACCGATTGGATTTTAGGAGACGTGATTGTTCCAATCGTTCTGTTTCATAATGAAATTTGTTTCATTAAACTCTATTCTTTATAACCTCTCAAGGCTTAAAAACATCAACACTCCCTCTTAGCTAGGGAGATATAGCAAAGTCTTCCTTGAGTCCTGTTGTGATGTTCACAACACGCCCCATTTTGCTCCTTAGCAAAACGAGGACCCCTGCTGATGTCTTGCTTTTTGCTTCTGCTTGTGTTTTTTCTGCTTTCTGGCAGTCTGGTAAAAATGAAGGTCAGGTGCATCATCATCATGATATTGCATAGGGTAGGTCATCATCATGAGGTCTGTTTGTCAAAGTTCATATTTTGTTTCTGTGACCTCATATTTTGAAAGAGCTTGAAATTTCATGCAGGTTTGCCTTTTACTTCACTTGAAAATTCGACCATATGTGAAAGTTATGCACGGTCAAAGTCTTGGTCAAACCTGATATTCGCAGGATCATCATATTTTATATCCTAAGTCATGTTGACATCATCATCATGATCTTCGCATTATCCGGCATCATGATATCTGTTAGGAAGGTCATATTTTATAAACTCGGTTTTTGCTTAAGAACATCATCATCATCATATTCGAACCCCCCCGATAATATCCTGAGGTTCGAAATATCATGATGACATCAACTTTCAGTCAAGATTGGTTCCCCCCCGTCGAAGTGGTCTGTTGTATCGCGAGCATCATCATCATGATATTTCAAACATTGCCTGATCTTTTCATATCATGATGATCACCCCTTAACAAAATCACCTTCGGCATATTTACATGCGCACGTTCAAAACCTATTGGATGAAGATCATCATAATATTTGCTGGCATTCGAAATATGATGATGACGGCTTCTTGATCATCATCCTGATCTTTCACAAAACATTCTCTGAAATCCGCTAAGTGTTGGAAACATCATCATCATGATAATTAGGCAGGAGGATCATCATCTTTATATCCTCCTGATATCCGTTTGCCGAAGCATCATGATGATCAGCCTGTCTATTAAGGGGTGGTCGATATCGCATTTCTTCAACAGCATCATCATATTTCGTAACATCACCCTAGTCGAAATATCATGATGACCAACTTATCCTTGTGCTTCGAAGCCGAAATATCATGATGACGTCATCATGATAAATCGATGAGAAGTAAATATCCTGATGATCAGCATCATCATATTTTGCAATATCACCCTGGCCCGAATATGATGATGACGTCATCATCATTCTTTATCCTGTCCTGATTGTCAAGATCATCATGATCTTGTTTGTTCGCCCGATATTTCGCCAAGTCCTCCTGCCGAAAATGCAACCTTTTTGAGAACATCCTGATCATCATCATCATCATATTTTTATCCTGATCATGCTCATGATCATCATATTTTCCTTTCGGCAAGATCTTTCTCAAACATGATCCGGTTGGCGAAATATCATGATGACGTCATGTTTCAAGTTTAGCGAAGGCTCCGGATATCATGATGACGTCATCCCGATCTTATAACGAAGAGGTAAATATCCTCCTGATCATCATCATCATCATTTTTCCTTTGAACAGGATATTTTCTAAGACCCGATCCGGTTCCCGATTATCATGATGATGACGTCCTTTTCCCAGTTCGACATACGCCCCAAATATGATGATGATCTTCATCATGCTGATTTTCTCGAGGGTTACCTTGACCGCGAAAGGGTCATATTCATTCCATCATCCTGATCATGTTCCTCAGATAACCCGATATTGCAATTATCCCCCTGATCTTAACCGAATATCATGATGACGTCACCATCATCTTCCTCTCCTCGACAGCATGATTATAGTCGCATCCTCCTATTCTCCTTCAAATATGATGATGATGTTGTTGTTCGTTTCTCCATATGCAGAAGTCAAATATCATGATGACGTTCATCTGAACCTTCAGGAGGGAAAGCATCATATTTTCCGAAATATCATGATGATGAGGTATATCGACTAACCGGTTTTTTTGACGCACCGACTGCGAATATCATGCCGATGGGCGGGAAATGAAGCGGTGGAGTTTTAAAGTGTTTTTTTTGGCGCCTCTGACATTTTTCAGTCAGCGATGGTTGACCCATCAATTTTGAGCAGCTTGGGCGCATTTTTGACGCGTTTTGAGCGGATTCTAGATCTGATTTCCACGATCTTGCGCAGTCACTTGGATTTAAACGCTTATTCTAGTTTCCTGCTGTTTTTTGTGATAAATGTGAAACTTATTGCTGGTCTTGTCTTGCAGGCTTGCAGTTGAGGAAGCAGCTGGAAAGTCAATACAGTGACCTCATGGAGGCAGAAGATCAGATCTCAGGAGCAAGAAGATAGAGATGAAATGCAAAAGTCAAAGCCATTCAAGTGAAGAGGAAGGTCGCAGCTGAAGATATTATTGCAAAAGACAGACAGAAGTTATTGCCCAGCTGCTGGAACTTCTCAGAAGGGGCAATATTTCGCCCAGATTTGACCACAGCTCTGAGATATTTTTGAGAACTGGTTCACCTGCATTTATTGCTGTAACTAGAGGTTTGAACCAGGGGTTCAGTTAGGTTTTTGCTGTAGTAAGGACAATCAGAATGTTATATATTGTGCCTCTCTACACTGTAATACTTTACAACAGGGGCTACACAACAGAGATTCTAGGAAAATACAGCAGGATAGCTTAGCATAGTTTAGAGTAGAAGAAGGAGGTCGCCTGTTTGTCTGCAGTAAGGTGCGCGTGGAATGTCTGGCTGCCTTACTGTATCTGTAAAGCTTGTAAGTTCTCTGTAGTATGATCAATGAAACTAAGAGTCATTCTTACATTGTAAATCATGTATGGCTATTCGTTTCTAATGCAATAGAATCTGGAGTTCTGCATCTATCTTCTGAGTGTTCTCCTGCTCTTCTTTGTGTTTTGAAATATCTTCTTTGAGAGCTTGCAATTTTAAATGTATGTTTGTGAAAATGCTCAGGACTTACATTTAAGGTTTTTACTGTGGATTTGATCAGATTACTGTGGTATTTACATAGTGGATAACAGAAACAATTAGATCCTTCTGTAGATTAGATGAAGTATAGATTAGATCTCTCTAACTTTTCCCAACCCATCTGAAATATTTAGCTGAACACGCAGAAATCTAAAGGAAATTGTCTCAAATCTGAAGAAGCATGCAAAACAGAGTCTAAGTAGACAGTTTTCATAAGTACATGAAGAAGACAGCTGCATAAAATCCAAGAAAACCCTCTGAAACTTACAGCCCAGTATCACTCTTATGCAAAGGAATGAAGAGCATTGACATCTCTCATGACCTTTTTGCATATTCTTAGGCCAGTAAACCACAGAACAAACCTAAACTACGTAAGGCCCCTTGAACATTACAGCTTCACATTGACCAACTGAACTTGACCAACCGAACCATTGTAGACTTGGGATTAGTTGAATCATCAAATGATTCCTTCTTGTCTTTCAAGTATAGTTACAGTTCATGTCATGTGAATTTTGACTTATTGTTATGATTGCATCAAAACAGTCATCAACAGTTTTCTGGCGCTAGAAGGAGGGCCCGCCTGAGTTAGGTTTCATTTCAAACTGGCTAACGACAGTAGCAGAGTGACTAGGTCTAGGTCCAGTTCAGGAGATATATTTGTGCAACTACCTGATACAAGGCGAAGTAAAAGCCCTTTAATCTGGAATCCAAAAATATCGCAAGCAGGAAGTTCATCTGGAACACCTCCTGGGTCACCTTTTAACATCCGTAGTATTGTAAGTCCTGATAGATCACTGTTCAGATCTTTAAATCTTGGTTCAGGCACTTCTGGAGGTCTCAATCCTCCTCTAAATCCTAATCCACCAATCAATCCAGGTATTTCTGCAAGTTCAGGTCAAGCTCTAACACCTGCAATGGCTTATTTCGATGTCAATTCTCCCATATTCTTCAATGATTATCATGACATGCCAAAAAATCCAGAAAAGATATGTCCCAAATACCAGTTGCATCAAGACCCAGAAGATCATATTAGAATATTTAAGGAAGCATGTTTTAGGGCTATGTTAGAGCATGAGGATGTTGTGTGTAGGTTGTTTCCTTACACCTTTAATGAGCAGGCCTCTAGCTGGTATGTGAACTTACCCAATAGTTACATTTCTTCCTGGGCACTTATGGAAGAAGCATTTCTGTCAAGATTTAGAGGACCCATTGACCCTTGTGCTTTGTATCATAAGTTGGCTGCTATAAAACGAGGTGAGGGAGAGTTAATTGATAATTTCAATGACAGATTCCAAAAGGCCTATTCTAGGCTAGCAGCCCCTTATACCATAGCTGATGCTCCCTTGTTGGCTATGTACTATGCTGCTTTGGATCCTTTAACTGCCATGTTTGTCAAAAGGAAACCTGACATAGATTCAGTATCCAAAGCCTATAAAGAGGCAGCCTTAGTAAACCAAGAAATGAGACATACAGCCTACAGTCCATTTGGAGGAAATTTTGGGGTGCAGAATCAGGCACACCCATGGAACGGAGTCCCTGTGCAGCATGCTCCACTAATAAATCCAGTTCCTTCTTACACACCTGTGTATAATCCTACTCCAATCCAGGCTATAACTCCTTACACGGCTAGTACTTCCAATAACAGTCAAAATAATGGTCAGCCTTTCTTCCAACTTCCTAGAGATGTAACTGTGGCAAAAGCACAAGATGATAGGGAAGACATCAAAGAAATTACTGCACATCTGAAGAGATTAACAACCGAAGTGACACAGCTAAGAAATGAGAATCTCTATGGCAGAAGCAACCAAAACTACAATCCACCTCAAGGTCACAACCAAGGCCAAAATCAGAATTATAGTCTCAACCAGAACCAGCAGTACAATCAGAACCAAAACTACAATCAGCATCAAGGCCCCAGTCAGGGGCAACCAATGCAAAATAGGGGGCCAGTGATAGATAATAGGACCTGGGGCAATAATAACAAGAACCAGAATCAACCTAGGCCACCCAAGACATGGAACACTGGGCCCAACAACGGTACTCTGGCTTCTCCTTTCGAGAATACGGATAATCATGGTGCAAAACAAATAACTAACATACAAATGGCCAATACAGCACCCAAAAATTGGTGCAGATTTCACAATACTAATGCCCATGCTGAGCATGACTGTCCACAGTTCCACTTGGCAGCTAGTATCTTCAACGTAGATGTACAGCCTCCTACCTCAGAATTTCTCATTCCTAAGGGTAATGAGGTAGTACCCTCAGAATATGACACAGCATTAGTCTTAGAAACGTTTACCTTTGCAACTGCAGAAGAGAGGGAGGATGAATTGCTAGAGGATGAACCATACTATTGTGAAAGTCTTTATCCCGAATCAGCCTTTGTGTTAAATGCTTTTCAGTTTCCTTTTGAATCTGAAAACGAGATATTAAATGAAACAGAGGAGGTGCAGGCCTTTCAACAGACAAATAAAAGCCACACCTACCATTTGAGGAACAACCCTAGGCCGGGAGGACCTTTCACCACTTCCACTCCTCCGAATAACATCAATACACCCCCAGATCAGAATGCTAGCAACAATCCTGCCATACTTAAAGCTAGTCAGCACACAAATAACGGAACAGCAGTGCAAAAGGATCAAACAAGTAAGACAGAAGCAGTAGAGACAACAAGACTAATGAATTACTTGTCAGAGGAAATAAAGAAAATAAAGGTTAGCATACCTCTAAATGAATTATTGAGGACCCCAGGGATCAGAAATGCTTTTTTAAAATCCCTGGATACATCCATAACAAACATGGTGTCTGCTGATATAACTGTTCCTAGTAGTGATTCACCACCTAAGGAGAAAGGTAAGAAAGTTGAGCAGCCTTCCAACACAAATGTAGTAATACATGCGGATAAGAGGGATACTCAACCTTTCTTGTTAACTGTTAGGTTGTGTGGGAAGAATATACACAATTGCATGGTAGATTCTGGTGCTTCAGCCAACGTAATGCCCTTAGGAATATGTAAAACTCTCGGGCTGACTCCCACCAAATCTGCCAAGGTTGTCACACAATTAGATAAGACCGAGGTTAGTGTGATAGGAGAACTCATGAACATACAGGTGCAGTTAGCTTCAGACCCTAGGGTGAGCCAAATCATCGACATCCAAGTAGTGGATATACCCGTAAATTATGGAATGTTGCTGAGTAGGGATTGGTCCAAGACATTAAACGGGTATATGGCTACTGACTTTTCACACATGTGGTTACCATGGAGAGGCATCCCAAACCAGATCAGAATAGGGGCAGAGCCCAGAATGAAACATATGATAACAGAGTATAATCGAACCAATGAAATATTATATGCTGCTGTTGAACCAGGTGTCTATAGAGTTACCAACAATGGGATGCAGATTGAAGAGATCATGATGTTAAACATTAGGAAGAAGTATGTCAGCAATAGAACAGCACTATTCATTGAGTCTGACGGAAATTCTTCAGATGAGGAAAACAATGCAATAGGCAAATTTGGTCATGCCATTAGACAAGAGCTGGAAGAGTGCGTTACACACAATCTCCCAGTCCAATGTAAGTTATATAAAAATAGGTGTAGAGTCCATGATAGGCAGCATTCTGAGGAGAATTGTGAAATATGCAAAGACATCATTGAATATGAATACAAGAAGTGCATAGGGAAGGTAGAGTCACAAGAGAAAAATGAGCATCCTGATCTAACACAGAGATATGTTCAGGATAATATAAGTGCCTTGATCCCAGATTTAGGAAAAGAAATAGAAGATGAGGGTAGTTATCTTTCTGAGTTGCAAACTACAAGCACACATATGCAAGATAACCAAGCGGAAAAACCCATGAATCAACAAGACAACACCCCACAGGCAATAAAAGAGACGAAGTATGCCAAGGTAAAAGATCAGAAAAAGAAAGATGGCATGTGGACGTTAAAATGTGATGGGTCCAAATCAAAACAGGGTGCAGGTGCAGGTGTTGAACTCATAGATCCTCAAGGTAAATCTCATTTGGCAGCATATAGATTACAATTTTTCTGCACTAACAATATTGCTGAATATGAGGCCCTAATTTTAGGACTTGTCATGGCCATCAGAAAAGGGGTAAAAGCCATCAGAGTGTTTTCAGACTCTGAATTAGTAGTCAGACAAGTGAGGAAACTATATGCCTGCAATTATAAGAAGATGATCAATTACAGACATAGAGTTTGGGGTTTAATGGATTCATTTGATGCTTTTAACATAGAGCATATTCCTAGAGAGCTGAACCACAGGCCAGATGCATTAGCAGTTGCTGCTAGTACATTAGAACCATTGACACTGTCAGGATTAAGACGATTTGCTGTTGAGCTAGTTAACGTGCCCAGTATACCAGACAACGTTACACACTTTCAGGTATTTGGAGAGGATCAGCAAATTATTGATTTTCTGACTTGTAATGAGGCATTTGAGGCCCAAATTATTGATGTACAAGAAAGGCCTGAAGTAACATGGGACGAAGAAGATGTAATCAACTTAAAGAGCAACTTCTTGCCAAAAGGAGTAATTGAATTAGAACACATCTTTGACTTCGACGGAATAATAAGACAGAAAGACTTACCCAAAACAGAAGGGGGTAAGTGTGATTTACATAACTTAGGGACTGAGCTAAATCCACAAAATGTACTAATTGGGAAAGCTTGCTCTGAGAAAATCAGAAAAGAGGTTCTGGATGTTCTGCAAAAATATAAACATGTCATAGCATGGGCTTATGAAGACTTGAAAACATTTGATGAGTCCATCATAACTCACGTCATACCTTTGAGAAAAGAAGTCAAACCATTTAGGCAGAAACAGAGGCCTGTAAACGCCATTCTAGAGCCTTTAATCTTTGAGGAAGTGAAAAAACTACTGTCCGCTGGAATAATTTTTCCAGTCCGACATTCTGTCTGGGTAGCTAACTTAGTGCCAGTAAGGAAGAAAAACGGAGACATCAGGTTGTGCGTAGACTTTAGAAATTTAAACAAGGCATCTGAAAAGGATAATTATCCTTTGCCCCCAATAGATGAAGTACTGCAAGCAGTAAATGGCGCAAGGATGATGTCTTTTTTAGATGGTTTTTCAGGTTATAACCAGGTTTTAATTGACAGAGAGGATAGACTAAAAACCACCTTCACTTGCAAATGGGGAAATTATGCGTATAGAAGAATGCCTTTTGGTCTGATTAATGCAGGTGCCACTTTTCAGAGGGCCATGGACGTTGCTTTTCGTGGATTAGCAGGTAAATGCATTGTTGTGTATATGGATGATTTAACTGTGTATTCCAAGGATGCATCCACCCACGCTGAGGACCTCAGAAAAGTACTCCAGCGATGTGAAAGGTATGGGATTTCCCTTAATCCTAAGAAATGTATATTTGGCGTAACTGAAGGTAAATTATTAGGCCATGTCATTTCTGAAAATGGAATTTCAATTGATCCGGACAGAATAGAATCCATAAAAAATTTGCAAATACCAAACAGTAGGAAAGAATTGAAATCATTTTTTGGTAAAATTAACTTTGTTCGGAAGTTTATAACAGGTTTTGCAGAGATTGTGCAGCCGTTGAATGCCATGTTAAAGAAAGATGCACAGATGGAATGGACGCCAGTAGCCAAAGCCGCATTTGAAGATATCAAGGAGGCAATTTCTAATGCCCCTGTATTGGCAAGTCCAGACTACACATGCCCGTTTTACATCTACTCCTTTGCATCTTCTCATTCTGTCGCTGCTGCCCTGACACAGAAAGGTGAAAATAATGACGAGAGGCCCATAGCATTTATGAGTGCGCCTCTGAAGGATGCACAGCTGAGATATCTGGATATCGAAAGACAGGCATTTGCATTGGTGAAGGCTGTGAAAAAATTCAGACACTACATCCTGCGCAGCCAGATTAAAGCCATAGTACCAGACGCAGCAGTAAAGATGCTGCTGATGCAGAACGAGCCTGGAGAAAAAAGAGCCAAATGGATCACCACGTTGCAAGAATTCGACATGGAGATCATTCCCGCAAAGCTGGTCAGAGGGCAGGCGCTGGTGCAGACAATAGCAAACACGGATCCAAATCTGATAAAACAGCAGTATGTATTGAATTCCCAGGACGCATCAGGCTGGTACGATGATTTAAGCACCTTCCTGATAGCTGGAAGGTACCCAGGCAAGATGAAGGCTTCTCAGAGGAGAGCCTTGAAGATTAAGGCACAGCATTACATGGTGCAAGGAGGTCTTCTATTCAGGAAGAACCATGATGGAATTTATTTGAGATGCATAAACAGAGCTGAAGCTGATAAAGTGTTGACAGAACTACATGACAAATACGGAACCGGCCATGGTTCCCATTTAGCTACAGCACACAAAATATTGAGAGCGGGCTATTACTGGCCCACTATATTCAAAGATACTAAGGGTCACATTAGAAGCTGCCACACCTGTCAGACTGCAGCAGACAGAGGAAGAAATCTGGCCAATCCACTGCAGCCTGTGATCGAGTCCAGACCATTTGCACAATGGGGCTTGGATTTTATTGGAGTCATCAATCCCCCATCTTCTGCAGGACACAAGTTTATATTGACGGTGACGGACTATTGTACAAGGTGGACTGAGGCCACCTGCTGCAAGCTTTCCACAACTGAGGTAGTTATCAAGTTCCTTGAAGAAAACATCATCACCAGGTTTGGAACGCCCTATTCATTGGTATGTGATAACGGCCCTGCTTTTTCTTCTTTAAAATTTTCTAAATGGGCATTTGAATATGGGATCATTCTAAGGTTTTCTTCAAATTATTACCCTCAAGGTAACGGACTGGCTGAATCAACAAACAAAATCTTATTAGACATCATCAAGAGGTTAATTGCCAAAAGTCCTAGAGAGTGGAATACCCTATTAAGATATGCATTATGGGTAGACAGGACCAAGTTCAAAACAGCTCTAGGTAGCACACCTTACCACCTAGTCTATGGGACTGATCCCATACTTCCGGTCAATCTGAGAATACCAACCTGGAAGTTTGCCAATGAATATCTGGGCTTTGATAACCATAGGGAAGCCAGAATAGTGCAAATGTTGCAACTAGAGGAGAAAAGAGGTCAAGCCCTCGAGAAGTTTGCCAAACACCAAGCAGTTGTTAAGAGGTGGTTTGACAAAAGGGCAAGAGTCAAAACATTTAGGATATCAGACTTAGTGTTGTGCTGGGACAAAGCACATGAAAAGAAAGGAAGCCATGGAAAATTCGATAAGTTATGGCTGGGTCCATTACAAGTCTCAGAAATAATAGGAGATAACACCTTTAGACTTAGGACCTTGACTGGAGAAGATGTGCCATTACCAGTTAATGGCCAGCATTTGAAACACTACTTCCAGGCTTGAAGGTCAGGATGAGGCAGTCCTTTCTTCCTTTATGTAAAATGCTGTAGATAATGTACAGTCCTTCTTTGCTGTTTTCCTTTTGGGTTTGTTGTTTGTATAGCTTGTCCTCTGCTTGTTTTTGCTTTTGTTTCTGTCTGTTTGTACAGTTTTGACTTTCGTTGCTGTCCTGTTAACAACATCATGATGATCATCATCATGATCTTGTTTGTACAGCCTGTTTGTTTGGTTTGTTTGTTGTCTCCTCAGCAGGGATCTTTATTTTACTGTAGAGTATTAGGGAGCAGAACTAGCAACCATTCAAAACAGTATATAATTTAGGATATTCAGGTTAACCATTTGCAATTTACACATAACTTGTCACTGTCATGAATGTAGAGAGTTGTTCATCTTCTGAAGTTTCGTATTCAATAAATGTGATTGAGAATTCGAAGCAGGTTTCTCACGATGACACACCTAAAATCCTTGGGTTTGTTGAACCTACCAGTGTAGATATTAGGTGAAAAATCAGAAGGTCACCCTTGCTACCATTACAATTCTCAGCTTAATTTCAGCAAGTGTCCACTCCTTGCATCATCATGAAGTTACAAATTGCTATACCTTATGAGATCTTTCAAAATTAGAAAACAAAAAATAAATAAATAAATAAATAAAGCGGATTATACTGAAAATCCAGATTAAGCCATCTAAGTAACTCTACCGGGGCTATGGACGCTCGCTGGCAGTGGGGCTCTACTTAGGAGAATTGTAACGATAACCTTGCCGGGGCTATAGACGCTCGCTGGCAGCAAGGCTCTATCCGGTCGGCTATGAGGGAATATCCTCACCTACGTAGGCTAATGTCAGTCACTGGTTTGTTCAACCGATCTTCAAGATGAGGATAATTAATCACATGCACACAACTAAACTGAAAATGGAAATTCATGCATCTTTATTGAACACTTTGAGTCTCAAGCTGAATAGTAATTTGCAGGAAAAGATAGTTGGAAGTTATGAGTTCATTACATCTAGTTTCCTTGAACACTCTGAATTTGATTGTTTTGTTTTGGTTGCTAGTTGTTGTGATGTTCACAACACGCCCCATTTTGCTCCTTAGCAAAACGAGGACCCCTGCTGATGTCTTGCTTTTTGCTTCTGCTTGTGTTTTTTCTGCTTTCTGGCAGTCTGGTAAAAATGAAGGTCAGGTGCATCATCATCATGATATTGCATAGGGTAGGTCATCATCATGAGGTCTGTTTGTCAAAGTTCATATTTTGTTTCTGTGACCTCATATTTTGAAAGAGCTTGAAATTTCATGCAGGTTTGCCTTTTACTTCACTTGAAAATTCGACCATATGTGAAAGTTATGCACGGTCAAAGTCTTGGTCAAACCTGATATTCGCAGGATCATCATATTTTATATCCTAAGTCATGTTGACATCATCATCATGATCTTCGCATTATCCGGCATCATGATATCTGTTAGGAAGGTCATATTTTATAAACTCGGTTTTTGCTTAAGAACATCATCATCATCATATTCGAACCCCCCCGATAATATCCTGAGGTTCGAAATATCATGATGACATCAACTTTCAGTCAAGATTGGTTCCCCCCCGTCGAAGTGGTCTGTTGTATCGCGAGCATCATCATCATGATATTTCAAACATTGCCTGATCTTTTCATATCATGATGATCACCCCTTAACAAAATCACCTTCGGCATATTTACATGCGCACGTTCAAAACCTATTGGATGAAGATCATCATAATATTTGCTGGCATTCGAAATATGATGATGACGGCTTCTTGATCATCATCCTGATCTTTCACAAAACATTCTCTGAAATCCGCTAAGTGTTGGAAACATCATCATCATGATAATTAGGCAGGAGGATCATCATCTTTATATCCTCCTGATATCCGTTTGCCGAAGCATCATGATGATCAGCCTGTCTATTAAGGGGTGGTCGATATCGCATTTCTTCAACAGCATCATCATATTTCGTAACATCACCCTAGTCGAAATATCATGATGACCAACTTATCCTTGTGCTTCGAAGCCGAAATATCATGATGACGTCATCATGATAAATCGATGAGAAGTAAATATCCTGATGATCAGCATCATCATATTTTGCAATATCACCCTGGCCCGAATATGATGATGACGTCATCATCATTCTTTATCCTGTCCTGATTGTCAAGATCATCATGATCTTGTTTGTTCGCCCGATATTTCGCCAAGTCCTCCTGCCGAAAATGCAACCTTTTTGAGAACATCCTGATCATCATCATCATCATATTTTTATCCTGATCATGCTCATGATCATCATATTTTCCTTTCGGCAAGATCTTTCTCAAACATGATCCGGTTGGCGAAATATCATGATGACGTCATGTTTCAAGTTTAGCGAAGGCTCCGGATATCATGATGACGTCATCCCGATCTTATAACGAAGAGGTAAATATCCTCCTGATCATCATCATCATCATTTTTCCTTCGAACAGGATATTTTCTAAGACCCGATCCGGTTCCCGATTATCATGATGATGACGTCCTTTTCCCAGTTCGACATACGCCCCAAATATGATGATGATCTTCATCATGCTGATTTTCTCGAGGGTTACCTTGACCGCGAAAGGGTCATATTCATTCCATCATCCTGATCATGTTCCTCAGATAACCCGATATTGCAATTATCCCCCTGATCTTAACCGAATATCATGATGACGTCACCATCATCTTCCTCTCCTCGACAGCATGATTATAGTCGCATCCTCCTATTCTCCTTCAAATATGATGATGATGTTGTTGTTCGTTTCTCCATATGCAGAAGTCAAATATCATGATGACGTTCATCTGAACCTTCAGGAGGGAAAGCATCATATTTTCCGAAATATCATGATGATGAGGTATATCGACTAACCGGTTTTTTTGACGCACCGACTGCGAATATCATGCCGATGGGCGGGAAATGAAGTGGTGGAGTTTTAAAGTGTTTTTTTTGGCGCCTCTGACATTTTTCAGTCAGCGATGGTTGACCCATCAATTTTGAGCAGCTTGGGCGCATTTTTGACGCGTTTTGAGCGGATTCTAGATCTGATTTCCACGATCTTGCGCAGTCACTTGGATTTAAACGCTTATTCTAGTTTCCTGCTGTTTTTTGTGATAAATGTGAAACTTATTGCTGGTCTTGTCTTGCAGGCTTGCAGTTGAGGAAGCAGCTGGAAAGTCAATACAGTGACCTCATGGAGGCAGAAGATCAGATCTCAGGAGCAAGAAGATAGAGATGAAATGCAAAAGTCAAAGCCATTCAAGTGAAGAGGAAGGTCGCAGCTGAAGATATTATTGCAAAAGACAGACAGAAGTTATTGCCCAGCTGCTGGAACTTCTCAGAAGGGGCAATATTTCGCCCAGATTTGACCACAGCTCTGAGATATTTTTGAGAACTGGTTCACCTGCATTTATTGCTGTAACTAGAGGTTTGAACCAGGGGTTCAGTTAGGTTTTTGCTGTAGTAAGGACAATCAGAATGTTATATATTGTGCCTCTCTACACTGTAATACTTTACAACAGGGGCTACACAACAGAGATTCTAGGAAAATACAGCAGGATAGCTTAGCATAGTTTAGAGTAGAAGAAGGAGGTCGCCTGTTTGTCTGCAGTAAGGTGCACGTGGAATGTCTGGCTGCCTTACTGTATCTGTAAAGCTTGTAAGTTCTCTGTAGTATGATCAATGAAACTAAGAGTCATTCTTACATTGTAAATCATGTATGGCTATTCGTTTCTAATGCAATAGAATCTGGAGTTCTGCATCTATCTTCTGAGTGTTCTCCTGCTCTTCTTTGTGTTTTGAAATATCTTCTTTGAGAGCTTGCAATTTTAAATGTATGTTTGTGAAAATGCTCAGGACTTACATTTAAGGTTTTTACTGTGGATTTGATCAGATTACTGTGGTATTTACATAGTGGATAACAGAAACAATTAGATCCTTCTGTAGATTAGATGAAGTATAGATTAGATCTCTCTAACTTTTCCCAACCCATCTGAAATATTTAGCTGAACACGCAGAAATCTAAAGGAAATTGTCTCAAATCTGAAGAAGCATGCAAAACAGAGTCTAAGTAGACAGTTTTCATAAGTACATGAAGAAGACAGCTGCATAAAATCCAAGAAAACCCTCTGAAACTTACAGCCCAGTATCACTCTTATGCAAAGGAATGAAGAGCATTGACATCTCTCATGACCTTTTTGCATATTCTTAGGCCAGTAAACCACAGAACAAACCTAAACTACGTAAGGCCCCTTGAACATTACAGCTTCACATTGACCAACTGAACTTGACCAACCGAACCATTGTAGACTTGGGATTAGTTGAATCATCAAATGATTCCTTCTTGTCTTTCAAGTATAGTTACAGTTCATGTCATGTGAATTTTGACTTATTGTTATGATTGCATCAAAACAGTCATCAACAAGTCCTACTCAAGGGTATCATGGACTCTCTCAACATTACGTCCACAATGGCTACACCCAATTGTGGAATAGTTCATCACGGAGTTTCTTAACATGATATCGTCATGGAGTCACTCAATATGATGTCCACCATGGCTACTCCCATGTGTGGAAAGAAACATGTGCACAAGTGCCCATCACAGAGTCTCTCAATGTGATTTTGTCATGGAGTCTCTCAACATGACGTCCACCATGGCTACTCCCATGTGTGGAAAAACATAAGTACAAAGGATTCAACACAGAGTCTCTCAACGTGATGTTGTCATGGAGTCTCTCAACATGACGTCCACCATGGCTACTCGCATGTGTGGAAAGAAACATGTGCACAAGTTCCCATCACGGAGTCTCTCAACGTGATGTTGTCATGGAGTCTCTCAACATGACGTCCACCATGGCTACTCCCATGTATGGAAAAATGTATAAGTACAAAGGATTCATCACAGAGTCTCTCAATGTGATGTTGTCATGGAGTCTCTCAATATGACATCCACCATGGCTACTCCCATGTGTGGAAAGAAACATGTGCATAAGTGCCCATCACGGAGTCTCTCAATGTGATGTCATCATGGATTCTCTCAACATGATGTCCACCATGGCTACTCCCATGTGTGGAAAAATATAAGTACAAAGGATTCATCATGAAGTCTCTCAACGTGATGTTGTCATGAAGTCTCTCAACATGACATCCACCATGGCTACTCCCATATGTGGAAAAAACCACATTTTCATCTTAGAGATGCACGAGGGCTTTCACCTCATATTTCTCCGTCTCAGAGAAATATGCATTATAACAAAGATCATTGATGTTGAGTCTCCCTCTCAGCAAGGGCAACATTCTCCACTACTCCAAGCTTATCCTGGAAGTATGCAAACTTTACCCTAGAAAGAGGCTTGGTGAGGATATCAGCCGTCTGATCATCAATGCAAATATACTTGAGTTGGATTGATTTCCTTAGCACCATTTCTGACCCTGTCATACTTGATGCACCCAATGTACCAGACACTAGCTCTTCCTCTTAGTTGTGAGTCCCAGACTTCACAACCCCTTACAAGATCCCTACCTTGACTTAACCTGATTTCACTAGGTCTTTGCCATACTTCCAGTCACAAGAAGTAATGCATAAGGCCAAGGTCCTTCATCTCAAACTCAGAGGTTAACTCTTTCTTACATTTGACAATGAGGTTCTCTTCTCTAGTGTGAAATAGATCATCAACATAAAGGACCAAGATCAAGATCTCACCATCAACTATCTTGAAATAAAGGTTAGAATCTGCATCATTCTTGGAGAAACTCAAACTCATCAAGTAACTATCAATCCTTTCATACCATGCACGAGGTGCTTGTTTAAGACCGTACAAGGCCTTCTTCAATCTGCATACATGAGACTCCTTCCCATGAATCACAAAACCATCTAGTTGCTCGATATACATTTCTTCCTCAATCACACCATTAAGAAATGTAGTCTTTACGTCCATTTGATGTAACTTTCATCCCTTTGCAGAGGCAATAGCAATAATCATCCTAATGGAGGTGTATCGAGCAACAGGAGAAAATGTCTCATAATCTATTCCCTCCTTCTGAGAGAATCCTCTTGCCATGAATCTCGCTTTGTGTTTCTCAATGCTACCATCAGCTATATGTTTGATTTTGTAGAGCCATTTGAAGTTAGTTCTCGGAACAACATCCCATACATCATAATGCTCAAATCTTGGTGAGATTTTATATTCACATTCTATTGAGTAAAAGTAATTACGACCTTGATCCACTAGGCCTACATGGCTACATGCAGAAAGAACACCAACAAAGGTGATGTGGTTTGCTATTATATCTTCCTAGTGTATTTGGTTAAAAAGTTGGAAGGTTTCCTTCCCATGCCCATGTTGAGCATATCCTGCTATCATTGCATTCCATGAAAACACATTCCTCTTTGATATGTTGTTGAACTCTTTGAGTGCATCTAATATGCTCCCACATTTAGCATACAAGGTAACAATGACATTTTGCATGGAGACATCTGAATCAAAGCTAGTTTTTTTTTATAATCTGGGCATGCACTTGTTTTCCCTCTTCTAAATTTGTAAGACTAGCACATGCACTTATTGCATAAGGAAATGTAAATAGGTCTACCTTCAACTCGAACTGTTGCATTTGTTTAAATATTTGCAATGCCTCCTCGCCATGCCCATCCTAGGAATAATCCTAAATAACTACATTCCATGAGATGGGATCTTGTTCATGCATTCAATTAAACAAGCTTTGTGCCTTATCCAAGATTCCACATTTTACAAACATTGTAACAAGTGTATTTCCCACATATAGATCAGAATGATACCCGACAAGGAAAACATGGGCATTAATTTGTCTGCACCATTCCAGGGATGTCGAGCTTACACTCACCTTGGTAATACTGATCAAAACAACTTTATTACACATAAAACCATCACACTGTTAAAGCCAAATCTGATCATATTTTCCTAAACCTGGCTCTGATACCATGCTAATTTTTAGATCAAAATGTAATTGTTTCTTACTTAATTTGTCTTTTCTTCATCTGTGTCTTTGGATGGTGGATTAACTACCATATATATAACCAATTGTATTTTAGGAGATGTGACTATTCCAATCATTTTGTTTCATATTCAAATTTGTTTCATTAAACTCTATTCTTTATAACCTCCTGAGGCTACAAAACATCAACAATCCTGACATTTACATATCTCCCAAAATCATTGGTTTGCTTTTGTTTATGCATTTACAATTTTTGTAGCTTAGAATCTCTCTTAAAAGTTCTTGGGTCACTCATGTATTTCAGATTTCTGACATGGTATCAGAGCTTTTATTTTGAGAGTTTTGAGTTCTTAGATTCCCGATTGAGTTCTTTGATTGAGTAAAATGGGGGTTGTCTTGTGTGCTCTCTTTAAGTATCCTACATTCTTTTTTTCACAACAACAACAATCTATTTTTCTACATTAAAATGGAATAAGTAACACTACCAATACTCACACCCTATAACTACTATGAGTGGGAATCCAAAATGACTATCTATCTTAAGAATCAAGAGTTGCATTGAGTAATTATTGGGGCTTGAAACTAAACCAACTTTAATTGTATAAAAACCAAAATGGTTTAACAAATTTGTGATGAAGCATATGGTACTCTATTAATGTTTGTATCTCCTGATCTTCTTTTTCATGTTGAATCTGCAACAACTCCAAATGAAGTCTAGATAATCTTGGAAGGGCTATTTAGTAAACAAGATGAATTAAGGGGGCACCAATTGGAGAATGAGCTCATAGGGTTAAATCCATGTACTTTTGATACAATTTAGGATTTCTTCACAAAATTAAAAGCCATTAGATTGGAGTTGAAATAGTGTGGGATTGAGAAAAAAGACAATCAATTGATCTTGAGCATTCTTTCCAAACTTGGTCCTAACTGCTCATTTTTTGTTTCTACATTTTATGCTACTAAAAGTGCCTTAGGAACCACATATGAAATGCCTTCTCTTGTTAATTTTATAGATGAAATCACAAAGGAGAAAGATAAATTGGATCAAATTGGTACAATTAAGCCCTCTAAATCTCATGTCTTGGCTACAAATCAGGGCACTAAATATGAAAAAAGGGTCTAGTAAGCAGAACAAGAAACAATATAACTAAGAAGAAAAGAAGCACAATCTGAAATAGGTTGCCTCTAATGCAGCTACTCAAGCCTCTTCTTCCAAAGGTAATATGCCTAAGAAGGAGAAGGAAAAGTGTTCCTATTGTAAGAAACTTGGTCATGATGAACATAAGTGTTTAAAGAAATAGATAAATCACCTTACACATCTTCTTGAAAAGAACAATATTATGGTACCAGATTCTATCAAATAGAGTTCATCTTAGGAATCTTCAAAGGACATAGACAAAGGAAAGGGAAAGTGTTGGTGTGAAGAGGAGTTTTTCCTAACTAGTTTAGTTAATTTCCCCTTGTGTGGATAATTCATATTATTTAACTATTTATTAGTTAAGAAATATTCACACATCACACTTAATTCACATGTTAAGTTGACTTAGTGAGTCTTCTAGTTGTTTCTAGTTGTTGATTGTTGTAGTGAGTTGTCTTATCCTACACATGTTCTCTAGTTGGCATCCTGTCCTCTAGTTGTCACATGTGATAGGAATGTGACACTTGTCACATGACTACAACTCCTTGGTTGTCATCCTTTCCTTTATAAGCAAGGCTCTCTCATTGTATTTGATAAAAACTTCATACATTTGATAACAATTTAATATAATTTTGTGTATTGAATACTTGCTCCACTATTTTAGCATATTCTCTTATATCTTTGTGTGGAAGGTTGTCTTGATTGTAGGGATCCTAACTTGCTGAGTCACATTCACTATTACATGTTATCAGAGCTAGATCTGCAATTTCCTTTCCTCATTAGAGAGGTTTTACTAGGAACTATGTTTTAGTAGCATCCTGAAGTGAAACAAACATCATCGTTGCAATCAACAAGAGGACATCAACAAAAATTTGGCAAATCTTTTTTGCCCCTGGTTAGCCTTGCAACAAAATCCGTACTTCCGTACATCTCTACATAGGTGTACCATCATCAGATCTGCATCACTGGCATTATTAGTCAAAATTGTAATATCCTCCAAGTAATTGTTTTTTTGTTAGTATAAAAGCATATTCTACGATTATTCGTTGTTTCACAGGATAGTACTGCACTTGCAAGTACCCTAGCTGCGTAGGGTACCCACCTGCACCCTAGTGGGCCCCACATATCACTTTAACCATCAACTCAACATTTCTTCAATGGTCTTCAAAGTCCTCGGCGAGGATATCTTAATTGGCGGTCATTCCCAACAGCGTTAGATCTACTAGCATGGCATTCTTTTTATCAAGGGTCTATAGATTTAACAATTACCAGTGACCTTTACAAATAGCATCGACAGTTAATACCTGGTCTTTGATCTACCCTTGGTGGTCTCCATATTTCCACTGGTGACTAAACATTTGTAGTCATTTTATTTTATTCTACAGGTTTTAAAAAGGTAGTTGGCGTCAGTTGTTTTATCGACGTATTTCGTTTACCAGCAACGATCAGCGTTTGATATCGAGGTCAGCCCCTATAAATCTATGATAGATCTAAATATATGGGGCTTGTGTAAACCACCATTAGTGGGAGCCATCATACCTGGTAGTTTAAATTGTCAGTGTATATTAGACTGCCTGTAGGTAGTAACTCCAAATCGCTCTTTCAAACTGCCAGCGGAGAGCCTTTAGGCTTAGGCCCCCACAGCCTTAATTTTTTTTAAATAGTCAATGGGTTAGCAGTTTACAAATTGTCTAAGGCGGTTTTCCATCTTACTCAGCAATCTTAGTGAAGTGACAGGTAGTTTTGATCAGTCGAAAGTGGTTTTCGCCCCCACATAAGTGGTTTTGGCCTCAAACAATGGTTTTCGAGACTGAAAGGTGGAATTTTCCTTAAATAGGTGGTCTTACATTTTCTTCTTATGGTTTTGCAATGCAGAAAGGGAATATTCTGTCTGCAAGAGAATATTTTGTCTAGGAGGCCTATTTTTCTCCTCAAAGTCCTAAAGTATGGCATTTTTTTCCTTTTGCATAACTTTTGCCCAGTGTGTCAAAATTGGGCAAACAAGATATTGTTAGAAAGATGATAGAGAGGATTTTTAGTGGTATCAGTCATTATCTCTAATTTTGTTTTTTGACAACATTTATTGCAGGTTGAAGACAAAGCTTCTTTTTTGGCTTCCTAGCTCATAAAGTTTTGCCATGATCTCTGATTTTTGTGATTCTTGCAGCATCAGAAAGGTATTTAGGAGCTCTTAAAATCCATCCATGCACTTTTCTTAGATTTAGCTCCAGGTTCATTTTATTCAATTTGTTAGTTTTTTTCCTTTTTAGTGATAACTTGGGCATTTTGAGACTTGAAAAGGTGAAATTTATTTTGAGAGGATTTGTTTGCTGTAATACATCATTGTGATTAATTGTAATCTCACTTGAAACTCTTTTATAAGAGATTTTGATTGTTTTCCCAAATTTGGTCCTTGAGGACAATTGTAAATCGCACTAAGTATAAAGTGCCACAACAAATTGGGGGGCTCTCTTACATAGTAAAGGGGTGTTCTTGTCTTGTTGTCTCTCTTTTTCATTATGGATGTGCCTCAAATTCCACTTTTAACTCCATATAATTATTATGAATGGAAGAAAAACATGGAGTTTCTATTGTATAAACAAAAGTTACATAGAATAACTTTAGGTATAGATCCTGAACCCACATGTGCTACTGAGAGAATAAAATGGTTAGATAGAAGAGATGAGGCTTATGGCACACTTTGTTTTGCTATTTCTCTAGATCTTAGATTTCATGTTGAGTCTTGTACAACACCAAATGAGATATGGACAACATCAGACAATCTCTTTGGCAAGAAAGATAAAATAAGAAGGTTCAAATTGGAGAATGAGCTAGTTGCACTTAATACTCAATATTTTGATCAAATTGAAGATTTCTTCACAAAGTTTAAGTTTCTTAGGTTGCAACTCAAACAAGGTGGTCTTGAGAAAGATGATGAACAATTGATTCTATGTATTCTTGCAAAATTGGGTCATGCTTATTCAGTTTATGTTTCTACCTTTTATACTACAATGGATTCTCTTGGTAGCAAGTTTACAATGCCTTCACTTGAGGATTTTGATGCACAACTCACTAGAGAACAAGCTAAGCTACTACACATGGGCACATTGAAGTCTCCAAAATCACACGCCTTAGTTGCAACACAAAGCAAAAAAAATCCTAAGGCTTTAAATAATAAGGGAAAGAAACAAAATGATTCAAAGTCTAATGAGCAAGAGAAAGAATAAAAGAAAACCCCCAACTCTTCTTCCAAAGAGGAGTCCAATAAGAAGAAGTGAAAGTGTTCCTATTGTAATAAATTGGGTCATGATGAGACTAAATGTTATGATAAAAAATTTGATGAGATGTCACAACTTCTTCAAAAGCATAACATTGAATATTCTTCATCAAGATCAGTTTTACCCAGTTCTTCTTCTTCGACACCATCATCATCTATACAACCAAAGATAACAAGATTTGCAAATGGGTCAGACAAAGGAAAATGATTGGCACTCTTTGCTTCAACAAGTCTATAGTCAGATAGATGGCTTCTTGATTCAAGAGCTTCTCATCATATGGCATCTTCACAAGGGATGATCTCTTCATTTCATTCATGTACTTCACCAACTATTTTCATGGATAACAATACATACATGCATGCAACTAGAAAAAGGAACTATTGATGTTGGTGAGTGTACATTCAACAATGTGTTGTGTGTACCTTCCTTGACAACCAATCTCCTTTCCATCTATTAGATTACTCATTGTGGTGCAGGGAAGATAGTTGAGTTCACTCCTGATTCTGTGATTATATGAGACTTGAAGAGCAGAGATATCATTGCTATTGGGATGGTTGATCATGCATCTCGCTTGTATACTTTCTCCCATTTTGTTTCTGATGATGATGTAGATCCATTGATGGCTATTCACACTCATGCATCAAGTTAAAATAATATTTGTAGGGAGAAGTTTGGTCACTTGAACCTTGGTGTTCTTGCATCTACTTTGGTTCCTAAGACTAGTTTTGAGCTTCCTCCTTCTCCTTCTTCTTCAGAGATTGGCATTGGCATAGCTTCATCTACTTCAGTTGATCAAGATATCCTTTGTCTTCTAGATACATGTTTTTGGTATGATAACTTGACATGTATTTTAGATTTGTTTCATGAGTCCTATCTTGATGACTTGGAGGACATCATTGATGACATTCATCTCCTCTTTGAAGGAGTTGATTCATCTAGTTTGGATGACCGAGCACCTTCTTCTCCTCTTCACTTGACATAGTCTAACATTGGGTTGGAGTATCTTGAGCATCATTCAGAGGATTCCTTGTCTTTGGAGATTGATGGTCTTGAGTTTTCATCTTGTCTTGGATTGTCACATTTATTGATTGGGCATGCAACACCTGATTATGTGACCTCTTTTGGTTGTGACATGTGGACAACTGACAAGTTTTCAGAGACAACATACATCATGAGGCTTTTTCCTTCATACCTTGAGATGAAGTTTCTTTGACATCAGCCTTTTGACTTGTTTATTCCTAAGGAGATGAATGTTGTTTAAAGGCTTTGAATTCTCTTCAACATTCTTCTTTAGGCATTCACCATTGGCACATGAGCTACTTCATTGGTGGGGGGACCTACAGTCTCACACTTGCTCTCCTATGGGAGGTAATTGATTGTACATATGTGTTGGATATAGTTCTAGGGGTCTTGCGTCCTCCTTCCATCACATCTTTCATTTGTTTTCTGCATTCTCACTTTTGGAGAGGAGTTTTGTCCCATGAGGTTTTCTCCTTTTCTCCACTTGATATTTGTTTTACATAGGTACCTAATATGGCCTAGTAGCTGGGACCCATCATTGCATCTTTGTTTTAGTCATCCACTCCCTAAGTTGCACTTAAGGGGGGGTGTTGGTGTGAACATGGATTTTTCCTAACTAGTTTAGCTAATTTCACCTTGTGTGGATAATTCATATTATTTAACTATTTATTAGTTAAATAATATTCACACTTAAGACATAATTCACATGTTAAGTTGCCTTAGTGAGTCTTCTAGTTGTTTCTAGTTGTTGATAGTTGTAGTGAGTTGTCTTATCCTACATATGTTCTCTAGTTGGCATCCAGGACAACACTAAGAGAGGGGTGAATCAGTGTTGTATAAATTTTGAAACCTTTTTGCAAACTTTATCTTACAAGACAAAGAGGGATGAATACATCAATATATATGAACAAGACTAATAATTAATGATGCAAACAAAAACTCATGATCAAATTATTAATATGTACACACATAGAGGAAAACAACATGAATCATGACACAAGTTTTTGCACGAGTGGAAAACCCTCCTAGGTAAGAAAAACCACTCCAAAACTGCCTCACTAGCTTAACTTAAAAACATGCCTCACTGGCTACATATAGGTCTCACTGACCAAGCAAGCCTCACTAGCTACAATATGTGTCTCACTAACAAATGTAAGGTCTCACTGACCTATAAGCCTCACTGGCTACAATATGTGCCTCACTAACAAATGTAAGGTCTCACTGACCTATAAGCCTCACTGGCATACTGTGCCTCACTGGAAAACACAATCACTTTGAGTGCAAATACAATATTTATCAGGGGATTATCCTGTTTCAATCAAGTACAATAACCTTATACCTCCCCTTTGTCTTTCATAGCAAATTCATTACAAAAATTGTGTTCTTTAACCTCTACAATAAGAACCAACTGATGTCTTCTTTAATATCAATAAAGTCATCAATTCAATTCAATGTCATACAACCTTATACCTTCCTTGATGCTTTCTCCTTCACAAATTGAATGCCTTCATAGCAAAAATTGACCATCTTTGCAAAAGAATTCATTTAATTTAAAACATTGCACAAAAGTTTCCTCTGTATTATTCCTATAGTATCTCTCAAATCAGTTCTTCATCCTTCAATCTTCTTGAACCTTCTAAAGCTTGCTTGTAGTCTCTATAGAATATACCATACATATCTTCCCTAAAATGCATATATAGAATCCTTCACAAGAAACCATCGTGTTTAACCCATATACAGATTGTATAGACTTCTTTCTACTTCATACTCACACAAAAATTCTTCATATATCATTAATCAATCCGAATTAGAAACCTTATCTCTTAACACTTCTAAAAAGAAGAAGTAGAAAAACCATTATTTGTGGCCTTTATAGCAAACAGACCATCAATTTTTTCAGTTACCTGATGTCCGTTGAGCTTCCTTCACTTTTAAAACCCAACCTTCAGATGTGCCTTTCACGCCAAACAACTATTAAATCTACACCATCTATTAAATCCACACCGTCGATCTTATGCTCCCACCTTGGTTTTAAAAATGACACCTAGTGACTAGGCTTCCTAGGCCATTGGGACCAGTCATAAAACGAAGACACACCCTTGAGAATATAACTTAAGTTATAATATACCTTTCGAACTGGTCAATAGTTGATTAAATGAAAAAAGTATGACGTTCGATATAAGAGTACTTTATGATCACTTGGCATCCTTTTGAACTAGGGTTTTAAACATAAACCGTCTTAAAAATAAACCCTAATCCTTGATAGATAAAAACCACTTCAACACACTTTAATGACTGCATTGATATCTGCATAGAATACTTCAGAAGAGATAACACTAAATTGTCTCTGAGTTTGTCACCATATAGAACAAAGCTTGACACTTGTATGATAGTACGAAGAACAATACTTATCATTGAATAAGACTTATCAATGATCCTATGATTTTGATATGATCTGATGTAGATATAATGACATGATCTAATGCAGATATGATGACATGATCACCAAGTATGAGCACAACCACTAAGCACTGAAAGCAAATCACTAAGCAACCCATTGATGAGACTTTAGTGCCAAGATCAAGAGCCATTCATAGTATTCTGCTACATCAAGAACTCACATCAAATACTCCAAAGCTCTAATACAGTAGAATGAACTTATTTCAACAAAGATCAACCTTAATGACCAAGCAATCACACAACTCCTTGTTTCAACAATGATCAACCTTGATGATCAAGCATGATGAACTTACCATACTGATGAATCCTTTTTGACATCAATGAAAAGACAACAAATAAGGCCATTGCAACAAAACTCCACCTTTGTCTTTGACATTGATGGCAAAACAAATATGCAATACAACCAACCATATCCATATCTATCTCCTCCTTTTTGACATTGAATGTCAAAGGCAAACAAGAGAATTACCTGTGATAACATCTGTGATGACTGATCTATTGATAACTGAGAGGGGGGTTGAATCAGTTATCTTAATTATTTCAGCTTTCTGAACTTTCTTAGTAATTAATGCAGCATCAATTCAAACAAGCAAACATAATCATGAAATGGAAATACACATGACACAATATTTTTGACATGGAAACCCTATTAAGGGAGAAAACCATGGGCTGATTAACCCAAGAAAGTATTCTCTGTTAGAAGAATAGAAATACAAAATAGCACTTGCCAATTAGGGCTCACTACCCGAGCACACTGCTCACAAGAGGCTCACTACCTACAAAAGACTTCCTGTATACACAAAGAAAACTTGAACTGATGAGAAGCATCCACACATGCTGAAGTTCAGTTCTGGTTAAGCTCAATAGACTAATCTATTGTACTTCATTCTTACTCTCCTTAAGTGCTGCTGTCCTTTTACATTCGAACCTATTTTTCTACCTTTTGTACTCTTCTACTTTTTCTCGCACTTTAACAACTACACAACGCACACCTTCACATTTAAATTTGTCTTGTATATATACCCGCACAAGTGATTTCAACACTTTTCTAGTCGGCATCCGAAATAGTCAATATTATCTCAAAATTTAGTCTATCGGTTGAATCCTTGCTTCCAAGTGAAGTGGATCAAAATGAAACTTATAGAAGTCATCTAATAAGTCAGTCGATCATGAAAGATACCTTAGGAATCTTTATCACCATCAACATCTCATCCGGAATAACTTCTGATGCTCTGCCTATCAGTTCTTCCTCTGTCTGTTCTATCAAACCGGACCCTAATACTTGAATGCTTATATCTCTTTTGCTCTTTCACCACCAGAGGCTCAATTCCTATAATCTATCAGTCAAGGTACTCCTCTTGACTTCCCCAAGTCTACACTTTCCAAAGATACTTCTTCTGAGAGATCCAGACCTAACTGTAGGACCTTGCCACATACAAGGTTCTTGCTTACCGAACCACAACACTCTTCAATCTGACTTCCAGTATAGGCACACCATGTCCTGCAGATGTGGGATGATCTTTGTTGCCATCAATGACAATAATCATGAAGCTCCAATGTGTCTCTTGCCAACAATCTCCCCCTTTGGCATTGATGGCAACACTTAGTGAAAAATGACTAAGTGTTATAGTATACTCCCCCTTAGCTAATGCTCTGTCTCTATGTACATTTTCTAGAGCTCCCCCTTAGCTGAATTCCTCATTTTTCACTACTCTTCACTCCCCCTTTGACATCAATGGCAAAGGGTAGGATCCGCATACCAAAATTTTCAAAATTTCAACTATACTTGGCCACATAAGTATATACATATGGCATACTTACATATACTGAAGAATGTTTGCAAAAGTTGTCTTTAATTGGACAAATTCTGTTGCCCAACTTTGCTTCATTCTGTCCAAAATTGATATATGACCGCTTAATAGGAATGCAAATGCATAGACCCTTTTTAGATCTGTCGGATCACTGGTCCGGGCTATGATCTGGGCTTCTTTTAAGGCCTCATGCATGGCCTCTAACTTAGGGATAATTATCCCTCTGAGTGCACCCAGCCTGCTTATTCTATTTTTCTTTTCCTTCTCCAACTTCTTGATTTCATTCAAGACTGCAATAGTCTGACATTCTTGATTTATTATGGAAGATGAGAGAGGATCAAAATTCTTTGATAGATTTGTCAGTTTGTCCTCCTGTTCTTTTACTTTCTTCTCATTATTCGTTGTTACTGTGGTCCAAGATATACAAAATTTGTATACATCTCCTCCATCCTTAAGAGCATTTTCCAAGCTCTTTATCCCAGTATCCATATTTCTCCTATCATTAGCTATTAACCCTTGTACCTCTGATAATCTTTTTGCCAAGAATTCCTTCTGGACCTTATCTTCTGCTGACTTCTCTAGGGAATCAAAATGTGTGCGAACACTATTGACTAGAGATTTGAGATTACCAGATGAGGAGGCTGAGGGATCCTTCTAAAAAGATGGCATGATCTTTTCTAAAACACCAGATGTAGCTTCTATTAGCTCACAGTCTTCCATGTGAGACTTCAGGAGTTTTTCTTTTGCCTTTGCATTGGCAAATGAAGCTATCTTCATTGTTTGAACCGGGGAGAGAGAGTCAAAGTTAAATGGACCTTGAAGTAACTCCGGTTCATCAATCTCCAACATTTCTTTTGTCAAGAAGTCCTTGACAGTTTCTGCAGTGTCTCTTGCTGGAGACAGAGATTTCTTCTCTTCTACACTGTCACTTATGTTCTTCTCAGCTTGACTTTCTTCTCTTCCTTTCACTTCTTCTTTCTCCTCTATTCTTTCTTCTCCTTTAGATCTGGAGACTGTAGGGGAAATCGGAGGAGAGATATTTGTTTGTTCATGAGCCACCTCTTCTGGAGTAGAGGATTCTAAGCCCTTGTCTTTACCTTCACCGGAGTCCATTACTTCTTCTATCATTACCTCAGTAGATTCCTCTCCAACACTTGTGGCCGAGGGATCAGCACCCAAGTCCTCTATGACAGGAAGATTGAATCTTTTAAAGACATTCCAGAGGATCTCTTCTATTTCCTTGGCTACCTTGTCAGTCTCACCAAGCATGAGCTGATTCATTTTGGCTTTGCTCCGGAATTCATCCTTACAATCTTTGAAGATCATACTAATCTGCTTTGGGGTGATTGAAGGATATAGTTGAATAGCTATCTGCTCTCGGATCTCCATATCCTTCTCTTTGGCATTATTCTTCCTCAATTCAAGTTCCTTCTCAAGGCTTTTAGGAATTAAAGATACAATCTCAATGAAAGCCTTGTTGTAAATGTTCAGATACTTAACTTTGGCACCCTACAGACTCTTCTTATCAGCTTCATTGTATTTGTCATAAAATTCTATTAATGGTTTCAGATTTCCATCCACAGTGATTGCCTTAACTATATCATCTAAGGATAGGGTGGCTCTTTCAACAATGATACAGAGGCATCCACACTAAAACCTTGACATATAGCATGGATGTCCGCAACCCTTCATCATCATCATCATATTTCCATTAACACTGTCAACATCATCATATTTACTCTGCCGACCGATATCCTCCTGCAGACAAACCTTCGACCTTTCGCCTGTGAGCAGCATCATCATATCTGACTATCGGCAGCATCATCACATTCGGCAAGCGCGAACATCCTCCTGACGTTCACTGTTCATCTTACCGCCAAACGCTTTCTTCATCATCATGATGTTCAACATCATGTTCATCAGCAGGATAAAGAACATCCGGTTCCTCCCATATATCCTGATGATGACAACCTTATGCACCTTTCCTTCGATGCTTATGTCACCCCGATATCCTGATGACGATTATCCTGATGACGATGACGTCACATGCAGCTCCTTCAATATCCTGTTGCCCGATATCCTAATGACGTTTATCCTGATGACGATGACGTCACATGCAGCTCCTTCAATATCCTGCTGTTGGCCAAACTTAACATTATCGGCCCGCGAAGGTTTTATCAACCCGATCTTCTACCTTATGCCGATACGCTCCTCCTCGGCAACACCTGATGATGATCACCCCAATGCACATTCACTTTATGCAATCGACTGCATCATGCTCATCTCCACTTACTCGGATGACACCCGAAGTACCTGCAGGATACACGCAGAAATATCCTGATGATGCCGTTGCAAAGGATTTTTCCAGCCTTAGCGAAATTCGATCCGCCGAACCTCCTGGGATGACTCGATCCACTTTCAGGGTGATCTTCCAAACTCTAACAATCAACACGACCTAGCACATACCCATGCTAGGGTTCTCAACACCTCTCGATCGCGATCCTGCAAACATGCACATGAACAAACACAAAATTCAAACTAAATCCTAATCTACTGTACATGGCCATTCCACCGATTCGACGAATCAACTGGTGGAATGGATCAGTGAATCCATGTAACCACCAAAACAGCAAATCGATCAAAAAATGGAATTCAAACAGAAAATGAACACAAACAGGATCTTTATTGATTTCAAAAGATGCAATACAATGATCAGTCTCTCTCTCTGTCTCACTCTCTGTGCAACCTAGCTCGATGATCTAAAACCAACCGATCCTCATGCATAAATAGGATCTCCTGCGAGTACTACTGACCTGACTCCAAGCGACTGGGAAATCTCTCCAGGTGGCTGGGAGATCCAACCGGACCTACAGCATAACAGCTGTCTTAACAAACTAGCTAAAAATAGCAAAGCATGGTCAACATGACCTTATTACATGCATTGGTCTTATCAGACCTTCTTGGAAACATTAACAAGACTCAAAACAAACTAACTGCCTCATGGAGGCCAGCTGTCAGGTAGGTGCTCCTGCACCATACTTCCCAATAGAAAAGAACTCATTTCCCATGAGTTAGGATGTGGAAGTCCTCCACCTTTACACTTTGCCTTTGTAGTGTCTTGACCTGTTCCAGCTTTGTCCTCTGCTGGCTCTTGGCTGCTCCAAGACTTCTAAACTGTAACTTGCCTTCTTGCAAGTAAACCCTCATGCCTATCAATGTAGGGCCTTCTCTCACATACCTTGTGTTTGTCAGGTTGTCTGACCAGAACCTCTGTCTGAACTGCCTCTTGAACTTCTGCAATGTTCAACTCAGTCTTCCTTTCAACCTTTATAGGACAAACAATAGTCCCAACTATGACAACATCCTTGTCATTCCTCTCAACTGGTTGCTGTTTGCAAACCTGTTTCTGCACTTGTTGCTGACCTCTGTTAGCACAACTAAAACTTTCTTCAACCTGTTGTCCTTAACAACTCCTTTCCCTGCAGTATCCTCAACTGCCTTTATGCCTGCTCCTATAGGCATCTGCACAAATTCCTTCTTTCCCACTAAAATGATTTTGGCTACCTCCTGTACTGCAGCTGCTTCCTGTAATGGCATCAACCTAATAGTCTTCCCATCTTTCTTGATGGTGTAGGTATTAGCATACCCATCATACAGTACCCTCCTATCAAATTGCCATGGTCTACCCAACAGTAGGTGACAACATTCCGTGGGTAAAATGTCACACAAAACTCTATCATGATATGCTCCAATCTGGAAATCCACATATGCCTGTTCATAGACAAAAAGTGATTGACTATCACTCACCCAAGATGCCTTGTAAGGGTGTTGGTGTGGAATCCTTTCCAAATTCAGTTTATCCACCATTTCCTGGGATACCATGTTGTCTGTTGAACCAGTATCAATGACAACCTTACATACCTTACCTTTGCTCTTGCATGTGGTCTTGAAAAGAGCTCTTCTTTGCATCATATCCTTTGATGCCTGCAAACTAATTCTCCTTAGCATCAATGCTTCTCCCTCCTCAGGATATGCATAATTATCAGGAACTCTATCTCCTTGATAAGTGTTTGAACTCTGCACACTTTGCTCTACCTTCTCTTCTTGCACAAGTTGTACTCTCTTGTCATTAGTTCTATCATTTCTGGATGATGAACCTTTGCTTTCTGGACATTTGAAAGATGGATGACCAAACTCACCATAGGTGTAACACTTTCCTGAAAATGTAGTAGAACCTCTACCACCTCCAAATCTGCCTCTATTACCTTTCCATCCACCTCTGAAATCAGACTGTCCCTGTCCTTTACCAGTGTCTTCTTGACCCTCATTGGTTTGCCTTTGTGTAGGGGCTGCTCCTCTTCCCCTCATATTGCTACCTCTTCCTCTCATGGACTTATCTTGTCCCCTATTCATCTTTTCTTCAATCCTGATTGCCATTTGATAACAATCCTCCACATTCTTAGGGTTAGCTAAAACTAACTCATCCTGTATGTTCAATCTCAAACCAGCCAAGTACCTAGCCACCTTTTCTACCTCATTCTCATGATGACCAGATCTCATACTCAACTTATAAAATTCCTCAGTATATGCCTTCACATCCATTTCCTTCTGCCTTAAAAATTGCAGCTTCTTAAACATCTGAATTTCATAATCCCTTGGCAAGAATTTACCTTTGATCCTTGCTACCATTTTATCCCATGAAGTGATCTTTGACTTCCCTTGTTTCCTTCTCTCAGATTGTACATAATCCCACCATACCAAAGCATGACCTCCTAACTTGGTCTTTGCAATCTTTACCTTCTGATCCTCAGCAACATCCTCACATTCAAAGTGATTATCAAGTGCAGCAATCCAATCCAGCAACTCATCTTCATTCAAACTTCCATTATACTTGGAAACATCAACCTTTACCTTAGGTTTATCACTCTGCACTGCCTTTAACAGTTTTGCAAGTCTCTGGTCTTTAGCATCCAGATCTTTAGCTACCTCTTCATACTCTTCAACAGTATCTTCATCTTCTTCAGACTCACTGTCTTCCACTTCCCTCTTTTTGTTCCTTTCTAGGGCTACAAGCCTGGCTTGAAGTGCTTCAGCAAGCTCCTTCATCTTCCTCATCTCTCTGGCATGTTTTTCCTTCATCTCCTGCAATTCCCTTGCAGTACCACTACCTTTCGGAGGCATTTTGTCAACCTCTCACTCCTCTACCTCTGTCCTTTCAGTGACAGAATCAACACACAACAACCCAGACCTTTTGCTGAGCTCTGATACCACTATGATGCAGAGGCATCCACACTAAAACCTTGACATATAGCATGGATGTCCGCAACCCTTCATCATCATCATCATATTTCCATTAACACTGTTAGCATCATCATATTTACTCTGCCGACCGATATCCTCCTGCAGACAAACCTTCGACCTTTCGCCTATCAGCAGCATCATCATATCCGACTATCGGTAGCATCATCACATTCGGCAAGCGTGAACATCCTCCTGACATTCACTGTTCATCTTACCGCCAAACGCTTTCTTCATCATCATGATGTTCAACATCATGTTCATCAGCAGGATAAAGAACATCCAGTTCCTCCCATATATCCTGATGATGACAACCTTATGCACCTTTCCTTCGATGCTTACGTCACCCCGATATCCTGATGACGATTATCCTAATGACGATGACGTCACATGCAGCTCCTTCAATATCCTGCTGCCCGATATCCTGATGACGTTTATCCTGATGACGATGACGTCACATGCAGCTCCTTCAATATCCTGCTGTTGGCCAAACTTAACATTATCGGCCCGCGAAGGTTTTATCAACCCGATCTTCTACCTTATGTCGATATGCTCCTCCTCGGCAACACCTGATGATGATCACCCCAATGCACATTCACTTTATGCAATCGACTACATCATGCTCATCTCCACTTACTCGGATGACGCCCGAAGTACCTGCAGGATACACGCAGAAATATCCTGATGATGCCGTTGCAAAGGATTTTTCCAGCCTTAGCGAAATTCGATCCGCCGAACCTCCTGGGATGACCCGATCCACTTTCAGGGTGATCTTCCAAACTCTAACAATCAACACGACCTAGCACATACCCATGCTAGGGTTCTCAACACCTCTCGATCGCGATCCTGCAAACATGCACATGAACAAACACAAAATGCAAACTAAATCCTAATCTACTGTACATGGCCATTCCACCGATTCGACGAATCAACCGGTGGAATGGATCAGTGAATCCATGTAACCACCAAAACAGCAAATCGATCAAAAAATGGAATTCAAATAGAAAATAAACACAAACAGGATCTTTATTGATTTCAAAAGATGCAATAAAATGATCAGTCTCTCTCTGTCTCACTCTCTGTGCAACCTAGCTCGATGATCTAAAACCAACCGATCCTCATGCATAAATAGGATCTCCTGTGAGTACTACTGACCCGACTCCAAGCGGCTGGGAAATCTCTCCAGGCGGCTGGGAGATCCAACCGGACCTACAGCATAACAGCTGTCTTAACAAACTAGCTAAAAATAGCAAAGCATGGTCAACATGACCTTATTACATGCATTGGTCTTATCAGACCTTCTTGGAAACATTAACAAGACTCAAAACAAACTAACTACCTCATGGAGGCCAGCTGTCAGGTAGGTGCTCCTACACCAAACAAACTCTTCTGCTTCTGCCTCCTTGGTTTCACTGGATATCTTCTTCTTTTTCCTCATTTTCTTCACCTCCTCATTTGATTCAGTTTCTTCATCATCCTTGAGGCTAACATAGGATCTTGTTGCCTTTTTCTTTGTTCTCTTCTCTCCTTTTTTGAATGTCTGGACTTCCAATTTTGATGTCTTTGAGATTTTATCAGAGATAGGTGTAGCCCTTTTAGAGGATCTGGTCCGGGAGGGGGCTTCTACCAGATCACTTTCCTTTTCTGCTTCTTCCTTCTCTTTCTCTGCCCTTTTCACCTTTTCTCTGTTGGCATCAAGAGCTTCTTTTGATATGCCATATCTTTTGGCAATATTCTCTACTTCTTTTCTCACTTTTCTCTTTACCTCTAGTTGTCTAAGTTCCACATGAATTTTTATACTCAATTCTTCAAAGGTTCCAAACCTTTCTATTTTGGGATCCTTGGGTTGACTAAGCATGTGTTGGACATGCAGCTCCACAAGTTTCTCGTCCACCTCATACCCCATCGGCATGATCCAGACTGTCCTTGGTTCCACAGCTTCCATTTGGCACTGATCAGTTTCAACCATAAAACAAACTGTATCCTTATATTTTTCAACTAGAGATTTGGGAATTCTCTCTCTTGATTGCATCAAATTTTGGAAGTTCTTGAAATAACCCCACAGAGCTATATTTCTTGTCTTGGCATCTCCAAGCCCATGCAAATAGTCTTTGATTTGGATTGCAACAGGTTTGTCATTCTGCCAAACCCAACCACTTGATCCGGGCAGCTCACTCATGAAATAGAAAAATAGACACAATATCAGCACACCATACTTGAAGGAATTTTTCTTATCCTTCTTGATCTTCTGTAGATTCTCCAATAGTTGGTTTAGAAGAAGTTCACATAGATCATAGTCAGTATTTTCTTTTAGCATCTGATAAGCTGTATAAACTGCAATTCTTGGTACTAAATTTTCCCTACTGGAGTGATAAATTTTGTAACCAATTATCATGGATGCAAATTTGATATCCAAATCAGTGATATCTTCAATTGTCATAGCTCTCTTGTCAAATTTTGATCCGGTTGCATCACTCACTATCTGATTTTTGAGAGATTTGAGAACAGGTATCCCACCGAATGAATGCAGACCGGTTACTACCCTAATTGCATCTTTGGTGATCTTAAATGGTCTATTCAACCATAGGAAGTTATCATGTACTCTGCTCAACACATATAGGGCCCATTCGTCTTCTTCAAAATAGGGGAAATGAATGTACTGTGCAAAATACTTATCCCAGATGGCCTTGAACTGAGCTTTGAGCTCAAAAGAATCATCTATTAATTGATTGTGATAGATATCAGCCAGGTTAGATTCCCCAAATTCTTCAATATTCGCATGAATAAATGCCCTAACATCTTCTACATGCAGAACCCCATGCGAAATGCTTGAAAAAGTGCCAAGGGGATCAACTTCTACGGATTTATATGGATGCTTCTTAAATTTGGGTAGTGGCCTATCAGAAATCTTCACTATATTTGGAGTAGTCATCTTTCAAGGATAGCAAAGAGATATTGAGAACAGAAAATACCTTTTGCGCCTTTCAGTTTCACGGAGTTAGCCGAATCGATTTCTGGATGAATTGACTTCTACAAATGATCTTTGATGAGCTTGAGGAATTTTGTTGCAGAGCTTCTCTTTTCATTTCTTCTTGAATGCAGAATGAACAGATGCTTAATGAGAAAACCCTTATATTGCTCTGTAAACCCTAATGTCAAGTTGTAATAAATGCTCAACCTAAGTCATTCCAGTTTGCCTTATTCGGATGACTAGAAGAACAGGATCAATCTTGATCTTAAACATCTTGCGGATCTTCCAGATCTTAACCATAGTTTATTTGGATGTTTCTTTTATGAACCCTTTAATCCACAACTCTTCTTGTGCCAGTTGTGGCACCAATTGACTGGCTGGGGGAACAAAGTTTTCTTTGTGTCTCCCCCTGAGCTAGAGCTCACTTTTTAATTTCTGGAAGGAATATCAGCACCAGAGTCTGGTATGGATCCATCCCCTACATTCTCTATACTTTTCTTCACCCAGATCTTGTTCATCTCACTTTGAACTTCATCTGCATTCACTTTTTGTTTTCCCTTATCTTGATTCTGATTATGATGTATCGGACCTCTTTTGTCCTGATTCTTGCTTCTACAGAATTTTGCAATATGACCGGATCTATTGTAAATTTTGAAAACAACATTTCTTTGCATATTTGATTGATATCCTCTTGATCTGCATTGATTAGCGATATGACCTATTCTATTGCATGCAAAGCACCTACCATTGAATGATTTGTTCATTTACATATTTCTGCTTTCAAGAGATTTGTGACCATACCTTTTGCAGTTGAAACACTGTCCGGAGAAGGATGTATTAGTCTGATTCATTCTCTTTCTGCACTGATCAGCTTTATGACCAAAATTATTGCAGTTGTGGTAGTATCCATTGAAGGATGGATATCTTTGAGCATTAGGCTGCCTTACCGGAGGTCTTCTAGGTCTGTTCCTTGGATTTTTTGATCTAAAATTCTTCTGACCAGATCCGGAGCTTTCACCTTTTTCATACCCCAGGCCACACTTGTCATCTACCCTCTTTTGGCTTTCAAGAAGAACTTCAAGTTGAGCAGAGCTTATCTTGAATTTCTCTTTATATTCATTTGTTGTTTGAAGATCCCTTATAAGAGAGACAATTTGATCCTCAAGTTTTTCTTCATTATCTTTAGCATCTTCAAGATTAGATTCAAGATGTCTGATAATTCTATCCATCTTGTGGCAATCTTCTGATTTCTCCTTGAGAGATTGTCTTAGATCATCTTCAGTTTTTCTTTTCTCTTCAACTTCTTGGGTAAACTTCATAACTCTTGATTCCATTTCATGTCTTACCATAATGATTTCTTTTGATAACTTTTCACATAACTTGGTTTTCTCCTTCAGATCTCCATTTGTATCATTGGCTTCACCTTGACTTGCCAGTTACTGAAGTAGCTCCTTTCTCTTTTTCATAGAGAGACTAAGTTTTTCTTTTAATTCATTTATGAAATCATTAGCCTGTTTGAGTCTTTCCTTCAATTCATTGATTTCAGAATTTGATTGCTCAAGATCATTTAGGGTAGACTTAAGTTGCTCCCTCATACCATACATATCCATTTGAATTCCCAGGTCTTCCTTAAGATGTTAGGCTCTATTGAGAGGAACTTGGCTCTGATACCAATTGTTGATAACTAAGAGGGGGGGTGAATTAGTTATCTTAATTATTTCAGCTTTTTGAACTTTCTTAATAATTAATGCAGTATCAATTCAAACAAGCAAACATAATCATGAAATGGAAATACACGACACAATATTTTTGACGTGGAAACCCTGTTAAGGGAGAAAACCATGGGGTGATTAACCTAAGAAAGTATTCTCTGTTAGAAGAATAGAAATACAAAATGGCACTTGCCAATTAGGGCTCACTACCTGAGCACACTGCTCACAAGAGGCTCACTGCCTACAAAAGACTTCTTGTATACACAAAGAAAACTTGAACTGATGAGAAGCATCCACACATGCTGAAGTTCAGTTTCGGTTAAGCTCAATAGACTGATCTATTGCACTTCATTCTTACTCTCCTTAAGTGTTGTTGTCCTTTTACATTCGAACCTATTTTTCTGCCTTTTGTACTCTTCTTCTTTTTCTCACACTTTAACAACTACACAACGCACACCTTCACATTTAAATCCATCTTGTATATATATCTGCACAAGTGATTTCAACACTTTTCTAGTCAGCATTCGGAATAGTCAATATTATCTCAAACTTTAGTCTATCGGCTGAATCCTTGCTTCCAAGTGAAGTGGATCAAAAAGAAACTTATAGAAGTCATCTAATAAGTTGGCCGATCATGAAAGATACCTTAGCAATCTTTATCACCATCAACATCTCATCTGGAATAACTTTTGATGCTCTGCCTATCAGTTCTTCCTCTGTCTGTTCTATCAAACCAGACCCTAATACTTGAATGCTTATATCTCTTTATTCTTTCACCACCGGAGGCTCAATTCCTGGAATCTATCAGTCAAGGTACTCCTCTTGACTTCCCCAAGTCCGCACTTTCCAAAGATACTTCATCTAAGAGATTCAAACTTGACTATTAGACCTTGCCACATACTCTATTCTTGCTTACCGGACCACAACACTCTTCAATCTGACTTCTGGTATAGGCACACCATGTCCTGCGGATGTGGGATGATCTTTGTTGCCATCAATGACAACAATCATGAAGCTCCAATGTGTCTCTTGCCAACATGATCACATGAAGAAGATACCTAAAAATGTCACATCTCAGATCATAACATAAGATAACCAAGATCATATAGCATACTAACAATGTCACTATTTTTAATACATCTATCAGTGGCACAGGCCCCTGCCACAAACATACTTTGAAACCTTTATACTCTATCCTATGTATTAAAAATGATGCAGTTTGCCCTTTTAATCTCTATCAACAATAACTGAGAGGATACAAACAACAAATAACCTTTGTCTCAGTCAACTGTAGAATAGTCTTTGTCAGTAGAAATAATTGATTCTAATGCACATAAATATTACAATGCCATTTGTAACAAAACAAAAAGACTCTGAATAGTCATTTGAAATTGTAAAAAAGTCCTCTGCCACTAAAAAAATGTAATTCTCTGCCTGAAAGAAATTTAGTTCTCTACCTAGAATTAGACAGTCCTCTGTCTTGACTATAGACATGAACTAAATTACAGTCCATAGAACAAAAAAACTTGAGTGAAAGTATGTATATACAACTATACACAATGTCTAAGTACAATGGTTATAATGTACTCAACCATATACACAGTTCCCTTTGCAAATTCAACTTCATCAACCAACAAAAATGATAAATAAATGAGCATGACCACCACATTACAATGAAAAAAGCTATAATCTTCTTCACCATGAAAACTATCCAATCAACTACACATGAACTTCAAACACAAAAACTGACCCACACCTTGTCAACTATCAAATAGTCCAAATGTGTCATAGCACCATAGGCAAACCATGTATTACAATATTTATTGTTATGATGACTGTCATTGTCATTGAAATCACTATCAAATGCTCACCTCATAATGAAGAACCATACAAAGAATTCCACTATGTCCACTATCACTAAAACATTATTTGCTCACTGTTTCCAGTCAACTGAGCTTGAACAATCTTCATTGAATAGAGATCCTATTGTCCATTCTTCCTTCTTTCACTACATACTATCAGTCACTGCCTAATTAGGTAAAATATTTCTCTAAAAGAGAGCACCATCATAAGCAAATTTTGGTTACAAGTATTGCAACACACTTTCATCAAACCGGTAACCAATAACCATAGATTTAGACTTGAAAGAGACAGCATGCAAAACAAGCATTCTCAACCACTGTGTTAAATCTTGCCATAGTCAAAGCATAATACTTTTGTACACTATATTGCGCATTGGTATGAATGCCACTATAAGATCAACCCACTAACACATTATGAACAAACATTATATGGTAATAATAAGCAAACATTGACCAAGGCACTAAAGCAAAAAGGATAAACAAGAGCAATATGAACTGTCAAATAAAGAATGCTAAATCATGATCATCATCAAAAGACTGCACCAAGACTCAATGAAGACAAGTGAAACCTCTATGTCACTAGTTAAGCATCACATCAGTAACCAAGATACTTTGTCACACCAATGAGAATCATAGCACAGAAGATCATTACCACCATTTTCACAAACATCATTGCATTGACTAAGACACTACCATGGTATAACCTCAATGACCAAGTCACTGTCCATTGTTCTCATGCATCAAAATCTCCAATCAAAGAGACCGATAACATCTCCTAAAGAACCTGTCCACTGTAAAGGGTGAGACACTCTATATTACTTCACATTATGCAATCAAACAAGATACACTCTCTGTCTTGAAAAAAATCAGTCATATAAACAAATTCACTGTCAAAAATATGACTATTGTCTGATCATACTGTCATGAAGACCAGCATCCATAACCATGAGAGATGAGATGAATAACAAGAACTAAAGCATTTCATCTGACAAACTTAATATCTCCTGTCTTCCTTGTAGGATTTGCAAATTGCTAACACACATTTGTCACTTATCAATTGAGCTTTCTTAACCACTAATATCAGTCAAAATTAAACTGATCATTGTCCACTTCACCATCTGTAAGCCTAGTAACATCTGACAACTATATGACTATAAGCTTGATCTTCTATATTGTTTCCTCATACTATAGCATTGATTGGACTGTCCTTACACTGTCAAGGAGGGAAAAACTTGTTTCAAAGTTACCAACAGACTAGATTGCCATAAAAACTTTTCTACTATCATTAAGACCACTAGAAGACAAAACATTAACTAATTTCCCTTCAAATACTATCCTCACATTATCATATAACAATACATAATCCTACCAATAAAAAAAAATGAACAATCAAATGGTTTATCAATCATAAACATCATTGCATATGACATGAGCCTCCAAGTCTATTGCATTTCCAAGTCTAATGAAAAACTAAATGTCTTGATGAGCCAATGGAAACACACCAATGTGAGGCATTACTACAAATCAATCACTGCTCTCTTATTCCACAAACACACTAATCCTAAATGCAATTATCATTTATACAAGCATAGCATACTTGACCACTATCAATCACTGATCAAAAACACCTATAAATATTGACAGAGTTCAATGTCACTGTTCACTATTTCAGCACTTTCACACCAAACAATAAAGCCACTGAACATAGCACTATCCATTGCAACAATACACACCACTACACAACTCTTCAGCCTTGATTTTGAATCAATCTATCTCCTGACAACAATTTGAACTCCCGATTGAAGAAGAACACATGGGAAGACCAAATAAAGACAACCAAGATGAAATGAAGACCTAAAACATAGATTCTTATCACTACAACTTATCTTTGAAGCATGCGCATGATAACCCATACATTGAGGATCAACAAAATTATGAACTTCACTTCATAAGACTGTCATGAGTAGCATTTTAGCAAATATTATCAGGCAAGAATCTAATAGAATGATAAACAAGACAAGATCACCATATTGCCAAAAGTAAAAAGATATTCTCCTAAAAAATTTTGGGGATATTTGATAGGACATTAACAGCTCCCCCTTACTTCATGCTATCTATTATGCAACTAATTATGTAACTTGTGCAAGATATACAAGTTTAGAATCTATTTTCTCTTGGCTCTATCTTAGTCTCCACATTTTCTCAGGTTCTTGCTTCTATTTAGATTTCTTTATCCAAACTTTTTCAAAAAATTTTCTTTTCCCAACCTTTCAAATCAGGTGATGCAATTCTTCCAAACCTTCTACAACTATATGCTTTGTGACTAGAAGAATTACACTTGAAACATACAACATTAGTATTCCATATTGAGGAAAATTGAATTCTTCTGTAATCAACGGATTTGTGTCCAAAGTGATTATAGGTGTAAGACTAACCATTAAATGAATAATTATACTTGTATGTGTATGCTTGTCTTACAAAAGCAGTTCTTCTCCTTTGATTGTTCATTTTTCTTTCTGGAGCAGCAGGTTGATCAATTTTTCTTCTAAGAGTCTCATTAGCTTTAGAAGACTCTCCTTTTTCATAACCAAGTCCAGAAGTATCCCCATTATTTTTGTTTACCCAACATCTCATGTAACTTGCTTGTGCTCTCTTCAAATTTCAAATTCTTTTCTAATTGCTTCTTAACATCCTCAAGATCTTTTCTCAAAGAAACTATTTCTTCTTCAAGTTTTTGACATTCAACTGATTTAGCTTCCAATTTAGATTTTATTGCATCAGCCATCCTATTAACTTCCTCAACCTCTATTTTTAGATTGATAATTAACTTGTCTGATTCACTAACTTGTGTCCTTAAATTTACAATCTGAATTCTTGTCTCTTCAAGATCAGAAAGTGCTTTGTCTTTGGATTCTTTTTCCTGTTGTAGTTGCAACTTAGTCTCTAATTCTCATTTTTGCATTTCTTGATTTCACTCAAAGCACATGTGAGCTCTCCTTCTATGTCAATTTCACATTCTTGTTCATCATACTCCTAATAGTAATCTTCTTCTAAATATGATTGGGTCTCATCTTTTTCACGTGATTGTCTTCTTTTAATGTCACTTTATTTAGACACCAAGTTCTCCTCTTCTTCACCATCACCTTGATAGATTCTTATCAATTCTTTCCACACATCCTGAGTTGATTCACAATGCAGAACCTTACAAGCAACTTCATTAGATAATCCTGATAGAATAACTTTCTTTATTGTATGATTGCATTTAAAAGATTCTTTATCATTGAATGATTGAGTAGAAATAAAATAACCACTCTCAATAGACAACCAAACACCATACCCTAAAGATGATAGATAAATTTGCATTCTAATGTACCAAACAGAGAAATCAGAACCATCAAAGAAAGGAGCTTCTGAAACCTTTTCTTTTAATACAATATCATATTCAACTTGGAGAACATTTCTATCAATAGGTTCTATATCAACCTTTGAATTTGATAAAGATGGAGACTTTTGACCAGTCTGAAACTTGACAATTTTCTTTTCTCTATTTCTTTTGCACTTACCCATGGTACTCCACTCACAGGACCTACCCAAGCTGATTAAGCTTCTAAAGGGAACGTGGCTCTGATATCACTTGTTGGAGTCCAGGACAACACTGAGCAGAGGGGGGGTGAATCAGTGTTGTATAAATTTTGAAACCTTTTTGCAAACTTTATCTTACAAGACAAAGAGGGATGGATACATCAATATATATGAACAAGACTAATAATTAATGATGCAAACAAAAACTCATGATCAAATTATTAATATGCACACACAGAGGAAAACAACATGAATCATGACACAAGTTTTTGCATGAGTGGAAAACCCTCCTAGAGTAGAAAAACCACTCCAAAACTACCTCACTGGCTTAACTGAAAAACATGCCTCACTGGCTACATATAGGTCTCACTGACCAAGCAAGCCTCACTGGCTACAATATGTGTCTTACTGACTAGGCAAGCCTCACTGGCTCCAATATATGTCTCACTGACAAATGTAAGGTCTCACTGACCTATAAGCCTCACTGGCTACAATATGTGTCTCAATGACAAATGTAAGGTCTCACTGACCTATAAGCATCATTGGCATACTGTGTCTCACTGGCAAACACAATCAGTTTGAGTGCAAATACAATATTTATCAGGGGATTGCCCTATTTCAATCAAGTACAATAACCTTATACCTCCCCTTTGTCTTTCATAACAAATTCATTACGAAATTGTGTTCTTTAACCTCTGCAATAAGAACCAACTAATGTCTTCTTTAATATCAATAAAGTCATCAATTCAATTCAATGTCATAGAACCTTATACCTTCTTTGATGCTTTCTCCTTCACAAATTGAATGCCTTCATAGAAAAAATTGACCATCTCTGCAAAAGAATTCATTTAATTTAAAACATTGCACAAAAGTTTCCTCTGTATTATTCCTATAGTATCTCTCAAATCAGCTCTTCTTCCTTCGATCTTCTTGAACCTTCTATAGCCTTCTTGTAGTCTCTATAGAATATACCATACATATCTTCCCTAAAATGCATATATACAATCCTTCACAAGAAACCATCTTGTTTAACCCATATACATATTGTATAGACTTCTTTCTACTTCGTACTCACACAAAAATTCTTCATATATCATTAATCAATCTGAATTAGAAACCTTATCTCTTAACACTTCTAAAAAGAAGAAGCAGAAAAGCCATTATTTGTGGCCTTTATAGCAAAGAGGCCATCAATTTTTTTAGTTACCTAACGACTATTGAGCTTCCTTCACTTTTAAAACCCAACCTTTGGATATGCCTTTCGTGCCAAACAACTATTAAATCCACATCGTCGATCTTACGCTCCCGCCTTGGTGATCGGGCTTCCTAGGCCATTGGGGCCAGTCATAAAGTGAAGACACACCCTTGAGAATATAACTTAAGTTATAATATACCTGTTGAACTGGTCAACAGTCAATTAAATCAAAAAATTATGACATTCATTATAAGAGTACTTTATGATCACTTGGCATCCTTTTGAACTAGGGTTTTAAACATAAACCTTCTTAAAAACAAACCCTAATCCTTGATAGATAAAAGCCACTTCAACACACTGTAATGACTACATTGATATCTACATAGAATACTTTAGAAGAGATAACACTAAATTGTCTCTGAGTTTGTCACCATATAGAACAAAACTTGACACTTGTATGATAGCACGAAGAACAATACTTAATGATGCAGAGCTACCAATGGAAATGTTCAACACATGTGTGTATTGCTTACCAACATACATTTACCATTTGTGTGTTCACTCATCGACCAAACAAAATAACCATACTCCGGTCGCATATGTTACACCGATGTATGCACATGCATTGGTTGCCTATCGGCAACACATATCCTATCAGCTTCCCCGATATGTTTCACTCTGATGTCTATAGTCACACCGATACATTCGGTGGGATACATACAATTCCTTACCTGTCATGCCGGTCCCTCCTACTACTCCTACCGGTCACCTCCTTGCACATTTGCCCAATGTATGAGCGCGTTGTATATCCGCAATAATCAAAGGATGCATTCAAAACATGCATTCAAATAGTTTGACCGCTAACTTCGTTGTATCTGCCAATTGATACTTCACTTTCTCTCTCCTTTGTATGTCAGTGGCTTGTACATTTTAAAATGTACATTTGTCACATACAACTCCGATAGACATCTATGGGATACTCACAACCCTTAATTGCGGGATATACAAGAAAATTAACCTGATACACCTCAGCGATATACACATAAACTGTATATCCAAAATGTATGTCTACAATCTTCAATCTTCGACATACAACCCTTTCATGTGTCCTGATATGTTTTGTGATATATACACCTGACTAACTACTGCGATATACACACAGAATGTATATCTGACATGCGAATGTGATATACACACAAATTATATATCTGATTGAACAATGTAGAATTTCACCGATTTGATCCAATGAAACCCTCGCGATTTCACAGAACTATTTCTCCTACAAACATACAGACTTTTCCACCTTCCTAGCCTAGCACATGAGGATGCTAGGGAACTTATCAATGCATGCTACCAACGATCCTGCAATCATGGAACAAACAAACAAAAAGTACAAAACAAAAACATAAACTAATATATATAACCATTCCACCGATTACGAAGTAATCCAACCAGTGGAATGGGTTAAGAACCCATTTTGATCCCAAAGCAAAAAATTGATTACACAGTGAACTCAAAAACCAGAAAGACAACACAAAACAGGATCTTATTGCTTTCATAAATGTATATAGATGTCTGATTTCACAGTTCCACAACTTGACTTCACAACTACTGCTCTGTCTAACATCTGATCAACCTCACTCAAATCGATCTGAGCTAAGCTATTTATCTACTCATAGTGAGTAGTACTGATTGGCTTCCTAGCAGTTGGGAGAAAATTTCAAGCAGTTGGGAGATACAAGTGACTAACAAATTCTTAACTAACTAACAACCATGTCATTACAAAGTGACAAGTGTCCTAGGGACTTGCACATAAACCTAGATGCAACTTACAATAACAGATATTGGTCAAACAAACTTATTAAGACATATCAAGATTTTAATTTTCTCCCTTAGACATACAATTGACTTGATGAAGGGGTGCTCCTACACCATACTTCCCGAGAGAAGAAATCTCAAGTCCACTTGAGATGAGAGTTTGAAGATCTGTACCCTATTTGATGATCTTCTCTTCAGTCATCCAAACTGCCTCTGAATCAGGTTTCCCTTGCCAAGCTACCAAGTATTCCATATACTCTTTGTTCCTTGTCTTCTTTACCACTCTTGAGTCTAAAATCTTCTACAATTGTGGTGGATCATGTTTGGGAACATCATCAGCTGCTGTACCTTGGAATGGTTCCTATTCTACATCTGCATTATGCTTGTAGGGGGTTAAATCACAGACATTGAAAATAGGTGAGAATCCATGATCAGAAGGAAGTTGGATCTCATAAGCATTCTGTCCACATTTCTTCAAAAGCTGACATGGTCCAATCTTCCTCTGCATTAGTTTGGTATGTTTACCTTTTGGGAGCCTCTCCTTCTTCAGATGAACCCATACCAAATCTCCAACATCAAATTGTACATCTCTCTTCTTCTTATTAGCATAGGCTTTATACTTCAATTTGGTTTGTTGGAGTTGATGCTTGACTTGATCATGCACCTCTTTGATAACTGATGCAAAAGCTTCTCCATCTGCACTAATAGATTCCCCTGTAGGTAGATCTCTTAACTCCAAAATACCTCTTGGATGAATACCATATACCACCTGAAAAGGTGATTTCCCTGTACTTCTGTTGATGGTGTCATTATAAGAAAATTCTGCTTGTGGTAGGATGTTATCCCACTTCTCTCCATGCTGTCTTGTCAAACATCTGAGTAGATTTCCCAATGAATGGTTGACCACTTCAGTCTGGCCATCAGTTTGAGGATGATAAGCTGATGAGAAAGATAAATTAGTGCCAAGCTTCTTCCAGAGAGTCCTCCAAAAATGACCAATAAATTTCACATCTCTATCTGACACTATGCTCAAGGGCAATCCATGTATCCTCACTATTTCCTTGAAAAACAGATCTGCAACATATGAAGCATCACAAGTAGTTTTGCATGGCAAGAATTGTGCCATTTTACTAAATCTATCGACTACAACAAAAACACTATCATATCCCTTCCTTGTTCTAGGCAAACCCAATACAAAGTCCATGCTTATGTTCTCCCATGGCCTAGAAGGAATGGGTAGTGGCTGATATAAGCTTGCATTAGTAAATCTCCCCTTTGCCTTTTGACATATCACACATGTCTCTACAAATCTCCTCACATCTGACTATAACTTTGGCCAATAGTAATGTCTCTTTACAAGATCAAGAGTCTTATCCAAACCAAAATGTCTTGCCATAGCTCCACAATGTTTCTCCTTAATGATGTTCAATCTCATAGAGCATTGTGGAATGCACAACTGTCCACCTTTGAAAAGTAATCCATCTTATATCAGAAATTTAGAATACTCAACATGATATTTGTCTCCAAAGGAAGTACATACTTTGTAGATCTTGCCAAAGTCTTCATCAACATCATACATAGTCTTTAAGGAATCAATGCCAACACTTTCCAATTGAATCTGATTTATGGTTAGAGCCCTCCTGCTCAAAGCATCTGCTACCTTGTTCTTGACCCCTTTCTTGTGCTTGAGTGTGAAGGTGAAAGCTTGCAAAGTCTCCACCCACTTCATGTGCCTATGGTTCAGCTTCTCTTGACTGTTTATGAAACTAAGGGCCTGATTATCTATAAACACTATGAATTCTTTTGGCATCAAGTAATGCCTCCACTTTTTGAGTGACTGAACTAGAGCATACATCTCCAAGTCATATGATGAGTATCTCTTCTTAGCATCATTTAGTTTCTCACTGAAAATTGTGATAGGCCGACCTTCTTGACTGAGTACTGCTCCAATTGCCATATGGCTTGCATCACACTCTACTTGAAAAATTTTGTTAAAATCAGGCAGTGCAAGGACTGGCTATTGTGCCACCTTCTTCTTTAATGTTTCAAATGAATCATCTGCTTTCTTTGTCCAAGTGAATTTGCACTTCTGGCCTCTCTTTATGGTATCCAGCATGGGTGCACAAACATGACTAAACCCTTTTATAAACTTCCTATAGAAGGTTGCTAACCCATGGAAACTTTGGACATCATTCATGGTTCTAGGAGTTGGCCAAGACAATATGGCACTTACCTTCTCCTTATCCATTTTTAGTTTTCCTTGAGAAATGACAAAACCCAAATATGTTATCTCTTCCTGCATGAACAAACACTTCTCTAAATTGATCATTAGCTGCTCTTCATGTAACCTTTTGAGAACCAGGTCTATATGTTTGAGGTGCTCTTCCCTTGTATTACTAAAAATCAAGATGTCATCTAGATATACTATGACAAATTTGCCTATAAATTCTCTCAAGACCTCATTCATCAGCCTCATAAAGGTACTAGGGGCATTGGACAAACCAAAAGGCATGACCTTCCACTCATATAACCCCTCATTGGTCTTAAATGCAATCTTCCATTCATCTCTTGGCCTAATCCTGATCTGATGATAGCCACTTTTTAAATCTATTTTTGTGAAATATTTGGCATTTCCCAAACAATCAAGCAAATCTTCTATCCTTGGGATTGGGAACCTATACCTGATTGTTATCTTTTTAATAGCCCTAGAATTAGTACAAAGTCTCCAAGTAGCTTCCTTCTTTGGTGCTAGTACAGCCGGTACTACACATGGGCTTAAACTCTTACCAATTAGGCCCGTCTCTAACAATTCCTCAATCTGCCTTGCTACCTCTGCATTTTGCTCTGGGGTAAGCTTGTATGCTACCTTGTTTGGAAGTGTAGATCCTGGGATTAGATCTATATAGTGGCTGATGTCCCTTACAGGTGGTAGGGACCTTGGTATTCCATCAGAGATGATGCCTTTGTACTTATCCAACAACTCTTGGACAACATGATCTATGAACCTCTATCTCTTCTCTCCCTTAATTTCTTGCTGCTATTCCTTTTTCACTTTTAGGTATGGAATTAGGGCATATGCAACTATACCCTCTTCTACTATCTCTTTCATGAACTGTTTACCTTCTACTAGCATTACTCTGACTTCTTTCCCTTTTGACTCTACCTCCTTCTCCATCAATGGTAGTAACTCTATCACCTTACCATCCTTGGTGATTGAATATGTATTTCTAACTCCATCATGTTGTGCTCCCAAGTCATATTGCCATGGTCTTTCTAATAGGAGATGGCAAGCATCCATCTGAACTATGTCAAACAATAACCTGTCCTTATATGGTCCAATTGAAACTCCACCCAAGCCTGCTCTTCCACAACTGTTTGCTGACCTTGAGTGAGCCATGAAATCTTGTATGGGCAAGGATGTGGCAGTCTTCTAAGGTGAATCTTTTCTACCATTTCAATAGACACAAAATTTTTAGTAGATCCAGAGTCAATCAGAACTTTACATACCTTTCCTCCTGCCTTGCAAGTAGTTTTGAAAAGAGATTTTCTCTGTGGGGGTTCTCTGTCAGGCACCTTCATGGTGGTCATTGTTCTCCTAATCATCAAAGACTCTCCTATATTAGGATATCCATATCCATCAGGAGCTTTTACACTGTGACAAGTGTTTGAGCTTGTCACACTTTGACAGTTAGATTCTTGGATCAGATTTATCCTTCTTTCTCCCATTGAACTTGTTGCTTTGTCTAGACATCTGCTGGCTATGTGGCCTTCTTGATTGCAACTGTAACATCTGAGAGGTCCTCTGCCCTGAGATCTCCCTCTAAATGGCAGTCTTCTACCCCTAAAGTTTCCTTTTTGATCATAACTTCCCTTTTGAGTTTGACTATTGTCTCCTTTGCTGCTCTCTTGATAGGATTCACCTTGGTATCCAAATACATGTCCTCTACCTCTGAAAGGACTTCTTTCCCCTCTTTGCTTTCTTCCTCTACTATTCTTCTCTTGTATTCTCTTTAATTTTTCTTCCACTTTGAGTGCCAATTGGTAGCACTTTTGAACTGTATCTGGATTATGCAGATTTAAATCTTCTTGGATGGTAAATCTCAATCCATTGAGATACCTTGCCACCTTCTCTTCCTCACTCTCCTTCACCTTTGTCTTGATACATAGTTTCATGAATTCTTCAGTGTATGAACTGACATCTAACTCCTTCTGCTTCAAATTTTGTCTCCTCTTATGTAGTTGGATGTTGTAATCCAATGGAACATAGGCTTCCTTCACTAAAGCCACCATTTTCTTCCAAGTAGCAACTCTGTTCTTTCCTTCTTTCACCCGATCATCCTGGATGAAATTCCACCAAGTTAATGCAACCTCTTTCATTTTGGATTGAACCATCTTCACCCTTTGATGGTCTGGTATTTCCTCTGTTTCAAAGAAATTATTCAATGAGTCTATCCACTCCATCACTGAATCATGATCCATTTTTCCTGTAAACACTAGCAAGTCAAGTTTCATATCCATGGTCCTTCTCTCCATGGATTTGAGGGCATTAAGGAAGGGTTTCTGGCCTGTAGGAACATCTATCTCTTCCCACCTGGGGATCTCCTCTTCATCCTGGTCTTCTTCTTTACCAAAACCTACTTTGTCCCTCAACTTCTCCAACTCATCCTTCAAAGTCTAATTCTGAGCTTTGACTGCTTTGCTTTCTATAATTTGCTTCTTCACTAGCACAACCAGCTCAGCGTTGGTAATCCTTGCTAGGAGCTCTAATGATCCTTCTTCATCTAACATCTTGTCTTCTTCTTCTTCCAAAAGATACAACCTGGCTCTAATACCACTATGATACAGAGCTGCCAATGGAAACGTTCAACACAGGTGTGTATTGCTTACCAACATACATTTACCCTTTGTGTGTTCACTCATCGGCCAAACAAAATAACCATACTCCGATTGCATACGTTACACCGATGTATGCACTAGCATTGGTTGCCTATCGGCAACACATATCCTATCGGCTTCCCCAATATGTTTCACTCTGATGTCTACAGTCACATCGATGCATTTAGTGGGATGCATACAATTCCTTACCTACCGTGCCAGTCCCTCCTACTGCTCCTGCCGGTGACATCCTTGCATATTTGCCCAATGTATGAGCGCGTTGTATATCTGCAATAATCAAAGGATGCATTCAAAACATGCATTCAAATAGTTTGACCACTGACTTCGTTGTATCTGCCAATTGATACTTCACTTTCTCTCTCCTTTGTATGTCGGTGGCTTGTACATTTTAAAATGTACATTTGTCACATACAACTCTGATAGACATCTGCAGGATACTCACAACCCTTAATTGCGGGATATATAGGAAAAGTAACCCAATACACCTCAGCGATATACACATAAACTATATATTCAAAATCTATGTCTACAATCTTTAATCTTCGACATACAACCCTTTCATGTGTCCCGATATGTTTTGCGATATATACACCCGACGAACTACTGCGATATACACACAGAATGTATATCTGACATGCGAATGTGATAAACACACAAATTGTATATCTGATTGAACAATGCAGAATTTTGCTGATTTGATTCGATGAAACCCTTGCGATTTCACAGAACTATTTCTCCTGCAATCATGGAACGAACAAACAGAAAGTACAAAAAAAAAACACAAATGAATATATACAACCATTCCACCGATTACGAAGTAATCCAACTGGTGGAATGGGTTAAGAACCTATTTCAATCCCAAAGCAGAAAATTGATTACACAGTGAACTCAAAAACCAGAAAGACAACACAAAACATGATCTTCTTATTGCTTTTAGAAATGTATATAGATGTCTGATTTCACAGTTCCATAACTTAACTTCACAACTACTGCTCTGTCTAACATCTGATCAACCTCACTCAAATTGACCTGAGCTAAGCTATTTATCTACTCATAGTGAGTAGTACTGACTGGCTTCCTAGTGGCTAGGAGAGAATTCCAAGTGGCTGGGAGATACAACTGACTAGCAAATTCTTAACTAACTAACAACCTTGTCATTGCAGAGCAACAAGTGTCCTAGGGACTTGCACAGAAACCTAGATGAAACTTATAATAACAGATATTGGTCAAACAGACCTTATTAAGACATATCAAGATTTTAATTTTCTCTCTTAGACATACAATTGACTTGATGAAGGGGTGCTCTTGCACCACTTATCACTGAATAAGACTTATCAATGATCCTATGATTCTGATATGATCTGATCCAGATATGATGACATGATCGCCAAGTATGAGCACAACCACTAAGCACTGAAAGCAAATCACTAAGAAACCCATTGATGAGACTTTAGTGCCAAGATTAAGAGCCATTCATAGTCTCTACTACATCAAGAACTCACATCAAATACTCCAAAGCTCTGATACAGTAGACTGAACTTATTTCAACAAAGATCAACCTTAATGACCAAGCAATCACACAACTCCTTGTTTCAACAATGATCAACCTTGATGACCAAGCATGATGAACTTACCATACTGATTAAGCCTTTTTGACATTAGTGAAAAGACAACAAACAAGGCCATTGCAACATAAGAATGTTGTTTGTAGGCTTTGAATTCTCTTCAACATTCTTCTTCAGGCATTCACCATCGGCACAAAAGCTACTTCATTGTGGGGGGGACCTATAGTCTCACACTTGCTCTCCTATGGGGGCTAATTGATTGTACATATGTGTTGGATGCAGTTCTAGGGGTCTTGAGTCCTCCTTCCATCACATCTTTCATTTGTTTTTTGCATTCTTACTTTTGGAGAGGAGTTTTGTCCCATGAGGTTTTCTCCTTTTCTCCACTTGATATTTTTTTTACATGGGTACCTAATATGGCCTAGTAGCTGGGACCTATCATTGCATCTTTGTTTTAGTCATCTACTCCCTAAGTTACACTTAAGGGGGGGTGTTGGTGTGAACATGGGTTTTTCCTAACTAGTTTAGCTAATTTCTCCTTGTGTGGATAATTCATATTATGTAACTATTTATTAGTTAAATAATATTCACACATAAGACTTAATTCACATGTTAAGTTGCCTTAGTGAGTTTTCTAGTTGTTTCTAGTTGTTGACAGTTGTAGTGAGTTGTCTTATCCTACACATGTTCTCTAGTTGGCATCATATCCTCTATTTGTCACATGTGATAGGAATGTGACACTTGTCACATGACTACAATCCTTGGTTGTCATCCTTTCCTTTATAAGCAAGTCTCTCTCATTGTATCTGATAAAAGCTTCATACAGTTGATAACAGTTTAATACAATTTTATGTATTGAATACTTGCTCCATTGTTTTAGCATATTCTCTTGTATCTTTGTGTGGAAGGTTGTCTTGATTGCAGGGATCCTGGCTTATTGAGTCACACTGACTCTTACAGAAAGGCCCTAGTTGCTGCTACTTCATAGCCTAATACCTAGATCATTGACTCGGGTGCTTTGCACCACATGGATTCATCACAAGATGATTTTGCCTCTTTGGAGCCATGTTCTATGCCATCTATACTAATGGGTGATGACACTCATGTTGAGGTGCATGGGAGAGGGTTTGTTGACATGGGTGAAGGAAAATTTCATGATGTTCTTTATGTTCCATCTTTGTTAACTAATCTCCTATCTATTTACTAGATCACCCATATTGGCTCTGGAAAGGTAGTTGAGTTCAATCCAAACACAGTGGTAATTAGTGAATTACATAGTGCATCTACAATTGCTATGGGGAAAGTTGATCATTAGTCCAGATATATCACTTTTCTCACTTTGTTCCTGATTCTCATTTACTTTCTTTTCTCACTCACTTAGATGAAGTGAGTTGTTTGTGGCATCAGTGGTTTGTTCACTTGAACTATCGTTACTTGTAGTAGCTTTGTCAACATGACATGGTTTAAGGGTTTTCTTCTATTCATTTTTTGATTGATTTTTCCAAGGGTGCATTCTCGATAAGCATCCTGAGGAGAAATATGATAAAGGAAAAGCATGTAGGGCCAAACAACTTCTAGATTTAATACATAGTGACTTGGTTGGTCTATTTTTGCATCCTTCTTTCAGCAACCTAGCTCCATATGTTTTCACTTTTATAGATGATCTTTCTAGATACATATGGGTATATTTTATCAAACAAAAGTCTGAGCTATTTGAGTCTTTTTAGGACTTCAAAGATTTTGTAAAGAAATAATCTAGGAAGGCCATCAAGATTTTGCATATCGATAATGGGGGAATATTTCAACCAAATGTTTGAGCAGTTTTGTGCTTCAAAGGGCATTGATCTTCAACACATAGTTCCCTATAGTCCACAATAAAATGGTGTCACAAAGTGAAAGAATAGGTCCTTGAAAGGGATGGCTAACTGTATGATTCACTCAATGACACCTCAATATTGAGTGGAGGCCATCAACTATGTGTGTTATATCTAGAATTGAGTTACTCACCGAGCTATGAAGGGTGTCACTCCTTTTCAAGCTTGGATTGGTCAAAATCCCACAGTAAAACACTTTTGGGTGTATGGTTCCCCTACATGGACCCATATTGTAGCAAAGAAATGTAAGGATATGGATCTGTAGAGCAAGCCTTGCATATTTGTTGGGTACCTAGATGTTATCAAAGGATACAAGCTTCTTCATTGCACCACACATGAGATGTTCATAAAGAGGAGTATTCATTTTAAGGAGGATGTTTCCAGTTCTTCTCCTACCACTTCTCCATCTACCATATCTTTGAAGACATTGTGGCATGATGATAGTTCTTCTAAGGATCTTAATCCTCCTACTCTTTTTGAGGAGTCTTTTTCCTCCACTTCAAATGGTGATGATGATAATGAGGATTCATCTTCCTCTACTCCTAGTCATCTATTAGAGGGTGTCAATTCTCCTCTATACTTTCCTATTGGGTCTCTCTAGTATTGTCAGACATTAGAGTCAACAAGTGATTAGGTTGGTGATCCTTCAGATGCAAGAAGAATAAGGTCACAATTTCAGCAAGGTCCACATCTCTTTATTTCTTTAGCTTCCAATCCATAGTCTTTTCAAGAAGCTTTTGGTGTCCTTGAGTGGGATGTCTTTATACAAGAAGAATTGAGTTCCATAGAGAGGAACCATACTTGGGATTTAGTCCCCCTTCCTAAGGGAAGGAAACTTGTTTGATGCAAGTGGATCTATGAGACAAAATTTGATGCAGATGGGTCAATTGATAAGCATAAGGCTCGCCTGGTTTCCAAAGGATTCTCTTGGGTTCTTGGGATTTACTACTTTGAGAGTTTTGCACCAATTACCAAAATGAATTCCATCTGGCTTGTCCTTGCTATTACTACAATCCATCATTAGGAAGTTCATAAGATGGATGTGAAGAGTGCTTTTTCCATAGTGAACTTCAAGGAGAGATCTATATGGAGCATCCACAGGGGTTCATTCAGGATCCTTCACTTGTTTTTTGTCTTCAGAAGTCCCTCTATGGCCCCAAACATGCCCCTCAAGCTTGGTATGTCAAGATGGACTCCTTCTTTCTATTAGTTGGATTCAATTGATTCCATTTTGATCTAAATGTTTATATTTTGTAGTAGGATGATACTCTCACTTTCTTTGTTCTTTATGTAGATGACATGTTTCTCACACGAAGTTCCTTGTCCACCATCAAGGTAGTGAAAACTACCCTTCATGATCATTTTATGATGTTAGACATGGGCCTTCTGCACTACTTATTGGGCATTGAGATCACTTAGTCTTTGACTGGTACCTTCATTTCATAGCCAAGTACGCACTTGATATGCTCTCTAGATTTCGTATGGCTGACTATAAGCCTACTTCAACTCCATTTTTGTCAGGAGTCAAAATTGAGGCTCACCATTCTTCACCTTTGGTGGATACTACCTTGTATCACCAATTAGTTGGAAGTCACATGAGGCTATTTTTGTCCTACATGCTATGGGCTTGGTCTCTAGGTTCATGTAGGAGCCACATGACTTGCGCTGGAAAGAAGCTAAGTGGATTCTTCACTATGTATATGGCACTCACAATTATGGGATTAACTATGCAATGGGTGCAGAAATTGACTTGGTGGGACACACAGATTCAGATTGGGTGGGCAATTCTCAGGATCTCAAGTCTACTTCAGGGTATTGATTCTCACTTGGTTCTAATCTAGTTTCTGGGTCGAGGAAGAAGCAATCTACAATTTCTCTTTCATCTACAGAGGCTAAGTATCAAGGAGAAAATTAATGCTACTACTAAGGCCATCTAGCTTTAGAACATTCTCAATAAATTTGGCATTCCCTTCTAGAAGCCTATAGTCATCTTTTGTGACAACCGAAGTGCGATATAGATCTCTTGTAATCTGGTCCATCACTAGTGGACCAAACACATTGATATCCACATGCACTATATTCAGGGGTTGATTCATGAGCAAATCATTGCTCTCAAGTATTGTGGGGGGTGCTCTCTCTCTCTCTCTCTCTCTCTCTCTCTCTCTCTCTCTCTCTCTCTCTCTCTTTGTGGGAGGGCTTCTTCTCTTTGGGGGGAATTTTTTGTACATGGGTACCTCACCAAGCTTGATTTTCTGGGACCCATCTTTTCTCCCACCTAAGCTACGCTGAAGGAGGGGTGTTAGTGTAGGTTTTTGTTTTCCTAGTGGGCTATTTATCTTCCTATTTCCTAAGTTTTTCCTACACTTTTATTAGGCTTTATCAAGTTAATAAAGTGACTTTAATTAGGTGAGTGGATCATTTCAGGTGTCACTATCCTATGAGAGAGTTACATTTACTATGTTTAGACTATTTGGTCTCTCCCTGTTGGTTGGTTATGCCACCTCCACTCCTCTCCTTGGTCTATATAAACTCACTACCTAGCTTGTATTTGCATCTTGTATGGCAATTCTTCCAATATTCTGTAGCTTCTTCTTTGAACTGGTAATGCAATTATGTCATCTTGACATTTGCATATTTCTCATAATCACTAGTTTTCTTTTGTTTATGCATTTGCAACTATTTTAGCTTAGAATCTCTCTTAAAATGTTCTTGGGTTACTCATTTGTTTCAGATTTCTAACAAAAACACTTTAACAAATGAACAAACTCATAAAATGTAAAACATATAGACATTAGATATATATGGAGAAACCCTTGTTGGAAAAATATCCACCTCAAAAAAACTCAAGCTTTTATTATCCCAAACAATGTAGGACAATAATATAATCTACTTATCTATCTAACTATGGTTAAAACAAGGAAATTACAAATTTTATCTCTTCAAAGAGTAGGCAAATCTATTTTCCTTTACCCAACATTGGATTAACCATTATAAGATTATTTGAAAGGGTGTAATAGAAAATAGAAATCAACAAATCATGATAATTTAACACATGACACTAGATGTACATGGAGAAACCCTTGTAAGAAAAAATCCACCATCAAATAGAGATTCAAGTATGTCACTTAATCTTTAATAAACAATAGTGCATATGCAACACACTTCTTTCTTTAATCAAGTAACATTACGGTAGCACTTGTGTAATTACAAATAACCCATGAAGTCTCTATCCAAACCATTCAATTTATAAAGGATATTTGAAAGAAAACCACAAGTGGATTCTCGAAACCATTTACCAACAAAATGATGGTATGAAAAAACCCAATGCCCCCATATTCTTCAATCAATGCATCCATGAGCAGAAACCATAACTCATAAGGAATCCTTAACTAATAACTCTTGATGGCTCATATCTCCAAGTCTAGTACTCAACTATAGAGGTTACAACTCATGTGAGTTCCATCTATCATACAAAGATCCTCTACTCCCTTTTCTAGAGCCTAGAATTGGGAAAGTGCAATAAGTGAGAACTCTAATTGATTTGTAATTGCTACCATCATGCTCCACCTCCTTCATGAATACCATTATAACTAATACTCAAGGCAATTAGGAGAGTAATTAAATAATATTATCTCACATCCACCTAAGAGGGTGTCAATGTACCCTTTCCAAGATGTATGGAGACATGTCATACAATCTACATTAGGATTACAATTAAATATCAGATTATGCTAATATTATCCCAATTTATATTATACATTGCAATAACATCCATAGGAAACATAAGGAACCAAGGCCCATGGCCTCCCTACACAAAGAGAACTTCTCTACATTCTTACTAGTTTCGTAAGGGAATCTTCAACATTTTTTTGAGTTTCAACATTCTGCAACAAGACCTTACTATTCTCTACCATCTCCCAAACAAAGTGATACTAGCCAAACATATAGCACCCTAACTATCACAACCAATTTGCCCCACCATATAATTAAAACCAACTTTGAAGTACATCTATAATGCTACTTTTCTCTAGAGTATAAATTGGAAAGATATAATATATCAAATTTAATTAAGTATGACAACTAATTTGCTAATGCTATTATCTAAGTTTAAATATTATAAAGTATATCTAGTATTTAGAAGAAATGCAAAAAAATATTTTTTTTATCAAAATTAACTAGTTTAAGACTTTAGCACATTAAGATCACCATTATATGTTTGTATGTATAAACATAATAGAACAAATAACATCTTTAAAGAATTTAATTAGATTAACTCCAACTCATTTATATAATTTTGAATATCTTTTAATAACATTGAGTTCAATACAGTTTTGACTCAAATGTCTTGGAAATGCTAGTCTCACCCTAGGAAAATTTTAGTGGCCTTGGCTTCATAACTATGGAAAATTCTACAGTTCCTTAAGTAAAAACACAACATGTGCCTACACGCACAACATTCATTGGCTAGGACAATCCAAGGTTGTACTCTATGCCCCAAGTTAGATGCACTCTGTATGCCCTCTCTTATGGTCATAGCCCACCAAACTACCTTCTTCCTTGAGTGAACCCCCTCTGTTTCAAGTCACATGTAAGTACTTTATATAACCTTTTAAGTGGTGGTTTCTAGACTATCTCACCCTTCACAAAGGTTATCTTTAATAGTTATTTAATAAATACAATATTTTTCACTTTTAAAAAGGTTCTTATAAATATTCTTTACTAATCCTTATTTTAATAAAAAGTTTATAATAACCTTTATTTTTTATCTCTATTTTAATTCCAAATGGTTATTTCATGGAAAATTAACTTTCTTTTCACCTTGGGGAAAAAGTCCCATAATATTTCTCCCTTGTAAATCAAATGTTGTCCATAGTAGCTCAAGTTATTGGTACAAAATAATCACAAAAATAATTAACCTAATTAGTATGGATGTAGCACTTTCACTATCACAATGAATCTATTTCATTTTAACCTCATCTATAACGTTATTTCTCAACTTTTAGATTTTTCAATTTAATTCTTTATGTTTTAAGTTTAATCTCAATTAGCTTCGACAAAAATATTTTACTAATAACATGATTAGAAATATAGGTGCATTTTTAAGGAAACTCAATTAATAAGCATTACATATCTTTTGCAATTGTGGAGGTAATGCAAGTTTTATATGTTAAATCTCCTATATTTAACTTTCTCATTTTTGTCATTTATTAACCCCTTTACTTTTAATATAGATGACTCATTATTTTTCAACATAAATTTTAGAAAAAAATTACAAAAGTATTATCCTATGATTATATAACACTTAGTGAATGACATATATATTCTGTTGTCCCACTTGGCATTTATATTTGGCAGAGATGTCAAACATTATATGAACTTTCCATATTTTGTAATTGGCATCGTGATTGTTGTCTTGGCACCTTGACATTGGAATATTTGATGACTTGGCACTTGCTAACATTTGACTTGGTATTAAGTTGCAATAAATGGTATATTATATGTTTTTGTTGACTGTGAGCACTTTTTCTTAGCGCTCACTTAAAAGCCTTGCAAAATATTAAAGAGAACATCGTCGATGTTTTGGGATAAATATGGTAACCAGCAAAGGAGGTTTATTGACAAAGCATAAACAGTGAAGACAGGTTTCTTTTAGGGTTGATCAGCTCATTTGGTCACTCAACTCAAAAGGCAAACATGATGTTTAATCATTTTATTTTTCATTATCTGCTATCTTCTCCACGAGGGTTTGGCTGCCATCATAGAAGGGTATGCAGAATCTAGTTTTTTTACAGTTTGTGGTTCGTCTGTTGAATCTGTGAGGTGACAGGAAGTGTTGTGCATCAAGGCTGTTGACAATAGCCTCAAACCCATCATTTCACCTTCTCAGGTGTATCTAATCCATTATCTTTTTGTTTTAATTTTGAAGGGTGTCTTGTATATATTTCAGTTTGCTATAGCCATAGGTAAAAGTTTGTCAAAGGTTGAGATGAAGTTCATTTATTTTTAATCTCTTTTTCATTAGGGTTTGGAGTTTTAATTTCAGTTTCAAAAACTCAGTTTAGGGTTGGCTAAATACTCAAAACCCTTGTCTCTGTTGTTTTGAATAGTAAGTCGTAATCATTGAAAAGTTAGTTGACTAGTCTGCGTTTGTTTAGTTGTAAATCAGTTTTTCTGGTCTTTGTTGTTAATGGTGTATTGAACCGTTTTAGCATTTTCTCAAGGGTGTTTGCCAAAAATGATTAAGGACATGTATAAATTTGTTTCAATAAATATGGTGACTTCTTCTTAAGCAGAAAGATTATAATGGATTATGTCGACCAAATGATTATGTCAGAGATTTGCTTAATCAGTTTCAAATAATTCAACGGTGATTATGCTTTGCTTGAGCAGTTTACGTGGCATCAAAAGTTAATAAAGTGGCTATGTAAAGAACATTATTTGATGAGTATGCTTGATGGCATCATATGAAATAAATCCTTTGTTTACTCAGTATACAGTTTGAAAGATTATTTATATGTGATCAGTTACAACAGTTGGAACTACTTACAGTTGTGTATTTTCAGTTATCCTTTTTCAAACTGTATGAGGAGTACAACAAAGTGGGGGTGCAAAAATATGTTATATATGTACATCTCTGATGTAATGATATACACAAGGGTGTGCGGAGCAAAAAGACATTATTTATGTGACATCAGAGATTGGACTGAAGTGAAACAGAGAATTCCTCTGTATTTATAATACATTTCTTGTTGAGAATCTATATGCCAGTGAGGCAAAACTATATGCCAATGAGGCCCTATAATCAGTGAGATTTTTAAGCTAGTGAGGCAATTTTTCGAGTGGTTTTATACCCCAGGAGGGTTTCCACTTAGGACAAAAATTGTGTCATTTATTTGTGCACGTTATGTGTTTATTTTTTGTATCATTGAATCTCAGTTTTGAATATTGCAATCTATTCATTAATAGTTGATTAAACACATCTAAGGCATTGAAGTATAGAAAAAATTGCAAAAAGAATTTAATATGCTCTAGGATACTAATTCACCCCCCCTCTTAGTATCCTCACCACTCTAACAAGTGGTATTAGAGCCAAACCCTTTGTCTATAAGGCCTAATCAACCTAAGGAGATTCCTAGTTGAGTGGTAATAATGTCTTTTCAAGATGGTCTTTCCATATCCAAAGCACCATTATTTGATGGTACAGATTATACTTTATGGAAATATAGAATGACTCGTCATATCAAAGCTTTAGGATATGATGTCTGGGAAGCCATTGAAACTGGTTGTACTGTCACAGGCAAACCATCTAATGCTAATGAAAAAAGGGCTCTTGATTGTGACTCAAAGGCTACTAGTGCTATTTGTTCTGGTTTGTCTAATGAAATCTTAAATAAAGTTATGGAATGTAATACAGCTAAAGGTATTTGGGTTAAACTTTCAAATATTTATGAAGGAGATGAAAGCATTAAAGAAGCTAAGTTACAAGCTCTTAGAGAAAGATTTGAAAGAATGAGAATGAAAGATGATGAAAAGATAGTTGAATACCTTCAAAGAGTTCAGAAAACTGTTAACAGTATTAGAGGTCTAGGGGAGAAACTAGAAGAGATCACTGTAGTTAAGAAGGTCTTAAGGACCCTAACTCCCAAATATGACTCCAAAACCTCTGTGGTTGAAGATAAAGACCTAAAGAAAATAACTGTTGACACTCTTCATGAAGTTTTTACTACATATGAAATGAGAATGGAAAATGATAACCCTAGTAAGGAAGCTAAGGAAGCATCTTTTAAAACTGTGAAAAAGGAGGCTAAAACAAGTAGTGAAACTGAAAATGTTAGTGAAGATGAATCTGTCTTTGTTAGTAAACTTAGGAGAGGTTCAGGTAGATATAAAGGAATATTACCTTTTAAATGCTTCAACTGTGGAAAAATAAGACATTATGCAGCAGAATGCCCAAATTTAGTGACAGTGAACAAGAGGATAATAGAAAACAATATAAGAAAAAACCTTTCGACATCAACAAGAAAAGCTCTTTTAAAAAGAAAAGGAGTCTAATTGCTAGAATATCAGATAGTGCATCAGAAGAATCTTCTAATGAAGTAGATGAAACACTCTCCATGTCAGCAATTATTGCTATTCCAGAAGAAGAACAAGCAGAAATGTCTGAAAATGAGGTTGACTTAGAAGGAGAATTAAAGTGTGCCTTTGGAGAAATTAAGAGACTCAAGAAGGAAAGTGGAATGCAAAACAAGTTAATTATTGATCAAGAAAAACAAATTTCTGATTTAAAACTAAATATTGAAGAAAACAAAAAAATACTTTCAAATACTCAAGAACTATTAAAAACCAAGGATAAAGAGTGTTGTTCCAGGGAGGCTGAAATAGTAAAACTAAGAAAAGAAATTGAAATATGTAACAGCAGTGATAAACTTGCTGATATGCTAGGTAAACAAAAAGAATATAAAGACATGACTGGTCTAGGGTTCTCAAAAGGCCAATGCTCTAATGATAATCAGTTTAAAGGTAAAATGTCTTTTAGATTTTCTGGTTATTGTTTTTACTGTTATCAATATGGGCATAGAGAAATTGAATGTAAATTTGCATTTAGAAAGCAGCCTAATTTTCTAAATGGCAGGACCTTTAATTTTCTGAACAAGATAAGATGCTTCAATTGCAAAGAACTTGGACATATTGCCAAGTTTTGTAAATCAGAAATTATTTCTCTTACTAAGCAATCCAAGATGAAATGGGTGCCTAAAATCAGCAAGGCTATGATTGTTGAAGTTGCATTTCATGCAAAGAAAAATGAAATCTAGGTTATAGACAGTGGGTGTTCTCATCAAATGACTAGGGATAGAAGTAAATTTACTTCATTTGAAAATTGTTCAAGTGGGTCAGTTAATTTCGGTGATGATTATTGCTTACAAATCACAGGAAAAGGTACATTTCTTTTAGAAGATAACACACCACTAGAAGATGTTTATTTTGTTGAAGGACTAACTCATAATCTGTTGAGTGTAAGTCAGATTTGTGATAGTGGATTTTATGTAGTTTTCACATCACAAGGCTGCAAGATTCTCAAAAATTCAAGGCAGGTCATTGCTTCAGGTTTGAGAACTAAAGGTAACATTTATAATCTGCATGGATATGCTAATGAATGCAAAAACAATATATGTTTTATGAATCAAATTGAGGAAAGAAAACTTTGGCATAGGAGGTTGGGGCATATTAATTTTGATAACTTAGTCAAAATCAGCCACAACAAAAATGTTAGACATATGCCTGCTATTTCTAAGCATGTAAATCTGATTTGTAAAGAGTGTCAACAAGGTAAACAAACAAGAAATGTTCATAAATCTAAAGAACAATTTTCTGCAGAACCTCTCCAGTTGGTTCACACTGACTTATGTGGTCCAACTAGAACAAAATCTTTAAATGGTGAAAGATATTTTATGTTGTTCATAGATGATTACACAAGAATGATTTGGGTCACTTTTCTAAAACATAAGTCTGAGGCTTTAGAGAGATTTAAGATCTTTACAAGAATGGTAGAAAGAGAAATAGATTTAAAACTGAAGTGTTTAAGGTCTGATAATGGAGGAGAGTATACTTCTACTGCTTTTCTGGAATATTGTGAAAAACATGGCATAAAAAGACAATTTACAGCACCTAGAACACCTCAACAAAATGGGATGGCTGAAAGAAATAATAGGACTTTGAAGGAAATGGCTAGAACCATGCTTCATGATGCTAGACTGTCAAATGCTTTCTGGAAAGAAGTTGTTCATACATCAGTTTATATTTTGAATAGGGTACAAATAAGAGTCAAAACCAGGGACACACCCTATGAACTTTGGTATGGTAAGTCTACTAATTTGTATCTTATTTTAAAATCTTTGGCAGCAAATGTTACATAAGAAGAGAAGATCATCTAGGAAGTTTTGAGTCACGTTGTGATGAAGGGATCTTTCTAGGTTACTCTACTCATAGCAAGGCTTACAAATGTTATAATAAGAGATTAAGAAGAATAGTTGAAAGCTCTAATGTTAAAGTGGTTGAGAATCTGTAGCAAGAACTACAACCTCAGTTTCAGCAAGTTGAAGAAATCATTCAAGAAGAGCCAAGCACAAAAGAAGAATCAAATCCTGGAGTGCCTCAAGGACAATCAGTAAGTCCTAAAACTAATACTCCTTCTAAATCTTCTATTTATACTCCTTCTAGAAGATTGTTGCAAAAGAATTATCCAAATGAACATGTTATTGGTGACTTAGACTCTGGCATACAAAGTAGAAGAAAAACTGCACAAGCAAATCAACAAGTCCATATTTGTTTAGTATCTCAATTAGAGCCTAAAACCTATGCTGAAGCTAGTAAAGATGATTTATGGATTCAAGCCATGTTAGATGAACTAGCTCAGATAGAGAAAAATAAAACTTGGGAACTTGTCCCAAAACCAAAAGACAAAAATATTATAGGGGCAAAATGGGTTTTCAGGAATAAACTTTATGAAAATGGAGTTGTTGTTAGAAACAAAGCTAGACTGGTTTGTAAAGGTTACTCTCCAATAGAAGGCATAGACTTTGATGAGACCTTTGCTCCAGTAGCAAGGTTGGAAGCAATCAGGTTATTCCTTACATTTTTAGTTTATAAAAACTTAAAAGTATATCAAATGGATGTTAAAACATCATTTCTGAATGGGGACTTAGAAGAGGAAGTTTATATGGACCAACCTGAAGGTTTTGTTTGCAAAGATAAGCCACATCATGTGTATAGATTGAAAAAGGCTCTATATGGTCTTAAATAAGCTCCTAGAGCTTGGTATGCCAAGTTAGATAAACATCTACAATCACAAGGCTTCACTAGAGGGGGAGCTGATAGTAATCTATATTTCATGACTAAAAATGATCACATCTTGATAGTGGTTGTATATGTTGATGACATAATATTTGGTAGTGATGATGATGAACTAAGTGCATACTTTCCATAAGTCATGACATCAAAATTTGAGATGTCAATGCTAGGTGAACTTTCTTTCTTCCTTGGCTTACAAGTTTCTCAGTTTAAAAATGGCATTTTCATTTCTCAGACAAAATATGCCAAAGACATGTTAAAATGTTTTCAAATGGATGGATGTAATCTGGTAAGTACACCTATGGAAACTGGTTGTAAACTAAGTGTTGATGCAGATAAACCAGATATTGATCATACTTTTTATAGGTCTATTATTGGCAGTTTGTTGTACTTGACTGCTACTAGACCTGACATAATGCATGTTGTCTGTCTGGTAGCCAGATTTCAATTTGCCCCTAAACAATCTCACTTAAATGTTGTAAAAAGAATACTTAAATATGTTTAAGGAACATTAGATTATGGGCTGTGGTATTCTAGACATTCAGATTTCACACTAATAGCATACACAAATGCTGATTGGGCTGGCAGTCTTGATGATAAAAAAAGCACTTCAGGTGGTGCTTTCTTTCTTGGTGGAAGACTAGTTTCTTGGCATAGCAAAAAGCAAGATTCTATTTCTCTATCTACAGCTGAGGCTGAATATATTGCAGCTACCTCTTGTTGCACTCAGATCCTCTGGATGGTTCAGACTTTGAATGATTACAAGGTTACTGTTTCTAAGCCTGTCAGAATTCTATGTGACAATGTCAGTGCAATCAATATATCCAAAAATCCTGTGATGCATTCTCGCACTAAACACATTGATATAAGATATCACTTTCTTAGAGATAAAGTGCTACTTAATGAGGTAGTTCTTGATTATGTCTCTTTTGCAAATCAAGTGGCAGATATTTTTACTAAGCCCTTACCAAGAGAAATTTTTGAAAATCTCAGGGACAAACTTGGTGTTGTTTCACTTTCCGCTTTGCAGTGACATTCTAACAGTATTGGTTTCAGGGGGAGTCATAACAGTCTCCTCATGCTTTCTGGTTTATGATTCCTATATGGACAATGTTGTTTTTTGTCTTGGCTCTGACAATTTTCATAGTTATTGGCTCTTTTCACAGGTGACTAGTCTCTCTGTTTGCCCTTGGCATTGTTTTCAAAAGGGGGAGTAACATACTCATACAAGTATTTTTGGTAGTAGTATTTATAGGCTGATATTTTTTTTCAGATCAGATACAATTTTTCAGATTTTGAGATATTGATCACAGTTTTTAGTTTCTGGGCTTGTGGATACTTCATGTTTGACATCAATGCCAAAGGGGGAGTTTTGTTGTCCCACTTGGCATTTATATTTGGCAGAGATGTAAAACATTATATGAACTTTGCTTATTTTGTAATTGGCATCATGATTGTTGTCTTGGCACCTTGACATTGGAATATTTGATGACTTGGCACTTGCTAACATTTGGTATTAAGTTGCAATATATGGTATATTATATGTTTTTGTTGACCGTGAGAACTTTTTCTTAGTGCTCACTTAAAATCCTTGCAAAATATTAAAGAGAACATCGTCGATGTTTTGGGATAAATATGGTAACCAGAAAAGGAGGTTTATTGACAAAGCATAAACAGTGAAGACAAGTTTCTTTTAGGGTTGACCGACTCATTTGGTCACTCAGCTCAAAAGGCAAACATGATGTTTAATCATTTTATTTTTCATTATCTGTTATCCTCTCCATGAGGGTTTGGCTGCCATCATAGAAGGGTATGCAGAATCTAGTTTTTTGACAGTTTGTGGTTCATCTGTTGAATCTGTGAGGTGACAGGAAGTGTTGTGCATCAAGGCCGTTGACAATAGCCTCAAACCCATCATTTCACCTTCTCAGGTGTATCTAATCCATTATCTTTTTGTTTTAATTTTGAAGGGCATCTTGTATATATTTTAGTTTGCTATAGCCATAGGTAAAAGTTTGTCAAAGGTTGAGATGAAGTTCATTTATTTTTAATCTCTTTTTCATTAGGGTTTGGAGTTTTAATTTCAGTTTCAAAAACTCAGTTTAGGGTTGGCTAAATACTCAAAACCCTTGTCTCTGTTGTTTTGAATAGTAAGTCATAATCATTGAAAAGTTAGTTGACTAGTCTGTGTTTGTTTAGTTGTAAATCAGTTTTTCTGGTCTTTGTTGTTAATGGTGTATTGAACGGTTTTAGCATTTTCTCAAGGGTGTTTTCCAAAAATGATTAAGGACATGTATAAATTTGTTTTAGTAAATATGGTGACTTCTTCTTAAGCAGAAAGATTATAATGGATTATGTCAGCCAAATGATTATGTCAGAGATTTGCTTAATCAGTTTCAAATAATTCAATGGTGATTATGCTTTGCTTGAGCAGTTTACGTGGCATCAAAAGTTAATAAAGTGGTTGTGTAAAGAACATTATTTGATGATTATGCTTGATGGCATCATATGAAATAAATCCTTTGTTTACTCATTATACAGTTTGAAAGATTGTTTATATGTGATCAGTTACAACAGTTGGAACTACTTACAGTTGTGTATTTTCAGTTATCCTTTTTCAAACTGTATGAGGAGTACAACAAAGTGGGGGTGCAAAAATATGTTATATATGTACATCTCTGATGTAATGATATACACAAGGGTGTGCGGAGCAAAAAGACATTATTGTTTATGACGTCAGAGATTGGACTGAAGTGAAACAGATAATTCCTCTATATTTACAATACATTTCTTGTTGAGAATCTATATGCCAGTGAGGCAAAACTATATGCTAATGAGGCCCTATAATCAGTGAGATTTTTAAGCCAGTGAGGCAATTTTTCGAGTGGTTTTATACCCCAGGAGGGTTTCCACTCAGGACAAAAATTGTGTCATTTATTTGTGCATGGTATGTGTTTATTTTTTGTATCATTGAATCTCAGTTTTGAATATTGCAATCTATTCATTAATATTTGATTACACATCTAAGGCATTGAAGTATAGAAAAATTTGCAAAAAGAGTTTAATCTGCTCTAGGATACTGATTCACCCCCCCCCTCAGTATCCTCACCACTCTAACATATTCCATACTATGGAGTCATTCATTGTCAACTATATTTATATACTCAAAATAAGTTTCAAGATAACCATACATTCTAGATTACATGAGTATCTTATTTTTCCTATACCAAATATAATTGAATGAAAACAAGTACACAATTACTCTTAAACAAAGATCATATCATTTCAAATAGTCACTAAAACAAAATTTTTGGACAAGTTTGAATCTAACAAGGGTGCGATGAAAATTCATTTATTACTATTAACAAGGGGCTTATAATACTTCTCTTGGTCACCAATAATTCCAACATAATGGAAAAGAATCATAGGTAATCAACAATAATAAAACATTCCAAAATCTCAGTCCTATACAAAATGCATGTACAAGGATATTAGGAACTGATCAGATCCAATAACAAAGTACAATAAAATAAAAGATGGTACAAAGAATCCTACATGATATCTTAAAAAATAATTGAGCAATAGAAAACTATTATCACTCACAAAGTATTTTGTAGAAAATAATAGATTAATATTTTATGAATGATGATTTGGCCCTCACATTGATGACCATGTAGGAAACCACGAAGTGGACCATAACAGGTATTGTTGGGCATCTCCCCATGAAATGAAATCAATATTGTTAGATTGTGTATGTAATGGAAATAATTAATATACATTTGTAATCTAGAAAATGGTTTTGATTTTTAGAGGTTGGATCTCCTCCTATAAAAATTTGACATGTCTCCATGTTTGAGCCTAAGAGAACCTATTTAATTTCACATCCTATAAAAGTATTCTTTCATTCCCATAGCAGCATCATATTGTCCTAAACTTAAGAGGTAAAAAATAATCATGGACTTGTGAGTTACGGGTGCACAATGTAAAAATAAACTTATGTAACAAATCAAGGTGCCAGTTTTAAACAAACATAACAAACATAGTAAAAGCACTTTCACAAAAGAACCACAAAGCCAAATGGAAATTAGCATGGAGATACAAATTTCACCATTACAAATACTAATTCACTAACTATATGTCAAAGTCAACTTCCTTGTAGAAGAGGGTACTAGGCAAATAGAAACATGAACAAAGATGAATTTAATCCTATGAAAGTGTTTATCTTCTATTTGAGATCTCATGATGTATAAATTGATCTTCCAAGAGCTTTGTGATTCATCCAACTTTTGGACTTACATGAATGAATTATTAAAGTTACCCTTATAAAGAAGCTAAAGCTAAGTATGAATTGTAAAGATGCTCACATGAAGGTGGTCATAGAAAAGATAGTGTTTAATTTAGTTCAATTTAATTAATCATGAATACCAATATATTCCCTATGCATATAAAAGAAGCATAAAAAGCATATATTGAAATAGAATTTTTTTAAAGTGGCTCAAATTTCCACTAAGACATATTGTACAAGATGATTGGCTGATAAAGGGCGTTACATTATTTTCTCCAAATCTTAATATTTATAATTCAGTTATATGAACTAGGAGGAATTATCTTGAATATAAGTGCCACACTTAAAACCAAATATCTTAAGCTCAACTCAAATATAAAAATCAAATCTTTATTTAGATACAAACCCAATGCAGATTTTTTCGAATTTATGAAAAAAATGTCATGGGCAAATTTCCCGTCATCCTTCGCCCTACACCCACATTCTATTATCATATGTCCAATTACCACACTATGACAAAATCTACTTTTAATCAACATGTTCTCATTCCAAGATTTCTGACTTGCTTTTACCATTGAAATCAAAAGTGAAAATCGAAGATCGTAAAGGTAGTAACATTTTGTTTCAAGAATTTTAAAATGATTTCAAATTTCCATGGTCCCTCGATGTTTTCCTTCGAGACTTGGCCATTATGAAATTAGATCTATGTATTTGCATGTTCATATCTCCATATTCGAAAGGATTAGTAAGAGAGTGACATTGTTTATTTAACTGTTTGAAAGTGCAAATGTGAATTCAATTCCAATGCAAAGATTTGTGAAGTGTTTGAATTATGTGCTTATCAATGTTGTCAGTCGTGTTGATTCATTGTGCTTCGCCAACAGATTCATTTTTTTATGCTACCCTATAATCAACTTATACAGATTCGTGGATGGTGCATGCACTCTTATCGAATTGTTTTTGTTTTGGATTTATGTGTAAAAGAGATGCTTCTTTGTCCAAGAGAGTTTGTTTCATACTATTTTCACAACAGACAAGAATTTCCTGTATAAATTCCATTGTAGCCTTCAAAATCAATACAGATTAACTCCTATGAGCATTTGTCACACACTTATCGACTTTGTGAAACTTGTGGAATTTCTTGTGGGAATCACAACTGATTTATCTTCTATCACAAATCAATGTTTCTTGTGAATTGTCTTAAGCTTGCTTAAATACGAATTCATTTTGGTGTTGAAGGTATCATCCTGCGAGGAGTTTTCAAGAGCAAATGTCGTCGACAGATAAGAGTTATGAAAGTCGAGGGGTTTTTGAAAAAGATTGTCAACTGGGGATCTTCCAGAAAGATCAGAAGGGAGGTGTGGCCCAAGCGACACTTCATTACAATTAAAGCACAAATCATGCTGCCTTGACTGCAAGACCGCCTTGTAGATAACTTCTAGACTTGACAGCATTGACAATCAAGAGATATTATAGTAGACACCACGTAAAATCTAATAATAAGTGCTTAGTGTGCAATTGAAGAGATCCTTTCAGAAAATTTGGTACTCAAGGGAGTGAATTACTCTCAATAATGACAAACGTATGTGCCATACAATATGGATATTTTATAATTAAAAAAAATACATAGAATAGAAACCTCAAAGAACGTTTTTATGAAACAATGGAACCACAATAGAAGATAAATGGGAAGACATCAATGCATAATAGTGGTAGATAAGAATTTAAAAAAGTGTGAAATTAAAAGGGTAAAAGGGATATTATCACAATTGTGTTAATTAAATTTTCTCCTTGTAAGATTTTTCAAATGAGAGTCCTAGCAAACAAATGACATTACTTCATTACTTCAGTGATTTTTTCTTTAGTTAGAAAACATCAAGAAATATTTTGGATATGTGGCTTCAAAATGAGAATGGATTAGGTATTTTTAGAGTGTCACAAACAATTTCCAATTTATTGACATGATAGAAATGTCAAATAGGTTTTGCATGATTTTCTTATTAAGGATGTTGAAGATGTAAGATATGGTTCTTTGAATTTGTAATGTTGTTCCAATTCAAGGGGCATGTAGTTTTTCAGAAGCTATTCAAATAACTATGTGGTTAGTTACACAAGATGATCAATATTTTAGGTTTAATGTGCATCTGCAAATTGATTAAAAACATTCATTCCGTTCAAATATCTCCCTAAGTTCACAAATCAGCAATGAATTTACCCTTGCAAATATAAGAATTTAGCTTCATAATAGCAATTTTTAAGTTTTGTCTTAACACTAATCCTATCTTAATTAAATGTAAAAAGAATGCAAAAGAAGCAAGGGTTTAGAGAGAGAAAATGAGCATTTTTACAATGAACTACATCTTAATCCGATTGAGATAATAAAACCCTAGGTAACCAACTTTTCTTGATCAACATTCCACACAACCAAGAACATAAAGAGGTGGATATTTCTAAGGACCTTGGACAAGGAAGAAATGTTACATAAAACCATTGTATTCCACATGTAGATCTCATACACAACCTCCCAAAGTCCCCAATTCAAATGATTCAACATTAAGCACATATAGAACTCTATATTTCTTAGGTGAATTTGTACAAATTAGTTCAAAAAAGAAAGCACATTTTTTTTTGGAGAACCTTAAAAACTAAGGAAATAACCTAAAAAAATCTAAAATTGTAAAATTTTATTAATATAGTCAAGTCCCCAACCCTTGTACAAAGTTTTTATACAAATATGGCAAAATAACTCCAAAATGGGTTTTACAACCATAATAGTTGAGGAATTATTAAATTTTAGTTTCATACCAAGGGCTATGATTAGATTAAACGTATGGTCTCAAATAAGACACATTTAATATTGGTAACAAGACTTCCATTGTTGGAAAAGGCTCTCTCCTCTTGACTAATCTCCATATTATAAATAACTTGGCACAATTTCTAAGGTTATTTAGCCTCCTCTTTGACACATCTCATCTATAAAGCATTCTTCTCACCTAGGTGATTGTAGCACAAGTTTCAAGGTGTCACCTCCCTATTAAAAATACATAAGTTATTCTAGAAACTCCTCAAATCACATATGACACTTTATCTTTGCAAAAATCCAGCATAGAATTATCCAAGCAATCACCTCATAAAGGAATTAGTCCTTATGGATATGCATTCATCATCCTAGTCAACATTTGGAACCGCAACTTTAGCTCCAACAAACAACTCGTATACTTCATCTGTAGTCACCTTCATAGAGGTTTAATTTAACTATTTTTGAGAACATCTTATAAGGAAGCATTTTGTGTAGTGTAACCTTGTTTTTTATTAGGATATCTAATTGTAGCATCAAGATCTCCATCTTTGTTTTTAGTAGAGTGACAACTCCCTTGCTATAGTATGATATCTCTCTTGTAGTAGTGGCTAGATAGATATAGAACAACAACATGCTTCTTCCTTGTCCATTCATCTTCTAAAGAAATCATAGTAGCATGGAGTTCTTAGGACCATAGATACAATCAAGATCATGAAGCCCCCATCTTCATAATAGAAACAAGATTTAATGGAAGCCATCTTGTCCTTGGGGAAGACTACTTGATAGTCCAAATTGGTTACTTCCTTCTACATCTAAAGCATTCAAACAAGTATTAAATACCTCAAAATTACAAATTGAAAATAGGAACTAAGAAAGGTCATTCTTATAAATACAAAATTTTCAATCCTCCACTCTTCCGTATCTAAGTTAGATATAATGCCAATAACCAATCTTCAGTCAACTTGGGTGTTGCCATTAGCAACTTCACCCAATTTGATTTTTTTGCCTCTTGACAATGTATGCATAATTCATCACAATTCACTATGCTTCAACTTGTAATGTATTTTAGGGTGTAGGATAATAGAGGAATCTATTCATACAACATTCTTCACAAGCACATCCTTCTAGGATAGTCACTAGGAAACCCTAAGGATGTTTAATCTTCTTCGCATTAATGACATCCAATAATTTACTAATTTCCAAGAAGATCTTAGTTTTTTATTCATAAAGGTCCTTGAAACAATGATTTCTCACTTTTCTCCAAATATCTTTCCAAACTAAATCACCTTCAAATTGCCTAAACATCCTATTATCTCCTCATCAAAACACTTTCTTTGTGTACACCAACTAAGATCTCTCTTCATCTTGATTGCACAAGCATATTTCTAACAAATAAAAGTGACTTCATCTTTACCTTCGAGATAGGTACAATAATTGTCCTTTATGACATCCATATAAACTTTGTGATGGCATGACTATTGTTAAATCAAGGTGAACTACTACAAGTGTTAATTCTCTCAAGAGTATGAAAATCTAATTTTTAACAATACAACACTGGATTGCCCATAAAGTTATAATATGGAAGGTTAAATTATTAAATCGTGATAAATCACATGACACCAGATGTACATGGAGAAACCCTTGCATAAAAAAATCCACCATCAAAGAGAGGAACAAGTATGTATTAATATTTAAATACAAGATACATATGACACACACTATCTCCCTTCAATCTAGTAGCATTCAAACAACACTTGTGAACTTGCAAGTAACAATACATACCACTATGTCAAGGCTCCAATATATAAGATAATCTAAAACAATAAACCATAAATGGTTTACAAAATAAGGGGTAAATACCATTGGCCCAAAACTAGGTGCCCATCACCTCCATGTAAAAGTCCAATACCTTGCTCTAGTTGGTCAACCTACCAGGATAAAATGTAATTCCTCTTACACCACTTATGCATCATAAATCTTATCATAATTGTTAAATTTATTCATTAAGACCTATGATAGGTAAAAAATCAAGTTGATAAGATCAAACAAAGCCATGAAAACCTAACCCTACCATCATCAAAGAATCTAATCTAAATGAAATCAAAAGTAATGCAATTCAAGCACAACATCACCTAGATTGTATGATTCCTTGTTTATGATGTGGATTGCTTCTTCAATAATGAACAATTATGAAGATAAAAGCTGCTATGATGAATGATAATGATAAAGATCAATAGATGCTATGGATTCTCAATATGCTCAAGACGATAATGTAGACACTATATGAATGCTGGATAGATTGTAGTATGAAATGAGAGGGTGTTTATATAGAACTCAACCAAAATCAATCAATGATGGAGATTTGGAGGCTATGTGAATGGATAAGATTGAAAGATAGACATAGATGAATGTGTAGATGACAAGTGGCGGGAAGATAGGGCTCATGTGTGATTGTATGCATAAAAAAAACACTACATGTGAAAGATATTAAATAAAAGGATGTAGTACCACTTATCTTTTTAAATGAAAGAGGCACACATGTCGGCTCATAAGATAAATTAATTAAATAAATAGAATTTATTTAATTAATTAGAAAGTCAGCTTATGAAAGGAATCTTTAATTAAATAAATAAGATTTATTTAATTAAAAATAGATAGAATGAAGATAATTAAATAATTGAAGATTATTTAATTTTAGTTTAGAGAAAATAGCTAATGAATTAATTAAATAAATTAGAATTTATTTAATTAATAGAAGAAATATATGTGTTAGGGATATTGCTCAAGTGTGTTAGACAAATGCAAATGATGTGATAATGTGATATTTGAATGTTAATGATAATGAGTCAATTTTGGGTGTCTACATTTTGCCCCTCTTTGATACAATGTTCGTTAGAGCGTTGTGTCAAAGAAGATACGATATTTCGCTTGATAAACAAAGTTATGCCCCAGTGTAATTGGTAGGTGATGCCCCCTCGAGAGGTAAGCCAAGCTAACCAGGAAGGGCTTGGTTGGCTCGCGATAGAAGAAAAAGCTAGGACGCAAGGTTGACATGAAGAAAACTGGGGTTGGGTGGGAGAAAATGGGAGGAAGCTGCTGAAAATGGGATTTGGCATAGAAGAATTAGGGTTTGGATAGGGCTATAAGTAGGTTCAATAATGGCAAATAGGCTCATTTGTGCACAGTTGTGCTCAGAAAACTATAGAGATCTAGAGCTCCTTAGAGGTGGTGTGCGACGAGAGTTGGATAGCTATCATGATGGTGATTCCACGCAGAGATCATCATGCCAAGTGAGTGAGGACATATGGGTGACCAGAGGGATCAGGCATACCGGTATGTATCAAAACTTTTGCTAAAAGCGTGTTTGCATAGGCTAGAAGCATCATAAATGCACACTTCACCAGAAGCAACAAGTTCTTAGGATAGGCAATGCAAGTCACTTGTATAAGAAGATAGGTCACTATTGGTAGTGTAGATCACTTATAGGCACGTCTTGGTTGCTTCTGGAAAAACTAGGTTGCATCCAGTCGACTAGCAATAGGATAAAGCTAAATGCGCATATAGATAGAAACGGGTCACATATAGGCAAACAGTAGATGCATATAGGGTATTATCTCGTATAGAAAGAAAAAGTGCTCGCATATGGTAGATAGCTCGCTTATAAGCTAAGGTGAAGCGCATATAGAGTTTAGAGTGCATGTAGTCCAATAGGGAGTGCATATGCAGAATAGATCACTTATAAACAAGATAGAAATGCTTATAGTAAAAGGGATCGCTTATGATCAACAGATAGGCACATGTGGAAAATTGAACCGCATATGGTAGTTAGAGGCTAGGAAAGCAACAAATGGTCAAATTTTGAGAGCATTGAAGTAGTGCAGGGGACTGACATGATGAATGGAATGATGTAGGACATACTACCGCCTTTGTTATCACGGGAGCCACATCCTAGGGATTTGTGATTGGTACGATTACTGGATGCAGAGGAGCGGCTAGTGTTAGAGATCTTCGGATTAGAGCATGTGTCGAGATTGGAGCCAGTGCAGGCACATCGAGGACTGATGATGGCGATGGTGGAGCAATGGATGAGTGAGAATAGTGCTTTCTTGTTACCAACAGGAGAGGCTACGATCACGCTAGAGGATGTGTTTCGGATACTGCAAATTCTAATAGATGGAGACTGAGTTGTTTATGATCCTGACTTGGGTCCAGCAGCATTCAAGAGATTATTCAGGACACTAGACATTGGAGTAGAGGGCTCAAAGATCCTGATGGCAAGGATGCAGGAGCTATGTGACAGGTTGCAGAGAGTGGTAGTGGCTATCATCAGATGGCTGGTGGGAGATAGGTGAGCTAGAGGCTTTCTAGTAGGATGGGGGATAGTGATGGAGGGGATGTTCTCCTATGGCATGAGATATGCATGGGCGGAGTGTGTGTTGGGACAACTTTATCATTACCTGCATGATTGCATGTATATGTTTGGAGCTAGTATGTCAACAGGTGTTACAGTTTAGAGGAGCTCTATATTCTAGTGACGAGGCCAAAGGGATGGGTGGCGAGAGCTACAGGGGAGCCTTATGCTAGGATGTATAGAGGAGCTCTAACATACCGATAGCATCAAGGAGTGGTATACTAGAGGAGGAGATTAGATGAGGTGGATAGCTTTGTATGGAGGCCATGGCTTGGATGCGAGAGATGGGAGGAGGAGGATGCGAAGCTTGTATATTCTAGGTAGGCAAGATACATTTTTGGATGTGACATATATATTATAGAGAGCTATTTGCCAGAAAGGGTTTTGAGACTATTCAGGTTGGCAATGTTGTTTTTGGGAGGACGAGATAAGAAGTGTTTGAGTGGGGGCCAGAGGTTGTGGTTGAGACGGCTTTGGTGGAGAGAGATGGGATACAGCTAGTAGTATGGTAGTGGGGACATGGTCCTGCAGATCCAGGGACATTACCAGATTATGATGCTTACTGGGTGACAGCTAGACCGACATGATTGACGCATGTTGGAGAGATTAGGGAGATAGGGTTGGAGAGACCAGTTAGGAGGAGACAACGACGGGCTCCACTAGTACAGGTTGTTGTGCCAGTAGCGCCAGGGATATAGATGCCAGGATAGCCTCAGATATTTGCACAACCTCAGGGGCAGATATTGGTGGGTGATGATGTGGGGATTACGCAGCTGCAAAGACGGATTAGAGAGGAGAGGAGATGAAGGTAGCGAGCTTAGATGAGGTTGAGGAGGGTGGAGATAGACAGACATCAGGCAGTGATTGGCTTATGACATGCTAGAGCTCAGGTACAGACTTACCAGGCTCAGTTACAGTTGAGAGCACAGGCTGGGGATGGACAGGATGATGGTACACTAGCGAGGGTGACAGAAGAGAGGGATGTAGTGAGACAGAGTGAGCCAATGATGAGGATAGAGCAAGATACAGCTATACAGTAGGTGCAGGCTATGAGAGCAGAGAGAGATATGGCACTGTAGCAGCTATAGGGGATGACGAGTGAGTGAGATAGAGTGGTGACTGCATTGGGGACAGATGGGGCTACGATGTACTTGGCTACATAATTGACATAGGTACAAGCAGAGCTACAGAGAGTACAGGGTGAGGCTGAGTACTACAGAGGCTTATATTATGGGGCTGTGCCAGCAGAGCAAAGGCAGCCTAGCTTTAGGAGCAGGTCAGGGGCTTGAGGTTCACAGAGGTCAGGTGGATCTTGATCAGTAGCCTCAGTGATGGGACCACCGAGAGATAGAGGACCAGGTACAGGACCTAGTGGTGGTGGTCAAGGTAAGGGTGCTGCCAGTAGTCACTAGGGCTGCCTTGTTTATATTGTATCATGATGAGACCTAGAGCCGATTGTATAGACATTCTTTATGGCACAGCTTGTATATGGAGACACTCGTATATTGACACATGTATATATATATGATGGTGTATTGATGATATATATGATGTTGCAATGGATGCACTGTTGATATTATGATGGTTATGCATGTGGTATTTATACGGCATGGATTATGTATGGATGTTTATGCAAATGACATGAATGGAAATGGTATAATAATGCAAATATGTAAATAGTTATGATATGAATGGACTTATGTATATAGATAGATGGTAATAAGATGATATATGATGAACTTATGTATGTCTAACACACTTGTTTTGCAGGATAAGAAATATGGAGAAAGATGATGGAAAGGATTGATCTTGGCTGACTTCTATATAGGCGAGTAATAGGATGAATAGATGATGTAATGGGCAGCTTTTTAAGTAATTGCTCAAAAATGAGAAGAAATGCAATCCTTATGTTTGATATAGCATATGGATGTTATGCACCAAGGTATAGAAGACCAAGGTGTCGAGATATCCAATGTGGAACTAGCATGCTACAGTCTTGTCTAAACACATGAGGTCAAAATGTTGAGCCAACATGCACAAGATATGAATAACAACTAGTGTTGTGAGATGGACTTTGATGCTACAAGAAATGGTTTGATCTTATCTCCACTACACATAGTGATAGCTTGCTGGTTATATGTATGGAGCTAGTCTTAACATAAAATAGTCTCAAGTGCATAAGAGACTGTTTAGCTTCTCAGATGCTAGAGATATTGATATGTAAGATGCTAATCCCAACACGTACAAAATACCAAGAAGCATAGGAAGAGAGTAAGATCATCCTGCAAATACGACATACAAAAGCAATATGACCATGTCCCATTCCTTACTTCATTGCAACATACCAAGATATAGATAGATCAAGGCAGTCTTGATTAGGCATAGAAAAAGGACAAAAGATAAAACAAAAGATATTGTCATCACGTTCTCTTGCCAAATTTAGGTGCTCTTAGATGGATTTAAGTTGGTGCCTTATTGAGAGGAAAGCTGCATCCTGTTAAAGGCTTAAAAAAATGTTGATAAACTGCTATAGCAAATGTTGGCTTAAGGCATGCAGCTAAATAGCTTCTGGCTTATTCTTGATTGGTTAAAGTGCTTGGGCTTTCAGTATACACATAGTTTGCTCCCTGCTTGAGATGATCAAAGAGAAGAAGGTGGAAAATGAGAGAAGATGAAGAAGATGGGGTGGATCATCTATGCTTGAGTACTAGAAACTTCTTTCGTATTCCAAACTACCTACATACCCTGTATCCACAGGATCAAAGCACATTTACGATGATGATGAGACATGATGAATATGTAGTTCTAGGTTTTATTGATGATATAAGTGATGAAAGATAGAAGAACATGTGAAATGAAAGATTGAATGATGATTAGAAGAAAGATAGAAGATGGATGATGAAAGAAAGAGGCTATCGTCTTAGCCTGAATTACAGTGCTTCCTTCACATATCAGATTGCCTACATACCCTGTATCCATAGGATCAAGGCTTTAATGATAGAGTTGAGATGTAGTTCTTGCTTATTACGCCGGCTTCTTGGATGCTTGCATTGGTGATGTTTATGCGATTGTTGGATGGATGTGAATGGATTGGAAAGATATGAAGCCTGGTTGCAAAATGTTTGGCCACATTTGGTTGTTGGATGAACGCTATGGTTGAAGTTGAAAGTTTTGCTATGTTATGAGCTAAAATGTTTGATGTGTTATGAGCTAGAGATAACAATATCCACTTCCAAATAAGACTCAACAAGATGCCCCCAGTGCGGGATGAGGTTTATAATGAAGGAGCGATGATAGAGAAAGCACGCAGTCAAGATGCTAAGGTGCCAAAGATAGAGTTATCGCAATAATGTCTCAAGTATGATAGCTAGCATTGACAGAGACGAAGGTGGAAAAGGTTATTTATTGCAATGAAATATGGATTATGTTGGATAAGATGGCAAAGTATGGTAGGATGAGTGATGATCAAACAAACCAAGTAGACGATGGAAGCTAGTCATTACACATAGTGCCTGTTTGCTAGATTTTCACTATGGTACTTATCCAATGCGCCTATTTACCAGGTTTTCACTAGAGGTGGATTATTTATCTTAGACTATTATTTTTTGTTATCCAAAGTGCCACAAAGTGGTTTTCACTATTGGATGGATTTTTTTTCTTTTTTTTAGGATAGTTGAGATTTAAGGATAAAACTTCTTGAGATGAACACTGTTGATTGGTTCATCCAAGGGAATACCTTCAAGTGTTGAAAGAGTGTATGCACCTTATCCATAAATTGCTATGATGATGAAAGGACCAAGCCAATTTGGTTCAAACTTGCCTTGTTTCTCATGGTGTTGCTGATTCTTTTGATTTTCTTTAAGGACAAGATCTCCAACTTGAAATCGGTGTTCTCTAATTTTTTTGTTGTAGCTACGGCGTAGACGGTTCTGATAGACCTGAAGATGGTTGAGTGCTATAAGACATCATTCATCTAGAAGCTCAAGATCATGGAGTCTGGATACTCAATATTCTTCCTCTGAGATGGTATGTTGTAAGGATACTCACAGTGAGGGGATCTCAACCTCAATAGGTAAAATAGCTTCAGCGCCATACACAAGAGCATAAGGTGTGGCTCTAGTGGGAGTTCTGATACTTTTTCTATATGCCCATAATGCAGGATGGAGTTGTGGATGCCAATCCCGACCAGCCTCATTGACCGTCTTTTTGAGAATTTTGATAATTGTTTTATTAGAAGCTTCAGCTTGGCCATTGGTCTGAGGATAATAGGGAGTAGAGAATTGATGTTGGATATGAAACTTGTTGCAAAGATCTCTGACTTCTTCATTCTTGAAGGGTCAACCATTATCTATAATAATAGCTTGAGGAACTCCGTAACGGCAAATGATATAGTGCATAATAAACTTAGATATTTGCTTGCCTATGATATAAGTTATTGGTATGGCTTCCACCCACTTTGTGAAATATTCAGTGGCGGTGATAATGAACTTATGACCATTTGATGAAGTAGGATGGATTTTACCTATGAGATCAAGTCCCCACTGCGAGAAAGGCCATGGAGTAGTGATAGTCTGAAGCTCATGTGCTGGTGCATGTATTAAATCTCCATGTTTCTGACATTGTAGACATCTCTTTGCAAATTGTTGTGCATCATTTTCCATGGTTGGCCAATAGTATCCTACTCATAGAAGTTTCTTAACAAGGCTAGGGCTAGCGGAATGCGAGCCACAGACACCTTCATGTACGTCACGTAAAGCCACTTTTGCTTCCTCAGAATCAAGACACCTAAGAAGGATACCATTGAGACTCTAGCGATAGAGGGTGTCCCCTAAGATAGTGTAACGAGAGGCTTGACGGATAAAGGTTTTGCGTTGGTTGTTAGTTAGTTGAAGTAGAAAAGTTTGATTATGGAGATTCTTGTATAAATCCTCGTACCACGCGGTGAATTGGGACTAACAATGTCACATATAAGCTCAGATTGTGGAACTTCAAATGCTGGAATCAAAAGTTGTTCAACCAAAAACTCACATTTATGTGTATTAGATGGCATGTCTAGAAGAGATCCAATCATAGCCATAGCATCTGCTGCTCTGTTCTGTAGTCTTGGGATTTGTTCAAAAGTGATATTGTCAAAGTATTTTTTAAAATCATCAACCATTAGCTTGTATGGAAGAAGCTTCTCATCTTTTGTTTGATATTCATCGAAGACCTGTTTGATAACCAGCTGAGAATCACCAAAGACTTGTAGCTATTTGATAGCCCATTGTACTGCCATGTGCAATCCTGTGATTAAAGCTTCATACTCTGCTATGTTATTGGTACATGGAAATGCAATTTTGTATAATTTGGGTATACAGTCTCCTTGAGGGGTAACAAATAAGATGCCTGCTCTTGATCCATGTTGTGTATATGATCCATCAAAATATAGCTACCATTGTGTTGGAGAAGTTAAATTGAACAATCCTTCATCAGAGAATTCTGGATATATTGGATGGATATCTATGATGGGTGCTGCAGCTAATTGATCAGTGATGACTTGTCCTTTGATGGCTTTTCAGTCCACATATTGTATGTCAAATTCACTTAAAATCATGACCCATTTTGCTAATCTTCCCTTGAGAATTACTTTGGAAAGAAGATATTTAAGTGAATCAACATTTGATATGAGCTTGGTTGTTTGGTTCAACATATAGTGTCGCAACTTTTGGGAAGCAAACACTAACGCTAAACATGCTTTTTCCATGGATGGATAATTAAGTTCATATCCCACAAGAGTTCTATTGATGTAATAGATGGCTTGTTCTTTTCCTAAATCATCATGTTGAGGTAGAAGGGCACCTAATGCTGTTGTTGTTGATGATATGTAGAGCAATAGTGGGCGGTCAAGCACAAGAGGTACTAACATAGGAGGTGTTGCCGGATATTCCTTTATTTTATCAAAAGCTTGTTGACACTTTTCATCCCACTTAAATGGTTCACCCTTACGAAGAAGATGCTAAAAAGGATGACATTTATCTGCTAGTTGTGAGATAAATCTATGGATGGATTGTAACCTAAGTTGTAAACTGCGAAGTTGTTTGAGATTTGTTGGTGAAGGCATTTCCATGATAGCTTTTCCTTTAGCTAGATCCACTTCTATTCCTCATCGAGACACAATATATCCCAACAGTTTTCTAGATGTTACACCAAATACACATTTCTTTGGGTTTAGTCTGACTTGATATTTTTCTAATCGATCAAAGATTTGTATTAATACCTGTAGATGTCCTTCTCTTGTCTTAGATTTTTCCAGGATGTCATCAACATAGTCTTCCATGATAGTATGAAAAAGGTCATGAAAGATAACTGTCATGGATCATTGATAAGTAGCTCCAGCGTTCTTAAGACCAAAAGGCATGACAACCCAGCAATATGTGCCCCATGGACAAATAAAAGATGTTTTATCTTGATCTTCCTCTGCTATCTTAATTTGATTATACCCTAAAAATCCATTCATCAAAGATAGCATTTCATGTCCGGCTGTAAGATCTACAATGTTGTCTATGCTTGGTAATGGAAAGTCATCCTTAGGACATGCTTTATTAAGATATCTGAAATCTATGCAACAACAAACTCGTCCATCAGGTTTTGCTACAGGTACCAAATTTGAAACCCATTCTGGATAATCAATAGGCTTTATGAACTTAGCTTCTAACAGTTTCTAAATTTTTGTCTTGACCAATAAAGCTACCTATGGATGCATTTTGCGCAATTTTTGTTTGATAGGTTTTGCATTAGGAGATACTGCTAGGTGATGTACCAAAAGTGATGGATCTAAACCTGGCATGTCAACATAAGTCCATGCAAAATTTATAGCTCTTCTAAAAAAAATGCTGTGAAGTTTCTTCTTTCTTGCTCTAATAGTGATGCTGCGATCTTTGGATTCTGCTCTATACCCAAGTTCATGTCTTGTGATTGTTCAACTAGCACTGTTGATTTCTCATGATAATCAGTGGCAACAGGAAGATCAAATCCCTCATCCTCAGGCACCTCAAAGAGGTTTTCACCTTCAGATATGTCCTTTATTTTTTCTTTTTCATGGTTAAGAGGTGCATTTTGGTTTTCACCTAGTGACCTATTTTGTTTGATTTTGTTTATTTCACTTTTGCGACTGAAGGATTTAATACTTCCGCCAAAATATACTAGTTTAGGTAAATCCATCATGAAACCTACTTTGTGATCACCCAATGGAATGTCTTGTTGCAAGCCCATGAATTCTACAATAGCTTCATCATTTTCAAATGTATCCAATATCGGTGCCCCCTGTTGGTCTCAATCGACGAGGTTAGGATATATGAATGAAAGGTTAATGGAGGAATTATTATGGCTAGAGGAGGCTACGGAGATCATGAAGATGGAGTGTTCTTGGAAAAGGTTGGTAATATGAAAAGGGGAGTCATCGATAGTAACCGAATTAGAAGTCTTTCCTACCAAGGAAGGTCCAGCGTCAGTATCAGAAATACACTTAATGTCCTTGAGTCGCGGTACCTCCGACTGATAACCAAGGCCTTGCTTATTAAACTTCTTAGACACAATTATAGGTTCCAGAGGTCCTTGTTCTTGTGATCCCAATCCACCATGTCCTTTGTAGCCCATATTCTTGATGATACGGAACCCATTATTATATCTCTCTACTTCCAGTTAGACTTGGTCATCTTCATCAAAGAATATCCAAGAGTCCATATCATCAATGTCTTCATCATCCAGGAATCTGCCTTTAAGGAATATAGTAGGTGGAGCTTTGATGACAACAGGGGCTGAAGTTGGTTTGGATGTGGAAGGTTTACCATAGGATTTAGGAGACAATGGAAGGATGCCTACACAACAAGATTCTTGCAGTGTGTATTCACCAGGGCCATGTTCGATGTACTTGATACAGAGATTGTGTTGGTGCTCATTTTGGCCTGGGGGTTAACCTTGCATGTGGAGGGTTTCTTCTTTTAAACCCTAGGCTTTCCTCTCCATTGGCGTAAGTTTGTGAGCGTTTTTGCGATCACGATTGATAGCACGGTGTGTTCTTTTTACATCGCTGAGACTTTGTGCTATCGGTGAAGGAGTTTATGTTTCCGCTGACGGTGTTGGTTATGCCGATGGGGATGTCTCAAGTGTTCATCGGCTAGACTTATATTATTGGCCAGTGTGTTTTGTGGTTCACCGATAGAAGGAAGTCACCCCGATGGGGAATGCCATCGGAATGACTTTGTGTTCAGTCTGGCCGATGGTGGAATTGATGTTCGGCACATCGGCGAGACTATTGAGATCGGGCTAGCAGTTGGAGGGTCCGCCGATGGGGTAGTGTTTGGCTGATGAAGATTCATCGGCGTGTGTTTGGCCAATGGAAGGATGAGGCCATAGTTCATCGGCATGAACGCAGGTGTCGGCATAGGTTCGAGATGTTGGCCCGATAGTTCTGGTCTGGCCGATGATGGGAAATGTGAAGTAGGCATCGGTGAGACTAGTAAGGTCGGCAGGAAAATTATGGAGTAGGTCGATGGTTTGTGTCACAGCGATGGGTATTTGGCGAAGGGTTGTGTGTCGAGCGTGGCTAAATGCTCGACACCTATTATGTTTGCGGCCCCGTTTATAAACTAATGAAGTGATCTCCTCACCATGCATGTGGGATTATTCCCCTGTGTAGTTTGAACCTGCGAAGAAGCATTTTGGCAGGAATTTCCTTCTTGAGTGATGCGACTGTTTTCTCGATGGCTGCAGGTGGTTGGGCCATCAATGGCGACTGTGTTGAGGCATGGACGACTTGTTGAGCAGTCATGTACCCAATTTTTAGCATAAGGACTTCCAGATGGTGGCGCATGGCTTGAGACCCCTCTTTGTCTGCTGCATTAATATCTTCTGAGCGCCATTCCTCCTGAGGACTGTATCTAGCAAAATTTTTGTCAAAGCCATGTAATTAATTGCTTATGGTACACTACCTGGCTGTTATAAGAAGGAAGTGTTACCACTTTTTGGTTGTTGAAAGTTGAACATTTTTAGCTCTGTGATACAATACAGTTGGTTTTGGCTGCTCTGTCCATAAAAAACTTGTGAGTTTATGTATCTCCTATTGTATGCTTTGCGTGAATCCACTGATTTCATGGTTAATTCTATATGAGAAATGCTATGTTAGCATGTGTTTTGTTAATTCTGTCTCCATTATTGCATGTATCTTTCTTCTGAGTCTGAATATTCAAAGAATGTTTAAAACTCTAGAACATAGAATTCCTATGTTGAATGTCTGATCTCTTAACTTCTACTCAAGGGTAGATTAAACTATTTTCAGATTGAACATTGGGAAGGGTATACTGCAGTAGGGATGCCATAAGTATAGATAGCTTAACACTTTGTATTGGGAGATATCTGTAAGGCAGGTATCATATGTATCCCCCTGAAATCCAGTTTTAGTTGTTCATGCACATCATTCGCAGGTGTATGTCTACTGACTCCAGGCCCTGGATAGGCACCAATCTTACTTTGTGTTTGTATTACAACCATGTCCATCTTTGCATCCAAACTATAAATCAAAATCAAATTCTAAAACAACCATTAGGACATTAGAATTAGTTTTAGGATCCAAGTCCTCTGTCTACAACTAAAAATAGGCCCAAAGCCAGCCCCTTTGCTCTTATCTTGCAGTTTTGGTCTACTTACAGGAGGACTTATCTGCTTTCTGTTAGCATCCCAGCCTTTGTATGCATATCCCCATGGATGTTGAGTAGGGAATACCCCCCTAGGTTTTGTAGAGCCTGAAGAAGAAGAGGAGATAAAATATAGAATCTATCTCCTATACTGTTGGCCCCTAGCCCAGAGATCCTATTGATCATTGATGGCTACCTTGTAGGGAAATCTGGGAATAAGCATCCAATCTGGGAAAAAACCAACAGAAATTGGCAACTCCGCTGGGGATGGTGATTTGAAAATTGTTATTTTTGTCCTCCCTGGTGAAATATATTTGTGACCCATCTGAGTCGCAACAGAAATTGGCGACTCTACTGGGGATGGTGATTTGAAAATTGTTATTTTTGTCCTCCCTGGTGAAATATATTTGTGACCCATCTGAGTTGCAATAGAAATTGGCGACTCCGCTGGGGATTGTGAAAGAACCCTAGTTTACAAAAAGAAAATAGTTCCTAGTAATAGGTGGCGACTCCGAAGTAATCTCCCAACCGGTCAAAGTAAAATTTATATGCAGGGGAGAAGATCCCAACAAAATCCTTTATTTGAAGAGTTACCAGTAACAAGAAGAATGATGTACAGAAGAAAGGGAGCTGTCTCAGTCAGTCATGAGGGTTCCCCCATAAAAAGTGATGATACACAAGATAATCCAAGGTCTTCAGACAAGACAGTACCTTATTTTTCAAATGCAGAATCTGATATTCAGAGTGCATATGAGAGGCAACAGGGTGGTAGTGTGAGAATGAGGTCGGAGGTGCTCCAAGAGCACCCATTTCTCAACCCTAGTGAAAGATTTGAAGAGGCAGAGTCTCTGAGGGATGATGAAGATGATGACCAGAATGGTATGAGACCGTCTACCTCCATGCCTAAGGAAGAACAGTTAGCTAAAGAAATCAGAAATTTGAAAGCAGAATTGGAGTATCTGCAAGCCATGAAAATCAGAGATGACATGAGGCAGAAAGTGCAAGTTTTAAGGACTGCCCAAAATAATTCAATCCCTACCCTTCAGAATGCAAATGTGCAGAGACATCAGCAAAGAAATGAAGTGCAACATCAGCATAATGATGAAAGACAAAATGTGAATGATGTTAGGATACCACTGAACAATGTAAGAAACCAGAATGCAAACAGAAATATCAATGTTAATCAGTTTGACAGACAGCCCATGCAGCTAGATAGATTTAGATAGTTGGTGTTTGATGGTATTCCTGGGTATCCTAATCTCATTGACAAGCATCTGAGGCTACAAGTGCCTAAATTTTCAGGAAACAACACTGTGTTAGGAGAAGATCATCTAAAAGCTTTTCAAAATGTCATGGATAACTTTGAGGTTGAACATGAGGATGTTTTCATGAAATCATTCATGCAATCTTTAGTAGATGAGGCAAGAGAATGGTACAAAAATCTGCCTGACTGGAGAATTTCATCATGGGATGATTTTAAAAGGATGTTCAAGGAGCAATATGGTGACAAAACTGACCCTAGCTTTTTTGTAAATGAGTTTACCAGTATCACTAAAGGGTCAAATGAGCAGGTTGCAGATTTTAATGCAAGATTTACTAAAGTGTTAAACAAATTGCCACATCACATGAGGCCAAATGAACCTATGTGCATAATATTGTATATCAATGCCTTTGATGCAAAAACTGCATATGGATTAAGAGATAAAAGTCCTGCTACTATCAGGGATGCTTTCAGAATTGCAGTGAATATTGAGAACAACAGGAAAGTATCAGGCAAGACAAATAGAAGAGATGATGTGAAAATTCTGTAGAATCCAAACAAGCCTCAGAACACTCAAGGTAATACGTCTGCCCCTGAAGATAAGATAGACAAATTGGCAAATGTTGTTAAGGACCTAAGCTATAGAATAGCTAGAAGTGAAAAAGGGATAGGTCCTGATAAGCAAGTCTATCAAAGGTAGGAAAAAAGGCCATCATTGCATGATATGCCTTATAATACCAATTGGCATAATGGTAAGCCTATGTTCCCACATAACAACACCAATCAAAGAGCTCAACATGTCAAAGAAACTCCTGATCCTCTAAAGAAAGCTATAAATATTGTTGATGATACTCCATGGTGTATAATTTGTCAGATGCCACATTCACAGTCACAGTGTATGATTGCCCAATCCTTGTGTGATAATGCTACATCTTGTAATGAATACAATGAGCCACACTATGTGCAAGATGATGATGTTAATATGATGTCCACAAACAATGGATACCCCATTTATGATGCTGATGAGAGTACAGATGATGGAATTCAGGCCTATCAACACAACTCTTATGATGAAGGTAATGAAGAAAGCTAGGTGTATGCTCAGAGCTCACACAATTTTCTGAGTAACTTACAATGACCTTCTGATGAGGAAATTAGGGCCTTCACAACTGCAGCAGTTGCTCAAGTCAAAAGCAACTACAATCTCAGAGGTAAAAATCAAGTAAGCAGCCCACATCAGCCAGAAGGTATTTCTGCAGGTCAGCCAGTGCATGGTCATAAGGGGATGGAATTACAAAAAAAGCAGTGGGTTAATAATAAACAGAATTTTAGACAAAGAACAGGTCATGAATCTCAAGGGCCAGAAAGTATAATCCCCCAAGCTGAAGATCAAAGCAAAGGTTTCCAAGACAAGAATGATGATCAGGGAACTATGAAAGTAAAAGCTAAATCAGTTCAGGATAAAAACAAGATTGTGGAGCAAGCTACAACTGTTATACAAAATTATGCTCCATTTGATATAGCTCAAGTCCTCTCCCAAGTAAAAGTCTCTGTTCCACTTATGGAACTGATGAGAGTGGAAGAAATCAAGAATAGGACAATATCCCTAATTTCAGGGGTACCTTTTCAAGCTAAACAAAATGCTCAGACCCAGGGTGAGAAACATGTCATGTATAATGAAGAAGATGAGGCTCCTGAGGTTTATTTAGGAGTGACTATGACAAAGTGTCCTTCACAAGTGGAACCATTTTATGTATCCCTGGTTATAAATGGAAAAATAATCAGAAATTGTATGCTTGACTCTGGAGCATCTACAAATGTCATGCCTTTGGCCATCATGCAACAAGCTGGATTGAAAATTGACAAGGCATGTGGAAAATGTTATGCTATGGATGCCAGAGAGGTACCCGTTATTGGAATCATGAAGGATGTAGATTTCAAACTGGCAGCATTTCCTGAAAAAAGATATAAAATGAATATAACGGTGGTTGACATCAAGCCACAGTATGGTATGTTGCTGTCAAGAAGATGGGCAGCACTAATTGGTGGAAGTATGCAGCTGGACCTGTCGTATGCCATGATTCCAATGAATGGCAGGGATGTTAAGCTAATCAGAGAACAAAGATCATCAGAGACAGTGGAAGACCAAGAAGTTGAGGAATAGATATGCTTTGTAAACACTGACTGTGATAACTTCAAGGTTGTCTCAGATGATAAATAAGATAAAGAGAAAAATGTCTGCATTGAAGAGCTGGACCAGCAAGGTTTATGGACCATGTATTTTGATGGAGCTTGTGCAAAAGAAAGCTCTGGAGCTGGAGTTGTTTTCTTGTCTCCAGCTGGTAAGCTCCTCAAATTTTCTTTCTTGCTGAGGTTTGTTTGCACAAACAACATTACAGAATATGAGGCTTTACTCTTAGGCCTAAATATAGCCCTCAAACATGAAATCAAAATGCTAAGAGTATTTGGTGATTCTGAGCTGATTGTATCCCAAATTAGAGATAGGTATGCTTCAAAAAACAAAAGATTGAAACAATACAAGCATGCTATTTGGGATACCATTGAACTATTTGATGCATTTTCAATAGGCTGGGTTGAGAGATCCAAGAATGTTATGGCTGATTTCTTAGCTAATGTTGCAGTAAGACCAGATGACATCACTCTGTCAGATGTTACAAATGTAGAAGTTAAAATCAGGCCTACAGTACTAGAGAACATATGCAGTTGGCAAGTGTTTAATGATGATAGGGACTTGTTAAAATTTTTGCACTGCATAGATGAATATGAGAATCAAGAAATTGATTTCCAAGCTTTTGTAGAAACCATAGATGGAAAAGAAACTCTTGTGGGGAAAGAGATAATTCAGTTGAAGACTAATAAAATCCCTAGAGGGTTAGTAGCTTTGGAAAGAGCTTTTGACAGTAGAGACAAATTGGTCACAAGGACATCTCCCACAAATAAGGAAGATTTAGAAGAGATAAATTTGGGGACATCTCAGGCCCCTAAGAAGATATATATTGGTAAACAGCTCAAACCACACATCAGGAGTATGTCGATTGCATTACTGAAAAGGTACAAACATGTTTTTGCTTGGTCATATGAGGACCTAAAAGTCTATAAGGAAGATCTATTCTAACATGAGATCCCATTGAAGCCTGGAGCTAAGCCATTTAGACAAAGGCAAAGACCTATTAATCCTACCTTAGCCCCGAAGATGCAAGAAGAGCTTAAAAAGCTTAGGGAAGCTGGAATAATTGTGCCAATCAGACATTCAACTTGGGTGTCTAATCTTGTCCCAGTCAGAAAAAAGAATGGTGATATTAGGCTTTGTGTTGATTTCAGGAACTTGAATGTATCCTCTTTAAAGGATAACTATCCACTGCCTAATATGGAAGCTATGTTGCAGAGAGTGACTGGTTGTGAACTCTTATCCATGATGGATGGATTTTCAGGTTATAATCAGGTGAAGGTAAAGTAATCAGAACAGTATAAGACTGCCTTCACCACTCCATGGGGAACTTATGTGTATGTTAGAATGCCCTTCGGACTAACAAATGCAGGTGCTACATTTCAAAGAGCAATGGATGTTGCTTTTGCAGGGTTGATTGATTCAATCCTGGTTGTATATCAAGATGATTTGACTGCATATTCAAAGAAGGAAGAGCAGCATTGTATGCACTTGGAGCAGATTTTCATTAGAGCACTAGAGTATGGCATTTCTCTCAACCCAAAGAAGTGTGCTTTTGGGGTAGTTGACGGAAAGCTTCTGGGGCACATTGTTTCCAAGGATGGAGTTAGGATAGATCCAGAGAGAGTGGCTGCTATTGACAGAATTCAAATGCCAAAAACTGTAAAGGGAGTTAGTCCTTCTTTGGACAGATAAATTTTGTTAGGAGATTTGTTCCCAACTTTGCAGAAACCACAAGGAACATTTCCAAGATGATGAAGAAGGATGCAACTGTTCACTAGGAAAGTGAAGCAATTGAATCATTTTAGAGTATCAAAGAGGCAATCAAAATGGCCCATGTTCTTAAATCTCCTGATTTTTCTAGGCCATTCCAATTGTTTTCATTTGCTTCCTTTCACACTATTGCTGCATGTTTGCTACAAAAAAATGAAGATGGTTTTGAACAACCCATAGCCTTTTTCAGTATGTCCTTGCAGGCTGCTGAGTTGAAATATGATATCATGGAAAAACAAGCATATGCACTAGTCAGAGCCATCAAAAGTTTCAGACCATACCTGGTAGAATCACATATAATTGCATATGTACCCCATGCAGCAGTCAAAGACATATTCACTCAACAGGAGGTGACTGGAAGAAGGTGTAGATGGATAAACAAACTGCAGGAGTTCAACATAGAAATGCAAATTACCAAGTTGGTAAGAGGACAAGGATTAGCCAAGATGATGGCACAGTCAAACTTGGAGGCATGCCAAGTTAATGTAGTCCAAAATGAGAATGTAAATGTATCAAGATCTGAATGGTACAAAGACATTATATACTACTTGCAAAATCTGAATTGTCCTTCCCATTTCAGTGACAGTCAAAAGAGGACTTTAAAGTTACATGCAATCAGGTATGTCATTGTTCAAGGTGAGCTATACTGGAAAAACCCTGATGGTGTGCTGCTGAGATGTGTGGATGAAGATGTAGCTAACAATGTTTTGAATGACATGCATAAAGGAGCATGTGGTGGACATTATACTGCCCAAACAACAGCTCATAAGATTATCAGGGTAGGATATTGGTGGCCCACTCTCTTTTCAGATGCACAAAGGTTAGTGAGGAAGTGTGACCCTTGCCAGAGATTCTCAGGAAAGTTGAGATATGATGGTGCTTTACCCCTCAGAACTGTAACTGTGGATGCTCCATTTCAGCAATGGGGAATTGACTTCATAGGGGAAATTGCAGACAAGTCAAGTGGGGGACACAGTTGGATTTTGGTGGCAACTGATTATTTTACCAAATGGATTGAGGCCATTCCAACTAAGAGAGCTACGAGTAAGGTGGTAACAGATTTTATACTGAAAAATGTTATCATCAGGTTTGGAGTACCATTCAAGATAGTCACTGATAATGCTATGTGCTTCAGATCAGGTGAATTTGTTGATTTTTGCAACAGGTATGGGATAAATCTATCATATGCATCACCATACCACCCACAGGGAAATGGTCAAGCAGAATCAAGCAATAAAAGCATCATGAAAATTATCAAGAGGATACTGGACAAGAACAAGAGAGCTTGGGACTCAAAATTAAAGTTAGCAATATGGGCTGACAGGGTGACAGTAAAAAAGGCTATTGGAATGTCACCCTTTGAGCTAGTATATGGTGCACCAGCCAGATTGCCTATAAACAATTTCCTACCAGTTTATAGATTCATCCAAGATAATGATGAGGAAATTGAAGGTCCCATGACAAAAAGAGTGAACCAATTGGTTGCACTGGATGAAGACAGAAGGAAAGCCCACCAGATCAATCTCAAGAGACAACAAGATGTGAAATATCTGTTTGACAGGAGAGCTACTAAAAGGAAGTTTCAGGTCAATGATCTGGTGCTCATCTAGAATGCAAAAGATCAGGACAAGGGTAAACATGGTAAATTCAAACCCTTATGGATGGGCCCATATCAGATTTGTAGTACTCATGGGGAGGACTCTTATTTCCTCCAGGCCCTAGATGGTGAAATTCTGGAATTGCCTGTGCATGGCCAATTCCTTAAGTTCTATTTTGCATAGATGGCTTGTCTCTATGCACATGTGTAAAAATATGTGTATATTGTAAGTGCCTTGTACAGTTTGTGCTTTTTGGCTTTTTGCCTGGTCTGCCTGGAGATCTAGTTCTCGCTGCAGGTTTTCACCTACATGTCCCCATTCGGAGCCAGCGTTGGTGCTCATTTTGGCCTGGGGGTTAACCTTGCATGTGGAGGGTTTCTTCTTTTAAACCCTAGGCTTTCCTCTCCATTGGCGTAAGTTTGTGAGCATTTTTGCGATCACGATTGATAGCACGGTGTGTTCTTTTTACATCGCTGAGACTTTGTGCTATCGGCGAAGGAGTTTATGTTTCCGCCGATGGTGTTGGTCATGCCGATGGGGATGTCTCAAGTGTTCATCAGCTGGACTTATATTATCGGCTAGTGTGTTTTGTGGTTCGCCGATAGAAGGAAGTCACCCTGATGGGGAATGCCATCGGAATGACTTTGTGTTCAGTCTGGCCGACGGTGGAATTGACGTTCGGCACATCGGCGAGACTATTGAGATCGGGCTAGCAGTTGGAGGGTCCGCCAATGGGGTAGTGTTTGGCCGATGAAGATTCATCGACGTGTGTTTGGCCAATGGAAGGATGAGGCCATAGTTCATTAGCATGAATGCAGGTGTCGGCATAGGTTTGAGATGTTTGCCCGATAGTTCTGGTCTGGCTGATGATGGGAAATGTGAAGTAGGCATCGGTGAGACTAGTAAGGTCGGCAGGAAAATTATGGAGTAGGTCGATGGTTTGTGTCACAGCGATGGGTATTTGGCAAAGGGTTGTGTGTCGAGCGTGGCTAAATGCTCGACACCTATTATGTTTGCGGCCCCATTTATAAACTAATGAAGTGATCTCCTCACCATGCAAGTGGGATTATTCCCCTGTGTAGTTTGAACCTACAAAGAAGCGTTTTGGCGGGAATTTCCTTCTTGAGTGATGCGACTGTTTTCTCGATGGCTGCGGGTGGTTGGGCCATCAATGGTGACTGTGTTGAGGCATGGACGACTTGTTGAGCAGTCATGTACCTAATTTTTAGCATAAGGACTTCCAGATGGTGGCGCATGGCTCGAGACCCCTCTTTGTCTGCTGCATTAATATCTTCTGAGCGCCATTCCTCCTGAGGATTGTATCTGGCAGAATTTTTGTCCAAGCCATGTAATTAATTGCTTATGGTACACTACCTAGCTGTTATAAGCAGGAAGTGTTACCACTTTTTGGTTGTTGAAAGTTGAACATTTTTGGCTCTGTGATACAATATAGTTGGTTTTGGCTGCTCTGTCCATAAAAAACTTGTGAGTTTATTTATCTCTTGTTGTATGCTTTGCGTGAATCCACTGATTTCATGGTTAATTCTATATGAGAAATGCTATGTTAGCATGTGTTTTGTTAATTCTGTCTCCATTATTGCATGTATCTTTCTTCTGAGTCTGAATATTCAAGGAATGTTTAAAACTCTAGAACATAGAATTCCTGTGTTGAATGTCTGATCTCTTAACTTCTGCTCAAGGGTAGATTAAACTGTTTTCAGATTGAACATTGGGAAGGGTATACTGCAGTAGGGATGCCATAAGTATAGATAGCTTAACACTTTGTATTGGAAGATATCTGTAAGGCAGGTATCATATGTATCCCCCTGAAATCCAGTTTTAGTTGTTCATGCACATCATTCGCAAGTGTATGTCTACTGACTCCAGGCCCTGGATAGGCACCAATCTTGCTTTGTGTTTGTATTACAACCATGTCCAGCTTTGCATCCAAACTATAAATCAAAATCAAATTCTAAAACAACCATTAGGACATTAGAATTAGTTTTAGGATCCAAGTCCTCTGTCTACAACTAAAAATAGGCCCAAAGCCAGCCCCTTTGCTCTTATCTTGCAGTTTTGGTCTACTTACAGGAGGACTTATCTGCTTTCTGTCAGCATCCCATCCTTTGTATGCATATCCCCATGGATGTTGAGTAGGGAATACCCCCCTAGGTTTTGCAGAGCCTAAAGAAGAAGAGGAGATAAAATATAGAGTCTATCTCCTATACTGTTGGCCCCTGGCCCAGAGATCCTGTTGATCATTGATGGCTACCTTGTGGGGAAATCTGGGAATAAGCATCCAGTCTGGGAAAAAACCAACAGATTGGAAGGGGTTTTACTAGATGATGGCTTGAGTAGGTTTGATGGATCAACATAGGATGAAGATGGATATGCCTTGATGTTGATAGGAATTTGGTTTGGGCTCTGATATTTAGCTTGGAAAGCACAACAAAATTCAAATGGATTGGGATCAACTTGGATAGTAACTTTAACACCATTGTGTGGGAATAAGGCATTGATGGTATGTGGAAGGAACTGCCTTGAGAGCATGTATCCATGGATGACTAAGGATGATATTATAAGCAAGATCAATATCAAGGACCTGACAGTGGGTTTCTATAGTGATCGGCCCAACTTGGATAGGCAAGAAAATAATTCCTTCTATATCTCTCTCGGCATCATCATATGCTCTGATAATAGTAACCTTGGAGGTGTCAACATCTTTCTCAGAATATCCCAGTTGTTTTATCAATTTCAAAGAACATATATTAAGACCATCTCCACCATCTACCAAGATTCGCTTAATATGACATTGTTTGACAAACACTTCAATGTGGAGGGCTTCGTTGTGTAAAGGATAGATGGAGGGCTGAAGATCTTTGTCAGAAAAGGTTAAATGACAAGGGGCTGCAATGCTAGCGCCCATAGATTGGAATTGTGAGATATCAATATCATTGGGCACCGAAGATTCTTGTAGAGCGTTGTCAAGGATAGATTTATGAGCAGGAGACATGCGAAGCAACTCAAGAATGGATATATGCGCAGGTGTTTTGCCAAGGTGATCCAAGATATTATATTTAGGAAATGGTCAAGGGGGGTGAACAAGTGCTCCTTGAATAATAACTTGACCTCTGCGAGTGGTTACAGTGTAATTAGGTGCTTTAGCTTGGATAGTAATGGTAGAAATGTGAGCATGGTTAATGCGGCCAATGGTAGATGATTCATAGGTATACTGAATGGCATTTCCAGCATGTGGGTTACTTGTTTTATCATGAGATGGAAGTGGATTCTTGAAAGTCTCTAGATCATAGTTCGATGTTGATTGTTGTGCAGGTTGTGTTGTTGAACGTGTGACCTTGATTAAACCTTGATTAATGCAATCTTGGATGACATATTTTAAGCGCATACAACCATAGTTTTTGTGTCATTTAACTCAATGGAAATCGCAATACTCATTTTCTTTGTACCAAAGAGCTTTGAAGAGCGGTTCACCATTGGGTGGTGCATCTGGTAAGATAATATCACCTGCTTGGAGAAGATTTCAAAAGATAACTTCCATGGGTTCTACTAATGGTGTAAATTGTTGACACGAATTGGAAGTTTGGCGTTGTCGCATTCATTGAAAAGGTTGTGTTGTTGTAGAAGCAACTTGGATGTTGATAGGAGCTTTCATATTTTGGATGTGCTTTGCATAGACAACACCGTCATTGACAATATTCTTGTTTTTATTCCAAAAGTGAGACTTATCATTGGAGTTTTGAGGATAGTCTTTGTTATCGTGAAAGATCTTGATAGTTCATTTAGCGATTAAAGCTCGTTCAATGATGGTTCCTTTGGAAACAAGTTTATCAAAGGTGCTAGCACTTTGCAATTGTAGTTGGAATGATAGCTCGAGATGAAGATTTTGAACAAAGATATCAAGCTGTTGTTTCTTAGGGATTTCCCATGATAATTTGCTAGCCATATTGCGCCATCGTTGAGTGAATGAAGAAAGGGCTTCACCATTGCATTGTTTATTGTTAACAAGGTTGTTCATGTTTATCTCATGGTCAATGTTGAAAGTGAAGTGAGATCAAAACTTATTGGCTAACTCTGAAAAAGACTTAATCCCTGGAGGTAAATGAGAGAACCATTCAAGAGCTTGTCTTGCTAAGCTTCGAGGAAATAGTCTCAAAAGATATGTATCTTCATAAGCAACATTGAGACATGCCACAAAGAATGCTCTAAGATGGTCTTTCGGATTTCCTTTTCCTTTGTACTTGTCAAATTGTGGAATTTCAAAGTGTGGTGGAAAAGGGATCATATGAAGAGACTTGTCAAATGGATAAGCGCATATGTTATCTAGAGAAAATGTCTTCTTGCCTTGTCCTACTGCTTGGTTAATCATTTGTTGAACATCCGCTGAAGATAATTGCCATTGTTGCAAAGGGGTGAAACATGGTATGGTGCATATTGAGGTTGTAGTTGTGGGATATATGGAGCCATGACCGTTTTTTGAGGTTACGTACTCACAATATATGTCAAAGGATTGGGATGTGACACATATGTAGTTGAGGATTGTTGTCCTTGAGGCACAAGTGGTGTTTGAGTATATTGGGACGAATGGGCACCAAGATTTTGCAACACATGCAAAGTGGAAGATGGATTGACATTAGTTAATGGTTGGGAAGTTAGAGTTGGATTTGTGACATGGTAAGTGATGGAAGGATTGGTAGATGCGAAAGAAGGATGGACAGTTGGGTTTGTATTTTGGACAATATGGGGATTGGTATGTGCCATGTGTTGGGTGACAATGGGCAAGCCTTGGGTAGCATAAAATGGATTGATGGTGTGTGAAGGATTGGAAGAGTAGGATGGAATGGATGTAAGTTGCTCAACATAAGTGACCATAGAGTTGGGATTAGCTTGAGAAATGATGGGAGGGTCACTCATGTCAATAAGACTAACATTGGGATTATATGGTGTAGTGGAAGGATTAGTAGAGATGGTGGAAAGCGTATTAGCAATTAGTATATTGGATATGGTGGATTGTGATGGTTGTGAAGCTTGGACCATTGGTTGTGCTGGTATGGTTTGGGAGGCTTGCACACTATGAGACATAGGGATAGCTTGTGATGTTTGGAGCGTTTGCACTTGGGCTGCATGAACAGCTTGTGTTACTTGAGGCATGGAAACAGTCATGGTAGGCGGAGGAATATGTTGAGGAACATGGAAAGGTGCAATGTTCAAATTTTGTGACATGAGAGGGAGTACATTAGTTGGCACTATCAAAGGTTCTAGAGTGTGCTCCGAATGTGGTAGATCAAATGAAGAAACAAGAGGTAATGAAGATGTGTTGGAAGATGGAGCTTGTGAGATGATGGGAGACGGTGTGACTATAGTGGATCATCCCTTTGCAACAATAGCGAGAGTGTTCAGATCTTTCTCTCTAATAGAAAATATGTCAAAATCTCTTGGTAGTTTAGCGCCCATGTGGGCAAGTTGCAAGAAGTAGTGATTAGGCTCAAATATAATAAGTCTCTCAACTTGATCCCATACATGGGTATCCCAAAATTCTGATGAGTCATCTTGAGATTGTTCTTCAAAAGTCTCAAAAGCTATTGGAGGTTGCACTTGTTGTGAGGATGATTCTCCAATAGTATACCCATGAGGTGTAAACATATGAGGAGGCATACCAATCGTGAATTGAGTTGCGTCCTTAAGAGGTGTCGATCTAAGTTGTTGCATCTCGGCTTGCAATTTGGCTTCCATTTCAGCTCTATATTGAGTCCTAATTTGAGGCATGATGTTGATGTTGAAAACTGAAGCTTAGATTTTCAAAGTTTTGAGACCCAAAAGATGATGGTTTGTTGGTTGGTTGGTTGGTTGGTTGGTTTGCTTGGTTGCTGATTTGTTGTTGGCTAGTTTTCTTTGGTTGATGATTTGTTGTTGGCTGGTTTGCTTTGGTTGATGATTTGTTGTTGGCTAGTTTCCCTAGAGAATAGCTCACACACTCAAAGGAAAAGTTGTTTGCTAAAGATTTCTATGTTGCTGATGTTTGCTAAAGCTAAAGCTAATGTTTTGCTAATGGATCAAAATGATTGATTTGATGTTTGGTTCGCTGGTTTGGGATCTCAAAAAGATGAAAAGCTCATGAAATACGATTGATTGATAAGCTCAAAGCAAGGAGACATTGTCTAGGTATCTGCTAATGATTAGAGATAGGTTTGAAAGCTAATGCTGAAGTTGAGCAAGCTAGATTTGTGGCTAATTTGATTGAGTCACTAAGATTTGCTGGTATTAGACCACAGGCAACAAGTGATAGCTCATATGCAACTCAGAGAATGCTGAAGGCGACTGGTAATAGCTCAAATGTGGATTGGTTTAGGTTCTGAAACAGGTTACAGTGCTAACCGAAGGCGATCCAAATGTTCAGAGGCGATAATTGTTAGCTCAAAAGCAATTCACTGCTATTTGGAAGTGACTCAGGTCAAGCTAAAGGCCAAATACTGTTGTTTAAAAGTGACCTAGTTTAGACCAAAGGCGACTGACTATTATTTAAATGCGAGCTAATTCAGGAGAGAGGTGACAGACCACTGTTCAAATGTGACTCTGTTTATGCAAAAGGTGATTAACTATTATTCAAAGGTGATGTAGTTCAAGAAAAAGTGAATAACTGCAGCTTAAAAGTGACTCTATTGTCTATATGCGGGCAGTTTAGGCTTAAAAGCGAATGTGTCTATCAGAAAAAAAAAAGTCTGATTTGTGATTTTTGACAAGAAAACAGTAATTGCAGTCACTCGCACTCACAACAATCACAAACTTGTACAACCTAGGCTAGAAAGGACTATATTTGTTGAAACCCCTAGCCGTGCTTATTCAAAGCGGATAGCTTCAGGATCTTGGTAGCACTAGCTCCCCTCCATGACACTCACTTCTCATGCATACCAAGATCTGGGTTTCCTATAAGGCTTGTCCCCCCACCAAACCTTAGGATTCTCCCTGCTATCTCTTCTAAGAACCATGTGAATCAAGGCCACTTCAAAGGTCCCACCTTTTGCATCAACAAATAGAGGGTTTTTGGCTACTACACAAAGTTGCTAATAAGGGCATCCATTCGGGTGGCTATACATGCGACAGCGCTACTCTCCATTGTGGAGTCTCCCAGCCTTCAAGGGTTATGCCTTGGAGGGTTTTGGGGGAGGTTGTCTATCAGTATAATGTAACAACACCCGTTGTTTGTGGCTTTTGACACAAACACTTTTCTTATATGGTGGTTCAGAAGGACTTGGCTTTAGCTCGTTACCACTTGGGTCATATCCCTTCTCACACCAGGAAGGCAAGCCCTCTAAAGATAATAACAAGTTCTCATGCACCCAAGGTCCATTTGATAGGCAAGGGGAGAGGATACTTTTGTTATTAAATTTAGGTTACAATCAATCACATGCAAGAAATCAAAAAAGATAAATCAAGCACAGAGCAAGCAATGATTCATTTTAAGCACCAAGCCCAAATGTTCCTAATTTAGTGAAAAAGCACAAGTCTTGGACCGATCGGATCTACAATAGATATGTGAGTAGTTTGATAACCTCCTTTTCTTGGACAAATCGATAAAATGCTGCACAAATACCTAATTAGTAAACAAGAAAACAAACTACAAATTATACAGACTGAAAGCGCACAGTTTACCAAAGGTGATTTACTGTCTGTCAGAAACGATCTCTATTTCTGTCACAAGTGAATTACTACAAATTAAAAGTGATCTTGAAAACTCCAGATGCTAATTGTTTAGGCTTAGAAGTGACGTGAAATAGCATAAAGCAGTTGGTATAGGCTCATACATGACTTGGATCTGCAACAGAGACAATACACAACAAAAGCCCTAATTCTGTAGAAAGTGATTCAATTATCTAAAAGCGGCCTCTGTAAGATCAAAAGTGATTAGATTAAATGCAAAGGCGACCCTTGTTAGTCTAAAAATGATGCAGAATAAATAAAAAGTGATCGTTGTCCACTTATAAGCGATCTGAAAATGGATAAAGGTGACAGATTTTAGTGTAGAAGCGACACGAATGTGTAGATGGCGACGGGTTTTTGCTCAAAAGTGACAGAAACTTGCCGTAAGCACTCAAAAAATCTGATCTTCATAAAAACAACTTTAAACAGCAAAGTTAATCAAGGACATGGGTCCCACCAGGCATGCCAAAATGTGATAGGTAAAAAATCAGGTTGATAAGATCAAGCAAAGCCATGAAAACCTAACCCTACCATCATCAAAGAATCTAATCTAAATGAAATCAAAAGTAATGCAATTCAAGCACAACATCACCTAGATTGTATGATTCCTTGTTTATGATGCGGATTGCTTCTTCAATAATGAACAATTATAAAGATAAAAGTTGCCATGATGGATGATAGTGATAAAGCTCAATAGATGCTATGGATGCTCAAATGCTCAATATGCTCAAGACGATAATGTAGACACTATATTAATGTTGGATAGATTGTCGTATGAAATGAGAGAGTGTTTATATAGAACTCAACCAAAATCAATCAACGGTGGAAATTTGGAGGCTATGTGAATGGCTAAGATTGAAAGATAGACATAGATGAATGTGTAGATGACAAGTGGCGAGAGGATAGGGCTCATGTGTGATTGTGTACATAAAAAAAGTACTACATGTGAAAGATATTAAATAAAAGGATGTAGTACCACTTATATTTTTAAATGAAAGAGGCACACATGTCAGCTATTAAGATAAATGATAAGATAAATTAATTAAATAAATACAATTTATTTAATTAATTAGAAAGTTAGCTTATGAAAGGAATCTTTAATTAAATAAATAAGATTTATTTAATTAAAAATAGATAGAATGAAGATAATTAAATAATTGAAGATTGTTTAATTATAATTTCGAGGAAATAGCTAATGAATTAATTAAATAAATTAGAATTTATTTAATTAATAGAAGAAATATATGTGTTAGGGATATTGCTCAAGTGTGTTAGACAAATGCAGATGATGTGATAATGCGATATTTGAATGTTAATGATAATGAGTCAATTTTGGGTGTCTACAAGTCACTTTCCCAATTCTAGGTGCTCCACATGGGCTAATCATTGCCTTGGCAGAGCCCATGATGAGAAAGATGCTCTGGATAACTCCCATTTGACTTCTTTTGTAGCTCTTGTGGTTAATTCCATTACAAATACATGTAGTAGAATAAAATCTTAATAAATAATTGTCCCCAAACACATAGGGGCATCCACTTTCACCCTCCATGTACTTTGGAATACATACATAATTTACCATCTACAATTTTAACAAGACATTAGAATTGCAAGGTGAGTGACAACTATAATACTAACATTCTCCCACTTGACATTTACATTGCAATGACATGAAATAGAAACATAAAATAAATCAAGTGTATGATCCAAGGCTAATGACCTCCTACACTAAGAGAACTTCTACATGCTCACTAGCTTCATAAGGGAATCTGCAACATTATCTTGAGTGTCAACTTTCTACAACATGACCTTACCATTCTCTACCATCTCATGCACAAAAAGATATTGAACATAAAAATTCTTAGTATGAGCACGGTACATGGGGTTCTTAGCCAAACAAATAGCACTAGCTAACTATCACACTTGATTTTAACCACCCTACAATCAAAACCAATACTTGAACATAATTTATGTAACCATACTACCTCCTCAAAGGCATATGTAGTAGCCATATAATCTTCTTTTGTGGTGGAAAAGAAACCAGAGGCTTCCCCTTATGCATGCAACTCATTGCACCACCAAACAAAGAGAACACAAAGAGACTAGTGGACCTTCAACTATCTAGGTCACCTACCTAGTCTACATCAACAAAGTGCTATAGGTTGAATGTGTTATCCACATAATTAGTACCATGATAACACAAAAAGTAATTAGAAATCCCTCACAAATATATAAACACCCTCTTCACATAACTCTAATTATCCTTACCAGGGTTAGACATAAATATGGTCAAAACTCCCACTACTTGGATAATATCCAATCTAGTGCAAACCATTGAATACATTAGGCTATAGAGAGCACTACAACATAAGGAATGTTAGACATATCCTAAAAATTATCATCTAACTTTGGACATGTATATAAAAAATTCTTAGTGCTAATTATTAGAAATGAAGACAACCACTACTCAATGGAAATCTGATTCAAATATGTTTAATGATCTTCTAATAGTGTATTTTTTAATGGAGATTGCAACAAAATATAAATAATGCAACAAATCTAAAAATTGATCAAACAATGACACAATGTTTACATGGAGAAAACCCTTTTGGGTAAAAAAACTCCACCAAGAAAGAGGCACAAGTTTGTATTAATCTACAAAAGTGATACAATACATCAACTACATAAATCTCTCCTTCAGTCTTCAATCCGATGACATTCCTACAACACCTAAGGACCTATAAATCTGTTATACTACAACAAATACATGGCAATGGATATATGGAAGTGTTCTCACACCAAACTAGGCATCCACTTTCTCTCTCCTGAGAATCTCCAACATGCAAATATTAAATGCCTCCTTATAAGCTCCTGCTACTTGTCCAAAGTCAACCATGCAAAGTTGGGTGCCCAAGTCTAAATAAGGTCTCTTACAACATCATATGATGTGTTATAACTATCATAGATTCCACCAAAGAGTATCTTCCCAAGATGGGCACCTGGGGCTAAACATGGTAACTTACACATAGTAAATATCTGTCATATGTCATCATAGTGTCATAGAATCTTATGACAACTTGCAGATATCATAGATTCTCTTACATGCACTTACCAAACATTATGGCATGTGTCATACATGCTAAAAATAGCAGATTATCCTAAGGTGGTACCTACCTTCATCTACTCATGATTTTCACAATTACCAATCGTAAATGTCACTTCATAATTACCTCTAGTGAATCTGGAATTACCACTGCCAGTGAAACTACCACATTCCATTATTGGTAATTACAAATTTTACAAATAATCAAATAGAATAAATACAATATTGGGATTTACAAAGTTAATGACACCTTATCCCAACATTCTCCCACTTGACATTATACATTACAAATCAACGCATAAGAAATCAAATGAAAAATAATCAGGCATTAGAAACAAGGCCCATGGCTTCTCTGTACCACACAAATCTCTCTTTGCTCATAGTGTTTGTCAATGAATCTACAACATTCTCTTGAGTGTCTATCTTCATCACAACCAATCTGAATGACCCTGCAATCAAAACTAATAACTGTACATAGTCTCCTTAACCAAACTGACTCCTTAGAGACATGAGTAGCAGCTATATACTCTACTTTGGTGGTGGACAAAGCAATTGTGAGCTACCTCTTACTCATCCAACTCAGTTCTCCTCCAAATAGAGTAAATACATAGCCACTAGTGGACCTTTGACTATCCAAGTCACTTGCCCAATCTGCATCAACAAATCCTCATATGTATAAAGTTTTATTAGCACTATCAGTATCAAAATAAAACAAACAATAATCAAGAGGACTTAGAAGATACTTAAACACCCTCTTCACATGATTTCAATGTTGTCTACCAGGGTTAGACATAAATCTTCTCAAAACTCCCATTGCTTGGGAAATATATGGCCTAGTGCAAACCATTACATACATCAAACTCCCTATAACACTAGCATATGACATATTAGACATATTCTCAAAATCATCCTTATTCGTTGGACACATATCTAATGAAATCTTAGTACCAATGGGTAAAGGAACTCTAACTAGGTTACAGTCTTGAAAACTAAATCTCTACAAAATGGTATTCACATACTTCCTTTGTGATAACCAAAGCCTTCTTTTACCTCTATCCCTCCTGATCTCCATACCCAGAATGTACCTGGCAACTCCAAGATCCTTCATATCAAATGTACCTAAAAGTTGAGCTTTCAGATCACTAATCATACTCTTAGTATTGTTGAAAAATAACATGTCATCAACATACAATTCAATGATCAGTATAGAATCATTAATACAATGAATTTACACATAATGATCCTCCTCACTTCTAAAAAAACCCAATTTCAACACAAATGAGTCAAATTTTTGATACCACATTCTGGGTGACTATTTCAAACCATAAAGAGACCTCTTTAACCTGTAAACCCAACATGTTCTTTTCCTTTTACCTCAAAACATGTAGGTTGTTGCATATAAATTTCTTCCTCAAGATCCCCATGCAAGAACATAGTTTTAACATCCATTTGCTCAATCTCCCAATCAAAAGATACAGGTAGCAACAAGAGAGAAAATTTCATTGAAATCAACTCCCTTTCTCTGGGAGTAGTCCTTGGCTACCAGTCTAGCCTTGTACTTTTCCAATGAACTGTCTACCCCAAACTTCTTGAAGACCCACTTGCAACCTATGGCCTTTCTTCCTTTGGACAAATGAAAAAGATCCCAGGTGTTATAAGAATCTAAAGCCATCATCTCCTCATACATGGCTAACTACCAAGACTCACTATCATCTGCATGAATAGCTTCCCTGTAGGATCTAGGTTCATTGTTAGTACTCAATAAAGCAAATACACAATGAAAATTTGGTGGGCTATACCTATCAACTAGATTTCTTTGTCTTGTGGATCTCCTCAAGGGTGGAGTACGAGTCTCAACTTGTTCTTCTGCATGATCTTCTGCACTAACTTCTTATGTTACAACAGATTCTTCCTCATTAGAACTACTAGAATCTTCTTCTTCTTCACCCTTCAATCCATCATCATGTTCTTCTTGAGGTGCATCTTCCTTATTTAAGTCAAATTGCACTCTCTTCACCTTTTCTTTTTCTTTTGGCTGCTCAGGTTCAGAAAGAGCTCTAAGTTCCCTAAAAATAACATCTCTAGCAAAAACATTTTTTTTCTAATTAGAGGATCCCAAAGATTATAAACCTTAACATTCTCACCATATCCAATGAAGATGCATTTATGTTCTTTTGGATCCAAGTTAGATCGCTTTTCCTTAGGCACATGAACAAAATCCTTACATACAAAAACCCTTAAATGTGAAACAAAAGGTTTCTTACCTGTCCACACTTCATAAGGTGTCGAATCAAGAGCCTTACAAGGAGATCTGTTAATCAAGTAGAAATTAGTACACACAACCTCTTCCCAAAAGCATTTATCCAACTGTGAATCACTCAACATACTTCTAGTTCTTTCCATGATTGTTGTGTTCATCCTTTCTGCAACACCATTTTGGTGTGGTATATATGGAGTTGTCTTTTGTCTAATTATACCTGCATGCTTACAAAACTCATCAAATTCCTTAGAGCAAAATTCCCCTCCACTGTTATATCTTGATATTTTTATCCTTAATCCCAATTGGTTTTCAACTAAAACTTTAAAATCCTTAAACTTAGTGAAAACTTTAGATTTGTGTTTCATAAAATAAATCCATGTGAACCTAGATACATCATCAATGAAGGTGACAAAATAATGAGATATTCTGATAGAGTCATTATATATAGGTCCAAACACATCTATATGAATAATCTCTAACTTCCTTTTTGCTCTATTACTTCCTAAAGGGAATGATTTTCTATTTTGTTTACCAAACACACAATGCTCACAAAAATCAAAGTGCTCATCAGAATAAGAAAAATTGTCCAACAAATCTTTATTCTTAATTGTTTTCAAAACATTATTACTTATGTGGCCTAATCTATGGTGCCACAACATACAAGTATTTTCAGAAGCTTCAAAAACATAAGAGGAATTACAAACTATAGTAGCATCTAGCCTAAACAAGGTTCCCCTTCTCTTCCCCTTCACTACCACCAAGTTTCCTCTCACCAATCTACAACCATGCTTATCAAATGTTACATGCATTCCCAAATCATTCAACTTTGAAACTGAAATCAGATTTCTAGCTCATCCAAGGACAAGCAAAACACCAAGGAGGGTTTTAATTCTGCCATCACTGAAACACAACAATACCTTGCCTTTCCCAACTATCGGATATGTAGAGTTGTCCCCAAGGTACACTTTACCTCCATCATAGTCTTCGTATGTGGAAAACCATTCCTTATGCGAGGTCATATGAAATGAGCATCCTAAGTCAACTAACCAGTGATCATTAGAAACAATATTGAATGCAAAAAATAAAACATCTTCCCCTGCATTAGAGGACTTCTCAGAAGCGGTCTCCCACTATTTCTTTGGGTTTTGGCACTCCTTCTTCACATGTTACCTTTTACCACAGTTCCAACACTTAACTCTGTTCTTCTTTCCAGGATTCTTAGAATGGCCCTTAGGCTTGTCTTTGAACCCCTTCTGATCTCCTTTCAGTTCTCTTTCCTTAGACCTTCCCCTAACACTAAGAGCATCCCCTAAACTATCTGAACTCTTCTTCCTCAATTCTTGTGCCAAGAAAACTACAACAAGAGCATCCATCTTTGGATCCACGAGGTTATCAATGATAGTAAGGATAACATTCTCCCAAGACTCAGGTAAAGAACAAAGAAGTAAGATACATTTATCCTCCTTGTTAACTTCACCATCTACAGATGTAAGCTAACTCAACAACAAATTAAATGAATTTAAATGCTTTGCAACTGATTCACCCTCTTTCATTTTCATAGAAAATAGTTAACGCTTCAAGTAAAGTTTGTTTACCATACTCTTGGTTTGGTAGATCTCACCCAAACACTTCCACAAGCTATGTGCGGTCTCTTCCCTTGTGACATTTAACAGAACAGAATTAGCAATACATAATCTGATTGTACCTCGTGCCTTCTTATCTAATCTATCCCACTCATCTTGAGAGCCATCGTCAGGTTTCTTCTCTTTTAGAACAACCAACCACTAGTTCCTTTCTTCCAACAAATCCTCCAGTTTCAGCTTCCACGGCTCATACCTCACACTGTTGTACTTCTCAATGTCCAGATGAGAGGTTGAAGCAATGGTGGATGCAACCATAATAACAACTCAAGATCTGCAAAACAAATACAACCAAATCTCCCACTGCAGCTACTTAACCTTCACACTACCACCCAAGAGTCAAAGTTGACCAAGCTCTAATACCAAATGTTAGAAATGAAGACAACAATGACTCAACAAAAATCTAATTCAAATATGTTTAATGATCTTCTAACAGTGTATTGTTTAATGGAGATTGCAACGGAATATAAATAATGCAACATAGAAGCAACAAATCTGAAAACCGATCACATAATGACATAATGTTTACATGGAGAAAACCCTCTTGGGTAAAAAACTCCACTAGGAAAGAGGCACAAGTTTGTATTAATCTACAAAAGTGATATAATACGCCAGCTACACAACTCTCTCCTTCAATCTTCAATCCGACAGCATTCCTACAACACCTGAGTACCTATAAATCTATTATACTACAACAAATACATGGCAATGGATATATAGAAGTGATCTCACACCAAACTAGGCGTCCACTTTCTCTCTCCTGAGAATCTCCAACATGCAAATATTAAATACTTCCTTGCAAGCTCTTGCCACTTGTCCAAAGTCGACCATGCAAAGTTGGGTGCCCAAGGATAAATAAGGTCTCTTACAACATCTTATGATGCATCATAACTATCATAGATTCCACCAAAAAGTATCTTCCCAAGATGGGCGCCTAGGGCTAAACATAGCAACTTACACATAGTAAATATCTGTCATATGTCGCCATAGTGTCATAGAATCTTATGACAACTTGCAGCCGTCATAGATTCTCTTACATGCACTTACCAAATATTATGACGTGTTTCATACATGCTAAAAATATTAGATTCTCCCAAGGTGGCACCTACCCTCATTTACTCATGATTTTTATAATTGCCAATCATAAATGTCACTCCATAATTACCTCTAGTGAATTTGGAATTACCACTACCAGTGAAACTACCACATTCCCTTATGGGTAATTACAAATTACAAATAATAAAATGGAATAAATACAATATTGGGATTTACAAGGTTAATGGCACCTTATCCCAACACTAATGAGAAAATGAATACTCACAAGTTTGTAATCCTACATACCAAATTTCTATAAAATGGTGTCAACATACTTACTTTGACTTAACCAAAGATTTGTGTGTACCTGATTATTGTTGATCTCCATACCAAGAATGTATTTGTAGCCCCCAAATTTAGAAAGATGAGTTTCGAGATTCCTAATCATCACCTTGACATTACCAATAAACAACATGTCATCCACATACAAGATAATGATTAGAATCTCATCACCAATAACTTTAATAAATAGTGATCTTCCTCACTCCTAACAAAACACATTTTTAGTACAAATGCATCAAATTTATAGTACTACATGTGGGGAGACTAATTCAAAACATGCAATGGTCATTTCAACCTACAAACTAAATGTTCCTTCCCCTTCACAATAACACCATTAGGATATCACATATAAATCTCCTCCTCAAGATCCCCATGCAAGAAAGTAGTTTTAACATCAATTTGTTCTATTTCAAAATCACGTGCTGAAGCAATGAATAATGAGAATCTTATAGAAGATAACTTAGAAATAGAAGAGAATATTTCACTAAAATTAACTCCCTCTCTTTGGTATTATCCCTTGGCCATAAGTTTAGCCTTGTGCACTTTAACAATCCATCTACTCTGATCTTCTTTTATACATCCACATGCAACCAATGGGATTTCTTCTCTTGTGAAAACTAATGAGATTCTAGGTGTTGCATCTATCTAAGGCCATCATCTCCACATACATGGCCTACATGCAATACTCACTATCCTCAAAAGAGAGAGCCTCCCTAAAATATATTGGTTCACTGTCAATACATAACAAATAAATATACAATAAAAATCTAGTGGGCTATGTACTTATCAATTATGTTTTGTTGTCTCATTGATCTTCTCAAGGTTTTTTGTAAGGGCTCTACCCATTCTTCTACATTCTCAACTTACTCATCATTCTAATAACTCTCACTGAAACCCTATTCTTCCTCTACACCCTCTAATCCATCATCATAAATTCTTCTACATTTTATCTTCCTACTTTATGACCTTGGTCTTGAAATGAACTATTTTATTTCATTCATTTTCTTTTGATTGTACAAGATCTAAAAATTCTCTAAACTCCCTAAAAATCACATATCTAGAATAGATCATTTTCTAGATTAGTGGATTCTAAAGCTTATAACCTTTTAGATTCATACCATAACCAACAAAGATGCATTCATGTGATTTTGGCTTTTATTTAGATCACTTTTCCTTAGGCACATGAGCATAAGCCTCATAGCCAAATATCCTTAAACGTGAATAGAAGGTTTCTTACCTATCCACACTTCATAAGGAGTTTTATAACCAAGATTTAAATAAGGAGATCTATTAACTAAATAAAAAGTGGTACTTACAATCTTTGCCTGAAAGCACCAATCCAGCTACGTACCACTTGCATACTTCTATCTCTTTCTAACAAGGCTTCATTTATTCTTTCTACCACCCCATTCTATTGACATATGTATCATGTAGTTTTCTACCACAAATAATTGCATGCTAACAGAACTCATTAAATTCCTAAGAATAGTATTTCACCTCATTATTAGATCTCAACACCCTTATTTTATAATCTATTTTCCTTTCAACCAAGGCTTTAAATTTCTTGAATTTAGTGAAAATTTTAGATTTAGAATGCATAAAATTAATCTAGGTGTATCTAAAAGCATCACCAATAAATGTAGCAAAAAAACAAGATTTTCCCATGGATTTAATGTCCATTAAACCAAACACATCAAAATGAATAATCCCTAGCAATCTCTTAGATTTGTAACTCCTTGAAGGAAATGATGCTCTATTCTATTCTCTAAACACACAATGTTCACAAAAATGAAAATGATCGTTAGAATAAGAAAAACTATCAACTAACTTTTTATTAATTAGGGTTGTAAGCCCTTTTTCACCAATTTGGCAGAAAAGTTGGTGCCACAACATACATGTAGTTTTGGTGCTAGTTACATTGGCAAGGTTACAAAAAGTAAAGGCATTTGGCCTAAATAAATTCCCAACATGGGATCCTCTAACAACCAACAAATTCCCTCTCACCAACTTGCAACCAAAACTTATCAAATGTCACATGCATCTCTAAATCATTCAACTTACAAATAGAAACAAATTTCTAACAAGTTTAGGAATATGTAAAACACTAGTAAGGATTTTCAACCTCCCATCACAAAAAGTCAACTGACTCATACTCAAATGTTCTACAATAGATTCCCCATCCTTCATTTTCAAAGAATATAATTCCATCTTCAAATAAATTTTATTTACTAGAATCTTATTTTGGTAGATCTCACCAATCCTCTTCCATAGTGAATATGTGGTGGCCTCCTCAGAAACATTCAATAAGACAAAATTTGCAAGACATAACTGAATGGTTCCTTAGCCTTTTTGTCCAATTTCTTCCAATCATCATTAGATACACTATCTATATTCTCCTTTTTAATGGTAGATCTCCACCAATATCTCTTCAAGGAGATCCTACATTTTTAGCTTCCACAACTCGTACCTAGTTCCATTGAATTTCTCAATCTTTGAATGAGAGGTAGAGGCAATGGCTTCCAATCACAAATATACAAAACCACTCAAACAAAGAACTCCCATTGTAACCAAAAAAACCTTCAACACTTAAAGAAAGCCATATTTTTTTGTTGATGATAGTCATGAGGTTTATGTTAGTGATATAAGGATATGGTTGTCCTATGATGATAGCAAATGACCTATGTACTCAATACTAAGAGAACCATCAAGATCATAGTCAAAGCTCCAACTGCAGAATTAGAAACCCAATCATGACATCATGATCTAATTATCTCCTCAAAGGAATATCTATGTCTCATAAGAACATATCCTACTCCAAAGAGCACTTGTATCATGCCAATAGTCTAATGCAGAATTAAGAGTAAATCATGACACAATACCATCCATCCTATAAGCAAGGATCCCCTATCAAAACTGATAAACCATAGCCAACACCTCAACCAAAGACTCCAAGACTCCTCCATGGTACCAAGATGTCAACATCTCCAAATCACATGAAGATAGCCATATCCTACCAAAGCTCTCACTAAACCATGATACTGAGTTATACATGACATCAAGATAAACATCAAACCATCACTATCTAAAACTCCCACTAAATCATGTAACCAAGATATCCATAACATCATGATAACCATCTCCTAAATGAAGATCATCCATGGACTCAACACAATCAAATAATCCCACTGTAATGACAGCAACTCCCAAAATGTTGAGTAAACCATAATCTCCAAACCAACAAGATGAACAAACACTTGTATATTGAATCAATCAAACACCACCAAAACTGCACCTGCAAAACAATCATGTCATGCCAAAGTCCCAGGGTAAAAGTACCAAGTTGTGTCACACCTTTATATAGGAAACAACCAACACTGATCCAACTTTTAAACTTGAATCACTAAAAAGTGACATATATGTTTTGAATTTGAAATGATGTAAAAAAATAAAATATTTATTTCTTAGTATATTTTATGTTTGTATTTTTTTGAAAAAATTTAAAACTTATTTGAATATAGTTTTTAGTAAATTAACACTATAATTTAGTTGCTGATAAAATGCTGAAAAATGAAGTTACATGAGATGTCAATCTTTATATAGTAAATTTTATTTTTTTTCTTCAAATTTTTATATGTATTTATAACTTGAAACTTTAGGGCATGGATATATTTTTTCCCAATTTTAATAAATATATATTTTTAAATAAATATTAAAATGTGCGTGTATTAAAACGTAGTTGTTTCTATTCAATGTCAACTTTTATATTAACTATTTATTTAAAATTAAAAAAATATACCATCTTAATATAGATTCTTTTATCTAGGGCATCATTTTTTTTTAATTTTTTTAATAAGTTTTACTATTTTTCCTTGACATGGTAATCGACCTAATGTTTTGTGCTGATAACCTACTTTTAGTAAAAAAAAAAAAAAAAAAATATTAATATTAATTAAACTATTAAAAATTTTTTTTTTAAAACTAAACTTATAGATCTACAAAAGGGTATTTTTATTATTTTTTTAAATGTTATTTACATGAGTAGAGGTTAAGTAAATTGGCCTCATTGTGGTGCTACATATGTATTTAGCCAACAATTTTAGTTGGAAAAGTTGTGGACATAGATAACTTAGCTAGAATGAATCTTACAAGATCATATGTTTGACCAAAATTAATTTTTAGTTAGAAATACTTAAATTCACTTGTGCTGGTATGTAGGCTGAAAGTGACACAACTTTGTGATTTTACCCCACAACCAAACAAGGAATGTCCATGAAACCATGATCACCACCGAATATACCTGCACCCAATTCCCATCAAGTCTCACACAACTATACCATATAGTCAACAAACATAGGTCCCATATCATCATTGTATTATTTAATACCATCTCTCTCTATAACTCATAATGATAATAAAACCAATGAAACATGTGACTAAGCCAAGCCACAAATCAAAATTTGCATCAACACTGAAACATCTATGGGCATAGACAACCTACATCCAGGTCATATATGCAACCTGTAAGCAAAAACAACCTACAACATTGCACAACCTGTAGATCTCACAATGTAACATGCAAATTCGACAATACATTTATAATGCTATCAAAAAAAGATAATCAAAGATAAACCTATGAGTTTGTAATGACTCAAACACCAAATTAGCTCAGATTCAATTTGCCATCAACTCACAAAAGCACCATAAGTCAAAAGAACCAAAAATATCTCAAACTTAAACAAATTGAACAAATGTATTAGAATATCATCTCCAAACCTACTCCATTGTGTAGTGCTCATAAATACCTTTCCAATGCCTATAAGAAGTCCAAAACTCAACTCCATATGCACAAGTTATGCCTTGTAAAAACTCGTGTGCTCACATTTGACTTCCAACAGCCAAATTTTGGTCAAAACAACAAAATCTGGAAAAGTTCTAACACCACTACATAGTACATGGAGAGATATTTCCTTTGACTATAATAAGTTTAATTTTTGACATCTTGGGTGAAAGTTATGCCCTCTGAAATAAAGTTGCACTATTAGGCTCAAAAATAGGCCCTTTGGTGACCAAGCGGTGCCCTGCCAGTGGTGCCCGGGCGCCACCCTTGCAGTGGATCTTAGACAAATTTAAAAAATGGTTTTTAAAATTTAAATCCCCCTTTGGGGATGTGTTGTGGTTGTTGGTTCCCACATGACTAGGGGTCCAGGCTGGGGCTGGCTACTAGCTAGTAGCATTGACAGTGCTAACAATGTCACCGAACTATCAGGCCGTGCACTGGCGCATGGGGTGTACGACCCCCCCAAAAATTTTAATAATTTTTTTTAATTTGCAAACTTAAACCTTTATTTATTTATTTATTTATTTTAAATAATAAAATATAAAAACTCGTACCTAACGACATAATCCTTGCACAGACGGGGAATATTCTCTAGCGATTCTATACTGTAGATTTTGTTAGCGGCCATATGGAATCTTCTAGATTCTGTACAAGATTCCCTAGGGTACAAAATAGGGAAAAAAAATTATGTCTCTGAATATGGTCGAATTATATGTTTTTCTTCGCCCCTTGGGCCTTTTGAATCTAATGGCAAGGTCTGTTTTTTCCCAAGAGGCTTCCTATAAAAGCTAACCTCCAAAACCTCCCATACAAAGAACCCAAAACAAAAACTCACTTGCCAAATCTCCATGAAACCCTCGATCTGCAACAACCCAAGTCTATAAATAGCCTTGTAACCCTGAAAATGCCTTCATTCTCAACTTGCAAGTCCATGGATTCAACTATACATAAAATCAACTCATAGCAAGGGTTATCAAAATAGGGATTTCTTCTCCCACAACCAAGCAACCAAGATTTGATACCAAATGTTAGAAATTTGTAGCCATATAGACAATTTCCTCATAACCTAATGAGACATTAATATGCAAACATAGTGATCAAAATCCATATGCAAAAGAATAGACAACATACCATCAAAGGTGACACAAGATATACCCTAGGAAAACCCTCCATGAGGGAAAAACCCAACCCCAAAAGCATTCATCTTTCATGTAATATTCAGCAATAAAGATTATAATACATATGCAGAGTCTCCATGAATACCCCTAAATCATCAAGCTCTCTACATACACTCCATGTGAACAAGCATGTAACCACACATCCCATGCTATGCTTCAAACCCTCACATGTGCAACCTGCAAGAAATGCTCAATCAAGTCAAACCCAGCCAACAACCAACAAGCCAACATAAACAACTACCCATGTGTTTGGTTTTATAAAGACAAGCTCACACAAATACTAGATGTAGTATGGTAAAACCATCTTCCCCAAAACCATGAACACACTAAAATTATTGACCCTGACATTTAATTATTGGTACTAAGTTTTCACTTTTTCCTAATTATTAAATAATTACAAATAAATAATTAATTACTCTGTGTCCCACACACATAAAATAATTAGCCCAATGTTACATACAACAATTACAAGTGGCACCAAATAAATATTTAATGTGGTTAAACACATCACATAGATGCACAACAAATAAATATTTATTTTACATAAATAAAATAATCAATGTTATGCAAGGTGTACAACACACCTATTCCAACACTATGGACAAAAAAATTACCTAGATGATCCAAGGCTAATTTTGACAATTTGACAATCAATCTTATTTGAGCCTTTTGAGCATGATGGTAGGGTTGGATTTGACCGAAAATGCTCCAAAAAATAGTTTTCCTTAGGATCCCAAAAAAGCACCTGTTGAAACCGTTGCAAATTTGGCCTCCGAAGCTCAAATCAAACCAAATAAGAGGATAATACGACTATCTTGATTGCTTTGAATATAATAAAATGTTATATTTTGCACATAATTTCACTTAGCAAATGACTCTTGCCTAACTTTTCTCTAGATTCAAGAAGGGGCTTATAGATCTGAAGGTCTAATACCATATAAGAGTCACTTAGAGTCATTGATTGACTCAAGCTACCAAGATCACCTACAAAACCTAGGATTACCTTCTACAAAAAAATTACAAAGAATAAATTTACACAATATTGGATGAAATAATGAAATTGGATTACATAATTACATATGAAAGCTTACTTTTATATTTGCAAGATAGAAAACTCTAGGTGACTTAAAAAACCCTAAGTAAACTTAATAAAGTGTAATTAAATATTTAATTACACCAACAAGGCTGAGTATATGGTAGATACTCACACTTGTAAATAATTCATTTGGCTTAAGAGATTGTGTTCATATATTGGAATAAAATAGGGTGTAGTGTTAGTTTATTGTGACAGTTAGAGTGCAATCTTCCTAACTAATTACCTGACATTTCATGCTAGGACCAAGCATGTTGATTTACAATATCATTTTTAAGAGCTATGGTCAAGGATGATAGGGTGAAGCTAGTTAAAGTAGAGACTTTGATGAATGCTACAGATTTATTAACTAAGCCTGTGAGCATAGAGAAGTACAAATGGTGTTCAAAGTCTATGGGCCTCTTGGCCCTTAAAAATTAAATCATTGTGTTGATACTCCATTTTATCTTGCAAGGTATTCAACAAGTGGGAGAATGTTAGGAATGGTGTCTCAATCTTGCAATTACAAACAATATAATTTTTTAGTTATAAATACACTTAATTTATGGGCTATAGAGTTGATTTTTTGGCCAAAATAAAAATTTTAAGTTGTTCAGCACTACTTGCAAGTGTTCCCCATGTGTAGATCTCTTCAAGCTCTACAATTGAAGAAAAAGACCCAATCAACCTCTCAGATCAAAAGTTATGGCCTCTAGAAGTTGGGCCTCTCATATTGGAAAATGTAAAAATGTGTTGGACATAGAAAAGAGGTGTAAGAGGGAGTTATATATGTCAACCAACTTATTATGTGTGTTATGACACATCATACGGTATATTTGATTAGAGATAATAAAACCCTAAGGATTTAGGCACCACTTTTGGATGGTTTTGGCTTATGATTTTCTAATTACTATTTGATGACCTTTCATGTATTGTATCTCTTATATATTATGTGCTTGAGATAGAGGTTGTGAGTGAGTCTTATAGATGTTAAGTTACCTCCAAATCTCTAGTTGGTTATACTCTTGTGAAAGATTGCCCTACAAGTATATTGTAATCTTGTTGAGATTTTTGAATAATATATTGGGTTTCTTTTGGAGTGTGGGGTTTTTCCTCTTGAAAGGGTTTTCCCACGTAAATCATTGTGTTATGGTATTACTACTATTTATGTTTATTTCTATATAATTTTTTCAATTGTTGTAAGGATTTGATATTTTTTGCATTATCCTCCTCTCTAGATTAGTGTAGGAACTTGTTCCACTACCTTAGCTTCATTACACTACATAGTGGATCAAGTGGTTTTTCACTTGGATGAATGGAGAGAGGTTTGTACTTGTTTGAGCACATGTAGGAGCTTGAGATTTGGGATGTGATTATGTGAGCATCCAAATGAATTTGTGGGTGGAAACTTGTGGGAGTGTAAATTTTTATGAGATTGATATGACGCTACAATAGGTTATCAAATTTGGTGCTTCTTGATATAGGTTTACAAGTATTTTCAGAGTGTTGACTTTCATGGAGATAGGTATGTAGGTTGTCTTCTGGTTTGAGAATGTGGTTGATACATGTATGAGACTAGGAGTCTTGGTTCAGTGAGAGTTGAGTATAGGTACAATGATGATAATGATTATGGTGTTATGGATATTCATATATGTTTGAGCATTAGCACAACATGGTCTTATATGTAGTATATAGGATTGGGTTGTGATATTGGATTGATTTATGATTACAGGTGGTGGTGTGGTTTAGTGTTAGAATATTATTTTTATCTCCTAGATGCTTTTTTGGCTCCTTTATTATGGTTACTATTTGTGGATTTATTTGAAAAATTGGATTTGGAGTTGATCTAGTGTTTAAATCTTAAGATAGATACATGTTATCTTCTTTACATTATCTTAGTTTACAAGTTATTTATGTGATTATGAGTTTGCATACATTTATTTGTTTTAGATCTACGAGTTATATAGTTTAGTAGGTTGTCCTTACCCATTGGTTTCATTGATGAGTCACATGTGGACTATCTATATCCACATGTCTTTTAATGTTGATACTAATTCAATTAGTTGACCTTATTTGTGGTCAATTGTGCATTAGTATGTTGCATTGGGATGAGAGGATGGATTATTTAAAGAGTGCTTGGATAGTTAGTTATTGGTAGTTGTGATATGTTAGTTATCATGATGCCATGGATAGCTTAGTATCATGGTTTAGTGGGAGCTTTGGTAGTAATGTGGATCATCACTTGGTGATGGATGATCTTTGGTAGTGGTTGTAGATGTCATGGAAAAAATCTTGGATTGTGATTCTTATATGTAGCGAGACTGCTTTGACATCTTAATTTCTATTGATAGGAGATTTATCTTCATGTGATTGGATATGTTAACATCTTGGTTAGCCATGGAGGACTCTTGGAGTCTTTGCCGAGGTGTTGGTCTATGACTTGTTAGTTTTAATAGGTGATCTTGGTTGGTAGAATGGCTTGGTGTTGTGTTGTGGTGGACTATTGATTGTGCATTAGAATTGTGGCGTGATACGGGTGCTCTTGGGAGAAGGATATGCTTATTGGAGCATGTGATCTTCTAGGAGGAGATGTCAGATCATGATGTCATGGAGAATTCTTGATTCTTGAACTTTAGAGCTTTGACAATGGTCTAGTTAGTTCTCTTGGTATTGAGTACATTGGTATTTTTCTTAGGAGCTTCGTGTTAGTGTTTTGTTGCATTTCAATTTTAGCATGGATTGATTGATTGTATGTGCTCATAGATACTTGGAGAATAGGGTGAGGCTAGATTTCTCTTAGGTTTAGAGACATTTTTTGAGATGGTTACTCTTTGGAGGTTTTAGTACAAATATTGAGGAGCCTTCACCTAGATATAGATGTGAACCCATGATGGACTTGTAAAGGAGATTGTTCTTAGATAGAGTCATGGTGGATTGGTGTATCCTAGAGGAGCAATCTCATTCCTCACTCTTGGTTGGCTTGGTGGATAATTATCTGATAGGCATTGCCCACTTTGTTTTTAGATGCATTATTTTTTATGCTTTGTCTTCTCATGGATATGGATGTTGAAATATGCTTGTTAGATCTAGAGGGTTCATTTGAGGAGTGTTTGGCATGGTTATCTCCTTGTGCATATCATTTGATTTATGATGTCATTTATGAGGATTTTAGGAGATGTTTATTGGATTGATTTCTAGTTTTAAAATGGCTATGAGTTTGATTTTCCTTCGTTAGAGAGGCTTACATTCATTTTGGTTATATGAGATACACATGATTTGTTTGATCTATGAGATTGAATGCCTAGGTGTTGTTAAATCCTTTTTGTTAGAGTTTTGTGAAGGAGATCTTACTTGGCACAACTTAACACTTTGAGGTGTTAGTAGAAGGAGATGTTATGTGATATGATTTATAAGTTTCTCTCTTTGTTTCTATGGCTACTTTCTAGGGGTTCATGTTCACATGGTTTGATGTAGTGAACTTGGGAAAGTTATGGTTACTTATTATGAGGCAGTATGCAACAGTTTTTGTTGCATGTATAGATCATTGTGGTTTTTCTATGTACTATATAATTTTGATTATTAGCCACAACTTGGTATGACTATTGATTGGTATACTTGGTATGTCTTGATCTATTTTTAGATTTGACATTACCCATGTAGTGGGAGTTTTTATATATGTATGTGTTTCATTGATAGGTTTTATATAGGGAGCGTGTGATTGTAGTTTATGAGTTGGATATATTGTTGACATGAGTTCTATTGATATTTTGATACCCTTGGAGGTATGGATGATTGGATGTATTAGCATTTGTTCTGGTTGCTATTTTTAGTCATGTGGATTTTTTCCATGGCAATAGGTTGGATCCTTTGTTATCACTTAGATTTGATGCTTGTGTTCTTTGGATTAGTGTGCCTTCACCTTAGCTTGTTTCGTTTGTTCCATATGTTTAATGTTGGAGGATGGTAGGAGATCTTGCTTAAGATGGTGGTCACCTTAGATGTTATTGCAGCCATCTTGATGGAGCATGAGAGCATGCTAGAGATTCATGTGGTTTCATGGATGACTATGATGATATATTTCATTAATTGACTCTTATGCAATGTATATAAGTGGGAGAATGTTAGGGAAAAGGGTGTTACACACCTTGCACAAGAATGGATTATTTTAATTTTGTTAAATAAATATTTATTTGTGGTGCATCTTTGGAGTTGTGTTTAGCCATATTAAATATTTATTTGGGACCACTTGTAAAGTTGTATGGGACGTTGGTTAGATATTTTATGTCTGGGAGACATAGGACAAATATTTAATATTGATGACAAATATTTAATTTTGGAGTCAATAGTTTTGTACTCTTATGGTTTTGAGACGCATGATTTAGCTAATACCACCTAGTGGTTTTATGTGAGCTTGAATCCATAAAAGAAAGCACATGTTTAGTGGTTGAGGTTGGATTGTCAGTTGTATTGAGCTTTCATATAGAGTGCATATGTGAGGCATGTCATGGAATGTGTGGTTGCATGGTTACACATTATACTTGGACACACACAGGATGCATTAGAGGAGCTTGATGTTTCAAAAGTGATTGTGGATGTTTTTGGAGGTTGAGTGTTTTCCCCATGGAGAGTTTTCTAGGGTATATTTTGTGTAATCTTGTGGTATGTCTCTGATCTTTACATTATGATTATTTTGTAAGCTTGCATGCATCATTTTCTCTCATAAGTTTATGTAGGAAATGGTTTGATCAACACAGTAAATTTTCTAACAAATCATACAATAAATTTAAATTGAATCCTAACATCTTCAATGACATATTTTTCCATTAGAATTCAGAATAATAAGACACCTTCATCATCACTGAATTAACTTTTTAAGTATAATTGACCCTCACTTAATGGGATAACCAATGCTTATATGGGACAGTGATCATTATACAATGAGCAACCATCAGCCATTACATGTTAAAGGACAATGCATCTTCATCTATTCACTAACACTCTATTTATGGTCAAACAGTCCATAACAATTTTACACCTCATCCACACCAAAAAAATGATACATATTTGTTCTATTTTTATTGATCAAAATTGATATTTGACTATTAAAATAGCCATTATAGCACAGAGACTTAATTCATGAGTCCCAGATGGGGCCAAAAGCTGGGATTCCTCCGGCTTTGCATTCATTCATTACATCTCTACTTCCACTCGGATTGCTGGTCACAATAACAACTTCAGCATTCCAATTTCTCACCGCTTTCACAGTTATTTCGGCCACATTTGGACGCCCTAATACGGCTGTGTCGTGAATGATCATCTTTTCCGGAGGGTAGCTTTTTATCATTCTCACGATCTCCTCTCCAAAACTTTTCTCGATGGCTTTTGCTACCCAAATGACGTAGACTTGTGCAGCACAGGGCTGCAGAATGAAGGAGAGAAAGACGCAAATGCCCGAGCCGGTAGCAACCGCGACTACTCTATCATACATGTTTATCAGATACGGCAATCCTGCAAAGTGAATGCACCGAGTATACAAATACTCTGGCGGATCACACACAAGTCCTCTCGTAAAATCACCCACTGCTCCCGCCAGCATCATGTGTTGACATTTTCCGTCGGAGATTATTCCAAAGGCATGCCAGTCGGAGAGAGGAGATCTGCTAATCCGGCCGAGCAAACCGGCGTTTACTCCGCCGGCAAATTTGATCAAACTAGCGTGAGCAGATGATGTGGAGACTTGTACTGCAACTTTTCTGACGGTCAGCCATGGCAACATTATGAGGAAGGTGATGAGCAAAGTAAACCATACATCCTTCTTTGCAAGAGCAGAGATACGCAGTCTGTAAGTCTTGTCTTCTGGATTGTAAGATGCAGTCAGTATGACAAAAATCCAGAGTAAACCAAGGGCAGCCCAGCCGGCGAAACGGTGGAATCCTTCAAAGACATTGTGGTACAGATGGCGGATTAGAGGAAATGCTGCCGCTGAGCTTATTACGAGAAGCCCCAAGATCCCAAATGAAACGCCTGTAATAATGGCGGAGCTTTTCTCAGGGCGGTGGAGGGCTTCTACCAGGGAGTAAATCAGCCACATAATGGAGGAAACTCCGCAGCCACTGTGGATTCCTCCTACACACTGGAGAAAAGAAGTAGCGGCGGTCTTGAGTGCGAGTGGAACCCATGACCTGCCCAGCACTTTCACCACCGCCCAAAACAGACATCTGAGAAAGGCCTCGCTGCGGCACAAAACAAGTGCCAGTATATTCCCCACTGAGAAGAGAGTGGCTTCTTTCTTGGCGTAGGGAAAGAAACCACTCGCAGCGAACATGATTGCGCTCAGATTTAGCGCAAGACATAGAATGAAGAGACGCTTGTAGACTGTAAACAGGCCTTGATCCAGCAATATAACAGAGAGGCGGGACTCTGGTTTTGTTGGCTTCTGAGACAGCGGATCTTTTCTGGGCACTTGGTTTTGGTCCAGTTTTTCCGATTTGAGAGATAAATCGGAGAAATTCGCAAGTTCCTCATCATTGCACTCTTCCTCATTGTCGTCGAAATCACAGAAATGACTGCTGGGTCGGCTCTCTGATCTTTGGAAAGTTGGAGAAATTCTGTTAAAAGATCCGCGATTCAACGACAGAAATCGCCTGGAGCAAATGTTCCGTCTGTCGTCTTTAGTTTCAAAAGACACCCCGCGACAACTATGGCACTTCATCAACTTGTCCATTTCTTAACCTACGATAAAGTAATACAGCAAAGACAATCTGATATTGGGTTACCTTGTCCCGCAATTAATTCAGCCTTCATTCAATGCTATCTATCTTTAGCTATGAGATGCGTCTTCCGTGAGCTTCAGCAATTTCTTTCACCAAAATTTCGGCATTATTATTAAATACAGTCTGTTCTAGCAATGAATCCATGAAAGGACATAGTCGTCCGAGATTTATGCAGCAAAGAAAGCCATATGTTGCTGAAAACAAGGAGCTACTATTTCTTATTACGGGATTTCCCAGTGCTGGCGAGCAATGAGCATTTGCCGAATTGGGGTGTATATTTGCCAAATTGCTGCAAAATACTCTACAGACTTGAATATTAGGATCACCAATATGAGAACATTTAGAATGGTGCAGCTTCTTTTTAGCCGAAGCACAGAAAAACTGCCAGTGCCAAATATAGCCGGCTGGAATATACATCCAAATTAAGACCTGCCAAGATTCCATCATCCTCACTACCTCTTCAATTTTATCAATACATTGGAATAGGTGCAGCTGTGAGTGGGCCTCGAATTTGCCCCACCGTAAACAGTCGGCACGTTGTGTGTCGGCTGGCGAATTTCGACCTGTTATGATTTCGACAAAAACAATCGACCAGACAAATAAACAATACTCGACTTATTTGACTATACTATTTGTCGATTAAAATTCTTTCAACTGTTTAGTCGGCATGATTTTTGATTGCCAGCTGTTTAAGCTTAACCTAGAATTTGATGGTCTAAACCTTTTTCAATTTTAAACCATATTTTACAATTTTAAAATTAATTAAATAGATTTTGGAATGTCGTCTTCACATACACAAAATATGTATGTTACATCATATGTTAGTAAAGTCTATTTTATAACAAGTTTGAAGGTTTTATAATACAAGTTCGTTTAGAGTCTTTATTCAATTTTTTTTTTTTTTTTTTTTCAAAATTTAGGGTTTTTTAGATACATGCTTAGAGTATGTAAAGAGTATCATGGAGTTTAACATATTTTTTTGAAAGGGATGGAACAATTTCTCATAGAGATTTGTAGGACATGCAATATATTTCTTAGGGATTTGAACACATTTTTTATTATTATGTTAATTTGTCATTTCAAGTCACCTCATTTAACAAATTATTTACTAAAAATCATAAAAAATAATTAAAACAAAAAATTTCATTAAATTAAAGACTGCAGAAAAAATAGATATCAATACAGTGTGTAATACATTAGAACTTAGAAATTAGATTTAAAAATATACAATTAAACAAATAATTAAATTTTCAATTAATAATCTTTATCAACTAAAATTTAAAAAAGTCAAATTTTTATGAAGTGTGAGGAGACACAAATAAACTAATTTTTTTATAACAATTTTTAAAAAAAAAAAAAAAAATTAAATGGCCAAATTCCAGGCCTAACCGTGAGCATAAATGGGCAAGGTTAGCAATCAAATGTCACCCAAAACTCGGTTAGCGGCCATAGGTAACCTTCAAATTTAATTCTAATATTTTTATTTTTAATTTGTCAACATCTTCATTTTGGTCCGCAGTTTGTGAATAATTACTTGAATGTGATTGCAGCTTTCTAAAATCGGCAGTGACGAGATTTTCTTCTCTCAAATCTTTGTATGTGTGGAGAGAATTGTGGGTCAGTTTTCATAATGAGTTGTAACAAAGTTGTCTCTTATTTGAAATGCGAGTAAGTTTTGTCGTTTCCGACTCTCGCTTTGGCGTCAATAAAACTAAACAAGAGCCATGACTACGAGGCGCATTTTCGTAAAGAAAGGGGACCCTTCCTTCCACAAAGAATTCGCTACTTCAACTGTTTATAACTAGCAATTGCATCTTAGTGTGTAATAGGTATGCCGAGAACAAATGTAGAAAGGAGTTCCATGTGGATAAAAGTAAATATTATTTTGCATATGGGAAATTTAAAGTATACATAGTTTGTAAAATTGAGTTGCTAATTTCAATTAATAAGTGGGGTGTATTTGTAAGAGTAGTAAAGAGGAATTTGTTATTTGTCTCTAATATTAGTATTCTAAAAAGAGAGTATAGAGAATATTTTTATTTTTTTGGTGCATTTTGGTTTGTTGAAACCATGTAATGATGTGTGTTGTTCTACAGTGGTTGTTGTTGGTGAATGGTTGTTGTGCATCCATCATTTGAACATTGAAAGAATGTAGTGATATGTGTTGTTGTCTTACATTAGAAAATAAATTGAGTAAATTAAATATGTTGACATGCATGTAAGTAAAGTTGTTTTTGAATACTAGTGGGTAAAAGCCGGTATGCAAGTAATTTTTTTTTACTTTGGTCCTCTTCTTGTTTCCCAAGCATGTCGAGCCCATCTAGTTGAAAATGGCAGGCCTAGATACATACATCAAGCTATCTTCTTGCATTGCATGTCCCTAGTCAGAAGGAGTTTCATCATTAGTGTTTGTCAATGGATCTAGAAATGTATGGTGAAAATTCCATGGATGGTGGTTGTTTGAAATTCTTTCCCAATGGGTTGTAATATCTTATTGTAATGAACCAATATCATTGTGAATGCATTTGAATGGTTGGAATATCATGCTTGAAAACAATGATCATTTACTACTAGGATGGTGGTGAAACAAGGGGAGACTCAAACAATATCTAGTGTTAAGCATTCTTTCCATTTGGTGGACTTTTGAGATGTTGTAAATGTCTATTTTTAAGCCACTTCAATAAGTCGCATTATTTTCAATTGTATTGGTCATGCCATGTATGAATCAATGAAGCTTGGAGATGAGATGTTACTATTATTAGAGAAAGCCACACTTTAGTGTGTAATGGGTACACTAAATAGGTCTTAAAGGTGAATTATTAGGTGCTTAAGCAAATGACGCGTTTCCATAAGTGTAGTTCCCAACAAACACATGTCAAGTCTAGATTAGTGGCATGAAACAACTAATTGAAAGTCACTCTCTCTTTTCTTTATCTCTCTTTCCCTTTATATCTATTATCTCTATCTATCTATCCTAGTCTATCTCTTTTTCTCTATTCCTCTATCTCTCTCTATTTTTGTAAACGCTCCATTCCATGAGGCTCCACTGGAGGTAGATGATCTAGACCAACCCATACTGGAAGCTCCATTGTTTACATTGTAAAAGTACCATAGCCTGATATCTCTTTTCCTATCTATCTCTCTATGTTTCCTTGAGCGTAGCGCCCCATGGACACATGCCATAGTTGGATTGTTATCACAAAATGATTGATCAAAATTTAGTATTTCTTTTCTCTATGTCTTTCCCTCTAAGAGAGTATTTATTCCCCATTTTGACCAATTTATAGCTCCCTGTGGACACATGCCATTGGACAAAATGGACCCATGAACTAGAACTCATAAATTGTCCACAGTCACCACTTGAATAAACTTATTTGGAGGATCATCTCTGTTGGCCGATTGATCCACAACCTTAAAATTTTCCATGGATATCACCACCTACATACAACATAAGTGACCTCTCTCTCTCTCTCTCTCTCTCTCTCTCTCTCTCTCTCTCTCTCTCTCTCTCTCTCTCTCTCTCTCTCTCTCTCTCTCTCTCTCTCTCTCTCTCTCTCTCTCTCTCTCTCTCTCTCTCTCTCTCTCTCTCTCTCTCTCTCTCTCTCTCTCTCTCTTGTGCTTTAGGTTATCGATCAATAGGAATTGATCTAGCGGCACCCATCATTTCTATTACCGTGCATCATTATAAGATGATGTCAACCATTGATGTCTAATGTTAGCCATAATTTGAAATGTTCTCTCTCTCCCTCTCTCCCCCATGGACATGTGCCATATGTGGATTGTTGGCATGAAATGGTTGACCAAAATTTAGCCTATATTTTTTTATCACTCTCCCTTTACATCTCTTATCTTTATCTCTCTCTCTCTTACTATATCTCTCTTTCTATTCATCTCTCTATCAATCTATCTCTTCCTCTCTTCCTCTCTCTCTCTCTTGATCTTGATCTCTCTCTAAATATGTTTGTCTCCTCTCTCTCTCTCTCCCTTCCTCTATCTCCTTGTCTCTCTTTCTCTCTCTCCCCATGGACATGTGCCATCTTTAGTTTGTTGGCATAAAATGGCTAATCAAAAGTTAACTGTCTCTCTTTCCCTTTATATCTCATATCTCTATATCTCTCTTGCTCTATCTCTTTATCTATATTCCTCTTTACCAATCTCCCTCTCTCTCTCTATATCTATGTCTCTTATATTTCTCTCTCTATCACTATCTCTCTCTCCCTACTCATGGAAGGTCAGTTAAGTTGTTAGGTTTCCTATAAATTAATTTAAATAGTATTATATTAAAAATATATATTAACTATATATTATATTGTTTTTTCATTTAATAATGTATATTATATAGAATATATAATAAATATAACTATGATATAGATTTTATATATAAATAAATAACAAATAAACATAAATATAAAATATATGATTTTATATTACAATGTTGTATTAGAAAGATATTTAGTAATTAACATGATATAAAATATTACATATAATAATAATATAACATGGGTTCCTCGACGTCTCTACTTTACACTTTTTCATTACCAAAATTGATGGGCAAAAGAAATAGACGGACACTTCTTAAAAGATAGTGAGCATCATGTCATGGTGTATATAACCTTAACCTATGCTTAACCTTACATTAACTCTCTAGGTTAATCAACAAATTAGTTTAATTGACAAAAAGGTAAGAAAATTTCTCTAATCTACACCATACATGATTTCCTTTTAAATTCATTTTATTTTTCCATATTGCATTTAGTTTGGGATTAAGGGAATATCCTTAACTATGTAGCTTCTTAATCTTGGTTAAACTATGAAGCTCAATTCAAATTAGAAGGAACTCATTAATATATCAAATCTAGTGTAGATTGGAGAATTTTTCTTACCTTTTTTATAGTTTGCTACTGATGGAGATGATTTCATGATTCCCAGATAGTTAATGTAGGGTTAAGCACAATTTTAAGTCATCTTAAGGTTCTTAATAAATCCAAATTAGATCCAATCACCTTCGGTGAATAAATCAATCATTTTTAATTATTTTTCATTGATTTGCTAATTAATTGGTGTTAATGGTAGATCCCTTAGATAACTTAGTTTAATAATAATCTAGATTTTCTTTTTATTAGAATGCAATATATAATTAGGTCTAGATAGATGATCAAAAGTAAATATGATATCAGAGACAAAATTGGTGCCAATCTTAGTAAACTGGATTTTATGACCAAGATTCCATGTTTACTTAGAATACAAGGTGTTTTTAAGGTAACAAATTTGATTCAAACTTAGTTTTAATTGTAGTAAATTGTAGAGAGCGAGTATTAAATCATGTAAGTTGGATGATTGAATCAAAATTGGGTATACACCCCAAACTTTCCTTCTAATCACATGAAGATGTAAGATGCAGACACGTGGTAAGTGAAATCTAGGTGCAGTATGAAGAGATTAGTCCCAATAAAAAATGTAAATCAATTTATATCAGAAGACCTAGAGATCAACAGGTTCAAAAGGATTTGAAAAAGTGTTTTAGTATCTGATATGATTTTGGACCAACCGTAATTATTAAATCAATCTTAAATTCATGTTGCATCTGAAAAAGGTCATGAAAATCCAAGCAAAGATATTTTTGAGGGTGATAAAATGTAGTAAAACGAATCAAAAAAAAGTGGAAAGGAATAAATAGGCAAATAAAAACGTGAAAACAACAAGTGAGCGGTGAGTGGTGACTCGACTGATAATCATTTTTGTGGAATAGGTGGAAGCCCCTATAATAGGTTTATATATATTATATTGGAAAAATCATTCTCTCTTTCTCCTCCTCTCTATCAGAGTTCTTTGTCTTTATCTCTCTCTTACTATCTCTCTATCCCTCTCTATCCCAACTCTCTCCTCTCTCTACTCATCTCTCTCTTTGTTTAACTCCATTACTCTCTCTCTCCCCACCTAATAGTTTAACTGGCATGTTGGGTTCCAAATATTGTAGTCAAACAATAATTAATTTGTAATTTTTTTCTAATCGCACCTAATAGTTTTATTAGCATGTTGGGTTCCAAAAATTACATTGGCTAAGAAGAACATTGTCTATGTCAAATACTATAATCTACCCATGCAATGCAATAATTTCTACAACATCCATCAACGTACCCATTGCACACTAACATTTTGGTTATAAAGTCTCAAACTTTGTAAATAACTAAATTATATGAACCTAAATTATATATTTTATTAGTTTGTTTAGAAGAGAGCATGTAGTTTTTTTTGCTAGTGAATGGTTGTTGTCCATACATGATTTGAACATTGAAAGAATGTATTGATATGTGTTGTCATCCTGCATTAGAAAAGAGACAGAGTAAATTTAAAATGTTGACATGCATGCAAGAAAAGTTGTTTTAAAATAGTAGTGGGTATTTAAAAGAAGGTATGCAAGTAAAGTTTTTTCTTGTTTTAGTCAATTATTTGCAAGTGATAGTTCCCTTTATTGATCTAATTTTTGTTTCCCAAGAATGTTGATCCCATCTAGTTGAAATAGAAAACCTAGGTATGTAGGTAAAAGTAATTAGTGGTTTCTTGAGAAGAGAGCATATAGTTTTGTTGGTGGTGAATGGTTGTCGTCCATCCATCATTTGAACATTGAAGGAATATTGTGATATGTGTTGTCGTCTTGCATTAGAAAATAAATGGAATAAATTAAATATGTTGACATGCATGCAAGTAAATTTGTTTTTGAATAGTAGTTGGTAAAAGCAAGTATGCAAGTAAAGTTTTTTTGTTTTGGTCAATTATTTGCAAGTGATAGTGCAGTTTACCAATCATCTTCTTGTTTCCCAAGCATGTCAATCCCATCTAGTTGAAATGGCAGATCTAGGTATAGACTTGACAAGACTTGCCATTCATCAAGACTATCTTCTTGCAGCATTGCATGTCCCCAATCAAAAGGAGTTTCATCATTAGTATCTTTCAATGGATCTGGAGATGTACGGTGCAAATTCCATGGATGGTATTTGTTTGAGACTCTTTCCCATTGGATTGTAATATATTCCACTAATGAACCAATATCATTGTGAATGTTTTTGAATGGCCAATATAGTAGCAGTTTACTCTAATAGAATGCTTGAAAACATTGATCATCTACTTCTAGGATGGTGGCAAAACAAGGGGAGACTCGATCAATAGCTGGTGTGAAGCATTCTTTCAATTTGTTGGACTTTTGAGATGCTACAAATGTCCATTTTTTCCACTTCAATAAGTGCCATTGTTTCTAATTGTATTGGTCGTGCCATGTATGAATTACTAATCTATTTAAGTGTAGACATGTATGAAATAAAAAAAATTGTTACGAAAATACCATATGGGTCTACAATTGGCATGTTGATTGTGCAAACAAATTTCCTACATACAATCAAAATATTAATAATGTTGATAATTTTCAATACTTGTTTTTGGTAGCAAGTCAATTTGGGCAGGAACTTGGCTATGAAAAATAAGGAATTTATAATCTATTAAAGTCCATACTAATACACAATAAAGGTTTCAATATTCTATCAAGTTACACCTGAATGAATTGCATGCCTTACATAATTCACAATCTATGGAAATTCATAGAAAATAGAGGAATGCTTTCCCTCTAGCCCATCCCTTGTGTCCATGTTATTTCCTATCAGATTATTATAGGGGCTTCCACCTATTATTAGATAAAGACCTCCAATTGAATTAATCATTTCATCAATTATTTCTTTTATCAAAATTTTCCTATCCTCTCTTCCTTTCTTCCTCGATGCTACAAATGTCCATTTTTGAGCCACTTCAATAAGTGGCATTGTTTCTAATTATATTGGTTGTGCCATATTATAGTTCCTAATGGACATGTGTCATCTTTTGATTGCTAGCACAAAATGACTAATTGAAATTCACTCTCTTTTCTTTATCTCTCTTTCCCTTTATATCTATTGTCTATATCTCTTATTATAGATTAGTACAAAATGAAGGTTTCATTATTCTGTCAAGTTACACTTGAATGCATTAAATGCCTTACATAATTCACAATCCATGGAAATTCATAAAAAATAGAGGAATGTTTGTGTTCATGTTGTTTCTTGTCAGATTATTATAGGGGTTCCACCTATTATCAGATCAAAACATCCAATTGAATTAATCATTTCATCAAGTCTTTCTTTTCTCAAATTTTGTCTGTCCTCTCTTCTTCTCTTCCCCATTCTATATCAATCTCCCTCTATTATTCTTTAGGTTTTTCTCCCTCCCTCTCTCTCTATCTCTCTCTCCTCTATCATTTCTCTTTGTGTAAATCTTTTTGTCTCCCCTCTTTGTTTCTCTCTCTCTATCTCTTCCTCTCTCTCTTTCTCATTCTATATATAAAGATATCTCTCTCATTATATATAAGGTAACATGACATAGAATACACATCACGAAGTATGTTATTTCAAACTTCACGCAAAGTTACGCAATTTTCTAAAAAAATATTTTTACTCAATATTGTTTCTCCCTTCATGCATAAGGAGCGGGCTACCATGCATGATACGATGCTTATAAATGAGAAATTAATATATATATCTATATATCCATCTCTTCCCTTCTCTATATTCATCTCTCTCCCCCTCTTTCTCTCTTCCTATATCTCATTCTCTCTATATCTCTATTTTTCTCTATCTTTCTCTATTTCCCCATCTCTCTTTCTTTCACACTTTAGGTTTTCAGTTAATAAACAAAAGAAAGGAATGGATCTCTAGTGGCACCCATAATTTCTATTGTAGATTGCATTCTTTGGATTGTTCATGTGAAATTGATGATCAAAAGTTAGTCTCTCTTTCCCTTTATATCTCTTAATCTCTCTATCTCTATTCCTCTATATCAATCTCCCTCTCTCTCTCTATATCCACATCTCTTATATTTCTCTCTCATGGAGTAGAATAAACATGTATACATGGTGGTAAAAAAACTTGGTTGTGAATAACATTGAAACCATGTAAGGATGTGTGTTGTTCTATCTCTCTTCTCTATCCCTCTCTCTATTTTGTAAAAGCACCATTTCATAAGGCTACAATGGAGCTAGATGATCTAGACCAACCCATACCAAGCTCCACTTTTTACATTGTAAAATTACCATAGCCTAATCTGTAATGTAGGGTTTTCCATTGGAATGCTTGACTATAGTCCCAAGTCTATCACATAATGGAACACTTTTTGTCACTATGTTTATGTAGTTGAGATTAGTTTTGTAATCCCATGATGGCAAATGATTTTGTGTTTTAGGAAATGTCTCTTCAATTGTCATTGGTGGTAAAGGTTAAATCTGAAAATAATTATTCATAGGAAGGTTATGCATGTAGCCATGTGTTTCTACTTGAAATTGAAGGTACCTTGAATCCACAAATTTTTGTTCAACATCATACATAAAGAAAGATATGGTTTGTCCATGCACCCTTTTGCATACTATACACATATTCAAAGTAAAAGTATGGTGGACCTTGGTCAAACTCTTTAAGCTTCCACTGTTGACCCATAAGGTGATCTAGAACTCTAATATATTTCTCTCATTCTCTATTTTCCCTCCCCCCTCTCTCTCCAGTTCTTTGTTCTCTTCTCTTTACATGAAGGCTTGAGGCTATCGTTTACTCCTCCTTGCCCTTGTAAGTAGTCAACATGAAGTTCTATCCACCCTTGACCAATAGATATTGTTTTTTCTTCTATAATAAATAATTTTTCTACCATACATGTAAGGGCCACCAAATACAACTCTGCACACATCTAAAAGGAAAAGCATTGTTGCATCCCCCTAATCCAAAAGTGTTGTGTTTGTGTAAAAATGTGATGTGTTTAAATTATGTTAGAACATAGGTTGTGTTAGTGTGTAAGATTTGTTATTATGTTTGTGTTAGTTGCTTTTGAGAAGTTGGCTATATAAACCTATGGATGAAATAGTAAAATTTATGTAGGCATATATGAATAAATAATGTAATGGCCTGTGTGTATTTTTTTGATGTGATTTCTATAATTTTGAGGCTTTTTGATCCAACAAATATTACATACATGTAGAGGTAATGGAGAAGTAAATATTTCGTGTATATATATATACAATATTTTGTTTTAATATTTATATAAATAAATATTGCCTATTTAATATTTAATTAACTATAATATTTAATATATAATATTGTATTTTAAAAATTATATAAATATTAAATATTAAATATATATAAATATTAAAATTAAATACATTATTAAATTAAATAACAAAAAAATATAAATATTATATACAAAATATTTAATTAACTATAAAATTAAATATTTAATATTGTGTATTAAAATGTATATAATATTAAATACTAAATATATATAAATATTGTATATACAATATTTAATTAATATAATATTAAATATATAGTATTGTATTTTAAAATATGTGTACATATTAAACATTAAAATGAATATAAATATTAAAAATATATAAATTTTGAAATAAAAAAATAAAAATTATATAAAATATTATATATATAATAATAATGAATATTATAGATTTAATATAATTATCTGTGTATCTAAATATATTTAGATATATTTTCCTGTGGTCATTGATAATGATACATTAAAAATATAAAAAATTGAATACAATATTTACTGGTCATTAATAATAATAGATAAAAATTGTTTCTTAGCTCTTTCTAATGTAGTAGTGTTTACTTCATCGATAAGTATTATTATTATTATTTAAGTGTTATCATTTTTTTGCATAAAGAATACACAAGCCGCAAAAAAGTATGCAAGATGTGTGCATTTTGGACTTTTACAATTTCCCAGCGCTTCTCTTTTCACAGGAATCCCAAAATTCAATGGACAGCAACTGAATCAGAGACGTGCTTATGAGAAAACGGTCAACTCCATAATAGTCATCTGGGTGTAGGCCATTGCTCGCAACAAGATACTTTTTGCTTATTACTTTGTGGCGGATGTGAATATTGAATGAGTAGAAAATATTCAACAGAGAAAAAAACTGACGAATGGAAAAAAATGAATGGGCAAGATGATTTCAATCGTCTTGCACCATTCTTGATAACCATGTGCTGTCGATTTTTGCGCTAGGTCAGTTTCGCCTCATAGAGGGAACACCTTTAGCGTAATTACAGATTTATATAAGGAATTCTGTGATTTTATGATTGCTCAGCCTAAATGTGTGGGGATACCTCAAATTTGCAATTGATTTAAGTGTTCATTGTCCTTCGTAATTAGATATTAATAAAATGATCAAAGTTAATGAATGTTAAATTATATTTTTAAAATAATGTTGTAATTAGAATAATTGGAAAAAGATTACGTGATTTAGCTTAGTAAAATCTTAACTTTGTTATCGATTAATTAGAATATGCCATAAAAAACTTTAAATCATAATTTGAATTTGAATGCAAATTTATAATTAGGGGACTTAAAAGGTTCCATAAAGAAAGTTATGCTATTATATATAAGGGCATGTTATGTATTCTAGTCTAGATAGTGTGCCTTGGTCCCTTGTTGATGTGAATCCTCTAACCTCTCTTTCCTTTGTCCTTTGTACTTGCTTCTAAGTTTTGGTCGATCTTAGAAATATAGTGAGACTTGCTTCAAGATAAAGGAAAGGTCCTTGGTTTGTATCAATGAAAGTCAAGTCACTAGTAAAGAAATAAACTTTGTATACAAGACAAACCTGCTTTGTAAATGCAAAATATCATGTATCTAGTGGATTTTTGGACTAGTGTAATACCTAAATGCATAGATCAAGCTCTGAATGCTCTTGAATTGAATTCATCTTTGTGTGATTCTTACATTTATAGATCTCCCTCCTCCCTTTCAAATAACCTAAGAGATGTCTTAAAATACATGACCATAGTCATCAATTTCAAATATTTGGCATGTAAGCTAGTATTATAATGATAAATTTTTGAAAGAGTTGGCTTTTTGGCACAAATGGATGAATTTGAATTTGGCTTACTAGGTTGCATCACATGGTCTAGTCCAAGTTGGTCAAAATATCATGGAATGTGTAACTTGCAAAGAATAAGGTGGTGGGAAGTGTTAAGTGGTTGATGGATGCTAATGAGTAGCTAGTTTACAAGTCAAATAGGCCAAATCAAGTGTTACAATTATGCATTTACAACATGTATATAAAGTGGCATAAAACAAAGGTGTACAAAAGTGTAGGGTATGCACTTTTATCCCTTGTATTTTTCCCAATTTGGTGTGAATCTATATAAATCACACACTCCAAAGTAAATATCTAGTGAAAGAGAACAAGCATGCTGAGGATACAATATTTGATTTTGGATTATGCCTTATTGTCTTCATATACTACAAATAATATCATCTTTTGTAGTTGTTCACAAGTCATTAGTTTTTTCTACATTGATTATTAGTGCTAAAAACCATAATCATCATCCAGATCATGCAAATATATTAAGTAAAAATAGAGTAAAAACTAAAAATTGGAGCAATGGAGTTCAAAATGACTAGTTCTCATAGTGTATGCGCATGACAATCTTGAATAGTTTGGAGTAAAATGGTGCAAGAAGGAACATGATGCATAGGGCTTGTATGGACTTCAAAATTGTTAAGCAAGCCACAACATATGTGTAACTAGTAACCAGTATAGTTACATATTCTTCCCTCAAAATGAGTGTCACGGCTCAAAGAAATGTTGATTTCTTGGCATTCTATTAAGCATGGCATAAAAAGATACTTTGTATATGTCAAAAAAAAAATATGTGATTACTTGTAATAATGCTCTACTTTATGGATGGTGTATGAATTGGGAAATGTGTACTTTTGTAGGAATAAACTAGAATAAGGGAGTAATTATAGGGATTATATATCTCCCAAATAATTTGGTTAGATTTTATAGAATCAAAATTCCTAAATAAATTGAGTTAGGTATATCCAAATTAGTTGAATTTGTTTAAAAAACTAATGTTATGAGATTTTATGGCATTAGTTGGATTTGTTTCTAACTAATTCAGTTTGATCTTATTCTATTTTCTACAAGTTGATATTTAATTTGTTGAGATAGCCTCTTTATTAAAGAGAAGGAAAATTGTATTTAGGGGATGCAATGAGTACTTGGCTACATAATCTTGCAATGATAATAGTTTTCCTACATTTTCTCTTAGCCTTCTTTTACTTATGGATTATGGAGGGTATATGGAGATCTCCTTTAGACATAACAAGGATGATTGTTTAAGTAAGGAGGAGAGATCCATTTCCCATTATTGTAGAAGTAGATAATATGTTTTATTTGAGTTCATTTCATTTCCTTACTTTCTATATAGGCTAGATCCATTCTCTCTTGGGGAAGGGTACATGCAACACATGCCTTAGTTGAAGTTTAAAGGATCTTTAAGTTGCCAATTTATGAAGGATCGCATGTTCAACATCAAATTATTAGCAATCATTTTGTTTCCCTTGGGCAAAACAAAATCATCCTTAGTATTGATGGATTGATTATGTGCTATAATTTTTGGAATTATTGTCAAGGAATAAAGGCACCATTTGCTATCAGTTCTTAATTGGAGGATATGGGAAAGGAAGTCATATAGCCTCCTCAAAGGAGTTGATCAGGAGGAATTAGTTAATATTTTTAAATTCTTGCAAGATTTTTTTCCATTCCTACTAGTGTGTTTTCAATTCATGCAAGTGTGTTTCCATTCAAAACCTAAATCAGTTTACTTTCCACAATTATCTCGTATATATTTAGTTATTCCCTTTCCCTTCATCATTCTTCTACTATATCTTTGTCCCCAACCTAGGATTATATTAGTTTTGGTTATATTTAGTCCAAGACTCCAAGGTTGTGGTGCATATATTTTTCCATAACACAAGCACACTTGACTACATCCTTAGTTTAAAAAATGTTTGTTTTAACCCTAATTTTGTGATGGTATCAAGACCTGCATAATGATTGGATAAAGTTAGGGACCAATAGTCTAGGAGGTAGTCAAGCAATAATGAGCCTCACCTTGGCATACCCTTGGTTTGTGTTGTTTCAGGCATAGGTCATATTGAATGCATTAACCATAAGAGATATAGTAAGGGAAACCTTTTCCAAAATCAACTATATGCATGCTAAACTGCAAAATTAGTTATGACTCATAAGAGGCTCTAGAAAACACACAATAAGATCTTGATTGAATTTGATTAGTCGAAAGTCTAGATAATTTAAAGAAAATGATTCAATATGCTACAATAAAATAATGGAAAACTCATTGTAGACATCCCAACTATTCAATATTCAATTTCTATGTTAAATTATGCCTAAAAGTTTTCTTACAACAATTTGAGATGCCAAAACTACTAAAAATAGTGCATTTTTTTTTCAAAAAACAAAGAGGGTGAGGGAAAGGAACAAAATAATTAAAAAAACATATTCATAAGATAGATATATCTCCAACTCTAGTTTCTAAAACTTTTTGAATCATCTCATTTCCATAATTGATGAGAAAGTTATGCCTAAAATAGTGATCTTTGGTCCAAGCTAGATATTGTTGAAAAACAACAAAGTCAACTATTTTTTAGTAGATTTGAAATATCAAATAAATGTTATGAAAAAAGCTATTTATGTTGAAAATAACCAAATTTGAATATATGGGGGACAATATGGTGAGTAGGAGATTATCTTATGTTAGTATATTAAATATGTCCACAACAATAGTAAATTAGAGAGCATAAATTACAAGATAAAAACAGATAAAAAACTAAACATAAGAAATCATTTAAAACTTGATAAGAGTTGTAACTCAACTTATATAGAAATTAATAACAACATTAAATCTACTTAAATATCATCCACTTCAATGGTCAATTAGTCAATAGCAATTTTACACCTCATTCACAACAAAGAGTGGAAAATATTTGTCCTATTTTTATTGGCCAAAATTGACCTTTAACTGTTAGAAGTAAATGATATTTAAGAATAACTGTTATTGAATAATTAATAGACATAAATATTTAAAATCATGTCAACACATTTATGTTTAAAAAACAAAAACTATTCCATAAGATATTTCATTGATTAAACTATAAAGATTCGGTCGTTAAAAAATTATTTGTTTCTAAAATAAACATTGTAAATGGATAGAACACTTTTAAACCATGCAGCGCATGAAGAGCATTGAACAATAGGTTACTTGGATTTACAATATTTCACTAGAGATTATTAGACAGGCAAGCAATGTGCTGGGAAAACATCTACTCACTCTCCTACACAGATACAAGAGCCAAGCCAATTTCAAAACTAGGACTGATGGGATTACACGTAAAGCTAAGGTACGATGAAATAGAAAACAGAAATTTCAAGGTACGATGAAATAGAAAACAGAAATTTCATTCTAAGAATCCCAGATTGGACCGAAAGCTGGAATTCCCGCGGCTGTGCATCCTTTTACCACGTCTCTACTTCCACTCGGATTGCTCGTCACAATTACAACTTGTGCGCCCCAATCTCTCATTGCTCAAGCTGGGCGGCGGCAGTTTGTTTTCTGGCTGATCTTGTGAAATACGATTTGGACTGGAGAAAAAGATCCCCCGCTCGACATCTTCATCGTTATCAATGTCTAAATTACAGTAATGACTACTGGGTCAACTCTCTGTTCGCTCGATGGTGGCTTCCATTAAGAAAGTTGCCGAACTTTCACCTATATCTGAGGAACACATTTCTAAGGTCACCCCACTACACCAAGTTTGTGAATTTTCCGGCCTATTGTCCATTTCTTGTCCTGCCAGAGAAGCTTCACAGGCAATTTGGAAGGAAGAAGAGTGCGGGCTGCAGTGGGAAAAATCTCACGATGCTTATGTTTAATCCCAAGAAAATATTTATAATGAAAGCTTGTGACGACGCCTTTGTGTAATACGTTAGAAACAATAAAAATCGCACACAAGGAATGAAATGCTTGTGTGGGTTAGTGTTTCCTACATTTTGAAACGTTGATAATGTACAAATGCCAATGAAATAGACGATGGATATATCGAGGCTCTTCACTGTTACGCATATTTCTAGAAATGATACCGAAAACACCGTGAACTGAACTCAAATTCATTGCAAATTTCATTTTCTCGTAATTATTTGGTATATTTTATAATGTATTTTTATTAAATAATTGTGTTCCATCAAAAAAGGGTGTGATACTTTTAAGTTGGTATATGTGTCCCATGTGAGTTTCTTGTGTGATGAGTTCTAAGTTGTCATAGATGCTCATTTATTGAAAAATATGGACAGCCTATTTCTAGAGATTCTATGGTAGATTCTATGACAATTGTAAGAGTCAGAAATAGGGGAAGTTATTGTGAATTTAAACCATCTTTGACATTTGTCATAAAGAACCTTATTTAGACTGGCTATTATTGGCAAATCTATAGCCTAAAACTATGAAAAATGAACCCTAAAAGTATAAACTATAAACCCTAAAACACTAAATTTAACTATAAACCCTAAAACTACGAACTACAAACCCTAATTTAACTAAAATTTAACTATAGAATATGAACCTTAAACCCTAAAACTACAAACTAGCACACTTAGATGATGACAAGCCTCAATGCATCCCCAACAATAGTCTCATTCTTTGTCTCTCACAACTATTGGCTCCTCAAACCCTAAAGATAAGCCATACCTTTTGCCACTGTGAAATATAGCTTAAACAATCATCCTTGCAACTTATGATCAAGCAAGGATAACTTTGGACCAATTAATGAGAAAGAGTAGCTTCTCCTTCTTTCAGATTTACTAGGCCAAGGGGTGTATTTCCTAAGGTTTTAATATAGGACAATTAAAGAGAAATGAATAAACATAACTTATCTAAAAAAAAAACATATCCAATTCACAAAAGAACTTTAATTATTGTCACTAAGCTTCAATGTGTTGGTTTACCATATGTAAGACTAAAAACCTCTTCAAAGTAGGAAAAAAACTAATGTATATGACCAAAGATATATCAAGTATTATCCCTAGTGATGTAGTTAAGTCAAAAACCATACTTTACACATGAATGCAAACTAGACAATACTCATGCCTCAACCATCTAACACACCTCAAGTTACCATAATTTATGTAATGGTACAAATTACAAGTGTCAAATGCATAGTTTATCTAGGGATGATTGACTAGTTATATACAGGTTTCTTCTAGGAACAAAGATCTTTACCAAATCTTAGATTGCTTGTAATATTTAAGATTTAGGCCAAATCTATATATGTGTCCTCTAGAGTTAGTGTAATCTTTGGCATAAAGTGTTGTAAATCAAGTCTAAAGTCTCTGTGTCATTCATTATTTTGTAAAATTTGGAGAAGATTTTGTCTAGCTGAAATATTCGTCATGATCTAGATGTCTGCATAGTTGTCTAAGAGTTTAAGGGGATAATATATATGTCTATGGGGTTACAATTGCTAATATATTGTCATTTTTGTATAGTTGACTATTATAATAGATGTAAAATTTCTTCAAAGTCATCAAAGAATTCTTTTAGAATAACATATGGGATTACATTGATTAGTAATGGATTGTTAAAGTAGATATAGTTGTGTATCATGTTTTTTGAGTCTTTTTATTGCATATAAATGTTCAATTGTACCTAGAATGATGGGATTTTAGATGTACTACTAGTACTTTGTTTTAAATTTATAAGAGTGTTTATATATTTCTTTAAACCTTGACTCTTCATCGAATGGACTAAGGAATTGATTGTACTTTACTAAAATGATCAATTTGTTTAAATTAAAAGTATCCTTCTTTCGTTCCTTGGTAGATTAGGGTAGGTTAGGTTCTACTAGTTTGCATAACTCATTGATACTTACCTTCATCAAATCTTAAGGGAACTTGCACATGTTATCCAAATTCAAAGAGTTATTCATGTTTGGATTCCAAGTTCTACATGAAGTAGAAAATCACAAGGGGATTAACCTATGGGGATATGAATCATTTTTTCATCTTTAGTTGTATGTGTAACCCAACCTACTATAAAGTGATCTTTAGGTCTGCAAGACTAGAAAGCTAGTATAAAGGGTGTCTTTATACAAAGGGTGTGGCTAAGCTATGTGAACTATTCTATTTTTCATTTCCCTCTAATTATCGTATAAATATTTACATGAAGATACACTCCTTGACCCTACAAAGCTAGAAGTGTAGAAGAGTTACATGCTCTTGTCAATTGGTTCACAATTGCATGCAGTTTGACCATGAGTCTTGCCCTTTCAATATGAATTTACCAATGTTCCTTGGTATAGATTGTATGTCCATTATCTAGAGTTGTGAGGTATAATTTGTAACACCAAAAGGCCCATCTCATAAATATAAAGAAACTATACTTTTCTAGATAATGTAAATACATATATTCTTTAGATCATGTTTTATATTTATTTTTTCAACACATGATATAGAAATCATTATGTTGAACACAAGATATATGATAGACCACATAGGAGAAACTTTGATTGAATGACTATTAAGCTCTCCATTATAACTAGTAAAATGATAGTGAAGGTTAATGATGTTTGAGCTATAATTGTTAATAAAAAGGCTAACTAGAAGATATCAATGATATCAAAGCAACTATACCAATTTTAAGCCCTTATGAAGTGATACAAATAAATTACCATAAAATAAGCCCTTATCAAGTTACCATATTTTAAATACTCACTAAAAAATATAATTAGAGGAACAAGCATCCTTCCCAAAATCTCATCCAAAACACATGGAGACATGTTCATAGATTTAACAAAATATATGTATGGACATATCCCCTCAATATGTCACATCAGTATGAGATCTTAGGCATGGTATGCACACACAAGTTGGAATGACAAAACTTGCACAAAAGAACATCCACCTTCCAGATCAATCAGTGCCTTCACTTGTCATTAATTCTTCTCCACCCCTACAACAACATGGAGGTCCCTTTACATCATACAAAAGGTGACATGTGGCAAGAAATTATTCACCATCAAGTCCATGTTGGAAGAGGTCAATCCCATCATAAAGGACTAAGTAGAACTACAAATTTAAACAAATGGGTCCCATTGATGGTGTCACCAAGATACACATGACAATAAGAACTTGATCCTAATACATTGCCACATGGAATTGAGTCAAGTCACTAAATATCTATGGACAAATGAGGATGTGCCACTTAAGAATAAAGTACCACTTAAGTGTTGAATTAGAGTAGCTAATAACAAAGGGGTAAATAGTGAAAATGTTGGGAGAAGATTAGATGGTGTGTGCACGAGGGAGATGATCCAATGGTTAGATTTAACCCTCCAACATATGTGATCTAATCATATAAAATAAAGACACATTCTATTTGATTATAGTTTTAATAAAGGGTACATCTAGATCATCCTATTAGTGATAAGCACCATCTTGAGATTAACGTTGAGTGATCAATTTTTTTTATGATAGTTTTGTCTCTGAAAAATATAGCTCTACAAATCCTAGAAATAAAACTCAAAACCTAGGCTTGATGAATATCAACCTAGCATGATGAACTAGAAATCATGATTAGAATATGGAAAATAATAGGCCAATAGCTAAGAGAGGGCAACCCTTTTTCACTTTATATTTTGTTAAACCTAAGATGATGGTCCTAAGGGACTTCAATAATATAATGAAAGAGAAACAATATTTGTCAATAATTCTTATTAAAATGTTTATTAAATTTTTATTATTTGTTGTTTATTAAATTTTAATTTAGATATTTATTTGTAAGTTTTCAATATGGATATTTACTTACATTTGGATATTTGTAAGTTTATTTAGATATTTATTTGTAAGTTTTACAAATGGATATATTTACTAACATTTGTAAGTTTTTGATATGGATATTTTGCATAATTAAATATTTATTTATTTCTATTCTAATTGTAAATGCAGGTGGTCCAATGGATAAATATATAATAGATGAAATTTTGCAAAACCCCCCACCTCCTCCACCTGATGAGGCTTGCTTGCAAGCGAATATAAATGAAAATATAAACACAATTGAAGAAACAAATAATTTCATCCAAAACTAGCCTCAAATGTTGTCATATCTCCTTTCCAAAAATAACATTTTCTATTTTTAGTAAGTCCCTCCTATTCGAAAATAGTAAGTCACTTTACATGGCAGTTTGGAGGGAAATTGATTATTTACTATTATGTTTGTTCTGATGCATTTTCAAATATTAAAGGACAAATAAATATTAAATAAAATATATTTACAGCTCAAATATTCCCTTTGGGTGTTTAGATTTGAGAGGGAATATTTTATGGAGATTTGGGTAGATTTGTGAAGAGATTTGCCAAAAAATAGGGACTGCACTTTTGACAAGTGGACGGAGGGCATTGTTTGAAGCACCCAAGTGGCATATGGGAGTTGTAAGTCCCAAGATTCAGGCATGGGAGATCTTGGATGCCCAAGATGGCCTCTCACATCATGAAATAATGTAACATTGCATTTTGGGGGGCTAATGACATTTTCTCTCTTTCTTGCAGAGAAGATGCTTGTGCAGCTTCGGTGGACAAGGAAACCATTGAAGATGGAGCTTGTGGCTAGTGGACATGAGTTTCCAGAAACCTGAGGGTGGTGTTCTTAGGTTGATACAGCAATATTATCTCAGAGATTGCATTTGTCTAGACAAGATTTAGTAGTGCAGTGTTCTTGTGTTGTTGTAGGTGTTTGTAGTGATTTCGTAGTGTGTTTTAGGAGTTGTTTGTGTTGTTGTTCACATTTTCTATTGTGTGGGGTTTGGTTTGCTGTGTGTGCTAATGTAATACATTATCTACAGCATCATTCTACATCCATATCAGTTATGGTGTGAATCTAAGAGTTTGGAGGCTTTGTAGTGAATTGTTCTATGTGTATTTCAGCATTTTGCTTAATGGGTTGTGGCTGAAATTACTAATTTGTTGTGATAGTTTGCTGCTGGGTAAATATTATGTATCAGACCTACACATGTGTGTTTTCATTAGAAAATAATAATAAAAGTGGTTTGGAGTTGTGTTGCAATGTTTTGGATGGTTTATTATGCAAACTAGTCACTAGTTTCTAGATGTGGTGATGCATAGTTGTGTTGTTAATGCAAAGTCACTTTTAGATTTTGTCCAGGGTTTTAATAAAAATTAGATTGGGGACATTTTAGTGGTATTAGAGCATGATCTTTCCATCTTGTAGGGTTTCTTGATTCATGCTTCCGAGTGAAATAGATCTCAAGGCTTGGAGAAGAGAGCAAAAGAAGTTAGTTCAGCTAACAGAGAAACTGAAGAAGTTCAAATAATGGTTGAGGATAGTGGTAAAGGTAAGGGAGAGGAAGCAGGTGAAAGGTCTTTAGCCACTGTGGATAGATTATCTCTCATTGTTGAACAAATATGGACATCTCAAAGTAAGAAAAATGAAGATCCTACAGGTGAAGGACACACTTCTGAAGGAAAACAAGAAACAACTATGTCAAGGCAAAAAGAACCCATATTTCTACCTAAGAATGGAGGAGAAGAAGTTGCAACTGATGTTAACACAAAGGCCTTCATTGTTAAGGCAACAACTAAGTGGTTTGAGGAGTATTCCAAGCAATCAAAAGCCTATAAATGCTCAGCCATTTCATTTGACAGGGTTTTGGAGATCTTTGGTAAGGAATATAGGAGAAAGGAGAAAGAGAACTTAAAAGTAAATTTAACAAACTTGCAACACCTACTTTTGATGGCAGCAACAAAATCTCAACCAGAGCATGGTTACAAAAACTACAAACATACCTCACCCTCAATCCTATGACTAAAAAAGATGTTCAGTTTGCAATTTTACATCTGGAAGGTAATGCTTATGAGTGGTGGTATCATGGGACCATTACTCAAGATCATAGTTAGGTGAATACATTTGCATTTTTCAGCTAGAGCCTATTAGACCACTTTGAACTCAGAGATGAAGAAGAGTTTTTGAAAGAACTTTCAAAGATTAAACAGAAGACTACGATGAGTGAGTATGTAGATGAGGTTCAAAAAATTGTTGTTACGGTGCCTGTAAGCACAAAAATCATGCACTGCCTCCATGAGGACCCCTATGATGAGTCAGATCCTTGTCACGTACATGTAAGCGTGAAAATAAATCTTTTTTAGGCCTCTTGACGACATGTCCTCTTTTCTTGTTTTGTGTCATTTCTGATTTGTCGATTCTCCTTTTTCTCCTCCCCCATTTGCGACACTTTTCGACACTTATTGAGACACTTGTTGACTTGCATTTTCTAGCTTACGACCTTAATCCTAGGCCTTGTGAGTCTCTTGTAGGTGAGTTTTCACCTCATCCCTTTGTGTTTCATCTAGTGCACCTCATAGAAGCCTTCTAGAGGTCCCTCGATCCCTCTCCCACTTTCTGTTTTCAGTTTCGACCTTCCTATTCAAATCTCCCCCTATTATTTCCAGATCTCCCCGAGAGATCCTAGAGATGCAAGTGGAGATTTGGATTCTTCCTCATGATTGACCTGTTTCTTGATGCAGAAATCATCTTTTTCCTCCCTTTTTCCTTCTACCACCCTGATTTCTACATTCTACCCTGTCTCACCCCAGATCTCCCTGGGTGACCCATGGTTGCCCCTGGGGCGACCCATGATCTCCCTGGGTGACCCTATTTGATGAAAGTGGTGACCCTACCATCTTTTGTCCCGCAAAAAAATTGAAGTTTCTCTCGCGTTTTTGCTTTGTCTTCACCCATTTTTCTTTCTGTTTGCATGATTTTTGATCCTTGATATAGAGTTAACTATTTCATGCATCCACACATTCATAATTAGCTCTATTTGATCTCAAATTAACTCTCCAATCAATCTCATGCATTTCTCTTATCTCTTTTTCTTCTTTAGTGATAAGCTATCATTGCTTCATCACTCTCCTTCTTGCTGAGTTCACTGGGCAATCAACCTTATTAACTCCCCAATCTATTCTTGTTAACTCATTAATCAAATGAGTTAAGTCTTCAATCCAATTCCTTCTTTAAACCTATAAATACCCCCCTCCCTCAAGCATAAAGGGAGGGAAATTCAATGTGCACCAGCTCTTGCCAAGTTTGCTCTCCAACCTAGCATCCATATGCTCAATATAGGACATAAGTACCTTTTATTTTCTTTGTTTCAATCAAGCAACATCACATTGTTCAATTTTCAGCCATTGTGCTCAATTTAAAGCTCACATCGAGCTCATACAAGCTTCACAAAAGCTTCTCTTTGCTTCTTCGGGTCATTTTGTCATCGAGAGGAACAACTGTTGTCACAAAAGGATTTGAGGTTGCCTACACAAGGATCATTGAGGGATAGTGGAGTCTTCAAATCTTCATCTATTCAGGTTCTTTTATTGCTTTCATAGTAATTAGACAATCATCTTGCTCTTAGGAATAGTAACATACTTGCTTTTTCCTTGATAGATTAGATCTTGCATGCTAGATTAGTCATTTTTTGCATGCTTAGATCTACTTTGTTAGAAAAAGCATCTTTCCTTTTTATTAGATTAAATTGAATTGAAAACACCAAAAACCCACAAAAACATAGATTACACATTGCATTTGAAAAGACATGTAGGATTGCATACATATTTCTTTCATAGATTAGAAGCATTTTCCTTTCCAAAAATACTCTAAAAAATACCAAAACAATGCATTGCATGTTATTTAGTTTGCATTCATATAAAGTAGACAACATCAAAAACCCTTGATTCAATTATGAGGTAAACACGGTTCAAGAGACCTTAAACAAACCCTTGATTTCATCACAAGGTACAAACAAAGTCAAAACACAAGTCAAACCCTAGGTCGGCAAACCCTAGGTCAAAACCCTAGATCTTGTTAGAGGTAGAAATCACACAATTTCCTTTATCTTGATTCACGCATGTGTTTGTGAGTGAGGGGAGAGTGGGTGAGAGATGTCCGAGACGAGATCGGGGAGATCCATCTGTGACCACAGCAACAGATACACATTCCATGACAAGAGGATCCATTTGTTCTCTTGTTGATTGAGGAAATTAGGCAATTACGATTACACAAAGCATTTCTCAGAGACAGAAATAAGAGAAACCATCAATGAGAACAATTGTTTGCCCACACAAAGGTGGAATTCAAGGAATCCAAATAGAAGAAGTGGGACTAGTGACCCTTCGGGTCATAGGTTTATCTCAACCACCACAACAATTGAATAAAACATACAACAAAATGCACAACAACAAAGGCCACAGAACTTGCCGACACCCCTTCGTGAAGTCCAGCTCTCCAACGAGCTAGACCCCCACCGTGTCTTACCTCCTCTTGACTGGCTAATTCCACGTGAGCAAGAGTGACATGGTGGATCGCCCATGGAAAGGAGGGAAAGAGTCCATGTGCATGTCGAGATCCGACCTGATAACCTCCAGGCAACCGGAGTCATGATTTTGAGCATACATATTTTGGTGAGCCTGACGTGAAGAGCAAAGCCTTTTGGTCAACCTTTTTGCATTCCTATTACAAAATCATCTTTGATGCACAGAAGCATTTTAAGCTTTCTTTCATTGCTTCTCATAGCCATTTTGACTTCCACCATCTGCGCCATCATCTATTCCAGTTATTCTGTAGTGTTTATGGCACCCCCAAATATGACAAAACCATATTTGAACCAGGGAAACTTTCCTTCAAACAAACCTAAAACATCTTCTTTTGATAGGTATGTGCTGCCTCATCTAGACACACCTATTACCAACTATTATGACTATGAAGACTCTAACTATGAACATGAGCCAAGAGAGTCCAGGAACTCTCTATCCTTCAATAACCCAGCTTGGGAAAAGGATTCAACCATACCAAATGCTCCCAATAAAGCCAGAAGGGTAAGATCAGAAATATGTCGACCAGAACAACCTTCCACAAGTACATCAAACACTCACCTCGATGAAGAGGTCAGAATGTTGGAAAGGCATTTACATGAAACCAAGAATTCTTAAGAAGCATTAAGGATATCCTTGGAAGAAGAACAAAAAGAGAAGGCCGCACGAGAGGAAGCCCATCACTATGAAACTAGTCGAAGAGAACATCCTAGAAATGAAGAGAACCCTAAAGCTGCAACTCCTGCAGATGTAATCACAACCTTAGTGCAAAGAATTGGGATCCTAGAAGTAGAACAAGCTTCTCTAGAGAAAAGAATAAAATCTCACAAACAGGACCAGGGGGCATCACAAAATCCTCCTTACCTCAACTACTATTCATGACATACTAGCAATGAGACTTCTCTGAATGGGAATCCTCCTATTCAGAAAAATCCAATGAATCCAACAATGGGTTATCAAAACCCACCCACAAGGTTGTTATTGACAACTCCGCAATCTCAAAGTGCTTTCCTAGGAACATACCTCAAATATCTAAAGGAGCCTCTAGACCAGAACATAAGGAGTGTGCAACTACCCCAACCATTACCTGATCTCCTGAAGTTCAAGGGAGAGGGAGACCCAAACTCCCACATCAAAGCTTATACTATAGCCATAAGGGAACTCCTTCCTTGGGATGGAGTTATTGGGAAGATCTTCCAAAAAATGCTTGAAGGCATCACCCTGGATTTGTATTATCATCTTCCAGAGGCTTTTATCCACTCATTCAAACAACTGATTAGAGAATTTTTCATGGCATTTGACATGAACAAACTCATAAAGACAGATATTAGAGAGTTCCTCATGATGAAACAAGAACCAAATGAATCCGTAGCACATTTCGTCACCCAATGGAGACAAGTGCTCTCTTCTTTTCAACTAGTGCTCCTAACATGGATCACCGAGAACTGTGTGACCTTTTCTTGCATGCCCTTAACAAGGACATGAGAGAAGATGTCTAAAAACTACCATACAAATCCTATGAGGAAGCATTGGAAAGTGCCTTAAGAATTGACCAAGCTGCCATTGACAGTGGTAGGAAGACTTATGATACATATGGAAGGCTTAAGACATTCAAAGGAGCAGAAAAGGCAACAACTAATGTACCACAAGAAAAGGATGTCAACATCGTGAGAAGCAATCCAAGTAACGACAATGGCAATAGAGAGGAAATTAGGGGTCAAACAAATCTTCATACGACCCCAATACCTATTGTTGGTTCCACGGAAGAAAGGGTCATGAAACAAAAACCTATTACAATTACAACAAAGCTATCTCCAAATTCACACCCGATCAACAGAAGGATTTTCTCAAAATGCTCCAATCACAAAGCAAGGAGAAAGAACCTCATATCAAGAAAGGAAAAGTTAACCAGGACCATGCCAATAGTATAAAACTAGACCAAGAGGTGTTTGTAATCCATGAGGAAGAACAAACAGATCAAACAAAGAATGTCTTCTCACAAGTGATTAATTTGCTGAAAGTATCTCCCTCACATCGAAAGACTTTTCTAAAGGTATTGGAGGTTCCTCACAAGGAGAGTCACCTCCTCTTACCTTCGATGTTACTAAGCTGAACCAAAAAGACAAGAAATAGGATTCACCTCTATACATACAAATTCAGGTTGAAAAGGTCACTATAAAAAGGGTGGTGGTAGACGAAGGATCGGCAGTCAATCTCTTGCCAATCTCCTTTCTATGACAAATGGGATACAGCAAAATAGGAATCAAACAACAGACTACTACACTAAGAATTTACGACAGTCATGACATCCAAACAGTAGGGATAATCAGTTTACCACTCAATCTAATGGGAAAAACTATCTCCACCGACTTCTATGTCCTTAACTGAGAAACCAATTACAACATGATCCTTGGGAGACCTTGGATTCATGCCATGAAGGCCATTACCTCAACATTATTCCAAGAAATACATTTCCATCATTTGGGAAAAGTGGTCATAGTCAAAGCGGACCCTGATCATTTTAGTGTCTACAGAAAGGAACAGGAGGAAAAGGACAAGAAATTGAAAATGAAAGAAAGCCAGAATGAGGAAACTCAGGATGTTAAAACAAGTGCAACCACTCACAATATATCCTACCAAAGAATGGATGATCTTAAGGAATTCCCCTTTGATCCGTACACCACTAAATCCCATGCACCATTTGGTTTAGCAGCCATCCCATGTATTTGTTACTAATTTTTTGTTCACACTGAAAATTAGTTGGACCTAAGTGTAATTGTTTAGAAGGAATCATAGAAAACTTCAAGGTTATGCATTATTGAAAGGTTGATGCCTTGACAAAGTTGAAAAGAAGATCTAGTTGTTAGGATAACCCATCAGTCCAATCAGGACTGATAAGTTATCATGACAAAAGAATTGATCATCAAAGGATCAAACATTCAAGGAGATACAGTTGTTCTACAAAGTTTGATCTTTCAACAGTTATAAGTTAAATTGATTATTTAGATTAATCAGTTTGGAATAAAAGAGAGCAAGATGTTGTATTACACTATTATTTCATGTCATGTTTTGAACATACATCCAGGTATCTGTTACTTTATCTCATGCATTGATTAAAAAGGAAATACATATACATCATATGCATCAAAGAAACTAACTGATCATGTTTTAAAGAAATGTTCAAATGTGTCCCACACAAGCCATGGGAGTAACTAAACTGAGCAATTGTAGACATGCAAGCTATGTATCTATTTGATAAAAGAAAAGAGAAGACAACATATGATAAATCTAAACATCCATCATTGCCTGATGATGGAGGTTACTGTTGAAGTTGGTCTTCAAGTCTTCAGTCTTCATCCTTCTCTCCAAGCCACCATCCAGTTGGAACTTGCAACAAATGTTTGGGACAACCCTGTTAGTGCTCTAGATGTTTACAGTTATCACATGCTTTTATCAAATAGAGACATCTACTTATCATATCATGCATTCGATAAGAATTCATATCATTACAATCAGGTTGCTAGCAGCATCACTAAAAGGTAAAGCTCTTCAATGGTTTAGAGGCTTAAGAGTAAATTCAATTAGATCTTGGGATGAATTAGGTGCTGCTTTGAATAGGTAATTTCAGGACAAGTCTAATCATTTATCATTAGGTGAACAAATGACTACTATTAAGAGGGCTCCACAAGAGTAAATGATATATTTTAATTTTAGATTTTAGAAAACATGGAATAGAATCCCTAAAACAATGAAACCATCACCAGAGCATGTTTTTTTGTATTATTTAAGGGCATTAAATTTTGATATTGTTGTTATGATACAATCCATGGGAGGGGTAACTTTACCAGGTGCTTTTGATATTGTAATAAGAGTAGAAAATAGTTTAATACAAACTAGTAAGATAGCACCTAGGCCCCTAATGCCAATCTTTCCAGATATATAGCCTTTAATACCAATTTTAGCCCCACATATTTCAACAATACCATCTTTTAGTTATTTAGCAAATACACAAAACAATACAGATCTCATTCATTCTGAATTTAGAGAGCTGAAAGAAAATCAGCCAAGCATAGCAAAAATACTACAGACTATGAGTAATGACTTAGTGAGTCTAAAAATTCAAACAAATCAGAGTAACAGACCTTACCAAGCAGCCCCTTACCAAGCAAATAGACCTAGTTATCAGGCAGATTATTAGGCTCAAAGAAAAAATTACAACAATAGGCTAAATCAGTAGTGCAATCCAAATGTTGTCAGTACATCAAAAGAAATAGTGCATATATAGAACAACATGGTTCAAGAATATGCATAGTGCTATCCCTATAATTAGCCTCATAATCAGGCCACTTGTCCAAATGGAATAGTAAGTCAAGCTTTGATGGTACAGAATAACTATGTTGCTGCTGAAAATTTAGCAAGTGATGTAAACAATCAATTGGACATTCAGCCTCGGTATGTTAATCCTGATGTAGCTTTAATGAATTGGCAGGCTAATGAATTTTGTGGTGTAAATCAGTTACCAAGTCAAAAGCAATCTTTTACTAATATTACAACAAACACAAGATCGAAAAAGAGAGTTGTTGACTTGTAACAACAGTCTGGAAATATAAATCAACAAGCTGAAACTGGTAAACAGCAAGTTGGAAATGTATTATAGCTAGCTGATAAAGGGAAAAATATAGTTTCTACAACTCAGAATGAGCAAAATCAAGCCTCTACATCAAAAGATTTGCACATTTTGTCAAGACAGCCAACTACAGAAAATATATAGCCAGCAAAAGATTAACCAGAGGTTACTGTCCCAAAAGTACAACAAAAGGTTAGTGGCCCTATTTTTAATATTTTGGATCATATGAAAAAGATGAAAGTAAGCATGTCTATTTTAGATGCTTTACACATTCTAGGACAAAAAGATTTGTTACAAAATGCTCTATCTCAGTTGCCTTTGTCAAATGAAGTACCAAAATCACATCAACCTCAGATTATGATTGCAAATGAATCAGAAAAAAGAATAGAATAGCCTAAACCAGTAGGCAAACCTCCACCATTTTATGTCACTTTGATTGTGGGTGATTATTTAGTACATAATTACATGATAGATTCAGGAGCCAGCAGTTCAGTTATGCTGAAACAGCTAGCTGATAAGTTAGGTTTGAAATATGAACCTGTTGTTAGAGGTGTTGTACAAATGGATGGAACTGAAGTGAGCACATTTGGAATGTTAAAAAATTTAGGCCTTACTCTACATGCTTGTCCAAATTTTGTTATATACCAGGACATTTATGTCATTGATTTGCCACCTACCTTTGCCATTTGCTTATCAGGAGATTTTACGGCAAGGTTAGGTGGGCATTTATCATCTGATTGGACACATTTATTCTTCAAAATTAGATATGGAACCAAGGTTATAATCAAGTATGAACCACTAGCAAAAGATCATTTGGAACCTCACACACCCAGTTCTATAAATGCAAATCTTTCCATTTTTTATCAAGAGGATCTAATTCATGTCCAAGATCCAAACACACCTTTAGAAGGAATTCCAGATTTGGTTCTAGACCAATGGGCAGCAGAAAATCATGAAACATATCCATTTGAGCAAATGGATGAGATTGGTCTTGGTGTGTACATGATTCAAGAAAATAATACAGTTATTCCAAATCTGATTAAAGAAGAAAAATAGCAAACTGTAGAGTCTGAAAATAATGTTTGGGAACTATTTTTTGATGATTCTAAAAGTAAGGTAGGAGTTGGGGGAGCTATTTTAGTTTCTCCCACATGTGAGAAATATTATTCATCTTTCAAATTTGCTTTTAGCTATTCTAACAACTCAGCTAAATATGAGGCTTTAGTTCATGGACTAGAATGGGCAAGGAAGAGAAAAATTAGATGTTTAAAAGTTTTTGGATACAGTGAGTTAGTGGTTAAACAAGTCAGAAACCTTGCTGCTAAAAAAATGACTTGTTGAAATTATACAAACATAGAGTTTGGGACATGATAGAAGAGTTTGACGCATTTAATCTCATATCTGTACCTAGAACTGATAACAAGCAAGCTGACAAACTAGCTGCTATAGGAGCTAAATATGATATTCCTCTTGAAATGAAGAATATTCACTCTCCTTTATATGTCAAAGCTATTGTTAGACCATCAGTTCTAGATAATAATGTCAGTTAGCAAGTGTTTGACAACAATGAATAGATTGTAAATTTCTTAATAGAAGAAGCTGAATTTTCTGCAGGTAATCAGTAGAATTTTGTACAATAATATGATGATCAAATACTTTAGTTAAGATCAAATAAGTTACCCAAGGGCTTAGTGACCTTGGAATCTATCTTTAATACTGATGATCAAGTAAGAAAGGACAAGGCCATCTTGTCAATAAAGCAAGAACATTATGAACCTATTGAGATCCTTAAAGGAAAGTTGCTCAAGCTGGGAAGGATATGTACAAAACAAAAACAACAAGCATTCATCCAGCTTTGTCAAGAGTTTAGTGAATTTTTTGCATGGGATATAGACAGTCATGACAGTGATCATGAAGTAGTTAGAGTATATCATAAATTGTCATATCCATCTATAGAGGTGCATCAATAATGAAGGAGGAACATCAGAAGAAGAACAAGACTTATATCAAGTGCTATAGTGATGATTGACAAATAACATTAAATTCACAAGGTAAGCAGTCCTCTTCCTTCGATACCAGCTATTCTTTCATGATACAGTCATAATACACAGACAACCAAGAGGAAAAATGCATGGTACATATGATACTGTAAGAGCCAAATGATGAGATAAGCAGTCATTATGCACAAAAGTGGATGATATATACAATAAATAGCTTAAGAGAGATAGGAGCATGTTATCCAAGCTACAGGTGCATTTCAAGAATGCCACAAATAGTCAAGAAGAAGATAGCTTAATCTCTATGCCATGGTAGAATCCAGTTATAGTAGAAAGACAGTTTCACAGTCAAAAGATGATGACACAACCAAACAGTCCATCATATTATAGTTTGCAAACTGAAGAGATATAGCATATGCAAATAAGCTAAAGAAACACATCTATGCTATAGGAGATCCTCCCAGAAGTGTCAATATATGATACTCATGCAAATGGAGGTAAATGATAATAGCTATCATACAGAATATCAAAAGTTTTGTTGTCATAACAGAATACTGACATGTGCTTCTACCCAATAGCCACAGTGAAACAAGAAAGGTAAAAATGTGTCATCAATAGGTGTGAGATAGTCACAAGGACAAAAGCGAAGTGTTATGAAAAGCAAAGCAAGAAAACCCACCTTCTAATACTTCAAAACCCTTATACTTTCTACCAACAGATGGAGACTAAACCACAGTCAAGGTGGTGGTGCACAGAAGGAGAAGCCATTTTTTTTAAAAGATTGTATATGCATGTCGAGGGACCAAACCCTAATGATATTTTTGTAGACACAGTCAAGAGCTTTCAAACAGATGCCATTATATATTCATAACCATTCCAGAGGAGCAAGAAGCATGAAAGAAGGTATACCCATCTACCAAATTAACAAGATTTCTTTGAAGATACTTCAAGCCTTTCTTTCTTTGTAGATAAAGAGAAATAGATCAAGTAAAGCAATATGGCCATGACATTACAAAGATTTTCTATGTAGGATGAAGTCAAAACCCTCATCTTCAAGGCTCACAAACCCTCTAGTAAGTTACAGTTTTTATGCCTATTTTCAAGAGATGCATAGCCATGGCAGGTAGATGTTCTAAAAAATGGAGAAAGCTTCAAAATCCTCATCTTAAAAAGCTTCAAAACCCTCAAGTTTCTGCATAATGAAAACAGATTAAGACAAAAGAAGAAATATGCAGCCATGGCCGACAGTGACATAGCATTTTTTTTGCTATAAAATGCAATACCCACATCTATCTACAAACTTGTCATGCTCAGGAGTGAAACCAAAGATAATGAAACTACAGAGATTAAATGGCAAGTACTTACCCTTGTTGCTGACAAGAAGAAAGATCTTCCATGGCCTCACAGTGGCCTCAAACTTTCAAAGGAGAAGATGAAGACCGTCGAGAAAGAAGCATACAGAAATAGAATGAAGGTATTAAAGAGTGCACAACAATGGAGGTATTTATAGCAGTGAAGAAGGCCGTTACCATATAAATGAAGAAAGTTACAGATACTTAAATGTTTCATATCAAACAGAAAGTAGAGTTACCTTCTTCCTAGCTCATGCAAAGTTCCATGGCAATGACAACGAAGAGCCATTGAAAGAAGAAGACCAGAACCATGATAGAGCTACTTGAAACCCTCGGCCGGCATGAATTTTGCAAAGCTCAAAGAGAGAAGTCAAATGAAGAGTGAATGAGCAAAGATTAGGGTTGTTTTCCTCTTTTGTTCGAAGGTTCTTTTTTCTCAAGTGCATTTTTTGACTTACAAAAACCAATTATTACTTTATCCAATCTGTTGCCGTGGTCAAGACTTCCCTAGCCATCATAACATGGAGTGGCCGATAGCAATACTTTAGAAGTTGGTTTTTATTAAGTCAAGAGGCCGTTGTAACATGTGGGAAAGGATACAAGCCTTATAACCTTTTGAATTTTCCTTGGTGGTCAGATGGAGAATGAATAACAAATCACATGCCCAAGTTCCTTATCTATTTCCAAAGCATCCAAGGATAGGTATTTCAAGATTATGCATGGTGACTAATAGCCAAAAGGGTGTATGTTTTGACATGGTATATGCATATGCAAAACATGGAGTTTAAGGGTAAACTTTTATGCATGGTGGAGATATGACTTCATGGGTAATAGGGTATTGTCTTGTAGTGATGTGATTATTGCATAAGGGAAATTGCATGGTGGTAGTATTGATGGTGACAACATATGATGGGCATTTTTTATGCATGGGGTCAAATTGCATAGTGGAGTTATTTTTCCTTCCTTAACTTCAAAATTGCATATGGGGATATAAGGAGATTTAGAAATGGATGTATGTGCACAATGGCAACAAGGTGGAGTCATAAGGATATTTATGCATTTTTGTTTGGTACATGGAATGCTACAGGAGTGACTGAGTTTCTTTTTATTTTCCTTGCAGAGGGAGATATTTTTTCTCATTCATGTATTGGAGTGATAAGGAATTTTATAATTATTCCTAAGTCCTATTTTGCAAAATAGGCAAATGTATTGGAGTGATAAGGAGTAATATTTTTCTTCTAATCATGCACGATTTTACACATTTATTAATTGTAAATAAATAATAAAGTAATACTCTATAAATTACTTTATTATTTTCCACAAGTTGTAAAATCGAAAATAGAACAAATTGTAACTAGTAATAGAGTAATATTCTATTACTTTATTATTTACTCACAATTAATTTTGCTCATGCAAAATCATGCAAATTGATTAGTTGAGTTAACTAGGCCGCCTAGGAGGTTTTGCATGACTTTTAGGAGTATTTTTAGGATCCTTGGTCAAAATTTTGGTCAAACATATGGAGAGGTCCAAATTGAAGCTATTTTTGCTCAATTTATGGCAGTTTTAGACCCTAATTTTGAGGATTTTTGAGGTTACTCGGGAATGAGTATTTTTAGAAGTAGTTATCTGCAAGTCTATATTTTTTGCATGCCTCTTGGAGAGAGCAGACTTATATATTGTAAAGCAAAAGTTTTTTTTTTGCTAGTTCTTGATTCTCATTCTGATTCAAGCAGATTGGAGAATTCTTGTAGCTCACTTTTACAATTTTATTAAGAGATCGGCATGTTATAGGTTATCTTTTATCTTTTTACAAAGCTTTCCTTTGTTTATTTCAGATCAGTTGATTTACCTTTCCCTTTAGTGTTGAATGTTGAAGTGATTTCGATAAAATTTTGCTGTGTTTTATTATTAAACCTTCAAAATTATTGTCTCACTTCATTGCTTACAACATTAAAGCATAAATTCATCACAGGTCTTAGGTTGTGTTAACCAGAAATAGTCTTTTTATGCTGTGAAAAAACCATTTACTTCATAAAAACCTATTTTCAAACCTTCCTGAGAATCATTTTTGTGGTATTTATGCCAAGTCTGGATTGTGTAGAAGTCAGATTTCTGGGCAAACATTGTGAATCAAATTGCATTATTTTTATCCATATCAGGTGCATCACCATATTACCTTTAGTATTCATTTAGTTTTCTTTCTTCCCTTTTCCCAAAAGAGTAAAAACATATATCTCAATAGAATATTTGAAGAGAACTAGCCCACAATCTGGAGGTCTAATCTCATCATAGGGCACCCACAACCTGAGATTAGTCCCATGTTACACGAAATTGCAGTGCTTTAACCAGCCTTGCATATGGGTGCAATTCCCAGTTATAACAGTTTTAATGAATGGGATATAAAAAACCTTTTGGTTGGAACAATTGAGACATTGAAGAAGGAGATGAAAAAGAAGAAAAGTGAACTTCCACCTATGAATTCGAAGAAGAGTCTCATTCACAGAACCATGAAAGACTATGGACTCTACATTTCGATGGAGCTAGTTGTAAGATGGGGGCAGGAACCAGGATAATCTTAACATCCCTCGATGGAAAAATTCTTCCTTTCACCTTTAGACTAGATTTCTTTTGCACCAACAACATAGCTGAGTACGAAGCCCTATCCCTAAGAGTCATGCTAGCCATGAGAATGGGGATCAAAAAATCTTTGCCTTTGAAGACTCTCAATTGGTGATCAACCAAGTTGCAGACAATTATGAAACAAAGTCTAAATGATTACGACCTTATAAAGAGACCATCGGGAAACTAGTTCAATTCTTTGACTTTTTTCTCCATCAAAGCCATACCCTGAGAAGAAAATTAGGTAGCAAATTCAATGGCTACTAAATAGCCGCACTATTCTCACCACATGCTCAACTACAAAATGTAGAATATATTATTTTGGTACATGGAGAGCCACTGTTAAATAGCGAGGAGCTACCAGATATCCTAAATTATGCCATGGGTCAAGAAGAATGACCAACTAGAGACTACGTTGAGAATGATGAAGCCATCATGGAATATTTGCATGCATATGATGGGCTTTCGAGAGTCCACCATAAAAAGGGATACCTACTCCTCCCTCATTCTGAGGATTACTTTGGAAATGAGAAAGAAATCCTTCAAATCGAGGTGAACTCAGATTTACCACCTACGCCGTAGAAATTTGAAGGACACCCCTCCCTGACAAGAGATACGATCGACATCAACATCGATACACCTAAAAAACCTAGGATGTTAAGCTAGGAGGAGAGCTAAATGATGAAGAGCTAGAGGAATACACAAAGTTTCTCATTGAATATTCAGATGTGTTCACATGGGCATACTCAGACATGCTAGGGTTAGATCCAAAGATTGTGGTGCACAATCTAGTAATGAAATCAGATGCCAAGCTTGTAAAATAGAAACCAAGGCCTATAAAACCACAAGTAGCCGAAATGGTGAAAGAAGAACTCAAAAAGTTATTAAATGTTGGATTCATCAAACCCATCGATTATTCCAATTGGGTCTCAAACATTGTCCCAGTCTTAAAGAAGAATGGAAAATTCAGATATGTCTCGATTTTAGAGACATCAATCAAGCTTGTCCAAAGGATGACTTCCCATTACCATCCATCAATCAAATTATTGATTCAACGGTAGGATATGAGGTTCTCTCCCTAGTGGATGGGTTCTTAGGATATAACCAAATCAAGATTGCAGAAGTTGACCAAAATAAAACAACGTTTACCATTCCTTGGGGAACCTTTTGCTACATAGTCATGCCCTTTGGATTGAAAAATGCTGGAGCCATGTACCAATGAGCAATAACACACATTTTCCATGATTATATACACAAGATAGTAGAAACCTACAGAGATGATCTTCTGGCCAAATCAAGGCAAAGGGAGAAACACATGGAGGATCTACGAAAAATCTTCAATAGGCTCCGAGAATATAAAGTAAGGTTAAATCCCAAAAAATATGTCTTTGGGGTTACAGCAAGAAAATTGTTGGGATTCATCGTCTCACGAAGAGGTATTGATGTTGACCTAGCCAAAGTCAAAGTGGTCCTAAATGCAACTCCTCCAACAAGTGAGAGAACAGTAAGAGCCTTCTTAGGACAACTAGACTCAATCAGATGATTCATACCAGATATGACTTTCAAAATCCATTCGATCAACCAATTGTTAAAAAAGCAAGTGGGCATTACTTGGACTGTAAATTGTTAAAACGCATTCAAGCAAGTAAAAAGATTCTTATTGACCCCGCCCACACTGATGCCTCCAAAGCATGACAAACCCTTCATTCTATACTTTAGGGCCACTGATATCTCCATAGCCTGCATGCTAGCTCAAGAGGATGAGGGTGGAAGAGAAAGAGCCATCTATTTCATAAGTCAGACTTTAATATGAGAAGAATTACATGTAGGCTGAAAAAGAGTGCCTGGACATAGTTTTTACATCCCGAAGGCTACAAAATTACATGCTGAATCAGGAAACTAAAGTCATGATACGATCCGAATAATTGAGGACCTTTTTGAATCAACCTATTCTCTCAAGGAGAGTCAGTCGGTTCATAACCTTGTTGAGTGAATTTGAAATAACTTATGTCAACCAAAAGGCAGTCAAAGGACAAATAATAGCGGATTGGTTAGTAGATAATCCAGTCCCCCAAGAAGAACCCGTGAATGAAGATTTCCCCGATGAAGAAATTTGTGCAGTAGATCTGGAGAAATATGCCAACTCATATTGGTATAGAGACACTGTAAACTATCTTGCGAACAGAACTTACCTAGAAAACATGACCCCTTTGGGAAAAAGATGATTGCATTCCCTCACCGCAAGATATGTTCTGATAGGTGATGTGCTTTATCGAAGAGCCCTTGATGGAATGTTGCTCTGATGTGTGAACAAGGAAGAAGCTCACACGATACTAGAAGAGTGTCATAGTGGAATATGTGGATACTTTGGAGGACATGCCATGACAAGAAAAATACACAGAATGGGATACTTCAGGCCCTGCTTACAAGGGGATGCGGGTAAATTCATAAAAAGGTGTTTGAAATGTCAGGCATACGCACATGTTCACCATACTCCAACAAGAGATTTACAACCAATTGTCACACCTTGGCCCTTCTCCACATGGGGATTAGACATAGTAGGAAAGATATCCGCCCCATCAATAGACAGACATCTATTCATCATAACGGCAACAAAGTATTTCACAAAGTGGGTGGAGGCCATGCCTCTCACCACAGTGTTAGGAGCTATGATCGCTAAATTCATCTTGAACCAAATCATTTGTCAGTTCAGAATCCCTCAAGTCATAGTGACCAATAATGCCTCATCCTTCAAAAACTCGCAAGTGAGAGAATTATGTGAAAGGTTTCATATCAATCATTGTTCCCCTTCGGTCTATTACCTTCAAGGAAAAGGACAAGTAGAGGCTACCAATAAAACTTTGAAGTCAATATTGGTCAAAATCGTAAAGGACTCCAAGAGAGACTGGCATCTGCAACTATATCCAGCTCTATGGGCCTATAGAATGAGTGTCAAGACACCGATTGGAACCACCCCCTATGTCCTTACCTTTGGATCAAAAGCAGTGCTGCCATTAGAAGTAGAATTGCCTAGCCTAAGAGTGTCACTACAAGGATTATTGGACAATGACGAATATAGGGCAATCAGTTTGCTTGAACTAGAAATATTGGACAAAACATGCCTAAGAGCCATTCAAAGGCATGACTCTTATCTTCCAAGAATGAAAAATTAGTATAACAAAAAGTTCATTCCAAGGCCTTTTACAGTGGGAGAGTTAGTCCTCAGGATAGACAATCTAATCGACAAAAGGGTAAGCGAAGGACGAAAATTCAAACCTAACTGGATAGGCCCATACATGGTTAAAGAAGATATTGGAAATGGTGCTTATCTCTTGTGCACAATGGAGGGCGAGGAATTTAGTGAAACAGTCAATGCCTTTCACCTCAAGAAATACTAGGTCCAAAAAACAAAAAAAAAGTGGAAAAACTTAAAAATACAAAAAAATTATAAAACTCAAAAATGTTAAAAACAATTTGTTTCTTGCATTACTATTTTTGACTTGCTCTTATGCTATTTTCCCTTTAGTAAGAAGTCTTGTGTTTCCTAGATATATGTCATCCTTTCAGGACCTAGAGACCCCTCACTTTTTCTTTCACAATTTGCCATAATCCCCCTTCACTCCCAGTGACTCTAAAATCAAAGCCTAGCTATTAGCTTTACACTGATCCCAGTCTTAATGAGTTAAGATGTTAGGTCTAAGAAAAGTCAATATTCAAACCTACAGTGTTCAAAGGAAGCTTTCAAGTAGACCTTCCCAGTTCTTCCCTAGTAGAAGAGAAGTCTAACCAGATTACAAAAGCTTTAGGTGGCGCTCAGCCCCTTATCTCTCTTGGCCAAAAACATCAGGAAGATCAAAACTCTGAAGGAAGCAATCTAAGATACGAGTGAATAAAAAAAAATGAGTGAACAAAATAAAAGTGTAGAGAAGTGAGAATTAAGAGATCAAATCATTGCATAGCAAAAATTCCAAAACCATTCATTTCTAGAAAAGTCAGAAAATCCAAAAAAATGAGAAAAGATAAGTGAGGAAAAATACAAGAAAAAAGTAAAAAGCAAAAAAAAAGAGAGTGAAAGAGAGAAGATTGCTGAATGTCCATACTCTTGGGTGGAGATCAGTCTAAGCTTGAAGCCTCAAGAGTGACATTCTAACAGAGAAAGTAAGGTACAAAGCACACACACACTAGGCTAAGCAAAGCCGAAGAGTCTAGTTGTCTCTAGGATCATCTTCTATCTAGGGACCCTTGTTCTTTCCCATTTTTATCCTTTACCCTAGGTCTATCTTGCTTTCCATCTCTGATCTAAGTCTAGCGAACACCTATAAAACTTGATGATTGTCTAAGTTGAAAGTCTGTCAAATTATCTTATCTAGATAAGGATCGGTGTTTAGCCTTTGGCAAAGCCTAGAAACCATAAGCACTCCATGATTCATTTTCACTCCCCACTTGATTTTTCTAAAATCCCATCTCACAGCCCTGAATATATTCCTTATATCAGGACAACCCACAATCCCCTAAACTGAAAATGGTGTTTAAGAGCAGTCATTCTGTTTATCCCATATTGCATTCATATCAAAATCAGAAAAAGAGTCACAAAGCAATAAAGTCAAGTGTCATATCTCATGACATTCAGTAAAAGTATTGTAGTTTCATTTACTGCATTTCTTGTGGGCCTACATTATCATATCATAAATTGTATATCATGCATGTGTCCTTCAAAATTACAAAATCATGTCATCGTTGTCATAATTGCATTTGGTAAAAGAGTTGAAAAGGTCAAAGCATAGTCAAAAACTTCCTCAAAACTTCCAAACATGCACAAGAGATGAGTACAAAGTTTGACAAGGGAAAAACCATAGAAAACGATAAGCTTCCATAGATATATCTCAAGTTTTCACATACAATTGGTATCACAAAACTAAGACAAAATGTTCTTAAGAGAAGTAGAGGCTCCCCATGCAAGGGGGAACGAGTTTGAGAAAACAAGTCAGAGTTGGTTCCCTCCAACAGAACCCTCGGGGCTTTGGCTCCTCCATCTACGAGTACTGCTTGTCACTCCATGGGACCTATGAGAGTGATGTGCTCTACTGTGGGCAAGTGATTGTGAAGGCCCTGCCATGCTAGTGCTAGAATGCCCAACATTAAGGCGAGCCATCTCCCGAAGTACTTTGTTCTCACCTTGAAGCGTGAGAATCTCACACCCATGGTAGATAGAAGCAAAAATGTCTGTGTGTCACCCTGCAGCAGGGGGCACACCAGGATCATCCAAGAGATGATCATGGGTCATCATAGTAAAAGGGAAGGTTAATCCAACATTAACCTCATGAACCAAGTCCCTCCACTCTTCGACATTGCCTAAAAGGCCAAAACCAAAGTCAAGATCAAGTCAATGCCAAAAAGAGAGAGAAGACAAAACAAAAGCCAAAGTAAACTACTTGTAGAGCAGAACTCACATGGATCTCTAGCCTGCCAGTTAGGGTCAAACTGATGCATCACCTCATCTGAGTGAAGAGGTTGAGGAACAACAGGAGGACTCTCAGGAATGTTAGGAACCTCATGTGAGACATCAATGTCCTCAAAATCCTCATCCTCGAGAGGAGCCTCATTTGATGAATCATCACTATCAGGAACATAGTCATCATTAATAGACTTTGAATCAATGGCCATAGTCACAGATTGGGAAGGAGTCCCTCTCCCTCCCCTCCATCCTCCTCTAGAATCTCTAGTAATGAAAACACCCAGAGTCAAGGGTGTCCAGACAACGCTCCTCTGTCCAATCTCCCCCATCTCTTGAATGGTCCTATAGCAAGTGGACACTGGGGGCAAGTCCTCTGGGACATCCTTGCCAAACTGTTGCAAGACTCGATCTACCCGATGAGCCTCAACCTAACCATTGTGATCTGTGATCTAGCAGTATGCTCTCACCTCACCATCTCAGGGCCAAGCCTCCTCCATGTCAAGGTAAGGATCAAAAATCACATCATCATCTGTGAGAGTAGAAACAGTGGGAAGAGTAGCATCATAATGACCAATATGTGCCCACCTTACCGCTCTAGGTAGTCGCCTGTCTGGAAGAGGAATAAGCTTCTGATAAGGCCTCATGTGCTAAAAAATCCATGTCATAATCAAAGAAGAGTGGTTGAAAGCTAGAGCCCCTCGCCAAGAGATCCAATAAAAATCTTTGTAGACCATGGCCAGGATGTCAGGGCCCCATGCATAAATTGTGCCCTCCTCTAAACCGAGAATGATGGGTGCCCAACAGCATCTTAGACAAGCCGAGGCCTTGTCTCCCAATAGCCTTCAAGCAATTAAACCAATCAGAAACCTCCTCAGAAGTGGGATACAGAGTCGAGGCACTGAAGAAAGTAGAACTCCTATCTTGTCTTCAGGATGATTAACCCCCATGAAAGAAGCCCAAGAAGCCTTGTTCTTAGAAGACTCACTGGCAGGAAGAGATAAAGTTTGTCCCCTCACAGGGACCCCAAGAATGCGATATACATCATATAGAGTGATAGTCCACTCTCCTGAAATCTATGGGAACCTAAATGTGTTCCTAGCTAGATCCCAGTAAGTCAGAATATCATAGCATATCTGAGATATAGGATGGATCACAGGAACATGACAAACTCTACCAAGGCCTATCCTCTTCAGTATGGCATGATCCTCTACACTTAGGGAAGTAAACATCCCTGAAAGCCACCCTTCCTCTCGGCTAGCATTCCATCGAATGCGCATCTCTTGCAAAATCAAAAGAGAAGTTTAGATCAGATCACGTAAACTCATAAAAACACAAAAAAAGTGTATAAACCATCAAAAATTGTAATAAACGAGCAGATTAAGTGACCAAGTTCATGTCAGTTCAGAGCAAAAGAAGCATTAAACAACATCAATTGCAGCCAAAAATTAGTCCTACAGGGTCACCCCCGGGTGACCTAAGTGTCAGTCAGGATCCCCCTGGGTGACCTTGTTGCAAAGAAGGATCCCCCAAGGTGACCCTGTTGTCAAATGGGATCCCCCTGGGCAACCCTGCCTGCTAGAAGGGGCAACCCTATGAGAGACCCCCTCAAGAACAAATTGGTCCAAAAACTTCATTTCTCAGCCGATTTCAGAAAACAAAAGACCAGTCCTGCTCTAAACAATGAGGCAAACACAATGCAACAAGAAAAATCACCAAAAATAGATGATTTCAAGAGATTTTTGCAAAATTCAACCTAGGGTTTAGAGGAGAGTTTTTCACTGATTACTTACCTAGTTCTCCGGGGCTAAGGAAGAGGCGGCCATCTCTACGATCCCCTCGATGATACTTCTCTATCGACTGCTCAAATGAACGATTCCATCGCCATTTCACTTCAGTCTCACAATTTGGCTCTCTTTGTTTTCCCTTAGATTAGTTTCATTTTGCACATTTAGCTTAGTTTGTTTTGTTTTGATGCATTTGTTTCATGCTTTGTTTTGCGTGCTCTCATACCTACAGGTTCAAATCGACAAAAGCAAGTGGCTAGTCAAACTCAAACAATCCATGGTAAGTTTGTCATTTTAGTTTTCATTATTCATTTTGATATATTTAGATGTCAGACTGATACTAGTTATTGCAGGTATAAATTGTGGAAAATCGACAACAGGTAAGGCCTAGTTCAGGAACAGTGTCTACCTTTCATGTAGACTATCATCCCTGAAGGGGGCAAATATGTAAGCACAAATATCATGCACTACCTCCATGAGGACCCCTATGATGAGTCAGATCCTTATCACGTACATGTAAGCATGAAAATAAATCCTTTGGGCAGCATGCCTCTTGACGACGTGTCATCTCTTCTTGTTTTGTGTCGTTTCTGCTTTGTCGATTCTCCTTCTCCTTCTTTCCCATTTGCAACGCTTTTTGACACTTGTCAACTTGCATTTTCTAGCTTGCAACCTTAATCCTAGGCCTTGTGAGTGTCTTGTAGGTGAGTTTTCACCTCGTCCCTTTGTGTTTCATCTAGTACACCTCATAGAAGCCTTCTAGAGGTCCCCCAATCCCCCGATCCCTCACTCGCTTTCCGTTTTCAATTTCAACCTTCCTATCCAAATCTCCCCTATTATTTCCAGATCTCCCCAGGAGATCCTACAGACACAAGTGGAGATTTGGATTCTTCCTCATGATTGACCTGTTTCTTGATGCAAAAATCATCTTTTTCCTCCCTTTTTCCTTCTACCACCCTGATTTTTTCATTCTGCCCTATTTCACCCTGGATCTCCCCGGGTGACACATGATATCCTTGGACGACCCTGTCTGACAAAAGTGGTGACCCTGTCGTCTTTTGTCCCACAGAAAAACTAAAGTTTCTCTCACGTTTTTGCTCCGTTTTCGCCCGTTTTTCTTTTTGTTTGCATGATTTTTGATCCTTAATATAGAGTTAACTATTTCATGCACCCACACATGTATAATTAGCTCTATTTGATATCAAATTAACTCTCCAATCAATCTCATGCATTTCTCCTATCTCCTTTACTTCTTTAGTGATAAGATATCATTGCTTCATCACTCTACTTCTTGATGAGTTCATCAGGCAATCAACCTTGTTAACTCCCCAATCTATTCTTGTTAACTCATCAATAAAATGAGTTAACTCTTCAATCCAATCCCTTCTTCAAACCTATAAATATCCCCTCCCTCAAGCAAAAAGGGAGGCAAATTCATTGTGCACCAGCTCTTGCCAAGTTTGCTCTCCAATCTAGCATCCATATGCTCAATACAGGACATAAGTGCCTTTTATTTTCTTTGTTTCAATCAAGCAACATCACGCTGCTCAATTTAGCCATCATGCTCAATTCAAAGCTCACATCGATCTCATACAAGCTTCACAAAAGCTTCTCTTTGCTTCTTCGAGTCATTTTGTCATCGAGAGGAACAACTGTTGTTACAAAAGGATTCGAGGTTGCCTACACAAGGATCACTGAGGGATAGTGGAGTCTTCAAATCTTCATCTATTCAGGTTCTTTTATTGCTTTCATAGTAATTAGACAATCATCTTGCTCTTGGGAATAGTAAAATACTTTCTTTTTCCTTGATAGATTAGATCTTGCATGCTAGATTAGTCATTTTTTGCATGCTTAGATCTACTTTGTTAGAAAAAGCATCTTTCCTTTTTATTAGATTAAATTGAATTGAAAACACCAAAAACCCACAAAAACATAGATTACACATTGCATTTGAAAAGACATATAGGATTGCATACATATTTCTTTCATAGATTAGAAGCATTTTCCTTTCCAAAAATACTCTAAAAAATACCAAAAAGATGCATTGCATGTCATTTAGTTTGCATTCATATAAAGTAGACAACATTGAAAACCCTCAATTCCATCACGAGGTAAACATAGTTCAAGAGACCTTAAACAAACCCTTGATTTCATCACAAGGTACACACAAAGTCAAAACACAAGTCAAACCCTAGGTCGGCAAACCCTAGGTCAAAACCCTAGATCTGGTTAGAGTTAGCAATCACACGATTTCCTCTATCCTGATTCACGCATGTGTTTAGGAGTGAGGGGAGAGTGGGTGAGAGATGTCCGAGATGAGATCAAGGAGATCCATCCACAACCACAGCAATAGACACACATTCCACCATAAGAGGATCCATTTATTCTCTTGTTGATTGAGGAAATTAGGCAATTACGATTACACAGAGCATTTCTCGGAGACATAGAAACAACAGAGACCATCAATGAGAACAACTGTTTTCCCACACAACGGTGGAATTCAAGGAATCCAAATAGAAGAAGAGAGACTAGTGACCCTTTAGGTCATAGGGTTATCTCAACCACCACAACAATTAAATGAAACATACAACAAAACACACAACAAAAAAGGCCACAGAACTTGCCGACCCCCCTTCACGAAGTCCAGCTCTCTAACAAGCTAGACCCCCATCATGTCTCACCTCCTCTCGACTGGATAATTCCACGTGAGCGAGAGTGACATGGCAGATCACCCCGTGGAAAGGAGGGAAAGGGTCCATGTGCATGCTGAGATCCGACCCGACAACCTCCAAGCAACCGGAGTCACGATTTCGAGCATACAGTGCCTGACATATAAAAAAAAGGATTATTTACCTCTTCTTGGAAGGACTTGAAGGTCCTTTAGGAGGGCTTATCAGAGCCTTTTCACCTGCCACACTCCAGGAAGAAATTAGAACAAGCTTGCAACTTGAATGTACTTTTTCCAAGAAGATCTTGGCATAACCATCTAAGGGATTCTTTTCAAGACAACAAAAGAGTGGTTTCCAAAAGAAGACTTTCCCAGTCCCTATACAAAAGATTACATCACCTGTGCCACCTATAGACCCTAAGAAGATAGACCTCAATGACAGGAGGGAGATTAGGAGGAGGAACCTTTTCTTCCATTGCAAAGAACTATGGGACCTTAACCATCGATGGCTTGGTAAGGGAAAGGTGCATTTCATTGAAGTATCTTTAGACCCTGAGTTTGAGGAGAATGAATAATTTCATGACTCTGTAGACCCCAGTTTTGAGGGAGTGGAAATTGAAAATAGTAAAGAGGGTTCCTTGGTAGCCCTATCAAGAGCCCCTAGATACCATCTATTCTGGGTTCGAGGAGTCCTAATAGGACAAAGGATGAGTGTGTTGATTGATAGTGGGGCTACCCACAATTTCATTGATGAAGGATATGTGATGAAGAGGGGATTGAAAACCAAGGAGTTTGAAGGCTTTAATGTCATAGTTGCTAATGGTTTTACAATGCCTTGCAAGAAAGTGATTCGGCAACTCAACATTACTATGGGAGATTATAATCTAAGTGATGATTTCTATGTCATGGGTATTGGTGAAACAGATGTGGTGTTGGGTGTGCAATGGCTGCACTCCATTGGAGGTTATTACCAAAACTATCAAAATATGGAATTCAAATTCCATTCAGATGGAAGAGAAATTGTTCTAAGAGGCCTTTCAAGTGGAGCACCAAGAGTAGTAACTACGAAGAAGATGGAGAGGACTTTTAGGCGAGGGCAAGTAGCTTGGGCTCCAACATGATTGATACATCCTTCGAGTTCCCCATAAGAAAAAGATAAATTCATTTTGAGATTCAAGAAATTTTGGATAAGCATAGTATTGTTTTCAATTATCCACCTCCAGGTTTACCTCCAGATAGAGGATTTCAGCATGTGGTTAAGTTGGAACAGGGTGCAAAACCTATTATTACAACTCCTTACAAACACCCACGAGATTATAAGGAGGAGATAGAGAAGACTATTAAAGAGATCTTGGATATGGGTTTCATCAGGCCTAGTTCTAGCCCATTTGCTTCATCAGTGGTGCTTGTGAAAAAGAAATATGGCACTCTTAGGATATGTATAGATTACAAAGCATTAAATAAGAAAACAATCAAGAATAGATGAACTCATAGATGAGTTGCATGGAGCAGTTTATTTTTCAAAGATTAACTTAAGGTCAGGATACCACCAGATTCTCATGAGGGAGAAAGATATAGAAAAGATAGCTTTCAGGTGTCATTACAGGCACTTTGATTTCTTAGTCATGCCCTTTGGCCTCATCGATGCTCCAACTACTTTCTAACCTTGCATGAACTAGGTATTCAGTAAGAAACTCAATAAATTTGTGCTAGTCTTTTTTTATGATATTTTGATATACAACAAAACATGGAAAGAACATTTGGAGCACCTAGATATAGTTTTGGGGATTTTAGAACAACAATCTTTCTATGCCAGAATGTCCAAATGTGAGTTTGGACTGACTAAAATTTTATATCTGGGGTATGTTATAAGTGTTGAAGGAGTCAAGGTAGATCAGAAAAAAATTCAAGCCGTCCTAGATTGGCCACCACCTACCAATCTCACACAGTTGAAGGGGTTTTTTGGACTATGTTGTTACTACAAAACATTTGTGAAATGTTTTTCACAACTTGCTATTCCATTAACTGATTTGACAAAGAAAGGAGCATTCATGTGGACAGAAGAATCACAACGAACTATTGATAAGTTTAAAGAGGTAATGAGCTCTTGCCCTGTGCTTGCAATTTCATATTTTGCTCTTCCATTCGTAGTAGAATGTGATGCATCAGGGGAGGATGTAGGGGTTGTCCTCACTTAGAATAAACATCACATAGCTTTTGAGAGCAGAATATTAAGCAATTTAGAAAGAAGATACTCTATTTATGATAAAGAAATGTTGGCAATAATGCATGCACTGGAAAAATTTAGACAATACCTACTCTGTGGGAAGTTTATAGTAAAGATAGATCACAATAGTCTCAAGTTCTTTATGGAGCAAAAGAACTTGAATGACTGCCAATAGAAGTGGGTAAGTAAATTGCAAGAATATGATTTTGAGATTGAATATATGAAACGTAAGAATAATGTGGTGGCAGATGCACTTTCTAGGAAGCCTACTTTATGCTCTTTGTCAACTATTTTAGTTGATTGCAAGATGTTTATCATTGCTGAGTATGCAAAAACCCCTTTGCTACTAACATATTGGATGAGTTGGTTGAGGATCACAGGTATGTGGTGATGGATGGGCTGATCTATTACAAAAATTGGATCTATTTGGTGCCCGAATCCAAGGTTAAAGAGAAGATCCTAAGGGCCTTTCATGATACACCACTTCCAGGTCATCAAGGATATTACAAGACTTAGAGGCAGATCCATGAGAGATTTTCTTGGAAAGGGTTGAAGGAGGATGTGCATAGCCACATTAAGGAGTGCATGGTATGTCAACAAAATAAGAGTGAACAACTTTATCCTACAGGGCTTCTACAACCACTACCCATACCCGAACAGAAATGGGATAGCATCTCCATGGATTTCATTACAAGTTTACCCAAGGGGCAAGGTAAGGATTGTATTTATGTGGTGGTAGATAGATTGACAAAATATGCTCATTTCTTCCCTATTACAACTGAATTTAAAGCACCACAAGTAGTGGAGTTATTTTTAGAGAGGTTTTCAAATTGCATGGGCTACCTAGAAACATAGTTAGTGACATAGATGGAAGGAGCTCTTTCACTTAATAGGTATTGAACTTACACCCAGCACAAGCTACCATCCACAAACTGATGGACAAACTGAAATAACTTGAACAAGTGGATAGAGGGATACCTAATAAATTAAGTTTCAGATTAGCAACATGCTTGGGTGAAATGGTTGCATCTAGGAGAGTATTGTTACAACACTTCTTTTCATATGTCTATAGGTATGACTCCTTTTCTAGCTCTTTATGGGTATGATGCACTTTCCTTTGCTGATTTACTATTTTCATATAGTCGTGTACTAGCAGCAAGTGATCTAATAAATCAGAGTCAGGAGATTTTGAGGTCACTTAAAGATAACTTGCAGCATGCACAAAATTAGCAAAAAATTTATGCAGATAGGAAGAGGACAGAGAGAGTATTCGAGGTTGGGGACTTGGTCTTTATGAGATTGCAGCCATATAAACAGAGTACATTGAAGAAGAATGGGGCTGAGAAACTCAAGCCCAAGTATTATGGTCTATACAAAATCATCTGAAAGATCAGAGAAGTGGCCTACGAGTTGGAACTTCCTTTAGGTAGTAAAATTCATAATGTTTTTGATGCTTCATGCTTGAAGAAAGTGGTAGGACAGCAAGTTGTTACTTCACATGATTTACCGCCATTAGATGATGAAGGGAAACTAATTATGATTTCAAAAATATTGCTAGAAACAAGGGAGAAGAAACTCTGAAATAGGTGCATCATAGAATATTTGATCAAATGGAAGAACTTGCCAATTGAGGATGCATCATGGGAGAGACCTAGGATACTTGAGCATCCTAATATCCATTGCTTGAGGACAAACAAATTCTGGGAGGGAGGACTTGTCATGTCCCCTTTCCAAAAATAACATTTTCTATTTTTAGTAAGTCCCTCTTATCCAAAAATAGTCACTTTACATGGCAGCTTGGAGGGAAATTAATTATTTAATATTATGTTTGTTCCGATGCATTTTCAAATATTAAATGACAAATAAATATTAAATAAAATGTATTTAGAGCTCAAATATTCCCTTTAGGCATTTGGATTTGGGAGGGAATATTTTATGGAGATTTGGACAGATTTGTGAAGAGATTTGCCAAAACATAGGGACTGCACCTTTGACAAGTGGACAGAGGGCATTGTTTGAAGCACCCAAGTGGCATATGGGAGTTGTAACTCCCAAGATTCAGGCATGGGAGATCTTGGACGCCAAACCTCTCACATCATAAAATAATGTAACATTGCATTTTGGGGGGCTAATGACATATTCTCACTCTTTCTTGTAGAGTAGATGCTTGTGCAGCTTTAGTGGACAGGGAAACCATTGAAGACGGAGCTTGTGGCCAGTGGACATGAGTTTCCAAAAACCTGAGGATGGTGTTCTTGGGTTGATACAGCAATTTTATCTCAGAGATTGCATTTGAGTAGACAAGATTTAGTAGTGCAGTGTTCTTGTGTTGTTGTAGGTGTTTGTAGTGATTTCGTAGTGTGTTTTAGGAGTTGTTTGTGTTGTTGTTCATATTTTTTGTTGTGTGGGGTTTGGTTTACTATGTGTACTATTGTAATACATTATCTACAACATCATTCTATAGCCATATCAGTTCTGGGTGTGAATCTAAGAGTTTGGAGGCTTTGTAGTGAGTTGTTCTATGTGTATTTCAGCATTTTGCTTAATGGGTTGTGGCTGAAATTACTAATTTGTTGCGATAGTTTGCTGCTAGGTAAATATTATATATCAGACCTGCACATGTGTGTTTTCATCAAAAAATAATAATAAAAGTTCTTTGGAGTTGTGTTGCAATGTTTTGGATGGTTTATTATGCAAACCAGTCACTAGTTTCTAGATGTGGTGATGCATAGTTGTGTTGTTAATGCAAAGTCACTTTCAAATTTTGTGGGGTTTTAATAAAAATTAGATTAGGGACATTTTAAATGCCCCCCATGTAGTACAATTTGCATCTTCAATGCAAATCATTGTTGATTCAATTAGGTCCATTGATGCGGACCTAGATCAATTCCATCTTTGGTGGGAGGAGAGGAGGAAATTTATGCAGATGGTCTCTTGTATAGAGAGATCCTTGATCTTCACATTACCAAACAAACCCTAGTCCCATTCATTTTTGACCCTGCAACAAATCAACCTATACCTCCAAGAAAAAATAATTTTAATTAAGTGGTGCAGGCATGATGATATTATGAGACATTTTTGGGAGTGATGGTGGATGGTCTTTGATCATCCACCACATGCTAATTATGAGGTTCCATTATATTATTTGAGAAAATTATGGGTAGAATTTCAATTGGGTTTAAAACCTGATTATTTTGGCATTAGAGTATTCCAGGGTGTTTGTGGTAGCATGCCACAACACAGGGTAGTGGCACACATTGATCCCAATCAACTTGTCCTTATTCCACCAATGGTTTCTCCTATTTTTCCCAATATTCCTGCACCCATTCAGCACCAGGCAGTTGATGCAGCACACAACATACACTCAATAGAATTGTGCCATTAAACATATGAGAGCCAGAGATTTGGAAGCTGGAACATAAAAGAAACTTTTATTCATCAACTTTGCCACTACAATGAGAGAAAACTCTCTTATATCCAAGAAAACAAAAAAAAAACAAAAAACAAAAAATTACCTTTTTTGGCAGATTTTGACAATTGTGAGATTTTGCCATTTTAGGTAATTTTACAATCATATCTTGAGAATCCAGTTTTTTCCTAAAAGCTTCCTAAAACTAAGGTAGGACGAAAGGCCAACTAATATTCTAAATTCAAAACATGAGTTTCGAGTTATTACAAAAGCAACTTTTTAAAAATCTAGAAAAAAACACTAAATTGTCATATCAAGGGCCAAGATGAAAGTTTCAAGCCCTGAAAAAGTGCCAAGATGAGGTCCATCCTGCCAGGGGAGGTTGGGAAACCACTGGCCACCTCATAACACATCCACCTATAAAATTTAGTAGAAAACCCACATCCGAGTCAAAAGTTATGACCTTCGGAAGTCCCTGCATCAGCAGTGCTTTCGACATTAGGAGCATTGAGTGCACTCTCGGGTAATCTCACTAAACAAGCTACCCACATGGTAACCAAATTCAATGGTAGAGAGCATGGAGGAGTTGGTGCAGCTGGTCCTACCACCTCACACATGTCGATGACACATTTGTGTCAAAATTGTCATCAACTGTGTTATGGTCATACTCCTGCATCCACATTAGATGTAGGTGCTACATTAGACGTTGAGTCATACTTGGATCTACTATATTATGATGATCATCCTACACAAGTACATGTCACATTTTATTTTGTTTCAAGTGCATAATGAACATATCAAAATTTATATTTAATCATGAATTAAATATATATTGTGAACTATTTGGTGTAGATTTCAAGTCGCTCCAAGGCCTCAACATGATTTAATACACTCAGTTTTGCATTGACAGTTGTAGAAATCGACACACCTTATGGGGTAAGCTAATAAATATTAACCCTAAAACCATATGTATCTAGTTTTAAACTGAATTTTCTTCAAAACTTAGACATATTTTAATTAACAAGTGTATAATTTAATTTAACTATATGTGAAACATTTTTGTTGCAGCAGGGAGGGCATGTGACAGTTTCCATGTCCAACTGACCATCTAAAGGTGTTGCAAGTGCTCCTGCATTATCATCTATTACTCCTGAGTATTCCCTAGTGTGTGTTTTCAAAAATTGTACTAAATTTGTACTTTATATTTTTGAGTTTATATATTTATATACCCATATATGTATGAAGGATGATAGTGCCATTAGGATAGCATCTGGTTAGGATACTAATCAGGGACAATTTCATGAGTCATCCACATTTTTCAGGTCCTAAACTTTAGTAGATTTTCTATGTAATTTCTAGGTCTTTATATATATGGTTACATGTTTCAATAAATATTCTAACCTATTTCAAGTGCTTTAGTTAAATTTTTAGGAATTAGCAGCTAAGGCTTTTGGTCCAGAATCAACAACTATAGCAGCTGAGCAACAGAATGTGGGAGTAGATAAGCATGATTGTATGGTAATTTATGCATACTTTAGCCTAAATTTAAATATTTAATTTCAGAATTTTATAAATTAAATCAAATTTGGATGCTAACCTAATTCTTGACTTCTTTATTTGAATATCCAGGAATTAACAACTAAGACTTTTGGTTCAGAATCAATAGCTATATGGTCACCTAGGCAACAAAATGTGAGAGGAGATGACCATGATCATACGGTAATTTATGCACACTTTAGTCTAGATTTAAATATTTAATTTCATGATTTTATAAATTAAATTAAATCAAATCAAATTAAATTAAATTAAATCAAATCAAATTTAAATTTCATATGCACACATGTGTCATTTTTAAAAAAATTATCTGATTTCAAGTTTCTTTCTCTTCTACAGCATGAGGCAGATCCATCTCTTTCACGAGGAACAAAGAGGCCTCTTGACATCAGTGATGATAGGACATAGACTATTTATTTCATGGACTGTGATGCATTATTTTTTATATGCCACTAGGACTATGACTATATGTTGAACAATATTTCATGGACTTGGAGATATATGAACTATGATTTGTATTTATTTATATGGTGACTATGACTAGATGTTTTAGTACATTTCATGGGTTCTACCTTTATTTTAATATTTCATGGACTTATAGATCTATGTATATATATTGGCTATGCTTGTACATTTTAGTATGTTAGATAGTATGCTTATACTTTATTGAACTTCTCTTATTATCGCGACATGTTAGAATCTAGTACATTTTTAAATTTAAAAGGAAAAACTATCTAATGTGTAAAATAGTTCTAGTATGTGAATATCTAATGTGTACATTTTTTTTGAATTTTAAATCTAGTATACATGACTATCTAATGTATAAAATAGTTCTTGATAAATGATAGTACAAAGATAATTCATGTTAAAAAATGATAAAATAACGTAGACCTAATAATTCCTTACATGATAGACCTAATAATTCCTTAAATGATAAATGAGGTTGTCTCTAAGTAGGTTCATAATGTTAATGCATTCCCTTGATTGTTAAGCTAAACTTTGAATGTACTTCCATTTATTTCATATAAAAGAAAAAAAACACCATTTAAAAGTTATTTAAAACAAGGAAGCAAGTGGTAGAGCATTGCTAGTTACATAGATGAGGGTTAAGAAATAGTTTGTTTAGACACAATTTATAAGATAAAAGGAATAATATAGAAGGTGACATTTAAGAATGAAAGAATACATTGAAGACACAAAACATTGATACAATGTAACTATAGCATGATGAAACATATATGAGTATATACAATTAGCTAATAGGTCCACTCTTAGTTCAAGACTACAAAATTGATCTAACATCTATAGTATGATGAAAACTTATAGTGACAATCATGTTGGATCTACTTGTAGGGGACTTGCAAAAATAATGAATGTAAGTAAATTAACTATATATATACACAAGTCAATACAAATTTTAAGATAAAGAGAATAGTATAGAAGGTGAAATGAGAATGATAGAATATATCAAAAACACAAAGCATTGATGCAATACAAGTATAACATACATGACATGAAAGATATGAGTATATATACAATTACCTAATGCGTTCACTTTTAGTTGAAGACTACAAAATTGATCTAACAAATTTGTATGGTGAAAACTTGCAATGACAATCATGCAAAAATCTACTTATAGGATACCCCTGCAAAAATAATGAATGTAAGTAAATTAACTGTATATATACATGAGTTGATATAAGTTTTAAGATAAAGGGAATAATATAGAAGGTGAAATGACAATGAAAGAATATATCAAAAACACAAAACATTGATGCAAACTATAACATGTGATATGAAAGATATGAGTATATATACAATTACCTAATACATTCACTTTTAGTTGAAGACTACAAAATTGATCTAACAAATTTGTATGGTGAAAACTTGTTGTGACAATCAATGAAAAAATCTACTTGAAGGGTACACTTGTAAAAATAATCAATGTAAGTAAATTAACTATATATATACATGAGTCAATAAAAATTTTAAGATAAAGGGAATAATATAGAAGGGGAAATGAGAATGAAAGAATATATCAAAAACACAAAATGAAAGATATGAGTATATATACAATTACCTAATGCATTCACTTTTAGTTGAAGACTACAAAATTGATTTAAAATTTGTATGTTGAGAACTTGTAGTGACAATATTGCAAAAATCTACTTGTACAGTACACTAGCAAAACTAATGAATGTAAGTAAATTAACTATATATATATATATGAGTTGATACAAATTTTAAGATAAAGGGAATAATATAGAAGGTGAAATGAGAATGAAATGTGTATAGGTAAAATTGAGATAATATAAAGAGATCAAAACAATGATGACAATAACTCTCAAGCCTATAACCTTCTAGAGAACTATCTAGACAATAACCGAATAATCAATGAATAACGTAAAACAATGAAGCTATAACCTAGATTGTGTTGTTTTATTGGTCTTTGTGGATTGCTTCAATGAATTGTGAAACCATGTTTGCAACAAACAGATGAATGATAGTGCTCAAAGACTTGATATGTGCTTAGTGATGCGATATAATGCTCAAAGTGCTTAAGAATGCCCAAAGCTTAAATGATCGAAGAAGATTTTTGAAGAGATGAAGGGGGCATATATAGGATCCAGGGAAAGATCGATCAATGGTGGAAATAAATCAATGAAATCAATGATCAAGATAAGTTGAGGAGACATGATGAACATGCACACGACATGTGTCATGCTTTGAAGCTGATTTGTTGAGTTAACTGCTTGCTAGGATAAAGATAGGATTTGATTTCATAAATTTAGAATGTTTTTTCAATTTATGAGTTGATGATAAAAACACTAATGATTAAGTAAATTAACTCAACTTTAGATTTTATTTTTGAAGTTCTAAAAATAAGACTAATTGTGCACATAGAAGAAAATGATATTTTTGGAAGATTTGGAAGATAATTGAGAAATTAAATAAATAAATTTATTTAATTAATTGTGCATGATGTTCATAAAAGATAAGATTAAATATAGAGAATAAATTAAAAAAATAAATTCATTTAATTTATTTTGCATGATGGAGGAAGAGATACATATAAATAAAATATTGATTTTATTTATTTTTTAGATGAAAAAGGCAACTTAAATAAATTTCAATAATTAGAGGAATAATTGATTAAATTGTGGATAAGAAGAATTTGAGTGATGAATTAATTAAATGATTAGATTATTCAATTAATGTGGATTTGAAGATTGAAAGAGGATAATTAATGAAATTAATTAAATAAATAGATTATTTAATTAATGTTAGATGCAAGTGATTTAGAAGAATGTGATATTTTATATAATGCAATGGGTCATTTTTAGGTGTCTACATTTTTCTCCTTTTTGAGATGGTGTTGTGCAGTAACAACATTTCAAAGAAATTTAAAACATAGTGTTTGATTTGATAGAAGAAAATTGATTTTGAAGAATATGGTTGGAATTAAATGATTAGATTGGAGATGGTGATGCCCCAGTTACTCAAAAGTGAGGGTGAAAAGGAAAGATAATGGTAAGTTAATGAATAAGATGAATGATGATGATTATGATGATTATTCAAAAACAAACAGGTATTGCCCATGTCAAGTTGTAAATTAATGATTAATTGCTAATGATTGATAAGGATAGTGTTGTCATTGTGGGGAACGATATATTCCTAGATCAACACAAGGATGTGGGAACGATATATCCCATTCATGATGGATTGATGATTGATTGATTGATTTACAATAAGATTAGGGTTAATACGAAACGATGTGATTGAATAATTTAGATAGATCGATTAGCTAGATTAGTATGTGATTGGATTGAGGATATATTGATAAGATGAATGATGATGATAATGAGGATGCCCCCTCTAGAGGACAGTTGGATTCAAAGAACATGAGTGTGCTCTCGAAATGAAAATTTAGGGATGAAGATGAAAAAGTTAGGAGATAGAGAGATGTAGATGAAAAGGTTAGATAAAAGATGGAAGATAAATGAAAAAAGAAGAATTGATATCTGATTAATTGATCTTCATGAAAGCTATATATTTTATTAGGATGTATGGGAGATGGATGGATGGGTGGATGGATAGGATGTTGCAACGATTACACAAATATTTATAAAGAACAATCCTTATTCTGTTATAGCATATGGATATTATGCACCAGGGTATAGAAGACCAAGGTGACGATGTATCCAATGCATAGGACGTTGACTCTGCAAACAAATGTTTTGAAATTATATCTACTAGACATAATAAAACCTTGATGGCTATGTGAATGTGCCATAGTCTTTAACATATAATAAACTTAATACATAAATGCAAAAGAATATTAATATGTAAGATGCTAGGTTGTAACACATACACAAGATACATATTAGCCATAGTAAGATGATAAGACCATCCCACAAACACAACATATGAAAGCAATGACTATACCCCAATCCATACTGTATCACAACATACCAAGATATAGATAAATCAAGGTGGCTTTGAATAATCATTGGAAAGGAACAAAAGATAAACCAAAAACAAATTGACTGACTAATAAAGTAAACACACAGCCAACATATTCTCTTGCCAAAGAGAATGCTCAAGGTAGATAGATAGATGACGCGTTATTGTAGGAAAGATATATCTATAAAGGATGTTGGTCTAATCTAGGATAGGTGGATTGATGTAGTAGATGTGTCAAGGGTATGTGGGACAGCATATGGCTTTAGGAGTAGTCTTTTTGCTTCTAGTTTGATAAGTACTTGAGATTTCAAAGGATGCATAGTTTGTTTTCTGCTTGAGTTAGTCAAGTTGAGGTGATAGGATGGAGAGTGAAAAATGGATGCAGTGGTTGATGGGGTTTATTGTGGGTGTTGACGATGTGGGATGTTGATGGTGATTGATGATTGTTTTTGGTTTTTTGTAATGTTTTAATTTTGTTAGGGTTTTCTAGATTTTTAGAATATTTTGATTTTTTAGGGGATTTCTAGATTTTTTGTAGTTTATAGGGTGACATTGGATTGTATTAGGATAGTCATAGTACTAGATACCAATGACAAAAGACAACCACTTTTATATGCAAAGGATGGAGATGGGATTGGATGAATAGATGGATAGGTAGTGTAAGATGGATAGATAGGTACAGGGATGTGATCTCCAAGGACTATGTCATAGAGGAATAACAGATTTTTTTCAAGGTCATTACACTCAGGATATAGCATGACATTGCTTGTGATACTAGGATGGATAGGATGAGATATAGCAAGAGGTATCCAAAAGCTTGATTCAACATTTGGCCCCTATCTTTATCAAGATCAAAGGAGGAAAAGAGGATGAAGTGGACCAATGGGATAGTATGTAGATAGAATGGGTAAGGAAGATATGATCGAAAAGATAGAGAGGAATGATAGGATGGGTAGTTGAGACAACATGCCCCTAAGTGTGAGGTGCATAGATAATCAATCTACACATGATGCATGTTTGCCAGGTTTTCATCACGATACTTATCGAAGGCACCTTTTTGCCAAGTTTTCACCGTTGGACAAAGGATTTATCTCTTTTTTTTAACTTATTTGGATGGGATGGAGGATGAGGACTCAAGCGTCTATTTCCAATAGCAAGGTAGTATGTTAGCAATTGAATGCATGTGTGAATGGGAAAAATTAGGAAAATATCAATAACGATAAATAATAACCCAATACATCAATGTAAGTTGAAAGAAAAGAAGATTTAAACCAAAACAAGTAAGAACATACTTACAAACTCCTTTACCTGTCGTTTTCCATTGTTTGCCTATCCTTCTTTGATCTTGATTGCGAAGCCCTCAGAAGCTTTCCTTGCTTGCTTGCTTGTTGAAGATGACAAAGGAAGAATGGCTTTTGATATGAGTTGGTGTTGAATGTGAGCTTCAACACATGATAATGGAGGACACTTGAAAATGGATTGAAGAAGAGAATGAGAGAAATTTTGGTATAGTGATTGTGCAAGATCAAGTTCCTTTTTAATGGCTTAGAAGAGGGTTTTATTTATAGATTTTCAAAAAAGGTAATGGAGGGTGAGGATCAAAAGATGAGATCAATGGCTCTCATTTTTTGAGAATTTTTAATTCATAATTGATGAATTAAATTTTTTTTTTTGAGAAGAGTGGGTTATGACAATTGAATTAAGAATTCAATAGTGGAGGATAGTGGGGGAACAATTGAATTAAACATTCAATTGGTGAAGGCTAGTGGGGAACAATTGAATTAAATATTCAATTGGTGAAGGATAGTGGGGAACAATTGAATTAAATATTCAATAGTGGAGGCTAGTGGGGAACAATTGAATTAAATATTCAATTGGTGAAGGCTAGTGGGGAACAATTGAATTAAATATTCAATAGTGGAGGATAGTGGGGAACAATTGAATTAAATATTCAATTGGTGAAGGCTAGTGGGGAACAATTGAATTAAATATTCAATTGGGGAAGGCTAGTGGGGAACAATTGAATTAAATATTCAATTGGTGAAGGCTAGTGGGGAACAATTGAATTAAATATTCAATTGGTGAAGGATAGTGGGGAACAATTGAATTAAATATTCAATTTGGTGGAGGATAATTGAATTAAGATTTATTTTTGGATTTTGGAGGATATTAGCTAATTAAATATTAAGAATATTTAATTATATGTGCAACATGATGAGGTGGAAAGATGAGGTGGATTGATGAAGTGGATTTTGTGAGGTGGATTTAGGATTTGAGATATTAGAAGAATTTAGGGATTTTAATTAAATAAAAAATAATTTTATTTAATTGTAGGATAATGAACCAATCAAATAAACTTATAATATTTATTTAATTAACAGATGAAAATATGAATTAAGATAAATATTAGAATATTTACTTAATTCAACCTGAGCCAATTTTAGGTGTCTACATTTTGCCCCTCTTTGAAGCAATGTGTTTTATCACTTTGTTTCAAAGAATAAATAGTCTGATAATGATACATGCCCCAGTTTGCCCCTGGTACCGGTTATGATGATAGAATGCCCCCTCGGGAGATTGGACGGGAAGAGGGCAGCAGGCATGAGACGGACAATCTCACGATAAGATATGTTGACAGGAGATGAAATGGTTGAATGCAGAAGAAAGGGATGAATGATATGGAATGCAAGATAAAAATGATAACACACACAAGCAAGTAAGCAAGTATGCACAAATGACACAAGCACAAACAAGGTATTGCCCCTGTCGAGCAGTAAACCAATGAGATGGATCGATGATGTCTGGTTTCAGGAATGAAATATGTCATATAAGACTTCAGGTCTGGTTTCGACAATATAACATCCTGTCTAAGACATTTGATACGATAGTTTTGTCATGGCGGGGAACAATGTATCCCTAGACCAACACGGTAGGCATGTTGTCATGGCGGGGCATGATGGATCCCTAGACCAACACAAAGGATAGTGTCTGGTTTTAGGAAATGAAGCATGTCGTGTAAGACGTGTGTGTTGGTCTGATTTTGATAATGCAACATCCTGTATAAGACAATTGATTGATTAATTGATCGAGCTGGTTTACGACTGGACAAGGATCAAGACCACTGATTGTGATTGGATCATTTGACAAGATTAATTTGACTTGATTGGCATGGATTAAGGATAGACTTGCAATTGGATACGGTATGGATATAGATATGGATATAGATATGGGATGCAATTTGATATGGTATGAATATGAGATGTGATTGGATATAGATATGGATATTTGTCACCTTGATATAACAAGTATTTTGAAGTGCTTTCATCATTGGGCTTTATTATGTTGTAAAAAAATACAAGCATCTAGGTATAATTAAACCAAGATGACCTGAGTATTGCTTACATGGATTTTGATTTAGCAAGTTAATACAAGCATCTAGCCAAAATTGAATCTAGATGACCTGACTACTTCTTGCATTTTAACAGACAAGGATTGCCCCTTTTCATGTTTAGATCTCGGAGTCCTCGATGATCTTTTACCGATCACGTCATTAGACAGACATCGTCACATTACTAAAGTTTAATCCATAAGCAGCAAACAAAGAAAATAATCATGCCCCCATCATAGCATCTCTAGCTTTTGGCATCCTTGAGTAGCATAGAAAGGCATGATAGTATAAATCAAGACTTTGTAAGTTGATCTAACCAATCACAAAACATTTTTGCATTTAGATGTGTTTGTTTCTTGCCATAATTGATATGAGATTTAGCTTGAGTGTTTCAGTATGGTGGGCTGCTTTGTTTTTGGACAGGTTGATGTTTTGCGTCATGATTTTTGTTATTTTTGGGAAGCGTGCTTTGTTGCTCTTGTTTGTCTAGCAAAAGGTATCACAATCCTTATTGGTGGGACGGACCCTAAGGGACTGACCTAGTGCCTCAGGGACTCATTGCTAAATGGCCTTGCCTATGTGACGACATAGAGGCAACGTAGTTCGGGGTAAACCCTAGCGGACCTAAGACCTAGGCGATGGCAGTGGTGTGGACTCAAATTGATAGAAGGACTAGATATGGGACAGACGGGAAAGTGGAGCTGGACTCAGGTATGGAACAGATAATACTAATGACAAGGAAGCACCTTGGATGGCTAGATGTATGGGTGAATGGAACAGGTAGGTAGAAGGAACCAAAGATGTTTGACTCTACACATAGCCCCTGTTTGCCAGGTTTTCACTATGGTACTTATCCAAGGTGCCTGTTTGCCAGGTTTTCACCAGAGGATGGATTTTTTTTGTTGTTTTTTTAACTTTTTTTGTTTTTTTGTGTTTTTTTTGGAATATTCTGAGGATCAGGCATAGAACTTTTCGAGATGAACACTGTTAAGTGGCTCATCTAGAGGAATGCTGTCAGGTGTAGCTAAAGTATAAGCTCCTGATCCATATGTTGCTGTCACAATAAAGGGACCTAACCAATTGGGCTCAAACTTGCCCTTCTTCTCGTGGCCTGCTTGATTTCTCTGATTCTCTTTGAGTACAAGATCACCCACTTGAAACCGTCTTTCTTTGACCTTTTTGTTGTAATTACGCCGTAGGTGGTTTCGATAGACATGGAGATGATTGAGCGCGGCAAGGCGTCTTTCATCTAGTAATTCTAGCTCTGCTAATCTGGAAGTACGATACTCCTCTTCATTTATCAAGTCCTGCATGGATACTCTGAGAGATGGGATCTCGACCTCTATAGGTAGGATGGCTTCAGAGCCATAGACCAAGGCGTATGGTGTGGCACCAGTGGGTGTTCAGATACTAGTGCGGTAGGCCCATAGGGCTAGGTTGAGTTGTAGGTGCCAATCACGACCAGCTTCATTGACCATTTTTTTGAGGATTTTGAGAATGGTTTTATTGGAAGCCTCAGCTTGGCTGTTACTCTGCGGATAGTAGGGAGTTGAGAAACGATGTTGGATATTGTATTGTGTGCATAAGGCATGGACATCTTAATTCTTGAATGGTCTCCCATTATCAGTGACAATGGCCTAGGGGATACCATACCGACAAATGAGGTAGTTAAGGATAAACTTGGCTATTTGCTTACCGGTGATATAGGTCATGGGAATGGCTTCAACCCACTTTGTGAAATACTCAGTGGCGGTAATGATAAACTTGTGGCCATTGGAAGAGGAGGGGTGGATTTGTCCTACGAGGTTGAGACCCCATTGAGAAAAAGGCCATGGAGTTGTCACAGGTTGTAGTTCATGAGCTGGTGCGTGAATCAAATCTCCATGTTGCTGACATTGTAGACACTTCTTAGCAAACCGTGCAGCATCTTGTTCTATTGTTGGCCAGTAATAACCTGTTCTGAGTATCTTCTTAGCAAGATTAGGATCGGTAGAATGTGCACCACAGACACCTTCATGTATGTCTCGTAAAGTAGCTTCAGCTTCTTCCGCGTTAAGACATCGTAAAAGGATACCATCAAGACTTCGGCGATATAGTGTATCACCCAGAATGGTGTAGAGGGAGGATCGACGGATAAAGGTTTTGCGTTGGGTGGAGGAAAGGTCAGAGGGAAAGGTATTGTGCTTAAGGTATTCATAAATATCTTCGTACCATGGGGAATTGGGACCAACAAGTTCGCAGATGATTTCAGTAATTGGAATGTTGACGGCTGGTATCAACAATTGCTCGATCAATAATTCGCATTTTTGTGTATTTGCAGGCATGTCGATCATTGATCCTACAGATGCCATAGAATCTGCAGCTTTGTTATGCTCTCTTGGAATTTGCTCAAATGTGATGCTAGAGAAGTGAGATTTGTAGGCAGCCACTAGTTGCTTGTAGGGGACCAATTTTTCATCTTTTGTTTGGTACTCATCTGTGACTTGGCGAATGACTAGTTGTGAATCTCCATACACTTGTAATTCTATGATGTCCCATTAAACTGCTGTATTGAGACCTATGAGGAGTGCTTCATACTCAGAAATGTTGTTGGTACAAGGGAATGCAAGCCGATATGACTTAGGAATATAGTCGTCCTGAGGTGTGATAAATAGGATGCCGGCCCCTAATCCATGCTGTGTGTAGGAATCATCAAAGTATAACTTCCACATTATGGAGTTGGAAAGAGTGAATATATTCTCATCCAGAAAGTTTGCTACCATAGGGTGTGTATTTGTCATGGGTGCTTCTGCTAATTGATCTATTAGGGCTTGTCCCTTGATTGCTTTATGATCCACCTACTTAATGTCGAACTCACTTAGGATCATGACCCATTTAGCTAATCTTCCTATGAGAGCAGCTTTTGCTAATAGATACTTCAAAGGGTCAATTTTGGCTATAAGCTTTGTGTGCTGGTTGATCATGTAATGCCGTATCTTTTAGGAAGCGAACACTACTGCTAAATAAGCTCTTTCCATCAGTGAATAATTAAGTTCATATCCCACCAAGGTTCAACTGATATAATAGATTGCATGCTCTTTTCCTGACTCATCATGTTGTGCTAGCAAGGTCCCTAGGGCCGAAATTGTAGTTGAGATGTATAATATCAACGGTTTGTCTGCAACTGGTGGAACTAATATAGGAGGTGTAGCTAGATACTCTTTAAGTTGATCAAATGCTGCCTGACACTTATAATCCCATCAGAATGAGACATCCTTTCGGAGTAAGTGTTGAAATGGTTGACACTTATCTGCTAGCTGTGAGATGAAACGCCTAATGGACTGCAACCTTCCCTGGAGGCTTCTTAATGCTTTGAGGTTCTTTGGTGGAGGCATCTCCACTATGGCCTTTACTTTTGTTGGGTCGACTTCGATGCCTCTATGAGATACAATGTATCCCAATATCTTCCCTGATGTTACATCGAAGACACACTTCTTTGGATTGAGGTGTACTTGATATTTATCGAGCCTGTCAAAGATCTATCCTAGAACTTGTAGGTGAGCTATCCTAGAAGATTTAGCTAGTATGTCATCTACGTAGTCTTCCATGATATGATGAAAGAGATCGTGGAATATCACTGTCATTGCTCTTTGATAAGTTGCTCCTGCATTCTTGAGACCAAACGGCATGACACACCAACAATAATTACCCCAAGGACAAGTAAACGTTGTTTTATGTTGATCTTCTTCTGCTATCCTTATTTGATTGTAGCCAGAGAATCCATCCATGAGAGAAAGCATCTTGTGACCTACTGTCAAGTCTACTATAATGTCAATGTTTGGTAGTGGAAAGTCATCTTTGGGACATGCCTTGTTGAGATCTCTAAAATCATTACACATGCGGATGCGCCCATTGGGTTTAGACACAGGTACAATATTTGATACCCAATCTGAATAGTCAATAGGTCGTCTAAACTTTGCATCTAATAACTTCTATATTTCTACTTTTACAAAAGAGCTATCTGTGGGTGCATCTTTCTCAGCTTTTGCTTGACTAGTTTCACTTTTGGATCAACTATGAGGTAGTGAACAACTAGCTTAGGGTCTAACCTTGGCATATCAGCATAGGTCCATGCAAAGTTGATGGTTCACTATAAGAAGAAATTGTTAAGATTCGTATGCTCTGTTTCTGATAATGATGCTGCAAGGAATGTGGTCTTCAGATTTTGCTCTGTACCAAGGTTTGTCTCTGTAGAATCTTCCACTAGGAGAGCTGACTTCTGTTAGTACTTAGATGGTAGGGGAAGGTCAAATCCTCCATCCTCAAGTGCCACAATTGGGTTTTCACCTTTGGATACGTCCTTTGTTTTTACTATTTTGTGATCGGGAGGTGCCATAGTGTGGTTTTCACCTAGAGACCTTTCTGTATTTTTACTTTTGCGACTGGAGGATTTGGCATTCTCACCAAAATAAGTTGTTGGCTCTAGTTCCATTACAAAACCTGCTTTGTGATCACCTAGAGGGATACCATCCCGAAGTCCCATGAACTCAGCTAAAGCTTTGTCATTCTGAAATATATCTATAACGGGGGACCCTTGTTGGTCCCAATCAATAAGTTCAGAGTAGACAAGTGTGACATTCTGGGTGTTTGTGGTGGATGTTAGGGATACGGAGGATAGCATAAATATGGAGGCTTCTGTAAATAGTTCGGTCATATGGAGAGAAGAGTCATCGATGATATCCTCATTAGATGTTGAACTGGCGGGAAAAGTTTCAGCTACCTCGTCGAGGATATACTCGATGTCCAAGGCGTGCGGTACCTTTCTACCAAATCCTAACCCCTTCTTGTCTAGCTTCTTTGTCACAATGATGGGCTCCATAGTTCCTTGATTCTATTTCCCAAGGCCACCTTTGCCTTTATAGCCCATGTTTTTAACAATCCTTAAGCCATTGCCATATTGCTTGACTGGTATTGTGACTGGTTCTTTCTCCCTATAGAGCCAAGAAGAGATGTCCTTAATAGTTTCCTCTTCCAATAACTGTCCCTATTGGAATTGGGTTAGGTATGTTGGGGGAGGGATAGCTGCTTTTTTGGTTACTTTGGCAATGGATGGTTGGCCATAGGATTTTGGAGATAAAGGCATCTGCCCTACACAACAAGATTTTGAGATATCATAAGTGCCAAAGCCTATATCACGGATGTGTGCTTTGATTTTAGGAAGAGGATTAGGATTACTGGTAGAGGCTTGTGTCAGGTTTTCAAGATCAACATATAGTGGGGAGTCAAGGGCTTTTTCATTGTTAGGCACTCGGTTGCAATTCTTATAACTACCTTGCAAGACCCGGCAGAATTCAAAAGGATTGGGGTCTCCTGGGATAGTGATCTCCGTACCATTATATGGGAACTTTAGAGACTAATAGTGTGTGGAGGGAACAGCCTTCATTGCATAGATCCATGGGCGGCCTAGGATAATATTGTACAGCAGGTCAATATCAAGGACTTGACACTTCGTTTCAAACATGACGGGGCCCAGTTGTATAGGCAAGTGGATAACGCCTTCTGATTGTAATACTATGCTCAGAGTTGACATGATCCTTAGAGTATCCCAATTGCTTAAGTAACCTTAAAGAACAGATGTTGAGACCAGCACCACCATTTATGAGTATGTGTTTGATTTTGTGCTTATGGATGATAACTTCAATATGAAGGGCATCATTGTGATATAGATCATGGGAGGGGAGGTCCTTCTCAGAGAAAACCACGTTGTAAGGTGAAGCAATATTACCCACTATAGCTTGGAAATCCATGACCGCTATGTTGTTAGGAACTGAAGACTCTTGGAGGGCCTTTTCTAACACAACTCTATGTGCAGGTGATGACCGTAAAAGGTCCAAGATAGAGATTTGTGCTGGCGTTTTCCCTAGATGTTTGACAAGATTATAATCAGATTGAGCCAAAAGACTAGGTGTAGGACCACAGATGGTGACATGACCATGGCGAGTTGTAACAGTGCAATCTGTAGATTTGCCTTTGATTGTGAGGGTAGACACTTGACTCTCTTCAAAACGACCTACAATAGAGTCAAAGGAAGTAGAAGCATGATTGACACCTTTACCCTTATCCTGAGGAGGAGGTGGACCGTGGTGAGGGAATGGTTCCTTATACATGTTAAGGTCTTTGTTCACGTGTTGAGCTGGTGGATCATGTTCCAGAGAGATTAGGTTGCCTTCGATGAGATTTTGGATTAGGTGTTTGAGTTTCATGCACGATGCAATTCTGTGCCCTTTGCTCCTATGGAATTCACAATATTCATTTTCTCTGTACCGTGTAATTTTATAAATGGGTTCCCCATAGGGAGGAGCATCAGGTAGGGTTATAAGACCTCTCTATAAAATCTTTGTAAGACAACCTCTATGGGTTTTCCCAAGGGAGTAAATTGACACCGCTGAGGGTAATCTTGTTGAGGCCGTTCTTGTTGTCATTGTTGTTGATTTTGATAGGGTTGCCGTTGTTGTTGCTATTGTTGCGGAAGCTGACTTGGTTGTGCATGTTGCAGCAGCATTTGCAATGTTTGGACATGTTTAGAATCGACCACACCATCGTTGACTATGTTTTTGTTTTTGTTCCAATATTTGGGTTTATCGCTTGATTGTTGATGAGAAGCATTGTCTTTTGTTTCTTTGAAGATTTTGACCACACCCTTAGCAATGAGGGCCTTTTCAATGTTGATTCCCTTGTATGTGATTTCGTCGAAGGTTGTAGCACTAAGAATTTGCAAATGGAAACCTAACTCTTGGTTGAGGTTCTGCACAAATATGCTAACAAGCTGTTTCTCCAGAATCTTGAAAGGGAATTTGCTAGCCATTTGTCTCCATCACTGAAGGAAAGAAATGAACGTTTCACCATTTTTCTATTTGTTGTTGCATAGATCAGTCATGGAGATTTCATGCTCTACATTGTAGGAGAAATGGGTGGCAAATTTCTCTACCAGCTCATTAAAAGACTTGATACCCATAGGGAGGTGCGAGAACCATTCTATAGCTTGGCCTCCAAGACTGCGAGGAAAGAGATGCATAAGATATGTGTCATTATGTGAGACCTTGAAGCAAGCAAGATAGAATTCCCTAAGATGGTCTTTTGGGTCACCTTTTCCTTTGTATTTATCAAACTTAGGAATAGTAAAATTTTGAGGAAAAGGGATCATTGGTAATGACCGATCAAAAGGATAAGGACACACTTCCTCTAAAGAGAAGGTCTTCTTGGTGTGGCCAAATGTAAGATCAGATAACCGTTGTTGAACTTCCGCGATCTTTAGCTCCAGTGCTGTGGGAGGGGTTGGTAACATCTCTTGTTGTCCTAGAAGTGGTTGTTGTTGCCCATACGGCAAATTGTAGTGTAAGCCATGAGCATTGGTGTTGTAAGGGTCGTACGATTAGTCGGGGTCATATGCATTGTATGTTGGGTTGAGATTGGGTTGAAATTGGATGTTTTGATTCGGAGGAGGTGGGGGCGGCGCTAGGTAAGAATGTTGGCTTTGTGATGGTTGGAGAAAAGAATTTGAGGGTGGAAAGCTAAAGTGCACTGGATTAGGTTGTGATGGCAGCACATATCTTTGGTAAACTTGATGTTGGGAATGTTGAGGGTGGCTAGGCAATGTGTGAAAGAAATTTAGCGCAGATGAACATTGTGGAGGAGGGGCATAGGTAGATGTGATTTGCGATGGTTGAGGTTGATTGATGATGAGAGTAGAAGAATGTTGTGGTTGGGCTAGCATGACTCTAGTTGGTTGAGAGACATGAAGGCCTGATAATATAGGAGGTGGTATTTGTTGAGACCCTTGTTGCATGGCTACATAGTTGTTCCCCGGATTGTAATTTGGTGTGAAACCTATGCGTGATGGGGTAACCAAGATTCCACTTGCGATTGGTGTGGATACTTGAGGGGTTTGTTGTATATTTGATCAAGCTAAGGTGGCTTGCTTAGCTAGCTCCACTTGACATTGGAGAGTTTCTTGTTGATTTTTATAGATCTCCATAGGAGTCAGAAGCGGTGATATGGGTCTTTCTCTTGGCAAATTTTGATAAAGGGGGTTCTTATATTGTACCAGTGATCTCCCTTGAGAGCCTTGTTCAGGAAAAGGCGTGGTCACTGTTGACATGGTGTGCACCGCTTGTATGGTGTCTTGGGTACTGGTTGTCTCCTTGAGATTGGATAAATCAAAATTTTGAGGCAATTTGGCTCCTTGCTCGGCAAGCAAGCGAAAGAAATGATCCTGTTTCTCACTTAGGATTTTGTCAAAGGTGGCTATGGCTCTAGGATCTTGTATGAATTCATCAAGATCTTGTCCATCTTCTTGAGAGGATTGACCTATTTCAAAGTGTTGCTCTTCTTGAGATGGGGCTAGCTCTGCAGTATAACCAACAAGATCCTAAGGCATACCAGTAGTATAGTGAGGTGTACTTACCAAAGGGACCCTTACTTCCTAAGCTAGGACCTGGTTGACAGTATAACCTTGCAGCACAAAATCTAGAGGCATACTAGTGGTAAAATGCGGGGCACTTACTAAAGGGACCCTACCTTCTTGTGGATTGTTTGGGTGATCTAGCTACGAGATGTTTGGAGAGTTTGTAGATCTTTCTGCAGGTGTCCTAGGAGTAACCTTGGGGGTAATGTTGAGACGACCAGATTGCGGTGTGTAAGGAGGTGATTTGCGCTTCCTAGGGACAACTTGCTTGGACTTCATAGTTTGCTGGAGCCTAGTGAGTACCATGGAATACACTAAGACAAAAGGACTGTTGAGATTTTGCTTGTGATTTGGAAAAGACAAACTCTGATGCACAATTGACTGGACCAAAGGCACTATACTGTTTGGCCAGAGTCGCAGGACTGTGCAACCAAAAGCATGCTACTGTAATACTAAAGGTGATGGACTGAGCTACCAAAGGTGAGATACTGCTGTACCAAAGGCGAGATACTGTTGTACCAAAGGTGAGCTACGGTTACCAAAAGTGAGCTACTATTATACCAAGGGTGCTAAAATAGTTTAGCCAGAGGCGAGGTACTGTTATACCAAAGGCGAGCTACTGTTAGACCAAAGGCGAGCTGCTATTCTACCAGAGGCACTGAAGTAGTGTCTGATGTTTTAAAAAGGCAAAATTTTGATAGATCTGGTTTGTTTCTGATTGGATTTGTTTTTGGTAAGAGAAAACATAGCAAACAAAGTCAGCAAAGACGGACTGACACACCAAATAGTGTATGTTCGAGGCTCACAAAAAAGCCCAATGTTTCCACAGGTAAGAGACAATTTGCAAACAACTATCAAGCACTTTTTATCCCTAGAGACAAGGTTTCATTGCAGTAGATCAGCTCACAACTTAATACTCTATCGATAAAAATATCATTCCATAAAGGTGTCAGATATTTTGTATCTTTGCGAGAGACGATAGGTAGGGATATCTCACCCTCCCCTTGGAAAGCTCAAGTAGGTCACAAGAGCTTTATGGCCAAGGGAATACTATCTCTTCTCAAGAGAGTCAATGGTGAGTATCTTAAGGACTTAAATCGATTGCCCTTGCACTGATGATTACCGCAATGTTCGCAGGTAAGTCGAGTAGTCTCTATCTAAAATGGTTCTTAGTAACTTTGAGGGACCAACACCTTACGAGCAATGTGACAAGCTACTAAAAGCTTTAACCAATCCTACTAAGAGTATCAAATACTTCGCTCAATGTGAAAATCGTTTCCACAAGGAGCTAGTACACCTCTTTTCAGTTTGGCACCACAAGGTAAGGCTGGCGTCGGTTAGGACTTGGCTTTGCCTTATCCCTCTTATATAGCGGTTCAAAGGAAAATTCCACTTAGGGTCATCCCTTTTGGATGAAGCGCAATCCAAAAGCAGGCCCTTCTAAAGGATGTACGAAAATGTAAGAGCAAGCACATCAAACAAAGGTTCAATTGCCCCGTTATAAGAAAAATAAGGTGCAACTAAACTAGGCACACACACGTTTGTAGTTGTCAATTGTCCCTTATGAAATTGAAGTGTTTGGCATTCATATCCATTGTCCCTTAAAAAATTGAGGTGTTTTCACATACATGTCCATTGTCCCTTAAGAAAAGTAGTATGTTCCTAAGACTTAGATTGCTGAAACGATTTGTTCAATTATCCCTTAAGAAGGCAATATGTTTCTAAGACTTAGTACAATAAATCAAGATGTCTTCAATGCTCGTCCTGCATGAACATGTTAGAAAACCTATTTGCTTTGTGTGAGTGATAAGAAGCTGCAACAAGGCAGTTAGTTAGACTACGAGAAAAAGGCTCGAAAAAGGTACAATCTCCTAAAAAGTTCTTCACAATTGTGAAGTTCGCCGCGTCAACTTTCCGGAAAGTCCTTGTTTGCAAATTTTCGGTTCCGTATGTGAAAGTTGTGAAAATTTGAAAAAAAGCCTATTTTGCTAAGTGGTCATCAAAAAAGAAAAACAACTCCCCTTTTATGTATTTTTTTATTATTTTTATTTTTTTAAATTTATTTTTTTTTGGTTTTGTTTGTTTTTTAATGTTATTATTATTATTGTTTATTTATTTTAACATTAAAATTTTAAAAAACAATTAAATGATAACATTTTTTTTAAAAATAAAAATAAAAAAATAAAAATCTAACCTTATGTTTTTTTTGTTTGTGTTTGTTTTGGTGTGTGTGTGCATGTGGCGGTAGTGGTGGTTGGTGGCTGGCAGCGGCGGTGTTTGGTGGCTGGCAGAGGCGGAGTGAGGGCGGTGCGCAGAGTGTTCGCAGGTGGTGGGGACGGGCGGCGGCTATGGGCAGCAGAGAGGGTTCGTAGGGACAGGCGACGGCTATGGGCGGCAGAGAGGGGTGGTACGGCAGAGGGGGCGCAGGAAGGGGAGGTGGGGATGGTGCAGGAGGGAGCGGTGGGCCGAGGCGGGAATGGGAGGTCGCAGGGGGGAAGGGGATCGGGAAGATCTGCAGGGGGGTGGGGGATGTGGGGTTTGGGGCGGGGACGGGAGGTTTTGGGGCAGGGATGGGGAGGCTCCGCGGGGGGGCGGAGGATGTGGGGTTTGGGGCAGGGATGGGGTGTCGCAAGGGGAAGGGATGGGGAGGATCTGCGGGGGGCGGAGGATGTGGGGTTTGGGGCAGGGATGGGGGGTCGCAAGGGGGGAAGGGATGGGGGTGGCGGGGGCTAGCGAGTTGGGGGGAGGTTTTGGGGGGGCGGCAGGGGCTACGGCCCCTGCTGGCCTTTTTTTGTTAGTTTTATTTATTTTTTTTATTTTTTTTTGTTTTTAGTTTTTATTTTATTTTATTTTTTTATTGCTTTATTGTTTATTTAAATAAAAAAGGCTAAAAAAATAATAAATAAATAAATACATCAACTCCAATGCAATTTTTTTGTTTTCAATTTTTTTTTTTAAATGTTAAAAATAAAAACAACAAAAAGACCCCAATGTTTTATGTTTGGTTTTTATTTTATTTTTACAAAAAAAAAAAAAAAGGTTGAAAAGTAAAAAAAAATTTCAAAAAATTTTAAGTAACAAAACTAGAGAAATTATATGTGATTTCTGACCTCTGAGGCCTTCTGGACTCAATGATGAGTGTGGTTTGTGTGTAGGAGGTCGTTTGTGGAAGTTGATGCCCGAATGTGCTCTAGAAGACACCTGTATCTTGCAACAAAACTTCTAAGACAAAAAAGTCACAAACAAAGTGGATTAGATCACCGGGCGTGCCAAAATGTGAATGGGAAAAATTAGGAAAATATCAATAATGATAAATAATAACCCAATACATCAATGGAAGTTGAAAGCAAAGAAGATTTAAACCAAAACAAGTAAGAACATACTTACAAACTCCTTTACCTGTCGTTTTCCATTGTTTGCCTATCCTTCTTTGATCTTGATTGTGAAGCCCTCAGAAGCTTTCCTTGCTTGCTTGCTTGTTGAAGATGACAAAGGAAGAATGGCTTTTGATATGAGTTTGTGTTGAATGTGAGCTTCAACACATGTAATGGAGGACACTTGAAAATGGAATGAAGAAGAGAATGAGAGAAATTTTGGTATAGTGATTATGCAAGATGAAGTTCCTTTTTAATGGCTTAGAAGAGGGTTTTATTTATAGATTTTCAAAAAAGGTAATGGAAGGTGAGGATCAAAATATGAGATCAATGGCTCTCATTTCTTGAGAATTTTTAATTCATAATGGATGAATTAAAAATTCTTTTTTTGAGAAGAGTGGGTTATGACAATTGAATTAAGAATTCAATAGTGGAGGATAGTGGGTTATGACGATTGAATTAAGAATTCAATAGTTGAGGATAGTGGGAGAACAATTGAATTAAATATTCAATTGGTGAAGGCTAGTGGGGAACAATTGAATTAAATATTCAATAGTGGAGGCTAGTGGGGAACAATTGAATTAAATATTCAATTGGTGAAGGATAGTGGGGAACAATTGAATTAAATATTCAATAGTGGAGGATAGTGGGGAACAATTGAATTAAATATTCAATTGGTGAAGGATAGTGGAGAACAATTGAATTAAATATTCAATTTGGTGGAGGATAATTGAATTAAGATTTATTTTTAGATTTTGGAGGATATTAGCTAATTAAATATTAAGAATATTTAATTATATGTGCAACATGGTGAGGTGGAAGAGATGAGGTGGATTGATGAGTGGATTGATGAAGTGGATTTTGTGAGGTGGATTTAGGATTTGAGATATTAGAAGAATTTATGGATTTTAATTAAATAAAAAATGATTTTATTTAATTGTAGGATAATGAACCAATCAAATAAACTTATAATATTTATTTAATTGACAGACGAAAATATGAATTAAGATAAATATTAGAATATTTACTTAATTCAACCTGAGCCAATTTTAGGTGTCTACAGCGTGTTTGCACATGGACTATATCAGGTAGCATTATGTGTATGGATGTTGTAGATGTGAGAATATGGAAATCGAATGGATGGTGGATTATGATATGGATGATGGATGGAGATGGAAGGATAAATGGGTGATGGAGCAAAAGCATGGACCATAGAGGTATGATGGGGGAAATATGTCAAAAAAGGGATATAAGATGGGGGTTGGATGTATGTGGAAATGGCATGGAATGGCGAGGAACCAAGACCAATGGTTGCACACATCATGATAGATTTGGAAGCCTTTGACTAGGATGGGGAGTGGGGAGTAATGGAAATCAGGATAGGGAATTTGGAACTTGTTGATTTAGGGATTTACGAACCCAAATGGACTTAAGATTTGCAAGATTTTTTAATGAGGAATGGGATTTTTAGAATTTGGGGATAGATTGAGATGTGGATGCTTCTTTTGGGGTAATTGCTTGTTGCTTGGGGACCCACACCATTTTAATTTTTGCTGTGAGGTGTGTGGGGGTATGCATCTTTTTTGTAGCTTTTGAGGTAATTGCTTGTTACTTGGGGACCCACACCATTTTCATTTTTTCTTTTAGGTGTGTGGGTGTATGTAGCTTTAGAGATGGATTTGGCTTTGATATTGTGTATTGATTCCCTACAACATGATATTCTTGATGCTTTTGTGGATATTGTGCTATATGTGTTGAAGCATCCAAATTTTTATGTTTGAATCTCATGGGATTAGGAATAGCTCCATATGTGGCTGATGTGTGGATTTGTTAGCCATGATTAGGAATATAAGGGGATTTATGGATGGAGGGATTAATAGTAGATTTGTGGATAAATGGATAAGAGGATTGGAGGAGAGGGATATTAGGTGTTGGGATAAGTGGAGGTAGAGTGGATGGATGAATATTAGGAGTTTGAAGGAGTGGAGGAAGATTGGATGGAGGGAGATGTACGGTCACATACTTTTGTGAATGGTATGATGATGGAGGAGGGATGGTGACATATGAGTGAGAGGTACAATAAGGTGCACCAGGATATGGAGTGGAAGAATTAGCTTGAAGCGGCGTGGAGGTGGTACCAAATCTTTGGATTGTTTTGCCTGGGATGAAAAACCAAGGCCATGTGATCATGGATGGATTGCAACATGAATGGGTTCTAATATGCCTTGTTCATGAAGGCCTAAACCTTTGCCTTGATAGTTCATGTGTTGGAACATATGATATACAATGGGATGTTTGTATTGGAAACAAGATGCGAGTCCATTATTAGATGAAGAAGGTGAGATGATGGATAATGGTTGTTGCTTCCTTAAGGAAGAGCATCCATGGATGAATGTGGTAAGACCAAGGGGATATGATAATAGAATTAGAATGGGATCAATGGAAGATGGTGGAGGATCATGCAATGGATGACTTGGGATGCTTGGATCTTGACTAACATTATGCTCAGTAGGAGGTGAATCGATAGGATCCAAGTGACTTGCTTGAGTATCTATGCTTGCTTGGGGATTAAGTGTCTCATCTTGGGAAGAGGGTGTTGTGGATGGATGGATAGAAGTAATTTGGATAGCTTGTTCGTGGATGGTTGTAGGATTATGGATAGGATCAATATGCTCATGGATGGTTGTAGGATTATGGATAGTATCAATTTTCTCATGAATAGGCTCGTGATCATGGAGAATATCTTGATCATATAAAATATAAAGGTTATGGATGGGTTGGATGGAGGTGCTTTGACCTTGATTTCGATAAAGGGTTGATGTTTCCACATGCTTTAGATTATACTCTTGACATAGCTCTTGCTTTTCTTGAATGGAAGTAGAAGTGGGAGACTCTTGGATAGGCTTGATCTAGGATCTTGATGCTCAACAACATGAAGGTATAATGGATCTAGACTTGGACTCATGGTGGAAGACTCTTCCATAGGATTGGCAAGTTGTAGACTATATGATGTATTTGGAGGACTAGACATGTTGTTTGAAGGTTCTTTAAGAGGCTCTTGGATCGGTGTTTGATGACACAGAGATGGTTGATTCCTTGCTAATAGCCATTGGATCACATCCTTCATAAGTGTATGGGTGGATGGGCAATTTAATGGATGAATAATAATAGTGGATGGTGTTGTATGTTGGGAATTAAGGTGTCTCAACCTTGGTAATTCCTTGTATTTATTTATTGTAATGTATTTATTTATTTAGCCTATGTTGTAATTTTGTTGCACATCCTATTTTGTCATTTAGTGTGAAGTGGCACGATGAGTTGTCACTCCACTTGTAAGATGACTAGGATGGTCAACTCACTCCATGTGGAGATAGGCATCCCCTTTGTGTGGTAGAGGTTTTTCTGCCATGTGTCAACATCTTGACTAGTGTGTAGGTGAATCTTGATCGAAATGGTTATGACATATTCCTATGACAGAATCTATGATGCGTAAGAGTCAAAAATAGAAGGTTCTATGACAAGTGAAGACAAGTGTCAAAGAGCATCTTTGAGAAAGGAATCTTTGGGCGCCCAAGGTGGGTTATGACATATTGTAAGAGGAAAATGCTATTTTTAGTTAGTGTATGACATATTCTCTTACAGCTGTAAATGCTATCAGTTATGACAGATTCTATGATAGATGTAAGGTGCGTAAGAGCATCTGTCATAGTCTATCTTGGGATGGAACTCCCCATATTGGAAAGGACAAATGTGACATGTGTCATGGGTGTAAGAGAGGCTTATATATGCAGGGCAAGTGTCCATGAGTGGGTATTGAGGCCATGTGGTCAAGATGGATGCCCATCTCTAGAAGCTTCCTCCTTTGTGCCTTGTAACTCTATAAAACAGGTGCTTGGAGTTGTAGTATGCATTGTGTATTGACAGGTATTGTATACTATCAGAATAACTCTAGATATGACTATTGAAGACTACTGAGAGCTTGCATTGCAAATGTATTGTAAACCATTTCAGTTTTGATAATATATTGTATAGGTTTTGGAGTGTGGGGTTTTTCTCCCGTAAGGGTTTTCCCCATGTATATCTTGTCTCTCTCTCTCTCTTCTGTCTCATTCTGTCTGTATGTGTATTGCTGCAATATCTCTATTATTGTGTCTATAACACTATAACTGTAAAGGTTAAAAAGAATTTGTATACCTCTCTCCTCTTTAGATTAGAGTAGGAAGCAATTTCCGCACACCTATCTTTCTTTTAGTTGGTATCAGAGCCTGGCCAGTTTTGGTTTAGCTGCTAGGTAGGGGTTTTTTGAGCTAATCTTAGGTTTAGTGGGAGTCTGTGCAGAGTATTCTGTATCTTGTTGTAAGAAGGAGATGATAGGCACATCTAGAAGATTAGAGGTGGAGAAGTTTAACGGCACCAATTTTGAGTTATGGAAACTTAATATGGAAGATATGCTTTTTGATCGTGACCTATCGAAAACCATTAGTGGCATAAAACCTATGGCAATGTCACAAGCTGATTGGGACCTCAAAGATTGAAAGGCTAAGGGTCTAATAAGACTTTGTCTAGCTGACTTTGTCCTATTGAATGTCCAAGAGGAGAAGACCATGAAATATCTTTGGAAGAAGCTGGGAGATGTTTATCAAGCCAAGTCCTTGGTGAACAAGCTTTTTCTGAAAAAGAAGTTGTTTTCTCTGAAGATGGAAGATGGAGGATTTGTTGCAAACCATATGAATGCTTTTAACATGATTGTTGTTCAGTTGACATCCATGGGTGTGAAAATGGAGGAGGAGGATCTATGTATGACCCTGCTTTATTCTTTCCTAGATTCATGGGATCATCTTGTCATGGCCATCAGAAGCACTACAACCACCTTCAAGATGGATGAGGTAGTGTCTTCACTGTTATCTAAAGAAATGAAGAAAGACAACCGAGTCGGCCAAAGAGGCTCTTACGGTTCGTGGAAGACCCAAGGAGAAAGGGAAGAAGGACAAGAAAGGTGAAAAGGGTAGATCCAAATCCCGTGGGAGATCTAAATCTCCTAGAAAGTCCAAGGCTCTCTGTTGGAACTATGGAAAAACTAGGCATTTCCGAACGGAATGCAAAGTAGAAAAGAAAAAGAAGAATGTCCCAGACTTAGATTCTGACAAGTCACAAGATGATGGTGATGCCTTCATCGCAGCCCTAGCCACCCATGCATCTAATGATGTGTGGTTGATTGATGTTGGTGTATCATTCCACATGACCTCGCATCGAAGCTGGTTCATGAAGTATGAAGAGTTCAATGGTGGAAGAGTGTACCTGGGTGATGATTCTCATCTAAAGATTGTTGGTCATGGAAGAGTCTCAATCTGATTCCTTGATGGACGAGTGAAGGGGATCACTGGGGTCATGCACATACCAGGCTTGGCATGGAACTTGCTTTCTATAAGTTGAATGATGTAGGTGTGCAGGTTGTCTTTTCGAAGGACAGATGCAAGATGACTAGAGGATCTATGGTGCTTGCGAAGGGTACTCAGAGAGGTACTTTGTTTTAGCAGGAGGTATGCACTTCATAGTGCAATAGTTCTTCTGACTTGAAGAAGAGAGCTGCAGTCACTTCATCCCCACCATCTAAACTAGAAGTGAAGAAATCTTTTGTAACAAATTCTAATGGTGGTACATTTTGGGTACCCAAGGGTGCTCATGCTTTGGAAGTTAAACTTCCTACTGAAAAGACAATGTTATGGCATAAGAGATTTGGCCACATTACTGAGAAGGGTCTTAGAACCTGAAAAATAAAAACCTCATTGAGGGGTTAAATGATTGTAATCTCTAGTTTGACTTTTGTGAACATTGTGTATATGGAAAGCAAAACTGTGTTTAGTTTTACTCTAGTTCTCACAAGTCTTCTAGTGTGTTGGACCTTATTCATTTTGATGTGTTTGATCCTGTTAGTGTTCCTTAAATTTCCAAATCTATATATTTTGTATCTTTCATAGATGATTACAGTAGAAGGACATGGATTTATTTTCTCAGAAGCAAGTCTAAAGTCTTTAGTTGGTTCAAAGAGTTTAAAGCTTTTGTTGAGAATTAGACTAGTAAAAGGATTAAGTGTTTGAGGACTGACAATGGTGGTGAGTTTTGTTCGGCAGAGTTCGATAAGTTCTATAAAGAGACAGGGATTGAAAGACATAAGACAACTCCATACACCCTGCAGCAAAATGGAGTTGCAGAGAGGATGAACAGGACACTGATGGAGAAGGCTAGGAGTATGCTTAGTGGAGCAAGCCTCGAACAAAAGTTTTGGACTGAAGTTGTAGTCACTGCTTGCTACCTAGTAAACAGGTCTCCTACATCAGCTCTTGTTGGTAAGACACCTATGGAGGTGTGGTCTGGTAAGAAGCCTTCAGTTAGACTCTTCATGTTTTTTGTTGTGAGGCATATGCACATGTGCCTAGGGAGAAATAGTCTAAATTGGAGAACAAGGTTGTTAAGTGTATTTTCATTGGCTATGGTGTCAGTGTGAAAGAATACAAGCTTTGGGATCCTATGGCTAAAAAGTGTTGTATAGTAGAAGTGTTATCTTCAAAGAGATAACACCTTCTTCCATTGTTCTACAGCTAGAACAGACAGAAAAGAAAGATGATGTGGTTTAGTTTCCTTCTACCCCTAAGAAGACTAAATCGACAGACCTTGTGAGACCTGATGATGAGGAGAGCTCTAGCAGCTCTAAAATCTCAGAAGAAGAAGCAAAACCTCAACCTCAGCCATTGAGGAGGTCTACATGAACAAGGAAGCAACTTGATAGGTTTGGTTATTCATTTCTTTATTCTAGTTGTGTTTTCGCCTTGCTTACTAACACTGATGAGCCTAGAACTATGACAGAGGCTATGGGCATGACAGATGCAGGTTCCTAGAAGGAGGCCATGGAAGATGAAATGGCTTCTTTGGAGAAGAATAAAACATGGGACTTGGTGACTTTGCCTGAAGGATGGAAACCTGTTGGATGCAAATGGGTGTTCAAGAAGAAATTCGATGCAGATGGCAATGTTGAAAAGTACAAGGCTAGATTGGTTGTGAAGGGGTACTCACAAGTGGAGGGAATTGATTATGGTGAGATTTTCTCTCCTGTTGCAAAGCTGACATCTATTTGGTTCTTGTTATCTCTTGCAATAGCTTATGACTTAGAGGTGGAGTAGATGGATGTGAAAACAACTTTCCTTCATGGTGATTTGGAGGATGAAATTTACATGTCACAGCCAGAGCATTACATAGAGAAAAGTAAAGAAAATTTGGTTTGCAAACTGAAGAAGTCTTTGTATGGTTTGAAGCAGTCTCCGAGGATGTGGTATATGAAATTTGATGCCTTTGTATTGTCGATTGGATTTCTAAGATCAAAACCAAATCATTGTGTATTACAAATTTGACAATGATCACATTCTCATTATTGCATTGTATGTTGACGATATGTTGTTAATTGGGAATGGTAAGAATATAATTTCTGATTTGAAGTCTCAGTTGTCAGTACAATTTGAGATGAAAAATCTAGGGGTAGCCAGGTACATTCTGGGAATAGAAATTAGAAGAGACAGAGCTAACATAAGACTTTGGTTAAGCCAAAATAAGTATGTGAAGACCGTGTTGGATAGGTTCAGCATGGCAGATTGTAGACCATTGTGTTCCTATTTCATTGGGGACAAAGTTGTCTGTTAATGATTGTCCAAAATCTCCTAGTGAGGTGGAGGACATGAGCAAATTACCTTATGCTAGTGTTGTTGGCAATTTGATGTATGCCATGGTCTACACAAGACTAGAAATTACCCATGCAGTGGGAATCCTTAGTCAATTTATGGCTAATCCTAGATGGGTACATTGGGATGTAGTAAAGCGAGTGTTCAGATATTTGAGGGGTACTTTCAAGTATTCCATATGCTATCATGGTAATCCTACAGGACCTCCACATTCTATTTGTATTCGTGGATTCTTGGATTTTGATTGGGCGGGTGACATTGACAGCAGGAGATCCACAAGTGCTTACATGTTTGCTATGTTCAGTGGTGAAATTAGTTGGATGAGTAAGCAGAAACCTATGGTCACTTTGTCCATGACAGAATTTGAGTATATGGCAGAAACTCATGCTTGTAAGGAAGCCATTTGGCTTAAGAGATTGTGTTCAGCTATTAGTGTTGATGCAGGACATATTACGATTTGTTGTGACAGTCAAAGTGCGATTTGCCTAGAAAAGAATCCAACTTTCCATGCTAGAACAAAGCTTATTGATGTACAGTTTCACTTCATGCAAGACATGGTAGAGAATGGGAAGGTGAATTTGGAAAAGGTAGACACTTTGAATAATGTTGTAGATGCATTGACAAAACCAGTGGCCACAGAGAAGTTCAGATGGTGTTCGGAGTCTATGGGCCTCTTAGCCTATAGCAGTTAAATCTTGTTATTTCTATTGGCTCTTACAAGGTGTTCGACAAGTGGGAGAATGCTGGGAATTAAGGTGTCTCAACCTTGGTAATTCCTTGCATTTATTTATTGTACTATATTTATTTATTTAGCCTATGTTGTAATTTTGTTGCGCATCCTATTTTGTCATTTAGTCTGAAGTGGCACGATGAGTTGTCACTCCACTTGTAAGATGACTAGGATGGTCAACTCACTCCATGTGGAGATAGGTGTCCCCTTTGTGTGGTAGAGGTTTTTCTACCATGTGTTAGCATCTTGACTAGTGTGTAATTGAATCTTGACCAATATAGCTATGATAGATTCATATGACAGAATCTATGACACATAAGAGTCAGAAATAGAAGGTTCTATGACAGGTGAAGACAAGTGTCAAAGAGCATCTTTGAGAAAAGAATCTTTGGGTACCCAAGGTGGGTTATGAAATGTTGTAAGAGGAATATGTTATTTTTAGTCAGTGTATGGTAGATTCTCTTACAGCTGTAAGTGCTGTCAGTTATGACAGATTCTATGACAGCTGTAAGGTGTGTAAGAGCATCTGTCATAGTCTATCTTGGGATGGAACATCCCATCTTAGAAAGGACAAATGTGACAAGTGTCATAGGTGTAAGAGAGGCTTCTGTATGCAGGATAAGTGTCCATGAGTGGGTATTGAGGCCATGTGGCCAAGATGGATGCCCATCTCTAGAAGCTTCCTCCTTTGTGCCTTGTAACTCTATAAAATAGGTGCTTGGAGTTGTAGTATGCATTGTGTATTGACAAGTATTGTTATGCTGTCGGAATAACTTTAGATATGACTGTCAAAGACTCCTGAGAGATTACATTACAAGTGTATTGTAAACAATTTCAGTTTTGATAATACATTGTGTAGGTTTTGGAATGTGGGGTTTTCCTCCCGTAACGGTTTTCCCCACGTATATCTTGTGTGTGTCTCTCTCTTTTGTCTCATTCTGTGTGTATGTGTATTTCTGCAATATCTATGTTATTGTGTCTATAACACTGTAACTATAAAGGTTAAAAATAATTTGCATACTTCTCTCCTCTTTAGATTAGTGTAGGAAGTGATTTCCACACACCTAGCTTCCTTTCATTGAAGGCTTAGGCTGAGGATTAGGATTGGATGGAGGGATAATTTAGGGGTGGAAGGTATTGTAGGCTTAGGATTAGTATTAGGATTGGATGGAGAGATAATGGTATTGGACATATTAGCATTATATGGTTTATCAAGGGTAGCTCAAGTAATTGTGCTTGGACCAATTGTTGTAGAGTGACCTACCAAGAATCTTTTTGTGGAAGATTGGAGGAACATGGTGATAAAGGTAATGAAGGGCTTGATGGATTAGAAGGTTAATGGATCAATGAACTATGATAGGGACTACATGGTTGTGTGGGGATAGAACTAGCAGGCTCTTGTATTGGTATATGAGTAGATGATGATGGAGGGTACACATAGTATGCATATGCTAGAGTGGTGTTCCCCTTGTCAAAGGTATCATAAGGACTTAAGGACACAAGTGAGTTTGGTGCAAAGGAAGACTTGCATGTTCTTGTTGTAAAGGAACTTGATAGTCTTCTAAATGGGTGTGATGATGAGTTGGAATGTTGGAATAAGTTGTATGCGCTTGGGGTGGATCTTGTTGGGTATCAATGGGATAGGTTAATGTGGAATTGACATGATATGTAGGTAGGTTAGATGGGTATGTTGATGGGGGTGACCCATGGTATTGAGGTGTAATTTGTTGAGGTTGTGGTTGGAATTCTTTTTGTTGTGGAATGTGATATTGTTGTTGTGGAGTGTGTTGATATGTAGGTGGGTTAGGTTGGAATTGTTGGTATTGTGGTTGGAATTCTTGTTGCTATGGAATGTGATATTGTTGTTGTGGAATGTGTTGATATGTTGGTGGGTTAGGTTGGAATTGTTGGTATTGTGGTTGGAATTGTTGGTGTTGTGGTTGGAATGGTTGTTGTTGAATGTGTTGATATTGTAGTGATGGAGGGATTGCATAGGAAAGTTGTTCTTGGGAATTGGATGGAGATGAATATATAGATAGAGGATGGTATGGATGACCTTGATGTCCCTTGTCATAGGACATAAAATTAGGTATAGAATTGTGACTTGTGCTAGCCAATGTATAATTGTAAGAAGTTTGTATATCCAAGTATGGATTCATGATTTGATTATTTGGAGTTGGCATGGACATGTAAGATGGTGTTGTTGATGCCATAGAATTAGGAGGATATTCAGTGATGAAATGTACTAAGCGCATTTGAAGCGCTTTGAATTTTTTCTTATTGATAGGATCTAATTTCTCATAGTCATGTTTAAGTTTTTGTATCCATGCCTTAGGAGTACTATGAGATTTGTATGATGGAGGTTGGTATGATAGTGATGTGTGTTAGTTTGAAGATATAGGCGTTTAAGTTATTCTATGTCTGTATCATCTAAGTATGATGGGGATATTCATTGAATTAGAGATGGAGGGTGGTTTAACCTAGGCTTATTGATTATCAAGACCATTTTGATGAGGATTTGTGATGATGTGACTAAAGTTTGACTCTTTTTGATGCTCAAAGATAGTTGTGACTAATTAGAGAGCTAGTGATGGAAAACTACACAAAATGATGCTTATGGAACACATAATGTCACTTTTGGTAGTGTCTGGGTGCTTCTTGGCAACATAAAGGTGCTTCTAGTGAAAATTGGTGCTTCTAGGCAACATAAAGGTGCTTCTGGTAAAAATAGACACTTTTGGGCAATAGAAAGGTGCTTCCGGTGAAAATAGGTGCTTCTAGGAAACAAAAAGGTGCTTCTGGTGAAAATAGGTGCTTCTGGGCAATAGAAAGGCTCTTCTAGTGAAAATAGGCACTTCTGGGCAACAAAAAGGCACTTTTGATGAAAATAGGTACTTCTGGACAATAGCAACTCACCTTTGGTGTTTTCAAAGTCTCTAGATAGTTTGAAGGAAAGATTTCACTCTTCGATTTTGATAGATTGCTTTGGATGATGAGAGAGAGTTAAAGTGGATTGGATTTGGAATGGAATGAAGTGATTTTTAGGAATGGATTGGAGTGTTTTAGGATAGTTTAGGGGTGACTTAGGATAGTTGGGTTATGGTTTGGAATGGTTTAGGGTAGTTTAGGGATAGTGGTAAATGGTTTTACTGGTAGCTAACAAGAACCCAATGACTGTTTGCAACAAATGAGTGTATGTTCAAGGCTCACAAAAAGCCCAAATTTCCATGGGTATAACACAATTTAAGATAAATCAAGAACTTATTATACCTAAGGACACAGCTTCACTGCAATACATCAGGCCACACTTGGAATCTTCGTTGACTCAAGTGTCATCACACCTAATGTGGATGTGTACACTTTTTTGTCTTTATGAGAGAGCACATATAGGGACCTCTAGGACTAGAAGGATAATCCAATAACCCTTTCCCTGGAAAGCTATAAGTAGCTTATGCTAAGATGAGGATTTCTATCTCATCTCAAGGGAGCCTTATGGTGAGTATCTTTGGGGCAAAACCTTCTATACCCTTGCACTAAAAATTATCGCAATGTTTGGAGGTAGATCGGGTAGTCACTAACTATGAGGTTTCTAGTTGCTTTTTGGGGGGACCAATGCCTTGCGAGCATCTAGCAAGCCACTAAAAGCTTTAACCAACTTTACTAGGAGTGTAATATACCTTACACAAATGCAAAATTCCTCAGTATACTCCTTTATAGATTTCTCCTTTTGTCTTAGGTTTTACAATCTCTTCAACAATTCCAACTCATAGTCAGCAAGTACAAACTGATTCTTCAATTTTGTCACCATCCTATCCCACTTTGTAATCTTTTCTTTCCCTCTCCTATTTCTATCCAACTAAACTTCTTTCCACCATATAGCAGCATGTCCTTTCAACTTTTTCTTTGCAAATTTCACCTTCTCTAAATCTTCAACTTCTTCATACTCAAAGTATTCTTCCATGTCATTTATCCAATCAATCAACTCTTCAGGGTTCAAATTGCCAGTGTAATTTGGTACATCAACTCTAGGTCTTTTCCCAATCTTTGAAATAGCTCACAACACCTTGACTTGATCTGATTCTTCTTCATCATCACTTTCAACATTAGGTCTAGGTGTCAATCTTCTTCCCCTATCTTCCTCAACAACATCCAATCAAATTATCATTATTTTGATCATTTCCATCATCTCATTCATCCTTCCAAACATTGTTCCAATAGAAGGGATTCTCCTTGGTGGCATTTTCCTAGGATCAAGTGCAAACTGCCTCAAATTCGGTGATCAGGCTACAAGGTGACAACTACCTCACAATTGGCAATCGGTTGAAACACAAGTAACCTGCCTCAGATTCAATGATCTATCCACAACAAGATCTTATGGAATTCCTTCACCCACTTTTCTCAATTTGCTCCCAAAGATTCAAACTTTTGCTTTGATACCACTTAGTGCAGTAATGGTAGGGGGTTCACAGAATGAACTGTTCAGATCGTGCAGCAAGAGTAAACACAATGGGAACAACTCAAAGATATAAGGCAAATGCAAATTTAGTCATTCAGTATATCATAGAATTCAAATACAAATTGTCTGGCAACATGCGGGCTTGCAATTAGGGCTCACATGCCTGATTACAGAATATCCAAATATGCACAAGATATGGCTTTGAAGCTCGTTAACAAAGAATTCAAAATATCAACTATCTCTATTATGATGAACTTGATAACTACTTTCCTAGGCATCTATTACATCATTATATATCATATTCAGAACATAAGATTCCTTCATATCGGCAAAGGAAGATCACAAACTCTAATGAAGTGTTGTAACATGTGTACACGGATAGGTCAGGCCTAAATGAGTAGAACTCCTCCACAAATGAATGGAATGATGTGTGGATCTCAGGGAAGGTCATCCATGAACCAAACAACATTAAATGATGAGTCATTACACTTCAAAGGCTGTGAAATGCTTTGCAGGTCTTCTCCTTTCGCTAATTGTCTGAGGCTATCAAGATGCTCTGTTATGAGAAAACAATCAATCTTCTAACAAAGATAAATTTCCGGTACCTGATTCAAATGCTCGAACTTCTGGATATAATGTGCATGAATGAATCTATATGCTAAGTCCAGCTCTGCAAGGTCTGAAATGCAACTGCGGTAGAATGGGGACTAAAATATAGAAACTGCTATTGACTGAACTATCTGAACTAAACTGGAAAATGAAAAGAAACAAACTGAAATTTAAATATTTTTGGTTGATGCAAGATTTCTCTTGAACCAGGGATGCTCCTACATCATGAGATATATGTGGGGAAAACCCTTTCGGGTGAAAAACCCCACACTCCAAAACCTGCACAATATATTGTCAAATTTGAAGGAGATCACAACACACTTGCAATGCAAGTTCTTTTAGGAGTTGTCACAATGTCAAATCTAGAGTAATTCTGGCAGCATAATGATGCATGTAAATGAACCATACATCTCTAACTCCAAGCACCTGTATATATAGAGAAGTAGTACAAATGGAGGTAGCTTCTAGAGCAAGTCACACAAGGAACTCGTCCAAATCCATGTGGCCCAATTTCCAAGGCCATAAAACATGTGTATGACACTTGTAAGAGATCCTCTTTCATCCCTTACAACCCCCAACTTGGACACCCCAAATTTTCTCAATTAAGGTATGACAGATGTTCTTACAATGTCATAAAATATGTCATATATGACAACTCTTACAGCTGTAAGAGAATCTGTCATAACTAACTATTAATAGCAGATTCTCTTACAACCTGTCATAGTCAAACTTGGGTTCCTACTTCCTCCATGTAAATATGATTCTTGACACTCGTCACACCTGTCATAGGATCTTTTATTTCTCACTCTTACATGTCATAGATTTTGTCATAGGAATCTATCATAACTCTTATGCGTCATAAACCTCTTACAACACCCAAAAGATGCTGACACATGGCAAAAGTCTTCTACCTCAAAGTGGGATGCCTATCTCCTCATATGAGGACAAAAATAAATCTTGTCACCTTCCATGGAGGATGACACATCACCGTGCCAACTCCCACAAAGTGACAAAATAAGATTTGCATACAAATTACAAAATAGACAAAAAAAATACAATTAAATAATAAATGCTAGGAACTTGCAAAGGTTGAGACACCTTAATTCCCAACATTCTCCCACTTGTTGAACACCTTTCAAGAGGCAACAAAATGACAGGATTTAACTGCTAGGGGCCAAGAGGCCCATAGACTCCAAACACCATCTGAACTTCTTTGTACTCACGAGCTTTGTCAAGGAATCTGTAACATTAGTGAAAGTATCAACCTTCTCCAAATTCACCTTCCCATCCTCTACCATATCATGTAAAAAGTGGTACTGCACATCAATGTGCTTGGTCCTCTCATGGAAAGTAGGATTCTTCACCAAACATATGACACTCTGGCTGTCACAAGAAATGGTAATCTTCCCTGCATCAAACCCAATGATAGAACACAATCTCTTAAGCCAAATGGCTTCCTTACAAGCATGAGTAGCTACCATGTACTCTACTTCAGTCATGGACAAAGCGACCATAGGTTGTTGCTTACTCATCCAACTAATAGCACCACCAAACATAGTGAAACACATAAGCACTGGTGGATCTCCTGTTGTCAATGATACTTGCCCAATTTGAATCGAAAAATCCATGAATACTCACAAAATTTTGAGAACCAATAGGATAACCATGATAGCACAAGGAATACTCAGAAGTATCCCATAGATATTTGAAAACTCTCTTAACCACATCCCAATGTATCTGTCTAGGATTAGCCATGAATCAGCTAAGGACTCCCACTGCTTGGGTACTGTCTAGTCTTGTACAGACCATCACATACATCAAACTACCAACCGCACTAGCATAAAGTACTATGTCATATCCTCCATCTCAAAAGGAGACTTCAAACAATCCTCAATAGATAACTTTGTCCCCATCAAAATAGGAACACTCAAAGGTCTGCAATCTGCCATGCTAAATCTCTCCAACACGATCTTCACATACTTACTCTAGCTTAACCAAAGTTTTTTGTTTACTCTATCTCTTCCGATCTCCATCCCTAGAATGTACCTAGTTGCCCCTAAATTTTTCATTTCAAACTGTGTTGACAACTAAGACTTCAAATCAGAAATCAAAACTTTACCATTCTTAATTAGCAACATATCATCAACATACAACACTATAATGAGAATGCGATCATTATCAAACTTGAAGTAAACATAATGATCCGATCTCAAAAATCTAATACTCAACACAAAGACATCAAACTTTTGGTACCACATCCTAGGAGATTGCTTAAGACCATACAAAGACTTTTTCAACTTGCAAACTAGATTTTTTTTTCTTTTTACAATGTAGTGCTCTGGTTGTGACATGTAAATCTCTTACTTCAAGTCATCATGAAGGAATGCTATCTTCACATCCATCTACTCCACCTCTAAATCATACGTTACTGCAAGAAATAACAGGAACTGAATAAATGTCAGCTTTGCAACTGGAGAGAAAATCTCACCATAGTCAATTCCCTCCACCTATGAATACCCCTTCATGACCAACCTTGCCTTATATTTCTCAATGCTGCCATCTAAACCAAACTTTTTCTTAAACACCCATTTGCATCCAACAAGCTTTCTTCCTTTAGGTAAAGGCACTAGGTCCCAAGTATTATTCTTATCCAAAGAAGCCATCTCTTCTTCCATGGCCTCCTTCCAGGAACCTACATCTTTCATACCCATAGCCTCCCTTATGGTCCTAGGCTCATCAACATTAGAAATCAAAGAAAAAATACAAGTGGAATCATGTAACGAATAACCAAATCTTTCAGGTTGTTGCCTTATTCTTGTGCACCTCCTCACAAGTTGAGGTTGAGGTTCTGCATCTTCTTCTTCTAAACTTTCAGAGCTGCTAGAGCTCTCCTCATCATTAAGTCCAATAGGTGTCTTGGGTTCAACTTTCTCAGGGCTGAGAGGAAGTTGAATCACATCATCTTTCTTTTTCTCTTTCTCTGGTTGTATAACAACAAAAGAAGGATTGAGCTCTTTGAAGATCACACTTCCACTATATAGAACTCTTTCAGCCACTAGATCCCATAGCTTGTACCCTTTCACACCGATACCATAACTGATGAAGATACATTTAACTGCCTTGTTCTCCAACTTGGACCTCTTCTCCTTAGGCACATGTGCATATGCCTCACAACCATATACTTGAGTGTGTCTTAATGAAGGCTTCTTACCAGAGCATGCCTCCATAGGGGCCTTGTTAACAAGTACCGATGTAGGAGACCTATTAACAAGGTAACAAGCGGTAGCAATAGCTTCAGCCCAAAAATTTTGTTCTAGGCTAGCTCCACTTAACATGCTCTGAGCCCTCTCCATCAACATTCTATTCATTCTTTCTGCAACTCCATTTTGTTGAGGAGTATACAGAGTTGTCTTATGCCTCTCAATACCTTGTTCTTTATAGAACTTGTCAAAATCTACTAAGCAAAAATCACAACCATTATCAAAACTTCTCAAACATTTAATCTTTCTATCTTTTTGATTCTCAACAAGAGCCTTAAAGTCTTAAATCTTGCAAAAACTTTAGATTTACTCTTAAGGAAATATACCCATGTCCTTCTACTGTAGTCATTAATAAATGAAACAAAATACACAAATTTTGAAATCAAAGGAACATTAACAGGACCAAAAACATCAAAGTGAACTAGATCCAACACCTCAGAAGATTTATGAGAACTATGGTAAAATTGGACATGATTTTTTTTCCATATATGTAGTGTTCATAGAAATCAAATTTAAGGTTACAATCATCCATACCCTCAACAAGGTTTTTATTTTTCAGGGTCCTCATACCCTTTTCACCAATATGGCCAAGCCTTTGGTGCCACAACATTGTTTTCTCAGTAGGAAGTTTCATTTCCATAGAATGAGCACCCTTGGGTACCTAGCCATTGGAAGTAGATGCAATAGTCTTCTTGGCTGCTGGTTCCAATGGTGAGGATGAAGAATCTGAAGCTCTCTTCTTTAAAATAGAGGCACTATTGCACTGAACCGCACATGCATCAAGCTGAAATAGAGTGTCAATCCAAACACCCTTAGCCAACACCATAGCTCCTATTGTCATCTTGCATCCTCCATTCAAGAAAACAACCTGCACACCCACATCATTCAATTTGCTTATAGATAACAAGTTTTGTGCCAACCCAAGGATATGTAGTACACCATTGATCCCCTTCACTTGACCATTAGGGAATCTGATCAGGATTCTTCCACGGACAACTGTATCCAGGTGAGAGTCATCACCCAGGTACACCTTCCCACCATTGAACTCTTCATACTTCAAAAACTAGTTTATGTGGGATATCATATGTAACGATGCACTAGAGTCAATTAATCACACATCCTTAGATGCATGTGTTTCCAAGGAAGAAACAAATGCTTCTCCATCATCTTGAGAGGACTTGTCGGAGTCAGAATCATGGTTTTTCTTCTTCATTTTCTCCTCCTTACAATCCTTGTAGAAATGACCAAGTTTGCTAGAGTTCCAACATAAGGCCTTGGACTTTCCAAGAGACTTTGATCTCCCACAGAATTTGGATTTTCCTTTTTCTTCTTTCTTCTTGTCCCTCTTTCCTTTTTCCTTGGACCTATCATGAACCGCAAGAGCCTCCTTAGCCATTTTGGAAGACTTTCTCCACATTTATTCAGACAATAGTGAAGAAAAAACTTCATCCATATTGAAGGTGGTAGTGGTACTCCCAATGACCATCACAAGGTGGTCCCACGAATCTGGTAAAGAACACAGCAATGTCATGCAACGATCCTTCTCCTCCATCTTCACATCAACAGAGGTCAACTGAGAAACAAGCATATTAAAATAATTAAGATGATCTAACATAGACCTTCCATCTTCCATCATCAATGAGTATAGATTATTTCTTAGGAATGGCTTGTTTACCAAGGACTTAGCCTGATAAACATCACCAAGCTTCTTCCACAACTCTTTTGCAGTTTTCTCCTTGTGGACATTTAGGAGCACAAAATCAGACAAATAGAGCCTTATGAGACCCTTAGCCTTCCAATCCATATGATCCCAATCTTCTTATTTCATTCTTTGGGGTTTGGTGTTAGATATCATGAGCCATAAATCTTTATCCACTAGTATATCCTCCATCTTGAGTTTCCACAACTCAAAGTTGCCTCCATTGAAGTTTTCAATCTCGAATCTCCCAAATGTGCTTGCCATCTTCTTGTTAGGGTTAGCCAGCAGGAGATATCAATTAAATGCAAATAAAGATTAAACAAAGGAATGAAAATACACAGAAATAATAACATCAAGAGACAAGTTTTAACGTGGTTCACCCAAACTCGAGCTACATCCACCAATAGAGAGTCTAATATTATTATCCAGTAAATCAAACCGATTACAACCAGTAATCCCTACAACTCAATACCATTGCAAATGCTACAATACAATATATCAAAAAAACCCTAACCCTTAGCCGCTTTTAGCAAGCCTTATGTCGGTTACAAAATAGGGTTTTTTTATGTCGATCCAAAAAAAAATTCTCAGCCCCAAACCCCGGTGAGGATACATGGCTAGTGTACAGTACTTTCCTAATCAGTCACCACCTATCAACAATCTCCCACTTGGAGACTGATCAGGCTCCACACAAAACAATCTCCCACTTGGAGACTGATCCTGGATGACATCACTGCGCGTGCAGCTCCCACTGGAAATAAGCACCCTGGACTCTGTTGTTCTGATTTTATTGTTTCAATCTTGAAGAACAACCAAAGATGAAGAGGAGCTCAATTTCTCCCTTGTCATTGCCTTTGTAAACATATCCGTTGGATTATCATCTATCTGTATCTTTTCCAGCCTTAACTGTCCATTATCCAACACCGACTGAATAAAGTGATACCTCAACTGTATGTGTTTAGTCTTTGAATGCAAGGTAGAATTCTTTGCAATATGTATGGCACTCTGACTGTCCGTAAACAAATAACTATTAGCTTGTTGTTTGCCCAATTCTTCCATGAAAGATTGCAACCATATCATCTCCTTGCTTACCTCTGTTGCAGCTACATACTTTGCCTCTGTGGTGGATAAAGAAACCACCTTTTACAACTGTGAGATCCAACTCACTGCTATCCCACCTACAGTAAAGACATAACCTATAGTACTCTACCTAGTATCAATATCACCTGCCAAATCTAAGTCTACATAACCTACTAAATCAATATTAGAGCCCCCAAAACATAAGTGTTTATTGGATGTACCTCTCAAATATCTGAGAATCCATTTTACTGCATTCCAATGCTCCAATCCAGGATGACTCATATACCTAATGATGACTCCTACAACATGTACAATATCTGGTCTCGTGCATACCATGGCATACATTAAATTTCCTATAGCTGAAGCATATGGTACCTTGGACATTTTTTCTTCCTCCTCTTGTGTCTTTGGACACATCTCCTTAGTCAATTTCAAATGACTAGGAAAAGGTGTGCTGACAACTTTTGCATTCTCCATATGGAATCTCTGCAACACCTTTTCAACATAAGCAGCCTGAGATAGAGTCAATTTTCTGTTCTTCCTATCTCTACAAATTTTCATACCAAGGAATTGTTTTGCTGCCCCCAACTTCTTCATATCAAATGACTGTGCTAACTATTGTTTTAACACTCTTATGTGATCCATGTTAGACCCAGCTACAAGCATGTCATCAACATATAAACATAAATTAATGTAGATGTCATTATCCAACCTCTTAAAATAAACACAATGGTCAGAATTACACTGACTATAGCCTTGCTCAGCCATAAAACTATCAAATTTCAAATACTATTGCCGAGGTGCTTGTTTCAGGCCATACAAACTCTTCTTCAATCTGCACACCAATTTCTCCTTACCTTTGACCTCAAATCCTTAGGGTTGTTCCATGTATATCTCCTCCTCCAAATCACCATGAAGAAAGGTAGTTTTCACAGATCTAGCTGTTTTAAATGCAAATCTTCAGCAACCACAATACTTAAAATAGTACGAATAGAAGTCATCTTGACAACCGGAGAAAATATCTCATCAAAATCAATACCCTTTTTCTATGCAAATCCTTTTACAACTAACCTGGCTTTAAATCTTTTCTTACCTCCATCTTCCTCTTTCAACCTATAAACCCATTTGTTTGGTAAATCTTTTTTACCTACAGACAACTTACATAATTCCCAAGTCTAATTTTTTAGCAAGGAGTCCATTTCTTCTTTCATTGCAAGCTCCCATTGAACCTATGTATCCACCTGCTTAGCTTCATCACACCCTTTTGGTTCACCAGCATCTGTTAACAAAATAGAATACAAAGAGGGAGAAAACCTTTCAGGAGGTCTACTTAGCCTTGTTGAATGTCTAACATTCACTGGAGTTTGTGGTATTTTTGGTTGCTATTGCGGAGCATAAGGAACCACTAGAACATCACTATTTGGAGTATCATCCAACACCACATAATCCTTTTCTTTATTCTCATGCAGCTGCAACTGATCTTTGTACAACACCTTTTCGTTGAATATAACATCCCCGCTTCTCACAATTTTTTGATTTTCAAAATCCCAAAGCCTATAACCAAATTCATCAATGTCATATCCAACAAAGGTACACTTTTTTGATTTTACATCCAGCTTAGTTCTATTTTCAGAATCTACATGTGTAAATGCTTCACATCCGAAGGTTTTGAGAAAAGAATAACTCACCTTCTTACCTGTCCATACTTCCTCTGGAATACTACAACCTAAAGGAACTGAAGGACCTCTATTATTTAAATATATAGCAGTGTTGATAGCCTCTACCCACATGTTTAAAGGCAGCCCAACATGCAATCTCATGGTCCTTGCACGCTCCATTATTGTTCTATTCATGTGTTCGACCACTCCATTTTCCTGTGGAGTCCCTGGAACCATTTTCTGCCCATGAATTCCATTAAAGGAACAATAATCTTCAAATTCTTTGTTGCAATACTCACTGCCATTATTAGATCTGAGACATTTTAATCTTTTACCTGTCTCATTTTCAACCAAGCTTCTCCATTTCTTAAATGTTTCAAATACATCAAATTTATGCCTAAGGAAATAAATCCATAGCTTCCTAGTTGCATCATCTATGAATGTAACATAATATCGAGAGCTGCCGAGAGAAGATACCCGAGCCGGTCCCCATACATTGGTATGCACAAGCTCCAACTTTTCATTTTTCTATTGCTTACCATCCTTGAGAAAATTGACTCTCTTTTGTTTGCCATACACACAACTTTCACAGAAATCCATATTAATACATTTCAGACCTAGTAAAACTTTCTTAGAATGAAGTACCTTCATACCTTTTTCACTCATATGCCCAAGTCTGTTATGCCACAGTGTTGTCTCAGAACCTACAGTAACTATTTCAGTCTCTTCCTGCAAATCTGCAGCAACTATTCCTAAACCTGTTTGTTTTTTTTCTCTGCAACAACTAAAGTAGAAGGAATAGTATGACATGTGCAAAGATATAAGGTGCCTACTTTCACACCTTTTGCTACTATTAAGGCACCTTTTGAAACCTTCCAATTTTTATCAGTAAATGTAACAATCCAACCTTCTTCACCTAGCTGCCCTGCTGAAATTAAATTCTTACTGAGCCTTGGAACATGCCTTACCTCTTGTAGTAGCCAATGATTCCCATTCTGCAACTTAATCTTGATTCTCCCCTTTCCAATAATCTGACAGGGTTCATTATCTTCCAAACAAACTAGTCCAAAATCCACTTGGACATAATCAAAAAAATAACTTCTATGGGGCGTAGCATGAAATGAGGCCCCTGAATCTAAAACCCATGAATCATCAGCATTATCTAGGGAAAGAATCAAAGCATCATCTTTAGATTTATTACTTACCACATTTGCCTCCTTATTGCCTTCTTGTTTGTCTCCTTCTTTATTTTTCTGAGACCAGCAATCTTTCTTTAGATGACCTGGTTTCCCACAGTACCAGCAATCCTTCTGTCCTCTGGTTTGGGATCTCTTATCCTTTGATTTTCCTCGTGACTTCCCATGACCTCCAGAACCTTTTCCTCTCTCCTTTGATCTGCCCCTGCTTTCTGCATTCAAAATACTGCCTGATGTGGAGCCACCTGAGCTTTTCCTATGAATTTTCTCACTCAGAATAACACCAACAACATCATCAAATTTCAAGGTATTTGAACAAAAAATAGAGTTACTGACCGCCATTACCAAACTATTCCATCTTTCAGGCAATGAACATAATATCAAGAGAGCTCTAACTTCTTCATCAAATTTTACATTTATAGAAGTCAATTGACTGACAATCGTATTAAATTCATTTAAATGATCTGTCACAGATCCACCTTCAACCATTTTTAGATTAAACAAATGCTTCATGAGAAATACCTTATTTGAGGCTGAGGGTTTTTCATACAATTTAACCAAAGCTTTCATCAGACCATTTATTATCTTCGCTTCTGTTATATTGAATGCCACCGATGGTGCCAAGCACAACCGAATGGTTCTGAGTGCCTTTCTGTCAAGAAGATTCCAATCCTCATCAGACATTGTTGTTGGTTTCTTGGCTACTCCTTTAAACAACATCCATAAATCCTTTTGATAGAGGTAATCCTCCATCTACATCTTCCATAACTGATAGTTCTGCCCATTGAATTTATCGACCTTTAATTTACCCTCATCCGCCATTCCTCCCACTCAACCATGAGACTCCCACTCAACTATGAGACTCCCACTCAACCATGAGACCTTCTTGCAGACGATAATCAAACACAACTCGCTCTGATACCACTTGTTAGGGTTAGCTAGCAGAAGATATCAATTAAATGCAAATAAATATTAAACAGAGGAATGAAAATACACAGAAATAATAACATTGAGAGACAAGTTTTAACATGGTTCACCCAAGGCTGCTTTCTGCATTAGCCCGGCTATGGGGGCCTCTGGCGGGATTGTCACTATGTGGAACAATGCTTGACTCCAAGGCTCTCTTGTTGCTTCTAGTAAGCATTTTTTGATTATTAACTTCTCTTTTCCTTCCTTAAATTGGTCCTTAATCAATATTTATGCCCCAAATACTAGAGCTCTGAGGAAAACTTTGTGGACAGATTTAAGTACCACTCTGTCCAATTCCCTGCACTCTAGATGGATGTTGGCTAGTGATTTCAACACTCCCTTATATCCTCTTAAGAAATCTGGGGGGATTCTTGATTATTCTGATAGCATGTTTGACTTTGCAAAATTTATCAATATTTTTGGTTCGCTGGATGCGTAGCTGCAGAATCAGAACTTTACCTGGTCTAACAGAAGAAGAGGAGATCAAATGATCTAGGTTAAATTAGATAGATTTCTTATTTCTAGCAATTGGGATAACCATCATAATATGAATCTACAGGCTTTTCCTAGAACCATGTCTGACCACTGCCCTATTTTCTTCAATTGGAAAGATCAGTGCCAACATGGTCCTTTTCCTTTCCGTTTTGAAGCTATGTGGATTAAACATAGAGATTTTAGAAAATTAGTGGCTCAATGGTGGCTAATTCCCATACAGGGTACTCCTATGTTCAGTTTGGTTAAAAAGCTCCTTCACATTAAACAGGAAGTTCGTGGGTGGAACAGATATAGTTTTGGTAATGTGTTTCTTCAGAAGAAAAATATATTTGGGAGATTAGCAGATCTCCAACAGGGGATTGCTTAAGGAGATGCTTTAGAAGATATTACTAAGGAGGATTGCGACCTGATTTTTGACTAGAAGAATCTTATGAGCAGAGAAGAGGTTTTTTGGAAATAGAAGTCCAAGATTCAGTGGCTTAAAGAGGGAGATAGGAATACGGCTTTTTTCCATCTCTCAGCCATAAAACATAGGAAGGCTAACTCCATACCAAAATTATGTTTGGAAAATGACAATATTATCACTGAGGATACTGAGATTGGAGACCAAGCTATGTTATTCTTTTAGAATTTGCTGACTGAACAAGCTAGCAATGATGGGAATGGAAGGATTATGGACCTGTTCATTAATAAAATCCCATGTCTGATAACTGAGGAAGACAACTTGGAAATGTTAAAACCTATTTCTAAGGAGGAGGTTCGTGCTACCTTATTCTCTATGGGCCCTTTCAAAGCTCCTGGCCCTGATGGCTTCCCTCCAATTTTTTTCAGGAATATTGGGATATTGTGGGGGCTGATCTCACTGCTGTTGTTAGAGACTTTTTCAGAACTGGTAAACTTTTAAAGTAGATTAATAATACCTTTATTGTCCTTGTCCCTAAAAAGTTGAAGCCTACTCATCTTTCTGATTTCAGACCCATTAGCTTGTGTAATACCATCTATAAGCTATGCACTAAAGTGATTGTCATGAGATTTCAACCTTTTTTAGATAAAATTATTTCCCCTTCTCAGAAAGGCTTTGTCTCGGGTCATCAAATTCTTGATGCTGTGATCTCCACTCATGAAACTATTCATTCCATGGATAAGAGTAGAATCCCTGGTATGGCTCTTAAGTTAGATATCTCTAAAGCCTATGATAAGGTCTCATGGACTTTTTTGTTTCAAGTCATTAAAAAGTTTGGTTTCAATGATAAAATTTCTCTTCTCATTCGGGAGGTTGTTTCCACTGCTAAATTTTCGGTCCTGGTTAATGGGGTCCCTAGGGGTTTTTTCTCTTCCTCGAGGGGAATCAAACAGGGGGGTCCCCTTTCTCCTTACTTGTTTATCATGATGGCAGAGGCCCTTGGGAGATATGTTCAAGCTAAGATCTCCTCTAAAGAAATTATGGGCATTAAACCTGCTTCCTCCCTTTCCCCTATGTCTATGCAGCAGTTTGTTGATGATACCATCCTCTTTGGCATCTCTTCTGTGATTGAAGCTCAGAGTTGGAAGAATATTTTAAATGACTATGCCAAAGCTTCTGGCCAAGGCATAAATTTTCAAAAGAGCAATGTGTATTTTTTTAATACTCCTAATGATCTCCAGCAAAAAATTATTAATATTCTTGGCTGTGCTGAAGCTGATCTTCCTGCTATTTATCTTGGCCTCCCTCTTACAGTCAAAGAGGTGTCTCAAGGTTTTTGGAATGGAATCTTGGAAAGAACTCAAAAGAAGCTGATTGACTAGAAAGGGAAATTACTCAGTAGTGCGGGCAAATTACAGCTTCTTCATGCCTCCCTGTAAGGTATCCCTACTTACTTCCTGTCTCTTTTTAAGATACCTAGTTCTTTTGTTGACAAATTGGAATAGATTCAAAGAAAATTCTTATGGACGGGGGTGGAAGACAAACAGAGAATGTCTTTGGTCAGCTGGGAGAAAGTGTCTTCCCAAATCCCATGGTGGTCTCAACATCAGATCTATCCAGAATATGAATAAAGCCCCCCTTTCCAAAATCAACTAGAACTTGATCCACAACCATAAAGATTGGGGGGAAATTATGCAAGCCAAATATCTTCATGGAACTAATTGCTCCAGTTTTCTCCAACAGGGAGGGATACCCCAGGGATCTGTTATCTGGAATAAAATGTTGAAGTCCAGAAGCCTTCTTAAATAGGGGCTTAGATGGAAATTGGGGAATGGAACTTCTATTAACTTCTAGAACGATATTTGGATGAAGGATAAGGCTCTTATTACTCAGGGGGATTATGGAGTTATTGTTGGCATTGCTACTTAGTTTTTTGGGGATAAAGTCTACAATTACATGTATAATAATAATGGTATTAGGAGCTGGAAAAACTTATTGGATTGTTGTGCTCATCGCCCTGATCTCACTCCTAGGTTGTGATCTATTCAACATTTGGTGCAAGGGGTCAGAATTCCTCTTTTCCCTCGAGAAGATGAGCAGTATTGGTGGTCGGATAAGCATGGTCATTTCTCTGTCAAGTCTGCTTACCATCTGTTGTTCCTGAGGTGCATAGAAATGAGATCTAGAGGAAAGTTTGGAATCATAAACTTTTACCAAAAATTAATATGTTTTTGTGGGCTGATGTTCATAACAAAATTCTAACGCAAGATAACTTACAGAAGAGGGGTTTTACTCTGGTCAATAGGTGTTGTTTGTGCCTTGAAAAGGAGGAAATTGTCTCTCATTTAATTATCCATTGTGATTTTGCCAGAGAAGTCTAGAACATAATCTTAAGGAATTTTGGCATTTAGTGGGTTTGTAATTCTGATATTAAGGAAGTCATTACCAGTTGGTGTCCTACCTTCTCTCATCCCTGGCTTATTGAGCTATGGAACCAAACTTTGCCCTATCTTGGTTGGACTTTATGGAAAGAACGTAATCATCAAATTTTTAGGGATACTGCTAGGGATGCCTCTCAGGTTCTTCATTCTCTTGTTAAGACCCTCATGGAAAGTGTCACCAATGCCCACATCAGAATTGCGGAGAAACCTCTTTCTCATGAGGAGGAACAAATTGCGGCTAATTGGAAGATATTAAATCAAATTCCTGCTCATAATAATTCTAAAAAGTTGCAGAGGCTAAACACTAGATGGATTCCCCCGAGCCCTAATTGGCTCAAACTAAACTTTGATGGGGCTTCTAAGGCGGATGGCAAGGCTAGTGGTGGAGGGATTATAAGGGATGACAAAGGGTGGATGGTTACTGCCTATGCTGGCGGGTTAGGCTGTCAAAGCAATAATTATGCTGAAGCCACCACTCTTCTATGGGGGTAAAGTTGGCTATCTCCCTTGGTATTAGGCAATTGAATATTCAGGGGGATTCCAAACTGGTTATTGATGCGGTTAACAATGTGTCGACTTGTAGTTTTAAGCTGAAAGATATTATTGTGGATATTCAGATTATTCTACAGAAGATTCCTAGAGTGGATATCTCTCATTTTTATAGAGAGGGTAATGGGGTTACGGATGCCTATGCCGAACTTAGCCAACAATTTTCAAATTGGTGTTGTTGGCGCCAAGTTAATCACATCCCTTTAAGCATAGGGACCTAATTCAAAAAGAGGTGACGGGTTGAGGATGAGTCAAAATTTTTGGAAAGGCAACTCTCTTCGTCAGCCTTGTTGGAAGATGCTAACGTGCTTCTTGAAGTATGTGATTTTTTGTACTTGCTTATTGTCACTTCTGCCTTATTACACCCTTCTGGTAAGGTGAGTTGCTTACCTGCTAATTATAGCATCTGCCAAGAAATCATGATCGAGCATGGGAAGAGTAGGCGTCATCTTCGTAAGGTGGCTCTCATTAATGATAATGTGTGCAGTTTTATTACTAATATCATTATCATTGGTCAAGCAGTTAATGTTACCCTGTATACGAACTCTGTGAAGCTTTGGGGTTTCTGTGCTTTGCTCTGTAAGGCTAACATGGGTGGCGATAGAATCTGAATGGAACCCATTTCTTGTTGAGAGTTTAAAGACAACCCTGTGGTCTGGCATTATTGTAAGGAGGGTGGTATCAGTCCTTTTTTGGAACGGCTTAATGCGTATGATGAAAACCTGTCTGAATAGTTCGCTAGGTCTTGGCAAAACTGGCGTGTCACTGTGGGGGGAATTGGTTTCAAAATTTCTGAGAACGTTATTGCTATGGCGTCCAGCATTTCAACACAGGGGATCAAATTGTAGAGGAAAGCCAAAGTGGTGGACCATTCAAACCAGAATCTTTTCCTTGGGGATGGTGAAGAACTCATTCCTTATTAGGGAGGATTCGAACGAGCTAAGCTGCCTGAGCCATGGGATGGGGTGTGTTTTCTCCTTATGAAGTACTTCACTCTGGAGGGGCGCTTCACCAGGTTCTACAATTATCATCTTCCCTTTCTGAATCACTTTAGATGCAATGCTCATATTAGTTTTCTATTTTATTTATTGTCTTCCCTTGAGCATTCGGTTCTTAGGGTTAGAGCTAAGTTTGCCAAGAAACCTTCCAAGAAACCCATCCCCCTGCCTAGGGTCTCATCCTCTGCCTTTACAACTTCCACCTTGCCCTGGAGCCTTCTAAGCCTATTCAGACTAAGAGTGGGGAAATGTCTTCAAACCCTGATGATACTGCTGTCTCTGAAGAGTCGTGCCCTTCCCCTATTTCTCCTAAGACGAAAGGGGTTTCTTTTTCTACTACTAAGGAGATTCCCATGGTAACCACTGCCAACACCCTGGTCTCTAAAGTTAGTACGAAGAACAAGAAGAGGAAGATAAAAGATGTGGAAGTTGATACTGTGGGGGCTACCGTGGGGACCCCTAAAAATCTTTGTAGTACCCCTGTGGGGCAGGGTAGCAAATCTCATCTGTCTACGAAGAATAGTAAGGAGGGCTTTTCCTCATGGGTTAGGCGATCAGGGAGGATTGCTAGAAAACCTGCACCCAAGGCCAAACTTATTGATTATTCTAAGAGCACATCTGATGAATCCACCCAGGGTGATGAGGCTAAGGTTATGGATGTGCGGGAGATTTCTGAGGATGCTGATTTTTAAGCATGGGAATAAAGTGGTGGAGGCTACTAGTAGGGATGCTGGTGATTCTGCGGGTAATGCTGGCGAAGCGAGAAAGATGTTTGTGGAGGAAGCCGATGATGAAATGAAGACCGATGCTGGTTATGGGACTGACATTGCTGTTCTGAGGGGCCATGTTGAGAAGCTGGAACAGACTTTTTCCACTATGCTCAGGCATACTATTTTACTTAATATTTTTGTGCTGCAGGATCTTGGGGCTACCATTGCTGTTGAGACTGATGAGAACTCTAAAAAGTTGGATGATTTCATTGAACCCATGGTTAAACAAGGAGAGAATCTTTCTCCTTAGTTCTAGTTTCTTTTATGCTGGTGATACTCTGTTACTTCATATATACTATCTTTAGTCTGGTGTTGCTGTCTGTGTTGTTTATGCCAGGTAAGCAGATTATGCTGTAACTGTTTTGAGGCTCTTTTGTACTGATGCCTCTGGGGTTTCTTTTTGCTGTTTTGTAAGGGTTTGGCCCCTCGTTTTAGCTGCCTTATATTATCAAAAACATGGTTCACCCAAACTTAGGCTACATCCACCAACAGAGAGTCCAATATTATTATCCAGTAAATCAAACCGATTACAACCAGCAATCCCTGCAACTCAATACCATTGCAAATGCTACAATACAATATATCAAAAAACCCCTAACCCTTAGCCGCTTTTATCAAGCCTTATGTTGGTTACAAAATAGGGTTTTTTTATGTCGGTCCCAAAAAAAATTCAGGGGCTGCACCCCCGAACCCCCGCTCAGGGCCCGACCTAGCCCCGAACCCCGGTGAGGATACATGGCTAATGTATAGTACTTTCCTGATCAGTCACCACCTACCAACACTTCTCACTACAACAAGATCACAAAATACTTTGTAAGAGTCCCACTCAATCAAAGATTAGTACAAAAAACCCTCTACCCAGCAGCTAGGACCAAAATTGGCCAGGCTCTGATACCAACTGAAAGGAAGCAAGGTAAGCATAAACAACTTCCTACAACAATCTAATGAGGGATAGTAGTGCAAATTTTTCTTAGATATTTATAGTTATAGTTATGTTTCACATTAATAGAGTGATTAACACACATTCACAAGAAAGTATAAATGCAATGACACAAGATATATGTGGGGAAAACCCTTTCGGGTGAAAGACCCTACAATCCAAAACCTGCACAATGTATTATCAAATCTGAAGGAGATTACAACACACTTGCAATGCAAGTTCTTTCAGGAGTTGTCACAATGTCAAATCTAGAGTAATTCTAGTAGCATAATAATGCCTGCAAATGAACCATACATCTCGAACTCCAAGCACTTGTATATATAGAGAAGTAGTACAAATGGAGGTAGCTTCTAGAGCAAGTCACACAAGGAATTCGTCCAAATCCATGAGGCCCAATTTTCAAGGCCATAAAACATGTGCATAACACTTGTAAGAGATTCTTTTTCACCCCTTACAACCCCCCAACTTGGGTACCCTGAATTTTCCCAATTAAGATATGACAGATGCTCTTACAATGTCATAAAATCTGTCATATATGACAACTCTTACAGTTGTAAGAGAATCTATCATAACTAACTATTAATAGCAGATTCTCTTACAACCTATCATAGTCAAACTTGGGCACCTACTTCCTCCATACAAAGATGCTTCCTAACACTTGTCACACTTGTCATAGGATCTTTTATTTCTGGCTCTTACATGTCATAGATTTTGTCATAGGAATCTGTCATAACTCTTATGCGTCATAAACCTCTTACAACACCTAAAAGATGTTGACACATGGAAAAAGTCTTCTACCACAAAGTACGATGCCTATCTCCTCATACAAGGACAAAAATACATCTAGTCACCTTCCATGTAGGATGACACATCACCGTGCCAACTCCCACAAAGTGACAAAATAAGATTTGCATACAAATTACAATAATAGGCAAAAAATAAATACAATTAAATAATAAATGCTAGGAACTTGTAAAGGTTGAGACACCTTAATTCCCAACACATCTTAGCAACTAGCACAAAGGTTTCTATATAGTCAAAGCCTTCTACTTGGGAAAAACCTTTAGCTACTAATCTGGCTTTGTATTTATCAATAGTTCCATTCGCTGCAAACTTAGTCCAATATATCCACTTACACCATACTAACTTTCTTCCCTTAGGAAGAGGAACATGTTCCCAAGTTTTGTTCCTTAGTAATGAGTTATATTCTTCTTCCATTGTTGAATCCCACTCAACTGTACCTGTGGCTTCCCTAAAGGTCTACGGATCAGAAACCATGGCAATGTAGGAATGTGGAAGATCCTCATGTTGTGACTATGTTCTCCTTCTATCCAATGGATCCCCAACAAGAGGTCCTGTGTGCTCCAAAGTCTACCTAGCCCAATGAGGCATCATGGGATGAGGAAGTAGAGGAGGAGGAGGAACTAGAATCTCAATTGCCAAACTCAGTGGATGGGGAGGTAAAACCTCAACATCCCTGTGAGTAGATAGAGTAGGAGGGTCATCATCACTATGATCTAAATCTTCCAAGGAAGAAGAATGAGAAATGTTAGAAGACAAGTTTGAAGAAATTTCTTCTAAGTAAACACTTCTTGATATAATGAGCTCATGTGAATCTAGATCAATGAGTCAATATCCTTTAACACCATTAGGATATCCAACAAATATGCAAGGTTGGCTTTTTGGTTCCAAAGTATGGCACTTCTCTAAAGGTATGTGAACCCATGTACTGCTGAAAACTCTGAAATGTTGTATTGTTGGCTTCCTACTATACCAAGCTTCATAAGGTGTTATACCCTTTAAAGCTTTTTGAGGAACTCTATTCTGTATATATGTAGCACAATTAATAGCTTTTGCCCAATGCTCAGGTACTAATGATTTTGCATGTATCATACAACTTGCCGTTTCTTTCAAGAATCTGTTCTTCCTTTCTGCAACACCATTCTGCTGAGGTGTGTATACAATTGAGTGCTAAAGATCAATCCCTTCAAGTGTACAAAATTTTTCAAAGTTGGTGTTCACATATTCCCTTCCATTATCTATGCGAAGGATCTTGATGTACTTTTTAGATTGTTTCTCTGCAAGAGCCTTGAAGTCTATAAATCTATCATATACATCATTTTTCTATTTTAAAAAATAAACCCGAGTATATCTGGAGTAGTCATCAATGAATGTGAGAACATAGTGGGCTTTGCTAAATGACAAAGATGGAAATGGACCCGCTAAGTAACTATGAACAAGTTTGAGGACTTGAGTAGCCCTCCAAGCCTTCCCTTTATCAAACTTATCTTTTGGATGCTTGCCTAAGGCACAATCTTGACATACACCCTCAAAAACTGAATCTGTGGAAGTCTTGTAACTATATCTTGTTGACTAAGTTGTTGTAGATAGTGGTAGTTTAGGTGATCAAACCACTCATGCCATAGCTTGCTCATGGAATTGGTGTGAGTGAGCAAAGCTTTTGAAGAAGATTGAGGAAAAAAATGTGAGAATGTATAAAGTCGATATTGATTATCAACTTTTCCCACAATAACTAAGGCATTATCCTCCAAATTTCTAATTGTGACTGAATCTGGGGTGAACTCAACTTTCCTGCCTTTCTCAAAGTTAGTGATTTGGTAGACTTAGAGAAGGTTGGTTGACAAATTAGGTACACAGACAACATCCTCGAATACACCACTATCAACATCAACAATGCCTTTCCCTATTACATCTACTGGAGTGTCATCACCTATAAGAATATGGGGCACATAACATGATTCTAATACTAAAAACCATTCTTCATCAGAACCCATATGGTGTGAAGCACCTGAGTCAAGTACCCATAAATTTGTAGAATTTGCTAGTGCTACTAGTGTCATAGCTTTCCCTTTCCCTGAAGATGAAGGAGTTGGTGACTCTCTGGGTTTAGGGGAATTGATGTTGTTCTTTTTCAGAAGATTCTTGAGTTCATCAGTCTCTTTGAAATGACATGAATGTTCACCATGGCCCTTCCTTTTGCAATATGCGCAAGGAGGGTACTCCTTTTTATGTGAATCTCCTTTCTTGTTAGAGGATTTCCAATCTCCCTATGAGTTAGATGATTTCCCTTTTTTTGTCTCTTTTTGTGATTTATTCTTGAATTTTTGCTTCTTTTTACTTGTACTTGAACCTAAATTTGAACTTGAAGCTTGCTTTTCCTAAGGTTGATTTGCAACTAGAGCTTGTGATTTGGAAGACTTGATTAGACCCATTACTATTAACTTTTCCTGTTCAGCCATTAATATCTCAGCAGAGGTTTCAAAAGAGGGCATAGTGTATGCCTTTCCCATTGTGAGCCTATGAGTCTAAAAACTAAAGACAAAGGAAGCATATTCAAGACGTAATTTGTGTAAGGCACTAAATACTAATTGTATGTCCTTCTTATCATTCTTACATTCATAGAGTTAAGCTCTAAGATCAATGAATTTTGTGATGTAGTCTTGTATATTAGCAAAGTTCTTAGGATCTAAACTTATGAGTTCATTATCAATTTGATAACATCAAGCTTCATCTATCTTACCTTACAATGATTGTAATTTTTCCCAAGCTTCTTTTGGAGTTTTACATGCTTCAATGTGAAAATTCAGATCTAGTGACATAAAAAATCTAATACATCCTAGAACCTTTGTGGTTTCAAATATCCAATGTTTCTTATCTTTTACATCGGTGGATTCAGTAGTAAGAGTTGTTATATAAGGCATATAGCCAAACATCATTAATGTGTTCCATGCATTTTGTTTCCAAGTATTATAGTTGTATGATGTTAAGAGAGGAAACTTTGGATTCCCCATGATGCAAGAAAGAAATCAACTCACAACAGAAATGAAAGAAGAAAAAGACACCACCACAAGATCCCCCCTGAACTAGTGAATGTGATCCCCCAGTAAGTAATGATTGGGAACTTTATAATTGAGTGCGATTACAAGACTGGATTATAGTTTTCCAGTGTATACAGAAGCTCAAAAATGCCCTTAGGCTAAAAGTATAGAAAATATGCAGTTTAGTAAAAAATTCTTGCACCAATGCGTTGTGCTCAAAAAAATATTAACTTTCAAAAAAATGACACCTCAATTTGAGGTCGTATGGGAAAGTTATGTAGTTGCAATGGTGCAAAAATTGAAAATTGGCAAGAGTTATCTATGAAAAACACTAGATTCTAGAAACATCTAAAGGAATCTACAAAAACTAATGGCACAACATCAAAGAGCACAAAATTTTAGCCTATATCTAAAAAAAATCTTCAAAAAATACCTCTGTATGGAGAAATGGCGGGCTCCTGAAGTTGCCCAAAAATTTTTGTCTGCTCAACAGTGAAGGGTAAAAATTGTAGGGTGGTGCCCTGGTGGCAGATGGGTGGTGACCTGATAGTGACTAGGCAGTGACCAGGCTGAGGACTAGTGGCTGATGGGCGGCGACTACTCTAGGCAGCAAAGCTGAAAATTGACGGCGTTCCAGCGGAGGGCCGACAAAGATTCCTAGCAGTGGGTCGTGCTCGAGTGGCAGTGCAGCTAGTGGCATTGTGGCCTTTGGAAGGTGGCACCCACTGGGCCTGGTAGCACCCTCAAGGTTGTCCATGACAGGGTCCAAACCTATTTGCAGGGGCCTTGGGCTATCCGCGGCAGTCTGAGACCTGTCTGTAGGTGGTCTGAGGGCGCAGAAATGGTCCACGGGCCAGAAAATGGCCTGCGACCAAAATAAAATTTTATTTTTTAAAAAACAATTTGCCCTTGCCTGTGTACGGTTCATATGGCCATACCAAGCAGACTATTTTTTGCCTTTTTTTTCCAAAATTTGTCCAAATTGGACAAACTTTATATGAAAATAGGGGTTTTCACGTCTTCTGAGTGCAACGATGAGATCTGTTTGGTGCAAAAATGCTCCAATTTTTAGGTACTTTTCTAGTTTTGGCGTCAAATTACTGGATCAAACCCTCTGTCAATCTCACCTCCTTTGTCCAAAATGGATGGATTAATAGGCATTTTTACTATCTCGAGCACTCTGAACTCATTGGTGAGGTCATAATTTCTCCATGGAGCTCCATATTGTACCTACATAGAAAAATCAAATAGAACCCCCTTCAAATTTGGTATTTTATTTCCTGAATTTCTGATTCTCCAGATCATGCATGCATGCAAGAGAAGATCATACTCTTCGAATATGAAAATAAAAACAAGATTCAATCTTTTGGAATATATAAGCTAACGAAAGACTCAAATAAGCTCTAATACCATGTTAGAATAATCAAGCAAGATCTATTGAATCTGAAAGAAAGCACTAAACAAAACAAAACTCAAATATGATCAAATAAACTCCATTCATATCAATTGCATAATAAAAGTGTACATGAAATAACAAAGAGGCCATTGCTTATATAGAGCAAGGCAAAGCATGAGATAAACTAGGAACTCACACAAAACATGGAGTTGGACTGAAGTCTACATGCATGAAGAGTGGAGTGGAACTCCATGATAACAAGATAGGTGTCAATCATGTGCTACAGTCATGCACGTGTTGACTAATAGCTAAGTAAGCTTATCCTATCTGATGCATGATATTAATTTAATTATTTAACTAATAAACTAATTACAAAAGTAATTAGTTGCACCAACATAAATAAATAAATGCAATAAAGCAAATAAATAAATGCACCAACACAATCCTTAAAGATGTATATTTCAAATGGTGTTCTACTATCCATAGTGAATCTCTAGGCTATGTAGTTATGTCATTGTTTCTCAAGAACCTAAAGTGCCTTCATATTGAGAAAGAAGATTTTGGACATGTACATCCCAATATAATTTTCATTCACTGATAATATCCACAAAGTCTAGGAGAAGTTGCATGAAGGCTCTTTATCTTGGCATCATCTTTGCCTATATATTCTTTTTTGTCAATAAAATCCTACACTAACCATCTCCTTGATTTGGGGGTTCTCAGAAGGACTCTTCCACATAAAAAGCACAATTTTCTTGATATGTACATGACCAAATATAGAGTCAAGTCATGAAATCTATTTCTTTAGTTTATGACCAAAACTAAGTTTCCTTATAAATGAAATAAAATGATGGCTATTTTCTTTCTTGCATAATAATCAAGCTCATCCTAATAAGCAATTTATGGAAAAGAATAATGAGTATATGTGCATCACCTCATTCATTTGGCCCTTTCTACATAATGTTGTGACATTGAGATGAGCAGTGGATGACAATGGCATTTTATGGTTGTTATTTAAAAACTAGTTAATTAAGGCTTAACCTCAAGGTAAGGTATAAACTTTCCCTTTCAACACAAAATAATATTTACTAATATGGTTGACCTTTCCAAATATTTCAAGTACAAAACATTGAAATTTGACAAAGAACATCAATATTGCTCTCGAAAGACTTCTCATTTCTTTTATATTAAAATGGACAAAAAAATAGTCCATCCCCTTATAGAAAGGTACAAGGACATCAAGGTGAATCAAAAGCCTAGGACAAAAGGTAAATTAAACTTGGAGCATTTACTACTATTAAATCTAATAAACATTGTAATGTTGGTAATGAAATATGATGGAAGTTGCATGATGAAATACAATAATAAAATTTTGAAGGCAGTTTTCAAATGCTCCGTTCTTTCTCATATGGACTCTTTTTCCCATGAAAGTTTTTTTGATTTTGGCTATTTTTTTATGCTCTATGCACTAGTGCAGATGTTTTTTGATTTTGATGCCAATATTTTTCAGAAATTGTAGATTCTCAATCGTGACATTGCACAATTCTCATTTTGGGAACTTCAGAGGATCATAACTTTCACATATGACCTCGTATCGAGGCGATTCTTTTTTTGAAAGTGCATGATTTTTTGAGTAGATCGCAGTGGTACTATTTATTTCTCTAAGTATTGTGCTGAAGTTGTATTTTCAGCATATGCTCTTCATGAGGCTTTTGTAATGCATTGAAGTCAAGACCACTTAGCATTTCTTGCTAGTGGTAGTTGTAAACGCACTAATATAAAGTTCCAAATCATATTTTCTTTGGGGGGGTCCTTTGATTGAGTGAAAAGGGGGGGTTGTCTTGGTTGGGTTTTCTTCTTTTCGGCACTTCTTCTCTGCATTTCTTCATCATGGATCAAACAAATCTACCCATCCTAACTCCATACAATTACTTTGAGTGGAAATCATGCATGACAATTCACTTAAGGAAAGCTAGATTAAATTAGATAACTATGGGACTTGAAATTGAACCTACTAAAGATGAAGATAAGCCTAAGTGGTTTAACAAATGTGATGAGGCATATGGAACATTGTGTTTGTCTATTTCTCCTGATTTTCTCTTTCACATTGAGTCTTTGAATACACCAAATGAAATCTGGACAAAGCTAGAAACACTATTTGGCACACAAGATTCAATGAGGGGTCATATGTTGAAAAATGAACTAATTAGCTTAAGTCCAGGCAATTTCAACACAATCCAGGATTTATTCACTAAATTGAAATCACTAAGGTTGCAGTTAAAACAATGTTGAATTGAAAAGAAAGATGAACAACTGATTCTTAGTATTCTCTCTAAGCTAAGTTCAGAATATTCTGTATTTGTTTCTACCTTCTATGCTACTAAGGGTGCACTTGGTACTCAATTCACCATGCCATCTTTAGATGATTTTGCTATCAATCTCACTCGGGAACAGGACAAGCTAATCCAGATGGGCACTCTTAAGTCCTCTAAGTCACATGCCTTGGCTGCCAACCAAGGCACAAAAGAACAAAAAGGACAAAGTAGTAACAACAATATTAAGGATAAGAAACAGAAGAATAGCAAGGAGAAGAAGGATCAGATATTGGTTGCCTCAAAAGCAACTAATGAGACCCAATCTTCCAAGGGCGACAAGCCTAAGAAAGAGAGGGTCCAATGTGCCTATTGTAAAAGACCCGATCATGATGAACATAAATGTCTGAAGAAACAAATTGATCACTTGACACACATTCTTGAGAAGAATAATATCAGTGTTCCTGAGTCTGTCAAACAAAGTTCTAATGAGGGGTCTAATAAGGCAAAAGAAAACAGCAAGGGGAAAGGAAAGGGCAAGGCCCTTGTTGCAGTTGCTTCTTCACCATCCACTTGGGTTCTTGATTCGGGTGCTTCGCACCACATGGCTTCATCTAAGGAAGAACTTGCATCTTTGGAGCCATGTACTATGCCTTCTATTTTGATGGGTGATGACACTCCTATTGAGGTGTGTGGGAGAGGGTCTCTTGATGTGGGGGATGGCACATTCCATGATGTTCTTTGTGTGCCCTCATTATCAACTAATCTCCTATCGGTATACCAGATCACTCACACAGGTTTAGGCAAGTAGGTTGAGTTCACACCTGATTCAGTGGAGATTCATGAGTTGCATAGTGGTTCTACAATTGCAGTTGGGAGAGCAGATCATCAGTCATGACTCTATCTATTTTCTCACTTTGTTCCTGATCCTCCTTCAATTGTTTTGCTCACTCATTCTAATAATTTGAGTAGATTATGGCATGAGCGGTTTGGCCATCTTAACTTCCGCTACTTGCAGTAGCTCAACCAGCAGAGCATGGTCACAGGGTTGCCTTCAGTTCAGTTTTTAGGTGGTGTTTGCCAAGGTTGCATTCTTGGTAAGCATCCTAAGGAAAAGTTTGACAAAGGTAAGGCATGGAGAGCTTCACAGATACTGGAGTGAGTTCACAGTGATTTGGCTAGTCCATTTCAGCATCCTTCTTTCAGTAGGGCTAGATATGTCCTCACATTCATTGATGACTTTTCTTGATATACTTGGGTGTACTTTCTTAAACAAAAGTCAGAGGTATTTGATCATTTTTAGGACTTCAAAACTTTTGTAGAGAAGCAATCCGGGAAAACCATCCAATTTTTGCACACTGACAATGGTGGTGAGTATGTCAACCATCGGTTTGATAGGTTTTGCACTTCAGAGGGGATTGATTTGCAGCATTCAGTTCCATACAATCCTCAGTAGAACGGTGTTGCAGAATGGAAGAATAGGTCCTTGAAGGAAATGGTGAACTGCATGATTCACTCCAGATCTCTTGCACCACAGTATTGGGCAGAGGCCATTAACTATGCTTGTTATATCCAGAACCATGTTCCTCACCGAGCCTTGAAGGGAGTCACTCCTTTTGAAGCTTGGAGCGGTCGAAAACCATTAGTTAAGCACTTTCAGGTTTTTCGTTCTCCTGCATGGGCCCACATTTCTGTAGAGAAACACAAGGCCTTGGATCCGCAGAGCAGACCTTGCATATTTGTAGGTTATCCTGATGGTGTGAAGGGTTATCGATTGCTCCACCCTACTACACATGAGTTGTTCATTGAGAGGAGTGTTCAGTTTTAGGAGGGCTCTTCGAGCTCACTTTCTATCACTTCTCTGACTCCTTCTACTTTGACATTGGAGTCACTTGGGATACATGACAGATCTTCTGATGAGTCAGATTCACCTGAGCAGTCTTCTACCTCCACTTTTGATGCAGAGAGCGATTCAAAGGACTCACCTCCTTCATCTCCTAGTCATCATTCAGAGGTTGATGATTCTCCTCCAGATTCTCCATCTTCCAGGCCACTTTGGGCTAGACAGACCTTGCTGTCTGTAGGTGATTGGGTTGGGGATCCATCAGATACCAGGCAGACTCATTCACAGTTCTAGGATGCTCCACATGTCTTCATTGCTACTGCCTCAGATCCACAGTCTTTTCATGAGGCTTCTGGTATTCCTGAGTGGGATACAGCTATGTAGGAGGAGTATAGTTCCTTGATGAGGAACCACACTTGGGATCTTGTCCCTCTTCCTAAGGGAAGAAAACTTGTTCAATGTAAGTGGATCTATCAGACAAAATTTGCAGCAGATGGGTCGGTTGACAAGCATAAGGCTCTCTTGGTCGCCAAAGGATTCTCCCAGGTTGCTGGGATTGACTACTCTGAGACTTTTGTGCCAGTTGCTCGAATGAATTCCATCTGACTTGTTTTTACCATTGCTGCAGCTAATCGTTGGGAAGTACACCAGATGGATGTGAAGAGTGTTTTTCTTCACGGTGACCTTCAGGAGGAGATCTACATGGAGCAACCATAGGGGTTCCTTTAGGATTCTTCACTTGTGTGCCATCTTCAGAAGTCTCTCTATGGCCTCAAACAGGCTCCTCGAGCCTGGTATGCCAAGATGGACTCCTTCCTTCTATCAGTTGGGTTCACTCGGTGCCATTCTGATCCTAATGTCTACATTCTATAGTAGGATGATTCACTCCTATTTTTGGTTCTGTATGTTGATGACTTGCTGATCACAGGGAGTTCTTCATCCACCATTGGGGCTGTCAAAACTGCCCTTCATGACAGGTTTTTGATGACTGACTTGGGCTTGTTGCATTACTTTCTCAGGATTGAGATTTACTAGTCTTCTTCTGGGATCACCATCAACCAGTCCAAGTATGCTCTAGATTTGCTCTTGAGGTTTCATATGGCTGACTACAAGCCTGCTCCGACTCCCTTTCTTTCTGGAGTCAAACTTGAGGCTCAGTGTTCTTCTCCACTTGTTGATGGCACTTTATACCGACAGCTTATTGGGAGTCTCATTTATCTGACTCATACGAGACCTGACATTTCATATGCTATAGGCATGATCTCTCGATTCATGCAGGAGCCTTATGAGCTGCACTAGAAAGCAGCCAAGCGGATCCTTCACTACATTCAGGGTTCTCACAATTTTGGGATTCACTATGCAGCGAGCATTGATCTTGACTTGGTGGGCTACATAGATTCAGATTGGGTAGGCGATTCTCAGGATCACAAGTCTACTCTAGGTTACAGCTCCTCACTTGGTTCAGGTCCTGTTTGTTGGTCAAGCAAGAAGCAGTCTGCTATTTCTCTATCTTCTACTGAGGCCAAGTATCGGGGGGCTGTGAATGCCACCACTGAGGCCATTTGGCTTCAAAATCTTCTCACTGAGTTTGGTATCCAGATCAGACGGCCATTAGTCATATTTTGTGACAACCAGAGTGCCATTCAGATCTCACGGAATCCGGTCCATCATCAGCAAACCAAACACATAGAGGTCCACATGCACTACATCCAGGAGCTCATCCATGGCCACGTCATCGACCTTCGCTACTGTCTGACTTCCGAGCAGGTTGCTGATATCTTCACCAAACCATTCACTGAGAGAAAGTTCCTTCATTTGCGAGCTTTGCTGGGGGTGCGGGATGCTTCATCTTCTAGGGGGCTTCTTCCTCTCACTCGGAGTCCTGACTCTCTCTACTTTTGGGGGGGTCTCTTCTCTCTCTCTTTGGGGGGGAATTTTATGTACATGGGTACCTCATCAGGCTTGATTTGCCGAGACCCATTTCTACATCCACCTAAGCTTCGCTTATGTGGGGGTGTTAGTGTAGGTTTTTATTTTCCTAGAGGGTTATTTATTTTTCCCTATATTCCTAGGTTTTTCCTACACTTCTATTAATCTTGCTTAGGTTAATAAAGCATGTCTTATTAGGTGAGTGGTTTCGAGGTGTCACCTTCCTACATGTGAGCATCTATTAGCTATCTTGGGAAGATACTTTGCTATCTTTAGTCTGATAGATGGTTGCTCCTCATTGGTCGATGTTGCCACCTCCTCCCTCTTCCTAGTCTATATAAGCATGCTACCTGGCTTGTATTTTGTATCTTTTTCTTTTGCATCCTCTTATTGCTATTTTGCTTCTAACATTTGCATTACTCTCTTGGAGACTAACTCTATGTTGCTATTTTAATTTCACATCATTTGCATTCATAGTTTAGATATCTATTCATTTGCACTAGTTTTCTAGGTTAATAATCTTTTCAGATTCTAACATTATCAAGTAGTAGATATACAATGATCAAGATAAACTAGGCTAGGCTTTCAGTAATCACAAAAGAAATCCTATATGCAACATAGCACCAAACCTCTTTGCATTACCAAATTCTTCAAATTCAAGTCAATTCTTAACCTTAAGGAGTTGTCATTGAGGGGGATTGTGCATGACAATGACACCTCCTAGTAGCTAAACTTTAGATGTAAGACCTAAAAATCATAAATAAGACTTATAGGCATTATATGTAAGATCTACAATCATTTTTTATTGTATGTTTTTTGAGCATATAGTAATTTTTCTCTTCGTAATTTTTCCACTTCTAAAAGCATTGTATTATATAAGAGCTATAGGCACTATGTAATGAACCTAGGGAGGCTGGTTTGAGGAGTTCTAAGCATCAATTAACACTTTATAAGACCTCATTAAAAGCATCATTTTTAATACATTGGGATTATAGATTATGATTGATGAGCTCTAGAATTGTCCTTATGTAATACTTTTTATTTCCTACTTTATCATGCATTTTACACAAGACTAAACTATTTAAGTACCCTCTTTACTAAATATTCCTATAAAGAATAAATTTTAATATGTATATTATTTGTTGGATGATTGTGTATTTAAAGTAGTTGTTTTCAAAGTAATATAACATCTCTTGTCTAAGTTGTGATATTTGTTATGCTCCTAAGTTGTTTAAGTGTAGCATAATTACTTTAGTAGAGTTAGTCACTGGCCCATACCAACCAAGATTCACTTCCTATAGAAAAATTTGTAGATCATATATAGCCAAGACTATAGTAGACCTGTAGCTAACACTATAGCATGCCTACAACAAATCAGTGAGAAAAGATAGCTAGCAAAAGTTTCAACTTCTCACATGCATGAATGGAGTTTGGATGAAGACAGATGAATCAATTGACTCAACCTTATCCTTCTCAACAAAGTTTCTATTATTCTTCTTTCAAGCATATATAATTAAATATTGTATAGTCCTAGTGGGAAAGTTACTCTTACCTATCTAGAAATTAGTTTTCTAGTTTTGTTGTTGTTTTCCAAATAAAGCATCCACCCTTGGCATATTTGGAGTAGTGGAGATGCATGTTGTAGTAGTGTATATCAAACATAATCTAGTAAAGTATATGAAGAAATATAACTAAGACATTGTAATAGATAGAATGTGATAGCTTTTTGTGAAATCAATAGAGTATATTTCTATTTTCTCCATTCCAGTATATTGTCGTGAGCAATTTTGATTCAGTTTTAGTTTAGTAAGAGGGAAAGAGGAAAGATCAATTTTATCCAAGGAAGATCCCACTTGTGGTGGACTGAAGCTAAGTATCTATCCTAGTTAGTTTAGATGCACCTATAATTTCAACAGATTTTATGTGATAAGATTCTAGCCTGTAGCCATTAACTTGCATATGTATGAGTATTAATTTTTGATCTGTTTTGGAATATTTCCAACTCTAGAATAAGTTTTCCTTGTGTGTTAAGCATTTCCTTTCCTATACACAACATTGAAACCTCATCCTCCATAGAATTTAGATTTATACATACAGTATAGATCTCGTGTTAATAAACATGTCCCTTAAGTGAAACACCACATTAACCAAGTGGTTTCCTGTAATAACCCCAATGGATTATTTTTCCAAAATGACTAAAATAACATTAACAATAGAAAATTATGATGCAAATTATGATATTCAACTCTCAAGAAATTACTTTCAATCATAATCTGAAATACTCATAAAAAACCTTCAATTCCTTCATTGTTTGGGCACCCAATTTGACATAGTTTGCACACAAAATATCCAAAACTTCTCCTATTGATATAAACTGATATAAACTCATAAAATATGCTACTACAATAGAAAAATGAACAATAATAAAAGCAGCACCAACAACGACCACAAGAAATGAAAATTAAGTCTTTAGGAAACCCCACAATTTCACCAACAACACAAAAATAAACCAGAAACTCCCAAGGCTGATCTTAATTAATATTATTAGGTTTACACATCAATTTGGGTCTGATACAACACCCATACACCTTCTACAATACCTACAAAAAATCTGGAACAAATATTACAAAATCTTCACAAAGATGTTGAAATATGCATTGTAGATTGCACCCGAAAATTGCCAAACTTATGCAAACTAAAGAATGAATACTCTAGCCTTTGGAAATGTGTAATACCATTAAAAATAACAGAAAGGCACAACACATACAACAGAAATACCCAAAACACACTAGAAACCACAATCTACAACTCTGAACCTGCAAAACACACATATGACTGAAAATAGCTAAATCTACTTATTTCCTTGAAGCTCTGATGCCATCCCCGGATGAGAAAGCTCCCAAGAATAAAAGGGTTTCCATCCTCTGATCCAGCAACCAATGGGTTTTCATCCACAAGCTGCAAATCTTCAATGGGTTTTCGTCCACAGAAGATTAATTGATGAGCACAATGTCCAAACAATTTTTTGACAGAGTTTTGGTATATGAAAAATGCATGCCTGAAAGTGATTTTTCTTGCAAATAAATAGAATATGGAGACTCCAACTTGGGCTCACAAATCCAAATGCCCCTCTTCATGGAAAAAGATAAAAATCAAATAATATTAACTAGTAATAAATAATGGCAGGGCAAATTTAAATATTAAATCAATTATTTTTCCAATGCAGTCCAAATAACCCAAACTTACTATTTTTGGACATTGGGAACTTACTATTTTTAGTAAGTGTTATTTTTTAAAAAAAGGAACATGACATGGCTTGATTAGTGGATAGCCTATCCATCAAGTTGTGTATGAGTTGTTGCTCCACCAAATTTAATTGGGAATTGTAGGAGATTCACATTTTTGGTGCCATTATTGGGGGATGGTGTCAAGCCCTAAACTCTTAGGATTTTGAGATAGATTTCACTATTTTCCTTAGATTAAATTTTACTTCTTGCATCTTATGTATAGATATAGAAACCATAATATTAGAAAAAAAAAACCCTTTTCATTAACACTATGCAAAGAAGTAAGGACCTTTTTGTGCTCTAGTAAAAGTTGCATGCCATGATGAAGAGACCACTTAGGATGGTTCCTTCCATGAGATAGTGATGTTTCAATTACTACTGACCAAGGTGAAGCACCTACAACCACAACCACTCCTTATATTAAGGAAGCTATAGCTAAAGAATTCCCAGTTGAGGCACTAGGAACTCAAGATCATAAGGAAAACTCCTAGAAGTCCCTAAAAAGGTATCCATAACTTAGGAGTCAAGTACCCAGTTAGCCAATGCTCTGTCTTTCAAAACTATCTACCAAACTACCTAATCCCTTAAAGCCATATTTGGGGAATCCTCCTCAGAACGTTCTCTATTAACCAAGCTTGTTTCAAGAAAAACTTCTAGGTCTATAGTAGTTTAGAACATAATGGCTAATGAAGTCCTTCATAATAACACCAATGAGCCCTCCACCTTTGAATTCCCCATTTCTGATCAAGAGGGGGAAGTACAAATGGAAAATATTTCACTCTCCGTCCTACCAAATTTTGATGGCTTTCTTGTTGGAAACGATGAAGTCTCGAGTCTAGGGTTTGAAAACATTAAGGAAGAGTGGATAAGCAATGGGCCATGGTTGAGAATAGCCCCAGCATGGTTGGCTTTAGAAAAATAAAAAAGAAAGAAACCTTGGGTAAGGTTATGCACAACTTCAAGGCAAGTCCCATGTGAGACCCAAGCCTTGTTGACTGAGTCTTTGAGCATGCTTTTAGGGGAGGGCCTTCCCACACAATATCCTATTAAGGTAAAGTTCTCTAACCAATGGCATGCACAATCAAATTTTGGAATGGAAAGAACATCATCACTAGAGGTGTTTTAGGAGACATATCTCATGGAACACCTTAAGAATAAATTTCTCGAGTCACTTGAGTGAGGGTGCCATTTTTATGTGATGTCAAACCTTTAACTCCACCAAGAACAGATTACAACACATTTGCAATGCAAGTCTTTATAGGAGTATATCACTAGCTTGATATTTAGGAGTATTCTAGCAGCATTCAACAAGACTGTGTACTTGCAAATTCTCTAATCACAACTCTTATACATCAAATGACTCCTCAAGCATTCATTATATAGACATTACCAAACTAATAATAGAACTCAACTAAAAATAGCCTCTTATAACTATCATAGAATCTATCATACCTGTCATACAATCTATCATAAGATATTCACTTGACTTGGGCCAGTCTAAATAAGGCGCTTCATGACAAATGTCAAAGTTGGTTTAGATTCCCAATAACTCCCCCATGTTTTTTGCTCTTACAATTGTCATAGAATCTCTAGAAATAGGCTGTCCATATTTTGTCATATGATAACTTAGAACTCATCATACAAGGCACTGACATGTGATACAAATGCCAACTTAAAGAATCACACCCTTTTTTGATAAAGCACAATTATTTAATAACCAAATAACTAGGAGAAAATGAAATTTGCAATGTTGAGACACCTAGCACGGTGTTTTTGGTATCATTTCTAGAAATATGCATAACTCGCTTTTGATATTTTGGCGTACATACGGTGAAGAGCCTTGATATATCCATCGTCTATTTCATTGGCATTTGTACATCATCAATGTTTCAAAATGTAGGAAATACTAACCCACATAAGCATTTCATTCCTTGTGTGTGATTTTTATTGTTTCTAACGTATTACACAAAGGCGTCGTCACAAGCTTTCATTATAAATATTTTCGTGGGATTAAACATAAGCATTGTGAGATTTTTTCCCACTGCAACCCGCACTCTTCTCCCTTCCAAATTGCCTGTAAAGCTTCTCTGGCAGGCCAAGAAATGGACAATAGGCCAGAAAATTCACAAACTTGGTGTAGTGGGGTGACCTTAGAAATGTGTTGCTCAGATATAGGTGAAAGTTCCGCAACTTTCTTAATGGAAGCCACCATCGGGCGAACAGAGAGTCGACCCAGTAGTCATTACTATAATTTAGACATTGATAACGATGAAGATGTCGAGCGAGGGATCTTTTTTTCCACTTCAAATCGTATTTCACAAGATCAGCCAGAAAACAAACTGCCGCCGCACAAGTTGTAATTGTGATGAGCAATCCAAGTGGAAGTAGAGATGTGGTAAATGGATGCACAGCCGCAGGAATTCCAGCTTTCGGTCCAATCTGGGATTCTTAAAATGAAATTTCTGTTTTCAATTTAATCGTACCTTAGTTTTACCTGTAATCCATCCATCAGTCCTAGTTTTGAAATTGGCTTGGCTCTTATATCTATGTAGGAGAGTGAGTAGATGTTTTCCCAGCACATTGCTTGCTTGTCTAATAATCTCTCATGAAATATAGTAAATCCAAGTAACCTATTGTTCAATGCTCTTGATGCGCTGCATGGTTTAAAAGTGTTTTATCCATTTACATTGTTGGAAGAAATATTTTGGAGGCAAAGATCGAAAGAATTATGGCTGAAAGAAGGAGATAGAAATACCTCCTTTTTCATCTAGTAGCCAAGGTGCGGGAGGGCACAAATTATATCAAATCAATTCAATTAGGGAATGGCCAGATTTGTAACAAGTCAACAGAAATTCTTTCTGCAACTCAAGTCTTTTTTGGAAATCTCCTAGCCAGCTTGAATCCGGAGGCAGACACGGCTCAGAATCTATGCAATTTTATTCCCAAACTAGTCAAAGAAGAGCACAATAGGGATATATTGAGAGAATTCTCCTTAGAGGAAGTTAAGGCAGTTATTTTCTCTCTGGTAGGGGAGAAAGCTTCGGGGCCGGATGGTTGGACAAGAGTCTTCTTCCAGAAATGTTGGGACACGGTACGTAGAGATGTCTTTTTGGCAGTGGAAGAATCTAGGAAAAATAAGAATGTGCTTAAGGAAATGAAGTCCACTTGCATTATGCTCATCCCAAAATCTACCTCTCCTCAAACTTTTGAAAACTTTAGGCCAATTTCGCTTTGCAATTTTATCTACAAATTTATCTTGAAGGCTTTGGCACAGCAGCTTTCATCTTTCTTGCCAGAGTTGATTTCAGATGAACAGGGGTGCTTTGTTCCAAGTAAAGAGACTCAGGAGGGTGACATTTTAACTCATAAAATCCTACACTCTGTCACTTAGGATAAAAAGAAAGCTATGGTGGTCAAGTTAGATATGTCCAAGGCCTACGACAGAGTAGAATGGAGTTTTCTGTTTAATATTTTACTGCAATTAGGATTTTCCAAAGAAGTGGTCAAGTGGATTCATTCTTGTATTTCAGGTTTTCAAGTCTCAGTTCTCATAAACGGTAGGGAGACGGGATCTTTTGAACCCTCGAGAGGGTTGAGACAAGGGGACCCTTTATCCCTGTACCTCTTCATCCTTATGACAGATGCTCTCACTTGGTCAATTAAGGCAGCTAAGAGACGTTCAGTTTGGAAAGGAATTAAGCTTAAAGGGATAGAAGAATCCTTCACTCATGCACTTTTTGCCGATGACACAATTTTTTTTGGCAATGCCTCCGTCTAAGAAGCCAGAACCATGATGAGTACAATTAATTCTTACTGCCGTGCCTCAGGACAATTGGTCAATTTTAAGAAGTCCATGGTCTTCTTTCAAAATGTGCTGCTTCTTCTTCAGGATGAGATCTACAATATCCTTAATCTAAATATTCAGATTTTACCAGGAAGCTACCTTGGTCTCCCTTTATTCAATGGTAGATATAGAAATGATTTATGGAGCAAAGTGCTTAGAAATATGAATGCAAAGCTATCCAACTAGAAAGGTCGCAAATTGTCTCTGGCGGGTCGAATTGTGATGATAAAGGTTGTGCTTGCAGCTGTGCCAGTCTACATGATGTCGATTTTTCATATCCCAAAAGGCATCGTCGCTAAAATTGATGGAGCATGCAGGAAATTTATGTGGCAAGGATTTCTACAAGAAAAGAAAATTCATTTGTTGGCCTGGGACAAAGTTTGCAAGCCAAAAGAGGTAGGAGGGACTGGAATACTCAACCTTGAAACTCAAAATCAAGCGTTGGGTGCTAAGCTGGCATGGAACATGTATGCAAAGCCCAATTCTTTATGGGTAAAACTTATGAAGGCAAAGTATCTTGACTCTTTGGACAATGAAAGAATTTTTACAGTGTAGAACCTCCCAAAGGGTCAACAATCTGGAATATCCTAACAAAAAGTAGAGACATCCTCCAACCCAATTTGACATGGATAATTCACAATGGTGAAAAGGCAAATTTCTAGCATGATTCTTGGGGAGGGGGGCTGGCTTTGGCAGAAAGGAATGAGCTAATAGAAGCTAGAATCTTTCTTCAATCTAGCTGGGGAGTAAAAGTTAAAGATTACTGGACAGTGTCAAGAGAAGGTGCTTCAGGCTCAGTTGTCTGGAAGAGTTTGTGAGGCTGCAATTTTCCAAGGATTCAAAAGGTGCTCCTCAGCCAATTACTAAGGGAGAAGTTAGTCATTGTCTCAAACAAGGAAGATGAAGTGGCCTGGGCGGCATCAAAATCGAGCATATACTCAATCAAAGAGGGTTATAATTTCTGCATGCAAAAAGTAACATCAGAGTGGCCTTCAAAGTTGTGTTGGGGAAATGCCTTACTCCCTAAAGCAGGAGCTTTTGCTTGGTGTGCGCTCCACAACAAAATTTGGATAGGAGACCGAATTAAAAGGCTGGGCCTTGGTTATAATTTTCCCTGTGTGTTATGTAGAAGAGAGGACAAATCTACGGATCATCTTCTTCTTCTATGCCCCTTTAGCAGAGAATGTTGGCTCTTGTTTTTTAGGAAGTTAAATTGGTTCAGCCCGATGTCCAAATCTTTGGTGCTAATGTTTAGGAATTAACCTCATTCTTTTGCTAACTCGTACTTAGTATGTCTATGGGATATAGGTCCCTCGATGATCATATGGCATATATGGTGGGAAAGAAACCTTCAAATTTTCAGGAAGGAAGCAAGTTCAATGTTTAAGATATGTGACAAACTAGAGGTTGCGATATCAGATCTGGTGATGACATACCTCAGACACTCTAACATTAGTAACTTAGTATGGACTAAGTGGGATGCGGCAATTCCCCTCTTGGCCGTTAGTCAGTAATTTATATCCAGGCAGTTTCACAGGGGCATCTAAGGCCACCTCAAAAAGAGAGCATGTAAAATGGATTCCACCCTCCCCCTCTTTTGTCAAACTAAATTTTGATGGTGCATGCAGAGGAAACCCGGGTCCATCTGACATAGGGTGTGTTATTAGAAATGAATATGGTTCTTTGATAGCAGCCAAATCGACTAAAATACCCCCAGGTACCAACAATGAGGCAGAAGCATGGGCGTTAGTACATGGGTTACAACTGGTGGTTGAAAAAGAAATTAAAAATGTCTAGATAGAGGGCGATTCACTGATAGTGATCAATGCAATCCAAGGGAGAGGTCTAGATAACTGGAAACTCAATTACATTCTCCAGCAGGCCGACACTCTTCTTAACAGGTTAAATAATTTCCTCATCTCACACACTTTTAGAGAAGGTAATAAGGTGGCGGATATGCTAGCAAACATAGCCATTGAACTTGATAGTGCATATGTGATGTTTTCTCCTGGTGATCAAATAAATTCAAATTCTTTGGCCAACCTTCTGTCAAATGAGATGGAAGAGGTGTCAGGTAGTAGATTGGGTTGATAGTTAGCTGGATGGTCTCTACCAGGCTAGAATTCTTTGAAAAAGCTATCCTGCTAAGATGTTCTTTTTAAATGGCACATTCATGGTCAATTCTCCTGGCACGAGCGTTGGAATGTATGGCAGGGATCAAGCTAGGTTGTTTTTGTTTGATCTAGCATCACCCCCTGACATGAAGTGTGGCATATTAATTGAGGGTTATTTATTTTTGTCCAAACTTCTGACAAAGTCCATAGAAGTGGATTGCAAGTGCTCATGAGGGAAGGTGAATCGAGTCAATTTTAGCCCTTTCAGTTTTACTTAGGATAGGTGGGGATTGCGAATCTGGCCTTAGCTCACATCTCATTAAAAGGAGGTGACTAGCTTTAACTGCCCTGAGTAAGTGGGATTTTTTGGAGGCACAATGGCTAGCTTTTCTTTGACGGGGAGGCCATGCTAAGGACACGCTGCAAAAACTATATGGCGGGTTTCTCATGGCAATGTACCTCATATCCTGTCAACTGTACTCTTTGATTCTGTGACATCATAGATGTCCTTAGCCTTCTTAATTCTGACATAATGGCATTGTATTTAGAATATCTACTACTTTTGGTGCTATTGGGGTGGAAAAAGGAATTTTGTTCTGTGCTATCAACAGATAGCCTACGTAGCTCTGCATCTTCCTCTTATGTCCTTTTTTCCCTGTGCCCATCCCATCCTTGCCCTTCTCTACCCCTCAAGGACACCTTACATGGTGGATACACATCTTAATCAGAGAATGTTTTTTCCACCTCTTGATTGGGAACCAGACAAAGGGAAGGTAAAGTCGTTAGATTTGATGACTTTGCTTGATAAGGACTGCACCCTCATCCAGCTCACTATTAGAAACATAGTTGTTCATACGTGGATAAGAGGGTATGAGGGGCGCGTGCTTAATTTCTCAGATGTGGTTTCACAGCTCTCATCCAACATAATGGATCTAGTTATGGATGGTGAACTCGTCCATGCTCTTGCAGTTGGTTTGTTTTTCAAAAACATTTATACTGTGGATAGATGGGAAGCGGCGGTCTCTGCATACCGAATGGATCAGGGGGATGCTCTTATCGGTGGCCTTATCAATCTTGCAGCTTTGCGTACCTCTCCCCCGCAACAAGTAATATACAAGGTTTTATAAGCCAGTATTAAATCCCTAAGCAGCGGAGAAATTGATGATGCACTACGGTCTCACTGTTTCCTACTTACCAAGAAAAAAATAAAAAGGATTAAGGATGTGTTCACGGCCATTCGATTCCTACGGATTCATGCCCCTGATCTCGCTCCAGGAATGCCTCAGTATGCCTTGGAGGACCCTGACGAAGGTGCTCAGTCTTCTGCGATCGTGGAACTGGATGAGTAGAATTTCCCTGCAGCTCCGGCAACGGCGTGAGGTAGACACCACTAGAGCAAATGCAAAAAAATAAAGCCAACCAATCTGCGTGGAGGCGGCCTCAGTGGTGTCCGTTCGGGTGACATTTTCAGCTTTCTGTTTTCTTTTTGTTAGGTTTTGCGATGGCTTAGGCCGGATTTGGTTTCACTGTTGTGTTTTATTTCTCTGGACTAGGCTACTGCCATGACTTATGTAAAGTTTTTAACCTATATTAATCTACGGGTGTCCACTCCCCCTTTTCTAGTAAAATAAATAAATAAATAAATAATTTTTTAATGACAATCTTTATAGTTTAATCAATGAAAAAATTTATGGAATGGTTTCTTTTTTAAACAAAAATTTGCAATATTTAGTTGACATGATTTTAAATATTTATGTCTATGAAACATTCAGTAACACCTTTAAATGTTGTTATTAATTTCTTATTATGTGAAGGCATTCCTTACGACAAAGAGAGCCTTGGTTCGATGGCTCATATTTGACGAGAAGCATGCAAGAAAAATCAAAATCATCTGGGCCGCTGATATTTTTGGTTTGTTGTTTTCCATTTTTTGTTTGCCGTGAACAATTTCCCCATTTCTTTCATTCGTTTCGTCACCTATTTCGCTCGTAGTTGCCCTTTATTAATGTCCAATGCTTTTTGTTTCCCTCTTTACATTTTAAATATATATGGACAAAGTGGTATAAACTTGAAACCATGAGTAAAGCAATAATCATATAATTTTATGCGCTACTTTGGCTAGGTAAAGACTGTTTTTTAATTTTTAGATTTTTAATTATTATTTTTAATAATTAACAATAATCATTTTATAACTTTTTAATATTTAATAATATTTAATATTTAATAATATTTAATATTAATAGACATTAAATATATAATATTAAATATTAATTAATTTTAATTTTTTATTTTAATATTTATTATTATTAATAATATTTTTACATCTTTTTAATATTTAATATTAATAGACATTAAATACATATTATTAAATATTAATTAATTTTATTTTTTAGATTTTTAATTATTGTTTTTAATATTTATTATTATTAATAATAATCATTTTTATAACTTTTTAATATTTAATATTAACAGACCTTTTAGATATTATCGTAGGATGTTTTGTGGTTTTGGGAAATTACAAATGGGAGAGTTTTAACCATAATTATCCAATGGGAAAAGAGTAGCGTGCTCAAGAATGTTAGAATGTAAAATTAGGGCAAAGGGATTTGGAGAGTTATATTTAATGCGGCTTCTGCTCCTAACGTGTCCATTTTAACTTGTGGGCCACCACTCTCCTTGAAGGGATCACGTGACTCAAAAAAAACTTATGTATGCCATCGGGCCATAAAAGTGGCCTGACTTTAGGGATTTGCAATGTTATATTGAATTTATTAGAGTGCAAGATCAACTGAGCAAATGCAAGTATCAAATCGAAGTAGATTGATAAACAAATAAGCTTGTACATATAGGAGAGGATAGGAAGTTATTAGTTGAGGAAAAGACTCCTTAACTATGAGTGGTGACAAGTTGCCTCCCTACAAACTAGTGTGAGTAGCTAGTTAGTAGGCAACTTGTTGACACCTATCCTAACTGCCCAACAACCTTGACACCTCAATGAGGCATGTGTCAAGATTGTATAAGGGCACACCTAAGTAGGCTTATGCCTCAGTGTGTGTGTGTGTGTGTGTTATGGAGTAAAAAGTGGACACATGCCTTTTTACCTCCTAGTTTAGCTCCTAGGTCCCCATGTTTACATTCTACAAGTAAAATATTCATCCCGATAAGAAATCCCCTGAAACCCATGTCAAATGGGAACTAGGGGCCCATTTAATTCTTAAGTCCCGACCAAAAAGGCAACTTGGGACTTGGTACACCCTGATTGGTTGGGGTAAAATTTAATATATGTCGGCATATGACTCTTAAATGGGTCCTCCCTTGTCGGCTCTTTCAATTAATTTGTGAAAGTTTAACAAGATAGAATATATAAACAAGTGTTTGAATTCATTTTGTAGGAAGTTGATGATAGCAAGGTTATGATATTGTGCAAAGGTGAATTCAGGGCATTCATTGTGTTATTGTAGCAAATTTGTGTTAGTATTGTGTTTTTTTGCAGATTTGGAATCATCATCAACATCCTTATGAGTTAAGGACTCTTCATCCTCCTAAGGACTTCACCTCCAAGGTGATTGTTGCAAGTATGTGCCTAATCAGTGTTGTCATTGATGTCAACATATCAGTGTTGTCATTGGTGTCAACTATGCTCTTGTTTTGTTGCTTTCTTGTAATAAGTTAGATACTTTGTATTTGCCTATGTAAGTGTTGGAAAGCTTGATATTGAGGATATTGAGAAAATTTTCTCCTCCCATAGAAATAGTGTGTTGCAGAGTATCTTTGTCTACAAAAGAACAAAAAAACAAATTGCTCCGCATTTCCTATAGATTAAATTTTTTTTTCTGCGCATTGGAAGTTATTTAGAGGCATGTCTAAAGATGCTATGTTCCAAGTTTAAGTCTCTGGTATGAAGATTTGAGTGAGTTATGTTCACCAGAGTGAAAACTACTTTTTCTATATGTTTGGTGGTGACAAGGAGAAAGTATTATGCTCCGCATTTCTCTGCATTGAAGTATTTTTTATGCATTTCTAGAGTTAAGTCTAAGCTGATGTTATGTGCCTTCAATGCCAATGGGTCATGATTTGGTGGTCTGCAAGCAATCTTTTCCTTATGACAGTAGTTGGTAGTGTTGTTTATGTGCTCCGGTTTGAAAAATCTTCTTGACAGAGTGGTTAGAAGTTGTGCAGTTGTTCTTGATGATTTCAATGTGCTTGTGGATGTCTTCTAATCGTGTTCCTACCTTGGATTGGTCCGCAAAGAGAAATTTGGATCATGGATGAAGAATGTTCTTAGTAGACTTAGTGTTCTCACCAGTCTTGGACAACTTGGTCGATTTCACTATTGGTAGAGATGCTTTGAAGATTACAGAAGCATGTTGTGGCATGAAGGATTGTATTTGAGTCCCAGCTAAGGCATGGCATGATCAGCATACATCTTTACATCTTTCCCTTAGCTAATCTTTAGGTCCAAACCTATTTCTATGTATTTTTTGTAATGCCAACCTTGGAGATTGTTCTAACAGTTGATGAATGTATTGCTGACCTTGATGTACATTCCAAGGTTGATGACTTGTATAAGGACTTGTAATGAAATTGTGAAAAAGGAATGAGTGTGCAAAAATGAGAAGATAAGTGCGAAGAGTAAGAAGAGCAAAGCAGAGGAAGAATATTGTGCTTCAATGGAACTAAACTCGAGCATAAAGTAGATGCTATCAAATCAGTTTAAAAATCTTTGGCAGTGAGCCACCCCTTGGTAGTGAGCTGATCTTTGTAGTGAGCATTTTGGGTAGTGAGCCCCGTAGGTAGTGAGCCTCTATTTTTTGGTATTGTTATAACATATATATTTCTGTGGGCTAACATCCACCGTGGTTTTTCCCTTATAGGGTTTTCCACATAAAAATCTGGTGTCTCCTATGTTGAATGTGTGATTGTGATTAAGTCTATGGTTTCATACTTTCATGGTTAAATCTGATTATCAGTAATAAAGTAGTTGATGGTTTGATATTTATATGAAGTTAAGTTTTTGTGACAACTAATTCACCCCCCCTCTCAATTGTCCTGTGTATTTCAACAATTGGTATCAGAGCCGGTTCCTAAGAAGAAAGCCTAACAGCTTGAGGAAGATCTAGGATGTCTTTTAAAAAGGAAGCTCCACAGTTTGATGGGACAAATTATGCTCTTTGGAAGGTACAAATGAAAAATAATCTCCTTTGTCTTGGTTATAAAGTGTGAAAAGTTGCAGAGGCAAAATATACCATGCCTCCAAATGGTTTGACAACTGAAGATGAAATCAAAGAATATGAGTTGAATATAAAAGCTACATATGCCCTGTTAAGTGCTTTGATTGACACTGAGTTGATAAAAGTCATGGATCTTGAATCTACAAACGAAGTTTGGGAAAAGTTGAAAAAACTGTATGAAGGAGATGATTATGTAAAAGAGGCCAAGCTATAGGGCCTGAAAGAAAAATATGAGGGTATAAAGATGAATGAAGATGAAAACATAATAGCCTTCATGCAAAGGGTTGATGAACTTGTCAATGGAATAAAAGGTATGGGAGGAACTATTGGTGATAAGGGAGTTGTGATGAAAATTCTTAAATCACTACCAAAGTCCTATAGTCACAATGTAGTTGCAATTGAAGAAGTAATGACTATAAAAACTATCGACAAAGATCAATTACTTGGAAAGCTTACAACCTTTGAGATGAGAGAGTTTGGTGATGCTCTGTCGAAAGTTGAGACTGCTTTCAAAGCTAGTACTTCTGAAAAGATCTCCAGAGCTGAAAAATACAAAGTGGATCCTATTGATGACTTTGATGAAATTGAAGCTAACTTTGTTGACAGATTGCAAAGAGGTTCTAGTAAGTTCAAAGGCAAATTACCCTTCAAATGTTTTTCATGTAGTAAAGTAGGTCATTATGTTTCTAGATGTCTTAAAAGAATTGAAAGGAATAGAAAAAGATTTGAGAACGGGCCTAGAGCTCCAAAGAAATGCTACTATGTTAGAGATCTTGATGATGAAGGTGTGACTGATGATGAATCTGATGATGCTAGTACTAGTGCAAATGAATGCTTGTTTATTGCTATTAAAGAAGAACCTGTGTCTACTAATCCTGCTAGTTGTGTGAAGGAAGAAATACTAGTGCAAGAAAGTGCTTCAACTGTTCAGGTTGAGAAAGATAAGGATGAATGGGTTATTGACAGTGGATGTTCACATCACGTGACTAGTGACAAAAATAAGTTTTTTAGTTTGGAAAAATATGATGGTGGACTGGTTAGGTTTGGAGATGATACAGCTGGTAAGATTTGTGGAAAAGTATCTATTTCTTTTGATGGTAAGCACAATACTGATGATGTTCTGTATGTAAAGGGTTTAAAGTACAATCTTTTGAGTGTTGGTTAGAAGTGTGGCAAAGGTTATGATCTGAGATTCAAGGACAATGGATGCAAGATCATGGAAAGCTCCAGAATAGTGATTGCTACTAGTAAAAAGACCAGAGGTAATGTTTATCATTTGAAAGGAACTAATGATTATTGCTTATTGGCTCAGACTGATGAGAGTTGGTTGTGGCATAGAAGGATGTGTCATATGGGTAAAAGCAAGAAACTCGGTCCACATGTAGGGGAAGTCACGCAAGGAAATAAATTCCTGATAGGAACGGGTACCTGTTTTCAAAGAAACGAGTACCTGTTTAGGAACAGGCACCCGAAGCTAAATGGGTACCCATTTAGTAATGGGTACCCATTTAGTAATGGGTACCCATTTAGTAACAGGTACCCGAGCCTAAATGGGTACCCATTTAGCTTCAGGAATGCGTTACATAATGGGTACCCATTTATAAATGGGTACCTATTTTGAAAGTGTATATATTTTTTTAAAAAATGCCTATGAGCTAATTTTCCTCCAACGACAGCGACAGAGAAAAAATGGGTACGCGTTGTTGAAGCCCCTGCTAGCACAAATCCAAAGTTTTTTTTGCCCTGTCACCTCCTCCTGCCACCTCGTCACTATTGACCTCCTCCAAGTTGGTTGTTTGCTGGTTTTTAACTTGTTTTTTATGTTTTTTTTGTGATTGTAGGATTAAAATAAAAATTAGGGTTTCAGTAAAATTAGAGTTTTATGTTTTTTTTGTGATTGTATGTTTTGATAAACCCTAAAACCAAGTTGTACTGCAAACCCTAAAAACCTAAACTATAAACCCTAAAAAACCAAATTATAAACCCCAAAACTAAACAAGTGAAACTATAACTTGAAACTATAAACCCTAAAACTATGAAGTTCATAAACCTTAAAACTAAACTATAAACCCTAAAAAATATAATCTTTATAAACCCTAAAATTAAACTATAAACCCTAAAACTATTAACAAAAGTATCTCTAAAATGTAGACCCAAGCTTCAAGATTTAACTGTGTGTGAGTATGATCCAAAACGTTGAGGAAAAAACTCACATATAGTTAAATCTTGAAGCTTGGGTCTACATTTATCATGGATTGTGGAAATATGATGTCTATCATATCTCTAAAATTGTTAATTTATATACTTGATTTTAGTTTATTTGAAAATTTAGCTACACCAAATTCATATAGGCATCCACCTTCTTAACTGCATAACCATGAACTATCCTCCATTATGTCACACACAATAACTTATGACATAGATCAATGTGCTTAGTTTGCATGCTAAACATGTAGGGTCCTTACAAATGCATGATGTACCTAGTCTCACTATCTATATCACATGGAATTTACATTGTATCATAATTGAACATCTAGTATATAATATTTCATCTAGGAATGAATGTTTTTCAAGCACTCTATCTTCATAGTTGAAAGACCAACCACTTGCCTATCTTTTTCATAACCAACTCTATGTGTCACCAACTAGGTTAGAAACATATACATTACCTACTAGATCCTAAATACACACATGTCCATGATCAAAGCTCTCATAAACCAAGAATGACTCCTAATTGGGAGTCATGAGAAAAGGCTCTATAATCAATAAGCCATGCACCCTTGTGTGCATTCTTAAAAGGATGTACAAAAAAAGTATCACCAACATCATCATTGGAGGCCCTTGAGTCTATATCATCATCTGTTTATGTTTCCTTGCCTTCTTCTCCAAGTTGTAGTCTCTAGATGCTCCTAATATTTCCTTACTTCCAACATTTGACATTCAATTTTCAATGAGACCAAAATCCCCCCATAGACTTCTAGCATGCTTGTATTTTTTCATGTCCCTCTCTATATCCTTAGGATGAGTTCTCATAGACAAAAGATCGTTGATGGAATTTAATTTTTACTACTTCATCTCCTTAGAAAGTGACAAACCCACCACATCATCAAGCTTCAACTTTGAGACATTATTACTATTCACCATCATGAGATTACTCCAACTATTAGGGAAAGAATACAATAAATTTATGCATTGATCCTCCTCATCCATTTTCACATCTACAAATTCCAACTAGCTAAGTTGTTGAACTAATTTAGGTGCTTTGTTACTAAATCACCATCACCCATATATTTAAAGAACAAATATTATTTTGTACGAAAATCTTGTTGACAAAGGAATTTGTCTAATACAAATTCCCTAACTTAACCTAATTAGGCTTCTTACAATTTGTTTGTCCTAAAATATTTATAAACATTCAATTTTCGAGGCAAAGCCAAATGAGGCTCCTTGTCTTTCTTTCATCAACTTACTAGTTTTCATATTTTTGTGCTAAAATGTTTTTGGTCTGAACAACTACAACCCATAGATCTCTATCAAGTAAATCCTCCATCTTAAGAATCCAAAGGTCAAAGCTGGTTCCATTAAACCTCTCCGCCTCTATTCTAAAAGCACTTATCATCTATATCTCCTAAAAATAGTTCATTGCAACAAAACTCCCACTCAAACAAAAATTAATATGAATTAGTCCTTAATTCTCCCATAGATCTAATAAGATAGCTAGGCCCTGATGAAATGAATGAAAAAAAAATCAAAATATTTCTACTGGATCTTAAAAGAAGAGGATTAAAGTTCTAATCTACACAAATTTTAGAAGAGTAATTACATGGAAAACAACATTTAGAAATTTGTGTGAATAAATAATAGGAGAGCTATAGAAATCCTATTGGGTATATCTACTATCTAATCAGAATCCATAAATCCCTATATATTTAATGTCCTTGTCAAATCAAGTCCCATTGGTAGAAAATATAATACATTAAATTGTGTCCATGATGAAATGTAAAGTTTCAACAACCCAATCATTTGAGCTTATTAATTTTCCAAAGTTGTAGGGGTTTCGACATAAAGAATACATTAATAATAAAATATCACCTATTATCTAAATTAATAATCATAATGATCTAATAAATAGTAAAAATGTATATAACTTACTAGAGATCAACAATCAGGTCCATATTTTTCTTGACTAGTTGTACTTGTGCATGTAATTTTCAAGTATTACTTGCTCTCTAAATTCATGGATATTTTAAACTTATATTTACAGATCTATTAGATTAAGTTTAAATTTATAGATATTTGTTTGTAAGTCTTCAATATGTATATATTTGTGAAATTATACATTTGTAAGTTTTTCATATGGATGTATATGGAAATTTGCAAGAGACATCTAATGGATGATCATACAATAGATGAATTTTTAATAGATGACATTATTTATGAAAACCCCCCACCCCATGATCCACCTCAAAACCCCCCATCCCCTCCACCTCAAAACCCCCCACCCCCTCCACTTGATGAGGCCCAATTGCGGCAAAGCATTAATGAAAATATTAATGCAATTGAGGAAAACATTAATTTGATTAATAATCAACCTCACTTGATGCCTCCTCATGTGGTTCGGTTTGCATCTTCGATGCAAACCATTATCGATTCTGTTAGGTCTATTGATGCAGACCTAGATAGATTTCACCTTTGGCGAGAGGAGAGGAGGCAATTATATGTGGATGGTCTTTCATATAAAGACATCCATGATCTTCACATAAAAAAACAAACATTAGCCCCATTTTTTCATCACCCGAAAACTAATCAACCTATACTTGCAACAAAAAAAAGAATATCAATTAAGTGGTGTAGGCATGAGGTGATTTCGAGACATTTTTGGGATCGGTGGTGGATGGTGTTTGATCACCTACCACATGCTAATTATGAGGTACCACTATATTTTTTGAGAAAATTATGGGTGGAGTTTCAATTGGGTCAAAAACCTAATTATTTTCATATGAGAGAATTCCAGGGTGTTGGTGGTGGCATGCCACAATACAGGTCAGGGGCACGAGTTGATTCCAATTTACCCGTTCCTTCTACTCCTACGGTTGCTCCTATTTTGTCCACGATTCCTTCACCTATTCAGCACTAGGCAGTGTTGTGAACATTAGGAGCATTGAGTAGACTCTCGGGCAATCTCACTGAACAAGTTGCCCACATGGCAGATGAATTCAATGGTGGAGAGCATCATGGAGGAGTCGATGCATCTCATCATAGAGCCTCAGACATGCTAGGGGCACATTTGTGTACAAATTGCAATCAACCGTGTTATGGTCCTCCTACATCCACATTAGATGCAGCTACAGCAGAAGTGGAGTCATACTTGGATCTACTATATTCGGATAATAATCCTACACAGGTACATTGACCACATTTTATTAAATATTTCAAGTGCATAATTTGAACGTATCAAAATTTATATAAATAATTGAATGAATTAATATATAAATTGTGAAGTATTTGTTGTACAGATCTCAAGTCACTCTAGGGCCGCATCACAATTTGATACATTAAGTTTTGCATCGATAGCTATAGAGATTGGCACACCTTATGGGGTAAACCAATATATCTTAACCCTAAAACCATATGTATTCAGTTCTAGTTTAAATTTTCTTCTTGAAACTTATCTATATTATATTTTAAATTAACAAGTGTATAAATAAATAAATAACTATATGTACATGTATGTGAAACACTATTGTTGCAGCGAGGCTCGGGTCACGTGGCAGTTCCCATGTCTAACCGACCACATGGCTTAGGTGTTTCTTGCACTAATCCTCCATCATTAGTTGTTATGCCTGAGTATTCCTTGGTGTGTGTTTTAAAAAATTGTACTAAATTTGTACTAAGTTGCTTTTTTGAGTTTATATAAATTTATAGATGCACCCATATATGTAAGTACAGGATGATAGGAGTGCGACCATTGGTCAGGTTGCTAGTCAGGGACAATTTCATGAGCCATCCACACATTTTGAGGTCCTAAACTTTACTAAATTTTCTATGTGCAATTTCTAGGTCTTTATATGCTAAATAAATTCTAACTTATTTCAAACTTGCTTTATTTGAAATTCTAGGAATTAGTAGGTCAAACTTTTGGTCAAGAAGATGAAACAACTATACCACCTAGACAACAAAATGTGGGAGTAGATGACGATGATTGTAGGGTAATTTAAATACACACTTTAAAGCCTACATTTAAATATTTAATTTCATATTTTTTATAAATTAAATTAAATTTGGATGGTAACCTAATTCTTGAGTGTTTTAAATTTGAATATCTAGGAATTAGCACCTGATACTTTACGATCACTTGGGCAACAGAATGTGGAAGGAGATGACCAACATCATATGGTAATTTAATCATACTTTATTCTAGATTTAAATATTTAATATGAGTATTTTATAAATTAAATTAAATATTCAATCAAATGAAATTTACATTTCAGAAGCACATGTATGTCATTTTTAAAATTTTTAAATCTGATTGCAAGTTTCTTTCTCTTGTGTACAACATGAGGTAGATCCATCTATTTCATGAGGAAGAAAGAGGCCTCTTTCAGATTTGAACTTGAGTGATGATCATACCTGACATAGATATTTATTTCATAGACTGAACTGTATGATGTGCATAATTTTTTATATATGCCACCAAGACTTTGACTATATATGTCGAACTTGCTATTACATGGACTTCTAGATATATTTCAGTATTTCATGAACTATAATTTGTATTTATTTATATGCTGACTATGAGTAGATGTTTTAGTACACATTTCATGGGTCCTACCTATATTTTATAGTATTTCATGGACTTATTTAGATAGATCTACATGTATATATTATTGACTATATGCTTGAACATTTTAGTATGTTAGATAATATGTTAAAGATAATATGTTAAATATGCTTCATTGTTCACTTCTAGATTATAAATTATTTAATCGAGACATGTTAGAAGATTTCTCTACTACATTTTTTAAATTAAAATGAAAAACTATCTTTAATGTGTTTAAAATAGTGAACTAGTACATGTGAATATCTAATGTGTAGATAATTTTTTCAAATTTTTGAATAGATAGTATACACATGACTATTAGAATGTACAAAATAGTTCTTGATAAATTATAACTTAACATGATTTCAACAACTTGAAGAAAACTCACTAAGATCTACAACCTAGTCTTATAAGCATAAAAAAATTTATGATCAGGTGTTACATTTTGCCATTTAAGCTCATGGATTTAACTAAGATAGACTACCAAAGATGTTGAATATGATAATGTATAGGGGTTTGATCTATGAACATTAAACAACTAGGGGAAATTAATAACAAAAAAATCAATATATTTTAAAGTGATAATAAACAAGGCCATTGAGTAAGTTCTAAGTTACATGGGCAACAAATCATATTTAGAACCAAAATGAAAGAAGCGGACCTTTTGAATTTTCAAGAGTGGATGAAAAATTCAAAAAGAATTAGGACATGTGGTCTAAGCCATAACAAGTTATGACGATACACCCAAAATGTCTAGGAAAATGCAATCATAGATATTAAAGATTGGATATTATAACAAATAAAAGGGGAAAATTGTAATAGGTCTACTAATCTTTTTGAGATGAATATGCTGAATTTGTCGAATCTTCTGAATGCTTCTGGTGTTAGGGTTTCTGGAAGCACCGATGCCATGAACGTAAAGGCTTCCTTCAGTGATACCTTGGCTGGGGTTTCTACTGCGAAGGCCTCTAATGGCTCGGAACTACAGAGATCTGCAGATTTGCAGGGTTTTGCCGGCAATGTGGTGGGGGTTTCGGCCTCTAGTTTGGCCTCTCCTTCACCATCTAATGTCTCTCCCGGTAGACTAAAGATATTGGATACAATCCTGTCTCTTCATGACACATTACACCTGCTCGATCATGGGGGGATTGCCATTGGTGTCGATCTCAAGGGATCAGGATTATCACCTTCAACGGATCATCAGCACACAGATTTTGAATGTCGTGGTTCGTCTATTGGACAAGGGTCGACAGGGATTAAAGCTTCTTTTTTGGAGGCAACAAAGTCAGGTTCCTTTCCCCCACCAGGTTCTACACAAAAATCAAAGATCCACTCAAGGTATAGGAAGATTGTTCAGTGTTCTAGTAAACCCTTATCCCTGGACTTTGACGCCACATTGTCAAAGGAGTTGCATGAAAATGAAGAATTCTTTTCAAATAATGGTTTAATTGGTAGATTCAACCACCTCTGGCCCAGTCTTCCAGATCTCCATAATTGGATTTCAAAAGCTTGGTTTCTTGTCATGGAAGGAAATTTGGAAATTTACCCCAGTGCAAGAGGCTTCTTCACTTTGGTTTTCGATTGCAAGAAAGACAAAAATACCATCCTGAGTTATGTATGGTTTTGGGAAGCAAATTTTCTGCAGTTGAAATCTTGGCATCCAAAATTTGATCTGTTTTCTGAATCATTCTCAATTTTGCCAATTTGGGTTCATCTCCCAAATCTCCCCCTCCATTATTGGTTTGATTTTTATTTTGCAGCCATTAGAAACTCCTTGGGAAATTTTGTGCATATGGACGACAACTCAAGAAATTTTATCCACACAACTTATGCCAGGGTCCTGGTGGAACTGGACATCTCCAAGGAGCTCCCAGCAAAAATTGTATTACGGGCCAATGGACAATGTTGGAATCAGACTTTGGATTATGAAGGTTTAATTTTTAGGTGCAGGAGATGTTTTCAAACCGGACACATTATAGTGGATTGCTCTACAGTCAAACCACAACCAACTCGGGTGACCTCTTGGTGGAAGGACTCTTCCCCCAAACATTATTCTATTATGAACACTCCCAAACAGATTATTTCTTATACAAAGTTGGCCAACAAGAAGCAAAAGGAGGATTCGGTCTCTTGTTCCTCTCCGAAGCCAAAGGCAATTCAAAATTTACACCAAACGTGTGATTCAAGCCACTTGAAGAGTGATGAGTCTTCTACAGAACCTAAGAGGGAACAACATATGCCTCTTTCGAGCAACTCTCACTATTTAGATCATGTTATGGATAGTGAAGCAATCTACCCCCTTCCTTTGGACACTGCTGTAATTTCAAAAAATCAACCTACAGGCCCTATTGTATCTGATGTGGGTCCCCTCACCATGGGGTTTGAGTGCTCCCTCTCTCATGATCCTCCTCAAGATCTCAAGGACTGTATTGATGGAAACGGAGAAAAGGAATGGCAAATAATTTAGAAAAAGAAAAGGAGGGCTAAAAAAAGGTATGGATGTTTGTAATAGATTGCAGTTGTAGCCTCACACCAAATCTAGTACAGAAGAACAAAATAATGGAGGGGGAAATGAGTGGAATGTAAAGCAAAGTAAGGAAATACCCATCCACAAATTAGAGGAAATTAAGATTAAATTGCAGGCTCTCAGACGGTGAAATTACTAGCAGGTTTGAAGGTTCTTTTGATTTTTAGCTTTTGCTAGGATTGGTACATAACCTGGCATGCTCAGATTAGGTGTACATATCTCTTTGTTTAGTGCTCATGTGTGGGTTGGTTGGTTTAAGCTAGAGTAGGCATGGTTTCTATTAGTGGCTTAGCGGCAAGAATAAGTAGGTTGGGATTTTGGTCTTGCATGACCTTGGCTGAATAAGTCAGATGTAATGCTCTTTCCAGGAGGATGAGGTTGTGATCTCCCTAGTGTGGGCCAGGCTAAAATTCCTGCATTATTGCACCCTAATTCTTAGGGCATGCATTTGGTTTATTTTTATTCTTATTTTTTCTTATGGGGTACGGCTCCCTGATGCCTATATTACGGATCAAAAAAAAGGGGGGGGGGGGAATTGTAAGGCAAAACCCTAGGAGATGTAAGATCTAGGCCAAGTTCACCAAAACTTAGGGAAGATAGTTAAACCCTAGATATATTCCTTACAATTAGGTTAAAAATATTAATGAAGGATTCTCATAATTTTGTCTTTTGTGTGAATATATTTACTTTGTGGAAATTTCTTGCTTTCACCTAAGGTCTAGTTTACGATAGAGTCGTGTTGATGAACACCTATGAGAGCTTGATTTCCTTGTGTGAGAATTAATACTCTAATGATGCCTCTCTATGATCATTCCTTGTTATCAACAATAACCCAGAGGGCATGTTTTAAATATGACAACCTAGGTTCTAAGTTAAGAATTTAGTGCATTTAAGCCAATGGGGCCTTGAGTTGGATTTTAGAATTTCTTCAATTTGGAATGTGTGATAAATTATTTTTAAATTAGGTGGACATGATGGTGCAAATGATCTTGTCCAAGGGACATTAGCACAATAGTGTCCAAAAGGTGAAAATGGATGAAGGATGGGATGCACAAATGAATGAGAGTTAGAGTGAGTAGATGGATAGGTTCTATACAAGTCTTTTCAACTTTTGTGCATTTAAATAATATAAAATAAATGTTAAATCAACACATCTCAAAACATAGCTAAAGTGGGTACAAAAATGATAGGAAAAATACAAACTATATACTTATTGAACCTCTACACTAATATCATTTGTGGCAATCATAAAATAATATTCAATCCATGAAAATTAAATACATAGATCATAAAAAGAGTCTCAAAACAAAAAATAGGTCCATTATGAAACATATGAGTACATCTATGCAATTAGCTTATAGGTCCATGTTATTAGTTTGGCAAGACTACAAAATTGATCTACCATTTACATTATGATGAAATCTTGTAGTGGCAATCATGGAAAAATCTACTTGTAGGATACACCTGCAAGAAATAATGAATGTAAATGAGAATGAAAGAATATGTACCAAAAACACAAAATATTGATGCAATATGTAACTAGATGACACAAAAGAGGATGTAAGACGATGGCTTAAGGGGAGCTAAGAGGATGTCTTAAGAGGATACATAAGAGGATGGCTTTAGGGGATGTACAAGAGGATTAATTAAAAGGGGAGCTAGAAGAGGATGTCTTAAGGGGATACAAAAGAGGATAGCTTACTTGGAGAGATGTACATGAGTCAATTTACAAAGTATAAGATAAAACTTGATGGCTTAAGGGGATGTAAGAGGATGGCTTAAGGGGAGCTAAGACGATGAATTAAGGGGATGTACAAGCGGGTGTCTTTAGAGGATGAATGATAACTATATGAGTATATATATATATATATGTAATTACCTAATTTGCATTCACTTTTAGTTGAAGACTACAAAATTGACCTCACATACTTGTATGGTGAAAACTTCTATTGACAATGATGCAAATTTGACTACTTGTCTAGAGTACACCTACAAAAGTAATGTTCAAATGTACAAGTAAATTAACTATATATTTACATAAGTCGATACAAATTTTAAGACAAAGGGAATAATATAGAAGGTGAAATAAGAATGAAAGAATTTATATACCAAAAATACAACACATCGATGCATTATGTAACTAGATAACATGTTGAATGTGAAATCCATAATGTAAGTATATACAATTACCTAATTTGCGTTCACTTTTAGTTGAAGACTACAAAATTGACCTCACATACTTGTATGGTGAAAACTTCTATTGACAATCATGCAAATTTGACTACTTGTCTAGGGTACACCTACAAAAGTCATGTTCAAATGTATAAGTAAATTAACTATATATTTACATGAGTCAATACAAAATTTAAGACAAAGGGAATAATATAGAAGGCGAAATGAGAATGAAAGAATTTATATACCAAAAATACAACACATTGATGCATTATGTAACTAGATAACATGTTGAATGTGAAAGCCATAATGTAAGTATATACAATTACCTAATTTGCGTTCACTTTTAGTTGAAGACTACAAAATTGACCTCACATACTTGTATGGTGAAAACTTCTATTGACAATCATGCAAATTTGACTACTTGTCTAGGGTACACCTGCAAAAGTAATGTTCAAATGTACAAGTAAATTAACTATATATTTACATGAGTCGATAAAAAATTTAAGACAAAGCGAATAATATAGAAGGTGAAATGAGAATGAAAGAATTTATATACCAAAAACACAACACATTGATGCATTATGTAACTAGATAACATGTTGAATGTGAAAGCCATAATGTAAGTATATACAATTACCTAATTTGCATTTACTTTTAGTTGAAGACTATAAAATTGACCTCACATACTTTTAGTTGAAGACTACAAATTTGACTACTTATCTAGGGTACACCTGCAAAAGTAATGTTCAAATGTACAAGTAAATTAACTATATATTTACATGAGTCGATACAAAATTTAAGACAAAGCGAATAATATAGAAGGTGAAATGAGAATGAAAGAATTTATATACCAAAAACACAACACATTGATGCATTATGTAACTAGATAACATGTTGAATATGAAGTCTATAATGTAAGTATATACAATTACCTAATTTGCGTTCACTTTTAGTTGAAGACTACAAAATTGACCTCACATACTTTTAGTTGAAGACTACAAATTTGACTACTTGTCTAGGATACACCTGCAAAAGTAATGTTCAAATGTACAAGTAAATTAACTATATATTTACATGAGTCGATATAAAATTTAATACAAAGGGAATAATATAGAAGGTGAAATGAGAATGAAAGAATTTATAGCATTATGTAATTAGATAACATGTTGAATGTGAAAGCCATAATGTAAGTATATACAATTACCTAATTTGCGTTCACTTTTAGTTGAAGACTACAAAATTGACCTCACATACTTTTAGTTGAAGACTACAAATTTGACTACTTGTCTAGGGTACACCTGCAAAAGTAATGTTCAAATGTACAAGTAAATTAACTATATATTTACATGAGTCGATACAAAATTTAAGACAAGGGGAATAATATAGAAGGTGAAATGAGAATGAAAAAATTTATATACCAAAAACACAAAATATTAATACATTATATGTAACTAGATAACATTATAGGATACATTTAAGAGGATGGATTTAGGGGATGTAAGAGTATGGTTTACATACTTAGAAATTTATTCTATTGTACCATCTACATCCTCTTTTTTTGTAATGCATCTATAATTGACTCGTGTTCTTCCATCGAAAGTGTCCATAACTGTTTATTAGTAGGTTTGCCTTGATATCTGAATAGTTTTATATTTGTTGCCACAACCAAATGTTAGTGTATGATCTTCTTATGTGTTTCATAATCTTCAAATGCAGGCAAACCATTCTTTCTTATTATATATTTTCATAGGCAAGTGCCAAAAACAACCATAGAACCTGTTGGATACTCCATGTTATCATCATCTACTATAGGATCTAACAACTTTTATTTTGTCTCAACACATTGAGCCAACCAATACTCGGTTTCCTCTTCATTTCCCTTAGGTGCAACAATAGCATACACATGTCTTGCAAAAAAAATTATGTAATTCAATAAAGTGTGACATGTATCTAAATCACATAAATTTGTACATGCATACATATATAATTAATTATATATAGATATACAAAAAAAATGGCAATAAAAAAAATTAAAAACAAAAGTACCTTCTTGTACAAGGTTTGAAACATGATCATAGTCATCTGATGCAAACATTTGATTATCATCTTCAATTGTTGTTTCAAGTTGATCTTGTGTTTCTGTAGGTGTCAAGGATCTTTGTTTCCATTCTTCAACCCATTCTGTATTTTCACATGCTCCCCAATCACCTGTAATACAAAATTGACAAAAACATGCAAGCTTCCTAGTCCATATAGTCCATGTGCTTGCATTTGAACTCTTAAATGAATGCCATTTTATTGATCTAGTTATTGTCTCACAATCCAGTCAAGTAGGAATATTCTCTTCTTCAACTACCAAAAGAATCATCGAATTGTAGAGTTCTCACTTGATCCCGTAAATAATTTTTCATTACATCAATCCACAATTGCACGTGCATCTCTAAATTTGGCTGCATCCTCAAATTTTAGTTGCTCTCTAGCAAGAGCTCTTTTCACACATGGTCCAGCTCCATCATGTTCTTCTTTACCATATCCATCTTCAAAAAAACTCCCAATATGTTGGATATTGTTTTCTTTGTGAGCCCTACATAGCCAATAAAACATTCTTGCATTTTTGAATTGCCCTATACAATTATTTGACCATATGAAATGTTGTGTCATCTGGATTCCTCTTTCTTTTAAACTTTCATAAAATTTTGTGAAACAATATTACACAAATTTTGAAGAGTGTAACCAGTTATCACTCAAATAGAAATGATACTCCCTAAAAAAATTTCTATTATCTTCTATACTATCATCTGCATGTCTGTATACAATATGAACAATTATGGCCACTTGCACTAAATTATAATACTGAGATTGAATTTCCTCTTGTGGAACAAAAGTATAGTTTTCTGCAAAGTCAACCACCGATAGGATAGTTCCAATTGGAAATGTGTTTCTACATGAATGAAATTGTCCATCAAGTCACCGAGCATATTGGGAGTGTTTGACATATTTGAATACAATTTTATCCTTAAAATCTTTGATGAATGCGTGCACACAAATTTTTTCAGTGACTAACTCACAACGCTTTCTAATTTTTCCATCCTTTAAAGAATATTCAACATTCCTGAATCTTTTCACATCCACTAATTGTTGTCTAAATTCATGTGAAATATTTTCATGCATACATTCTCCTAACAATGAAAAGTTGCCACATCTATTGCATTGTCCAGAAATACATGCTTTTGAATAAAATAAGTATCTAGTAGATGTTTCACAAAACAAACCTGCTACAAACTTTTTAATTGTTTGAGGTGGCATATTAATACCACATTCCTGCATAATTTCATTAATATGCAAAGTAGAACGTATATATCGAAAAACATCATAATAATAATGAAATAGCACGAGTTTTACAACAACAAGAGATTTGTTGTTTATTAATTTTCACATACCAAGGTTTACATTTCTCGAAAGATCTTTGGCTTATAGTAATATTAAATGGTACTAACACTAAATCATCTAAGAATTTTTTATATAATTCAGTTTGAGTCATGTCTAATAGATGTTTTGGATGAGGATCGTGAGTTTTAGACCCCACTCTTAATTTTAAAACATCTCTAACATTAGATGATACCCTTGTATTATCATGCCAATATTTTTCAATTAAAGATTTGATTTCACTATTTAATTTCATGTCATACCTTGGGAGTCTACCACTAAAACTCTAACATTGGTTAATTGGATCTTTTTCAATATATTCTCTTCTCTTTGCTGCTCTTCTCAAAGTTTTAAGATTTATATTTAGAATTTCACTTGTCTTACTTATCATTCTTTTATTAGAAGATGATTTATTGACTAAAGCACTTGTTATAGCTCTTCGTGCTGCATTGCTATCTTTAGATCGACTCTTTTTACCAATAGAATCAATAGCATTAGCAACACTAGATAAAACTTGTTTGATTGATTCATCTTTTTTTTAAGTTTTACAAAGATGCCTAACTTTTTCATTAATTTTCACAATTTCCACATCTTCATCAATTGCATCATAAGTTGACATTGAAATCCAAGACTTTTTCTATAAACAAAATATTTTATATAATCTATTTGCATAACTTCTCATTTGCCTCCAAGAAATCTTACTAGATAGATTATCTAAGACATTTCTTTCAATCTCAAATAAAATATTTTCATTTTCACTCCTATAAGGGATATCATTCTCATTCATATCATCAATAGGTGGGTTTGAAGACATACCTAGATTTGTTTCTATAGTCATGTTTTCAATATCATTGAAAGTTGGCTCCGAAGACACACCTAGATTTGTTTCTATAATCGTGTTTTCTATATCATTGAAAGTTGGCTCCGAAGACACACCTAGATTTGTTTCTATAGTCGTGTTTGTTGGATTTAAGGCATACAACTGAGAGGGGGGGGTGAACCAGTTGTATAAAACTTCTTGTTCTTTCAAACACTTGATTCTTCGTTGTTAGTTAACAGCATATCAATTAATCATCCATGAAAGCATAATACATAAACACAAGAGCAGATAAACATCAACACATTGAACACCAAGATTTTGACGTGGAAAACCCAGTTAAGGGAAAAACCATGGGGTGATTAACCCAAGGATTATTCTCTGTTAGAAGAATAAGAAAAAGAATGGCACTTGCCAATTAGGGCTCACTGCCCGAGCACACTGCTCACAAGAGGCCCACTGCCTACTAAGAGACACACTATCTACAAAGTGATAAGAATCACAATCTTGAACTGGAGAATGACATCTCTACTATGTCCGGATGAGTTCCTTTTAAGCCCAAAAACTTCTGCTCTGCCTTTCGCACTTCTCTTCGCTATGCCACACTCATCCACACAATCCACACTTTGAAATGAACTCACAAACCGTTATTTATACAAGACATCGACTTAGGAACAAACATCTAAGTCGGCAAACAACCATAAGAGTATCCGCAAGATGAATAACACATCCGGTCGGCCACCACAAGAACATTCGCAGGATAAACAACTCATCCGGTCGGCTAAACAGAGCAAGAACTTCATCTGGAAGAATAACTTCAATTCCGGGCTCTACTATCAATGCAGATCAACAACACAACCTCAACACGATCCAGAAAACTTCACAAGCCTGCCTGAATGACCGGATACATCCGCACGTCCTTTACTTGCTGGAATCTCTTGTCTTCCTCATCCGGAACTTCAAGAACACAGTCTGTCGCCACTGTAGAAGGTACTTCCGGACCTTCAAATCATACATTATCAATGCGGACCAACAACACAACCTCAACATGATCCAAGAACCTTCACAAGCCTACCTGAATGACCAGGTATGTCCGCATTTCCTTTACTTACTGAAATCTCTTATCCTCCTTATCCAAAACTTCAAGAACACAGTCTGTCGCCACTGTCATAATGCAAGAGGTACTTTCGGACCTCCGAATCATACACAGCTCGAGATGGCACATCACAAGGACATCCCAAACACTCTTTCCAATCCAAAGATTAGGATTGTACAATTCCGGACCTCACCAGACCTTTCTGTGATCCTCTGTCACCTCTAAGCACTTGCCGGAACCGGTTCCACACAGACAGCCATAACTTCTTCAGGTCTTCATGCGGACCTCTGAAAACTTGATTGAAGCATCTCAAGACTCATATCTGCAAACCCTTTAATCCGCATCCTCCGGTTCTCAACCTATCCAATATATTTGCCTTCTTCTCATCACTGTTCTTCACTGTTCCTGACTGAGGCTAATTTTCTCAATATCCTCAACACACAGCTCATCCAATCGTTCTTGTCAATGTAATATGAGTATGTTGACATCAATGACAACACTGGTTCACCTCATACTTGCAACAATCTCCCCCTTTGTCATTGATGGCAACATATGATGTGAAAAACTATCAAGACAAGAACTTCTCCTTTCTGTCACAGCTCCCCCTATCAACAACAACTTTTCACATGTCTTCTCTTCCTTTACTGCTCCCCCTTTGATCATTAACCACTTGTTTTTCACATGTCTTCTCTCCCCCTTTGACATCAATGGCAAAGGGCTCATACTTGCAATTCTAATACATCAGAATCATACCAGCTGCTCCCCCTTAGTAGCAGCTCCCCATCATCAATCCGGATCACAAGATATGACTGTGATATCCACCGAACTGATGCACATCAGTGCATCCTAGTTCATCACCGGAGGGGCCATGACCCCTAACTTCTCCCGGAGATATTCAAAAGAGTCCTTGGGAAGAGGTTTTGTAAAGATATCTGCAATCTGATCCTTGGAGGGAACATACTCCAATCTGACTTCTTCCTTGTTTACTTGTTCTCTCAAAAAGTGAAACTTGATAGATATGTGCTTAGTCTTAGAATGCAATACCAGATTCTTAGAAATATTAATTGCACTTGAATTATCACAGAAAATTGTGATAGGCTCCTCATATTCAACTTTAATGTCTCTTAGCATCTGCTTCATCCATAAAATTTGAGTGCAACTACCTGCTGCTGCAATGTATTCTGCTTCAGTTGTAGACAAAGATATTGCATCTTGTTTCTTGCTTAACCAAGAAACCAATCTCTTCCCCAAAAAGAATGCTCCACCACTAGCGCTCTTCCGGTCATCCACATCTCCTGCCCAATCTGCATCTGTGTAAGCATGAAGAGAGAAATCCAGATCTCTAGGGTACCATAGACCATACTCAACTGTTCCTTTCAAGTACCTAAAAATTCTTTTGATTGCCATAACATGAGATTCTCTAGGATCAGCCTGGAATCTTGTCACAAGACCAACAGCCTGCATTATATCTGGTCTAGTTTGAGTGAGATACAACAATCCACCAATCATTGATCTATACTTTGTCTGATCTGCCTTTGGAGAATCATCATCTTTGCTTAACTTACATCTGGTTGCCATAGGAGTGTTCATTGGCTTTGAGTCTTCCATACCAAATTTCCTTAACAATTATTTCACATATTTGGTCTGAGAAATGAAGATCCCTTCTTTTGTTTGAGTAATTTGCAGACCCAAGAAGAAATTCATTTCACCAAGCAGAGACATTTCAAACTCACTTTTCATCTGATTTGCAAAAGTTTTGCACATACTATCTCTTCCTCCAAAAATGATATCATCCACAAACACTTCAACAATCAAAATGTTATCATGATTAATTTTGAAATATAAGTTACTTTCAGCAGTACCTTTGTTGAATCCAATCTGCACAAGATGCTTATCCAACCTTTCATACCATGCTCTTGGGGCTTGCTTCAATCCATACAAAGCTTTCTTCAACTTGCAGACCATATCATCATTATCAGACAATTGAAATCCATCCGGTTGTTCAATGTAGACTTCTTCTTCCAGATCACCATTTAGGAAGGCAGACTTGACATCCATCTGATATACCTTGAAGTCTTTGAAGGCAGCAAATGCAAGAAGTAATCTGACTGCTTCAATTCTTGCCACCGGAGCAAAAGTCTCTTCAAAGTCAATTCCTTCTATTTGAGAGTAGCCTTTGCAGACCAGTCTAGCTTTGTTTCTGATTACTTCACCAGCTTCATTTAGTTTGTTCCGAAAGACCCACTTGGTTCCAATTACATTCCTGTCTCTAGGTCTGGGAACAAGATCCCAAGTATGATTTTTCTCAATTTGCATCAATTCATCTTCCATTGCTTTGGTCCAGTTTTCATCATTGCAGGCTTCATTTATTGTTTTAGGTTCAATCTTTGAAATTAGACAACATTCATCCTGATTTTGAGCAACATTCCTTCTAGTTTGTACACCTTTGCTTCTGTCACCTATGATCTGATCTTCAGAGTGGTTCAGTCTTACATACCTTGGAATTTTGGGAGTATCCTGCACTGCTGCTTCTTGATCAGGCTCATTCAAACCTATCTCTTCTTCCTGATTTACCGGATCAGGCTGACTCTGTCTCACCGGAGAGGATTGAGTTCCTTGAACACTGTCTTGGTCATCTTCATCAAACTCATAAAATCTTGAAGGCTTCTCAATTCCTTCATCAACTTTTACATTGGTGCTTTCTATCATCTTCCTCAATCTCTTATTGTAACACCGGTATGCTTTGCTTTGAGTGGAGTAACCCAAGAAAATTCCTTCATCACTTCTAGCATCAAACTTTCCTAGATCTTCATCTCTTTTAATATAACACTTGCTACCAAATACTCTGAAATATTTCATAGTAGGAGTGATGCCAAACCAGAGTTCATAGGGGGTCTTACCGGTGTTGTTTATAATTTGAACTCGATTGAGAGTGTAGACTGCAGTGCTGATAGCTTCTTTCCAAAACATCTGAGGAACATTTGCTTCCAACATCATTGTCCTGGCAGCTTCCTGGATGGTCCGGTTCTTTCTCTCAACTACTCCATTCTGCTGTGGAGTCCTAGGAGCAGACAACTGTCTCCTTATACCCTGCTTCTCACAAAAGTCAATGAACTCACCAGATGTAAATTCACCACCTCTATCAGACCTTAGACACTTTAGTTTCAATCCGGTTTGATTCTCTACCATAACTTTGAAGATTTTGAACTTCTCAAATGCTTCTGATTTTTCTTTTAGAAATGTAACCCACATCATCCGGGAATGATCATCAATTAACAACATGAAATATCTATCACCTTGCAGACTCTTGATTCTTGTCGGACCACAGAGATCAATATGTACTAATTCCAACAATCCGGTAGAAGACTGATCTTTGCTTTTGAAAGAGACTCTGCTTTGTTTACCTAACTGACATTCTTTGCACACACAATTTGTAGGTTTCATCAATTTTGGAAGATCTCTTACAGCCTGAGTATTGCTTATCTTGATGATGTTATCAAAATTTACATGACACATTCTTCTATGCCATAACCAACTCTGATCAATTTGAGCAAACAAACAACTTTTATTTGAACCAACCAGATGAAAGATATTACCTTTTGTCTGAGTACCGGATGCAATTTTAGTTCCGGAGCTTGTAAAGATTCTGCATTTTCCATTCTTGAACCGGAGATCATAGCCTTTGTCCACTAACTGACCAACACTGAGAAGATTGTGCTTCAATCCTTCAACATATAGTACATTACCTGTTTTGCTCTTTCCATCAAAGGAAATAGTTCCCCTACCTATGATTCTGCCAGCAGAATTGTCACCAAACTTTACCATTCCTCCTTCATATCTTTCCAAATCTAAGAACTTATTCTTGTCACCAGTCATATGGTGAGAACATCCACTGTCAATAACCCAATCATCCTTTTCTTCCACTTGAGCAGCCAAAGCTTTTTCAACAACTTTGTGATTGACAGATTCAGAGAGTATTGAATCTTCTTCCTTGATGGCAATAAACACCTAGTCATTTCCGGATTTGCTTCCTAGTTCTGATTCATCATCTGTTACTCCTTCATTGTCATCTTCTTCATGAACATAATAGCAATTCTTTTGAAACCTTTGTCTGTTAGTATTAGACCTTGCAGATCTTTCCGGACATCTTGAAGCAAAATGACCAATCTTATTGCAGTTGAAACACTTAAAGGGTAGTTTTCCTTCATACTTACCGGATCCTCTTGGCAGTCTCTTTGCAATGAGGGCTTCAAGTTGAGCTGTTTCTGCTTCTTCTTCTTCCATGTCTCTTCTTGCTTGATCATACCATGACATCTTCCTTGATGAGTTTTCTCCCGGATCAAATCTCTGTTTGCCTTTCACATAGGTACTGGCTTTGAAAGCAGATTCAGTCTTGGGAGGATCATCTCCAAACTCGGTCATTTCAAATGCAGCTAGTTTGCCAACCAGTTGTTCTCTTGTGACAGTTGTGTGGGCTCTGAATTCATCAATGGCAGCAACCTTGATTTTGTAGGCAGCAGGAAGGGATCTTAGGATTTTGCAGACAATCTCATTTTCATCTAGAGTTCCACCAGCATTTCTGATTCCACATACCAGCTCATTCACTCTTGGCATAAAGGTAGTGATGTTTTCATCATCTCTCATCTTCAATCTTTCAAATTTTCCTTTCAGACTTTGCAACCTTGCACTTTTGACAAACTCATCTCCTTCATACAGAAGTTCCAGTTTAGTCAGGATCTCATATGCAGTTGGTAGGTCAATAACATTTGAGAGATCTGAGTCATTCAATGCGCTTAGAAGAGCTTCCTTGGTCCGCAGATTGTTTTCTGCTTCTGTGATTTCATTCAGAGTTGTCGGGCCACCTTGTGGAGGTACATATGGTTTTGAGACCATAGCCAAGTATGCTTTTCCCATACATTCCAAGTGACACTTCATGCGACCTTTCCAGAGAGTGAAGTTGGTTCCATCGAACTTCGGACTATCCTTCTTGTATGACGACATCCTGGATCTCCTCAAGCGGTTAAGCTCCTTTCAGAGGAACTTGGCTCTGATACCAATTGTTGGATTTAAGGCATACAACTGAGAGGGGGGGGTGAATCAGTTGTATAAAACTTCTTGTTCTTTCAAACACTTGATTCTTTGTTGTTAGTTAATAGCATATCAATTAATCATCCATGAAAGCATAATACATAAACACAAGAGCAGATAAACATCAACACATTGAACACCAAGATTTTGACGTGGAAAACCCGGTTAAGGGAAAAACCACGGGGTGATTAATCCAAGGATTATTCTCTGTTAGAAGAGTAAGAAAAAGAATGGCACTTGCCAATTAGGGCTCACTGCCCGAGCACACTACTCACAAGAGGCCCACTGCCTACTAAGAGACACACTGTCTACAAAGTGATAAGAATCACAATCTTGAACTGGAGAATGACATCTCTACTATGTTCGGATCAGTTCCTTTTAAGCCCAAAAACTTCTGCTCTGCCTTTCACACTTCTCTTCGCTATGCCACACTCATCCACACAATCCACACTTTGAAATGAACTCACAAACCGTTATTTATACAAGACATCGACTTAGGAACAAACATCTAAGTCGGCAAACAACCATAAGAGTATCCACAAGATGAATAACACATCCGGTCGGCCACCACAAGAACATTCGTAGGATGAACAACTCATCCGGTCGGCTAAACAGAGCAAGAACTTCATCCGGAAGAATAACTTCAATTCCGGGCTCTACTATCAATGCGGATCAACAACACAACCTCAACACGATCCAGAAAACTTCACAAGCCTGCCTGAATGACCGGATACATCCGTACGTCCTTTACTTGCTGGAATCTCTTGTCTTCCTCATCCGGAACTTCAAGAACACAGTCTGTCGCCACTGTAGAAGGTACTTCCGGACCTTCAAATCATACATTATCAATGCGGACCAACAACACAACCTCAACATGATCCAAGAACCTTCACAAGCCTGCCTGAATGACCAGGTACGTCCGCATTTCCTTTACTTACTGAAATCTCTTATCCTCCTTATCTGGAACTTCAAGAACACAGTCTGTCGCCACTGTCATAATGCAAGAGGTACTTCCGGACCTCCGAATCATACACAGCTCGAGATGGCACATCACAAGGACATCCCAAACACTCTTTCCAATCTGCAGATTAGGATTGTACAATTCCGGACCTCACCGGACCTTTCTGTGATCCTCTGTCACCTCTAAGCACTTGCCGGAACCGGTTCCACACAGACAGCCATAACTTCTTCAGGTCTTCATGCGGACCTCTGAAAACTTGATTGAAGCATCTCAAGACTCATATCTGCAAACCCTTTAATCCGCATCCTCTGGTTCTCAACCTATCCAATATATTTGCCTTCTTCTCATCACTGTTCTTCACTGTTCCTGACTGAGGCTAATTTTCTCAATATCCTCAACACACAGCTCATCCAATCCTTCTTGTCAATGTAATATGAGTATGTTGACATCAATGACAACACTGGTTCACCTCATACTTGCAACAGTGTTTTCCATATCAATGAAAACTGGCTCTGAAGACATACCTAGATTTGTTTGTATAGTCACATTTTTCATATCTTTGAAAGTTGGGTTTGAAGACATACATGCATTTGTTTCTATAGTCACATTTTCTTCCAAATTCACCATTTCCACATTTGCATCATCTATATTCATCCCATCATTTATAGTCTCTTGAATGTCTTTCTCTTCAATACTCATAGAACTAGATGCTTCAATATTCTTCATCTCTTAAATCCTTGTTTTCTATCTCTTTGCCTTTTTGCTTCCTTCTCTCTATTTGCTTCAATTTCTTGAGATGTCATTACCCTCCTTTATTTTTTTCTTTGATGTTGATTTGATCCCATGATTACCAAACCCTCTTGATAAAATAGCAATTGATACTTAATCCAATTTCATAATTGATGTACTTCTTTGAAATTTTGAAGTAGAATTAGATGTAGATCCTTTGTTCCATAGATTTTGAAGTAAAAAGTAGATGTAAAAACAAAAACCCTCTTTCTTTATTCCTCTAGAAAATAGCTCATGCACTTGATTTCACTTCAGAATTGTTCATATGATTGATTCCTTTCAAAATCTGAATAGAATATGACCTATCAAGAGATTCCACAAGACACCTGTAAGTAAAAAAATACAGAAATTGTCATTGTTGGGCTGTACTGATCAGACTTGCAAGTTGTAGGGATATAGTGATTGTACATTTTTCCCTGATATGGGAAATAACGGATATAATAGAAACAGGTACCCATTATGTAACGCGTACCCGTTCTATAACAGGAACCCATTCTATGAATTTTGAAATCACTGACCACCTTTTCCCTTCCCTTTGCTTGGGTTTTAGGCTCGGGATAGGCATGGTTGGCCGACCTTGAGCCTTGGACCTACAAGTTTTTTTCTAAGTACAGAACAAGAGGAAAGACTGAGTTTACCTATATGGTTGAGGACCTTTTTTCTGAATTTTTTTACGAAATGAAAACCCATTACAAATGACAGTGTCTAGTTTTCAGATATATAATTTTTTTTGTTATTGGACATGTTTTTCTATTTATTATTTAATTTATGAGCAAACTGGTCCAAAAACTTGAAATGATAGGTATTTGTATTTTTTAATAACTTTTAATTTTTAAATTTAAAAAAAAAAAATTATATGTCATCAATCTACATTCTTTACACAATGAAATTTTTTTTTAATTTTATGATTTTTTTTGCTCAAATTATGTTGGTCGTATACGAGGGGTTTTCAAAAGTAGCAATTAGGCCTAATAAAAAATTAATAAAAAAAATATTTAGAAAAATATTATAAAATAATATCCTCATCAAACTTCACTGTACTACACATCTTTTCTCAAAAGGATTTTGAAAAATAATTTTATTTAGGTCAAATTATGTTGGTCATACACATGCATAGTATGGTTAAAAAAAAGTGACTTTTAAACAATAGTTTTTAGAAATGCCTATTGAAAATTAATTTGTATCATCTAGGTATTGAAATAAATTACATATTTAAAAACTAGACTCCGAGCACTACATTTTATATTTACTGACTTTTTTAAAAATTCCATCTCTAAGTGCTTCAAATTTTAAGGTCAAATGTGACAAATTCTAAAAATCAGGGAAAACACTTCCACTTTTTGGCCAAAAAGTGGACCCAACTTCAGCACTGACCCATATCAATTTTGACAATTTGGTAAAGATAAGTTATGTTCAGGATGTAATAGATTTGCCTAAGCTTGTGAAGCCTGCCAACATCATTTGGAAAGAATGTCAATTTGGGAAACAAACAAGAACAAGTTTCAAAAGTAAAGAACAATTCTCTGTTGGATTGCTGGAGCTGGTTCATACAAATCTGTGTGGTCCCACAAGAACAAGAAGTCTACAAGGAGACAGGTATTTCATGTTGCTTATTGATGATTACTCCAGGATGATTTGGGTCACTTTTCTAAAAGACAAATCAGAAGCCCTAGACAAGTTCAAAGCCTTCAAGGCAATGGTTGAGAATGAGTTAGAGTTAAAGATTAAATGCTTGAGATCTGATAGAGGAGGTGAGTTCACATCAAATGAATTCAATATTTTCTTTGAAGAACAAGGGATAAAAGGACAATTGTCTGCACCTAGGACTCCTTAGCAGAATGGAGTTGTTGAAAGAAAAAATAGGATAGTTCAAGACGCTGCTAGGACTATTTTGAAGGAAGCTGACCTACCAGAAGTATACTGAAGAGAAGCCATACACACTGTTATGTACATCCTAAATAGGGTTCAAGTAAAAGGTAATGTTGCTAAAACTCCTTATGAATTGTGGTATGGAAGAGTTCCTACAGTAAGATATTTCAAAGTTTTTGGTAGTAAATGTTATATCAGAAGAGAAGATCTAGGCAAGTTAGATGCTAGGTGTGATGAAAGAATCTTTCTTGGATACTCTACCAAGAGTAAGGCCTACCGGTGCTACAATAAGAGATTGAAGAAGATCATTGAAAGTGCTAATGTGAAGGTTGATGAAGACATGGGAAGAATATCAGACCTGGGTGACTATGAATCAGATGAACCTGATGTTATAACAATTGAAGAAAAGGTTGAAGAAGAAGATAGTCAAGATGAAGAATAAAATGCTCCAAAAAATACTACTAAGACTCCCAGGTATGTAATAATTAATCATTCTGAAGATCAAATTATAGGAGACAAAAGCAAAGGGGTATTGACAAGAAAAAGAGCTGCAGAAGAACAAGTGAATTGTTGTTTACTTTCAAAAGTTGAACTTAAAACTATGAATGAAGCTTGCAATGATGAAAATTGGGTAAAAGCTATGGAAGAGGAGCTGACACAATCAAACTTGGGAACTGGTTCCTAGACCTGCTGATAAAAATGTGATTGGCACAAAATGGGTTTTCAGAAACAAGATGAATGAGAATGGAGAAGTAGTAAGGAACAAAGCAAGATTGGTGTGCAAAGGATACTCTCAGGTTGAAGGGATAAATTTTGAAGAGACCTATGCTCCTGTGGCAAGAATTGAAGCAATGAGAATATTTTTGGCATTTGCAACATTCAAAGATTTCAGAGTCTATCAGATGGATGTTAAGTCTGCATTCTTGAATGGTGAATTGGAAGAAGAGATCTACATTGAACAACCGGAAGGATTTCAACTATCAAAACAAGATGATATGGTGTGCAGATTGAAGAAGGCCTTGTATTGACTAAAACAAGCCCCCAGAGCCTGGTATGCACGGTTAGACAAATATTTGTTGCAATTAGGGTTCAGCAAAGGCACTGCTGACAGCAATCTATATTTTAAAATCAATGTTAATCAGATCCTAATTGTTTTAGTCTTTGTTGATGACATTTTCTTTGGAGGAAATGAAGGTATGTGCATGAAGTTTGCAAGAGAAATTGATGTAGGAGCATCCGGTGGTGTAAGGGTAATCTTGCATCACCCAAAAAGAAGTTGATTCAAAATCATTTCAATTGTTTTCATTTCATTCTATAATTAGTGTTTTTGTTCCATAATCTCTTGAATAATGATGTAGGACTTTCAGTTTTTCCAAACTGCTAAAAATAGCAATCTGCCTGTTTTGGAAAGTTTAACTGTCATTTTAGGAAAGTTTGCATTTGGGTACGGATTGAAGCAAAAACTTACAAAAAGCTTCATAACTAAAATATAAGACCTTTGGCAAAGGAATCAGGCAAAGATCATTTGTGAACTGAAAGATATTAAAATTTCTATTTTCTGAAAACCCCCTAAAATTTTCTGAAACGAGATATGAGGCACTAAAAGTTCCCATAATGTCCCAAAAAGTTGATAGAAATCTATTTACAAATTTCCAATGTGATAGTTCACATCACGATATTTTCGGCACTTAAAACAGTTCGTCAATCGGACACCCGGATCAAAAGTTATGCTTCCCGGAAGTTGACCTACTTTTAGAGGGAGCTACAGATTTTGAAATTTAGCTGGAGGCCGCCAAAAGTGTTATTTATGACTATTGTGGGAACCCTGGGTAGTAGTAGAGCTAAGGGGGAAAGTGTAGAGTCAAGAATAGGTAGGGAAAACAGAAACCCTAGCTGATTTGGGGTTGCAGAAGGCTGAAGATTCCAGAGCCTAGTGAGGTGTAGCTGTAATGTGTTTTAGCCTATGGGGAATTGATTCTTCTTATTGTAATTGAGCTTCTGTAATGTAATGAGTTGTCCAAATCAATAAAGAAATATTATATTTTCTGTGTGCCATTTTCTGTTGTTGTGTGTTTTATGATTTACCCCCTTCATCAAGTGGTATCAGAGCCAGGTTTCTTGAGTGTGTAGATAGATCGCCAACCGTGAGGCAATTTGCACCAGGACCTGAGGTTGTGGGTTTGCTGTGGAGATCAAGATGCCTCTACGAAGAAATTGTATTGGGAGGAATGCTTTGACGGAAGAGAGTTTTAGAGCCCTGCAAAGGCAAATCGATGCATTGCAAGAGGAGTTACGAAGAGGGTTTGAGCAAAGAACAAGAGAAGAAAGCGAAGATGAAGTTGAAGAAGAGCTATCTAAGGAAGCACAAGAAGCTGCTAGAGATCCTGCAGAAGTTAGGTTGTTGAGGGCCATTTCTAAGATTGGAAAGAGGCCCAAGATCAAAGTTTTTACATAGTCTAGAGATTTGAAACCAAAACAACTTATTGATTTGCTCAATGACATGGAGGAATATTTTGAGTATGAAGATGTGGAAGACCCAGATCAAGTCAAGTTTGCAAAAACAAAATTAAAGGGCCATATTAGTATTTGGTGGAAGGAGGTCTAGTTAGAGAGGAATAGAAGAGGAAAAGGAAAGATCACCAGATGGGATCGGATGGTGGAGAAATTGAAGAAGTAGTTCATTCCTGTGGACTATGAGATGGAGTTGTTGAAGAAGCTGCAAGGATTGAAGCAAGGCAACAAGTCTGTTAAGAAGTATACAGAAGAGTTTTATAAGATTACTATCAAAACTGGTCATGTAGAGGCCAACAAGGAGAAGGTAGCCCATTACATTAATGGGTTGAGGCCAAGTATTCAAGAGGAGCTAAGCCTAGTCAGAATGACCACCATAGAAGACACATACTAGTTTTCCCTGAAGGTGGAAGAGAAGCTAAATAAAAGATTTGACAGTAAGCAAAGGGGAAGAGGTTAAGGCAAAGGACTAGTGGAAGACCCTATGGGGGCCGAAATGAAGATTCAAAGAAAAGTGAAAGAGCTGGTACCAGTCGAAATCAGAGAGGAGATAATACCTACCGCCCTCGTGACTAGAACAATGGTGAGCAAAGAAGAAGAGGAAGAGACAGACCTGGGCAAGGACTTGGAAGAGGAGGTTTTAAAGGAACATGTTTCCAATGTGAAGAAGGACATCGAGCATACGAGTGTCCACAACATCAAGGAAGGACAAATAGAAGACCTGAAGGTAATGCACGAGTTGCACATGTCGATGAAGATGCGTAATCTGAGTGCTCTGAAGATGTTGAAAGGGGAGAAACCCTAGTTGTCAGAAGAACTCTGTTGAATAAGGAGAAAGAACCCAATCAGAGGAAGAGTTTATTCCACATAAGGTGCAAATGTGAAGGTAAGTGTTGTGATATTATTATTGATAGTGGAAGCACTGATAATCTTGTTTCAGAGGAGATGGTTGACAAGTTGAAGTTGACAAGAAGAAAGTATCCACATCCATATAGGATTGCATGGTTGCAGAACGACCATAGAGCTTTGGTCAATGAGAAGTGTTTAGTGAAGTTCAAGATTGGTCACTACCATGATGAGGTGCTGTGTGACATCATATCAATGGATGCATGTCATATGTTATTGGGGAGGCCATGGCAGTATGATAGAAATGTTGTCCATGATGGTCATGCAAACAAATACTCCCTAACAAAGGATGGAGTTCATCATAAGTTGAAGCCCTTGAAGGAGGTGGAAGAAAAGGTATGTAGTAATGCCAAAATTTACTTGGTAGATGGTAGAAAATTTTTGGAGGGTATGAAGCATGAGAGTCATTGCTTTGCATTGATTCCTAAGATTAATCAAGGGAAATGTGAAGATGTACCAGCAGAAGTCTCAGAAATGTTGGAAGAATTTCAAGATATTGTCTCTAATAATGTACCAGAAGGTTTACCACCAGTGAGGAAGATAAGTCATCAAATGAATTTAATACCAGGATCTAGTTTGTCAAATAAGGCAACCCATAGAATGACTCCAGCAGAGAGTGAAGAGTTGAATAGACAAGTTCAAGATTTGTTGAGGAAGGGATTGATAAGAGAGAGCCTAAGTCCATGTGCGGTACCTACAGTGCTAGCACCAAAGAAAGATGGAGAGTGGAGAATGTGTACAGACTCTCGAGCCATCAATAAGATCATGATCAAGTACAGATTTCTATTGCCCAGAATGGATGAAATAATTGACTATTTGAGTGGAGCCAAGCACTTCACAAAGGTTTACCTGAAGAGTGGGTATCACCAGATCCATATCAGAGAAGGAGACGAGTGGAAGACAGCCTTCAAGACAAAGGAAGGTTTGTATGAGTGGTTAGTCATGTCATTTGGGTAATCAATGCACCGAGCACGTTCATGTGGCTCATGAACGAGGTATTGAAAGAATTTTTGGAAAGTTTTGTTATTGTTTATTTAGATGATATTTTGATTTTCAGTAAGACTTGGGATGAGCATATGATGCATATCAGAAGAGTTTTTGAGAAGCTGAGGGAGGAGAAGTTGTTGATCAATCTGAAGAAATGTAGTTTTGCAAAGGAGTTGGTATACCTAGGATTTGTTGTCTCAGAGCAAGGTGAGGGCTATCATTGAATGACCTACGCCAAGGAGTGCTTCTGAGGTAAGATCTTTTCATGGTTTGGCAAGTTTTTATAGAAAGTTTATCAGGAATTTTAGTAGCATTTGTGCACCCCTAACTGAGACAATAAGAGGAGATAGAAAAGAGTTTAGATGGACTAAAGGAGTAGATAAAAGATTTGATACATTGAAGTAGAAAGTCACAGAGCAACTTGTTTTGGCACTTCCAGATTTCAATAAGGTATTTCAGGTAGATTGTGATGCTAGTGGCAGTGCTATAGGAGCTGTTTTGAGCCAAGAAGGTGAGCCCATTGCCTATTTTAGTGAGAAGCTTAATGATGCCAAGAAAAAGTATTATGTTTATGATCAAGAGTTTTATGCAATAGTTCAGGCTTTGAAAAAATAGAGACATTATTTGTTGCCAAAGGAGTTTATTTTATATACTGATCATCAAGCTTTGTAGTATCTTAATAGTAAAGGAAAGTTGAACCAGAGGCACTTGAAATGGGTTGAGTTTTTGTAGAGCTATACTTTTGTTTTGAATCACAGGAGTGGAATGTCCAACAGAGTTGGAGATGCCTTGAGCAGAAGGCAAATTTTGTTGATAGAAATGAAGATAAAGGTTGTTGGGTTTGATGAGCTCAAAAGTTTGTATCTTGAAGATCTAGATTTTGTAGAGGCCTGGAAAGTTTGTTTGGAACCTATTACTTTAGACAAGACAAAATGGTTAGATCTCATAATCTAAGATGGCATGTTGTTTAGAGGAAGCCAGTTGTGTATTCAAAGGAGTTCCATGAGAGAGAACCTGATTAAGGAGAAGCATAGTGGAGGATTGGCTGGACACTTTGGTCGAGATAAGACCATTGCTATTGTTGGTGAAAATTATTATTGGCCACAGTTGCAGCAGGATGTGAGGAAATTTGTGCAGAGTTGCAGAGTATGTCAGATGGTGAAAGGAGCAAGTCATAATACAGGTCTATATCAGCCACTACTTGTACTAGAGAACCCATGGGATGATATCAGTATGGATTTTGTTCTTGGTTTACCAAGGACACAGTGGTGCAGGAGCACCCGCACATGATCAGGATATAGGTGAATTGTCCACATGATGACAGGGCAGTAGGCTATTTTTAGTATGTTTGACTTTATCATGTAATAAGGTCCACTGTGACCGATGCTATGTAATAGTTCAGCATAGGAGTATGTGTAGGCAGTTAGAGATCGGGATAAGAGAGTCTGAGCTGTCCTCTCTCCCAGCCGCTTGGAAGCTCCCAGCCGCTGGGAAGTGATGTTAGTAGTACTCGAAGGATTTGTTATATATACCTTCGATCTGTAGGGTTTAGACATATAGTTTGATATTGATGTTGCTAGATGTACTGGTGTTGTGTTGAGTTGATATTCAGGAGAGCAGTTCAGACATTGTGAAGCTGTATTCAGGACATTGAATTTCAATTGAATAAGATCTCGTCTTTTGCATTATCTGTTTGCATCTGTGTTGATTTCCTTTCCGTTTTGCAAGTTAATGGGCACTTTCAACCCTTCCACCAGTTGATCCTGCAAATCGGTGGAATGGTCCTGTATCATAGCTTAGATTGCATTTGTGTTTTCTGTTTATGCATTGTATTGTTCAGGAGATCTATTAGGAGCATGCTGTAAGTCAGCCTAGCATCCTCATGTGCTAGGTCTAGAAGATAAGTTGTTAGATTTTGGTTTGAAGGTGATCCGGCCCGGTCGTCACATGATCTTTGTGAAATTATGCGGTTGTGAGTGTTTTCATGCAGTGGAAGGATACACAGGAGTCTGCATGTGCGTTTCCAGTCGGAACGAGCCGCATCGTCATCTGCGAATCCATCGCCATCAGGATCGGGTCATGAAGTTGTTGAAGTTTGCATGTTGCAGGTGCATCATGATGTTTTGAGTTGTATATATACTCAGTGTATATATCGCAGTCAGGATCATCTCTCGGGGAAGGTCATCATCCGCATATCGCTAACGGATGCGGGTGTGAAAGTTGAGTTTTTTTGGCTAAGAGTTGAAGAGTTCATCAGGATGATGTGTGACGTCATCGTCATCAGGATATGACGTCATCGTCATCAGGATATTAAGAAATCCCTCTATGCGAGTTTATGCTGTCGTCGCTAAGGGTTTAGGCATCGGCGAAGGCAGAAAGTCGTTAAGCATCATCAGGAGGTTTCGAGGAACCGGATGACCAATATCATGATGCTGTTGCTTGTATCGTCGGGCAGTGGAGCGTCGAAGGCAAGTTGTTGAAGTGCAACGTCATCAGGATATTTGGAGCAACCGGATATTGGGATATCCTGCTGACGAAGGTGATATTGAATATCATGATGATGCCGCTTGTATTTGGCACCCGATGAACAGTGCAACCGGAGGATGTTTGCGCCCGTTGATTATCATGATGATGATGATAGGCGACAGACGGAGGAGGTAAATAGTAATCGACAGGAGGATATTTGCGATCATCCGAAATATGATGATGCTGTTGAAATGTGATGATGCTGTTGGCGTCCTTAGGAAATATGATGATGATGTTCAGCCGATAGACATTTTTATCAGGTTGTTTGTACAGGTGGCAGCCCCTTCCTGTTAAGTTTCCTCCGTTGCGTCCCACTCTGCATCATAGTGGTATCAGAGCAAAGGTTAGGATCTTTTGGAAAAGATAAGCAGGATGTCAGACGAAGAAGGAACATCTGAGTTTCCAACAAAGATGACCAACGCTGAGTTGGCAGTTCTGGTGAAGAAACAGATTGCGGAAAGCAGGGCCGTGAAGGCTCAGAATCAGGAGTTGAAAGATGAGTTAGCAAAGTTGAGGAGCAGAGTAGGTTCTGGTAGAGAAGATGATAGGGAAGAAGAGGATATCCCTAATTGGAGTGAGGAGGTCGTTCCTGCAGACCAGAGGCCGCTGTTGAACGCCCTCAAGGCCATGGAAAGGAGAACCATGGATGTGAAGCTGGATTTGCCAGTGTTTACAGGTAAGATGGACCCTGATTCAGTAATGGAATGGATAGATTGTCTGAACAATTTCTTTGTAACAGAGGAGATACCAGAACAGCAGAGAGTGAAGATAGCACAGTCAAAGATGAAAGAAGCTGCCTTGACATGGTGGAACTTTGTTCAGGATGATAGAGTGCAGGAGGGAAAACGTAGAGTTGCCACATGGAAGAAGATGATGGAATTGGTAAAGGAGGCTTATATTCCTTTGGATTACAGTATCCAGTTACACAAGAGGAAGCAGAACCTGAAGCAGAAGGAGCTAGATGTCAGCTCATATACAGAAGAGTTCATGAAACTCTGTATGAAGACAAAGGTGAAAGAAAGTGAAGAAGAAAAGGTAGCCAGATACCTGAATGGACTGAGGTTTAATATTCAGGAAGATCTCAGTCTGCATAACCCAGATACAGTGCAGAAAAGCTTTCAGTTGGCATTGAAAGTGGAAGAAAAGCTGAAGAGAAAACAAGACCAAAACAACAGAGGAAGAGGAAGACAACAAAGAGGTGGAAGAAGTCCTTTCAGAGGCAGAGGACATGGACAGGGATATCAAGGAGAATCCAGTCAGGACAATAGCAAGGGCAACAATAGTCAGAATCAGCGAGAGAATTTCAGTCAGCAAGGAAACTTCAGAGGCAGAAGACCTTACAGAGGAAGATCCCAGGGCAGAGGATCCATCAGGTGTTACAACTGTAATAAAGAAGGCCATATAGCCAGCAGATGTCCAGACAAGGCCACAAGCTCAGCAGGAGAAAGGAGGACAAATCTGGTCAATGAACCTGATAATCAAAGCAGGACAAGCTCTAATGATTTCCAGAGTGTGAATGGTCCTGAGAATTATGGATATCCAGAAAGTGGAGAGTCCCTGATGATGAGAAGAACAGTAACTACCATGAAGGTACCTGATAAAGAAGCCCCTCAGAGGAAGTCCCTTTTCAGAACCACTTGCAAAGCAGGAGGTAAGGCTTGTAAAGTTTTGATTGATTCTGGTTCTACTGAGAACTTTGTGTCTGAAGAAATGGTGGTGAAGCTGAAGCTTAGGAGATTGCCTCATCCATCTCCATATAAAGTCTCATGGCTTACTCAAGGTCAGCAGACAACTGTAGAAGAGCAGGCTTGGGTAGAGTTTCAGATTGGTGGATATAAGGATAAGTTGTTGTTTGATATCACCAAGATGGATGCTTGCAACCTTTTGTTTGGAAGGCCATGGCAATATGATCTAAAGGCACAGCATGATGGTGTTAAAAACACCTATAAAATCACTAAAGATGGTAAAGATGTAACACTCTTCCCATTGAAGGAGAAAGAGGAGAAGTCTAAAGGCAAAGAAGTGAAGGTCATGCTGATGGAAGGCAAACAGTTTATGAAAGAAGTGGCAGCAGAAGGTGCAGTTGCATATGCCCTAATCCCCTGTATGAGTGTGAATAAGAAACAACAGCAAGAAGCCAAGAAGGAGAAGAAGCCAAGGTTGATAGACCCAGCTGTCCAAGAGTTATTGGATAAGTACAAAGGTGTTATCTCAGAGGGAATGCCAAGATCCCTACCACCTGTCAGAGATATCAGTCATTGCATAGACTTGATTCCAGGGTCTACACTCCCAAATAAAGCAGCTTATAAGCTTACCCCAGAGCAGAATGCAGAAGTAGCCAGGCAGATTGAAGAATTGATGAATTCAGGTTTGATTGGCAAGAGTCTGAGTCCATGTGCAGTACCAGCTGTACTAGCACCAAAGAAGGAAGGCACTTGGAGGCTTTGCACCGATTCCAGAGCCATCAACAAGATCACAATCAGGTATAGGTTTCCAATCCCCAGAATTGAGGATTTACTTGATTGTTTGGGAAATGCCAAGTACTTTACTAAAATAGACTTGAAGAGTGGATACCATCAGATAAGGATTAGACCAGGTGATGAGTGGAAGACAGCATTCAAAACAAATGAAGGTTTGTATGAATGGAAGGTTATGCCATTTGGTTTGTCTAATGCCCCTAGTACTTTCATGAGGCTGATGAATGAGGTTCTGAAGGAATTCATTGGTAAGTTTGTCATAGTCTATTTAGATGACATTCTGATTTTCAGTAACACCAGAGAAGAACATCTCAGGCATATAGATCTGGTTCTCAAGAGGCTACATGAAGAGAAGCTGATGATAAACTTGGACAAGTGTTTGTTCATGAAACAGGAGATCACATATTTAGGTTTTGTCATCTCACAAGGAAAGCTGCAGATGGATAAGGAGAAGGTGAGTGCCATATTGAATTGGCCAACTCCACAGACCATGAATGAAGTCAGAAGTTTCCATGGGTTAGCAACCTTCTACAGAAAGTTCATCAGAGGGTTCAGTCATATTTGTGCACCCATGCTAGATACCATTAAAGGAGGACAGAAGTGCAGGTTTGTTTGGACTCAAGGAGCAGATGGTTCCTTTGAGGCATTGAAGAGGAAGGTGGCACAGCAGCCAGTCCTTGCACTTCCAGATTTCAACAAGATCTTTTAGGTAGAGTGTGATGCCAGTCACATGGCCATTGGAGCAGTACTCAGTCAAGAGGGTAGACCAATTGCATTTTTCAGTGAAAAGCTCAATGATGCTAAGAAAAGGTATTCATCATATGATCTGGAAATGTATGCTTTAGTTCAGTCCCTAAAGAAATGGAGGCATTACCTGATGCCAAAGGAGTTCATAGTCTTCACAGATAATCAAGCTTTGAGTTTCATCAACAGTCAGGAGAAGCTGAACCACAGACATATGAAGTGGGTAGAAACACTACAGGCTTTCACTTTTACCTTGAAGCATAAGAAAGGGGTTAAGAACAAAGTTGCAGATGCTTTGAGCAGGAGAGTTCTCACAGTAAATCAGATTCAGTTAGAGAGTGTTGGCATTGACTCACTCAAGACCATGTATGAGTCTGATGCTGATTTTGGAGAAATATATCAGGTCTGTACTTCTTTTGGGGAGAAATACCATGCTGAGTTCTCTGAATACCTGATCCAAGATGGATTGCTGTTCAAGGGTGGACAGTTGTGTATTCCCAGATGTTCTATGAGGTTGAATATAATCAAGGAGAAACATTGTGGAGCAATGGCAGGTCATTTTGGTCTAGACAAGACTCTTGATCTGGTCAGGAGGCATTATTTCTGGCCTAAGTTGCAGTCAGATGTCAGGAAATTTGTAGAAACCTGTGTAATTTGTCAGAAGGCTAAAGGCAGGTCAACTAATGCAGGGTTATATCAGCCCTTACCCATTCCCTCCAAACCATGGGAAAGTATCAGTATGGATTTTGTTTTAGGTTTGCCAAGGACCAGGAGAGGATTTGACAGTGTCTTTGTTGTAGTGGACAGGTTCAGTAAGATGGCACATTTCTTGCCATGCAAAACCACTGCAGATGCCTCATATATTGCAGATTTATTCTTCAGGGAAATTGTCAGAATTCATGGGTTGCCTTTGAGCATAGTTTCAGACAGAGATGTGAAGTTTGTGGGTCACTTCTGGAGAACCCTATGGAGGAAGCTGGGAACCAATTTATCATTTTCCTCTGCATATCATCCTCAAACGGATGGACAAACTAAGGTTGTGAACCGTTCCTTAGGGAATCTACTTAGATGCTTGACAAAACAGCATGGCGAGAAGTGGGACAATATTCTGTCTCAAGCGGAGTTTTCATATAATGATACTGTCAACAGGAGCACAGGAAAATCGCCTTTTCAGGTAGTGTATGGAATGCATCCCAGAGGTATTTTAGAGTTGCGAGAGCTACCTACAGCAGATCCTGTTAGTGCAGACGGAGAATCTTTTGCTGAAGCAATCAAAGAAGTTCATGATCAGGTTCAGACCCAACTCCAGCAAACCACTTTGAAATATAAGGAGTATGCTGACAAGCAGAAGAAGGATGTTCAATTTGCTGTTGGCGATTTGGTTTGGGTTCACTTGAAGAAAGACCGGCTCCCTAAGGGGAAGTATACTAAGCTCATGCAAAAGAAAGTTGGACCATGTCCGATTTTGCAAAAGTATGGACAGAATGCTTATAAGATCCAACTACCACCTGATCTTGGTTTATCTCCTATCTTCAATGTATGTGATTTAACTCCATACAAGGCTAATCCAGATGTAGATCAGGATATCCTACAGGATACAGTTGCTGAAGACATTCCTCCACATGATCCTCCACAGATACAGCAGATTTTGGACACTAGAGTGGTCAAACAGACCAGGAACAAGAAGTACTTGGAGTACCTCGTCTCTTGGAAGGGACAGCCGAACTCTGAAGCAGTATGGATGACTGCCGAACAGATACAGAAACATGGTGCCGACCTTGATACTCTCATCTCAAGTGGACTTGAGATTTCTTCTTTTGGGGAGTATGGTGCAGGAGCACCCGCACATGATCAGGATATAGGTGAATTGTCCACATGATGACAGGGCAGTAGGCTATTTTTAGTATGTTTGACTTTATCATGTAATAAGGTCCACTGTGACCGATGCTATGTAATAGTTCAGCATAGGAGTATGTGTAGGCAGTTAGAGATCGGGATAAGAGAGTCTGAGCTGTCCTCTCTCGCAGCCGCTTGGAAGCTCCCAGCCGCTGGGAAGTGATGTTAGTAGTACTCGAAGGATTTGTTATATATACCTTCGATCTGTAGGGTTTAGACATATAGTTTGATATTGATGTTGCTAGATGTACTGGTGTTGTGTTGAGTTGATATTCAAGAGAGCAGTTCAGACATTGTGAAGCTGTATTCAGGACATTGAATTTCAATTGAATAAGATCTCGTCTTTTGCATTATCTGTTTGCATCTGTGTTGATTTCCTTTCCGTTTTGCAAGTTAATGGGCACTTTCAACCCTTCCACCGGTTGATCCTGCAAATCGGTGGAATGGTCCTGTATCATAGCTTAGATTGCATTTGTGTTTTCTGTTTATGCATTGTATTGTTCAGGAGATCTATTAGGAGCATGCTGTAAGTCAGCCTAGCATCCTCATGTGCTAGGTCTAGAAGATAAGTTGTTAGATTTTGGTTTGAAGGTGATCCGGCCCGGTCGTCACATGATCTTTGTGAAATTATGCGTTTGTGAGTGTTTTCATGCAGTGGAAGGATACACAGGAGTCTGCATGTGCGTTTCCAGTCGGAACGAGCCGCATCGTCATCTGCGAATCCATCGCCATCAGGATCGGGTCATGAAGTTGTTGAAGTTTGCATGTTGCAGGTGCATCATGATGTTTTGAGTTGTATATATACTCAGTGTATATATCGCAGTCAGGATCATCTCTCGGGGAAGGTCATCATCCGCATATCGCTAACGGATGCGGGTGTGAAAGTTGAGTTTTTTTGGCTAAGAGTTGAAGAGTTCATCAGGATGATGTGTGACGTCATCGTCATCAGGATATGACGTCATCGTCATCAGGATATTAAGAAATCCCTCTATGCGAGTTTATGTTGTCGTCGCTAAGGGTTTAGGCATCGGCGAAGGCAGAAAGTCGTTAAGCATCATCAGGAGGTTTCGAGGAACCGGATGACCAATATCATGATGCTGTTGCTTGTATCGTCGGGCAGTGGAGCGTCGAAGGCAAGTTGTTGAAGTGCAACGTCATCAGGATATTTGGAGCAACCGGATATTGGGATATCCTGCTGACGAAGGTGATATTGAATATCATGATGATGCCGCTTGTATTTGGCACCCGATGAACAGTGCAACCGGAGGATGTTTGCGCCCGTTGATTATCATGATGATGATGATAGGCGACAGACAGAGGAGGTAAATAGTAATCGACAGGAGGATATTTGCGATCATCTGAAATATGATGATGCTGTTGAAATGTGATGATGCTATTGGCGTCCTTAGGAAATATGATGATGATGTTCAGCCGATAGACATTTTTATCAGGTTGTTTGTACAGGTGGCAGCCCCTTCCTGTTAAGTTTCCTCCGTTGCGTCCCACTCTGCATCACACAGAGAGGGCATGATTCCATTTTTGTGGTGGTGGACAGATTCTTGAAGATGGCACATTTTATTTCTTGCAAGAAGACCAATGATGTTGTTCATGTTGCAGAGTTATTTTTCAAGGAGGTGGTGAGATTACACAGTCTATCAAAGAGCATAGTTTCAGATTAAGATACCAAATTTGTTGGTTATTTCTGGAGGACATTGTGGAAGATATTGAAGACAGATTTGAAGTTTAGTTCTACACACCATCCACAAACTGATGGGTAGACAGAAGTGGTGAATAGGAGTTTGGGTAACCTACTACGATGCTTAGTAGGAGATAAGCCCAAGGGATGGGATTTGATTTTACCACAGGCAGAATTTGCTTACAACAATTCTGTCAATAGGAGTACTGGTAAATCACCATTCCAAATTATATATGGCAATATCCCAAGAAATGCTTCTGAGTTAAGGAAGCTAGACAAAGGAGAGAAGACAAGTGCCGAAGCTGAAGACTTTGCAGACCATTTGAAGAATTTGCATGAAGAGGTGAGAAAGCACATTAATAAGATGAATATTCAGTACAAGGCTAAGGTAGATCAGAAGAGGAGATATAAGGAGTTCCAGGTAGGAGATGAAGTCATGGTTCACTTGAGAAAAGAAAGGTTCCCAATTGGAACATATAATAAGTTGAAAATGAAGAAATTTGGACCATGCAGAATCCTGAAGAAGCATGATTCAGAAAATGCATATGAGGTAGAGCTGCCAAGTGGAATCAATATTTCCCCTATGTTCAACATTGTTGATTTAACAGAATATCATGAAGGTGGCACAGAGGATGGACTGACAAAAGAACAGTGGAGTATTCTGGCATCTACTTCAATAGAGGAGATCGAAGAGATCTTAGATAGCCATGTGGGAAGAAGTACTCAGAATAGGCAATATGAAGAATATCTGGTGAAATGGAAAGGAAGACCTGTTGAAGATTCTTCTTGGTTGTCTAAGGCAGAGGTTGACCGTTTGAGTTTTCCTCACACAAACACCTGAGACGTGACAAGGTCACTTCTCAAATTACCCTGGGTGTCTGATGCAAGAGCATCTAGTGGTGTAAGGGCAATCTTGCATCACCCAAAAAGAAGTTGATTCAAAATCATTGTAGTTGTTTTCATTTCATTCCATAATTAGTGTTTTTGGTTCCATAATCTCTTGAATAATGATGTAGGACTTTCAGTTTTTTCAAACTGCTAAAAATAGCAACCTGCCTATTTTGAAAAGTTTAACTGCCATTTTAGGAAATTTTGCATTTGGGCATGGATTGAAGCAAAAACTTACAGAAAGATTCATAACTAAAATATAAGACCTTTGGCGAAGGAATCAGGCAAAGATCATTTGTGAGCTAAAAGATATTAAAGTTTCTGTTTTCTGAAAAACCCCTAAAATTTTTTGAAATGAGATATGAGGCACTAAAACATCCCATAACATCCCAAAAAATTTGACAAAAATTTGTTTACAGATTTCTAGCGTGATAGTTCACATCGCGAGATTTCCAGCACTTAAAACGGTTCGTCAATTGGACACTCGAATCAAAAGTTATGCTTCCCGAAAGTTGACCTACTTTTGGAGGGAGTTGCAAATTTTGAAATTTAGCTGGAGGCCGCCAAAAGTGCTATTTATGACTATTTTGGGAACCCCGGGCAGTAGTAAAGTTAAGGGGGAAAGTGTAGAGTCAAGAATAGGTGGGGAAAACAGAAACCCTAGCTGATTTGGGGTTGCAGAAGGCTGAAGATTCCAAAGCCTAGTGAGGTGTAGCTGTAATGTGTTGCAGCCTATGGGGAATTGATTCCTCTTATTGTAATTGAGCTTTTATAATGTAATGAGTTGTTCAAATCAATAAAGAAATATTCTATTTTCTATGTACCATTTTTTGTTGTTCTGTGTTTTATGATTTACCCTCCTTCATCAAAAATGTAGAATGAGTTTGAGATGTCTAGGTTTGGTGAAATCAATTTCTTTTTGGGTATGCAAATTAATCAATCAGATAAAGGAATCTTCATATCTCAGTCTAAGTATGTGAAAGAGTTGTTAAATAAGTTTGGGATGGAAGACTCTAAACCAGTATGTACACCCATGGTGACTGGATGCAAGTTGAGAAAAACTGATTAATCACCCAAGACTGATTAGAAAAAGTACAATTCCATGATTAGAGGATTGCTTTATCTAACTCAAACCAGGCCTGATATTATGCATGTAGTTTGTCTTGTTGCAAGATTTCAAGAAAATCCAAGAGAATCACATGTGATTACAGTAAAGAGAATCTTGAGGTATTTAAAAGGCACACCAGATCATGGCTTATGGTATCCAAAGGATAATGATTTCACTCTCAGTGCTTATGCAGATGCTGATTGGGCCAGAGATGTTGATGACAGGAAGAGTACAAGTGCAGGTGCCTTCTGTTTGGGTAACAGATTGGTTTCATGGTTGAGCAAGAAACAAGATTCAATCTCTTTGTCAACTGCAGAAGTAGAGTATATTGCAGTAGCATGTTGTTGTACTCAAGTGTTATGGATGAAGTAGACTTTGAAGGACATAAGAGTTGTGTATGAAGATCTAGTTGCAATCTTCTGTGACAATACAAGTGCTATAAATATTTTAAAAAATTTAATGATGCACTCAAGAACAAAGCATATATCTATAAGGTATCACTTTCTAAGAGAAAATGTGATAGAGAATGAAGTAAATTTGGAATATGTTTCCACAAAGGATCAGATTGCAGATATCTTCACCAAGCCTCTGCCTAAAAATAATTTTGAGTATCTCAGAGAAAAGTTAGGGGTCATTACCCCTCCTGCCTTAAACTAAAATGCATGGGAATGCATCAATTCAGTGGTGCCCAAAGTCTCATTCTTTGATTTGGATTGATTTTTTGTGAGCTACCTCTCAGGGGGAGTAGCTAGATGTTACCCGTATGAGTTCCTGATAAAGAAAGTATTGATAACAAAAAAATTTCAGTTGGATCGGAATAGCAGAATGCAAGTATGTGCCATTTGCCATTGATGTCAAAGGAGGAGAGAAATCATGTGAAAAACTTAGAAAAGAAAGAGTGCAGATGTGTAAATAGAAAGGGGGAGAATCTTGTCTTGATGGTCTTTATAGTTTTTCACATCATATGTTGCCATCAATGACAAAGGAGGAGATTGTTGCAAGTATGTGCCTAATCGGTGTTGTCATTGATGTCAACATATCATCGTTGTCACTGGTGTCAACTATGCTCTTGTTTTGTTGCTTGCTTGTAATAAGTTAGATACTTTGTATTTGCCTATGTAAGTGTTGGAAAGCCTGATATTTTTTTGTAATTTTTTTCTAAATATTTTTTTTTCTTGAATTTTTATTGGCCCTAATTACTGTTTTTAAAAATCAACGTGTACGGACAACATAATTGGACCTAAACTAAACATTTTTTGAAAAAAAAATTTCATTGTGTAGAGAATTGTCTAAAGATTGATGCCATATAATTTTTTTTACAAAAAAATTAAACAAAAAAATTTAAAAATTTAAAAAAGCTTGATATTTCAAGTTTATGGATCAGTTTGCTTAGAAATTAATTAAAAAATAGAAAACATAATCCAATCTTAACAAAAATTATATATTTGGAAACTAGAAATCATGTTCTATAATGGATTTTAATTTCATAGATTAATTCAGAAAAAAGTCCATCATCTATATTGCCAAAGTTAGAAATTTTTCTTAAACCTGCCTTAGTTTTTTAGTTGTAGGTCAAAGGCTAAGGGTCGGGTTGCCAAGCCTTTACTAAGCCTCAAAAATTGAAAAACACATACGCGTTATAAAATGCATATGCGTTCTTAAAACTAAATGCGTATGCGTTATATAACATGTACGCGTTATGTATTTTCTTATTTGAATACCTTTAAGAAATGCATATGCATTATAAAATACGTACGCATTATAATGCATGTGTTTCTTGTTATATAATGTATATGTGTTTTATAACACGTATACATTTCTTGTTATATAATGCGTACGCATTTTATAACGCGTATGCATTTTAGGCTCGAGTACCCGTAGCTAAGCACGTATGCATTTTTTCAATAATGCATATGTGTTTCTTGTGAGATTTTTTTTGGCCGAAACTTCCCCTCTTCATGGACCCAACTTGTTGCTTTTACCTATACCCTCTTTACTAAATATTCCTATCAACCACAAAGTTTAATGTGTACGTTATTTGTTGGATGATTGTGTATTTAAAGTAGTTGCTTTCAAAGTAATATAACATCTCTTGTCCAAGTTGTGATAGTTGCTATGCTCCTAAGTTGTTTAAGTGTAGCATAATTACTTTAGTAGAGTTAGTCACTGGCCCATAGCAACCAAGATTCGCTTGTTATAGCTAAGTTTGTAGATCATCTATAGCCAAGACTATAGTAGACTTGTAGCTAACACTTTTATAGCATGCCTACAACAAATTAGTGAGAAAAGATAGCTGGTGAATGTTTCAACTTCTCACATGCACGAATGGAGTTTGTATGAAGATAGATGAGTCAACTGACTCAACCTTATCCTTGTAAAAAAAAATCTATTATTCTTCTTTTGAGCATATGCAATTAAATATTGTATAGTCCTAGTGGGAAAGTTACTCTTACCTATCTAGAAATTAGTTTTCTAGTTTTGTTGTTGTTTTCCAAATAAAGCATCCATCCTCCGCATATTTGGAGTAGTGGAGATGCATGTTGTAGTAGTATATATCAAACATATTCTAGTAGAGTATATGAATAAATATAGTGAAGACATTGTAATAGATAGAATGTGATAGATTTTTTTGAAATCAATAGAGTACATTTCTATTTTCTCTATTCTAGTATATTGTCGTGAACAATTTTGATTTAGTTTTAGTTTAGTAAGAGGGAAAGAGGAAAGCCCAATTTTATCCAAGCAAGGACCCACTTGTGGTGGACTGAAGTTAAGTCTCTGTCCTAGTTAGTTTAGATGCACCTATAATTTCAACAAATTTTATGTCATAAGATTTTACCCTGTAGCCATTATGGTGAAGGGGGTAAATCAAAAAACACACAACAACAGAAATTGCATAGAGAAAATAAAACTTTCTTTTATTGATTTGGACAACTTATTACATTACAGAAGCTCAAATACAATCAGAGGAATCAACCCTCCACATGCTTCAACACATTACAGCGTTCTCTCGCAAAACTCTGGAATCATCTACCTTCTGTAACCCCAAATCAGCTAGGGTTTCTATTTTCCCACCTATTCTTGACTCTACACTTCCCCCTTAACTCTCTACCACCCAGGGTTCCCAAAAATGGTTATTAACAACCTTTTTGGTGGCCAACAACCTAATTTTGAAATTTGCATCTCCCTCCAAAAATAAGTCAACTTCCAGGAGCCATAACTTTTGCTCCCGGTGTCCGATTGACAAACTGTTTTATGCGTCGAAAAGTTCATGGAGTGCTCTAAGCAATAAAAACCTGCTCTACTGGTTTTGGCCATTTTTGGGCCCATACAGGGCCATTTAGTGCCTCAAACCTGAGTTTGAATAATTTTCAAACATTTTTTAGGAAACAGAAACTTTAATATCTTTTAGCTCGCAAATGATCTTTGCGTGATTCTTCACCAAAGGTCTTATTTTTTAATTATGAAGCTTCCTGTAAATTTTTACTTCATTCTGTGCCCAAATTCAAACTTTCTAAAAATAACATGTTACTATTTTTAGCAGTTTGGAAAAACTAAAAGTTCTACATCATTATTCAAGCGATTATGGAACTAGAACCACAAATTTTGAAAAGAAATGGAAAGAACATCAACAATTTTGAAGCACATCTTTTTTTGGGTGATGCAAGATTGCCCTTACACCACTGGATGCTCCTACATCAGACACCTAGGGAAATTTGAGAAGTGACCCTATCACGTCTCAAGTGTTTGTGTGAGGAAAACTCAAACGGTCAACCTTTGCCTTAGACAACCAAGAAGAATCTTCAACAGGCCTTCCCTTCCATTTTACCAGATATTCTTTGTATTGCCTATTCCGAGTACTTCTTCCCACATGGCTATCCAAGATCTCTTCTATCTCCTCTATTGAAGTAGATGCCAGAATGCTCCACTATTCTTCTATTGGTCCATCCTCTGTTCCACTTTCATGATATTCTGATAAATCAGCAATGTTGAAAACAGGGGAAATATTGATCCCACTTAACAGCTCTACCTCATATGCATTTCTTGAATCATGTTTCTTCAAAATTCTGCATGGTCCAAATTTCTTCATTTTTAGCTTATTGTATGTTCCAATTGGGAACCTTTCTTTTCTCAAGTGAACCATGACTTCATCTCCTACTTCGAACTCCTTATATCTCCTCTTCTGATCTGCCTTAGCCTTGTACTGAATATTCATCTTATTAATGTGCTTTTTTGCCTCTTCACGCAAATTCTTCATGTGTTTAGCAAAGTCTTCAGCCTCGACACTTGTCTTTTCTCTTTTGCCCAGATTCCTTAACTCTGAAGCATTTCTTAGACTATTCTTGTATACAATCTGGAATGGTGATTTACCAGTACTCCTATTGATAGAATTGTTGTAAACAAATTCTACCTATGGTAAAATCAAATCCCATCCCTTGGGCTTATCTCCTACTAAGCATCATAGCAGGTTACCCAAACTTCTATTCACCACTTCCATCTGTCCATCAGTCTGTGGATGGTGTGCAGAACTAAACTTTAAATCTATCTTCAACTTCTTCCATAATGTCCTCTAAAAATAACTAACAAACTTGGTATCTCAATTTGAAACTATGCTCTTTGGTAGACTATGTAATCTCACCACCTCCCTGAAAAATAACTCAGCAATATGAACGGCATCATTAGTCTTCTTGCAAGGAATGAAATGTGCAATCTTTGAGAATCTATCCACCACCACAAAAATGGAATCATGTCCTCTCTATGTCCTTGGTAAGACAAAAATAAAATGCATACTAATATCATCCCATGGCTTCTCTGGTACAGGTAGTGGTTGATATAGACCTGTATTCTAACTTGTTTCTTTCGCCATCTGACATACTCTGCACAAATTTCCTCACATCCTGCTGCAACTGTGGCCAATAATAATTTTCACCAACAATAGCAATGGTCTTATCTCGACCAAAGTGTTCAGCTAATCCCCCACTATGCTTCTCCTTGATCAGGTTCTCTCTCATGGAACTCCTTGGAATGCACAACTGGCTTCCTCTAAACAACATGCCATCTTGGATTATGTTATCCAACCATTTCATCATGTCTAAAGTAACAGGTTCCAAACAAGCTTTCCAAACCTCTGCAAAATCTGGATCTTCTGGATACAAACTTTTGAGGTCATCAAACCCAACAACCTCTATCTTCATTTCTGTCAACAAATTTTGCCTTCTATTCAAGGCATCTGCAACTTTGTTGGACTTCCCACTCCTGGGCTTCAAAACAAAAGTATAGCTCTACAAAAACTCAACCCATTTTAAGTGCCTTTGATTTAACTTTCCTTGACTATTAAGATACTGCAAAGCCTGATGATCAGTATATAAAACAAACTCCTTTGGCAACAAATAATGTCTCCATTTCTTCAAAGCCTAAACTATTGCATAAAACTCCTGATCATAAACAGAATACTTTTTCTTGGCATCATTAAGCTTCTCACTAAAATAGGCAATGGGCTTACCTTCTTGGCTCAAAACAACTCCTATACCACTACCACTAGCATCACAATCTACCTGAAATACCTTATTGAAATCTAGAAGTGCCAAAATAGGTTGTTCTATGACTTTCTGCTTCAATGTGTCAAATCTCTTGTCTACTCCTTTAGTCCATCTAAACTCTTTTCTATCCCCTCTCATTGTCTCAGTTAGGGGTGCACAAATGCTACTAAAATTCATGATAAACTTTCTGTAAAAACTTGCCAAACCATGGAAAGATCTTACCTTGGAAGCACTCCTTGGTGTAGGCCATTCAATGATATCCCTCACCTTCTCTGGGTCCATCTTAAGACCTTCTTCTGAGACAACAAATCCTAGGTATACCAACTCTTTCTTTGCAAAACTACATTTATTTAGATTGATCAACAACTTCTCCTCCCTCAGCTTCTCTAAAACTCTTTTGATATGCATCAAATGCTCATCCCAAGTCTTACTGAAAATCAAAATATCATCCAAATAAACAATAACAAAACTTCTCAAAAATTCTTTCAGTACATCGTTCATGAACCGCATGAATGTGCTCGGTGTATTGGTTAGCCCAAATGGCATGACTAACCACTCATACAAACCCTCCTTTGTCTTGAAGGCTGTCTTCCATTCATCTCCTTCTCTGATACGGATTTGGTGATACCCACTCTTTAGATCAATCTTCGTGAAATACTTGGCTCCACTCAAATAGTCCATTATGTCATCCATTTTGGGCAATAGATATCTGTACTTGATTGTGATCTTATTGATGGCTCGAGAGTCTATACACATTCTCCACTCTCTATCTTTCTTTGGTGCTAATACTACAGGTATCACACATGGACTCAGGCTCTCCCTTATCAGTCTGTTCCTTAATAGCGCTTGAACTATTATGTTCAACTCTTCACTCTCTGCAGGATTCATTCTATGGGCTGCCTTATTTGGCAAACTAGCTCTTAGTATCAAATTCATTTGGTGACTTATCTTCCTCACCGGTGGTAATCCTTATGGTACATTATCAGAGATAATATCCTGAAATTCTTCCAACATATCTGAAACTTCTGCTGGTACATCTTCACATTTTTCTTGACTAATCTTAGGAATCAATGCAAAGCAATGATGCTCATGCTTCGTAGCTTCCAAAATTTTCATACCATCTACCAAGCAAATTCTGGCAGTACTACATACCTTTTCTTCCACCTCCTTCAAGGGCTTCAACTTATGACGAACTCCATCCTCTGTTAGGGAATATGTGTTTGCACAGCCATCATGGACAGTGCTCCTATTATACTGCCACGACCTCCCCAATAGCATATGACATGTATCCATCGGTATGATATCACACCACCTCATAATGGTAGTCCCCAATCTTAAACTTCACTAAACACTTCTCATTGACCAAAGCTCTATGGTCCTTCTGCAACCATGCAATCCGATATGGATGTGGATGCTTTCTTCTTGTCAACCATCTCCTCTAACACAAGATTATTAGTGCTTCCACTATCAATAATAATATCACAACACTTACCTTCACATTTGCACCTTGTGTGGAATAAACTCTTCCTCTGATTGGGTTCTTTATCCTCATTTAACAAAGTTCTTCTAACAACTAGGTTTTCTCCCCTTTCAGTATCTTAAAAGCGCTCAGATTGCGCATCTTTATCAACATGTGCAACTCGTGCATTACCTTCAGGTCTTCTATTTGTCCTTCCTTGATGTTGTGGACACTCGTATGCTTGATGCCCTTCTTCTCCACATTGGAAACAGGTTCCTCTGAAATGTCCTCTTCTAGGTCCTTGCCTAGGTCTGCCTCTTCCTCTTCCTCTTTGCTCACCATTGTTCTGGTCACGAGGGTGGTGGGTATTATCTCCTCTCTAAATTCGACTGGTGCCGGCTTCTTCACTTTTCTTTGAATCTTCATTTTGTCCCCCATAGGGTCTTCCACCAGTCCTTCTACCTTGACCTCTTCCCCTTTGCTTGCTATCAAATCTTTTATTCAGCTTCTCTTCCACCCATTAATGTAATGGGCTACCTTCTCCTTATTTGGCTCTGCATGGCCTGTCCTAATAGTAATCTTATACAACTCTTCTGTATACTCCTTAATAGACTTGTTACCTTGCTTTAGTCCTTGCAGCTTCTTCAGCAGCTCCATCTCGTAGTCTACAGGAATGAACTGCTTCTTCAGTTTATCCACCATCCGATCCCATCTGGTGATCTTTCATTTTCCTCTTATGTTCCTCTCTAATTGGACCTCCTTTCACCAAATACTAGCGTGGCCCTTCAACTTTGTTTTTGCAAACTTGACCCGATCTGGGTCCTCCACATCTTCATGCTCGAAATACTCCTCCATGTCATTGATCCAATCAATAAGTTGTTCTGGATTCAAATCTCCAGAATACGTAGAAACTTCAATCGTGGGCCTTTTTCTGATGTTTGAAATGGCCCTCAACAACCTAACTTCTGTAGGATCTCCTGTAGCTTCTTGTTCGTCCTCGGATAGCTCTTCTTTAGCTTCATCCTCGCTTTCTTCTCTTGTTCTTGGATCAAACCCTCTTCGTAGCTCCTCTTGCAATGCATCGATTTGCCTTTGTAGGGCTTTAAAATCCTCTTCTGTCAAAGCATTCCTCCTAATATGATTTCTTCGTGGAGGCATCTTAATCTCTGCAGCAAACCCACAACCTCAGGTCCTGGTGCAAACTACCTCACGGTCGGCGATCTGTCTACACACTCAGGAACCCTCACTCTGATACCACTTGATGAAGGGGGTAAATCCTAAAACACACAACAATAGAAATTGCATACAGAAAATAGAACTTTTCTTTTATTGATTTGGACAACTTATTACATTACAGAAGCTCAAATACAGTCAGAGGAATCAACCCTCCACATGCTACAACACATTACAGCTTCCTCTCGTATGACTCTAGAATCATCTGCCTTCTATAACCCCAAATCAGCTAGGGTTTCAGTTTTCACGTCTATTCTTGACTCTACACTTCCCCCTTAACTCTCTACCACCCAGGGTTCCCAAAAAAGGTTATTAATAGCCTTTTTAGCAGCCAACAACCTAATTTTAAAATTTGCATCTCCCTCCAAAATAGGTCAACTTCCGGGAGCCATAACTTTTGATCTGGGTGTCCGATTGCGAACCGTTTTATGCGTCAGAAATCTTGCGGAGTGCTCTACACGTTAAGAACCCAATCTGCTAGTTTTGGCCATTTTCGGGCCCGTACGGGACCGTTTAGTGCCTAAAACCTGAGTTTGAATAATTTTCAGGCATTTTTCAGGAAATAAAAACTTTAATATCTTTCAGCTCGCAAATGATCTTTACGTGATTCCTTCGCCAAAGGTCTTACTTTTTAGTTATGAAGCTTCCTGTAAATTTTTACTTCATTCCGTGCCCAAATGCAAACTTTCTAAAAATAGCAAATTACTATTTTTAGCAGTTTGGAAAAACTAAAAGTTCTACATCATTATTCAAGCGATTATGGACCCAGAACAACAAATTTTGAAAAGAAATGGAAAGAACATCAACAATTTTGAAACACATATTTTTTTGGGTGATGCAAGATTTCCCTTACACCACTGGATGCTCCTGCACAACATTAACTTGCATATATGTATGAGTGTCAATTTTCAATCTATTTTAGAATATTTTTAACTCTAGGATTAGTTTTCCTTGTGTGTTAAGCATTTCCTTTCCTATACACAGCTCAGCCTCCATATAATTTAGATTTATACATGCAATATAGATATCGTGTCAATAAACACGTCCCTAGGTTGACAAGTAAATGAAGCACCACATTAACCAAGTGGCTTCTTGATTAATGGATAGCCTATCCATCAAGTTGTGTGTGAGTTGTTGCTCCACCAAGTTTAATTGGGACTAGGGATGGTTCAAGCCCTAAACTCTTTGGATTTTGAGATAGATTTCACTATTTTCCTTACATCAAATTTGACTTCTTGCATCTTAGATATAGCTATAGAAGTTCCATAATATTAGAAAAAAACCCTTTTCACTAACACTATGCAAAGAAGCAGGGACATTTTTGTGCTCTAGTAAAAGTTGCACGCCATGATGAAGAGACCACTTAGGATGGTTCCTTCCATGAGATAGCAATATTTCAATTACTACTGACCAAGGTGAAGCACCTACAACCACAACCACTCCTTATATTGAGGAAGCTACAACTAAAGAATTGCCAGTTGAGGCACTAGGAACTCAAGATCATAAGGGAAACTCCAAGAAGTCCCTAAAAGGGTATCCATAAGTTAGGAGTCAAGTACCTAGTAAGCCAACACTCTGTCTTTCAAAACTATCTACCAAACTACCTGATCCCTTGAAGCCCTATTTGGTGAATCCTCCTTAGAAAGTTCTATATTAACCAAGCATGTTTCAAGAAAAGCTATTAGGTCTATAGTAGTTTAGCACATAATGGCTAACGAAGTCCTTCATAATAACACCAATGAGCCCTCCACCTTTGAATTCCTCATTTCTGATCAAGAGGAGGAAGTAGAAATGAAAAATATTTCATCCTCTGCCTACCAAATTTTCATGGCTTTTTTGTTGGAAACAATGACGTCTCGAGTCTAGGGTTTGAAAGCATTAAGGAAGATGGTTTTTAGATTCCCAATAACTCCCCCTATTTCTAACCCTTACAATTGTCATAGAATCTATCATAAAATCTCTAGAAATATGCTGTCCATATTTTGTCAATAAATGAGCATCTATGACAACTTAGAACTCATCACACACATAGGACACATATGTCAAATAATTTTTTTTTTAAAATGAAAATTGCAAAGTTGAGACACCTGGAGCCAAGAATTCCAATTCAGTTCACGGTGTTTTTGGTATCATTTCTAGAAATATGCGTAACTCACTTTTGATTTTTTGGCGTACGGTGAAGAGCCTCGATATATCCATTGTTTCTAGCGTATTACACAAAGGCGTCGTCACAAGCTTTCGTTATAAATATTTTCTTGAGATTAAACATAAGCATCGTGAGATTCTTCTCCCTTCCAAATTGCCTATGAAGTTTCTCTGGCAGACCAAGAAATGGGCAATAGGCTGGAAAATGCACAAAGTTGGTGTAGTGGGGTGACCTTAGAAATGTGTTCCTCAGAAATAGGTGCAAGTCCTTTACAGAATTCCGCAACTTTCTTAATGGAAGCCAGTGCCATCGGCTGACCAGAGAGTCGACCCAGTAGTCATTACTGCAATTTAGACAATGATAACGATGAAGATGTAGAGCGAGGGATCTTTTTCTTCAGTTCAAATTGTATTTCACAAGATCAGCCAGAAAACAAACTGTCGCCGCCCAGCTTGAGCAGTGAGAGATTGGGGCGCACAAGTTGTAATTGTGACGAGCAATCCGAGTGGAAGTAGAGACATGGTAAACGGATGCACAGCCGCGGGAATTCCAGCTTTCGGTCCAATCTGGGATTCTTAGAATGAAATTTCTGTTTTCAATTTCATCGTACCTTAGCTTTACGTGTAATCCATCCATCAGTCCTAGTTTTGAAATTGGCTTGGCTCTTGTATCTGTGTAGGAGAGTGAGTAGATGTTTTCCAGCACATTGCTTGCCTGTCTAATAATCTCTCGTGAAATATAGTAAATCCAAGTAACCTATTGTTCAATGCTCTTCATGCACTGCATGGTTTTAAAATGTTCTATGCTATCCATTTACAATGTTTTTATTTTAGAAACAAATAATTTTTTAACGACAATTTTTATTACGGAAGGCATTTCTACATTCACAACATGGATGGGAGCTGAAAGATTTCGGAGTTTCTATGTAAACTTATAAGATTCCAATCTAGAATCTTTATTAAAAACAAAAATAAAAACAAAAACGAAAAAAGAATTTAGAAACTAGAAAAAATAGAAATTGGAAAAAACAAAAAATAAAAACCAAAAAAGAAATTAGAAACCGTTAAAGGAGAAAAAACTAAGATAACCACAAAACTATAGAACCAAAAAAAAAATTGGAAAAAATGAAAAAAAAAATTGGAAAAAAAAACCAAAAAATTAAAATTTGGTTTTTTTTTTTTTTTTGTCCAATTTCTTTTTTGGTTCCACTGATTTTCTTATTTTCAATTTCTTTTTATTTTTATTTTTTATCTTTTCCAATTTCTTTTTTAGTTTTTATTTTTTATTTTTTCCAATTTCTTTTTTGATTTTTACTTTTTATTTTTTCCAAATTTCTTTTTTGGTTCCATAGTTTTTGTGATTTTCTTATTTTCAATTTTTTTTTGTTTTTTTATTTTTATTTTTTCCAATTTCTTTTTTAATTTTTAATTTTTTTTTTCCAATTTCTTTTTTGGTTTTTATTTTTTATTTTGTCCAGATTCATTTTCAAATAAACTATGGAAAAGAGATATCCCTCGGCGTACTTTAGATATATTTTTTAAATATAAATATACTAGTAGTTTAATCAATGAAATATTTTATTGAATAATTTTTTTCATTAACATAAATTTGTAATACTTAGTTGACATGATTTTAAATATTTATGTCTATGAAACATTCAATAACATTTTTAAATATTGTTATTAATTTCTATATAAGTTCAGTTACAGTTTTGTAAAGTTTTAAATGATTTTTTATGTTTAGTTTTTTAATTTGTTTTTATTTTGTAATTTATGCTCTCTAATTTATTATTGGTGTGGACATATTGCATCTACTATAACATAAGATAATCTTCTATTCACCATATTGCACCTCATATATTTCCTTAGATTCAACTAGCATCAAGAGACACAGAAAATTTATAGGGGCACTTTTGTTGAATCTCCATAAGAAAGATAAAATTGTAAATACTTTAACCTTTATGAAATGAGGTATAACCTACTATAACCAAGAATGGATTACATAAGCCATTGTTAGTCTATTTAGGACAATAATTTAGCCATACATTGTAGTATGAGTTGGTTCTATAGGAAATGTTTTATCTTACCTCATACTTGTTACATTATTCCCCTTATGGTATGTTGGTCAAATGAATGTTTAGGAATAGAGGCCCTTATGTAATGATGGTGATTACCTTATCCATGCCCATAATCTGATTTATCCATGCTCATAATCTGATGAGCTCTATGCTCATAATCTATATGAGCTCCATACTCATATAGATTGGAGACAAATCTAACTTTCCTAGTCAATTCCATTGCATATCGTAATTTGAGGACATCATTGATGGGTAAAGAAAGAAAGATAAATAGAATATCGAAACTCTTTTTGACCTTGACATATATTTTTTTTAAATTGAAGATCTTATACCAATATATTCAAAAAAGGTATCGTTTACAGTTTAAGTGGCCAAGAAGGCCACTAAGATTCATACATTTATATATTATTCTTGAGACTTGTAGTTATTCTTGCTTACTGTAAAAAAAATGGTTACTACTTTTATTTTTCATCAACTTCCTCTACCCCTTCTAACACTTCATCCTACCATATTCCATTATATTCCTGTCTCTCTGGTTCCTATCCTTGCACTTCATTATCTGATAATATGTTTTGGATATAATTCCTATTATCACTGACTTTATAGGAATCCACTTCTTTGAATGTGCCCAAGGGAGGTGAGATATGTGAGCAACATTTATCTTTGCCAAAGTTTTGAAAGGTATTTTCCAAACCAATCAGTTCTTCGTCCCTCCTTCATTCATATTGGTGTTACTTAATGTATTGATTTTGGAAATCAAGATATTCATTTTTAAACTTATCATCCACTTTTCTCAAATCATGTGGCCAGAATTGTGCATATTTAACATCTGTTCTATAAATAATGTCTGATCCTTTCTCTAATATCTTCATGAATCTCTCCACAAGAAGCTCCAATGTCATTCTAACCTTTAAAATAATATTAGAGAGTTTGATTCTATTAATAGACCCAGTAAGGACTCTTTCTCTACCTTTGTGGTAATTCTCATTCCTATTTCTCCATAACAGCCATAGGGTTTTAGAGAATAAGGAAAACCAAAACATATTAGACTTGCTAATGACACCCTTGACAAAACCATAAAGGACCTCTTCCCATTACATTTTGTAACCAATATCCAATTCTTTTAAATTCCCCATAAAATACAACCAAATAGACCTAGCATAAAGGCAATAAAAGAAAATATGCTCAATATTTTCCAACTCATTACAAACTAAACATAGGTTTTTATCATATCCTACTGCTAATTTTCTTAGCAATAGTAACAACCTGAAACACCTTTTCTTTGTTCAATATGATTAGACCAAATGACTTTAAAGGATCTAACCAATTCTATGTGATCAAATTTTATATGCCAAATAGAGTTAATATGCTTATAAACCTCCTAGGATTTGGTAACCATGTTGTACATTTTTATAGGTTTCATCTCCACAAATCGTGTTCCCTCTTTCCAAGTAATTCTACTACAATCCTCAAGATCATTTATCAAATTAACTTTTGTATTCATTGTACACATGGCCTTATTTAGAATAGTGTATGTTATTGTGATTTAGGCAGACCATACTTTGTTCCCAAATGGTCCCAAATTTTGAAATTTTCATTATCAAACAAATCCTTCAAATTAATTATGCCTTTCTTATTCCAATTTAGAGTAGAGCACCCATGTAACTGAGTCAAGGATTTGGATTCATTCTCCAAATTCCACCATATGGATCTGAATCCATAGATTACATTATCCTTTCTATTGATAGCATCATTGTTACTCACATAATGCTTAATAAATTCCCAAGCTGTCCAGATACAAGAGAACACCACAAAGCCTGAAGGTGTAGAACATAATTTACCTAGAAGAATATCATGCAAATGTATATTGGACCATTTTTTGGCTCTTTTAGGTACTACCTCCTTTAAATTGTTCCTCACAAGAACCTTTCATGGTTCATCCCCCTCCATGGCCATGATGATCCACTTTGTAGCTAATGCTACACCTTCGATTCTCAAGTCTTTTAAACCCATACCACCAATTTTTTAATTCAAACAACACCAATTCCACTTCACAACATGCCTTAACCTCTTTCCTTTTCCATCAGACCAAAGGAATTTCTTGATAATCTTTTGGATACTATTAGTTTTATAATGAGTAAACATCCACATAGAAGAATAGTAAATAGTATAAGCTGACAAAATCTTTTAGCAAACTTGAATTCTACCAGCTAGGGATAAGAATTTGTTATTCCAATTCCTAAGTTTTCTTTCAATCTTTGCATACATCCACTCCCACATACTTTAAGGGAAGGCCTCACAATGAAAGTGAGACCAAGAAACCTAACAATCTTGTTTGGACTTCCCCACTGCCAGGGTGTGAGAATGAGCTGGTCAGGTGGATTTTCACTCCAACCTAGAAGCAAAAATTTGGCAGTAGAAATTTTCACACCCGAGGCCCTACAAAAAGCTTGTAATCTTTTGTTTATATTCTCCAAATTCTCCTTTTGCAAGATAGGAAATAATGCAGTATCATCTGCAAATTGCATATTGATCAGATGTTTCTTGTTAGGTAGCTTAATACCTTTCAAATCTCCTTGTATACATTCTATTCTAAGAAGATAATGTAAAGCTTCTGATGCAATGACAAATAATGAAGGGGCAAGAGGACAACCCTACCTAATTGATCTTTGCATCACAAAGGGTTTAGAAATTTCTCCATTAACTTCTACTTGTGTTACATAGCATCTTGGAACAACATCTTAACCATCTCAAAATATATGTTAGGAAATCCCAAAGCATCTAAAACTGTAAGGACAAAATACCATTCAATTCTATCATATGCCTTTTCAAAATCCAGTAAAAAATACCAACATCTTGCACAATACTCTTAGCCCAATGCATAGCTTCCCAACTGGTAATGAGGTTTTCAATAATATATCTTCCTTTGATTAAACCTGTGTGTGTATGACTTATGGTTTTTGGTAAAATATTAGTTAGTCTCAAGTCTAAACTTTTTGCAATGTTTTTATATGAAGCATTAAGCAAAGTAACTGGTCGCTAGTTCCTCTTGTTACTTTTGTCTCCTTCTTTGGGTAACAATTTAATAATACCTCTATTAATTTCTTTTCCTAATGATCCTTTATCGATGGCTTCTCTGTACATATCATATAATTCATCTATAATCCATTCTTGTGTACTTTTTGTAAAACTCTATAGGCATGCCATTTGCTCATGGGAATTTACCATTTTCCATAGACTAAATGGCCCTCCTCATTTCCTCTTTTGATATCCCCTGACTTAATTTTTCATCCATATCCACACTAATCTTCTTTGGTATGATTTTTTTACAAAGTTCTTGCGCCTACCTAGTTTCAAAATTTCTATCTTCAGCAGTAAAGAGATCTTCATAGAGGGCTCTAAAGTTATCTTTTATATCTTTATTCTTATGATAGGTGACATTTCCATCTACAATATGGCTGATAGCTTCCTTCCTCATTTTGGCTTTCAACATATCAAAAAAATATTTGCTACCTCTATCACCATCTTTTAGCCAATTCTTGCTCCTTCAGCTCTCCTTGATTGAAACTTCCTTAACTGATGCTTAACTTCCCCTAGACACTCAATCAAATCTTGATTTAGAGCATTCTTCTGCAACAAATCTTCAATTCTGTTAAAATCTTCTTGGAGACAATTTTCTATTTTTTTCTATCTAGAGCATACTTTTTCCCTACAATTTGGAAAATTTTCTTGTAGTTGTCCATCAAGAGGCTCCAATGTTGAATTGGGTTATTGTTAACTTTCATCAATCTGGTAATATTCCTAATGGAACTTATCCCATCCATGCAATCTGAGTCCTTAAGAAGCTCTATATTAAGTTTAAACAAACTATCTTTTTTTATTCTATTACTAGAATCTTTATTCTTGAAAAATAATTGCTTCTATTAGGTGATGGTCAGAAAGAGTATATGGTATAACCTGGACCTCATTAACATCCATATCTTCTTTAAAGTAAAATACCTCTTTATTAACATAAAATATGTCCAATCTGCAATATATCCTTTTGCTATTCTATTGATAATTATACCGAGATTACCATATACTTCTACTTTTTTTCTTATTTTCTTCTAGTGGGTCAAAAAGTTTAAGAAATTTTTTCATTCTTTGCCAAAAAAATGGTCATTGCCCTTCTAGTTCCAAGGGGATTCCCTAGACATATCTTCTTTCTACTCAATCATTTTAAAATCTCCTCCTATAATCCAAGGAATTCTAGGTAGTTCATTAGCCGTCCATTTCCATAATTCTATCCCTTCCTTATAGTCATTTGGATCATAAATTGAACATATACCAACTTTAAGACAAGCTCTTTCAATAATTATCCAAAGACACCTATTACAAGGTGACCTCAACATATATGATAGGTTGAAATTTAGTATTTATCAGGAAGCATACATTCATGGATTCAAAATTCTTGTCTACCATTTTAGAGCAAGAAGGTAACAATACTCTAAAGATCCAATAAAGAAAATCTTGGCCTAGATTGATGAGAGAGAGGAATGGTTGGTAAACTAAAATGTATAAAGCTTATATTTCAAAGGATCACTCTAACTAATGGTTTACAAAATCAACATTGTATGTAAAGGACATTAAATAATGGAATTATGCTTTTTTTATATCTTCTATTGTGTTTCCCATATCAGAAATGCATTTCATTTTGTAGGGATTTTAATGTTTCATTTTCAAAAATGACATTGCCAGATCTCATGTAGGTGATCACAAGGCATGTGGCTATTAACATTTACTACCAATATTACTATTAGTGCTACCATTTAGATCTTTTCTTAATGAACAATCATTTAAAAAAGATACCACTTAGGGATTTTCTTCACATTTTCCACTAAAAAAATTAAAAATAGGTGTTTTGTAAGTTGAGCTATTGGAAGGGGGAGCAATTATGACAACTTTATGCTTTGTGATTTTTGTAGGTTTATTTTTAGGAACATTATTATTAACTATATTGAAGAAAGATATTGTTATCTTTTGCTTTGATTTCCTTAATCTTAAACATTGAATGAACTTGTTGATGCAAATCTTGTATTAACAAAAATCTATTCTTTTTTCTTGTAACTATTCCTATATCTAAGCATGTTTGTCCACCATTGAGAGTTTTTTATATTTATTCAGTCCAACTTTTAATAGATAGACATGATCTCTGCCCTTGTAATTTAAAAGGTATTTATGAACTACATTAATACTTCCATTTTTGTTTGTATAGCAAGCCTAATAAATATGGTGTCTTCAATTATTATAAAACACATGCTACAAAGTTTTGAGGAGCTAGACATGTTTTTAGGATCATTTAGAGAATTTATAGGGTTTGTGAAATGTATCATACCACATGCATCTATTCTATCTAAATAGTTTGTAACATGCCCTCTCATATTACTCGGTTTTACACACTAAATTTACTAGGAAAGTAAATGAACATGATAAACACAACCATTTGTTTTTAAACATACAACATTTGCATAATCAAGGAAATAATGGCATATATTTTTTGAATATTTTCAAAACTTGAAATTACTACATATTCAAAGATAGCATTATAGTGAAATCTTTCACTTTACATTTACAAAATTTTGGTCTTGGCAATAAGAGTAGTTTCACATAAAGTTTGACTATCAAAAGAATAATCATGAAATGTACTGCATCTAGAATCTTGAAATTTGTTTACACAAGTCTCGGCAAGTCTTCTGCTTCAGAGGGAGAGCATCATCCAAGTGCTTTACCTCCAACCACAGACTAGCGGTCCCCCAGATATCTTCCATCCTTGAAGTGGCCCTTCCCTTCACAAAGGGTATAGATATAAATAACCAATAGGTTTTGCCATCTGATTCCTAGTGTTGTGTCCTACGTAGCTCAATCGACCATACAACTCTAGACACCCTTCTAGCTAAGCATGATCATTCTAATTGGTTACGCCATCTGGACACTATGAACCAACTAATGCATGCAAAGACAGATGCATTACTTTGGCCAAAGATTCAATATAAATAGACATTCACGTTGAACGTAGTTGTGAGTTCACACACTTCTAACTTGACTTGGAAACTATCTCATCCTATAGTGAATTTAGTTTGACTAATACTAGTCATAGATTGACTTGACTAAGTTCACCCATAGTCCACCTAACTTGCAATTTCTCCTTGGATTCTAGAATGCAATACCAAGGATGATTTCAAATGAGGACATAGTCTTTCGACAAGCCTCTCATTGCAACTTGCAACACTGAATCTATGACTTCCTATCACTCTACACCTTCTCCATAAATTTATGTTCTCGGTTTTGGTGTCTAATGCCAACATAGGGAATTACTTTATCAATAACTTATCTTGGATAAGGATTGTCAACCAATCCTTGTTGACAATGAATACACTTAAAGACATGATATTTCCATAGTCCATCTGAATAATATCAAAATGTTTCTGGAGAAAACTATGTAGAGCTTTTTTGCATAAAAAAAACTCTACATATATTTCTCCAGAAACATTTTGATATTAATGAATACACTTGTTTTGGATTGATAACATAACGGTGAGCAGAATCTTATGTTTATTAAACATATCAGGTTATTCTTTTAGAGATGTATATCCTCTAACCCAAAACAACATTAACACTCTTGTTATCTAAAGATAAAAGAATTTCATACATTCTATAATAGTAATTAGTTTGCTCATGGTTACATGAACTGACTCTACTCTCCAAATGTTAGCTAGAGTACTTGTCAAACAAGGTCAAGTTTATGTAGTCATAAGATATGATTATATCAACTCCTATTTCTTTTTGCACTGCTACTATGTTAGTCATCTAATTGATACCATATAAAACATGAGTTTATCTTTACACAGTAGTAACTTTTCTCAACATAGGTGTCATTTTATTTTCTCAAAATTGATTTTCCATAACATGGAACTTGAGAGACTAAGTCTCATATTGTAGTTCTACTACAATAGACACAATCTTGTTTACTAACACAAAGAAACTCCATAATAAGTATCAAGATGCTGAGTATATAACATACTTTCAATAGCATATGAAGTATTTGAAAAAGATGATAGTCTCTTAAAAGGTTTAGTTTTGAAGAAAACAAGTTGCTTATAGCTTCAACCCTCAGAAGGTTGGTTTTTCAGTCAATATCTTCATTATACATCCATGCTGATGGTTATTGTTTAATTTAGTTAGGACCACATTTTACAAAGACACAAAATATACAATCTTTGTCGTACAGTTAGACTTGTTCAGTAAAAGAAACTCATTTACTAGAGATTTAAATCTGTTTGCAAAGGTTATTCACATATATTTGTTGATATTCACTTACCTTTCTTACCGAGAAGGCCATTGGTTATCATTTTTCCAAATAAAAGCATTGTTAACCAAAGCTATCTCATATTGATAGTCTTATGATAGTGATAAAATCCTACAGGCGTCGCTCAAATAGTAGTGAGAAATTGTATAAGGATATCGAGCCTTAAAGCATCAGATAGACGCCACTAAATATGAAAACCATAACAAAAATGATAACTGGAAACATGAAATACCTTATTCATAACTCGATTGTATTGTATATAGGTCTCATAACATATCTGAATGACATTTTGTCATAGGCTTTTGTACTAAGATTGAACCTCTCACTATTCTTTCTCCCTTAGACCTCTCCTATTTCCTTCCTATTCTCTTAGTTCTTTTATGCTTCTCTCTGATCCTCGTTGTCTACTCCATCTCCTAAAGATTGTGTTTTTAACTTATATTACTTCCCCTCACTGAGATAAGCACCCATTCTCTTCTTTTATGATACTAAAAACATTCTCTATTGTTGAACACCCAAACTACTGAGAGGGGGGTGAATCAATAGTCTATTAAACCTTTTTCTTATTGAGCTAATAATCCATTTACCATAGATAGCAATAAATAAAATTAAACATAGATGAAGAAAACATAATGCATCACACATGAACACCAAGATTTTTACATGGAAAATCCAAACCTGGGAAAAACCATGGTGAGTGTTAGCTCACAATATATTATGTAGGAACAATACCAAATTACAATAGAGGCTCACTGTCCAGGGCTCATTGCCCAAAAGAAGTGCTCACTGCAAGAAGGCTCACTTCCTAGAGAAAGAAAGAAGAAGGGTGGCTCACTGCCAATTTGAATTGCTCCGATTGCATCTACACATGCATGGTTACAGTTCCAATGAAGCTCAGAAATACTATCTCAAAACTCATCTTTGATTGCCATGTTTCACTGTTCTGCTTCTACATTAAACAAGATCTCTCTGCTTCTTCTCTTTTCACCCTTATTATTCTTCACTCGCCAAATTTTCAATCACATTCACACCTCACACCTTCCAAACATTGAATTTGATCACATATATATATCTGCAACATTTGAAACTTACACATTAGGTCGGCATACTAAGTTGTAGCATATAGTCATAACTTGTCGGCCAAAATCATTTACCAAAATACACAACGGATCAAAACAACACTTGAATCATATTCACACATGTCAGCTCCATCCATGTAATCACTTAGGACAATATTCCAAACAACAAAACTTACCGCACACATATCATATTGTCATGTCACCCTTAACCACAAACTCTCATTGGTTCAGTTCAACTGTCAGACTACATCTTCCATTGCGGACCACAAGACTTACTCAAATCCATATCAAAGACTCTTCATATATTATAGATCATACCTCTAGAACCACAAAGAAAAATATTCTTTTGCGGTAGAATGCAGACCACAAGAACACATGCTCTGTCACAGTTATGTTCTATCAGACCAAGTAGCGATACTTAGGCATCCATAACTATCTTTCTGGTGGAACTTAGAACTTGCAACTCTAGATTTAGATACTTTATACATGTATTTATAACACCTCAAAACCACATAACAAGATATACAAGTAAAGATTTTAAATTTGTTTTTCTACTACCCGCATATATACAAGTAAAGTCAATTACCTTTCTAACTTGTTGGGAGAATATTTGAATATAATTTCTTCAATTGAACCAAATCTTCATCCCATATGACTTTTGCATCACTCAAAACTAATATATATCCATTGATTTGAGCTACCATATCTTCTTCTTTATTTACAATAGCAGGGGCCTCAATGATTTTCTTGGTTTGCTCTGTTGCTAGCACCAATCTAGCCATGGATGCAATTTTAAAGATCATGATCTCCTGGAGCTGACTCATTCTGTGCTTGATGACCTCTCTTTGGGTCTGCAGCTTATGAATAGTAGAATGAATTGTTTCCACTTCATCTCTCTAAGTGCCAATAGCATCCTTCACTAGATCATAGCTTCTAGAGATCTTCATGATCTTATCTTCTAGCCCATATATTTTCTCCTTTAAATATCTTTTGTCTTTTCAGGCCAAGTAAGACAAAATTGGTACACTTCACTCACTTCCTTTACTATCATTTGTGCATACTCTATACTATTATCTAACAAGACTAAATCTTGAGAATCTTTATCTGTTAACTCTACTAGCCTTTTATCATCAATCTATGTCCTTACTTTCTTTTCTGCAACCTTTTCAAGAGACTCAAAATGAGTATTGATGGATTCCATTAACTTCTTTACTTGAGCAGAAAGACCCAAGGATGTGTCTCTCCTTATTCCGGGCATTAGCTTTTCAAAAATTGTTAATGCATCTTCTAACAGTTCGCTATCTTCTATATGGGATTTCAGTACTTCCTCTTGTGCATTAGTTTGGAGAATTATCCCAAGTCTTAACTTCTGTAGAGGGGACGTAGAAGCAAGGTTAATAGGTCCTTGCAGAAGCTCAGGAGCAGTCAAATTTTGAGCTTCTTGTTGCTTCTCCAAGAACTCTCTTAAGGAGTCAACAATGTCTCTCTTTTCTTCACCGTGAGACACCTCAACTTCTTGTTTTTTTGGAGGTTGTCCATGGCTGAGTTCTTGTTCACTTCTCTCTTCTTCTAGAGTAGGATGTTCACTTATTTTTTCTCTTTGCTCTTCTTGTTTCCCCAGGACATTCTCCTCAAGAGCTACTTTTGCTTCTTCAGTGCTCTTTTCTTTCTCGGTTCCTTTCATCTCTTCATCTTTTCTTAAACTCTCTAGAGGGGTGATTGTACCTTGATCCAAGTTTTGCTCAACATTTTCTTCCAGAGCTACAACATATTTTTCTTCATCAGTGTCCATTATAGTGGAGATCTATAACTCATGGAGCACACTCAATGTTATTTCCTCTGTCTCTTTCACTAGGTTTTCAATATAACCGGACATCAAAGTGTTTACCCTTTTCTTTGTCCTAAACCTTTTACTAAGTATCTTAGTGACTTTTGTTCTTTCTTAGGGGTGATATCAGGACAGAGTTTCATTAGAACATATTCCTTTATTTCATCATCTTTAGCCATTGCCCTTTCTTTATTTTCTATCATTATACTGGCTAGGCTATCCAGATGATCATCAATTATTTCAATCAGGGATTTATTATACATACCAAGGTATTTTATCACTGCAGCTATAATGGTGGTCTTGTCAACATTAGAACTTCCATCATACTCATCAAAAATGGGCTTTAGATTCCCATGTTTTGTTATTGCATTGATGATAGTTTCCAGGGACATTGTTGCCTCACTTTCAATCTTCTCATCTCCCTTCTTCTGCTTGGCCTTACTGGAAGGCTTCTCCTTCTTAGTTGTAATAGCTTCTTCTATTTTTACCTTCTTTGATTTGGTCTCTTCACCTTTTTTGTCTTTTCTTCTTCCTATTCTTCAATCCCAAGGTTTACATACATCCTTTTTGTAGCCTTAGTTTTCTTTCTTTTCTTCTTTTCCTCATGCTTTTCTTCATGCTTTTCTTCAAAGACTTCTTTCTCTACATCTATAGGTTCAGTCTCTTCACTCACAGCCTCAATAGTAGGTCTGGAGGTAGATGTTGCTACAAATGAGACTCTTGTTCTTCTCCTAGAGCTAGAGGCAAGCTTTTCCTTCTCAAACTTCTCTTCTCTCTTCTCTGGATCCTTTGAAGATTCCCTCTCCAATGCACTAGAAGTCTTAGCTGCTTGAGACTTAGCTCTGGCCTCTTTGATTTTTTTATCTATGAATCCATGGTTCTTGGCAAATTCCTCTACATACTTTTTGTCCTTTCTTTGGGTCTCTAGTTGTCTCTATTCTAGGTGCACTTTCATTAATTTTTCTTTATAGGTTCCAGATCTCTCTTCATTTGGATCTTTGGGTTTGCTCAGTATCAGGTCTTCCAAACCTATTAAGATGTCCTCTGTGACCTCATATCCCATTGTTGGGACCCAAACTGTTCTTGGTTCTACAGCCTCCATGAGGCATTTATCTTTATCAACCATAAATAGAATATCCTTTTCATATTTCTCCACCACACTCCTAGGGATTCTGACCCTGTTCTACATATTCTTTTGAAAAATCTTAAAGTAACCCCATAAGGCAGCATTTTGTTTATCCATATCCCCAAGACTGTTCAGATGGTTTCTAATTTGTACAGCTACAGGAGAATTACTCATCCATGCACTGTTACTCATACCTGGTAATTCCTTCAAGAAGTAGAAGAGCGGGTAGATGATCAAAGTTCCATACTTGAAAGAATATTTGGTGTCTTTTATCCTCTTCAAGTTATCCATCAACTGTTGCTAGAGCAACTCACATTATTCATAATCAGTATTGTTCTTAACCATGTCATATGTTGTGTATATTGTTGTTGCAGATATAGAGTTCTCCCTATTGGAGGAGACCTTGTAACCAATGACCATTGAGGCAAATCTGACTGTTGGATCCCTAATGTCATTCACTGTTAATGCCCTCTTATCAAATTGTGCACCAGTTAATTGCATTATTGTATTATTCTTCATTGAGTTTAGGGTTGGAACCCTTCTGGTGGAGCTCATACTAGTTACAACTTTGATGGAATCTTTTGTGATCATGTGTGTCATGTCCAACCACATAAATTCATCTTTAATTATACTAAGGGAATACTGGACCCAAGCATCTTCAAAAAACATGGGAAAGTCAATCCAAACATCTAGCTTCTTCTCCTGCAACACACTAAACTCTTCCTTTAGCTCATAATTATTATTAGTTAGTTTCTCCACGAAGAATTACCCTAGTTTTGTGGTATCAAGCTCTTCTAGGTTTGCATGGCTATAAGCCCTAATATCCCCTGTATGTAGGTCACCATGAGGAACCTCAGAGAATGCATCTTCCAGATCAGTTTCAAGTGATTTATACGGGTGCTTCTTGAACTTTGGACGGGGCCTCTTAGAGATCTCAACTACTTGTGGAGTCGACATGCTTGCTTGCTCAAAATAGAAATCTTTTCAACAGAGAAGGCAATCAATACCTTTTATTTCCATTAGGGTTTCTTCACCAAATGCTTGAAATCACCTTAGCTCGCTCTTGACATCTCTTCAATTTCTCGAGGGTTTTGATACAAAGTGATTTCAATTGAATCATGTATATCTTCTTTTGATCAAGACCTAATCGCCATAAATGCTCATCTTAAAAAGCTATCAAACTCTTTCTTTGCAACTCACAATTGACTAAGATTGCTCCACAATTCACCGCATTAGGTTCTTTTCTGCTAGAATCTTCTTCAAAATATTTGTCAAGATGTTCTCTAACTCATATCTCCGTGTTGGATATCAGCACCACTTTCCTGGATGGGGGATTAAGAATTTTCACTGAAGCTCCTCGTGAGCTACAACTCTTAATTCACTTCCTGGAGGAAGTATCTACACCAGAGTTCGGTGCAGACCCATCCTTAACTTCTTCTACTTCCTTCTTAACCCAAATTTTGTTCATCTCCTTCTTGATCTCTGCCAGATCTGGATTTTGTACTGGTTTCTTCATTTCTACCTGATTATCCTTCTTCATATACTTGCTTCTGCAGAATCTTGCAATATGTCCAGGCCTGTTGCAATTGAAGTATACAAGATTTATCTGACCATTGTTCCTTTCATTCATCATTGATCTACATTGGTTAGCCTTGTGTCCAAATATATTGCATGCAAAGAAATTCCAATTGAAAGATTGAGTATTACTTCCATTAATATAGTTGATCCTTATCTAACTTCTACATTCACTAGCTTTATGACCAAACCTCTTGCACATAAAGCAATTACCTTTGAAATTTTGAGCATTCCTTCCATTGTTGTAACAATTCCTTATCTGACTTCTATATTTATTAGCTTTGTGACCTACTTTATTGCAAGTGAAAAACATACCAGAGAATGATGAAACATTTTGATTCACTCTGCTTCTACATTGAGTAGCCGTATGACCAAACTTATTGCATGTGTTACAATAACCATTGAAGGAAGGGTACCTTTGGGCATTTGTTTGTCTGACCGGTGTTCTTCTAGGTTTGTTCCTTTGATTCTAGATCTGTTTGCCTTTGTCCTTCTTGATCTTAGCATTCTTTTCTTGACCAGCTTTAGAACTTTCACCTTTCTCAAATCCTAAACCTTCTTTGTCATCAGAACTCTTCTGACTATCAAGCATTTCATCAAGTTTTACAGAGCTTATCTTGAATTTTTCTTCATAACTCTTTGCTTTATCCAAATCAAACTTTAGGTTCCCAACTTCATTTTCAAGCTTAGCACATTCTTCTGATTTACCTTTTACCAATTGATTTAGATCTTCTTCTGCTTTTGCTCTTTCTACAACTTCCACTTTCAGATCATTCAGTTGTTCACTGACCTCCTTATGCTTTTCTTTGAATCTCTTGACTTGCTCTCTCAGTTTTCTGATACACTCATCTACTTCCTTGACATTATCTTTTAGAACCCCATTTTCTATTTCAAATTTTTCAATATCTTCAAGAGCCACTCTTCAATATTGTTGTTAGCATTTACAATGTAAATCTTCAATATTGTATTTCAGTTTTGGCTCTACCAAATTCAACACAAATAACTTCAAGCAATACTAACAATGATGTCAACGTGTACAAAAAATTTATGCTTGCCAATTTGTATATACCTTTTATCCTCAGTCGTGTAAAAAATCTTTTATTCTTGCCTATTTGTATATACATTTTATCCTCAGTCGTGTAAAAAGTCATTTATGCTTGCCAATTTGTATATACCTTTTATCCTCAGTCATGTAAAAAGTTGTTTATGCTTGTTGTGTGCTTCCACAAATTTGCCAAATTTTCCTTTGATCTCACTTGTATAATTTCCACTTTCTTTTTTAAAATCTATTTCCAAAATATTTCATTTCATTCCCTCTGTGAGATTGCGTGCAACATGAAATTCACGTCACTATTGTTCTACTCACTTTTCCGCATCAAACTACTCATCAAATATTCACAATAGCCTCAAAATATTTATGGGTTTATTCCTCTCATCATTAGCTTTCCAAAACATTTTGAATTTTGAATTTTCATTGTAAAATGACAAAGATGTTGCATTTTTTGTAAGACTGCATTAGATTGTTGTATATAAAGAAATCATTCTAAAATAAGAATAATTTAAATACTCAACTATAATTTGAACACCCAACACAATAGTTTATCTCATCCCTTCAGCAAAGATCATGACTATTGCTCATGGCTTGTTCACAATACTCCTTTCCAACTCCCATAACTCTCTACTGCTCTGATACCATACTGAAAATGGTGAGCACATACACAGGAAACTAGATCAAAACCATTATTGCACAATGATATCAAAATATAAAATAATATATTATTGAATCAAGATGCACACAAGTTGATTTTTCATTACAATACAATATGGCTTTATAAAGCCATTATTATTCCGGTGTAACTTCCCAAAACTACAAACTACTTCTACCAGAAAGTAACTCCCATTTACTAACAAGAAACTAACCTATATTTATAAATTAACATTTACATGTTAATTAATTAATTTATTATTATTCTAAACAACATACTAAACTATATAAAATGATGTAATAAATCTAATAGAAAATCTGGTGATTTAGTCATCCTCTAGCTATTTATTAAAATTCATCACAGATTATTAGTACCCTACTTCATTTCTACCTCTATTTTTAGCTATTATTGGGAAGGACAGAACAAGGCAAGCACATAGACAAATCAAGATTTATATTTGTCATCTCTTCATTTCCCTTGCTAGCATTTGAAGCCGCACAATCAAAATTTTGAGTTGAGTGATCCCAAAGTGGTTATATTGCAATTATTTTGTGTAGCAGTAGTTTGATTTTTCCTACCTTTAAGATTTTGTCTATGCAATGTAATATGTAACAACAATTTTTTTAGTATTGGAGCAGTCAATGAGATAAAGCAACATCTCCAATAGCAATCAAGCTATGAGAGCCAGAGGATACTTTCTATTATCTAATGGTGGTGGATGGAGGTTAACAAATACACACAAAATATTTAAATTTACAAACATAGAAACACACGAATTGTTCAATAACTTATATTGCTTCATGATCAAAGCAATTTCTATTTCTTGATGAGAAAAATCATTACATGATGCTTCTATTTATAGAGATCTTAACAAGAGATACTAGTACAATGCATTTAATGTTTTTGCCTTCTTGAAACTTCCTACTTCTAGACACCTTCTAACCTTATTTTGACTTATCGAAAAACTTACTAAGCAACTTACTAGTTTTCCTCTTTCTTCTAGATTTTTCTACAATTTTGTCTTTTTCATTTAGTTAGAATGACAATAATTAATAATGATTTTATGGGAGAAATTACACACCAACACTCCCCCTTAATTTCTACAACTAACTACTTTAGCATCCACAAACTCTATTTTCAAAATGCCTTAGTGAATATGTCTGACAATTGATCTTCAAATCTATAAAACTCCAAGTAAATTTATCCATTTCGGGAAGTACTTCAATCATCTGGTGCTACTATACTTGGTTGCAAACCGATCTGCTACAATAATTTAATTCCTTTTTTATGTTGGTTATGGTGATTGATTTTGGCAGCTTTGTGTTCCATCCTTTTCCTTCTTCTATGTCTTCTACAATCTACTTTAGCTATCAAAACTCAATGTGATTTGCCTCCGGGTAACCTTTCATGGTTTCAAATTGATTTCTTTTTCTGGGCTTCCTCCCTTTCTACAGTCTTTTGCTACAACCAAATTATTATTTTATCCCAATTCCTTTTCTATGGCAAGTGGGAAAAAACTCCTTAGCTATGATTTCCTTCGAGAATCAAAACTCTTTAATTCACATTAGCTTCTTCAAGTACTATGGCCTACAATTTCCTATCTTCAATAGTGACAATCTTAAAACTGTGGGTGATTTAAATCATGTGATCTTTCTTCTGTGGCTAATACCCAGACTTGGGTAGTTTTTATTTGTTGGAACTATCTTCTATAGTCTTTTGTTGTGGCAAGTTCTTCTTCAGCGATTTCCTTGATTATCTTTTTAAAAACTCCCTTTTGATTGTGCCTACAGGTGGCTTCCTTTTAAGATTTCCTTTTATGCCTCCTTTTGTAGCTTGGCAACTTCTGCTATGATCTACAAACTTCTCAATTCATCCAACTTTAGTTTTCTATGATATATTTTTCTTTATATTCTTCAGTTAGAAACCTTAATTTTGTTCAAATTTGCTACACCTGAAAAATGGGGATTTCACACAAGGGCATCTTTAGGCTCCCTTGGTGTGTCTTTCTTCAATCTTCTGCATCTTTCAAACCTTGAGCCCTCGATTTCCTCAAATGAGTTCTTCAAATATGATCAATCTGGTTACTTCACCTTAGACTTGACGACTTTGTCTTTCAACAATTTAACTTCATACGATTTTCCTTCTTTTTTATTTGCAGGTAGTTTTAGCTACGATTTATTACAATGAACAAGGATTTATTCTAATTCACAACCTCCTTTGACAATGACCCCTTCTCTTTCTATTTTGTGGCCTCAAAATGAAAATTCTCTTCATACACTTTATCCTTTAGTGATCTGTAATTGACATTGGCGATAGAATCTTCAACAGTGGCTTCCACTTATTAAATCAATCTTCTTTCAAATCATGTCCACCTTCTCACCTTCTTTGATATTGTTATTATGCAACTTATATTTTCCCCTTGTGATCTCTTCAAAGACCTTTTTACTGCTTCAACAACTGTGGTGACTTACTTTTTGTGTATTCTCCTTTGGTAGAATCATTTTGCTAGTTGCTTTCTCTCCCTTCCATGGTAGCCTTTATATTGGCAAATCGATGATTAGTTGCTTCAAACTTGGGCAATTGCAAAACCTATTAACAAATTTCCTTCTATGATGTTGTGATCTGTTCAACAATTCCTTTGGTAGTGGCTAATACTCAACCTTGATTTCTCCTTTTTAGTGGTTTTACATTTCTTTGTTGGTGTAGACATCCAAAATTAACATAAATTGTTATTTTGCCCTTTTGTCATGACTCGCCTATTTCTTCTAATTTCTGTTATTTGATTAAATAATATTAATTATTTAATTAAGCCTAATTATTTTCTTTTCTCCTAAAATAATTAAATAATATTAATTATTTATGTGGATAGGTAAAAATCAGGTTAATAAGATCAAGCATGTAAATAAAAACCTAAATCTACCACCATCAAAGAATCGAATCCAAGTGAAACCAAAAACATGCAAATTCAAGAGCAAGATCACCTAGATTGTATGATTCCTTGTTTGTGATGTGGATTGCTTCTCAACAATGAACAATTATGAAGATCAAAGCTGCCATGATGGATGGATGATAATGATGATATGCTTAATGGATGCTAAAATGCTCAATATGCTCAAGATGATAATGTAGACGCTATATGAAAATGATGGATGATCTAGTATGGAATGAGAGGGTGTTTATATAGCACTCAACCAAAACCAATCAACGGTGGAGATTTGGTGGCTATGTGAACGGTTGAGATGAATTGATAATCATAGGTGAATGTGTAGATGACAAGTGGAATAAAAAATAAGGCACATGTGTGATTGTGTACATAAAAAGTACTACATGTGAAAGATATTAAATGAAATATGTACTACCACACATGTTTCAAATAAGAGATGCACACATGTTAGCTTATGATGAAAGATGAAGATAAATGATAAGAGAAATTAATTAAATAAATAAAATTTATTTAATTAATTAGAAAGTGGGATTATGAATGGGATTTTAATTAAATAAATAAAATTTATTTAATTAAAATAGATAAAATAGAGATAATTAAATAATTAAAGATTATTTAATTATAGATTAGAGAACATAGAAGAAAATAGATAATGAATTAATTAAATAAATATAAATTTATTTAATTAATAGAAGAAATAAGTGATTTAGAGAAAATAGATAAATTGTTTAAATGTGTTAGACAAAGGTAGATGATAGATAATGTGATATTTTGATACTAATGATAATTAGGTCAATTTTGGGTGTCTACATTTTGTCCCTCTTTGATACAATGTTTGTTAGAATGTTGTGTCAAAGAAGATACAATGATTCGCTCGATAAACAAGCTTATGCCCCATTGTAACTGGCAGGTGATGCCCCCTCGAGAGGTAAGCTAGGCTAACCAGGAAGGGCTGGGTTGGCTCACGATTAGATGAAAGGCTAGAAATAAGGTTGACATGAAGAAAACAAGGGTTGGGCAGGATAAATTGGGATGATTTAGAAGAAAATAGGCTTTCGTATAGAAGAATTAGGGTTTGGAAAGGGGGTATAAGTAGGTCCCTCAAGGGAAAATAGGCTCATTTGTGCTTGTTGCCTTTAAAAATCTAGAGCTCTGGAGTGGTATAGTGCTTAGAGTCACAAGAGCGCTATCAGGATGGTGATTCCACGCAGTGATCATCGTGTCAAGTGAGTGATGACACATGGGCGACCAGAAGGAGCAGGCACACAAGTATGTACCGAAAATGTTTGCTAATTGCGTGATTTTTTAGGTTAAAAGCATCATAAATGCACACACGTCACTAGAAGCAAGTAGTTTTAGGATAAGAAATTTAGGTTGCTTTTAGATAAAAAGTAGTCACTTATGGTAGTTCAGGTCACTTATAGGCTCGAACCAACCGCTTATGGCAAAAGTAGGTCGCTTTTAGTCAGCTAGGGAAAACAAATAGGCAAAATGCACATATGGTGAAACCTAGTCACTTATGATCAAAAAATCATCGCTTATAGTTATTCAACTCGCTTTTAAGCGACAGTAGCTTGCTTATAGTTGAATAGGTCACTTTTGAACGAAAACCATTCGCTTATAGTTAAATGGATCGCTTATAAGGAAAAAGTCAACGCATGTAGAAAAATGGATCATTTTTAGTAAAATAGATAATGTTACCAGTCAGAAATCCATTTTAGCACAAGAAACTGATGCGGTGGGTTGAATGATGCAGGATATACTACCACCGTTATTGTCTCAAGATCCACACCCTAGGGATTTGCGATTGGTCAGATTGTTAGATGCAGAGGAGCGGCTATTCTTAGATATAATTGGATTAAAGCATGTGTCTAGATTGGAGCCAGTGCAGGCACATTGAGGACTCATGAAAAAGATGGTTGAGCGATGGAGGAGCGAGCATAGTTCATTCTTGTTGCCGACGGGAGAGGTGACGATTACACTGGAGGATGTGTTTTGGATTCTGCGCATCCCGATTGATGGAGATAGGGTAGATTTATGATCCTGACTTGGGTCCAGCTGCATTCAGATGATTGTTCGGGACTCTAGACATTGGGGCTGAGGGCTCTGAGATACCGATGACAAGGATGGAGGAGCTCTGTGATAGGTTGCAGTGAGTGGTTGTAGCGATTATCAGATGGGTGGTTGGAGACAGACGAGTGAGAATTTCTAGTTGGATGGGGGACAGTGATGGAGGGAATGTTCTCATATGGGACTAGATATGCATGGGTTGAGTGTGTGTTGGGATAGTTATATCATTATTTACATGATTGTGCATATATGTTTGGAGCTAGTATGTCTGTGGGAGTCATAGTTCTGTACGTATGGGCATATGAGCACATTCCAGTGACTAGGCTAGATGGATGGGTGGCACGAGTAGTAGGAGAGCCTTATGCGAGGATGTATAGGGGAGCTCTTACCTATCGGCAGCGCAGGGGTATAGTTTACTGGAGGTGGACATTGGATGAGGTAGATCAGTTTGTGTGGAGGCCATGGCGGGATTGTGAGAGATGGGAGGAGGATGAAGGGAACTTGTCTATGCGAGGCAAGCTAGATATATCTTTGGTCGAGGCATATACATCATAGAGTGCTATTTGCCCGAGAGGGTGTTGAGGCAGTTCAGGATACCACAGGCAGTACCAGTAGGTGATGCCATTTTTGGGAGGACTCGACAAGAGGTATTTGATTGGGGCCTGGAGATAGTTGTGAGACAACATTGGCAGAGAGAGAGGGATTACAGCCAGTTGTATGGTAGTGGGGACAGGGTCCTACAGATCCAAGGACTCTTCCGGATTATGATGCATATTGGGTTACTGCTAGGCCGACTCAGTTGACGAGGCCTAGGGAGATAGAAGAGATAGGGATGGAGAGGCCAGGTAGGAAGATGATGAGGAGCTCCACCAATACAAGCAGCAGTACCAGCAGCTTTAGGGGTTCAGGGTCAGGGACAGGCACAACCACAGGCTCTTGTGTAGGTACAGGTCCCCAGGTAGGCAGATGAGGATGTGGGCATTCAGTAGCTAAGGAGGAGGATTAGGGAGGAGAGGAGATGGAGGCAGAGGGCTCAGTTCAGGCTATGGAGGGTGGAGATAGACCATCATTAGGTAGTCTTGGGGATGCGGCATGCTAGAGCACAGGCTTAGGCTTATCATGCACAACTGCAGGCTAGGGTTCCAACAGGAGGTATAGATGATGGTACACTTGCCAGGGTGATAGGAGAGAGATGCGGCTAGGTAGAGTGAGCAGGTTATGAGGCTGGAGAGAGATACTACCTTGCAGTGAGTTTAGGTTATTACTGCGAAGAGGGATGTAGTTGTACAGTAGGTGCAGGTTGTTACAACATAGATGGATGCTCTGAGGACTGAGAGGGATTCAGCTATGGCTACATTAGGTATTGATCAGGCCACCATGTATTTGGCTACCCAGCTGACACAAACACAAGCAGAGCTGAGGCAAGCATAGGGTGAGATTGATTATTACAAGGGCTTGTATTATGGGGCAGTGCCTACAGAGCAGAGACAGCTGAGCTACAGGAGCAGATCAAGGGCTTCAGGTTCACGGAGGACATGAGGATCACAATCTATAGCTTCAGTGATGGGGCCTCCTAGAGATGGGAGACCAAGTACAGGACCCAGTGGTGGAGGTCAGGGTGAGGGAGCTACCAATAGTCACTAGGGCTACCCTGTTTTGGTATATTTGGTATCATGATGAGGCCAATGAGTTGATTGTACATATAGTTTTGATGGCTCGTGGATAGCCCATTTTGTATATGTAGACACTTGTATATTGGCTCGTTCGATGATATATATGATGATGATTTTGATTATTTATCTGATGTTGTAATGATGATGGATGCACTTATGTTATGATGTTACTTATTTTTGTGTATTTTCCTGATTTATATGGGTGTTTATGCAGATGATAGGAATATGCAAATGGTAATAATGTAAATGTAGTATGTTAATGATATTATGATGATAGAAATTTAAATAATGGAAATGCATGATGATGAGGTTATAATAATGCAAATATATAGATGATAATGATGATATGTACCTATGTATGCCTAACACACTTGTTTTGCAGGACGAAGATGAAGAAAATGCAGAAAGAGGAATGAGGAATGAAGATGAAGAAAATGATTGATCTTGGTTGAGTACTATATAGGATTATGGTGGAATGGATGATAAGACAACTTTTAAAGTAATTTCTCAAAAATAGAGGAATGCAATCCTTATGTTTGATATAGCATATGGATGTTATGCACTAGGGTATAAAAGACCAAGGTGTCGAGGTATCCAATGCATAACTAGCATACTACAATCTTGTCTAGATGTATGAGGTCAAAATGTTAAACCAACATACACAAGATATGAATAGCAGCTAGTGTTCCGGGATGGACTTTGATGCTACAAGCAAAGGTTTGAGATTATCTCCACTACACATAATGACACCTTGTTGGTTATATGTATAGAACTAGTCTTAGCATAGAATAGTCTCAATGCATAAGAGACTGTTTAGCTTCTCAGATGTAAAAGATATTGATATGCAAAATGCTAATCCCAACATGTACAAGATACCAATACGCATAGGAAGAGAATAAGATCATCCCATAGACACAACATACAAAAGCAATATGACCATTCCCCATTCCATACTTCATTGCAACATACCAAGATATGATAGATCAAGGTAGTCTTTATTAGGCATAGGAAAGGGACAAAAGATAAATCAAAAGATTAAATAAAAGATACTATCATCATGTTCTCTTGCCAAATTGAAGTGCTCTTGGATGGATTAAGATAGCACCTTGTTGAGAGGAAAGTTGTATCCTATTAAAGGCTAAAGATGTTGATAAAATGTTATGGCAAATGTTGGCTTAAGGCATGCAAACAAATATCTTTCGGCTTATCCCTGATTTGTTAAAGTTCTAGAGCTATCTTTGATATGAGTAGTTTGCTTCTTGCTTGAGCTAGTCAAAGAGAAGAAGATGGAGGATGAAAGAAGATAAAGGTGGGGTGGATCGTCTGTGCTTGCATACTGGATACTTCCTTTGTATTCCAAACTGCCTGCATACCCTATATCCACGGGATCAAAGCACATTACGATGGTGATGAGACATGATGAATATGTAGTTCTAGGCTTATTGATGATATAAGTGATGAAAGATAGAAGAAAATGAGATGAATGATTTGAGGCTGATTAGAAGAAAGATGAAAGATGGATGATGAGAAGGGTCTATCGCCTATGCCTAAATCAAAATGCTTCCTTCGCATCTTAGATTACCTACATACCCTGTATCCACAGGATCAAGGCTTTGAACAATAGAGATGAGATGTAGTTCTTGTTTATTATGTTGATGGTTGATAACAAAGGATCAACTTTATTGCTTGGATTTTTATGATGTTTTGATTTTTTTTGGATTTTGGCTATGTTTTGATTTTTTTTGGATTTTGTTTATGTTTTGATGTTTTTTTGGATTTTGTCTATGTTTTGAATTTTTTTGGATTTTGGCTATGTTTTGATGGATGAGATGATATGAGCTAGAGCCTTAGATATCCACTTCCAAATAAGGCTCGACAAGTGCCTCCAGTGTGGGATGGAGTTTATTAGGAAGATGTTGCGATGGGTGTGTTTATGCAGATAGTATGCTATGGTGCCAAATGATATCTTAACCCCAACAAAGTCCAACCTACAAAAACTAGCATGGCAGAGGTAAGGGCGAAAAAGGCTTTTATTATGGATGGATAAGGGATAATGGATTGCGATGTTTAGATAGGAACGATAGTGGATTATGGAGGCAAGATAGTGGATGATGTTGTGGAAAGCTGTGATCAAACAACTAGATAAATGATGGAGGCTGATCTCTACACATAGTGCATGTTTGCCAGGTTTTCACTATGGTACTTATCCAAGGCGTATGTTTACCAGGTTTTCACCAGAGGATGAATTATTTATCTTGTACTATTTTTTTGTCATACAAAGAGCCACAAAGTGGTTTTCACTATTGGACATGTTTTTTTTGGAATATGTTGAGACTCATGGATAGAACTTCTTTAGATGAGTGCTGTTGACAGGTTCATCCAAGGGAATGCCTTCAGGTGTTGAGAGAGTATATGCGCCTGATCCATAGGCTGATGTGATGACAAAAGGACCAAGCCAATTAGGTTCAAACTTGCCCTGTTTCTCACAATGTTGCAGATTCCTTTGATTCTCTTTAAGGACAAGATCACCAACTTGAAACCTTTGTTCTCTAATCTTCTTGTTATAGTTGTGGGGTAGACAATTTTGATAAACTTGGAGATGATTGAGTGCTGCATGACATCGTTCATCTAATAGTTCAAGATCATGGAGTTTGGATACTCTATATTCTTCGTCTGAGATAGTATGCTATAGAGATACTCGCAGTGATGGAATCTCAACCTCAATAGGTAAAATAGCTTTAGTGCCATACACAAGGGCATAAGGTGTAGCACTAGTGGGAGTTCTGACACTTGTTCTATAAGCCCATAGTGCAAGATTAAGTTGTAAATGTTAATCACGACCAGCTTCATTGATTGTCTGTTTAAGGATTTTAATGATTGTTTTGTTAGAAGCCTCAGCTTGGTCGTTACTTTGAGGATAATAAGGTGTAGAGAACCTATGTTGGATATGGAACTTGTTGCAAAGATCCTAGCCTCTTGGTTCTTGAAGGGATGACCATTATCAGTGACAATGGCTTGAGGGAGTCCATATTGGCAAATGATATAGTGTAAGATGAACTTGGATATTTGCTTGCCAGTGATGTAAGTCATTAGTATTGCTTCCACCCACTTTGTGAAATACTCAGTGGCAGTGATGATGAACTTATGACCATTTGACGAGGTAGGATGGATTTTACCTATGAGGTCAAGTCCCCACTGTGAGAAGGGCCAATGAGTAGTAATAGGCTGAAGTTCATGTGCTAGTGCATGTATTAGATCCCCATGTTTCTGACATTGTAGACATCTCTTTGCAAACTGTTGTGCATCTTTCTCCATAGTTGTCCAATAGTATCCAGCTCATAGAAGTTTCTTAACAAGACCAGGGCCAGTAGAATGTGATCCACAAACACCTTCATGTACCTCACGTAAGGCAACCATCGCTTCCTCAGAATCAAGACATCTAAGAAGGATACCATCAAGACTCTAGTGATATAGGGTGTCTCCTAGGAAAGTATAGTGAGAGGCTCGACGAATAAAAGTTTTACGTTGTCTATTAGATAGTTGGAATGGTAAGGTTTGATTATGAAGATACTCGTATATGTCCTCATACCAAGGTGAATTGGGACCAACAATCTCACATATAAGGTCAGATTATGGAACCTCAAATGCTAGGATCAAAAGTTGTTCAACTAAAAACTCACACTTATGTGCATTGGAAGGCATGTCTAGAAGAGATCCTATCATAGCCATAGCATCTGTTGCTTTGTTTTGTATCCTTGGAATCTGCTCAAAGGTGATACTATCAAAGTATTTCTTAAAATCATCGACTATTACCTTGTATGGAAGAAGCTTCTCATCTTTTGTTTGATACTCATCTAAGACATGTTTGATAACTCATTGGGAATCCCCAAAGACCTATAGTTGTTTAATAGCCCACTACACTGCCATGCGTAATCCTGTGATTAAAGCTTCATATTTTGCTATGTTGTTGGTACACGGAAACATAATCCTGTATGACTTCGGGATACAATCTCTTTGAGGTGTGACAAACAATATCCCTGCTCCTGATCCATGTTGTGTGTAAGATCCATCAAAGTATAGTTGCCACAATGATGGAGAAGTTAGATTGAACAATTCTTCATCAGGGAACTCTGGACGTATTGGATGAATATCGGTGATGGGTGATGCAGCTAACTGATCAGCAATAACCTATCCTTTTATGGCTTTTCGATCCACATATTGTATGTTGAATTCACTTAAGATCATAACCCATTTTGCTAGTCTTCGTGTAAGGATTGCTTTGGAGAGAAGATACTTGAATGGATCAAAATTAGATATGAGCTTTATTGTTTGGTTTAGCATGTAATGTCACAACTTTTGGGAAGCCAACACCAATGCTAAACATGCTTTTTCCATAGATGAATAGTTAAGTTCATATCCCATAAGAGTTCTATTGATGTAGTAAATGGCTTGTTCCTTTCCTGAATTATCATATCGAGCTAAAAGGGCACTCAATGTTGTTGTTGTTGAAGATATGTAGAGTAATACTGGTTGATCAAGTACAGGAGGTACTAACACAGGAGGTGTAGCTAGATATTCCTTTATTTTGTCAAAGGCCTGTTGACATTTTTCATCCCACTTGAAAGGTTCACCCTTGCAAAGGAGATGTTGAAAAGGATGACACTTGTCTGCTAGTTGTTATATAAACCTGTGAATGGATTATAACCTTCCTTGTAAACTACACAACTACTTCAAATTTGATGGCAGAGGCATTTCCAGGATGGCTTTTACTTTATTAGGATCCACTTCTATTCCTCGTCAAGACACAATGTACCCCAACAATTTTCTAGATGTCACACCAAATACGCATTTCTTTGGATTTAGCTGACTTGATACTTCTCTAGTCAATCAAAGATTTGTGCTAGTACATGTGGGTGTTCTTCTCTTGTTTTGGATTTCCCTAGAATATCGTCAACATAGTCTTCCATGATAGTGTGAAAAAGGTCATGGAAAATAACTGTCATGGCTCGTTGATAAGTGGCTCCAGTGTTCTTAAGACCAAAAGGCATTACAACCCAATAGTATGTACCTGTTGTGTGGTTACACAACATGCCCCATTTTGACTTGACAAAATAGGGACCCAACTCTTTTTTGATGCTTTAGCTTGTTGTTTTTTTTCTTTTGGGCGGTTTGGTAAATTTAAGTAATACAGGTAACCCTGCAGGAGGTAGATAGGTCACCATGATGAGGTCAGTTGTCAAAGTCAGTATTTCATATCATCAACCTCATGGTTGGAAAGTGCACAAAATTCCAAGCAGGTTTGCCTTTTGGATCACCCCAAATTTCTTTAAGGGAAGAAAGTTATGTTAAGTCAAAGTTTTGGTCAAACCTGATATTCTGAGGGGGGGTCATATTTCAAACATCAGTCACATTATATAATATCACCCCGATATAAGTTTATCACCCAATAATCACTTGGTCCATGAAGTCCAGATGTTAATTTTTACGTAATGGTTGTTATCTGCCTGTCAAACAACTTCACATATTTTGCAGGGTCATATTTTCAATATCTGTCATCTTACGAATATCACCCTCATCGCAAAATATCACCCTATGCCAATATGACAATGACGTCATCTAAACCCAATGAACAAAGAAATCACCCTAGTGATGAAGTCATCATTTTATTTTACCCTGCGGAGGTATATGTCTGGTGCCCACCATATTCAATAACATGACGGTGACGTCATTACAACATAATGCTTAAACAAGGTTGTCAACATACTGATGTCACCCTGATCTTTCCAAGGGGGTCATTTTTTGAACACCTCCTGATCTTAAATTCATGACCTGATTTACATATGGTCAACGTTGACCACATCACCCTATTCTTTTGCACTAATTTTGCCGCTCAAGGGCGGAAGGTCATTTTATCCAAAAGGGGGGTCATATTTTGAATATCACCTAATTTTTTGAAGATCACCCCTCCCCCTGTTTCCTAACATTAAATGGACATAAATGCGATAGATGGATTCCCATCGACTGTGAATACAATTCAAACACATGGCATCATCCATGGTTTCTCTGCAGAAGATCAACGGATTCAATCAATTTAACATAGTTTTACCCTAATTTGCCCTACGGATGAGTTTAAAGGTAGCTTTCCAAGGTTATTTTCATTTACCTTGCGAAAAAAAAAGAAATTATAGAGCAGAGAAGTCAAACCCTCATACAAGCTACTCGTGAACGGACTACAGCTTGCAGCATAATAGAACGGGTCATCATCAGCATTAGCTACCCTTTTCCGTAATCACTAATATAACCTGGGAGAAAAGTGTTATCAGGTAAGTAATTCAAAACCCTCATGTTGTCATTATTTGCATGTTCAGGTAGTATGTTCTTTCTTGTGGTTTCAATTTGTAAATGTGCATATCATGATGAAGTAAAGAGTAATGAATAGAGTATGCATGATGTTGTAGAGATATATAATGTGGTATGAATACATATGGGTATCGTATGGTAAGACAAGGCATGTTTATTACAGGATTCCATGGTGGACCTTAGGTGGAATAGCTGTGATGCAGAATTTCTTAAACCCATGTTTGTTCAGACTAAGGGGTTACAATTCAAGTATGGCATCATTGATGACACTCACCAAGGGGATACAGATTTAGCAGAATGGTCATCCAGAATAGATCATGATAAAGACAATACCCTTCTGGATGCAATATATGTTTTAAGGATGTGGCATGCAGCCGGATTCCCATATGCCATGGAGACCCAGATATCCTACATATCCTTCTCAACAACAGACCAATGGAGCCATGATACCTCCAACTGTAATGCCAAGTCCTTTACAGATACCTCCACTCAGTATCATGCCACCTCCAAATGGAAATGGTCAAATGTTACAATATCCAGGACATACACAGGTACCTCAGGTTGTGGAACAGTCTAACAATAATATTGGATCTTCCTTTTTCAAACCTCAAACAGAGAATGTAGTAGCCAAAGTTCAGGAAGAGAAGGAAGAGATTAAGGAGATATCAGCATAGTTGAGGAAACTCACCACTGAGATCACTCATTTGAGAAGTCAGAATTTCTATTCTCAACCAAATCAAAATAGAGGATATGCCAATGAAAGACCTAATTATCCTGATAGGGGATACAATAACAACTACAATAACAATGGTAATAATAATGCCCCTAGACAGCCTAGAGTGTGGAACACTAGGCCAAACAATGGTTCTCTGCCATCACCCCTAGATAATCAACCTCCTAGTGAACCTAAGCAGACCACTAGAGTAAACCTGGTAGAGGAAACCCTTACAAACTGGTGCAGGATACATAACACCAATGCTCATGCAGAGCTAGATTGTCCTCAGTTCAGGATTGCTGCCAATATATTCCAAACTGAAGTGTCTAATACTTAAGGTATTCCACCTTGTGTTGAAGGAAATGAAATCGTCCCCTATGGATATGATTCTGTTTTACCAACCATCCTCATCAGGATTACACCTTAGCATGTGAAGAATCAGCCATGGCTTTTGAAACCAATTATATTTTTCCATTTGAAGATGAAAATGAGCCATCAACTGAACATGAAGAAGTACATGCTTATCAATAGCAGTATTAGGGTAGGCATAATTACAACCTGAGGAATAACTCAAATAGACCTACTGGTCCTTTGACTACATCCTTGCCTCCAAATAATTTCAACACTCCTCCTGATCCCAAGGCAAGCAATAACCCTAGATTTCCCAAAGTTAATGCTCAGTACTTAGCACCACAAAATACAGCACCAAAAGCTGGTAATCTGCCTCTTGAGTCTGATAAGTTAGTCACATACCTAGTTGATGAAATGAAAAAGATCAAAATCAGCCTATCATTGTCAGAATTACTTAAAACCCCAGCTATCAAAAAAGCTTTCATGAAATCCTTAGATGATCCTGCTCCAAGGGAAGATAGTCATACCTCAGGTTAGACAAGGAATAAGGATCATGCTGCTAGGGATGTTACTGTTAAACACAAAGCCCCAACCACTGTTCAAGCTGCGGAGACTTCACACATGACTCTTTATAGAGATAAATCTGAGTCACCTCCTTTTCTCCTTACTGTAAGGATGTTTAGTAAAAACTTGCACAATTGCTTAGTAGATTCAGAAGCATCTACCAATGTAATGCCCCTGTCCATATGTAATGCTTTAGGGTTGCATCCTGCTAAGTCACTGAAGAAAGTAACACAGTTAGATAAAACAGAGGTGAGTGTAGTAGGAGAACTAACTCACATTCATATGTAGCTAGCATTAGATCCAAGAATCCAATACTACATTGATATTCAGGTAGTCGATATACCTGATACCTATGGGATGCTACTCAGCAGAGATTGGTCAAAAACACTCAATGGATACATGTCCACTAATTTTAGCCACATGCGGTTGCCTTGGAAAGGAATACCTAATCAAATAAGGATAGATGTTGAGCCTCACATGAAGCATATGATCACTGAATACAATAAAACCAATGAGATCATGTATGTGGATGTAGAACCCAGAGTTTACTCTATTAGACCCGAGACAATCAGGATAGAGGAGATCCTCATGTATGATGTTCACATTCACGATGATAATCTCTAGGATAACATGATAACTTTAGAGTCTGATTGTAACCCTAAAAATAAGACAGAGGTAGATCACTTCAAGAATTTTGAGATGCACTTGTCCAAAGAAGTGAAGCATTGTCAATTGTTAAAAATGCATGTTCATGATGTTCTGATTGAGGGATGGTGTAGGTTACATGATAAGGTGCATTCTGAAAGGACCTATGATGCTTACTTAGACATGATGGAATTGGAACAAGCATGCAGTGAAGCAACATCATCATCATCCATGGTAAGTTTTGTAGATAGTGATAGTGATACTGATTTTTGTTTGTCATCTGCAGGAACAAGAGAAGGCACATATCATGATGAGAGTCCTATTCAGATAATAGAAGAGATTCTGGTGTGTAGCAAGAAGAATGCCAAGAGTAACAGGAAAATCACCCCAGGAAGTGATTGTTTGGTAGAATCAGATTATGAACTATCTAATGAGGATAGGGGCAATAATTTGTTCAAGTTTGAAGAATTTTTGTCAAAGCAAATTCAGGTGATGATACAGCAGAAAAGATCTCCACATGATGTTCTAATTGAGGGATGGTGTAGGTTACATGAAGCACCACATTCAGAAACTGCTTATTCACTTTGTTTACATATTCTGAAGAGGAAGATGTTGCCTAGTCCAGAAGATCCTTCTTCTGATAGTAAAACAAAAGAGGAGATATCAACTTCACATCAGCCATATAAGGTGAAGTTTGAAAAGATTGAAACACCGAAATTGAAATGGATATCAAATGGTACAACAGCTAGAGCTAAAAAGAAAAGAGAAGGCCCAAATAAGCCATGGATCCTCAGGTTTGATGGATCTAAGTCAAAACAAGGGGCTGGAGTAGGAATAGATCTTATTGATCCAGCTGGGAAATCCTACTTAGCAGCATACAGATTGTAGTTCCCATGCACAAATAATGTGACAGAGTATGAAGCCTTGATTCATGGGATATTGTTTGCACTCATAAAGAAAGTGAAGATTTTGCATGTCTTTGGAGACTCAGAATTGGTAGTAAGACAAGTAAGAGGTATATATTCTTGTAATTACAAGAAGCTTTCTAATTACAGACATAGGGTATGGGACCTAATAGAAGATTTTGATGCATTTAACATCACCCATGTACCTAGAGAACAAAATCACAGGGCAAATGCCTTGGCCCAGGCTGCAAGTACTTTGGAACCGTTGTCCATATCTAGTTTGAAGAGATTTTTAGTTGAATTAGTATTAGTGCCCTCTGTACCAGATAATGTAGTTAACCTTCAAGTATTTGATGATGATCAGCATATTTTAGATTTCATATCCTACAGGGATGTCTTTGATGCACAAATCATAGATGAAAGAAATATACAAGATCATATTTGGGAAGAAGAAGAAATCCTAGAGTTGCCTAGTAACAAGATTCCTAAGGGAATGACAGAGTTGGAAAGAACATTCAATCTAGACAACATGCTGAAACAAAAAGATCTCCCTAAAGCAGATGGAGGAGAGTATTCACAAGTCAACATTGGACGTGATGATGAAAAAAGGAATGTCCTGATTGGAAAAGTATGTACAGAAGAAGAGTTAGAAGGAATAACTCAAGCTCTTAAAGATTATATCCATGTCATTGCCTGGACATATGATGAGTTGAAGACTTATGATACATCAATCATCACTCATACTATACCTTTAAAGCCAGATGTCAAGCCTTTTAGATAGAAACAGAGACCTGTCAATGCATTGCTGGAGCCCATTATTTTTGAAGAAGTTAAGAAACTGCTTAACACCGGGATCATATTTCTTGTGAGACATTCCACATGGGTGGCTAACCTGGTTCTAGTAAGAAAGAAGAATGGTGACATCAGATTGTGTGTAGACTTCAGGAATTTGAATAGAGCTTCTGAAAAGGATAATTATCCTTTACCTTCTCTAGATGAGGTCTTACAGATTGTAAATGGTGCAAAGATGATGTCATTGTTAGATGGTTTTTCAGGTTACAACCAAGTGATGGTAGACAAGATAGATAGATTGAAGACTGCATTCACCACAAAGTGGGGAATATTTGCCTACAGGTGCATGCCTTTTGGATTGATAAATCCTGGAGCAACATTTTAGCGAGCGATGGACTTAGCCTTCAAAGGGCTAATTGGTAAATACATAGTCATATACATGGATGACTTGACAGTTTTCTCTAAAGAGAGAGGGAATCATGTAGAAGACCTAAGGAAGGTACTAAAGAAATGTGAACATTATGGAATATCCCTAAACCCTAAGAAATGCATATTTGGGGTAACCACAGAGAAGCTATTAGGTCACCTAATAACAGAGAATGGGATCATCATAGACCTTGAGAGAGTAGAATCAATCGTGAAGATACAACTTCCTGGAAGTAAGAAGGAGCTCAAATATTACTTTGGTAAGATTAATTTTGTTAGAAAGTTTATTACTGGTTTTGCAGAAATTGTCAGACCATTGAATGCCATGCTCAAAAGGGATGCCAAGATTGAGTGGACACCTGACGCAAAAGTAGCTTTTGAAGATATCAAGAAAGCCATATCTAATGCTCATGTCCTAATCAGTCCAGATTATACCAAGGATTTTTACATTTACTCATTTGCTTCAAAGCATACATCTGCAGCGATATTAACATAGAGAAATGAGGCTAAAGAAGAAAAGCCTATAGCCTTCATGAGTTGTCCTTTCAGGGATGCAGAACTCAGATACATGGATGTTGAAAGACAAGCACTTGCTCTGGTTCGAGCAGTCAAGAAGTTCAGACATTACATCTTAAAAAGTAAAGTAATTGTTGTAGTACCAGATGCAGCAGTAAAGATGCTTTTAATGCAAAGTGAACCAGGTGAGAAGAGAGCCAAATGGATTACTATCCTCCAAGAGTATGATATGGACATAACACCCATGAAATTAGCAAGAGGACAAGCATTGAGTCAGATGATATCAGAAATTGATCCTAACATCATGAGCCAGCAGTATGTCATAAATGCAGAGGAAGATGGAGAGTGGTATTTAGACATCAGGCACATCTTAATTACTGGAAGATGTCCTTCAATATTGCAGGCCTCGCAGAGGAGAGCCTTAAAAATAAGATCACAGAAATACATGATAAAAGGAGGAGTCCTTTTCAAGAAGAATTATGAGGGAATATACCTAAGGTGCCTAGAAAGGCAAGAAGCAGATAAGGTGCTAGCAGAATTACATGACAAGTTTGGAACTGCACATGGATCATCCTTAGCTACCACTCATGCTATCCTTAGGGCAGGGTATTATTGGACCACTATTTTTAAAGATACTACTGAACATATCAAATGTTGTCATATGTGTCAGGTTGCTGCAAATAGAGAAAGATATGCTTCTCAGCCTTTATAGCCAGTGATGGAGATGCGCCCTTTTGCTTAATGGGGAATGGATTTCATAGGACCTATCAACCCTCCATCATCTTTAGGCCACAGGTATGTTTTGACTATCACTGATTATTGTACTAGGTGGACTAAAGCTGTCAGAAGTAAAACATGCAATGTTGAGGATGTAATCAAGTTTTTGGAAAGCAACATAGTAACCAGGTATGGAGTTCCATATGCGTTAGTATGTGATAATGGGCCTGCCTTTGCTTCAATAAGATTATCAGGTTGGGCTTTTAACCATGGAATCATCTTGAAATTTTCCTCAAATTACTATCCTCAAGGGAATGGATTAGCAGAATCCACAAACAAAAATTTATTGAACATCATAAAGAAATTGATAGAAAAGAACCCAAGGGAGTGGAACACCCTACTGAAATATGCCTTGTAGGTAGATAGAACCAGAATGAAGGCTGCATTAGGAAATTCTCCTTTTCACCTAGTATATGGGGTGGATCCCATCCTCCTTGTTAACCTAAAGATCCCCACACTGCAGTTTGCACAAGAGTATCTAAGCATAGATAACAAACAAGAAGTCAGGTTGCTTCAGTTGATGCACCTAGAAGAAAAAAGGAATAAAGAAATTGACCAATTTGCTAAACATCAGGCTGTTGTGAAGCATTGGTTTGATAAAAGAGCCAAAGTTAAAGCCTTTAGAATCTCAGATTTAGTCCTGATATGGTACAAAGCACGTGAAAGGAAAGGAGATCATGGCAAATTTGATAAACTGTGGATAGGTCCCTTTTAAGTCTCAAAAATTTTAGGAGACAACACCTACAGGCTTAAGACCTTGACCAGTGAGGATGTCCCGTTACCAGTTAATGGACAATTTCTCAAACATTATTTTCAAGCTTGAAACAGTGTCATGCAAGTCATGTGTATCATAGTGTGAATATTTGTATAGTTGTTTGTACAGTTTTGTTTTGTTTTGTTTGTTTGCTTATTGAGTTTTGTTTTGGTTAGGCACGATGATGCAACTCATCATCCAAGAAAATAACTAAATTGTTAAGATTCAAGTGATGAGAACAAATTCATATATAGGTTATGACTCATTTTGAGAAGTGTTGGTGATCAAGTCTGTGATATTTTTTCCATCAGAGTGCCCTTTCTTGACCAAAGTGATTCTTTCATAATGACTCACCTAACAATCTTGGGTTTGTGGAACACATAAGTATAGGCGTTAAGTGAAAAATCTAAAGGGACTCCCTTGCTACCAATGCAATCTCCAACCTAAATCAGCAAGTGACCATGCCTTGCACATTAAGCTTACATGATGACATCATATGAATATAGAAATAAATATTGAAAATCAAAAGAAATAAAAGTAGGCCATCTAAGTAACTCTACCGGGGCTATAGACGCCTGCTGGAAGTGGGGCTCTACTTAGGGGGATTGTATAGATAACCTTACCAGGGCTATGGACGCTTGTTGGCAGCAAGGCTCAATCTAGGTTGGCTATGAGGGATGCTCTCAAACTATGTAGCTTAACATCAGTTACTCATGTTTTCAACTTACTTTCAAGATGAGGATAATAAATCATATGCACACACCCAATCCTTTGTTAGCATTATTGCCATGATGAAAACCTTATCATTCAAAAACATTATAATACTTATACTTGGAAGGAGTTAGGATACTATGTTAGAATGTGATAACATCACTTGAATCATTGGAATTTAGTTATGTTCTTTGGTGGAACGTTGTTGTGTGGTTACACAACATGCCCCATTTTGACTTGACAAAACAGGGACCCAACTCTTTTTTGCTACTTTGGCTTGTTGTTTTTCTGCTTTGGGCAATCTGGTAAGTTTAAGTCATGCAGGTAACCCTACAGGAGGTAGATAGGTCACCATGATGAGCTTAGTTGTCAAAGTCAATATTTCATATCATCAACCTGATGGTTGGAAAGTGCACAAAATTCTAAGCAAGTTTGCCTTTTGGATCACCCTGAAATTCTTTAAGGGAAAAAAGTTATGTTAAGTCAAAGTTTCGGTCAAACCTAATATTCCGAGGGGGGTCATATTTCAAACATCAGTCACATTATATAATATCACCCCGATATAAGTTTATCACCTGATAATCACTTGGTCCGTGAAGTCTCGACATCAATTTTTACGTAATGGTTGTTATCTGCCTGTCAAACAACTTCACATATTTTGCGGGCTCATATTTTCAATATCCGTCATCTTACGAATATCACCCTCATCGCAAAATATCACCCTATGCCAATATGATGATGATGTCATCTAAACGCAACGAACAAAGAAATCACCCTGGTGATGAAGTCATCATTTATTTTACCCTACTGAGGTATATGTCCGGCGCCCACCATATTCAATAACATGACGGCGATGTCATTACAACATAACACTTAAACAAGGTCGTCAACATACTGACATCACCCTGATCTTTCCGAGGGGAGTCATTTTAAGTTGTGGGGTCATATTTTGAACATCCCCTGATTTTAAATTCATGACCCGATTTACATACCCCTCCCCCTGTTTCCTAACATTAAATGGACATAAATGTGGTAGATGGATTCCCGCTGACTGCGAATACAATTCAAACACATGGCATCATCCATGGTTTCTCTACAGAAGATCAACGGATTCAATCGATTTAACGCAGTTTTACCCTAATTTGCCCTACGAATGAGTTTAAAGGTAGATTTCCAAGGTTATTTTCATTTACCTTGTGAAAAAATAAGAAATTATAGAGAAGAGAAGTCAAACCCTCATACAAGCTACCTTTGAACGGACTACAGCTTGCAGCATAATAGAACGGGTGATCATCAGCATTAGCTACCCTTTTCTGTAATCACTCATATAACCCAAGAGAAAAGCATTATCAAGTAAGTAATTGAAAACCCTCATGTTGTCATTATCTGCATGTTCAAGTAGTATGTTCTTTCCTGTAGTTTGAGTTTGTAAATGTGCATATCATGATGAAGTAAAGAGTAATGAATAGAGTATGCATGATGCTGTAGAGATATATAATGTGGTATGAATACATATGGGTGTCGTATGGTAAGACAAGGCATGTTTATTACAAGATTGCATGGCGGACCTTAGGCGGAACAAGTGTGATGCAGAATTTCTTAAACCCATGTTTGTTCAGCCCGAGGGGGTACAATTCAAGTATGGCATCATTGGTGACACTCACCAAGAGGATACAGATTTAGTAGAATGGTCATCCAGAATAGATCATGATAAAGACAATACCCTTCTGGATGTAATATATGTTTCAAGGATATGGCATGCAGCTAGATTCCCATATGCCACGGAGACCCCAGAGCTGGTAGTAGAATGCGCCAGAAATTATAACCCTCAGACAAGGTGGGTGGAGAAGCATGGAAGAGTTTATGCAAACTTTTCAATTAAGGGCATCACATCTACTTACAATTTGCCAGTTGGGAAGAAAGTGGTCAGTGTGGATTGGCATAAACTGGACACAGAATATAATAACAATAAAAAGAATGCAAGGAAGAGGATGTACCAGTGGAGGTCTAAGAGCAGCACCTACACTGCCTTGGCTAAGTTGCCCGTTCACTTATAAAAATTTGATTTTGATGATGAGTATCAGTACATGATTGCCCTGCACAGCAGGATGACAAGTCAACCTCATGCTGGAAACTTTAAGAATTTGATGTTTGGAATCATCTAGATGGTCCTTTATACAGATAAAAAGGCATTATGGGCCAAGGTCATCAGTGATGCATTGCATGAAGAGATGAGGAACCTGGGAGGTCAGTAGTGCTCATTCCACATGACCTCATATGTTGTGTACTCATGTGCTTACAAGGGAACATTTGATGCCCTGACTACAGTGGGTAAGGTTAGCGGTGGTATAGATGATGCCCACATATGGGATCATTATCCTCAGATACAGAGAAAGAATTACCTCCTAGATTACAAATTGGTGAATGATGCATTCTCTATGCATCTAGTCAGAATAATGGAGGAGGATAGAACCAAGAGACTGAGCATGGAAGCTCAGGAAGTTGTTTACAGACATGGAGCCTGGTTCATCCAGTATGCCACATTTTCATATATAAGAATAGAAGGATTTGAAGATCAACCCCTTATGTTACCAAGGTACCCTACTGATGGGGTAGTCCTGATGGAGTTTCTTAGATAGGTGTCTACGATAGTGGAGGCATTAAAGCACAAAAGAAGATACCTCCAGTACTATTTCCAGTATCAATGGGATGGTACATGTGCTCAGATTCATAGAGCATAGAGCATGTCATGGGAGGTCTGAAACTGATGTATCTGTAGCCATTTCCATTGGCTAGATCTTATGACCCCTATGGCAAGATGTAGAAAATAATGGGGAAGCCTATCCATCAGAAGCATCTGGAGGATTTCTGGACAAACTGTGAGGATGAAGCTAAGGTGAGAAGAAGAAAATACCAAAGGCTCACCTTGAACCAGATAAGGACATATGACTGCATCCAAGTTCCAACACAACTAAAGAAAGATGATGGAAAAACAATGTCAAATGAATATGAAGACAAGAAGGTCTACAATGACACCATCTCAGCCCTTGATCTAACACAGCCGGAGGATATTTCCTTGGATCAATTTACAGGTGGGGTGCTACAGTTATCCCAAGCTTGGGTAGATGAACAGATAAGTAGATTGAAGAGAAGGGTTGTAGCCCTTACTGTGGATGCCAAGAAGAAAAGGCAAGAACTAACGGATGAGGAATATGATGACTTCCTCAATGATAAAAGGAAATCAAATGGAGAGAGATTACCTACCCAGAAACAGAGGAAGGGTCCCCCTAGAGGAAAGAAAATTGATGATGAGCCTAAGGGGGTGATAATCGAGAGAATTGCCATACCAGCTGCAGGTGCATCAACATCAGGATAGGCATCTGCCTCATCTGCACCTCCTCTGATGGACAAACCTAAAACATAGAGGATCCTGAGGCCAGCTGTAGAAACCATAGAAATATGAGAGGAAGGCCAAACCTCATAGCATGAAGTAGAAGAGGATATTTGAGGAAGAGCCAGTAGATAAAGAGCTTGCAGGTGATGACCCGATGATGGTCAGCAAGAAGAGAAAGATAGTACCGCCGTTGACATCACCCCCAAGAAGTAGAGAACATCCATGCAGGGTGAGATCAGGACCGATCCCATAGTACTTAGTGGAGTTGGTGGTGAAGTGCTTAGGAAGGAGATGCAACATGATGTGCCATTTCCCACCATTATCAAATTTAAAACAGAGAGAGCAGAAGAACAAGCAAAAGAAGCTTCTAAATCAGGTCATGGTGGTCCTTTCTCCTTGGAAGACATCATGGACCTATCAGATGATGAAGTAGTAGAGAGTGTTGCCTCTCACAAGATGGAGACTTTCGCCTCCAGTACCCACATGGCTCCACATGGGACCCCACTAGCACAAATGGCAGTACTGGAGGAAGTGAAACAAACAGAGGGAGAAAAAGAGAGTAGCCTAGAAAGGGCGGCCCAACAAATCGGGCTTGACAAGTTGGTGGATCAGGTGACTAGCCCTGCAATTATAGATTTGACATATAGGGAGGATGTGAGCCCCAAAGACAAAGTAGGTGCACCTGATCAAACAGAAAAAATTGAAGAAGCCAAGCAGGCAGATAAGGAGAGTAATGCTTTGGATATGGGCCAGCAATAGCATGAGATACCCGTTGAGCCAAAGATAGTTGAAGTCCAACAAAAGAGCAAGGGTGATAAAGATACATCAGGTGATGATGTCGTCTAGACTCAAGGAGATATAGGAGAAAAGGATAGATTAGGTCATGAAGACCTTAAGACACAAGATGTTGGTACATCAGGTACAAACCAAAATATGACCCAAGATCAGGGTGATGCACAAGGCCCAGAAATACATATATCCACAGATGTTAATATACCTCAAGATGAGGAAAACACTAAGGTGGATGAGATTCCAAAGGAGGGAGTGCAGGATCAAGCACAGGATCATCATGTGGGCATTCCACAGGATCCTCCCTTACAAAAGGAAACCCCTTAAGAAGAAGATATGCAACAAGATCCCCCTCATTTGGAACTTCATGAGGAAGAAACTAGGTAGTCACCTTCTCAACCCAAAATAGAGACAGATATTGGAGAACAAGGTGGACATGATGATGACAAAGGACATCAAGGATCCGGACAGGATGTGCCTCAGTGGCTGGAGAAAGAAATAGGTACGGAACAAGGCTTTGAAGTTCAAGAATTTGATGTTTCCACCTTGTTTGCAGAGACCATCATGAAGCCCAAGAGAAAGCCAGATTAACATTAGCTATTAGAAGAGATCCTGCTTCAGGCAGAAGGATAGCCTAGGTAGCCTTTCCCACTATAGAGAAACAGAAGGGCAAGATCACCCTTGAAGAGTTCCAAATCACAACTGTTGATTTGGGTTTTGCCAATGAAGACCAAGAGGGTCAGGAAGGGAAGGATATCATTGATTCTTTAACCCAAAGGGTAAAGAAGGAGAAAGAGAAAAATAAACAGCATAAGGAGCACATTGCCCAGCTACATTCATATATAAAGGGGTTAATTAACCCTGATAGTACACCAGTGGATCCGGTAGTCCCATTGACTGTCATCTCCCAGGAGGAGGTCAACAAATTAGACCTCATGAAACATGAAGCCATGGTAATGGAGAAGTGGATGCTGTCAGCCCTCATAGGAGCTGAGGACGTTTTGAGAACCTCTTTACAAAGGTGGAATTCTCTAAGCAGCTTAAAGAGAAAGTAGACAAAATGCAAAATGAAACAAGGAGACAGTCATTCCAATTGGAAAAGGACCTAACTGCTTTGAGTGAGATGAGGAGGATCGATCCTCAAATTCTAATAAATAATCAAGTATTGAATAGTAACACCACCCTACTGATAGACATATGGTATGACGATATCAGGTTCGAGTGTGATATCCTGAAGAAATGCAGTGGCAAGCTCAGGGATACAAGTATAAAGCTGCACAGTATGATGGAATATGAAGCAAAGATCCTAGAGGCTTTGGAAGGAAAAGTAGAGGGGAAGATTGAAAACCAAGATGCAGACTCTACCATCAAGGCATTGCATGATAATTTCTAGCCTATGGCTGATGACCCCCTCACCCACCTGACAGAAGAGGTGATGAATAAGATCATGAGGATCAAGGTTAAGGTGGAGATTTATAATGAGACTTTAAACAGTAGAAAAGGTAAGCTAGATGCAATCAAGGCAAAATTCCAGTCTCATAAACATGCCATAACGAAAGCCAAAACCCAAGATGGCGGAGAAGAGGATAAAATAGTTCAAGCCTATGAGAATATCAGGATGGCAATGAAGGTCCATATATAGGATGATGTTCATCAGGGTGATAGCAATACAAAAAGCAATGAGGATGATGATCATAAAGAAGAAGAACATGAAGAAGAGGAACCCAAGGAATAAGTGGAGATGCATCACAAAGAAGACATATGCATCAGGTACTCATGAGATAATGAGTCATCTAGACGGTTGCCAGCTGGCAACCTGTGCCATGAGGAAAGGTTGACTAAGTCAAAGAGTGATTACATACCATTGATCTTAATTGACAAATCCTAACCGTAGGTCATTTGTAACCACTCCCTCACCTTATTCTATAAAAGGTACACGGGTGCCTTATTTTTAATATTCGAAACTTAATTGAAATTTAATTGTTGAAATATCAGGACTCATTTCAAAGCTATTGTAAATGTACATGTTATGCATACTGAATGAAAGAGAAGACAATTTGAGTACAATTCATCATAAATTTTGAGTAATCTATGTTTGAAATCTTGATACATGCATTAATCAGTTGTGTCCCTTGGAGTGCTTGTCAGTTTGTATGTGTTGTTTTCATTCCTTATCCTTTGAAGTTAGCATCATCCGTATCTAGCTGTGGAACATCCTAGTGACAATATGGTTTGATTTCTTCTCCTCATGAATGTATCTTGTATGTATGTGGTTCAATGGCTAAAGATTCACCAAAATTAGAAGCATTCATTTCAATTTCTTTCAATTTCAGAACAATTCATCATCATAATAGAGAATTAGAAGCAAATAACATGAAATATGTCGATATCTCGTAGATAATTGGAAATACATAGCATATTTAGAGTTAAAGCATGTTAGATTGACAAATATCATGCAAATACATGCAAATATCCACTCATAGACACATCATTTGAATAAATATCCTGTGTAGAAGAGAGAACAGGATCATGATGATCAATAATCAAAAGAATTGATCAAACTTGCAAATACATCATTATCTTTGGAAATAGAGTAGAAATAACCTCTCTGTGAAGTAAAATTACAAGAAACAGAACAATGCTGATCATCAAGACAAATGTAAGACCCCTTGAAATGGAAAATAGCATGTCACATCAACCACTGAGTAACGTCAGAAGATCATGACCTGATCAACAGAGACTTGGAGTCATCAACTTACCTTAAGTTGATCGTACTTTACAAGATAATAAAGGTTTGATGTACAAATTTTTATGCATGTTGTTATGACTCACCATCATCATCAACAGTACCCCATGGACAAATGAATGATGTTTTGTCTTGGCCTTCCTCTGCTATTCTAATTTGGTTATATCCTGAGAATCCGTCCATCAGGGATAATATTTCATGTCCAACTGTGAGATCTACAATGTTGTCTATGCTTGGTAGTGGGAAGTCATCTTTAGGGCATGCTTTGTTGAGATCTCTGAAATCTATGCAACAGCGAACTCGTCCATCAGGTTTTGCCACAGGTGCCAAGTTTGAAACCCATTCTAGATAATTTGCAGGTGCATTTTGCATAGTTTTTGTTTGACCAGTTTTGCATTAGGAGATACTACTAGGTGATGTACCACAAGTGATGGATCTAGACCCGGCATGTCAGCATAAGTCCATGCAAAATTGATAACTCTTTTTATGAAGAATGCTGTGAAATCTCTTCTTTCTTGCTCTGATAGTGATGGTGCCAAAAATATGATCCTTAGATTCTTCTCTGTGCCTAGGTTCATTTCTTGAGATTTCTCAACCAGCACTATTGATTTTTCATGATAATTTGTGGTCACGGGAAGATCAGATCCCCCATCCTCAGGTGCCTCAGGGAGGTTTTCACCCTCGGATACGTCCTTTATTTTTACTTTTTCGCAGTCAAGAGGTGCCTTTCGATTTTCACCTAGTGACCTATCTTTTTTTATTCTATTTATTTCACTTTTGCGACTGAAGGATTTGATGCTTCTGCCAAAATATGCTAGTTTAGGGAGGTCCATCATGTAGCCTACTTTATGATCACCCAATGGGATGCCTTGTCGTAAACCCATGAATTCAGAAATAACTTCATCATTTTCAAATGTGTCCAATATCAGTGCCCCCTGTTGGTCCTAATCAACGAGGTTAGGATATACGAGTGAAAGGGTGATGGAAGAAGAGTTATGAGTAGATGAGGTGGTAGAAATCATGAAGATGGAGGTTTCTTGGAAAAGGTTAGTGATATGAAGGGAGGAGTCGTCGATGGTATTCGAATTAGAAGTCTCTCCTACCAAAGAAGGTCTAGCTTCCATATCAGAAATACACTTGATGTCTTTGGAAGGCAGTACCTCTGGCTAATAGCTAAGTCCTTGCTTATTAAACTTCTTAGACACAACAATGGGTTCAAGAGGTCCTTGTTCCTACGATCCCAATCCACCATGTCCTTTATAACCCATATTCTTAATGATACGGAACCCATTGTTATATCTTTCTACCTCAAGTTGGACTTGGTCATTCTCATCTTAGAATATCCAAGAGTTAATGTCATCGATGTCTTCATCATCAAGGAATCCTCCTTTGATGAATATTGTTGGTGGAGATTTTATAATGGCTACAGATGAAGATGCCTTGGATGTAGAAGGTTTGACATGGGATTTAAAAGATAAGGGAAGAGTTCCAACACAACAAGATTCTTGCAATGTGTACTCACCCAAACCGTGCTTAGTGTATTTGATATGGAGATTGGGAGTGGCATTGCTAAATGATGGCTTGAGTAAGGTAGATGGGTCAACATAGGATGAAGATGGATAAGCTTTGGTGTTGATGGGAATATGATTAGTATTTTGATATTTGGCTTGAAAGGCACAACAAAACTCAAATGGATTGGGATCGGCATGGATAGTAACTTCAACATCATTATATGGAAACTTGAGACATCGATGGTATGTGGAAGGAACAGTTTTAAGGCCATGAATCCATGGATGGCCAAGGATGATGTTATAGGGAAGCTCAATATCAAGAACTTGACAGCAAGTGTTAGTAGTGACATGACCAACTTGGATAGCCAAATGGATGACTCCTTCATTATCTCTCTCAACATCATCATATGCTTTCATAGTAATGACCTTGGAAGTATCAATGTTTTTCTCAGAATATCCCAATTATTTTATTAGTTTTAGAGCATATATTGAGACCAGCTCCACCATCCACTAGTATTCGTTTGGTATGTCATTGGTTTACAAATTCTTCTATGTGGAGGGCTTCGTCATGTGATGGGTTAATGGATGGTCGAAGATCTTTATCGGAGAAGGTGAGATGGCAAGGGGTTGCAATGTTGGCTATCATAGATTGAAATTGTGTGGTATTGATATCATTAGGCACCGAAGACTCTTGCAATGCTTTTTCAAGGATAGCTTTATGAGCGGGGGATATGCATAGCAGCTCTAGGATGGAGATGTGTGCAGGAGTTTTGCCAAGGTCATCAAGGATATTATAACTAGAAGGCGGTCTAGGAGGATTGATAAGTGCTCCTTGAATGGTAACATGGGCTCTTCTAGTAGTTATAGCGCAATCGGGTGCTTTACCTTGGATAGTGATGGTAGAAATGTGAGCATGGTCAATGCGGCCAATCATAGATGACTCATAGTTGTAATGGATAGCATTCCCAATATGAGGGTTACTTGCCTTGTCATGAAGTGGAAGTGGATTTTTAAAGGCATCTAGATCATAGTTCAAAGTTGGTTGATGTGCCAGTTGTGATGTTGGTGGTGTGATTTTAGCTAGACCTTGATCGATACAATCTTGAATGACATGTTTTAAACATATGCAACCATTTGTGATATGTCCTTTGACTCTATGGTATTCACAATATTCATTCTCTTTGTACCAAGGAGCTTTGAAGATAGGTTCTGCTTTGGGTGGAGCTTCAGGTGATGTGATATCTCCTGCTTGAACAAGTTTGTGCAAGATTACCTCCATGGGTTCCCCTAAGGGAGTAAATTATCGTCTAGGTGTTGGATTTGCTCTTGGTTGATTTCATTGCAAAGGTGGATTAGTTGTAGTTGTGGCTTGAATGTTAATGGGAGATTTCATTGTTTGTATGTTCTTTGCATCCACAATGTCGTCATTAATGACATTTTTTTTTTGTTCCAAAAGCGGGATTTGTCATTTGAAGATTGAGGATTGTCCTTGTTATCTTTGAAATTTTTGATGGTGCCCTTGGCAATTAAAGCTCGCTCAATGGTGGTTCCTTTGGAGATGAGTTCGTCAAAGGTGCTAGCACTTTGCAATTGCAATTGGAATGAGAACTCGGGATGAAGATTTTGGACAAAGATGTCAAGTTGTTGTTTCTCAGGTATTTGCCATGATAATTTGCTAGGCATGTTACGCCACCATTGGGTAAATGATGAGAAAGTTTCACCATTGCGTTGTTTGTTATTGACAAGATCATTCATATTCAACTCATGTTCAATGTTGAAAGAGAAATTGGATCGAAATTTGTTCACTAGTTCCTCAAAAGTCTTGATTCCTAGAGGTAAGTGAGAGAACCATTCAAGAGCTTGTCCCGCTAAACTTCGGGGGAATAGTCTCAAGAGATATAATGTGTCATCTTGAGCGACATCGAGACATGCAACATAGAATGCTCTAAGATGGTCATCCGGATTACTTTTCCCTTTATATTTGTTAAATTGTGGGATTTCAAAATATGGCGGAAAAGGTGTCATGTGAAGTGACTTGATAAATGGATAAGGGCATATATCTCCCAAGGAAAATGTCTTCTTGTTTTGTCCTACTACCTTGTGAACCATTTGTTCAATATCCGCTTGAGATAGTTGATGTTGTTGCAAAGGGGGTTGATGGGTTGGAGGTGGAATGTAGTATGATGTGTATTGTTGTTGCGATGTAGTGTATGAGGGTATGACCGTATGTTGGGGTTGAGTGCTCACATTATGTGCTTGATGATTGTTGTCCTTGGGGTGAAATGTATGAGGGTATGACCGTATGTTGAAGTTGAGTGCTCACATTATATGTCGAAGGATTAGTATGTGATGCATATGTGCTTGAGGATTGATGTCCTTGAGACACAAGTGGTGGTTGAGCATATTGTGATGGATTGGTTCCAAGATTTTGCATCACATGGGAACTAGAGGATGGATTGATGTTGATCAATGGAGGTGAATTGGAGGTTGGATTTGGATTAGGATAACCAATGGAAGGAATGGTGGATGAAGAAGGATGGACATTTGGGTTTATATTTTGGGCAACATGAGTACCTTGAGATGGATTGTTATATGTCATTTGTTGGGTGACAATGGGTAATGCTTGAGTTGCATAAGACGGATTAATGTTTGGTGAAGGATTATAGGGAGGTGGAGTAAGTGATGCAAGTTGATCAACATAAGGGACAATGGTATTAGGAGTGGCTTGTGATACAATAGGTGGGTCACTCATGTCAATGAGATTAGCATTAGGATTATATAATGTATTGGATGCATTCGTGGAAATCATGGAGACCATATGAGAAGTGATAGGAGTATTAGTTTGGGGTGTGATTTCCACATGTGATGCAATAGGAGTAGGAACTTGTAATGGCTGCGAGATTTGTGTGGCTTGTGATATTGGGATAGCTTGTGAAACTTGCAGAGTTTGTGGTATTGGGATAGCTTGTGAAACTTGAGGAGTTTGTACTTGTGAAACATGGACAACTTGTGATACTTGAGGAGTTTGTGATGCTTGAGGCACAAATACGGTCATGGTAGGAGCGGGGACATGTGAGACATGGAAAGGTGGAATGCTCAAATTATGTGAATGAAGAGGAAGTACCTCAAATGGACTTATCAAAGGTTCTAAAGTATTTTTCATATGTGTTGGGCTTGATGGTGTAGCAATAGGCAACGGAGGAAATGGATTAGAAAGTGGAAGAGAGTGCATGGACATGTCATGAGATGGTGTGGCTATGGTGGATGATCCCTTTGCAATAATAGTCAGAGTGTTTGGATCTTGTTTATGAATGGCGGATATGTCAAAGTTGCTTGGTAACTTGGCTCCCATACTAGCTAATTGCAAAAAATAGCGATCAGGATCAGCTAAAATGAGCCTATCAACTTGGTCCTATACGTGTGTCTCTTGAAATTCAGATAAATCCTCTTGGGATTGCTCTTCATAGGTTGCTGTAAATGGGTGATGTTGCACTTGTTGTGAAGATGATGGTCCAACGGTGTATCCTTTAGGTACAAACATGTGAGAAGGCATACCAGTTGTGAATTGAGTTGCATCTTTGAGGGGAGTTGATCAAGATTGTCACAATTTGGCTTCCATCAGCTCGTAATTTAGCTTCCATTTCAACTCTATATTGGCTCCTAGTTTGAGGCATGATGGTTGATGATGGAGATTGGACTAGTTTGTCAAGGTTGAGACCCCAAAAGTTGATGGTTTGTTGATTGGTTGTTTCGCTAATGAGGTTGTTGTTTGATAGTTGTTGTTTGGTTGTTGGTTGGTTGCTTGGGTTGCTTAGGTTGTTGCTTGCTAGAATTGCTTTGTTGGTTGTTTGTTTGGATAAACTTCCCTAGAGAATAGCTCACAGACTCAAGGGAAAAGCTGGTTGATGATGTTGTTTGCTAATGTTACTAAGGCTGACCAAAGCCAAAGAGATGATGTTTGTTGTTGCTAGGTTGATTGCTTTGACAATTGGTTGTTGGTTGGGGGACTCAAGAGGATGGAAAGCTCAAAAAGTACAAGGTTTTGTATGCTCAAAATAGGAGGTGATGTTCAGATGGCTACAGATGATTAGAGGAATGTCTGGAAGTTGATGACAGAGCTAAGCAATCTGAAAATACAACTGATTGTGCTGGGTTCATGAGGATTGTTGATGTTTGACCAGAAGCGACAAGTAATAGCTTAAAAGTGACTCAAAAAAGGCCAAAAGTGATGGGTAATAGCTTAAAAGCGATCTGGAAAGTTTTAGGTGACAGATTGCAGTGTTAACCGAAAGCGACTAGGTTTACCAGAGGCGACAGGTTTCAGTTCAAAAGCGAGCTACTGTTGTTTAAAAGTGATGCAATTTTGCCAGAAGCGATTGTCTACTATTTAGAAGCGAACAATTTCAGTTCAAAGGCGATTTGTGTCTGATAGAGGGTGTGTTTTGATGAGTTTTGACAAGAAAATAATGATTTCAGTCACTCATACTCACAACATTCTCAAGCTTGTACAACCTAAGCTAGGAAAGGACTATATTTGTTGAATCCCCTTACCGTGCCTATTCAAAGCAGATAGCTTCTAGATCTTGGTAGCACCAGCTCCCCTCCATGGTACTCACTTCTCACGCATACCAAGTTCTGGGTTTCCCAAGGGTCGCAAACCTTAGGATTGTCCCTGCTATCTCTACTAAGAACCATGAGAATCAGGGCAACTTTAAAGGCTCTTCCTTCTACATCAACAAATAGAGGGATTTTGGCCACTACATAAAGGTTGCTAGTAAGGGCATCTGTTCAGGTGCTATACATGCTACGATTCGCTCCATTAATGGAGGCTTCCCAGCCCAAAGAGGTTACGCTCTAAGGGGTTTTGGGGGAAACATTCATTGGTGTAACACAACAGCACCCATTGTTTGTGGCTTTTGACACAAACACTTTTCTTACATAGTGGCTTGAAAGAGCTTGGCTTTAGCCCGTTACCACTTGGGTCGTACCCCTTCTCACACCGGGAAGGCAAGCGCTCTAAAGATAATAACAAGTTCTCATGCACTCAAGATCCATTTGATAGGCAAGGGGAGAGGATACTTTTATCATTAAATTTGGGTTACACACATACACAACAAGCAAGCAAAAAAGATAAAACAAGCACAGAGCAAACAATGGTTCCTTTTAAGCACCAAATCCAAATGTTCCTAGATTAGTGATAAAAATGAAATGTCTTGGACTGATCAAAGCTGCAACAGATATGTTAGTAGTTTCACAACCTCCTTTTCTTGGACAAACAATAAGATGCTGCACAAATAGATGATTAGTAGCCAAGAAAAACCAAACTGTGAATAACAAAACCAAAAGTGAAACACAATTACCAAAGGCGATCAACTGTTGATTAAAAGCAATCTAAATTTTGCCAAAAGTGACTACCTACCGCTAAGAAGCGATGCTGAAAAACTAGAAGCGAACTGTTACTGCTTAGAAGTGACTTGAATTTGCCAGATGCATGAAAAATCCCTGTTTCTGCAAAACTAGGGTTAGGATCATGAAAGAAATGATAACTAGAGATTGCAAATCCTAAAATATGAAATCCAATGGCTGAAATATGATCAGATAAACACCATGTAACCATAGATTGATCAATTGAAAACCCTAGAATGGCAAATTGATGAGATCTCACAAAATCAAGGATGTTAGACCAATAGAATCAAAACCCTAATCAAATTGATTGGCAAATGATGATATGATGATGAGAGACATGCAAAACACAGATGAAAACCCTTGATTGATCAATAAAAAAATCTTGCAAAACACCCTCCAAGTTTAATTGCTAACAAAAAAACCCTAGACTACCGAAAGCGACCGAAACAATCGGAAACGACTAGTTTCTAAATAAAAGTGATTCAAATTCGACTAGAAGTGACCATTGTTGGCTCAAAAGTGATGCATCAATTATGAAGGCAACTGGGTTTAGCTTAAAAGCGACAGCAAATTTTTGTAAGCACTTCGAAAAACCTGAACTTCACAAAACAACTTCAAAATGCAAAGTTAATCAAGGACGTGAGTCCCACCGAGCATGCCAGAATGTGGATAGGTAAAAATCAGGTTAATAAGATCAAGCATGTAAATAAAAACCTAATCCTACCACCATCAAAGAATCAAATCCAAGTCAAACCAAAAGCATTCAAATTCAAAAGCAAGATCACCTAGATTGTATGATTCATTATTTGTGATGTGGATTTCTTCTCAATAATGAACAATTATGAAGATCAAAGCTGCCATGATGGATGTATGATAATGATGATATGCTTAATGGATGCTAAAATGTTCAATATGCTTAGGATGATAATGTAGACGCTATATGAAAATGATGGATGATCTAGTATGGAATGAGAGGGTATTTATATAGCACTCAACCAAAATAAATCAACGGTGGAGATTTGGTGGCTATGTGAATGGCTGAGATAAATTGATAATCATAGGTGAATGTGTAGATAACAAGTGGAATAAAAGATAAGGCACATGTGTGATTGTGTACATAAAAAGTACTACATGTGAAAGATATTAAATGAAAAATGTACTACCACACATTTTTCAAATAAGAGATGCACACATGTCAGCTTATGATGAAAGATGAAGATAAATGATAAGAGAAATTAATTAAATAAATAAAATTTATTTAATTAATTGGAAAGTGTGATTATGAATGAGATTTTAATTAAATAAATAAAATTTATTTAATTAAAATAAATAGAATAGAGATAATTAAATAATTAAAGATTATTTAATTATGGATTAGAGAACATAGAAGAAAATAGATAATGAATTAATTAAATAAATATAAATTTATTTAATTAATAGAAGAAATAAGTGATTTAGAGAAAATAGATAAATTGCTCAAATGTGTTAGACAAATGTAGATGATAGATAATGTGATATTTTGATACTAATGATAATTACGTCAATTTTGGGTGTCTACCATTTAATTAATCAAACTATTTCTTCCAAAAGAATAATTAAATCAAACTTAATTATTTATATTTTATCCCTCTCATAATAGTTAAATAAATAATATTTAATTATTCTCTCAATATTTCAACTCATGATTAAATAATACAAAAATTATTTAATTATCTATCCATCTTCTCAAATTAAATAAATAACTCAAATTTATTTAAATTCATCTTACATTGTTTTTTTATATCAACAAAAATATCTTATTTATTTTCCTCCAAAATATCTTATTTATTTTTCCTCAAAATCTTATTTTCCTCACATTTTTGAAATAATAATCAAATATTATTATTTAAAAATCTTCAACACATGTCTATTTGTCTCCACCTCCTCAAAGTTGACTTTGAGTTTTTAAATCAATTTCCTTGATTTTCAAATGCAAGTCCTTGCAAATTCCATAATTTGTGGAAGTTAACTCATGATCTCATGTATATTCCATGATTTTTGAAGTTAACTCCTAAGTTAACTCTTGAAATCCTTTGATTTGTGGATCTGATTCCTTGATTCTCTCTTGGCTTGTTGTCTCACTCATTTTTAGTCGTTGATCATATTTGAGTTTCTTTTGATCTTAGCCCTTTGTTATTTTCTTGGAAAACTATATAAGAACGTATATCCTAAGCCATTTTACAACACTTCTCAATCTGTCATTTTTATTCTCAAAATTCTCAAATCTTTTATCCATCTTCAAAGCACTCGATCATTCAAGCGTTCAAGCAATCTTGTTATGCAAATCTGAAAGCAATTCCATATCACGAAGATCAAACAATAGAGCTTTTGGTTTGATTGTTTTTATAGTTACATTCATAGTTTTGTTGTCTTGCTCTATTGGGTACATTAGATCTGTAGTTGATTTCTTTGTACTTCATAGGTTTAATGCATTGCCGATTCATCTACATTTTCTAAGTGTTACATTTTGGCACCCACCGTGATATTCTAAGCATCTTTTTTAGGCTTTACTCCAGGTTGACTTCTTTGATTGAAGAGGTTTCTATCGCTGCAGTCTTCCACTTTCTTCACGCTACCCCAGAGATTTGTGCTTTGGTTGTTGTCGATAACATTAATATAAGCCTTTACATTATCTCAGCCTAGTTTTGGTTTATTAAGTTTGAGATATTGTTGTTAAGATTGTCATTTCTATCGAGCCATTTGGTCGTTCCACTCTCTATCCAACAGCGCCGGATACACTCGGCTTGTTGATCACTCACCCCTTGCTGCCCTACGGATCCACAACAACCCTGTTCCAGGCCGACTGTCATCCGTTCTATTTCCTTCTGCGTTCAGCTTCACCATCCAGACCGTGGTCTTCTATGTTGTTGGAGCCGTATCCAGTGTTAACTAGTTGGTCATTTCACATCAACGGCCTCCTTTTATGCTCTATTCAGGCTCTTAATCAGGCTCATAGCCCCATTTTGAAGCTGCCCCTGCAAATCTCAGGCCACCATTTCACTCATCCGGTTGGCGGTCGCCCGTGCAACAATCCTAGAGTATTTTGGCTTTTATTTAGATTTTAATTTAAGTTTTCTTATAGATTTAAATTTAGATTTTAATTTATTAGTTTTCTATTCATTATTCATTGAGATATACATTTAGTTTTAATCTCATCATTAACTTTAATTTAGCTTTTCGTTTAGTATTAATTTCTCTATCAATTTTAGATTTTAATTTAGTTTTAAATTTCAATCTAGTTTTCTTTTCACATTTAACAAGTAGCTTAATTTATTTTAAAAAAAATTCACATTGTTTAAATTTTTAGCTTAACTAGTTTTGTTTTTTTTTTTTTTTCACAACATAGGCATTTTTTTTCCATTCTAATCCCTTAACAATATAATACCTTTATTATTTTTGTTAGAATCTTTTGTATTTTGCCTTTGTTTGTTGTCTTGATCTTTGTGCAGGGAAAGCTTTTGCCTCAATCACTCTACATCAAAAAACTAAATCTATTTGTGGGAAGCTAAGGAGAAAACAGAAGGTGCATTCATTCCAACTTTCTATCTCTAATTTAATAGGTTGTTTATATAACATTTCATTTTTCGGATTTTAAACGAACAAGTGTTTGGTGAAGAGTTGTTGGTCATCCAAGATCAGTGTGTATGCTCTCCTCTTGCATGCTTAGTACGATCCTGACGATCAAAAACACTCTCTTACACCTTCCTCTTCACATTTACTTCACATTTGCTTTTGGGTTTTAAAACGAACTACTGTTTGACGTGTTTGATAAACGTTTGTGAACTGTTCAAGTTCGGTGTGTATGCTCTCCTCTTGCGTGCTTAGCACGATCCTGAGGATCTAAAATGCCTTCTTATATTCACATTTTTGCATTTGTCTTGATTATCACACTTTGCTTCAAGATTAAAACAAACAACTTGTTTTGGTAAATAAACATATGCATTTGATCTCTTGTGTGGTTACACAATTTTGAGGATAAAAAATCAGTGTTTATTTTACCCTTTGTAACCTCTTAGGAAGGCCTTCCTAGAGAAGTGATCACTCTAGGGACGACCTTAACTCCAGTGTTCCGACGGGGTATAAATAGTAGGAGGTGAATCGAAAGACACCTCTCTTGGATCTGGTATATTTTCATTATAACTAAGCCCCCAAGAATTTTATACCTTGGGGAAGTGATAGAGGAGGGTGGGTTACCCTCTCCTCTCGGTTATTGTGACGGCATCCTTATCCATCTACAGATATAGGCCCCAAGTAGCCTCGAGGAATATAGAGGACGCTTCCATTAGTGAACTTGTCCTATCCTAGCTAAGCTATCCAGCCTATGTACCCTCTTACCTCTCTAGGATTGTTGTTGTGTCTACTATGTTTTGTAGGACAAATATCAAGATTGGAACTATATCAAGTGTTTGTAAGTGTCTACTTTTGATTGTTTGCTTTGTCACATCTGTATTTCATTACAAAAATAGAAGTCAAAACCAAGTTCTTAGTCAAAACCTAAACTAGTCTCAATCAAAACCTTTTTCAACTCTTTGATCTGGGGGGGTTTATTTGTTGGTTTTTATCAGTTTGTGACATAATTACTTTGCCAAAAATATTTTAAAAATCTAACTAGCTTTAACCAAAACTAAACATTCCCTAATCTTGACTTTAATTCTTAAAAGAAAAGCAAATTTCCATAGAACTCCAAGGCTCTGCATAGGAAACATTCTACAAAGTTATAGATTGTTGCCCTTATCTTTATCATATATCCAATTGTTGAACCTATCAAGATCTTGGTGAATATCAAAATCAACTTGAACCTATCAACTTATCTTTATCAAGAACATATCAAAGAGCACTAGATCTCTCCATCATATCATATCATATATGTTGCATATCAGTTTGCTTGGACTCATAAATCTAGTACAAGTAAACATTATCATATCTTGAGCAAATTATCATATCGGGATCATATCTATAGCATATCAGTTTTCTTGGACTCAAAAGTCTAGTACAAGTGAACGTTATCATACCTTGAGCAAAATATCATATCATATATCAATGGAGATCTAGCATATCTTTGACTTCCTTGGTTTGGATTAAGCCTAAGGGTCTCAATTTTGATCTTTGAAACATATCCAAACTTGATATCATTTTAACAATAGTATATGGTTAATATAAGAGCGCGTTCTAAACAAGAAGAAATGGATCCTAGAAGAATATCCATCAATGTCTCAGGAACCTCTTATGTTTCAACTACAAACACTATTTTTGAAGAATACGGTATGCCATCTGTGCCATCACCTTTGAAACAAGTCCTTCTGGAAGACCTAGATGAAATGCCTACTTCTAAGGAAATAGAAGATTTTGTACCTGATCCAAGGGGCTCTAAACTCATTGAAATATTGATGGATAGACACCATGACTACTATATGGAAATGTTGCTAAAACAAGGGGCTAGAATTCCCTCTCAAGAAGAATTAAGGTCACTTGGGGATGGGGATCACGTCATTAGCCAAATATATCCCACCATAGACCTCTTAACCCCTACCCTTTCTAGAAGTGTCCCAAGAATGGAATCTATGCCTATGCCTCAACCTTCAAATTTCATGTTTATCCCAAGTTCACCTACAATTCCCAACTTATCCATGCCTATGCCCCAACCTTTGAATTCCATATTTACCATTCCCGGCTTGTCCATGCCTTAGCATACTCGTGCCTAGCTCAAACATCATTCAAACACACTATGGTACCCAAAATCCTTTTTTCAATACCTCTACCAATATCCCTCAAACCCAAGTTCAAACCTCATCCTCTATTCCCCAAGGGGCAAATTTAATGTCTTATAATAACCCTTTATATCAAAATCCAAATTCTAATCTTAATCCCCAAATTGATGAAGTAATGGTAATAAAGAAACAATTTCAAGAGTTGCAAAAACAAATGTTGGACCTTCAAATGGGAAGTACCAAGAAGAGTTATACTTTAGAGGACATTTGTCCCTGCCCATTTGATAGATCCCTTAATATGATTTCGTTCCCTAAGAACTTTGACATCCCCAAATTCAATAAATATAAGGGTAAAGGTGATCTTAGAGAACATGTGAGAGAATTCTAATTAGCTTGCAAGGAAGTATCCTATAATGACACTTATCTCATGTGCCTATTTCCTAGAAGTCTAGGGAGCCAAGCAATAGAATGGTTTTCTCACTTGCCTCAATGGATCAAAAGTTTTCAAGAATTGGCTGAGAAATTTATCCAACATTTCTCCTATAACATTGAACATGAAACCTCAATGACTGATTTGTACAATACCAAGCAAAAGAATGGTGAATCTTTTGCTTCATTTTTACAAAGGTGGAGGAATTTGGCAAGTAAAATTCCTTGGTCAATTCCCAAAAAACAATTGGTCAACATCTTTACTCAAAATCTAAATCAAGAATTGAGCTTCCATGTTCAAGTTCAAGGTCCTAATACCTTTTCTGAACTCATAGAAAGGGGTGTGACCATTGAAAGAGCATTGATAGCAAAAGATCTTGTCAAAATCTATAAGGAAGATAAAGAAAAATCCTCTAACAATAATAACAATGATCAATCTAAATTGTGGATTAAAAATAAGAATGTTGTACATGATGGAGTGTTTGATGCAAGGGCTATTCAAATGACCCCATCTTCATCACATACAGCATTGTCAACGAACCCTCAAGGTAATGAATGTCCTTATAGATCACTCTTTCCTTCGAAAAGGAAGTTCACACCCCTAGGGGAACCTATTGAGGTGGCCTTGCAAAAGTTGGTTAAATCTAAATTAATTGATCTACCTAAATCTCGAAATGTTGAACCACAAGTAAAACCGCCTTGGTACAATGACAATGAATTTTGTGACTTCCATAGGACCAAGGGTCACAAAACTTCTAGTTGTATGAGGCTCAAACACATAATCCAACACCACATTGATCGTGGTGATGTAACAGTTGAAAATAACTCTCATACCACCAATGCAGATTTAAAACTTTTTAATGATCCAATGCCTAACCATGGAAAAAGACATGCGAATAACCAAGGTAATTCTTCTAGAGATGCCAACTACACCAACGTAGGCCATAATTATGCAATAGCCTATTTAAGACAAGAAAACAACCATGTCTCTACTTTGACCATAAAAAATTCAGTAATTGATGTTAGATCTAGGGCACACAACTGAGAGGGGGGGTGAATCAGTTGTACAAAAACTTGCTTTCAATTCAAACACTTAAATCCTCTTGTTATTTAATAGCATATCAATTAATCACTCATGAAAGCATAAAGCATAAACACCATAGCAGATACACATCAACACATGAAACACCAAGATTTTGACGTGGAAAACCCAGTCAAGGGAAAAACCACGAGGTGATTAAGCCAAGGATTATTCTCTGTTAGAAGAATAAGAAAAATAGATGTCACATGCCAATTAGGGCTCACTGCCCGAGCACACTGCTCACAAGAGGCACACTACCTACAAGAGACACACTGTCTATAAAGTAACAAGTATTACAAACTTGAACTGGAGACTGACATCTTTACCATGTCTGGATCAGTTCCATTTAAGCCCAAAAACTCCTGCTCTGCCTTTCGCTCTTCTTCGCTATGCCACACTCATCCACACCAAGACACACTTCAAAATGAATTCACAATCCCTTATTTATACAAGGCATCGACTTAGGAACAATCATCTAAGTCAACAAACACCTATAAGATCATTCGCAAGACGTGTAATACATCTGGTTGGCCTGTTTTAGGAAGAACACTAATATCCATGGTTATTCTTCAAATGCAAACTCAAACTTTAATGTGGACCGCCAATAAGAATTGTATACGATCCAAAGATCACCAAAACCTTTCCTGAGACATCAAGAACATCCGCACTTTCTCAGCTTACTGGAATTCTTCTCTTCTTCATCCGGAACTTCAAGAACACAGTCTGTCATCACTGTCACAATGAGAAAGGTGCTTCTGGACCTCCAAACCATGAACAAATCTATTTGTCACTTCACATAGACTTCTTCAACACTCCCTCCAATCCGCAGAGTGAGATAATGCAATTCCGAATCTCACCGGACCTTTCTGTGACCCTCTATCACCTCTGAACACCTGCCGGAACCGGTTCTACAGGAGCGACCATAACTTCTTTAGATCTTCATGCGGACCTCTAAGATCTTGACTGGAACATCTCAAGACTTATATCTACAAACCCTTTAAGCCGCATCCTCTGATCCTCAACCTATTTAGGACTTTTTCCTTCTTGTCATCACTATTCTTCACTGTTCCTAATTGAGACTTATTCTCTCAATATCCTTAGCACACAGCTCATTCAAGCCTTCTCATTAATGCAATATGAGTATGTTGACATCAATGACAACACTGGTTATCCTCATACTTGCAACAATCTCCCCCTTTGTCATTGATGGCAACATATGATGTGAAAAACCATCAAGACAAGAACTTCTCCTTTCTGTCACTGCTCCCCCTATCAACGACAACTCTTCACATGTCTTCTCTTCCTTTACTTCTCCCCCTTTGATCATCAACCACTTGTTTTTCACATGTTTTCTCTCCCCCTTTGACATCAATGGCAAAGGGCTCATACTTGCAATTCTAACACATCAGAATCATATCAACTGCTCCCCCTTAGTAGCAGCTCCCCATCATCAATCCGGATCACAAGATATGACTGTGATATCCACCGGACTGATGCACATCAGTGCATCCTAGTTCATCACCGGAGGGGCCATGACCCCTAACTTCTCCCTGAGATACTCAAAAGAGTCCTTGGGAAGAGGTTTAGTAAAAATATCTGCAAGCTGATCCTTGGAGGGCACATACTCCAATCTAACTTCACCCTTGTTCACTTGCTCTTTGAAAGTGAAACTTGATAGATATATGCTTAGTCTTAGAATGCAACACCAGATTCTTAGAAATATTTATTGCACTTGAATTATCACATAAAATTGTGATAGGCTCCTCATATTCTACTTGAATATCTCTTAGCATTTGCTTCATCCACAAAAGTTGAGTGCAACTTCCTGTTGCTACAATGTATTCTGCTTCAGTTGTAGATAGGGATATTGCCTCTTGTTTCTTGCTTAGCCAAGAAACCAACCTTTTTCCCAAAAAGAATGCTCCTCCACTTGTACTCTTCCTATCATCCACATCTCCTACCCAATCTGCATCTGTGTATACATGAAGAGAAAAATTATGGTCTGTACTCAGTCCAATCTGTCTTAGGAGAGTCATCATCTTTGCTCAACTTACATCCTGTTGCCATGGGAGTGTTCATTGGCTTTGAATCTTCCATTCCAAATTTCCTCAATAATTCTTTCACATATTTGGTTTGAGAGATAAAGATTCCTTTCTTTGACTGAGTAATTTGCAGACCCAAGAAGAAATTTATTTCACTGAGCATTGACATTTCAAACTCACTTTTCATTTGATTTGCAAAGGTTTTACACATACTGTCTTTTCCTCCAAAGATGATATCATCAACAAACACTTCAACAATCAAGATGTTTTCGTGATCAATTTTAAAATATAGGTTACTATCAGCAGTACCTTTGTTGAACCCAATCTTCAAAAAATGTTTGTCCAGCCTTTCATACCATGCTCTTGGAGCTTGCTTTAGACCATACAGTGCCTTCTTTAATTTGCAGACTATATCACCATGCTCAGATAACTGAAATCCATCTGGTTGTTCAATGTACACCTCTTCTTCTAAGTCACCATTCAGGAAAGCAAATTTGACATCCATCTGATACACTTTGAAATCTTTGAAGGTAGCAAATGCAAGAAATAGTCTAACTGCTTCAATTCTTGCCACCGGAGCAAAGGTTTCCTCAAAATCAATCCCTTCTATTTGAGAGTAGCCTTTGCAGACTAATCTGGCCTTATTTCTGATTACTTCACCAACTTCATTTAGTTTGTTTCGGAAGACCCATTTGGTTCCAATCACATTCTTGTTTCTAGGTCTAGAAACAAGATCCCAAGTGTGATTTTTCTCAATTTGCATTAACTCTTCTTCCATTACTTTTGTCCAATTTTCATCATTGCAGGCTTCATTTATTGTCTTAGGTTCAATCTTTGAAATCAGACAACATTCATCTGAATTTTGAACAACATTCCTTCTAGTTTGTACACCTTTGCTTTTGTCACCTATGATCTGATCTTCAGAATGGTTCAGTTTTACATACCTTGGAACTTTGGGAGTTTCTTGCACTTCTGCTTCTCGATCATGCTCATTCAGACCTGTCTCTTCTTCCTGATTTACCAGATCAATCTGAATCTAACTTTCAGGAGAGGATGGAGCTCCTTGAACCAGAACATCATTCTGATCATCTTCATCATACTCATAAAATCTTGAGGGCTTCTCAATACCTTCATCAACCTTCACATTTGTACTTTCTATCATCTTTCTCAGTCTCTTATTGTAACACCGGTATGCTTTGCTTTGAGTGGAGTAACCCAAGAAAATTCCTTCATCACTTCTAGCATCAAACTTTCCTAGATCTTCATCTCTTTTAATGTAACACTTGCTACCAAATACTCTGAAATATCTCACAGTAGGAGTGATGCCAAACCAAATTTTATAAGGAGTCTTACCGGTATTGCTTCTGATTTGAACTCGATTAAGAGCGTAGACTGCAGTGTTGACAGCTTCTTTCTAAAACATCTGGGGAACATTTGCTTCCATCATCATTATCTTGGATGCTTCCTGGATAGTCCGGTTCTTTCTCTCAACTACTCCATTCTGCTGTGGAGTCCTAAGAGCTGATAACTGTCTCTTTATACCATGTTTCTCACAAAAATCTATGAATTCACCAGATGTGAATTCACCACCTCTATTAGACCTCAGACATTTCAGTTTTAATCCGGTTTGATTCTCTACAATAGCCTTGAAGATTTTGAACTTCTCAAATGCTTCGGATTTCTCTTTCAGAAAGGTAACCCACATCATCCGGGAATGGTCATCAATCAGTAACATGAAGTATCTATCACCTTGCATACTCTTGATTCTTGTCGAACCACATAGATCAGTATGAACTAACTCCAATAATCCGATAGAGGACTGATCCTTGCTTTTGAATGAGACTCTACTATGTTTACCCAGCTGACATTCTTTGCACAAACTATTTGTAGGTTTTACCAATTTTGGAAGATCTCTTACAGCCTGACTATTGCTTATCTTGATGATGTTATCAAAACTTACATGACACATCCTTCTATGCCATAACCAACTCTGATCAATTTGAACAAACAGATAACTTTTATCAGAACCAACCAAGTGGAAGATATTACCTTTATTTGAGTACCGGATGCAATCTTTGGTCCGGATCTTTCAAGGATTTTGTATTTTCCATCCTTGAACCGAAGATCATAGCCTTTGTCCACCAACTGTCCAACACTAAGAAGATTGTGCTTCAAACCTTCAACATATAGTACATTACCAGTTTTGTTTCTTCCATTAAAAGAAATAGTTCATCTTTCTCTGATTCTACCAGCAGAATTATCACCAAACCTTACCACTCCTTCATACCTTTCCAAATCTAAGAACTTGTTCTTGTCACCTGTCATATGGTGAGAGCATCCACTGTAAATAACCCAATCATCATTTTCTTCAACTTGGGCAACCAAAGCTCTTTCTACAACCTTATGATTGACAGATTCAAAGGATATTGGATCTTCTTCCTTGATGACAATAAACACCCATTCATTTCCGGATTTGTTTCCTATCTCTGATTCATCATCTGTTACTCCTTCATTATCATCTTCTTCATGAACATAATAACAATTCTTTTGGAACCTTTGTCTGTTAGAATTTGACCTTGTAGATCTTTTCAGACATCTTGAGGCAAAATGACCAATCTTATTGCAGTTGAAGCACTTAAAGGGTAATTTTCCTTCATACTTACCGGATCCTCTTAGCAGTCTCTTTGCAAAGAGGGCTTCAAGTTGAGCTATTTCTGCTTCTTCCACTTCCATGTCTCTTCTTGTTTGATCATACCATGACAGCGTCCTTGAAGAGTTTTCTCCCGGATCAGATCTTTGTTTACCTTTCACAGAGGCACTAGCTTTGAATGCAGATTCAGTCTTGGGGGGATCATCTCCAAACTCGGTCATTTCAAATGCAGCCAGTTTGCCAGCCAATTGGTCTCTTGTGACAGTTGTATGGGCTCTGAATTCATCAATGGCAGCAACCTTGATTTTGTAGACAGCAGGAAGAGATCTGAGAATTTTGCCAACAATCTCATTTTCATCCAAAACTCCACCAGCATTCCTGATTCCACATACTAGCTCATTTACTCTTGGCATAAAGGTAGTAATATTTTCATCATCTCATTTTCAGTCTTTCAAATTTCCCTTTGAGACTCTGCAACCTTGCACTCTTAACATACTCATCTCCTTCATGCAGAAGTTTCAGTTTAATCCAGATCTCATAGGCAGTTGGTAGGTCAATAACATTTGAAAGCTCTGAATCAGTTAATGCACTTAGAAGAGCCTCTTTGGTTCGCAGATTGTTTTCAGCATCTGTGATTTCATTTAGAGTTGTCGGACCACCTTGTGGAGGTGTATATGCTTTTGTGACCATGGACAAGTACGCCTTTCCCATACACTCCAAGTGACATTTCATGCGGTTTTTCCAAAGAGTGAAGTTGGTTCCATCAAACTTCGGACTGTCCTTCTTGTATGACAACATCCTGAATCTCCTCAAGCGGTTAAGCTCTTTTTTGAGGAACTTAGCTCTGATACCTATTGTTAGATCTAGGGCACACAACTGAGAGGGGGGGTGAATCAGTTGTACAAAAACTTGCTTTCAATTCAAACACTTAAATCCTCTTGTTATTTAATAGCATATCAATTAATCACTCATGAAAGAATAAAGCATAAACACCAGAGCAGATACACATCAACACATGAAACACCAAGATTTTGACGTGGAAAACCCGGTCAAGGGAAAAACCACGGGGTGATTAACCCAAGGATTATTCTCTATTAGAAGAATAAGAAAAATAGATGGCACATGCCAATTAGGGCTCACTACCCGAGCGCACTGCTCACAAGAGGCACACTGCCTACAAGAGACACACTGTCTACAAAGTAACAAGTATTACAAACTTGAACTGGAGATTGACATCTTTACCATGTCTGGATCAGTTCCATTTAAGCCTAGAAACTCCTGCTTTGCCTTTCGCTCTTCTTCGCTATGCCACACTCATCCACACCAAGACACACTTCAAAATGAATTCACAATCCCTTATTTATACAAGGCATCGACTTAGGAACAATCATCTAAGTCAGCAAACACCTATAAGATCATTCGCAAGACGTGTAATACATCCGGTCGACCTGTTTTAGGAAGAACACCAATATCCGTGGTTATTCTTCAAATGCAAACTCAAACTTTAATGCGGACTGCCAACAAGAATTGTATACGATCCAAAGATCACCAAAACCTTTCCTGAGACATCAAGAACATCCGCACTTTCTCAGCTTATTGGAATTCTTCTCTTCTTCATCTGGAACTTCAAGAACACAGTGTGTCATCACTATCACAATGAGAAAGGTGCTTCCGGACCTCCAAACCATGAACAAATCTATTTGTCACTTCACACAGACTTCTTCAACACTCCCTCCAATCCGCAGAGTGAGATAATGCAATTCCGGATCTCACCGGACCTTTCTATGACCCTCTGTCACCTCTGAACACCTGTCGGAACCGGTTCTACTGGAGCGACCATAACTTCTTCAGATCTTCATGCAAACCTCTGAGATCTTGACTGGAACATCGCAAGACTTATATCTACAAACCCTTTAAGCCGCATCCTCTGATCCTCAACCTATTTAGGACTTTTTCCTTCTTGTCATCACTGTTCTTCACTATTCCTGATTGAGACTTATTCTCTCAATATCCTCAGCACACAGCTCATTCAATCCTTCTCGTTAATGCAATATGAGTATGTTGACATCAATGACAACACTGATTATCCTCATACTTGCAACAATTGATTGTAATGCAACCACCCAAAGAAGTAGGGTCACTATTCAGGCACCCTCTACTTCACCTAGACCTTCATCCAATTATAACCTTGAAGATCATTTGAACAAAACTCCAGCTCCAATCTTTATCCTTGAACTTCTGAATATATCCCCAGCCCATCGTGCAATCCTTGATAAAATTCTCCAAGAATCAAATGTATCTTCCAACATAGATGCCAATGAGTTTCAAGCCATGGTTGGTAATATTGCCTCTACACATCAACTTGTGTTTTCTAAAGAGGACCTTCCACCTCTTAGCCCCCAACACACTAAGGCTTTATACTTGGATGTTCTTATTCATAATCATACAGTCAAAAGAGTCATGATTGATGGGGGAGCTTGTTTAAACATTTGTACTCTAAGTTTGATCAAAAAGTTGGGGTATTCTAATGGAGTGATAGATCTCTTAAAGAAAATAGCCATTAAGGGTTATGATGATGCTGAGAGAAAGTCAAATGAAACTATTGAATTGCCTATTCAAGTGGGCCCTATATTAATAACAAGTGTGTGTCAAGTTTTAGACCTTGATCTACCCTATAACATCCTTCTTGGTCGCCCATGGATCCATGCCATGCAAGCTGTTCCATCAACTTTCCACCAATGCATAAAATTCCCCCATGATGGCAAGGAAATTACCATCTATGGAGATCCTCAACCCTTTCAATATTGTCAAAATTTAGCTGAAAAATACCAAGAAAATCATCATATCCCTATTAACCATGAAGCATCTTCATCATCATCTTATGTAGACCCATCCACATTAGCCTCATCATCATCCACTCCTTCCACTTTGAATCCATCAACACCCGAGATCAAGGTCCAAATTCATGACAATGGTTGTGGAGAATATAAAATGCAACATTCCTTTTGTATAAGTCAACTTCCTCTCACACCTAACTTTTATGGTAAACCTAAGGAAAGTCTATTGAAGGTCATTGCCAAGCAATGGTTCCCCAAATTTTGCTATTGGGGTAAGTTGGAGAAAGAAGACATTCAAGATGATGTATCATCATGGCTCTATAAAGAAAAAGAAGAAATCAAAGCTCCTAAATTGAACCTTGAGAATTATCCAAAAGGTCTTCATATCATTAAAAACATGGGTTATAACGGAGAAAGTGGTCTTGGATGTCAAAGTCAAGGTAACATTGAGCCTATCTTTCAAGTTCCTAGAGGTAATCATGGAGGGTTAGGGTATGGATCTCCTATGAATGTGCCCCTAAAATCCACATACACTCTTGATGAAGTTGAACCTCCCCCTTTGTCCAAAAACCTTAATGTAGACATTCAAGAAGACTCTTCCTTTGATCTAAAGAACATTTTCCAAGACATGTCCATTTGCATCGTAACACCTATGCCATCCACTTCTCAAGACTCTTTGGACCTTTTTCAAAATGATGAAGCAATTGCAAAATTTATGGGTCTTAGGGATGGAATTCCCTTAGGCGATCACAAAGTGGGTTTTTCCATAGAATTAGATGCAAAGGGCTATTTTGGGGAAGGCGCTAAAAGTAAAATCTATAATATGGAATCCTATGACAAGGAAGAAGAGAATACAGGACTTCCAAGTATGGCTCAATATCCAGAAAGATCTCCTATCTTAGTAGAAGAAGCTCAAGCAATTAATCTAAGTACTCAAGAGGATCCTAAAGTCACCTTCTTTGCATCATCTTTAACCCCTCGAGAAAAGTAAGAATTTACAACTTTCTTTGAATGGAGGAAGATCAATTTTCCATGGTCCTATTCAGATATGCCAAGTCTTGATCCTACCTTAGTGGTGCATCATTTAACAGTTATGCCTAATGCAAAACTAGTAAAACAAAAGCTCCGTAAGATACATCCCCAAATAGGTCTCTTAGTTAAAGCAGAACTTCAAAAATTATTGGATGTAGGATTCATTAGGACTATTGATTATCCTGAGTGAGTCTCCAATTTAGTTCCGATCACCAAGCCCGATGGGGGCATCAAAGTTTGTACAGATTTCAAAGATCTAAACAAGGCATGTCCAAGGGATGATTTTCCCCTTCCTAATATAGATATCATTGTGGACCTATCAGTTGGCCATGAAATGCTCTCTTTAATGGATGGATTTTCCAGTTACAACCAAATCAAAAATAGTTGTTGAATCCTAAGAAATGTGTCTTTGGGGTCACATCAGGAAAGTTGCTTGGACACATTGTTTCACGCAGGGGAAATGAAGTAGATCCTGCTAAAGTCACGGCCATTGTAGACATGAAACCCCTGTCTAATCTAAAATAATTAAGGAGCTTACAAGGAAAATTGCAATCAATAAGACGATTCATAGCTCAATTATCAAATAAATGTCATCCTTTTACTCATTTGTTGCATAAAAATGTGGCCTTCCAATGGGATGCTAAATGTCAACAAGCTTTTCAACAATTAAAGGAGTATCTTATGACACCTCCAGTATTAATGCCACCTATCCAAGGTAGACCCTTGTTATTGTATATCTCTACCACCTCAACGGCTCTAGGGGCACTCCTTGCTCAACATGATGATCATGGAAAGGAAAGAGCTATCTATTATGTTAGAAGAACTTTGGTGGGCTATGAATTAAACTACACCTTCATAGAGAGAGCTTGCTTAGCAGTTGTTTTTGCTTCTCAAAAACCTAGACACTACATGCTAAACTAACAAAATATGCTCATATAGTGGATCCTCTGAAGTTTCTTTTGTCAAGGCAGCCCTAACAAGTAGAATGGCTAAATGGGTCATGATGTTAAGTGAATTTGATATTGACTATGTGGATAGAAAGTCTATGAAGGGTCAAGTCAGTAGATCAGTTGGCAGATTTCCCATTGCAAGTGGATTATCCCTTAGTATCAAAATTTCCTGATGAATCATTTTTTGCCATGGAATCATCTTTATGGAAATTATATTTGTATGGATCTTATACCAATCATGCATCGGGGGCAGGAATTGTTTTTCTTACCCCTCAAGGAGATTGCATACCTAAGTCATAACGCTTAGCTTTCCCATGCACAAATAACATAGCAGAATATGAAGCTCTAATATTAGGACTAAGAATAGCTATTTCATGGGATATCAAGGAACTTCAAGTTCTAGGGGACTCTCAATTGGTCATTAGACAAGTAAATGAAAAATATCACACAAAAGATGAGAAGCTATGGCCCTATAAGAAAATGGTAGACACATTAAGGGAGCATTTCAATATGATCACATTTGAACAAGTAGCAAGGTTAAACAATATGGTTGCAGATACAATGGCCACTATTGGATCTCTTTTGGGCATCCCTCATAGTGATTAGCCCTATGAGTTTCTAGTTGAGCAACTTTTCATACCAACTTATGAGATGTCAAAATTTGAAATGTTGCGTGTCCTTGTTGGTCCTAATTCCCCTTGGTACCAAGATGTCTACACTTACCTTCAAAATAACACTCTTCCACCCAATCTCTCTAGCTCCGAAAAGCAAAACTTTACTCGCCAATCCACTCACTTTACCATCCTTGGAGAGACCTTATACAAACGAAGCCTAGATGGTATTCTTCATAGATGTTTAAACCTTAAAGAATCTAAAACCGCTTTACAAGAAGTACATGAGGGGATTTGTGGGGCACATTCTAGTGGGTTATCCCTAGCTAAGAAGTTATTAAAAACATGATATTATCGGCCAACTTTGGAACAAGATGCTCACGAATTTGTAAAGAGATGCAAATAGTGTCAGCAACATGGAGATTTAATAAATGCACCCGCTCAAGAGCTACAACCAATCACTACTCCTTGGCCTTTTTCTCAATGGGGGCTTGACCTTGTGGGAAAAATTCATCCTACTTCCTCCGATGGCCATACCTTTATCATAACCACCACTGAATATTTCACAAAATGGGTAGAAGCCATTCACTTAGCCAATATTATTGGAAAACAAATCTCAAAATTTATCCTCAATTATATCATTTGTTGATATGGTATCCCATCTGCCATTATTACTGACAATGGTAAGCCCTTCAAAAACCAAGATGTCCGTGAACTTTGCTGCACATTCCATATCCAACATCGTTTTTACACCACTTATTACCCCCAAGGTAACGATCAAGCTAAGGCTTCAAATAAAACTATCCTCAAGATCCTCAAGAAAACAGTCAATGACGTTGGTCGTGATTGGTACTTGCAACTTAATCCAATTTTATGGGCCTACCGAACTAGCATCTGTACCCCTACCAGAACCACTCCTTATTCACTTGTTTATGGAACCGAAGCCATTTTACCCATTGAGGTTGAGCTCCCATCTTTGAGAGTGTCATTGAAGCATGTGATTGATGAAGAAGAATATCAGGTATCTAGGCTCAACTATAAAATATGGTGACAAAATCTAAGCTACCACAAGCAAAAGGTTCCTTTTGGTAATATTTGGATTAGAAGCATGATACACTTCCTAGGTATACTAACACATAACCCACTTGTTAAAGATAGAGGTGAGAAAAATAGTATAAAAGGAAGAAGAGAGAGAAGGTTGGAGAGAGGGATAGGGATATGGAAAGTTAGAGAGGGAGAGAGATATAACTAGGGAGGCCCAACCGAGGGAGAGGTAGAGGTAAAGAGGGTGGGTAAGGTCTGAGAGAGAGAGTGGTGGAGAGAGAGGGAGAGGGAGAGGGAGAGGGAGAGGTAGGTAGTTATCTCTAGGTAGAGGGGTGGGGATTATAGCCAAGAATGAGGAATGACTTAAACTAAATGACATCCTAGTTACATGAAATCATTGTGTGTATATTTAAGCATAAATCAAGTGACCTAGATTAAATGACATCCTACTACATGATTCATCAATGTGTATATATTTAAGCATAAATCAAATGACCTAGATTAAATAGAAAAGAAAAGATGCATACCTTGTTTTAGTTTATAATATTTTTGTAATCTTTCTTCATTTAATCTTTGTGTCTTTTCTAGGAAATGCTTTCATGCACTCTTAATTTGTCTTGTTTTTTTGTTTCCCATCTCCTTCTTTGTAAAATATGACTTGAAAATTCTTCTCTCAAAGATATTATCCTCCCTTGCAGAACAAAAGTCGAATTTATCTTGTTATATTGATTTAAAAAAATGAAAATAAAACTTCCTATTTATATGCAATAGGAAAAAAATAAAACATTTAAAAAAATAAAAGTCAGTTGTACCTTCGAACGAAGGTCAACAGTTAAAAAAATTTATTATTTTTTTAATACAAGGAACCTTCGTTCGAAGGTGGTAGTTATGACGTTCATAGCACCATGTTTGGGTCTTTGAACGAAGGCCAATTTAGTTCGAGAGAAGGATGTCACCTACCTTCTCTAGAAGGGGTCTTCGAATGAAGACCCTTACTAGTCACCTTCCATCCTTCCCTTCCCTCTTCTAAAAAATTTTGGCTTTCAAAGCCCGGTTTAAGGTCCAAATGGAATCACCTTGCCAAACCAAGTTGGAGGATTGTAGTCCTCAAAACAAGCTTTCCAACAAGTATAGTTTCAATGATATATTTTGATTTTATTATGATCTTTTTTTTAGTTTTACTAAACACAGGTTTTTCACCGAACATCAAGTTCTCTGTTCTACACATTTGGAAAATTAGTAAATTAGTGAAAAAATTTCTAAAAAATATCTACGCCCTAAGTATTGATGTCCTTGTTTCAACAAAAAAAAATTGAATTTCGATACATACAGAAAAATTTATGTTCGACAAAATACACCTATGTCTAAATTATAATTGGTTTGACGTCAAAACTTAATTAAAACAAATATTCAACAAAACATTATCAAACCAAATGTATCCTCTAGATATTGATGTTACCAATCTAAATTCAAAAGAATCAGAATTTTATCCTTTGTAGAGAAAAAGTTATGCGCGATGGAATACACATCACCTTTAAAAAATGTTGTTTACTATTAAAAATTAGTTATCAAAGGAGACAAAAAATGTTACAATTTAACTCTAATTTTTTTTAAAAATATATTTTTAGAATCTATAGACAAAATCTCACAAATCACTAGTTCACATCATCTTCAAATTCATAACGATTTAATGGCTATAGGTGTCAAAAAGTGAAGATTTAGTTCAAAATGTTGATTTCAATGTCAAGTTTGGCCAAAAAGTGTAAACCAATATTGTGGGATCACCCATCATGTATCTAGATTGCATGAGCTTGAGGTCCTAGAAGAGAAGCGTTTGCACACTTTGAATCATTTGCAGTCCTATTAGAATCGGCTACGAAGAAGTTACAACAAGAAGATCACAGTTAGAAGACCTTTTGTGATTATAGCATCTTATGGATCAAAGGCATGTCGATTGGCAACTCCTGAAGGGGAATCTTTGGATGAACCTATCAATGCCATCCTCCTTAAGAAATTATATGCTTAATCCTTTAGAACATAAACGGTTGATGTACAGTATTCCTACCTTATGTCTTGTACCTTTGGCATCTATGTTTCCCCCCATGTGTTTGGTGTATCCTTCTCTCTTTAGTATTATGTTATTAGGAGCATGTCTTTAGTATATGGTTACGCATATGGATCCTTGAAACAAATCTAAAAACATTCTAAAATCCAATATCCTAACTTTCACACAAACAGACTAATAAGCAAAGAAGCCTTGACCTTTAAAAGATCATTGAAATTAAGTTAATCTCCTAACTTTGTCTAAAAGCCAAAATCTTTCAAAAATCCAAATCTAATATTAGAATTATGATGCCTTAACAAGATATATCTTTCCTATATCAGGCTATTATCTTTATCTAAATCTTGAGCTTAATAAATTGTCAAACAACATTGTGATGTTTTTAACTTATTTTATTTGGGGACTTTTTAGGGCCATTTTTGTTTTCTTTCTTCTTAGTATGTTGTTGTTTTGGTAGTTAGAATGCGGCTGAAGAATGTTGCATGTGTGTATCAAAATCATTTTATTGTCATTTTATTGTCTTGTATACCTTTTGCGTCTTTTATCCATCTATTTTATCATGATTATGTTCTTTTGTCCTTATTATGAATCTTTGTCATTTATCAATTATCATTATCATTTTCTCATTTCTTATCCTTTGTCTTATCTCATATCTTGTGTCTTTTTATCTTTTATCATTTTGTCATTCGTACTTTTTATCTTATCTTATATTTTAGATGGTTTTATCTCTTTATCTTTCATTGTTTTTGTCACATTCTGAGGAAGCTTGACGATCTCTACACCATGATATGTATGAAGGAGAGTGAGGAATGGGGACATGAGTGCATGTGTGTGTATGTAACCGCTCTATGATGAAAAAGAAAGCATAACAAAAGTATCCTAGATGGATATATTCTATTCTATGAAGGAAATACAATGAGTGCAAAATCATCCATAACTTATCACATTTTCATTTTATCCCAATCTTTTCATCTTATGTGCTTTGCCTTGAAATTAACATCTCTTCTATTCGAAAGTTTGTCTTGTGTCATCCAAGTCAACCTCTCAAGGGGGCATCATCGTCGGGGCATTCTTCGAGCTTTTTCTTCTTGCTTTTTCTTCAGTGTTCTTTGATACAATGTCACATGGGCATGACATTATATCAAAGAGGGGCAAAATATAGACATCCAAAATTAACATAAACTATTATTTTTCCCTTTCGAGCCTATTTATTCTAATTTCCCTTATTTGATTAAATAATATTAATTATTTAATTACATCTAATTATTCCTCTAATTCAATTATTTCTCCTTTCTAAAATTAATTAAATAATATTAATTATTTAATTAATCAACCTATTTCTTCCAAAAGAATAATTAAATCAAACTTAATTATTTATATTTTATCCCTCTCCTAATAATTAAATAAATAATATTTAATTATTCTCTCAATATTTCATCTCTCATGATTAAATAATACAAAAATTATTTAATAACTCAAATTTATTTAAATCCACCTCACGTTGCTTTTTGAAATCAATAAATATATCTTATTCATTTTCCTCCAGAATATCTTATTTATTTTTCCTCAAAATCTTATTTTCCTCACATGTTTGAAATAACAATCAAATATTAATATTTAAAAATCTTCAACACATGTCTATTTATCTCCACCTCCTCAAATTTGACTTTGAGTTTTTAAATCAATTTCCTTGATTTTCAAATACAACTCCTTGCAAATTCCATAATTTGTGGAAGTTAACTCATGATCTCATGTCTATTCCCTAATTTTCGAAGTCAACTCCTAAGTTAACTCTTGAAATCCCTTGATTTGTGGATCTGATTCCTTGATTCTCTATTGGCTTGTTGTCTTACTCATTTTCAGTCGTTGATCATATTTGAGTTTCTTTTGATCTTAGCCCTTTGTTATTTTCTTGGAAAACTATATAAGACCGTATATCCTAAGCCATTTTAAAACACTTCTCAATCATAACCTTACTCTATCATTTTTATTCTTGAAATTCTCAAATCTTTTATCCATCTTCAAAGCACTCAATCATTCAAGTGTTCAAACAATCTCATTATGCAAATCTAAGAGCAACTCCATATCACGAAGATCACGAAATAAGCAATAGAGCTTTTGGTTTAATTATTTTTATAGTTACATTCATAGTTTTGTTGTCTTGTTCTATTGGGTACATTAGATCTGTAGTTGATTTCTTTGTACTTCATAGGTTTAATGCATTGTTGATTCATCTACATTTTCTAAGTGTTACAGTTGGTATCAAAATCAAACTTGGGTTATTGGGTTATTATCTTTCCTCCTTTGAAAAAAATGCAAATCATTCTCTTCTTCAAGTCAGTGAACACTTCCTTCTTTTGACTCACCATTTAAATCTTCCTTTTTAACATTGGTGGCTTTACTAAAATCAGCAACCTCCAGTTGTAGCTATTTGTCTTCAAACTGTGATCTCACACTCAAATCATGTCGCCTTCCTTGACTGATAGCTAAGGCAAATGCCTGGCAGATTTATCTCCTCTTTGGTAGAAGTATGAAGTTTGCAGACTTTATCTTCCTTCCTTTTAATTTTGTGCTTCCTCCTTTATCAATTTCCTTTAGCAATGACTTTAGTGATTTGTGTAATGCCCCGTCATGCAACCCTAAAGTGCTAGATCATGAAGTGCAAAAATTACATAAATAATTTTTTTCTTTTAACGCAAGATAGTGCAATAACAGTAACCAAATATATCATAATACACAACATAAAGGAAATTGCTCATCTAACAACTCTAGGGCAACATAACTGCATCAATAGATAAAAAGTAAAACCACATAAGTGATAAACATTAAACTGTTGAAATGACTTTTACAATAGCAAGATAGTCTGATTACAAGGTTTCAGTACAAGATTACAACTCCGATCTTGTCGGTTTACAAATGAGTACAATGAAAGTATACAACATTACTGAATGCAGAAAAGCAAACTGGAACTGGATCACCTCTTGTACAGGACTCGAACCGAATCTCCAAAAAGACCAATGGATAGCTCTGCCTCCCAACCATGTGGAACCATGAGGTCCACTTCACCGAGCTAGGAGATAACATCGAGGCTCCACTAGGTCAAAGTTACAACAATGAAACATCAATAAGATACAAACTCCTCATAGGCATGCAAGATAACAAGACTGTATAGAAACAACAGTAATCCACCAGACAGAACCAACATCCAATCAAGATCAAACAAGAAGCCAAGACTAAACTCCAGAGGTAACAACAAAACAAAGAGGCCGTAACTGAGTTGCGTAAGGAGAGTGTCATCGCATGGTACTGGCATGGGTTACCCAGGCTATCTATCACCAGAAGCCAGCCCCCATCTATGGTTACCCTGGCAGCCTCTCTCTAGGCACTGGCCCCATAGGGTGACACATGCGGAGCCGACAGGTCCTCTCATGGAGACGAGGAGGTCGGCCTTGCCAACCAAGCCTTCTCATCCCATCCTTAACCTGCGAGAGTGCTCAAGGCATGGGTGAGGTATCTTACTAATCTTGTTAAGTGTTTTACTACCCCAACACTCCTAATAGGTTATTATGTTTCCACTTGCTCATAACTTCCATGGGGTTACCCAGGCGGCCTCTCACCAGGCACCGGCCCCACCATAGAAGCCACACCCTTACCAACCTCTAAACAAACAACCAAATCACCACGAGCAAAGATAAAATACAAACGGCTTCTAACAATACTTATGCCATTCACTTGCCCTCGACAAAACAAATCCCATTGTACTGCCATGCCATTATTTGAACCAACACCCAAAACATCGCACCTCTGGAGATAGGTATAAAACCAATAAAAAAAACCATTATCTAACAAGGACAATACTTCTGCATTTGCCACCAAGTACTCATGACATTATCCAAGCATAAACTCCACCCCCCCAAACAAGCACAATGATCCAGTATAAGCATAAAGTATGACAAGGACGATAACAAGAAAATGAGACTAACAAATGTTCTTTCTTTAAATACGAGATTACATAAAAAGGTTTTCATTTTCTCAAATGGAATATTCTAGCATACGAATGTCACAATTCCTAACAACACAAGGCATAGATCCCTATCTATTAATTTCAAGACTACCACTCGCTAATAAAACATCTATAAGTAATTATTATCAAACCTTTTATTGACATTAATCCAACTACAAATTTTAGTCAACCAACTATAATTATAATCTATTCGTCTAAAAATAAAACAACCAAGGAGTATATATACCAACCAGAACTACTATCTACGATTCTCTAATTTACACTTTCTAAAAAAAACTACAAATAATAACAATTACTTCCCGAAAATCCTTAAACTATTTCAATTCCAAGAACTACCAAATGCAATTTTATTTCCTTTCTATGAGTAAAATAAACTATTTATCAAATTAAAATTTCAAGCAAAACATAACAATATGATCATATTTCCTATTAACATAAGTTACCATCAACATTTATTTAGCTGTGATTCCTTAACAAACGACTACAACACCAATCTTTTATGCTATAAGAATTACTTCTAATCTTCCTTCTAAAACTATAACTTCTAGACAAAGATCGTATTCCGCAAACCGAACACAACCATATAACATTCCACGGATTACAAAATTCGAAAACCAACATTATAACTTAATTTACTATCTAACATCTAACAATATCTAATATAAACAATTTTTTTCTTACGTTTTCACATCAACATTTGTCAACAATTAAAAAATAAAACCCAACCTCAAACCCATTGAGCTCTCTAAGGGTAATCGGCCACCCACTTGACGACATCGACTAAAATTCTGATAGAACGAGAGCAAAGTGACTCCTAGTATCCCATTCGACTACCACGACCACTAAACACGATCCTCAAAATCTAAAAGGACATTAAGAAAAGGTCATAACCCCTACACCATTTTATGGACTGCAATGACTATCTAAAGGCGACATCAAAAGGCATGCCACAGCTGTTATTTTCGACTGACCCAAAACTTCATCAGCGACAGCAAATATGCTAAGAATATGGTCTAACACTAAGCATTAGTAAGGCTTCGTCCAACTCTAACTTACTGGCTATGGTTTCGGCTAGCTCTAACTGCCGACGACTACCATAAGATACTAACAGGTTCCCATCCCACTTGGGCTATACAGCCAGCTGACACGACCACATAAAATTTGAATACCGAGCCTAACACTCTTAGTTATCCCACAGTAATAAGTCGGTCTGCCATACTTGAAGTAGATATAATTAGAAACAGCAGAGAATTGAGAGACAACTGACAGCAACCACAATTTACGCCCCCATACAAGGCACAGTCGGCCATTACAGTGGACAGAACTTTGAGAATGAAGGCCAACTGCCCAAAAGGAATGACTTCACATTCTAATATTAACCACACAGAAATATAGATAGGCTTGGCACATAAAATAAAAAACTTCTACAACGTTATACAATTCATGCTTTCTAAGATGCTGAGAAATAAGTAAATGTAGCGACGGTTCAGCCCAGGCAGATATAGAGGAGTAACCAGAAAGATTCAGACAGGAGTTTATAAGCTTGAGGGAGAAATGATGCATTTAACATTAGCGACGATGAAGGTCCTATCGACCTCCAGGAGGATCGATTTCCACACAAGGAGTATGTTTCATAAGGCAAACTGAGGATGTTTACCGAAGCTTGAAAAAAAAATTATATAGTACAGCTTGAGTTCCAGAAAGCAATATTTTACTGGGCAAAACGATGGAGAAAAAAAAATAGATCGCCTGCTACAGAAGTATTTGACTCATTACCAAGGAGGTATGGTCGAATCTACCATGGTGACCAGTGAATACAGCTAAGGCAAGACTGAGGATTAAATGTCGAGTTTCGATATCTAACCACCAGAGTTAAGCGATGATAAAAAGGAGGGGTGGTGCACTGAGATAAAGACCAATTCTTATAGGATAGAAAAGATTGCCATACAACACAAAAGTGATTTACATATACTAATTGATAGACCGCCTGAAAGAGACATCAACATTTTAAAAGCAGGAAGAAAACTCCTATAAGGTTTATTGTGAGAAATCGCTGAATCCATGCGGCTGCCGAACGTAATAATGGGTATAGGAGAGGCTGCTTCATTGAGAACTGAAAGTAGAAAAAGATCAAGCTCTTGCAACTGGTATAGAAATGACTTGGTTAAATACAGTTTAATGAAGAAAGTGGTTGGTTATCTTGGACATAGATATTCCCAAATACATCCATTTCAACCTCAACACAGATCAATTCCCGTTCTGTGGTATCTAGCTAATAAGGCTAAACTAAAAAAATTCAGTTTCAAAGAGAGAACTACACACTCACAGGCAATTGAATCTAATTCAACTTAGTAAAGTTTACAGGGTATTTACCTAGATTCACACACCTGAAGGAGTTTTGCCAGTTCTGATTTCTTGTTATTTCTTTCTGTAACCTCCTTTTCTGCTCCCTCGGAATTTTCCAAATTCCTGCCACCAATTCCCTGTTCTTCTCCCAATTTCTCCATTCTATTTCCAGCCCCCCCTCCGAACAAGATTTTCTTTCATCTCCCCAAAAAAAATGATTCAACTCATAAAATAAATGCAGACATGCATCCGTTACCCAACAACCCACTCCTCCGAGAAATTCAAAAATTTGCTATAACAAGATATTTCCAAATCTTCTAATTTTGAAATTGACAACACAAGGCATTAATTTCGCATATCCAGATTATTCTGTACCAAATAAATACTAATTGCCTGTAAATCCATTATGACAAATACTTTAAGAAAAAAATAGATAATTTAATCTAGACTATTATAAAATTTAACCAAGGTGTCATACAAAGCTTTAAGCTAAACCAGTTATTATCTAATAAACATGACAGAAGCATCATTAATAAATAATAATACATTAATGTATCTTCCAACCACACATGAACATAATTAAGCATTATAAAGCACAACTCGACTATACCCCACAACACAAGATTATCAACATAACAAGGCAAAGACCAAGTGTCATAGCACGACTCGAGACCACAACTGAAGACAAGGACCGACCTAGTGGAATAGACATCACGTTATCTCCCATCACTAATACCCATTGGTGATAGAACCCGCTCAAACCTGCTATATCAGGTGAAGTCGAGGTTCGGTACCTGCAACCTGCATCCAAACAACTGGTTGTATACGATCAAATACATATATGTCTGCACACGGAGAGTCAAAGAATCGCGACGCAGCAGGGTGCTCGAAGCGAGTAATGTTGCACCATCCCCGCTCTTGAACAAGATTATAATCACAGCATTTAAAATCAGATATCAACGAATCTAATAAACATGCAAATATTAATCCATTACTAATCATGTCCAACATATCATAACTGAAGTAATACTAATGTCATCATAACTCATAACACAAGTCTAAATATATCTATCGAACATAGTCCATCAAGGTCAAAGTGAACAAAACCATAACATACTAATCCAAATGTCTCGAAACTGTAAAAATGCAATGAAAGACTATCAACTGATTCAGAACTGTCAGAGAGAAACTAACATCTATGACAAGCCAAAATGCGAGGGGCATTACATCCTCCCCCCCTAGAGTCAGGCTTACTCCTGGAAGCCTGCAAATAAGTAAGGATATAACTCCCTCATCCTAGAAGCATCCTCCCAGGTAGCAGAGGTCTCATCATTAGGATCCCACTGGACCCTGACCTGCTCCACGTCTCTGCCCCTGAGAGCAAGTCTCCTGTGCTAAAGAATGCCTACAGGCTCCAAAGCCAGCTGCCCGTCCTCTACCTGTAGAGAAATCCAATCAAGAACATGAGCAATATCTGGTTAGTAAGGTCTAAGTACAGAAACATGAAACACATCATGGATGCGTGAAAGGCTAGGCGGCAAAGCAAGACGATAAGCAACTGGATCGATCCTCTCCAACACCTCAAAAAGTCCAACAAAGCGCAATGCCAGCTTAGAGCCCTTTCCGTAACGGATTGGACTTTTTCACGGTCACACACACAAGAACACTTGATCCCCAACAGAAAACTGACGATCAATCCTATGAGCATCTGCATACTTCTTCTGCCTATCATGAGCTATCACCAAATGCTCTCTAATCCTCTCAACCCACTACTCCATACCTCTAAGCATATCAGGACCCAAAAGAACTCTATCCTCCAGACGATCCCAACTCAAGGGAGTCCTACAAGGACGACCATACAAAGCTTGAAATGGAGACATGCCAATAGAACTGTGGTATCCATTATTATAGGCAAACTCCACTAGGTATAGGTAATCCTCCCAACGGCTCTGACGATCCATCACATACATCCTCAACATATCCTCGAGAACCTGATTAACCCTCTCGGTCTGACCATCAGTCTCAGGATGGTAAGCTAAACTAAAGTTCAGCTGTGTTCCCAATGCATGCTGCAAGGAAGTCCAAAGGGCGGAAGTGAACACTGGATCCTTGTCAGAGATGATTCTACGAGGAATCCCATGAAGTCTGACGATGTCCTCCATGAACACTCTGGCCACCGTAGAGGCATTGTAAGAAGCACAGACAGGAGAGAAGTGAGCTACCTTCGTCAACCTATCCACAGTGACCATAATAGCATCGTGTCGGCGAGAGGACATCGGAAAACCAATGATGAAGTCTATCGAAATGATATCCCACTTCCACTCTGGAATCAAATGAGGCTGCAAAAGACCTGCAGGGTGCTGATGCTCTACCTTCACCCTCTGACACTCAAGACATCTCGACACAAAATCAGCAATATCCCGCTTCATACCACTCCAAAAGTACAGCTGACGCAGATCTGCATGCATCTTCTTGACACCCGAATGAGCAGAATAGGGTGCCCGATGCGCCTCTGACAACACTAGGGTGCGAAGACCCTCAGAACTAGGAACATAGATACGACCCATTTGACGCAAAAGACCATCTGACTCAAAAGAGTAACCAGAGAATCTACCCTCTAAAGGTCTACCAGACTCAATCTCGGATCTCACCTCCTAGCACCAACTATCGGTAGGAAGTGCTGCGAGAATCTGACCTCTCAAATCAACTGTAAGAGAGACTGCTGAGATCTCATGCCTCCGTCGACTAAGAGCATCCGCTACCACATTCTCCTTGCCCTGAATATATCTGACCTCAAAGTCATACTCGCACAAGAACTCCATCCAACGCCTCTGCCTCGCATACAAGTTTGGCTGCGTGAAGATATACTGCAAACTACGATGATCATTGTGCAGCTCAAACCGATGCCCTAAGAGGAAATGCCTCCATCTCACCAAGGCATGCACAACTGCCACTAACTCCAGGTCATGACTGGGATAGTTCAATTCGTGATCCTTGAGTTTGCGAGACTCATAGGCAATCACGCGACCATCCTGCATCAAAACTACTCCCAAACCCTCCAAAGAAGCATCGGTACAAACAACAAAGTCCCTAGCAGAATCAAGAACTGCTAAAATAGGTGCACTGGTCAACTGCTCCTTAAGGGTCTGGAAAGTTGCCTGACACTGCTCTAACCAAACAAACTTCTTTCCTTTCCTCTGAAGAGAAGTAATAGAGTGGGCAATCCTTGAAAACCCCATAACAAAGCGATGATAGTAACCTGCCAAACCCATAAAACTGCGGACCTCAGAAACATTAGTAGGTGTAGGCCAGTCCATAATAGCTTGGATCTTCGAAGGATCCACCGCAATACCCTCTCCAAAGATAACATGACTCAAATACTTAATTTCAATCTGAAAGAATTCACACTTTGACAAATTAGCATAAAGCTGATTTTCTCTCAGACATTGCAACACCTGGCACAAATGCTCCTCATGCTCCTCCATAGTCCTCGAATAGATCAATATATCATCAAGAAACACAAGGACAAATCGGTCGAGATAAGTACGGAAAACACCATTCATCAAGCTCATGAAAACTGAAGGTGCATTCGCCAACCCGAATGGTACCACTATGAACTCATAATGTCCGTAACGGGTGCAAAATGTTATTTTGTGAATATCTGCCTCAAATATCCGCAACTGGTGATATCCTGACTTAAGGTCAAATTTAGAGAATACCTTTGCTCCTTTAATCTGATCAAACAAATCATCGATCCGAGGCAAGGGGTACCTATTTCTCACTATTACCTTATTGAGCTGTCGATAATCGATATATAGCTGCAGAGATCCATACTTCTTTTTCACAAAGATCACAAGTGCTCCCCAAGGAGAAACACTAGGTTGAATGAACCCTTTGGCTAACAGCTCTTCCAACTGCAGTCGAAGCTCCTTGATCTCCTGAGTGGTCATCCTGTATGGAACTCGAGAGATAGGCTCTGCACCGGGAACTAGATCAATACTGAAATCGATGTCATGCTTAGGTGGCATCCCCGAAATATCAAATGGAAAAACATCAGCATACTCCCTCAAGAGTGGGTGATCGTCAAGAGATGCCTCTCGACTCTCCTCCATCTCCAAGTCACTAACAGTCACTGCAAAAAGTTAACATCCCTGACGCATGCATCTCTTGAGTTGCATAGCAGAGATCATACATAGGGAAATAGGTCTCTGAACCCCTATAACCTCCACCTCTGCACCAAAATCATCCACACATTTAACAGACTTATGCCGACAATCTATCACTGCCTGATGGGGCTCCAACCAATCCATCCCCAAAACTATATCATATGAACCCAGGGGTAGAATGCGAAGGTCCACAGAAGTAGATAGAGAGCCAATCCTCAATTCACACCCTGAAACTAGAGACTCAACTGCTATCTTAGCCCTAGAAGCTAACTCAACCTACCACCTATCATCCTGCTTTGTTGCCACTAAGCCACAACGCTCCACAAGAGAAGATGTAAACAAATCAGATGCACCGAAATCAAAAAGAACAAAAAAACCAATACCTCGCATGCGACCAGAAGTCTCCATCACGGTGCCCTGGTGCTCTGCCTGTTGGTCATCCACCACTGCAAAGACTCGGTGTGACCTACCTGCATCACCAACCATTGGCTCAGATGCCGTCGGTCGATGTCCAAACCCTGAAGCACCCTTCTGCAAGCACTGCCTAGCAATATGGCCCTGCTGGCCGCAAGAGAAGCACCTGGTGCTTCTACCAAAACCACCGTCACCTCGGAAGGCACTAGACTGCTAGAAACTGCCTCTGCTCAATGCGGACTGCGTACTCTGAGCTGGCTGATCAAAACAGTTGCGCTTATTGCACTGCCAAGACCGGTCCTTATTTTGAAATCTATTACCTTGCTAATGCTGAGAATTTCTCGGCTTAGACTGCGAATACTGTTGTTGCTGACCACCCTTTGAGGGTGCATGAGAACCTGATGCCTGAGTGTGACCACCTCTAGAACCATATCCTGAAGAAGGTGCATTGCCAATGTGCACACCTGTATGACCACCGAGTGCCATAGCCAAATTCTCCTCCACTAACCGGGCTTTCTCCACGGATACCTCCATGGTCTTAGGTTCGAATACACGAACCCCTCCACTAATCTGGGCATTCAAGCCCCTGATAAAATGCTGCACCAACATAGACTCGTCATCTCCAATACCCGTATACTGCTTGAGCTCATAAAATCTGCGCTCATACTGCTCAACTATCATAGCCAATTGCCTCAGCTCGTGGAACTCATCTGCTCGACGCTACCTCCAATGGTCAGATAGAAAACGGGTTCTGAATCTCTCTAAGAACAACTCCCAAGACATAGTGCTAATATCCAAATGTAGCTTCTACTCCTCTAGCCGCCACCAAGTCGAAGCGAACCCTCGGAGATGCAAAATAGCACATCTGGCTTTGGTGTTGCTGACATACGGATGCATGGCGAAATACCTGCCTAAATCCAATAACCAAGTCTCCGCCTCAAGTCCTCTACCAGCTCCATCAAAGATGGGAGGGTGTGCTCTCAATAGATCCCTCATATGGCTGGCTAGTGTGGCCTCCTGCTCAGCTATCAACTCTCTACACCTCGGAGACCTCTCTCTCTCTCTAGGACCCGGCTGGTCTACCTCCTGACCTCCTCTAGGCTGCTCGCCCTCCTATCTAGGGCCTAAACGGGCAAGGGCCCCCTCAAGATTCTGTCTCAACTGAGCTCCATCAGGCTGACCCTGACCCTCCATGTTCTGACCCCTGCCTTCATGGGCACTCGCATGAGGAGAACTAGGAGGAGGTGTACCACCACCACCTCTCCCACAACCCCTACCTCTGCCCCGACCTCGGCCCCTACCACTAGGCATCTACCTACAACACCAAAGGCAAATTATTACATTCGGAAAGGGTAACAACAAGGATAAAATTATCCTACAGAGTTTAAGCACTAGGTTACATAATGGGCTCAAATATAAAAAGAGTACCCAGTGTTTAAACTTGGCTCTGATACCAAATGTAATGCCCCGTCATGCAACCCTAGAGTGCTAGATCAACAAGTACAAAAATTACAAAAATAATTTTTTTTCGAACGCAAGATAGTGCAATAACAGTAACCAAATATATCATAATACAAAACATAAAGGAAATTGCTCATCTAACAACTCTAGGGCAACATAACTGCATCAGTGGATAAAAAGTAAAACCACATAAGTGATAAACATTAAACTGCTGAAATGACTTTTACAATAGCAAGATAGTCTGATTACAAGGTTTCAGTACAAGATTACAAGACAGATCTTGTCGGTTTACAAATGAGTACAATGAAAGTATACAATATTACTGAACGCGGAAAAGTAAACTAGAACTGGATCACCTCTTGTACAGGGCTCGAACTGAATCTCCAAAAAGACCAATGGGTAGCTCTACCTCCCAACCATGTGGAACCCTAAGGTCCACCCAACCGAGCTAGGAGATAACATTGAGGCTCCACTAGGTCGAAGTTACAACAATGAAACATCAATAAGATGCAGACTCCTCATAGGCATGCAAGATAACAAGACTGTACAGAAACGACAGTAATCCACCAGCAAAACCAACATCCAATCAAGATCAAACAAGAAGCCAAGACTAAACTCTAGAGGTAACAACAAAACAAAGAGGTTGTAATTGAGTTGCATAAGGAGAGTGTCATCGCATGGTCCTAGCATGGGTTACCCAGGCTATCTATCACCAGAAGCCAGCCCCCATCTATGGTTACCCTAGCAGCCTCTCTCTAGGCACTGGCCCCATAGGGTGACACATGTGGAGCCGACAGGGCCTCTCATGGAGACAAGGAGGTCGGCCTTGCCAACCAGGCCTTCTCATCCCATCCTTAACCTATGAGAGCGCTCAAGGCATGGGTGAGGTATCTTACTAATCTTGTTAAGTGTTTTACTACCCCAACCCTCCTAATAGATTATTATGTTTCCACTTGCTCATAACTTTCATGGGGTTACCCAAGCGGCCTCTCACCAAGCACTGGTCCCACCATAGAAGCCACTCCCTTAGCAATCTCTAAACAAACAACCAAATCACCACGAGCAAAGATAAAATACAAATAGCTTCTAAAAATACTTATGCCATTCACTTGCCCTTGACAAAACAAATCCCATTGTATTGCCATGCCATTATTTGAACCAACACCCAAAACATTGCACCTCTGGAGAGAGGTACAAAACCAATAAAAAAAAACCATTATCTGACAGGGACAATACTTCCACATTTGACACCAAGTACTCATGACATCATCCAAGCATAAACTCCACCCCCCCCAAACAAGCACAATGATCCAGTATAAGCATAAAGTATGACAAGGACGATAACAAGAAAATGAGACTAACAAATGCTCTTTCTTTAAATACGAGATTACATAAAAAGGTTTTCATTTTCTCAAATGGAATATTCTAGCATACGAATGTCACAGTACCTAACAACACAAGGCATAGATCCCTATCTATTAATTTCAAGACTACCACTCGCTAATAAAACATCTATAAGTAATTATTATCAAACCTTTTATTGACATTAATCCAACTACAAAATTTAGTCAACCAACTATAATTATAATCTATTCGTCTAAAAATAAAACAACCAAGGAGTATATATACCAACCAGAACTACTGTCTACGATTCTCTAATTTACACTTTCTAAAAAAAACTACAAATAAGAACAATAACTTCCCAAAAATCCTTAAACTATTTCAATTCCAAGAACTACCAAATGCAATTTTATTTCCTTTCTATGAGCAAAATAAACTATTTATCAAATTAAAATTTCAAGCAAAACATAACAATATGATTGTATTTCCTATTAACATAAGTTACCATCAACATTAATTAGCTGTGATTCCTTAACAAACGACTACAACACCAATCTTTTATGCTATAAGAATTACTTCTAATCTTCCTTCTAAAACTATAACTTCTAGACAAAGATCATATTTCGCAAACCGAACACAACCATATAACATTCTACGGATTACAAAATTCGAAAACCAACATTATAACTTAATTTACTATCTAACATCTAACAATATCTAATATAAACAATTTTTTTCTTATGTTTTCACATCAACATTTGTCAACAATTAAAAACTAAAACCCAACCTCAAACCCATTGAGCTCGCTAAGGGTAATCGGCCACCCACTTGACGACATCGACTAAAATTCTGATAGATCGAGAGCAAAGTGACTCCTAGTATCCCATTCGACTACCCCGACCACTAAACGCGATCCTCAAAATCTAAAAGGACATTAAGCAAAGGTCATAACCCCTACACCATTTTACGGACTGCAATGACTATCTAAAGGCGACATCAAAAGGCATGCCACAGCTGTTATTTTCGATTGACCCAAAACTTCATCAGCGACAGCAAATATGCTAAGAGTATGGTCTAACACTAAGCATTAGTAAGGCTTCGTCCAACTCTAACTTACTGGCTATGGTTTTAGCTAGCTCTAACTGCCAACGACTACCATAAGATACTAACAAGCTCCCATCCCACTTGGGCTATACGACCAACTGACACGACCACACAAAATTTGAATACTGAACCTAACACTCTTAGTTATCCCACAGTAATAAGTCGGTCTGCCATACTTGAAGTAGATATAATTAGAAACAGTAGAGAATTGAGAGACAACTGACAGCAACCACAATTTACGCCCCCATACAAGGCACAGTCGGCCATTACAGTGGACAGAACTTTGAGAATGAAGGCCAACTGCCCAAAAGGAATGACTTCACATTCTAATATTAACCACACAGAAATATAGATAGGCTTGGCACATAAAATAAAAAACTTCTACAATGTTATACAATTCATGCTTTCTAAGATGCTGAGAAATAAGTAATTGTAGCGACGGTTTGGCCCAGGCAGATATAGAGGAGTAACCAGAAAGATTCGGACAGGAGTTTATAAGCTTGAGGGAGAAATGATGCATTTAACATTAGCAACGATGAAGGTCCTATCGACCTCCAGGAGGATCGATTTCCACATAAGGAGTATGTTTCATAAGGCAAACTGAGGATGTTTACTGAAGCTTTAAAAAAACAATTATAGAGTATAGCTTGAGTTCCAGAAAGCAATATTTTACTAGGGAAAACGGTGGAGAAAAAAAAATAGATCGCCTGCTACAGAAGTATTTGACTCATTACCAAGGAGGTATGGTCGAATTTACCATGGTGACCAATGAATACAGCTAAGGCAAGATTGAGGATTAAATGCCGAGTTTTGATATCTAACCACCAGAGTTAAGCGATGATAAAAAGGAGGGGTGGTGCACTGAGATAAAGACTGATTCTTATAGGATAGAAAAGATTGCCATACAACACAAAAGTGATTTACATATACTAATTGATAGACCGCCTGAAAGAGACATCAACATTTTAAAAGCAGGAAGAAAACTCCTATAAGGTTTATTGTGAGAAATGGTTGAATCCATGTGGCTGTCGAACGTAATAATGGGTATAGGAGAGGCCGCTTCATTGAGAACTGAAAGTAGAAAAAGATCAAGCTCTTGCAACCGGTATAGAAATGACTTGGTTAAATACAGTTTAATGAAGAAAGTGGTTGGTTATCTTGGACAAAGATATTCCTAAATACATCCATTTCAACCTCAACACAGATCAATTCTCATTCTGTGGTATCTAGCTAATAAGGCTGATCTAAAAGAATTCAGTTTCGAAGAGAGAGAACTACACACTCACAAGCAATTGAATCTAATTCAACTTAGTAAAGTTTACAGGGTATTTACCTGGATTCACACACCTGAAGGAGTTTTGCCAGTTCTAATTTCTTGTTATTTCTTTCTGTAACCTCCTTTTTTGCTCCCTCCTCGGAATTTTCCAAATTCCTGCCACCAATTCCCTGTTCTTCTCCCAATTTCTCCGTTCTATTTCCAACCCCCCCTCCGAACAAGATTTTCTTTCATCTCCCCAAAAAAAATGATTCAACTCATAAAATAAATGCAGACATGCATCCGTTACCCAACAACCCACTCCTCCGAGAAATTCAAAAATTTGCTATAACAAGATATTTCCAAATCTTCTAATTTTGAAATTAACAACACAAGGCATTAATTTCGCATATCCAAATTATTCTGTACCAAATAAATACTAATTGCCCATAAATCCATTATGACATAAATACTTTTAAAAAAAAAAACAGATAATTTAATCTAGACTATTATAAAATTTACCAAGGTGTCATACAAAGCTTTAAGCTAAACCAGTTATTATCTAATAAACATGACAGAAGCATTATTAATAAATAATAATACATTAAAGTATCTTCCAACCACACATGAACATAATTAAGCATTATAAAGCACAACTTGACTATACCCCACAACACAAGATTATCAACATAACAAGGCAAAGACCAAGTGTCACAGCACGACTCGAGACCACAACTGAAGACAAGGACCGACCTAGTGGAATAGACCTCACGTTATCTCCCATCACTGATACCCATTGGTGAAAGAACCCACTCAAACTTGCTATATCAGGTGGAGCCAAGGTTCGGTACCTGCAGCCTGCATCCAAACAACTAGTTGTATACGATCAAATACATATATGTCTACACACGGAGAGTAAGAGAATCGCGACGCAGCAGGGTACTCGAAGCGAGTAATGCTGCACTGTCCCTGCTCTTGAACAAGATTATAATCACAGCATTTAAAATCAGATATCAACGAATCTAATAAACATGCGAATATTAATCCATTACTAATCATGTCCAACATATCATAACTGAAGTAATACTAATGTCATCATAACTCATAACACAAGTCTAATTATATCCATCAAACATAGTCCATCAAGGTCAAAGTGAACAAAACCATAACATACTAATCCAAATGTCTCGAAACTGTAAAAATGCAATGAAAGACTATCAACTGATTCAGAACTGTCAGAGAGAAACTAACATCTATGAAAAGCCAAAATGCGAGGGGCATTACAATTTGACCTCTTTTCCTTTTGTTTAACTTTTCAAGAATAGTATGTATCCTTCTTTAGTAGCAATGAAACCTCCTTGATTGTGCCTTGTAACAACCTTTCTTCTATGGTAGCTCTAGAAATGGCAACTTTAGCTTTAGTAAACCTTCGGTCTTCAGACAAATGCGTCAATCTACAAAACCTTGATCTTTCCTACTCTGATACCACTATGATGGTGGTGGATGGTGGTGTAACAAACACACATAAAATACTCAAACTCACAAACACATGAATTTCTCAAAGCAACTTGCATTGCCTCGTGATCAAAGCAATTTCTATTGCTTGATGAGAGAAATCATTACATGGTACCTCTATTTATAGGGGTCTTAACAAGAGATACTAGTACAATGCATTTAATGTTTTTCCTTCTTGAAACTTTCTACTTCTAGAATCCTTCTAACCTTATGTTGACTTATCTAGAAACTTACTAAGCAACTTACTAGTTTTTCTCTTTCTTCCAGATTTTTCTACAATTTGTCTTTTTCATTTAATTACAATGACAATAATTAATCATAGTTTTATGGGAGAAATTACACATATTCTCTAGCAATAAAAAACTAACTTTAATACTAATGAAATTTTCTACTAATGATACATTGGAATTTACATTCATATAAGAATTGAAAAACTAGCCTTGATATTGATAAGCTATACGACTGAAAAATGCCATTTATAGTGAGTGGGAATGGATCTTACCAATACATATAATACCATTATATATACTCATTATGATCATTGATTAGTGCACTAACAAGGAATTTCAATCTAAAATGGCTTGAAGAGTGACATTATTAATGGAGGATTAAGAGACTTAAAAATTACCAATCGTTAAAGTATTGAGGGAAATGTGTAGGAGATTTGGAAGCTATGGAAATGGGTTTTACCACTTGTTTAAAATGAAATTATTAGCTCCTATAGTCTTCAAATATTAAGGAAACACTTGAATTCGTACAATCAGGGTCTTTACTAAGCCTTTATTCATATTAGTCCCATTATTATCTAAAGTGTAAGAGAATATACAATGGCTTAACTTGACCCTCTCCCTACTTTTAAATTAAATGTTATATTTTTCTAAATGAATAAAGATTTTATTTTTAACTTAATGTTATATCTTTTTAACGAGTAAAATCTTAATTTTTTATTTTTATATTTTTAATGAATAAAGTCTATTTTTTAATTAATGCTATATTTTTTCATGAATAAAGCATTTATTTTCAATTTAATGGTATATCTTTTTTAATGAATAAATTCTCTATTTTAACATAATGTTATATCTTTGAAAGATGTTGCTTTCAAATACTTTGTCTTATTTAATTATAATGGATTTAAAACTAATTCAAGTTTGAAAGGAAATATTATTTCAACACACCTAAATGAAGTGTTATTTCCTCATGTCTTACATCGACTACATTGCAATTTGCTAGTTGCCAACTTAATTGAGTAAGCAATCTAACTCACCACATGATTCATCAATAATTAATTTTCATTAGGGTAGATTCATGATATATATGGAGTTTTAGTGCTTATATTATTGATGACCTACTGTGAATCCACTTGCAATCCTTAAAGATGTATATTTTAAATAGTGTTCTACTATCCATAGTGAATCTTTAGGGTATATAGTTATGTCATTGTTTTTCAAGAACTTGAAGTGCCTTAATATTGAGAAAGAAGTTTTTGGACATGTATATCCCAATATAATTTTCATTCAATGATACTCTCCACAAAAGTCTAGGAGAAGTTGCATGAAGGCTCTTTATCTTGACATCATCTTTGCCTATATATTATTTTTGGTCAATAAAATCTTACTCTAACCATCTCCTTGATTTGGGGGTTCTTAGAGGCCTCTTCCACATAAAAAACACATTTTTTTAGATATATACACGACCAAATATAGAATCAAGTCATGAAATCTATTTCTTTAGAATCAAGTCATGAAATCTATTTCTTATAAATAAAATAAAATGTCAGCTATTTTCTCTCTTGCATAATAATCAAGCTCATCCTAATAAGCAATTATGGAAAAGAATAATGAGTATATGTGCATCACCTCCTTCAATTGGTCCTCTCTACATAATGTTGTGAGATTGGGATGAGCAGTGGATGACAATGGCATTTTATGGTTGTTATTAAACTAGTTAATTAAGGCTTAACCCCAAGGTAAGGTATAAACTTGCCCTTTCAACACAAAATAGTACTTACTAATATGGTTGACCTTTCCAAATATTACAGGGTGTTGCCACAATAATGGGTTACACTTTCTAGGACATCCTGATTTTTGTTGAAATCACATATTTTTAGAAAATATAATGATTTAAGACTTGAAAGGTTCGATTTAAAGAATTTTAATTGAACGGGTTTGATCAAACACCCTTAGATTCAAACCCCCATGGATAGAACCCCACTAGTTTTAAACCATACCTATAATGGAGTCTCCTCTACACATATCAAAACGCTGATAAAAAACCACTTTTGATTTACCTTTTGGGGGATCAAATGAATTCATTTAAAATTTATGTTTTGTAAGTATGTAGTCCTTGTTATAAGCTTCCCAAAAAGTATAATTTCAAATATATTTAATTTGATTATTATATTTATTTTTCATTTCTTGTGAATGTAAGTTTTTCATCGAACATCAAGTTCTTTGTTCTACACACATGGAAAATCAGTAAACTAGTGAAAAAAAATTCTGAAAAATATCTATGCCCTAGGTATTAATGTCCTTGTTTCAACAAAAATAAATAAAATTGAATTTCGATACATACAAAAAAAGTTATGTTTTACGGAATACGCCTATGTCTAAATTATAATTAGTTTGACTTCAAAACTTAACTAAAAATATATATTCAACAAAATATTATGAAACCTAATGCATGCCCTATCTATCGGTGTTACCAATCTAAATTCAAAAGATTCAAAATTTTATCCTTTGTAGAATAAAAGTTATGTGCTACAGAATACGCATCATTTTAAAAAAATGTTGTTTATTGGTCATACTACTCCTAAGCTGTTTCTCGAAGGTGCTCCTTCTTCTGGTACTCCTAAATCTTCTACTGTCAAAAGTGTTCAAACCCCTCCTACTAAATCCAAATTGAAATCTAAAAAACGTCTCTCTGATTCTATTGTGGAAGCTAACCTTCTCAAAGAGGACATTAGGGATTCTGGGCCCCAGAATGAACAGGAACTGGTCAAGGAGGGACCCTCAAGAAATTTGAAAAAAATCAAACTGAAGGGTAAATTTGTTGTTGTTAGGCGGTCTGGTCGTATTGCTGGCAAACCGGCTCCTAAGTTGAAGTTGATTGATTACTCTGAAAGCAATTCTGAAGCCTCTACTCAAGAGGGGGAGGATAAGTCCAAGAGTGATGATGTTCAGGAGGTTGTTGTTGAAGATTCGGGTGGTGTTGAGGAGATTGATGGGCAAGAAATTCTTGCGGAGACCTTTGATACTGAGGGCAATAAAGGGTTTGAAATTTCTACTCCCATTGGTGACTGTATTGATGTGGGAGCTACTACTACTCATGTGGAGGCTACTGACACTGATGATAACAATGGGAAGGATGTTCACTCTATTCCTACTGAGGTTCCTGCAGATCTTGATTTTATTCAGGAGGATTGCAATAATGCTGAAGATGGTATGGAGGAAGAAGCTAATGAGGAAGGTAATCATTCTGATGTTTTGACTCAGTTGAAGGAGCGGGTTGATTTTCTAGAAAAGAGGGTCTTTTCTCTTGGCAGATTCATTACAAGCATGCTTTGTAGGCCGGCTATGGCTAATCTCTCTCTGCTGCAGGAACATGAAGTTCTCACTCATGGTGTTAATGATGACAGGGCTAAAGAATTCGACAGAATGTTTGAGTTTCTTTTTAAAGGTTGGGAAGACACCCTTTCCTAGTCTTCTTTCTAAGCTTTCTGTTAGCTGGTTTTTTACTGATAGTTTCTTTTTGTTGTATATCAATTGTATGTAAGATGTCTGTGGTGGTTCTGGCTCTTTGTCTTCTGAGCTTTTTTGCCCTTTTTGGGATCTGCTTTGTAAGGGTTCTGCCCCTGGTTTTGCCGCCTTATACTATCAAAAAAAAAAACTAGTTATCAAAGAAGACACAAACAATTTTATAATTTAACTCCAAATTTTTAAAAATATATATATTTAGAATCTACAAACAAAATCTCACAAATCACTAGTTCGCATCATCTTCAAATTCCTAACGGTTTAGTGGCTATAGGTGTCAAAAAGTGAAGATTTAGTTCAAAATGTTGATTTCAATGTCAAGTTTGGCCAAAAAGTGTAACCCATTATTGTGGGATGACCCTACAAGTACAAAACATTGAAGTTTGACAAAGAAGGTCAATATTGCTCTCGAAAGAGTTCTCATTCCTTTTATATTAAAATGGACAAAAAAAATAATCCATCTCCTTCTAGAAAGGTACAAGGGCATCAAGGTGAATCAAAAGCCTAGGACAAAAGGTAAAATAAACTTGGTGCATTTACTACTATTAAATCTAATAAACATTGTAATGTTGTTAACGAAACATGATGGAAGTTGCATGATGAAATACAACAATAAAATGTTACATCATACATAGTACATAAACTTACATTAAGCATCATGCTTAGAAATCAAAATCATTAATAATTCTAGATAGGCTACAAGTAATAATTAGATTTTTTAGATGCATTTATTTGGAAAGATGGATTGGAATTCCATGACCTTAAGGCCTTAACAAATGAACATTGAAATGTCATTTGTTGATGTCCAAAACTAGTAGTTTTAACATTGACATGTCATGTATTAATATAATCATGTTTATTAGTAGGATGACTATTTTTTCTTTGAAGTAACATGGAAAATTTTATGAAAATCCCATATGATCTCCTTAACGATGATCATTAGATCATCTTTGTTTTAAGTATTGTCATAGATCATTATAGCTATATTATATGCAATTGACTTATTACTGAATTAGTTATTAGGGATAACAAATCTAAGTCTATCTTATCATTCAAATTAACTATATTACAAGATTAATTACAAGTATATCAAAATGAAGTATGCACTTAAGAAATATAATATGATCAAACTAGTTGTTATACCTATTAATGTTGGTATGTATTCAAATAATGAATATATCATATAAAAAGACCAAACGTACCTTTTAATAAGTTTGATTTACCTTACCATATTTTAGGTATTACATCTAGAATTTTCTAGAATCCTACATGATCAATGGAAAATGATAAATGTATATTAAAGTTATAATTAGTTATGGTCTTTATTATTCTTGCACCAAGAATCAACTTTATTTGATTATTGTGTTGCTGACTATTCTAGTGATCCTATTAATAGGAAATCTACTTTAGGCTATGTCTTCAAAATATGGTTTAGGTACTATCAAATAGGTGGAGTAATACTTAAAATAGCAACCTTCTATGGCTCTTTAATCTATAGAGGCTAAATACAAAAATAGTTGCAAAAGAATCAATGTGGCTTAGGAGATTATTAGAAGAGTTTCATCTAGGTACTAGTAAAAGTCCCACTTTATTATATGATAACCAAAGCTATTTACTCTTACCAAAGGCTCTTATTTCTATAAATAAATCACATTAAAGTTCATGGGCACTTCATTCAAAGGTGATGCAGGAGCATCCCAGGTTGAAGAGCAATCTTGCATCAACCAAAAATATTTCCTTTCTTTTCTTTTCTTTTCTTTTCTTGCATTTCACTTACATTTCAGTCAGTTGTAGTTTCAGCATTTTCCACCGCATTAGCACTTCACAACTCGCGGAGCAAGATTTAGATTCTACACTATCATCTACATCATATTCAGATTTCATGAGATTTGGAATTGTTTGCAGAGAGTTATCGCTATCAGAGCATCATCAAAACTCACAGAACAGAGCATTTAGCATTCAATATGAGCATATAAGGTTTGCGGAGCATTCCTGTGACTTGCAGAGCAAAATGGAACATATCACAAGGCAGTATGGGACCAAATAGATCTTCATTGAGAACCGCAACATGTTATATCCATTTGCGGAGCAATACCACATGTTGTAGGCTAACCTACACATTTCATCATGCATTGGGGTTTGATACCTCTTCATGCCGATGCCAAGCATTCCTTGAGTTGGGAGATGATTTATAAGCATTCATTTGATGTATTAGGAGCATAGAAAATATGTTAGAAAGTTTTGTCTCTAGTTGTGGATTTGCGGCAGGCGCTTCAAAGCTATATCTTTCATGTAATTTGCATTCTATCGGAGGACAGGCATGCGAGCCCATAATTTTCCGCATGTTACCGGCATATGAGCATTGTAATTATCTGAGATATTGAATCAAATAACCTTCCATTGCAATCTGTTCTTGTGTTATTCTTGTGTTGGTTCCGTTGTGTTTACTCTAGCTGCATGGTTGGACAGTCCATTCTCTAGACCCTCCATCCATGACTGCACCAAGTGGTATCATATTTTGACAAAGTATTTCAAGTTGATTGTGATGCCAGTGGGAATGTAATAGGAGTAGTATTAAGTCAAGAAGGGAGACTAATAGCATATTTCAGTGAGAAGTTGAATGATGCAAGCAAGAAATATTCAGTTTATGATCAAGAATTCTATACCATAATTCAAGCCTTGAAGAAGTGGAGACATTACTTGTTGCCAAAGGAATTTGTGTTGTACACTAAACATCAAGCTTTGTAGTATTTGAATAGCCAGGGTAAGTTGAATCAGAGACACATGAGATGGGTAGAGTTCATGCATAGTTACACATTTGTATTGAAGCACCGGAGTGGAAAGTCAAACAAAGTTGCAGATGCATTGAGAAAAAGAAGGAACTTGTTGACAAAGATTAGGGTAGAAGTACTAGGTTTTGAAGAACTTAATCATATGTATGAAGATCTTGATTTTACATAAGCATGGAAAGCATGTAGAGAACTTGTTGTGACATATAGAAGCAAGTGGTTGGATTATTTCATTTAGGAGGATATGTTGTTCAAAGGAAATCGGTTGTGTATTCCTAGGAGTTCAATGAGAGAGAACTTGATCAGAGAGAAGCATAGTGGAGAACTAGCAAGACATATTGGTATTGATAATACAATAGCTTTGGTGAGTGAACATTACTTTTGGCCTTAGATATATAAAGATGTAAGGAAATTTGTTCAAAGTTGCAGAATTTGTCAAGTTGCAAAAGGGAGTAGTCAGAATATCGGATTGTACAAACCTTTGACAGTACCGAAGAGACCTTGGGAATATATAAGCATCGATTTCATATTAGGATTTCCAAGAACACAAAGGGGACATGATTCTATATTTGTAGTAGTGGATAGATTTTCAAAGATGGCACATTTCATTCCTTGTAAAAAGGCAAATGATGTTGTACATGTTACTGACCTATTTTTCAAGGAGATTGTGAGATTGCATGGATTACCAAAGAGTAAATCTTTTGCTTGAACATTGCCCAAAATCAAGATATCACTAAATACATTATACATCATCCTCATCCTCCTTGTCACAACATCCATCTTACGCCAAGTCATCTTCATCGTAATCCAAATCCTAATCATCCTACTTGTCATATCCACACCATCATAATCATTATCCAAATCAATTCATTTCGAGAGTCTACCCATGTCTTTCACCCCCGCCTATCCTCTCAAGGAGGCATCATTCCACATCATCCTAAACATTCTTGTCATCAAATCCATCCTATATCTACATCATCATAATCATTATCCGCTTCAATTCATTTGTATTTTGGAACAATTTCAAGTCATGGTTGGACATCTTACATCCACTAATCATTTGGTCTTCCCCGAAAAGGACATGCTCAACAATGATTCATCCCATAATGAACCCCTTTACATAGAAGTTATAACCAAAAGGTGTCGAATCAAAAGGGTCCTAATAGATTGTGGCTCAGGGTTAAACTTGTGCACTCTAAGGTGTGTTCAACAATTGGGATACTCCACTGCAGATATTGAAAAATACCATTCCATCACTATGAAGGCATATGATGAAATTGAAAGGAAATCTGAAGGTACTATTCAATTACCTGTCATATTAGGTCCATCCCTAGTGGAAATCACTTGTCAAGTCATAGACCTCGATCTCCCATATAATATCCTCCTAGGACACCCATGCATTAATGCCATGAGGGTTGTTCCTTCCACCTATCACGGATGCATCAAATTTCCATTTAATGACCAAGAGGTTACCATTTATGCCAACCCAAATCCTTTTGAATATTGCCGCTTGTTGGAAAGACCATATTGTAAATCTCATTATTGCCCAATCAATGACATGGCCCAACCATCTACCTCATATATTGACCCATCCCCCTTAGCCTCTTCATCCAAGTCACCACCATCATCCATACAACATCAACAACTTCCACCTAAATTCTATGAGTCATCCCCCTCAACTTCATATCAACCCAATTCATCCACATATAATGTCAATTCTACAGATCACCTTACCCCACGTCTTCCAATATCAACCAATATCCACATCAATCCATATCCCAAGAACACCCAATTACGTATCCCAACATTTCACCTCACCACCAAATCCATTTACAAGACTATCAAGTGCCTTCACAACAAGAACATGCGAGCCTAAGTTACCGTGTGCACCAAGAGCAAACGTCCTTTGACAAGGAGAACACCACTCTAGATTATACATCCTATGAGTACCCTCCATCACCATCCAGCCAAATGCCATTCCACGATCCTACTAATCCTATCACAACACCACCATAGACTCCCACTCCTAGTCCATTGGTCCATCAAACTTCTAATCCATCAAGCCCTTCATTATCTTCATCTCCATGTTCCTCAAATACTCCACCAAAAGATAATGCTGAGATGATTTTACAATGGATGCTTAAAACAAAACTCATTTAACTTCCTGAAATCAAACCATGTGAGGAAAGTGCATTTAGTTCCCTTGGGTACAATGAATATGACTATTATGCATACCATAGGATCAAAGGTCATAATACAAATGAATGCCCCATATTTATCCCCATCGTCTACAAGATGTACAAACATAAAATGGGTAAGTATGCCAAATCATCCCAATCCCATGTGTCACCCCCATCTAGTCCAAGTCCTAATCCATCCAATCCTACTATCCCTCCATCCAATTCAAATCCCAATCCATCCAATCCTACTATCCCTCCATCCAATCCAAATCCTAATATGTCCAATCCCATCATCCCTCTATTCAATCAAAATCGTAATCCTAAGCCTACAACACCATCCACCATTATTATCCATCCATTATATTGTCCATCCACCCATACACTTATGAAGGATGTGATCCAATGGCTATTAGCAAGGAATAAACCATCTCCATGTCAAATACCTATCCTTGAGTCTATCAAAGAGCCTTTAAACAGCTTGCCTAATCCTCCAAATCCATCATGTAGTCCACAACCCATTGAACCTATTGAAGAGTCTCCCACCATGAGTCCAAGTCAAGATCCATTAGACTCTCATGTTGTTGAACATCTAGAACCCATCAAGTCCATCCCAAAGTCTCCCACCATGAGTCCAAGTCAAGATCCATTAGACTCTCATGGTGTTGACCATCTAGAACCCATCAAATCTATCCCAGAGTCTCCTACTTCCACTTCCATCCAAAATCAAGAGCTATGTCAAGAGTATAATCCAAAGCATGTGGAAACATCAAGTCTTCATCCAAATCAAGATCAAAGCATCTCTAAGTTCAACTCATCCATGACCTATATATTTTCTATGATCAAGATATTATCTATGATCATGGCCCTATTCATGAGCAAATTTATCCCATTCATAGCACACTTAATCCTATTTATGCTCCCATTTATGATCAAGGTTCTATCTATGATCATGAAAACCATGATGATCCTCTTAGCCAAACTTTATGCATTCCATGATCAAGAGATTATCACTCCACCTATCTCTACTCCCATAACCATCCATGAGCAAGATATCCAGATTGCTCCTATCCATCCTCCACTTAGTCCTATCCATGATCTACAAATATCCACTTCCCTTGACGAGACACTTGGCTCCCAAGTAAACATAGATGATCAAACAAATATCTTGGGTCTTAATGATCATAATGATAATCAAGATCATGTTAATCCTCCATCACCCACTATCGACCATGTTGCAAATCTATCATCATATCATATTGGTCTTACCACTTTGGTTCATGAATGTTCTTCCCTAGGGGAGCAACAACCACTATCTTCTACCTCACCTTCTCCATCAAATAATGAGCTCGTGTCTAGTGTCCAAAACACACATAGTCCAATTGTCGATCACATACTCCAGAAAATGAACTATCAAGGTAAAGGCTTAGGCCTTTGTGAACAAGGTATTTTGGAGCTGATACATGTCAAAGTCCCTCCACGCTCATATGGCCTTGGATATACACCCCAAGGTAAACAATCTCAAGATGTTGGTACTACCTCCATGCCTCCTAAATCCACATCCTTTCATCCCAAATCCAATGCATCCTATCCTACCCCCAACACATGTTATCATCCCTCCTCCATCATCCTACAAACCCCAAAAGCATGTGACCATACACCTTCCACCATCCACTTTACCTCCACTTCTTCCAACTCCTAATATCCCACCATCCACTCTACCTCCACTTCTCCCAATGCCTAATATCCCTATCATCCAATCCCCTCATCCATTTATCCAAAAATCCACTTTTAATTCATCCATCCATAAATCCCCTAAAATTCCCAATCATGATCAACAAATGCACACATTGTCTAAACAAGAAGCTTCCACCAATCCCAAGGGATTCAAAAATAAAAATTTGGATGCCTCTACCCATAAAGCAAAAGATCCTAAAGATCCTAATACCTTGGGGAGCCAATGCAAAGAGTCAAAGCAAAATCCATCTAAAAGGCTATATAAGCCCATACCTCCAAAAGAAAAGGCCAAAACTAAAATGGTTTGGGTACCTAAGAAAAAAGAAAGCAAGTCAAATGAAGCATCCACATCTCAAAAATCCATAGTCTTCTTCCATTCAAAAATCCCAAAATTCTCATTCCATTCAAAAATTTCAAATTCCTTCATCCCACAAGCAATATAAAAGTCATAAAAATCCTAAGTCTATGTGGGTACCTAAATTCCTACATCACCCATCCCCTAAGCAAACATGTCCATTACTTCCTACCCCTCATTTAAATCAAAAGCTTCAATGTTTATCACGGTGTGTGCAACCGTTGGTCTTGGTTCCTTTCCATTCCACAACATTCCCACATACCTCTATCTCCCCACCTTTCATCCACTATCCTACATATCTCCGCTATCATCCTATCCCTATGGTCCATGCTTTTGCATAAGCCTTTAATCCATACTTTTGCATTACCCTTCGATCCATAATCCACATCAAAATCCATTATCCTTCCATCCATAATCCACATCAAAATCCACTATCCCCCATCCATCCTTTTTCATAAACCTTTCATAATCCACATCAAAACCCTCTATCTACCTACTCCATCTCCCTTTCACGCAACCCCCTACCAACATTTATGAGCATAATAACATTTGACATGGTCCATGTGATGGCATCCCTCTCTAGTGGGACAATATCACTCTTCGATGGAACTAGACGCTTGACTCCCTCTTATCCATATCCACCTACCCTATCCAAATATCCCATCAAAAAATCAAAAAAAAAATCAAAATAGTAAAGAAAAATCCATTCGTCCAATGGTGAAAACCACCCTTGGTGGTGCCTTGGATAAGTACCATGATGAAAACCTCGCAAACAGACGTCATGTGTAGGTTGATTATCTGTCACTTACACTTGGGGGCACGTTGTCTCATCCAAACTATCTATTCCATCATACCATTACCATACTATCCTATCATCCTTAGCCATTACACCCACATACATATCATATTGAGTCCATTCATCTTCCCTTCCTCCTTTCGATCTTGATAAAGATATGGGGGCAAAATGTTGAAAAATGCTTTGGATATCTCTTGATATACCTCATACTTTCCAATCAATCCATCATGTCATCCTTTCGTCATAAGTTTTGTCATGTAAAATCCTAAGTCTACTACCTAGAATGGGGCATGTTATTCCTATGCGACAGTCTTTGGAGATCACATCCTAACTCCATTATGAAGCATACATACATCCACTATAGCCTATCCTTGTATCTATCCATTTATCATGAGCTTTTTGTTCCATGGCCTATCCTCTTATCTACCCATCTATCATGAGTCTTCCATCCCCCCCATCTATCATGAGCCCGCCATCACATTTACTAATTGCCCATCCTTTTATCCATCCAATCCTACCTCCATCCTTACATCTAGACTTGGTCTTCCCTTGTCATTGGTGTCTAGCATAAAGGCTATCAAAATTGTTATCCGATGCTATCCCAAAACATTCAAAAATCCAAAAAGCTCAAAACATGTCAAAAATTCAAAAAAAATCAAAACATGCAAAAAAAAATCCAAAAAAAAAATCAAATATCCAACAAAAAATTCAAGCAATAAAATCAATCCAATCATCAATTCAATTCACCAAATCCAATCATCAAATCAATCCATCAAATCAATTCATCACATCAAAATCAAATCAAATCACTCCATCAAATCAATCCATTGAATCAATTCATCACATCAACATCAAATCAAATCACTCCATCAAATCAATCTATCAAGTCAATCAAATCAATCCAATCATCACAATCAATCAAATCAATCCAAGTAATGATCTAAATGCAAGTCATCCTTAATCCATACTAATCAAGTTAATCAATCTTGTCAAATTATCCAATTGCATTCTTTAGTCTTAACCCTAATCTTGTCGTAAACCAAATCATTAATCATCATCATCATCATCATTAATTGGATATATCGTTCCCACATCCTTGTGTTGATCTAGGGATATATCGTTCCCCGCAATGACAACACTATCATCATTATTAATCAATCATCAATCATCATCATCATTAATGGGATATATTGTTCCCTGCAATGACAACGCTATCTTAATCCTTGTGTTGATCTAGGGATATATTGTTCCCCGCAATGACAACACTATCATCATCAATCATTGGTTTACAGCTTGACAGGGGCAATACCTTGTTTATTGTTTAATCATTTGTGCATGTTTGCTTTGCTTGTTTGTGTGTGTTATCATTTTATCTTGTATTTGTATCAAATCCGTATCTTTCCAGCTAATATTCATATCTTGTGTATGTTGGAATAGATTTTTGCATTATCCTTCGCATCTATAGTCATATCATACCTTTTGTCCATTATGACTTTAATGCTCTAAGTTTACTTTGTCATACGTCTAAACAAGGTTGTATTACGCTGGGTGCACAAGACACATCATCACCCTGGTCTTTATACTTTGGTGCATAATGTCTAGTGCTATATCGAACTATATGGTTGCTCACTTTATTGCAGCATAACGTATCATTCATCTCTTTCATCCATCCTTTATCTTGCATCTTCCATCTCATTCTCCATTCTTTATTGTCCATTTCATTTCAAGAGCATACTCGTGTTCTTCCAACCCGCCTATCCTCTCGAGGGGGCATCATCATTATCATCATATCCTTATATCATCATCATATCCTAACATCATCATCCCATCTCTTCATCCATTCCTCCTTGTCACTCTTTCAAGTGGCTGGGGCATCCTTTTTTCCATCCATCTATACCTTATCTTCTTTGAAATGATGTTACTTCTCTTAGTCGCAACACCATCTAAAAGAGAGGCAAAATGTAGACACCTAAAATTGACCATGTCAATACATCATTCGAGACACCTGATCCGACATTGTGCCCTTGTAACCCTTCCATCACCCAATTAGTTAAATAAATCATATTTACTTAATTAATCCCATTTTAATCCTCTAGCCAATTAATTAAATAAATTATATTTATTTAATTAGTTTCCACTTTTCCCTCATCCAAATTAATTAGATAAATTAAATATTTATTTAATTAATATATTCTGTAATGTTTCCTTGTCACAAATCAAAAATTCTTTTTTTTTCTTGTTCACAAATTTCAACTCGCAACAAAAGAACATTAGTCTATTTTCATTTAAAGCCAATATATATAATTCATACATAGAGCATTGATTATCATTACTATGATTAATTGTCATTTCATAACTTAGTTCATCATTGATTTCTATATGCAAATTACTATTATTCATTTTTTTTTATACATATTACTATTATAAATTCATAGCTACTTTCAATGCATATCATCATTGCTAATCTCATGATTGTTTTCAATGCTCTTTATATTTCACAATTTAGTCTTATGATCATTATTCATATGTCTTGCATATCATTAACATTTTATATATTACTTTCATAATCATCATTAATATGCCTTGCATATTCTTTCATGACATTTCACATGATCTATGATATTCATCAATCCAAATTGTGATCTACTTGTCTACGTGTCATTTACTAACATCCTATGGGAGATTGGAGGAGAGTTACCGTTATCCACTATGGGGCTCTAATGTCTCTATCCTTAGACTCAATATGGTATCCTTCATACCTTAGAGTCAAGGCCTCTATGAGACTCATTGGTACCTTTATAATGCCTTACATCAAGTAACCAAGGCATATACATCACTATCCTTGCACTATGGGTACCTTATACCTCATGTGACAAGGCCTCTATGTGATAAGCATCCTTTGCATCATGGGTACCTTATACCTCATGTGACAAAGGCCTCTTAATACCCATGTGGCCTCTTGGTATTTATCCTACCTATCTCTCATATGAGGTTGGTAAATTACATTTTATTATGCACCATTGATACAAAAACACTTCATGAAATATTGCATATTGGATGCATGATCATTCTACATAACAATCTACATATCCTATGTGAATGAAAATGACATACAAATCTGATTACTAACATAGATGTATATATAAATGAAAGCTTCTTGCAAGTCTGATTACTATCAGAGGAATTTATATATAACGACATAAACAAAGAGCACCATGTTGTCCGTACCTATACGACGGTGATGAGAGATCAACAATAATTAAAAATGATAAGAGACTTACTTGCTATGCAAATCCAATTTGCAGTCTTGGTATAAGCTTTGGTAAATATTGATGAAGGATTCCTTTGTGCCTGTTGTCCTTGGAATATAAACTTAATAAATACTGATGTTTGTACTATTCTTGGTACGATTCCTTGTATTTCCTTCTGCCTCCCCTTCGAATGCTTTTTGGGTTCCTTTATACATAGAGTTGGCCAATGAAAAGCAGCGAATGAAACTTGATGTCTCTTCATAGAAACCAATTGTAAATAATGATATTTATTTAAGGTGATCGGTGGACAAGAGTTATTCAAACCCTTATGGAGCTTGTCTTAATTCCTTTTATTAATATTATTTGTCTTTAGTGCCAAGTCATAACAATTTGTCTTATTCTAATTTTGTCTTATTCCTTTGATAAGATGTCCATCACCCAAATGGGGATCTGCCCCTATTGTGATTACTTTATAATATATATATATATATATATATATATATATATATATATATATATATATTTGTCTTTTATAAATATAATATATTCTTGGTAATAAATATATTATTAATATAATAATATTATTTAATATCTTTTATTAATTATTATATATTAATAATATATGTTTGTTTATAAAAACGCAATTATTTATATCATTCAAATTGACTCAATGTTTAAATCTTTAATTTAAACATTGCCCTAATATCAGGACATGACATATTCCACATCATTCCTCATCCAAATTAATTAAATAAATTAAATATTTATTTAATTACTGCATTCAACATCATTCCTTTCCAAAATTAATAATTTTATTATTTAATTCCACTTTTGTCTCTACCTCCACATTTGTCTCCATGTAAGGTGGAAGCTATTTGACTTCAAATCCTCTCATTCAACCGTCATGAAACACTTGTCAAATGACTAAAACTTCTTATATCACTTAATCCTAGCCATCCATTTCTAATTTAATCCTAGCTATCCATTCCCATCACCCATCTCCTATAAATCAAGCCTCACCCAAGCCATTTGGGGATCCACATTTCAAGTACCATTACGTTGTTGAAATCACTCTAGGTCTTCTCATTCATCATCTTCACACTATCGTTATGTTGCAGAAGTGAGCAATCAACATTCCAACCAATCAAACATCCATTAAAGAGAACAAAGCTAGTAGATTTGGGTGCATCTACTCCGTTCTATCACGTGTGGAAGACTTGGTTCAAAGGTAAAGGTAATTGGGTATTTGCATTATCTTTCATTGTCTTTGTACCAATTTTCCATCTACACAAACAAAGTTTCCAAAGCTAGATGACAAAAGAATCATTGTGGAACCAAAAGCAGTCATCCAGACAAGGAGCAATAGGCTGCAAATAAGATGATCACCAAACATCTCATCAAAATAAAAGACCTTGCCAAGAGAAGACACCACTTGGGAGGATGGACTCATTCAGAAACACTAGCAGCTAAATGTTGAGGACAACGCTTCTTCGAAGAGGGGGGCAAGTTACGCCTTAGCCCATTGGATATGGTCATGTCGTGGCCAACTTGTGGCATGCATAACTTTTGACTCAATCATTTGATAGTGTCTAGATTTAGTAATTGTAGTGGTAGTTGGCCTAATTGGGATTATGGGACCACCATAGCTTAATTATACTATATAAAGAGGCAGTGCTAGATGTTAAATATCATTTTACCAATTATGAGCTTGTTGTAAGACTTTTTGAGGTTGTCCCCTAAAAGTCCCTTAATCTCAAAAATCAATCTTATGCTTTCATTCCACTCATAGTGTGGATCTGCTTTAATTTGCTTTTATTTGCACATTCATTTTGTTATCCTACTCTTGCCATCTTGTGCATTTGTGCTATATTGATGTTACCTGCTCTTGCAATAAAGTAATTTCATTACTGATAACACTAGACATCCCATACCTTCCACTTGGTATGACTTGCTAGAAATAAGTCTGAACCCTATGTGGGAGGATGGCCAGTGGTGTGCCCACAAGAAATTGTTGATTACTGAAAAACTCTTGTGGGCAACATAATCTACAGATTAGAAGTTTGTTGCAATCTGATGCAAGCCTAAATCTCTCTTAGTTGCCTTTATAATGCAAAAGACAAAACTTTGGTGCTCAGTGGGATTGTGGATCAGCACTCAATAGATGGAGTAACCATAGAAGCAGATATCTATAAAATATCCTGATATATCTTTTCTCGGTAGGGTTCCCGACATTTTCTTGAAAATATCACGAGTTTTTCAAAATATCTTTGACCGTGACTTTGACTAAATTTTTTGCCAATATATTGCAAAATTATTGGTCATATATCACTGGTAATATCACAATAAATTGGTTTTTTTTTCTTTATAAGCATTAGACCTACAAATTTTTTATCATTCTTCTCTAGAACTTTTATAACTGGGTTATAAACCTTGAATGGTGTAAGTAGATGTTAAGATTTCCAAGTGCCATTAATCTATAGCAATTAGATCTTTTGCAAAGGGGCAACAACAATTATTGTTGTTATTTAAAAAAATGAATGTAGTTATCTATAGTTGTGAAGACACTTGGTATAATCGGGTTTGAAAATCTTGTGAAAAGGGAACATGACTATTGTTATTGTGATTAGTGATTATCACCATTGCCTTTGACAACAACAAACACTACCATCAATATTTATGATTCGTGAGCATAGTCATTACTAGGCAAAACTATCAAATGATTATGCTATCCAACTAGCCATTATTATTGCATCACAGATGTTAGTGTTGTCATGGACTTGTTGTCATTTGTACTTATCAATGGACATTGTTGTTGTTATTTCATTTGTAAAATAGTTGTATTATTGAGGCAATTGTTTGGCAATTTTCACTGTTACATATCAGTTGTTAATAATGTCGTACCCGTTGAGATTGTTGTCTTCATCATTGTCTTTTGACATAACTATCCTTTTGTGATTAGTAATCTTTTTATGATCACTGATCAATAGCATTTTGTCATTGTTGTGACCTGTACATTCTTGATTGGTACGGTGTTTACTGGCATCCTTATTTGTACTATGATCAATTAATATGGGCATCAATATTGCTGTCAACATTATAGGAAATATTACTGATCAAAATGATTAATATGAAATGTTGTTAATACAAGACATTGCTCTCCTGAAATGTTTGCCACTGTTGTAAATTTAAGAGGTATTTGAAGAGGTTAGGGAGACTATTGTTGTGAACTGTAGTTACCATTTTGTGTATAGATTAGTCTCTTGGACTTGATAGTTAAGAACGGTAGGGTTAACAGGTCGTATTTACATTAGTTGTGTTCTATTACATTGAGGGTTCATTATCATTCTGGTAGTCATTGATTAACATTGTTAAAGAGATTTATACTACATTATCCATTACCAGTGATCTCAAAATTAATAAGAAAAATCCATGTTTCAAGATTTTTGGGGTACAGTCATTTACTTTCATGCTCTTACTTTCTATGGAATTAGTATGGCTTTAAATGTAAAAAACATCAGTTATTTCTCTTTTTTTAAAAATTTACTGCAGTTTTTGGGTTCCCAATTTTTTTCCGATAATATCCAGAGAAACTGAAAATATCTTTATCTTTTGGGATGTTGAGAAATTTCCGAGAATGATATTTGCTTCTATGGGAGTAACAACCAGGGCTTCAAATTACTCTCAGTGCTGTATGATCTCCACTTCAAATCAAAGCAAGATCAAGCATGTAACTGATTAACAGACCAAATGTAACCCACTCTTGGAACTTTGATGTCACTGTCACATGCAGAAGTTTGATGATGACTCACAATGCCATACAGAACCAAGAAAAGGAGGTTTATGTTGTTTAAGGAGACTCTGTTTGGCATGGTACAAATCCCATGCCACTAAATTTCTTGATGGCTACTATCTTTACTTATAAAATTGCTTAGTGTGTGATAAAGCAACCAGTTAAAGAGGGTCCATCACTTTCACTCTGCATATTTATACAGTAGATTTGATGTCTGAGAGAATCTGATTGCTGGTTCAAATTACTGGTATGGATCTATCAGGGAAGCAGGCTTTGCCAATACCCCTTCACAAAAAATTATCAGCCATCTACTGATAATAGAGTACCATTTCAAATATATATATATGATACTCAAGGAAATGACATTTCCATTGCTTTGGCTGTTTAAAAAATCAGGTTATATTTAATGTCATCAATAAGGCATGCCTAACTGGAAAAAGTGGAGTAAATTAGACTGACACTTAAATTAGACTATTTGCAATTGTGAAAACAAAAAGTGTATTCTCTCAACAAAGTCCTTCAAAAATAAATGGTCCTGTTCTGCACTACTAAGGATTATTGCTAAAATACATTTCTGTGAGTCTGTGGAGAAATCAAGCCTAGGGTGTAAAATCACTGCCACTGTCTACATCTCACTTTGAAAGCTTTTCAGAATTTTATATTGACATCCTGAGTTGACGAAGTCAGGCTAAGTACATTTCAGATTTTTTTCAAATAAGAATAGTGTGTTATTATTGTAAGGCAAATGCTCTACAACATGTACAAAATAGAATCAGATCTAATAGAATGCAATATCTCGTGTGCATGAACAGCTTTGACCCAGGAAGAAGCCTCTAAACCCTTTATTTTAATCAGAGCCCATCAGTCTTGTTATGAACTGATTAAAGAGCATCTTCTCAATATTTAGTTTAGAACTACCAAGTGTTTGAAACACTGTCAAGGATTCCTGCTGCTGCTGCATTATTGAGATGCTGAATCAGATCACTTTTCTCTTCCTAAAAATGTTGGAGATGCTTATGCACTGTTGTTCTCTGCTGCCCAAAATGTTTTGTATCGGCATGACGATGAAGTGTTGCAATAATTTAAAAAGCACTTGTTAATGTTGTCTGTAAAAGATGACTATGACGTGCATTATTTTAGTACAGTTTCCCATTGTCGATTTGTTGGCTGCTAATGTAGCTGCAAAACCATTTTGAAATTCAAAGTACAGCTTGCACTATTAATGTGAATCTTCCGCTATTGTAGCCATAGCTAGGAACTTTAGTCAAACTAAAGCTAATGGATATCAATGTTTGAAAGAATATCCAAGTTATGTGTATCTGGTTTGCATAAATATGTGTAAGCATGGACGCACATTATAATCTTAACATCTGAATTTCTAAATCTTGGGCATCCTTTATGCGATATTAAGAATACAGAGCATCTGAGGTTGGTTATAGAGGCTAAAGTTGCTGGACATGCTTATCCGAAATGCTGGGATTGAATTAGAGCTGATTGCAGCTCTGCATGCATGCATAGCTGCTGCAGTAATATCTTGTCTGCACGTAACTGTAAAAATGCTTATACTACTCTCCACTATAAAGTACACAGTTTACAGCTCCCAATAAAGGATAATACAAACATCTTTCATATACAGAGAGAAAAATAGCATACATAATTGTAAGCATTTACACATTCATTCTTGAATCTTTATCAACAGAAATGAATTCTTGTGAAGAATTTAAAAGCTTCTTCAAAAACAGATATACAATATATTCTAATGTTCAAAGAAGCCAGAATGCAGTAGGGGATCTGATTGTTAAATATTTTTTACTTCTGAGCTATAAAAAAGTTATCTAGTCATAAAATGTTACACTCTTAAACAGAAAATCAAAATAGGTCCACAATATTCATCTCTATAAGGAAAATTGCTGCAGAATTAGGACATCTATGAAGATTTGACGTTAACAGATGTGGACAACATGAAGTAAAATTCCAAATCAAAATCACTGACAGCCTTTAGAACGACAACAAAATTAAAGACAAGAAAAAACTCCAGTATTTGAAACCAGAGGGTATATGGGCCTGTACAAAGACATCTTGGTTACAAAGAATCTTTGAAGCGGCTAACTTGAATAAAGTACAAGGTGAAACGCATTTTCTTCTGAGTAGCCTTTTAGGAAAAATTATATAGACATTTGCAATCATATCCTGGTACGTGAAATCTTATAGCAAGACAATCAAAAACATAATTTAGAGAATTCATTTTAAAACTTGGTACCTAAAATCTCTTTAACAAATAAGAATATAAATTACACACACTATATATACACAGTATACACACACACACACATTCGTATACACAAAGTATATACACAGACACATGCACTGTATATAGAAGACCTACCCGATTCATGGAGAATTGAAGACCTAGCCATGCTGATCGTAGCCAACACCCATCTTGACAAATAGAACGTTCGTGGATTGGGGCTCTGCCTGGGAATGCCCAATTGTATCTGCTTCTTTCTCACTATCCATTGAAGCCCTTAGGAATGTGGGATTGCAAGGATTTGCAGATTTCACTTTGTAATTTTCTTGAAGCAGAGCAAAATGTCTAGCAGTACAGTGAAACTCGTGATGTGAGGATATGTATGAGCAAGGCCAGAATTTGGAATCCTTGCACAAACCCAAGTGCAATATTTGTCCATCTTAGGTCAGAATGAAGACAACGCCAATGGGGAAGAAATGAGTTGAGGAGATGAGTTTTCAGAAAAAGGGCATATAATAGAATAGAAGATTTGTAACGTCCACGAGGCCAAAGATAGCGTATGGGACAATAGACCCTGTCATACTAGCTTTTGAATTGTTGATTTTCTGCTGTTTAATTTGATGATTAACTCTTCTGTTATTTCAACCTTCTCCTCTTTGAACAAATCCTATACAGAAGTTGCTGCTAAAGTACCCGTGTAATCAGCCCGAATGTCATTGTAAGCTTCACACTCTAAAATAAAGTGTTTTTCTGATTCAATTGCCTAGCTGTGCAAAAGGCAAACTCTCTCTTCCCATTCTTCTTTTGGCCTTTTTCCATCTGCCCATTTCACACTGAAGATGATGTGAGTTCGTCCTTAATTGTGCTAGAGAATCTTTGCTCTCCCAAGGGATATTTGTCCCTATATAGGCTTTTAAGTTTTTGTCAATGATCATAAGTGGAGTTATATTCATCAAGGTAATATTTCCTCTTTCTCCCAAATGCCTTTTTCTACATAGACTTGCAGAATTTTTCCTGCAAAAGTCTTTATTTATTTGTTATTATTTGGACATGCATTCAAGTGATTGATCCATTTGTTCATCCACTTGATGTTTTATTTCATCCAAGGTTTCTTTCTATCATTCAAAACTTCTTTGAAGACAACCTTGGGCCATCTATTTGCCTCCATCTATTCAATTTTTTTTAGAGATCCTAGGAGATATACCATAGCAATGGCTTCAATAGGAAATGTACCTTTTTCAGCTAGAAGAATCTCAATGAGGACCAAAGCTTTTAGTTTGAATTTGCTTGTGATCATGTGTTCTTGAATCCTCTCTATTTTCTTTCAATTTAACTCCGAAGAGTTGCTATCCCAAAGTTATCTTCCTTCTGCAAGTTTCCTAACTGAGTTTGTTGTTGAAGACAATCCCAAAATATTTGTACTATGTTACTTCTTCTAGAACACTCATTCAAAATAAAAGTTAAACTGATTTTTTTCTTTCTCTTGGAGAAGACCATGATCTTGGTTTTGTTGGTGTTAACTTGCATACCCCCTCCTTGCAATAGTGCTCTAAGGCATATAAGTGCTCTTGCAAGCCTTGAGCAGATCTAGCAATCAAAATGAGATCATCAACACAAAAAAAAGCCTCACAACATACTTTCCCAAAAGAACACCATCCCCTCCTTACAAATTTAGCCATTATTCAAGTTTGTCAATATATAAGCCAAAAAAAAATAGCAAGGGATAAAGGGCATTCTTGCTTAACTCCAATGTCGCTCCTAAAACTTTTCGAAAGGCCTACTTGAGTTCTGATTTTTACTTGAGCTTCCTCATAACACCTATGGGCTTCTGCTCTATACTACTCTAGGATAACAAGATCCTTCATTTTGCACCACAACTTGCTCATGGGAATTGTGTCAAAAGCTTTCTTGAAGTCTACAAAACAGCAACAAGCATCATCTTTTTCGTTCCAAAATTTTTCAATGATATGTCTCAAAGTAATACCATGATCTACTGATGAGTGTTTTGGTATGAAACTTGCTTGCTCTTTTGCCTTCTTATCTTTTTCTTCTACCCATTTCTGATTCTATGTGCAACCATGCTTCTAAACAACTTTACAAACAAAGGATTGATCATGATGGTCTAGTAATTGGAAGGATTTTTAATATCTCCACTCTTAAAAATAGGTATTGCTTAGCTAGTAGTCCAATCCCTTGGCACCCATGCTAAATGATGTTGAATATTTTCTTACTGTTGAATTGATGTTGAATATTTTCATCCCCCATTTCAAGTATTATGCCTATAGCTCAACCATGTCAGAAGCCTTTTTTGTACCCATCTTCTTAATACCTTCCTTAAACTCCTATCAGGTAAATAATTTTGTTGTCATGTTGACTATGGGAGGGACCTCAACCTCTAATTCCTGCTCATATAATTGCTTTGCATATTCAAGCCATTGAGTGGCTGTGATACTATTCTTTGTTTGTTTTTTTCTTTGCTGAAGTTCCCTCCAAAAGAATTTTAAGTATGTTGTCATTGATGTCAAAGGCACAGAGTCATAAATGAATTCATTGATGTCAAGGCAAAGAAGAATGGCCCGTTATAATAAGAGTCACCAGTTATACATCCCCATTGGAGAACAAAACAAATAAGAGTTTATCCGTTACACATTACCGTTGGAAAGATTGCATGTTTAAATTAAAGATTTAAACATAAGAAAGACACTGGAGAAATAGTATTATGGGCCGACCCATATGATATCCCCTTGGCGCTAAGAAGAATAAGATTTAAATTTGAATTTGGTCTATACCTCCAAGAGGTCGATCTCCTTCTAGAGAAGACAAGAATAGTATATAAGACAAATGGCTAAACACTAAACACTACCATGTATGATACACTAAGTGCAGCGATATGTTTTGTATATGGTACGATTTTCTTGTGATAGAACAGCAATCAAGAGTTTATATGATGCAATTTGAAGGGAGTTTATGAAGGCAGCAAGGAGACGAATGGTTTAATGAATAAGACAAAACCATAAAGGACGATTTATGAAAGAGGACATATCAGCGACTCCATAAAGGACAAATTATTACTTAAAGGCAGCAATTACTTTTGGTAAAGAGCAGCGATTTCATTAGTGAAACAGTGTGATCTGTTTGTGAAGGGCAGCAAGTTACAAGGAGACATATCCATTCACCAAAGACATATCCATTGAAAAGGTATAAGAGGTAAATGATAGGAATGTTTTGAAGGCAAGCATTCAATGAATTATTTCTAAGAATAGAGCAGGTTTAAAGAAGAGAAAGGAGCATAATTATGAAAAGAAAATCTGATTTATTTTGAGAAGTGTGTGTGAATGCTAGAAAAGATTTAAGAGCAAAAATATACATGTTTGTGATCAGCTTTGTGAGGAAGATTGGTGCATAATAGTGATCAGATTTAAGAAGGAAGAGAGTAACTATATTTGGATCAGATTTGAGTGAAGGAGAAATTCATATCAGCCATTGAAGAACTAATAGGTTCAAGCCTATATATTGCTGAGTTGGTGCTCAGTTGTGGGGATTGGTGTCTCTAGTAGGTTGGTGCCTATAAAATTCTATAAGTGGGGATTGGTGTCTCCTGTGGGTTGGTGCTCACAAAAGAAGAATTGTACGAGAGTAGGTTGGTGCCTACAAAAGAAGATCAATCTATATATATAAGCAATATTTTGCCGTGGTTTTCTCCCGCGAGGGTTCCCACGTAAAATCATTTGTTCTCTTTGTGTTCACAATTGTTAGATCTTACATGTGTGATTGATTGTGATTGGTTAAAGTTTGAAAAGAGAAAGTTTTAATATATACTGATTCACCCCACCCCCCCTCTCAGTATAATCATGTGCTCATCAATTCTTCCCTAAATATATTAGCTGTTCTCTCCTTGTGTTCATGAACTTTCATTTTTTTGTTTTTGCAATCTGCTTGTACAATTTTTTGTTCGCCTCCTCTTTACCTGGCTCTTTGAGAACTCTCCTTGCAGCTTTGCAATCCTCATCGAACCAAAACATTTGTCGAAAAACTACTTGTTTTTTTCTTCCTATTTTTTGATCTTTTACATCTCTAAAGTGCCTTTTGAAACCTTGTAATCTTTTTTCCTCCTACATTATTTGCTTTAGCACTTCCTTGAAGATATAACAATTTTCTTGGGTTATAAGAATTTTTTCCTTTGCTAGGCATTGGTGGTTGGGTTGCTCTTTTAGCATATGTCGATTTCTTTCCATCCAAGACAACATTATACAAACTAGGCTATAGTCTGATTTTAATTCCATAGGGGGATCTTCAATCACAACCTCCATTATCCCTTCAATCAAACATTCCAAGCACATGACATAATCAATAACACTTGCTCTATTGTAAGTTTGGCATGTATAATTTCCAGATTTCTTCCACCTACCCATACCATTGCAAATGATCAAACCATAAGTGTCACATAAAGTTAGTAATTCTTCGCCAAAATGATTAATGCCTCTGTAATCCTTTGAGCATTTATACCCTTGGTGATTTTCCTCTTCAATGAGCCATAAATAATTGTTATCCTCCTTGCTATATGAAATTTTGGCTTGCTCATTTGCTATCCTAGCATTGAAATCTCCTAACTTATCATTGTTGAGAGTACGGTGATATATCTTTTTTTAGGTTTGTGTATGGGTGCTTGCCATCCATCTCATATTTTTTGTAAGTTTTTGAGGCCTATGGGGCAAAATAAAAAGATACAACTTGTAATGTCGCCTTTTTCGTGAGCATCAAAGTTGGTAAGATTAGCCTATCATTTGACCCTCGTAGGCTAGTGTTGTGGATTTGAGGGTCCGGTTTGGGCGATAATGAGCTCTTCAGGTGGCAATTCACAGTGTTTACCTCTCCAGATTGTTGGTATATTCTGAGGCTAAGCTATTCCAAGGTTTCTGGTTCTGTTTCGATGCACTTACTATTTATAGTAAGTTAGTTGAGTGCCAATGGCTAACCTTTCTATTTTGGGAAAGGGCACCTGGATGAGTAGTGGTTTCTGTGGTTGACCTCCTAGTTCTGTCAGAATCGAAAAGTAATGAGTATTTTTGGAGATATGGCATTTTATTATTATTATTAAAGTGTAACTTTAATAATAATAATTTAATATTCAAAAACTGCATAATATATGGTTTATTTGACTTTATTTTTAAAAAGGGGTCATAAGTGAATATATAAGTCAAATAATAAAATAATGACTTAGGTGCCCAAAGTGAGTTATAATATTAAGTCACATCAAAAAGTAATTATTAATGATATTAATTGATTAAAAGGTCTCTTGGAGAAATCGACCTAATTGTGGAGAGTATAAAAGGCATCAAAAAGCAAATGAAAATCATTCTTGGATCATTCAACACTTGTCTATTTTGAAGAAGCTTTGGCTTTGGAGGTGAAACCTAGGGTTTTGTTGTAATTACAATCTTGGAGAACGTAGCCTCTCTTCGATTGTGCTTCCTACAGGTGAGAAAGATCACCCTAGGGTTGCAGTTAATTGGTGGCTTCACACAGAGGTCACATCTGAGCTTCATTGGAGAAGAATTTCAGAAGTTTTTAAGGGTTTGAAAGATTTATTTGCGGGTTGAAGATTGAAGTTGCAGATTTGAGCTTATTGAATCATATTTTCATAAGATTTGAATGGCTAGGGTTTGTACATGCTGGAGCAGAATTTTACTAAGCTGGCCGCTAGGGTTTGAGACCCATTTTGAAGGATACCCAGATGTTTGCATATTGCCTTTTTGACCAGTTGTGAAAGTGGGTCATTGCATGTCAGTTTGGTGGATACTCAGATAGTTGCATGTCAGTTTGGTGGATACCCAGATGGTTGCATGTTACTTTTGATCAGTTTGATTTGATTCATTTGCTTTGGAGGAGCTGCTGGTCTGAAAATATTCAGAAAATCAGTCCATTTTCCAGTCATTGTCTTCTTCATATCATTGCTCTTATTGTCCAATATGACTTCTTTATAACCGGGTGTGTTTGCATTGGCAATAAACTCTCTTTTGATGTGGAAATCAGACTTGAATAGCTTGTTGTTGTACTCAGATCAGAACTTTATTAAGTCTAATATACTTTGCTTTCAAGGAGAAATAAGAAGCAATTAGGGTTCCTTTTTATTGTGTTGCTTTATATAAATGTATGTTATTATTTTATGTCATTGCTCATCAAAACATAAGGCATACATCACAAATAGATGTCCAAAAGCATCAGTATACTTAGAAAATCAGTTTGCATGCAAAGTGTTTGATGAAATGTCAAACAACACAAACTGAAAAATTTAGGGCAGAATAGGCAAGGTTTCTTACAGAGAGATTGTCCCATTTGGGGTGGGTCATTTCACAATTCTAATGTGTCTTTCGTTCTCTATTATTTTAAACCAAATGTATTGCTTATTTGTGTCTTCTTTTTCTAACTAAATGTTTTTCCCTTAACCAAAACCATTATACTTCAATAACCTTTCCATTTCCTACTACATCCTTCCAAACTACAATATTTGTATATCCTTCAAAAGTAAGAGTCTTGCAATCATTGTGCTCAAGGGGTTCCATGAGATAGATTATGTCTCTTCCTTACGTGACAGGCCCTAACATACTAATTTTAAATGCTCCTTTTTTTTAAATACAACATCTAAGGGTCCCCTCCTCCAAGGGCAACCTCTACAATTCCAACATACTAATTTTAAATGCTCCTGGGGGAGCCCTACTTGCTATTTACCTAAGTTAATGACTCAAGGCAAGGTCCTCACCTTTTTTTACCCATGTTCGTTTTACTTCATTCCTTATTGCCATTGTTTTCTTTGCTCTCCCATTGCTGCCTTCCTAGTATGTTGATGTATTTTGAGGCATTAGATTGGTAATGAGAGCTTTTCTATTTTGTAATTGTGCCCATTTACCTTCATTCCTTGTTGGCCTTACTTTAGCTAGTTCTCCCCTTCTCTCCTCTTCTTGCATTGGGATGAGGCCTTCATCTAAAAGAAACACAAACCTTTCAAAAGATTATGATTGCTTAGAAGTTGGTTCTTGTCTCTATTTTCATCATGACAATTATGATAGGCCTATTACTTTCTTCTCTTAATTTTCCAACCCTCCTTGCTTGACAAACTTGCCCTTTCCATTGTAGTTTGTCTCTAAGAAAATCTCTTGTAAGATTGAATGTGTTTTCAACTTCACCATAGTCTCTTACTCATCTTATAATTATATTTCTTAATCTATCGTACCTTGTTTTGTGTTCTCTTTCTTGTGTTCCAAGATGTTTTGTACTTGCCTCTTTCGCCTTACCTATTGGACCTTTGAAATATCCCGAATAGGATAATTGCTAAAATTCTGATTTTCGATTTTTAACTTGATTTCTGATTTTCTGAATTTAACTCCAAAACCCTAAATTTCTGAACTTCTGATTTTAGTTTCATACCTTAGAAAAAGCTTATAACAGCCATTAACTTGCCAAATACATCATAATCATCATGCCAAAATATGTGCCAAAACCCTAGATGAATTACGCAATGAAATACACATGGATCCAACACCAAAAATGATACCAAAATGATGGAAAACTCAAACCAGAAGTCTGCTGTCATAAATCAGAGATATAATGTCTTCAAATACATCAAATGCAATGGGCAAACATGCCAAACAATGCCCAGCCATAACCTGCTATAAACCCTAGGGTTTATATATACCAATTACATGCAATTTTGACCTCCGAATGATGAAATTGGACCTCCAGAAGGTGGCGCTCAGACTTAGAGTTTGTAACCCTATGGAAATGACACTCCAACACACCAATGAAGCCGATCCAAGTGGACGCTCAGGTCTGCAATAAATTGCTGCCCCAAAAATGACGTAAATGATACCAAATGGATGCAATGAAATCACCAAAATCTCCTCCGCAAGTGGGCGCTCCAATGGAATGATGAAACCCTAGCCAAATCAAATCAAAAGCACCAAACAACAATGCCAAAGGAGGTCTGATCTGCTGCTGTACCAATCTGATTGCAATCTCCAAACCCTAGCAACCAAGGAACATCACAATTCGCCTCACAGATGAGGTCACTCCACTCCTAGAAAGTGGCGCTCAAACCCTAGGTCAAAACCCTAGGCCAAAATGCCTCCAAAGCTCGCCAAAACCCTTCTTCAAAGCTGATCTGAAAATCTGGTCTTCACCAACAAAAAACAATGAAGTGCAATTGTGAATTCCATATGAATCCACCTCCAAGATAAGATTGGGTTTTCGTCCGATCCACCTTATTTTCACAAGGGTTTTCGTCCTTGAAAACAATGCAAACCAAGTTGCAGATCCACAAAGGAAAATACAAAAGATATATTGTTGAATGATGATTTGAAATGCCAACCAAACCTTGTGACATGTCCCCTTTTTTTGGAACGGTCACAGAAGAAGATCTATGAGGTCAATTTTGACATCTCGGGATTTTTGGTAGAAGAATTGATCATGGAAAATGAATTATCATATTTTTCTCTTAATATTGGTGCATTTCTTGCATATCAATAAATTACTCTCATAGAAAACAACCTTATGGAGGTGGAAGAAAAAAGGTTTTTCAAATCTTTTATTTGAAAATCAAGGTCAACCCTCCTTGAGCATTTCAAGTCGGCCAAGAAGAAGGTTAAGTCGGACTAGATCCTAGTCAGCCTAGAAAAGAGAAAAACAAATGAATTTAAAACAAATTGTGGCGCCAAGACATTGTGAGGTCGGCCCAAGTTAAGGAATTCGCCTAAGTCGGCCAAGATGACCAAAATAGGTCGGCCATGTTGAATAAAAATTAATAAAATTTAAATTTCTTTAAGTGAGTGCCAATTCTCTTTGTAAGGTCGGCCTATTTCATGTCCCGATATTAAGGCATTGTTTAAATTAAAAAATTTAAACATCATGATAAAGACGGTTTCATAAACTATCATTTCGGATGAGAGAAATAATTATATATTATTTAATAAATAATATTATTATATGAATATTTTAATAAAATTAAAATATCCATATTATTTATATATAGCTAATAATATATTATTATCATGATGTGAGTTATGATTATCAATAATACTAAATATTATTATTATACAATAATAAATTATAATTATCAAATGTATATGATAATAATATATATATATATGAGATAATATAAATATTCTTATTATAATAGATAGTAATCATTATAAATATAATATAATTCAATAAAATAAATATAAATAAATACATATTATTATTACAATGACTAAAGTTTCGAGAGTAAAAAATATATTATTGCAAAGCTAGTATGGCTACAATTATTAGTAAAGAAAGATAGCAATTCAGAAATAATAAAGATACCGATTGAATAAGGTTTAAATAAGGTTGACTAACTATAAACAGCAGCATATAAACTTAAGAGGGACGTGACAACGTAACAAATAAATGATTCTTTATTAATAACAATTCACGTAACAAACAAATGATTCTTTATTAAGAACAACGATTTTATAGTGAAGATATGATCATTTAAAGGTAGCAATCGGGCAGCAAATTATATTAAGTTTATTAAAGGTAACATGACAAAGAAATTAACAAAGGAGAGGTAGTGATTAATTTATGGAAGGACATCACCCTTCTAAGAGATGCCTCCCTTCGTAGAAAGTGAAGATATAAATTCAGATTGGTGTGGAGGAATACAGGGGCATCAAGCAACAATAATATAATATCTGATTTGATAGAAAATGAAAAAGAATGTTTCTGAGTTAAAAAGATATACACCTTATATGGGAATAAGGGATGCAAATAATAATAAATATTTCTGAATATAAGGTACAAGGATCATACAGAAATATATAGAGGCTGGTTTTAAGAATGCATATAAAGGGAATTGATAGAAAATGAGAATAATAATTATGAGATTAAACATATATATTTCTGCATATATATTTATAAATCAATATTATTAGGATTCTACATGTATGAAAATAACCATCTAAGATTAGTCTTAGAACTGCATATAAGTAAGAAAAGATGATCCATTATAAATGAGATCCAAAGGCAGAGGTCTTATGAACTCAAATAAATATGAGACTAATAGATGTCCTACATAAATGCATGATTCTTGTTTACAAGAAGGTTATAAGTTTATAGTTATGACTATGAAATAGATTTGTAAGAGGCATAGATAATAGTCCTTAGCATTAATCATCTTCACCATAGAGATGGGGTTGATAACAAGGAATGTAGTTGACCAATTCACGGGATAAATCATAGGCCTTGATTGACGAATCAAGGAAGTCAATAAGCCTTCAATCTAGTATTGAACCAATAGGCCTTGGTAGGAGAACCAAGGAATAAGAGGCCTTGGCTGGAGAACCAAGGAAATAATAGACCTTGGCTGGAGAACCAAGGACTAATAGGCCTTGGTTGACAAACCAAGGAATAATAGGCCTTTGATTGGAGAATCGAAGGATTAGGCCTTTGATGTAATAATCAAAGGAATAATGATGGACCCATGAGGATTGGGGTGACATAACATCCTTAAGTATCTTCTCCCATGAGGTGGAAATAATGATTAATAGGCTTAAGGTTATCTCATCCAAGGTAAATCATGAAGTATAAACAAGAAAAGCATATTGTTATGAAAGAAATAATAAATAGTAAGTATTAAAAGGAAAAATAGAATACTAACGTGCTCTTTACAAGTTGAAATTGTTTGCAAGGTTGTAGAAATTTTGGCTTGTTAGAAGGGGACATTACAGCCTAGTTGAGTTTAATTTAATAAAATAATAATACATTTTACCAAGGTCGGCCAGCCTCTTGTTAAAAAAGAATTCATGTATAAATATGAGGTGTTGGGCATCATTCGGATCATCTTTTGTCTTGTTAACTTATGCATTGGTCTGCAATTTATTTGCAATCTATTCCAAGGATGAAAACCCTTGTGAATAAGAGGTGTATTGGACGAAAACCCAACTACATCTTGGAGGTGGATTCATACGGAGTTCACATTTGCGCTTCATTGGAGATTTGAAGATTCATTGAGCTTTCATGCTACATCATTCATAACAGATTTGTTAGAGACTTTGTTGAAGATCTTTGTGGAATTGTGTTATCACCCATTGCAGATTTGCGAAGATAATATTGAAGACATTGAGAGCTGATTTGAAGCTTGTTTGAGGGCCGATTTGAGCTATAAGTGTTCACCATTGTAGAAGAACCTTGAACAGATCTAGTGCATTTGGCATCAGGGTTACAGCAGACCTGATCAGGGATTTTATTTGCATCTATCACCCTAGCCGCGCCTCATTCCTTGAGGGGAGTTGCATTGCAATTGGAGCGCTGGATCTTTGGTGGAGTTCGGCCTTGCTTTGGACTGCATTGTGAACATTGTTACTTCATTTGACATCACCTAAGGAGGCCAATCTGCTAGCAGATTGTTGACAGCAGCTTGGCGTCACATACTATCACATTGGAGGCCCCTTGCCATCATCCAACATTAGTGGCCGTGATCAGCCTTGACATCATACATTTTGATATCTTTCATCATTATCATTGAAGGCCAAGTTGTGTGAGGAGGTTCGTCCATTCTTGTTGGCATCAAATTGGTATGTACCTCAGTTCTGTTTTGTAACAGCAATAACTTGGGAGTTGATAGCCATTAGTGGCTTATGAAATTGATGTAATTCCATTCTAAATCATCATAAATTGGAGCAGCAGACTTGCTTTCATATTTGGCATGCTTGTATGTGTATTTCATGGTGTAATTCACACTTGATAAGACTGTAGATGTATGTTTTTTTTTGCCATCATTATTACATGTGTTAGACTATGTTTCATGCTTGGTGAAGACAAATTGATAAGGTGCAGAAATAAAATCAGAATTCAGTCCTAGGGTTTTAAGTTGAATTTGCAAATTCAGAAAATTTGTTCAATACCCTAGTTCGGGACATGTCAGTGGTATCAGAGCTTGGTTCCTGCCATCCTGGAGGGTTTGGGAAAATCCTATCCTATTAGCATTCATGAGTATAAGATCAGCAGCTAAGTCCGCCATCAATTGGTAGTGATTTGGCTCAGTTTTATCCTTGCCATAGTTAAAAAACTAGGACTCAGCAAAAACTCAGCAAATTTATCGAACATTTAAAAATGCATAATTTTATGAAAATATTCTTAAAAATCACACATTTCTGAAATTGTAGAATGCATTGCTGATTTCCTTCATATATAAATCAAAATTAAGAGTTTAATATATATCATAGACAAAAAAAAGAGTTCAACCTTCGAATACATATGAAATTCCAGTTTGATAATACATATCATAGACCAAAAAAAGAGTTCCATTATCACTAGAAAATATAAATCATAAATTTCTTCTACGAGTAAAGCTCAAAAGAGTTTTGTTTCTCTTTGTGGATGGTGCGGAAGTGGCTGGTATAGCTGGGGTATCCTCAACAGGATCCTCATCTATAGGATCAAGCGGTACATGTGAGGTGTCATGCCCCCATATTAAGGCATTGTTTAAATTAAGTTTTGAATCACTTCCATCAAAGGTGATGTTTGTCGTCATCGATCTTAATATGATAATACATTTAATAAACATATTTAGTATTATTAATATGTTATAATATTAAATAATATTATATAATTAAAATACAATATGTTTACTGTATTATCAATTTGAGTATTATTAATTATAGTATATATATAATTCACTATATATATATATATATATATGAGACAATATATATATGCAAATATGTATAAAAATATTATAGAGGTAAATATATAAATATATATTTATATAATGTAACAACATTTAATATATCAAATAGACGAAGATTAAATATAATATACAATGTATATTATATGAATACAAATATAAATATTAATTATTATATTATATAAATTATAATTATCAATAAAAATATAAATGTTATTATTATAAATATTATCAACATAATCATAATGGTTATAATATAATATACTAATAAATATAATATATATAATTTATAATTTATAATATGGACATAAAAACAGAAATAAATATTGATAGCAACCATTATCAATTTATACTCCAACATGGAATTGATACTCCAACATGGAATTGTGTTCCTCTAAGACATTTTATAAATTCCTTTAACTTATAAATATATTGATGAGAAAAGTAAGCGGTCATTCTAAAAAGTCAACCGGTATGTATGAAAAGATGCGATGGAACTTAGAGCCCGATGAATACATTATTAGATAATTCATTGTCTCACACAATAGGGTGGTCCTCCCTCAATCAGATCACAATGGCTTTGATAAAGTGAAATCCAAGAATTGGATCACACAACAATCGAACAATCTGGGATACGGAAACATCAAGCAATCTACATTCTCATTTGACCATAAAAGAATATCCTTGGCTGCAATATACAATCAAAATAATATTTAAACAACAGCAATATATATCAGGCTTAATAGTATAAAGATTATATCTGCCATTCCTGCCATCAAGAGCACTTGCAGAGAATTACAGTCCAGAAGCTGCAACAGCAAGTAAGCATCTTTACATTATTATTCTTTCTATACTTCTGATCGGGCTGTCATAATCCTACAAGTATGAAGATATATTTATATTTCTTGCTTGTCATTCATAAATGTATCATTATGATAGCACTGATTTATATGCAGTCATCACTAACAATGTAATGTGTCATTCATAAATGTATCATTATGATAGCACTAATTTATATGCAGTCATCACTAACAATGTAATGTGTAGATAGTCATATGCAATTATTCATAATGATGTATCTTGTATGCAATTGTCCATATCCATATGTGATTTATTAACCTCATATAGGAGAAGAGAGAAAAGTGCCAAGAGGCCATTCATGGGTATTTAGAGGCCTTTGTCACATGAAGTATAAGGTACCCATAGTGCAAAGGATATTTATCACATAGAGGCCTTGTCACATGTGGTATAAGGTACCCATAGTGCAAAGATAGTGATGTAATGGCCTTGGCTACTTTGATGTAAGGCATCATAAGAGTACCAAGGACTCTCATAGAGGCCTTGACTCTAAAGGTATTAAGGATACCACTTGAATCTAAGGATAGGAGACATTAGAGTCCCATGGTGGATAACAGCAACTCTCATCTCATCTCTCATAAGCTGTTAATGAGTGACATATGAAGAGATAGCAAGTTGCAATATATATGGATAAAGATCATAGATCATGTGAAATGTCATGATAGAGAATATGCAAGGCATATTGATAATGATCATGAGAGTAACATGTGAAATGTTAATAATATGCAAAGCATATGAATAGTGATCATAAGCATGACATGTGAAATATGAATGATAGATAATGTGCATTGAAAGCAATCATAAGAGTAGCAATAGTAACATGCATTGAAAGTAATCATAGATTGATGATAGTAATGTCTACTGAAAGTAACCAATGATGAACTAAAGTTATGAGTTGGCATTTGATCATAGAAATGATAAAAGCAATGTGATTATATAAATTACATATGTGGCTTTAAATGAAAAATGTACTAATGTTCTCTTTTTGCAAGTTGAAATTTGTGAACAAGGTAAAGAGGTTTTGATTTGTGAAAAGGGGACATTACATGAGGAACCCGCCCCTGATGGCACATCAATATCATCAACTGAATATGTCTCTGAATCCTCATATGCTACGACATTCGCTTGCCATTCAGTTGTATCCCTCTCCATAGCAGCTATATTATCATCATCACGTGATGGATCAACATCAACATCCTCAGCAATCCAATCTGAATATGGATCAATGTCGTCAAGGTCCAATGCCTGATATGATTCCTAGCCTTCTACCTTCTTCTCATGTAACCAAAGGTTGTACCGCACATAGACAAGGTCATTCAAGCACTTTTGAGTCAACCTATTGCGCTTCTTTGTGTGAATGGCCTCAAAAACACTCCAGTTGCGCTCACAACCGAATACATTACAAGGCTGGGATAAAATCCGGATGGCTAGCTTTTGAAGATTAGGCGTTGAGGCACTATAATCTTCCCACCATAAATCTGCAAGGATAACATTTATAATTTTGTAAGGATTTTAGTAAACTTAAAAATTAAAATAAATAGTAAATTAAGAAATAAACATATTTTTTTACCTGGTTGCAGAATGGATCTCCTACGAATGGCATCTCTTGAAGAAAAAAAAGGCCCATCCGCACTCTTATAAGCCTGTAACTCATCAAGTATGATGTCTCGAAGGTTATCATCAAAGACCAACCTCTTAATACATGTGTTCAGGCCAAGCTTAACCTCTGCATCTGCTTTGAATGAAGAGGAGAAGAAAAACGCAAGGTTCAAATAGTAACTAGCAGCATGAATATGTTGGAGTTGTCGATTCCACCTCCGATCAATAATGTGCCATATGGGTTCATATTTTGTTTTATTCGACCCATACAAATGTTGAATTGCCTCTTTGGCCTTATCCAAGGCCTCATATAGATACCCCATGGGCTCTTGATCCCCATCCACCAATCGTAGAACCCTAACCAACGGTTCTGACACCTAAATCAATAGTGGATGAAAATAAAATTAGAGAATTATAGTAATTGAAATTCAACAAATATAAATATAATTTTTTAATAAAATCAGCAAATTTTAACATTAGCAAATAAAAAAATAAATAAAAATTAGTGTTTGAAAACATACCTTGATGATCTCATCCATGACTCTTTCCATGCCATTATCATAAACTGCCTTCACGACCCTCTCTGCTTCCGGCTTCCTATGGTAAGGACTCTCCAACCACCTTTCACCCACAAACATGCGCCTAAGGTGGGGCAACAATGCTGCTATACTCTGCAAGGAAAGGAATTTAGTGGCAAAGCGTGTGACTCCTGATCGCATGAGTTCCTTGCCACCAGTGTACTCTCATAAGATTTAAGACCCATGTGTGGTTGTAGATGTATTTTGTGATATTTCTTGCCTCTTCAACCACATTCTTCACCCAGCTTATTTTTCCAATGTCCTCAAGAAGAAGGTCAATACAGTGGGCAACACAAGGGCTCCATAAAATTGTTGGATGCTTCGCCTCTAGAAGTCTACCGGCTACCACATATGCAGCTACATTGTCAGTCACTATTTGGACGACATGTTCCACTCCCACCTCCATCACCACCTCATCCAACATGTTGCACAAGGTTTCTGCATTTTTATCTCACTGGAGGCATCAACTGACTTTAAAAACACTAGCTGCTCTGCTGAAGCCACTAAAAAATTGATGAGAGTCCTATTCCTAGCATCTGTCCATCCATCAAATAAAATAGTGCAGCCTTTTCTTTCCCAAATTTTCCTTTGATCCTGTACTAGTAGATGTGTGTGTTCGACCTCCTCCTGCAATAATGGGTCACTCGACTCATGACGACTTGGGGCCTTGAACCCCTTACCTGCCACAATCAATGCAGTGACCAAGTGCTCCCAATAAGGACTCGAAGCGACATTGAAAGGAATATTGTTGTAATACCAAAATCGTGCAAATGCCAACTTCGCCTCATGATGTACCTCTCTATTCCATGTATTTGCAAGACCATCCAATGAAGGTTGCGCACCAGGAGTGTTCCAAGGAACAAAAAAGCTATCAATCCCTTTGCCTGATCGTCGTATCCGTGGCCCAATGGAAGGCATAGAAGAGGCCTCTACAGTTACACCTCTATAATCTGACCCTGTAGAACTCAAATCTCGGTTTGGGGCTGCCATTGCCTCTGCTGCTCCCTTTTTAGCTTCTTTCTTTTGCCGACAATCCATAAGGCGGACTTGTGCCTCCCTCTGAACCTTCAGAGGAGCTTTGTCACATAACAAAACATCATTGCAAGGGACCTATACAAGGTGGTATTTAAGTCGATTAATGCCTCCGGTCATAGTTTAGTGCAATGGTTACAAATGACATCTCCTCGCTTTGGACCTGGTGTCCCATGTTTCCAGCAAGGGTCCTTAGGTTTGCCACCGGTTCTTCTACCTCCAGTTCCACTTGCAAAAGCCATAAGTTATAACCTGTTACCTATCAAAAGAGAGACAACAAAAAAAGTTCAATTAGAAATTTAAATTTGACAGTAACACAGTTGACTGTTGTATAGCTGTATTTTGACATTTTTGTTGTAAAAAACAATCGAAATTATAAAAAGACTATCATATGAAAGAAGAGATTTTGGATTGTATTATTTATAAAATAAAGTCTAACTCTAGACTGTTTTATTTTATATAATATACAATTATATCATCATAATCCTATATAAATTTTGATAGTATTACAGAGTATCATATGAATTTTGAAAGGAGAGATTTTGGACGAACTGTCAAAACTTATATAGGATTATGTATATAAAATAAAACAGTCTAGAGTTAGACTCTATTTTATAAATAATAAAAAAATCAAAATTTAAAAATGACTGTATCATATGAAAGAAGAGTTTTTGGACGAACTGTCAAAATTTATATAGGATTATGATGATTTTTGAAATCATCATAATCCTATATAAATTTTGACAGTTCGTCCAAAAACTCTTCTTTCATATGATACAGTCATAATAATTTAATAAATCATATATAAATTTTATAAATAATAAAAAAATCAAAATTTTAAAAAGACTGTATCATATGAAAGGAGAGATTTTGGACGAACTGTCAAAATTTATATAATCCTATATAAATTTTGACAGTTCATCCAAAATCTCTCCTTTCATATGATACAATTTATAACATTATGATCGATTCATGATTTCATCATAATCCTATATAAATTTTAACAATTCGTTCAAAATCTCGATTCTCTCCTTTCATATGATACAATCTTTTTATAAAATATAAATTTTTACAGTTCGTTCAAAACTTCAAAATCTCTTGAGTCGTCGACTTACCTTTGTCCTCACACGATTTCGCAGTCTTCAAAGCGCACTAGGGTTTCGGAGTCAAAGAAAATGAAGTTTTCAACCGCCGCTTGAAAGAACAAATGAATCGCTTTTGTTTTTAGGTTTTCCGTTTTAACTTTAACTTACCTTTTTCACCCCCCGCGCGCGCCCGAGTTTTTGGAGTTTTGCCACGCGTTTTCCGCGAGTTTTCAAGGTAAAAATCGCCGCGAGTTATTCAAAAACTCGGGCCGAGTTTTCAAGGGTAAAACTCGCATTGGAAAACAACTCGCAATTACTCGCGAGTCGTGCGAGTTTTCAACGAGTTTTGCAACACTGATCCTTGCATGTTATGTGGAAAAGGATTTGACCAATCTTTATGCAGTTGTGAATCATGGGTTCCGAAGTTGATGATGACATATTGGTTGCTTATGAAGGGTACCTGGCACTTCCACAGTTAGTTAGAAATGATCTCTCATTCAGTTGCTACTTGGAATGTTGGTCGGACAGAAAGAAGCAAAAGCAAGAACAAAGACCTAAGAAGCATAATGAAAGTCCAAGTGTTGAAGACATCATGAATAATTTTACCCAAATAAGGCAAGATCTTATGCGGTCACAACGGAGTTTAGCTCATAGCTTGCAACGGTATGAAGACTCCCTATCAAGACAATCTAGGCACTATAGCAACTCATCCACATCTACAAATGAAATATCCAGAAATCTCTATGATGAGTTTGACAAGGGTAATGATTGGGAGAGTGGTAAATCAGCAATCATTGATCAGCCTATAGGTAAACAAGATTCTAGAACAATCCTTGAAGAAAGGCATGTTGAAATTGTCCAAGTGATAAAAGAAGTGTTTCCTTGTAATCAGCCACATGAAGACATGGGTTCTACTAATGATCCATCTCTTGAGGATAGCATTACCGCATTATCTCTACATCATAGTGGCAAGGAATGTGATGAGCAAAATGACTTGGGTATGTTGGATCAATGCCCTTTTGTGTGGCATCATAGAGAGGTTCAACTTAGGGTTGAAAAAGATGATGTGGAAGGATGTGTGGAAAAGAACATTATTTCATACTTGAAAGAAGACCTAACCCATCAAGGAGACTTCAAGGAGCTTGCGGGTCATGATGCAGCCCTAGCTTCAATACAGAAATTTGATGAAGAAGATGACAAATCAGAAAAACAATCATCTATGGCTGCTACACCTATGAGGTGGTTTTCACATGAAAATGCAGATTTCAGTTATGAAATGGATGATACAACTTTTGGAACAGTCAATGAGGGTATGCATGAAAGGACGTTCATAAGGCAAAGCTACATACAAGGTATGTCATTCCATAGTAAGTTCAATGATCCTTGTTTCATGCACATGATCACATTTGATGACTACCTACTGAAGTTGTATGAGAAACATTTTATTGAAGAGCTGATCATAAAGATTAAGGGATGGCCTAATAAGAAGATTCTTCAATTTGATAATGTATGGTTTGTCATGGACATTACACCTTGGAGTTGGTCTGAAAGTATGGGACTCACATCCAAGGATGAACCAATGATGTTGAGAGCTAGTGATAAGAATGCAACACCTATAGAAGATGAAGTTGTACTCACATGTTTTCAGCAAGATGAGAACTCACTTCTTGCATCAACCAATAAGGAGTACATGTGTCTTCATAATGACAACAAGGAAGAAGGGCATGTTGTCACAGAATGTGCCGAATCAATGATGATTGATTAGTTCTATGAACATGATGTTGTTCATTATAGTGAAGACAAATCAGAAATGTTGCATGAAGATTTTGGGTCTCATAAGTCACATCACTTGGAAGGGCAATTGAAGGTGAATAATAGTCAGATTGTGGCAGCCCTAACTCACTTTGATGATATTCATAAGATGATGACAGATTTGTGTTGGAAGGCAATAAGGGAACATGAAGGTTTTGAAGGAGGTATATCTCTTGATGACTTGCACGAACTCAAGGAGGCTTTGATGGTAGTGAAATCAAACTACCTACACTTATTTGCTGATAGAGATCATCTCCTCACACTTGGTGAGATATACTTGCATGCTTTGAAAAGAAAAGAAGATGAGGTGGACAAGCTCACTCTTGAGCTTAAGGATACAATGGATTCTTTGAGCAGCACTCAAAGGGCTCTTCAAGAATCGGAAGAGCGTGAGGATAAGTTCAGTTGGAAGATGACAAAGTGTGGAGACACGGAGGAAGGACTTGAAGGGTCCTATGATGAAGACATGAAGATAAAAGAGACAAATATACATGATGGTTCAGTTTGCAGCCATGGGATAGAAGTTATGGCACATGACACACTTGGTTTTCCATTGGAGACATCCTTTGGACTTGCACTAATGAGTGAGCATCCATTCACGGAAGAAGAAGAGGTAAGGACTGATTTTCTGTGTAACAGTAGTCCCCTAACCTCACAATATCATGACATAGCAGCCAAAGGGATAAAGGTCCGATTCAGATTGGAGACAAGTGATTTTTAGTTAGAACCACCTTTTGGATCTGCACTTGTAAGAGAACATGAAACCAAGGAAGAGGACACAATTGAGGAACTAGAGGATGGCATGATAAGAGTTGACAGCAGGTCTGATTTTCTGATTCATGACAGTAGTCCTATTCCTTCATTCATAACAGCCACTTCACATAAAGAGAATGAGATAGAAGAATCTTCCAAGATTGGCACTTGTGATTTGGATGTGGAACAGAAGGGAAGTGTTGTCACTTGGATTTGCACCTTGTGTTAGAGCAGTTTAGTGCTGCAACAATCCAGTGAAACATTGGGATGATTTCTAGGTGTGGGACCCTGCAAGGAAATCAAACCTCCAGAGAAAGCTGGTTCCTTTTCTGAATATAAGATTCTGTAATGTCCCTTATGGGAACAATACTAAATTTACCATAAATTATCAATTTCCAACAAACAAAGGGTTAGAGAGTACCTTGGTTTGATTTAATTCCTGCAAACACGTTAGGAAATACTTACAATAATATTTCTCACAACCAAGTTAACATGATTAACAAACTCATAATGGCATTTATCATAAGAAGCATAGGGTTAGATACATCATACCAAGAGGATAATTCTTGCCCTTGTACCCTTTAGAACTCTTATGGATTTTATTCCTTCCTTCTATGCTATTTCTGTATATAAATCAGATTATTATTACTTTCATTCCTTCATAAGATCTGATTTAGATCAGCTTTAATTCATATGATTCTTATTGTATTTCTGTCCTTATTTGCTACCCATGCATCTACTTATTAATCCTATGATGTTCCCTTCTAACTGCTTCCTTCATTTGATGTTGATTCCTTCTTTATCATCTCTTATTAATATCAGATATATTCCTTTTTTCTATGGTATCTACAGCCCAATATAGTGCTTGTATATTTTTCAGATTCTTCTTATTCTTTACATATCTTACACTTTTCTCTCCTTTCCAATTTGCATATTCACACTTGTATATCTACTAATGTATGATCTTCTATACCTTCATCAAATCTGCCTTATAACAAGATATTTCATTATCCACTTATACTCTTATAGATCTGCCTATGCTTCCTTTTCTATTTTGCATATATATACTGCTCCATATTCCAATTGATTTTCCTTGTATATCCCTGATACTCCTTTCCATCTATCATTTGAAATGGGATCTAGTTCCTTTATTATGACTGGCTGTTATATATATCAAAAACCTATTTAACTCAGAAATATCTTTCTTATACTCAGAAATTATATAATTCTTCCTCTTGATAAAGTCAGAATATCTATATATATTCTTCTCTGCATATTCCTTTTATATGCCTTTATGAGGGGAGTCGACTATATCAAAGGATGCATCTTTTCCCAAATGAATCGCTGCTTATGACTTTTCATATTTGCTGTCTCTTTTCCATAACCGCTGCTCTTAATCGCACCTCTACTTTTCCATATAATAATTATCTTATTTCATATTTACTAGTTTTCTTATTAACTAAGACTGGTCATTTAAATGTTTTACTCGATGCAAATATATATCTTATATTTAGTATTATGATAATTATAATAATTATTAATATTTATATTAATAGTTATAATTATATTTATATATTACATATTATATATTATTTTTATATTTGTCCTTTATAAATAATATAATATATTCTTGTTAATAAATATATTGTTATTATAATAATATCAAATTTAATATTTATATTTATATTAATAATTATATTTGTTTTTGATAAAGGTAAGCAGGGATTTTGAAAGGGCACTGACCCTTGTACAAGAGAAAAGATATAGGAATGAAGCCCGGCAAAACAAGAAAGAACAACAAACAGCAGAGCAACGCAGGACTAGCCCAACAACGAGACAAACAAACAAAGGGTCAAGGACCCCAACCAACCCAACAAATGTAAATCAGGGTGGTTTGAAACCAAATTTCTCCAAAGAGCTCTGAGTACATATCCTAAGCTTGACAATACCCTCAGATCTCACCTTTTTGGAAGACCTACGACAATCCAAAGGGCCACTCGAGGTCCCAGTATCGCATTGCACCTCAACCAAAGGAGTCACCATCACATCTCCATTGTCCCTATTCCCATTATCTCTCATATCAGTTGAAGGAGTCCTCTTTCCAGCACTACTATCTTCAGAAATTCCCTTGTTTTCCATCATAGGTGCATCCACAAAAGGGGGATGCACTCCTTTCTCTTCCAAACAGGATGTTGCTTCTTTCTACTTGGACAAGCACCGTCAGAATGACCAGCTTTGTGACAGCTAAGGCAAACAACATGAGAGTGTTCAAACTCAATCTGCTAAACCCAACTACCAAAGTTAGATAATAAGGTAATCCTTGAGGGGAGTACCTTATCAATTTCCACAAACACACAAAATCTAGCAAACAGAAGGCGTCTTTTAAATTTTGTAACTACATCAACCCCAGCAAATTGCCCAAAGGAATTGTCAATGCCCATAAAAATCTCCTTGTCCCAGTATTCCAATGGGAGGCCTGGTAACCTGACCCAAACTGGAAACTTCTTACTACAATCCACTAAAGGGTTGAAGCACAGTGACCAACTTTGAAGGCAAAGACCATTTTGCCCAAGAAACCAAGGACCAGCAAGGATCCTTGAGGAATCCTCAAATTTCGAAAAGGAGAACAAGAAGTCGTTCGGCATTGTATTTGTTATTTATATTTAATAATATATTTTAAATAAATATATTATATATTATATTTTAATTATATTAGATTATTTATATAATAATATTAATATTTTTTATAAAATATTATATATTAATAATATTATTTATATGTATTAAATATTAATACATACATAATTATCTTTATTCAAATTGACTAAACACCGTATTTCACAAAAGCGACTTCACCGTCTTTATCATGATGTTTAAATCTTTAATTTAAACAATGCCTTAATATCGGGACATCACAGTCCGCCCCGCCCAAGATTGCTTGTCCTCAAGCAATCATAATTTCTAAAACCATCAGGATCCTAAATTGATCTCTTCAAGAATTGTTGTTAGTATTCTTGTCTCAATCCAACTGTCAACGTGAGGTAATTTGTCGTTCCATTTTGTTCGTGTATTTGTATTTCCCAATATTTCTCAACAACAAGAATTGGTAACTAGTGATGTTCGAGACAAGTTTCTCTTGTTTAAACTTATTATTAGACTTGAAGCACACACAAAGATATACGTAATTCATGATGCATACGCAAGCTTATACGCTTAATACATGGAGTATGGAACATACACATAATACAAAGTATATGAAGCATGAAGCATGAAAATAGTATGTAATACACAAGTATACGGACGTAATACATGAAACATATAGCACAAAGCATGAAGCATACAAAGTACATACGTGCACGTAACACATAAAGCATGAAGCATGCACGTAATTCACAAAGTATACGCACGTGATACACGAATACATGAATACAAGTAAGTCATGAAGTGTGCACTTGAACATACATAAGTCATGGAGTATGCATTTGAACACTCATAAGTCAAGTAGCATACACTTGAACATACAAGTCATGGAGTATACACTCGAATACACAAAGTCATAAAGTATACAATTGAATACACAAAGTCATGAAGTATACACTCGAATACATAGTCATGAAGTATGCACTTGAATACAAAGTCATAGAGTATACACTCAAATACATAGTCATGAAGTATACACTTGAATACAAAGTCATAGAGTATACACTCAAATACAAATACAAATTCATAGAGTGTACACTCGAATACATAGTCATAAAGTATACACTTGAATACAAAGTCATAGAGTATACACTCGAATACATAGTCATGAAGTATACACTTGAATACAAAGTCATAGAGTATACACTTGAATACAAATACAAAGTCATAGAGTATACACTCGAATACATAGTCATAAAGTATACACTGAGTACAAAGTCATAGAGTATACACTCGAATACAAATACAAAGTCATAGAGTATACACTCAAATACATAGTCATAGAGTATACACTCGAATACACATAATCCACAAGGTATACACTTAAATACACATAAATCACAAGGTATACCCTTGAATACACTTGAATACACATACGTCACAAGGTATGAGTACACGTAAGTTGCATTAATACAAGTAAGTATACCGTCGAACAACTGGAAAGGGGATTCGTTGCATCCCATACTACACCATGGGTCCGTCCACCATCCCAAGGTCACCAAGTATACACATGAGTACACGTAATACTAAAATATACACAACAAAGAAAAATCATATATAGCAATGTAACAAGTCTCAAGGATTATGTGGGTTCAACCATAAAGAGGGGGGAGTGGAACGTGATGAGGTGTCCCAAGTTTCCTCTAGCCTAGGCCCAACAGCAAGACCTTATCCTCCGTTGGCCTCATGTCGTCCTTAACCGATGGTCCTTAACCATCATCATGAGGTGGCATACCTAGTGAGGGCTTTACGTCGTTCCCCTCCATCACACCATCCCTTCCTCTTATGATTGAAGATCCTCCTTTTCATTTATTTCAATAATTGATTCAAGTGGGAATAGTTCGGGAGGCTGCAATAGGGTGTCCTAGATCCTCAACCCTAGGCCCAACAGCAAGACCTTATCCTCCATTGGCCTCATGTGATCCTTAACCGATGGTCCTTAACCATCATCATGAGGTGGCGTACTTAGTGAGGGCTCATTCACCGTTCCGCCTCCTTGCAGTCCTACCTCATCCTTTCCTTGACCAATTATTGCCAAATTCAAATCATTATCCATAACATCAATAACATATACAATCATGTAGTATACACTTAAATGCATGTAAGTCAACTATCATTCACAGGATAGCAAGAAAGATGCTCTGATACCACTTGTAATGTCCCTTATGGGAAAAATACTAAATTTACCATAAATTATCAATTTCCAACAAACAAAGGGTTAGAGAGTACCTTGGTTTGATCTAATTCCTGCAAACACGTTAGAAAATACTTACAATAATATTTCTCACAACCAAGTTAACATGATTAACAAACTCATAATGGCATTTATCATAAGACGCATAGGGTTAGATACATCATACCAAGAGGATAATTCTTGCCCTTGTACACTTTAGAACTCTTATGGATTTTGTTCCTTCCTTCTATGCTATTTCTGTATATAAATCAGATTATTATTACTTTCATTCCTTCATAAGATCTGATTTAGATCAGCTTTAATTCATATGATTCTTATTGTATTGCTGTCCTTATTTGCTGCCCATGCATCTGCTTATTACTCCTATGATATTCCCTTCTAACTACTTCCTTCATTTGATGTTGATTCCTTCTTTATCATCTCTTATTAATATCAGATATATTCCTTTTTTCTATGTTATCTGCAGCCCAATATAGTGCTTGTATATTTTTCAGATTCTTCTTATTCTTTACATATCTTACACTTTTCTCTCCTTTCCAATCTGCATATTCACACTTGTATATCTGTTGATGTATGATCTTCTATACCTTCATCAAATCTGCCTTATAACAAAATATTTCCTTATCCACTTATACTCTTATAGATCTGCCTATGCTTCCTTTTCTATTCTGCATATATATACTGCGCCATATTCCAATTGATTTTCCTTGTATATCCCTGATACTCCTTTCCATCTATCATTTGAAATGGGATCTTGTTCCTTTATTATAACAGGCTGCTATATATATTAGAAACCTATTTACCTCAGAAATATCTTTCTTATACTCAGAAATTATATAATTCTTCTTCTTGATAAAGTCAGAATATCTATATATATTCTTCTCTGCATATTCCTTTTATATGCCTTTATGAGGGGAGTCAACTATATCAAAGGATGCATCTTTTCCCAAACGAATCGCTGCTTATGACTTTTCATATTTGTTGTCCCTTTTCCATAACGGCTGCTCTTAATCGCACCTCTACTTTTCCATATAATAATTATCTTATTTCATATTTACTAGTTTTCTTATTAACTAAGACTTGTCCTTTAAATGTTTTACTCGATGCATAATATATATCTTATATTTAGTATTATGATAATTATAATAATTATTAATATTTATATTAATAGTTATATTTATATTTATATATTACATATTATATATTATATATTATATATTATTTTTATATTTGTCATTTATAAATAATATAATATATTCTTGTTAATAAATATATTGTTATTATGTCTTTAGATTGAAGTGATGTGATTGGGTTGTTCACAGACTTGCTGAATAGCTAGCTTCTCGATTCTCCCAGTTATGGACGCGTGACTGTGATCGTTCAGTCCGGATGGTCGAGAATGCTCCCGAAAAGGATAGAAAGGATGGAATTGTGGAATTTTTGCCTGTGGATATGGAGGGAACTAGTATCCAGATTTTCTACCATTCTCAGTCCCGTCTACCTTTGTTTCCCGCTCCAATTGATGTGTTTCACTTCTATATAAGCTGTGGGGAGAATGTTTTTCTGGCATTGGAAAGATCGCTGGGAAAAATCATTTTGGAGTTAAATGTCAATGTGTTGAAGAATCTTTGGACAAGCAAATCAGGCGGCTCTTCAAAACAAAAGAGGTGGAGCTCAGGGAGGCGATCAAAGCAATTATCGGTACGAACGTGGCTCAGGGGAGTCACATGCATGATGGTGTGTTGGTGGAACGGTTCAATGTCGCGGTGGCACAGGCCACAGGTTTCCTTCACAGAGCTTCAAGGATTTTAGGCTTCCTTGTGAGGGATGATATCAGGGACGATATCCTAATTGCCGGGCAGAATGTTAACCCCAACCCAAAGATGGGCTTCATATGCGGCATTTTCGATGTGGAGGCGGTAAAGAAGAAGCAGAAGGTGGCAGAGGCACTGAAAATCTTCAAAGAAGGCTTGGAAAACTGTGATATGAATGCTTTTACTAATTTTGTAAATCTATATGGTGACCTCTTCTCTACTAAGCAGTTAGAGAGGATCAATATCTTGGCAAATGGTATTAACACCATTTCGCTTGCTATGTAATCCTTTTTCTTCTCTGATATATAAAATGGGATCTACCTCCACTGGTAGAACATACCTTAAAAAATATATATTGTTATTAATCTAATTTAGTATTTATATTTATATTAATAATTATATTTGTTATTTATATTTAATAATATATTTTAAATAAATATATTATATATTATATTTTAATTATATTTTTTATTAAATATTATATATTAATAATATTATTTATATGTATTAAATATTATATATTAATAATATTATTTATATGTATTAAATATTAATACATATGTAATTATCTTTATTCAAATTGACTAAACACCGTATTTCAAGAAAGCGACTTCACCGTCTTTATCATGATGTTTAAATCTTTAATTTAAACAATGCCTTAATATCGAGACATCAAAGATTCAGAGTATGCTAAGACTAAACCTAATCAATTCACTGTTGTGGAAATGGGGAAGAAGGAGAAACTGAAAAGGAAAAGGTGATACACCAGGTTTGAATGATCGGTTCTCAAATCAACCATGTATGCACAGAATAACAATAAACAATAAACGAACATACACAAATCATAAACGAATTGCAGAGGTAAAAGAAACTAATTGAGATCCGAAAGGAAAGAAAGATTCACAAATGGATACTCAAACAGAAGTATTACACAAAGCAAAAGAAGTCATGAAAAGGTAAAATCTTATTGTTTATTCTCAAAAAAGGCACGGTTACAATTGATACAAGACGTGGTTTTTAGACCAAAAGCCAAAAATAATACATTTGACTTCATGCTTTTATAGCATTTTTACAATGAGGCACTATCACCTACTACCATAAATTCGCCCCATGGGCTTGTCAGAAGATATCTCTGCAAAGGAATGTCTGGATACATCTGTTTTGTCTGACATAAATGCAGAAAAATATCTTCTCAGAAGTAGCTGAACAAATATCTGCATTTGAAATCTTGCATCTTCTTCCTGCAGCAATAAATGTCCAACAACTAATTCCAGCTAGAGTTGGACGTTTGACTTTCACTTTGGCCTGGATTCTGCCTTATCGACAAGATTTCATCATGATTAACCAATGGCAGACCCTTGATTCTGCTTCCTTTCCCTTTGTTCCTACAAATCACGGAAGCCGTCAGAGATTGGGCCTCGGGCCTTCAAAATTTCGCCTTCCAAGAGAGGAGAAAGGAGAAAAGTCCGCCCCCCAAGCTCCGCTTTACAAAGGAAGATTACAATATCGACGGACTTCGAGCCTCGAGCCTTTCGTCTTCCACCTTCCCAAAGAAAGAAGAAGAAGTAAAGTCCGAGCCCCGAAAGTCTAAGGACTTAGCCGTTTTTTAAAGTTTCAGCGGAGTTCGGGCTTCAGGCCTTTTGTCTTCTTCGTTCCATGAAAAGAAAGAAGGTCCGATCCTCGAAGTCCAAAACACTTAGCATTATTTCCATAAGGAGTGGAAATCGACCCTTGAGACTTCCTCCTTATCACCTGTCTTTTGTCCACATGACAGCTTTCCACGGTTGTGCAAGCTTGTTGGGGCCCACTCAAAAGGCTCCGCAAAATGGCGGAATGGCTTAGAAAATTTAACACTTGACAAAGGTCAGGCTTCGGGCCTTCCGTCTTCCTTCTTCCAAAGAAAGGAAAAGGGAAGAGGAAAAGTTTGAAGTCCGAAGCTCTGAAACACTTAGCCGAATTTCCAAAGAAAAAGAGTCGGAGCTCGAGCTTCGGGCCTTCCGCCTTTCTCCTTCCAAAGGAAAAGGAAGGAAGAAGAAAGAAGGTCTGACCCCCGAAGTCCGAAGAGCTTTCAACACTTGGAGTATTTTACAAGAGAAACAAGCAGAATTCAGAGCCAATTAAGATGACATAAGGAAGGGGAGAACTCCGAACTCTAAAACTCCGAAAATGATAAAAACACAAGGAAAACTTAAGATTTTTTAGACTTAGTCAATTTGGGATGTATTTCCTTGCATTTCAAAAGGGGAAAACACTTAGAGATTTTATGGATTTGGGCTATTTGGCTGGGGAGCAAAATAGGACAACATTTTGGCGACTTCTCATAGGTGTTTGCCAGCTAAACAAAAGGGAACCAATGGCCTTAAGCATTGATTGAGCATAGAATCAAAAGGGTTGAAGCATCTTGGAACAATTGAAACTTGCCTCAAAACAACACCACAAAAAAAAAACAAGGCATGCATTCTCCTAATGAGAGTGCAGCCTCTGCAAGTGCACTTAGAAAAACGAAAACTTAAAGCAAAAACAAACTAAAACAGTATACACAAAACCTCAGACCAACCTTAAAAGTAAGGTTTGAGATGGTTCCCATTAACTGGGATTGGTAGAACTTCACCATCCAACTTTCAAAGATTGAAAGCAACTGGTGATGATATATGGGCCACTCCATATTGCATCAAATTTAGTGTGGCCTCCAGGTTTGGCTCTGTCAGCATCCCATTTCAGAACAAGATCACCCTCTTTGAAAATCTGATCCTTGGCCTTCTTGTCAAAGTATTTCTTGGTTTGCTTCTGGTGTTCTTCCAGGGTAGCCATGGTTGATTGTCTATGTTCTTCTAATTCAATTAATTCTGCCATCCTCATAGACCTAGCATCTTCACCTTCCAATTCCAACTTTTGAGCCAATTCTAATGATGGAAGCTCTAAAGATAAAGGCAATCTAGCCTCTCTTCCATACATAAGAACAAAAGGGGAGTTACCAATGGCTCTTTTACAGGTGATCGTATCAACCCAAAGAGCCAACCTGATCTTATTATGCCATTGTCTTTGGTTTGTCTCCATGGTCCTTTTCAGAATTCTAATCAAGTTCTTGTTGGTAGATTCAACTAAACCATTACCTTGGGGGTAATAATTAGATGAAGTCTTTAAAAACACATTATATTTCAGAGCCCAATTAGCTATCCTGTAACCAGTAAAAGCTCTTGCATTATCAGAGATGATAGTGTGCGTAGCTCCAAACTTTGTCATGATTTCTTCCAAGAAATCCATGATTACTAACTTAGTAGTGTTGTGACGTTTTCACACATCGCCCCATTGCAAATGGGGACCCCCTCTTTTCGTTTTTAGGTTTTAGGGTTTGTAGGTTAGTTTTTGGTTTTGCTCATCTTTCACCAAGTTTCTTGCTCAGAATCCATGAACATTTGACTAAGAAGAAGTTTCAACATGCTTAGCTCACGAGGAATTTGAAGAAGGCGGCTTGAGATGGTGAAGTAAAAGAGTGAATTTCCTAAGGATAAATGATGCCCTACCTATCATTCCTCGATCAAATCTGGTCAATCCGTGAGCGGGTGTTCATCATTCCACAGTTCCGATCCATGCTTTCAAAGTCTGGAGGTCCATGTTCACAATTCCATTCCGGTGGTATTCATCCTAAGTTCCTATCTAGGGTCCTACTCCAAAACCCACCATGATTTCTGTTCCAGAGTTCAAAATCCAAAGTCCAGAGTGCACCGAGGGCTTGTCATTCCTTGGCGAAACTCATCAATCCCTGACTTAAAGTAATGGAAAATTCCAAAGATGACTTCAGGGATTCCATGATAAATGAGGCAGTTCCCCGTTTCAAGGTATAAATCCTCGTTCAAATATCAAGAAGCTTCATCATGAGTGAATAGAAATTCCACAGTTCAAGGTAGGAAAACCCAAGACCCAGTCCAACTTGAGACTTGGAAGATCCTCAGAAAGGAATTCCTTGACAAGAACATTCCTGAACTAGACATTCCTTGACCCACTCCAAAAGAAGCCTCTGGACAAGGATGATTTCCGGGTAGGAAAATTCATTCACTTAGTGAAATTTGCAAACAAAGAATTCAGGAATTCCAAGGAACACGATTCCCTGACACTGGGAAAATGCAACTACCTTCTGGAAAGAATTCCTGCACAGTGAAAGTTCCTTGGCACAATGGAAAATGAGCCCTTAGTCTTGGAGGAATTCCTAACAGGGAAATTCCAGTTCCTACTGAAATTTGCGCTCCTGGTCAAAATCCTGTTCCCTCTGGAAAATACGACAAGTCAAAAATCCTATTCCGGGTGAAATTTACAACCTCAATGGAAATTCCAGTTCCTACAGGAATTTGCGACTTGGAATATCCTTCCCTGACAGGGTGAAATCTGCAACCTTCCCTGACAAGGTGAAATTTGCGAACTCAATCAAAATTCCCTCAGCAAGTGGATTTTGCGCCATAGGAGGAGATTCCTGTCCAGGTTGGACAGTGCGACATAGGAAGATTCCTGAGCTAGAGTGAAAGTGTGTCTCATCCTGAAGAACATTCCAAAGTGTCTAATCCTTGATCAATATTGAAACTCCTTGAAAGAAAATGTGCAAAAGTCCTCATAGCATGAAATTCCATGGCAGGTGAAGATGTCCTTGTCAAGATTTCAAAAACACTTGTCATCCAACAGACCCCTGGAGCTTATCATTTACAAGGGGAAAATCCAGACCCAGGTGGAATTTGTGCCAAGGGAAAATCTTGTTCCTACTGCAAAATGCGCCCAAGGTGGAAAATCCTGTTGGTACTCAAATTTGCGCCCTATGTGAAAATCCTATTGGTACTGGAAAATGCGCACCTGGTCAGGAATCTAGTTCAATCTGGATTTGCACCTAGTAGGTAGATTCCTACTCAAGCTGGAATATGCGCTCAGACTCCTAGACCCTCTTGGACTCGCACTCTGCACCATGAAGTTTGCACTCAAGTGATGGGTAAGGATTACTCAAGTGATGGGTAAGGATCGTAAAGTTCATCCTTGCAGGATTCCAAGGTAAAACAAAGGCCAAGTTGATAAACCCTTAGCAAGATTATGAAACTCTAGTTCAAGTTGCCAAAATCCAATACCCTCTGGAATATGCGCCTGGGCATGGAGGAAGAATCCATGACAACGTGAAATCCCCGACTACCCCAAAATTGCGCCACCGACTGAAGAGGAAAATACAAAGTGTTAGGTCGGCCAGAGTTATGGCGGTTAGGGGTTTTAAATAAGACAAAAGTGCAAGTCGACCTGTCCTGGTTGGCCAAGAGGCAGAGAAGAGCCTGAACACCTATCTAAAGAGGGTTGCCCAGCTCATTTCAAACCATTCAAGACCCAAGACCAAAGCAAATCCAAGCAGAAAAAGCAAAAGTGAACACTAAAAAAACCAGGTTCCAACATTCAAGTGGCAGATTTCACCATTTGGAGGACGAATTTCATCAAGACCTGGAATTCCTAGCTGAGGAATTCCTGTCCAAGGAGGCCTGTTCCTCCTTCTAGTTGTGCCTTGCCCTGGAAACTCCTCAATTCCTGCCTGATAACCCTGGAATGAAGGAAAAGTTAGTCCAAGTGTGAAGAATACCAGAAAATGAGGAAAATCCTTTATTTGTTCAGGAGTTCATAAGTGAGATTGATCAAATAGTGCAAAATAATTCATGTTTCATTTCATATTGCATTGCATTTATGGATCTTGTTCATCATGACTACTCCAGGTTTCCCTTGTTTTGCAGGAATCCAGGTCGAAGATAAGTTCCATGAAGAGGATGTTCAAAGATGATCCAAGGCGATTAGGATGAACGCAGAGATTTCAAACGCCGGAGAAGATGACTATTTCAAGGATCCAGGAGTTCCAATAACAAGAGAACTACACAGGCATACCAAGGGAAGATGAAGGACATCACTCCATTCTAGTACCCGCCTTTCTCCCCCTGACACTCAACGTGACTGGCGCAAGGAAGGCAACATCAAAGATTCCAGTTCAGTGACAGGGAGACTTCGCATAAAGGATAAAGGAAGATCAAGAGCCCTTTCAAAGATTTCAAATGACACAGAGAATACTAGATCAAGATCCTCAATGGGGAAGATACACTTCAAGTTCAGCATCAGGATTAACTAGATTTCTAGCCTGAACAGGAATTCCACAAGTGAAAGTTCCTGGACACCCTGAAATTTGTCCCCAAGGAACAGGATTCCTGAACACCCTAAAATTTGCACCCAAGGAACAGTATGAGGTGGCGGCTGACTAGACACTTCCCTCCAGAGAGCACAGTTAACATGGACGCCCAGGACAAGTGGCACCATTCCATTTGGCCTATGATGTAATCTCACCTACCCCTTTAGGGTTTCTGACTCAAGGCGCGGATTTCAGGGAGATTAGATCTCCTCACCTCCTCTTTGTATTTTGCTGGCCTATATAAAGGCTGAGGTGCCTCATTTAAAAAGGGGGGCTCTCTCTCTCACATTTTTCATGCTTCTAGAGCAACTAGATAGTTAGCTTTACTTCTGTATCATTTTTGAGCGGGAAATTTCAAGGATCAGCAAGATTGTTGCAGAAACACTTTCCAAATCAATATATAAGCATTGTGGACTGGTGTTTATAGAGTTCTTTGGATTTTGGCATGGTTTTCCTAGTTTCCTTGAAGCAAATCTTAAGTTTCTGAAGTTGTTTCACTTCTTTTATCTTTCAAGCTTTCATTAGTTAGAGTGATGGAGAATATTGTTGGTGAATGATTGAAACTGTTAGTTCATACCATTTGTGATCTGTGGCTCGCAAATCACAGTGTATGGTTAGTCTGAACTTGTTCCAAGCTTAACTTCGATTGTTTCTGCATGATCAATTCCATGTTCTATGTCAGAACAGTATGAAAATCCTTACCTATACCCCAAAGGATCGCACCATCTCTGCCTAGCTGTTGCCTCATGACGAAGCAGAAGCGTGGTTCCAGTTTCCATTCTCAGCAATAGTCCTATCCGTCAGTTAAACCCCTGAACCCTTACCCCATCTTTTGCATTTTCTTTTAGATCTTCGTCAAGAATAGTCCGCAAGGAGCCTCACTGAGAAATCATTCCCTATTCAGAAGTAGAACTAAGAGCCTACGCCTTGTTTTCCTTGGAAGAGATAGTGAAATCCAAGTCTTTCCTTGGAAGAAATAGTGAAATCCCAATCTCTCTGTTGGAGGAAGCAGTAGATTCCATGTTTTCCCCTGTTTGAGAAGTTCCTTTCATTTACAAATCCCAGGAGTAATGAACTTATCCATGTCCATGAAGAGGGAGTAATCTCACATAAGTCCCTTTGTGATTACCAGCAAAATCACATCATTCCACTGAGTCTATCCCTGTGCACGTCAAGACCTGACATTCAAGGAACCTTGGAGCAGTCTCACTCGATCACGAAGTTTAGCGTTAGAGAGGCTTTGTTCAAGAGAGGATAGAATACCCAGTGTTTTATTCTATTGTTGTGTTGTCAAAAAACATCATCATCTTTGGCGCTAGAAGGAGGGCCGAATCGGGGAATTGCTCCATTCATTCTGGGTATGAACTACAAATTACTCCATTCATTCCAGGCTGGAAGAAGGATTGCCTTATCTATTTCTAGGCATTTCTCCATCAGATGCTCAACAGAAGAAAGAAGGAATGGTGAATGAATTCCAGATTGTGAATGTGGAACCAAAGTGAGCTTTCAAAGAAGAATTTGAGATTTGCTAGATCTCTCATATATGAAAAAACACAAAAAAAGTAAAAAATTAGACAAGAAAAGGAAAAAGGACATGGATTTCTCAAGAAGGCAATTCAATATGGATCATCCTCAAGTTAACATTCTCCAGCTCCGGTGGAATTTGAATGCACAACTTCATCCCAAAAGTTTGGATGACTTTGCATCAAAGAAGGGATGTAGAATCCACAACACCAATGGACACGAGGAGCTATATTGCCTAACATTTCTGTCAAGGATGGAACTAGCCTTGCAAGGGAAAATTTCCTTTTCACAAGTGCATGACCAGTTGTTCCGACGAAGGTGGTGCCCGACGCCCTTTTTGATGAAAGGGAGTTCTTCATGAGTTTCAAGGAAATGATCAAAAAGAGATTGAGCATTGAGAAGGATTTACCTACAAAAGACTTCTTGATTCCAGGTGGTTGGTGTAGGATTCATAACACAGCTCATTCAGAACTCACCTGTTCAACTTGTGAGGAAGCTATTCGTCAAGTCAAGGAACAATTGAGGTTGGAAGAGGAATCCAAGACGCGATTAAGATTAGACATCTTGTGGAGCAAGTGTCTTCAAGAAATCAATTGTACATCCAAAGGAGAAGACTTTCCCATTTCATCCAATAGTGCAGAGAATACAAGTGGCTCTGATAATCAAAACACTATTGAGGAGAATAAGCTTGCATATCTTCTTCCAAGAAAGAACGAGCCTGTTGAAGGAGAAGCTGAAAAGGTAATAGAAGATGTCCAAAGGAATGCAAGTGATGAACAAGATGTTCATCCCTTGGGCGAAGAAGGAAGTGATTTAAGTCCATTGCAAGAGGAGGAAATCCTTGATGAACACCCATCCATGCTACAAGAGGAGGTCATCGAGAATGAATCACAAGAAATTTCAAGTGTCCTTGGAGAGGAAGACAACCTTATGGATATGCTGAATGAAGAAGTACAAGCTATTGAGTCCAAGAATGAAGAACAATTCGAAGGGGCACTGGAAGATCCAAGGAAGGAAGCGCATGAAGAGCTTTTGCCAAAGTTATTCCAAGATGAGCGAGTTGCTGCAAGAGGAAAGATCCATCATCAATTGCGACCTCCTGATGCGCTGATGGAAATTGAACAATTTCCATTGGAAGACGAAGTACCCCAGGTTGTTTCTTTCCCTGCCTTTAGTTGTGAAAGTTATAATTTTGATTATGGAAACTTAGGAAGAACAACTTGTGTGTGGATTAATCATGGTTCTTTTGAATTGCCGCAATTGATAATCCTGCATGAAATTTCGCTTGAATATGAGAAGTGTAGTGTGCAAGATGTTTTCTCTGAATTCAAGGACGAATTTGCTAGATTCCGAGCAGTCACTTGCGCAGTATTGCTCTTATTCATTTCGAGAAATCATGTTAGATCATGTATATATTTAGGTCTTTTGGGTCTTGTTCATAGTTAGACAAGTTTCTTTTCAGTTTGCTTTAGTTTAGGTTTGCTTTCCTTAGTTAGTTTGCTTTCCTTAGTTTAGGTGGTTGCTTAGCTTTAGGTTTCCTTTTGAGGGATCCCAAATTGTGAAGAGGCGATGAACTTTCAAACACAGTCTGGCCGATCTTAAAAGCGTTCATTCCTTGGATAAATATTCATGAATTTCCATAGAATCAGAGGATGATTTTCTGTAGCTTTATCATTCGGATAGGATTTATACTTGACTCGAAAAGGAATCATTAATTGTGTCTTGACACTAATATCTTATGATTATACATTTTTTGATCTATATTGTTTTTGATATCTCTTAGTCTTCCTTCAAGAAACATGAGTCATGAAATTGGAAGTTTAGTGTGGACTCCATAATTAGTTTTGAATAAGCATGAATGATGGTTCCTAGAGGAAGAATCAACTGTTTAGCATAACTTGAAACATTCAAAAGTCTTATACTTCTCACACATCTTAATGATCCTGAAGCTTCGGAAGGAATCTTGGTGATCTTGAGTTAAGTGAAAAATCTATAAGCTCACCTGTGCCGCCACTATGATTCCTAGCCCAGCGCGATTGAAACTAAGAAATAAGCTCAAAAGCATTTATCAAAAATACTCTACAAAATCAAAAGAAAAAGGGGAAAAGATTTCCTAAGTCTAGTTCAAAAGACTCAATCAGCTGGAGGGTTCAAGTAACTCTATCGAGGCTATGGACGCCCGACTGGCAATAGAACAATGCTTGGGGGAATCGTAGAGACAACCTCGTCGGGGCTATAGATGCCTGCTGGCAGTGGGGCAATGTCCAAGGTAGTTCAAAAGGTGTGCATCTTTATGTAGCTTAACGCAAGTGAACCTTGACAATCTCGGTTGCAGAAGGATGGAATGAATTCAAATGCACACACTTGGACCTTTGGGTTATGAATGGTTGTGGTAAGCTTTTGATTCTGATTCCTTGATCATGTTTTCATGTTTGTTCAATTTAACGTGTGGGTGTATGCAGAAGGTTCCGACTCCCTGATTCTGGTTTATCATGTGAATACTTCGCAGAATCAATGTATTTAGCATTGCACACACCACAATGATCAAAAGAAGAAGTGTTTTGATTCAATCCTTTGTTCTTTTCCCTTTCGAGTGCATTTATGGGTTGACTGATAGGTTAGAGGGGATTATCCAAAGGTTCTTGTTTTAGAATGAGTATCTTTGAAATGTTCAGGAACATTTGTTTGAAGGTGGCACTAGATGTTGTGACGTTCACACATCGCCCCATTGCAAATGGGGACCCCCTCTTTTCATTTTTAGATCTTAAGGTTTGTAGGTTAGGTTTTGGTTTTGCTCATCTTTCGCCAAGTTTCTTGCTCAGAATCCATGAACATTTGGCTAAGAAGAAGTTTCAACATGCTTGGCTCACGAGGAATTTGAAGAAGGCTTGAGATGGTGAACTAAAAGAGTGAGTTTCCTGAGGATAAATGATGCCCTACCTATCATTCCTCGATCAAATTTGGTCAATTTGTGGATGGGTGTCCATTCCACAGTTCTGATCCATGTTTTCAGAGTCTGGAGGTCCTTGTTCACAATTCCATTCCGGTGGTCTTCGTCCTAAGTTCCTGTCTAGGGTCCTACTCCAAAACCCACCATGATTTATGTTCCAGAGTCTGGAGTACACCAAGGGCTTGTCATTCCTTGGCGAAACTCATCGATCCTTGACTTGAAGTAATGGAAAATTCCAAAGATGACTTTAGGGATTCCATGATAAATGAGGCAGTTCCTCGTTTCAAGGTATAAATCCTCGTTCAAATGTCAAGAAGCTTCATTAGGAGTGAATAGAAATTCCACAGTTCAAGGCAGGAAAACCCAAGAGCCAGTCCAACTTGAGACTTGGAAGATCCTCAAGAAGGAATTCCTGAATTGGATATTCCTTGACAGGAACACTCCTGAGCTGGACATTCCTTAACCCACTCCAAAATGCGCCTCTGGACAAGGATGATTTCCGGACAGGAAAATTCCTTCACTTAGTGAAATTTGCAAACAAAGAATTCAGGAATCATTCCAAGGAACAGGATTCCCTGACACTGGGAAAATGCGACTACCTTCTGGAAGGAATTCCTCCACTATGAAAGTTCCTTGGCACAGTGGAAAATCCGCCCTTAGTCTTGGAGGAATTCCTGACAGGGAAATTCCAGTTCCTACTGAAATTTGCACTCCTGGTCAAAATCTTGTTCCCTCTGGAAAATGCAAGAGTCAAAAATCCTGTTCCGGGTGAAATTTGCGACCTCAGCAGAAATTCCAGTTCCTACTGGAATTTGCGACTTGGAATATCCTTCCCTGACAGGGTGAAATCTGCGACCTTCCCTGACAAGGTGAAATTTGCGACCTCAGTCAGAATTCCCTGAGCAAGTGGATTTTGCGCCATAGGAGGAGATTCCTATCTAGGCTGGACAGTGCAACATAGTAAGATTCCTGAGCCAGAGTGAAAGTGTACCTCATCCTGAAGAACATTCCAAAGTGTCTAATCCTTGATCAATATTGAAACTCCTTGAACTAAAATGTGCAAAAGTCCTCATAGCATGAAATTCCATGGCAGATGAAGATGTCCTTGTCAAGATTTCAAAAACACTTGTCATCCAACAAACCCCTGGAGCTTATCATTTCCAGGGGGCAAATCCAGACCCAGGTGGAATTTGCGCCAGGGGGAAAATCCTGTTCCTACTGGAAAATGCGCCCAAGGTGGAAAATCCTGTTGGTACTGAAATTTGCGCCCTATGTGAAAATTCTGTTGGTACTGGAAAATGCGCCCCTAGTCAGGAATCTAGTTCAGTCTGGATTTTGCGCCTAGGATGTAATGTCCCCAATTTCCCTACGCCTAAGGAATAATAATTATTTTAATTATTTAATGTTACCTGACAAAAAAGTGCTAAGTTTAAAAGGTAATATTAAATAATTATATTAAAAGGTTATAAAGTGACTTATTTTAATGTCAAACCAATAAAGTCACTTTATAATATTAAGTTAAGTGTTTTAGGTGGGGAAAATTAAAAAGGTCCTTTCAGAGAAGTAATACGAAGAGTCAAAAGAAAATAATATTATATTCTCTCAAAAAAGTTATAAAAGGACAATGAGAGCTCATTTGGAGGCATGCTTGGAATTTGTATTGTTACTCTGTTGGAGTGAACCTGCGTGTTCTCCCTTTTTTCTACCTTCTTGTGGACGGAAACCCACTCGAAGAGGATCAGTTCAGTAGTGAGATATCTACCCTAGCTGGTAATGGTGGTTTCTACTTCAGGAAACCAATGGAGTGGATCAGAGATAGATAGTTTTTTGTTGTGATATGTATTGTAACCCATTAGTATAGTTGGAATGCAGTTCTGATATTAAAGTGTGTAGTTTGAATTTATATCTTTATTTTGTTGTGAGAGTTTCCTAGTGGTCGTACCTTGCTGGGCCATACATGGTGTCTTGGTACGATTTGCATTTGAAATATAATATCAGTGTTTGTGGCAGAACTTGTATTTGGATGTTATTGTCTTGCCTTGCCGTCACTTCCCAAGTAGTTTTCAATGGTTGATGAGCATTGTTAAGACTGTAATGAGGATTCTGTACCATAGCTGGGCCGTACTTGCGGTCTGAGGGTTCTTTGAAAGATAAATTCATTAATGCTGATATTACTTTCTAATTTGTTTGTGATCAGTACTCATTGCTTAGGCGTCCACTTTGAGAATGATTTCCAATGGTTTGATGAAGTCTTTAGTGTGCTGTGAATAAATCCGTACATTTTCTGCAGTCCATACTTTATGGTACGATTGGAATTCTGGAACTTTCTAAATTATTTGGGAGCAGTTTAAGAATTGCATTATTATTGTTATGGATAGGCAACCAAGATCAATGGATTCCTTTGTGAGATTGAAGCTTATTTTTTATGTCAATATGCCATTCGTACTGTACCATGGCATACAGATCTGATATAAATAGACTGAGCATATTAAATCATTGAGTCATATGCATTCAAAGTTGTTTGAAAACTCTTTGTGGCATTTGGGCGACCCTATTGAAGTTTCCCTTCTAGAGTTTTGTTGAAGTTTGGTCATTATATGAGGTCATCTGTACCTCTGAACAATACAGACCTGTAGGGTGTCTTGAGATTTGAATATGCAGTTTTCATTATGTTGATCATTGTAATATGCAGACCTTACTGAGTGATCAGCATTGAGTGTTGTAGTATTGAAGAGAAAAGTTTATGGTATGGTGCATGTGGGACGTTATATCAGCCTGGCAACCAATACATGCTAAATACAGTCTGAATATCCTTTCAGCTTAGTCAGGGCAGTTTTGGGTCTTTTCTCCAATGTTTTTATTGAGCTGTTATAACGGGGGGGTCTGATCATGTATGTTGTGATTGCCATTGCACTTTGACAGGGTCATTCATGCTATGAAATCAAGGCAGATTTAATGGTTTTATCTTCAATCAGTTGCCTCAGTATCAGTATTAACAGGGTTATCAGCATCAGCAATGAATTGATTGACTAGTGTTTATTGCAGCATCTTACATAGGAGGTAGATTCCCTCTCAAGCTGGAATATGCGCTCAGACTCCTGGACCCTCTTGGACTTGCACTCTGCACCATGAAGTTTGCACTCAAGTGATGGGTAAGGATCGTGAAGTCCATCCTTGCAGGATTCCAAGGTGAAACAGAAGCCAAGTTGATAAACCCTTAGCAAGATTATAAAACTCTAGTTCAAGTTGCCAAAATCCAATACCCTCTGGAATATGCGCCTGGGCATGGAGGAAGAATCCATGACAACGTGAAATCCCTGACTACCCCAAAATTGCGCCACCGACTGAAGAGAAAAGACAAAGTGTTAGGTCGGCCAGAGTTATGGCGGTTAGGGGTTTGAAATAAGACAAAAGTGCAAGTCGGCCTATCCTGGTCGGCCAAGAGGCAGAGAAGAGCCTGAACGAAAGAGGGCCGCCCAGCTCATTTCAAACCATTCAAGACCCAAGACCAAAGCAAATCCAAGCAGAAAAAAGTAAAAGTGAACACTAAAAAAAGCAAGTTCCAACATTCAAGTGGCAGATTTCACCATTTGGAGGACGAATTTCATCAAGACCTGGAATTCCTAGCTGAGGAATTCCTGTCCAAGGAGGCTTGTTCCTCCTTCCAATTGTGCCCTGCCCTGAAAACTCCTCAGTTCCTGCCTGATAACCCTGGAATGAAGGAAAAGTTAGTCCAAGTGTGAAGAATACTAGAAAATGAGGAAAATCCTTTATTTTTTCAGGAGTTCATAAGTGAGATTGATCAAATCTTGCAAAATCATTCATGTTTCATTTCATATTGCATTGCATTTATGGATCTTGTTCATCATGACTACTCCAGGATTCCCTTGTTTTGCAGGAACCCAGGACGAAGGTAAGTTCCATGAAGAGGATGTTCAAAGATGATCCAAGGCAATCAGGATGAACGCAGAGACTTCAAACGCTGGAGAAGATGACTATTTCAAGGATCCAGGAGTTCCAATAACAAGAGGACTACACAAGCATACCAAGGGAAGATGAAGGACATCACTCCATTCCACTGCCCACCTTTCTCCCCTTGACACTCAACGTGACTGGCGCAAGGAAGGCAACATCAAAGATTCCAGTTCAGTGACAGGGAGACTTCGCATAAAGGATAAAGGAAGATCAAGAGCCCTTTCAAAGATTTCAAATGACACAGAGAATACTAGATCAAGATCCTCAATGGGGAAGATACACTTCAAGTTCAACATCAGGATTAACTAGATTTCTAGCCTGAACGGGAATTCCACAAGTGAAAGTTCTTGGACACCCTAAAATTTGCGCCCAAGGAACATGATTCCTGGACACCCTGAAATTTGCGCCCAAGGAACAGGATGAGGTGGCAGCTGACTAGACACTTCCCTCCAGATAGCATAGTCAGCATGGGCGCCCAGGACAGGTGGCACCATTCCATTTGGCCTATGATGTAATCTCATCTACCCCTTTAGGGTTTCTAACTCAGGGCGCAGATTTCAAGGAGATCAGATCTCCTCACCTCCTCTTTGTATTTTGCTGGCCTATATAAAGGCTAAGGCGCCTCATTTAAAAAGGGGGGCTCTTTCTCTCACATTTTTCATGCTCCTAGAGCAGCTAGATAGTTAGCTTTACTTCTGTATCATTTTTGAGCTGGAAACTTCAAGGATCAGCAAGATTGTTGTAGAAACACTTTCCAAATCAATAATATAAGCATTGTGGACTGGTGTTTATAGAGTTCTTTGGATTTTGGCATGGTTTTCCTGGTTTCCTTGAAGCAAATCTTAAGTTTCCGAAGTTGTTTCATTCTTTTATCTTTCAAGCTTTCATTAGTTAGAGTGATGGAGAATATTGTTGTTGGTGAATGATTGAAACTGTTAGTTCATACCATTTGTGATCCGTGGCTCGCAAATCACAGTGTATGGTTAGTCTAACCTTGTTCCAAGCTTAACTTTGATTGTTTCTACATGATCAGTTCCATGTTCCATGTCAGAACAGTATGAAAATCCTTACCTATACCCCAGAAGATCGCACCATCTCTGCCTAGCTGTTGCCTCATGACGAAGCAGAAGCGTGGTTCCAATTTCCATTCTCAGCAATAGTCCTATCCATCAGTTAGACCCCTGAACCCTTACCCCATCTGCATTTTCTTTTAGATCTTCATCAGGAATAGTCCGCAAGGAGCCTCACTGCGAAATCATTCCCTAATCAGAAGTAGAACTAAGAGCCTACACCTTGTTTTCCTTGGAAGAGATAGTGAAATCTAGGTCTTTCCTTGGAAGAAACAGTGAAATCCTAGTCTCTCTGTTGGAGGAAGCAATAGGTTCCAAGTTTTCCCCTATTTAAGAAGTTCCATTCATTTACAAATCCTAGGAGTAATGAACTTATCCATGTCCATGAAGAGGGAGTAATCTCACGTAAGTCCCTTTGTGATTACCAGCAAAATCACATCATTCCACTGAGTCTATCCCTATGCACGTCAAGACCTGACATTCAAGGAATCTTGGAGCAGTCTCACTCGATCACGAAGTTTAGTGTTTGAGAGGCTTTGTTCAAGAGAGGATAGAATACCCAGTGTATTATATTGTTGTGTTGTCACAAAAACATCATCAACAAGTAGCTTCTTTAAGAGGGACTACTTCAACCCACCTAGTGAAGTAGTCCGTTACAGTTAAAACCCATTTATGGCCAGCAATGGATGTAGGGTTTATCATGCCAATGAAATCCAAGACCCACTGTGTGAAAGGTTGATCTGCCTAAATAGGATGGAGTGGGAGAGCTGCCAATCTTTTCTTGCCAACAATAAGAGCACACTCTTTGCACTTTCTTACCCAAACATGGGCATCATTAAATAATGTGGGCCAAAAGTAAGCTACCCTCATTATTTTCATGGTTGTAGCTCTTGCAAAGAAATGACCTCCAGCTGGGCCAGCATGGAATTCACTAAGCAACCTATCAACCTGATCTTTTTCAATACATCTCAGTAAAACTCCATCCATATTCCTTTCAAAGAGAACCCCATCCACCAAGGCATAAGGAATGGACTGCAACCTGAAATGCCTTCTCTTGGTTCTGTCCAATCCATAAGGGTACTCACCAGTGGACAGGAATCTGGCCATGTATGTTGTCCAGGGACTTACAGCTACTAGTGCAACTGTAGGTTTTGCCTCATTCAAAAGATAGGATGAATTCACCTCAGCCACAGTAGTTTGAGCCAACTGTTCACACAATCCTTTGCCCCTAACCAGCTTAGTTGCTTTGATAGTAACATCATACTCCAGGATTTTGTGACCCAGCTCGCTCTCTTTTCACTAATTTCGATTCCCATTATGTAGTCTCTCACACTAGGGTGAGAAACTAATACCTTAATATGGTTATTTGCCAGCATATATCTAAACTATTTTAATGCTCTCACAATGGCAAATACCTATTTATCCATGGGACTATACCTGACCTCATAATCTTTCAAAGTTTGACTAAAAAAGGCCAGGGGTTGTTCCATACCTTGATCATTTTGCTACATCAGGACAGTTGCAATGCTGCTCTCTCCTCCTTGGGCATAAAGGACAAATTCCTTCTCATAATTAGGATTCATGAGAGTAGGAGCTTGAGCAATCTCTTGCTTTGACTTCTCAAAGCCATCTTTCCCCTTCTTGGTCCACCTAAAAACATCATCCTTTTTAAGCATAAGGGTCAGTGGTTTGACCAAGCCAGCACAGTGAGGAATGAACTTCCTAACAAAGTTGGTCTGCCCCAAAAATGACTGCAGAGCTTTCTTATGAGCAGGCAGAGGAAGAGAAAGAAGAGCTGAAGTTCTTTCTGGATCTATGGAGATCCCATCTTTGAACACTAAATGGCCAAAAAGTTTGCCCTGGGCAACAACAAAAATACACTTTTGGGGGTTCAAAGACGCCCCAAACTCTGTATCTTTCGAAGACTTTCTCCAGATGCTCCAAGTGTTTTTCTCCTCTCTTGGAGAAGACGGTAATATCATCCAAATAAATCAAGATGAACTCGTTAATAAAACCCCTGAACGCAATGTCCATTGTGTTGTGACCAAATCACACATCGCCCCATTGCAAATGGGGACCCCCCCCTTTTTGAGCTCTGATGCTTTGCATTGAGATTTTGATGATGTCTTTCGTTTATTTCATGATGAAGTCAGTAGTGTTGGAGTCTTACAATCCCCTGATGACTTGATCCTGATGTTTGAGATCTTGAAAAAGACTAAGTCCGGTGCCCTGAAATCCTAAAAAGCCTAAAAAACGCACTAGTTCTAGAAGATCTTAAATGCGACCATGCCAATCAAGGGAAATTAAAATCTCAATCTCTTGTGCCATGGAGTGAAATTTGAAGGTAAATGCTAGAAGATTTCAAAAAAAAACTTTGATCTAACTCGCAGCATATAGAAGGAACTTGTTTGTTTTGAAGATTTCAAAACACCTAACTAACGCGCTAAAGCAAGAGGATCCTTCACTTCTATCCAACGCGCAAAACAGTAAGATTTCAAGCCTATCCACTGCTCCACCTTCAATCAACGGGATTTCAGATGTCCCATCTAGTGCGATGCGCCAAAACAAGATCTTATACCCTCAAACTGATGCGCTAAAGGGTAAAAATGAAGGAGAAATCAAAAGTCTTATCTGGCGCGCTAAGGCTAAGCATCAAGAAGATTTTGAATATATCAACCGCCTAAGGAAAGAACACCAAGAGGATCCTTCATCCTTGATATAACGCGCTGCCATCAGGAGGACTTCAAATGTTCAAACCGTTGCGCCACTAGAAGATTTCTCGTGCCTATCTACAACTCCAACTGCCGCGCCAAGAGAAGTTGAAATCAGGCGATTCTAAAACACTTAACTGATCCGCCAAAGTTAATCAAGAAGGATTTAAAAGTGTTAACTGGCGCACAAAATAGGAACAAGGAAGGAGAAGTTGAATTGCTAAACCAATCCGCCAATTCAAGAGGATTCTAAAATCACGAACCGTCGCGCCAAAAGGAGAGAAGAGGTAGAGGATTTCAAAATGCTTAACCACCGCGCCCAAACTAGAAGATCCTTCACTCCTTAACCGGTGCGCGACAAGGGGGAATTTAGAGGATTTCAAAATCCCGGACTACCACGTCAAACTAGAAGTTTATCAAGGCGCTAATTAGAGGATTCATCATACTTGATCTACCGCGCCCAGGAAGGGGAAGTAAAAATTTTGATCTACCGCGCCAGACCTAGAGACTCCAAACACGTTAAACCAAAGCACCCAAGGTGAAATACTAAATTTCCAGAGGAATTCAAGACCCCTGTCCAACGCACCACTTGAAGAAGATGATTTTAAAATGCTAAGTTTCTAGAGGATTTGAAATCCTTATCTAATGCGAAAATCTAGAAGAATTCACTCCTTTGATCCAATGCGCCACTTTTGGATGATGGCGAAATGTAAATTTTATAACAAATCAGGAGGATTCGCGACACTCTAACTACTGCGCCAATGCCAAAAGGTAAAATCAAGAAGATTTCAAAGTATGAGCCTCTGCGTCATCTCCTTAAGGAAATCACTTACCTCAAACCGGCGTGCCAAGGAATGGAAAGGGATTTCAAGAATGCCTTATCCAGCGTGCCAAGATAAAAGTCAGGAAGAAATCAAAAGTCTCATCCATTACGCAAAACAAAAGGAGATCAAAATACTTTATCTACCGCACAAAAGGAAACAAGGGGATTTCGAAAGTGTTAACCAATCCGCCAAAGCAATTCTAGAAGAAATCAAATACCTCAACCAATCCGCCAATTCAAGAGGATTACAAATACATGAGCCGATCCGTCAAAAGGCAAAATTCAAGAAGAAATCAAATGTGTCAACCGTCGCGCCAACCTCATAAGAGTTTCTAGAGGATTTGAAATCCTTATTTAAATGCGAAAATCAAGAAGAATTCACCTCCTTGATCCAATGCGCCACCTTTGGATGATGGCGAAATGTAGGTTTTGTGAAGAAAATCAATAGGATTTCGAAATCCTTAATCTAGTGAGGAAGAATTTGAATATTTCAACCGGTGCACTAGTCTTCGAGGGGGTGCGAATTTGATCTAAGGTGTATGCATTTCATTTTTTTTAGGAAGATCTTAAATACTTCATCCACTACACCAACATTTAAAAAATAGTGTTTTAGATTAAAATTCTAAGTAAAGATCTAATTTGGTATCTAATACGCTTGGCTTGGAAATACATGAAGTGATTTTTATGCATTATGAAATTAAGTATTTATCAAGAAGATTGATATTATTTCTTTCTTTGTGTTGCAGGAGCTAAGGTGTTATCATCAGGTTGGAGCATTTCATCATGCATCTTCGCCAGTCATAGCTTCAAGGTATCATGAAGCAGTTTCAAGGAACCTTTCATCATCCTTGTGTTGGAATTTTTGGCATCATGATCATCTAGGAGACATTCATCCGGGGGATATCATTTTCATCAAGATAAGGCATCTACTCTACTTCAAAGTTCCTCAACCTTTAAGGAAGAGTCATCATGTGACTGCTCATTCCAAGGGATCTACACCACCTCAAGTATATTCTTCATCAATCTACTGGAACTCTTCATCAAGTGGCATCATGTTCAAAGACAAGGCATTCACTCATCCAAATTTCAAGTAAAGTTCTCCCAATCTTCAAAGATTCATCAAGTTTCAAGTATCCTTAAGAGGTCATCTACTCCACATTCAAAGAAGGTGTTGTTATTTACATTCCGAAGGGTCACTTCGAAGATCATCGTGCAAGATCATTTCATCAACTTCTACAATCAAGCAAAGGCATTCATCCATTTTATTTCGAATTCCATTCAACTCTCAAGTCTAAGAGAGATCTCCTACTCTTCATGAAGAAAGCAGCATCATCATCATCATCTACTCTTCATGAAGATGCATCAAGGAAGATCATCATATCAACTTACCTACAAGAAGAAGAAAGAATCATGAAGTCAATCAAATGAGTAACAAGTATCATACATCCAATTTGCAAGGAGATGTACAAGGCAAGATCAATAAGATACATATCAAGTGTTCTTCATCAAAAGCATATTGAATTAACAGTTGAAATCCACAAGATATGTTGAAGGGGCACCTATGTGGCATCTATATCATCATCCAATCATATCAGCCACAGCATTTTAAATACATTAAATGTATCATTTAATGAAAGAAGCCAAAGGGATACCTATGTGAAGGATGTTTTAAATGCTTTCGCCTTACCTTATCACATTGGAAAACGTGCCTTCATTGCCTCTCTCTTTTGTGCTAAAAATAGCAGTTTGTTGTAACTACCTATGAGGTGGCACAATCTGAGCCCTTGGCTATCGAATTGATCTAAGCCATTCATTGTAATCCTGAAGCACTATATAAAGGCCTTGTTGCCTCATTTGTAATTCAGTAGAGATTAGTTCATAGAATATAGAGATCAGTAGTTCAGTAGGTAGATAGTTTTGTAGGAGTAGAATAAGAGAGACTCTCAAAATTCTCTGAGAGGTCTTGAAATTGTTGTAAATATTTCCCAAGAATAATGCAAAGACATTGGAAGTTCATTTGGTGTTAAGTGTTGTCTTGTGAAGTGACATGGTTTCTTGTACTTTGATGAAGTGGAGAGGTGTTTCAAATTAGAAGTAAAGTAGATTAGAAGTTCTTTGATGTAATGTATGTATGTATTGGATATTTGATCAACTCCTAGCTCATGCTTTTAACATTCATCGCCGGTGAACTGTTGTGTAAAGCTAGTCTAAGCCTTATAATTTGCATAAGTTCGATTGTGGATGCTTGTTTAAACTGCGCCATTCAATGGGTGCTTGTATGAGCCTTCATGATTTGAAAACCATTCGCAAACCTTAGGAGATTGCACCAACTCCATGTAGTTGTAGGCATCCTTGGCGAAGTGGAGTCAGGGTAATTCAGGAGTTTGTCTGTTCATGCATCATCATTGCCTCATTGACCTTAGATTAGCCTTTCTAAACCCTTATCTTTTGCTTTTCTTTGTCATTGATACATCATCCACACTAGAGGAGGAATAAGTTGAATGAAAGAAGAAGAGTTTGCGTAAGTCCCTTTGTGATTATCAACAAGATCACATGTAATCACTGAGTTAACCCACCATAAGTCATAGGAAAAGGAACCTTGGAGTTACTTCACTGGATCACATAGTTCAGCCTTTGAAGAGCTTATTCAAGAGAGAGTGGGATACTCTAGTGTTTTACTCTATTGTTGACTTGTCTAAAAACAATCATCAACACATTGCCCTCTGAAAGGTGGCGCTAGCATTAGAGAGGCCAAATGGCATTTTTGCATATGCCATGGTTTCCCACTTAGTGGTGACCATTGTCTTGAATCTGTCCTCTTTGACAAATATCTTGTTATAACTAGAAAAACCATCAAGCAATGAAAATCTCTCTGCCCTTGCAACAATTTGCAAGATTTGATCCATGGACGACAGAGGATAGTGGTCCTTCAAAGAAGTGCGATTCAGATCCCGAAAATCCACGCACAACCTTATCTCACCATTTTGCTTCCTCACTGGCACAAAGTTAGCTACCCAGGTGGAATACTTGATGGGGAAGATAATTCTGGCTTGAATAAGCTTTACAAGCTCTTTCCTCATTAGGCGCTCAATCTTGGGATTTACAAGCCTTTTGCTTCTGGCAGACGGGTTTGGCATTTGGATCAAGGTCTATGGCGTGTTGGGCAACATTAGGGTCAAAACCCTTGAGGTCCTCATAGTTCCATGCAAAAACATCACTATATTTCTGAGAAAGGCGAATAAAATTTTGTTATTCATCAACACAACATACCTTTCCCAATAATAGCTCCTTGTCCTGGGCGATAGCAACCTTTTGGTAGTCTTCCTTTTTGAACGTGATGCTCTTGTTCTCGCCCTTGAATTCATCATGGCTGAAGATAGCCTCCAACATGACTAAACCCTTGGGCAGCTTGTTTGTTTTTAATTGGATGATCTAATCACCATATCCTTCTTGCAGCCTGGACTGCGCCATTGATGAAAACTCAGCTTCATTTTAGATGAAGTTTACAATTTGCTCGTTACTATCAAAAATTTGCCAATTTGCATCATTATCAGGAACAAAGGGTCTAACCACTATTTTGACATGCTGATCAGGACCCTGAAAGAGGTCTGGGGAGGAGAAAACTGAGCATCAACAGTTACAAATTGGTTTGCCTCAGCGTTCAATTTCCTTGGGATCACCTGTAGGTTGAGAGCATCAAAACTCTCAAACAGGCCCCAAACTTTGTGTCTATAAGCTCTTAGGAGCTGATTCTTTGTTGCACACCTTTCTCTGACCTAGTTGCCCACCAGTTCAGTATCTCCAAAGATTTCCAGATGCTTGATCTCCTTCTTTTCAGCCAGTAGCAAGCCATGGACCAATGAATGCAATCTATGAGCAAAATGTAATTTCTTACCCGTCAGAGAGATGAGTAATACTCCTGCACCAACTCCATTTCTACTCTTTGCACCATCAAAGAACATTTTCCATGGGCCATCAGAATCATCATCTAGTTTAAGTATAGAGGGGTGCCCAACCCAGTTGTCTCAGTGGTGTCATCAAGATCAAAATCAAAATGTTCTTTTGCCCACTCATCAAGGAAAAGATCTAGGGTTGGAAGGGGTGAAGACAGACTCAAGAGACCCTGAATCATGCACTTCCTCACCCTGAATCATACAATGAGGGTTCACCATGTTGTGGTCACAGTTCTCCACATGATAATTTGAAATTGTTTCAGCCTTGATGGTGAACTTTGTGCCATATCTTGTTCTCAGCAGCATGTGAGACCAATCAGAGGAAAGATAGCCACCTACCTTAGCCGTGAAGTCTCTTAACAAACAGATAGCGAAGAAAGGAGTAAGATCAATGACTGAAATATCTTGACTAATAGTCAAGTTTGGACAGGCATGTAAGGTCAGATCCATTCCTTTGATCACTCCAACAATGTTGACAGAAGTGCCATCCAGCTGTAATACACCTGAGGAAATAGGGTATACTTGATGCCCAATGCATCTGTTATCTTCTTTGGCATAACTGAAACACTGGCCCCTGAATCAATCATGCAATTGTGCACTAGGAATTTCCCAATGATTAGGGACAAGTAGAAAGGGGATGGCTTCTTTGTTAAACTCCCTTGCTCTTCACTTGGTTGCACAAGATTAACTGGGCTCTTTTCTTTCTGCATTGTTTGTTCAGCTGTTGGGAATTGCCTTAAGGCATCTTGCAATAAATCCCTTTGAGAGGGGATTGGCATTACCTCCCACATTGACACATTTATGTTTGTCTTTTTCATTTGTTCCACAATGTTCAAGGGAAGAGTTATTGTTTTATGCATTAAGGGAATCCATGTTCCCTTTTTTGATTGCTTCGCAGCTTGTTCAAGCACTTTTGGGCCTGATGGAACCTCTTTTGTAGTAACAGGCCTGCTGCCCTAAGCTTCATTTGCAGCACTGGCCCCTTTTTCTTTTGAGATAGGTTCTTTCTGCAATACAGTAGGCATAGGGTTATCCTCCAACTGCCTGTTTTTGGACCTTGTGTTGTCTGCACTACTACTTACAGGTATGATCACACTATCCATAGGTTGATTGACAGCACATAAATCCTCAGACGTCCATAGCATCAAATTGGAATCCGAAACCTCATTTTGTACCTCCGGGTTGCTGCTGGATGCTTCCACCAATGATGCTTGTTGAGTGTGAAAATTTTGCACCATTAAGGCTCTTTCTTGTGCTCCAAAAACACCAGTGGATTGATTATGAGGTTGGTTGCAAGTGTAACACCAATCCGCCTCTTGGGCCAGATTGTTTTGAGTAGGGACCAAAGCCCTAACTGGATTGACAATCGGTATCTGTTGGATAGGTCTGATTGTTTGCAAAGGCTGAACAGGGTTATTATTTTGGTACCTATTTGGCCAGTAACCCTAGTTCCAGTTTTGGTTTCTATTGGAACTATAACCCTGATTCCAATTTTGATTTGAAGACTGCCCCTGGTTATAATTTTGACTGGGTTGAGGGGCAGTTTGAATAGCTATTCTATTGACTTTATTGGTCAGATTGGCCATGAGGGTTTTAAGATCATTCTCTTCTTGGGAAAGAGAAGATGTGGAGGCTTTAGGCTCTAGAATAGGAGCAATAGCAGGCTGCTGTACTTGTGAAGGTAGTTTTGGGAAAATGGGTACAGGAGGTCTAGGAGCAATTTTCCGAGCCTATATTAAGCAATTTTCAGCCTTTAAGGCTATCTCATAGGCATCTAGTAAAGTATCAACACCCATAGATTGCATCATAACAACTATATCAAAATTTAAAGCTCTTAAAAAATATAAGGCACCTTGTGGAGACGATTTGAGGAGAGCAGGGATTCTTTCCCATGTCCTCTAAAATCTGAAGTTGAAGTCTACCATCATCTCGCTGGGAGCTCTCTTTATAGTTGTCAGTTGTTCAAGCAAAGAAACGTTGTCTACCCTCTCTCCAAACTGCTTGTAGACTGCTTCTCCCAGCTCATCCCAAATATGTATTGAAGCAGGGGTTAAACTCCTGAACCATTGCAGAGTTCCCCCCTTGAAGGATGAAACCATGAGCTTAACAGCCACATCCTCATGTTGAATATGGTGTTTGATGTGTTCAACAGGTGTAGTAGAACCATCACCCGTAAAGGATGGGATACTTTTTAGGGTTGATGTGGGTATATCGTTATATGCAGCCAGGACTAAAAGGTTGCCTCCATTGAAGGTTACAAAAGGCAAATTTCTTGCCATATTGAGGATATTCAAGTTTATTCTCGGTATATGCAAGCCCCTTCTTGTGTATTGAAACCTAACAAGAGGAGGTGTGGACTGAACTGTCGGGTGAGGAGGAAAAGCACTGTTATTCCTTCTCTTAGGAGACCTAGATAACTGTTGTCTCTCAGATTTGCACCCTTGCTGAGTTGTAAAACTTGGTAATCTGGAGAAACATGGGATCTTTCCAAGTCTGTGGGTCACCTGTAATGGAAAGAACCTCCGGAGAAGGTCGGCTTCCTTCTTTTGTGAGCCATCTGTCTCTCTTAGTAGTTGACCTATCTGGTTTTCCACTTCTGGATGCAAATGTTTTGTCTCAGCCACTGAGTGGTCCAACTCAATGGCACAGTTTTCTTCTTTTAAAGTTTTCTGAATTTTGAGAAAGAAAAACATGGTTTATGCCATCCTTGTTGAGTTTGATCGCTGTTGGAATTTTTGACAGTTCTGTATCAGAGTCTGTAGAATCTGATATATTCAAGCAATATGAAGGGCAATGAGGTTTCTCTTCTGAATGATCCTGCTTCCGGGTAGACTTTACAATTTCTGAAATACTTTTTCATGTAACTTGTAGAAACAACAGTGATTTATGAAGTGCAAGGATGTGTATATGCCAATACATTCTTTTGGAGCTCAATAGGAAATTCCATGTTCAATAACTCAGACAGCTGCTTCTTTAACTTCTGACTCTGTGCAGTAGTGTTTAACAGTTTCTCTTTGACACTCCCATAATTGATGTGCTCACTTGAGTCTTGCACTTTCTTCTTGTTGTTTGGATACTATGGCGGCAACTATATCTGTGTTTTTTTTAACAGACTTCTTGGAACCCCAAAACTCCCTCACACAAGCCCACATACTGTGATGGGTTATCTCTGTATATGAATGTATGAAAACGCATGGTTTGAAACAGCCCTCGATCTATTGAGGCATGGTTTAAAACTAGAGAGTCTTCATGGTTATATCCATAATGAACATTGACAGCCACAATAGCATTTTGACCATTATAGAGCTCCACCTTCTTGAGACAATCAAAAGACATAGTCTTAAACAAAGCTTTCTGAGGATAAAACAATTGGTGTGAAGAGGTATCACATCTTGTACGGGAATTTGTTGTAAGTATCCTATTGCTTGCCTTGAGTGTTTCTCTGATTGAAGAAGTGTTCCTGTTGCAAGATTACGGTTTGATGCTCTTCATCTTTGTAAAGTCTACAACATCTGCTGCATTTCCCTCTGTCGCGGAATACTACTGTCCCTTTCACAATATTAGTGACTGCTCTTTCATACACTACTATGCCTAGTTCAAATGAATGTTGTTCCTCTATTGACTGCTCAACCCCCGCCCTGTCATGACTGTTAACACAGTCTATTACATAGCCTATAGGACCACAATAGCACAGTATTCATATGTCTATGACTTATAGTCATCCTCACAATGGTTTAACATTATTTCTTTATTTCCAGAAGGTCTGCTAGGGTTTGTCATACCTTGTTTATGCAAAGAAACCCTTAGAAACTACAAACAGTCCACTCTGTGACTGTTACTTAGTCTATTATCTATTATGTTTTCCTCATTTGTTTGAGCATTCATCTAGCTGCTCTATGACCTTTTACTGTCCAAAATAATGACTTGAATGCATGCACATGATATTGTACCGGCAAATATATGTATCCTCATCATGATTTTTTAACAATACCTTTACTCAGCTGCTTAACTTTGAATAAAGACTGTATCATATGATATTCAATGGTAAAAGGTTCCTTATGCTGCTCTATTTGAAGCCTGTTATGACAACACTCATGTTGTGGCTGTTCCACTATTCCTCATTTGTTTGAGACTTTTGTCCACTTGACAATTTCTCTATTTATTGTTTGCCATCATGCTTTGACTGTCACTGCCTTTTCTTACTGTTGATGATTGTTGTTCCATCATACTTTGCTGCTCCATTGTGCCTTGCTGTCCTAAAGTGCTTGGGTTTTCCTGATTGTTGGCTGTCCTTGTATATGCTGTCCTACTATGACTGAAACCTCTTGAAAGCTGTGATCTGCCTTCTGAATATGCTCCTTGAGTTGTGCCTTCACATTTGTATATTGCATATGAGATGTTCTATAAGGATTATGAGCTGGGCTCAACCCTTGTGGGAACCACGTTTCCTCCACTCATAATGTAACTGATGAATCAAAGAGAAAAATAATTACATTTGTATCTGCACATGAAGCAAACTTGTTAGAAAATAAATGCATGTTTTGGATGTGTTTGATGACTGATTGTTCTCTAGGACATCCAAGGTATACATTTCTTGTTTAATGCAATTGAGGAACAGTTTATCATGTATGGTATCTTGTTCATGTATGATTTGGGACCATTCATTGCTTAGAGCATTGCTCTAACACCGTTGTTGTTGCCAGATGCAAGAACCAGGGGCGACATGAAGCTAGGAAGGACAAAGACGACTCGGGGTGACAGGACAACACGCCAGAACTAGAACCAGTCATTCTCAGGCAATGACTGGCCTCTGACCCTACATGCACATTACTTTATTTACTTATTCATGTATAGATTGTTCTTCTATTTCATTGAATAAGGCAATTAACCTTACGACTTGTGTGAGATAATGAACTTTTTACATTCAATAAAGATTATTTATTTTTCTAGAAAAAATTTTGGATAAACCCTTCCTATGTTACATGCACTTGGATAAATGCAGTAAACTAATAAACATAATCTCCTGAATTATTTCATTTATGCACTTGAATGTAATGTATGAAGGACCAGATGAGATGTACCTTACAAGTTTTGAATCAAAACTCTACCTGAATGAGCCATAGTGAAATTTAGGTAACAATAACCTAGTTCCTCTTGAAGCAATAACAGGCAACTTAACAAACTGATAATTACCTCTTGAAGAAGCTCGCATCTACACAGGCATATAACATTGGACTGATCAAGAACCAAGAACCAGTAGAGTCGTCAAGTGCATGAATTTTATCTGCCAAACTACAGAACACTAAGAACAACACCAAATTATTAGCTTAATTCTTTATTTGGATTGAAAAGAGTCCCACCGGGCATGCCAAAAACTATTGTCACTTCGATTGGCACCCTGTGTTGCAGCAGTTTAGTGCTGCAACAATCCAGCAAAACATTGGGATGATTTCCAAGTGTGGGACCCTGCAACGAAATCAAACCTCCAGAAAAGGTTGGTTCCCTTCTGAATACAAGATTCAGAGTGTGCTAAGACTAAACCTAATCTATTCACTGTTGTGGATAAGGGGAAGAAGGAGAAACTAAAAGGGAAAAGGTGATACACCAGGTTTAAATGATCGACCCTCAAATCAACCATGTATGCACAGAATAACAATAAACAATAGACGAACATACGCAAATCATAAACAAATTGCAGAGGTAAAAGAAACTAATTCAGATCCAGAAGGAAAGAAAGATTCACAAATGGATACTCAAACAAAAGTATTATACAAAGCAAAAGAAGTCATGAAAAGGTAAAATCTTATTGTTTATTCTCAAAAAGGCATCGTTACAGCTAATACAAGATGTGGTTTTTAGACCAAAAGCCAACAATAATACATTTGACTTCATGCTTTTATAGCAGTTTTACAATGAGGCGCTATCACCTACTGCCATAAATTTGCCCCATGGGCTTGTCAGATGATATCTCTGCAAAGGAATGTCTGGACACATTTGTTTTGTCTTTAACATAAATGCAAAAAATATCTTCTCAGAAGTAGCTGAACAAATATCTGCGTTTGAAATCTTGCATCTTCTTCTACCTGCAGCAATAAATGTCCAACAACTAATTCCAGGTGGAGCTGGACATTTGACTCACTCTAGCCTGGATTCTACCTTATCGGCAAGATTTCATCATGATTAACCATGGCGGACCCTTGATTCCGCTTCCTTTCCCTTTGTTCCTGGAGATCGGGGAAGCCATTGGAGATCGAGCCTCAGGCCTTTAGCATTTCGCCTTCCAAGAGAGGAGAAAGGAGAAAAGTCCACCCCCCGAACTCCACTTTACAAAGGAAGATTACCATATCGACGGACTTCGAGCCTCGGGCCTTCCGTCTTCCGCCTTCCCAGAGAAAGAGGAAGAAGGAAAGTTCGAGCCCCGAAAGTCTAAGGACTTAGCCATTTTTTGGAAGTTACGGCAGAGTTCGGGCTTCGGGCCTTCCATCTTCTTCATTCCATGAAAAGGAAAAATGGAAGGTCCGATCCTCGAAGTCCGAAACACTTAGCATTATTTCCATAAGGAGCGGAAATCGACCCCCGGGAATTCCTCCTTATCGCTTGTCTTTTGGCCACGTGGCAGCTTTGCACGGTTCCACAAGCTTGTTAGGGCCCACTCAAAAGGCTCCGCGAAATGGCGGAGTGCCTTAGAAAATTTAATACTCGGTGGAGGTCGGGCTTCAGGCCTTCCATCTTCCTTCTTCCAAAGAAAGGAAAAGGGAAGAGGAAAAGTTTTAAGTCCGAAGCTCTGAAACACTTAGCCAAATTTCCAAAGAAAAAGAGTCGAAGCTCGGGCTTCGGGCCTTCCGCCTTTCTCCTTCCAAAGGAAAAGGAAGGAAGAAGAAAGAAGGTCCGACCCCCGAAGTCCGAAGAGTTTTCAACACTTAGAGTATTTTACAAGAGAAACAAGCGGAGTTCGAAGCCGATTAAGATGACATAACAAAGGGGAGAACTCCGAACTCCGAAGTTCCGAAGCTTCGAAAATGATAAAAACACAAGGAAAACTTAAGATTTTTTAGACTTAGTCGATTTGGGATGTCTTTCCTTGCATTTCTAAAGGGGAAAACACTTAGAGATTTTATGGATTTGGGCTATTTGGCACATACCTGTAGTTTCTATGGGAGTAATTTGGTATTCGGCCTGCCTATTGTCCAAGGTTGCATGAATGCGTTTCTGGAATGCCGCCTGCTAAGAGGGCAGAGGGTTTCCTCATGGTTGTGCTCCTTGCGTCTTGTTAGGATACTGGTTGGCATAATGATCTCCGCCACATGTATAGCACCCTCCCATGGGTCCTCACCTTTCCTGAGGTTTCCCAGAATTGTCTCCATTTTTCTTGCAGTGGTTATTGCCCTTCTTTTCCCCCTTGGACTCGGTTTGCTTATTCTTGGCCCCTTTATCATTTTTCTCAGTAAAATTCTCCTTTTTCTCCTCTTTCTTAGAAGATTGGGAGGATTGGAACCAATTATACCTCTTTCAGTTCCTTTCCCTGTAAGCATACATAGCTTTCAGTTTTTGTTCATGTTTGATGGCCTTCTCATAGACCTGTTCCATTGAAGTGGGACCATGCACGTCAACCTCATCCCCAATCTAGGTGTTCAATCCCATTATAAACTTTTGGATGCAAAATCTCTCATCCTGTTGATATTGTGGCACATACTTAAGTAGGCGAGTGAACTTTTCCTAGTATTCATTCACAATTAGATCTCCCAGTCTCAGATTCTAGAAATCTATAAGCTTTTGATTATAGAACAACTGAGTCAACCATCTTTGCCTAAAAAGTTCCACGAACCTGTCCTAGGTTAGACTTGTAGACCTCAAGCCTAACTCCATCTTTTTGTTCATCCACCATGTGGATGCTTCACCCGCCAACTGGTATGCTCCCCATACCGCTTTAGTGATCTCAATGTATTTCTTATTTCGAAATACTTTTCCATCTCCGTAAGCCATGCCTCCACGACATCTTTGCTTACAAACCCATCGAACCTAGGAGGCATAACCTTTTTCATGTCCCGGGACAATTCCAAAGCAATATGGCTTCTTCTATCCTCTTCGTGTCTGGCCTCGGAATTATTCTCTCCGTGCTCACTTTGGGTGGTGTCATTATGGCGTGCCTCATCATCACCCCCATAATAGGCATCCCACTGGGTCCTTGCCGACCCCTAACCTCCTACTCGAGATTTCCAACTCTCGCTCTCGTCTCTTGAAGCATAGCGAGGATCTGGTAGAGTTTAGATTCGGAGTGCCCTGAAGGTTGCCCTTCATCCTAGCTATCTCCCATCCTGGTTCTTATCTGAACCTTACTACAATCTACTTCTCCTGAAGTTTGCAGATTAATCATGGATTAGTTTTCCATATCATTGAATCCATTCATAATATAAATCTATTCTCATTCATGTAATCTTTAACAAGAAAGGAAAGATTTTCCAGAATTTTTCAATTGCATTATAATTTTCCACGGATTACATATAATCCACCCAAAATTACAAAATTTTGTGTACATCTTGCTACTGCAAGTCATTATCATATTGGGATACCTTCCCATGTTCATTTCTCAACCTTGAGATTTATCACATCAGTTTTAGGAGATGACGTACTCGCAGGTACTCATCCACAACCTCCTTATTAACATTAGGATCATTAGGATTACTTCCCATGACCGGTCCCTTGGGTGCATAGGGTTCCACTGACTCATTTTCAGAGTTAGGAGCAGCAATCCTAACTGCTTTCCTCAACTCCTGCTTGATGCATTTAATAGCATCAGCGAAGGTCTCATCATCAGCCAACCATGCGACTACCAAGCAACTAGTTTGTTCAAGGCGTTTCATTCTTGAGGCTCGCTCTGTCAAGGCCTTAAGGTAACGTAGGTAACGTCCATTTTTTGTTACCTTCTTTCTGGGCGTTGTTCTTATACCATTCTGACATAAGAACATCCAAGCATTAGCAACCGTTAATGTTGCATAAAGATAATCATTATGTAGTGAGCTCATAGGTCCATGTATTGAACCCGGTAGCTCTGATACCATATGTAACAAGTCATCTCACATTACCCATAAATAACCAAATTAATCATCTTAACTAAGAGTAAGAATGCATCATGATTAACATAATCATAGTTAAACAAGAATGAATTAATTACATCATAATAATTAAGCATGTTATTCCTTTCCAGATCATAACAAAACTCAAAATTACAATTTCCAATGATACCTCATTAGTGAATGATCTTCACTATACATGTACAAAGCTATGCTCAAGGCATCAAATATAGAAATATACATAATAACTGACTATCAAGTAATATAAAGAAAAGCACTGTATCTGGAACTTTGACATCTGTCTTCATAAGACTTGGCTTGTCTTCTGCTTGGGAAGGAGAGCATCATCCAAGTGCTTTTCCTCCAACCACAGACCGGCAGTCCCCCGCACAACTTCCTACCTGGAAGCGACCCTACCCTTCACAGAAGGTATAGATATAAGGAATCGTTAGGTTTGCCATCTGATTATCTGGTGTTGTGTCCTTCATAATGTCTCACAATCAAACAACTACAGATCCACTCTAACTATGTATGACCCTACTGGAGACATTATGCCCTCTGGAGCATAGTGGACCGACAATGCATGCAGAGACAGATGCATTACTTTGGCCAAAGATTTACATACATAAACATTTCACCATGAACGTTGTCGTATGTCCACCACCTCGACTCGACTTAGAAGCTGTCTCATCCTACAGTAGATATAATTCGACCTTTCACGGTCTCAGATAAATAATTTCAATACTATCTTAGTCCATCCCTTGGACATTCAACTCCTATCTTGGGAGCACATTCAATAATGTTTCATTGCTTTTGCAATAGAGAAACTGTGACTCCACGTCACTCTATTCCTGCATTTTCATAATGAAATAAGTTCAATCATGTTTTTGACTACTGACCTTACCCAGTTGATGATTACATTCTTTGACTTATCCCAAGGTATACTCTCAATTCATGTCATCCAGAAGGGTACTTTCAATGGTCCAATAGGTCGATTCTATTAAAAAGATTCTATCTCAAGGACTCTACGTGAGTTTCCGATACCGTATACTTGGTTTATGATGCCTTGCCATTCACAAAAAGATGGCATTTGTTTGTATTTAAACACAAGAGTTCATATAGGCATAGTGTTTGCACATATAGAATGATAAGTGTCAAGGAAGAATAATTTCTCAAAAAAGAACATGGCATGCATTTATTACTGCCAAGAAAGCAATGCAATTTTAACTTATAACAAACCCTCCTTCATTAACGAGGAGTCTTTATACTGCTTATATGCATAGCATGCATCAAGATTATCATAATAACCATTAAAACCAGTTGAGGGCTGTCGTTTGTTGTAATGTCCCCTTCTTACAAGTCAAAATTTCACAACCTTGTACACAATTTCAACTTGCAAAAAGAGAACATTAGTACACTAATCTTTCTTTGATTTTCAACTTATGCAAGAAATATTCAAATTTCATAATCGCATTGCTATTATACATTTCACAATGTCATCATTATTCATCATAATTGTATCCATGCATTAATCATTAATTCCATGTGAGAGGATGCGATAGAATGTCTCATGCCAATTACCATCATGGGTCCACTATTCTATCCTTCGACTCAAGGGGTGGATACTCACCAACTGGAGTCAAGGCCTCTATGATATTCCTTGGTACGAGGAGTGACTTTTTCACCAACTAGAACCAAGGCCGCTATATAATAATCCTTTGGCACGAGGGGTGACTTTTTCACCAGAGCCAAAGGCCACTTCCACTTGTCCAAGGGGTGCCATTGCACCTACTGAGACAAGGGCCACTATATACCCATGTTGGCTAATTGTTCATCCCCATGCATCACACCTCTCAGATAGAGTTAATGGATTAATTCTATTATTCTAATTGCTCTCATGAATCAATAAATAATATATATTTCACATAATCACTACTCTTTATATCATTGGCCTTTTGCCTTCCAATCCTTAGTTAACACACTCTTATGTATCACACTTTCTCATTTAAACATGTAAGATAATTCGAATCATTCCATATGACATTGGAGCATAATTCTATCTTTATTCTATTTCTGATTTCCTACATATAATCATGTTATGCATTTGTACTATGGGTTCACGTTATTCTTGTTCTTTCATTTATCTAGACTATATTCACTCTTATCTCAGATTTATACCTACTTACATATTCAATTGGTATTCTTGGTATAACTTGAAATTCATTCTTACTAATAAATCTAACATTTCTTGTACGCAATACATAAACGTATCAGAATTACAGTCATATGTAATCAGCCTTATACCTTTTCTAACATTGCAAATTTCTATCCTAAGATCGATCTTTCCTTTATATTATTATCAGAATTCAGACTTATAACTTTCAGGACAGCAGAGATGATTACTTATGCATATAGAAGAATAAGCCATATTGCATACCTTTATAGTCTGATCGCAGCCTCTGAACTCACGTTTCCTTTATATATATTGATTGCTGTGTATATACTGATGTAGACGTCTTATCTCTAATGTCTGTTATAGGAATGGGAAGTGAGAGAAAAAGTAGATGAGATGATCCCTTTGTGCTGTCCTCAAAACTGTCCTTTATACCCTCGCGATGGAGTGTGTTCCCCTTAAGGGACACCATTCATCACTTGCATCCTTTGTTTAGTTTTGTTTATACACAATTAAATCTTCCTCAAGCAAATCGGCGCTTCTTGGGCATGGTTCAATTCTTGCTTTTGATTGCCTTTTGTTCATTTTTGTCTTATATAATCTTGTCCTTATTTGTTTTGTCTTTAATGCCAAATCAGCTTTGTCCTTATTCTCTTTGTCTCTTTCCTATTTTGTCTTTTTTCTCTATTTTGTCTTTTTCCTCTTAGATCAAAATTTGGCTAAGTATGGAAAATTAAGGAGGATCTTCTATACAAGGCGGGCTAGTATCTATCACTTCTTTTCCAATCTTTAATTGGAAAGGGACGGGATATGACATTTGTTGACCTCGGATTTAATATATTTATTGAGTGCACTCGGCACATATAAGGGTTTACGACTATTAATAGAGTTGTCATTACTCACATACGGCCTTCAGCCATATTTATTCACAATTTCATAGTATAATAACACCGACAATATGTGTCGATACCCCTTCTTGGGCTCTAACACAATCATCATAAGATGACACCCTCTCGGGTTCTAACACAATCATCATAAAATAGTAACAATGTGGCTTTGAAGGTATAAAGATAGTTTATATTCTTGCCAAACGGCACATGGTAGGTTTTGCAGGCACAACACGCATGGGCTACGGCCTCCAAATTGGGCAAGTAGCACCATACAGCAATGGTTGCATATGATAACACAAGAAGGCAATAGCGGCCTCAAAAAACAATAATAACAGTTTAAACCCACGTTATTGACACAATATTAAACATTATAAACATAAACGGCCTCAAAGGCCATTAATCAATAACTTATGACAGCTATGAGTCAACACCATCGACGTACTTTGATAACAAAGATATATATATCCAAAATACACTATCGAATTCAATTCGATATGCCACAGTTTTCATACCTAAAAGGTAGACATAGTCGTGGATTGGCTGTTGTCGAATAGCTCCTATGCATACACAGTGGCAGAGCTCGTTTGCCTCTCCGCTACTGCTATAAGAGGTTCTCACTCTCGGCTCTCGAAATTATATCTCCTCCCTTTTGATACCACCAAAAAAAAACATATCAAACAAAGCCTCTGTAATGTCCTCTTTCTAGTGGATCACTTAAACCTAAATCTACATTCAAAGTGATTCTCAAGGAGACATTAGAAACATTAGAGATCAATACATTTTAATGATAAGATCAAATAGGATCAATGATAATATAAATTTATCATTCCTTGTTAAAGAATTATTCATTCCATGATTGTCATTCACTATTGATGACTATTCTATAATATATTCCATAGGTATGTTAGGGTGGATATTAAACATATTCAAGATCCATATCTTTCCCTGCTATTCTTCATCAAGGAATATGACTAGGGCGCGCTGAAACCATCTCCGACCCAGCCATTGGGGAAGCTATGTCCCAGCCATTGGGTCTCCCCGTGGGATGGAATTACCCCGCCTTTCCCTACAATACATAACATTCCTTTAAGGATGAAGTAATAGAGTAAATAGAAGTAACTATGTTCATATCTCAATATTATTTCCCTTCTAATCCTTAACCATGGGTGGGGAATTACATGTCTAGGGCGTGCTAAGCCCTCTCCAATGTGATTGGCATGGAATTACTCTGCCTCTCCCTAACAAGACCACCTCCCCTCTGGTTGCAAGAAATAGAAGTAATGAGGTGAACATACCATCCCTTAGCAAGTTTCATAATATATATATATATATATATATATATATATAATGATACTAATGATAGCCTTACAATTATATGCATTTGTTATTATCTATCATAGGACATTTATCATAATAAGTAGAGGGTTAGATATATCTTACAATTCTTTATATTTAATATTCACTTAACATCTACAAATTAAATATATTAAACTTAACAACTCTTACCTTGGTTGTCCTACTGTACCTTTTATCTTTGAATACTTATCTCTGAATATTTAATGATGATGATATCCTTATCTTGCTTGCTTGAATACTTATCTTGCTTGATATCCTTATCGATGGATACCTTGCTTGCTAAATTCCTTAATATTCCTTATGGTATTTCTTGCTTGTAATTTAATATGTTTTATGTTCGGATGATCCCCTAATGCTATTGATGAGATATTCCTTTATATCCTCTAATCCGTTGCCTCTTCGTAGTCGCTTCTCTTGATATCATTGCTGACTCTAAAGGGTGCCACCCTTAGTTACCTTAACTCATCATACTTGCACTATCATTGCCTAATTGCTGCCTTGTGATAAGACTTAACTAATCGGCAGTCCCTCATGTATTAGACGCTGTTATAATATATATTACTTTCTTCTAACAATTCGCTGCCATAAGATTTGAATAATAATAAAGTCTTTATTATCTATTGATCACCCTTCACTATATTTCCTTAATCGCACACCATCATATTATGAATACTCCTTAGAATTTTATATATATATAGATTGATCGCTGCTATCAAGAATGATCTCTCAATGTCAAGATCTTAGAATGCTGATGAATGATCCCTTAATGCTGACCGAGTGACCTCCAACCGCAATTGTGTCCCAGCTAGTGCCCAAATTGAATGTTTATGATGTTGATTATCGCCTATTGGCCCAGCAATGTCAAGATGGCCCAATGGTGAATGTCTATGACTGCGCACAGATCAGTTCTCTAGAATGCCACGATCCTCAACCTATGCCGCTGCAACTCAACAAATCATCGTCACCTATGAATCTCCAAGGAACCTATCAGCGCTCAAGGATCTTTGAAGTCCTTTGATGCAGGGAACTTCAACAATTAGAGTATTTTTCAGACACATATTCTTCCTGTATATCTGCTTCTTATACTTCTTCTCTGTCTTATCTTAATGTTTAAATCTTTAATTTAAACAATGCCTTAATATCGGGACATGACAGCCTCTCCCCAAACTAGTATCCATCGATACCTTGCATGCATTCACAAAACCGTTTATGCATGTCCAGAGAGTCTGCCACCTCGCGGGATCCCATGGATCCACTCAGCCCACCATGGAGAGGGGTCCACAAAATAGGCTCGAGTATGGGTATCATTCAGCCACCACTCTCTCTCCCCACTCCTCGCGGGTGGTGGCTGGCCAAGTGCCACAGATAAACATGAATAATATTTAATATTAATATAATGTTGATACCAAAAATGCTCAACCTCTAAGGAGGTTAAAACAATTATAATATATAATTCCCTTACATGGAATTAAGGATTAACAAATAAATCAAGGTGTTATTAAAGTTAACACCATTAGAAAGATGACACATTCTAAAAATACAACTTTGGGGTCAAGTACCACTCCTTATAGCCATGATCACCACAAGTAGAATATATATAAAGAAATAATAATCACAAATCTTAATACGAAAATGTATAAGGTATCAAGGGAGTTCTTGACAACTTGCCGAGATTGTCAAATGACTCAAATGGACGTTCTGCGAACGTCGTCATTGGGTCGAATCGACGTAGAAGGCGTCGAGAAAAATCAAATTGTCATACCGACACAAAAATGAAAATGACTAACAAGGAGAGATGCAACTCACTCTAACTTGCAAGAACTCTTAAGCACGAAAATTCGATACTCAGATGGCAATTTGACCCTTTTCCCTACATCTCTCTTCCTCCCAGATGATACTCTCCTTCCGTCTTCGAAGGAAGATTCTTTTCTTGATCACACTCACCATCATAAAATCATGATTAGTGTATCATCATCTGATTCACAAATCATAACAATTAAATAATCATTTCAACATGTAATCTCATGTCTAACTAACATTAGTCAGTATTCACATAATCAATGATTAAATCTGATATTTTCCACAAACATCTAATCATTAAACTATGATTAATCATCATGATTACCACACAAAAGCAAGATTAAGCTAAACCATAAAGTTGGGGATGTAACAGAAGCCCATTAAGAACAAGGATCCTATTCCTCGCATTGCTGAACTAATTGATGAGCTTCACGAAGCTTGTTACTTCTCGAAAATTGACTTGACGTCAGGATATCATCAGATCAGGATGAGAGAGGAGGACATAGAGAAGACTGCTTTCAGGTGCCGTTAACAGTCATTTTGAATTTTTGGTGATTCCGTTTGGACTGACAAATGCACCGACTACTTTCCAAAGTTGTATGAACCAAATATTCAGAAAACAGTTGAGGAAGTTTGTTTTGATCTTCTTTGATGACATTCTGATCTTTAATAAAACATGGGAGGAGCACATGAGGCATCTGGAGGAGGTGTTGAGCATCCTGGAGAGTGAGTCTTTGTATGCCAAGGAGTCCAAATGTGACTTTGGCATGACTGAGTTGCTTTACCTTGGTCACATTATCAGTGCATATGGTGTGAGGGTTGATCTAGAAAAAATAAGGGCTATCATAGAATTGCCTATACCGACAAATCTCTCTCAGCTCAAGCGATTCTTTGGGCTATGTGGCTTCTACAGGAGGTTCGTTAAGGGCTTCTCAAAGACTGCAGCTCCACTCACAAATTTGACCAAGAAGGGAGCCTTTATATGGCTGGATTAAGCACAGAAGTGTTTCAAACACTTCAAGCAATTGATGTCCACTTGCCCTGTGTTGGCAATCCCTGATTTCTCCAAGCCATTTGAGTTGGAGTGTGACGCTTCAGGAGAGAGGATTAGGGCAGTATTGATGCAAGAGAATCACGTTATAGCATTTGAGAACAGGAAGCTCAAGGGTGTGGAGAAGAGCTACTCGGTGTATGATCGAGAGATGTTGGCCATAATGCATGCATTGGCCAAATTCAAACCCTACCTGATTGGAGGTAAGTTTAACATCGAGACAAATCATAACAGCATCAAATACTTCATCAACCAGAAGAACCTGAATGATCGTCAACAAAAGTGGGTTGGTTAGGGAACCTCAATGGGCACATTTTCTAAGACTTACCAGTAGAGTTTGCTTGACATTTCTATATTTAGCATTGTCGGTTGGAGTACCCAACACATATCACGTGGGTTTCGTGATGACCAAGGAATTAATTGTCGATATATAAGTTAAATTAAATATTTAACTTATAATAGTTAAAAGGGTATAAGTTACTTTATATTATAAAAGTGACTTATCAAGTGATGATATAAGTTGTTTTTAAAAGATAAAGTGCTAGGTAGTTTGGGCGCCCATCTAATGGAGGAATAAGGGGGTTAAAGTATTAATTAAAGATTAAAATGTTATATTCCCATCTTAGGCGTTCGGAAATGAGGGAGACAAAAGGAAAAGAAGTGAATTCTTTTTTCATTCATCCACTCACTCAACTTTGTCATACAAGCTTGGAGCTTTAGCTTTGTTGCTGAAACAAGGGTTTTGCAAAGACGAAAACCTATGTAGGATCACTCTCTTCATGCTTGAAAGATAGCATCAGGAGGGTTGCTGGGAGTTTCATTCGAAGACTTCACATTGTGCTTATTTGATACATTTTGATGAAGATTTACAAGTCTAATGATCTAATTTTATTGAGCAGCCAATGAAAAACATTCTAATGGCAGATTTTTGAGTTTAGAGGGAGTATTTTGGCATTTTGGATATTTCCCCAAGCTGGCCGTACCTCTACAGGGCTGTACCATTTTGCAGGCTTGGCAGATTTGTTGTGGACTGTAGAAATCGTACTCTTTGTCAAGTGTTTAATGCTGAGATATTTCTGATTTGATAAGACTGAGTTTATACGGAAAAAATATAAGTTTTTTGTAAGTTATATTGTTGTTGCAGCCTCTAGTTGGGCCGTACAAGCCTCCTTGGGACGTGGGTATTCTCCTAGGCTGAAATGCATGTCTTTTGGGGCAGATTTTGTTTTGTTTATTGGCATCTAGGGCACAGCAGATCACTACTTCTGTTTGCATAGTGGAATGTATGAAGTTTGGTGCATCTGGAGCGTATTTTTTGGAGGCAAACCCAAGATTGAAGAAATGCAAATGGGTATGTTACCAAATTAATATTTGAGCCATTTGTTCATTTGGGTGTTCGTATTTTAATGTGTATATGCTTTATTTCTTTCTGGGTATTGTTGCATGCTTTGTATTTTATTGCCATATTTCATTATCATATGCAAAAACACAAAACAATCAAAACATTCAGTAGTGAAACAAGAAACCAAACAGGCAAAAAACTTGGCATCAAAAACCTACAGAAACAGGGTGTATATTACATGGTGTCACTTCTTTTGGAGAGCCATTTGAATGGTCACATCATAGACTTGGATGGCATTATGGAGCATACACTTTGTGGATCAGCCACTAGTGTTATGACTGCATATGTGAATAGAGATAGGAGTAATGCGGAATTGCTTTGGTCTTTGATCATTCATGGAGCACTTGAGGAGTTTGATTGTGATGAGTCTCATCTTATTGATGACTCCTTGGTGGACTATGGAGTTGCTCTATTTTAGAGATTTGTGATGTGTGGCATGGAGGCACCTAAAGATGATTGGCATACTTTGGAGATGCAGTTGGCTCATCAGCCTAGCTATGGAGGCATTGCTATGATTTCTGACCTTGAGGCAGTAATGTTTGCATTATAGCAGGACTATGGCATTGGGCATGGTGGTGAGCATGTTTGCATTGGTGTTCTAGCCCAAGTTCGTAAGAATCTACTCCCTGCATTGATAGGAAAAGGTTGTTCTACCTTATGGAACATGGGTTTCTTGCATAACTTTTGGAGGACAGCAACTGTTCGGGAGTTTGGAGGGGAGTTGCATCATCTCCTCATCATTGGAGAGTGGCATAGGATTGATACTCTATCATCCTATGACCCTGGCAGTGTTAATTGCAGCCACATGGCTCTGATTTTCAGTCATGAGGTTATTGTTCTATTCTACATCAGCAACCTAGGAGTAGCGGTTATACACTTTCTTGCACCTATGTTGGGTATTCTTCACATCCATGGGAGATCTGCAGAAGTTGGAGATTGGTTTTACGTTATTAGTACTTTGGGATGCTTCCAATTCTTCATGCTTTTCTATTTTGTAACTGTGCCCATTTACCTTCATTCCTTGTTGGCCTTACTTTAGCTAGTTCTCCCCTTCTCTCCTCTTCTTGCATTCGGTTGAGGCCTTCATCTAGAAAGAAACACAAACCTTTCAAAAGATTCTGACTGCTTAGAAGTTGGTTCTTGTCTCTATTTTCATCATGACAATTATGATAGGCCTATTATTTTCTTCTCTTAATTTTCCAACCCTCCTTGCTTGACAAACTTGCCCTTTCCATTGTAGTTTGTCTCTAAGAAAATCTCTTGTAAGATTGAATGTGTTTTCAACTTCACCATAGTCTCTTACTCATCTAATAATTATATTTCTTAATCTATCATGCCTTGTTTTGTGTTCTCTTTCTTGTGTTCCAAGATGTTTTGTACTTGCCTCTTTCGCCTTACCTATTGGACCTTTGAAATATCCCGAATAGGATAATTTCTAAAATTCTGATTTTTAGAAGTCTGATTTTTTACTTGATTTCTGATTTTCTGAATTTAACTCCAAAACCCTAAATTTCTGAACTTCTGATTTTAGTTTCAGACCTTAGAGAATACTTATAACAGCCATTAACTTGTCAATTACATCATAATCATCATGCCAAAATATGTGCCAAAACCCTAGATGAATTACACAATGAAATACACATGGATCCAACACCAAAAATGATACCAAAATGATGGAAAACTCAAAACAGAAGTCTGCTGTCATAAATCAGAGATATAATGTCTTCAAATACACCAAATGCAATGGGCAAACATGCCAAACAATGCCCAGCCATAACCTGCTATAAAACCTAGGGCTTATACATACCAATTACATGCAATTTTGACCTCCGAATAATGAAATTGGACCTCCAGAAGGTGGCGCTCAGACTTAGAGTTTGTAACCCTATGGAAATGACACTCCAACACACCAATGAAGCTGATCCAAGTGGGCGCTTAGGTCTGCAATAAATTGGTGCTCCAAAAATGATGTAAATGATACCAAATGGATGCAATGAAATCACCAAAATCTCCTCCACAACTGGGCGCTCCAATGGAATGATGAAACCCTAGGCAAATCACATCAAAAGCACCAAACAACAATAACAAAGGAGGTCTGATCTGCTGCTGTACCAATCTGATTGCAATCTCCAAACCCTAGCAGCCAAGAAACATCACAATTCGCCTCATGAGGTCGCTCCACTCCTAGAAGGTAGTGCTCAAACCCTAGGTCAAAACCCTAGGCCAAAATGCCTCCAAAGCTCGCCAAAACCCTTCTTCAAATCTGATCAGAATATCTGATCTGAAAATATGCTCCTCTTCACCAACAAACAACAATGAAGTGCAATTGTGAATTCTGTATGAATCCACCTCCAAGATAAGATTGGGTTTTCGTCTAATCCACCTTATTTCCACAAGGGTTTTCGTCCTTGGAAAACAATACAAACCAAGTTGCAGATCCACAAAGGAAAATACAAAAGATATATTGTTGAATGATGATTTTAAATGCCAACCAAACCTTGTGACATGACCCTTTTTTTCGAACGGTCACAGAAGATCTATGAGGTCAATTTTGGCATCTCAAGATTTTTGGTAGAAGAATTGATCATGGAAAATGAATTATCATATTTTTCTCTTAATATTGGTATATTTCTTGCATATCAATAAATTACTCTTATAGAAAACGACCTTATGGAGGTGGAAGAAAAAAGGTTTTTCAAATCTTTTATTTGAAAATCAAGGTCGGCCCTCCTTGAGCATTTTAAGTCGGCCAAGAAGAAGGTTAAGTCAGCCTAGATCCTAGTTGGCCTAGAAAAGAGAAAAACAAATGAATTTAAAACAAATTGTGGCGCCAACACATTGTGAGGTCGGCCCAAATTGAAGGCAGGTCGGCCCAAGTTAAGGAATTCACCTAAGTCGGCCAAGATGACCAAAATAGGTCAGCCATGTTGAATTAAAAATAATAAAAAATAAATTTCTTTTAAGTGAGCGCCAATTCTCTTTGGAAGGTCTTCCTAGTTGAGTTTAATTTAATAAAAATTTAATACTTTTTACCAAGGTCGGCCAGCCTCTTGTTAAAAAGGAATTCATGTATAAATATGAGGTGTTGGGCATCATTTGGATCATCTTTTGGCTTGTTAACTTCTGCATTGGTCTGCAATTTATTTGCAATCTATTCCAAGGACGAAAACCCTTGTGAATAAGAGGTGTATTGGACGAAAACCCAACTACATCTTGGAGGTGGATTCATATGTAGTTCACATTTGCGCTTCATTGGAGATTTGAAGATTCATTGAGCTTTCATGCTACGTCATTCATAGCAGATTTGTTAGAGACTTTGTTGAAGATCTTTGTGGAATTGTGATATCACCAATTGCAGATATGAATATTCAAGACATTGAGAGCTGATTTGAAGCTTGTTTGAGGGCCGATTTGAGCTATAAGTGTTCGCCATTGTAGAAGAACCTTGAGCGCACCTTTGGAGGATATATTCAGGTCAGATCTAGTGCATTTGGCATCAGGGTTACAGAAGACCTGATCAGGTATTTTATTTGCATCTATCACCCTAGCCGCCGCCCATTCCTTGAAGGGAGTTGCATTGCAAATGGAGCGCTGGATCTTTGGTGGAGTTCGGCCTTGCTTTGGACTGCATTGTGAACATTGTTACTTCATTTGACATAACCTAAGGAGACCAATCTGCTAGCAGATCGTTGACAGCAGCATGGCGTCACATACTATCACATTGGAGGCCCCTTGCCATCATCCAACATTAGTGGCCATGATCAGCCTTGGCATCATACATTTTGATATCTTTCATCATTATCATTGAAGGCCGAGTTGTGTGAGGAGGTTCGTCTATTCTTGTTGGCATCAAATTGGTATGTAACTCAGTTCTGTTTTATAACAGCAATAACTTGGGAGTTGATAGCCATGAGTGGCTTATGAAATTGATGTAATTCCATTCTAAATCATCGTAAATTGGAGCAGCAGACTTGCTTTCATATTTAGCATGCTTGTATGTGTATTTCATGGTGTAATTCACACTTGATAAGACTGCAGATGCATGTTTCTTTTTGCCATCATTATTACATGTGTTAGACTATGTTTCATGCTTGGTGAAGACAGATTGATAAGGTGCAGAAATAAAATCAGAATTCAGTCCTCGGGTTTTAAGTTGAATTTGCAAATTCAGAAAATTTGTTCAAAACCCTAGTTCGGGACATGTCACCTTGTATTTATACATATTTTCACCTTTTTTCTCCTGCTGGTCGACCTAGGCAAAAATAATATTATTTTATCATTTTTCTCTTCACAAGGCTGACCCTCCTCATGTAAACTTGGCGCTCAAGACTTTGGGCCGACCCAAAATTGTCACTCTTTATTTATTTAATTTTTCCCTAGGCCAACCTAGGTATGAAACTCTTTTTCCATGTTTTGGCCGACCCATACAATGTTAGATCTTTTTTATTCTTCTTCCTTATGACGCCCAAAAATCAAATTAAAGAATTGATTTTAAATAATATTTATCCTCCATTTTGAGCGCACCACTCCAACAATAAAATATTATTATTTTATTTATTTTTTATCATCTTTTAACCCTCAAATGGGTCGTTCTCTTCCAAGCAAAAATATTTAAATACTTTTGACTCTTCCAAAATTAATAATAAAATATATGAAGTCAAATCCCAAGTTTGCCTTGCCAAGGAAAAAATAGTTGAGCCATATAAAATAACATTCCATTCTCCAAGCCTCTAGCAACGTTCTCTGTTTCAGGCCAAAGCTCAAAAAGGGGACATTACAACCTTTCGCTACTTGTGCCCATGATTTTACCTCCTTTAAATGGTTTTCCATGTTTCTTTATTTTACCTTCATGTCTCGAATGTTTTCTTCTTGTGATAATTGTGTTCAATCCCTTGCCACTTTTGGATTTGTCAAGCCTACTATGTCCATGCTTGTTGATTTTCACATGGTTTGCTAGGCTTGTTTCATGTTTTGCAATCATGTTTCCCTAACTTTAAGGCCTCTTGAAGCATTACAGTTATCCTCCACTAATGATTGGTTTTTTGTTGTGATACCACGGAGTTTGCAATTATTTTCCTACTCCCTAACTTCCATACATTTCAATCTGCTCTTGACATTCAATAACTCTTGCACATATAAATGTACTAACCAAGGGGGGTTGATGTGGGGCTATAGACCTCTTTCTTGGGCTGTAGTGCTTTTGTCCATGCAACTTCAATTCTTAGAAAGTCGAGATGACTTGGGGCAGTGCCAAGATTAAGGCACTTTTACAATTTTTGGATGGTATAGGTAGAAAGGGTCAAAGTAGCATTTAGAAAACATCTCTTGTGGGTTCAGGGTAAGGCTAAGGCTGGCAAGTGGTCCTATAAACACACTAGGGGAGTGGACACTAAAGCAAGTGCCAAATAAAGCGTAAAATTGTGAGCGACCACAATTTACGACACTACATTTAGTCCCCACTTTAGTGGGCATATGACACTGCGTGCATATGCAAGCTAAAGTACAGAAAGAAAATAACATAAAAGCAAACTTTTTACCTAAGGACTGTAAAGGATGCAGAATATCGCCAAGTGAGAAATATGGAGCCCCTAGCTTAAGATTCTTCACAATGGGCCAAAAAATCCGCACATGAAACGAATGTCAAAGGCTGTGCATATGCACGCTAAAGTACAGAAAGAAAATAACATAAAAGCAAACTTTTTACCTGAGGACTGTAAAGGATGCAAAATATCGCCAAGTGAGAAATATGGAGCTCGTAGCTTAAGATTCTTCACAATGTTAGGCCAAAAACTCTAAGTTACCGGATTCACCAGGTTTGTGGCCGGATTCCGATCTGGTTCGAATCCAGTTCGGGTCCGGATCCGGTTCGCGTACGGGTGCGGGCAGGGTGCCAGAAAATTGTGGTCTTTACTCTTCATTGTTAATATTCATATTTCCTAGAAGTTTTTGCAATCTTTATGGCTTCGCAATCTTTCTGGCTTCAGCTTCCTAGAAGGAACGCTTGGAACGGCTGGAACAGGAACGCTTGGAACGGGAACTGCCGGAACTGCAGGAATTGCTGGAACATGAACAATCGACGAGTTCAGAAAATTTTCCGGCGTGAATTTTTTGTACTGCAGTCTGCGTGAGATAATTTTCAAAGCACTATAATGCTCACATATAAAAGCCTATCGGCTAATTATTATATGATAAATTATTATATTTTATAATGTTATATTTATATATTATAATATTTATAGTATATATATTATTAATATATTACAATATAATTAGGGTGGCAGGGTGGGGACCCAATCCAAGACCACTTGGATGGGTCGATGCCATGTGAAGTAATCATGGCTTTGGTATCTCAAATAATCGTAGAGGCTCTCATGCCTCGGAGGTATTTCCTCCCCCTCTGATTTTGCCGGCCGCCGATATGAACCGTCGCACGTTCCTCTTCGAGCTACCTTTCGCTGCATTGATTACAAGTCTCGGTTAGATGAACGTGACCTTCCTTAGACGCAGACAGCAAGATTTATTTTCATCCCTTATTCTCTGTTTCGAGCGGTCATTTGGTGGTTCGTCGGTGGCAGTATCAGTTAGAATGGAGCAGGGCTTGGGCTTTATTGCGAAGATCTCAGTGCATGGACTGATAAATCTGGGGACTTCTACACCTCTACAGTTGGAGAGTTCTGTGAGGCAGATGGCGTTCAAAGGACCGGTGACGGATTTAAGGTTGAAACGTATACTGCGAAGGCATGAGGGCCTCCTTCCGGCGGTCAAAATTATATTGGGGACAGATTTCTTGGCAGCGGATGAATTCTACAGGGTCGATTCCCACATTTCTTCCCGATTCCTGGCCTCAATTTTGGATGCCGGGGTATCCACAGCGGCGGTGAAATCTATCATGGTGAAGATTTTCAAGTCGGATTTCCTGCAGGGCCTTGATTCCATTCTGGAGGTGGTTATTCCTGGGGTGGGCATTCCCCGTCCAAGAGACATTGCCGCTAACAGGGATCCTCTAGAGGTAGCGAAGATTCTACCCTTCATACTAGACTTGAAAGGACTGGCGCTGATCGAACATCAGGACCGTGTTATCCAGGTCTACGGATTTCTACAGAACATGTTGCAAGAGAATGCGGATTCTGAGGAAGAAGTATGGATTGACAGGCTCCGAGCCATGGCTGTTGAGCTTGGCCTCTTTTAATCTCCTGCTCAGATAATCCTCAGTCAGGTTGGCTCTGTTACATATAGATTCACTAACAGTATAGTCAATACGAAGACCAGTAAGCCTAGAGGCTAATTTTGTTTAGCATGGTCATCGGATCAGTAAGCTTGGTATTGTCTTTATAAAGCATTATAAATCCTATAGCTCCAAGTATAGGTTTTGGAATCTTTTTGTAATCTGGTTTGGCAGGTAAACGGCTTATAGGCACCTGCATGTTCATACTTTTCAGATCAATACAAATTATATTTACGTATCAAAAAAAAATATATTACAATATAATTTATTATTATTATATTATGTATAAATAATAAATATAATATAACAATATATCATATTATAATATATTAATAATATACATATAATATAAATTATAATATTATACATAGTATTATTATATTATAATATTTATTATTTATTACATGTATAATATTAATATATTATAATATTATATTTATAATTATAAATTATATATTATCATATTATAATATAATATATTATTAGATATTAATTTTATTATATATATAATTATTAATATAATATAACAATATATCATATTATAATATATTAATAATATAATATTATACATATTATTATTATATTATACATATTTATAATATGTATAATATTTATAATATGTATTATATATATATGTACAAACGAACCCAAAAACGAACCCAGCCCCCAAAATTTTTTTGGCCGAATCCACGAATCGAACCTGCGTACCCAAACCCGAACCCGTACCAGAATCGGCAACTTAGCAAAAAATCCGCACATGAAACGAATGTCAAAGGCACATGCATATATATATTTGTCGAAACCCTTGCAGTTAGCAAATGATATAGTCTAATACACATTAATCTAATGCAAACACACAGAAACATACAGAAAGGTGGAATAAAGGGTATGGTTCTAGGGCTAGCAAATTCCGTTTTTTGCTAGGAACCATATTGAAAAACTTCTATAAGTCACTAGGGCTAGCAAAGTCCGTTGTTTACTAGATGGCTTATGAGAAGTGTTGATAGCAAATGAAGCATCACATACTAGCATCGCTTTGCTAGGTGAGCTACATGTCAAACAGCATCAGAGATTACATGACTAGCAAATTCTGTTGTTTGCTAGGTAATTCTGATAAAGTTGGTTAGTCTAAGCAAGTGCATTTGCTTAGGACCACGAATGCTACAAAAAGTGCTGCTACAGAGAGCATACCATCAGTGTGGTGTGTGATTAAGTGTGAGAGATAGCAAATATATCCCCCACCTTAAAATAATTGCTTACATCAGGGAGGATCAATTGATTTTAAGGTAAAAAGAGGGAAAAAGGCACAAAAGCTTTCAAGAAGCATATGACTAGAGGATATGTTCTAGAGAGCTAAGTCGTGAAAGGGTTGCCCCCAAGCAGGACAACCAAGGCGATGTTGCAGGCATGATACACAATGGCTTGTGTAAGCATGGTATGACCCCAAGAAACGCAACAAGGTGTCACATAAAGACAAGCAACATCACAATGAAACACAGAGGGATCTACGTGATTCGGAGTCAATATAAAATACAGAAGGGGAATAATCAAAGAAAATACATATTTTTGAATTGACATCATCCCCCTAGACATGTAGAACTATGAATACAAAGCAAGAATGTCACATGAAGACAAAATAAAAAAATTTGGGTCAACATAGAAGGATGTTAAATCATCCAACCCTTTGCATCATCCCCAAAATGTGGAAAATTTCAATTACGACATATAGAAGAATGTAGAAACATATAGAGGAATGTCACGACATTTTCATTCCCCGTGTATCCATGTGCCTACAAGGGCATCAAGGGTCCTCCGGGGAGAGCTAACAAACAAACAGACACACCATGCAACAAGTACGGAGATTTCAAAACATTCAGGCAAACCACAAACAATAACAAATGAAATGAAGGGACTGCACTAGAGGATAGGGCTCTAGTAGGTCATCTACCTCCCAATCTTGTCCATCATATAGGGATGGAGGATAAGCCACTGAAGGGACCACATTGAGAGCAGTACTAAGCATAGCGCCTGGTTCATCATGCGGAGTATTAGCAACCAAAGGCGGATCTTGGCGTAACTCGTCAAAGGCGAGGTCCATCGATCTTGTGAAGATCGAGGACACTTCCAAGAACTCAAATACATCTTCCTTGGAGGAAGATTGATCTAGGTCACTATCGAAATAGATGACAATAGGTGGTCACCCTATTGAAATATGGTGAGCATATTCAGATTACACCATTGTTACAGGAATAACAAAAACATAGAATAATATATTGATCTTACTACAATCGGGATATACACAAAATAATTTTACATTTGAGTACATTGGCTTTATAAAGCCATATATTCCCGTGAACCAACCTACGGGAATGTAACTTCCCAACAACTAACATTTGTTTTATTTACTTTCAAACTAATCTATAAATTAACATATGCATGTTAATTTATTTATTTAAAACTATATTCAAAATGTAAACCTTATTTATTCTATCACCCTCCCTTCAGGTTTACATGTAATAAAACCAACATTCCCCCCCTTATTACATTAATTTGAACAAGAGATGGAACACTGCAAGAGTTGATCACAGCAACCCTTCTGAAGACTTTGATGAAGCACCTTCATCAATCCTCCTCGCTCACCGAAGAAACACCAGACTGACTCCATCTGCGGATCTCCTGACTGTAGAACTTGCAAACCTCGACACAACATGAGAGAACATAAAGTGTCCCCAACCTCCTTGCACAATGAGACAACTTTCCTCCGAAAGTCCACATCTCCTCCGAGTGTGTTAAAATGCCTCCTCTAGTACTGCACATGAGAGAACAACTCTCCTCCAAGAGTCCACATCTCCTCTGAGTGTGTCAATATTCCTCCTCCAGTGTTGTGGAAACAATCCCTCCTCTGCTGTACAAAACAACTAAACCATTGTGAATACACTAATCCCACCCTATTTCAAAGATTACACTATTCACAAACTAAGTAAATGCAGATACACTAACTCCACCCTATTTCAAAAGTTACACTATCTACACATACTGCCACAAACTGCCAAGCCCCCCTTGCTCCATGAAGGGACAAATTGATGGTGCTTCTCATGCAGTGAATCACCCTTGAGCGAGAAGCTAGCTCGGGATGACAAAAGACCTCCTGCCTCCAACCTCCAATCTGATGTGCTTACACTTTATCCGCGTAATGTTACATGTGAGCCTTTGAAAGCCCTATCAGGTGTGGTATGGATGATCCCGAGTGCACAAGCGTTTGATAACATAATGCAATTTAACATTATAAAAAATGGTGTCAAATTCAACTGAAAATTACACCTTTTCCAAAATACCTCTATAGATTTCTCCACAAATTTGCTCATATAATAATGATAATTATAATCACCTTAACTCCCTTATTTCTCCCAATTAAAAATTATTACAAGAATACCAAAATTCCTTAAATAATTTAAATGCCCTTGACTTAAGAAAAGCTCCACTACTTATATCTCCCCTCCACACTAATTTTTATAGGAAAAAATAAATATCTTAAGAAAAACTCTACTTATGTCTCCCTTGCACACTTAGTTTTTATAGGAAAAAATTAAACATCTTTAAGACTTTTCTTCATTTTTCTAAAAAAATAACCGTATAAGTTTAAAAAGTATCCCAAGCCTTTCCTTTGATTGAATCTTAAAATAAATAAAGCTCCTCATGCATATGAAATCCACTCTCTCCAAACCCACGCCATACACTCCATGTCCATGCACTTCAGACCCAATGTTTTCTGTTTTTTTTAGTGCAACAATAGGAATTTTTCACACGCAGTCCTTGATGGGAATTTGTAAAATAAAAAACTTTAGAAAGTGAGAAATAAGATATATGTACCTTTGATTTTTTTTCATGCCACGCACCTTTGAATTTCTTAAGACTATTTGGGTTTTAAGGCAAATACTTTCATTGGCAACAAAATTTCTTTCAGACGTTTCTTCTTTGATTGGTATTGACACAAGCAAAAAATATTTGAATGAGGTTGAAAATATTAAGAAGTGTCTTGAGCAATCTCCACGCAGAAGGGGCAAGTTTGCCCATGTGACTGACATCAATCATCCCGCAACTCAAGAATAATTTCTTTTAATTTTCCATTGCTTTGGGAACTCCCATACAGATGAATCTCATTCTACGTGCATCATCACACCTAGCAAAATAGTTTGAATGCCCAGCAAAACAATTTGAACACCCAAATATGATGTGAACACCCAGTAAAGCAGTTTGAACGCCCAACAACAAGTTTAATACACACTCAGCAATTTTCAATGTGATTTAAACTCCTATTCATGATGTTGTGCCTTTTACACAGTTTGTGCACTATTAAGCACCTTTAACTAAAATTTGCAATGCCTGGAAATTGAGACGGCTCCTCTTATCTTCTAAACATAGCAAGACATTGATTTATGCAGTGGATATATGCACAGGCACGAGAAATATTAGTGCTCTGATACCATATTGAAATATGGTGAGCATATTTAGATTACACCATTGTTACACGAATAACAAAAACATAGAATAATATATTGATCTTACTACAATCGGGATATACACAGAATAATTTTACATTTGAGTACATTGGCTTTATAAAGCCATATATTCCCGTAAACTAATCTACAAGAATGTAACTTCCCAAAAACTAACATTTGTTTTTTTTACTAACTTACAAACTAACCTATAAATTAACATATGCATGTTAATTTATTTATTTAAAACTATATTCAAAATGTAAACCTTACTTATTCTAACACACCCAATGCTAATAGCGGGATCGCGAGCACTGGGGACCACTGGTGGAGCAGAGGTCTCCACAACCGGAATGGATGAAGCTGAAGGACTCGACGGCGGCGAGGGAGGCATGCGCTTAGGCTTGTTGCAAGGTGGGGTGGGATAATGCTCACGTTTGCGCTTTGGCAGTGAAGTGTAATGTCAATGTCAATGGTAGCGGGTTGCAGGACATTAAGGAACACTTGGTGTCGGGTACGCTGCAATGGGATGGGTTTTGTAGCAAATAATCCTAGAAGATAAAATCGCTGCACAAGGCTATAAATGTTAGACCTTGAGATTTATGTATTGTCAAAGCCCACACCATTTTGAGCGGGAGTTGGTGGCGACTATTAGGATTAGCTGGAGCGATTGGCACAAGGTTATATTATTACCACCATGGGTCTAATACAAATGTGTGTGTCCACAGGGCAGTCCCTTTGGAGGGCTCACACAAATGGTAGTGGTTTTCCTTAGAAAAAGGCATTTGGAATTGCCTTCCAATGGGGAGGATTTATACTATGGAGTAAGAGTTGAATTTGGGCTACCCCTTACATAGTAGCTCAACTATTTCCTTTGACTTCAATTCAAATAATGAAATAAAAACATTCATTGAATGTTCAGTAGAGAAATATTTGTAAGCTGCAACCTTCAACCCACCATAAATCCCTCATCATCATACTTTAACAATCGATAATTTCAAATTAATTATAGCTATTGAGGTTCCATAGTTATAGCTATTGGGTGCTTTATATTAATCGACATTTAAAATTTTGAGCAATGGAATTTTTTAAAGTCACCCTTTCCTATGTTAACAATGGATTAGGAAAAATGGAACTCTAAGAAATAACAAAAGTGATTAGGTGCCAGTGTTTAAGCTACCTACAAGAAGCAAGTCATTATTGTTGGATCATTTTTGCCCCTCCCCTATACAATGGGAATAGTACAAATGGGTCTAGTTATGTTGGAACTCTTGAGAGTCAACAATTTGCTGCTTGATTTGCATTTCAAAGTGTATCGGAATGTGTGCAAATTTTTGCCCTTTCTCTCAAATTGACAATGACACGCTGAGCAATGCACTTATTGTTCAAGGGAACTCATTTTTTCAAATTATTATGTTCTAAGGTAACATTTATGTTATGTTTGGGTGTATAGTATAAGAGGCACAATAAAAAAGATAGTTAACTTAGCCTTAACTTATTAAAATAGACAATTAACTTAATTGACCTTTAAATTAAAAACTTAGTATACAAATTAAATGTAATGTGCCATACCTGTTTATTATTTTGAAGATCTTTTTATGTGTTTTATTTTTATTTTTTTATGCGTTCTTTCAGACTAGAGAGAGAAATACAGAAGGGGTTTTCAATTTTCCTGCAGATGTGTTGCCGGAGCATACAATATAGAGCATATAACCAAAACCCAAAAAATATACAATGAATATGGAGAAACTATTGACTACCCAAATAGTAAAATGGCTAACAATGAATTACTATGACATACCCATGTCCAGAAATGCAACTTGGTACCACCGCCGGAAAGGACCAGCAAATGAGTATGGCTAGAAATGCTTCAAAACTCCATTAAATGATACAGAATGTTCATACAAATGCTATCAGCAGAAAATAGAGCCTCCAACGCCTCCCAATGATCAAGTATGAAGCTGGAATGTGAAGGAATAATCCTATAAGGAAACCACAAATCACCTCCCGGCTGGTACGGCTATGGCTGCCAATGAAATCTGCAAATAGAAGTCTGAAATCTCCTCGGTACTGCTGCAAATACAATCTGGAATGAGTTACTAGGCAAAACGACCAAGCTGGACCAAGATAGCTGATAAAATCTCACAAGAATGGGCTGCCAAGAGGTACAGCCTGCTCTCAAATAGTACGGCCAGCAACTAGAATGCACAATAGTCACTAAAACCAAGAAATCTACCTTGTTTCAACTGTGATACCGATCTCCATGGCTGCAATGAAGGACTGAAGTAAAGATGCAATGGAATAGCTCAAACTCCTCTTCAAAAACTTCAACGATTGACTCCAATGAAGCACAAATGTGAATGCCGAATACATCCACTCACAATGGCACCGTTGGGTGGTCTTTCACACCTGTAGAATGCCGTCACTAATGGAGGTTTTCATCTCCAAAAGCCTGGTTCGAATGCACAAACCCTCGAAACCCTAGTAGAGCTCTCACAAGAAAATATCATAAAGCAAGCATAATACCAAATGAGCCCTTCAACACCTTTTATAACTTACTCCAAGCCCAACACCCCTTTTGGAGGGAATTTGCATTTGTTTTATTATTTAATTTTCATCCCCTTATGACTCCCATGGGCACCCACCTCTTAGAGTGTCACTTTTAAGTTATAACTTATTTTTATAAAGTGACCATATAATATTTATTTGTAAAGTCCCAATAAATAGTTATATTAACTTCGGACTTTAAAATAAATATGAAAATGGTGTCGGAAAGCCATGTTCTTTAACTTGTCGGAAAGGTCTCGATGAGACGCTTCTGACCCCACTCTGAAAATCCCGAACTGACACTGAGCCCGAACTTACTAAAAATAGTAATGCTCAAGATCAAACTGGGCCAACTCTAAAGGTGCCAACTAGATCCTTTGAATGCGAACAGCTCTCCATCATCAACAAATGCCTCCAAGCCAAACTAACTCCAATTCCCTATCCAAACTGCTAGTCCACGAGCACCGAGTGATGGACTAACCATGTGTCAAGAAGGGGACATTACAGTCCGCCCTCCCTAAGATTGCTTGCCTCAAGCAATCTCAAGTCAGGATGCTCCAATATCTACTCATTCTCCCAAGTAGCATCCTCCACTGGCAGGTTCTTCCATTTAACTAAGTACTCTCTGATAATCCTCTTCCTCAAATTACGCTCCCTACTGTCAATTATGGCCTCAGGTACCAATATCAACTTCCCCTCTTCATCAAAAGGAGGCAAACTCTGCTGATGGTGTAACATTGTGCCCCAACGCCTTTTTGAGGCGAGATACATGGAACACATTATGTACCCTGCTACCTGTTGGAAGCTCCAACTCATAAGGCACTTCTCCAATCCTCTTGGAGATCCTGAAAGGCCCATAATCCCGAGGCTTCAGCTTTTCTGCCTCACTCTTCTTGAGAGTGGACTGTCGATAGGGCTGCAGCATGAGATAAATCATGTCACCAACCTCAAAAATCGCTCAGTCCTCTGCTGATCTGCATACTGCTTCTGCTGATTCTGGGTCTTCTGTATGTTCTCCTTCAAAAACCTCATGATGTCCGAACTTTCCTGGAGAAGGTCTTTGGCCTTCGACACTCTGCTATCACCAAATAACAGATCCACAAAACTCGGCGCCTCATACCCATACAGGGCCATAAATGGTGACATCTGAATAGACATGTGGTATGTGGAATTGTAACAATACTCCCCCATATGAAACCATTTAACCCATGCCTTCTGCTACCCTGAAACATAGTTGCAGAGGTATCCTTCCACCCATTTATTAATAATCTCTGTCTGTCCATCCGTCTGGGGGTGGTAATTCGTACTGGGTGTGAGCTCTGTCCCTGTCAATCTGAAGAGATCCTGCCAAAAGTTACTGAGGAACCTGTTGTCCCTATCACTGACAATGTTACGAGGCAACCCATGGAGTCTAAATACCTCACGAAAGAACAATTCTGCAACCTGTGCTGCAGTGAAAGTGGTAGAGATGGCAAACAAATGTGCATACTTTGTCAACCGGTCCACTACCACGTAGATACAATCCCTACCTTGGACTTTTGGTAAACCTGTGATAAAGTCCATAGAAATGCTATCCCACTTCCTCTCAGGAATAGGTAGGGGCTACAATAAACCACCTGGAAATGAGTGCTCCTGTTTGTTCTGCTGGCATATCGGGCACTCTCTCACATACTGCATCACTTCTGTCTTGAGGCCCTTCCAGGTGAACCGCTCTCTAACCTACCTATAAGTTTTGAAGTACCCCTGGTGTCCTACCATCAGCAAGTCATGGAATGCCCTCAAAACCTTCTGCTTCATCTGTGATCCCGACATCAAGAAGATCCTGTCCTTGTAAATGATTAAATCATTTACCACTGTGTACCTGTCATCCTTAATGGTGCCATCAATTATTCTAGTAGCCCATGCATCCTTAGCATACTCAGCTGATATCATCTCTCTCCAATCATCTACAATGGCACCTAGTGCACACAAATGGGGCCTCCTGGATAAAGCATCATCAACAACATTCTTCTTACCTTTGACATATACAATATCAAAGTCGTAAGCCTGTAGCTTGCTGACCCACTTATGTTGCCTCTCGTTCAAATCTTTCTGTCCAAGGAAATGCTTCAGACTATCATGGTCTGTCTTGACTACAAATTTGCTGCCTACCAAATACTGTCTGAATTTAGCCAATGCATGCATTATGGCTAACATTTCCTTATCATAAATGTTGTAGCTGCGTTCCACACCCCTTAACTTCCTGCTCTCAAATGCCATGGGGTGCTTATCCTGCATAATCACTGCACCAATGCCTTCTCCTGAGGCATCACACTGCAACTCGAAAGGCTTGTTGAAATCTAGTATTGCCAACACAGGGCATGTACTCATAATCTGCTTGAATCTATCAAAGCACTCCTGTGTACTCCCGGTCCAACTAAAGGCATCCTTATGAGTCAAATCTGTGAGGGGCGCAACAGACTGAGAAAACCCCTTCACAAACCTACGGTAATATCCACATAAGCCAAGGAATCCCTTCAGCTGAGTGAGATTCTTTGGTGGTGACTAGTCCACTATTGCTCGAATCTTCTCCAGGTCTACTTTCACACTGCCAGCACTGATGATGTGACCCAGATATAACAACTCTGTCATCCCAAACTCACACTTTGACATCTTAGCATATAAAGATTCTCTCTCCAGAATGCTCCGCACAATGTCAATGTGTTTTAGGTGCTCTTCCCATGTCTTACTATAAATCAAAATATCATCAAAAAATATCAGAACAAACCTCCTCAACTGTTCTCTGAGGACTCTGTTCATGCAAGACTGGAAAGTAGCTGGTGCATTAGTCAAGCCGAATGGCATGACTAGGAACTCAAAGTGCCCATAGTGACACCTAAATGCTGTCTTCTCCACATCCTCAGTCCGGACTCGAATCTAATTATACCAAGATCTCAAATCTATCTTGGAGAAGTAACAAGCCCCATGCAACTCATCAATCAGCTCATCTATCCTAGGTATGGGATACCTGTTTTTAATTGTTTTCTTATTGAGCTCCCTGTAATCGATGCACATCCTAAGAGTCCCATCTTTTTTCTTTAATAACACAACTGATGATGCAAATGGACTCTTACTCAGTCTTATGTGTCCCATAGCGAGAAGCTCTTTAATAGCTTTCTCGATTTCATCTTTATACCTTTTGGGGTGCTTGTGTGGGGTTGTAATCAGAGGCTTTGCACCCTCCTCCAACTCGATCACATGCTCTATTCCCCTGTCAGGGGGTCTACCTGGTGGAATATCACTAAACACTTTGATGTGTTTAGTTAGAAGAGCTTGTATGTCAGGTGGATATGTATGTTTCTGCTATTCTGTTGTAGACATCACCATAATCTCAGTTGCCCACTCAACCTGATCATGGCGAATCAACCTTTCCATTCGCTTGAGAGACACAACCCTCAATCCACCATCCGAGATGCCCCTGAGCACATGCTTCACTCCGTTCACTTCAAACTTCATTTCCATTGTCCTCAAGTTGATAGTGAACTCTCCTATCTCATGTAGCCACTTCATTCCCAGCACAACATCCATTTTTCCCATGCTAACCACCTAAAACTCTGACTGGCAAGTATAATGGTTTAGCTGGATTGTCAAGTTGGGAATCCTCCTAGTGCAAGTGAGTACAAACCCATCGGCTACCTTTACCCTGAAACCTGCAAACTCCTCTGTCTGCAACCTCCTCTTTGCAACCAAACCCTCATCTATGAAGTTATGAGTGGCACCTGTATCCAACAATGTAATGCATCTCTGTCCACCCAATACTCCTCGGATCCTAAACGACCCCTCTCTAAATGCTAGAAATATGGGTTGTAGGTAGGGAGATGTCCTCAACCTTATCTGGTACCTCAGATACAACATCTGTCCCTGAATCATTATCCTCTGTATGCTGCTCTGAATGTGTGTCCGATTCCACAGACTCATTAGCTGAAAAGTACTCAATCTGTTTTGCCTTCCCTTGGGCAACACACTTGTGTTTAGGATCCCAAGGCTCTCTACAGTGGAAACAAAGTTTCTTCCTCCTAAGATCATTCAGCTAGTCCTCATCTAGTCGAGGAGAACTCTTATGTGGCTGATGTCCCGATTCCTTGTGCCAGTGTTTTCTGTCTCTCTCCTTATCCCTCCTATGCTGAAAGTTTTTGTTCTGAAATCTGCTTCTCCAGGCTAAAGATTCCATATCCCGAGCCTTTTTCATGGCCTCTTGCAGTGACATGGGGTCTAAACCCTTTACCCATCCTCTAAGAGGATCAGACAAACCATCAACAAAGAGCACAATCAACCTCCTCTCTGATATGTCTAAAACCATGACCGAAAGATCCTGGAACTCTGAAATGTATGAATCCACTAACCACTCTGTCGCAACTGTGCCAGCTCCTTAAACTACAACTCCGAGTCCTTCTTGTCGAACTTATCAATGAGTCTAGCAGTGAACTCCACATAAGATGTGATCTGGTCATGTCCCAGAGTCACCTTCCCATTGCTCCACCACTTGTGCGCACTGCCCTCCAAGTGTAAGGCTGCGTATGTGATGGCATCTGTCTCAGGCATGGGGCTGATCTGAAGGTAACTGTCCAACTTTTGTACCCATGCTCTTGCTCAAGTTTTCCCTGAACCATCAAAGTATGGTAAGGTCATCATGTTGACCTTCTTCTGTAGCTCATTTTTCTCTTGCCTATTACCCCTTCTAGGTCTGTGTCTCATCCTGAGATCTAAATAGTTGCTGAAAGTCATCTCCACTCGAAACCCCGCACTGGAAGCCTGCCAATCTCTAAAGATCTCCTCCTGAAACTCTAGCTGTGTAGCATCCCATTCGAGCATCTCATCCCTCGACACAAATATGGGAATGCCGGGTCTATCTATAGTTGTCAGCTGTGTAGCACCCCGATTATTCACCGAAGCCTCTCCATCATGATTCTGGTGTTCGTTTCTATCACCAATGTTTTTATCACCATTCCTATCTCCATTACCTTGGACCCCATGACCTCAGTCCCTCTGTCTATCACCATCATCCCGGTCTCTATTTTTGTCGTTCCCTCCTCCGTTCCTGTCATTCCTGTCTCTGTTCCTATCATTCCTGTGTTTGTTCCAATCTATATTTTCCTCATCTTCCTCCAACTCAGGAAATAATCAGCCAAGGAGCCGTCCGAGTGCCTGCTGGGACTTGTCCAAGCTAGCAACAATCCACTGCTGACCTCTAGCCAAGTCATTAAGGATATCTCTAGTGCTCGGCTCTTCAATCTCCTTGTCTCCCATCTCGCTATAAGCTCTGGAAATGGATGTAACTCTCTTGAAAAGGGGTCTGTCCGTGACACTTGGGAATCGTCCTCTATAGCTACTACCTCTATCTCTGATTTGACTCAAATGGATCAATCTGAGGCACTGGATTCAACTGCGGAAACCGTGTTCCTTGCCTTGCTCTGGTATTTCTGAAAGAATATCTATCTGTCGGTCGCATGTCTCATTTTCACTTCTACATGTCTGTTTCAACCTCACAGAATGGCAAGATCATAGCTCTGATACCACTGTAATGTGTCGTACCTGTTTATATTTTTGAAGATCTTTTTATGTGTTTTATTTTTTATTTTTTTGTGTTCTTTCAGACTAGAGAGAGAAATGCAAAAGGGGTTTTCAGTTTTCCTGCAGATGTGTTGCCGGAGCATACAATATAGAGCATATAACCAAAACCCAGAAAATATACAATGAATATGGAGAAACTATTGACTACCCAAATAGTAAAATGGCCAACAATAAATTACTGTGACATACCCATGTCCAAAAATGCAACTTGGTACCACCGCCGGAAAGGACCAACAAATGAGTATGGCTGGAAATGCTTCAGAACTCCATTAAATGATATAGAATGTCCATACAAATGCTATCAGCAGAAAATAGAGCCTCCAACGCCTCCCAATGATCAAGTATGAAGCTGGAATGTGAAGGAATAATCCTCTAAGAAACCCACAAATCACCTCCAAGCTGGTACGGCTATGGCTGCCAATGAAATCTGCAAATAGAAGTCTGAAATCTCCTCGGTACTGCTGCAAATACAATCTGAAATGAGTTACTAGGCAGAACGACCAAGCTGAACCAAGATAGCTGATAAAATCTCACAAGAATGGGCTGCCAAGAGGTACGGCCTGCTCTCAAACAGTACGGCCAGCAACTAGAATGCACAACAGTCACTAAAACCAAGAAATCTGCCTTGTTTCCACTGTGATACTGATCTCCATGGCTGCAATGAAGGACTGTGACACTAAGCCCGAACTTACTAAAAATAGTAACGCTCAAGATCAAACTGGGCCAACTCTAAAGGTGCCAACTAGATCCTCCGAATGCGAACCAGCTCTCCATCATCGACAAATGCCTCCGAGCCAAACTAACTCCAGTTCCCTATCCAAACTACTAGTCCACTGGAACCGAGTGATGGACTAACCATGTGTCAAGAAGGGGACATTACATTAAAAATATATAAACTTGTTCAATTTAAAATAAATATTTGTTTTTAAATAATATTCAAATCTCTGTGCAACATTTATTGCAAACATTCTTTGTGCAAATAAAGAAGAGTAGAGGCAACCCCATATACAATTCTATATCGCCGATTCCAATTCAGGACCTCATGCTTGTTATTTATTTCAAAAATCAGCTTATCTAGACTCTCATTAGGCATCAGATCATAAACCAGCCAGAATTCTCCATCTTCATTGCACCAACTTAAAATCCTCGGTAGATTCTTATGCCTAAGTCTATTGATAATCAAGACCTCTATAATCAACTTTCACTCACCCTAATGTGAATTCTTCGAAACCCTCTTGACTACAACAGGGGTTTTGTTTAACAACAAGCCTTGTAAACAAGCCCAAACCCGCCTTCCCTAGCTTGTATTTCTTGTCAAAATCACGCATAGCTTTTGTAAGCTCTCTTAGCCTAAATTTACGAGGTACCCCAATTGAATCCATTGGGGCCCTCTCCATCAGACACAAGGACTAATTGTTTTGGTGCCATTTGCACCGCACAAACCCTAAAATCATAAAACCCAAAATCACAAGAACTATCATGTCCTTTCGACTCAAAAAACACTTGTTTTCCAAAATGAATATGAAGGGGGGAAAGAAAGTTAGGAACAAGAACTAATAATTTTTGTGACGTGGCATAAGGATAGTTGGACAAGTATAAGGGTGTCATATAGATTCAAATGTACTCACTACAATAAGACAGTAAATGATTATACATGTGTCTTGAAGGATGCCTTTGATTCTACTCATTACAAGAAGACATTATGTAATGTGCCATACCTGTTGGTTCTTTTTATGATCTTTTAAGTGTTATTTTTAATTTTTACTTGTGTTCTTCCAGACTAGAGAGAAGATGCAGAATGGGTTTCAGTTTTCTTGAGATGTGATTGTTTCTTGCCAGAATACATAGAAAATATAACATGCAAGTGAAACCCAGAAAAAGTACAATGATTTTGAGCAAAATAACAACCTAGATCAAGAAATACCTCCACATGAATTATAGTCGAATACCCATATCAAGATTTGCAACTTCGTTTTTATGTTGTAGCCAGAATAGCAACTAGGTATCATAGATTAGCTCCAAATTCACCAAGAATGGTTTGTATTGAGCATGTAAAGGTTTACAATGAACAAATAGGCCCTAGACGCCTCAAAATAAGCTGATATGCAGCAACAATCTATGGAGAATGGAGTCCTCACAACCCCACATCACTTCCCAGCCAAGTGGTACAGCCAGGCATGTAGCAAACAGCAAAGGAAGTCTTCGAAACAAGTCTGCAACAGCTCTGATTTATCTACACACTCTTATTATCCTCCTACGCCCAAGATAGAGTGAAGAAATTGGTTAGAAACATCACCAAAGCACTCAAGGAATGGTACGGCTGTGCTGTGATGGTACGGCCAGCAAATGGAATATATATCAGCCTTCAACACTCCCAAATCTATCCTTCTACCCTGATATCAACTGAACATTAACAAACTGCAAATGATATGCTCAATAAACCCTCGAAATCTCACCACCAAGAATCCATTGAAGCTCTAGTGCAAACACTGAATGCATTTGCCAACATAGCACCTTTGGACGGTCTTTCACGCCTGTAGAATGCTGTCACTAATAGAGATTTTCGTCTCCAAAGGCCACCAAGGTTCAAATCCCTTCAAACCTTCAAAAAACCCTAGCAAAGCCAAAAGCAACAATTTCATAATATTCAAGCATATGAAATGAAGCTCACTTTTCTCCTTTTATTTCCTCTCCAAGAGGGGCATTGGCTTTTTGGGGGGAAATGTTATGTTTTTAAATTACTTTATTTCCCCTAGGGATGGGCGCCCAACTCCACAAGTGACACACTTTTATATTTTCTTTTCATTCTGGTCACTTAAAAAAATAACATTAAAGTCCCAATTAAATAAATTAACTTAACTTACGGACTTTAAAATAATTGCCAAGATGAATTCGGAATTCAGAGTTCTATAGCTCGCCGGAAAGGTCTCGACGAGACGAATCTATTCCAACTATGAAAATCCCAAAATGGCCCCATTTCCGAATTTACTAAAAAGAGTAAATTCACTGCAAAGCATCCCAACCAACACTGATAGTGCCAACTGCGCCATCTGAACCCAAACCAACCTCCGCATAACTGAAAGATCCATCCAAGGCTCTGCCAACTACCAACTGAGAAGCTAGCAACTCCAGCACTAGGCCCTCTAAACACCATTATTAGTCTACGAGGACCCGAAGATAGGCTAAACCACCAACTCTAATGCTTGCTCAAAAAGGGGACATTACACATTAAATGATTATACATTTGTCTTGGAGGCAGCCTATAACCTCACCCCATATCAAAACTCATAGTGAAACAATGAAAGGTCCCAAAGTTGTTTGCATAATCCACCTAAGCTGGAATTGTTTGAACTAAAGACAGCAATGTTGAGTTTTTAGCTTAGTTCGGAACTTCTGCACAGGTTCAATGTGAACATGCAAGTAGCTCTAGATATTTCTATTTTGTAATTTACTTAAGTGATAAAGTGAAAATCTTTTATATAGTTAATTAAGTCTAATAAAGTGCGGATAAGCACTAATGATTTAGACTTATGTTCCAAGTCATCTCCCGCGTGAGATAAGAATGTTATTTCTGGAAGATTAGATTTTTAGCTAAATAGTATAAAGATAGATGCAAGATAGAAGATTAATAACTCAATACGGTGATATTATTCTGTGCAACTATAAGGAATAGTTGTGGAGGTTTCCTTGTAAGCTTCCGAAGGAATGCAAAGCTGGTTTGAAGGTGTAAATTATTTGCATACTTGTGTTTGTTTTCGCAGTTTGAATTTCAATTATTGTATGATTGATTCAATGTTTATTAGCATTAGATAATTAGTCATCAAGATTGGAATTTTTACATGGTATCAGAGCCTAAAGACAGGATCAGAATCTCGCAAACCAGAAAAGGAATTTAAGGGAATTTTTTCAGTAAAATTGCAGCAAGTTTTTTGAGGAAGAAATTCATAGGTTGAAATATCCCGAATAGGATATTAACTATTTTTTTTTTTATTTTAAGGTTTTGATTATTGCCCTAATTTTCTGATTTCCAAATATGATCCAAAACCCTAGCTTCTGCAGTTCTGATTTTTTGTTTCAGACTTAATCAAACACTTATAACAGCTACTTAAACATGTCAAAACATCATAATAATCATTCCAACACGTGCCAATATCATAGTTGAATTACACAATGATTCAACAACAAAATGACTGGAAACTCAGATCAGAAGTCTGCTGTCATAAATCAGAAATATGAAGTCTGCAAGTACATCAAATATCATGGGCAAACATGCCAAACATGCCCAGCTACAACCTGCTACAAATCCTAGGGTTTATACATACCCATTTCATGCAAATTTGACCTCCAAATGATGGAATAAGTCCTCCAAAGTGTGGCGCTCAAGTTAGGGTTTGAAACCCTATGTCAATGACTCTCCAAAAACACCAAAGAGGCTGATCCAAAGTGGCGCACAGGTCTGAGATGTTAGCTGCTCCAGAAAATGATGCCAATGATGTCAAATGGATGCAACAAACCTCCAATATCTCCTCCAAGTGTAGGCGCTCCAATGGAAGGATGAACCCTGTGCAATTGAAGTCACGAGCCAATCTACACTCCTCAATCAAGGCCGAGTGAGATCTGATCTGCTGCTGTACCAAACTGAATGTATCTTCAAACTCTAGCAGCCCGCAATCTTCATAAATCGCCTCACAAATGAGGTCACTTCACTCCTAGAAGGTGGCACTCCAAACCTAGGGACAAACCCTAGTCAATATGCCTCCAAAACTCGCCAAATGAACCCTTCTTCAAGTCTGATCTGAATATCTGATGTAGCAATCCGCTCTTCTTCACCAACGAACAACAATGAAGCACAAATGGATCCCTGTTATGGAATCTCCAAAGGATGAGCTAGGTTTTCCTCCAACTCACCTTGAACACAAGAGTTTTCGTCCTTGGTTCCGTTGCTCAACTTTCATTGCAGCCAAGAGAGTAAAAACTCAAATCAAATGAAGTATGAAAGATATGATGATCAATTGCCTTGAATGCATCTTACATTTATACAAGTCTCAACTCTCTCCCATAGCCGACCTAGAGATATTATTTTCTTTTTCTTTTCAAAACACTTTTCCCTCCAATTAGGCTGACCACCTCCAATTGCCTTGAGCGCCCAAATTCAAATTGAAGATTTGCATCAAATATTAGTTTACCTTTCCTCCTTGAGCACTCCAATCATAAAATAAAATATTATTATTTTCCCATTTATTTTGCCCACCGTCCAAGTGGGTCGCTTTTCTACTTGGCAAATTATTTAATTATTTTTGATTCCTCCATAATTACCACAAAAATATCCCATCATAATCCCTCTTCAATTTGCCAAGCACAAATAGTTAAATGCATGATCTAACTACTCAGAGTATTCCCTTGCCTCCTCGACTTAGCCTACAGGAATAAAATAGGCTAGCTGACATATGATGGGTGATCAATCGGAAAAAGGGGGCATTACATAGGTAAATCTGCACAGGTATTTTCGTGAGAAAATCGCACAGGGGTTTGAAGGAATTTTGCGTCATTTTAGTGTGAAACCACGGCCAAGGGCAGATTTCTTTGAAATTTGTGCTAGTATTTTTTGTGAGAAAATCGCGCAGGTAAATAAACCAAAAAATCGTGACTTTTTGAAAGGAATTGCACAGGGGTTTTGTGATAAAAACCATGCCTCAATTTTTTTTAAGAAAACAATCGCGCCATATTCCAAAGGTAAAAAATTGCACAATTTTTTATTTAAAATCGCAACACCTATAAAAAACAGAATTATGGAGTTCAATGGAGAATGAAATCGTGCCGATTTTAGGTTAAATCATGCCAGAAATTTCAATGAAAAATCAACGTTTTTTTGGTTTTTTCTGTCTGCGACTAGGGTTTTTATAAACCCACGATAAATTTTTATTGCAGATTTAAAAGTGACAACCAGGGTTTGAAAAGCGGACTAGGGTTTTCAGTTTTTTGCAAGTATTTGCAGCAGCAACTAGGGATTGAAGAAGAACTAGGGTTTACAGACATAACCTAGGGTTCTGGAAAAAGGTATTTTCAAAAATTTTGAGCAATTTGCTAAATTTTCTTTGTTATTGGAGAAAAATGATATCTAAAAAATCGTCAAGGATCAAGTGGCTCCACGTACAAATCCACGGGATCTAGAAATTCATAAAAAGAGAGAAATTAAAGCCAAGCAGATGATCCTGAATGCAGTGAAGGATCATTTAATTCCTCATTTGTCAGAGAAGAAAACAGCCAAGGAGATGTTCGATGCTCTAGTTAGTCTTTTCCAAAGTGAAAACATTAATAGGAAAATGATACTGAGAAACAGACTCAGATCTATAGAGATGTCTAATTTGGATATAGTTACGAGTTATCTGATGAAGGTCACTCAGCTTCATGATCAACTTGCAGCAATCAGGGAGAAGGTTGAAGATGCAGAGCTAGTAAACTTAGCTTTGAATGGGTTCTCATCTTCATGGCATGCATTTGTTCAGGGCATTTGTGCCAGGGAAAAACTTCCTTCATTTGAAAGACTGTGGGATGATTCTATTCAGGAGGAAACTCGAATCGAGTCAAAAGCTAGCAAGAAGGGTGGTGATGATAATTAGCCCTCTATGGACAGCTGAAGGGAAATAAAGGAAAAAGGAACAACAAGGGAAAGGGAAAGAACGAGGATTCATCCTCATAGGCAAGGAAGGACTTGTGTAAAATCAAGTGCTTTATTTGTCATAATTTTCTAGTCATTATGCATCACAATGTCCAAACAAGAAGTGGAGATTTTGCTCCACTTGAATTACCCATCTTTCTAAATCTAACTCAATGCCATCCCTCGGGTAGCCTGCGTCCCTCCTATTCCTCTCTAGTGGTGTGTTGCCATCTATGTTTGCTTGCAGGCAACAAGATGCAAAGTTAAACTCCCTAAATTTGTCTATTATCGACCCATCTCAATATAATTCATCCAAATATATACATCCATGTACTTGGCCTCCAACATAATCGAGGGGAGTACAACTTCCATCAAATTCTTGCTCCATACAGGAGTGGCATGATTGGGGAGAGTGGTAGAAAGTCAATGTGCAACGGATCATTGTCGTAAACACGAGCAAAATCAACATAAACAATTAACATATACATATCTTGTTTAAGAATGATGGATTAGTTGTGTGATAGCCAAAGAAGTTGGTAAAAATCCGATAGAATGGTTCTTTGTTTTTCCACCAAGCCTCTTAAAAAAGTAGTGACCTCAAAACAGTTTCATTTTAATTACCACTACTCTAGAAAATAAATAAATTTTATGTGGCCCCATGTGCACATGTCATTCATAACCAACATAGTTTGCATGTGCAATGGTTATGCCAATAAACAAATCCCACATATTTATGAGGGCAACACACAGATGGAAAATTGATTCGAGGATAGTTAATCTTTCTAGTTACTTCTACAGAACGAACGACTGTGAGAATGAAGTCCAGAAAATGCAAACTAAATTCATTGTGTTGATGTCACGATATACCTAAATTTGTTAGTTTGAGATAAGTCCTCTCTAATCGACGGAACCATTAAGACTAGACCCCATCTATGCATTATACACATCACATCTTCATTATAGTGATGAGCATACCTTTTGGTGCTTTTCTCTACACATTGATGACTATTAATGATCTTCATTTACTAGTAATAAATGTCTTGAGAAAAAAAAATCTATTAAAATGCAAGGTTAAAGAAATCAAAGGGAATCATCTACAAATGTCATAGGCCCATTTGTCACGGTTTTTAAATATTTTGAGCACATGTTTTTAAAAAAGATGAGTCAAGTGCTACGTCACAATCGCAAACAATGTAACAAAACTTTTGAAAGAATTAGATATTATTGTGGAAAAGAGAATACGTCACGGTTTCATTCTTTTTTAGTAACCTTTCAATTTACACTTTATTTAAACTTATAAAAAAAGTTAAAATTAACTATTTTGTAATTTATTGACGTTTATTGATAATATAATTTTTTTAAAATAAAACATTATAGCTGCAGTGAAATGTCTTGTAAGTTGGTTGTACAGTTTAATCTCATCCTTACAGTTTTAAAAAATCAATGACTTTAATATAATTTGCAAATTGAGGATTTTTCTTCTGCATTTCATTACTCGCTCTCAAATTTTTTAATGGACATAATGGCAAGGAATGGCCTTCATTATAACTAGTTCAAAGTCCATCCTGCCTGAGAATAGCTATGGTGAATATCTAAGTCTTTTTAATCAGTCAACAGATGTCAATAATAACAATGATGTAGTTGTGGAGTTTGATTCCAAAATCAGCACTAACAGAGATGACCTAGAGGATAATCACGTTGGAATAGATATGATTTCAATAAAGTTCATCAATCGGGCTTCTATCAACCCTTGCAATGTTGTGCTCAAGAATGCCTCTGATGTTGTTGTGTGGGTTCAATACAACAGCAAAAAATTGAGCATCTATGTCAACATAGGCAATTTACCAAATCCATCAAATCCTGTGCTTTTTATCACCATCGATTTGTCAAAAAGTTTGCTTGAAAATGTCAATTTTGAGCACTCTGCTTCAACTAGAATGAAACTAAATTCAACTGCATTTGATACTAGAACCTCACAATGGAAAACATCAATCGTCATGATCTACTTTTTCGTCCTGCTTTTTTTTCAACTTTTTCACGTCCATTCCATTTTATTCTATAGTGTTTCATAGCACACCCGAATATGACAAAGTCGAACAGACCACAGGGGAATCTCCCCTCAAATGAGCCTATCACTCCAACATTTGAGAGATATCTGCCAATTGATCCTATGGCACCAATTACAAATTGCTTCGACTACAAAGACTCCGACTACAATTGCGGTTGTCAACAGCCACATAGATCTCTATCATTCAACAATCTAGCTTGGGGGCAAGACACAGTCATCCAACCAAACTATCCCAGCCAAGGCCAACCACATCAAATGAGATCTGAAATACACCAAAACGGCCATCCCATTCAAACTTACAAAGAAATGGCCATCCAGATGGACAACGAAGGAGGTCATCTTGAAAAGAACTTGAAAGAGGCACGTGAGGCATGTGAAGCTCTCCATGTGGCCTATCAAACAGAGAGATCTGCAGCACGTCAAGTGTCGGTAGAAAATATTCTCAAAACAAATGGGACCACTCAAACACAAATGCAAAACAATCCGCTACAAGGCAATGAAAATCAAAGAATTGAAAGAACCACCCCTACAAATATCATAGATAACCTAGTCCAATGGATTAAAATGTTAGAAGCAGGAGGTGCTGAGCAATCTCAACCAGAAAGATCTAGAACACAAAGAAACCCTTTCAATGAAAGAGGCGTGTGAGGCACGTGAAGCTCTCCATGTGGTCTATCAAACAGAGAGATCTGCAGCACGTCAAGTGTCAGCAGAAAATATTCTCGAAACAAATGGGGCCACTCAAACCCAATGCAAAACAATCCACTACAAGGCAATGAAAATCAAAGAACTGAAAGAGTCACCCCTATAGATATCATAGGTACTCTAGTCCAACGGATTAAAATGTTAGAAGCAAGAAGTGTTGAGCAACCTCAACCAGAAAGATCTAGAACACAAAGAAACCCTTTCACTGAACCAAGCCAGGGGCAACCCAACTTCCCCCCTATTTAAACTTTTATTCTCCTAACTCAGGAAATGAGGCATTCATGCCTCCTCAAAATTAAAACATGCAACCAAGTGGTATCAACACAATGCAAAACTACACAATGCCACCTACATTTCAACAAACGCACGTGCAACAAACATATCAAATCACACTTGAATATCAACGAAATCTTCAAAACCAAACTTTTGCACCAACAAGGCTTATGTTCACTGGAACAAATACAACTTCTCAAAACTAGTTTACAGGAACATATCTTGAATATTTAAAAGAGCCCCTAGATTACACCATTCACAACGTGTTGCTTCCTCGTCCTCTCCTAGATTTACCTACGTTCAAAGCGAAGGGCGATCCTAATTCTCATATTAAGGTGTAACCATAGTAGTGAGAGAACTCCTCGCTTGGGATGGAGTTGTAACAAGAACATTTCCAAAGCTGCTTGAAAGAATTGCTCTTGATTGGTACTATCGCCTCTCTAAGGCATCCCTAAAATCCTTTACGCAACTCATTGGCAAATTCCTAGCCACGTTTGACATAACAAATTCATGAAAATGGGAAACCCAACTTCCCCCCTATTTAAAGTTTTATTCTCCTAACTCAAGAAACGAGGCATTCATGCCTCCTCAAAATTAAAACACACAACAAAGTGGTATCAACGCAATGCAAAACTACACAATGCCACCTACATTTCAACAAACGCACGTGCAACAAACATATCAAATCACACCTGAATATCAACGAAATCTTCAAAACCAAACTTTTGCACCTACAAGGTTATGTTCACTGGAACGAATACAACTTCTCAAAACCAATTTACAGGAACATATCTTGAATATTTAAAAGAGCCCCTAGATTACACCATTCACAACGTGTTGCTTCCTCGTCCTCTCCTAGATTTACCTACGTTCAAAGCGAAGGGCGATACTAATTCTCATATTAAGGTGTACACCATAGTAGTGAGAGAACTCCTCCCTTGGGATGGAGTTGTAACAAGAACATTTCCAAAGATGCTTGAAAGAATTGCTCTTGATTGGTACTATCGCCTCTCTAAGGCATCCCTAAAATCCTTTACGCAACTCATTGGCAAATTCCTAGCCACATTTGACATTACAAACTCATGAAAATGGGAATTAGGGAATTTTTTAGCATGAAACAAGACACCAACGAGTTTGTAGCACACTTTGTGACACAATGGAGGCAAGTCCTCTACTCTTCAACAAGCACACCAAACATGCACCACAGGGAACTTTGTGACCTCTTTTTGCATGCCCTTAACAGAGATACATGGAAGTACAGAAACTACCTTATAAATCATATGAGGAAGCCCTAGAGAGCGCCTTGAGAATTGACCAAGCAACTATAAACAGAGGATGAAAAACCTACAAATCAAACAAAAAATTAGTAATTCAAAACGACAATAGTGGAAGCAACCCATCCACTATTAGAATCTTGAAGAATTATCAAAGTGCAACTACTGACAGAGTTACCAACCAACCTCCTATGAAAAATAGGTCAGACAAAAACGAATACAGTGGAAGAGACTACTATGTAAAGTTCCACCCCAAATTGAAACCAATTTTTTTTTTCCAAAACCCACAAAGTATTTTGACTTCTATCAAACAAGCATTTCGTCAAACGGTTGTCATGCATTGGTTTTTTTTTTTAATAAATTCATCACAAGATACAAAGATGATTAAGAGGCATTTTGTCAAACAATTTGTGGTCTTTGTTATAGTTGATAAAACAAGTATCATAAACAATGCAACCTGCTACTAAAAATCAAAAGTACAAATGCATAGAATAGTTGATCTCTAACCTTCACAGAGATGCCAAATACATAGGAAATAAATGCTATGTTGATGTAGACCAAGAACAATCTCTGCAATAGCTATTTGTCCTTCAGTATTATCTGTTGCTAAGAGTATTTCAGACTGAAATGATATTTAAATCTGTCGCGGAAGTTGAATTAGACTGCTGTAGTATGGTTTATCAGACCTGTATATCAGTTGCAATGTTGATATATTCCAAACAGCACTGCTGTAGCTCAAATATGCCCCAGAATACATAGAAATGGAGGAGATCCAATCTTTATATTAGCTGATATGGCTTCACCATATCCTGCAACAGCAAAAGAGACTCCTTTATGAGTCTCACGTAAGTCTTGTAGAGGCTGGGAATTCTTTTGTATCCTCCTTAAGAGGTGCAGCTGGTATTAGGAAATGATGTGGCTGCTTGTGGGGGCCACAAACCACTAAACCTCTCCCAAATACCTTCCCCAAATGCTAATACAGCTGCCTTCTTGTTTAAGAGATGGTACAGCCAGCATTCCCTTCACACTTTAAATCCCCAAACTTGGTACGGCTGGAAATAATAGGGCCTAAAATTCCTCATAAAATCTTCATCACAGAACAATAAATCTCTGCATAAATAAATTTGTATTTGAAACACAAATCTCACAAATTTATCAAGCAATCCCTCCTGCAAATACAAACATTCGAATCCTACGAAGAATGTCTCTTTCCAGCACAAGAATTCCTCAAACTCCAAACCAATATGCGCAACTGTGAACCCTGAGTGAATCCACCAAGTGGGTTGAATTGGGTTTTCGTCCAATCAACCAAGAAACCATTGGGGTTTTCGTCCCACTGGTAAGAGTTTGGCCGTAGGAACAAAACTCCAAATCTCCAAAGAGAAAATAAACAAACTTCTGAATGACCCAAATGAGCTCCCACAACCTCCTCTTATACTTTTTTCCCACCAACCTTTCCAGAAGCTTATTTTTTTAATTAAAAGCTCCTTTTTGGCTCCAAAAGACCTTTTTTATCAAATTAATGATAATATTTGATTCACAAGCTCCCAACATTATGCTTCCATGATTTAAAACTTTTTATTCTCTTTTTGATGAGCTATAATACTAAGGTGCCCTCTAAACTATAATACTAAGGTGCCCTCTAAATTATTTTGATTAAATTAAGCAACCTTAGTAAAAAAATTAAATTATAGCCAATATTACACCCAAGTTGCAGAAACTATCAAAAAGCATTAGCATCGAAATCTGACTGCACTAGAGTGACACCAATGATGAATAATGAAAATCAGGCCCGACCAGGGGACTTACTATAAATAGACACACTCTCCAAGAATCTTGGAGAAAACACCAAAAGTTGGAATTCACTTCGCAAAGTGGCATAAGTGTCCTCAAGACTTACTGAGCTCATTGGCAACATCAAATAACCTCTCTGACAAGGCTAACACTCACCGAGAAGGTCAGAGCCAACTACAATGCTAGAGAACCAAAAAATGGGGACATTACATATTACCCTCGGGATATCAACGTTGTAGATTATCCCAGGAACAAAAATTATCCTCAAAGGAATAACCAACAACAGGGTAATCGAAACGACAACAAATATGAACTCTATCGACCACCATTTGACCCATACCGATTCTACACATTTCATAGGGTAAGGGGATATAACATCGAATCTTGTCGGGAGTATAACAGGTTCATTGCAAGATTTCTTGAAGAGCAATGTCTATTCATAGAAATGTTCCTTAACCCCAACAAGTGACGCCTAGGAATGAAAACAATCCTCGATACGCACCTAGCGCTCCACAAAACATAAATATGAGAATCTTTCAAGACCCCTTTCTCAAGACCCCTTTCCCATACATCAAAACAATGAGTCGAATGCTCAAAACACATCAAGTTCAACATAGACTAACACATCAAACACAAGTGAACCCACGGCATCTGCTCAATTAGGTCATAAAGGAGACAAAAATGGTGGGTGTGGTAGAAATCATCCATGAAGAAATGGAAACAAAAAACAAAACCTAATATGGTCCAAGAAGCTAACTATCACGGAAAGGCCATATCAATAGTGGATCCCACCCCACCACTAATCAAACCATATGACCTCATTGAGGATCTCAAGAAAACCTACGCAAAGATCTTTATAGATCTTCTTAGAAACTCGCCTTCACATCCCGCAAATCTTTTGAAAGCTATCGGCTTAAAACATCTTAACAAAATTACTCCACCTCCTAAAGAACAAACAAACCGAGTAGACTTGGATCTAGACCCTCCAAACGCCAAGCTACAAGACCCTAGATTCTTTTCCAACCTCAAGAAAATGCCAACTAAGGCTGAATTGATTAAGAAGGGGGATCCAACCTTGTATTTACAAGTGTGGATTTAAGACACATGCATAAAGAGAACCCTAATTGATGATGAAGCGGCTATCAACATTGTTCATTTTTCCTTTCTCAAAAGGATGGGATATGGACACACCAACATCACAGTCTACCATGACACTTTGCGAGGCTAGGACAACCTAAAAGCGGCCAAAATCAAGAAAATAACTCTTCCAGTCTCTCAGACCTAAGACAATCCCAACTGTGTTCTATGTTTAACAGAGACACGAGCTACAATCTACTTCTAGGAAGGCCATGGATTCATAGGATGAAGCCAATTCCTTCTACCCTATTCCAAGAAGTTCACTTTTAACATCTTGGGAGAGTCAATGTTGCAAAGAGAGACCTTGTGTCATTCAGCATGTTAAAAATTAATGCAACGAAGAAGATCGGTGTCCCAATCAACTACGAACTGTCAACAAACAAAATTACGATACCAGAGCCAACTCCATAAGTCCTATATTTGAAGGAGAAAAATGAACAAGTCAAAACAACAACGAATGTAGGAACCAAAACAATCGAAAAAGGGGAACTGTTGCAACAAAATACAATACTTTCAAAAAAAATGATGGCAAAAATTATGGAACTTCTTGAGTAGGATAGTCCCTTGCAATTCCCCCTGGACATTTTTACCATCAATGTGACGATAGAATAAAAGGAGCAAATAGTAATGCAACCAAGCCAACCAAATCAACCAAGAGAAGCTCCTCCTTTAATCGAATTGGAAACAATTGACCTAGCATGGATCAACCCTAATGTCTTTGATGGCAGAGATGAAGGCATGTCAGAGGGATACACTCCTTTAATGCTACCTAGGGAGACTATGTTAAGTGAATCTTGCAATCCGCCAGAACCAAGTGATTCTTACACACCACTCGCCCCCTAGTAAATCATACACTCCTCTCACACTACCAACGCAAATGGACTCCAATGATCATCTCTGTACAAATTCCATCGACAATGAATCCACAAACGCTGTGAAAGTTTCATCTAGAGCCTTTAGAGCCAATGACAACCAAGACCAACATTCACCTACTACATTTGTGCAATCAAATGATACTTGGGAACCGCCTCAAGTTTGGATTGAAATGGTCGAAAAGTTAACTAATGAAGATGAGGTGTGTGAAGCAAGACTTAAGAAGGAAAAGAAATTACAAATTATTTGAAATAACACCCAACCATTCTTGAGTTGCCAGAGACCTACATTGGGTATTCAATGGATCTAAGACCAAAACCTTTAGAATGGAAAAACAAATTTAAGTTTCTTTCCTCTGAAAGAACACAAGGAGCCCCAAACTCCCTTTGAATTATTTCAATTACTGCAAAGTTTAAATATGCAACACAAATTTGACCTTCTTTCCTCTATCGCCACATTAATGGTAAAAGTGTCCTGGGGGAATTGCAAGGGAATATCTTGCTAAAGATGTTCCATAATTTTTCTCGTCATTTCTTTTGAAACTACTGAATTTTGTTGCGACGATTCCCCTTTTTCGATCATTTTGGTTCCTACATTCAATGTTGTTTTGACTTGTTCATTTTTCTTCTTCAATTGTAGGACTTGAGGAGTTGGCTCTGGGATTGTAATTTTGTTTGTTGATAGTTCGTGGTCGATTGGGATACTGATTTTCTTCGTTGCGTCAATCTTTAACATGCTAAATAGCACAGGGTCTGCCTTTGCAACAAACTCTCCCAAGACGTAAAAAGAGAACTTGGAATAGGGTAGAAGGAATTGCCTTCATCCTATGAATCCATGGCCTTCTTAGAAGTAGATTGTAGTATGTCTCTGTCAATAACACAAAACACAATTGGGATCGTCTTAGGTCCAAGAGAGATTGGAAGAGTTATTTTCTTGATTGTGGCCACTTTTAGGTTGTCCTAACCTCACAAAGTGTCACAGCAGGCTGTGACATTCATGTGTCCATATCCCATGCTTTCGAGAAGGGGAAAAGGAACGATGCTGGCAACCACTCCATCATCAATCAGGGATCTCTTTACACATGTATTGTAAATCCACACTTGTAAATACAAGGCTAGATTCCCCTTCTTAGTCAATTTGGACTCAACTGGCATTTGCTTAAGGTCGAAAATGAATCCAAGGTCTTGTAGCTTGGTGTTCAGAGGATCTAGATCCAAGTTTACTCAGTTTATTTGTTCATTAGGAGGTGGAGTGTGTAAAAACTGTTAGTGTTTTAATTTGCACCTTTCAATGCAACACAAAACGGAATAGCGTGTACAATAAAATTGTTCTTTGAATTAGGAGGGGAAGCTCCCTTAGACAAGAAATTTTAAGAGACAAACACGAATAACCTATTCTTTTTGTTTTCTCAGAAGCATGAGCACAAGGCAATTCAACTCTTTTGCAATCCAACGAGAAGTTTTCGAGTAGAGCAAAAGAATAACTTAATCTAAAAGATACTTTTGCTTTCTTCAATTAAATCCAGAGATTGAAGAAGACAAATAAACATAGGTGAGCTGATTTAAAGGAAAACATAGACAACAATGAAAGATCAAAGACGATTGATTATGCATAAAATCACAAACATTCACTTCCAACCTTAACAATACAAAGCTTGCATAAGTTTAAAGCACACATCTATCCTTAAAGCAATAGATTACGCAACACAGATTGAACAATAATATGAGAGCAATAAAAGCTTCAGCATTTACCATTAAGAAATAAAGTGTGTAGAATACACTTATTTATACCCTAAAACAAAAGGTGCACAAAAGGGAAAAAGAAGAGTTGAACTAATACTCTTCAACCTAAACCTAATGTTGCATTTAAGCTTGCAAGCTTATTAGCATATTAAAATTATAAAATATGTCTCATGCAATTCAATTAACTGAATTTGCATGTTATTAAAAAAAGAGTTCCAAAAATACATGATTTGCATGATTTCCAAAACAAATCTAAAAATAAATATAACGTTGAAAAGCAAAATCAGTTCTCAAAATAGAATCTGCTTTGGAAATCCCTCCGGCTGCTCCAAATAGCTTTTCCTTAAAACACTGAAAAATGGCTAAGTCCAAGAATTGAGATTTTGCTCAAATTCATCAACTTTAGCCTCTTATGGAATGATGATAGAGTACAAATGCATGGCCTTCGTCTGCACGATGATGTTTGCATCTTCTACTGTCTTTGCGAGATCTAGATACTCCTTTTCTTCTTTATAGAATTTCATAGTGATCTCGGCCAAAAGGTACATCTTCTCCACATGAGGATCTCCACAAAACCTCTCACGAATCAGATGTATGAATTCATTCTGCAAGTCGTGTAAAAGGCAATTCACACCTTCATCTGTGAAGTATCTGCAAGGGATGCGCTGAATAAAATCTCACATATTTCTCCACATTGAGAAGCTTTTCTTTCCATGTAGCCAGAATTGAGGCTATGTCCTTAGAGGTCTAAACCAAAAAGGAATATTGTTGAGTCCATGTGAAGACTGTAGACCTCTGCTCTGTTGTCATTGACTTCATACCAAGAGTCTGCAATTTCACTAAAAGCCTATCATAAATAGGTGCCATCTAGGTCATGCAATCTGTCAAACTATCAATTCCAAGGATAACATCCTTAGAATTCGCCACTGCTGCGGACAACTTGGCAAGAATGTCGGCGCCCTTCACTATGAAATCTTCTATCCAGTCCTTCATGTGTTTTCCGTAAACAACCAACTTGTTCAACTGTCTCTGGTCATCTAAAGACTCCATAACTTGTGGCAAAAGGGAAGGTTGTGTAGAAGTGTGCAAAAGCTGAGAAATATACTGCCGCAGCTGTTTGTTCTCCGCTTTGAGGGCAGCCTTGTCCTCTCCATCCTTCAGCACTCTTTCCTTCAAAGTATCAGCTGAAACCTCCAATATGTTAACCGCTGCATGCCGTGTGCTTCTACCCAAGTTGGCCTTAATGATCTAAAAATCATCAGGCTCTACATCTACCACAGTCTTATCATGTGGAGGAATAGTGGTCTCTAGAATCATCTCACCCTCGTTAGTCCTCAAAATGCTCGAATGCTTCTTCAACTTCTTTGCCGCAGGTTCCCTGTATGAACTATCAAAAGTGCTAAAATCCAGCTGATAGGAGGGTCTTGTTGTGACCTAATCACACATCGCCCCATTGCAAATGGGGACCCCCTCCAATTTCTTGCCTTAGGTTAGGTTGTATTTTTTTTCAGAGCTCTACTTCAACTCTGTTCTCTGTTTTGAGCCAAGAGGGAGATTACATCAACATTTGTCGTGGCTATCACTTGCAACTAGGCTCCAACATTATGACATCATTTGGATTGAATCTTGGCATGATTGAAATAAGGTAGAATTGGACTTTTCCTCGAGCACTAAGGATGATTGTCCTGGGAACTATTATGTTTGAAACCATGAAGAAATGGGGCATTGTCAAGTGATTAAAATATGAAAAAGTGGCTAAGTATTCAAGCAAGGAACAAAATCCTCATCTAATGCACCCCTATGACATCTTTCAACCGGAGATCAAAATCTCCATCCAATGCGCCCATTTCAGGAGGTTATTCAACCGAGGATCAAAATCATGATCTAGTGCACCACTTGTGGAGGAGGTCTAATTCAAGCCCAATGACACCTTTCAAACAAGGATCCAATTTGCCATCTAATGCGCCATTATTAAGGGTGGTTTAACTTAAGTTTTTTGGACCTTTTTCAACCGGAGGATGAAATGATGATATAATGCGCCAAGATGGAGGAGGTTTGTTTTGATTGTTAAAGTGCAAATTTTATGAGATTTCAGGAGAAGGATAAAATTGCAATCTGGTGCGCCTTTATTGGGATATGATTCAACTTAAGTTTTGACGTCCTCCAACCGAACGTCAAAATCCTCAACCAATGCGCCACCTTGGTGTGAGGGTAAAGTTAAATTTTATGAAGGTTTTTAAACAAAGGACAAAATCCTCATCCAATGTGCCATTATTAGGAGAGGTCTAGTTCAAGTTCATGTGATCATTCAAGCAGAGGATGAAATGGTGATCTAATGCGCCCTTATCAAGGAAAGACAATGATGATTTTTAGAAATGTTTCAACCGAAGACCAAAATCCCCATCTAATGCGCTACTATTGATGTGGTTTGATTCAAGCCAAATGAAGAAATTTAGACGAAGGATGAAATTGTGATCTGCTGCACCACTCCCATATGAGGTTGAATTGAAGTTTTATGAAGGCTTTTTAAGTGAAGAACAAAATCCTCATCCAATGCGCCCTTATCAAGGAGAGACAATGATGATTTTTAGAACACATTTTTTAGCAAAGATCAAAATCAAGAACTAATGCACCAACAGAGGAGGTAATCTTATTTTAAAAAAATTCAAAGAGATCATCCAACCGGAGGGCAAAAACCTTGATCTATTGCGCCAACTTGATGGGAGTTTTAAGTAAAGTTTTAAGATAAATTTCAACCAAAGATTAAAACTGCCAACCAATGCGCCACCTCGGTTTGATGATTCAGTCCACGTTTTATGATATTTTTCAATCAGAGGACAAAATTGCCATCCAATGCACTCCAAGTGGGAATCATCATGCCTTATTTAGACTTAAGTCTAGACCAGGCCCAATTCACATAGAATGTCGCACCATACTTGGCAAAATTAATGAATTAAAATTTTAAAATGTTTGAATTGGACAAGGATCAGGTCGGCCTAGGAGAGAGGATTCCAGATTTTAGGCAAAGTGTATATAAGGCTAACAATCATGTTTCATTTTATCATTCATATCAAGCAGCAAGTGCGCATCGAAGAGCAGACGTAGGGCGAATTTTAGGTGACTGGTGTCTGATTTTAGTCTGATTTTTATAAAGTTGAATCTGATTTTGACTAATTGTTGAAGGGTTTCATCAAAGGCAATCAAATTGTAAGTCTGCTCTGAAGGTAATGTTCTGAGTTTTTTCATTTTCCAGCAGACTTATTGGTTTCAAGAAAGAAGATTGTTTAAGTGTTGATGAACTTTTGCAAGGAAGTAAAACTATAATGCTGGAAGTCATAATTTTCTTGTAAAATTCCATTTTTTTAGGTTCTTGAAAAATCAGATTTTGATAGATGTAGAAGGCTGAAGGGATTTATTTGATCATTATTTATTCGAAGTTACCTATTCATGTCTATGGTTTGTAGGATCATGGCGATGACATCCAAAGAAAGACAAACAAGGATTGGCATGGATGCCAAAGGAAGAGTTCCGGAGACCAAGCTTGTTTCACAATAGACAAATGTTGGTGATACAAACATGGGTAACAGCAGTTTGGACGACATCAAGAGTGTACTTCAAGAGCCAGACACCTGGAGTCACCTTCGTGCAAGAAGTGAAATAAAGATAGAAGATAGCCACTCTAAAGAATCACATCAAGTTCATCATTCAAGTGCACTTCATCATCCGCATTAAGCAAGGACATCTATCCATCAAGCTTCAAGTTCTATCAATCTTCAAGTATCAGAGAGGTCTCCTACTCCATGAAGCATCATCATCATATACACTACTCTCTCTGAAGATGTATCCAAAGAAGATCAATCTATATCCTACAAAAGAAGAAGAATAACAAAGTTAGATAAATGAGCAACATGCATCATACACATCCAACTTGCGAAAAAACAAGGCAAGATCAACAAAGATACATTCCCAAGTGTTCAAGATCAAAGCAATCATGTTTGAAGACATCACACAGATGATACAATTTGGGAATATGCTGAGGTGGCACCTACGTGGCATATACATATTTTTCAAGCCAATCACAATTCGCGACATCATTCAACAAGCAAGAAGCCAAAGAGGATGCCCATGTGGAAGATGCTCTAAAAGATATCATTTCATCCTTATCTTCTTGGAAAGCGTGCCTTCATTGCCTCTCTTATGTACTAAAAATAGCAAGTTGTAACTAATTGTTGAGATTGCATGATCCTGGCCCTTGGCTACTTGAACTAATCCAGGCCATTCATTGTAATTATGGACTTCTATATAAAGGCCTGTTGCCTCATTTGTAAAGGGGAATAGTTAGTAGGCAAGTAGAGTAGATGAATAGAGTAGAAAAAGACTCTCGAAATTCTCTGAGAGTACTTGAAGATTGTTGTAAATATTTCTCAAGATCAATGCAAAGACATTGGAGCTCGCTTGGTGTTAAGTGTTGTCTTGTGGAATGACATGGTTTCTTGTATCTTAATGAAATGGAGAGATGTTTCTAAGTAGATTAGAAGTAGATTAGTAGCTCATTGATGTTATGTATGTATGTGTTGAATATTCGATCAACTCCTAGCTCATGCTTTTAACATTCATCGTTGGTGAAGTGTTGTGTAAAGCTAGTCTAAGCTTCATTTGCTTGAGTTCGATTGTGGATGTTTGTTTGAGCTGCGTCGTTCAATGGGTGCTTATATGAGCGTTCATGATATGAAAACCTTTCGCTATCCTTAGAAGATTGCACCAAATCCATGTAGTTGTAGGCATTCTTGGCGAAGTGGAGTTAGGTTGATTAAGGAATTTGTCTATTAATGCATCATCATTACTTCATTGACCTTAGATTAGTTTCTTCTAAACCTTATCTTTTTCCTTTTCTTCATTATTGAGACATTGTACATATATCATCCACACTGAAAGGAGAAACAAGCTGAATGAAATAAGAAGTCTGCATAAGTCCCTTTGCGATAATCAGCAATATCACATCAATTCATTGAGCTCATCCATCGCAAATTATAGATAAGGGACTTTGAAGTTACCTCATTGGATCACATAGCTTAGCCTTTGAAGAACTTTATTCAAGAGAGAGTGGGATACTTAGTGTTTTACTCTATTGTTGAGTTGTCTAGAAACAATCATCAACAGGTCTCTTCTCTCCAATCACCCTATGCAGCCAAGTGGGAGGAGTCCTTTCTGGCTCCACTTTTAACTCAACTTGTGACTCAACCTCAGGTTCAATTTTTGTCTCCTCGATTCTTGATGAGTCAAATGGTGTCGAAGTATTAAGTACACGAGACTCACGAGGTTCTGGCTGTGTAGGCGGCGATGGTGAATCCTCATCGGAAGAAGAAGGTGAAGAAGGCTCTATGGAAGATAAGTTGATTGCATTAGGCTATTGATGAACTGATGCCCTGGATTGAGTCCTAGTCTTCTAGATCACCCTCGAGGGTTCTTTCGTAGGAATGCCAACTCCCTTATCCTTCCCGCCTACCACCTTGGATTTCAACCGTGTTACCAAACGAGATGAAGATGGCAGCTCTACTACTAGGGTTTTGTCCTTGCAAACTTTGGTCATCTTTTCTCTCTTTGCATTCTGGAACAACCAACTGCGCTTCACAACCATGCATGTCCTTTCCGTAATGGAGACTGACTCCTTGATGGACCAGTCTATCTGCGGCAAAGGCTACTGATCAATTTGCTCCTTAGTAAACTTAGGAGAAAGAACATTATTCTCCTCATCTGTCAAGCCTCTAACATCCTCATCTAGGAGCGCTGAAATTTGCTCCAATGTGAAGCGGTTGTAATCACGTCGGTGAACCTCGAACTCATCTTCGCAAGTGGCCCAATAATCTTCAATGGAGGGCATATGGGCGAACTTGCCACCAACTCTGGATTTCATTACCTCCTTCGGATCATAGGTGTGTTTCTCCTTGAATGTCTTGAAACCGAATCTAGCCATCTCTTCCCCAATAATCTTAGCATCTACGGCAGATTTGCCCTTGTAGATACCGAGTTGGAAAGGGAAACCAACTCCATGCTTATGCCTGTTGCGTAGCAAAGTATGAACTTCTGAACTCTGGCACACGTACTCCATGAACACTACCTCATCAGAAGGATATCTCGAAAGCATGTATGGATAAGAAGTAAATCCATACACTCGGATGTATGAAAAAGTGGGAAACTGTATAAACCAATCCGCCCAATTTGAGATGACGACCCTTGCCTCCTCTGAAATACGCACATGCATCTGATTATCCAACTCACGCACTGTATGCATTAAGAACGCATCATTGACCCTACGAAAGTGCCTTTGTGACTAAAAACTCCAACTATGGATAGAGCCTGAATATCTTGGTATTTTGTGATGAACCAATGAAGTTTGATCAGGCAAAATTGTGTTGCTTTGCCACCATGTAGACCAAGAATGAGATCATTTTAAACTCCCGAGTTCGAGGAAACTCCATGATTTTCTTATGAATGCAATTGCTAATGAGGGAAGCCCAATCATAAGTCTCAATACCATTGACCACATTGTTGATAATATAGAACATCCATGTTCTAAAACTTCGTGCCTCAACTTGCCCAGTGATGCGGTTGAGCAATGTGATCCTGATGGTAAATTCATCTTTGAATTCTCCGCGGCTTACATTCCTCAGAAGCGTGGTTCTCTTCTCCTTCAGCCACTTCGCCACCCCTCTTTGATGCTTATCAACATGAGTGTTCCATACCCTGTTGCACTCCTCAAGATCTAGCTTGAGGGACTCTTCAAATGGCAGAATGGAGAAGGCAAACTCGATATCATCTGATTTGAGGCTAGCCAACACATGTCCATCAACTGCTCTAATTTCCCCTGTCTCAAGGTCGTAATGCTTTATGCAAGCAAGTACGAACTCTAGGCATTGAACCGAGATAGGGAAAGAGCCAACTTGAGTAAGCCCGGAGTAAATCAAGTTCTTCGCCGTAGTGCTACAAGCTCTCATCATAGCAACCAAGTCGAAACCCTCGGGGGCACCCTGACATAAATTCGTCTCCTTGACCTTTGGGTACTCATGAATGAATGTCGATTTGACCTCCATGGTGATAGAAGAGTATTGCATCTTGACTTTTTGGCTTGTAGGAGTGTTCTTTGTCGGTGTCCCGCAGTATATGACGCAAAATCAGACCTTTTCTTGCTCATTATGAAAAATCAGACTCTTTTTCTTGCTATCAAACTCAGAAATTTTGGAAAAAAGTGAATATTTTGACCTTGGGAAGCGAAATTTCTGAGTTTCTTCTTCAAATTTGCCCTTAGAAATGGATGCAAAGGTCGATTTTATGTGTTTTTAGGTGTTGGGATAGCACAAAACCACAGAAAATAATGCTTTTTGGTCAAGATTTTGACCTAGAAGGAGGCTGGACCTGCTCAAAAATGGAGAAAAAGTGACTTCAAAAGTCTGATTTTTGCCCTTTTCAACGCTGCACCTGCACTTCGTCATGAATTCTCTTCAAATTCGTCCACTTGATGCTCCAAAACAATGAAATATGCCTTTATACAAGCTTGACCTCCACAAAAATGGAAGCTTTTCTCCAAAATAACTTCGAATTTGACTTCTATATGGCTGGGAATGAAACAAATCTCCTTCAACCTGCTGTAGCAAAACAAAAATATGCTCTCCAAGCTTCAAAAAATAAAAAATAATGCTTTGCTAGAGGCAGCACTTGTCTTTTATAAACCCTTAGCTTTGCTATTTCTTATTTTTAGGGCATGCAAACTCCTTGCTTTCTCCAAATCTGCCTTCTTCTAAAAATAAGATTTTTTTTTCTGCCCTTGATCATGCAAATTGAATTGAATTTGATTTGAAATTGAATTGCTTATTTATAGCCTTTGAAAGGCATGCAATTTTGGAAGAGGTGCGTCCCATTTCATGCAAGGTCGGCCTGTTTTCTTTTTGTTTTTAGAATACTTCAAAAGCAATGAAAAAATGAGCTAAAAAGCGTGTCTAATTGGTGAAGGACACGCCTGTTGCTAGGCGCGTGCGCCCAGTAGCAGGCGCGTCACCCTTGATGTGTCTCCTTCAACCATTTTGAGGCGTGCTTCCAAGCGATGGCGTTTTTGAATCCTTACGTGCGTGCGTCCTCTATTGAGCGCGCCAATTTTCCTCCTCAAACCTCTGCAAATGCTTTTTCGAATTGGAGTGGTGTTTGAATGATGAAAAGCATGCTCACCATATGGCGGACACTTCTAACCTTTGGCGTGCGCACTCCTTTTTGGACGCGCTTTTCCCTTTGCTGATTGCATTTTTCACAATGTGTCTAGGCGCGCTTCATAGATAAGTGGCGCATTTCATTGGTGAAGGATGCGCCTTTCCTCCTTGGCGTGCGCTTTTGTCATTTTGGCGACTCAATTCACTTCCTCCAACGCGCTTTATTTCTCCTTTGTATTTTAACTTGGATTTTGAGATGTTTTCCTTTTTCACTTAAGGCGCGCCTAGGCCCAAGCGCGCCTTTTTTGCCTTTGATCATTTTTGAATTTTTGCCTTTAGTGAAATCTTTCACTTAAATCCTCGACTTCACTTTGCCTTCTATCTGTCTTCGACTTCACCATGCTTTGAGAGTTTGCAACTTTTGATTCTGACTTGATGATCTTATCTTCACAAAAAGGATAGAGCTCTTTCGTTCATCATGGCGTGCTTGAGTCTAGGCGCGCTCCAGTTGCCTTAGTCATTTTTGGCTCTTTGAGACTTCAATTTGATCTCGCCTTCCTTTGACGTGTTTTGAAATTCACTGAACCTGCAGGGTTAGAAGAAATCGACATGGCAAAATGATGCTTTGAGACATGGGTTTGATACCGTTTTTGGGGAGAATGTATACATAGACGAAAGTTTTTCGTATGGGTACAACAATTGGCTCTGTCTGGGGACCATGGTGTATACTTGCGACATAGGAGGACCTTCGAATCTCTGGTTTTCAACATGGATTAGTGTCTTATCAGTTGGACAATAGAGTCAGCATATTTTCCTAAATCACCTAAAAGTGGAACTCTGGTCTACCCAACGGGACACAACAATTAAACGATATATAACGGGGAAAAACAAAACTACATAACGAGTACATTACGGAAAGGGTAAATACAATACAACATAAAAGGGGAAACCCCTTCAAACCCTTAGAAATGAAGTGTTTCAGAAATTGCCCACTATAGGGCAATGGCAATGGCATACCTTCCAAGTGCGAGAGAAAATATGTGTTGTCTCCGCAGAGCTCGCGAATCTTGAATGGTCCGAGCCACAAGGAGCCAAATTTTCCATGCATTCCTTTGGACTCGTGTCTCTTATCCCACAGCAGGACAAGATCAGCAATGTCAAAGTTGCGTTGACAAGCCTTTTTGTCGAAGATTTTCTTCACACGCTCTTGATGATAAGTGATCTTATCAACCACTTCTGATCTCTCCTCTTCGAGCTTTGACAAGTACATGATGCGCCTTTCAATGGGATCCTTGAATTGACCATCTTCGACTAACATGGATAGTTGCAAGGCAAATAGCTCAAGTGTGATAGGCAAAATGACCTCTGTGCCATACATGATAGCGAACAGCGAAGTGCCGATGACTCTTTTCGGTGTGATCCTATCAGCCCACAAGGCATCATACAACCTTTTATGCCATGTGCGTTGATTTTGTCAACCAACTTGCGAATGATCGTGACTAGATTTTTATTGGAGGATTCTGCTTGTCCATTACCCTGAGGGTAATAATCTAAAGAATGAGACAAGGTGATTCCGTAGTCAAAACAGAAACCCAATAGTTCTTCTGAGGAAAAACTTATTGCATTATCCGTCACAATCTTTTGAGGTACCCCGAAGTGCAACAGAATGTTCTCCTTCAGGAAGTCGCACACAACCTCCGAGTTAGGTCGTCTAGCACGACATGGGCAACTAGGGGTACTTGGTCAAGGAAGGGGTACTTGGCCAACTTGGGTGACCCAGGTGACTTGCACGACCTGGGGAAAGCCATCATTTGGGAACATTATCAAGGCACAGTGTTGTGGAATGTCATTAGTTAATGGGGTTGGGGTCAAGGTCGAGGCTAGTCTTGAGGTCGACTCGTGTGACTTGAGTGACTTGGGTGACTTGCGCGACCCAAGCAAATCCATCATTTAGGAACATAGTCAAGGTCCAATGTTATGGAGCATTGTCAATTAATAGGGTTTTGGCTAAGGTCAGGCCCATGGTCAAGGAAGGGGTCGATCCCAGGGCAAACTCACGAAACTTGGGTTGTTAGGTGTACCTAGTCGACTTGGGTGGCCCAGGTGACTTGCACGACCTAGGTAAAGCGATCATTTGGGAACATTGTTTAGACCCAATGTTGTGGAACATCATTAGTTAACAAGGTTGGTGTTGAGGTCGACTTGTGCGACTTGGGTTACCTCAATGACTTGTGCAACCCAAGCAAAGCCAACATTTGGGAATATGGTCAAGGTCAAATGTTGTGGGATGTTGTTAGTGAACAAGATATTAGCCGACACGTGCGACTTGGGTTGTTGGGTTTACCTGGCCAACTTGGGTGACTTGGGTGACTTGCAAGACCTCGAGAAAGCCATCATTTGGAAACATGGTGGGCGCCTAGTGTTGTGGAACATTGTCAGTGAACGGGGTTGCAGCCGAGCCCGACCCCAAGTCTAGGGCTAACACGCCTGACTTGGGAAGTTGGAGATACCTTCCCGACTTGGGTGACCTTGGTGACTTGCAAGCCTTGGGGAAAGCCATCATTTGGAAACATGGTCAAGGCCCAATTGTAATGTTCCCTTTTTCAACCTAGTCAATTGTGGGCCCGATAGCCTATTTTCCGGAATCCCAATAGGCTATGTGGTATGGTAAGGGGTTCCCCTTTATGAAGATCTCTTGGTTCAGTTGTTTTTGTTGATCTCTGATGTTGGATTTGAGCTTAGTGTTGTGTCAGGATAACTATGCATCTTTTAGAAGTTTGTTCGGGTTCCTAGATTGCTCTCCAAGATTCTTGGAGGAGCCGTCTATTTTTAGAAAATCACCCGGAAGGCATGGTTATTCATCCCAAACCCTATGGAGCATGTTGGTGCAGTTTATTTTGCATTTGGATGAAGTTTGAGATTTTCCGAAAAAGCATATATTTTAATGAGCTAATAGTTAATTATTTGCACTTGGACTTATAAGTTGGCAAATAATTATAAAGTACAAGGGTATGATAGATCATTGGAAAGGGGAAAAGTTAATCTTTTATCTAGGGACATAAAAGTGTGAGCTTAAGTGGTGAAATATTGGAATTTGTGGGGAAAAGTGTATTTCTCTATTTTATAATTCATTTTATTGTGCAAATCCCTAAAAGTGCCTATAAAAGGGAGTTGAGAGCTCATTTGGAGGGTTATGCTTGCTGAGATATTATTATGCTGCAGGAATGGACCTGTGAGATCTTCATCCTTCTTGAGAATGAAAACTCTCTCGAAGAAGTCTAGTTTCGGTGGTGAGATATCCACCCTAGCTAGAAAAGGCAGCTTCATTGACAGGAATTGCATTGAGCAAAAATGGATTTTGATGTTTTTTGACTAGTTTGGGGTTGAGTGAAGTTTTGGTTTGTTGTGTGAGTTTTATTATGGCATTTTGAAGTGACTTTGTTAGTTTCCTTTGAAGTTTTTTATGCTTTCAGCCTGGGCCATACATATCCTGTCGTACTGTAGCAGTGGTTTTGAGATGCAAGTGCATGGGAGTTGGTTGCTATGTCTTTGTTGATGATCGAACCTCTTTGTGCAAGATTCACGCTCGGTTCTGAGCAGTTTCCAGATCATTTTATGTTGTTGTAAGTGTTCCCAGCCCTGTCGTACCTGCCAGCAGGCCGTACTAGGCTTAGTACAGACGTGTGGAGTCCTTGTCTTGTTCGCTGCTACTTGGAAGTTGGAAATCAGTCCCTTTAGAGGACGTCTGGGTCTGAGTTAGTGATATATGGTGTTGGAGGGCAGTGTAGAGGAAGTTCCATTCAGCTGACGCATACATACATCCCTGCTGTGACAGTCGTACAGCAGTAGCAATACCTTTTCTGATCTCAGACAGCCAACAGTGAGCATGGTAATTTGATATGATCAACTTTATTGCATCTTCTTAGACTGATTCATGATTATGATCTTCATCATTGAATTTGGTTTATATGTACTAATCTCCTAAGGGTTGTATCATGATGAACTCTCATTGTAATACTCTCACAATGCAAATCTTTAGTGGCTTCCCACTGAATAAGTGGATGTGCCAAGTAGATTAGTTCTACTTTGCTTTGTAATGGCTTCCCACTGAACAAGTGGATGTGCCTTTCCTTTCCTATTCTTCAAAGCTTAGGTTCCCACTGAATAAGTGGATGCACCTGGATTTACTTTCATGCATAGCTCAAGCTCCCGCTAAACAAGTGGATGCACCTGGTTTACTTTCCTTGTACTTCCCACTGAATAAGTGGAAGATTGTTACTTCAGTTGGTTTTGGTTTGAATTCTAACTCTGAAGCACTCATATGCTCTCACCTTGCCCACATCGGGGTATGGATGATCAGAAAGGTGTGGAAGAACATTGCTCATAACCTTCAGTGTTGTCACTTTGTGATTTTCAAAAAAAAATTAGGGGTAGAATATTACACCAATGTTGTGGAATGTTGTCAATGAAGGAAATTAGGGTTGCGCTTAGGGCCAGGTCCAAGTCCAAATGTGTGAACTGGGCGACTGTGTGTACCTAACCGACTTGGGTGACTTGCACAACTTGGAGAAGGCCATCATTTGGGAACATGGTTAGGGCCCAGTGTTATTAAATGTCACAATGAACAGGTTGGGAGCAAGGCTAGGTCAAGGGTCAAGGTCGGGCCAAGGGATGACCCCTCTGACATGGACGACTGGGGTACCTTGTCGAATTAGGTGACTTGTGTGATATGGGGAAGCCATCATTTGGGAGCATGGTCAAGGCCCGGTGTTGTGGAACATTATCAGTTAATGGAGCAAGGTCGGGGCCAATCTAGAGGTCGACACGCGACTTGGGCGACTGGTGGTACCTGGCCAACTTGGGTGACCTAGGTGATTCGAGCAACCTAGTGAAATCCATCCTTTGTGAACGTGGTTGGTGCCCAGTGTCATGGAACATCATCAATGATCTAGGTGGGTGTCAAACTTAGACCTAGGCCCGAGGCTGACCCACACGACTTGGATAGTTGGGGGTATCTAGCCAACTTGGGTGACCTTGGTTACTTGTGTGACATGAGGAAAGCCATCATTTGTGAACATGGTCAAAGCTCAGTGTTGTGGAATGTTGTCAATGAATGGGATTTTTGGCCTAGGCCGAGGCCGGGGCCGACTCATGCAACTTGAGCAATTGGTGATACCTCAAGAAAGCCATCATTTAGAAATAGGATCCACTCGTGGTGTTGGGGAACATTGTTAGTTAATGGGGTTGGGACCAATCTAGAGGTCAACTCACGCAACTTGGGCAACTGGGGTACCTAGTTGACTTGGGTGACCTAGGTAACTTCAACAACCTAGGGAAGGCCATCATTTAGTAAACATGGTTGTGGCCCAATGTTGCAGAATGTCGTTAGTGAACAAGATCAATGTTGAGGCCGATGGCAGGCTTGGGGCTCAAGTTGGGACTAACTCACATGATATGGGCAACTGGGTGTACCTAGTTGACTTGGGTGACCTAGATGACTTGCACGACTTGGGGAAAGCCATCATTTGGGAGCATGGTCAGGGCCACATTTTGTGGATCGACTTGTGCAACATGGCAAGTGGGGGTACTTGGCCGACTTGGGTGACTTGTGCAACTTTTGGGAAATCCATCGTTTGGGAAAATGAGATCTAGTGCACTAACGCTATCCCAATAATAATCAAAAATATTTTTATATAATTTTAATATTATATATACCTACTTGGCCATACCAAACCTAGGGGAAAAAATTGCCATATGGCGAACCCAAACTTGACCCCGTACCCAAATCAACAACTTAGATATAAAGTCATAGCATGGAATACAAAACCTTTGGGTGGTATATGGAAGAAGCTCTAGTTTGCAAAATTCTCTTCAGAGATCATCGTCTTTTTATGATTGGTAATTTAGAATTATATCTTAATATAGAATAACATCAGCAAACAAGGCTTCAAGAGCCCCTTTAAATGTGTCCCATGCAACAATTCTGAAGAAGCCTCTCATTTGTTGGCATGGTTACGAGAAACAAGAAACAACAACATGACAAGAAACGATGTTGGGGAGGTTGCACATAAGAAATGGATTCCCCGTACATATAAATAAACATTGGTTTTTCTTAAACATTAATCTTCAAGTTTTAATGCAAACATAATAAAAAGTGTTGAATAAACATAAAATGATGAGTGTAGACCAAAACTAAATTTTAGAAAATATTCATCCCATATAGCTTCATTTTCCTCTTTTGTGTTGCAATCTAAAATTTCAATAATGGACATATACCAAGACTAAATTTTAGAAAATAATTATAGCTTCATGTTCCTCTTTTGTGTTGCAATCTAGAATTTATTCTTCACAATTGTGTTAACAAGGTTTCTTTTCCACATAATTTACCTTTTGGATGGGCCAACGGTTCTTTGTTTTATAAAAGTCAAAGGTAGATATTAAATATTCTCAAAAGGGATAAATCTCACCAATTGCATCACCGAAGCAATGAAACTTTAGATTCCTGTCATGTCCCCATTTCTGGCATGATCACCAAATAGGAAGGTGAGTTAGCCTATCCTCATTCCAATAGGCTAATTCATCAAAACAAGGGAATATTTTGGTTGAGCTATGGCTTGGAGGAGATAACGTTGTTCGGAGGCTTGGAGAATGGAAAGTTGGTTTACACACAGCTTAGCTAATTTTCAGTGCACTGGCAAAGTTGGGAAAAATGAATTAATGTAATTCTTACATTAATTATCAAAGGAGAGAAAATAATATTGATTTTGATATGGGCGAATCATTGGAGGTTGTGAAAATAAAATAATATTATTATTTTGACTTCAAGCGCCCAACTTGGTGGAATATAAATTAAATAATAATATATTATTATTATTTAATTGTGAGCGCCCAAGTGGAAAAGGAGGGAAATGAATTAAATAATATTATTTTAATATTATTTGATTTGAGCGGCCAAATTGAAAAGATAACTAATATTATTTTATTATGCCTAGTGGAGCACTCACATTGGAGATAAAAAAAGAAATAATAAACTATATTTGGATTTTGGCGCTCACCTTGGGAGAATAAATAAATTAATAAAATAATGATATTTTGAATTTGGGCGGCCTTCTTTGGAGAAGTAAAAATAATAAAATATTGGTTGTTTGGCTGACAAGGAGGGAAAAGACAATTTAAATCTTTAATTTGAAATTGTCGGCTTCAACGATGAAAAAAAGAAGATCCAAGTATAAATAAAGGTTGACGGAGCTCATTTCATCATCACGAGCATTTTGGCAACTTTGGCATTTTTGCTTGGCAATTGTATTGCAAGTACTTCCAAGGACAAAAACCCTTGTGGAGGTGGTGTGTTGGACGAAAACCCAACTACATCTTGGAGGTGGATTCATACGGAGTTCACATTTGCACTTCATTGGAGACTTGAAGATTTGTTTGAGCATCATTGATTCATCATTCGAAGATTTGGTCGGAGACTGTTGTGAAGATTTCATTGAAGACTTTGTTTGAAGAGCTTATAGATCTATATCATCACTTGAGCGCCAATTTTGAAGGAGGACGATTTGCTTGGGAGCCGATTTTGAGGAGATATCATACATGCTTGAGCGCCATTGTGAGGAGATCTTGCAAAGTGTTGACAGCGATATCATTTGCAACAGCAAACCCTAGCCATTGCCATACTTTGGAGTATTTGCATTATCCTTTGGAGCACTAGATCGTGGCTAGCAATTTGGAGGTCAGATTTGACATTGTTGAAGGGCGATTTGCCATAAAGGTCGACTAATTGTTCCAGATCTGCATAGAGGAATACCTGGGGCAGCGAACAGCATCCTTGCATTCAACAGCGATCAGCTTTAGAGGGCCCTTTGCCTTGCATTTCATCATCACAAGAGGCCGCATTGCTACAGCAGGCTTGTCATTCATCTTTGCATTGTATTTGGATACAAATTGGTATGTTGACATTCATCATTCCACTCTGATTTTGTAACAGCAGCTTGGTGTATGTATTTGGCTATGCTAGAGCCATCAACTTGATGTAATTGAAGACTTGAACAAACTGAATTCATAACAGCAGTGATCTGATTTGGTTTATCATCATCTTCTTTAATCCTTTATGTGTATTTCATGGTGTAATTTCACTTTGATAAGGCTGCCAATATCTATTTTGCTCTATCATTCATTTGCATATGTTAGTTCATGATTCATGCTTGAAGGAGATATAATTGAAGGTGCAGAAATAAATTTCAGCATACAGTCCTAGGGTTTCATTTTGGAACATTACAAATTCAGACATATTGTTCAATACCTAGTACGGGACATGACAATTCCATAGAAAAAGCTAACACAAAACAATGTAAAGTAAATATTCTTTTATGAATTCAGAATATTTGCCATGAAACTTTGCTTACTTTATATTATCGTATAAAAGTCTTAACAGCTCCATGAATTTAGAATATTTGCCATGAATGTTTGCTTACTTTATATTATCGTATAAAAGTCTTATCGAAAAATATGGATTCATGAGTCCAGGCAACCCCACCTGAGACTTGGCAAAATATTCGGAGGCAACAAAGGGCACTGGGAACCCCACCCCACACTTGGAAAAAACATGGATTCGTGGGCGCAAGCAACCCCACCCAAGACTTGGAAAAATATTCGGAGGTAGCAAAGGGCATTGTGAACCTCACCCCACACTCGGAAAAAATATGGATTCGTGGGCGCAGGAAACCCCACCCATGACTTGGAAACCAAGGGCCCAAACGATGTGGGAAACCCCAACCCACGCTTGGAAAAAATATGAATTTGTGGGCGCAGGCAACCCCACCCAGGAATTGAATTATGTGGCAACCCCACCCGACTGAATTTTGTGGAAACCCCATCGGACCAAATTTTAAGAAAACCCCACCGGACTTAGAAACAAAAAACAATCGATGGGTATTAGGTAAAATAACTAAAGCCATCAACAACAAACTAAACAAAAGCAGGTACAAAACGAGGACCTTAAAATTAAAATATAATATTGATGATAATCCTCACTATGTTTGGAAAAATATACAAAGTAAATAGGTCATCTCACTTTAATTGTGTGTATAGAAATCATGCATGAACTAAAATATTTGATGGTGGATTACAATTTCCCCTCCTACCTCAAAGATTGAAGACCACGTTCAGAAGATTGAAAAGCTTTGAGAATGGTAGTTCTTTGTAGATAAAAGCAACCCTTTCCATAAATCACATAGACAAAAGCATCCTCGAAAATATTGAGAAATGGGAAACTCAGAGATTTATCTTTCCTTGGGCTACATGAATAGAGAGAAACAAAATATCAAGGTTGCGGGATACGGCCCCCCCTTCCCCTAGTACGCATAGCAACATGTCCGATATGGACACGAGTGTGATACGGCCAAGATATGGGCCGAATACCATGCCCACCCGTATTCAAAACTAGGGCAAATCATGTGTCATGCCAGATACTTCTGATTTGGTATTCTAAAAAAAAAAAATTGTTTCTGCATCTTCTCCATTTGATTGGTATGGCATTCATGATTGTCTGGTTTGGGCTCGACCACATACATTGTTTTGATGGGTGCAATTGCAATCTTATGATTTTATCATACCCAATCCGGTTAAGAGAGATTCTTGATTGGTAGGGCTGGCCATCGCTCCTCTATTGCCAGTCAAAGCTGATCGCTCCTATCGTCACTGCCCTCCTGGTCAGAATCACAGAGGAGGCAATCCACCCCTCTCATCCTTTATTGAATGGATATATGGGTAGCTTGTTTAAACAAATTTAAATTTAACAAGTTTAATATTACTCTACATAAATTTTTGTAATCTTTAATATTTATTAATAATTATAATATGTATTTAAATTTAAATATAACATGTATTTAAATTATAATATATATATTTAAATTTAATACGTTTAATATTTATTAATACTTCTAATATGTTCTTATAAACTAATAAATCATATTTTAATATAATACATTATATAATAAAAAAAAATTTAATAAATAATAAATATGAATTACAAATATTTTATTATATAATGTATTATTATATAAACCTAGCCGTATCCATATTAGGGTGTCTTGAAAAATAGTCGTATCTATATCGGATACCGTATCCGTGTCCATGCAACATTGCAAAATATTCAATGAAGTTCATAAAGCAACTATTTCAAGACTAACTTTGGTTACTAAAGGCTATTCACAATTGCAGGGGCAGGTGTGTGCAGGGATGCTCAAGGGCAAGAAAATTTTTGCTTTGCTAGAGATCTAAGGAAGAACTGAAATAATTTTGTTGAGTGGAGGCCCTCCATTAAAGCTTAGCTCTAACCAAAGAGCACAAGTTGGACAATATCCCATGTGAAGAAGATTCTATGCTTATCATTGAAGTGACTAGAAATAGGAAACTGGATTGTCGGTGTCTTCAAGCTGTCCGAAGATAATTTGAGAATACGAGATCCCATCAAAAATATCTCCACTCAACATGTTTAAAGATAAAATAATAGAACTGTTGATAGTGCAACTAATCTAGGTGTTATGTAATGTCCCTATTTTGAGCTAAATTATATTTTCTAGTTTAAGCTTGTTTCTATACATGGAGAACATGAAAGTTAGTTTATGTCTACACATGGAGAACCGGAAAGTTGGCTCAACTAGTATTTTGCTTGAGTTTTATTATGTGAATAATGATTAATGGAATCTTTAATTGCATTTGTCCAATATCTATGATGGAATCACATTGTTCATTGTGCCAAATCGATGCGTGAAGTATGGCTCCAGGTGGGACCTATTTTATAAAATGGAATTGGTAACACATTTGTTATAGGTCCAAGCTAATGAAGAAGAGGTTTTCAATACTCCAAAATGGATCGACTAGCATGATATGATAACACATTGGATTATGATCCAAATTGTTTTCCAACGGCTCAATGAAGGTATTCGCCCAAGATAAGATGCATTCACCCAAGACAAGGAGTTCGCCAAAATGAAGAAAAGCATAGAGGATTGTGTAACGGCTAAAGCAAGCATTTAAAATAATTGTTTCAATATCCAATGCCAACGACTAGGAGGGTTAATCGCCCAAGGTGAAAAGAAATGATTTTAAATGCAAATTTTATATATTAAATGCTTGTATGTGGATCGATGGATCATGAGAGCGATTGGCATTCAGGAAGGATTTTAAATATTCTATGAAGAATTTAAATGCCTTTTTCCAGCCGTCCAAGACAATGAAGGTATTTTAAATGTTTTTCAAAGAAACTCAATGCAAGATATCAATCGCCCTTGAAGGAGATAAGCGATTTGCCTTGGAAGAATGTTTAGCAAGAAGAAATCATTTAATTTCATTCAAAGTGGTTTTCAAATGCATGCAATCATTTAAAATTGTTCAAAAGTGTTATTTCTTATTGGTGGAATCCAAATTCCATTCAAAATTGCCAAAGAGGAGGAGCGGTCAACATGAAGACTATAAAATGAGGATTCTATTTTCAATTTGTAACGATTGATGCATTGGTATGTTTTCTTATTCTTTTTGTTTGACTGAGAATTCCGATTTTCATGTCATTTTGCAAGGTGATGACCCCTTGTGTTTGTATGGTGATGACCCCATACTTTATGTGAGGTGATATTATTCAAATATTCACCATTGAGCTTAAATTTGCAGGTTGTGAAGAATATTGGAGTGATAAGATATCATTGAGAACCCTTGGTTTCATTGCTTTCAAGCCAAGGTAGTATTCGTTGAGTTTGGAGATATTATTGGAAGTTTATGTTATGTTCAGGTAGTCTGATTTTACATCACAGTCAGCTGATACAAAATCATTTCAGGGTTTTATGACTGAAGATATTGAAGATATTTGTAGATTGGAAGTATTGGGAGCATTGCAACATCAAATCGTGACGCTAGAAGGCTCATCACTAGCCTTGGAATTGCACCTTTGGTCTTCAATAACAAATCTGGGTTATATGATTTCATATCAGAACTGATACAGTCCATCATACAGAGGAAATTAGGCACATTTCAGAGTCACAAAGCATTGGAAGGAGTTCCCACATCATTCGCTTTCACCTTGGAGCCAATCGCTAGCAATTGCAAGCATATTTGTGGCATTGTTTTGGTATTTTGATGCAATCTGGGCTATCACAGGTTATTGCAGCAGTCACATCTCTGTCACAGCAGCATATCAGAATTCTTTTAGTGCATTTGTAAGGTCTATTGAATGACAAGACATCTTATTGGTCTGATCTCATTGTTTTAGCACTGATTGGTGAGGGTTTGAAAGCATATAGATGCTCATTTTGTCTTGTATAGAAGTCTGATATAAGTCTGATAATAATCAGTCATAGCTGATGTATGCAACAGTCAATAAAGATTTGTGATCATCATCATTTGAAGACAACAATCTAACTTTGGAGATTTGGTGATCATTGTTCATGTTTCATTTGATATTATTATGGAATTGATATTGGGATTGAGGATTTTGAAGAAAATTAAGGCATAATTTCATTCAACATAAGTAGGGTCTCTTACATGTTATACCAAGATTTAGAACAGGAGACATTATGGTCAATTACCCTACTGAAGAAATTTGGAATATGCTTGATAGGATTGCTGCTTCAGACACAAGCAGTTAAAATTGTTGATAACAATATCTAGGGTAGCAGATGACTGCATTAAACTACACTTGTTATGCGGTCCCTTGCTTTTTCGCAGTTAAAAAATATTTTCCAACTGGCTCTAGTTTTCAAAGATGAAATTTTAGTTATGGATCACAAAATCATTTTAAAACTGCTGCTCTTGAAGCCTTTTTGTTTTTTGAAAGCTTAATTGGAGTGAACTGTGTAAGTATTGCAACATCAATGTTTCTAATCAAATTCCATGATCCATCATCAAGATGATAAAAGTAAAGCTGTATATAGATGTTTATTTACCTTAGCAAACATACATATACATATATAATGAAAGTATCAGGGCTTTCATAACAGATGACCTGGTTCAAATCCAAGGAGACATGATAATGTGTCAGAATTAGATAAACTACCCCATCCAGCATGCTTAGGTGCAGCATAAGCATCGTGGATTTTATAACAGAGAGCCAGGTAAAAAAAACCCAAGAGAGATAGACATGATCAAGTGTTAAGATTAAACAATGGCATTAAACTGGCTCAATTCAACAACCTCAACTGATAATACAGGGTAGAAGTCCCAAGAGAATTTGGGACGAAAAAATACCCCTTTGGTTGTGGTAACTTAGACAAGGATAAAGATATAGTGAACGGAGTGGAGCAGCAAACAGAGTGAAGCAGCAAAGCCTTTCGTGTTCTCTTACAAGGATGCAGCCGGAAGTGGAGTAAATATGGACTGGTAAGGAAGTTCCTTTCGTCAAAGATGAGGAAACTGGAAAAACCATTAGGCAGTTGTCTTCTATTTTCAACTCAAATCTTCCTCAAAATATACTACATCAGATATCATAATAGAGGATGCGAGGATCAAGGAAGACATCAATATCCTGAAGGCTCACGGTCTTAACTGCAAATAGACAGCATGGCCTGGATTCTCTGACATTAAGAAATGGATTGTGGATAAAAGGAACCCTTCAGGCAATTGCTTTGTCAGATTTCTACGGTTTTTTCAGTTTGTAATGCCACCAAGAGAGGAAAGAGACAGGGTCTTACAAGTGGGCCATGGACAATGGGTAAAGCTAGCCTTTATCTGCTCCCGTCAGAATCACTCAAACTTGAAACCCAAACCATGGAAAAAAATCCAGTGAGGATAAGACTATTAGGCCTTCCATTTGAATTATGGAAACCGCATGTTTTCAAAAAACCGTAAGTGGAGTACTATGCAATGGCCACCCTCACCATAGACAAAGCAATGGCAGTTTATGGTGGATTTCCACCCTGATATCAGTAAAACCTCTCCCCCAATCAATCTGTCTAAAATCAAAAACCATGGAATGGATTCAAACCATTGATAACAAAAACCTATCCTCTCCATGCAGGTTCCCTCATATACAGGGGATATTGGGAGATACTGTTTTGCAAAGGAAAAGCAACAAAATCAAGATGGTCATTGGAAAAAAGTGGATACAGAAGGTTTTCAGTAACATAAGAAATTTATCTGCTAGATGCAGTGTTCTCGGCAATGGAAGGCAAATAAGGGCATAAGTGGGCATAGGAAAGAGTATGATACAGACAGTTTTGGCAAAATTGATCCCTCCAGAAGTTGAGGACCCCTTATTATACACTCTTCAGATAGATCAATTGGAGAAGAAACGTGTAGAGCTTGCTTATCAGAAATCCTCAGAGACACACAATTGAGGATCCAAAAGAAATGACAATGGTTATCAGGTAAGGCAGCACCTGAATCTCCAAATCAAAACATACTAAATAAATCTCTATGGAAGAACATGGTGAAACAATAGTGAGAACAAAGGCCCCAAAAAACTGACATGATTAAAGAGCCTCTGCGTGACAAGATTACACAGCTAAAGGAGAATGTATGAAAGATGACTGTGTCCCCATTACCATACAGGAAAACTTAGATACAATCTGAATCATCAAAAGAAGGATTCGTCTAAGCAGGTGAACAAGAGGGTGGTAAGATTCTGAAACACGTGAATCTTAGAATTGGCCCAGATGTAGGACAAGGTGGAAAAGGGGTAAGCCTCTGAACTCTACCAGAAGATGAAAAAGGCACTCAAAAACATAGAAGCGGAGTCAACAGCAGCTTACAGATCTTATCCAGGGTAGGGATAATTCCATCACTCGCAGTAGTAAAAGACAAAGCCTATTTCCTGGTATATCTCAGGGTAGAATACCCTGAGCAAGCAAAGAAATGTAAAACATGTGGTATGTTCATACAGAGCTACCATTTATTTCTTCAAGAAAAAAAATAGGTTTAGAATAGAAATGATTGAACTTGCAAAGTAGATTTGGAAAATCAGGGGGTGATAGACCCTATCATGCTAAAATCGGAGATACTCCAACAAATACCCTCTGCCAATCGGCCAATCAATTTATTATCAGCCTACAAATTGCTAAAGTGAAAAACTTCAAGGCCCAAGCTTCAAGCTTGAATTGATGTGGACGCTGGACCTTACTCTAGAAGATTGTATCCCAGAGCAATAGGACTGGGACCCAGAAAGATTTAAAATGTTTGCTACAGCATCCATTAAAATTTGGAAATATTTTCAAGGAGAAGAAATAGGCAGAACATAAGTTGGCAGCTATCCAAACAATATAGAAGGTAGAAGGAATTAACCTAAGAACATTCTTCAAGAGAAGAAGCGCTAGCTGAACTACATAACATACTCCAAATCGAAGAGGAGAGGAAATAAGTAGAGCAAAAACTGGCAGTGATCCAAACAATAAATGAGGCAGAAGGAATTAACCTAAGAACATTCCTCGAGAGAAGGAAGCACTAGATGAACTTCATAACATACTCCAAATTGGAGACTTGTATTGGAAGGTAAAGTCAAGGGTATCATTGCTGAAAGAAGGTAACAAGAAAACAAAATTCTTCCATATCTCACATGCAAAACAATAAAATAAGAAAACTGAAGACCCAAGAAAGAAATAAATCACCAACCTAAACCAGATCAAGGAGGAGGTAGTTCAATATTTTGAGACCCTTTCCTTTGAAGATAAGGAAGTAAAACTTCTCACTAACATCCTGAAAATCATAACAGCAGAAGAAAATGCAGCGCTAATATAAAAAAATCAGAGGAAGAAGTCAAAGAAGCAGTTCTTTTCCTTTCACAAGGACGAGCCTCCTAACCTGGTTGGATTCCCACCAAGTTTCTTTCAAAAAAATTGGCACATAATTCAGGGGGACGCCATAGAGACAATCAAGAAGTCAAGGAACATACATTGCATTCTAAAGGAAATGAATGATACCTTCATTGCATTGCTACAGAAAAAAAAAAACAAGAAGTCACCCTCTAGACTTATATAGACCAACCAGACATTAAAATGGAGTCTATAAGATAATATTAACAGTAATTGCAAACAGGCTGAAAAAGGTATTTTCTAAAATAATTTCTGGGAAGCAGGAAGTTTGGTTTAAGGAAGAGAGATTGCCAATGGAACTGTCCTGGCCCATAAACTGTTATACTCCCAAAAGGTAAATAAAAACAAGGGGATGCTAATCAAGCTCGAAAATCACAAACAGCAGCTCATAATTTTCAACACTCCAGTTAAGTTTATCAGCACCGTATTTGCCACACTTATAACAAATATCAGAAACGCCAACAAGACAAAGAAACAAATTGCCTACCATGTGGATGTTTGATTCATTGCTTGAGTTGCTGCTGCTGAATTGGAAACCCCACAAGCCTCGACTTGCCTGGACCTCTGTGGATTACCAACAACTGAAAATGCAACTGACTGAAAATGAATGTGTTTTAAGTTATTGTTGTGAAATAACTGAAACTGTTTTAATTTGAATGGGGCCTCTTGCAGAGTAGCGGGGAGGGTACAGCACACAACAGAGTATCCATTCAAAGACAAGTTCAAATAATTTACCCTTTACGCTGTGTTTCTCTGATAAACCCTGCATTTTCTCCACTAAAACCTGTGTTTTCTCCTTTAAACCCCGCGTTTTCTCGGTAGATTTTTTGTAATTTGGCCGTTGTGTTCTGCTTTTTCTCCCTATGGGACACCATCGCCGCCATAGAGTTTGAATATAAACTGTGGCCGGATCATTTTTTTTAATAAATGTGCAAATAATATTTCTTTTTGCCATTGAGCTTTGAGGCCGCGATAAGAAGCGAGTCGAGGTTGTTAGTGGGGAGCACGTCTTAAATTTGACTGTCAAGCAATTTTTTAATGACAGTTATCTATTCAATAGTGCCTTTAAAATACTATGACATACTTTGGTATAAGTAAATTATATAAAAACTAAATATATATATCATCATAATCTTATATAAATTTCATATGATACAGTCTTTTCAAATTTCAGTTGTATTTTACAATTAAAATGTCTAAATACAGCTGTCAAATTTAAGTCCTCGTGGGGATGTCCTAATCACCTTGTCAAGTTCAATAACTTTTATGTTTGCTTATTAAAATATTTTATTTTATTTTGTTTTTTTTAATTTATTTAATGAAATTGTTTTATATTATTTTAAATAAAAAATTAATATTATATATATTAAAAAAATGAGTGGAAAAAGTTACATCCTCAAGTTTAAACAAGGGAGAGCCTTAACCGATAAATTAAATTAGACAAAAGACAAGGTTTCCCAAACATTAACAAGGTTTGGATTATTAAGAATAGGCTATCAACTAATAATTACACCCTCTTCATTTTCTTCTTCAACAAGAGGCTAAGTGTCATGAATAGGAGAAATGGCCAAAGCAAGATAAAGAAATTTTTCAAAGTTTGGCTATCAAAAGGCCCCATAGTCGTGAGGCTCAAAAGAGGTTGAGGATGGGGGGAATGGTTAAGACCAACCATGAGCAGTCTGGTCACTAGCTCTTCTTGGAGGGGATTGGGAAGTATGTGACTAAGAGTCATGTCCACCATGGGCATTTTGACTACATCCATGTCGACATCCATGGCGAGGGGAGTGACGCCTATTGGAGGGCAAAGTTGATGGCACTTTGGCAACCGTCCATGAGGCATTGCCCCAATGATCCAAAAGCACCTATAAATGAACCACTTTGTCACATCCCCGTGGAAGGAGGCTAGCTCGTGGGACACTACGTGGCCAAAAATAATAAAATAAATAAATAAAAATTAAAAGATCCATCTTTAAAAGGGTCGATGGAGCGAATTAAATGGGAAGAAGACCATTTTCTACGGCGGGGAGTCAGAATAATGGCGTCGATATGGGCGCCATGGCAGAGAGAAGGCTCAATAACATCATTAAAAAAGGAATGGGCTCGCTTGCTACGACTGCTAGCAGTGATAGCGACAAAGCGCAAGGTATGGACATCCATCAAAGCATTAAGGAAAGAGGAATTTCATCGAATAAGGGGAAGAAGAGCATTCTGTTTATTTTTTTACTCCTACAAGCTGCGAATACAAGAGGGTAGCTAATGAAGGAGGCATTTCACAATGCCAAGGTGGTTGTTACATCCCCAACTTACAATTAGACTTAATCATTAACTTGGCATGATAATCAGGAGGATTAGTCATAGTTAATTGATTTGATATTGTGGAAATATCTTATTTAACTCTTGATTATGAAGTAGTTATTGATGTTAATTAGTCTTGTAAATTAATTGATTTATATTATGAAACATGATAATGATACACTGATCATGATCTTGTGGTCCTAAGTGTGAACAGGAAAATGAACGTCCTTCGAAGAAGGAAGGAGAGTATCATCCTGGAGGAAAGGTTAGATGTTGGGAAGGAAAAAAGGTTGATTAGCCATCTGAGTATCGACTTTTATGTCCTTCTAAACCCCTTCGTAAGTTGCCACGTGTCATGCCTCTTTTCTTAGTTTTTATGTTCTCTGTAAGTCGTTATATCGTTGGAGTTATCACAAGTTGTGACGACCTAACGATGTTCTTGGAGCATCATCCCTAGTCGAGAGACAATAGTGTTAAGAGATGAGGAGGTCTCTCGATATCCTTTTGTTCTCAAGGGATTATTATTTCCCTAATCATTCGACTAATGGGGATAGTCGATTTCGGGGGAGTAATACTCGACCCCGACAACCGACGATCTTGTTGTGACTCAATTTGTGTTTTCTATTATATAATGATAATCCTTGAGTAAGGATGAAAACCTTTTTATAGGTTGAATTGCAATAATAGTATTGCTATTATCTTTCTTATCATAATATTTGACTACTATCGAATACTATTAATTTGTTTTTAGTCAGCCTTGAGAAAGGGTGGAGAGCTTTGAGCTCATCCTATATTGCACGATGCCTGGATCAAGCCACTTTTTGTGGAAACAGATCGAGTGGAAAGGTAGTTACCTTCCAAAACGGCATGCCAAGAGTCGGCTGGATTACCAAGCTTTGGTTATTCATTTTTGGTTAGTAGATTTTGGCTGGGGAGAGTTCGTTGTGGGGTTTTTGGGAGCAAGGTGGTGAAAGCTACATTGGAATAGCACTGGCAGATTTGAAGCTGTGTGCAGCTCAAAAGAGACTGGGACTGGAACGATGTTCCCATCGAAAGCATTGTCCAGGTAATATGGTGGACAAAATCCTATTTACCTTCGATATATTGAGCCTTGACTATGTTAAATCTCTATCAAAGATAGTGTGATGTTATTTGTCATACCGTATATTTAACTCTAAGGCACGAGGCCTGTGAGGCCGTGCCATGATATATGTAAATCTTTTCATAGTCGTGGCTCGAGGCCATTACAGCCGAGCTATCATTGTTTCAAAGTTTTATTTCTTAATGTGGCTCAAGGTCTTAAGGCCGAGCTTACCATGTTATCTTTATGATGAGAATAGGCTCGAAGCAATAATTGTTCAGCTAACAACACAAGTAAACTTCCATATGAATGAACTCATGGCTATAAAGTCGAGCATTGAAACTCACAGTAATCTTTTTAAGACTACACTTTAGGCCATATGGCCAAATGTTGAAACACTGAAACTTTTCTGAGACTGCGCTCCAGGCCGTGTGGCCGAGGCAGTGAAGCATTATATTCTTTTCGGTGGCCAAGCTTGAGGCTTAGAAGTTGAGCAGTGACTGCAACATGTGTTAATTGTGACACTTGCTCGAGGCCCAAGGCTGAACCTTTTAAAGATGAATTAAATTTTCTATGTCTGTGCTAAAGGTCTTACGACCCAGCTATATTGCATTCTACATTTTACACTTTACGAAAAAACTAGTGCTCGAAGCCAGTATGGCTGAGCTTGTTATCAAGGCATGATAACACACGTCATATAATGACGTAGTTAGAGCTTAATAGCTCTCGAATGGAGTTAAGAGAAACTCCAGAATGATGATAGTTATAAATGAATAATACAGTCACTTGACTATGATAATAGTTGAGAAGGCAATAATACCCATAATACATTCATTCGACTGTGGTGACAGCCGGGAAGGCAAATAAATATCAGTGTGAATACAACACCCAAATTAATGTCTAGTCGAGCTTGCATGGAAAGCCAACTATGAATCATATATAGGGTTACATAAACTGTCAAAGATTTTACACATAAACCCTCGATTATGGAGGTGGTGAGACCATTCAAGATCATGGTCTCATCACGAAACAGTTAGAATGTGCTTATAAAAGTATACATACTTGTTCTACATGTGTATGAATTAATACTCTTTGGTCGATGTTATGAAATATAATTCCTTTACTTAAGTGTAATCTAAAAGGATTGGTGTTTAACACCTAAAGCTCTTAAGGATGGTAAGAAACTAATGAAACTAATCTTCTTTACTAATGCATGTTATGCCTTGAGTACCATGAAATTGACTTCATCATAGGTGATGATTTATTACCGAATATGTAAACCATGGGAGACCAAGGTGGTCAAAATGGTTGAATTTGATATGGAATGAAAACAAATAAGGTGACGAGGAGTCACTAGTTCCTCGCTACGAGGATAACCTATTTAATCATAACCATTATGTGATGGGAGTCGAATGTCCAAGTATGGGCAATGAATCAAATGGATCCCACTCATACAAGACCTCAAGAACAAGGTCGTTAAGAACTTACTGTAGGACATGACAACTTATAAGTCAAGTTAGGGTGGTGGACATACGATGATGTTCATTGTGCAACATGTATGTATGTAAAACTTTGGCCAAAGTAATGCATCCGTCTTTGCATGCATTGTCGGTCCACAGTGCTCCAGATGACCTAGTGTCTCCAGTAGTCTCATACAAGTTAGAGTGGATCTATAGTGTGTGACTGTGAGACATAAGGAAGGACACAACACCAAATACTTAGATGGCTAACCAAATGGTTTCTAATGTCTAACCTTTCTGTGAAGGGTAGGGCCTCTTCCAGTTAGGAAGTTGAGCGGGGGACCGCAGGTCCGTGGTTGGAGGAAAAGCACCAGGATGATGCTCTCCTTCCGAAGCATGAGACAAGTCGAGGCTTATGAAGACATATGTCATTGGTTCCAAATACAGTGTTTGCATTTTATGACTAGTTGGTCTATTGTAATGTATAAATTGATTTATGATGCCTAGAGCATATATTGTATTTGATTAGTGATGGTTACTCACTAAAAGTTGTAAATGATTACTGGAATGTAAGCTTTGTTATATCTTGATTTGATTAACATGCTTAATTGATGAAAAGGATTATGTTTCTTTTGGTTCAAATTTGATTATCTCTATCAATTTCTTAATTAATGACTTGATTAGGATACATGTTTAAGTTAAATCTTGGGCTTTATGGATAGTGATGTTACAGTGGCGCTGCTATGTTGTTGAAAGATGGCAATGAAGTTGAGGGGCACCATAGGCATGACCAAGTTTAGGACGCTAGCAAAGATTTAGCTAAGAACTGCAAGCATCTAATTGTGGGATGCCATGGAAGCAACACTGGATGCTCACTCTATGTGCGAATTTTCCTTTAGGGAGAGCATCTTTTTGCCAGAGAACTCTAAATGAGCAACTGTTTAGGAGCGGAAGGATTAGAATATCATTGGTGAGGGAGTCGTGTAGTAATTTGGGATGGCATTGTTTTCTTTTCCCATTGCAATGGTGTTTGGGGTTGTCACTTAAGAAGAGCTCATGTGCCTAGACCATGCTGCCACATTATGCTTAGTTGCCAATGGAATCAGATAAGTATTTTCCATTTACATTGTTTATGTACTAAGAACCCATATAAGGTGATGCTTGAATTCAAATTACTTAACTGTCTACTCCTAGAAATGGTACCAGTTGGGAATGAAAGTAATAAGGCTTTTGTTAGATTATATACAAGCTTGTATGTTCTCAAGTGTCATATATTTGTATGGGGGCATACACACGCTTACATGTATGTGCTTAAGTGTATCCACGATATATATATTAGAAATTAAGATCTTATGATACTAATCATTATAAACAAAATATAAAATAAATAGAATGAGAATTATACAAGCATAGATTTAACACATTACACCAAATATACATGGGGAAAACCCTTTCGGATAAAAAATCCCATAAAACATCAATTAAAACACTTACAAAAAATAGTCTAATAAAAAATGGATTGAACCTGGGGACCTCCTCTACATACTTCCATGTGTCCAATAATACTTCATTTGTGTATTGATATAATTCACTATAAATCTCTAAATTCCATTACCTCTCAAAGAAGAGAGAACCTCCTTAAATATAAGAAAAGGGGTGGCAAAATACTTGAAAGGGTATTAATCATACTTATTCAAAACAACCATTTGTAAATAATTAATACTCTAATAGTTATTAGATTATTAATTATTAAATGGTATATGCTTTTATAAAGTATATAATAAACATAAGGTTTTATAACCTTATATTAGAACAATATATAAATGTTATAAGGGTATGACCCCTAATAACATTATGTTCTAACACTCCCCCTTAATGTTAATAGGGGGCATTACATGTCAATTTCTATGAAAGAAAAAATGAACTACCCCAATAACGTAGGTCTTCTTTGACAATGATAAATAGGGGCACAAATATATACCAAAATTGTCACATCTAGACATTTTTTATTTCATTTATAATTCAATATATTTGATGAGACTATTAGACATTACCTTATAATTGTTTGATTATCGGATAATGACATGTGCGTAAAGGTAAATTGTCGTTATTTTTATAAACGCATAAATTTGAAAGTCATTATAATAATGGATTAATATGTTTATGATTATGGATTTATGTTTTCTCGGTTTCGGCTATGATTTTATGGACTAACCTATTGACAAGAATTTAAGTGTGACTAAGTGCAGGAACATGTCGAAGACAGGAACATGGTTGAGGTAGAAGTGTCCTGGTCGCTCAACAAGAATGGGCATGACGGAAACTCGATGCATGCACACACTAGTTTCATACATATTGCATCGTTCATATTGTATTATTGAATAATTTTATTATGCATTCATTACATAGTTACGTAGTCTTGATTGTGCTTTTACATTGGATATTGGATGTGGTTGACATTTGATGATTAGTTAAATTATGTAATTTCATTTACTAAGTATGCATGAGTTCGCCATGTAATCATGCTTTCTTTTTCGTCTTATGATTTAATTAAACTATTAGGTTGATTTCAAATAGATTTATTATTAATTATATATTTTCTAATAAATAAATAGTGTTGGTTAATTATGTGAGCATTATTAATGCCGAGAAGCATTCTACAATGGCACCAAGGGGTGGAGTGTAATGGCATGAGTGTGTTAAAAAAAACTGTTACCTTTTATTTTAAATTTGACATCCATTTTAATGTCAAAATATTAATATTCAATAATAAGTATATTATAAAGCTAAAACAAAATATGTTGAAGAGAGCTTTCAATAATTATTATTCTTATTTCAATGTGTAATAATAATAAGTATATTATAAATCGAAAATAAGCAGCGTGTAAAAATAAACATATGTTGTCATCAATAGTTAAACTAACCCAGAATTTTATATATTTGAATCTTAATTAATTTATAAAAAATATTTAAATTTAAAGGTTAATCATTTTTTTAAAAAGTTTATGGTTAAGAAAGAGAATATTTTGATTTGGTAATTTGATATATTTTTAATTTGTATTTTGATTTGTTAATTTGAAATAATTTTTATTTGTTAATTATAGTTGAAAATTTGATGGACACAGACCTTAAATAATTAAATAATTAACCAAACATTAATAAAATTTATAATTCAACTATAATTTTATTTATGTATACATTTATATAAAATAGTTATAATGTAAAATAAAACAATTCAAAGTAAATAAAATAACTTCAAATTGACATCTCTCGTCATTTTTTTAGATAGATTTATTTAAGATATTTATACTAGTATTATTTCTTTTATTTATTTATTTTGGTAATTAATTTCTTTTGGAAAAAAAAAAGTTGAATTATTTTAAATTTTTAATTTATTTAATTATTGAATGTGTATGTATATTTTAAAGATTTAGAGAATCAATAATATTAAATTTATCATATTTGTGAATTAGAAAATTATATTTTCTAATATTAGTTTTAAGTGGAATGTGCATGAATATGATTAAAGATATTTTAATATTTTTTTTTTTTAAGGATATAATATTATATTTTACTTTTTAGGTTTTGGGGAAAATAGGAAGAGTTATTAAAAGAAAAGAATTGGCTTTTTTAATTATTCATTCTTCTTTTTGGTTATCAATTTTATTATGTGAATTAGAAGAAAATGAAAAATAGGTTATTGAAGCTGAAGGATTTGGAAGTGTTTTTTTTTAAGAATTGAAGGATTGTTGTAGTCTCATAATTGATTGGTTTATCTCCATTGTTTTTACCAAATTGCTACAAAGATTGAGATAGGATTATTGTCATGAAAGACTTTAGCAAATATTTATTTTGGTTAATAATTGAATATAGGATTGTGTGAAGAAACTTTGATTTGTATGCTTCTTGTGCAAAAAGAAAGATTCAAACAAATTATAGTTTCATTGATTTTGAAGATTAGAAAATGATTTTTGTTGAATTAGATTTGTTGAGAATTCTTAAAAGTTAGTAGAATGATTTGATAAGTTATTTGATCTGAATATAGTTTTTAGAATATTGAAATATTAATTTCTTGTTTAGGAAAATAAAATCATAATAGAAAACTTGAGAAGAGACTAAAAAGAAAAATAGTAATTTATCTTAGTATAGACATATCTCTTAAACAGTGATCTGTGTATTTTTAATTTTTGGATATATGGTTTTAAAGTAGGGGATAAACTTTACCTCTTTTTTTGTAATTTATCTTTTATATTATTAAAACAAGTTGACTGTTTTTTTTTTAACTGGTAAATCTGTCATGAGAAAAAATAGTTTGTTGCGAAATCAATAACTTTAGTTTTATGAACTAGGTTTCTCTAAACTTTGTAGGTAAGGTGCGCAACTAAGTTGTTTAAATCATATAAAAAATAAGCCTTACCCAGTTTGTAAATTCTGAGATATGTATTAATTATTGACTATTTATCTCTGTTGCTATTTTTAGCATGATGTTTATATGTGATTATATTGTATTTATAAAATTATATTAAAGATAGTTATTATGAAAATATTTATTGGGTTATGTAGATCTCTGTATTATCTTTCCAACGCATTTTAAAAATTAGAAAAATGTTCAGTTTTGAGAAAGTTATGTCTGCTTTATTGAAAAAAATAATTTATGCAATATAAATCTAAGTTGCTGGCATGAAAGTTATGTTTGGTTTATGTGTGATCTCCCAATGTATGGTTTTGTGACTTTGTAAGTATGTTGAAATTTCTATGTGGATATTATTTATGAGGGTGTAAGCATGAGTTGGAAAATTATAGTGTTTCGAACCACATTTAAAGTCACCTGTAGTGTTGACGTCCATGCTTAATTTTGTTGTCCTACCGTTCGGTCTCCTATAGTAGCATCTTGATCAACTGTAGGTTTAATTTAACTGACTTATCTATTTGTGTCTTCACTTAAATGGTGTTCTTGTTTGACAAACATCAATATGAAATTGTTAGAAAAGATGGTCCTTATTACACATTTAATCATAACGGTATTATAAATCTAATCTTGCTTGCAGGTATGAATTCATATAATATAGCTCTATCTGTTAAATAACTGTGCATGCAAAGTGGATTATGTATATTTAACATATAGATATCTATATAAGTTCCGTCATAAACAAATACTGACATCTATTATTATATAACTGAATTCTATTGTCCCTGTTGCATAAATCAAGAAATGGTTAGAAAAATATGAGTATAGATAGTATGAGTACTTGAAATAAACCATGCATGAAGCTCATTGTTAGAAGTATGATATGCATATATCATATAGATCTTGTACTTGATTGAAAGTGTATTCACGTTGTTTTTGCAAGAGAGTAATTAGTAACTGTTATTAGGCAAATGTATGTATTACATGAATTGTTTTGTAAAGAAAATAGTTATCTTTTTCTATGCGTGATTGGTCTTACCTTCTAGGATAGGGTGTCAAATGTGGGCTAACAGAGAAGTTTGAACCTCTTTTCAGGATTTGACTGTTACTTATGTTGCAAGTATGGGCCTAACCAGTGTTGTCATTGATGCCAACATACTCATATTGCATTGATGACAAGGATTGGATGAGCTGAGGATATTGAGAAAATTAGTCCTATCAGAAGCAGAGAAGAACAGTGAAGACAGTGAAGCTCTATGGAGTGAAGATCCCAGCTAGATGAAGATCAGAGAATGCACATCAAAGGGTTTGTATATATGTGTCTAAAGATGATCCAGTCAAGATCTGAAAGGTCCTCATGAAGATTTGGAGAAGTTATGGCCATATGAATAAAAGTGGTTCTGGTAGTTGTTCAAAGGTGACAGAGTGACACAAATAGGTCCAGTGAGATCCAGAAATGCAATATCTTGTTCTGCGGATTTGGTGGAATGTTTAGGAAGCCAAGGTGAATTGACAACTCAATTGGTTCGTGGTCTGGAGGTCCGCAAGCATTTATTCTAATGTGACAGTGATGACAGACTGTGTTCTTGAGGTTCCATATGAAGATGTGAATGATTTCAGTAAGTAGAAGTGGTGTGGATGTTCTTGGTGATTCAGGCAAGCTTGTGGGGATCTCTAGATTATGTCCAATTCGTGTTGGCAGTCTGCATTGAAGATTGAGCTCGTAATTGAAGATTTACTCTCGAGTGATGGTGTTCTTCCTAATCATGGCCGACCGGATGTTTTACACATCTTGCGGATGATCTTGAAGATGTTATGTGAAGCATGACGTGTTCCTCAAAGAATATTGAAGTCCCAGATATGTGTGGCTGACACTATGGTGATACACATGAAGTTCTTGTAACAAATCAAGTTGTATCTTTGTAATTGCTCTATAATAGAATATGGTGTGCCGACTTTGATGATCATTCCAAAGTTGATGTCATGTATAAATAAGAATTGTGAAGTCATTTCAAAGCATTCTGGTGAAGATGAGAGAGTGGTAGAGAGGAGAAGAGCGAAAAGCAGATCAGAAGTGTTGAGCTTAAATGGAACTGTCTCAAGCATGGTGAAGATGCTAATTTCCAGTTCAAGTATGTAATATTTATATTATTCTGTAGACAGTGTGTCTCTTGTAGGCAGTGGACCTCTTGTGAGCAGTGTGCTCAGGTAGTAAACCCTAATTGGCATGTGCCATTTTGTTCTTCTTATTCTTTTAACAAAGAATACAATCTTGGGTTAGTCACCCCGTGGTTTTTCCCTTAACTGGGTTTCCCACATTAAAATCTTGGTGTCATATGTGTTAATGTGTTTCTGCTCTTGAGTTATTGCATTGTGCTTCCATGATTGAATCATTATTATGTTGTTGAAATATAAGAAGGATTTAAGTGTTTAAAGAAAAGAAAGTTTTTGTGACAACTGATTCACCCCCCCTCTCAGTTGTCTATCTTAAAACCAACAACTTATAAGTTCTCAAAGGCCAAAGCCATGTCTTCATTGAAATAGATGAATGTATGTGTCTAGCAAATTATATTAATATGTTTCTTTGCCACATCCTGTTTGTGAGATATTGGCACATTCTAGTAGAAAGATATGCAATTAGACATCAGGTTGCACCTTGTTGTCTCTCCTACCTATTATTTCCAGGTTGTTAGGCACTTCGTGCAGGGTCGAGTATCCTTCATGTTAGGAAGGATTCTGAAGAAGCGTAATGCTTTGTGGTTGGGCGAAAAAGCATCTAAACCATGTTCTTATCTCTCGCCTTTGCGGAAGACCATGTGGGTTAGTGGCGGTCGGTGACAATGATTTTATTCATTATCATTTCTTGTATAATTTTAATATTTGTACTTTATTATTGTACTGAGTTGACTATGGCATGAGAGCCAAAGATGTATCATTATATATTATATTATTGTGACAACACTTGGATTGAGCATGTGTATTTGTAAGATGTAAGTTGGTATATTTATATATATGGTAGAAGTGTCTTTTCTATTTCCTATTATTATTAATGAGATGATTTATTTAATTCCTTGATATAGTTTATGGGTAGTGTACTTTACAAAGATGAAGAGCATGTATTCTGGACTACATGAAAGTCATCTTATCACAATTCATAATCCAAGCATTTTTAAAAATGATGCTTAAACGAGGACTTATAATGTTTTTTTTATTGGAACCCAGAGCTCCTCAAACCAACCTCCCCCAGGTTCATTACATAGTTCTCGTAGGTCTTATATAATACAATGTTTTTACATGTGGAAGATTTACAGAGAGAAGAATTTTCAATATTCCCATAGGGCCTACATATAATTCCTAGAGGTCTTATGTTATCCCTGTTAGGTCATACATCCAAGGATTTAGACATATAATGCTTAAAAGGTCTTATTTTATGTTTTTTAGGTCTTACGTCCCAAGGTGTTATAATGCCTACAAGTTTTATTTTATGCCTTAGGCCTTACAAATAAAGGTGTCATTGTCATGTATACTCTCCCTCAATAGAAACTCCTTATAGCCAAGCATTGATTTGAATTTGAAGAATTTGGCACCGTACAAAGGTTTATGTTATACTGCATATATGATTTCTTTTACTAGGAGCCTAGCCCATTTCTTCTTGATCATAGTATATCTGTCATATGATAATCAATCTAGAACTGAAGAATAATATTAGGATGGAAAGATTTTCCTTTGAATGAAGTGTCCATGAACTTCAAATGTGCTTTATTTCTAGAAATAAGAGTCTTCGGTGAGAGTAAATAACTTTATAATATAATAAAGTGGGACTTGTAGTAGCACTTAGATGAAAAACTCTTCTAGTAATCTCGTAAGCCACATCAACATTCTCTTGCAACTACTTTTGTAGTCAACTTTTGATTAAAGGGCTATAAAAGATAGTTGTTTAAATATTATGTCATCCATGTGATAGCAACTACACCATAGTTTGAAGACATGGATTGAGGTATATGTCCTATCAATAGGATCACCAAAATAGTCGGTGACATAATAATTAATAATTTTTATTTTCAATGTAGGAATAAGAAAAGCCCATAATTAATTTAATAAGAAGTCAATACATAATATGCTATTACAATACTTTAAAAAAATGATCTAATGATTTTATCAAGGAGATCATATGGAATTTTCATAAGCATAAATATGTATAATTTGTCATGTTTATGTAGGGAAAACATAATCATGTCCTACTAAACATATAGTAATTATCCATTAAAAAATTTAAAGCAATAGGTGAGCTATTCTTTCCAGGCTTGCTTCTCGGATAGTATTAGGGCGACAACCACCCATTACAAGTAGGTGCTTTTATACCCAATAAATTTATAGTTTTTAGATAAATACTAACCTCCTTAAGTAGTTGTGAAAAACATCTATGTTTAATATCGAAATGTCATCTTCTAGATTTCTTTACCCATTTGGACATACCTTTTTAGCTTGTAGCATTGCCCCTTAATGGACCTCTCTTCTCCATGACATATAGAATAAAATTGCTTCTTGATTATAACAATATTCAAATAACTAATATCAAATGTTATCAATCCCCTAGCCATGCAAACTCATCCAAGGTTTTTATCAAATTATTTCATATACAAGATGATTATCTAAAATTGGAGCCTTTACATATGACAATATCTTATATGCATAACAATGCAAATTATATGACAATATCTTATATGCATGACGATGCAAATTATATGACATATCTTATTTTTATAGGTGACGATTCTCTTTAACATCAAAAATATCCTTTATGGTTATAACATAAATAATAATAAGGTTATGTTTTTAGGTGTTTCTTGCATCTTTTAAAAAGCATCAACAATATCAAGGATTTATCAACTATTGTTGTCTATAGTAGTATATATATCTCTAAAGTTGTTTCAATGTATATAAATGTTCAAACATAGAACATGATGGATTCTAGCTCATTTAGCTTTAGTAGCTCATAAGAGATGTTAGTTTTATAATCAGTGAAGTTAGTCCTTCAACTTTAATAGCTCTAGTGATGGAAGGATTTCTATTTATGGCCTCTTTGATGTATGTGATTGACCTTTCCACTGCTATCTTACCATAGTCTTATAATCCTTAGGACCATATGAGTATGATATGATTGTTATATAAGTTAGCCAAATAGAGCTGAGAAAAAATAACTCTATCATAAATATTGCTACTAGATCTAAATGACCTAGGAAAGTTAGAAACTCAACCATAAGAATGACATAGTTTTCTTTAAGTGGCCATGCACCTAGTATTAAGTCAAATCAACCCAATTAAACCACCAAATTAACTACTTGTTAAGAACAATATTCTTTTTAATTATAATTATAAATAAATAAAAAATGAAGATGGTTAATCAAATGTTTTTTAAAAAATTCCAAAGAGGTCATGACGAATTAAATTAAGGGGATTTCTAATTTCTTGGCCTTAGAGAATGTGACATTTAATGTTACCTTCTAGGAGGTTAGCCAATAATTTCTACCTTTAATAGACAAGGGGAGCCCATTAAGTTAGAACTCCAATTGTTTCATCAAGTTACTTATAAACATCATATTGTTCATGGTCATAGCAAGAATCGTAATGTATATTAAAGAAGGAAATACAAAAACTTGTTTTATGTTTCTTGCCTTGAGAGAAGAGCCTACAACATTTACATTTTGTATAATATGGTATACATATGCATAGTTTGATAGTAAAAAATTCTTGAAAGTGAGTTAATTGAAGGTGAGAAAAAAGTATCTAATTTCAACTTTGAGCTATATAAGCATGTGAAATGATTGTGGGAACAATAAAGAGCACTCATAAGAGTGTTTCTCAAGTTTAAATTCCCCTTAATGTCATAAGACATTTATTATAACTAAGGAATATGAAGCAAGAGTGATTAAATGATATGTTGAATTTAGGCAACCCAAAGTAACTTGAGAATGATGAATATAAACCCATACCACATGAATTATCAACCAATAAAATTAAATATAATATAATATAATAACTAGACCTTGGGTCCCATTCATTATCCAAGCAATTGGGGAAAATGAGGAAGCACACCGCAATACTGCAAAATGGGGGATTGGCTTCCTAAAAGATGTCACAGGAGTAGAGTCGATGGATGAAGTTGATTGGTCCTTTGCATTGGAATAATCTAGGTCGAAGCTAGAGGATGATGTGATGGCAGCTTGGGTGAAGCTGGTAATGTAGGGGTATGACAATTCTCTTCACAAATGCAGGTCTGAGGCAAGGAGGGTATATGTTGATACAATGTTTTTATAAGGTTGAACATATATATATATATATATATATATATATATATATATATATATATATATATATATATATATATATATATATAGTTGGAAAAGAATGACAATGCATATTGAAAGGTGCAAAATTTGAATGTAAAATGAAAGTGAAAATGCACAATGATGAGTGTAAATTTTGATGATAAGACTGTAAATTGGCCCTCCTTTGGAGCAACCAAATATCAATATATCATACTTTTTATTTCTATTCTTTTTATGGGTATGGCCCCCAAAAACCATTTTCATAGATCAAATATATATACATATATATAATATAATATAATAAATATAATATGACCCAAAGATGTCACACCAAGGGTGAGGATATGAACTGCATATCACATTATCAACCAAATTCTTCCATACAAACAAGAGAAATATGTATAAAAACCTTGAACACCTTTTTTCTAGATTACTTCAATACCCTACTAATATATGTTTTTTAATTGTCTTAGATCATAAACTATGGGAAAAACATTAAAAATATCCATAAGTATTAGGTAAGAATATGATCATTAAGCTTCTACTAATTACAATTTAGTATGAACAGTCCTAGTACATTGGAAACTTAGTAGAAAGTGATATCTTGAGAGGATGACCTCTCATTGCCTTGTTAACAAACTTGCATGAAGACTTATATCACTACCCACTCTCCTCTCACACTCATCCCAAGGATGGTTTGTGTAAATTCATTTCGTAGTATAACATATAGCTTTCCATTTTTCATAACTCATACCACAACCCTCTATATTGCAATTTGATTTCAAAGTTGAAGAGTATAGAGAATTATTCTATTTTTGTGACCTAGAAATGTTGGCTCTTATTTATGCTCATTAAAATAAAGCATTGTGGAAAATGTTATACAAATACCCAACTAAGGCTTGAAATTTCTTGTCAAGGATTGGAGTGAGATCAAGAATAATGGGTAAGCAGGTTACGATAACAATTTTAAAACTAAGTTAAACTAATACTCTTTGCTTTTGAACACACTGAAGCAATTTAAAAATTACAAAATTACAAAAAAATAGGATGTTACTTATCAAATCTATTTTCTCTCCGATAACAACATCCTCCCATACTTATTCGCCTCATGTTCCATGAACACATCATTAAGCATCATGATAGAGAAAAATAACTTTTAAAAATGAACCAGGAAAAAAACCTTTACATGTTTTATTAGGCTTACTTTTTATTAATTCTTACTTTCTTAATATTTTTAATTAATCTTACTCTTTATTAATCTTACTTTTATTAGACTTCCTTTTTTAATTAGAAAATAGTTTTACTTTATTAGTCATCTCCTCTTATAAATGAAATAACTCTCCTTATACGAAGGATGCAATTATCATGTTAAAAGCTTTAATTTCTTTATAAGATACGACTCTCCTTAAAGGATATGACTCTCTTAAAAAACTATGACTCCCTCATATTATATGATGTCGACCTTATATGAAGTATCGATTTCCATATGTGAATAATGTTAGCCAATGAAAAGAGGGAATTGAAACAAGCTAGATTTTGTGAAGTGCTTAAAGAAAAGTGATGGACCCTAAAGAGAGATGACAATTAGGTTATTTAAAGGACTTGATCTATTAAAAAGAGCAAATGAAGGTATTCGAGGGCTATATCATATGTCTTTTAATAAAAGGCATAGGTAAATATATGATTAATAATAAGATTCATGAATATTTATTAGTATTTTTAAATCATTCGGTGTATAATAAACTTAAAATATATGTGTATGTTTTCAAATAGTTATATATATTCTAATTAAATTTGATGATATTAATTTTTAGTTGTTTGAAAGAAGACAATCATAATCTATACGACCAATCAAAGTGACAATATATCAATAGATCTAGTTAAAGATAAGAGGCAAAATGAATGACAACTTCACCTTGCATCTTAACACCACACAAGGTGAAACTATTTGTTATTTCCTATTACAACCTTGCATCTATCTATCTATCTTGAATATTATTGTGAGTTAGTGGTACTTAAATAAAGAATAGTTGACAAAATCTTTTAGCAAGAGAAGAAGCAATTTGAGGGAATTTCATGAGTATGTTAGGAAAAAATGATTAGTATCTCAGATATCATCTGCAAATTAAATGACTAGCATTTCTGATGAGGAGCGTACAGTGGAAGTGGAAACTTTATTAATTTTTTTGAACCTTCGATGAGAGTCCTTCTTCTGTCTCACCGATCTACTGTCCTTCTTTTGTTATCGGCCAGACATATCCTGTCGGCCACTTTATAACTTCTCACACCGAAGTCTTAGTCACTCCGATGTCACCTTCGAACCACACCCATCGGCAAGATTTAGTTCATCGGTGAACACTTATGAACGTTGGCCGATGTGCCGATACACTATACTTCGACATGACTACTCCCCGTCGACGAACTTTGACCAAGGTCTGCCGATACGCCGATACAACCCGTCATCGGTGATACTTCCTTCGTCGGCAAACTCCTTGTTTGTTCTCCCGATATACCGGTGACTCACCTCTTGACGTCGACTTTGACTTTCACTTATCGGCAAGACGATTGCTATCGGCCATGGTAGGATTAGTTTTGTTGATACGACGATGGACCATCCATTCTTTGGTGTCACTTATCTCTTGTCACCCCGATATAAACCCTTAGACCGCGACTTCCATACGGTGGTTTGAACCTCTCTTCGGCCAGACCAACCTTATCGCTCCGAGAGAGAAAATATTTTGCTGATGGCCTCGGTCTCACCGATAATGACTTCAGTAGTTCTGCAACTCGATGATTCGTCTACTCTTCAACTGAACCCTAGCACATGGAGATGCTAGGCGATCTACCGTGCTAAATCACCCTGTTTAGGTCCACTGCACCTTTGGACACAAAAACAAAACAAGAAACAAGAAAAACAAATACTATGCAACGAAGCCATTCCACTGATTTCAATAGAAATCATACCAATGGAATGCTTCACATCGACATGCTGCAACAATGGAATGCATAAAAAAAACTACACTTTGAACACGATTCTACAATTACACAATACATAGTTACAGAGAACAGAAAATCTAAATTGATGGAACAGAACAGTTTTTATTCCTCAGATGATTTCCTAATCACAATCCTCAAATCTACTCAACCCTTCTTGGTTGCTCCTCTGTGCTTTTATTAAGCCAGAGTTGGAAGATCAATGGTTGCTCAACGGTTAGGGAAGGCCAACTGCCCTGAATCCCAACCGACTCTTGTTGATCTTTTTGGATTCTACAAAATGTGTCCATTATTTGCCAAATGGAATACAAAGACTTCTAGGTTTTTAGAAAACAAAACATGAACAAAATGACATGGCCAAATAGGCCTTATTTCAACATAGTAGATTTTACTATGGTGCCCTTGCACCAATTTCCTAACTTACTTGATGAATTGATTTTAAGACAATAGAAAAGGCATACCAGATGTACTCCACAAATGGTCTTGCATATGTGTTGATTAAGAATAAAGAGGTTTCCCATCAAGTTCTATACATAGATTCTAGTATAACTGTAAAAATGATTAGTGTAGCCTAACCTACTCTGATACCATGCTAGAAATTAAGATTTTAGGATACTAATCATTATAAATAAAATATAGAATAAATACAATGAGAATTATACAAGCATAGATTTAACACATTACACAAAATATATATGGGGAAACCCCTTTCGAGTAAAAAATCCCATTGTAGCATAGAAAATTGTGTACCCCTCGCAATTTCACAACGCGTTTTCGCTCACTTTAGCGTCCATGCCCGTAACATGTTTTTCGGACCATTTAACCTAGAGCCTTAGCCTAATTTTCCCTCATCACTCATATTTTCCAAAATTCATTTTAAGTGATTATTTGTTTTAATTTTCTGAGAACACGTGTAAAATTTGGATGAATATTCTCAGGATGCAAGCACTATGTGCGAAAGTCTACGTGCCACACGGGTGTCCCGAATATTCTAAAATATTAAATGTTGCTTCTCCAGCTCATTTTTGGAATCCCATGGAAGGTAATGCTCATGCGACAATGAAATGGTCCCTGCAACATACCCAACCCTAGGAGATTCCCTCTTGACATGCAAAAAGAGAAAGATTGGAAAAAGAGACTCTCTCTTGGCTCTAGCTTCCTTTTTGAAAAACCCTCCCTATGAACAAGTGATTTTTGGAAAAAGATTTGGTCTCTCTCTCATGTCTGCAAGGGATTAGAACAGATTCTTGAAGAAGTACAACTCTCTTGGATCGTGGATAATACCTTGAGGATTGTTGATATTTTGGGTTCTTCATGCTGGCTATCTTCTAAGGGCTTTGAAGCCATTCTTTTGCAGCTTCAAGGAGTTCGCAACCATCTATGTGATCTTACAAGCTTGGTAATATTGTTCTTTCATCAAGAAGTGATGTTGCTTTAAGATTTTTATTACATTGTTTTACATGTATTGGCAAATATTTGTTGTGTAGACCACCACCTACTTGATTTTACACACACTACCTAGGGTATTTCCCCGTAGACCAAGGTAATACTTATACATTTGTTTTATTGCTACTACTCTTACCTTCCTAGATGCACTTAGGATAAGAACACACATGCAATATTTTGTTATGAACCATATGTTGTTTTGTGGAGGTTGGAAAACCAAAGCGGGGACTTGACCAAGGCAAATCCCTAAAACAACCCAACAAATTTTTTTGGTTGTGTATTGTGCAGGTTGCAACAGGAGATCAAATTTACAAGAGTTTATTATCTTTTCTTTTATTTCTCATCTATCTTTTCTTCATGTTTAATGTCATATTTGAGCATATTTTAGCTAGATTCTCTTTTTGGAATGTTCTTTTTATCTTTTTGTGTATGCTGGGTGATGTCATAGACTCTGGTAAAGTTGTGATGTATGATTTTCTTGAGTTTTATTACTATATGGACAACAGTGCCATGTGCAAATGTCCCAACCATATGCTGACATTTGAGGCTGAGGCTTCTGTACTCTGGTATCAGGTTCTCCTCTGTTTCCTTTTTCTTGTTTTGCTTTCAGCTTATTGATATCATTTCTTGACTTTTGTAGATTATTATTTTTCTATTCATTTCTATAGATTTTTCCTATTTGGATTATTAGATCTTTTAGGGAAAGAACCTAATCAGGCCTAGCTGGGTTATATTTTCTCTTTCTGGTTGGACAGTAGGTTTTGAATGTAATGTGTTGAATTGAAATCTTGTCTAATTACTTTAGATTTTCAATTTTTATACACTACACACATAAAGCATCATTTATTAAAATAATGAGTTTTGTGAGGGTGAAAAAGGCCTAATAGAGACTGCAACCAACCCCATACTTAGCAGAATTTGAGATTTTTGCAACTTGAGTGAATAATAGAAGCACGAGGGGGAGCCAAACATTACATTAAAAATGTACTTTGAACTAAAGGGTTCCCATTTAGAATGTCTTGGATTAGATATTAGTGGTGGGTGAAACAAGGCTAAGGGCAGCAAAGAACAAAGACTTATAATTTTTTGCAACTCCAAGTTGGTCCCAACACAACTGATAGATACAAAGCAACCAGAACACACAGAGAAACTAGGAATTACTAAGCCACCAAAGGAAAAAGAACAACATTAGGAAAGCACATATTAGGAGAAGACAAAAGGTATCAATTCCATTAGATATAGAGGGTCAAAATATAGAAAAAGAAAAGGAAAAATAAGGAGAGAAAGAAAAGGAAGACGAAAAGGAAGAGGAAGAAGACGAATATAGAAATAGGGGAGGCATCAAAGAAATTAATTACTCCACATAAATGTAACAAGTGCTAATCCAATAAGAAAAAATAAGGAGTATATGGATAGACAGAGGTAGCTTATTCGACTAGTAATTGTAAGTGCAAACATACTAATATAAACTCCTATAGGCCCTTAATTCACTTCACAAAGATACCACCTATACAATAGATAGAGTTAGAAGAAGCATTGACTAGCAGCACAAAGCATGATCTAATGCAAAAGAATATCACACTAGAGGAAGGCATGGAAAAGATGATCCAAAAGATACAACAAAAACAATTGCAGATACAAATAGACTCCTCCACCATAGTCATCACTCAACTAGATAGAGCTATACAAGGACTATTGGATCATATAGATAGTTGGGATCAAGAAAAAGAAAACTTGAAAACTACATTTATAGCAAAACATGAGAAAGAAAAGTTGAGCAAGGCACAAAAAAATGGAAAAATGGTGAGAAAGCCCTAGATTAACATATAAAGAAGCTAGATGAGGCTTGTGGTAACATTGCTACCATATATCAATATTGCACAAACTGGCCATAGGTTACCATAACTAAGAAGACTTGATTAGAAGCCTTAGAAACTCAAATTTTACAACTTTCGAGTAGTTATAATATCATGCCTAACATAGATGGATCCCAGTTGCAATGAATTTATAATCTCCAATAGCAACACAACCAACTAATAAAGCAAAGGATAAGGACCATTACACAAATGAAGGATTTGGGATTGGAGACTAATATATATTTATCACTTTGTCAGATCTTCTCTAGGAAGTAAAGCAAAGAAGTGCTACACCTATGGAACCAACTACTTTAGTAGCTGCAAAAAGAGCGTATGTGAACTTAGCAACAACAAATTGAAAAATTCAAGATAAAAATATGCGAGAATAAATATGAGGATATGAAAATCAAATACCAACACATATTACCTTAAATAGGAGAATTGGAGAAATTTTGATGCAACAATTTTGATAGTAGATGATATCTCGAGGACAAGACAATGACTTAAATCTTGAGAGGATGTTGGTAGGACAAACTACACCACTAGCTACAAAAGATAAATAGAGGCAAACTCACCATAAGACTAGTGTGGTACCTCTAGTTGACACATAGCACATACAAGAGACATCTCAAGGGAGAAATCCATGTCTCTCTATGTATTTATGTACATATATACTAGATAAAAGTAGAAGATAGGAGATAGATATAAGGAGACATAAGGAAGTTGTAGAAGAAACTACCCAATCATACGTGATGTGTATGTCAATGCTTACAATAAAGGATATACATTGTGCAAAGAATATATTATATGAATATATGATTAGACTTACCTTATGGTGTCAATTAATGTGTAAACATTGTTTGAATCTTTATGTTATGCATATTTTATCTACCGCACTCATCTAATTTCCTTCTTACTGCATGACCCCAGGGTTAACTTATCTAACATAAGTAGTATAGACCTTAGGTCTGCTTTTACATAAGTAATATAGACCTTAGGCCTGCATTTTATTGTTAATAAGGTAAATTGAAGAAATCAACATCTACAACATTGTGTTACTGCTGCTGCAAGGGATTTCTTTAAATCTAGAAGGCTTTTAAAGCAATTTAACTCTACTTTCATTGTGCTTGTGCCTAAGATAGGAGAGGTTGTTTCATTTGTTGATTTCAGGCCTATTAGTTTGTGCAACACTATATACAAAATTTTCTCCAAACTTTTAGTTAATAGAATCAAACCTTTGTTATCAATAAATTATTTCTCATAATCAGAAAGGTTTTATCCTGGAAGACAAATCATAGATGCAATTATCACTACTCATGAGATTTTGCACTCAATGGATCAAGGTAAAAAGGTAGGGATGGTTTTAAAGATGGATATCTCTAAAGCTTATGATAGAGTTTCCTGGTCCTTCTTGATAGTTGTACTAAAAAAGTTTGGGTTTCAAGGAAAATTTCTTCAGCTGATTATTGAGTGTGTTACTTCTCCTAGGTATTCGATTATGGTTAATGGTGCACCTTGAGGTTTGTTCCATAGTGGAAGGGGGTTGAGACAAGGAGACCCTCTCTCTCCTTACCTCTTCATCATTGTGGCTGAAGTTCTAGGTAGGAATATCTCTAGACTGGTGAGAGAAAATAACTGAAGGGGATAACACCTGCTTCTTCCTCTCCCCCTTCTTCACACCAGCAGTTTGTTGATGACACCATATTATTTGGTACTTCTTCTGTTAAAGAAGCTAAGGAATGGAAAAATCTACTAAATATTTATGCAAAAGTCTCGGGGCAGCATATCAATTATGAAAAAAGCAAACTCTACTTCTTCAACACTAGGGAGATTTTACAAGACAAAATTGTTAAAATTTTGGGGTGTTCCAAGACTTCCTTACTAGATACCTACCTAGGCCTTCCTTTAGCTACCAAAAAACCATCTAATGTCTACTTGTACAAAATTGTGGAAAGAATCCAAAAGAAGTTGGATGGGTGGAAAGTCAAACTTCTAAGCCAAGCTAGAAAGTACCAACTTCTAAAAGCTTCACTTCAAAATATCCCTGTGTACTACCTCTCTTTATTCAAAATCCCAGCTTTTATAGCAGAGAAAATTGAATAGATCCAGAAAAGATTTTTATGGACAGGTGTTGAGGAAAGAAACAGAATGGCTCTTATCAGTTAGGAAACTATTTGCTCCACTAAAGATAAGGGTGGTTTATGCATTAGAAAAATAAGAGAATTTAACATATCTCTTATGTCAAAGGTTGGATGAGGTGTCATGAAAGAGGATAAAGATTGGGTTAACATATTAAGAGCTAAATACTTTAATGGCAATGAAACCTAAAATTTCATTCATAATAGTTCTTTTCCTACAGGCTCTGGAATATGGAATGGACTCTTAAAAATTAGAAGAGTGCTCTCTATGGGGGTTAGGTGGAAAGTAGGCAATGGTCAGAAGGTTAAATTTTGGGAAGATGTGTGGAAGAACAATATTCCACTTTCAGGTCATACTACTTTTGCAGTCCTCAAAGAAGATTGCCTTAATTTATTTGGAGACAAACTTGAAGGGTATTTATCATTCCAAAATGGGAAAGCTCATTGGAAGGATTTTAATCTCCTTTTCGGTAATGTTGTTGATAATATCATTAACTAATTCTACGAGTTTTGGGGGGACTGTATATTCTACAAACATGATAGGGAAGATGAACTAATTTGGAAACCTCAAGCTTCTGGAAACTTCTCTGTTGCTACTGCCTACTGGTTATTGTTTTCTGATGTTCCTCATAGTAACAAAGACTGGAAGATAATATGGAACCACGTACTGATTCCTAAAATCAATAATTTCTGCTGGGTTGCAAATCACTACAAAATCTTAACCCTAGATAATCTTCAAAAGAGAGGGTTTCAAATTCCAAATAGGTGTATATTATGCTGTCAGGATGGTGAATCCATAAATCATTTGTTGTTGCATTGCCCTTTTACAAGAGATATCTGGGGTCAAATCTGCTCAAAATTTGATATTGAATGGGTAATGCCTGAAGGGTTGGATTCCTTTCTTCCCCTTTGGTTTAAGGCTCCCCCTTTCATGCACCATATACTAAGAGAATTATGGAAGTAGATCCCTCTGCATATCATTTGGATGATATGGAAGGAAAGGAATAACAGGGTTTTCAGAAACTTAATGATTGATATAGATCAACTCACTCATTCTATTGTTGGTGCTATACAAGAGAGCATTAATATGGCCAAAATAGAGAAAACTAAATCTCCTCCAACTGAGTATGAAATAAAAGTTAGCAAGAAGTGGGGTATCACTCAAAACCTTAATAATATGGATTACCAAAAAGACTACATAAGAAAACACACTAGATGGAGACAACCACAACCAGGTTGGGTCAAACTAAATTTTGATGGTTGTTCTAAAGGTAATCCCGGGCCTTCATCAATGGGAGGCATCATAAGAAATGATAAGGGAAATATCATTGAGTGTTTTTCTAAAGCAATTAGAATGGCTTCAAACAGCTTGGCTGAAACTTATGCTCTATGGTAGGGTATCCACAAAATATAGTCCTATGGGTTCAAACAGGTCGAAGTTGAAGGCGATTCTAAAGTGGTGCTGGATCTTATTACTAGACCAATGAACATCCCCTGCATGCTAAGAGATTATATAGAGGACATAAAAATGGTTACTACTAATATTCCCAATATCTCTATTCAGCATGTTTTCAGAGAGGGTAACCATGTAGCGAACAAACTTGCCAACCTAGGTATCAACATGGTTGGGAGTTTGACCACTACTTCCTTAGATGATTTGCCATATAGTATTCAAGAAATCATTTTAAATGAAGCAATAAATACTAATTAGTATGTCAATAAATGAAAGGGAGAGGAATAATTTACTTTTAGTGAATTATTCCTTAAAAAAATAAAATTGTTTAAATATTGATATGCAAAGATATTGTGATAAAGGCTTATATCTCAATGATCTTATGGATTTGATGGAAAATGTTACAAATAAAGATTGGGTCATTATGGTTCTTCATGCTGAGTCCCTAGAAAGAATGAAGAGATAGGGAGAGTACTACCAAATGAGAAATGATATTATTATCAAGCACCCCTTGCTTAATGCGAAGAAGGTCCTAATATTGAGGATTAATCATGACATTTACTGTCATATTATAGCTAGCCTTGTGATCTAGCTTGTTAAGCTCTTTCCTGAGATAGTTGTGTTTTTCTATGTTCAAATCCATTGTGTTGATAGACAAGGGTTTCCGAAGGTCTCTGTGTTGTGTAGAATGGGGGGTTAGCTTCTTAGAGTCGAACCTACTTCCTACACCAGTCTCAAAAAGAACCCTCAAGTCTAGAGCATTTTTTAGGAAGGCGGACTCGAGAATTATGTTAGATTTCTGCGCGACCATGATGAATCTGTCTCCTTGCAATTTATAAATTCATGGACATAAAGAGGTGAATGTAAATGGGGTCATTTTTACAGTCATAGAGGAGCTTATTGCAAAAGCTACTGGATTGTCTCTTGATGGGAGAAAAGTGCAAAGGCTGGGAAATGGAGACTATAAGGACTTTATGGAAAGCTTCTTAGAGGAGAATGAGAACTTAACTAGACACTAGAATCGTTATCAAAGGATGGAGCTCCCTGCTCCATGGGGAATGGTTTCATACTATTTAATGAAGTATTTGATGTTGGAAGGTCAATATGAGACGATTTATGGATACCATTTTCCTCTCCTAAGACACGGTAATTTCATCAACTTTCCTTTTTTCATACTTTCTTCACTTCAAAGGAGTATATTGAAAGGTGCAAACCCCCCTTTGCATCAGGGGCTAATGCTTGTATTGTATGAGTTCAATGTGATGCTTAATCCTCCTGTTCCTAGGGAAAAGTGTGGTGAAAAGAAATCTAGAATGCTAAAAGGAAAAGGAAAATTAAACCCTAGCTGTGTGGGTAATGTTGATATCAATTCTAAGGGCAAAGATCCTAAAAAAAAAAGGGCCACATACTTACAAGGGTAAAGACATCTCTGCACCTGCCACCCCTCACAAACATTCTAGTTCCAAACAAACCTTAAAAGAAAAAGACTCCCTGGAAAACATTTTGCTGTCTTTGAGGGATAACTGTGGTAAGACACCTAAGGGTTCTAGGAAGAAAACAAAAATCCTGAACATTAGGTCTGATGCTACTAAGGTTAATCTCTCTACTAAATTTATTGACAAAGATGCATAGTACTGGCCCAGAAAGGAGATCTACTAGACTTGCAAAAGTGCAAGAAAAAACTTGTAATAAGAGAAAAATTAACAAGACCAAAGAGGCCTCTGTTGAGGAAATAGACTCTGACTTTGAGGGAGATCTAGATGTTGAAACAAATAGGGATGACCAAGTAGCAGAAGATGAGAACTAGGAGAATTACTGTGAGGGTTTAGAAGAAACTAATTGGGAGGAAAATGAGGTTGAGGAACAGAGAGAAATAAAGGGTAAGACAAGGGAACATGAGGCTACTGAACATGAACATCCTAAGCAGAACGAGGATTTGGAAGGAAATGTTTTTGATGATACTTATGGTGAAGACTTTCAAAATGACATAGGAATCTTTGAAGCATAGAGAAATAGTCCTAAAAAAACTAAAAATCTCCACACTAACTATGGCCTGCAGAATCTGGCTGAAAGGTTGGACAAGATAGAAGCTTTTCTTAACAAGAGGGTAAATTGCACAACTTGTCAAGAAAGCTGGAGCAATATGTATGAGATGTGCAACATGTTCCAATTCAGGGTTGACAATTTGGAAAAAGGCATGAAGGATCTCGTAAAGTTCACTAATAGTATATTGAACAATACTGTGGAATAAGTTAAAAATATAAAGACTCGACTGGAGAAAAGAAAACATTTGTATGAGAAGGATCAGGTAAAATATAAGAGGCATAAGATTGACAAGGACCAAACTTCCTTGGTGGAGGTGCTCAAGAGAATGAAGAATGATTGGAATAACTCAAAATTCTAACTTTTTGTCTTGCTTATGTTTACAAATCCATGTTGTTCTTTTGTTGTTTTATGACTATTTTACTCTGTTGAACAATTTCCTGGCCTTTACAGTTAATAAGGACTCCCTGTCTGTATGATACTATTTCGTATCCTTTTTGGTTTTGGTTTTTGGTTATGCATCCCTAGCCCCAATGGGGTTATTATAAGGGATGGTGCTGCAAAATTTATGAGGGTACTATGGACATACTAATGAGACTGTAAGAATGCTTTGTTGATGGCTCCCTGGCCCTATTGGGTTATTATCGGGGAGGGTCTGTGCTATGTTGTTTAATCTTCTTATTTGCTATTTGTATGGGTCTAGGACCCTCTTCCCATCTTAACATAATAAAAAACATTATGTTACTAAGTATTCAAGACATGTGAAAGTAATTCAAATGTACCAAATGTTAAACCATTTGCTATTTAGTCTCCTAATTGGCATACATTCACATCTTGTGCTGGGACTACTTGAGAGGCGGACAAGTCCATAGTTATATAATGGGAAAACTTCTTAATAAAGGTTGTGACTATAGACATCTAAAAATGCCTTGACCATGTAAGCCACTTTCCTATATCCTTGCATCACTAACTCTCCCTTCACCAATTAATTAAATAAAATCAATTTATTTAATTAACTCATCATCATTCATCCTAACCATTCACCTATAATAAATTAAATTAATTCATTACCCTACCTTGACCATTGTCCACAATTATTTAAATAAATATCCCAATATTTATTTAATTGATTTCCCCCATCCACCTAGATTAATTAAATAAAACATACTTATTTGATTAATCCACCTAGCCTATGACCTAAACCTAGCCTAATTAAATAAATATAATTTATTTAATTAGCTATCACACCCTACCTAGCCCCTAGACCCAAATTAATTAAGTAAACCCTTGCTTAATTAATCTAAACCACTAATTAACCCCTCTACTAATTTCCAACAACCATATTAATTAAGTTAATCACTTAATTAATTAGCCTAAACCTCCATTATCCTATCTCCCCACTTTTTTTAAAAGATAATGCGCCTGGAAAACTTTTTAACGTGATCGGCGACGTTGGTGCGACATGCCCTTCGACTCCACGTAAATTCTTTTGCCCAGAGCAATGAATCGGTGAGGCCACAACACGGGGGACCTCATCCCCTAGCAAGAACACTTCAAATCCATGAGCTCGTTGGCCCAGTAAATGCGTAAAGCCTATGAGCTCGTTGGCCCAGTGGGGGTTTGAACTTTGGTGGTCGCCACTACAACTGAGCGACTTAACCACCGAACCACGCCCTTATCGACCTTTATCCCATCTCCCCACACCCTTTGAATAAAAAAACATTTTTTATTAAAAGGGAGTCACATGTGTCTCCACCTCACCTTTCCTCTTTCATGCAAGAGCATTTTTTAATATAAATGCTCACACATATCTTTGCCAAAAATATGCATGTGTCATTTCTCATCCCACTCACCCATAAACTCCAATTTTTTATTACACCCTCTCCCATTAAAATAAATTTTTAACTCGTTCACGTGTCTTAATCCTCATTAATACAAAGCCTTCCCAAGATCAATTAAAAATTCAAAAATAATGAGAGCCATCCATTATTGTTGATCAAATCTTGGCCCTTGATCTTGCCATTTCATCTCCACCCTTAGATCTCAACTTTGAACCTCCACCATTGATCCAAAATCCTCCAAAAAATCTATAAATTATACAAGCCATCTCCCAAGCATTTGACATCAATCCATTTTGCATCCATATTATGCCAAAATTCATAGCCAAATCCATTGCAAATCCATCCTATTCTATTTGTATTGGTCATTAAAGCAATCCACATCCATTTTGTATTGGGTAAAGCTAGGAAATTGTCTTGGGTGTACCATTTCCTCAACCTCATCAAGGAGAATGGAGGACTTGAAGTTTTGAGGTATAATCTTCTAGTTTATGCTTGCTTTCTTGTTTATTTATCTTTTAGTCTTTCATCATCTTCATTTGGCACGCTCAGTGGGACCCACGTCCATATATCTAACTCCATTTTTGCAAGTTTTTGAAGTTTTTATCGTGGAGGTCATATCAGCGCCACATATTGTGCATCAACACCTCCGACATCTAGTTCAACACCTCCGGACCCTCTGTCGGTGCCTGTGTTTTTTATTGACGATTGTTTCTATGTTTTAACTGTGTTTTGCAGATTTTTAGCACCTCGAGACTTCATAACAGTGCCTCTGTGCCTTTGTCAGTTCCTCTGGCCTGCCTATTGGTGCCTCTGGCTCACTCATCAACACCTGTGGTCCTCTATTCAGCACCTGCATCATCCGTAGTAGTGCCTTGTGTCCCCGATTAAGCACCTATGTCCATGACTAGGTGTTTTATTTTAGTTTTAAATCATCCTTAACACTTATTTTTCTCAGCTAACATTGTAGGGTTTTCTACCCTTTTTATTGCAGATTCGTGGGGTACTAGGACCACTCTTAAATCCTCTCTAACCTCTTGCATTTGAAAAAATCATTTGGGTTGTTTTTAATCTTGCAAACTAACAATATTGGGTCTCCTTTTCAAGTTAAAACTACAAGTCAATTTTATTATGCTAACCCTGTATGTTGCTGACCAACTTATTTGATCATCTTGTTGCGGGATTAATTTGATTTTTTGCAAGTTTCTCTGTTCTGGGTTGTATCAGTGCCTCTGGATTCTGAATCACCACCTGTGACCTTTGTGATAGTCCACAGGTATAACAATCCTTTTAGTCTATTTAGCACCTGCGTATTTTATGTTAACACTTTAGATCAGTATATTAGCGCCTCTATTGTCTAGTTTAGCACCTCTGCATTTGTTATTAGTGCTTAGGATTTCTATTTGAACATCTATGTTTTCTGTTTTAGTGCCTTAAGTTTGTTTTTTAGAGCTTTAGGTGTCTCTGTCAGCGCCTGCGTCTTAACAGAGTAAAATTCAATTGTTTGAGGAACTAACACACTCTTTTGCAGATATCTGATGTTTGACCAAGCATTTTTAAGAAAACTACTAACTCTTTTCTACAGCATCGCGGTCAAAGGTTTTATTTGTTTCACTAGTCTAGTTGCACATTAATTAAAGTAGGGGTTAAATAATTGTTTGCCATGCTTGTGTTTGCATTTGGACATATGCTCTTTCCTCGCGCCTTAGGGTGATCTTGGGGATCAAAAGTCCTTGTGCAAACTTCTTGTTTTATTTGTATCCTGAAGGGGCCACTATTTTCATGTATGCTCTCCCCTTGGCTTTGTGCGATCTTGGGTGATCAAAAGTGAGTATTGGTTTCTTCTTTGGAGGCCTGCTTGGGGATTTCATCACCCCAAGGGATGACCTCAACCATGCGTACCAGTGGGGTATATCAAAGTGGGGAGAAGGAAACTTGTACCCCAATCTAGTCACATTGTCATTGGGACAGCTTTGGGGCCCCAGGTGATTCCAGACACAAGGTGAAGTGGTGTTTTCTTAATTGCTTATGCCACATCCCTTCAACGGAGTAGTCTTCATGGTTTGTGTCCCACATACCTAGCATATATCAAGGACTCCCTAGCAACTTGTTTATGCCTAGCTTAAGACCTTTCGACCATATGAGATTGTAATGCACCAGATACCAGTTAGGCCCGAGAAGTTACTCACTACACAAGCCACATTGACTTTATCTCTAAGCATAAATGCCCTCTAGAAACGGGCATGCATGTTGTGTATGCTCTCCCCTTGCACCGTAAGAGCAATCATGTTGAAGGCACAAGACAACTGAGAGGGGGGGTGAATCATTTGTATCAGAAACTTTAACTTTTCTCAAACAATATCACATTCACATTCACTTACTTTAACCTCTTAATCTGTTATGAAGATTAAACATGAAGTGCAAAAACAAAACTTAAACACATCAACACCATACGCACATGAACAACAGATTTTTACGTGGAAAACCCTAAAAGGGAAAAACCATGGTGAGTGTTAGCTCATAATATAATGTAGTAACAATACCAAATAACAAAAGAGGCTCACTACCAGAGGGCTTACTGTCTAATGAAATTCTCATTGCAAATAAGGCTCACTGCCAATAGGGTGGCTCACTACCAGGAGGGGTGGCTCACTGCCATGAACTGATATAATAGCATTTACAACATGCCTGAGTTCAGTTCCATTGAAGTACAATACAAATCACCTTCACTTCCCTTACAACACAAACACTCTCATCTTCGCATCTTCACATCCCCCAACTCAACAGATGAATTCATTACATTTATTTATACCAATCATCAACCTTGGAATACACATCAAGGTCGGTAATACAAATTACAGCCTTTGGAACAATCTCCAAGATCGACATACATACATAATTCTGTTTAGGTCTAGACCTAAACAAACTTGTGAATCAAATGAATGAAAGAAGAATGCTTCACGGCTTAGCTTGGACCCAAACACATCTTCATACACTTCGACATGTTTCTACAATCCACAAAACACATCCGCAAAGAGTGTTAGCACCCAAGTCAGCCAAACTAGTGCAAACAACAAGAATACTTAGACACACACTTCTAAGAACTTAATCATAGCTTGTGGATCAAGCACACACCTTCAATACAATTTGGAGACATCCACGAATAACATAAAATCACTTGGGAGCCGACAAATCCAGCCGCAACAAATCTCACTTGAAGGCAACAAATATCACTTGAAGACAGATCATAGATTGCTCACAACAAACACTGTCGAACTCTGCTAATCAATAACTTGCTTTCTGAAGCACCAAATCACAAATCCTTTCAAAAGAAGATATCTAAGAACTTGATAAACATATGTCCAAAACCGCAAGACCAAAAACCAGACTGCGGAGAAATGTAGAACAAAATACTTTCTCCCTGTCACACTGCAAATGATGCCAGGCACAATCTTCATATTGGTGAATAGAACTTCTACTGCATAGCGATCCGGATAACCAAATTCTAGATTTAGCATCTTCAAACACTTCTCTAAAACATATCCAAATCTCACACTCTAGTTTTCAACACAGAAGAAATACGGAGCAAATACTTAGACAGTATCCTGTAAGCTAGAATATATCTTCAAAACTTTGTCTTTAGTATGAACTAAATTTTCTCAAAAGCACTTGGAAACTCAATATCAGGAACATATTCTTATCATATTTAGCACTTATACAATGCAATATAAATCAACTAAATCATCACAATCAAGTAACAAAACAAGAGCACAATTGACACTAATGACAACACAAACATGTTGACATCAATGACAACACTGATTAGCACATACTTGCAACAAATCCTGGGTGATCAAAAGCGGTTAGTTTCCTCCTCATGGGACTTGCACGTGACGCTTAAATAAAGGAAGAAAGGTGGGCTTATGGTCTCATACACTCCTACTTGAATAATTATAGGGATGTTCATGTCATTGGCATGTTTTTATGTCAAGACTCGTGAAAGTAAAATTGATCTTATGCATTGAAGTCATTCAGCCATTGCGTTTTCTTTGTTTGTAAAGTCTCTTGCCAAAAAGTTTTTGAATCCAAAAAAATCAATTTTTCACACAAACCAAACAACTTTAGCATGTTAGGACAATCTGTCAGCACCTCCGTTCAGACTGTCAACGCTTGTGGACCACTTGTAAGTGCCCTAGGTTAGATTGTCAATGCTTACAGTTTGTCTGTCAGTGCCTACGTCTGACATTTCGATGCCTCCGGTCAGCCTGTCAATGCCTGTGTCGCCTCTATCAGTGCCTCCGTTTCCAGCATCCTACGACCACAAACGGACCAATATTTGACCTCCTAGGCATAATTTGACCATTTCTAGAACGTGGCAACTTTTGAGAATCACCTAAAAATCATCCACACTTCACTTAAGTCATCCATTGTCAAAATTTCATCATCGTACATCTCCAATTTGGCATTAAGAAGATCTTAATTTATCAACTCCACTCTTGGGTCCTCACCTTCACCATTTCCATTTTACCAAACTCTTGACAAGCTTTTATCAAAATCCTCCTCCAATCAACATTCAAACCCCATCAAAACCATCCAAATCCAATCAAAATCATCCAAATCAAAACCTAATCATCCCAAATCAAACCAAAAAGTCCAATCAAAATCTAATCCAATCATCTCTCAAATCAAAATTTCGTTAAAAGTCAATCTAGATCTTATCTTTATCCCCTAATTTGTATTAAGCTTAAGAATTTGTCTATCTTAATTTTGTATAAATTAGCCTTATCAATCTTGGATAAATTAGCTTAGGATCTTAGACTACTCCTAAGTTAGTAGACTCTAAGAATCCCATTTTGATTGGTGCATCTTGTCTACCCCAAGTAAAATAATCTCGTATCTCCCTTTTGCTTAGGCTCTTGTCTATCCTAAGTAAGAGGAGATAAAATCCTTTATATCTTACAAGATCTAGATTTTCCAAGGCTCCTTTTGATTTGATATCCAAACTATCATTTGAGCAACCTTACCTAAGGTGTTATCAAAACCATCCCTATTATTCTTTGATCATCAATTTCATATCCAAAATCATGTCATGTCCCTATACTAACGAAATTATGCATTATTCATATGAATGACATTAAAATATTGTAAATCGATATAGATTAAATATATTTGAATAATGAATTAAGTATTATATAAATCCTTAAAGCAATATTATAAATTAATATAAATATAATATATAATATATGTTTATCTAAAATATATTATTAATAAATAACAAATATAATTATTAATATTAATAATAATTATAGAATATTATATAATAACCATACATGATTATAAATATTAATAATTAAATATTATCATAATATATATTATTATTATATTATAATAAATAGGAGTTAAATATTATAAATCAATTGTTATATTATAAATCAAAAAGTAAGAGGATCGATATCCTCTAATATTTATGAAATCACTGATTACTAAACATCGATCCAAGACAAGAGTCTTATTTATTAAAGGGATAAGGAAGACCAGTCAATTAAATAAAGGATGTATTGAAATTAGACAAAGGAAACTTTAATGAGAATAGATACGATTGGTAATTGGTAGCGATTAAATAACAACAATTATATTGTGAAAAGCTGCGATCACTTTAAGGCAGTGATCCATTGAGGGGTGCAATCTCTTTTAAGAGATACTCTCCTTTGCAAAAGACACACCCTTAGCAGATATAAATAGGAATTCAATTCAACATTCATCAGGAAGAAAGCAACTCATAGGATCATCCAAGTAATCGAATCATTCCATCAATTAAAAGGCATTTCAAATATCATCAATAATCAATCATTCAGTCAATCATAAAACAATCCAAATATAAATTGAAAGCATCACTTAGCAGCGGATTGAGTAGTATATAAATATACAAATATCAATCAAATTTAGATATATTAGATGCAGCAATCTATGTAATGCCCCCTCGTTTTTAGCTTGTGATAGTTGCTAGTTTCACATTACTCTTTGTCAGTTTTGAGACAGTTGTTAGTTTTTCCATTGCATTTAGACAACTCTGAGACATTTGAGTTATTAGGCCTATGGTTTATGCTTATTATGATCGTGATAGACTATGTTCGACTGATATAGTTTTGACATGTGTTATGAGTTCATGATGACATTATTGTTATTCCAGTTATGATGAGATTGGCATGATTAGTAATGGTTTAATATTATCATGTGTTATACGATTTGTTGATATCTAATTTTGAATAAAAATGTTTATAGTCTTGTTTCAGAGCAGGGACGGTGTAGTACTACTCGTTTCGAGCACCCTACTACGTCGTGATTCTCTGACTCTGGTGTGTTTGATATATATGCAGTGGATCATATACAACCTATTATTCTTATGCAGGTTGTAGGTACCGGGCCTCGACTCCACCTGACTTAGCAGGTCTAAGCGGGCCCTTACACCAATGGATAACGTAGATGGAGATAACATCAGGTTTATCCCCTAGGTCAGTTCAATTTTTAGTTTGTTGGTCGTCTTGTGGCTTGTAGTTTTTTTTGTCGAGTCCCTGATTGGTCAGCCTATGTGTATTCTAGTATGTGTAATGGATCAATAATATTATAATATATTATTGTCAAACATTATAATACTTTTACTCAGTCATAAAATTGGAATACTCTTGGTGGATGCTATTTTAGTAAATTGTAATGCAAAATTAGTTAACTATTCTAATGTTTGTAAAATTTTTGTGGGTCAAAATTTTTATTTTAACTCATTACTTTATTTAGTTATGTATTGAATCATCCTGGGGAATATTTAAAGGCGGTTAGTTGTCATTTATGATTCTAGAATGGAGAATCTCTGAGATTAGTAAAAATTTAAAATCCTTCTAGTGGAGAGGATTCTCGGGAATGGATTTGGTGTTAGTGGGCATTTATGACTGGGGCTATTTTGTTCTGGGAGGAATTTTGGGAAGGGTCATTCTGAGAAAGGGGGATTGAGCAGGCAAGAAGAGAAATTGGGAAGAAGCTTGATCCTGGTATGTTTTGCTATCTCGGTTCTTGTGATTTGTTGTTTTAGTGAATGTATGTGTTTCTTCCTGTGTGCCTTGATAGTAAAATTGTCTTTCTCTGTATGCTATATCAAGACAAACCCTTCTGGAGATCTTATTTTTTACCAAAATTCCTTTATGTCATGTTCTCAAAACTTCTGCAACATTGAAATCTATCTTCTACGAGATGAATTCCTCAACTTAACTGTTACCCTGAACCTTGCACTTTGAGTTATACTCATTCCATTATTTGTTGGCTCTATAGACCCCTGTTGTGGATTGTGAGGTTGAATATCGTGACCTTATCAAGCCCTCGCATATTCAAGACTCTTGCATCAATTTCATTTTGATCATTATTAGATTTTACATCATTATGTAATGCATGTCATATTCTTTATCTCGACTGAAATTATTTTCCATAGCCATGCTAAGCTTCTGAGGAAAGTCGTTTTCTCTTCCTTAAAAGTAGTACCTTTGTTGTCTCTGGTTCTCTATAGGTTTTCCTCTGCATACAACTTTCTTATTGAATTTAGTTGGAACAAGATAACCCTGAACATGTCGCTTCTTGGAATTATCACAGTTTAGACCGAATTGATTCATAAAACCCTATGTTACCATCGATGTGACCCCACATCCAATTCATTGTGTGCTTTTGATGATGCTTGTTTAATTGTGGGCCATGTGCTCGGTAAGTAGAATGTCTTTCATCATATTTTGTGCCCTATCTATTGAATCGAGTGGTAGCCTTTTTCACATGCCATAGAACCTCCAATTGAATGCTTTTTCCTAAGTGTTGTGATCCTTTAGATTTGAAGCCTAGCTTTGCATCTTCTTAGTCTCATCGGCGATCTGACAAAATGCAATCAACCCATTCTCAATGCTTATTCATGATTGACATAGTAATGATCCTTAAGCAAATTCTACTACCTATAGTATTCAACAATCATTTCATTAAGCTTTGTGTGCTACGATCCATCAATGAGTATTTATTTGCATGCTAACCAGTGAGGCGTCAAACTTCTATGTTATCCTGTAGAAATGTTACAGCAGATTGTCGCCCATTCCAACTTGTCACTGTGTTTGAAGCCCACAACTCTGCCATAAATCACATTCATTTTTTTTTATCATGCTAATTCTATCTTCCTCTTAGAAAGGTGGTCGCCGTAATAATGGCGCAATGTGGTCCAGTTATATAATAGTCATAATGTACAAGCAATTGGCCTAGTCGATAGCTGATAGATTAGGTCGGTTTTATTATAGAAGTTTCCTTATTATTAGTAGAAGTAGGTCCATTTCATTTCCGTATAGTTAGGAATTTATGTTATAGGTTAGGTTAATAATTTATGGTTAAGGATAGTAGTCGATTTTGGTTAAGTTTCGATATGGCATATAATAATGTTACGTCAGATTAGATATTTCATATCTTGTATGAGTTGTTATAAGGGGTTTAGAGAGTTACAAATGTATGCTTCAAGAAATAAAATGTTATTTATGAATATAAATTATGATTTTTCTTGAATATAATGCAATCGTAGTATAGTCTTCTATTACGAAAACTTGAAGTTAGAATATTAGATTATGAATAGAGAATGAAAGTTTATTTAAATGTTCTCTTATAAATCTCATTTTGTTAGAATAATTGTGTTATAACCGACTTGGATGAGGTTGAGAAATTTGAATCATAAATAGGAATAGTGCCTTAATACTCTATTAGATTGCTTGAACTATGCTATGGCTTTTGGTCAGTGAAATTGTGCAATGTTGATGAGAAGAAGCTTCGTCTTGTAATTTAATCGGTGCATCCTACATTATAACTACTTGGCATGCCTAGTAACCTCATAACTGATACATTAGAATAGATGTGAATTGTAGTAGAAAGTTATTAAGCAAAACATAGATGGAACCATAGATGAAATTATAGATCTTAAATTTATTATAGGTTTAACTAGAGTTTTAATTAGAAAGATAGATCTTGTGAGGAACTATTGCCATAGATGGTTTTAAAATGTTAAAGTCGAATAGTATATTATGGTGTTACATAAGTTTGGATATAATTAAGTGAGTTAAAATCTTATGGTGTTTTCATGTTTTTATCTAATTCAAAAGGGATATGCTTGAGTTAACCTTAGATATTTTTGTAAGGTCTTTCTTGTATGTCTATTGTCGATTATTTTCGACAAGTAATAATGATAAAATTGAGTTATTGTATTAAGAGTCATAGTCGTTTAAACCTAGTTTCCATATTGGGAAAGGTACTTTTATAACTAGATAAAGAGTTCAAATTACCGACTCCAGAGGCTTAACTGCTTGGGTTTTCAACTTGTTATTGGTGTCAATCTGTTCCAATGTTGTATTGTACTGAGTTTGAAGTGGATAAGGGAACTGTTATGGTTGTGGTCAAAGTTTGAATGGCTTATGTAATGGGTCAAAATGTAAGAAATGGATGTCTTGTAGACCCTTGTCATTACATGTTTTTGGTTGCTAGTTGTAGTGAGGAGAGTGGCTTTCATGGTGGGGCCAGTGCCCAAAGTGGCCGCCTGGGTAGCCCCATGGTAGTTGTAAGCAAGTGATAACTTAATAATTTATTTAGGAGGGTTGGGGTAGTAAATTACATAACAAGATAAGTAAGATGCCTCACCCATGCCTTGAGTGCTCTCGCAGACTAAGGATGAGATGAGAAGGCCTAGTTGGCAAGGTTGACCTCCTTGTCTCCATGAGAGGATGTGTCAACTCCGCATGTGTCACCCTATGGGGCCGGTGCCTAAACTAAGGCTGCCAGGGTAACCATAGATGGGGGCTAGTTTCTAGTGAGAGATAGCCTGGGTAACCCATGCTAGGACCATGCGATGACACTCTCCCTACTGCAGCTTAGTTGCTTCCTCTGTATCCTTTGTGGTTGCCTTTGGAGTACTGTCTTGTCTATGCAGTCTTGTTATTCTATTTTGTCTACATGGAGTCTGTATCTTGTTGTTGTATTCATTGTTGTAACCTTGACCTAGTGGAACCTCATTGTTATCTCCTAGCTCAGAGGGGTGGACCTCAGGGTTCCATGTGGTTGGGTGGCAGAGCTAGATCCATTGGTCTTCTTGGATGTTAGGGTTTGAGATCAGTGTAGAAGTGTTCTAGTTCCAGATTTGTTCTTCACCTTCAGAGTTGTAGTGTACATTCATAGTTGTCCTACTTTGTAAGCTGATGTAATCGGTCTTGTAATCTTGTATTGAACCCTGGTAATTATTCATCTCTGCAAATGTATAATGTAATACTCTTCTGTTGTATTATGATGCATATCACTTGTAATGTTATAATTTTATCTTATGCAGTTATGTTCCCTAGAGGTGTTAGCTATTCATTTCTTTTGATGTTGTTATATTTAATGATTAATGCATTTACTTGCTTAAAAAAAAAAAAATGTAGATTTGGCACTTGTTAGTCTAACACTCTAGGGTTGCATGACGGGGCATCACAATCTACCATACAAATTTCCATCTATAAGTGGTAGAAATATTCTCAAATTGATATAGTTCCTATAAGGAACATTATTGCATATAAGAATTCTGATTTGATAGCAGCCTTGTGAGAAATCAAGGCAATCATCATCGATTGCGATCCATAGGATCACTTGTACTTCTTTGAGGAGAGCAAATATATGAATTGATATGATATTTCTAACTTACATATATATATATATATATACACACTTTATATAATTATACGTTATGCGTAGTCTTGCCCATGATATACTAGGGATAAACGAATCTTTCCACATCATTAATCTTATCCATTACCCCTATGAGGATGGTTGAATAGTTAAGAAAGGGAGGTTTAATTGTTAATTGATTCTCACATGGTAGGTGACCCTCAAGTGGTGAGGAATTACCGGGTGTGCAATGAAGCCCTTGAGCCGAGTGGTGAAGAATTGTCAGGTGTGCAATGAAGCCCTTGGGCCTATGGTAGTGGAGAATATTACTGGTTAGCTTACATGATAGGTGACCCTCAAGTAGGTGAGGAATTGTCAGGTGTGCAATGAATCCCTTGAGCCAAGTGGTGAGGAATTGTTGGGTGTGCAATGAAGCCCTTGGGCCTATGGCAGTGGATCATTGTTAACCAGCACCGTAACGAGTATATACCTATCCTCCGCTAGGGCTAGATTAGATTAACGACTGGGCACGACAATAACTATTCCCAAAGTATATCATGAGGCAAAATATGTATCAAGTATAAGTATATTAAAGTATGAAGAAATACAATTGAATATATGCTCTCTCCAATAATGTTATATTCTTATTCATTATTATTGATTAAGATCGTGATGTTGCTAACCCTACTGATTATGAAGAATATATGTATATGTTTTTAATGTATTTGATTGCAAGGATTGAATATATGTTAGTGATTATGATTATGATGTATTGAATTCATTACTAAATTGATCTTTAATAGTGTTAATGTCCCTTTCTAGTAGTTATTCTTGTGTGTAGGTTAAGAGATCAAGGATATCCTAAAGGGGGACATTACAAGTGGTATCAGAGCAGTCATCCTGCCATCCTGTGAATGATAGTTGACTTATGTATATTCACATATATACTTCATACCTTATGTGTATTTATGTGTATACTCTGTATATTATATCTTACACAGATCTTCTATCCTGTGATAATCTTATTCAACATAGATTGGCTCCACGCTATCATATCATCATCTATTATACACTTCCATGATTGAATTTACCTTCTATACAAATTCATCTCTCTAAATTTTCAAGATGATTTCATCATTCATGTCCTTCATCAACTATAACTTAGTATTGTCTTTTTACAGATGGTGTTTTCTATTTGAAGTGTCAAACCAGAGAGCCTCACTCATCATGATATAGACAAATGTAATCTTGCTCTCTCACCAGTCCCTCTTGATTGACACAATCATGGTTCACATTCTCAAGACTATTATGTCCTTGTTCAATTCACCATGTCACTATGTTTCTATTTCACATTCAAAATTCACTATCTAGAATCATCACCAAAAATGTTCATATCCAAATTACATTGTCGTAGACAAACAAGAATGTAAGACCGCATGGGTTTCTAATGTCAAGCACTTATCTCACACTACACTTGTACGAAGATATATCTAACCAATATCCAATAAATAGATTTAATTATAAAATCCATATAAACCATAAGTAGTAGTAAATATTTCATTTTAACCACCCACATCCTGTTGGATCATACGCTCCCCATAAGAGACATCCCAAGGAAGTCTTAGCATAAGACACAAACATATATTGAAATATATTCCATACAGATATTGAAATATAAAAAGATGGAATAATGTGTAATTAGTTCTCCATGATGCCTCTTAAAATCAAACCCCATACTACATTGTGTAGGTTGATACGAATATTCCCAGCATTAAAATATGGAAAATAGGGGTATATCATCATATGAATAACAAAGTAAACATGCTTAAATAATAGTATTAATAATGTTTAGCTTTCTTAAATTTACCAAAAATCCACTCACACAACTTCGCCTCGATATTAATCCAATAGTTTCGCATTGATATGGTTTGAAAACTTGATTGAATATAGCCAAAGTAAACACACTTAAGAGAACCTCTTGCGCACTCTAGAAATAGGATCCATTCTCTCAACACTCAATAACGTGCCTTTACATTAAAGATAAAATCAAGGATGTCATTATGTAACCAATTTAACATTCTATTTCCAGATTGCCATGTCACTGTCATTTTTGCAATCAAAGCAAGCACAATGGCATGAAACTAGCAAAGATAGGAAACCAAATGGCTGATGCCTTCATCCATAATTATTCTCTATAAAGGTTTAAATCTTTTAAGTCTCCAAAAAGGTTTGCCTGCACTTATGGGTAGTAAGGTTTGGCTATATGCAAAGTGTCATATCTTGTATATGTCTCATTCAAGAATCAAAGCAAAAGAGACTTGTTTGAACTCTTTGGCTTCGCCAATGCGATTATGACATTCGTACAAATGATGAATGATACCCTATAGATTTTAGCATCTTCGTTTTCAAAACATTGAAAGATCATATAAATCATTGGCCTTGAAAAAGATACACTACTAAGTATGTTATTAATACACATAAAGTGCATATTGGTCCAACAAGATCTGCATAGTCCAAGAAAAGCATTAAAACATCAAGTAATTTTAAATATCAATCATTCCAAAACAATTAAGCATTCAATATCATTTAGCAGTAGTCATATAAAGATACAAATCATTTCCTAAGATTGAAGCTTGAGGTAAGAACATATTTGTTCTATCCCTTTAGGACTAAATCAACATGCTTAACTAAATCCATAACACATGATTCTATCCCACATAGAAACAATAACGATACACAGATCAACCTTATAGCTTACAAATTGATCTAGTAAATTTATTAGATGAGTTCTTCCAAGAATCTCCTTTTACAACTAAGTTGTTACATAAACCTATACTAAGTTATATTGTGGGCCCATAACCCACAAATCCCAGGATCATTCTCCATGTTATCTTATCATCATTTAGTGATTAGTTTGCACATCTACGACTTGCTCAATAATCAAGGGCTCACTTAAGATCCAAACTTATCATCTCTACAACACCATTAGATTTATCTTTTAAAATTTTCATCAATATTAGAATCTTTATGCTCCCAAATTCTTCTTTAACAATGAAAAGATTTTCCTTTCTACATTGGATTAACTAAATATTCATTGGTATTATCTCAATCACAGTGTTATTCAAAATCAAATAAAGGCTTACTAGATCTTTGTTGATCCCATATTTTCTCTCCATTACATCATATAATCAATTACTCTGGAAGGCACTAAATTGAACATGACTCTTATCAATCTTTAGGGACAATAATATATCAAGAATTAAAATTATTGATCATCCAAACTCAAAATTGCTTGAGGACAAGCAATCTTGAGAGGGCAGGCCTGTCATGTCCCTATACTAACGAAATTATGCATTATTCATATGAATGACATTAAAATATTGTAAATCAATATAGATTAAATATATTTGAATAATGAACTAAGTATTATATAAATCCTTAAAGCAATATTATAAATTAATATAAATATAATATATAATATATATTTATCTAAAATATGTTATTAATAAATAACAAATATAATTATTAATATAAATATTAATATTAATAATATAAGTATAGAATATTATATAATAACCATACATGATTATAAATATTAATAATTAAATATTATCATAATATATATTATTATTATATTATAATAAATAGGAGTTAAATATTATAAATCAATTGTTATATTATAAATAAAAAAGTAACAGGATCGATATCCTCTAATATTTAAGAAATCGCTGATTACTAAACAACGATCAAAGACAAGAGTCTTATTTATTAAAGGGATAAGGAAGACCTGTCAATTACATAAAGGATGTATTGAAATTAGGCAAAGGAAACTTTAATGAGAATAGATACGATTGGTAATTGGCATCGATTAAACAACAACAATTAGTATTGTGAATAGCTACGATCACTTTAAGGTAGCGATCCATTGAGGGGTGTGATCTCTTTTAAGAGATACTCTCCTTTGCAAAAGACACACCCTTAGCAGATATAAATAGGAATTCAATTCAGTATTCATCAGAAAGAAAGCAACTCATAGAATCATCCAAGCAATCAAATCATTCCATCAATTAAAAGGCATTTCAAATATCATCAATAATAAATCATTCAATCAATCATAACACAATTCAAATATAAATGAAGCATCACTTAGTAGTGAATTGAGCAGTATATAAATATACAAATATCAATCAAATTCAGATATATTAGAGGCAACAATCGGCCATACAAATATCCATCTATAAGTGGTGGAAATATTCTCAAATTGATATAGTTCCCATAAGGAACATCGTTGCATATAAGAATTCTGATTTGATAGCAACATTGTGAGAAATCAAGGCAATCATCATCAATTGTGATCCATAGGATCACTTGTACTTCTTTGAGGAGAACAAATCTATGAATTGGTATGATATTTCTAACTTATATATATCTATCTATACTTAATATAATTATACGTAGTCTTGCCCATGATATACTAGGGATAAATGAACCTTGCCACATCATTAATCTTATCCATTACCCCTATGAGGACAGTTGAATAGTTAAGGAAGGGCGGTTTAATTGTTAATTGATTCTCACATGGTAGGTAACCCTCAAGCAGCAAGGAATTATCGGGTGTGCAATGAAGCCCTTGAGCCGAGTGGTGAAGAATTATCAGGTGTGCAATGAAGCCCTTGGGCCTATGGTAGTGGAGAACAATATCGAATGCTTTGATGCCTGCTTTAGGAGCAGGTATTCTGGTACTGGGGGGTGTGGGGGGGCCGTAATCACATTCTTGATCGCTTGAAGGTTGGGTCTCGAGGGCCCAGAGGATATATGCCGCTGCACCCAACTCCCTCTTCTAGCGCTATAGATGCCAATTATTGACTTCCCCTACACCTAATCCCCAGTACACTGTCATACCCCCTACCAACATCTTACATGATAGGTGACCCTCAAGTAGGTGAGGAATTGCCGGGTGTGCAATGAAGCCTTTGGGCCTATGGCGATGGAACATTGTTAACCAGCACCTTAATGAGTATATACTTACCCTTCGCTAGGGCTTGATTAGATTAACGACCGGGCATTACAATAACTATTCCCAAAGTATATCATGAGGCAAAAGACGTATCAAGTATAAGTATATTTAAGTATGAATAAATACAATTAAATATATGCTCTCTCCAATAATTTTATATTCTTATTCATTATTATTGATTAAGATCGTGATGTTGCTAACCTTACTGATTATGAAGAATATATGTATATGTTGTTAATGTCTTTGATTAAAAGGATTGAATATATGTTAGTGATTGTGATTATGATGTATTGATTTCATTACTAAATTGATCTTTAATAGTGTTAATGTCCCTTTCTAGTAGTTATTCTTGTGTGCAGGTTAAGAGATCAAGGATATCCTAAAATAGGACATTACAAATCACCCCTTTATCCTTCATCCATCTACTCATCTCATTTGGTCTAGACTTTTGAAAACTAAGTCCTAAGGTCATATCCTTCACCCATACCTTTGACACAACTTAATCACTCCAACACCAACCCAAAATTCTCTTTTGTATGCCACAAACAAGGTTACAAGCTAGAAGGAAACATGAAATGGAACCAAATAGGCTATTTGGGATGCATCCAACACCGATGAGAATAATGTCATTATTGATGCCATTGGGGAACAATCACAACCATCAGATAACCACAATCAAGATATTGACCAAGAAGTGATGGACTTCACACAAGACTTGTGAGCCATGGAGATATTGGACTGTATATTAAAATCCAATACTAATAGGTATATGGACTTCCTCCTTCAAAATGGAGTCAACATGCCAAACAACCCAAATAACAACCCCTACCTTCCACCAAACCTTCACAACCATCATCATCAAACAACCTACTCAACACCTCGACACAACATGCACTGACATCTCTACCCACGTCAACTGCCACAACGTCCATTCCACAAATCACCCTTAACATCCCAAATAATACAACCTACACAAGTGCTTCCACTAGTGTCCCCTAACTTGACTCAAATACCATCACTTTAATATCCCAAATTCTCTCCCGACCACCAAACAATACATTCAACAACCTTAGCAACAATCTACAAACATCTACCTTCACATACACACAACCCCCTATCTCACAACCACCCACATCATCTTCCACTCAAAACACTAACCAAACATTTCTCCAACAACTTCAACAACTCTTGGAACTTCAACAACAACAACAACAAATACCACAAAACATCCTTCAACAACTCATCACCCAACAACATCAAAACCAAAAACAACAACAACCACATAATTTCCTCCAACACCTCATCCATCAACAACAAACCAACATACCAAAACCACCTATCATGGACTTATCACAAAATTTGATACAAAGAGTGGATGACATACAACAAGGGCACAAAAGGAAACAATACTCCTTTGAAGATATTTGTCCATATCCTTTTGAGATCATTCTCTCAACATGTCACCCTTCCCAAAAACTTTGAAACACCCAAATTTGATAAATACAAAGGGAAAGGAGACCCTCGAGAACACCTAAGGAAGTTCTACATTGCTTGCCTAGAGGTCTCTTAAGATGATACTTATCTCATGAGGCTTTTTCCTCAAAGCTTAGGAGGACAAGCAACTGAGTGGTTTGCACATCCCACCCCCAGAATTAAGACATTCCATGAACTCATAGAAAAATTCATCAATCACTTCTCATACAACTTTGAACACAAAGTGTCAATGATGGATCTTTGTAATACAAAACAAAGAAATGGGGAAACCTTCACTACATTTTTGTAATGATGGAGAAGCCTTGTGTTAGCAAGAAATGTAGAGGAGATACCTGCCCGGAGATCCAATCGTCAGTCAAGTCTTTGTAGTCAGTTTATATCCTGATCAACTAGCTAGAGATTGATAAAAAAATATGAAGAATAACAAAAAAGAGCATCACATACACATTAGAGTAAGACAACACAAAATTACCTAGTACTGGCAGCTCTCCATATATATATTAACAATCATCAGATGCATACATCATCTATCCATCCTCTGGCAGGTCTAAGTCTCTACCCCAACAGTTACAATCATGACTTCTATGTCATTCTTACATCATAATATATCATCTATCATACTCCTATTCTCCTATCTCTTATCATCATATATTATATCTATATACATACTATATCTATTACATAAAGGGATGTGTTTCCAGTCAGCTTCAGCCTCCGCATAGTGTGTAGTCTCCTTTGGTTGGCTCTCCTTTATGCTCTGTACCCTGCTAACATCATTCCCCCCTCAAAATTATGTCTTGTCCTCAAGATATGCGTTGTTCCAATTGGAAATATTTCTTGAGTCTTGCACCATTAACATAGCCAGTTGATATATGACCCTCCATATCCTTCAGTCTGACTACTTTGAAATCAACAATTTCTTCAATGTAGAATGGTCCACCTTGTCTTCAGTTTTCCTTTCTTCTTAAACTTGTTATCATACAGGAGTACTAAGTCACCTTCCTTGAATGTCTTATTCCTTAGGTGTCTATCATGCTAGGCCTTCTATCTTTTCCTTTCCATGTTCATATTGTATGCTGCCATTAACCTGTCCTCATCCATTTTTTCCAATTCTTCAATCCTCTATGTGAGAGTCTTCTTCGCCTAGCTTAAGAGTCCTTGTTGTCCAGAAATTTGACAATATGAAGTGTATCAGTAGTGTAGCATCTATTCCATACACCAATTCATATGGAGTGAACTTAGTGGTTCTTTTGAATGTTGTTTTGTACATGCCCATAGTACCACAGGTACTTTTTGTTCCCAATATGTCTTGTTCCCATTGCACATTTTTGTCAATGCTACCCCAATGATCTTATTGAGGGCTTCACTTGCTCCATTTTCTTGTGGATGATATGGTGAACTCCTATTGTGTGTTATCATGAAATTATCCAGTAGCTTTGAAATCATCTTGTTTACAAAATGTTTACCTTGATCACTGGTTATGCTTACTGGACAACCAAACCTAGTAATTATGTTCTCATAGATTAATTTGGCGGTAGTTTTTGTTGTGCAGTGTCTAGTTGATTGTGCTTCCACCCATTTAGTCAGGTATTCTACTCCGGTAATGATGAATCTATCTTTTGACTACTTTGCCAGTGGGTCCATAGGTCCAATGAAGTCAATAGCCCATTTCTAAAAAGGTAATTATGCTGGAACTGGTCTCAGTGGCATTTCATCTCTTGCAATAGGTCTTCCTGTTATTTGACATACATCACAATTCTTCACATACCTCTTTGCATCTTTAAAAAGTGTAGGCCACCATAACCCGGGTAGTTTTATTTTCCTTGTTGTCATGTCTCTGGCATTATGTCCTCTTGCTATCCCTTCATATGCTTCTCTTAGAATGTCCTCTCTTTCATGTTCATATACTACCCTTCTGATGATATCATCTTTCCCTCTTACATGCAGTTCTCCTTCAATCAATGTATATGGAAAAGACTTCCGCATTAGGTTTTATCTTTCTTGTGTTGACATGTCTGTTGGAGGTTTACCTGTAGCCAATAGGTTTGCTATATCTGTCAACTTTTTTGGTACTACATTTACCCTGAATAGATTTGCGCTAGGTAGTTCTTTTCCATATACCTCTAGATCTTCCCCTGTCTCAATTCTGGACAAGTAGTCTAGTCCCTAATTGTGCTTTCTCGACTTCACTATGTAACATGCCTTCTCATATTACTTGGATTTACACCCAGAATTTGATAGAAAAGTAAATGAACATAATCATCATAAGCATTTGTTTACTAACATTTAACATTTGTATAATCACGTAAATAAATAACATATCATTTCTAAATATTTTCAAACCTGAAAATTACAACATATTCAAAGATAGCATTTTAGTAAAATCTTTCACTTTACAATTACAATACTTTTGTCGTGGAAATAAGAATAAGTTTACATATGTTTGACTGTCAAGTCATAATAATAATTATACTACATCTAAAATTTTGATATCTGTCTTCATAAGTCTTGGTTTGTCATCTGCTTGGGAAAGAGAGCATCACTGATGCGCTTTTCCTCCAACCATAGACTGGCGGTCCCTTGCACACCTTCCTTCCTAGAAGTAGCCCTACCCTTCATGAAGGGAATAGATATAAAGAACCAACATGTTTTTGTCATTTGAGTTTCTAGTGTTGTGTCCTACATAACCAGCATGGTCATACAACTATAGATTCCTTCTAACTAAGTATAACACTGCTGAATGGTTATGTAAATCTAGAACATAGTAAATTGACTAATGCATGCCAAGATGGGTGCATTACTTTGGCCAAAGATTTAATATAAATAGATGTTTCGCAATGAACGTAGTCGATTGTTCACACACTTCTAACTTGACTTAGAAACTATCTCATCCTACAGTGAATTTAGTTTAACCAATTCCAGTCATGGGGTGTCTTAAATAAATTTCATCCATAGTCCTCCTGACTTAGATTATTAACTCTGATTTCTGGAGTACAATACCAAAATGGTTTATATTGAGGTCTTAATCTTTTGAAGAAGTTTCTTGTTGCAAATGCAACATGGAATCTATGACTCCTTGTCACTCTATTCCTTGTTTCAAAAGTTTATATATTCTTGGTTTTGATGTCTCATCTCGACATAGAGAATAGTTTTGTCTACAACTTCATAAATTCGTCCAAGGTACTAATCTTGGTTCAAAGATTTTCATCTAATCTTTATCGACATTAAAATGCCTATTTACCACATACTTGTGAGTAGAAATATATGTTTACTTTGCATGTCTAGGATACTCTTAGAAAACTATCTTTTCTAATCCCTCCTTACAAAATGACAATTAAAACCCTTATCACATATAAAAGAATATTTTTTCATAAATAACAATACAAACTCCAATACACAACTTTCATTTAGATTACTTATCGAATCATGGCTAAGTAGATGTCTTTGTGAGACATGGTTTTATCGACCACAAGTCCTTTTTAGACTATCATAAAGTTGGTTGTTTTGGTACCATAATGGGGCACAAAAGATTCTATTTACTACAATAATATATATCCATGATAATAATTATTCTTATTTTGAAATAGTAATAATATATTGTAATCAAGGGACTCGAGAATCTATCAACTTGTAATATGGTTTGAGAGTCCTTCATCCTGTAAAAATGGTGCTCAAGAGTCTAAGTCTTGACCCTATTATTCTGCCTATAAACAATCTTGTTTACTGACACAAGTGAGATTATTTCAAATTCAAAAGAATATGAAGTCTTAACCATCCAGTTAGTAGACTATCAGTTATTTGGAAAAGATTGTAACATTTGAAAAGTTTTCTTTAAACTCAGCTGCTTGAGTATCGTTCCAGATTAAGAAGATCGGTTTATCTACTCAATGGCTTTTTTCTTCACCATGCAGACATTCTTTCAAGGAACTAAGTCAAAAGTTTACAAGCCACGGATAAACCACCTCTATGAAAAAGGATAGCCTCGGTTAAATACAAGAAACCGTTCATAATATGCACAAGAATGTGATAAGGTATAATCCCAAAAGCTTTTGTTATCTGTCTATCTTTTCTCATTAAGAGAATTCCTTATTATAGGTTTATAAAACCTAAACACTATTATTAAAAGTTTAACAATAAGATAGTTTTATGGACAATTCACAAGCTTAATGTCATCATTGTTTTATCACAACAAGGAAACAATACATTTCCTAGGCTATCAGACTTTGATAGCTTTCAGATAAATGATATAGTGTAAACAAATAGGATGAAAACTATAATAGATACATGCATCGAACCATCTCCAATTTGGCTATATCATATATATATATAAACATCAACTGTACTTGTGTAAAGCTCCTTCACAGTCTTCCTCGCTGAGCTAGAACACTTTTATTAAGTCTTTTCTTCTGTGAACCTTGTCGCCCTCCCTTCTATTTTCTAATCTTTCTCTTGATTGTCCCACTCATACTACTACCTCACGAGGATAAGAACGTCCTCCTATACCTCCTACCACTTGCAGCAGTAACTACCTTACTTCCTACTAAATCTCCCAAAAGGAGCATGCAAGACAAGTCAGGTTCTCCACTACTCCAAGCCCACTTAGAAACTTAACAACCAACTCTCCATTCTCTCCACATTTCATGGAGTATGGAGTTGTTTCCACCTTATGGGTGGAATGAATGGCAACCAACCCTTATCATGATATGATAAGGTATCCAAAACTAAAATATACAACCACATAACTCACTATATATATTAATACTTGAAATAATAACAATTATAATCTATACTAATACAATGGTAGAGATACCATAAGTATGGCTAAGGAAAAAATAATCATGCGGCCAAATGCAAGCACGGGGTTGAGATTTTCTCCCCCCTTGCAACCTTGCACAGACATTAATATAATTAAATTGATAATCATGAGGAATAATATATATATCTAGAATTTCGACAAAAGAAAATAATTAAACTCTAATCATCAATAATGTTCCCTAAACATTTCTCAACCAAATCAAACGAAGTTGACGTCGAAAACCTTTCCTAACGACAAATTGACAATGGTAGAATTGAGATTGACTCAACAAGGAGAGTTAACTATTACATACCCCGTCTCAAGAAGGTTCACGAAATATACAACTTGGAACTCGAATGGCAAACCTGTCTCTTTCCAAACATCTATTCCCTTCTCTCCGATGATGCTCTCCTTCCTTTCTCGGAGGTGGAAATCTATTTCTTGTTCACTCAAAGTCATACAAACTATAATTAGTGTATCATCAACAAATCTTTATACATCATAATTAAATAATCTCAATATCTTTTGATCTCATGTCAAATTCTATGCATTAATCATAATTCATAAAATCAATGATTTACCTTGACATTTTCCTAAATGTCAAATCATTAATCTATGATAAGTTATCCACTTAATCACATGAAAGTAAAAGTAAAACATAGTTAAAGTTTGGGGATGTAACATATCTCCCCCCATAAGAATCATCGTCCCCAATGATCCAATGTATCCAAAGTTTATAACATGAAAAAGTTTTTTTTCATCATAGAAAAACTTAAAATAGATGAGGAAATCTTTGATAAATATCATGATAATTCTCTTCAGGTGGCATTCTCTTCTGTGTACGAGTCCCACTGGACCTTGCATTGAGTAACTTCTTTATTACGTAAGTGTAGCTTACATATTTCGAGCACTTTGATGGGCTCAATCATTACCACCCCTAGGTCCTTCACCTGTAAGGCATTCCAATCAAGAATAGGAATATGATTATCTCCTACAACATACCTTTTCAAATAAGAAACATGGAAAACATTATGCATCATGGCAAGAGCTGGCGATAGAGTAATCCTGTATGCAATTGGGTTGACTTCCTTGAGAACTTTGAAGGGACCCACATATGTAGGAGCTAGTTTGGATAAATTTCTAAACTTAATAGAACTCTTTTGTGGTTTGACGCTTAACATAACTTTCTCTCCTACTGAGAAATGTCTTGGAATGCGCTTAGCATCCGCATAGCTTTATGTCTATCATTTGCCTCCGCTAACCTTTTCTTAATCAAATGGACCTGTTCTTCCATTTCTGATAGCATTTCTGGACCAAGACTAATCCTATCTTCTAGCTTATCCCATCTTATAGGAGTTTGGCACTTTCTTCTATATAATGCTTCAAATGGAGCCATCTTGATAGCAGAATGATAGGAATTATCGTAAGCAAATTCCACAAGAGGAAGATAATCTTCCCACTTGTATTGTTGATCCATGCAATACATTCTCAATAGATCTTCCAACACTTGGTTCACTCTTTCCATCTGGCCATCCATCTCGAGATGATAAGCTGAGCTTATGTTTAATTGAGTTCCAAGTGAGGAAAATAAGGTTTTCCAAAACATTGATGTCATGCGGGCATCCCTATCTGAGATGATCTTCTTAGGAATACCGTGCAACCTGAATACTTCTTGCACAAATTTGCAGGCTATGACTGGTGCTCCATCTGTTAAATTCCTAGGTATGAAATGTGCTACCTTAGTGAGTCTATCTACCACTACTAGAACAGTTTTATGCCTATTTGTAGACATAGGAAGTCCTTGTACAAAATCCATGCTAATGATCTGCCATTTCCATTCCAGAATCTCATGAGGATATAGAAGTCCTGTCGTGTGATGATGTTTTGCTTTGACCCTCTAGCATTCTAGACATCCTACTACAAACCTTCCAGCATCCCTCTTCATTCCTTTCCATAAAGACAATGGTTTTACATCAGCTAGCAGTTTCGTCACTCCAGGATGTCCTGAATAGGGTGTAGAATGAACTTCCTTCCACACGATATTTCTTAACTCCTCAGAGTTCACAACGTACATTCTTCCTTTGAATCTTAATAATCCATCTGGTTCAAAGTGGAATCCATCATATCTGGAATCGTGAGGATTGTCTGAGAGAGCTTGCTTAACCTGCTCATAGTATTCATCTCCCTTGTACTTTTGTAACACGTAATTCTTAAAATTAGAATGTATGGAGATCATCAAGGAGATATGTCTCCTACTTAGGGCATCAACCACTCTATTTTCCTTACACTGAATGTATTTGAGCTCAAAATTATAATCAGATATTAGCTCTAACCTAGTGAGCGTTAAGAAGTGGTTGAGTAAACAAATATTTAAGTCCTTGATGGTCTGTTCATAATTCGAATGGTTTCCCAAGTAAGTAATGCTGCCACATTTGCAGTGCATGTACAACTATTGCCAACTCGAGATCATGAGGAGCATAATTTTGCTCATATGTTTTCAACTTTCTAGACTCATAAGCAATAACTTTCCCATCTTGCACAAGTACACCACCTAATCCTTCTCCTGAGGCATCAATGATGACTACAAAATGACCCTCTGGATCAGGTACCTTTAGAATTGGTGTCGTAGTCAACTTCTCTTTTAGTTGATCAAATGCCTCTTGGCATTTTTTTGACCAATCAAATCTTTTGCCTTTCCTTTGTAGAGAAGTAATGGGGTAAGCAATTTTTAGAAAGTTAGCCACAAATTTTGTATAATACCTTGCTAGGCCCATAAAACTACAGAATTCATGCACATTTATCGATGTAGGCCACTCTAGAATGGCTTTGATCTTTGTTGGATCTACTACAGTTCCCTTAGCTAAAATTACATGGCCCAGGTATTGTACTTCTTTTTGGAAGAAAGTACACTTTGAGAGCTTACCATAAAGTTTATGCTCCCTTAAATGTTGAAGAACAATTCTTAGATGTTGGAGGTGTTCTTCCTCATTTTTAGAATAAATCAAAATATCATCAAGGAAAACAAGGACAAACTTGTCCAAACAATCCCTGAAAATGTTCCTCATTAAGTTCATGAATGCTGCAGGTGCATTCGTTAATCCAAAGGGTAGGACGGTGAATTCATAATGTCCATACCTCATTCTAAAGGCTGTTTTATGGATATCTTCATCTTTTAGCCTCAATTGATGGTATCCTGATCGTAGATTGATCTTAGAAAATACAACTGCCCCTCACATTTGATCAAAGAGATCATCAATACGGGGCAATGGACACTTATTCTTTATCGTTGCTTTATTTAGCATATGATAGTCTATACTTAGGCATAGTGTGCCATCTTTCTTAGTAACAAAAATCACTGGTGCTCCCCAGAGTGAAACACTGGGTCTTATGAATCCTTTTTCTAGCAATTCCTGCAGCTAAGCTTTTAGTTCCATCAAGTTTGTTGTAGTCATTTGATCAGGAGATTTGGATATAAGTTCTGATCCTGGAATTATATCTATTAAAAAGTCAAAAGCTCTCTTAGGAGGTAATCCAAGTAATTCATCTGGAAATATATCCTCACAATCTCAAAGAAAGGGATACTTGTCCATATCTGATCTCTCTTGATCTATGGATTCTCCTTCTTCAACTCCTTGGAGTTTTTGAGATTCATAATACATTAAATCATCTTGGAAAATAGATTCTTTATGATCATCTATTTTCTCCATTTTGATTGCAAAGAGTTGACACCCTTTTTGCTAAGCTCTCATCATCTGTAAGGCAAATATTTGCCTCAGCTTGACCTCTCTACCAATACCTTGCAGAAAAACTCTATTCCCAAAGTCATCTAGGCATTCTACTATTTTAGCAAAACAATCCACCTTAACCCTATGCCTCCATAACCAATTTATTCCAAGGATGACATCATATGATCCTAAGGGGGCTACATAAAGGTTTACTTAAGTTGAAAAGCTCGGGAGTGTTGGCACCTAAAAAATTAGTCCTCAAAATGCTCAATTTTGCCCCTTTTGCCCCTAGAAAACCCAAAAGCCCTATACAAATCTCTTAGAAAATATCACCATTGGATAGAGAATTTAATTCTGAGCAACTTTGCCTTTTGTACCATCTTGAAATTCCTTAAAATGAAGAAGTTATCCTTGGTCAAAGTTTGGTCAAAAAATGGTTAAGTCTTTTTCCCCTTTTGCCCCTTAGAAATTTTTTCATATTTTGCCTTATTGTTGGCAAATCGGCAAAATTTTCAACCTATGAACTTGTTCACAAGTTCCCTTTTTTGGTGATTCTCCGATAATGAAGTTTGCCAATAACTATATGGTGCAGAATGGCAACAAGGAGGTTGCGGCAACAACATGTTTGGCATTATGTTTAGTTCGGGAATCCGGAGGTTCGCCGACGGCTACTTCCCCAACTGAAGGAATTGAAAAGAAAGCTCATGGAAAAAGTAAAGATAGCACCTTTATTGGTGATGTATGGAGTTAGCAAACTCAGAGGTTCGCCAATGGAGGACTTTGCCGACAGATGAAGGATGAAGCTACCATGGCGTAAAATAATTCTAAGCCAAGGAAGAGATCGAAGACAAAGGAAGGCTTTGTCGGTGAATTTGGAGGTTTGCGAACTTCCAAGTTCTCTGACTAGTAGTTTGGCCGATAAGGAATTCATCAATAAGGGGCAATAGGAGGGCAAAATCAAAGGTTTGACAAAAGGCAAATTTGTCGATACAAGGCAAAGGGGCACTACAAGGAATGGTTCTGAAAAGTATAATTTTGCCAATAAGGGGCACAAAACATATAAGTTCAGCAAGTCCCATTTTTACCGATAATAAGGAAAAATAGTGCCACCCTTTTTGCTGATAACAAGCAAAAATAGCGCCACGACCTTTGGTTCAAAAAGTGGCCAGTTTGCCAATAAAGGGAAAAAAGGACTAAGGCATGGTTATCGGCAAAACAACTAAGGATTGAACTTTTCATAAGTTTGGGGTTTTCTTATTTTGTCGATAAGGCAATAGGATGGAGCCAAAACAGGGAAAGTTGAGGTTCAACAAATGGCAATTTTGCCAAAAAAGCAAAAAGAGAAGGCAACAGAGAAAGTTCACCATGAGGCAATTTTGCTGACTAATAGATAAGTTCAGCAAATTAAAGATTTGCTGAATACAAAACAAGGTGAGAAAGTTTGGCAAGTGAGTGATTCACTAATATGCAACCAAAGGGGTTACTTTCTTCCAGAAAATTAGAGATTTGCCAATAAAAGGGAAAAAATGCCAAGTTTGTGAAAGCGTGAGGTTGCAGAAAAGCAAGCGTTAGGATAGTGGATGGAACAATATTCGCTATCAATGCGCAGGTACCCAAATTCAATGGTGGATGGTGTGCTCTAGTATCCCATATCTTTCTATAGGTCCTCTCAAGGATGTTGGGTCAGTGTGTAGGGCATGGGTGGCCAAGAAGTTAGCTGAGTCTTCTAACAGAGGCCATGCGTCACGTCCTGTGCTACAGCGATGGCTTGTTGACCACTTTTCTAAAATCCTATGCTACACTGGGCTGAATTGCTATATATACATGAAATGAAGACATTCTCAGGGTTGGTCTCTAAGCCAATTGTCTGGTCTGGGAGAGCCTAATGAGTTTATTTGGCATCAACACATGATTTGATCTAGTTTGTTAGTGAATGGATTTGTTCAGCATAGAGTAGGAAGGTTGTAAATGCAGATTTGAATGTAGTGGTATGTCTCCATGAGAGTTTGTATTAATTTTGGTTGATATATAATCGCAGTTGTATATTTTCCCTTGCCACATTTGCTAGTATGATTGTAACAGAGATTTGGAGGTGTGTGATAGCCCCTAAGTTAATGCAAGCTTTTGCATTTGCCATTTCTTTGTTGCATATGAATCATTGCAGTTCTCTTTTGGATCATTAAGTATGTCCATTGTATGAAAATCTATCTAAAAGTCATATGTGTAAATGTATGCCTGTTTTTGTTGATCCTTTGTTGTGTCTTTCCTTTCCTCCTTGCATTTTGTGACTCTGTTTCCCAATAGAGTAGGCACTAGTCAATATTGGAGAGGGATCAAACACTTTTTATAAATCAAACAAAATCATTCATGTTGGGAATTAAGGTGTCTCAACCTTGGTAATTCTCTGCATTTGTAATATTTGTATTTATTATTTAATTGCCTACGTTGTAAATAATTAGAAATTCCACTTTGTCATATTGTGGGATGTGGCACGGTGATGTGTCAATCCTACATGGATTATGACAACTTGTTATTTTGTCCTCACATGAGGAGATAGGCATCCCACTTAGTGGTAGGAAAATTCTGCCATGTGTTGGCATCTTCTATGTTGTGTAAGGAATGTTTGACCGAAACGGTTATGATGGATTCCTATGACGAATCTATGACATGTAAGAGTCGAGAATAGAAGGTTATAAGACAGGTAATGACATGTGTCATGAAGCATCTTTGAATGAGGCATAATTGGGCACCCCAAGGTGGAATATGATGTTTTGTAAGAGAATATGCTATTTATAGCATGTGTATGACTGATTCTCTTACAGCTGTAAGTTGTAACCGCTATGACAGATTCTATGACGGTCGTAAGTGTCGTAAGAGCATCTGTCATAGCCCATTTTAGAAATAGGCGACCTCTTTGGGATGGGAGCTATGGACAAGTGTCAGACACATTCTACAATGTTGACCAAGTGTCCCTAGGCGTGGGTTTTGGTCCAAGATGCCATATTGGACGCCCATTCCAAGAAAGGTCCAAAATTGCCTTGTATGTTCTATTTAAACAGGTGCTTGGAGATGGAGTTTGTATCATAGGTTTACAGGTATTGTTATGCTGCCGAATTGACTCTAGACATGAGTGTCGAAGACCATTGAAGCTTGCATTGCAAGTGTATTGTAAACATTCTTTCAGATTTGTTAATACATTGTGCAGGTTTCTGAGTGTGGGGTTTTTCACCCGATAAGGGTTTTCCCCACCATAAATCTTTGTCTCTCTTCTTCTGTCTACATTCTGGTTCTTGTGTTTTGCTGCAATATCTCATGTTAATGGTTTAACATCGCTGTAATAGTTAGGATAAAGTTGAATTTGCATAGCCCTCTCCTCAATAGATTAGTGTAGGAAGCGTTTTCTGCACACCTAGCTTCCTTTCAATTCATCTGTGGTTCAGGGTAAAAACCATCTTTACTATGCATGTACATTCGCACAGTTGAATCAGCTTAATGAGAGGCCTGTGCAGCTAGTTTGTCTTGATCTAGTGACAACTTTGGGGGTCAAGTGTACATTGGGTATGGTTGTGTATGTTTATTTGTATTTCATTTCATGCCTTTAGGAATATCCCTCCTAGGTCTAGCTGATCCTAAAGAGCAGAGGAGTTTACCCACTCTTGTGGTTGGCCAAAAGTCCCTGTTACTTGTTGATAAACCTCTTCCTTTCACCTTGACGACAATCCTTGGCCTGGGTGTTTTAGGAATGTTTTAGAGTCTTGGGCTGACGTTATTTTGGGAACCAACATTTTGGCACCATTGCCAGGGACAAAATTACATTAGTCATTGTCGGGTTTTAGGTAGCTAGATTATTATTAAGACCCCTGTTTGCAAGTTGCAGTTGTGCAGTTTGTTGTTGTGGGTAAGTTGGTAGCCTTTCAACTTACGCCAATAGACTGGCACCTATGTAATGCTGGGTTAAAATCATTTGAAGACTATGCTGGTGCGCTGAACCCAGAATCAGTTTGTGGCCTTGAAGATTAGTCACACTTCAAGGATTTTATCTTCAAAAGAGGTGGCGACTCTGCTGTCAAAGAACAAAATTTGTTACTACTATACCATGGTTGTTGTTGGTGATCTGAAAGCTCCATCTCAAGGTGCAGCAACTAGTGAAAACAAAGGTACGTGGTTTTCTTTTGCCCAACCTTTAAAGTTTGTTGTTCTTGTAATGTCATAGGAACAAATTTCTATGCCTCAGTTTTCTACCCTACCTTATAGGATGTTTTAGTCATGGCCAATTGGTATGAATATGTATACCCTAGGGACATTCCTTCATGTGAGTCTTCTATATGTCAGACCCTTGAAACTATATGGGCATGGATTCTCGTGACCATCCTAGAAATGCATATTCCAGTCATGGCTCTACATGTTATACAAACCAAAACCTATATGCATTCATGCAAAATTATGACTTAGCAGTTTAGCAATATGAAATAGAGAAAACCAAACAACTGTTGAAGTCATTATTGCGGCAAGAAGAAGAAACAACAAAATTTACTATCAAGCTTCTTGAATCTAGGTCGTAGTCTAGTCCCTCTCCTATTGTTCTAGTTTGCTCTGTTCTTCGTCCTCCCCCTATTGCAAATGAAAACATATACAAGCAATTGGATCTTTCATGGGTCAATTATGAGAAGTAGTCCATGCCCAACAAAATTTACTATTAGATGCCTTTATTTGATGTGTGTGATGTTTATAATAGGAAGGCACATATTGAGGCATTTTTAGATTTCATGGACAAGTTACAGTTTGAAGATGAAGATATGTGGATGAGATTCTTTGTTAGATCCCTTCGTTGTGTGGCAAGAAAGTGGCTAGTTAGTTTCCTTGACCAGCATTTTGCTTCCTGGGATCAATTAGAGGTTGCATTTGAAGAGTTTACAAGTGGTTTGGACCCTATTGTTCTTGTCCAAAAACTTGAAAATATTAGAAGCTATGAGGGAGAGTCAAGCATGGAGCTTAGCCATCGATTTGTAGCTGCCCTATCTCACATCCCAGAGGATTTCAGACCTGATTGTCCTGCTTGTATTGACATGTATCTGAGGGCTTATGATGTTACCTTGAGCCCAGGTTCTATACGGGAGGAGTTTAATTTAATAAGCATGCAACAAGCATACTTTTTCATTGATTATGTTGACAAAACTAAGAGGGATATGATTGCAAAGTCTTTTTCCTCAGATGTAAAAGTGGCTAGCAATGAACATGTTGTTGTGGACAGCAGGGACAAGGGTGCTTCATGTGAACCAGGCACAATGTCAGGTGATGATTGTGTGTGCAGGAAGGTAGATGAAGGTGCTGGTGTAATGTATGACAGTGATGCAGATGATAAAAGTAGTGAATGCATCAACATTCAGTTCGACAATTCATCAAGTGATATTGATAGATCTAATGATGATTTCCAGCTTGAGTATGAGGTGTGTGGCTCAGTGAACAATGAGGATATTGTGTGCATGAATGAGTAGCAAGTTCAAGGAACTTGTTCCTTGTTTGATGCATTTCCCTCCTTTGTTACTATTTGTGACAAGGAAGCAATTAGTGTTTATCTGCACGAGGTAGATGTGGAGGTGGCTACATTTGATAATAACCGATCAGAGACAGTTGTTGGTGTAGCCATGGAATTTCAATGTGAAGATCTTGCCTTGGATTTTGAAGATGGTGATCATGTGGATGCATATGAGAACCTATATGTGTGGTGCAAGGTATGTTCTCTTCCTCATGCAGATTGTGATTCACATCAGCCACAAGGAAATGATGAAGGAATGAATATGGAAGAAGATATGGGTCAACATTTAGTTTGTAGTAGCCAGTATGACACAACAAAGTGTGTCAAGGAGTACAAAACAGAGAGGCAACTCGAAGATGGTGAGTCTTTATTTGAAGTGCCTCAAATTTCTAACATGTCTAATGATAGTGTAGAATTAGATTTGAATCAAGTCTTTGATTCAATCATGGAGGAATACACTAGCATACGTGGTGCAACTGGGTTGTAAGAATTTGAATGATCATATAACATAGACCAGCTTGAGGCCATGTTTGAGCTGGAGGTGTGTCAGCCTGATTTTCGAGAGGATAGTTTTCTTCATGCTGATATTCATGTAGGTCTAGATATGCATCATGCTAACAAGGATCTTGAAGGTGAGCATTGTTATGTGGGTCATCATGGTGATGAGCCCTATTACCTATGGCTTCCATATCCTGATGACAGTCATTTCCATTTTCATCATGATGATTTGAATAGTCATATTTTGCTTGTGCATGAATGCAAAATGTTTTTATTGCTAATGTTGGGTGATCAGTGCAGCAATGGATTGAGGGAGATCAACTCCTACAATAGGCTTATCTTTGACAGGCAAGTAGCTTCATTCAGTTTTCTACAGGGGTGGCCTGTAGTGTCCCAAAATTTTGGTTGTAGTCATTTTTTTTATTGTGTGTTTCTTTGTAAATATGTTTTGTGTCTTGTCCCTTTGTGTGTTGTGTGTTGGTTTGCCTAGAGATATTCTAGATTCTTGTTGTGCCACTACTTGACACATATCCCAACTAGAGCTAGTGTTGGCACCTAAAAAATTAGTCCTCAAAATGCTCAACTTTGCCCCTTTTTGCCCCTAGAAAACCCAAAAGCCCTGTACAAATCTCTTAGCAAATATCACCATTGGATAGAGAATTTAATTCTAAGAAACTTTTCCTTTTGTACCATCTTGAAATTCCTTAAAACGAAGAAGTTATCCTTGGTTAAAGTTTGGTCAAAAAATGGTTAAGTCTTGTTCCCCTTTTGGCCCTTATAATTTTTTTTTCATATTTTGCCTTATTGTTGGCAAATCGGCAAAATCCTTAACCTATGAATTATTGGCATGTGCATCCAGCGCTCCGCATGATGTTTCATGACATGGACTAACTGCCTCTCGTGGATCATAACTCTGGCGATTGTAGCGGAGATTAAAACTTGTGGGTTTTGGTCTAACAACAATCCTGGTCCATCAAATTGGTATCAGAGCCAGTGGTCTCAAGTTCGAAACTCCTTGGGTAACATTGGGGGGGAGATTGTTAGCATGTGTGTCCAGTGCTCCCTATGATGTTTCGTGACATGGACTAACTGCCTCTCATGGATCATAACTCTGGTCTGATTGTAGCGGAAATTAAAACTTGTGGGTTTTGGTCTAACGACAATCGTGGTCCATTATGAACTTGTTCACAAGTTCCCTTTTTTTTTGATTCACCGATAATGAATTTTGTTGGCAACTATATGGTGTAGAATGGTAGAAAAGAGGCTGTGGCAAAAGCATGTTCAACATTATGTTTAGTTCGGGAATCTAAAGGTTCGTCGATGGCTAGTTTCACTGACAGCCACTTTCTTGACTAAAGGAATTGAAAAGAAAGCCTACAACAAAAGTAAAGATGGCACCTTTATCGGATATGTATGGAGTTAGTGAACTCAGAGGTTCATTGATGCAGGACTTCACCAATGGAGAACTTCATTGACAGATGAAGGATGGAGTTGTCATGGCGTAAAATAATTCTAAGGCAAGGAAGAGATTGTAGACAAAGGAAGGCTTTGTCGGTGAATTTGGAGGTTCATGAACCTCCAAGTTTGCCGACTAGTAGTTTGATCGATAAGGAATTAGCCGATAAGGGGCAACATGGGGGTAAAATCAAAGGTTTGGTAAAAGGCAAATTTGTCGATACAAGGCAAAAGGGTGCTACAAGGAATGGTTCTGAAAAGTATAATTTTTCCGATAAGGGGCACAAAAAAGATAAGTTCGGCAAGTCCCCTTTTTGTCGATAATATGGAAAAATAGCGCCACGACCCTTTGGTTTGAAAAGTGGCCAGTTTGCCGAGAAAGGGAAAAAAAGGCTAAGGCATGGTTATCAACAAACCGACTAAGGATTGAAATTTTTATAAGTTTGGGGTTTTCTTATTTTGCCGATAAGGCGAGAGGATGGATCTAAAAGAGGGAAAAGTCAAGGTTCAGCAAATGCCACTTTTACCGACAAAGCAAAAAGAGAAGGCAATAGAGAAAGTTCGCCATGAGGTGATTTTCCCAACTAATAGATAAGTTCGGCAAATTAAAGATTTGCCGAATATAGAACAAGGTGAGAAAGTTTGGCAAGTGAGTGATTCATTGATATGCGACCAAAGGGGTGACTTTCTTCAAGAAAAATAGAGATTTGCTGACAAAAGGGGAAAAATGCCAAGTTCGTGGTGAGGTCACAAAAAGGCAAGTATCAGGATAGTGGATGGAACAATATTCACTATCAATGTGCATGTACCCAGACTCAATGGAGGATGGTGTGCTCTAGTATCCCATATCTTTATGTAGATCCTCTCAAGGACAACGAGTTAGTGTGCAGGGCATGGGTGCCCAAGAAGTCAGTCGAGTCTTCTGACAGATGTCATGTGTCATGTCCTGTGCTACAGTGATGGCTTGTTGACCACTTTTCTAACGTCCTATGTTGCACTGGGCTGAATTTCTATATATACATGAAATGATAACATTCTCAGGGTTGGTCTCTAAGCTAATTGTCTAGTCTGAGAGAGCCTAAGGAGTTTCTCTGGCATCAACACATGATTTGGTCTAGTTTATTAGTGAATGGATTTGTTCATCATAGAGTAGGAAGGTTGTAAATGCAGATTTGAATGTAGTGGTATGTCTCCACATGAGTTTGTATTGATTAAATGATTGATATATAATTGCAGTTGTATATTTTTCCTTGCCACATTTGCTGGTATGATTGTAACAAAGATTTGGAGGTGTGTGATAGTCCCTAAGTTAATACAAGCTTTTGTATTTGCCATTTCTTTGTTGCATATGAATCATTGCAGTTCTCTTTTGGATCATTAAGTATGTCCATTGTATGAAAATCTATCTAAAATTCATGTGTAAATGTATGCCTAGTTCTGTTGATCCTTTGTTGTGTCTTTCCTTTCTTCCTTGCATTCTATGATTGTATTGCACAATAGAGTAGGCACCGATCCATATTGGAGAGGGATCAGACACTTTTTATAAATCAAACAAAATCATTCATCTATGGTTTAGGGTATAAACCATCTTTCCTGTGCATGTACATTCGCACAGTTGAATCAGCTTAATGAGAGGCATGTGCAACCAGTTTGTTTTGATCTAGTGACAACTTTGGGGGTCAAGTGTACATTTGGTATGGTTGTATATGTTTATTTGTATTTCATTTCATGCCTCTAGGAATATCCCTCCTAGGTCTAGCTAAGCCTGAAGAGTAGAGGAGTTTACCCACTCCTGTAGATGGCCAAAAGTCCCTGTTACTTGTTGATAAACCTCTTCCTTTCACCTTGACGACAATCCTTGGCCTGGGTGTTTTAGGAATGTTTTAGAGTCTTGGACTGAAGTTATTTTGGGAACCAATAGGGACTTCAACCTTGGCTTCAAACAAACATTGCTCTACCTGAGCTCTTGTATGGTTAGCATACTCTACTGACCATGATTTTTCCATGTAACCAACTCTTCTAGATATCTTATATGAAACTTTTGGAGAAATAAAACATTATGTAGCACCAGTATCTATTAAAACTAAAATTTGAATACCAAACAAAGTACATGTGGTTTCAATTGGAGTAATCTGGTATTTTGCTCGTCAGTTATCCAAGGTTGCATGTACTCACTGTTGGAAGGCTGCCTATTGCAAGGGTAAGGGATTTCCTCGTGGTTGAGTCCCTTGTGTCTTACTGGGACATTGATTGCATAATGGTAACCTCCACATGAAAAACACCCTCTCGGGGGTCCTCGTCTTTCATAAGGCTTTCCTGAGTTATCTCCATTCTTCTTGGAGTTATTGTTGCTATTTTCTTATCACCCTTGGACTCATTTTGATTGTCCCTGAATCCTTTATCACCTTTCCTTTTAAAGTTCTTCTTATTACCCTTTTTCTTGAATGATTGGGAGGATTGTGACCAATTGAACTTTTTATGATTCCTTTCTCAGTATGCAGATATGGACTTTAAATTTTGTTCCTGTTTAATAGCTTTCTCACAAACTTGGTCCATAGTAGTGGGACCATGCACATCTACTTCACCTCTAATTTGGGCATTCAAACCCATGATGAATTTTTAGATATGAAACCTCTCATCCTGTTGGTATTGAGGAACATACTTAAGGAGATGAGTAAACTTCTCCCAATACTCATTTACGGATGAGTCACCTTGTCTCAGGTTTTGGAAATCTATAAGATTATGATCAAATTACAACTGTGGCAACCATCTTTGCCTGAAGAGTTCCACAAACCTTTCCCAAGTTAGACTCAAAGATCTCAATCCCAACTCCATCTTCTTGTTCATCCACCAAGTGGATGCTTCGCCAGCCAATTGGTATGCTCCCCATACCACTTTGGTTATTTCAGAATAGTTCAGTATCTCAAAATATTTTTCCATTTCTATGAGCCATGCCTTTGTGGCATCTCCTCTCACAGTTCCATCAAATTTGGGAGGTGTAACCTTTTTCATATCTTTGGATAGTTCAAGGGTCAAATGGATCCTCTTATCCTCATCTTGTTTCAATTTTGAGTTATTCTCTCCACGCCCACTCTAGGTGGTATGTTCATGATGACCATCATCTTCACCCTCATGGAAGGTTTCATGTCCAAGTCTACTCTAACCTCTAACCTCTTTCTCTAAATTTCCAATCATTGCCCTTGTTTCATGGAGCATTGCAAGAATCTGGTCAAGTTTTGCATCGGTGTTTCCAGAAGGTTGCCCTTCCTCTTGGCTACCCCCAAGACCGGTTCCAGTCTGAACCATGCTGAAATTCTACTTCTCCTGAAGTTTTCATGTTAAGCATTCAATTAGTTTTTCATACAATTGAATTCATTAATAAACATAAATCCATTCTCATTTATACAATCTTAAACAACAAAGGGAAATTTTTCCAAAATTCTAAAATTGTATTATAGTATTATGGATCACATAATATCCATCATTTATTACAAACTTTAACATCTTGCAACTGCAAGTCACTGTCAGAAAGGGGAATCTTCCCAGGTTTATCCTCATCCTTGAGGTTTACCAAATTAGACTTGGGAGGTGGATGTACTTGCAGGTACTCATCCATAACTTCCTGACTAATGACAAGAGCATTAGGACCACATCCAAATGGTAAGTCCTTATGTGCATAGAGTTTAACTGATTCACCCTCAGAGATAGGAACCATAACTTTAATTGCTTTGTCCTTCTTTTCCTTCTATTGCTTGATATGCTTAATAGCGTCAATGAAGGTCTCAGTGTTAGTTAACCATGCACCTCAATGTGACCAGTTTGGCCTAGGATTTTAGTTCTTAAGGCTCACTCCCTCATAGCCTTTAGGTAATGTCCATTTCCTGTTACCTTCTTCCTTGGGGTTAATCTTGTTCTTACCATTCTGGAAAAAAGAACATTCAAACATTAGCAACTGTTAATGTTAGTGGAAGATTTTATGCAATGAGCTCATAGGTCCAAGTATTGAACCTGGTATCTCTAATACCATATGTAACATGCCTTCTCATATTACTTGGATTTACACACAAAATTTACTAGAAAAGTAAATGAACATAATCATCATAAGCATTTGTTTACTAACATTTAACATTTGCATAATCAAGTAAATAAATAACATATCTTTTCTGAATATTTTCAAACCTGAAAATTACAACATATTCAAAGATAGAATTTTAGTGAAATCTTTCACTTTACAATTACAATACTTTGCTCATGGCAATAAGAATAAGTTTACATATGTTTGACTGTCAAGTCATAATAATAATTATACTGCATCTAGAATTTTTATATCTATCTTCATAAGTCTTGGCTTGTCATTTGCTTGGGAAGGAGAGCATCACCCAAGCGCTTTTCCTCCAACCACAGACTGGCGGTCCCCTGTACACCTTACTTCATAGAAGTGGCCCTACCCTTCACAAAGGGAATAAATATAAAGAACCAACATGTTTTGGCCATCTGAGTTTCTAGTGTTGTGTCCTACATAACCAACATGATCATACAACTATAGATCCCTTCTAATTAAGTATGACACTGTTGGATGGCTATGCAAATTTGAAACATAGTGAACTGACTAATGCATGCAGAGATGAATGCATTACTTTGGCCAAATATTTAATATAATAGACGTTTCACAATGAACATAGTCGATTGTTCACACACTTCTAACTCGACTTAGAAACTATCTCATCCTACAGTGAATTTAGTTTGACCAATTCTAGTCACGATGTAATGTCCCCTTCTAGCAAGCCAAAATTTCCACAACGTTACACACAATTTCAACTTGTAAAAGAGAACATTAGTATTCAATCCTTCTTATCTAATCATATTAACCACAAGATATATTAAGTCAAGCCTTATGATCATAATCTATATGCATTCTATCTTTTCAATATCTATTATACATGTTTCATGATTACCACGAGAGAGATGTCCTTGGGCCTACACGTTAATCAAACCACTCACCCAACAAGAGAAGTTTATTAGAGTGTCATATGGCCATGGATCCAATATTCCTTTCCTTTGACTCATAGTGGCAATCTTCACCAGTTTGAGCCAAAGGCCTATCCACTTGTCCTAGAGTAGCAGTCTTCACCAACTTGAGACAAGGGCCTTTTCCACTTATCTCTGAGTGGCAATCTTCACCACTTGGGACAATCTTCACCCCTAGAAATAAGGGCCTTTCCTCTTATCTTCTAGTTGCAATCTTCACCACTTGGGGCAATCTTCACCCCTTGAGATAAGGGCCTTTCCTCTTATCTTCTAGTGGCAATCTTCACCACTTGGGGCAATCTTCACCCCTTGAGATAAGGGTCTTTTTACATAGCTCAAAGGGTGATATCTCACCCGCCTGAGACAAGTAATCTTCACTCATCTCAGAGGGGTGAGGTTGTCACCACTCGAGTATTATCCATCTTTTTAAGCCAATTGCCTTACCCTAACCCTTAGTCTCATTTATGGTACATTGGTAGATTAACTATGAGGCCTACTTCTCATCCCAACATTAAGATTTATAGTCATATATCATATCTTGCTACGGAATTATTCTTTATTATCTCATTGATTTGACACTCTTGGGCATTGTATGCATTTTATCATTCTAATGAGAATTCTTTATGCAACATATTACATACATATGAACATTTTAAATATTTTTATTCTAAGTATGTAATTCATTCTTATGATGCTATTTCATTCAATGCCTATATATGATATTCTTAATTTTCCATTTTAGACCTTACCTCCTATATCATTTATTAAATATGCATTCTCATATTTGTCTGATCTACTAACTACATAATTTGCAACTTCTTATATATCTATTTCATGAGATGGAATTTGTATGCATCCTATATAATCATCATTTATCATTCACTAGATTACTTAAGTTCTATATGCCATAGTAATGGTTTAATTGTTCTATTGGATATAAGAATGCATACCTCGATGTAATTGCTGCTGATTACTTACTGAGGTTTATTCAAGGTGATTTGGATTGTAGGATGTATGCTTGATTTGAATGTCAATGAATGTTCTTGGATGCTGAGGTATTATGATTTCTTTCCTCTTTTTAAATCTGCAGTATACTTATTCTCTGAATATGTTGCAGATTAGAAAACTTGGGATTATTGTCTTTTTGGATTGATGACTTCTTAACTGCTCATCTTCCTCCAATATTCAATGATATTATAATCATCTTCACAAATCTCCCTTCTTTCTCCTATTCCAAACCCAATTATTCTTTTCATATCTATTCCTTTAGATTTCTTTATACCCTGTTCCTTCTATTCCTTTTCCTCCCCTAATCGATCCTTCTCTTGGACCTTTATATTGTCCACTTACCAATGGACGTGACTTTTCCTTAATGAGTTCGCTGTCTTTTAAAAGCAATTATCTTTTTATTATAATCGCTTCCAACTAATCTTTGGCCTTAGTAATATGAATCTTTTAATGTTAGATCGCACGCCTTAGTCATTGTTAATTAGATTTCTTTAGATTTAGACATAGTCACTGCCTTGTGGAGAATCGTTAGGGATCTCCTTTCATTAGTTTGTTGTTTAGTATGATCGCTCCCTAATCATAATAATTCTTATATTATCATTTGCTTCCTTTATGAATTGTAATACTCCCTTGTATTCACCTTTTTAATATAAACCATATATACTTGTGTTTATAAGACTTTTGTCTTATATACAAATCGTTTGTCTTATAATTTATTTTTATATCTATATTTTAGATATTATATTTATATAAATATTATTAGATTATTATTATATCATAATTATTATAGATATAACAAGATTATTAATATTATATATTTATATATATTGATACTTATATTATCAATATAATAGTACATTATATTATATTAGAATATTTATAATATAATATTTAATATTGAATTAGAATAATATTTATGAGGATATAATAATAATATATCTTGTTAATTGATTTAAATAAATATTATTTAATATTATTTAAAATATTTGATTTATAATAAGATAATTGATTGACTTAATATGGGGACATGACAACCCTCCCCACTCAAAATTGCTTGTCCTCAAGCAATCACAACGAGTTGTTTCATTACCTTGTATTTTTAACATCTTCCTTCTGATGTGTTGAGATGAAATCATGGTTTTGATAATGAACATGCTTTAATGAAGAGTAAGTGATTGTGACTCCATGAAGAGAATTTGTGATCAAAAGAGCATTTGTTTGATGTTTTGAGTAACAATGATGGGATGCAAGAGCATTTGTTTGATGTTTTGAGTAACAATGATGGGATGCAAGTATCATAGATTAAGAAGATTTGAGAGTATTGAGATTCCAAGATGCATCTTGATCTTTGGTTACAAGATTCGGTCTTATATGTTATTGACCTCAAAATCAAGAAGAGTTATGTTCTTTGAGGAGTAATTGATTATATGATGTCATGATCAAAGAAGATTTGATTTGATTTTGAATAGCAATATGATTGAGGAAATGTAGTTATCAATTGAATGTAGGAAGGAAGAATTTTTCAATGTTAAAGAAAAATTGGGAGTATTGATAATCTGAGATTGGAGATTTGGAATGAAATAATATTGATGAAAATAAAAAAGATGAATCCAATGATGTTGTAAGTAAGACTTTGATTGCTTAATCGAGTTGATGATAAGATAACGTATAGCATGATCCCAGGGATTGATGATGAGATAATGTCCCCCCCTTCTTGGGATATTCTTGATCTTTTAACCTACACACAAGAATCACTACTAGAAAGGAACATTAGCAATATTAAAGATCCATAAATTAGTAATGAAATCAATACATCATAATATAATTAATGATATAACATAAATAACGTTTAATTTCAACATATAGTTATCCATACCTCAAGTCGATCCTTTGATATTTGCAAGTTAGAGCATGATGGAGGGCACACTTCCTACCTATCACCTCTTATGTCCACCTTCAAGGTTCAAGAATGTGATGGAGAGCATTCTTCCTACCTATCACATCTTGACAAGAGCATGATGGAGGGCACACTTCCTACCTATCATGTCTTGATGAGGGTATGATGGAGGGCATTCTTCCTACCCATCATCCCTTTAGCATAATTAGATAAGAGCATGAAGGAGGGCATTCTTCCTACCTATAATGTCTCTAACATGGTTTGCTTGTACTCGAGCCATCATGAACATTTTTCTTCACTTTGTTTCTTTTTCTTCTCCTTAGGATGTTAAATATAGAAGTGATTACACCAATTTGTAGGTTACATGCATTTCCATTTAGTTACATACTAAAATTGAAGTAGACAACCTAGTAGCTCAAGAACGCAAGTAACTAGTTCAAGCAAGTAGGCAAGTAGCTCAAGTAGACAAGCAAGTAGCTCAAGCAAGTGGCTCAAGCAAGTAGGCAAGTAGCTCAAGTAGACAAGCAAATAACTCAAGCAAGTAGGCAAGTAGCTCAAGTAGACAAGCAAGTAGCTCAAGCAAGTAGGCAAGTAGCTCAAGTAGCTCAAGCAAGTAGGCAAGTAGCTCAAGCTCAAGAAAGTAGGCAAGTAGATCAAGTAGACAAGTAAATAGCTTAAGCAAGTAGGCAAGTAGCTCAAGTAGACAAGCAAGTAGTTCAAGCAAGTAGGCAAGTAGCTCAAGTAGACAAGAAAGTAGCTCAAGCAAGTAGGCAAGTAGCTCAAGTAGACAAGCAAGTAGCTCAAGCAAGTTACAGGCAAGTAGCTCAAGTAGACAAGCAAGTAGCTTCAACAAGTAGGTAAGTAGCTCAAGTCACAAAACATACATGTAAGTCATAAAGTATACACTTAAATACATAAGTCGCATGCATACACGTATACACATAAGCCACAAGGTAAACCTTTGAATACACATAAATCACAAAGTATACACAGGATGGCAGGATGACTGCTCTGATACTACTTGTAATGTCCCCTTCTAGCAAGCCAAAATTTCCACAACCTTGCACACAATTTCAACTTGTAAAAGAGAACATTAGTATTCAATCCTTCTTATCTAATCATATTAACCACAAGATATATTAAATCAAGCCTTATGATCATTATCTATATGCATTCTATCTTTTCAATATCTATTATACATGTTTCATGATTACCACGGGAGAGATGTCCTTGGGCCTACACGTTAATCAAACCACTCACCCAACAAGAGATGGTTATTAGGGTGTCATATGGCCATGGATCCAATATTCCTTTCCTTTGACTCATAGTGGTAATCTTCACCAGTTTGAGCCAAAGGCCTATCCACTTGTCCCAGAGTGGCAATCTTCACCAACTTGAGACAAGGGCCTTTTCCACTTGTCTCCTAGTGGCAATATTCACCACTTGGGGCAATCTTCACCCCTGGAAATAAGGGCCTTTCCTCTTATCTTCTAGTGGCAATCTTCACCACTTGGGGCAATCTTCACCCCTTGAGATAAGGGCCTTTCCTCTTATCTTCTAGTGGCAATCTTCACCACTTGGGGCAATCTTCACCCCATGAGATAAGGGCCTTTTTACATAGCTCAGAGGGTGATATCTCACCCGCCTGAGACAAGCAATCTTCACTCGTCTCAGAGGGGTGAGGTTCTCACCACTCAAGTATTATCCATCTTTTTAGGCCAATTGCCTTACCCTAACCCTTAGTCTCGTTTATGGTGCGTTGGTAGATTAAGTATGAGGCCTACTTCTCATCCCGACATTAAGATTTATAGTCATATATCATATCTTGCTATGAAATTATTCTTTATTATCTCATTGATTTGACACTCTTGGGCATTTATGCATTTTATCATTCTAATGAGAATTCTTTATGCCACATATTACATACATATGAACATTTTAAATATTTTTATTCTAAGTATGTAATTCATTCTTATGATGCTATTTCATTCAATGCCTATATATGATATTCTTAATTTTCCATTTTAGACCTTACCTCCTATATCATTTATTAAATATGCATTCTCATATTTGTCTAATCTACTAACTACATAATTTGCAACTTCTTATATATCTATTTCATGAGATGGAATTTCTATGCATCCTATATAATCATCATTTATCATTCACTAGATTACTTAAGTTCTATATGCCATATTAATGGTTTAATTGTTCTATTGGATATAAGAATGCATACCTCAGTGTAATTGCTGCTGATTAATTACTGAGTTTGATTCAAGGTGATTTGGATTGCAGAATGTATGCTTGATTTGAATGTCAATGAATGTTCTTGGATGCTGAGGTATTATGATTTCTTTCCTCTTTTTAAATCTGCAGTATACTTATTCTCTAAATATTTGTTGTGGATTAGAACACTTGGGATTATTGTCTTTTTGGATCGATGACTTCTTAACTGCTCATCTTCCTCCAATATTCAATGATATTATAATCATCTTCACAAATCTCCCTTCTTTCTCCTATTCCAAACCTGATTATTCTTTTCATATCTATTCCTTTAGATTTCTTTATACCCTGTCCCTTCTATTCCTTTTCCTCCCCTAATCAATCCTTCTCTATGGACTTTTATATTGTCTACTTACCAATGGACGTGACTTTTCCTTAATTTATTCGCTGTCTTTTAAAAGCAATTACCTTTTTATTATAATCGCTACCAACTAATCTTTGGCCTTGGTAATATGAATCTTGTAATGTTAGATCGCAGCCTTAGTTATTGTTAATTAGATTTCTTTAGATTTAGACATAGTCGCTACCTTGTGGAGAATCATCAGGGATCTCCTTTCATTAGTTTGCTATTTAGTATGATCACTCCCTATGATTGTTAATCATAATAATTCTTATATTATCATTTTCTTCCTTTATGAATTGTAATACTCCCTTGTATTCACCTTTTTAATATAAACCACATATACTTGTGTTTATAAGACTTTTGTCTTATATACAAATCGTGTCTTATAATTTATTTTTATATCTATATTTTAGATATTATATTTATATAAATATTATTAGATTATTATTATATCATAATTATTATAGATATAACAAGATTATTAATATTATATATTTATATATATTGATACTTATATTATCAATATAATAATATATTATATTATATTAGAATATTTATAATATAATATTTAATATTGAATTAGAATAATATTTATGAGGATATAATAATAATATATCCTATTAATTAATTTAAATAAATATTATTTAATATTATTTAAATATATTAAAAATATTTGACTTATAATAAGGATAATTGATTGACTTAATATGGGGACATGACACATGGGGTGTCTTAAATAAATTTCACCCATAGTCCTCCTAACTTAGATTATTAACTCTGATTTCTGGAGTACAATACCAAGATGGTTCATATTGAGGTCTTAATCTTTCGAAAAAGTTTCTTGTTGCAACTGCAACATGGAATCTATGACTCCCTGTCACTCTATTCCTTGTTTCAAAAGTTTATATATTCTTGGTTTTGATGTCTCATCTCGACATAGAGAATAGTTGTGTCTATAACTTCATAAATTTGTCCAAGGTACTAATCTTGGTTCAAAGATTTTCATCTAATCTTTATCGACATTAAAATGCCTGTTTTAAGTCGACCACATAAGTTTGTGAGTAGAAATATATGTTTACTTTGCATGTCTGGGATACTCTTAGAAAACTATCTTTTCTAATCCCTCCTTATAAAATGAAAATTAAAACCATTATCACATATAAAAGAATATTTTGTCATAAATAATAATACAAACTCTAATACACAACTTTCATTTAGATTACTTATCAAATCATGGATAAGTAGATGTCTTCATGAGACATGGTTTTATTGACCACAAGTCCTTTTTAGACTATCATAAACTTGGTCATTTTTGTACCATAATGGGACACAAAAGATTCTATTTACTACAATAATACATATCCATGATAATAATTATTCTTCTTTCGAAATGGTAATAATATATTGTAATCAAGGGACTTGAGAATCTATCAACTTGTAATATGGTTCGAGAGTCTTTCATCCTCTAAAAATGGGGCTCAAGATTCTAAGTCTCGACCCTATTATTCTGCCTATAAACAATCTTGTTTACTAACATAGGTGAGATTATTTCAAAGTCAAAAGAATACGAAGTCTTAACCATCTAGTTAGCAGACTATCAATTATTTGGAAAAGGTAGTAACATCTGAAAAGTTTTCTTTAAACTCAGCTGCCTCAGTATCGTTCCAAATTAAGAAGATCAGTTTATCTACTCAATGGATTTATTCTTCACCATGTAGACATTCTTTCAAGGAACTAAGTCAAAAGTTTACAAGCCACGGCTAAACCACCTCTATGGAAAAGGATAGCCTAAATTAAATACAAGAAACCATTCATAATACACACAAGACTGCGATAAGGTATAATCCCAAAAACTTATGTTATCTGTCTATGTTTTCTCACTAAGAGAATTTGTTATTGTCGGTTTATAAAACCTGAACACTATTATGAAAAATTTAACAATAAGATAGTTTTATGGACATTCCACAAGCTTACTGTCATCGTTGTTTTATCACAAGGAAACAATACATTTCCTAGGCTATCGACCTTTGATTTAGATAAATGATATAGTGTAAACGAATAGGATGAAAACTATAATAGATACATGCATCGAACCATCTCCAGTTTGGCTATATATATATATATATATATAAACATCAACTATACCTATGTAAAGCTCCACAATCTTCCTTGCTGAGCTAGAACACTTTTATTAAGTTTATTATTCTGCAAAGCTTGTCGCCCTCCCTTCTATTTTCTAATTTTTGTCTTGATTGTCCCGTTCATACTACTGCCTCACGAGGATAAGAACTTCCTCCTATACCTCCTACCACTTGTGGCAGTAACTACCTTACTTCCTACTAAATCTCCCAAAAGGAGCATGCAAGATAAGTTGGGATCTCCACTACTCCAAGCCCACTTAGAAACTTAACAGCTAACTCTCCATTCTCTCCACATTTCGTGTAGTATGGAGTTGTTTCCACCTTATGAGTGGAATGAATGGAAACAACCGACCCTTATCATGATATGATAAGGTCTCCAAAACTAAAATATACAACCACATAACTCACTATATATATTAATATTCAAAATAATAACAATTATAATCTATACTAATACAATGGTAGAAATACCATAAGTACGGCTAAGGAAAAAATAATCATGCAGCCAAATGCGAGCATGGGGTTGATATTTGCTCCCCCCTCGCAACCTTGCACAAAAATTAATATAATTAAATCAATACTCATGGGGAATAATATATATATTAGGAATTTTGATAAAATAAAATGAGTAAACTCTAATCATCAATAATGTTCCCTTAACATTTCTCAACCAAAGCAAATGAAGTTGATGTTGGAAACCTTTCCTAACAACAAATTGACAATGGTCAAATTGAGATTGACTCAACATGGAGAGTTAACTATTACATACCCCATCTCAAGAAGGTTCACAGAATATACAACTTAGAACTCGAATGGCAAACATGTCTCTTTCCAAACATCTATTCCCTTCTCTTCGATGATGCTCTCATTCCTTTCTCAGAGGTGGAAATCTATTTCTTGGTTCACTCACAGTCATACAAACTATGATTAGTGTATCATCAACAAATCTTTATACATCATAATTAAATAATCTCAATATCTTTTGATCTTATGTTAAATTCTATGCATTAATCATAATTCATAAAATCAATGATTTATCTTGACATTTTCCTAAACGTCAAATCATTAATCTATGATAACTTATCCACTTAATCACATGAAAGTAAAAGTAAAACATAGTCAAAGTTTGGGGATGTAACACACCATGATTGAGAACTCAAACACCTGAAACAAGAGTAACCATCGACAAATTCTTCCTTAGAAGATTGGTTTGTTGAGTAGGTATTTCAATGGTTCATGATCATTGTAAAATATGAAAGGTGTTGACAAAAGATAATGTCTAAAATTTTGTAACGCATACACCATTGCTAGGGCTTCTCTTTCAGTTGTGGTATAATTATTCTTAGCTTTTGATAGCTTCTTGCTTGCAAATGCTATAGGATGATCCTTAGAACCCCTTGGCTAAGTTGGTACTGCTCCTAGTGCAATCCTTGATGCATCCACATGAACATGGAAAGTGTTCTCCTAGTCTGGAAATATGAGTATTGGTGCCTCTGCTATCTTCTGCTTTAAAGTGTCAAATGCCTTTTGGTGCTACTCATCCAGGTAATACTTTTGCCTTATTTCTTCTTCAATAGTTCTTCTATAGGTGCTAAAATGGTTGCATAACTCCTGATGAATTTTCGGTGGTAACCGGTATATCCTAAGAATGTTTTGACATCAGATGCAGTTTTTGGTGGCGGTAAGTTCTAAATAATTGCAACTTTTAGGGGATCCACCATCAAGCCTTCTTTACATATTATATGGCCTAGTAGTGTTCCAAATGGTACCACAAAAGTACATTTCTTCAAGTTTAGGGAAATTTGCAGGCTTCTACATTTATTCAACATCAATCTCAGTGTCTATGTGTGGTCTTTTACTAGCCCAAAGACAGTCCTATCATCCAAATAGACTTCTAGGAAATCATGTATAAACTCTTTGAATGCATTTACCATAATTCTACTGAATATTGCTAGTGCATTTTCAATCCAAATGGCATAACAGTGTACATGAAAGATCCTAGTTTAGATGTAAATGTTGTTTTGGGTTGATCTTCCTCTCTAATTTTTTACCTGGTGGTATCTAGAGAATCCATCAGTGAAGGACTAGATTTCTCTATAGGCAACCAAATCCAAGATTTCCTCTGTGAATGGTGTGGAGAAAGGATCATGAATGCAAGCTTTATTCAACTCTCTATAATCTCCATAGATCCTAATTGCTCCTATTTTATTATTCTGTACTACCATTGGACTGATCCACTCTGCTTCCTCCACTGGTTTGATGATCCCTACTTCTAGCATCTTATCCAGTTCCACTTTACCTTTTTTATTCATGTTTGGATTCATCCTAAATGGCCTTTTCTTGATTGGTTTACAACCTTCTTTCAGTTGAATTTTCATAGTTTTGACTTCCTCTTTGATTCCCTTCATCTCTGTGAACTTCCTAGGAAACAAATCCTCATACTCAGATAATATTTCTACTACTTGTGCCACTTCCTTCTCATCCCAATAGTTTCCTATCTTGGCTAGCTTAGGATATCCTTCTTTGGCAATGTTTTCTTCCCTCATTTGGATAGGCTTGTTGTAGTATTTTCCTTGATATCTATAGATTCTGCCAACTCTCTTTCTCCCTATTCAATCTTTATTTATTGTTCCTTACTTTCCTCATCCTCCTGTTCTGTTGTTTTGTAGCATTTGTGTTTCTTGGGGTATGATTCCTTATTCATCCATTCTATGATTTTCCATATGCCTTCTATTTTTGTAGGTGGTGAACTTCGCTCTGGTTTTACTTCTTCTTCTTCCACATCCTGTTGAAAGATGATCTCCTTGATTTTAAGTAGTGTTGTATAAATTTTCTTGTCTGGACTAAAGAATGAGAATGTATGAATGAAACCTTCTGCAATTCTTCCCAATATCTAGTTTCTTTCCTTCATTCCTAATTTATATACCTTGTCTGTGCAATTGGTGATAATGTCCAATAAAAGAAATGGGTGTACAATATCTCATTACATTCATTTCTTTCTCTCCATACCATTGTACACATGGATAAATGTTCTTGCGATGAAATCTAACCTGAGTATTTGGGTATGATATCATATTCTCCTTCCTTTGGCAAGTATCTTGTCTTGATGAGTATTTTGAATACTGGCCACCGCTCTATTGTGTCTTTGTGTGTGTTCCACCAATTTGCAACTTTGCATACCAATGTGTGTTGTATGGCTTGTAATCTTATGTCTTCTTCTGAAAAGACTATCTCCATTTCTTCTAGGTATTTATGCAAATCCTGTACTCTTGAAAACCTAGGCAAATTGATATGGGAAATGTCTTTCAAAATGTAAATTACTCGATAAGGTCTTTGAGTTGTGTCTTAATTGTACTCCATAGATGAATCACATATGATCTTCGGTGAAATTTTTGTTGGGAATTAAGGTGTCTCAACCTTGGTAATTCCTTGTATTTATTTATCTATTGCCTATTGTATTAATTGGATGCAAATCCTATGTTGTCATATTGTGGGAGTTGGCACGGTGATGTGTCATCCTACATGGCATATGACCACATGTAATTTTGTCCACACATGAGGAGATAGGCATCCCACTTAGTGTTAGGAATATTTTGCCATGTGTCGACATCTTGGATATTGTGTAGGGGAATATTGACCGAAACGGTCATGACAAATTCCTATGACAAAGTTATGACATGTAAGAGTCAGAAATAGGAGATTCTATGACAGGTGAAGACGTGTCAAGAAGCATCTTTGAAAAAGGCATCTTTGGGCACCCCAAGGTGGACTATGACACATTGTAAGAGAATATACTATTTATATCCTATGTATGATAGATTCTCTTACAACTGTAAGTTATGATAGCTATGACAGATTCTATGACGGTTGTAAGAGTTGTAAGAGCATCTGTCATAGCCCATTTTGGAAATAGGCAACCTCCTTGGGATGGGGTGACTTGACAAGTGTTAGGAGCATCCTACAATGTTGGACAAGTGTCCATAGGCGTGGGTTTTGGGCCATGAGGCCATGTTGGATGCCCATTTCAATGTGGAGCCATTTTTGCCTTGTATTTGTTATATAAATAGGTGCTTTGGAGAGGTGATGTACTACAGGTTTGATAGGTATTGTTATGCTACCAGATCATCTCTAGATACAAGTGTCAAAGACTTCTGCAAGAGCATTGGCTCTGTGTTGTATTGTAACCTTCATTGTTTACGAAATACATTTGAGCTGTGTTTTGGAGTGTGGGGTTTTTCACCCATAAGGGTTTTCCCCACGTATACCTTGTGTCTCTCTCCTTCTGTCTTACTTTCTTGCTTATGTGTTTTCTGCAATATCTCTATTAGTGGGTTAACATAGCTGTAATTGTAAAGATAAAATTGAATTTGCACTCTCCTCCCCTCATTAGATTAGTGTAGGAAGCATTTTTCGCACACCTAGCTTCCTTTCAGTTGGTATCAGAACCTAGCCAGTTTTGGTTCTAGCTACTAGGTAGGGGTTTTTTGAGCTAATCTTAGGTTGAGTGGGAGTGTTGTGTAGAGCATTTTGTATCTTGTTGCAGCAAAGAGATGGCAACCACATCCAAAAGGTTAGAGGTGGAGAAATTTAATGGCACTAATTTCGAGTTGTGGAAACTCAAGATGGAGGACCTACTTGTTGATCGTGACCTATGGGAAACCGTATCTGGTGTAAAACCTACAACAATGTCTCAAGCTGATTGGGACCTCAAAGATCATAAGGCTAAGGGTCTCATAAGACTCTATTTAGCTAACTCTGTCTTGTTGAATGTCCATGAGGAGAAGAGCATGAAAGATCTTTGGAAGAAGCTGGGTGATGTTTATCAGGCCAAGTCCCTGGTGAACAAGCTTTTTCTGAAAAAGAGTTGTTTGCTCTGAAGATGGAAGATGGAGGATCTATTGTGGACCACATGAATGCTTTCAACATGATCGTTGCATAGTTGACATCTGTAGGTGTGAAAATGGAGGAGGAGGATCGTTGCATGACCCTGCTTTGTTCTTTGCCAGATTTGTGGGATCATCTTGTCATGGCTATTGGAAGCACCAATACCACCTTCAAGATGGAAGATGTGGTGTCCTCGCTGTTATCTAAAGAAATGCGGAGGAAGACATCTGATTCAGCCAAAGAGGCTCTTGTGGTTCGTGGAAGACCCAAAGAGAAAGGGAAGAAGAAGGACAAGAAAGGTGAAAAGGGTAGATCCAAATCCCGTGGGAGATCCAAATCTCCTGGAAAGTCCAAGGCTCTCTGTTGGAACTGTGGGAAGATGGGGCATTTCTGAAAGGAATGCAAAGAAGAAAAGAAAAAGAAAAAGAAGACAGCCCCTGATTCAGATTCTAACAAGTCACAAGATGATGGTGATGCCTTCATCGTAGCCCTAGCAACCCATGCATCTGATGATGTGTGGTTGATTGATTTTGGTGCATCATTCCACATGACCTCACATCGAAGTTGGTTCATGAAGTATGAAGAGTTCGATGGTGGAAGAGTGTACCTGGGTGATGACTCTCATTTGAAGATTGTTGGTCATGGAAGAGTCTCAATCTGATTCCTTGATGGACGAGTGAAGGGGATAACTGGGGTTATGCAAATCCCAGGCCTTGCACAAAACCTACTTTATGTAAGTATGTTAAATGATTCAGGTGTGCAGGTTGTCTTTTCGAAGGATGGATGCAAGATGACTAGAGGATCTATGGTGCTTGCAAAGGGCACTCGGAGAGGTACTTTGTTTTAGCTAGAGGCATGCACTACATAGTGCAATAGTTCTTTTGACTCAAAGAAACGAGTTGCAGTCACTTCATCCCCACCATCTGAACGAGCAGTGAAGAAATCTGTTGTAACTAGTTCTGATGGTAGTGCACATGCTATGGAAGCTAAGCTTCCTGCTAAAAAGACTATGTTATGGCATTTGAGATATGGCCACATTGGTGAGAAGGGTCTACGAACCCTGAAAAATAAAAACATCATTGAGGGGTTAAATGATTGTAATCTCAAGTTCAACTTTTACGAACATTGTGTATATGGAAAACAAAACCCTATTTAGTTTTACTCTAGTTCTCACAAGTCTTCTGGTGTGTTGGATCTTATTCATTCTAATGTGTTTGGTCCAGTTAATGTTCCTTTGATTTCCAAATCTGTATATTTTGTATCTTTCATAGATGATTATAGTAGAAGGACATGGGTTTATTTTATCAGAAGCAAGACTGAAGTCTTTAGTTAGTTTAAGGAGTTTAAAGCCTTTCCTAAAAATCAAACTAGTAAAAAGATTAAGTGTTTGAGAACTGACAATGGTGGTGAGTTTTGTTCAGCAGAGTTCGATAAGTTTTATAAAGAGCAAGGGATTGAAAGATATAAGACAACTCCATACACCCCGCAACAAAATGGAGTTGTAGAGAGGATGAACATGACACTGATGGAGAAGGCTAGGAGTATGCTTAGTGGAGCAAGCCTCGAATAAAAGTTTTGGGCTGAAGCTGTAGCCATTGCTTGCTATCTGGTAAACAGATCTCCTACATCAGCTCTTGTTGCTAAGACATCTATGGAGGTGTGGTCTGGTAAGAAGCCTTCAATTAGACATCTTCATGTCTTTGGTTGTGAGGCATATGCACATGTGCCTAAGGAGAAATGGTCTAAATTGGAGAACAAGGCTGTTAAGTGTATTTTCATTGGCTATGGTGTCAGTGTGAAAGGATACGAGCTTTGGGATCCTGTGGTTGAAAAAGTGATGTATAGTAGAAGTATTATCTTTAGAGAGCTAACACCTTCTTCCATTGTTCTACAGCGAGAAAAAATAGAAAAGAAAGAGGATGTGGTTCAATTTCCTTCTACCCCTGAGAAGACTAAACAAACAGACCCTGTGAGACCTGATGATGAGGAGAGCTCTAGCAGCTCTAAAAGCTCAGAAGAAGAAGCAAAACCTCAACCTTAGCCATTGAGGAGGTCTACATGAACAAGAAAGCAATTTGATAGGTTTGGTTATTCATTACTTGATTCTAGTTGTGCTTTTGCTTTACTTACTAACACTGATGCGCCTAGAATTGTGAAAGAGGCTATGGGCATGAAAGATGCAGGTTCCTAGAAGGAGGCCATGGAAGATGAAATGGCTTCTTTGGAGAAGACTAAAACATGGGACTTGGTGCCTTTTCCTGATGGACAGAAACCCGTTGGATGCAAATGGGTGTTCAAGAAGAAATTCAGTGCAGATGGCAGTGTTGAAAAGTACAAGGCTAGATTGGTTGTGAAGGGGTATTCACAAGTGGAGGGAATTGATTATGGTGAAATTTTCTCTCCCGTTGCAAAGATGACATCCATTCGATTTATGTTATCTCTTACAGCTGCTTATGACTTAGAGGTAGAATAGATAGATGTGAAGACAACTTTCCTTCATGGTGATTTGGAGGAAGAGATTTACATGTCACAACCAGAGCATTACATAGAGAAAGGTAAAGAAAATTTGCTTTGCAAGTTAAAGAAGTCTTTGTATGGTTTGAAACAGTCTCCTAGGATGTGGTACTTCAAGTTTGATGCCTTTGTGTTGTCGATTGGTTATCTAAGATCGAAATCTGATCATTGTGTGTATTACAAGTTTGACAATGATCTCATTCTCATTATTGCATTGTATGTTAACAATATGTTGTTGATTGGGAATGGTAAGAATATGATTTCTGATTTGAAGTCTCAGTTGTCAGCACAGTTTGAGATGAAAAATCTCGGGGCAGCCAGGTACATTCTGGGAATGGAAATCAAAAGAGACAGAGCTAACAAAAAACTTTGGTTAATCCAGAGTAAGTATGTGAAGACCGTGTTGAACAGGTTCAACATGGTAGATTGTAGACCATTGTGTGTTCCTGTTTCATTGGGGACAAAGTTATCTGTTAATGATTATCCAAAATCTCCTAGTGAGGTGGAGGACATGAGTAGAGTACCTAATGCTAGTGCTATTGGCAGTTTGATGTATGCTATGGTTTGCACAAGACCAGACATTGCCCAAGCAGTGGGAGTCCTTAGTCAATTTATGGCTAATCCTGGACGGGTACATTGGGATGCAATTAAGCGAGTGTTCTAATATTTGAGGGGTACTTCTGAGTATTCCATATGCTATCATGGTAATGCTACAGGATCTCCACATTCAGTTTGTATTTGTGGATTTGTGGATTCTGATTGGGTAGGTGACATTGACAACAGGAGATCCACCAGTGCCTATGTGTTCACTATGTTTGGTGGTGCAATTAGTTGGATGAGTAAGCGACAACCTGTGGTTGCTTTGTCCACTACAGAAGCTGAGTACATGGTAGCAACTCATGCTTGCAAGGAAGCCATTTGGATTAAGAAATTGTGTTTAGATATTGGTGTTGATGTAGGACAGATTACGATTTGTTGTGACAGTCAGAGTGCGATTTGCCTTGTGAAGAATCTAACTTTCCATGCTAGAACAAAGCATATTTATTTAAAGTTTCACTTCATGGGAGACATGGTAGAGGATGGGAAGGTAAATTTGGAGAAGGTAGATACTTTGAAGAATGTTGCAGATGCATTGATGAAGCCAGTGGGTACAAAGAAGTTCAGATGGTGTTTGGAGTCTATAGGCCTCTCAGCCTATAGCAGTTAAATCCTATTAATTCTATTGGCTCTTACAAGGTGTTCGACAAGTGGGAGAATGTTGGGAATTAAGGTGTCTCAACCTTGGTAATTCCTTGTATTTTTACATTGTATTTATTTATTTATTGCCTATTGTATTAATTGGATGCAAATCCTATGTTGTCATATTGTGGGAGTTGGCACGGTGATGTGTCATCCTACATGGCATATGACCACATGTGATTTTGTCCTCACATGAGGAGATAGGCATCCCACTTAGTGGTAGGAATATTTTTCCATGTGTCAGCATCTTGGATGTTGTGTAGGGGAATATTGACTGAAACGGTCATGACAGATTCCTATGACAAAGTTATGACATGTAAGATTCAGAAATAGGAGATTCTATGACAAGTGAAGACATGTGTTGAGAAGCATCTTTGAAAAAGGCATCTTTGGGCACCCCAAGGTGGACTATGACATGTTGTAAGAGAATATGCTATTTATAGCCTGTGTATGACAGATTCTCTTACAATTGTAAGTTATGACAGCTATGACAGATTCTATGATGGTTGTAAGAGTCGTAAGAGCATCTGTCATAGCCCAATTTGGAAATAGGCGACCTCCTTGGGATGGGCTGACTTGACAAGTGTCAGGAGCATCCTACAGTGTTGGACAAGTGTCCATAGGTGTGGGTTTTGGGCCATGAGGCCATATTGGATGCCCATCTCAATGTGGATCCATTTTTGCCTTGTATTTGTTATATAAACAGGTGCTTTGGAGAGGTGATGTACTACCGGTTTGATAGGTACTGTTATGTTGCTGGATCATCTCTAGATACGAGTCTTGAAGACTCCTTCAAGAGCATTGGGTCTGTGTTGTATTATAACCTTAATTATTATGGAATACATTTGAGTTGTGTTTTGGAGTGTGGGGTTTTTCACCCGTAAGGGTTTTCCCCACGTATATCTTGTGTCTCTCTTCTTCTATCTTACTTTCTTGCTTATGTGTTTGCTGCAATATCTCTGTTAGTGGGTTAACATAGCTGTAATTGTAATGATAAAATTAAATTTGTACTCTCCTCCTCTCATTAGATTAGTGTAGGAAGCGTTTTCCACACACCTAGCTTCCTTTCAATTTTGATGAAGTGCAGAGGGTTGCGATGTGTCTTCTTCGCTAGTCCTAATCATGAATATGCTTCGGTAGCCTAGCATTTTCCTTGTTTTTAGTTATGGTTCTTCTCTCAACCAGGCTTCTAGGACTGCCTTGCTATCCATACTATTGTAATCTTCCTCTATCTCCACTTCTCCCTTAGAATTAGGTTCTTCTCTTATCTCCTTTGTATCCAGCCTTGTAATTGTGTAGAGATTCTTTGCATCCTTGTCACTGTCTTCAGTCTAATTGACTTCTTCTATGTATGCTTCCTCGAGGGATGTTGACAATCTTGTGATCATTAGCAAATTATAGCCCTTCTTTCTGGGAGTCTATGATACCATTTGCATTCACAAACCATCTCAACCCTAATAATGCATTGAAAGCTTCTCCTTGATCCTTCATGGTGACAATAATGAAATCTAGGACCTGTTTGACCCCCATTAGGTTAACTTCCACTTGGTTCCATGTGCCCATTGTCTGCATATTAGATCCATCTACCAAAATAATGTTGTAGGTTGTCTCTGTCATATTAGGTCTTCCTAAATGCTCCCATAGCTTCTTTGTGACCATGTTGACATCTGCTCCCAGGTCTATCATGACATTCCAAACCTTTTTGTGATTGATGTGAATATCCACCATAAGTGGTTTTGTCTTCCAATCTCTATCTATTCTTCCCATCCTCGAGAGTTGACTCTTCTAACCTTGCTCCTTATTCTAGTATTTGGAAAATTACTTTAGTTTCTCAATAAGCCTGTGTTGTTGTGTCAATTGAGCTAATTGCTTGAGAGCTTCTATTTCTCCTTCGATGAAAATTGCTTGTATTGCTTGTCCTTTTCTTATTCCTTCCTTATGGTTTGTTTGGTTTCCTTCACAACTTCCTTATGTTGTTTCTTAAAGGGAACAAATTCTTCTTCCTCCTCAGTGTCTTCCTCTTAAATCTTAGTGACATAGTGTCTTCTAGTATTTGTTCCTTGTCTTGTCAATGCCGCAGCTTTCTCCTTCTTCTTCTATCATTTCCAGTATGTTTTGTTTTGCTTTTCTGGTAGTACTCTTCTTCTTCTGTGGATTCATTTGAGGATATGTTTATTTCTTCCCTATTGTTCTTTTGGAAAGTCCTTGCTCCTTGACCCTTTGGTGCCCTTCTTATGATCCTCTCTCCTTTTTGGTTGCCCAGATTATATAGCTCATCACTCTTAGGTTGTGGTTGTGCATTCTAGAAGTATTGTTGTGCTCTCTCACAAGAAAATAGATCATGCTTTGTACTACTACGAAATGAACACTATGTTTTCTTTCAGCCCAACATTCATTAGCAAAGTGTCCTAGCTTACCGAAATTGAAACATGTTGCATCCTCCCTTATTCTTTGATTTCTTCCATGGCCTCTGCCTCCTCTGTAACTACCAAACTATTCTCTATCCTCATTATTATAGTTGTTTCCATAGAATGGGCTGCCAGAGTTTGAATTTTGTATTACATTGACATTCCTCCACTTTCTCCAATTTGGTTGTTTGTAACGATGGTCATGTGAATTTCTCTCTACATAGGACATGTTATTACTCTCTGTCGAATTTGTGTACCAACTTTCATCTTCTTCATTAGGAAATTCTCTTTTCATCTGGAAGCTCTGTAAAGGATAATCTAGTGTTTCATGGTCATCTCACTCTTCGCATATTCCACCGTATACTGAATTGAATCTTTTTGTTGTTGTTTTGATGTCCGCTTTTATTGTGGCTGCTTGTCTTTCACCTTTCATCCTAGGACATTCATTTCTCAAGTGACCTTCTCTTGTACAATATGAGCACCAAATATTAGGACTTTGCTTCTGTGTATTCTCCTCCTACTTAGCCAAGATCTCCTGCCTTAGCTTCAACTTCTCTAATTCCAGCTTCAACTTCTGCAATTCTCGGTTTTCTTTCATCTTATCTTCTCTACACCAAGATTGAGACTTTATCCAACAATCTAGTGTCACTGCTTCTGCATATGTTTCAAATATTCTTTCATCTAGGGCTGACATTATTTCAGGGCTTATTTCAGAAATAAACCATTCCATCTTTTGCTTCTCAGTCAGTGGTTCCTCTAACTTTCTGGTTGTATCCTTGAATCTTCTATCAAATTCCTTTATTGATTCCTTATCCAACTACATCAAATCTCTCATCTTACTTACCCCTTCTATCAAATTATCTGGAACTCCAAAATTCTCCAAAAATAGCTTCTTGATCTCATCCCAATTCTTGTCATTGTTCAGACATGTCTTCCTATACCACTTCAATTCTTCATTCCACAAAGTGCCTATGAAGTCAAACAACTTGATTTCATCTCTAGTTATTCCCTTCTGGTTCTAAATAGACTCCAAAACAAAAATGTGCTCTGCTACTTCAGTAGTGTCATTTTCAAAGATTGGTAACTTGATAGAGATATCGATGATTGGTTTTCTCAATGTCTCCTCTACTCTGTGGTAGTTTTCTTCTAGTCTGCTCCTCCGGTTAGGTTGTCTTCTATCAACTTGCTTTCCTTCTCTTCCCTCATCTCTCTGTAGTCAAATATCAAAGTACTCCTCTCCCAAAACCTTTACGAAATTACTCCAGATCTCTGCTATTCTCTCTGCTTCTTTGTTTGCTTGACTATCCTCCTCAACTAAAATTTTCTTGACTTTATATGGCACTCCAGGTGACTCATGGTCTAGGGCTTGTGTCTCTTCATAGGGTCTCTTCAAATTAGGGGATTCTCTTCTCTTTGTGAATGACATCATGTCGACATCCAATGATGATTCAAATAACCTTCCAAAACCCTCAAAACTCCTCTCAATGTTTATCGTATCTTCTCCTCTTTCTCTTATCTCCTTTATGCTTCAAAAAATTAGATCCTCTATATATTCGTCATCCATATTCAAAATATCTAGTGTTAACTCATATGTTCCAACAGTCTGCGATATAAACCCTAGTTCGCCTGTTTCTTCTCTTTCCCTTCCACATTCTTCTCAGGTAGCACTCACCATGGCACGCTCCATGACATTCTCCATTCCACACTCTATCTCTTATCCTTCTGACCTCCTTTCTCCTGTAGCACTCATATTGGCTTGCTCAACAACATCCTCCATGACGCGCTTATCTTTTTCTTCCCTTCTAGCAACACCCTTTGTGGAATGCTCCTTGAGTTCTTCTGCTTTTTTTTTTTTTTTTTTTCCGTAACTTCTATTTTCCTTCCTTTCTCCATCTCTTGTTCCCTTTCCATCCTTCTGTGGTAATTTTCTTGTCATTCCTGAGTTTGCTTCAAATTCTCTTCTCTGCTTATCTCCATACCGGTTCTAATTTCTTCGCTGATCTCTCTTTTCTTCCACTTCTCCCCTTTTGCCATGGGTTTTATTAATTTGGTGTTCCATTAGTCCTCTTATATCCCATGAATCCTTATTTGAAGATTCACATCATTTGAAAGGTCCTTGCGGACCCTACCCCCTTTCCACTTGTCATCCCCTTAAGTGTTTGTCCCCCTCTCATAGAGGTAGAAACTTAAGAAGACCTGAATTCCTTCGCAACTTGAAAATTTTCTGTGCCAACCTTGCCTTCTCTCCTTTCTAGAATTTTGCACTACTTCCTTGGATGTTTTACCCTTCCAATCTTTAAATACCTTCTTTTAGGGTCCCAACAATGAAACCAAATGTTAGGAAGAAATGTGGAGGAGATACCAGTTCAGAGATTCAGTCCTCAGTCAAGTCTTTGTAGTCAGTTTATACCCCGATCAAGTAGCTAGAGATTGATAGCAAAACATGAAGAATAACAAAATAGAGCATCACACACACATTAAAGTAAGACAACGCAGAATTACCCGGTACCAGTATCTCTCCATATATATATATTAACAGTCATCAGATGCATACATCATCTATCCATCCTCTGGTAGGTCTAAGTCTCTACCCCGATAGTTACAATCATGACTTCTATGTCATTCTTACATTAGAATATATCATCTATCATACTCCTCTCCTATATCCTATCATCATATCCTAGATCTATATATATACTATATTTATTACATATAGGGATGTGTTTCCAGTCGCCTCCGGCCTCCGCATATTGTGTAGTCTCCTCCAGTCGACTCTCCTTTATGCTCTGTACCCTGCTAACACCTTGCAAGAAAACTCCAATGGCCCATCCAGAAAAAATAATTGGTCACTATGTTTCTGAGAAACTTAAACCAATAAATGGGCTTCCACCTCCAAATTCAATGTGCCTCCACATTTGAAGAAGTTATCGACAAAGGCACTACTATTAAGAGAGCTCTCATAGCTAAGGGAGCCATTAAAATCTATAGGAAAACAATGACAAAAAAACCAACAACAAAATCAACAATACCAACAACAACCATAAAAACAACACGAATAATAATAACCACCAACCATATGAGAAACCCTGCTTCTGGGGCAAAAATAAAAACACTCAACAATGGTGTAACTGATGTTGAAAATGTCCAAAATATACAAACATCTACACCATCTAACCCACCCTCAAACAATAACAACAACAACATCAGCATTCCTAAGAGACAACCAAGACAAATCAACACACCTAGAAGGAAATTCACACCTTTAGGAGAACCCATTGAAAATGTCTTGCAAAACCTTGTCAAAGCTGACTTGATCACATTACCCGCTGTTGTGCCCTACCCACATGCCCCATTTTGGCAAATGGAGACCCCCTTTTTTTGCTTTGGCTTGGAGTCTCAACCTTTCCTCCTTATGATGATGAGAAAGTGAAATGGTGGTTAGAATGCAAGATTTGTTCCAAATTTGGATATTTGGCATGTTTGAAGTTATTTGATGCCTTTCATGATTGATTTGGAGGAGTCTTAATTGATTTTGTGCTTAAGAAATAGACCTTTGTTGCCTTTTGTGCTAAAAGTGGGTGTCACTGGAGTTTGCGCTAAAATCTTGTCACTGGATATAGCGCTAAAAACTGCTGTTGCAGGATGTATCATATTGGGACTAGTATTTTCTATGCCTCAAAATCGCAAAATCATGTCAAATTTTGCAGTGTTTTATTAAGGGGCCCCTGTGCTTTCACCCTGATGCATGTCCCTGAAAACCTAAATTTGGCTAAGTCGGAAACCCTAAAACCCTAAAAAATTGGCTAAGTCTGAAATGTGATGGATCCTCCAAATTTTAGAATCTGTACTTTAACTCCTATGGATCAGGAACCTATCTCAAACATCCTGACAGTATATTTTAAAATATTTAAAGTATAAGAAATTCATTCTTATACTTAAATATATTTTAAAATATCCTGTCACTCAGTGAATTTTAAAATTTGGCGAGATTTTTGCACTTCACTGCACATTGTAGGAAAATCCCTTATCATAGGATGCAAGAAAAATGCTTGTCACAGGATGCACTAAAATCCCTTGTCACTGAACAAAGCGCTAAAAAATCACTGCACAGGATAAGCGCTAAAAACTCATTGCACAAGATAAGCGCAAAAAACCTTAGTCACTGGACATATCCAGTGACCACCAAAAGCTCCGCCAGCTTTAAACTAGTAAAAAATGGGTCTTTGCTATGTCACAAGATATTGCGGGAAAATCTCAATTTACAGGATATTGCAGGGCTTTTGCCTCCTGTAGGATATATCCTATGACCCCTTATACCTCCGCCCATCTTGTGACCTCTTTAGCAGGACTTTTGCTTCCTATAGGATATTGTAGGATTTTTACCTCCAACGTGAAATATCTTGTGAAGACCTATTTTCCCACCCAAGATAAGAGGATCATGTGACATGACATATCCAGTGAACCATGAAACCTCCACTTTATCCTATCATGGTCTAAAAACCCTCTTTTGAGCCAAAATGGTTAATTCAACTAAAATGTTTATTTCATATAGATATTTTGCATCATTCCATGTATTTTCAAGGTTTTATCCATCATGATTGATGGGAACATTGACAAATTTTGTCACTGTAGATTAATATCCAGTGACCCCCAAAAATCTCACTTTTTGGAAAAAGGGTATAAAAATGTGAAATAAATATCTCCTACTAGATCCAAATGGACACAGAAACATCCCAGGTTATCATAAATGCAAAATGGGTAGTTAAAATGATGAAAAAATTAAGAAAATAATGGGAAAACACTAGATTTGTGAAGTTGTCCATGACAACAAAATTGATATTGAGCTATCCTAGATTGATCCATGGCTGCAATGGGATATATTTTGATTTATCTTGACTAAAAATGATTTTTTTATGATCAAATTGATGCTTGGAATTGTGGATTGCAGGTCTGAGAGGATGAAGTACAAAGGAACCAGCTGGAGCCACCACGAGGAATCAAAACCCAGAGATATCCTGCTAACTCGGACATGAAGAATCATCAATTTATCAACCAAACCACTGTTGTACCTGCAAAAGGAAGTCGATATGATATCAAAGGTGATGGAAATAAGCCCTAAAAGCTGGAAGATATAGGAGATTAGGCCTACATCATTGTTGTTCCTGCAGAGCTTGTTCAATGTCTAGGACCTTTTCACAGCTGTCCCAGCCATCCAGTCATCAAATGCTCAATCCAGCAAGCCTCCAGTTGGATATGTCTTCATAAAAAATGTGCCACATACTCCTCTTGACCAGTCAACTCATTGGAAAAGAGTTTTCTCTCATTAGACAACTCAAAAAGTGACTATTTTGTCCCATTCTCATGAATTATAAGGTTGTATTTTGTCTTTTTCCTAAAGGACAAAAGCAAATCCAGGATCGTAACAAACTACCATCCAAAATTAAATGCTATCAAATCTAAGCCCTTGGTGTTGAGTTAATATCCACCATTCCTTCAAAAACTCGGTATGCCTACCCATCTATAAAAGGGTAGTCATTTTATCTCTTTGTAAGTAAGATTGGACAGTGAATTGTTGAGACTTTGCCAAAATATTGATCGATACAAAACATGTTTTACAGGTGTTTCCAGAAATTTTGTTCTTGTGTTATCTTGCTTTGGATTTCATGGTTCATTTCATTCTAAAATTAGATGAAGTACAGTTGCAATGGTGAATGAATGCTTTGATATTTGATGAATGCTCCGATTTATACCATTTGTTCTTGTTGATTATAAGTAACTTTGCATGGTTAGTTTGAACCTTGTTAATGAATCTAGTTTGATTGCATTACAGTAATTAAACTGTGCCAGAAGTTGGGTGTTTAATGAATGTGTGTGATTTGAAAATCATAAGTTACCTTTGAAGATTGCATCAATTTCTATAGCATTGTGGTTTCAACATAGTCAAGTAGAAATTGGTTTGTTGAGGGTATTTGTCTATCTACAACATTCAATCCAGTTGTGATTTATCCTTAGGTTTTACATCCATCTCTCTACCCTTTAACCTTTTACATTTTCTTTAACAAACATTTTTTAGATTTAGGGTTTTAAGCAGCATCATATTGCCTATCTGCTAATAAATTTTAGACTTAACAGTCTACATCACTTAGGGTTTTTGCATACCTATTGCTGTTATATTTTTGCAAACCCTACATTGCATGTAATTCCCCTTGGTTGGTCCAGCGAATACATATCCACTGAGTTATCCTGCAAGTTAAGACCCAATAGTATAAACCTTGGGGCATTCCTACTCTAAAGTTTTTGGGATAAGATTACTTTCAAGAGAGGTGAGATATCATGTATCTTACCTGCGTTGCAGTGTGCTAAAACCACCATCAACACCTGCCATCCACCCCTATGATGACAACCAATTCAAACCCTCATGGTTTAACGAGAATGCCTATTGTGAATATCACCATGTAAAAGAGCATAAAACATCTGACTGTATGAGGTTAAAGAAATATATACAAGATCTTGTAGATCATGGTGACATCACAATAAATGATCCTCCCAAGAGATCACCTAACGAAAACCTAGGAGCATACAAAGATCCACTTCCCGATCACAACAAGGGAAAACCCTCGAGCTCCAACCAAGCATACAACATCATTCCTCCTCCCTCTTCTTTTGATTCCATTTTGAGTCATATAGAAAAGTGTCCTAACCGTGTTGCCACCATCACCATATGAGCCAAAGCTCCTAATTGTGTCATCACCACTCGTCCTGGCCACATATCCATTCAAGGAGCTCAAATCAAAGATCAAACTACCACCTTCACACCCACAAACCTCCCACACACCAACAAATACAATCTCCTTGAACACCTTGGAAAAACCCCTGCACAAACATCCATCCTTGAATTTATCCGAACATCACCCCTCCACAAAGAAGTCCTTGACAAAGCATTGATGGAAACCCGCGTTCCCAACGACCTGAATGTAAATCAATTCCAAGCCATGGTAGGACATCTCTCCTCACCTCACCACCTAACATTTTCTGAACAAGACATCTCCACCTCCAATCCATCACATAATGAGGCCTTACACATCGAAGTTTGCATCCATAAACACACCATTAAATGAGTCTTAATAGATGGTGGTTCTGGCCTAAACCTGTGCACTTTAAAATTAATAAAACATTTGGGATATTCTAATGAGTTCATGGACTCACATAAAAGCATAACCATCAAAGGATATGATGACATGAAATGACAATCCGAAGGAACCATTAAGCTCCCAATACAAGTTGGGAAAATGATTTTGGATACAACATGCCAAGTGCTAGATCTTGATCTCCCATACAATATTCTCCTCGGTTGTCCATGGATCCATGCCATGTAGGCTGTCTCGTCCACTTTCCACCAATGTCTCAAATTTCCACACAATTGGACTGAAGTCACCATATACGCCGACCCTCGTCCCTTCCAATATTGCAGTTTCTTGGAAGGTCATGATAAAACCTTTTGTCCCTATAACAACTCCACCAAACCATCCATCTCCTATAGTGATTCAAAATCTTCCACTTCTTACATCGATCCATCCCACCGCGATCACATGGGATGTGTCCGAGGCACATGCATATGCATTGCAAAGGCTTTGGCAGTTCACAAACTTTCTATTTTGGAGGTAAATCTTTGATTAGTTGTTGAGCACTTATGTTGTTTGGCATCCATATAGATGGATGTGGGGATAAGCAGGGAGCATATGTTAGCTGGTGTTCATGTGAGATAGGTGGTTCATTGGTTTCCTAGAGCATATCATCATACACTTTTACTAAGATAGGGTGCACCGATAGTTTAATCAGGTGTAGGATGTGTTCTCTAAATGTGCCAACCTATTTGAGGTTGCACCGTAGCACTACCAAGCCCTTCCTTGCATCACCATCATGGACATTTCTCTCAATGATAATAAGGATGAATCATAAGATGCAACCCCTATATCAGACACATATGACATGGGAGTTACACCATGGTTTATTATGTGGTGGCAAGGAGCAGGCCTAGTGATGATATATGCGGTGAATGCTCCTATTAGAGATACAATACCATAGGAAAGTGGGAGGGACTCAGAAGAGGGTTCTAAAGAGGAGGAGGATGTTGTAGAGGTACAACTGACAAGGTGGTAACGATAGTGAGTCGAGGGTACACCTGCCATAGGGTAGAGGTTGAGAACTTGACCCTGGGTGGAACAACCAAGGGTATAGATAAGAGAGTCAAGTAGTGCAACTACTATGAGACTTATTATAGAAGCCTTGAGTGTATAAGTGATGGTTGCAATAGCTCCAAACCCCATGGATCTTGATTAGTAGGCTAGGGACCTAGGTATGAAAGTTATTATTTTTTATGCAACATTTTTTTAATGTAGAATACTAGATGCACTATTTATTAGTTTTGATTATATTATGATGTGGGACTAATAAAAAAATGTTATACTTTCTGCAATGCATGTTCTAGAGTGGCTTGACTATATCGAACAAGTCATTGTAGAGATGGTCCCATGGTGTAGCTAGAGTAGGGGGTGTGAGCTAGTTATAGGCCATAGTAGACTACAAGGTGGCACCTGGAGATTTTTTTCCATTGCATAGCTTATAGCAACATATGAGAAGTGCGGGGTTAGAGATGATCAAGTGACTGCATAGGTTCTATCTATCACTACAGAATGGGACTAGGCTATTGCCTGGGTAGCGGTGCTCACTACAGAGTGAGACCAGGTAGTGGAAATGGCTTAGAGAGTAGAGGTTGATGCATCGAGTCTAAGAGGAGAGTGTGATGGTCTATAGAGAAAGCTCAATTAGGTGAGGACAAAGGTATAGAGGGATTAGGTAGTAGGACCCACAAATCTAGGTCAACCATGGATATAGGTATTGATCAGTCAGATAGAGAGACAATGCACTCATGTAGAGGTGCTATAGTAGAGTGAGCTACAACTTATGGTAGAGGTAGTAGAGTTGAGGGGAGTGGTGTGAGGCCTACAAGCTCGCAGTGGGTCCTGCACCAACTCCCAATCTATAGTATTCATTAGGCAACCCCAGCTAGCACCAACACAACTCAATGAGCCACTAGGGCCAATGGGGTCCAAGATCCATGCTCCATGTCATGACCCTCTCCTTGATAAATTAAACCTTATTCATTAATCTAGGAAAATAATTAATTGATGATAAAATTAGCTAAGGGAAAGTGTTTGTTTGATTAATTTAATTATTAAATAGAGGTAATAATAATAATGGGAAAAAAGTAAATAAACAAATAATTAAATATTGGATAATAATATTAATAATAATAAATTTTATTCATACAAAATAAACTAAAATAAATACACAAAATATAATTAAATTAAATAAATTAAGACAATAGTTAAATGAATAGTTAAGTGATTATTGTTCTCTTGTTTTAATAGTTAAAAGATAGTTAAGATAAAGAGTTGTGTCAAAGGGCCCTTGGTCTACTAGTAAAGTTGTCTTGTTGAGTGCAAGTCCCCTAGCACCATAAGGGACCATAAGAGATGAGGCCGAGATTGTGCCCCAGGTGAATTTAGTGGAATGGATACCCCTTAGTCCTTGGCTCTTAGCTGAAGAGATTCAGCCTAAGGCTCGTGCTCCTGTATCAGGTAAAAATGATCTTTTGGATGATCTCCATTAAAAAAAAGATGAAGTTACATGGAAAAAACAATAAATGGACAATAGTCAATCTACTTGATTTATTTGTTACCTCAAGTCAATAAAGGTGTTTGCATGGAAAAATAATTTCTTTTATTTTTATTAAATTATCCTCAACCAATTAATGAGTTGCATTAGGAAGATAACTCCTCCTTTGTAATAGTCAATTACTAAGTTATTTTTCCTTGATTGAGTTGTTAAGTGGAGAAAAGAATTTTAATTATTTAGAAATTATTTATTCTCAACTAGTTAATTAACTTAATTGGTGGAGCTAACTCCTCTTTTTAATACATTTTTAATAAATTAAATTAAAATAAAGTTTTAATAACAATAAAGAAAATAGGAAAAAGAAAGCTATAAATAAGAGAGGAGGTAGAAGGAAAAAGTTAGCTGGTATCTAGATCAGAGGAATTGGGAGTAGAGGACAAGGTCAGGCTTCTTCAAAGAGGAAATTGCATTATTCCAAGTAGGTGGATTCTTTTGGTTATTTTCTTCTTGTTTGATTGTCCTTGAAGTCTTTTTTCCTCTTTGTTTTCTTCCTTTTTATCTACTCATTTTTGAAACTTGAAATCACAATAAAATTTATTACATCACAATTTATTTATTGATCTTCATTCATCTTCTATTGAGTTATTATTCGTACAAAAATAGGAAAAAGAAAGCTATAAATAAGAGAGGAGGTAGAAGGAAAAAGTTAGCTGGTATCTAGATCAGAGGAATTGGGAGTAGAGGACAAGGTCAGGCTTCTTCAAAGAGGAAATTGCGTTATTCCAAGTAGGTGGATTCTTTTGGTTATTTTCTTCTTGTTTGATCGTCCTTGAAGTCTTTTTTCCTCTTTGTTTTCTTCCTTTTTATCTACTCATTTCTGAAACATGAAATCACAATAAAATTTATTACATCACAATTTATTGATTGATCTTCATTCATCTTCTATTGAGTTATTATTTGTACTCATTACATCTTATGCGAGTCATAGAAAGATCATGGCCTAGCTTTCAAACCTCACTTTGATACCACATGTAACATCCCCATTATTGTACCCAAATTTAGCACTATTTTTTTGTTATAATGTTTAACCAAAGTTATTAAGTGTTCAATCATTTGTATACTCAGGTACTTCTATCCATATAGGATAGGCGTTTGTCCATATGGGAAACACATCTATCTATACGAGATAAGCATCTATCCGTACAAGTTTGGTATTCCTTTAACCATCCAGGATAAGAATCTATCCAAATGGGATAGGCATCTATCCATATAGGATAGGTAAATGATCTAGCCAGAGAGTTAGATTCATTAGGATCTAATGGATCATGAGTCACTCACTGAATGTCGGCATAATTATTTATTTAATTACACTTTATTAAGTTTACTTAGGGATTTTCTAAGCTCTCTTTAGGTTTTCTATCTTGGAAATATAAAAGCTTTTAGGTTTTCTATCTTGCAAATATAAATTCAAGGTATCATATGTAATTATTAATTCCATTATCATAATTTCAATTATTTCATCCTTAATCATGCAAATTTATCCTCTTTTCTTTTTTCTCTTATAGAAGTAAATCTTTGGTATTGCAAGTGATCTTGTGAGCTTGAGTCCATTAGTGACTCTTACATGGTATCAGAGCTCATCAATAAACTCTTACATGGTATAAGAGCACAAAAATCAAAAGGCTTCAAGGGGCAAGAAAAAGAAATAGAAAAACTATAACAATGAGCAAGACAAGGAATCAACATCACATGCTACCCCTGAGTCATCTTCATCCAGTAAAAGGGAGAAATCAAAGGAGAAACCCACATGTGCATATTGTAAGCAACGTGGGCATGATGAACATGTTTTCTACATGAAACATATTGATGAGTTGAAGCATCTTCTTTAGAAAAATAATGTAAGTTTGCCTTCAACTATGTCTTATAGCTCATCTACTTCTTTTACTCCTTCATCTAAATAGTCTAGATCTAGTGAAAAAGGTCATGCTAGAATTACTAATGGGGTTTATAAATATAAAGGTAATGCACTCTTTGCAAGTACAAGTCATGGATTAGGTAAATGGCTTCTTGATTTTGGAGCCTCTCATGATATGGCTTCATCACAGTCCATGTTCTTTACTTTTGAGCCTTATGTTATGCCACCTATTGTGATGGGTAATAATACTTATATGAATGCAATTGGGAAGGGATCTATTGATATTGGTGAGGGTACTTTCAATGATGTATTATGTGTGCCTTCTTTGTCAAACAATCTTCTTTCCATATATCAGAGTACTCACATGGAGCAGGGAAGACTATAGAGTTCACACTTGATTTAGTTATCATCAAATACTTGGAGAGCACAAAGATTATTTCTACAGGGATGGTTGATCATGCATCTTTGTTATACACCTTTTCAAAATTTTCCCCTGATGATTCTTTTGATCCTTTGGTTATTGATCACACTTCTTGTGTGAATATTATTTCTGAGGAGAAGTTTGGTTATTTAAATCTTGGAGTACTCTCTTCTAATACAACTTTTGAGACTAGTGACACTACTTCTCATCCATCTCCAAATTCTTTTGATATCAATGATCCATTATTTCAGTAGGATGTTATACATTCTTTTGATTTTGTATTCTGGGATTATTATCTAACAGACATTTTAGATTTGTTTTTTGAATCTCATCTTATAGACCTGGAAGACACACTAGAGGATGTGCATTTCCTCTTTGATGGAAATCATGGCACTACTATTATCAGTTCTATTTGATCTTTGGAGATTATTGATTATGAGTTTCCACTTTGTCTTGAGTTGTCACACTCATTGATTAGGCATGAAGTTCTTGATTTTATTATGGTATCTTCTGATTGTGACATGTGGACACCTATACAATTTTAAGAGGCATTCATCATGAGACTTCCTACTTTACAGGTCCTTCAACAATCACCATTGGAGTTGTTTCTTTCTAAGGGAAGAAATGCCATTTGCCACAAGTGGATCATCTTCAACATTCATGTTTAGGCATCCTCTTCTAGTATATGAGATTCTATAGTGTTGGAGGATTTCATAGTCTCTTCCTTTCCCTTCTATAGGGGGATATTGATTGTATCTTCATGATGGGTGTAGTCCTTTGGGGGTCTTGGTGTTGAGTCCTTCCATCACTTGTACATATTTGTTTACATGTTTTCTCTCTTTTGGAGAAAGGGTTTTTTCCTACCGTTTTTTCTCCTTTACTCTATTTATGAGAGTTTCTTTGTTTGTACATGGGTACACCTAATATGGCCTTGTATTCAAGACCCATCTTTGCATCATTTGCATTTTCTCATTCTCCCTAAGTTGCACTTAAGGGGGGGTGTTGTTGTAAATATTTATTTTATTACAATTTATTAAATTTACTTAGGGATTTTCTAAACTCTCTTTAGGTTTTTCTATCTTACAAATATAAAAGCAAGGCATCATATGTAATTATTAATTCCATTATAATAATTTAAATTATTGCATTCTTAATCATGCAAATTTATCCTCTTTACTTTTTTCTCTTGTAGAAGGAAATCCATGGTTTTGCAGGTGATCTTGGGAGATTGAGTACATTGGTGACTCTTACATGGTATCAGAGCTCATCAATCAACTCTTACACTAAAGACTACACTCCCCTAATGAAAGTGCACCAAGGTCGTTGTCATTTAGGAGTATATGTATATATACATTTATAAATTAATGGCTTAAGTCTTACCTTAGAATTTGGCCTACATCTTCGGGGAGTCAAGCAATCCATTTGGGATTCTTTTGAGTATACAATGAATATGTTTTATCTCATATTTATATATAGCTCATTGTTTTATTAAATACCTGATGAAAAAACATGTGCTAAGTGGATGCATTATTAGACGGTTTTTGTTGTTACAAGAATTTAATGTTATAATAGTAGATAAACTAGAAAAATTCAATGTTGTTGCAAAGTTTTTGTCCAGAATACACATTGTAGGTGATGAAAAGAAACTCATAAAGGATGATTTTATAGATGAACAACTATTTTTTTATCTATGTTCATACACCATGGTTTGTTGTATCTTAAATATGAGATAAAAAAAATATCCAAATTGTATACTCGAAAGAATCGCGAATGGATTGCTTGACTCATCGAGGCTGAAGGACAAATCTTTAGGTGGGACTCAAGCCATTAATTTATAAATATATTTATACATATACTCTTGAATGACAAGGGAGTATAGTCTTCAGTGAGTGACTCAGGATCCATTAGATCTCGATGAGTCTAAGTCTCTGGCCAGAGCATGTACCTATCTTATATGGATAGATGCCTATCCTAGATGGATAGAGGAATACCTATCACACATGGATAGATGTCTATCTCATATAGATAGATACTTGTCCTATATGGATAGAAACTTGTACTTGAGTATACAAATGAACACTTAATAACTTTGGTTAAAAATTATAAGAAACAAAAAAAGTAGTGCTATATTTGGGTACAACAATGGGGACATTACACTCTACCATGATGAAAATGTTTGTATTTATATGTATAGATACCACATTTTGTTATAGTGGTGGAGATTTGTTTCAGTATATGATGTATTTGATGAAACTTTGAGATGACACACACACACACATATCAAGGTTTTGATGTTTTGATCATATTTATGTGTTATGAGATGTTTATATTTGATGTGGATGTTTTAATTATTTATGATGTTTCTGATTATGATGCTTACATTATAAAATTATTTAATTAAATTTAATAAAAACGTAATCAAACAATGGAAAATAATGTAATTAATTAATCATTTGCTTAATTAAGTAATTAACATAATAAAGAAATAATCTACTCCAAAGAAAGAATAGGAATAAACTATAATGGTAATTTCCAAAATTTTAAAAATTGCAACGAAGAACCCAAGACACCTAAAATTCTGTCAAGGAGAAATAAAAAGTGTGTGCTAAGATGTAAGGTGTGTAAAGCACCTAAAAAATGAACACATTGTGCTTTAAGAAAGAGGATCTTATATTCATCTAGAATATAAAATACAAAGAAAATCATAACACCTATAAGTGATGCCCATGATAAAATGACATGAGATTAAACAATGATAGACTCAAGTGAAGATAGCCATGTTATACAAATTTCACATGAAGGAAGAAAGTGAATTATCCATGGAAACAAAAAAGATGAGAATAATTAATTGGTTGCTTAAGAGGTTTTCCATTAACTATAGAGAGGTCATAAGCTCCAAAATTGTAATTGGAAGTGACATTGAAAGGTCCCAACTAGTTAGGAACTTTCCTTTGGTTTTAGGTGGGGCATTTACATTATGTTGGTTCTTGTAGAGGACTAAACCACCAATTTTAAAGGAATGAAGTTAAACATGTTGGTTATAAGTTTGATTGAGAGTCCTTTGATAGGCTTGAAGATGCTCTAAGCATTTATTCAATACTCATTGAGCATTCTAAGCTCTTGTAGATGATGTTCATGATAAGTATTGTCATCAATTAGCCCTTCAAGCAAGACACACAAGGATGGAATCTCCAGCTCTAATGGCATGATGGCATCAATGCCTTAGATAAGATTATATGAAGTTGTACCAATAGTCATATGAATACTCATACAATAGGCCCATAATGCATAAGAAAGCTGAGTGTGCCAATCCTTTCCATGTTTGTCAACAATATTGTAGAGGATTTGCTCAATTGTTTTGTTAGAAGCCTCAAATTGGTTGTTAGACTAAGGATAATAACAACAAAATCAAAGGTAATATGTAGATTCTCCATAATACCAACCTAAGATTAAAACCTATATTTAAAATATAACAAATCCATAATAGAGCAACTGTATTTCAGAAACTAAACAAGCAACTTCATAGAAATATTAATCACATACCAACACCTCTACACCAGAGAATGTTGAACACACTTGAATACTTAGAGATGGGGGGTGAATTAGTATCTTCAAAAACTTAAACCTTCAGTACAATGTAAATTTAGTCTTCTAACAAGATCAACAATCCTTAAACAGATCAACAACAATGAAAGATAAAGAAATGAACACACATGCACAAGATAACATCAGATATACGTGGAAAACCCAAGTAGGGAAAAACCACAGTGAGAAATCACACAATATATATGAACAATATTACAATTTGTTTTAAGGCTCACTGCCGAAGGAAGTACACTGCTCCCTAAAGGACTTGCAGGCTACGATGCACAACCTTAGGGCAAGATACACAAGACTTGTAGGCTGAGGCGTACAACCTCAGGGCAAGATACAAGGACTTGATGAGACTCACTATCTTAGAGTAGGATACATGAAACTTTGAATTTACAACATATGTCAACAATACACTATGTTGACTAAGGCGTTGAAGTGCATTTGATCTATATCTTTCCTAGCTCATATTCCTTATTGCATTATTCCATACATATTCCACACTCTCACACTTTGCAACTAATTTTTTCTTCCATTTATATCCTCCGCAATACCACAAAACACCAATTAGGTTGGCCAAAATAGAAGACAAACAATGACCTCAACAAGTCAGCCACAAAGCACAAATGTGGTGAAAGTCATCCTATCAAAAAGATAGAGAGGACCAAAAACAACTTATTACATCTTCCAATGTGATCCCAAACAACAAACACACTGGCACACAGCATCCCAAGTTGGCAACAAGGAAACGTGTAGCACTTTACCAGTCGGCCCAAAAACACATCTTCCAACTAAATTTATTCAATGTGGTTCTCAATAGGATAGGGCAGGACCCAAACACATCTTAACACAACCTCAATTACTGGCACAAACCCACAAACACATAGTGCAAGCAAGAGAACAAGCCCTGTCAGCCAGATATCAACAAGTTTCTAGAAAACTAACTCAAAACTATATGCAACATAAAAGAGATCAACCATTGATGTGCAGACCACAAAGAGACATTCCATGAATGTCCAACAATACTTCCATATACATCCTTCTCACTTTCATGCCAAAAATAGCTAGCACAAACCAAACAAAGATAGAACACTTCATCCAGAAAGCCTAGAAGACCCAATCATGAGATATAACATTTACAAACCAACTTACGGTAACCTTCTTCACATGAAAGATGAACTGAGACACAATAAAAGCACTAAGAGCATGTCGACCAAACAGTAGGAATAGAAACACCCACATGCAGAAACGTGGAGTATTTTCTGGACCAGTCCTGACAAGCAACCAAACTGCCAACCCACTACTATTACTAGAGACCACCATGACAACATTGGTGACCTGAAAAGACAAGAGTGCAAAATCCACATAACATAGACATTGAATTCCAAACTGCAAGACAATATCTTCAAAGGCGGAGGAATGTGAAGCATTCTCCCAATCAGTCTTCAAGGCAACTTCCAGTAGCAGAAACCTTCACCAACATTCGAAGACCAGAGCCTCCTTGTAGCAACACATACTTCTTTAGGAACTATTGTCACATAGATTTGCACCCAGTGTTGAAGGCTTTTGTGGCTCCAACAATCTAGTGAAACATTGAGATGACCTCTAGGTGTGGGACCCTACAGGGAGGCCGAATCTCCAGAGAGAGGCTGGTTCCTTTGTTGAATGAGAGAAATTTAGTGATCCTAAGACTAAACCTAATCTCTCCACCTGATAGGAAAAGAGGAAGAGGGGGTAAAACTTAAAATAAAGGGGAGGTGATACACCAGGTTTGAATAAAGAACATTCACAGAGCTAAGATACACAAATAAAGAAATACAACTGATAAACTTACATAGATCATGGAGATTTTAACAGAGGGAAAGAATGGATTGCCAGGAATTAAACATTCACAAACAATAGCCAATAAGACTACACAGAGTTGAAAAGCATGAAGAAGTAAAACACCATATGTATTGATCAAGAGGTACAGTTACAACATAGGAAAGTTCTTTTTGGAATGCAGAAGCATAAGACTAGCTATTTTCCAACCTTTTTACATCTTACATTCATGCATATATAACATTTGCTTCCAAATGACCTAATTAGGTTACAATTAATTGCCCCATGGGCTTTGTCAGAAAATATCTCTGCCTGAAAGATGTCTATCTACAAGAATTAATGCAAAAAATATCTGGAGTCCATAGGTGGTTGAGAGATATTTTGTCTCTCCTCAAGGTGAGCGACCAATTAATTGACCTGCAATCATAAATGCAACAAATATCTGAAAAAGGGTAGCTGAGAGGCACATGATTTGCATTGATGGTATAAGAGACAAAACTTCATGAGAAAAGCTTTTACAACACTTAAATCCTGAACCCTTGAGTCACTATGTCTTCATCGACCTCAAATCCTTGAAATTTTGATCTCTGCAATGCCGCCTAGCCAAGTTCACACATCTTCCCACCTTTGGGATGCCTGAGAGTCCCTTTTAAATAATGGTTGTAGATAGATTTATTTTTTAGAATCGACGACCATCATTTTTCCTTTTGATTTCACATTGAAGAAGAGCGCCAAAGATTCTGCTTACGTGGAAGTATATCACAGTCTTGCAGTAGGAAGTGGGCCATCTTCATTTGGCTCTGTAGGAGTGCGCTAAGCCCTCCACATGGCTCTCCTTTCATAAATCTTTTCATTCTTCCCGGGAACAGGGCACGTGTCCACATTTCACAGCCATGCAGAGGATCTCTCCTGTGGACGAGATTCACCTGCGACACCGCGCTACTATCTGATCCCTATCGGTCCCACTTCTTCACTGCATTATTTGACACCTAGTGTAGTCTACTTCAGTCAATCGGGTCATCGACCATATGGCCAAAGGCCACGACATACTTTACAACTATTTCTATTTCGCAACTAACATGTGGAATGCCTTAGAAGCTGCTTGTCGCTGCCCATAAAAGAACAAAGGAACATGCCACGTGTCACCATCTCACGGCCGTGCATAGAATCTTTCTTGTGGATGAGATTCACCTGCAATGTCATGCTATCATTTGATCTTCAACGATGCGACCCACCCCTTTATTTCATCCTTCGACATCTAGCGCAATCTCCACCATTTGACGAAGTCATAGATCCTATGGCCATAGGCCACGACAAACTTTACATCTATTCTCATTTTGCAGCAGTGTGGAAGGAATGTGACATCAACTTCAGTGGTCTGCGGACATATTAAATACCACCACGTGGCACCCTCGGGCCCAAAAGGACTTAAGACTTAAGAAATGAAGTCGACGGGCAACAAAGGGTAAACCTTAGGACTCGAGGCCGATCACTTCATGACGTAAAGGGCTCAAGGTCGTATCTTAAGTGACTGACAACCTAGGCTAGGCAGTCAAGGATGGATTATAATGTTAAGGAAGATGACTATAAAACCTAGGGTTTAAGGGTAAGGAAAACACTCAGAGATTTTATGGATTTGGGCTATTTGGCTGGGAAACAAAATAGGACAACCTTTTGGTGACTTCTCAGGGGTGTTTGCCTACTAAACAAATGGAAACCAATAGCCTTAAGCATTTGTTGGGCATAGAGTCAAGTCTGAAACATGTTGGAAAAATTGAAACCTGCCTCAAAACAAGACCACAAAAGAAACAAGGCCTGCATTCTCCATATGACAATGCAGCCTGTGCAAGGCACTTAGGGAAAGGAAACCTAAAGCAGAAATAAGATAAAACAATATGTACAAAATCTTAGACCAACCTTAATGGTAGGGTTTGAGATGGATCCCATTGACTGAGATCGGTAGAACTTCACCATCTAGCCTTGAGAGAATGAAGGCATTGGCTTGCTTGGTGCTGATGATGACATAAGGCCCACTCAAAAGTGCATCAAACTTGGTGTAGCTTCCAGGTTTGGCTCTGTCAGCATCCCATTTTAGAATAAGATCACCTTCTCTGAAGATCTAGATCTTGACTTTCTTATCAAAATATCTCTTGGTCTGCATCTGATGTTCTTCTAATGTAATCATGGTTGAATGTCTTTATTCTTCTAGTTCAGTCAATTCAGCCATCCTGACAGATCTTGCATCTTCTCCTTCTAGCTCCAATTGATGAGCCAAGTCTAATGTGGGAAGCTCTAAGGATATAGGCAATCTAGCCTCTCTTCCATACACTAGAACAAAATGAGAATTCCCAATTTCTCTGTTGTATGTGATCCTATCAGCCCAAAGAGCTAATCTAATCTTATTGTGCCATTGTCTCTGGTTTGTCTCCATGGTCCTCTTTAGAATCCTGATTAGGTTCTTATTGGTGGATTTAGCAAGCCCATTACCTTGAGGGTAATAATTGGATGAAGTTTTCAAGAACACATTGTACTTAAGAGCTCAATCAACAATCCTAAAACTAGTGAATGTTTTTGCATTATTAGAAATAATAGTATGAGGAGCCCCAAACCTTGTCATGATTTCTTCTAAGAAATCCATGATTGATGACTCAGTGGCCTCCTTGAGTGGAACTGCTTCAACCCACCTGGTGAAGTAATCTGTTATAGTCAAAACCCCCTTGACTAGCACTGGAAGAGGCATTTTTTACGCTAATGAAATCTAATCCCCACTGTGAAAAGGGCTGATCAGCCTGAATAGGGTGGAGTGGGAGTGCTACCAATCTTTTCTTTCCTGCAAAGAGAGCACACTCTATTCATCTTCTTACCCATATATGGGCATCATTGAATAATGTGGGCCAAAAGTAACCCACCCTCATTATTTTCATTGTTGTAGCTCTAGCAGAGAAATGGCCACCAGCTGGGCTAGCATGAAACTCACTAAGAAGTCTATCAACCTGATCTTCTTCTATGCATCTCAGTAAGACTCCATCCAAGTTTCTCCTGAAGAGAATACCATCTACCAATGCATAAGAGATAGACTGCAGCCTAATATGTCTTCTTTTGGTTCTGTCCAGTCCATAGGGATACTCACTAGTGGATAGGAAACTAGCCATATCTGTTGTCCAAGAACTCACAACTGATGGCTCAGCTGTAGGTTCCTCCTCATTCAAGTGGTAAGATGAATTCATTTCATCTTTAAAAGTTTGAGCTAGCTATTCACATAATCCTCTACCTCTAATCAACTTAGTGGCCTTGATGATCACATCATATTCCAGGATCTTAGTGACCCAACTAGCTCTCTTTTCACTAATCTCAATCTCCATTATGTAATCTCTCACACTAGGATGAGAAACTAAAACTTTAATATGGTTATTTGCCAGCATATATCTAAATTTCTTTAAATCTCTAATAATGGAAAATACCTATTTATCCATGGGGCTATATCTGACCTCATAATCCTTCAAGGTCTGATTGAAGAAGGCCAAAGGCTGCTCTAGTCCATGTTCATTTTGTTGCATCAGGATAGCAGCAATATTGTTCTCTCCTCCATATGCATAAAGGGCAAAGTCCTCATAATTTGGATTCATGAGAGTCGGTGCTTGGGCAATCTCTTCCTTGATCTTCTCAAAGCCATCCTTCCCTTCCTTAGTCCATTTGAAGACTGCATCTTTCTTGAGCATAAGTGTTAGAGGCTTCACCAAGCTAGCGTAGTTAGGAATGAACTTCCTAACGAAGTTGATCTGCCCTAAAAATGATTGTAAAGCTTTTTTGTGAGCAGGTAGGGGAAGAGAAAGGAGAGATAATGTCCTCTTGGGGTCTATGGATATCCCATCCTTAGACATTATGTGACCCAAAAGCTTACCCTGGGCAATAGAAAAAATACATTTCTTGGGGCTTAGAGATACCTCAAACTCTCTGCATCTTTGGAAAACCTTTTCCAGATGCTCCATATGGTTCTCCCCCCTCTTGGAGAAGACTGTGATGTCATCCAAATAAATCAGGATGAACCTGTTTATAAATCCTTTGAAGGAAATATCCATTGCCCTTTGAAATGTGGCACCAGCATTAGACAAACCAAATGGCATTTTTGCATATGCCATGATCCCCCATTTGGTTGTGTATGTTCTCTTAAATCTATCCTCCTCTCTAACAATGATCTGGTTATAGCCAGAGAAGCCATCCAATAATGAAAACCTCTCTGCCCCTGCAACTGTTTGCAAAATCTGATCCATAGAGGGCAGAGGGTAATGATCCTTCAGAGAAGCCTAATTCAGGTCCCTGAAGTCTACACAGAGCTTAATATCTCCATTCTTCTTTCTCATAGGTACTAGATTAGCAACCCAAGTAGAATACTTGATAGGGAAGATAATCCTTGCTTGTATGAGCTTAGCAAGCTCTTTCCTCATGAGTGGCTCAATTTTTGGATTAATGGGCCATTGCTTTTGGTGAACTAGCCTATAATTAGGATCTAGATCAATGGCATGCTAAGCCACATCCAGATCATGCCAGGACATCATTATACTTTTGGGAAAGTCTTACAAATTCTTGCTCCTCTGCATTGCCACACACTTTTCCTATCAACAACTCGTTGTCCTGGGCGACGGTTACCTTCTGGTAATCTTCTTTCTTGAAGGTCATGTTATTTCTATCACCCTTGAACTCATCATAATGACTAAAGATGGCCTCCAGGGTGACTAGACCCTTGGGCAACTTGTTTGATTTGGGCTAGATGATCTAATCACCATAGCATTCCTACAACCTAGGCTACGCCATGGAGGAAAATTCTGCTTCATTCTGAATGAAGCTCACAATCTGCTCATTGTTGTCAAAGACCTACCAATGGATATCATTGTCAGGAACAGATGGTCTGAAAATAATTTTCACATGCTGATCGGGACCTTGAAATAAATTCGCAGGTGGAAAAAATTGAGCTCCCATTGTTGCTAATTGATCAGCATCAACATTCAATTTTCTTGGGATCACTTGTAGGTTGAGAGCATCAAAACTCTCAAACAGGTCCCAAACTCTATGTCTATAAGCTCTTAAAAGTTGGTTTTTTATTACACATCTTTCTCTGACTTGGTTAACCACCAATTTAGTGTCACCAAAGATCTCCAAATGCTTGATATTCCTCTTCTCAACAATCAATAGGTCATGGACCAATGCTTAATACTATGCTACATTATTTGTACAAGAAAAATGCAACCTATGAGAAAAATGCAACTTCCTACTAGTCAGGGAGACCAAAAAAATACCTGCCCTAGCTCCATTTCTGCTCTTTGCACCATAAAAAAACATCTTCCACCAGCCATTGGAGTCCTCATCTGGTTTAAGTATAGGAGGGACTGAAGAATCCTCTTCATGGATCATGTAGTTGCCCAAGTCTATTGCCTTGGTAGTATTATAAGGGTTGAAATTTTCATGATCTCTTGCCCACTCATCTAAAAATAAGTCAGGGATAGGAAGAGGCGAAGGTTCTGCCTTATTAGGTTCTGAGTCATGCACTTCCTCACTCTGAATCATCACATGTGGGTTCACAAAGCTATGGTCGTAATTCTCCATATGATATTTCAAAATTGGTTCAGCCTTAATGGTGAATCATGTGCCATATCTGGTCCTCAGCAACATATGAGACCAGTCAGAAGAAAGATAGCCACCTACCTTAGCTGTGAAGTCTCTTGATAGACAAATAGCAAAGAAGGGAGGAAGATCAATGACTGAAATGTCCTATTTGAAAGTCAAGTTCGGACATGCATGTAGAGTCAGGTCTAGTCCCTTGATCACTCCTATAGTGTTCATAGAGGTACCGTCTAGTTGCAATACTCCTGATGAAACATGGGTATACTTGATGCCTAATGCATCTGCTATCTTCTTGGGCATGACTGGAACACTAGCCCCAGAGTCTATCATGCAGTTGTGCACTAAAAACTTGCCAATGATTAAAGACAAGTAGAAATGAGATGGTTTCTTGACTACACTTACTTGTCCTTCACTTGGTTGTACAAGACTAACAGGGGCCTTCACTTTCTGCTTAGTTGATGGATTTGATGTTGCTAACTCAGTAGATGGGAAGTGCCTTAAGGCCTCTTGTAACAGATCCCTTTGAGATGGGATAGACATTACTTCCCACATAGAGACATTTATATTTGTTTTCTTCATTTGTTCCACAATATTTAATGGAACAATGGCTGCCTTATGCATAGAGGGAATCCATGTTTCTTTCTTTGTTTGATCTGTAGTTTGTTCAGGCACTTTTAAGCCTGGTGGAATTTCTTTTGTAGTAGTAGATTTGCTGCACTGAATTGGATTTGCTGCACTGGCCACTTTAGCCTTAGGAACAGGCTCTTTTGTAATACAATACGCATACGACTAGCCTCCAACTGCCTCTTTTTTGACCTGATGTTGTCTGCAATAGGCATAACAACACTATCCATGGGATGATTAACAACACAAAAATCCTCTGGAGTCCATAGCATCATACTAGCATCATTGTTAACCTCATTTGACACTTCAAGAATCTATTTGCTGCCTCTAATAGTGATGCCTACTGAGTGTGGAAGTTCTGCACCATTAAAGCTCTTTCTTGTGCTCTAAAAGCACAAGTGGACTGATTCTGTAGTTGATTGCAAGGGTAGCACCAGTCTACCTCCTAGGATAGATTGTTCTGAGTAGGGACTAAGCCCCTAACTAGATTCTTAATTGGTATTTGTTGTATATGTCTAATGGTTTGTAAAGGCTGTGCAGGGTTAGGAATTTGGTATCTATTTTGTTGGTAACCCTAGTTCCAGTTTTGATTTCTATTTTGATTATACCCTTGATTCCAATTTTGATTAGATGTTTGCCCCTAGTTATAGTTCTAATAGGGTTTGGGAGCAATTTGAATAGCTATACTATTCACCTTTTTGGTCAAATTAGACATTAGGGTCTTAAGATCACTCTCTTCTTGAGAAAGAGAGGATGTTGAAGTTTTAGGCTCTGGGATAGGAGCAACAATGAGCTACTGGGATGAGGAAGGTAGCTCTAGAAAAAGTGGGATAGGAGGTTTGGGAGCAATTTTCTCAGCCTATATTAAACAATTTTCAGCTTTCAGAGTTGTCTCATAACCATCTGGTAGAGTCTCAGCTCCCATTGATTGCATCATCACAGCAATGTCAGAATTTAAAGCTCTTAAAAAGTACAAGAAAGTACCTTGTGGAGATGGCATGAGGGTTACTGGAATTCTCTCCCACGTCCTCTAGAATCTGAAGTTAAAGTCTGCTAGCATCTCACTTGGAGCCCTCTTGATAGTCGTCAACTACTCAAGTAATAAAATGTTATCTGCCCTCTCTCCAAACTATTTGTAGAGGGCTTCTCCCAGCTCATCCCAGGTATGTATTGAATTAGGGGCCAAGCTTATGAACCATTGAAGAGCTCTTCCCTTGAAAGATGAGACCATGAGACAGACTGCAACATCTTCATGTTGTATATGATGAACCGAGCATACGTTAGATATATCTTTGATATTCTCAGCAGGGGTTACAAAACCATCACCCATGAAGGGTGAAACACTTTTCAGGGATGTAGCAGGTATGTCATTGTATGCATCCAAATCTAATGGACTCCCTCCATTAAAGGTCACAAAGGGTAGATTCCTTGCCATCCTAGGAATATTTAGATTCAGTCTAGGGATATGCAAGCTTCTTCTATTATAATGAAACCTAATAGGAGGGGGTGTGGATTGAGATCTTGAAAGAGGTAAAAAAAAGGTGCTACCCCTTCTCACAGGAGACCTAGATAACCTAGAACTTCTCCTTGAAGTAGCAGCGAATAATTCAGCAAATTGGAAATTACCTCTTGAAGATACCCTAGTTTGCACAGGCATAAAAGATGGCATTGATCAGAACTAGATACATGTAGAGTTTCCAGGTGCATGAAAATTTTGCCAAAATGCAGAGTGCTAAGAAGAACACCAGATTCTTAGCTTGATTCTTTGATTGCTTATGTCCCACCAGGCATGCCAGAAATTGTTGTCACATAGATTTGCACCCAATGTTGAAGGCTTTTAGGGCTCCAACAATCTAGTGAAACATTGAGATGACCTCTAGGTGTGGGACCCTACAGGGAGGCCGAATCTCTAAAGAGATGCTGGTTCCTTTGCTAAATGAGAGAAATTCAGTGATCCTAAGACTAAACCTAATCTATCCACCTGATAGGAAAAGAGGAAACTAAAAATAAAGGGGAGGTGATACACTAGGTTTGAATAAAGAACATTCACATAGCTAAGATGCACAAATAAAGAAATACAACTGATAAACTTACATAGATCATGGAGATTTTAACAGAGGTAAAGAATGGATTGCCAAGAATTAAACATTCACAAACAATAGCCAATTCGAAGACTACATAGAGGTAAACAACATGAAGAAGTAAAACACCATATGTATTGATCAAGAGGCACAGTTGCAATAGAGGAAAGTTCTGTTTGTAATACATAAGCATAAGACTAACTATTTTCCAACCTTTTTTATATCTTACATTCATGCATATATAGCATCTGCTTCCAAATGACCTAATTAGGTTACAATAAATTACCCCATGAGCTTTGTCAGAAAATATCTCTTCCTGAAAGATGTCCATCTGCAAGAATTAATGCAGAAAATATCTGGAGGCCATAGGTGGTTGAGAGATATTTTGTCTCTCCTTAAGGTGAGCGACTGATTCATTGACCTATAATCATAAATGCAACAAATATCTGAAAAGGGGTAGCTGAGAGGCATAGGATCTACATTGATGGTATAAGAGACAAAACTTCCTGACCAAAGCTTTTACAACACTTAAATCTTGAACCCTTGAGTCACTGTGTCTTCATTGACCTCGAATCCTTGAAATTTTGATCTCTACAATGCCACCTGGCTAAGTTCACACATCTTCCCACCTTCGGGATGCCTGAGAGTCCCTTTTGAATAATGGCCATAGATATATTTGTTTTTTAGAATCAACGGCCATCATTTTTCCTTTTGATTTCGCATTGAAGAAGAGCGCCAAAGATTCTACTTATGTGGTAGTATATCATGGTCGCATAGTAGGAAGTGGGCCATCTTCATTTGGTTCTGTGGGAGTGCGCTAAGTGCTCCACGTGGCTCTCCTTTCATAAATCTTTTCATTCTTCCTAGAACAGGCCACGTGTCCACATTTCACAGCCGTGCAGAGGATCTCTCCTGTGGACGAGATTCACTTGCGATGCCGTGCTACTGTCCGATCCCTGTTGGTCCCACTTCTTCACTACATTCTTTGACACCTGGCATAGTCTACTTCAGTCAACTAGGTCATCGACCATATGGCGAAAGGCCACGACATACTTTATAGCTGTCACTATTTCACAACCGACACGTGGCACGCCTCAGAAGCTACCTGCTGCTGCCCATAAAAGAACAAAGGAACATGCCATGTGTCACCATCTCATAGCCTCACATAGAATCTTTCATGCGGATGAGATTCACCTACGACGCCGTGCTACCATCTGATCTTCAACGATGCGACCTACCCCTTCATTTCATCCTTCGACATCTGGCGTGATCTCCACCATTCGACAGAGTCATAGATCCTATGGCCATAGGCCACAACAAACTTTATAGGTATCCTCATTTCACAGCCGTGTTGAAAGAATGTGACATCGGCTTTGGTGGTCTGTGAATGTGTGAAATACAGCCACGTGGCACCCTCGGGCCCAAAAGGACTTAAGACTTAAGAAATGAAGTCGACGAGTGACAAAGGGTAAACCGTAGGACTCGGGGTCAGTCACTTCATGACATAAAGGGCTCAAGGTTGTAACTTAAGTGATCGGCAACCTAGGCTAGGTAGTCAATGATGGATTATAATGTTAAGGAAGATGACTGTAAAACCTAGGGTTTAAGGGAAGGGAAAACACTCAGAGATTTTATGGATTTGGGCTATTTTGCTAGGAAGCAAAATAGGACAACATGAACAATAGGAGAGAGCATACAACATGCTACAGACCATCAACAACATCTCCCCAACATCAACATTACTTCTAATCCTCATCTTAATACTTCTAATCCTAATCTTAATGCTTCTAATTCTCATCGTAATATATCATCATGATATCATCTTTGCTGACAACAAACATACTCAATACAACTTTAATTGACATTAAACAAGGCATGACATCCAACCATGAACATTAGTAACATCATTGTTAGCACACCATCATACTATACCATCAACATAAGCATCAATGACAGCCCAAACTGAGTGTCGACATCAATGACAAACACACTAGTGACAGCCTTTGGTAACGTATGTGCAACAATCTCCCCCTTTGACATTACTGGCAACACACACCTGCTCATTTTCCCCCTTTGACATCAAGGACAAAGGGCGAAGGTCTTCATTTAAATCATCAGCACATTCTCAACAACTGCACTTATTCATGCAATTATACATGCTCTCCCTATTAGCAACAACCAACCAACTACCTACTCCCCTTGAGAGGTAGCTCACATCAATCCAGGAGAAAAGGGTATGACATGAATTTCTGCCCCTAGATAGATGCACTATCTATGCATCTAGTTAGAAGGAGGGGCAATAACCCCTAGCTTATGTCAGAGATACTCAAAGGTATCCTTTGAAAGTGCCTTAGTGAAGATATCTGCAATCTAATCCTTAGTGGGAACATACTCCAATTTGACGTCTTGTTCTACAACCTTCTCATTTAGAAAGTGATAACAGATAGAAATATGTTTGGTCCTTGAATGCATCATCAGATTCTTGGAAATGTTTATTGCACTGATATTACCACATAATATGGGAATGGGTTCATCATGCACCACCTTTATATCCTTCAAAGTCTACTTCATCCAAAGCACTTGAGTGCAGTGAGATGCTGCAGAATTATACTCAGCTTCTATTGTGGATAAGGATACTGAGTCCTGCTTCTTACTAAACCAAGAGACCAATCTGTCTCCTAAGAAAAATGCACTTTCACTGGTGCTTCTCTGGTCATCCACACATCTTGTCCAATCAGCATCAGTATAGGCACTCAAAGAAAAGTTACCGTCCTTCTTATACCACAAACCATAATTTGAAGTTCCCTTGAAATATCTGAATATTCTTTTTACTGCCTTCTCATGAGTTTTCTTAAGATTAGCTTGATATCTGGAAACCAAACATACTACATGCATAATATCAGGTCTAGAAGAAGTCAAGTACAATAATCCTCTAATCATAGATCTATAAAGAGTTTGATCAACCTCAGATGACTCATTAGACTTGCTCAAGTGACAACCAATAACCATAGGAGTGCTTACTAGTTTGGAATCCTCCATGCCAAATTTCTTCAACATCTCTCTAACATACTTAGCCTGAGAAATAAAGATACCATCATCTAGCTGAACAATTTGAAGCCCAAGGAAGAAAGACAACTCACCAATCATAGACATCTCAAATTCTTTCTACATCTCTTCTGCAAACCTCTTACACATATTATCATCTTCACCAAAGATGATGTCATCAACATATACAACAACTATCAAAATCTTGTCTTCCTCAACCTTAATATAAAGATTACTATCTATAGTACCTTTCTTGAAACATTGCTGAAGTAAGTACTTATCCAACTAAGCATACCAAGATCTAGGAGCTTGCTTGAGTCCATACAAAGTTTTCTAGATTCTGCACACCATGTCTGGATCTTCTGATAGATGGAAACCATCCAGTTGCTCAATGTAGATCTCTTCCTTTAAATCACCATTCAAGAAGGCTAACTTGACATCCATCTGATAGACCTTGAAGTTCTTGTGAGTAGCAAAGGCAAGAAACATCCTGATTGCCTCCATTCTGGCTATCGAAGCAAAAGTCTCCTCAAAATCAATACCTTCAGCTTGTGAATAACCTTTACACACCAATCTTTCTTTGTTCCTCACAACTTCACCATCTTTGTTCAGCTTGTTCTAGAACACCCACTTTGTTCCTATAACATTCTTATCAGATGGTCTGGGAAACAATTCCCATGTCTGATTCTTTTCTATCTGATTCAATTCCTCTTCCATTACCTTCAACCATCCTTCATCTTTGCTAGCATCAGTAAAGGTTTTGGGCTCTACCTTTGACAATAAGCACAAATTCACTTGCTCACTTGCTTTTGCAAGCCTTCTTTTGGTCTGCACACCTTCATTCATATCCCCAATGATTTGATCTGCTGAATGGTTCCTCTGAACATACTTTGCTGGAGTCTTAGGGGTCTTTTCTGATTCTTTTTCCTTCTCTTCTTTCTCCTCTTCTTCTTCTTCTTCAATGCAGGGAGGTATATTAGATCCACAAACCTCTGGTTCTTGTGAGATCTGACACAAATCTTCATCTACCTTAACATTTGTGCTTTCAATCATCTTTCCCAATCTCTTGTTGTAGCATCTATAGGCCTTGCTTCTGGTTGAGTAACCAAGAAAGATCCTTTCATCACACCTTGAATCAAACTTTCCAAGGTCTTCTTTAGCTCTTTTTATGTAGCATTTTCTTCCAAAGATCTTGAAGTATCTAACAGTGGGAGGTCTTCCATACCATAGCGTGTAAGGGGTCTTAGTGCTATTGACCCTCAATTGTACTCTATTAAGCAGGTAGACAACAATGTGAACTGCTTCCTTCCAATACATATTAGGCAGATCTGTATCTTTCAACATTGCCCTAACCATCTCTTACACAATCATATTCTTCCTCTCCACTACCCCATTCTATTGAGGGGTCCTAGGAGTAGACATATTTCTCCTAATACCATGATCTTCATGAAACTTTTCAATTTCATTTGAAGTAAATTCACCTCCTCTATCAGATCTTAAGCATTTGATCTTAGCATTCATTTCATTCTCAACTTTTTCTTTGAAAATATTAAACTTATCAAAGGCTTCTAATTTTTCTCTTAAAAATGTAACCCAAGTTATTCGAGAGTAATCATCAATAAGCAACATGAAATACCTTTCACCTTGTTGACTCTTTGTTCTTGTGGGTCCGCATAGGTCAGTGTGAATCAGCTACAATGACATTGTATAAGAGCACTCCTTGCTTTTGAAATTTGTCCTTGTCTACTTTCCCATTTGACACTCCTCACATAATGTGTTTGTAGGCTTGGTTATCTTAGGCATATCTCTCACCGTATGAGTAGAGTTGATCTTCACCATATTGTAAAAGTTGATGTGTCTTATCCACTTGTGCCACAACCAACACTCGCCAGATTGAGCCAATAAATAGGTTCTTCCATTTGCCTCCTTTAGATGATAGACATTTCCATATGTCCTAGTACCTTCTGCAACTAATCTTCTAGATCTTGCCTTCTTGATCTCACAACCTTTGGTATGAAATGTAAGATTGTATCCTTTACTGCACATCTCACTGACACTGAGGAGATTGTACTTCAACCCTTTGACATAGAGGACATCCTCAATCTTGTTCTTTCCATCAATGGTTATAGCACCCTTTCCATAAATTTGTGCTGACTCATCACCACCAAACTTGATAGCTCGACCATTCCACTTCTTAAGGCTAATGAACTTCTCCTTGTCACTAGTCATGTGGTTAGACTGTTAATAACCCAAGCATTTGCTTCTTCTCTTGCATAAAAGGAAGTCCACACAACCATAGACTTTTCATTATTTTTGTTAGCCTGTAAGGTACCAGACTCCTTACATTTTCCAATATCACTCTTTTTGTCACCAACTTTCAAGGCCATGAAAAGTGTTTCATCATTTGAATCATCATGATCCTCATCTTCTGAAGAACAGTTGTTCTCCATGGAATAAAGACTTCTTTTCAACTTCTCTCTTTTGTTGCTATCCTTTGATTATTTAAAAGGACATTTAGAGGCAAAATGACCAATTCTCACACAATTGAAGCACTTGAAAGGTAACTTACCTTTGTATTTGCCGGTGCCCTTCTTCAATCTTCTCACAAAGTTTGCTTCTACTTCATCAAGGTCACCATCTTGATCAGTACTTTCATCTTCTGCATTTTTACTGACTTTGAATGCTACTTCCTTCTTTAGAGCATCTTTGTCAAACTCTCATTTCAAAGATTGTGAGAGCACCAAACAATTGATCTACTGAATAGTTATCCAAGTCCTTAGACTCCTCAATAGAAGATACATTATGATTGTAAGATGTAGGGAGAGATCTTAGAACCTTCTTCACAATCTCATCTTCTTTCACTTCTCCACCAAGACCTCTGATGCCATTAACTATTTCATCCACCTGAAGCATATAACTAGCAATGTCTTCATCCTTTGCTATCCTCGGGGTCTCAAATTTTCTCTTGAAGACTTGCATCTTGGCTTGCTTTACTTTATAATATCCTTCATAAATGTTGCTAAGTTTTTCCCAGAAATCCTTAGCAGAACTGCAATTCATTATCTTTAGAAGTTCTGAATCAGCTAGCCCACTCATGATAGCATTATTTGCCTTGGCATTATTTTCATAGAACCTAATCTCAACTGGATCTATAGGAGTATTAGCAGGAGTAGTGTAACCATCCTCAATAGATTTCCAAACACCAAACCCTAGAGAGGATAGATAGCCTTCCATCCTTAGCTTCCAAAAGGTGTAATTTGTTCTATCAAACTTAGGTGCCTTGTAAGATCCATCATGTGCCATCCCTAATCTTCCTCAATCAGTTAAGCTCCTTCTGAGGAACTTGGCTCTGATACCAATTGTTGAACACACTCAGATACTGAGAGGGGGGGTGAATCAGTATCTTCAAAAACTTAAACCTTTAGCACAATACAAATTTAATCTTCTAAGAAGATCAGTAATCCTTAAACAGATTAGCAACAATGAAAGATAAAACAATGAACACACATGTATAAGATAGCACCAGATATACGTGGAAAACCCAAGTAGGGAAAAACCACGGTGAGAAATCTCACAATATATGAACAAGATTACAATTTGTTTTAAGGATCACTACCTAAGGAAGCACACTACTTCCTGAAGGACTTGTAGGCTGAGGCGCACAACCTTAGGGCAAGATACAAGGACCTGATGAGACTCACTATCTCATAGCAGGATACATGAAACTTTGAATTTACAACATATGTCAACAATGCACTCTGCTGACTGAGGCGTTGAAGCGCATCTGGTCTATATCTTTTATATCTCACATTCCTTACTACATTATTCCAGACACATTCCACACTCTCACTCTTTGTAACTGATTTGTTCTTCCATTTATATCCTCCACAATATCACAAAACACCAATTAGGTCGGCCGGAACAGTAGACAAACAATAACCTCAACAAGTCAGCCACAAAACACAAATATGGTGAAAGTGGTCATATCTAGAAGATAGAGAGGACCAAAAATAACTTATTACATCTTCCAATGTGATCCCAAACAACAAACACACTGGTGCACATCATCCGAAGTCGGCAACAGGGAAACGTGTAGCACTTTTAACAGTCGGCCCAAAAACACATCTTCCAACTAAACTTACTCAATTTGGTTCTCAAGAGATAGGGAAGGACCCAAACACATCTTAACATAACTTCAATTGCTGGCGTAAACCCCCAAAGACATAGCATAAGCAAGAGAATAAGCCCTGTCAGCCAAATATCTGGAAGTTTCTAGAAAACCAACTCAAAACAATATGTAGCATCAAAGATATCAACCATTGATGTGCAGACCACAAAGAGACTATCTATGAATGTCCAACAATACTTCCATATACTTCTTTCTCACTGTCATGCTAAAAATAGCTAGCACAAACCAAATAGAGATAGAACACTTCATCTAGGAAGCCCAGAAGACCCAGTCATGAGATATAACATTTACAAACCAATTTGCGGTAACCTTCTTCACATGAAAGCTGAACTAAGACACAACACAAGCACTAAGAGCATGTCCACCAAGCCGTAGGAATAGAAACACCAACACAAATAAATGCAGAGCATTTTCTGGACCAATTCTGACAAGCAACCAAAGTGCCAACCCACTTCAATTACCAGGGACCACCACGCAACACTGGTGACTTGAAAAGATAAGAGTGCTACGTCCACAAAACATAAACACTGAATTCCAAACTACAAGACCATATCTTCAAAGGCAGAGGAATGTAGAGCATTCTCCCAATCAGCTTCAAGGCAACTTCTTGCAGTAGAAACCTTCACCAACATCCAGAGACCAGAGCCTCCTTGTAGCAACACATACTTCCTTAGGAACAATAGGAGAGACCATACAACATGCTATAGAGCATCAGCAACATCTCCCTAACATCAACATTACTTCTAATTCTTATCTTAATACTTCTAATCCTCATATTAATGCTTCTAATTCTCATCTTGGTATATCATCATGATATCATCTCTACTGACAACAAACATCCTCAATACAACTTTAATTGACATTAAACAAGGCATGAAATCCAACCATGAACATCAACAACATCACTGTTAGCACACCATCATAGTATACCATCAACATAAGCATCAATTACAACCCAAACTGAGTGTTGACATCAATGACAACCACAATAGTGACAACCTTAGGTAACATATGTGCAATAGAGAAAGCATCAAATGCTTCCTTAAACCATACATAATGCATGCATTAAAATCTAAAACTCTCTCCATCTAGAAAATCCTCAAGACTTACAATCTAAGAAATAATCCCTCATAGATTTACAAAACCACATATTTTGATTAACATGTAAAGCCTATAAAACAATATATGTTAAAGATATCCATCCAAATCTGAATGCATTAATCATTTAAAAACCTACCAATCTCTAAATGCTAAATTTTTTAAACTAAAATAATGGAATATCAAAGGATGCATAACCATAGATTCTAAACAAAAAACTATAAAACCCACATATCAAAGCAATATGAATCTACAACATGTAAGTACAAATAGTTGAAAAGACCAAGGGTTGTCAAGGAAATCAAGGCCACCAAAAGAGACAACTCCACAACCTCCACCAAGTACATGCAAATAGAGGAAATAAGTTTTGAAAGTATAATATAACATGTTGTGATCTTACGAATATGAGTGTGAGCACTTTTAGAAGAATTATTCAAGAATGTACCATCTCACAAATAATTGTATATATGGGAGTACCATTCCTATAAATCAATGGTGCAATAGAAGAGGGTGTTAGAAGAAGAACTACCCATGATAAAAAGTAAAGATAATGTGTGAATAACAAATTAAGAATCACCTACCAAATCATCAAAGGAAACAAGGGAAGAAGCACTAGCCATTGCACCAACATGATGATTGTCTTTGTGTGGGATATTAACTATAGAGAAAAAAGAAAAATGATGAAGAAGTGATAAAGGAAGGTCATGATACTAGGAGAGTTTATCTTGCTTATCTTGATGAAAACTAGCGACTTGCCTTTTGATTAATTGGGAATCACTATAAATATGAATAGAGTTGATGTTAAGAGAAAGTGTCACACACAAGCCACCAATAAGGGCTTTGTATTCGGCAATATTATTAGTACATTAAAAATTTAAATGATTTAAGAAAGTGGAATTGGTTTTCCTAAAGGATGGACCAAGATGACACCAACCCTAGAGATAGTTTAGCATCTAGATCCATCAAAGAATGATTCCCAAGGATGATCAACATCTGTTGAGAGGATATGGTCATCAAAGAAATTATCAGGATTAGGAAAAGAGAAAGGATGAGGAGCATCATCCAAATGATCAACTATTGCTTGTCTCTTGATAGATTTCTAAGAAACAAATTTTAAATCAAATTTGGTCAACAACATGATCAATTTAGCCAGACATATTGATACGCCAGTTCTAGAAAAGAGATGCTTTAAAGGATCAAATTTTATGATGACTTTGATTTATGCATAGAGAAGATAATGTCACAACTAGTTTGTGGCAAACAATGAGGCTAGACATTGTTTCTCAAGTGTTGTGTAGCGAGTTTTGTAATCAAGAAATATACAACTGATATAGTACATGGAACATTCCTTTTTGTCATCATTATGTTGAGCCAAAAGAGTGACCACAACATGAGACAAAGAAAAGGTGTAGAGAATTAGAGGACATCTTAGAATGGTAGGAATTAGAATAGGGGGATTGGCCAAATAGCTTTTAAGGTCCTCAAAAGCCTTTTGGAAATCCTTGTTCCAAGAAAAATGAACATCCTTCTTAAGAATAAGTGTAAAGGGAATGATATGATTAGCAATTTTGAAATAAATCAACGAATGGCTTGAATCTTCCCTTAGAGTCTATGAAGTTAGAAATGTTTTTAGATGGTGGCATGTTGACAATGATATAAATCTTGTTGGTTTCAACTTTGATGTCATGATGAGATACAATAAATCCAAGAAGTTTTCCAATATCCACACTAAAGACACACTTGTGAGGATTCAAATGCATGCTGTACAAATGAGGTTCAAAAATAAGATGAAGATTGTGTACATAATCCTAGTAAAGAGAAGAGTAAGCCAATATATCATCAACATAATCTTCAAGGATTTTATGGATGAAATCATGAAAGATGAGGGTCATGGCCCATTGGTAAGTTGCATTAGCATTCTTTAGACCAAAGGGCATGACTTGCTATGATACTCTTTCCCCAAAATGGAAACGGAAGTTACTATATGGATAACTCTTTAAAATTATAAGAGGATAAAGTTTATTTAACCCTTTATAATTAAAAAGGAGATGGAAAAAATAAAGGATATTATGATCATTTGGTTAAAATGGAGATAAATAAAAAATATTTATAAAAACCCCTTTTAAAAGGGAGGATTATTATGTTTATTAAATAATTTTTAATGATAACCTTTGTGAAAGGGTGTGATGGTTTAGAAACCACCCCTTAAAAGGTTATATAAGGCATTTATGGGTAAGTGCATGGAAATGGGATACAAAAAAGTGGCCAAATCAAGAAACTGAAGAAAATACAAGCATGTTATGTAAAAGTTTACATAACACACTTGCGTTATGGCTTGGTAATTACCAAACCATAACGTGATCGCATTATAAAATGCACTTGTGTTATATAATGTGTTCATGTTTTATAACGCGAGCGTGTTATATAGTGTTAAAAAAGAACATTTTATATATAGACTTGCATGTATGTTTTTCAATTTACATAGATGCATGTATATGTATGTATATGCATATATACATAATGTGTGTGTATATGTATATAGATGTATATATGTATATATCTATATGTGTGTGTGTATGTATATATGGAGTATGTGTATATAATGCACTCATATGTTATAACACGAGTGCATTTTATAGAGTGTTAAGAAAAATATATAATCATAGGGACACAAGTTAGTTAGAGAGAGGGAGATAAAGTTAAAGAGAAGGAAAGATAGAGAGGGAGAGAGAGAGAGATAGAGAGAGGGGGAGAGGGAGAGGGAGAGGGAGAGATATATAGAGAGAGGAAGCGATAAAGAGAGAGGGGGAGAGATAGAGACAGAAAGGGGGAGATAGAGATAGAGAGGAAGAGAGGTAAAGAGGGATATATAGAGATAGAGAGATAGAGAGAGGGAGGGAGGATATATATATATATATATATATATATATATATATAGAGAGAGAGAGAGAGAGAGAGAGAGAGAGAGAGAGTCACTCTGACTATCACATCCAATCCACACTATCCTACAATCAAAACCAATACCTGTACCAAGCCTCTGTAACCATACCACCTCTTTAGAGGCATGTGTAGCAGCCATATACTCTACTTCTGTGGTGGACAAAGCAACTGTAGGTTGCCTTTTACTCATCTAACTTATTGAAGCTCCAAACAAAGTGAAAACATAGTCACTAGTGGACCTTCGACTATCCAAGTCACCTGCCCAATCTGAATAAAAAAAAACCATGTATGTCCAATGACTTATCCACATTATCAATACCATGATAAACCAAACAATAATCATAAGTTCCTTGCAAATATATAAACACCATATTAATAAAATTTTAATGTTCTCTACCAGGGTTAGACATAAACTTGCTTAAAATTCCCACTGCTTGGGCAATATTTGATCTAGTGCAAACTATTGCATACATCAAACTACCAACAACACTAGCATAAGGAACCTTAAACATGTCTTCAAAATTATCATCAGAATTAAGACACATGTCTAAACTAAGCTTAGTAACAACCAAAATGGAATGCTTACCGGTTTACAGTCATGCATATTAAATCTTTGTAAAATGGTATCAACATACTTACTTTGACTCAACCATAGCTTTCTATGTACCTGATCCCTATTGATCTCCATCCCAAGAATATATCTAGCAGACCCCAAGTCCTTCATATCAAGTGTGCTAGAAAGCTGAGTCTTAAGCTCTTTAATCATCACCTTGTTGTTACCAATAAACAACATGTCATCAACATACAAGGCAATAATCAGTACTTGATCATCAATAATCTTAATATAAACACAATGATCCTCCTCACTTCTAACAAAACCCAGCTTCAATCCAAAAGCATCAAACTTCTAATACCACATCCTGGGTGATTGTTTTAAACCATACAATAATTGTTTTAACCTGTAAACCAAGTCTTCTTTTACTTTCACAATAAATCCATCAGGTTGTTGCATATAACTCTCCTCTTCAAGATCCCCATGCAAGAAAGCATTTTCAACATCCATTTGCTCTATCTCAAAATCATAAGCAACAACAATAGATAAAAGGAATATAATAGAAGTTAATTTAGCAATAGGAGAGAAGATTTCACCAAAATCAGCTCCCTCTCTCTAGGAGTAGCCCTTGGCCACCACTCTAGCCTTGTACCACTCTAACTTACCATTTGCACCAAATTTCTTTTTATATGCCCACTTAAAACCAATGGGATTTCTTCCTTTGGGAAAACTAACAAGATCCCACGTGTCACAACTATCAAAGGACATCATCTCCTCATGCATGGCCTGCAACCAAGACTCACTATCCTCTTAAGATAGAGCCTCCATGAAAGATCTAGGTTCATCATCAATACTTAACAAAGCAAATACATAATGAAAATCAGGTGGGCTATACCTGTTAATTGGATTCCATTTTCTTGTGGATCTTCTCAAGGTAGAAGTAAGGGGCTCTTCATGTTCCTCTATATGCTCATCTTGCACATCATTGTCTAAATCCTCTTCTTCTTCTTCTCCATCCTCTAATCCATCTAATTTTTCTTCCACATGTGCATCTTCTTTCTTTTCTTTATGTGTCTCAAAGTGCACTATTTGTCTTTTCTTTCTCCTTTGGTTGTTCTTCACCTAAATAAGCTCTAAACTCCCTAAAAATCACATCTCTAGATAAAATCATTTTTTGGGTTAGAGGATTCCAAAGCTTGTAAACTTTTACATTCTCACCATAACCTACAAAGATGCATTTCTGAGCTTTTGGATCTAGTTTGGTATACTTTTCTTTAGGCACATGAGCATAAGCCTCACAACCAAAGATCCTTAAATGTGAAATAGAAGGCTTTCTTGATGTAAACCAATTCCTTAGGTCGATCCCCAAGAATCACTCTGACTATCACATCCAATCCACACTATCCTACAATCTACAAAGATATATATATATATATATATATATATATATATATATATATATATATATATATATATATATATATATATATATATATATATATATATATATATATATATATATAGAGAGAGAGAGAGAGAGAGAGAGAGAGAGAGAGAGAGAGAGAGAGAGTCACTCTGACTATCACATCCAATCCACACTATCCTACAATCAAAATCAATACATGTACCAAGTCTCTGTAACCATACCGCCTCTTTAGAGACATGTGTAGCAGCCATATACTCTACTTCTGTGGTGGACAAAGCAACCATAGGTTGCCTTTTACTCATCTAACTTATTGAAGCTCCAAACAAAGTGAAAACATAGTCACTAGTGGACCTTCGACTATCCAAGTCACCTGCCCAATCTGAATCAAAAAAACCATGTATGTCCAATGACTTATCCACATTATCAATACCATGATAAACCAAACAATAATCATAAGTTCCTTGAAAATATATAAACACCATATTAACAAAATTTTAATGTTGTCTACTAGGGTTAGACATAAACTTGCTTAAAATTCCCACTGCTTGGGCAATATCTGATCTAGTGCAAACTATTGCATACATCAAACTACCAACAACACTAGCATAAGGAACCTTAAACATGTCTTCAAAATTATCATCAAAATTAAGACACATGTCTAAACTAAGCTTAGTAACAACCAAAATGGAATGCTTACTGGTTTACAGTCATGCATATTAAATCTTTGTAAAATGGTATCAACATACTTACTTTGACTCAACCATAGCTTTCTATGTACCTAATCCCTATTGATCTCCATCTCAAGAATATATCTAGCAGACCCCAAGTCCTTCATATCAAGTGTGCCAGAAAGCTGAGTCTTAAGCTCTTTAATCATCACCTTGTTGTTACCAATAAACAATATGTCATCAACATACAAGGTAATAATCAGTACCTGATCATCAATAATCTTAATATAAACACAATGATCCTCCTCACTTCTAACAAAACCCAGCTTCAATCCAAAAGCATCAAACTTCTAATACCACATCCTGGGTGATTGTTTTAAACCATACAATAATTGTTTTAACCTGTAAACCAAGTCTTCTTTTACTTTCACAATAAATCCATCAGGTTGTTGCATATAACTCTCCTCTTCAAGATCCCCATGCAAGAAAGCATTTTCAACATCCATTTGCTCTATCTCAAAATCATAAGCAACAACAATAGATAAAAGGAATATAATAGAAGTTAATTTAGCAATATGAGAGAAGATTTCACCAAAATCAACTCCCTCTCTCTAGGAGTAGCCCTTGGCCACCACTCTAGCCTTGTACCACTCTAACTTACCATTTGCACCAAATTTCTTTTTATATACCCACTTAAAACCAATGGGATTTCTTCCTTTGGGAAAACTAACAAGATCCCATGTGTCACAACTATCAAAGGACATCATCTCCTCATGCATGGCCTGCAACCAAAACTCACTATCCTCTTAAGATAGAGCCTCCATGAAAGATCTAGGTTCATCATTAGTACTTAACAAAGCAAATACATAATGAAAATCAGGTGGGCTATACCTATTAATTGGATTCCATTTTCTTGTGGATCTTCTCAAGGTAGAAGTAAGGGGCTATTCATGTTCCTCTATATGCTCATCTTGCACATCATTGTCTAAATCCTCTTCTTCTTCTTCTCCATCCTCTAATCCATCTAATTTTTCTTCCACATGTGCATCTTCTTTCTTTTCTTTATGTGTCTCAAAGTGCACTGTTTGTCTTTTCTTTCTCCTTTGGTTGTTCTTCACCTGAATAAGCTCTAAACTCCCTAAAAATCACATCTATAGATAAAATCATTTTTTGGGTTAGAGGATTCCAAAGTTTGTAAACTTTTACATTCTCACCATAACCTACAAAGATGCATTTATGAGCTTTTAGATGTAGTTTAGTATACTTTTCTTTAGGCACATCAGCATAAGCCTCACAACCAAAGATCCTTAAATGTGAAATAGAAGGCTTTCTTGATGTAAACCAATTCCTTAAGTCGATCCCCAAGAATCATATTATGAGTTTCAACTGAGACACTGCATCAGTTCTACCTACCCACATTTCATAAGGAGTTTTATCTTCAAGAGCTAAACAAGGAGATCTATTAATCAAATAACAAGCAGTACTTACAGCCTGAGTCCAAAAGCACTGATCTAGCTTAGCACTACTCAACATGCTCCTAGATCTTTCCATCAAGGTTCAATTCATTCTTTCTGCTACCCCATTTTGTTGGGGAGTATAAGGAGTAGTCTTTTGTCAAACAATACTTGCATGCTTACAAAATTCATCAAATTCCTTAGAACAATATTCACCACCATTATCTAATCTCAACACCCTTATCTTATAATCTGTTTGTTTCTCAGCTAAGGCTTTAAATTCCTTAAAATTAGTGAAGACTTCAGATTTAGCATTCATAAAATAAATTCAGATGTATTGTGAGACATCATTAATGAATATAACATAATATCAAGATTTTCTAAAAGAGTCAACATCCACTGGTCCAAACACATCTGAATGGATGATCTCTAATAAACTCTTAGCTTTATTAGTTCCAATAGGAAATGATGATCTATTTTGTTTTCCAAACACACAATGTTCACAAAAATCATTTTTGCCAATAGAATAATCAGAAAGACCGTTAACAAATTTTTTATTAATAATGGTCCTAAGACCTTTTTCACTTATGTGACCCAATCTATGGTGCCACAACATACATGCATTTTCAGTGTCAGTTACATTGGTTGAATTATTCAAAGTAGAGGCATTAAGCCTGAACACAGTTCCAATATGAGATCCTTTAGCAACCACCCAATTCCCTCTTACCAACCTGCAATCAGACTTGTCAAATGTCACATACATTCCAGAATCATTTACCTTGGATACAGAAAGCAAATTTCTTTCAAGTCTTGGAATATGTAAAACATCATTAAGGGTTTTAATCCTTCCATCACTGAAACACAACTTTACCTTTCCCTTGCCAACTATCTATTTAGTATTGTTATCACTAAGGAAAACCTCTCCTCCAGCATATGCTGAATATTTGGTAAACCACTCCTTGTTGGGAGTCATATGATAGGAGCAACCTGAATCAATTAAGACAAGCATAATTACTTATAGTGTTAGCTGAAATAATCAAAGCATTATTATCATCATCATCCGAAGATTTTTCTGTGGAGGAATCTAAACTCTTTTTCTTGTTTCTACAATCCTTCTTCACATGTCCCTATTTCCCACAATTCCAACACTTTACTATGCTCTTCCTAGGGGTTTTATAACATCCTTTAGACTTACCCTTCTTCTTATCCTGTTTAGGTCCTTTCTCTTTGGACCTACCTCTCACATGCAAGGCATCTTGGGATCCACTATTCTTGGACTTTCTTCTCATTTCTTCTAAAAGAAGAGTAGCAATGATATTGTCCACCTTTGGATCTGCACCACTACCATTGATAGCAACAATTAAATTTTCCCAAGATTCTTGTAAAGAACAAAGCAACAAGATGCATTTATCTTCATCTTCTAACTTAACATCTACAAATGCAAGTTGACTTAAAATCAAATTAAAAGCATTTAAATGATTTGCAACAGAATCATCATCCTTCATCTTTAATGAATATAACTATCTTTTGAGATACAACTTATTAGTAAGACTTTTTGTTTGATAAATATCACCTATCCTCTTCCACAGCTTGTATGCAGTAGGTTCATCAGAAACATTCAAGAGGATGACATCTGCAAGACACAATCTTATGGCTCCTCATGCCTTCTTGTCAAGCTTTAACCAATCTTAATCAAAAATTGTTGTGGATGGCTTCTTTTCATTAGAAACAACTAACCACTGATCTCTATTTTCTAGAAGATCTTCCATCTTCAATTTCCACATCTCGTATCCAGATCCATTGAACTTCTCAATATCTAGATGAGAGGTAGGACCCATTGTAGATAATCTTCTGCACAAATCTACAAAACCCACAAAGCAAAAGCTCGCACTGTAGCCAAAAAACCTTCAACACTTTAAGAGAAAGGCACCCCTCTCTCAAAAGAACTGTAGCTCTGATACCAAATGTCAAAAATCAAGGTGAAGCTACTACTATAAAACTTTATTTATGTGTGTTGAAATCTGAAAATTAGATTAATGAGTTTCAATTTAATGTGTAAGTGATTTGCACATTCAATCAATGTAGTAGTGAAGGAAATAAATCAAGGAAGTTGACATAGAATTTACATGGAGAAACCCTTATGGGAAAAAACTCCACACCCAAAGAGATATTATGCTTGTATTAATTATTTGTAATCAATTTTACATTAACATTAAATTCTCTCTAAATTCTGGTAGCACTTTGTTACTCCTTCAACTTCAAAAACCCATCATTAATTTATACCAACCAAAGGCATCATTATATAGAATCCATGGATCTCAAAATACAATCAATTGTATCCAATAATATGAGAAGAATCCTCATGAAAAAATCAAGCGCTAAATATAGTGAAATCCAATGCTGCACAGTAGAAATCAACACTTAATTGTAATTCTCAAACATGGCTGCCCAAGAAGTCCCAATTAGACTTAGTCAACTAAAGTGTTATGTGACAAGAATGAGGTAGAACTGAAAGTCTCAAGATGGGAGCCCAAGAAGTCCCAATCTAATTTAGTCAACTGAAGTGCTCCAACTCACACCATTGTCATGCAAACAACATGCATTTCATGGCGTCCCCAATATGAATCTATAACAACTTGTTTGTATCATGCAAGAGTCGTGCAACAACCTATAACATCATGCAAGATTCATGCAAAGCTGAACCTGAGTTAAAGTGTCATGCAAGACACATGCAACACCATATAAGTACATGCAACTGAAATGCAAGCACATGCAAGTACATGCAACAACATGGAAGTCCATGCAAGCTCATACAAGTGACATGCAACAACATGCGGGTCCATGTAAGATCATAAAAGTGACATGCAACAACATGCAAATAACATGCAATGACATGCAAGTCCATGCAAGCTCATACAAGCAAATGCAAGCAACATGCAAGTATCATGCATCTCTAAATCCAATGTTAACTCCCACATAAGTCTCATGCAAAGTATATCAACATTATCCACTCATGCAAACAAAAAAGCTAACTGCAAGTCCACATTAGAATCTCCTCCAAAGTGGGTGCCCAAGATGGGTCCCACCTCCTAGGAAGTATCTCCAAGTCAGCATGGACTTCAAGAAGTCAACTCCAAATCTCCATGGGCTCCACTTCCAAAGTGGGTGCCCATATTGGGTCCCACCACATAGATTGTAACTACAACATGTCTAAGTGACATAATTAAATTGTTAGAATAATCAAGCAAGATCTATTGAATCTGAAAGAAAGCATTAAATAGAAGAAACACAGATATGATCGAATAAACTCTATTCATATCAAATACATAATAAAAGTATCTCAAATGAACAAGAGGTGATTGCTTATATAGAGCAAGGCAAAGCATGAGATAAACCAGGAACTCACACAACACATGGAGTTTGACTAAAGTTTGCATGCATGAAGAGTGGAGTCGAACTCCATGATAACAAGATAGGAATCAATCATGTGCTACAATCATGCACATGTTAACTAATAGCTAAGTAAGCTTATCCTATCTGGTGCATGATATTAATTAAAGTATTTAACTAATAAACTAATTACATAAGTAATTAGTTGCACCAACATAAATAAATAAATGCAATAAAGAAAATAAATAAATGCACCAACACCCCCCATAAGTGAAACTTAGGTAGGGTTATGCAGATAAGGGTCCTGACAATGAGTAGCCATGTTAGGTACCCTGTTACACATATGAAGGAAGGAGAAAACCCGTAGGAAAAAACTCCTCCTTAAGAGTAAGGTCTAGGAGACCCCCCTAAAGAACTACTATCCCGCACACCCAAAAGAGTATGCAAGTGATGATACTTGCTCTTAATGCAAGGTTTGGTGAATATGTCTGCAGTCTGCTCCTCTGTAGGACAATACTAAAGATAAATGATCTCAGTCTGAATCATCTCCCTGATGATGTGCATATGAATCTCTATGTGTTTGGTCCTCTGATGATGAACTGAATTCTTTGAGATCTGAATGACACTCTGGTTGTCGCAATAGATGACTGATGGTTTTTGAAATGGAACACCAAGCTCAGTGAGGATAGTCTGAAGCCAAATAGCTTTAGTAGTGGCATTAATAGCTCCACGATACTCATCCTCTGTCAATGAAAGAGCAATTGCATGTTGTTTTTTTCTCTGCCAACAAATGGGGCCGGATTTGAATTGAAAGATGTAACCAGAAGTGGACTTACAATCATCATAATTGCCAGCCCAATCAGAATTTGTATATCCAACTAAATCTAAACCTGTACCTGCTATGTAGTGAATCCCATATCTATGAGTGTCCCTTATGTAGTTCAAGATGTGTTTGGTAGCTTTCTAATGAAGCTCATGAGGTTCCTACATAAAGCGTGAAACCATGCCAACTGCATATGAGATGTCAGGCTGAGTATGAGTCAAGTAGATGAGGTTGCCTACAAGTTAGCAATACAAAGTGGCATCAACCAATGAAGTGGAACAATGAACTTCAAGTTTGACTCTAGATAGGAAGGGAGTCAGGGCAGGTTTACAATCAGCCATGTGAAACTGAGCTAACAAGTCAATGGCATACTTGGGCTGTGAAAGTGTAATCCCAGAAGAAGACCGTGATATCTCAATCCTGAGAAAATAGTGTAGTAGACCCAAGTCAGTCATAGCAAATCTATCCTATAGTGCAGTCTTGACATTGGCTATGATGGATACATTGCTCCCTGTAACAATGAGATCGTCAACATAGAGAACCAATAACAATAGTGAATCCTTATACCTTAGAATATAGACATCTGGATCTGAGTGACATCTTGAGAACCCAACTGACAGAAGAAAAGTGTCCATCTTGGCATACCAAACCTAGGGGGCTTGTTTCCGACCATAGAGAGACTTCTGCAAGAAGCATGCCAATGAAGAATCCTGAATGAACCCCTGTGGCTGCTCCATATATATCTCCTCATGAAGATCCTTGTGAAGAAATACACTCTTCACATACATCTAATGTACAACTCAACCATGAGCTGTAGCAATAGCAAGTATCAAGCAAATGGAGTTCATCTTAGCAACTGGCACAAAGGTTTTTGTATAGTCAATGCCTTCTACTTGGGAAAAACCTTTAGCTACTGTTGTCACATATATTTGCACCCAGTGTTGAAGGCTTTTAAGGCTCCAACAATCCAATGAAACATTAAGATGACCTCCAGGTGTGGGACCCTACAAGGAGGTCAAATCTCTAGAGAGAGGCTGGTTCCTTTGCTAAATGAGAGATTCAGCTAACCTAAGACTAAACCTAATCTATCCACCATTGAGGATAAGGGAAAGAAGGATGAACTGAAAATGGAAAGGGGTGATACACCAGGTTTGAATAAAGAACATTCATAGAGCTAAGATGCACAAATAAAGAAATATAACTGATAAACTTGCATAGATCATGAAGATTTTAATAGAGGTAAAGAATGGATTGCCAGGAATTAAACATTCACAAACAATAGCCAATTCTAAGACTACACAAAGTTAAAAAGCATGAAAAATTAAAACACCATATGTATTGATCAAGAGGCATAGTTATGATAGAGGAAAGTTCTATTTGGAATACAGAGGCATCAAGAATATCCAACTATTTTCCAACCTTTTTTACATCTTACATTCATGCATATATAGCATCATTCCAAATGACCTAATTAGGTTACAATAAATTGCCCCATGGGCTCTATCAGAAAATATGCTTGCCTGAAAGATGTCTATCTGCAAGAATTAATGCAGAAAATATTTGGAGTCCATAGGTGGTTGAGAGATATTTTGTCCCTCTTCAAGGCTAGTAGCTGATTCATCGACCTGCAACCATAAATGCAACAAATATCTGAAAAGGGGCAGCTGAGAGGCATAGGATCTGCATTGATGGCATATGAGACAAAATTTCCTAAGCAAAGCTTTTACAACACTTAAATCCTTAAATCCCTCAAATCTATGTGTCCATGATTTTGAACCCTTTGAAATTTTGACCCCTGTAATACCCTGATTGGTAGAGTCTGCATACTTCCCTAATCGGCAATTTTTCCCGCCTTCGAGATGCCTGAGAGTCTCTTTTGAATAATGGTTGTAGATAGATTTATTTTTTAGAATCGACGGCCATTGCTTTCCCTTTTGAATCTCTGTTGAGGCCCAAAGATTCTACCTATGTGGCAATTTTCGTGACTTCGCGAGGAGTCTAGATGAGGCTCAGCGAAGGTAAGAGTCTTAGCAAAAATGCCACGGTGTTTGATGAAATGCTCCACTAGTACTTAAGTTCCGTCCTCCACCACGTGGATCATTTACGCAAACTTGAGGAGTCTCTCTTGAAATTTCCTGAGGAGGAGTGTCGACACGCCATGTGTCATCATCTCGCAGTCACGCATAGAATCTTCCTTGCAGACAAGATTCTTCTGTGATACTACGCTACCATTCGATCCTTAACGATCCCACCTCTTCACTTCATCCTTCGACACCTAGTGCAATCTGCTTCATCCAACAAAGTCATTGATCTTATGGCCATAGGCCACAATAAACTTTACATCCGTCCTCATTTTGCAGCCCCGCGGTGGGAACATGACATCAGCTTCAACGGTTTGCGGGCTTGCGATATCCTGCCATGTGGCACCAAAAATACAATAGTCCTGGTGGAAGTTGGGCTTTGGGCCTTTCGTCCTTTATCTCATGAAGAAGGAAGAGAGAAGGAAGTCTGAAGTTTGACATGCTTTGAACACTTAGAACATTTAGAAGCTACAAACTTGGACACGTGTCAACAATGCGCAAGATTTTGAAGGCTTTGTCTTTGAGCAACTTAGAACCTGTGTCGTGCTGACACGTGGCGCACCATGGATGCTCCCTGCCGCAATTGACAAAAGAAGAAAAGGGAAGAATGAACCCCCAACCTCCGACAAAACAATACTTAGCCAAATTTGAAGGCAAAGGAGTAAAGTTCAGAGACAACAAGGGGTGAAACACTAAAGAGCAGAACTCCAAACTCTGAAAAGCTAGAAAATACAAGGAAAACTCAGGATTTTTGGGACTTAGTCAATTTTGGATGTTTTTCCTTGCATCTCTAAAGGGAAAAACACTTAGAGATTTTATAGATTTGGGCTATTTGGCTAGGAAGCAAAATAGGCCAACAGCTACTAATCTTGCCTTGTATTTATCAATAGTTCCATTCGCCACAAACTTAGTTCAATATATCACTTACATTGAACTTTCTTCCCTTAGGAAGAGGAAAAAGTTCCCAAGTTTTGTTCCTTGGTAATGAGTTATATTCTTCTTCCATTGTTGAATCCCACTCAACTATACCTATTGCTTCCCTAAAGGTCTATGGATTAGAAGCTGTGGCAATGTAGGAATGTGGAAGATCTTCATGTTGTGACCATGTTCTCCTTCTATCCAATGGATCCCCAGCAAGAGGTCCTACATGCTCCAAAATCTGCCTAGCCTAATGAGGCATCACTGGGCGAGGAAGTGGAGGAGGAGGAGGAACTGAAATCTCAATTGCCAAACCCAATGGAGGGGGAGGTAAAACCTCAACATCCCTATGAGTATATGAAGCAAGAGGGTCATCATCACTATTATCAAAATCTTCCAAGGAAGAAGAATGAGAAATGTCAGAAGACAAGTTCGAAGAACTTTCTTCAAAGTAAACACTTCTTAATATAATTAGGTCATGTGAAGCCGGATCAATGAGATGATATCCCTTAACACCATTAGGATATCCAACAAATATGCAAGGCTCGCTTTGTGGTTCCAAAGCATGACGCTTCTCTGAATGTATGTTAGCCCATGTTGTATTGCTGAAAACTCTGAAATATCGTACTGCTAGCTTCCTATTGTACCAAGCTTCATAAGGTGTTATACCTATTGGCAAGAGACACTGTGTGGCTTCTTGATTGTTGCCATTGATGGCAACAAAGTCTATTCCACACATCCGCAGCACATAGTATGTCTATATCAGAAGTCAGATTGAAGAGTGTTTTGGTCTAGTGAGCAAGAACAGAGCATGCAACAAGGTCTGACAATCAGGTCCGGATATCTCAGAGGATGTATCTCAGCAAAGTGCAGACTTGGGGAAGTCAAGAGGAGTACCATGACTGCCACATTCTAGAGATTGAGCCTCCGATGATGAAAGAGTGAAAAGAGATCAGCATCTAAGTGTTGGGATCCTGACAGGCAGAGCAGACTGAGCAAGAACTAACCGGCAGAGCATCAGACCTTAATCCAAAGGAGAAATTGATGGTGGTAAAGCTTCTTGAGGGATCATTCATGGTTGGCTGACATGATTGATAACTTCTATAACTATCACTTTGATATGCATCACTTAGTATGCATGGATTCAGCCGACATACTAGAGTTTGGGAAACTCTTGAGTATTCCGGATGCCGACTAGAATGATGTTGAAATCCTTGGTGCAGATATATATACTAGATGGATTTCGGTATGAAGGTGTGTGTGGGGTGAAAAAGTGTGCGAAGAAAACTAGAGAGCAGTGTGGAAGCAGCTATACAAGTCCAGTATGTTACAGAACAACAACATTAAACAAAGGAAGAATGAAATGCAGTAGATCAGTATATTGAGCCTAATCGGAACTGAACCTCAACATATGTGGATACCTCTGATCAATTCAAACACTTGGTTACATTCTATATACCTTGTAGACAGTAAGTCTCTTGTAGGCAATGAGCCTCTTATGAGCAGTGAGCCCTAATTGGCAAGTACCATTTTGTACTTCTTATTCTTTTAATAGAGAATACAATCTTGGGTTAGTCACCCCGTTGTTTTTCCCTTAACAGGGTTTTCCATGTCAAAATCATTGTGTTATGTGTATTGATTTTATTTCTGCTCTCATGGTTATGCATGCTTATATGTTTTGATGTTGCACTAATTGTTAAAGAAGAACATAAAGTTAAATTATTTAAGATAACTGATTCACCCCCCCTCTCAGTTATCTACCTTGTTTCCAACAATTGGTATCAGAGCTAAGTTCCTCCAAACAGAGCTTAACAGCTTGAGGAATATCTGGGAATCTCAATGGATATGTATGGTATGAGGGAACAACTTCAGTCCGCCCTAGATGATCTTGAGCAATCTCACTCTGAAGTCAATAACCTAAGGGAAAGACTCAAACAAGCTGATGACTTCATAAATGAACTAAAAGAAAAACTAAGTATCTCTGTGAAAAAGAGAAAGGAACTTCTTCAACAATTAGCAAGTCAAAGTGAAGCCAATGATACTAATGAAGACCTGAAAGAGAAAAACAAGTTATGTGAGAAGCTATCAAAAGAGGTCATTATGGTAAGACATGAAATGGAATCAGGGGTTATGAAATTCACCCAAGAAATTGAAGAGAAAAGAAAAATGGAAGATAATCTAAAACAATCTCTCAAGGAGAAGTCAGAAGACTACCACAAAATAGATAGAATAATCAAACATCTAGAATCTGATCTTGAAGAAGCTAGAGATAATGAAGAACAACTTGAAAATCAGATAGACACTCTTAAAAGGGATCTTCAAATAGTAAATGAATACAAAGAAAAATTCAAGATAAGTTATGCTCAACTTGAAGTTCTTCTTGAAAGCCAAAAGAGGGTAGATGACAAGCATGGTTTGGGATATGAGAAAGGTGAAAGCTCCAGATCTGGTCAGAAGAACTCTGGATCAGGAAATCCAAGGTAAATGCCTAGAAGACCTCCAGTAAGACAACTGAATGCTCAAAAATATCCATCCTTCAATGGATACTGCTACAATTGCAATAACTTTGGTCATAAAGCGAATTAGTGCAGAAGAAGAATGAATCAGACTAATTCATCCTTCTCTGGATAGTGTTTTAACTGCAAAAGGTATGGTCACAAATCTCATGAATGTAGAAATATGCAAACAAGCAATTCATTCAATGGTAGATGCTTTGCATGCAATAGAATGGGACATATGGCTAATCAATGAAGATCAAGAGGATATTAGTCAAATATGAAAAGAAATATAGCTTGCTACAATTGCAATAGATCCGGTCATATTGCCAAATTCTGCAGAAGTAAGAATCAGGATAAAAGGGGTCTGTGCATCATAATCAAAATTAAGACAAAGGAAAAGGAAAAGTGAATGCAAATGAAGTTCAAAGGGAGATGAACAATATTTAGGTGAAGAGAAGTACAAAAAATGTTGGGGATGGATCCACACCAGAATCTGGTGCTGATATTCCTTCCGGAAACTAAATAGATGAGCTCTGGCTCAGGGGGAGTCACTAAGGAAAACAATTTCCCCCAGCCAGTCAATTGGTGCTTGCAATTGGCACATCGAAAGTTGCGGATTAAAGGGCTCTCAAAGAAACATCCAAATAACCCTTGGTAAAAATATGAAAGATCCGCAAAGAGTTTGAAGAGGTTAATCATTCAAGATTAATCTAGTTTAATAGTCATCTGGCAAAAGTAGAATTCTCACAGTTAGATCTGGTATGATTCAAAATTGAAATATTTGGATCTGCGGATAAATGGAATGATTGGAGAAAGGGAGATACATTGTCAATTATCACCAAGAATAACTCTAAGTGCATCTTAGTGATTAGGAAGGATCTCTCTCAGAACAAGGGAATCAGAATGACTTAAGGTGTGCATTTATTGCAATAAGAAATTAGGGTTTGCACAGAGATATAAGGTTTCTTTTATTCATCATTTGCACATTTGCACTCGAGAAGAAGAAAGAAAAGGGTCTGTAAACAAGATTGCTTCAACCCTCTCAAAGATCAACTGCAGAAACTGATTCAACTAGCGATCTTTTCTGGAACCCTAGAAGCGTAAAAAGGTATTTCTGTTCTTGAATATCTCTCTCTGAATCTTTTGGATAATGGCTACTCCAAATGTTGTTAAAATCACTGATAGGCCATTCCCTAAGTTCAAGAAACATCCTTACAAATCCCTAGAAGTTGATCCTTTAGGCACATTCTCAAGCATTCTGCATGGGGTTCTACACGTAGAAGATGTTAGGGTATACATTTACGCCAACATTGAGGAATTTGGGGAATCCAAGCCATTGAATATCTATCACAAGCAATTAATAGATGAAACATTTGAACTTAAACCTCAATACAAGGCCATCCGGGATAAGCATTTTGGACACTGCATCCACTTCCCCTATTTTGCAGAAGATGAATGGGTCCGGTATGTTCTTAGTAGAATACATGATAACTTCATGTGGTTATTGAAGCCCTTCAAAATAACAAAGGATGCAATTAGGGCAGTAACTGGCTTGCACTCATCCGGTGGGTTGCCTGCTCTCAAATCGGTCAAGAACCAAACTGTAAGTGAAGCTACCAGATGAAAATTTGATAAGAGAGCAATGACAATAGAAGACATCATAGATCCAGATATCAAATTTGCCTCTATGATAATTGGTTACAAAATCTATCACTCTAGCAGAGAGAATTCAGTATCCAGAACTACTATATATACTGCATATGAAATGCTAAGGAAAAATGCAGACTATGATCTATGCGAGCTTCTTCTAAGCCAACTGTTAGAAAATTTGCAGAAAATAAAGAAGGATAAGAAGAATTCATTTAAGTATGGTGGCCTGATACTATGTCTATTCTTTTACTATATGAATGAGCTACCCGGATCCAGTGGTTGGGTATGGAAGAATGACAGACCGGTTGCCATACAAATCAAAGACTATATGTATGGGCTTGGTGATGCCAAGGCACAAAGTACAGCACTCTGGGGTTACTTCAAAAACTTCCAAGGCATGATGCAGGCCAGAGAGAGAATCCCCCAATCTCTAGTTGAAAAATACAAGGATACAGTGTGCTTCATGGTAGACATTGATCAATGCCTAATGGAGGTAGTGGAACCTAGAATAGTCTGGATTATGCCAATGGGATATGAGGTAGATGAGAAAATTCTGGAGCTACATGTTCAACACCTGCTAAGTCAACCAAAGGACCCTGAGGTAGAAAGGTTTGGAACCTTTCAAGAATTAAGTGTAAAAATACATGTTGAATTGAGACAGCCAGAAATGAAAAAGAAAGTGAGAAGGGAAGTGGAGGAAATTGCAAAGAAATATGGCATATCAAAGGAGGCAGTTGATGCCAATAGAGAGAAGGTAGAAAGAGCAGAGAAAGAAAGACAAGAAGTAGAAAAAGAAAGTCATCCGGTGCAAGCCCCCTTCCGGACTAGATCCTCCAAGAACTCTGCACCTGCTTCTTCTAAAAGCTCAAAACCATAAGCCAAGTCATCTAGTAAGGGAGAGAAGAGAACAAAGACAAAGGCCATAAGGTCATACAAAAGTCACAAGGATGATGAAGAGACAGAGACTGATGAGGAGGTCAAGAAAATGAAGAAGAAAAAGAAAACATCCATGGAATCCTCTGCCGGTAAACATACAAAAGAAAAGATAGAAGAATTTGTTGAAAGGCATACTCTCTCTGTTGATGATGTCTTCAAGGCGGTCATTGTAGATGGGAATCTGCAGCCCATAACATAATTTTATGATGAGTATAATGGCATTGACAAAAGAATTTTGGAGGAAGCCACTGTCAAGTATTTGAATATCTATAATAAAGCATTCATTGAAATCATCTCACTAATTCCCAAAAGCCTAGAGCAAGTACTTGAAATGAGAAAAGAAAATGCTAAGGAAAAGGACCTTGAGATTCGGGAACAGATAGCTATTCAGCTCTATCCTTCCATTACTCCAAAACAAATGAATATGATCTTCAAGGACTGCAAGGATGAGTTCCGGAGAAAAGCTAGAATGAACAAACTTATACTTGGAGAGACAGATCAGATAGCAAAAGAGACAGAACACATCCTCCGGAATGCATTTAAAAGATTCAATCTTCCTGTTATTGAGGACATAAGTGATGAACCTTCTGCCATGGATGTTGAAGGATTAAGTACATCAAAGGAAGATTCTACTAAGAAAATTGTAGAAGAGTCAAAGGAGATAGGAGAGGAGAAAACTAAGGACTTGGATTCCTCTGTTCTGGAAGAGGAAGCCCATGAAGAAGTAAACATCTCTCTTCCAGATCCCCCAGCAGACTCTGGGATTGAAGGAGAAGCAAGAAAAGAGAAGAAAGCAAGTCAAGAAGAAGAGGTAAAGGGAAGAGAAGAAGATCAAATAGAGAAGACCCCAGGTGACAGTTCTGAGACTGTAGAAGGAAAGAAGACTCTGTCTCCGACAAGAGACACTGCAGAAGTAGTTAAAGACTTCCTGATCAAAGAAATGATGGAATTAGATGAACCAGAGCTATTTCAAGGACCACTCAATTTTGACTCTCTCTCTTCGGTCCAAACAATGAAGGTAGCATCTTTTGCTCAAGCCAAAGCAAAAGAAAAGCTTCTAAAGTCTCACATGGAAGACTGTGAACTGATAGAGATTGCATCTGGTGTATTAGAGAAGATCATGCCATCCTTCCAAAAGGATCCTTCGGCCTCTTCATCCGGTAACTTGAAATCTCTTGTTAATTTTATTAGCACACATTTGATTCCTTAGAGAAATCAGCAGAAGAGAAAGTCCGGAAAGAGTTTTTGGAAAAGAGATTCTCTGAAATACAAGGACTTATAGCAAATGATAGGAGAAATCTGGATATTGGGATAAAGAGTCTAGAAAATGCTCTTAAAGATGGCAGAGATTTATATAAATTTTGTCTATCTTGGTCCACAGTGACAGTAGATATTGCCAAAAAGGTGGAAGAACAAGAGAGTAAACTGTCAAGTTTATCTCAAAATTTTGATCCTCTCACCTCATCCATAATAAATCAAGAGTGTCAGACTATTGCCACTATTAATGAAATTAAGAGGCTTGAAAAGGAGAAGAAGAATAGAATAAGCAGGCTAAGTGAACTAAGAGGGATAATTATCCCTAAGTTAGAGGCAATGCATGAGGCTCTAACTGATGCTCAGACCACAGCCCAGACCAGTGATCCGGCAGACTTAAAAAGGGTAGAAGCTTTTGCATTTTTGATAAGTGGTCACATCTCAATTTTGGACAAGATGAAGCAGAGTTGGGCAACAAAATTTGTCCAATTGAAGACCACCTTTGCGGATATACTGAAGTATATTTAAGTACAACATGTATATATATACTTATGCGGCAATATATAGATTGATTTTTGAAAGTTTTGGTGTGCGGATTTCACCCTTTGCCGTTGATGTCAAAGGGGGAGTGAGGAGTAGTGAAAAATGTGGAATCCAGCTAAGGGGGAGCTCTGGTAAAAGTGTACATAAGACAGAGCATCAACCAAGGAGGAGTGTGCTATGACACTTAGTCATTTTTCACTAAGTGTTGCCATCAATGCCAAAGGGGGAGATTGTTGGCAAGAGACACTGTGTGGCTTCTTGATTGTTGTCATTGATGGAAACAAAGTCTATTCCACACATCCGTAGCACATAGTATGTCTATACTGAAAGTTAGATTGAAGAGTGTTTTGGTCCGGTGAGCAAGAATAGATCATGCAACAAGGTCTGACAATCAGGTCTGGATCTCTTAGAGGATGTATCTTAGCAAAGTACAGACTTGGGGAAGTCAAGAGGAGTACCATGACTGCCACATTCTAGAGATTGAGCCTCCGGTGATGAAAGAGTGAAAAGAGATGAGCATCTAAGTGTTGGGATCCTGACAGGCAGAGTAGACTGAGCAAGAACTAACCAACAGAGCATCAAACCTTAATCTGGAGGAGAAATTGATGGTGATCAAGCTTCTTGAGGGATCATTCATGGTTGGCCGACATGATTGATGACTTCTATAACTATCTCTTTGATATGCATGACTTAGTATGCATGGATTCAGCTGACAGACCAAAGTTTGGGAAAATCTTGAGTATTCTGGATGACGACTAGAATGATGTTAAAATCCTTGGTGCGGATATATATACCAGATGGATTTTGGTATGAAGGTGTGTGTGGGGTGAAAAAGTGTGCGAAGAAAAGCAGAGAGCAATGTGGAAATAGCTATACAAGTTCGGTATGTGACAGAACAACAGCATTAAACAAAGGAAGAATGAAATGCAGTAGATTAGTATATTGAGCCTAACCGGAACTGAACCTCAGCATATGTGGATGCCTCTGATCAGTTCAAACACCTAGTTACATTCTATATACCTTGTAGACAGTAAGTCTCTTGTAGGCAGTGAGCCTCTTGTGAGCAGTGTGCTCGGGTAGTGAGCCCTAATTGGTAAGTGCCATTTTGTACTTCTTATTCTTTTAACAGAGAATACAATTTTGGCTTAGTCAAGCCGTGGTTCTTCCCTTAACAGGGTTTTCCACGTCAAAATCATTGTGTTATGTGTATTGATTTTATTTCTGCTCTCATGGTTATGCATGCTTATATGTTTTGATGCTGCACTAATTGTTAAAGAAGAATAGAAAGTTAAATTATTTAAGATAACTGATTCACCCCCCCTCTCAGTTATCTACCTTGTTTCCAACAATACCCTTTAAAGCTTTGTGAGGAACTCTATTATGTATATATGCAGCACAATTAATAGCTTCTACCCAATACTCAGGTACTAATGATTTTGCATGTATCATACAACTTGCCATTTCTTTCAAGAATCTGTTCTTCCTTTCTGCAACACCATTCTACTGAGGTGTGTATGCAACTGAATGCTGAAGATCAATCCCTTCAAGTGTACATAATTGTTTAAATTTGTTGTTTACATATTTCCTTCTATTATCTATGCGAAGGATCTTGATGTACTTTTCAGATTGTTTCTCTGTAAGAGCCTTAAAGTCTAGAAATCTATCATATACTTCACTTTTCTATTTCAAAAAATAAACCCAAGTATATCTGGAGTAGTCATCAATGAATGTGAGAACATAGCGGGCTTTGCTGAATGACAAAGATGGAAATGGACCCACTAAATCACTATGAACAAGTTTGAGGACTTGAGTAGCCCTCCAAGCCTTTATCAAACTTATCTTCTGGATGCTTGCCTAAGGCACAACCTTGACATACACCCTCGAAAAACTATATCTGTGGAAGTCCTATAACCATATCTTGTTGACTAAGTTGTTGTAGATAGTGGTAGTTGAGGTGACCAAACTGCTCATGTCATAGCTTGCTCATTGAATTGGTGTGAGTGAGTGAAACTTTTAAGGAAGCTTGAGGCATAAAATGTGAGAATGTATAAAGTCAAGATTGCTTATCAGCTTGTCCCATTGCAACTAAGGCATTATCCTCCAAATTTCTGATTGTGACTGAATCTAAGGTGAACTCAAATTTCCTGCCTTTCTCAAAGTGATTGATTTGGTAGACTGAGAGAAGGTTGGTTGACAAATCAAGTACATAGAGAACATCCTTGAATACACCATGTCAACATCAACAATGCCTTTCCCTATTACATCTACTGGATTGTCATCACCTGTAAGAATATGGGGCACAAAACATAATTCTAATACTAAAAATTGTTCTTGATCAGAAACCATATGGTGCGAAGCACCTGAGTCAAGTACCCATGAATTTATAGAATTTGCCAGTGCAACTAGTGTCATAGCTTTCCCTTTCCCTGAAGATGAAGGAGTTGGTGACTCTTTGGGTTTAGGGGGATTGATGTTGTTTTTTTTCAGAAGATTCTTGAGTTACATCAATCTCTTTGAAATGACATGAATGTTCACCATGACCCTTCCTTTTGCAATATGTGCAAGGAGGGTACTTGTTTTTATTTGAATCCCCTTTCTTGTTAGAGGATTTCCAATCTCCTTGTGAGTTAGATGATTGCCTTTTTTATGTATCTTTCTGTGACTTATTCTTAAATTTCTGCTTCTTTTTACTTGTACCTGAACTTGAAGCTTGCTTCTCCTAAGGTTGACTTGCAACTAGAGCTTGTGATTTGGAAGACTTGATTAGACCCATTGCTATTAACTTTTCCTGTTCATCCATTAATATCTCAGCAAAGGTTTCAAAAGAGGGCATAGTGTATGCCTTTCCCATTGTGAGCCTATGAGTCTCAAAACTGGAGACAAAGGAAATATATTCAAGACCTAATTTATGTAAGGCACTGAATACTAATTGTATGTCCTTTATCAATCTTACATTCAGAGAGTTGAGGTTTGAGATCAATGACTTTAGTGATATAGTCTTTTATATTAGTAAAGTTCTTAGAATCTAAACTTATGATTTCATTATCAATTTGATAACCTAATATTTCATCTATCTTACCATACAATGATTGTAATTTTCCCAAGCTTCTTTTGGAGTTTTACATGCTTCAATGTGAAAATTGAGATCTAGTGATGTAAAAGATCTAATACATCCTAGAACCTTTGTGGTTTCAAATATCCAATGTTGCTTATCCTTTACATTAGTGGGTTCAGTAGTAAGAGTTGTTATATATGGTGTATAGCCAAGCATCATTAATGTGTTCCATGCATTTTGTTTCCATGTATTATAGTTTTATGGCATTAAGAGAGGAAACTTGGGATTTTGCATGATGCCAAAAAAAGAAACCAACTCATAGCAGAAATGAAAAATCAGAGACACCACCACAAGATCCCCCCTGAACTATTGAATGTGATCCCCCCTAGCAAGTAATGATAGGGCACTTTATAATTGAGTGTGATTAAGAGACTGGATTATAGTTTTCCAGTTTGCACATTAGCTCACATAAGCCCTTAGGCTGAAAGTACAAAAAATATTTTGTGTGGTACAAAACTTCTTGCACCAATGCGTTGTTCACGAAAAAATATCAACTTTAAAAAAAATGACACCTCAATCCGAGGTCGTATGTGAAAGTTATTGAGCTGCAAAGGTGTAAAAATCGAGAACTAGCAAGAGCTGTATGTGAAAAACACTAAATTCTAGAAAAATCTAGAGGAATCTAGAAAAATTGATTGCACAATGTTGAAGAGCACAAAATTTTAGCATGTATCGAAAAAATTCATCAAAAAATACCTCTGTATGGCAAAATGGTTGGCTCCCGAAGTTGCCCGATAAATTCAGGATGCTCAACGGTGAAGGCAGTACACAATGGGTGGCGCTTTGGTAGCAGACGGACAGAGATGTTGGTGGAGATTCGCGGTAGCAAAGTTTCCTGGCTAAGATTCCTGGTGGAGATGTCGGCGGGCATACCCAGTGGCGGGTGGCGCTTAGGCGGCAACAGAGCAGGTGGCGTGGTGGCTTGTTGAAGGTGGTGCCACTGTTTGCCTGGTGGGGGCCACTAGGCCTAGTGGCGCCCTCAAGACAGACCGCGACAGGCTCTAGACCTATCCGCGGGGGCCAAGGGCTGTCCGCGACGCCTTGAGGGCCAAAAAATGGCCCGCAGCCAAAAAAAAAAAAAAAATTTTGAAAATTTTTTTGCCCTTGCTTGTTGTACTGTTCGTATGGCCATACCAATATTAAAAAAATTTGCCTTTTTGCCCCAAATTTGTCCAAACAAGACATGAAAATGGGGGTTTTCACATCTTCTAACTGCAATAGTAAGGTCCGTTTGGTACAAAAATGCTCTGATTTTCAAGTACTCGCCTGGATCTGGCTTCAAACTGTTGGATAAAACCCTCTACCAATCTCGCCTCCTTTGTCCAAAATAGTTGGATTAATAGACATTTTTTACTATCTCGGGCACTCTAGACTCACTAGTGAGGTCATAAATTCTCCATGGAGCTCCATATTGTACCTGCATAAAAAATCAAATAGAAACCCCCTTCGAATCTGGTATTTGATTTCCTGAATTTCCAATTCTCCAGATCATGCATGCATTGTTATGTGACTTTTTCCCCAAGAGAGATAAATTGATGAAATAACCCTTTAGAATTAAAAAAAGGGGGATGGAAAAAAAACAAAGTAAAGAGTAATGAAGAATATTTAAGAGAACTCTTTTATGAAAGGGAGAATAATTATTTCAATATCAATTTCTTCAATTATTGATCATGCAATATCAGTTTCTTCAATTATTGATCATGTGTTTCTTTGAGTTGTGATGCAGATGCATCTTGCACTACTAAGGACAGTAGTTAATTTACAGGGGAAAATTGTTATGTGACTTTTTCCCCAAGAGAGATAAATTGATGAAATAACCCTTTAGAATTAAAAAAAAGGGGGATGGAAAAAAAATAAAGTAAAGAGTAATGAAGAATATTTAAGAGAACTCTTTTATGAAAGGGAGAATAATTATTTATTAAATAATTATTAAAATGGAACTCTTGTGAAAGGGTGTGATGGTTTGGAAAACCACCCCTTAATGCTTATATAAGCATTTATGTGAGATAGGAAAAAATTAATAATAGCAATAAGAATGAAGCATTGTACATTGCGGGAATAGGATTCCAGGTCAGTAGGCTGTGAGCAAGACGAAGAAGGGGGCACATCTTATGTGTGTGTCCAACCTGGGGTACAGAGGTGCACTCAGGACTGTCCTGGCCAGGGCTTGGGTATTGCACGAGTGTTGAGCATTGTTCCAGAGGAACCAACACTCGTGTAGAGTGGCAAAGTACGCTTATTTCTCCCAGATTGCTCATAGACGGAAGAGGATGAACCAGGATCCATTCCAACAATCTTTGGATTCTTGCCAATTACATTCAGATAAGTATTATTGCTCAATTATACCAATTGTTGAGATTGAATTCATATATTTAATTGCATTGTTTAATATATTTAATTGCATTATTTAATATATCCTAGGGGGAGGTATGATACCAAAGCCCTTTGGAAGGAAAGTATAAAATTGGTTTGAGAGGAGTAAAATGAGGTAGGATAAGTGAAAATAAGTGATAAAAAAATATAGATCCTCCAAAGATGAAGTGGTTAGCCCTATTTTAGCTCTAGGCAATGATGAGGGTTTTATTCCATTCAAAACCTTGTCTCAGCCCTCAGTTTGGGGGTTGAATGCTCCTTTTTAAAAAATCAACAATCCATGGAGAAGACTAAAGATCAAGACAATTGCCTTGATTTGTTTTTAAAGTAGTAGTTCAAGGAGAAGACTAAGGATGAACATAGGTGAATCACCCATTCTTAAAAAAACATTGATTTTGGGGTTTGATGTTTTGATCAACTCAAGTTGTCTTTTGGCTTGTCTCTATCTAGCTTTTGCTTCCTAGGCTTAGCCTAGTGTATTGGCTTCATGGCTTGCTCCCATATTGCCTACCTTGTTTTATGATTAGTTTGTAATATTTTTTTGAAGTAATATAGCTTATTTAATAAATTCATTTTCCTTTTATGGCCTTCATTCTTGATGAGTGCACTAAAGAGTAGGTAAGGAAATGTAGGTATTGTATACATGCATAATACATATACATAAAGAGGATTTATTTACTAGTCATTCATAGACAACGGTTCATATGAAGGGGAATGATTTACTTCAATCCGCATGGCAACTTGGCTATTTACAGTTGATCAAAAGCACTAATAACTTGTATATGCATACTCATCAGAATTTATAGATTATATAAACATTTTTAATAAAGTTAGCAATTAAAGTCTATCTATAGATTGTATAAACATTTTTAATAAAGTTAGCAATTAAAGTATCTTCATCCAATTGTCTTAAAGAAAAAACTCTTTATTTATTGTCAAAATATGTAGTACAGTCAATTGGCCCTTGGTCTACTAGTCATCTGGATATTCATGTAGTCCGGAATGAATGGATATCATCTTGGAATGTATGTGATTATGTAGATTATATGTAGTTCAATGATGAGTGACTATATAGTAGGGGATATGCATATCATCCACTAGGTAAATTTTATGACAACACATGATGATAATTTTGTAAATTTAGTATTGAAGATTCATGTAAGTGATTAAAATATTTATATTAAAGATAATGGGTTGCATGAGAGAAAATTGATAAAGCTGAAAAATATGTGATTAAACATATAAAATATCATTAGCTTTTTATTGTAAAGTTCTAGTCATAGATTTTGATTGGAAAAAAATGATTCTCTCCATATTACTCATTAATTTAAACTAAAATTGAAAAAAAAGAGACTCTGAATTTAAAAAAAAGAATAAAAGGATGTAAATAAAAACAAAAATAAATAGAAATATTATGAAGAATAATATATTTAATATCAATTTCTTCAATTATTGATCATGCAATATCAGTTTCTTCAATTATTGATCATGTGTTTCTTTGAGTTGTGATGCAGATGCATCTTGTGCTACTAAGGACAATAGTTAATTTACAGGGGGAGAATTGTTATGTGACTTTTTCCCCAAGAGAGATAAATTGATTAAATAACCCTTTAGAATTAAAAAAAGGGGGATGGAAAAAAAATAAAGTAAAGAGTAATGAAGAATAATTAAGAGAACTCTTTTATGAAAGGGAGAATAATTATTTATTAAATAATTATTAAAATGGAACTCTTGTGAAAGGGTGTAATGGTTTGGAAAATTGCCCCTTAATGCTTATATAAGCTTTTATGTGAGATAGGAAAAAAATAATAATAGGAATAAGAATGAAGCATTGTACATTGCGGGAATAGGATTCCAGGTTGGTAGGCTGTGAGCAAGACAGAGAAGGGGGCACATCTTGTGTGTGTGTCCAACCTGGGGTACAGAGGTGCACTCAGGACTATCCTGGCCAGGGCTTGGGTATTGCACGTGTGTTGAGCATTGTTCCAGAGGAACTAACACTCATGTAGAGCAGCAAAGTACGCTTATTTCTCCTAGATTGCTCATAGACGGAAGAGGATGAACTAGGATCCATTCCAGCAATCTTTGGATTCTTGCCAATTACATTCAGATAAGTATTATTGCTCAATTATACCAATTGTTGAGATTGAATTCATATATTTAATTGCATTGTTTAATATATTTAATTGCATTGTTTAATATATCCTAGGGGGAGGTAGGATAACAAAGCCCTTTGGAAGGAAAGTATTATTGCTCAATTATACCAATTGTTGAGATTGAATTCATATATTTAATTATATTGTTTAATATATTTAATTGCATTGTTTAATATATTTAATTGCATTGTTTAATATATCCTAGGGGGAGGTAGGATAACAAACCCCTTTGGAAGGAAAGTATAAAATTGGTTTGAGAGGAGTAAAATGAGGTAGGATAGGTGAAAATAAGTGATAAAAAATATAGATCCTCCAAAGATGAAGTGGTTAGCCCAATTTTAGCTCTAGGCAATGATGAGGGTTTTATTCCATTCAAAACCTTGTCTCAGCCCTCAGTTTGGGGGTTGAATGCTCCTTTTAAAAAAATCAACAATCCATGGAGAAGACTAAAGATCAAGACAATTGCCTTGATTTGTTTTTAAAGTAGTAGTTCAAGGAGAAGGCTAAGGATGAACATAGGTGAATCACCCATTCTTAAAAAAACATTGATTTTGGGGTTTGATGTTTTGATCAACTCAAGTTGTCTTCTGGCTTGTCTCTATCTAGCTTTTGCTTCCTAGGCTTAGCCTAGCATATTGGCTTCATGGTTTGCTCCCATATTGCCTACCTTGTTTTATGATTAGTTTGTAATATTTTTTTGAAGTAATATAGCTTATTTAATAAATTCTTTTTCCTTTTATGGCCTTCATTCTTGATGAGTGCACTAAAGAGTAGGTAAGGCAATGTAGGTATTGTATACATGCATAATACATATACATAAAGAGGATTTCTTTACTAGTCATTCATAGACAACGGTTCATATGAAGGGGAATGATTTACTTCAATCCACGTGGCAACTTGGCTATTTATAGTTGATCAAAAGCACTAATAACTTGTATATGCATACTCATCAAAATTTATAGATTATATAAACATTTTTAATAAAGTTAGCAATTAAAGTCTATCTATAGATAGTATAAACATTTTTAATAAAGTTAGCAATTAAAGTATCTTCATCCAATTGTCTTAAAGAAAAAACTCTTTATTTATTGTCAAAATATGTAGTACAGTCAATTGGCCCTTGGTCTACTAGTCATCTGGATATTCATGTAGTCTGGAATGAATGGATATCATCTTGGAATGTATGTGATTATGTAGATTATATGTAGTTCAATGATGAGTAACTATATAGTAGGGGATATGCATATCATCCACTAGGTAAATTTTATGACAACACATGATGATAATTTTGTAAATTTAGTATTGAAGATTCATGTAAGTGATTAAAATATTTATATTAAAGATAATGGGTTGCATGAGAGAAATTTGATAAAGTTGAAAAATATGTGATTAAACATATAAAATATCATTAGCTTTTTATTGTAAAGTTCTAGTCATAGATTTTGATTGGAAAAAAATGATTCTCTCCATATTACTCGTTAATTTAAACTAAAATTGAAAGAAAAGAGAATCTGAATTAAAAAGAAGAAGAAAAGGATGTAAATAAAAAAAAAATAAATAGAAATATTATGAAGAATAATATATTTAATATCAATTTCTTCGATTATTGATCATGCAATATCAGTTTCTTCAATTATTGATCATGTGTTTCTTTGAGTTGTGATGCAGATGCATCTTGCGCTACTGAGGACAGTAGTTAATTTACAAGGGGAGAATTGTTATGTGACTTTTTCCCCAAGAGAGATAAATTGATTAAATAACCCTTTAGAATTAAAAAAAGGGGATGGAAAAAAAAAAAGTAAAGAGTAATGAAGAATATTTAAGAGAACTATTTTATGAAAGGGAGAATAATTATTTATTAAATAATTATTAAAATGGAACTCTTGTGAAAGGGAGAGATGATTTGGAAAACCACCCCTTAATGCTTATATAAGCATTTATGTGAGATAGGAAAAAATTAATAATAGGAATAAGAATGAAGCATTGTACATTGTGGGAATAGGATTCCAGGTTAGTAGGCTGTGAGCAAGACGGAGAAGGGGGCACATCTTATGTGTGTGTCCAACCTGGGGTACAGAGGTGCACTCAGGACTATCCTGGCAAAGGCTTGGGTATTGCACGAGTGTTGAGCATTGTTCCAGAGGAACAAACACTCGTGTAGAGCAGCAAAGTATGCTTATTTCTCCTAGATTGCTCATAGACGGAAGAGGCTGAACCAGGATCCATTCCAGCAAGCTTTGGATTCTTGCCAATTATACATAGATAAGTATTATTGCTCAATTATACCAATTGTTATGATTGAATTCATATATTTAATTGTATTGTTTAATATATTCAATTGCATTGTTGAAATTGAATTAATAAATTGTAATGTCATTAAATTATTTCTTTATAATTTAGATTATATTCCGTTATGCATTCTAATAGTCCTAATTTGATAAATACTTGCTGATTGTTTAGTTTTAAACCCTTTATTTCATTTACGTATAATTAAATGTTAATATTAATGAATAGTCAATATGGATATAATTACCTATTTTATTAAATAGAAAACCATCTGCTATGTTCGGAGAATTTGGGGAATTACATGCATGCAAGAGAAAAGCATACTCTTGGAATAAGAAAATAAAACAAGATTCAATCTTCTAGAATATATAAGCTAACTAAAGACTCAAATAAGCTCTGATACCATGTTAGAATAATTAAGCAAGATATATTGAATCTGAAAGATGTTGGAATTATCCCAGACAACTGAGAGGGGGGGTGAATCAGTTGACACAAAAATTAATCTTTTCTTTTCTTTTAAACTTCTTTCACAATTGTCAAATTGATTAATGATGCAAACATTAAAGCATATAACATCAAAACATAAGTCTAGGAGAATGTATCTCCTTAGTTTTGTTACTTTTTATGCTGTCTATCTACTGCTACTTATTATCTATTGTTTATAGGCTGTATATGCTATTTATGTTGTAGTTGGTCTGGTGGCTCTTTTTGTGCTTGAGCCTCTACGGTCTCTTTTTGTCTTGATGTAAGGGTTCAGCCCCTAGTTTTTTCCAACTTATATAATCAAAAACATCAACACAGAAGCATAAACATAATCAACAATTTTGACACCAAAATTTTTGACGTGGAAACCCAGTTAAGGGAAGAACCACGGTGGGTGTTAGTCCACAAGATTCGTACCCTGTTAAAATTACTTAAAAAGAATGGGAAGGCACTTGCCTTTGGGCTCACTGCCCAGATCTCACTGCTCAAAAGAGAGGATCATTGCCTATAAGAAATTAAGTTTAACACAAAAGGATTTAACTGAGAAATAGCATCTACTTCATGCCTGGTTCAGTTTCATTGAATGCTCATAAAAATTCTGTTCTGCTTCCAAACTCTTCTTCACTAACTTTTCATTCTATTTTTCTTTTGCTTTTCTGCTCCTCCTCTTCTTTGCTCTACTCCTGATCCTTTCTTTGGATTTATTTTTTTTGCTCAAGGATAATTTTCCATGACTCAGCTACACTCCTTTATATGCTTCATCAACCTTGGAATAAACATCAAGGTCGGCACACCAAACATCTTACTTAATGCGAATCACTAAGTTGTTGGCTAGACATTGCTAAGACTTGAATCTTCTTTGAACAACACACCACTCTCTAGAGAATTGCTTCTGGAACATTTGCAAATTGCTTGAATCATCCGGTCAGCCAGGACTGGGAAGAACATCAACACCAAGAAGGAAATCTTCACCAACAAGCTCAAACTTCAATGCGAACCTCCAACACAGCAGTCACACGATCCAAAGACCTCCACAAGCACAATGAATTCAACAAAAACATCCGTACTCCTCCAAATCATTAGGATCACTTGCATCTTCATTTGAAACCTCAAGAATACTATCTGCCATGACTGTCATCTTAGAAAGATTGCTTGCGAACCTCCAAACTACTAACCACTTGAATGGATGATGCACACTGACTTCCCAAACATGCCTCTAGATCCATAGATCATTATTTGACATATCCAGAAGGATCCAGACCACTTCTCTGTCACTTTGTCTCTTCTGAATACTACAAAACTGGCTCTACTTAGATGGCCATAGTTTCTTCAAATCTTCATATGAACCTCTGAAATCCTGATTGGAGCTACTTCACACAATCCTCTATACTACCATATGATTTATATCCATTGATATTTATTAATTTTCTCAATATCCTCAACATCCTAGTCTTCTAGTCAGGCAACAAGATAGGATATAGTTGACACTAATGACAACAAGAATATGTTGACATCAATGACAACACTGCTTAAGCACATATTTGCAACAATCTCCCCCTTTGTCATTGATGGCAATATATGATGTGAAAAACTGATTCAACCACCACGACAAGAACTTCTCCCCTTAACCACTTTCTTCATTGCTCCCCCTGTCATCAACAATTAGTTTTTCACATGTCTTCTCTCCCCCTTTGACATTAATGGAAAATGACAAATATTTGCAATCTTTACTCCCCCTTTTTATTTTAGACTGATCTCCAACATTTGCATAATTCCACCAGATTGATGCACATAAGTGCATCTTAGTTCTGATCAGGAGGGGTAGTAACCCCTAACTTTTCTCTGAGATACTCAAAAGTATCCTTGGGAAGAGGCTTAGTGAAGATATCTGCAATCTGATCTTTGGAAGACACAAACTCCAACTTGACTTCATTCTCATTTACCTTCTCTCTCAAGAAATGAAACTTGATAGATATATCCTTTGTCTTTGAATGCAACATTAGATTCTTTGAGGTGCTTATTGCACTAGAATTATCACAAAAGACTGTGACTAGCTCCTCAAACACAATTATGATGTCCTTCAACATTTGCTTCATCCATAGAACCTGAGTACAATTATTTGCTGCTGCTATATATTCTGCCTCTATAGTAGACAGAGATATTGCCTCTTGCTTTTTGTTCATCTAAGAGACCAATCTTCTTCCCAAGAAAAATGCACTGCCACTAGTACTTTTTCTGTCATCCACGTCTCCTACCCAATCAGCATCTGTATATGCATGAAGAGTGAAGTCATTGTCCTTTGGATACCACAATCCATAATCAATTGTCCCCTTGAGTATCTGAAAATTCTTTTGACTGCCACAACATGGGATTCTTTTGGATCAGCTTGAAATCTAGTAACAAGTCCAACGACATTCATGATGTCAGGTTTGGTTTGAGTCAGATAGAGCAATCCTCCAATCATTGATCTATACCTTTTCTGATTTGCCTTGGGGGAGTCATCATCTTTACTTAACTTGCATCCGGTTACCATAGGTGTACCTACTGGCTTTGAGTCTTCCATTCCAAACTTCTTCAATAATTCTTTCACATTCTTGGACTGAGATATGAAGATACCTTTATCTGACTGAATAATTTACAGACCTAGAAAGAAATTCATCTCTCCAAACATTGACATCTCAAATTTAATTTTCATCTGATCAACAAATGCTTTGCACATACATTCATTTCCACCAAAAATGATATAATCAACAAAGACCTCAACAATCAGGATGTCCTCATGATTAATCTTGAAGTAAAGATTACTATCAGCAGTACCTTTGCTAAATCCTATCTTAAGAAAATATTTATCCAATCTTGCATACCAAGCTCTTGGAGCTTGCTTGAGTCCATACAAGGCTTTTCTCAGTCTACAAACCATATCTCCCTGATCAGACAATTGAAATCCTTCTGGTTGCTCAATGTAGACTTCTTCCTCCAAATCTCCATTCAGGAATGCTGATTTGACATCCATCTGATACACTTTAAAATCTCTGAAAGCAGCAAATGCAAGAAACAATCTAACTGCCTCTATCCTTGCCACCAGAGTAAAAGTTTCTTCAAAATCAATTCCTTCCACTTGAGAATAGCCTTTGCATACCAACCTTGCTTTGTTTCTTACAACTTCACCATCTTCATTTAATTTATTCCAGAAGACCCATTTGGTTCCAATCACATTTTTGTCCTCAGGTCTAGGAACAAGATTCCAAGTGTGGTTCTTTTCAATTTGCATCAATTCTTCTTCCATTGATTATACCCAGTTTTCATCATTACAGGCTTCACTCACTGATTTAGGTTCAATCTTTGAAATCAAACAAATCTCTTCTTGATCTTCAGCAACTCTTCTCCTAGTTCAAACACCTTTATTTCTATCTCCTATGATTTCATCTTCAGGATGATTCATTCTTACATACATGGGGGTTTTGGGAATTGCTTGAGCTTCTATTTCTTGAGCTTGTTCCTCATCATCTGCACTAACCTCTTGAGTTACTGGAGTTACCGGATCAACCTAGATTTGAGTCTGAGTTTGGACTTGCCTTTCTTGATTTTGACTTTCATCTTGATCATCTGAATCGTATCCATAATGCCTGGAATGTCTTTTTCTCTCATCAACTCTAACATTAGCACTTTCAACAATCTTTTTCAACCTCTTGTTGAAGCACCGGTAAGCCTTACTTTGAGTAGAGTATCCCAAAAATATTTCTACATCACTTCTTGCATCAAACTTGCCTAAATCCTCATCTCTTTTAATATAACATTTACTACCAAAAACTCTGAAATATCTCATGGTAGGAGGATGACCAAACCATAGTTCATAAGGGGTCTTACCAGAATTTCCTTTGATCTGCACTCGGTTAAGAGTGTAGACAACAGTACTTACAGCTTCTCTCCAATAAACTTGAGGAACATTTGTTTCCATCATCATGGTCCTGGCAGCTTCTTGAATGGTCCGGTTCTTTCTTTCCACATCTCCATTTTGCTGAGGAGTCCTAGGAGCAGATAACTGTCTTTTTATTCCATGCTTTTCATATTTCGCATCAAACTCTATGGAAGTAAATTCTCCACCTCTGTCGGATCTTAGACACTTTAATTTCTCACCAATCTCATTTTCAACCATCATCTTGAACACCTTAAGCTTGTCAAGAGCTTCTAATTTTTCTTTTAGGAAGGTTACCCACATCATCTGGGAGTATTCATCAATCAGCAACATGAAATATCTATCTCCTGCACACTCCTAATTTTAGTAGGACCATATAGATCAGTATGTACCGGTTCCAATCATCCACTTTGTTGGTTTTTGCTTCTGAATCAGCATTAGGTCTTGCCAGTTCTAATGCACAGGTAGATTCAGCCAACTGAATACAGGAGATTGCGTGAGCTCCTCCCCTTCACTTCTGGTTCTGCCGCACCAAGGGGGGTGTCCCTATTTGATAAAAGTATAACCTTGACTAGCTCAATGACAGAAGGATTTAACTTGACGGCAACAGGCAGAATACTCTCATGTATGGACCAAGATTTGTGTAACAAATCACAAGGTTGGCAACATTCTTGGACATAATGTCTGGTTAGGTATGAGAGCATGCAGAGGTTCCTAATCCTAATCCTACAACTAACAGGTGGAAGTGATGAGATGGGTTGAAATGGTGTTTGGAGTGATGGGACTTTCCTAGACCCATTGAACAGACAAATTCCCAAACCAGTGCCTTATCTGGGCAGCAGAGTCATATCTAAGATTGTAAATGTCTCCCCATGACAACATAAATTCATATCCAGAGGACCTGAGAATAATGCTACTGCCTGACAGCAACATGTCCAAGAAAGAGTATCATTAATGATCATGCTTAACAGATCCTATGATGCAATCTATTTCCCTTTGTATCTGATCAAAAGCCTATTTAACCACTCCTTGAGCAGACGCAATAAATCAGACACACAGTATGCATACACTAAAAAACTTGGAAGTCCTTGACAACCTTGTTTGAAAGGAAAACAAATGACATACAGGAGACAATCAGAAACAATACACACACAGGTGTTTTTCATTTAAAATCAATCTGCATAGAAGGTCATCACAGAGAAAATCATCATTTACAATCCAAGATAGATTAGTACACCAGACTAAGGACCGAGTCTGTAGCAAAAAATGCCTTTCAAAATGTGAACACCTTATGTTCAGAGTCAGAGCCGAAAGCCCAAAAAACCTCCAACCTCTAAAAAGTAACACAGCCAAAACCATTTATACAGAACCGTGTACATTCAGCAATTAATTACATGGCCAGAAGTCAAAAATTTGCCAGATACATCCATCAGAGGGAATGGCGCTCAGAAGCCATCAATGTAGTAGACAAGGGAGGCCTCGAGCCTTGCGCCGCCATCAGGAAGTCTTCACTCAAAAATCGGGCAACCTGATCATGTGTACCATCGCCCATACCCCCGCTATAGTTGCCATTGATGGCTCAACCACCCGCGGCCTACCTGGAAACTGTCGCTGCGTTCAAATGGAAGTTTCCTGCCAAAACGCGTTTACCACAGGTTCAAAAAAAAGTAGGAAGAATAGTCCCACATGCATGCTGTCGAGACCACTTCATTAGTTTAAAAATGGGGCCGCATACATACCAAGTGTCGAGCGCTTTTGCCGCGCTCGACACACATGCCCTCACCAAAAGCCCATCGCCAAGACTAACACCATCAGACTGCCCCAAAAATCTCTCACCGAGCTCAATAGTCTGGCCAATATAACTTGCTTCGCATTCCCCTTCATCAGCCAGAGATAGACCATCGGGCTGACCTTCCAAACCTTCGCTGATCTACCAAGTTACGCCGACAACACCCTCGCTTCCTATCTCCGTTGGTGAAACCAACTCTATCGGCACAACAAGAATTGCCCTCGCCGACACAGCCGATCACCTCGATACACAATCCTTCAGTGAGACACACGCCGATGACACCCCATCGGCCACACCTCCCATTGTCGGCACAACCCAAAACACTTTGGCTGATAATACAACTCTCGCCGATGACCACTCCAAATCCTCATTGGCCTGACACTACCCCATCGGCGGACCCTCCAACTGCTAGCCCGATATGCAATCTTACTCCGATGGCATTCCCCATCGGGCAAACTCCTTACATCGGCGGCCCAAAAATTTGCTTCGCCGATAGCCAAACACACGCCGATGGACATCCATCGGCCAGACCAAAACAATCGGAGCACTCAAGAAATCTTTTACCGATGAAGCCAATCACTCTGATAAGACCAAAAATTTAAAGCTTTGAACCATTGAACCCCGAACCAAAAGGGTTCAACACGAGGGTTCAATGCGATGGTTCAAACATCAAAAATAATACTCCATAGGTAACAAAGCTTCGAACCATTGAACCTTGAACCAAAACAAAAAGGTTCAAGCGGGAGGTTCAACAATCCAATATTTGCGCAAGGCAAATGCATAATGCGACCCGTTAGAAGAAAATTGAACCCCAAACCGCTGAACCATTGAACTTAGAGAAAAAGGGTTCAAGTTCAAACCAAAATGTCAAAGACACAAAAATGAACGCATGCCGATGGAGAAAAGACAAAGACCCCTCCTCAAGAAATGAGATGCAGATGCTGAAAAGTACTGAAGGGGTGCCAAAACTTAGAACCTTTTGGATATTTTGGGATGGTGCTTGCATGAAAATTGCTAAATTAACTGACAGTGAATTCAGGCACCAATAGTGGCTCTGATTGGGGACGTGCAGGTGCAAGACTGCAGCGAGAACCCCAGATCTCTGGGATGCAGACCAGTGCCTTATCCATTGGGCATAGAGTCATGAAGTTACCATGATCTGCATCACCAATCAAACTTGATGGCCTAAGGCCACCAAGAAAAGGAAAACCAATATTTCCCCTTGTCAAACACCTTGTTCTCATCTGCATACACTGGGTCAAGCTTGAGAGTACTACCATGATCTAACCATAAGCTACCTTGGTCATTTGCATGTTCAACCTTCTGATTTAGTTTGTCACTGTCACCCTTATGCAAACAACCCTCAGCATCAAGCAACAAATGGATGCAGAATGTATCAAGCAATGCATACTCAAATGGCATAGAACACAGGTTATCATCACTATGCATTGCAAAATGATTTCCTAGCTGGACTGAAAATTGAAAGCACTCGAAGTCCACCACACAACTAGGAAAAATAGAGCTCTCTTTATACGCTGGCCTCTCAAAAGAAAATCTTTCAAATTCACAATTGTGCACATGATGCACACAACCAATAGCAGCACCAAACTGGAAAAGATCAGGCTCTAGCATCTCTTTCAAATCTGGCACATCTTTACAATCACTTACCTGATGTATGTTGTTTCCTCTTTCATCAGGAAGAGAAACAGAATCCAAGTCAAAAACAATGTCTAGATCCTCACCATACTCAGACAGATCCTCATCATCACATGTGTCATAAATGGGTGACCCAGGTGCATCAGTTTCATCGTAGTATGCCATTGGTTCATGGGTAGCCGAGCACGCATTTTCATCACCAATGGATTCACTCTGTGGAGGAGTATCAGCCTGTGTGTCATAAGCAAAACAACCATCGAATGAAAAACAATCATGCTCTGCACTAGCACTTATTTCAATTTCTGACTGCTCTTCATGATCTCCATGTGTTTGAAAGGTAGGCAATGGGTCACACATGGGACTATTTTTCTATTTGCTTATACCTTCTTTGTCTTGAGTACAATACTCACAATTGTCTCCACAGGTCCATTCCAAAAGTTGCTCATTACTGTCCACAACCTCGTTGTTGTTTTCATGGCCAGCTGCCTCATCATTGCAATGGGAGTCTTCATTAGTTCCTTCATTGGCATCCTCAATTGGTGAACAATCCAGTTGAGCTGTATTGTTAGCATTATGTTTAAATACAACAGTCTCAACCTCTATGCTTTCATTTTCATTTTTATCTGCACATGATGCTTTAATTATTTGGTCATTTGCAGCTTCACAACTATTTTTCACACCAAAGCCTGTGGACAGGGGTTTCAACAAGTGCTCATTTCTGATTTTTTCTATATTTTCTACGAACTTGTATGCCATCTGCATACTTGTCACCTTGAAATCCCTCAGTAATGCACTAGAGCCCTCCTCAAAAGCCTCAAAGAATATGCCTACACAGGCTGAAATATCAAGTCTGAAGACTTCTGGGATCTGTGAAAAGGCTACTGCAAACCTATGACTGAAAACAACACATGGCTCTTCATCTTGTTTTCTGATTCTCATCAATTCTGCAACAAGATCAGCCGGTTCTTTTGCAAATTCTTCCTTGAAACAGTTAGCAAGCTCATCCCAACAGGCAAAGAATCTTTTTGAAAAGCTCAAATACCAGTCTTTTGCTTTTGCATCAAAGGACCTAACAAAAAACCTCATCCACATATCCTCATCTCTGAATGAATGCTTTCCCATGAACTCATGAAAATTTTGGATATGTGCATTCCCATCACATACACTGTGACCACTAAATCTGGGCATCTGACAGTATATCCTAGTAGGCATAGTTTCTACTTTATAGTCAACCCATGACAAATCTAATTGGTCATACAAAGGATCAAAAGGGGTGGCAGGAGGTTTAGCTTTCTGACTGGCAGACACAACAGGGTTATTGTTTTTTAACTGGGCCTACTCAACCTCTAAGAATATCAACCTATTTCTTATCTCTTCTATTCTTTTATCCAACATTTCACCGCTGAGCATGGGATAATTCATACTTGGATTCATAAAAATCTTACTCTTAGACATCCTTTGTCTGCCTAAGACCTAAGGCTTCTCCTGGCATCTAACTTATGCAGTAAAACAACAAATATAAAGGGGAAGGAACAAGGTACCTTTTCTCATACAGATGCTGAAGTCTGAACAGCACATTTTTGTCACAACACACATCAACTTTTCATGTGCATTTAGATCTTTTGCAGAGTCGCCACCTCTCCAGAGAGGACAAAATTTACAGCAGCTGAAAGCTCAACACATATTTTTCTGAGTTCATACCACCAGCAGAGCATCATCATTCACATGAAAGACTCCCCAGCGGAGTCGCCATCTCTCTAGAGAGGACAAAATTTACAGCAGCTGAAAGCTCAACACATTTTTCTCAGTTCATACCACCAGCAGAGCATCATCATTCACATGAAAGACTCCCCAGCAGAGTCGCCATTTTTGTTGGTGACTCGGATGGGCACATAGATATTTCCTCAGGGAGGACAAAAATAACAATTTTCAAATCACCATCCCCAGCGGAGTCGCCATTTTTGTTGGTTTTTGCTTCTGAATCAGCATTAGGGTTTGCCAGTTCTAATGCACAGGCAGATTCAGCCAACTGAATACAGGAGGTTGCGTGAGCTCCTCCCTTTCACTTCTGGTTCTGTCACACCAAGGGGGGTGTCCCTATTTGATAAAAGTATAACCTTGACTAGCTCAATGACAGAAGGATTTAACTTGACGGCAACAGGCAGAATACTCTCATGTATGGACCAAGATTTGTGTAACAAATCACAAGGTTGGCAACATTCTTGGACATAATGTCTGGTTAGGTATGAGAGCATGCAGAGGTTCCTAATCCTAATCCTACAACTAACAGGTGGAAGTGATGAGATGGGTTGAAATGGTGTTTGGAGTGATGGGACTTTCCTAGACCCATTGAACAGACAAATTCCCAAACCAGTGCCTTATCTGGGCAGCAGAGTCATATCTAAGACTGTAAATGTCTCCCCATGACAACATAAATTCATATCCAGAGGACCTGAGAATAATGCTACTGCCTGACAGCAACATGTCCAAGAAAGAGTATCATTAATGATCATGCTTAACAGATCCTATGATGCAATCTATTTCCCTTTGTATCTGATCAAAAGCCTATTTAACCACTCCTTGAGCAGACGCAATAAATCAGACAATAGTATGCATACACTGAAAAACTTGGAAGTCCTTGACAACCTTGTTTGAAAGGAAAACAAATGACATACAGGAGACAATCAGAAACAATACACACACAGGTGTTTTTAATTTAAAATCAATCTGCATAGAAGGTCATCACAAAGAAAATCATCATTTACAATCCAAGATAGATTAGTACACCAGACTAAGGACCGAGTCTGTAGCAAAAAATGCCTTTCAAAATGTGAACACCTTATGTTCAGAGTCAGAGCCGAAAGCCCAAAAAACCTCCAACCTCTAAAAAGTAACACAGCCAAAACCATTTATACAGAACCGTGTACATTCAACAATTAATTACATGGCCAGAAGTCAAAAATTTGCCAAATACATCCATCAGAGGGAATGGCGCTCAGAAGCCATCAATGCAGCAGACAAGGGAGGCCTCGAGCCTTGCGCCACCATCAGGAAGTCTTCACTCAAAAATCGAGCAACCTGATCATGTGTACCATCGCCCATACCCCCGCTACAGTCGC